>CM053029.1:287597056-290596600 GCA_028564925.1 Lithobates sylvaticus
TTTGAGGCATGCCCTTTCTGATGCTGTGAGGTTATGATTGTGTGTGAATGCCGGAGTGTATTTGCACAGACGTTTAATATCAGAGAAGACCACTTGGTAGAAACTCTGTAGGTACGGGCCTTTAACGTGGGTAGGGTTAAAGATGGATTTTGGGCGGAAAGTGGTGTGTTGGACTGGTGGAGAGGTGGGGAGATGTTGATTGAGATATGATGAGTAAATATCTGTCTCTTCATCACCACCACCAGTGTATAATTCCTCGAGAAGGGCTAGACCTGAGGTGTCTAATTCAAAATCTGGGGTGAGGTCGAGGTGTGTTGTTTCTGTGGTATCCTCAATAGTGTGGTTTTTATTGGCTTTAATGTTAAAAAAACTTTTGACAGTCAGATTGCGTATGAATTTGTTCAAATCTATGAACAGTGTGAATGGATTGGGAGTGGCTGAGGGTGCAAAGCTGAGGCCTTTGCTTAGTAGTGAGGTGTCTTGCACACTGAGGGTTAGTGTAGATAGGTTATAGATTTTTATCGTTTGAGGAGTTTGCCCTTTCTCTTTTTGTCTTCTACGCCCCCCTCGCCTTCCTCTTCTTCTAATTTTCTTTTTTGTGCAGGTTGGGGGGTTTTTACTAAAAAAGAGAGGTAGGTCTAGGGTGGATGTGGGATCTGTGGTGGCTGGACCAGGTAGGCTTGTCTGCATAGTAGTAAATTGTGAGTCTGGATCGCATGGTGGTGGTTCAGACGTAGTGGTAGTTGTGTCTGGTAGAGGAGCATCTGGGTGGGTACTATCTACAGTGTTTGACAAGGCTGGGGTGTGTGGGGTTTGTTAGCGTTAGTGGGAAAGGCTCCACTTGTGGTGGTGTTCATCCGTTTTTTCGTTCAATCTCTTTTTGGTTTAGGTCGGGCCGTCAAGGTGGGATGTTGAGTCTTCATCACAGGGGGTTTGGTGCGTCCTCTGTGTTTGAATCCTCCAGCTCCACGACTGAATCACGCATAGCTTCCCTTGAAGCAGGGCAACAGGCCTTTCGCCACCAACTAGTTGAGGTACAACTGAAGCTGGACGATGGAGAAAACAGAAGCAGGAGGAACAACCTACGCATCCGTGGCATTCCAGAGGCTACCATGGGACCTGATCTCTGTGCCACAGCTGTGGCCCTTCTGAACCAGGTACTGGGGAAACCGCCTACGGCAGAGTTGGAGCTGGATAGGGTACACCGGATCCCGGGTCCCAGAACAACACCCACGGCCGCACAGAACCCCACGGCTACAGACCCCCCGCAAGACATCCTCTGTAGGGTCCACCTTTTCACAGTCAAGGAGGAGATCATGCGCCTAGCATGGGAACGGGGCCCTATTGATTTTGATGGTGCATCTATCCGGATCTACCCAGACATCTCAAGGCAAACAAGGGCCATGCGGGGACTCAGGCGCCCCTTGCTGGAAGTAATCCGACAAGCTGAAGCAACGTATCTATGGGGGCACCCCTTCCACCTGATCGTGCGGAGAAGAGGAGTGGAATTCCAACTACGTGCACCTGATCAACTGCCGGACTTGTTCGAATTTCTCAACAAACCTGCAATTACGGTGCCCAACTGGTTCGACTACCTACTTACATGGGAGGCCCTGGGACCACCACCTCCCAGATCACAGCGGACCCGTCGACCCCGCTCACCGGCCACAAGCTGGGAACATTTCAGACCCCACCCGATGTCTTCTGAGGACTGAGTAACTTCCCCACCACGGGGACTGGTAAGATAACCTGGCTACCACGTTACCAGCTTACTACTGGAACATTTTGTTTAGAGGTTTGAGTCATACACAATTGTCATACTCAGTCAGTGAGTTAACCTTATGTGCCTAGCAGACTGTGCCTTCACTGAAACCCGTCCACAGACTCACAGCCTAGGATTACTACTCCCTCAGTGAACTGATGCTTAGTGGGGAGGACAGCAGTAAGATATCTGAGGGAACATTTCATTGTGTTTTGTGTTTCTCTGGGGGGGTTAATGGTTGGGGCGAAGGGAGGCACTAGAGGCCTAGCCACATAGGCGTACTAAGCGTGTGAGTGACTCCCCCCACTGTGAGAAGGGCACCCCAGGGTCTGTGCTGCTGGAATTAGGCCCCCCCCCCACGCTCCCAACCCCCCATAACTTGTTCTAGAATACCCTCGCAGACAACGGTTAAACAGCTATCTCCCCCCCACTCTACTGTGGTACCCCCAATCACCTATGGTCTGCCCAGGGGGTTGACAATAGAGGTTTTCTACATGATCCTGCCAGCCTGCAGGGGGTGGGGCTTGGGTAATGTTATGGCTAAGAGCAAGTATCTATCATTTGACATTCTCCCCCACGGCAACAAGCAGTAGTTGTGGCCTCCAAACCCCCCTAGGCTCGAAACTCAGCTATAGCGGGAGGTGGGTTTGTCTTGGTACACTGTGTGGCTGGGCCACGAAAGGAAAAGACACATCAAGCTATTCAAAGTAAGGCTTAAAACATCCCCCCTCCAAGGTTAAAATACTTGAACCAAAATCCTATCACACATAGAATATGTATGCAGTTTAAAACTGAAGGTTATGTTCTGCCAGTTCCCATGTTATGTTAACGCAAATGTTTGCTTTACAGTTTCAGGTTCTCCTGGGCTATTTGCCCATGCATCTCCATTTCTCTTGAGATTTATATTCGTGTTTTTTTCTTTTCTTTTTTGGCTGATTGCCTTTCTCTTTTCTCCTCGTCCCCCCATAAAGGGGGAAGGAGAGGGGAGAAACACCAAGTCCTTCCGCTTCACCCACCCCCCATTAGGGTAGACCCCTGTGTGGCCACTTGCAGTGCCCACGAGGGGTTCATAGGAATTACCTAACAGAAACCGTTCCCTTTCTTCCCCCTTCCTTCCCTACCCCTTGCCTCCCCCACCTCACCACCTCCCTTCCCCTCGCCTCCTAAGGGTTCCCTCCCTTGCCCCCCCTCCTCCCCGCCTTAGTCTCATTCTTCCTTTGTCTCCTCTTCTCCCTGTTCTGCTTCTCTTTTATTTCACTGATCCTCTACTTCCTTGCTTTCTCCACTCCTTACGGTCCTCTGCAGTGGGGGGACTTCTCTACTAGAGAACTCCACGCTCTCCGCGGGGTGCTTGTCGTTGGCCAGTGGACACTATGGATCTCCTCAAGATCACCTCCCTTAATGTTTGTGGACTGAACACTCCGGAAAAACGATCGCAGCTCTTGACAGATCTGCGCAAAGGTAGAACACAGGTGGCGTTCCTCCAGGAAACGCACTTTCGTGCGGATTGCATGCCTCAGCTGACCAATGGGGCCTATCCGCTGGCATATCATAGCGTATCTCCGATCTCCAAGTCCAAGGGGGTGAGTATCCTGCTGGCAAAATCGGTACCCTGGTCGTTCATAGCACAGAAAACAGACACACTTGGTCGCTTCCTCCTGCTGAAAGGGAGGGTGTCCGGCGTGCTAGTCACCTTCGCTAACGTATACTTCCCTAACACAGACCATCCGCAGTTTTTGCGGAGGCTTCTTCCTGAGCTCCTTGAGTTCGCAGAGGGAATGTTGGTGTTCGGCGGAGATCTCAATTTTGCCATGGATCCGTCCCTAGATGTATCAAGGGGCACATCTCATCTTTCGTACTCGCGCCTTAAGCGACTGAAGTCTGACCTCCACGCGCTATATTTAGTAGACCCGTGGCGGCTGCTTCACACGCAGGACCGTGACTATACATTCTTCTCACGGGTCCACCACACCTATTCGCGGTTGGACTATCTGCTAGTATCACACAAGGATCTGTCTAAAGTGGTGTCGACATCCATAGATGTCATGTCATTCTCGGATCATGCACCAGTCCACTTGATCTTACGGCTGGGAACGGAATCCCGATCCCCACCATCATGGACACTGAACGAAGCTCTGCTCCAATCGGAAGACACCCGCTCAGGAAATCGGTTTCCAATCCTCTTAAGGTATGGGAGGCTCACAAGGCTGTCGTAAGGGGCACACTGATCCAAATTGGTTTCCAATCCTCTTGTGTTATGGGAGGCTCACAAGGCTGTGGTAAGTGGCACACTGATCCAAATTGGAGCGCGACTCAAACGAGAGAAAAATCGCCGCACGGAAGACCTCCTGACATTAATTCACAAATTAGAATGTACACACAATGCGAGTCTTGCCCAAGCCACGTTTCAGGACCTTCTTAAGGCCCGCAAGGAACTTCACATATTACTATTCCACAAAACTAAACGGAAATTGGCCTGGGCACGGCGCACCATGTACGAATTCTCAAACAAACCTGGTTCACTGCTAGCCAGGGCCTTGCGGGGCCCACGTACTAAGACATATATTTCCCAGGTTCTAGCTACGACCGGCCAACGCCTACATATCTCCTTGGGCATTGCAAGAGAATTTAGATCCTACTATGAGGGCCTCTATAACTTAGAAAAGCCCTGCACCGTGGACCCCACGGAGGGGGACCCGTTGACCCCGAGAGCGTACATAGCTACATCGGGCATGCCCTCACTCGCTAGGACTGCACAGAAAGAGATGGAGAAGCCGATCACAATTACGGAACTAGGGGAGGCTCTGGCAACTTCAAAACCCAAAAAGGCACCGGGCCCTGATGGCCTGACTCCATCGTACTACAAAACCTTTTTTGACACATTGGCGCAACCTCTGGTCTCCGCTCTTAACTCCATCATGGAGGGGAACTCCTTCCCAGTGGACTCCTTAAGGGCGTATATCTCCCTCATCCCAAAGGAGGGGAAAGACCTCTTGCACTGTGGGAACTACCGCCCTATTGCTCTCTTGAATACCGATTTGAAGCTCTTCACCAGAATCCTGGCAAACAGGCTACTTCCACATATCCCGAATCTTATTCACAGAGATCAGGCTGGCTTTGCTCCGCTGAGAGAGCCAAGAGATAACACCATTCGGGTACTTAATCTGATCCACGCAGCCAAGACCTCCAATCGAGCCCTTCTCCTGCTGTCCACCGATGCAGAGAAGGTGTTCGATCATGTCGACTGGTCGTTTATCCGGGCCACACTGGAACACATAGGTCTAAAATCCTCCATGTTAAACTGGATACTGTCCCTTTACACGAACCCGACTGCATCAATCAAGGTCAACGAAACAAGATCTGACTCTTTTCACATACGTAATGGCACATGCCAAGGGTGCCCCTTATCGCCGCTAGTCTTCATCCTCACCCTGGAGCCTCTCCTGTGCCATATCAGGGCAGATGCTGGCATTGTGGGCTTCCCCAAATCATCGGGAAACCACAAGGTGGCCGCGTTTGTGGACGACCAGATCTTTTTCGTCACAGAGCCCTTACATCTATCCCCAATCTGCTCCAGTCCCTGCGAACATACGGCACCCTCTCTCTCATTCAAATCAACCTGGCAAAGTCCTCCATTCTGAATATAACGGTAGGGAATGACACGGTGCAGTGTTTGAGGCCAGCCTTCCCCCTGCCGTGGGACACAGGCTGCATTTGTTATCTGGGTGTAGACATCACTTCTGACATCACAGATCTATACGAGGCAAACTTTGCACCAATGCTCGACCGGCTTAAGACGGATCTTCTACACTGGCACACGCTTACTCTGACATGGTTCGGCCACTGCAATGCTCTGAAGATGACTCTATTGCCAAAGGTGTTGTACTTAAGGCAGGCACTACCCATTCAATTGCCCTCCACCTTTTTTAAGCGTATGGACGCCATGTTCCGTGCCTTTATATGGTCGCACCGCAAGCCACGCATCAAACTGCAGCTCCTACACAGGGCAAAACACAACGGCGGACTCCGCCTTCCAGACATGAAGGCCTATTACAGAGCGGTCCACCTCACCAGGGTGGTGGATTGGCATTGCCATGCCGAGGCAAAACACTGGGTGGCCATGGAGGGAGAGGATTCAGATGGCACATTCAGGAGCTGGCCTTGGATATCTTCTCCCCTGCCAAAGGACCTGACATATCACCCTACATTGGGAAGTACCTTGTCAGTGATGAGGCATGCCTTCAAGCACTCCTCTTTATCCCCTACGCCTTCGCCAATGATGCCAGTGCTAGGCAACCCGGAGTTTGTCCCAGGCTTGCAGAACCCCAATCTCAAACGCCTTGCGACAGGCACCAGATCACGCCTGTGCGATTTTATCAGCCCGGATGGCCGGCTTTCCTTGGAAGCAGCAACAGACCCCCCTCTAGACTTTTGGAGTGGTCTGCAGCTCAGGAACTTTTTACGTAGCTGTTTACAAAAACTGGGCATAGCCCATCCACTCACAGAACTGGAACGCATCTGCCACCGCGGGGAGCCAGAATGACATTGTCTCTCACTCATTTATTCCTCTCTGACCCAACCGACAGGCAGTTCCGCACCCCCCTTTCTAGCTACGTGGGAGGCGGAACTCAATACTCACTTCACAGAGGAACAAAGACAGAAAATTCTATATTTTGCCCAGAAGTCGTCCATCGCCATCAGAGTCCAAGAGACTTGCTACAAAATAACAACTCGATGGTACAGGGTACCCGCCACCCTACACTGCATATTCCCGCAGGTCTCGGACCGCTGTTGGCGCTGCGGCAATGAGGAAGGCACAATGCTGCACATTTTTTGGTCCTGCCCCAAGCTTACCTCCTTCTGGCGGGAGGTGACGGGCATGATTGAACGCCTAACCAATGTTTTGCTGGAAAGGAACCCGGCGGCCTGTCTGCTACACCTGATGGAACGACCCATCAAAAAATATAAAAAATCATTGACCATCCAGCTCCTGAACACGGCTAAGGTATGCATCCCGTTGTGTTGGAGATCGGAGAACCCACCGGCAAGGCCTCTTTGGTTCGCTAAAGTGAACCAGTTAAGGGACATGGAGGATCTTACCGCCACTATATATGACAGGGAGGAGATCTTCCGAGAGACCTGGAGACCATGGCAGTATTACATTTATACAGACCAATATCTCCAAGAAATGGCCCAAAGTCCTGGACCATCTAGGCTGACCTCCCCACCTCCGCCCCCGGGCAGAGGACGTCATCTTAACTTTCTTGTTCCATCTTGCCTCTCCTTCTACACTCCACTGCCCCCCTTGAGGGCCTCCCATACTCTGCCTGTCCCCACTCCTCCTCACCCACCCCCCCTTTTTTACCCCCCCTTCCTCCTCCCCGCCCCCCCCCCCAACCTAACCTCCCATTGGTCAATTGTTGACCTTCCATTCCACTCCCCTCCCACTATATGGTATTCCTCTGACTCTCTAGCTGTCACCCACTCATGAGTCCTTATCAGGATAGTTGATAGACCTCTGAAACAATGAGACTAGATTGTTACTCATGTTTGGGCCAAGCAGACAACTGCACTAACATACTTGTAAATAAAATAGGGAAAACTTGCTCAGGCCATTGTTTGCCTTAGTCTAACGAGCTCACAACCGGCCTTAAGCAGGGAAGGACGATGATCGAGAAGCCTACTAGACCCTGCGTACCGTAACGTTGCCTACGTGGTGCACCTTTCTACTGTTCCATATGCAGGGTATAGGCTCAGTTAAACTGAGTAATTATTGTCTAAACACTGCTGTATATTTCAACTCCCTGACTTAGCACATATGTTGTAAATTTGTTGGTTATGCTTGTTGTTATGCAATTTAATTTTGAAATGAAGCAATAAAAAAATAAAAGAAATGCAATGAGATGTGGGGGGGGGGGGGGGGGGGGATTATTTTTCCAGTGGGTGGGAATTCATATCCTGACCACATTTAAAGGTATATCTGAATAGATTTTCTGTACCTGTGTTTAGAAAGATGGGAGAGTTGGAGAAGATAATCCACTAGTTCACTGAGTTTGATTTCTCTGCTAATAATACAGACTTCTCTCCAAAGTTTGTAACAGGATCAGAAAATATGTTGCAGAGTTCCCACACCTTCTCTACATCTCTAGATAGAATGTGAAGCATGTAAGTATATTTTGTTGAGGAGTGAGGGGACTCTGTACCAACATTTTATAGGCAGATTCCTGAAACTTGCTAGCAATGGATGAACAATAAGGGAAAGTATAGTATTTAATATTTTTAAGGGCAATATTGAGTAGACATGTGCACACTGAAATATTTTGTTTTCGTAATTTCGTTTTCGTCCGAAAAATTTATTTATTTAGTTACTCCCAAAGTTCGTTTTTATTTATTTTGTTTCATTAAAAAATCCAAAAATAATTAAGGTTGAATCTGTCATTGAAGGCTTATGGTGTCGAATGTTCTAAAAAGATTTGACGGAGCAGCTAAACTGTGCGACGCCGTAATCGTACATTTCCGGGCGAATGTTCCGCCTACAAACTATACTAGAATTCTAATGTTGTATGACACTAGTAATGATTATATTTATTAATTATTATTACTAGTCAACCAACATTAGAATTCTTCTATAGCCTATGGGCAGAGCATTTGACCATAAATATCCGCTCGTGCCGACTGCTTTGTCGAATCTTTATGTCAAATCTTTCGAATAATCTTGGACTAATAGAGTTAGTTTAGGCACATTCAACCTTTTTTGCTATTGTCTCTATAATGTTGAATCTTTTCTCTCTATGTCAAATCTTTTCTCTCTATGTCGAATAATCTTGGACTAATAGAGCTAAGGTTAGGCACATTCGACCACAGGTTCGATGGACACAGATCACTATTGTCAGCGTCATGTCGAATCTCCTATCTATATCAAACTGTTGTCACAACGAAAACGGAAATAAAGCATTTGTTTATGTGGGATCTTTCGGTTTTCAGACTCTGCACATTCGTTATCATTTGTTAAAACGATAACGAAAATACCCGAAATTCGGACAAAAATGAATGCACATGTCTAATTTGAGATCCTTTTCTCATTTTGTAATGAACAGGGGTGTGAAGGTACCTGGTGGTGCAATGAGAGCTCTATAGGCAAGAGAAACCGAGTTCTCCAATGACTCGTTGTCAAATGTTTAAAAGGAGTCAGTGTGGCTGGTTTATGTCCTATTGGGAATAGTGTCAGTAGATAGTGTGATGACTGAGCATGCAGTTGTCTATTGAACAGTCTAACATGGTTCTTATGTCTGTAATTGAAAATGAAACATTGGAAGACATGAGATCCTTTAGAAGGTATTTGTTGGCAGTCACAAATTCTAAAAAGTATTTGTATGCCAAACATGTTATGCAAGAAGACAGTTTCCTAAGGCTTTGGATACATTCCAATTCAACCACTATCTTAAGAATTGGGCTAATAGGAGGGTAGGATATACTTGTGATGCTGTTAGCTTCCATCCAGTCATAGGTGGCAGGAGAGCCATTTAGGGATGGTTCAAACCGGTTCAGTTCGCACCAGAACACAGCGAACAGGCAAAAAGTTCTAGCGAACATGCAAACCCTATTAAAGTCTATGGGACACGATCATGAAAAATCAAAAGTGCTAATTTTAAAGGCTTATATGCAAGTTATTGCCATAAAAGTGTATGTGGACCCCGGTACTGCCCTAGGGGACATATATCAATGCAAAAAAATTTTTTTTAAACAACCATTTTTTCAGGAGCAGTGATTTTATTAATGCTTAAAGCATAACTCCACTTTTGTTGAGAAAAAAACATTCCCCTGTGGGTGATTGATGTACATTGCAAGGATTATAACAATCTGTGTTGTAGATTCCTACCTTTTGTTATTCTGAAGAAATCCCTCTGTGCTTCTCTGTGACTCTGTTCTAAGTGGGTCTAATGAGAGTGGTTTCATAATTAACTGTCAGGTGTGCAACTGCACACACTAATGAGGAAATCTGATGGGCCTGCATCCCTTTAGATGTGTTCCTATTGAAAGTATCCCACCAAAAAGGCAATTTTTGTTGCAGGGGATGGCTGAAATCTGACATGTATCTTAGGCAGACTTCTGGGAAAATGTGGGTTTCTGGGGAGTGGTCTGTACACAACAGAACAACTCCAGGTAGCCATATTGCAATGCATTCTCAGAAAATTACAATGGCTGCAGATTGAAAAGGAAAGGTAATTTTTAACAACATTCAATTACAATATGATTGGTGTTGCAATTATATGTGCTATATTATTTTCTCTTTATTTGCTATTTTTGTTCCCTATGAAAGTGGAGTTAACCTTTAAAGTGAAACAATAAAAATTTAAGATTCTTTTAAATATCACGGCTGGGGGTCCACTTAGTCTGGCTGGTAAAGTTGCGCATCTGATCGATGTGTTGAACAGTGAAGCAGCAAAATTACATTTCCAAAAGATGAAAAATGTAATTTAAACTTGCTTGCGGCAATATAGATTAAAAAAATCAAGGAAAAAAATGGCGTGCGCCCCCAGGCCATACCAGGCCAGGCCTGGTATGGATTTTAAGGGGAACTCTATTCCAAAATAAAAAAAATTGGGGAAAATCCATACCAGACCCTTATCCGAGCAAGCAGCCTGGTAAGGACAGGAAAGGGCGGATTCCCTTTTTAATAAAGGAGTTGTCAAAAACTGTCTGTTATGATTTTTACTTTTTGACAATTTTTGGGGTGAACGAGTAGAGGTACAATGTACCTGATACCCATTCACATAGGGGGGGGGCGGGACCTGGGGGCCCCCTTGTTAAAGGGGATTACAGATTCTGATAAGCGGCCTGGTATGGTTCAGGAGGGGGGGTGCTTGCTTGTCCCCCCTTCCAGGTCTGCCTGGCCTGCTTGCTCAGATAAAGGTCTGGTATGGATTTTTTGGGGGGGGGGGGGCATGCCAATTTTTTTTTTTTTTTGGCATGGAGTTCCCCTTAAAATCCATGCCAGACCTAAAGGGCATGGTATGGATTTGGGGGGGGGGACCCCATGCTGTTTATTTTTCTTAATTCTGTCATAGAGTTCCCCTTAACCACTATATACCCTGCACGGTATATTATACTGTACACGACTGCAATGTATTATATACTGTACACTGAATGCAATGTAGTATATACTGTACACTGCCTGCACTGTATATATATTCTACACTGACATATCTTCTACACTGACTTCACTGTAATATATTATATATATATTAAACTGCCTGTACGCCACTAACTAACCTGCCTAATCTAGCTCAAGTTCTCAATATCCACGTTATCACAATACATATGGCCACCATGTAAGCAGCCTCATATAGTGTGGGATGTAGACTTAGCCCCTGAGCCATGATTGGCCAAAGGCACCCTGTCTTTGGCCAATCATGGCTCTCACAGCAGATCACGCTGTGATTGGCCAAAGCATGCAGGTCAGGTGCATGCTTTGGCCAATCAGCAGCCGTCAATGCACTGCGAGATCGCAGTGCATTATGGGGTGCTCCGCGGCACTCTAAATTGCAACGAACGCCCCATATGTTTGTTCTGTGAACAAACGAACAGCGGATGTTCGACTCGAACATCCAGACCATCCCTAGAGACATTATTTGAATGATAATTTTCTGCAACATCCTGGCAACATGTTTTACAAGATCAGGTAAACCTAAGCCTCCATGTTCTTAAATAGGTATAGACGTTTGTAGGAAACTCTCAGCTGAGATTGTATGCCAAATATCCAAATATATAGCAAGAATGTTGGGTAAAGAGATTTTAGGAATGAGGATGGATGAGAGTTGAAGGGATTTTAAAACAGATAAAGTAACTGGGGAAGGATAAAAATGGTTAAAACTGCATTTCTGAGAAACAATGTGGTAAACCATATGTCAAGATATAAAAAACAGTAGTGATTTTGCGCTAAAGAGCACCAAAAAGTGTATAAATATACTATACAAGTGTCTAAAATATATATGTAAAAAAATTAATATATAGTACACCAAGTGCTAATATATAAATAATCAATAGTGATAAAAATATATAGGTGGACCTAATAAAGTATCAAATACATAAATAATCTATAAATAAAGTAAAGTGCACAATGTGCTGATTAACACAAGAAAGTGTCACAAACAAGGGGTTGTATAGACGTATAAAAACACAGTACTTCTGGTAAGTCCCAATTGGTATATGAGAGATAGAATAAACCTTCTATCGCATAAATAAATGAAATGGTAAAGTCCAGGTGGTAAATTTATATAACCACCAACCAAAGAAACATCAATGAGATCAGTAAACCTCGAAATGGTCTCTAAATATAAGAAGGGGTAACGGCAATGACAGTAGTCTTCTATATCCAAATGAGGGATGGTGGGTGTGTGAGGACCTGATCCTAAATCGTGCTCACTAGCCTCTCACCTGAAGATCAGCATTAACAGGCATCCAAAAGACACAGGGGTACACTCTACCTCCACTATACTCCTCCAATGGCTCCGCTGCCTTGGTACTTCCAAAGATCCCTATCAGCCGGCATCAAGGGGATGGGTACACTTTGCCTCCGCTATACTCCTCCAATGGCTCCACTCACTGGGTACTTCTAATGGGGGTGTCTCACCAACTTCCTACAACAAAATGGCGGCCGCCGTCCAGCAGAAAAGACTCGCCAAAAAGTGGGGGTGAAATAGAACAAAGGGGACCCAATAGTGAAGTACGTCTTTGTAAACCAATTTAATAGTAAAAAATTATAAACTCTTACATCAAAAGCAAAGTATTACAGCATAAAATGGCGATATAGCGTCAGTCTCACAGTACTTCCGGTATCCCATCCGGCCACTCCCTACGCGTTGCGTCACGTGCTCGTGACTTCATCAGGGGAACCTAATTGGCTGAAAGGGACTGTTATTTATTTAGTGTATCTTTCGGACCTGCAATGCAGCATATGTAACCCAGACTTAATTGGGAACATAGCGAAAGAAATAAAAGACATGTTTATATATAAAGTCCACCACCGGACATGCAACAAACGAATTGATATATATTGATAAAATAAACATGTTAAAAAGAAGGAGGTTTTCATGGTGTATCACAAAAATTAGCAAATGTCTGCATATTTCGTGTCCCAAAATCTCTCCAACGCCCAAATAAGATAAATTGAATAAAACACGTTAGACTGTGCACTAGTGTCGGTGTATAACTCAATATTATCACCCACACTAAAATGTAACATATCAAAACCCAACTAGGTATGTTTATAATAAGTAAAGGAAACAAGAAAAACAGAAGGGGGCACCGACCCTTGTGCATTACCACTAAAAGGCTTTATTAAAATAGATAAAACAGCTAATTTTCTACTCACAAGTGAGTACACGATAAAGGCAAATGCATAGATAGATAGACACGTCCACTGCTATGAACTTCCGACCTCAACTCTTAGGTACCAGGAAGATCTGATGCTTCCTCTAGCGAATGGCTGGTACCTAATCCCGGTACCTAAGAGTTGAGGTCGGAAGTTCATAGCAGTGGACATGTCTATCTATCTATGCATTTGCCTTTCGTGTACTCGCTTGTGAGTAGAAAATTTGCTGTTTTATCTATTTTAATAAAGCCTTTTAGTGGTAATGCACAAGGGTCGGTGCGCCCTTCTGTTTTTCTTGTTTTCTTAGTGTTTATGAACACCCATTGTTCAGAGGAGGGCTGCAAGATTTTGGACATTACCTTGAGGAACCATTTAGATCACGAATCAAGAGACTAGACACCAGAGCGCAGGAGAATTTGTTGTCTATAATAAGTAAAGAACATGAAGGTTTAATAATTATTCCAAAAAAATTGAATTTATGTAACATATGTATCTTATAAAATTAGGATAAATAAAAGTTGTATAGCACTAATAAAATCTATAAAAAATCTTAGTAATTAAAATAAAATAAAATAAAACCACAGTAATAATATTAAAAATGACCCTATCTTGTGTGGGGGGAAGTATTACTAAGCAGAAATAGTTTATATCTCCCTTATTTCTATACACTTCTCCTCCTCTTACACCTGGGACGTTATACCGGAAATATTGTGTCTGGCTACATTTTTACATATTGGATACGACAGTGCATATATAATGTATATAAAAATTGCATACAACATTGCACAACAAATATAATAAATATGTATATCAAAATACACACATTTAAAATATTTAAAATATATATATAGAGCGTATAGGTAATAAATGTAATCAGATATCTTAAAAATTACTTAAAAAGCAATTTAAGTCAAACTCTACGTTTAACCCTTCAGGTGCAAGTGTCCTCATGGAGTGAATCCACATGGATTCCTTCTGGCTAATTACTCTAATCCTCCATGATGGATTATAGCGCTCTATACCCCAAAATTGTAACTGATTTGGGTCTTTGTTATGCACCATAGCAAAGTGTCGTGACACGCTATGTTTGGGAAATCCATTGATAATATTCTGAACATGTTCCTTAATGCGAACTTTCAGCTCCCTTTTTGTTCTCCCTATATATTGTAGGTTCCAACTACATTGTAAGCAGTATACTACACCCTCAGTGTGACAGCCTATGAAATCTTTAATTGTATATGTTTGTCCTGTTACAGTTGCTGTAAAGTCCATTCTATTTTTCTGGAATTTCTGTGCCTTACGGCATGCAAAGCAGTTCCTACAGGGATAAAAATCTTTCCCTGTAAAAAAGGTGTAACCCTTTTTGGGGGGTGGTTCCACTATAGATTTGACAACCAAATCCCTTACTGTAGGCGCCCACTTATATACAATATTTGGTTTTATAGGGAGGATGGTTTTTAGATCTTTATCGCTTGTAAGTACATGCCAATGTTTTTGAATTAATTTGGCTACGTCTTTGTGTTGTACATTAAGGTCCAGTATCAGGCATGGAGCTTCATTCCGACAGACTGTTCTATTTTTAGGTTTGTCTTCCAACATCTTAGTCCTATTCATATCCTCTACTTGGGAAATTTGTTTTCTTATCCAAGATTCCTCATAGCCTTTCTCTTTGAATCTGGCCCCAATTATTTCAGCTTGTATTTTAAAATCTTCATCTTTAGTGCAGTTACGTCAAATTCTTACCAGTTGTCCTTTCGGAATGTTATACAACCATGGTTTAAAGTGACAACTGTGCATTGATAGATAACTATTAGTATCTACGTTTTTAAAGTGCGTTTTGATGTTGTTTTTTTTTGGCTTGTATGGATATATTCAAATCAAGGAAGTCAATTGTACTTGCGTTGATGTTCCATACTAGATTAATATTCTTATCATTATTATTGAGGTTATTTAAAAACTCCTCTAATAATTCTCTGCTTTCATTCCACACTATTACCAAATCATCAATATATCTTTTGTAAAGTGTTAATTCTGCTGGCATGTTGGCATAAACCGAGTCTTCCTCCCAGTGTGCCATAAATGCATTGGCCACACTCGGGGCAAATTTTGCCCCCATAGCAATCACTATAGCTTGTTTATAGTAAGATTGATTATGCCAAAAATAGCTACATTTTAAACAAAAGTCTAACCACTTAATTAAAAACTTCCTCTGCTTGCATACTAAAGTGCTATGTGCTCTTAAAAGCCACTTAGTGGCCGTACATGCTTCATGATGGGGTACTATGGTATACAAGGACGACACATCTGCCGTTGCTAAAATTGTGCGCCCTTCAAGTACTGGTACTTTGTCCAATAGCTGTAATACATGCTTCGTATCTTTCAAATACGCCCTGGTCTTCTGTACTGCCGGCTGTATGAAGTAATCAATATATTCACCAATTCTGGCAGTTAGTGGATCTATCCCGTTCACAATTGGTCTGCCAGGTGGAGATTCTTTATTCTTATGTATTTTCGGGATAGTGTATATAATTGCTTTCCTACAAGCCTCTGGAATTAAATACTTGGCCTCTTTTTTATTCATAATGTCTTTCTTGATTCCTAATCCTAAATTGACCACAAGTTCTAGTTCTTTCTTGTATTGTTGTGTTGGATTGCCTAATAATTTAATATACGTTTCTTCATCTTGTAGTTGTCTGTCAAGTTCCTGCATATATTGCTCTTTAGACTGAACAACTACTGCTCCACCTTTGTCTGCAGGTCTGACTACAATATCTTTACGTTGTTGCAACGATTTTATTCCTTTACGGATATGTATAGGATCTGAGATCTTTTTGATCTCCATTGTTTGTAGTTCCCCCCAATACCAATCTTTTAAACACTTCAATGTGCTGGTTATTTGAAACTTGAGGGTTGTATACCGAGTTGTTGCGTAAAGTGCTCTGTGCCAGTAATTCTTGGCCAGGGACATTAGTTTTTGTAGATTTAAATGGATTTCCCATAATGTAATTTTTAATATTTAGTTTTCTAATATATTTTTGTATCCCTATATAGGTGTCGAATTTATTTAAGTTCTTTATCAGAGCATGTTTAAGACCCTTATCCAATACCGCCAGTTCTTCTGTGGAAATGGGTTTACCACTTAGATTAACTACTCCTTCACTGACTACTGCCTTTTTCATTTGAATTCTCTTTCCCGCTCTGCAGCCTGTCTGACTTCGGGACTGTCCTCTATTCTTTGATCCTCTGTTCTTGTCTTGGGTGAGCGGTGTAGTTCTCGCGGTGATCTCCTCAGGGAGTGTTCTCTCCGGTCCTTGTATAAAAAAGACCCTTGAGTGGTCTTCTCATAATGATTCCTCTCATATTGGTACTGTTATTTAGGTGGTTCATAATAATAGTGTTGCTGGTCTTGATGATGTCTGATATGTTCAAACCTATTATAAGTGGAAACTGGACTTCTCTCTTGCCTTCCCTGTTGATAATATTGCTGTTGATATGGGGGCGGGCCTCTATTGTCACATTGATTATATTGCCAGTTATTGTATGTTTTTTTTTATTATTGTACATTTTTTTAAAAGGCTTCTTCCATGTTTTTTTGGGAGTCTGTTGTCCATGTGGCGCCATAGGCCTTGAGTCTTGACATGATCTGGGTGTCTCATACTGTTGTGCATACCGTTAGTCCTGGACGGTTCTTACAACCGTTTGCTCTCTGCTTTGGTCCTCCCATCTTGGTCCATTTGGTGGATAAACGGCTGTTGGATCCTGTATCCTTACTTCCCTTAGTGGGGTAGAGTATGAGGAAGCAGGTGGTGCTTGTTCATTCTTATTTTGCCATTTAAAAGCATGGTCAGCTTTGTGGTCCGCCACATCACGTTGATACTTCTTCATCTTACGTTGTTGTGCTTTAAGGTCCTTAGTTATGAGATCTTTATTCAGCTGTAACGCTAGTTTCTTAAACTCTGCAGAATCTTTATATGGTTCTAATTTTATTTTGGTTTCTTCAATGAGTTGTCAAGATATAACCTTTTTTCATATCCTGTTTTGTAGTATGAAATATACTATAATTACCTATACATTTTTGACCACCCACCTGATATTGAGTAGGTTCCATGGGGGCATAGATGCTATTAGACATCTGAAGGTAGAGGAAGAGGGAGAGGACATACATGTTGGAGCAACAATTTGTTCGTGTTATCGCACTTCTTTTTATACTGCATTGTGTTTACTCCTTCCTGGCAGAAGTAGCTGTACCCCTCCTACTCTTCTCCTAGAATACTAGAGGATGAGTGGTCCAACTACCTACTGTATTGACACTTGGACAAAGTATAGATGTAAGAACGTTTTATGTTATGTATGATGTTTATGTTGTAAAATTGAAAATGATTAATAAAAATATAAAGTTTAAAAAAGACATCTGAAGGTATTTCATAAAAATAACAACTAATATTTGTTGAAAATTATGGACTTTTTAGGCGTACAATCTATGTTTGTTTAAAAAAGATAACAACGTTTATTTAAAACATAAGCATATAAATACTCAATGCAAAATCCATATACAGAGATCTGCAAAGAATACAAGAGAAATTACAGGCATATAGATTACTCTGCTCCAGGTAGACAGTATAGATCATATAACCCCTCGGATCTGAATATTACTATTCTGGTTTAGCACCTAGAGGTAATTATTGAACATTTATAATGGAGACATCGTTTTTGTATAAAGCTTTCACTTAGTTGCTCTACATGTTACGCGTTGTGTAACGCTTCTTCAGGAGCTTTCTATATTCTCTAAAAGTAAAAAAGCCAAAATTAAAAAACATATATATATAGAAAAAATAGAGGTGTCATTTTGTGACATTACTATGTATGAAGGTGCTCATATAGGCCCGAGTCATTAAGGTGCCAACCAACACCAAATTAGGGGGTAGAAGGAGCAATAAAAAAGAGAACTATGTTGATAGTCCTGAGGCAAGAGTGGTGCTTGAAATCAAAAGAAAAAAGAAAAGAGAAGAAGAAAAAAGAAAAGGAAAAAAAGAAGAAGAAAAAGAGAAAAAGAAAAAGAAGAAAAAGAAGAAAAAGAAGAAGAAGAAAAAGGAGAAGACCCGCGCAGGGGACACTGGGATAGATTAATACTACAAAAAGAAATGATGTGGATAGAAAGATTAGAAACCATCCACGCCCCAGGTTTAAACGAATCACAATCGTACAAATCCTTTCTGTAGAGGATTTGTGAAATTCAGATTGCCAACAATAACTTATTTCATTTTTTCACTACGATTGAACCTCTCTATGTAATTTGAACATCCATCTATTCGACTCTTTTCATCCCCCCCCTTCTCCCTCCTTCCTTTTTTCCCCTCTTTCAAAAAAAAAAAAAAACCCTTTGCCTTTACCAGGTGCCCCCCTTTCTCATTTCCCCTCCCCCTCCCTTCCCCTTATTCATCTTTTTCATTGTACTCATGTTTTTTAAACTAACCATGTTAGTGACCAATAGTTAATGATCTAAGATCTAAGGTAATGGCTTACATAAAATACAAAACTACCTAGTCTATTCCAAAATATCAAATGTTATTAGTCAAAAAATACTTATTATTACTGTATATTCCAGATTAATCTTTAAATTTTATAAATTTTCTGTATCGGATGAAAATCAATTTTTCCTGTATATACATATGTTTAATGCATAGTATGAATAAAGCTCTAATAGACTCCGAGCTTTGGGCTTGTCATCCAACAACTTACTGGTGTGCTCTCTTTCTATATATTCTTCATGTACAATTCATTCCTCGGTTTGTTCTATTTTTCTTTATTGTCCAAATAACATGTCTTATCTTCCTTCTAACTACTATCCTAATACTGATTTAGGGAGGTTGGGTGCAATGCACTATGCGGCCACAAAGCGTCACTAGCTACAGTTGTGGCGGTGGGTGACGCTTTCGGCCCCGGAAGAAAATGAATATCCATGTTTTTCTTCTGGGTGCCGTGTCCCGCGCATGCGCGGTATGCCCGGACCCATCACCGCATAATTCATGTGGCGCGACATTCAGGAGCGACGGCGCAGTCGCCTAGGGACTTGGCCGGGTATGTGAACGTACCGCCCATATTGGGCGGTGACGTCACTACCGGGACGGCTGCATAAAAAGACGCCATAGGCTGGCGTCCTATACAACAGCTCCCATTCAACACGCTGTCACAAGCGGGGGATAAAAGTTAGTCCTTAGCAACGGCAAAAGTAAGTACCTACACCATAGCTATGCTATGGTGTTTACATGTCCGCTCATCACTTTTTATTGCCACTTGACTCACCAGGGGATATTTAGATGCTCTTTACACCTCTCTTTATTAGGATCTCAACGACTAGCAAGAAGTATTTACCTTTCGGTTCTTCCCCATTTCTGGGTCAAACAATTTGGGACTGAGCTTCATTACAGCAGTCTATTACCTAACAATCTTTGGATAATCTTTGGAAAATCAATTACTATACATTCACTGCTGGGTGAGAAATAAATACATTTATTTACATTTGTTCACTCCTAAAAATATATCTATGTTTAATTATGTGCTTATTTTGGTAGTGTCGTGGTGCAAGCAAGACTTACTTGGGTATTTTGTTGCTGTTAGATTGCCCTGCGGTATAGTTGTGAGCTGTGTTGGTGTCACAGTCCGTTGTGATTCTCTGCCGCTCTTCTGGAGTTTTCTGTAGATTCGATGTGGAGTCGACCACGTCCCACGTGCACTAGTAGGAGATTGGGGAAGGAACAGGAGAAAGAGGGGAGCAGGGGGTGCAGAAAAGAGAAAAAAGACATAAAGCAGCCACAAAAAAAAATAAGTTGTTAACTTTGTTGCATGCATCTGGTTGCAACTTAACTTGGGGGTAATTATACCCATAGACAGCTTATCGCTGTGAGATGTTGTTGGGGGGTAAGTCTTTTCCTAGCGACTCCAATGGTCAGGGACAAGTTGCAATTTTTGTCTCATCCATGCATTCCATTCAAGAGTGAGAGGTAGTATTTTTAGTCGGGATCTTTTTCCATTCCTGGGTGAGTCGGCGGGGATTGCTAGATATAGCAGATTCTTCTTGGGGGTCTGGCAGTATATCCCATTCCCTCAGGAGGGCTATACCTTTTTCCAGGGAGGTCACAGTGTAAGTGTGGTTGTTCCTAGTCACAGTTAGTTTTGTTGGGTAGCCCCATCTGTATATTATTTTGTGGTTTCTTAGTACCTTTGTCACTGCATTTAAGTTTTTCCGTTTTTGCAGAGTGTACTGTGACAGATCAGCAAAAAATTGAAGGTTTTGGCAGGGAGCGGGGATTTGGTCTTGCTTCCTCATTATAGACATCAGTTGTTCCTTGATGTGGAAGAAGTGTAGTCTAAGAATCACATCCCTAGGTATCTGGTCGGATAGGTGGGTAGGTTTGGGCAGCCGATGTATCCTATCTATGGTGACATCTAGGTCTGTGAGTGATGGCATGAGGGATTTGAATATGGCGGTAGCGTGTGCAGCTAGATCAATCTGCAGCACAGATTCAGGGATCCCCCTGATTTTCAGGTTGTTCCTCCTGGATCTGTCCTCTAAATCCGCCATTTTGGCTTTGATCCAATCTGATTCGGCTTCATTCTCCTCATGGGCATCCACTAGTTTATTGATGGCTGTGGCGTATTCTCCCATCTTGGACTCAATGTGGTCCACCCTGTTTCCCACCTCCTGTATATCTCTATTGATCCTGTGCATGTATCCTGCCATGTCTGATTGCAGAGAGCTGCGCAGCGATAGAAGCATGTCTTTTAGGACAGTGTCCATGACCGGCATGTTTTGTGTGGGGAACGATTCTATTGATTCCGGTAGTTCCCTAGTGTCTTCCCCTGAATCTGATGTTGGGCTCCCCGCTCTGTCTAATCCCTCGTCATCCATTCTGGGTTTGGTCTTGGCTGGGCTACATGTGGATGGGGTAGAGGGGTACTGCCGTCTATCGTCCGGGAAGTCCCTCATTTGTGGCCCATTACCTTTAGATGAGGTCCGCTGCTGCCTCGAGGTTTCTGGTGACGAGTAGGCCTCGGCGCCATCTTGACTTTCGGCCTTGCCGCTCGCAGGGTAATAGTCCGTCAGCCGTTGCGGTTTTCGGTCCTGTTTTCTCTTCCCGGACATCGTTCGTGTGTGATAGGTGTATGCCCGCTTTGTGTCTCGGTAATTCCGCCGTGGATGGTCGCTCGCCGGTCGCTGTTGTCCCTGAGTTTGCCGGAGCTCCGCTGTTACACGTCCATCCGGCTCGCTCGCTAGGCCACGCCCCCAATTATGTGCTTATTTATATTTGTATATACACGTGTAGGTATGTATGCATGTAATTGTGTACATTTTTATTTTATATATTCTTTTATTACTTTTTATATTTATAATTAAAGGAAAAAACACCCCAGGTGTCACCTGGGTATCACGATTATTATCACTGCTATAATATAGAAATTATAAATATGCACTAAATTTAATTTTAGAATATCACTTTATAATCAAAATATTATTGTATACATTTTACAGATTATACCCTAATCAGAGCAAAGAAATCTTTCTAAGCCCACATTTGATGATACCGCAAGGCCACAAACCATTATCCCCCGCTCCTATTAAGTCTATCCCTATCAGGGAATGTAAGTAACAATATACACTATAAGATTTCTACCTTTTTGAATTATATTGCACCCGTTCCCATAGTGTAACCTGCTCCATAATGCCCCAATTTCCCCTTTTTCTTCTTCTTTTTCTTCTTTTTCTTTTTCTCTTTTTCTTCTTCTTTTTTTCCTTTTCTTTTTTTTCTTCTCTCTTTTCTTTTTTCTTTTGATTTCAAGCACCACTCTTGCCTCAGGACTATCAACATAGTTCTCTTTTTTTATTGCTCCTTCTACCCCCTAGTTTGGTGTTGGTTGGCACCTTAGTGACTCGGGCCTATATGAGCACTTTCATACATAGTAATGTCACAAAATGACACCTCTATTTTTTCTATATATATGTTTTTTAATTTTGTCTTTTTTACTTTTAGAGAATATAGAAAGCTCCTGAAGAAGCGTTACACAACACGTAACATGTAGAGCAACTAAGTGAAAGCTTTATACGATAATGCTGTCTCCATAATAAATGTTCAATAATTACCTCTAGGTGCTAAACCAGAATAGTAATATTCAGATCCGAGGGGTTATATGATCTATACTGTCTACCTGGAGCAGAGTCATCTATATGCCTGTAATTTCTCTTGTATTCTTTGCAGATCTCTGTATATGGTTTTTGCATTGAGTATTTATATGCTTATGTTTTAAATAAATGTTGTTATCTTTTTTAAACAAACATAGATTGTACGCCTAAAAAGTCCATCATTTTCAACAAATATTAGTTGTTATTTTTATGAAATTCCAATATCGGGACGTGGCATATTTTACTTGATAACGTATCCACAGTACCATTCTGTGGTGATATGCAATTTTCCAAATAAACATCTGAAGGTATGCTATCTGGCATCAAGCCGTCAGTAGTAGATCCTTTAAATCCTGTAAGTTGCTAGGTGGGGTCTCCATAGACTTGTTTTTCCAGCACATTCCACAGATTTATTGGATTGAGATCTGGAAAATTTGGAAGCCACGTCAACACCTTAAACTCATCGTTGTGTTCTCAAAACCATTCTTGAACCAGTTTTACATCCTGCCGAAAGAGGCCACATTGTAAGCAAAAATGTTTAAGTAGTTGGTACATATCAAGTAACATCCACATGAATGGACCCAAGGTTTCCCATCATAACATTTCCCAAAGCATCACACTGCTTCCACCAGCTTGCCTTCTTCCCATATTGCATCCTGATTGTTTCTATTCTACATGTAGCTGATGCACACACACCTGTCCATCCATGTGATCTGAAAAAAAATATGATTCATAATACCATGCCACCTTCTTCCATTGCTCCTTAGTTCAAAACTGATGCTCACGTGCCCACTGTAGACACTTTTGACTGTGGACACGGGTCAGCATGAGCACCCTGGTCAGTCTGCATCTACATAGCTCCATACGCAAAAAAACTGTGATACCCATTTTCTTTTTTGTTTTCAACACATCAACTTCAGGGACAACATGCATACTTGCTGTCTAATGCAGTGCTTCTCAACTCCAGTCCTCAAGGTGCCCCAACAGGTCATGTTTTTAGGATTTCCCTCAGATGCAACGGCTGTGGTATTTACTAAGGCAGTGAAACTGATCAAATCACCTGTGCAAAATAATGGAAAGCCTGAAAACATGACCTGTTGGGGTGCCTTGAGGACTGGAGTTGAGAAACATGGGTCTAATGTATCCCACTGACTTTCATATGCCATTCTAACAAGATAATCAATGTTCAAAGTTTTATCATTCTTCATAGGTGTTCAATTCAGTGATCAGGTTGGGCAATGTAGTTTCTGGGTCAGTGATGAAATATAGCAGATTATCCATGGGAAAATAGCTTTCAAAATTTCCTGGTAATCTCATCACATGCTTTTTCAGCATTGGTGGAAAGGAGGCATATGGGAGCAGTACACATATGAGCTAGTTGTATGGCATTTAGGACTGATGGTGTTGTCTTTTGCTTCCCTTCCAGACAAAAAGCCTGTTTGGGTGAATGATCAGTTGGAGAATGGGGAGTAGTCTATTAGCCATCATTTTTGTATACCACCTACAGGTATTGGGTCACGCATCAGAGCATTTGCATGAGTACAAGTACTCATGCAAATGCTCAGTATTGGCACAAATACCAATACTAGTATCGGTGCAACCCTAGAGCTTACTCTAATCAGCTGGGATTTAGCATCAAGCTATTCTCGTTTTATGAAAGATATCCAAGGCAGGGTAGTAAAGCCAGGTAAGCTGATATCATGAACAGTCCGCCTAAGGAAAAACAATCCCCCCCTGGCCAGGTATTAATACACTCACAACCTCATATACAGTATAAGTGCAGCATCCCTTAGCCACCTACTGTAGGTAGTACTTACTATAGCATATAGTAATATTCTGTAAGCTATATTACCCACACAGAGTTCTTTTTTTGTGGCATCTCCATCTATAGCAGACCCTCATCTAGGAATATTGTATTGATGAGGAGGAGAATTCTAGCTGATTTGTTAACAAACAGTAGCTGGGAAATGTCTTTTGAAACTTGGCAATCTAAATAGTATTTAATTATCTCTTGTAAATGTCACTTTTGCTTTTGTACATCCTACATGAGCCAATTCACAGACAGGTTTAAGGCATCCCTCAAGCATGTTTAAATAAAATTATGTAATTTTTTAATTCAACACTACTTCCCGCAGCGCCTGGGAAAATGTTCGGACCCTAGCCGTGAAGTCAATTAAAGTCTATAGAATGAAGAGGGTATGTGGCGCTAACCCTTATGTAAATCAATAAATAATCTAAAAATAATCTAAAAAGACCAGTTTGCAAAGCTCAGAGTATCCGAAAGATGAGTGACCTTTCACATAAATAGATATATAAAAACATAAAATAATGAACTAAATAAATAAAATTCCTTAATAGCAATACACATAAAATATTGAATAAATATAAGACGTGTGTAAAAAATGAAAAAATATTCAATAAAAGTGATGGTGCTAAAATAACCGTGCTGAAAATAAATATATGTGCTGGGGTAAAAATGATGATGGAGTTGGGTTAAAAATAGTGAACACGAAATCTTCTAGCAATAAAAGGTGCACAGTGCAACGTGCAAAATATGTGAATAAAGAACCAATAGAGAACCGATAAATTGGTTCTGAAAGTGCAAGGGAATTGCAAGGAAATTGCAAGGGAAATTAATGATTGAATGTGCAGAAATATCCAAAATAATGACAAAGTGACCATACAGATGAAAAGAGTGTGTCACTGTAGGTATGGTATAATCAGATGATACCAAAACAATAATATCGCTGAAAAAAATTATTAAAAAATAAAAGTAAAATTTGGTGCACTACAAGTCCCAGCTTGTAAAGAAAAAAATGGCGGAAAATAAACGATAAAGTCCACAATCTGGAACAATGAAGAGCATACTGCTCTGGAATAAGTGAAGGTGAGTAGAAATATTCAGGAATCTTTGTGTTGATCACAGTGATGATCCGTGCAGGGAGTGCTCTGTGCTGACTTCAGGGGTGCACCCTACTAGTTCCCCCAGCCTCTCACCTCTATTTGCGGCCCCTACAGGCCTAGTGGAGCAGATAGCCTCTAAAGTGGCAAGCCTGGTCACTTTCCGGGTCCTCTTTCTTATGGGCTCCTATGGGCTCCTATAGGCTTCTATGGGCTCCTATGGACTCCTACTCCGATCCGAAAAGGCACTCCAGGGGTAAGGGGTCACTCACGGGTTAGATCAGCATGTAGGGGTTAAAGGTACAAAGAAGCGCTCCAATGTGTAGTAAAAAACAGGTTTATTGAAACAAAAATAATATCCACTCACATTTAAAGTTTTCTTGCATCAGCATAGATGAACTTCCGGTCGCGGCCGCAAACCGGAAGTAGAGCGATAGGCACCTGACTTCCTTCCTCCCTCACTAGTATCGTCACTAGCACACGTGACGTGTGCTAGTGACGATACTAGTGAGGGAGGAAGGAAGTCAGGTGCCTATCGCTCTACTTCCGGTTTGCGGCCGCGACCGGAAGTTCATCTATGCTGATGCAAGAAAACTTTAAATGTGAGTGGATATTATTTTTGTTTCAATAAACCTGTTTTTTACTACACATTGGAGCGCTTCTTTGTACCTTTAACCCCTACATGCTGATCTAACCCGTGAGTGACCCCTTACCCCTGGAGTGCCTTTTCGGATCGGAGTAGGAGTCCATAGGAGCCCATAGAAGCCTATAGGAGCCCATAGGAGCCCATAAGAAAGAGGACCCGGAAAGTGACCAGGCTTGCCACTTTAGAGGCTATCTGCTCCACTAGGCCTGTAGGGGCCGCAAATAGAGGTGAGAGGCTGGGGGAACTAGTAGGGTGCACCCCTGAAGTCAGCACAGAGCACTCCCTGCACGGATCATCACTGTGATCAACACAAAGATTCCTGAATATTTCTACTCACCTTCACTTATTCCAGAGCAGTATGCTCTTCATTGTTCCAGATTGTGGACTTTATCGTTTATTTTCCGCCATTTTTTTCTTTACAAGCTGGGACTTGTAGTGCACCAAATTTTACTTTTATTTTTTAATAATTTTTTTCAGCGATATTATTGTTTTGGTATCATCTGATTATACCATACCTACAGTGACACACTCTTTTCATCTGTATGGTCACTTTGTCATTATTTTGGATATTTCTGCACATTCAATCATTCATTTCCCTTGCAATTTCCTTGCAATTCCCTTGCACTTTCAGAACCAATTTATCGGTTCTCTATTGGTTCTTTATTCACATATTTTGCACGTTGCACTGTGCACCTTTTATTGCTAGAAGATTTCGTGTTCACTATTTTTAACCCAACTCCATCATCATTTTTACCCCAGCACATATATTTATTTTCAGCACGGTTATTTTAGCACCATCACTTTTATTGAATATTTTTTCATTTTTTACACACGTCTTATATTTATTCAATATTTTATGTGTATTGCTATTAAGGAATTTTATTTATTTAGTTCATTATTTTATGTTTTTATATATCTATTTATGTGAAAGGTCACTCATCTTTCGGATACTCTGAGCTTTGCAAACTGGTCTTTTTAGATTATTTTTAGATTATTTATTGATTTACATAAGGGTTAGCGCCACATACCCTCTTCATTCAATTTTACCTTTACAAGTGTGAGATCACTTATATGTTGGCTGCTTTCCTTTTCCATTTTCTCCTTATTTGATTTAATAGTTTTTGGTTGAGCGCACTGGTTACCCCTATTATCTAAATTAAAGTCTATAGGACCCAAACATGAAAAATCAAAAGTCCCCATTTTCAAAACCTTATATGCAAGTTATTGGCCATAAAAAGGGTATGGGGGACATGTATCAATGCAAAAACATTTTTAGGGGTCTGGTATGGATTTTAAGGGGAACCCCAAGCCAAAATTAGTAAAAAAAAAACATTGTGGGACCCCACACCAAAATCCAAACCAGACCCTTAGGTAGCATCCCCCTCCTGAATCATGCCCTCAACATGGGGGGTTGCTTTTGGGCAGGGGAGTAGGTGAAACCCCCCACCCCAAGGCACCTTGTCCCAATGTTGATGTTGATGGGGACAAAGGCCTCTTCCCCACAACCCTGGCCGGTGGTTGTAGGGGTCTGTGGGCAGGGGGATTATCGGCATCTGGAAGCCCCCTTTAACCAGGGGGTCCCCAGATCCTGGCCCCTATGTGAAAAAGTATATGGGAACAGAAAACCCCTACCCATTCACTGAAAAAAAAAAGCGTTGTATAAAAAAAAACAGGAAAAAGTCCTTTATTAACCACTTGCCTACCGCCGTATTGTAAAATGACTGCACCAGTAATTTCCGTCATATGAGGTCTTTGCCTTCCCAGCAAGGAAAGACAGACCAGCTCATAAAAAGCCTTTGAGCACACAAACCACCTCGGGCGTAGAATGACACCTCTTGATATATCCAGGCACTCTATATGGATAGTCTCACCACCTCTCTTCAAGCCAGCACTGTGTATTTACTCCTCAGCCTAGTGCATTAAGTATATGGCACATAAAAAAAGAAGGAGACATTTCATTGCGCATCATTCATGAAAAATTATTTTATTAAAAAAAAGAAACATACTCACAAGGAGGAAGATAAAAACAGGCATATCAAACTATACAGTGTCTGGCATCCCCGCAGACGTGTTGACCTTACCGCTAATCCTACAGCCTGATGTATGTTTCGTTCTAATGAACGTCATCACTGGGGCACGTTCATTTGAACAAAACTTACGTAGGGAGGTAGGAGTAGCGGTGATGTCAACACATCTGCGGGGGTACAAGAATATAATAAAAAAAAAGATAAGATAAGATAAAAAAAATAGCTGGCAGGGAAATGTCATGCAGTGTCTTTTTTTTTTCCTTGTACTCATCAATTTGGAATGAATATATCCCACGAGTGCACCACTTCACAGGCAGGTATAAAGTATCCCCAAGCATTGTATTTAAAGGAATTGTGCTACTAACGGCATATGGCATATGGTGTTTGGCTGTGAGATGGAAGTGATCAAGTGGCTGTACAGCTCTCTGATCACTGGCATGCACCCCTGGTACACCCCCTGCACATGCCCCTACCATGTTACCCAGGCTCTGTGTTTTCATCTGTGGACCCTATAACACCATGACAGGTGCCATCAGGTAGAGGGAAAGTAGACCAGCAAACATTACTTCTGGGTTTTGCTATCTCTTTATACAGCTACTGTGACTAGGGAGGAAGCTAACAGAGCATGATCAGTACTTCATTAGCTTCAATGGAGAGTAGGTGAGACATTAGGGGTCAAAAAAAGTCCTGATGTCTCACTTAAGATAGCCTGTCACAATCAAATACTATGGCATAGGGGACTTTTAGAGCCCTATGTGATAACAAAGAAAGTTTAGTAAAAAAAAAAAAAAAATTACACACAAGCACTTAACCCCCCCCCCCCCCAAAAAAAATTGTAAATGCTAATTTTTTTTCTGCAAAAATATCTACATTTATATATTTTTTTCTATAAAGGTGAACTTATCCTTTAAAAATGTGAGATTCAGTGCAGCACATTAATACAATTCTAATGCAAAAAATTAAAGTCTCATTGATTCTTACTGCTTCTGAAGTATCTTTCTATTATACTGTAAATATGTGATAACTTGTGTAAAATCTGTTGTTTTTTTTTTGATGTAGCACCCTCCTAGTTTATAGTAAACTACTAGGTAAATTTAGGTTAGCTCCATTGTAAACTGTGGAGCAGATGTTTATCAAACAATCAGTGTTTCACAGGCTGCTGTTCTGCTATCTCCCCCTGTCTTATAGAACCATATAGAGATTCAGTGCAGCACATTAATACAATTCTAATAATGTGTCTGCAAAAAATTAAAGTCTCATTGATTCTTACTGCTTCTGAAGTATCTTTCTACTATACTGTAAATATGTGATAACTTGTGTAAAATCTATTGTTTTTTTTTTTGATGTAGCACCCTCCTAGTTTATAGTAGACTACTAGGTAAATTTAGGTTAGCTCCATTGTAAAGAGTGGAGCAGATGTTTATCACACAATCAGTGTTTCACAGGCTGCTGTTCTGCTATCTCCCCCTGTCTTATAGAACCTTCTAAAAGCATAGTGGGAGGGATAGCAGAACAGACTGGCTGAATATTTATGGGACTCCTGCCAATCCCTGGGGAGGTGTGCCTAGAAGGTGGAGGGAGAGACCATAAGTAGTCTGGGGCAAGGCTGTTTTACTCGGTCCAGTCCTGCAGGAGGAGACCCCTGTGCAGCGACTCAGCCCCTGGAGCAGGAGAGCTAGAGCTACCAGATTGAAGACATCAACGTCCCAGCTAGGCTTAGCTAGGGGCCCTATACGAAGCACCATTGTCCTGGGATTGAGCTGAGTGAGGAGGAAGCTCACTGATGAGAAAGCCAGGAGGAAGTTGGAGTTGGCAGCTGTTGCTAAGCAACACAACTCATCAGGCGCTCCTGATGATGTCTTCTTCAACAGAACTAGTAGGGCAGAGATAGAACGCACACCACTACAAATATGCGATCCAGCTGTGGCCATCTTGGATTCTATAATATGAGTTGTTTATATGATATGAAGTGCCCGATTGTCATCTCTTCATTGTAAGTGTATTAACCACATTACATTGGTGTTCTAATCGGGATTACACTATTTAGAGTGTGTTTTTTTCTTTTTCAATATACTGTGTCCTACTAAATATATATGCACAGTGATCTATTACAACACAACAGTACCATCATTTAAAATGTGGTTTTGAGGAAAGCTGAATGACTTGGATTGATACACAAGCACTGGTTGACTACACTTAATTGTGGGTCATATGATTCTGGTAAGCCTCTCTCCGTTGCACACTGAGGTGCTGTGTGGTTTGTCATTAAGAAGTTTGGTGGCGTTTCGTATCCACACCTGTCATTTCCCTCATAATCTGAGAATTATTGATTTCACAGTTTTTGGCTTCACGTTTGGATTTCTTATTTTTCCAACTTGTGGTGACATAAAATAGTTTGATGTATTTGCATTGCATGAAATTGCACTTACCTAATAAACTACTACACTCAATTCAGTGGAACTTTGATCAGAAAATAAAGTCCTGCTAGAACACTTCAGGCTGGCCCCTTTTGTAGGTATAGCTATTTAAAACATTAACAAATATGTGCCTACACTGTTTAACCACTTCTGGACTGCCTGCAGGCCATGTACCCCCCCAAGACACCCGCTTTGATTGTATACAGCGGGAGTTAGTCAGCAGGTCCAATGAGACATGGACAGGACTTGCTGATTGGCTCAAATGTTCAATCATAGCCCAGAGCCCTGTGTTGACAATCAACACAGGGCTCTGTACAGAGGGAACAATTTCTCAGTTTCTTCTCCCTGCAAAGGTAGAAGAAACAAAGAGATCTTTAATAGAAAACGGTACACATTACATAAATCAATTCTTGTTAGGGATACATTTAACTCCCTTGATTACCCAAGATGCCAACCATTTCCCAACCATGTCATTAGTACAGTGATAATGTATAGTATTATCACTGATCGCTGTATTAGTGTCACAGGTGATGCCAGTGGAAGTTAGTCAGTTCCCACTTAGTGTCAGTTAGTATCAGATTGCCTGCCCCGCTTTTGCAGTCCAACCTTCTTGATCCACTTCAGTCAGGATTTTGTCCTCAACGCTAGGGATGAGCCAGATGTTAGAGTCGAACGTAAGTTCGACTCGAACATCGGGTGTTCGCTGAATAGCGAATGTGTTTTTTAAACATTTTGACACTTTTTTGATGAAATGGTAGGGGTACAACGTGCCTGTTACCATTTCAAACAGGGGAAGCGGGATCTGGGGGTCCCCCTGTTAAAGGGGGTTTCCAGATTCCGATAAGCCCCCCACCCGCAGACCCCCACAACCACCGGGCAATGGTTGTGGGGATAAGGCCCTTGTCCCATCAACATGGGGACAAGGTGCTTTGGGGGATACCCCAAAGCACTCTCCCCATGTTGAGGGCATGTGGCCTGGTATGGTTCAGGGGGGGGGGGGGCGCTCTCTCGCCCCTCTTTTCCTGCAGCCTGCCAGGTTGCGTGCTCGGATAAGGATCTGGTATGGATTTTTGGGGGGACCCCACGCTATTTTTTTTTTATTTTGGTGCAGGGTTCCCCTTAAAATCCATACCAGACATGAAGGGTCTGGTATAGATTTTTAGGGGGAACCCTATGCCATTTCTTTTAAAAAATTGGTGCAGGGTTCCCCTTAATATCCATACGAGACCTGAAGGGCCTGGTATGGAATTTGGGGGTACCCCCACGCAATTTTTTGTTAAACTTTGGTTCGGGGTTCCCCTTAATATTCATGCCAGACCCTAAGTGCCTGGTATGGATTTTTGGAGTGACCCTCATGCTGTTTTTTTCAATGACTTTTATCTGTATTGCCGAGACCCGACAATTCATTATAGTCACGAGTAGTTTTAAATTAATTTTTTTCCTTTAGAAATTTCAATTTGTGCAGGGACTGTTCTAAAATGTGCCACTTTACAGGCATACTTAGACACCCCCCAGGTACAAAATTTAAAGGAATGTTTCACTTTTATTGTTTCACATTAAGCATTATTAAAATCACTGCTCCCAAAAAAACGTCAGTTTTTAAAACTTTTTTTTGCATTGATACATGTCCCCTGGGGCAGGACCTAGGTCCCCAAACACTTTTTATGACAATACCATGCATATAAGCCTTTAGAATAAGCACAATTCATTATAGCCACATTTTAAATTACTTTTGTTTCCTTTAGAAATTTAATTTTGTGCAGGGACTGTTCTAAACAAGGGAAAAATGCGCCACTTTACAGGCATACTATAGACACCCCCCAGGATACAAAATTTAAAGGAATATTTCACTTTTATTGTTTCATTTTTAAGCATTATTAAAATAACTTACTGAAAAAACTGCCGTTTTTTTTACTTTTTTTTGCATTGAGACATGTACCTTGGGGCAAGATCCAGGTCCCCAAACACTTTTTTTGAAAATAACTTGCATATTAACCCTTAAAATTATCACTTTCAATTTTTCACGTTCGTGTCCCATATACTTTAACGGTGTTCGTGTGTTCGAACAAACTTTTTGCCTGTTCGTATTTTCTGCTGCGAACCAAACTCTGGGGGGGGGGGGGGGGGGGTGTTGTTCGGCTCATCCCTACTCAACCCTTCACAGAAACTGCTCTTCTAAAACTCACAAATGACTTACTAAAAGCAAAAAACAATGGACACTATTCTGTACTCCTACTTCTGGACCTTTTAGGTGCCTTTTATACACAAAAAACTTTACTCCCTCGGTCTCTGTGACTGTGCTCTTTGCTGGCTCTCATCTTACCTCTCCCACCGCACCTTCAGGGTCACTTACAATTATACTTCCTCCTCTTCCTTTCTCCGTCAGGGTCCCCCAAGGTTTAGTTCTTGGACCTCTCCTATTTTCAATCTACACCTCCTCTCTAGGTCAGCTGATAGCCTCCCATGGCTTTCAATATAATTTCTACACTGATGACACTCAAATGTATCTCTCCACCCCCAGCTCACTCCATAGTTCTCCTCACGCATCACTAACATACTAAAAGACATATCTGTCTCAATGTCACACCACTTCTTCAAACTCAACTTGTCCAAAACTGAGCTCATAATATTTCCAACCCCTAGTGCCTCTTCCACTGACTTCTCTGTCAAGAGCAATGACACAACCATCCACCCATCCTACATGTCAGGGTGCTAGGTGTTATCCTGGATTCTGAACTCTCCTTTTGGCCCCACATCCAATCACTTTCCAAAGCTTGCCACCTCAACCTCCACAACATCTCCAAACTATGTCCCTTCCTAACCAATGAAACCAAAAAGCTCCTGATTCACTCCCTGGTTATCTCTTGCCTCAACTACTGCAACTCCCTTTTCTTACCTTCAAATAGGCTATCCCCCATTCTCTCCCTGCTGGAATTCCCTACCCCTATCTGTCAGACTATCTCCAAATCTATCCACTTTTAGGCGATCCCTGTAAACTTTCCTCTTCAAAGAAGACTATCCTGCCTCCACCTAACAACTGTACTTTAATTTTCTTCGTCAGCTCATCCCCCACAGTTACTACCCTTTTGTATCACTTGACCCTCCCTCCTCGATTGTAAGCTATAACGAGAAGAGCCCTCCGATTCCTCCTGTATTGAATTGTATTTAAATTGTACTGTTTGTCCTAAAGCGCTGCCCAAACCGTATATAAATCCTGTATAATAAATAATAATAATACACTCACTTTTACCGAAGACATGTAGCAGAATAAATTTTGGCAAAAATTTATGAAGACATTTTATTTTATTTTTTTATTGGATTTCTTTTGTAAACAAAAAGTAAAAGCTCTTTTTTTTGTTTATGTAATAAAAATGAAAAAACCCAGTGGTAATCAAATATCATCAAAGGAAAGCTCTATTTGTGTAGAAAAAAATGATATAATTTATTTTTTGGTACAGCATTGCATGAACGTGCAATTACCACTTAAAATGGCGCAGTGCTAAATAGCAAAACATACCCTGATAACGAAGGGGGTAAAACCTTCTGGAGCTGAGATGGTTAAAATCCAGTAATACACTGTCTCACTCTCCTCTGCACATACATAGATATAAGAAGATATAACTGTGCCGCCCTAAATAAAGCTTCTAACACAACAATAAGACTGATTGTATGAGTAAATATAAAATATAAGTGTAGCGCTCGAATGTATCTGGACAACACTAGTACCCCAGAACCGAAATCTGGATACAAATAGTGTGGTCAAGACATTTCATGACAACAAATCCCAACAAAAATGAACTGGAAAAAGATTATTGAGTTTTTATATGTGAGTGATACCATATAATAGAAGAGGTCAAAATGGCTAAAAACGAATCTAGCCACTGGACCAACACTTTGGAGTGCTTATAAGGTAATGTTAGTGCATATTCATGTGCTTAAAACCTTAAAACTATAAAGGTAAATAATGATGCACAAATGTAGTGAGATAGGAAAGTGAGATCACCTAACTAAAAAAGTGAAAGCTCATTTAAATCAAATATAATAATGATCTGCAAGAGAAATAGATGATCTAATCCCAAATATCATGGTAAAGGACAGGATGACATAAACATATTAAATGTGATCACTAATCTCCGCAGATATACACATAAAATACATCAAATAGAAAAAAAGATGTGTCTTTTACATGAAATGTGGACCAATGTACTTATACATGGACGTTCGCAAGTGTTCATAAAACTAAATCATGAAGAAAAACTAGTATCAAAAAACTTGTGGACCACATGTCCGTGACAAATCAAGTTCGTACGGGAAAAGGTGTATACACGAATATCTCATCAATCACATGTATGGTATCCTGAAGTTGTGTCTTCATATGGTATCTTGGATCTTAGCATACAATAGAGTAGAGACTGGGTACGCTTACCGTCAGGGGTGGACACACAAGCCGGTGGCTGTGGGTCAAATGAGCTTTAGTGGGCCAACATGTAGTGCCCTTGGATCAGACCGACTTGGACTGTTGAAAACAGGCAGGCAGGACTGGGATGGCGTGCCAGTTTGTACTCACCAGCCACCCAGTATTTGGACAATGAACTTCCAATCACTCCTAAAGCCTCCTAAGATCCTCAGGATGTCAGAAACATGGAAAATCAAAGAGAGAGCCTCCGCATGGTGTGAAAACACGTTTGACAGGGTAAAAATTTATTTAAGGAGTAACTTCCAAAATTTGTATTCCATAAAACATTAAAATCAAATGAAATTAGAATTAAAAAAGGCGCAGTATAGGTGGTGCAGCTGGCGTGATCACCCTACGCTTTTCGTCTGCGAAGACTTCTGCTGGGGTACAGGACAACTGGCCACCTCTGCGCTATAAATACAGTATAAAAATATTGTAGCCATACAACACCTTGGTTTGTTCCAATCAGCCTCACTTCCGGGTACGCCTAGAGGCATCTCATTGGATGCATATATAGTACTAGCAGCCTATAGGAAGGGGATCTATAAACGAAAGAAAAAAACTTTGAAGTGGAATACCAATGAATGGGCTTGGACCGCACATTATCCTCAAGCCTCATTGTGATGTACCAATGGTAGTAAAACATTGCCCACAGGGGCGGAGAAGAAACTACGATTTTTGGCACGCCTCTATATGGTGTACCAATAATCATGAGCGTAGCACATATGGGCGGGAAAAAAAGGCTTTCGTATTTAGGCGCAAAATTGCCTCACGTGTTAGTAAAAATAGATCAGGTGAGCAAAGCCCGTATGGGCGGAGAGACGCTTTAATGTTTTGGCGCCAATTTGCATCATACAATGATGATGCGTATCACATGTAAGCGACGGCCCAAACAAAGCCGGGTATGCCGTACTTGGGTGGCGCACACAGAACGCGATGACGACGACGCACACATGTATCACGTGCCGTCCCCAGCCTATAGAGGGAGGTCACGTTATGTGCCATCGACGACCTATAGAGAGTGGTCCAAGATGTGCACGCAACGGGTATCACGCAAAAGCGTCAATATGCATACGTCACTCCCGCCAAACCGGAAATTGCACGGTGGAACGCAAACGCGCCAGCGGCAAACCAATGCCAAACAAACACGGTCACGTGACCGGAAGGGCTAAACCCAACGTCCATGACATATGCGAAGGCCCATAGATTTTAGCTATAAAAAGGATGGACACAAAATATAGCCGCAAAAATACAACGCAAATCGTGAAGAAATGCTGATGATGGCTATCTGGATAGAAAACTATTAAAGGTTTTCTTTAACATGGTTAAAAAAGCATAAAGCTAGAATGGAACATGTAAAGATAAAAAAATAAAACAATGTGGGAACTGCATAGCCTAATTATAAGGAAAAATACCTAAGTCAGGCTGCTTGAAATAAGCCTGATGTGAACAAGGGATCAATACAATTATAATGAAAACAATGTACATATAACCCTTGTAAGCTATGAATGGGGAATCTTGATCATTACACATGACACTACAACTTAATGGTATCATTATTAACTAATACTGGAAAATGTCAAAAACATCTGTGAATATCCCCATCGCTATCTATTATAAGTAACAAGAACCGAATGCTTAAAACCATCACATAATTAATCAGTAGTTATAATGGTTCTATATCATAATGTTGGAAAAAACAAATATGGATGGACGCAGTGTTGTCTAGACCTTGTCATCCACATGAAAAACTGAAAAAAATTACAACTAGGTGTAATTATAATGATGGAAATAAAACAGAAAATGTATGGAATACCAATGGATATGTGTACATTTGTGCATCATTATTTACCTTTATAGTTTTAAGGTTTTAAGCACATGAATATGCACTAACATTACCTTATAAGCACTACAAAGTGTTGGTCCAGTAGCTAGATTCGTTTTTAGCCATTTTGACCTCTTCTATTATATGGTATCACTCACATATAAAAACTCAATAATCTTTTTCCAGTTCATTTTTGTTGGGATTTGTTTTCATTAAATGTCTTGACCACACTATTTGTATCCAGATTCTGGGGTACTAGTGTTGTCCAGATACATTCGAGCGCTACACTTATATTTTATATTTACTCATACATTCAGTCTTATTGTTGTGTTAGCAGCTTTATTTAGGGTGGTGCAGTTATATCTTCTTATATCTATTCTTACCTTTTTGACATTATTACTGCAGCCCCCCCCCCTCCCCCCACATTTTGGTTTATTTAAAAACTTGTCCCGTAAAGGACTAGGAAGTGTTCTCTTTTTTTGTGACATCTAGACTTTCCAACTTAAAAATGGATGTCTTTGATTACAGGACTAATAGAACATTTAACACTGTTTACTCCAATTAACACTGACTCTGAAATAGGAGGTTTGTTTTTAAGGTTGCAAAACCTGATGGTATCAGAACTTCACCTTGAATGGGACATTGTGTTCCTGGAACAATATTCAAAGGAACGAATGGTCCCTAGAGGGTTGCGGTGGAACGTACACCCACAACAGGGTGACACAGAATTAGAAACCTGGTATAGGTATTTTAATGAAGCAGGAATCTCACTTTTAGGGTTCCTGACTGAAAAAAAGCACTCTAGGAGAATAAATATCGATAAGGAAATCAAAGAGATTAGAGAAAAACTTCTTCCACACAAAGCCACTACTGAATACAACACCCTATCTACCAACTTAAAGAATCATTTAGAAAAAGAAGAAAGGGAACAAAAGATAAAAAAAACTGAAAAAATACACCAGGGACACTAATGACTATAAAAATGGTTGTGTTTTCAATTGGCAAACCAAGGAACAGTTGACAGCCAACCCTAGTTAAGAACAACCACTGATGGAAATTACAGATAGAAGTGAACGGATCAGTTATGGAGAAAGGGACCCCCAGCCCAGTGCTTCTTATACACCCACACCTCGATATGGAGGGCCACCTCAAAATAATGGAGGGAGAGGAAGAGGCAACAAAAATAAAGGGAGAGGTAATTAAAAAAAAAAAAAACAGACATCAAACTATGAACAACGCAGATATGAACAATCACCTAGATGTGAAAATTCATATCATAATGATTACCATTATAAACCATCATATAGAACTCCTGTTTATACTACAAACAGGTTTTCTCCACTTAGAGAGGAAAGACCTCGGGATAATTATAATTCCCAATATTCCCATAATGACAGAGACTATGGCCATTTCAATAGATCACCATTTAATTAAAATCAAAATTTGCCCAGACCATCAAACGTGTCGGGTTTTCCCAGGGAATTAGAAAACCACAACCGAAACACAGAACCAAACGTGGGTCCAGAGGGGGGCGGCGTTCCAGGCAAAAGAAAACGTGTATAAAGAGTAGCGTTATCTTTAATTTAAGTAAAATCGAATTAACGGCAGCCGAACAAGTAGTCTTGGATAAAGGTTTAAAATTCGCTCCGCCCAGAAAACTCAACAAATTTTCCACATTTATCGATGTGCACAAATATGTGCGCAAGCTAAATGTACAACGATACATCTTTTCTAACCCCAGGAATCGCCTAATTTGTGTACTATTTCACATACTATACAATGTGGCCTTGCCAATCCATCCCTTTTTAACCCCCCTTGCCTAATTGCTCCTTCAGTTAAAGTTTTCTGAGACTTGGTACGCAAAGATTTGGAAGATCTTCCGAATAAAAGAACTTATAGCGAACCCAATATTAAAATTGGACTAAAATCGCTCTGTGAACGCAATGATTTGATCATCCGCCCAGCGGACAAGGGGGGCGGGATCGTCATCTTGGATAAAAGCGCTTATAATGCTGAGATGATTAGAATTTTGAATCACAGTGAGACATATTCTCTTTTGCCCAAGAACCCTACATCAGACTTCAAGAAGGTCCTGACAGACCTAGTTGATTGTCAGGAAAATCGCGGTTCCAGGCGACTGATTGACTCCAGTGAGCGCGGGCTTGCGTGCGCGCGCTGGCGTCCGGGGACGCACGCCCTGTGATTCACATACACCTGTGCAGGCTGTTGGCGCCAATCGGCCTATTTAATCAGGCAGCACCTGCTGGCTAGTGCTGCCTGATCTTCAGTATACCTGATACCTTGCGCCAGTGATTTACCTTGCTCCAGTGATTTACCTTGTTCCAGTATTACACCTTGCTTTACCTGTGTGACCCCGGCTTACCCTTTGGACTATTTGGATCCTCGCCTGCCCCAGACCTCCGCTTGACTGACCATTCTTCTGCCAGCTCCTTTGTACCTTGCCGCCTGAACGTTGCCGACTTCTGCTTATACCTGGACTTCCTATCTCTCCTGCTCAAGGGACCTATGCCTGCTTATCCAGTATCACATCCGACTAACAGTGAGTTTCACCATCTGTATTTGGAACCCCACCACTATTCCTCTTCTGCTGAGTGACGTGTGTCTGCCTACCATTACTTCACCTTGCTATCAGTAAACTTTGCATACCGGTACCTCACCCTCCTTTGTGAACCCTGCTTACCTGTGCTTCATCTTGCCACCAGCGGACCTCCATCACCAACTTCTGGAACCCCTCTATCAGGCTCCCTTACCCTTCCTGACTCCCGTGCCTCCTGTATCCACGTCCAGGGGCCGTGAGTCGGACCCGTACGGGAGACCTCCCTCTGCCCAATTGGACTCATCTGTCAGGTACGTGCCAAGCTTGATAGTATCAGGCAGCCATGACCGAGTCCGGGCAGGGGGCCTCCCCCATGGACGAACTGTGCAGACATTTAGCGGGTCTTACCCAAGCAGTGAAAGGCCTACAGGAAGGTTATTCTCGTTTGGAGGAACAGGTTCAGACTCTGTCCGCTAACTCCCAGGGAGCATCTTCTGTTGGATTCCCCCAGGCACCTTCTGTAGTTATGTTACCTCCAGAACCCAAAGTACCCATACCTGAGAAGTTTTCTGGGGAACAAAGTAAGTTCCGTGCCTTCCGCAATGCATGCAAGCTCTATTTCACCTTACAGCCACGGACCTTCTCTTTGGAAGCTACAAAGGTGGGCTTCATTATCTCCCTCCTGACAGGGGAACCTCAGACCTGGGCCCACCGCCTGCTGGAGCAGAAAGCCGTGTCCTTGGACTCCCTTGATAGTTTTTTCACTGCAATGTCACAACTATATGAGGACCCTCAACCCACCGCTACGGCCGAAATCGCATTACAGTCTTTGCAGCAAGGTCGCAGAACGGCCGAGGACTATGCCGTCGAATTCAAACGTTGGAGCTCTGATACAGAGTGGAATGACGCGGCATTACGCCACCAATTTCGCAGAGGATTATCAGACCCTCTGAAAGATGAGCTGGCTCGGGTGGGGATTCCTCAAACTTTAGATGAACTTATCAATCTATCGGTTCAAATTGACCACCGTCTCAGGGAAAGGCGGGCTGAAAGATCCTCTGGACCTTCCCGTCCCTTCTGGATGGTCCCCAAGGTACCCGGGCCGCCCAGTTTAGTTCCTCCAGCTTCAACTACCCCAACACCAGGAGCTCCGGAACCAATGCAGATTGGGTTGCTCAGACCTTCTTTAACTCCTGAAGAGAAGATGCGCAGACGGGCTCATAACCTGTGTCTATACTGTGGGGAACCTGGACACTATGCAAGAGTGTGCCCCAACAAGACACGTAAGTGCCTGTTCTCTTCTTCCTTGTGTGCACCTGTCTTGCTTCCAACTGGCACTCACCTGGCTATCCCCATTGTTTTGCAGCTCTCCGACCGGAGCATTCCAGTATCGGTCATCATTGACTCAGGAGCATGCAGCTGTTTCATTGATCAAGTTTTTGCAACCAACCATGGCATTCCTCTCCAACCCAAGACCCGGGGCCTTGCAGTACACCTGGCGGATGGATCTACACTTAGTTCCGGTCCGGTAACCCATGAAACCATGCCCCTATTAACCACCATAGACTCTCAACACCAGGAACTTCTATGTCTGGAAGTCATACATCTCCACTTTTTCCGATCATATTGGGGATGCCCTGGTTGTGGGCCCACAACCCCAACATTAACTGGGCCACAGGAGAAGTCCAGTTCTCTTCTGAATATTGCCGTCAGAACTGCCAATGTCGAACTTCCGGCAAACCGGCTCCACTTCTCTGTATGGGGATTGATTCTGAACTCCACCAGTCCATTCCTGAACCCTACCGGGACTTTGCAGATGTATTCAGTAAAAAGGGGGCAGAGACTCTTCCTCCCCACAGGCCTTATGATTGCCCTATAGAATTATTACCTGGAACGGAAGTCCCCTTCGGAAGGATTTTTCCATTGACTGAACAGGAGTTGGGCACTCTAAAAGACTACATAGATGAGAATCTGGCGAAAGGCTTCATCCGCCCCTCCACATCCCCGGCCGGCGCGGGCATCTTCTTTGTTGAGAAAAAGGACCATTCCCTACGCCCCTGCATCGATTACCGGGAATTAAATAAAATTACCATTAAAAACAGATACCCCCTTCCACTGGTGCCAGAACTTTTTCAAAGATTGGGGACAGCCAAAATCTTTACAAAATTGGACCTTCGCGGAGCTTACAACTTAATCCGCATCCGAAAAGGGGACGAGTGGAAAACGGCCTTTCGTACTCGATTCGGGCATTATGAGTACCTCGTCATGCCTTTCGGCCTGTGCAACGCTCCCGCAACTTTCCAACATTTTGTCAACAATATTTTCCACGATTATCTGGATCTGTACGTCATTGTTTATCTAGATGACATCCTAGTTTTTTCCGCATCCCTGGCCGATCACCGCAGGCATGTCCGAAATGTTCTTATCCGCCTGAGACAGCATGGACTATACGCCAAACTTGAAAAGTGCAGTTTTGAAATTCGAAGTGTGCAATTTTTGGGATTAATTATTTCAGCTGATGGAATAAGAATGGACCCTGAAAAGGTATCCGCTATCCTGGACTGGCCAGCACCCATGGACAAAAAAGGAGTACAACGCTTCATTGGCTTTGCCAATTTCTACAGAAAATTTATTAAGGGTTTTTCCTCCATCATTTCCCCTATTACTGAACTTACCAAACAGGGAACTCGGTTTCACTGGACTCCTAAAGCACAACTGGCCTTTGAGGAACTCAAGAAACTTTTCACTTCGGCCTCCATCCTTAAACACCCAAACCCAGCCGTGCCCTTCGTATTAGAGGTTGACGCCTCTGAGATCGCAGTAGGAGCCATGTTGTCTCAGCGGCAGGGTGCCAAGGCTCTTCTTTATCCTGTGGGCTTCTTTTCCCGCAAACTGACCTCCTCAGAACGGAACTACGACGTGGGCGACAGAGAACTTCTTGCCATTAAGGTGGCATTGGAGGAATGGCGCTATTTGCTCGAAGGTGCTGCACATCCTGTTCTGGTGTACACCGACCATAAAAACTTGGAATACCTAAGGACAGCTAAAAGACTAAGACCTCGGCAGGCCAGATGGGCCCTATTCTTCTCACGGTTTCAATTTCACATAACCTATCGGCCAGGTTCCAAGAACATCAAGCCAGATGCTCTTTCTCGAATGTTTTCGGATATCGAACATGCTCCACTCCCTGACACCATTCTACCCGCTGGGAACTTCCTGCTCTTACAAGGGGACCTCATTTCTCAGATCAAACAGGCCTCCGTTGGGATGCGTCCTTTGGACGGGATGTCCATTAAGGACGGTTTGCTCTGGCATGAAGGTAAAATTGTGGAAGAATTGACGCTGTTTTTCTACTTTCTCTCAAGATGACTGGGCTTCTCTGCTTCCCATTGCCGAGTTCTCAGCTATGGAAACGGCCCAAACATTCATTAAGGAAGTGGTAAGATTCATAATAATAACTCTCTACACTCGTCCATCAATCAGACACCGTTTTTCGCCAACTACGGCTACCATCCATCTTTCCTACCTCAATCAATACCTGAATGTTCTGTGCCTGCAGTATCCAAAACCCTGGACTTTTTCTCCACTAACAACAAATTACTGCAGGAGACCATGACTAAGGCTCAGGAAACTTACAAGAGAACCTTTGATGAAAAAAGACGTGGGGAACTTATCCTAGAACCCGGTAACCAGGTCTGGTTGTCCACCATCAATTAGAAGTTGGCTTGCCCTTCTAGGAAACTGGGTCCAAAATTTTTGGGGCCCTTTCCTGTGAAAAGGAAAATTAACAATGTCGCTTATGAGCTAGATCTACCTACCTCCCTAAAGATCCACCCAGTCTTCCATGTTACTCTTTTGAAACCCGTGATTCCGAATTCATTTGTTGGCCGTAGGACCGTAGGTCCCGAACCTGTCATTATCAACGACGAAGAGGAATTTGAGGTGGAAGCAATCTTGGATTGTAGAAAAGGGCGTAATCAGATCCAGTTTCTTATCAAATGGAAGGAATATGGGCCCGAAGACAATTCATGGAAGCCTGAGGACAACCTGCATGTCGGTGAGTTACTACGAACTTTCAAAGACTCACATGCTTCCAAATTGGCGCAACTGGGCATCCGGAGGCTGCCCTTAAGGAGGGGGCACTGTCAGGAAAATCGCGGTTCCAGGCGACTGATTGGCGCGCGCCGGCGCGCGCCAACGTGTGCTGGTGTGCTGGTGTGCGCGGGCTTGCGTGCGCGCGCCCTCGCGCCCTGTGATTTACATACACCTGTGCAGGCTGTTGGCGCCAATCGGCCTATTTAATCAGGCAGCACCTGCTGGCTAGTGCTGCCTGATCTTCAGTATACCTGATACCTTGCGCCAGTGATTTACCTTGCTCCAGTGATTTACCTTGTTCCAGTATTACACCTTGCTTTACCTGTGTGACCCTGGCTTACCCTTTGGACTATTTGGATCTCCGCCTGCCCCAGACCTCCGCTTCTTCCATTCTTCTGCCAGCTCCTTTGTACCTTGCCGCCTGAACGTTGCCGACTTCTGCTTGTACCTGGACTTCCTATCTCTCCTGCTCAAGGGACCTATGCCTGCTTATCCAGTATCACATCCGACTAACAGTGAGTTTCACCATCTGTATTTGGAACCCCACCACTATCCCTCTTCCGCTGAGTGACGTGTGTCTGCCTACCATTACTTCACCTTGCTATCAGTGAACTTTGCATACCGGTACCTCACCCTGCCATTTGGGAACCCTGCTTACCTGTGCTTCATCTTGCCACCAGCGGACCTCCATCACCAACTTCCGGAACCCCTCTATCAGGCTCCCTTACCCTTCCTGACTCCCGTGCCTCCTGTATCCACCTCCAGGGGCCGTGAGTCGGACCCGTACGGGAGACCTCCCTCTGCCCAATTGGACTCATCTGTCAGGTACGTGCCAAGCTTGATATTGATACTGGTTTGCAATTGGGGATTTTGGACAAGAAAGAAAAAAGCTATTTGATACCAGTCGCCCCACGCATTCCCATAATGTATTATTTACCCAAAGTACATAAAAGCATTACCCAACCACCAGGCCATCCAATTGTTAGCCGTTTGGATTCAATCACCTCATGCATTGGAAGGTACATCGATTTTTACCTCCAACCTATTGTAAAATCCATACCGTCATATTTAAAAGACACTCATAGTTTCATAGTTTCATAGTTAATAAGGTTGAATAAAGACACCAGTCCATCCAGTTCAACCTGAGCGAGTGTCTCCAACTCTATCTCTATCCCTGTACATTGCACACTCACATCGGTCCCTACCCTCAAGGAGCCCACAATCCAAGGTCCCCATTCATATACTAGGGCCAATTTTTTGGACAGAAGCCAATTAACCTACCTGCATGTCTTTGGATTGTGATACGATTTCTAAATTACAACAGGTTACATACACTAAAGATCTTCTACTTGTCACCGCTGATGTCACAGCTCTATATACCTGCATTCCCCACAGTTTGGGGTTAGAAGCTGTTGAGTTATTTCTTGGGAGGAATAGAACAATTTCAGGTACACAAAAAAGATTATGGATCTTTTATACTTCGCCACTAAGCATAACTATTTCTGGTATAATGGCCAATACTATCTACAAAAAAAAGGAGTCGCTATGGGCGCTAAGTTCGCCCCTAGCTTGGCCAATATCTTTATGGCTAAGTGGGAGGAGGATGTCGTCCATGTGCTGGACCCTCCACAATTAGTGTTGTGGTCCAGATACATTGACGACATCCTCCTCCTATGGAAAGGTTCTATCGAATCACTGGACATTTTCATGTCTAAGTTAAACGATAATGAAGTTGGTATAGAACTTACCTATGAAGCCAGTACTTCCACTATCCATTTCTTAGATTTGGAGATTACCTCGACTGGTGATCAACTTACCACAAAAACGTTTTTCAAAGCCACGGACCGGAATGGATACATTCCGGTCGACAGCTGTCACCATGCTTTGTGGCTCAAGTCCGTTCCTCGCAGTCAACTAATGCGAATTAGACGCAATTGCTCCCACCTTCCGGATTATTTTCATCAGGCCGATATCCTCAAAAGTAGATTTTTGGAAAAAGGATATAAGGCCTCACACTTGGATGATGAAATCCATAAAATAGCCATGGTCGATCGAACCACACTACTGTCAGAAAAATCCCCAAGGACACGGGACAATAAACATAAATGGTCTTTCCTCACAAACTTTTCAATACAACACAAACAAATCAAGGAGATCATTTACAAACATTGGAAAATTTTAAAAAGTGACCAAATTTTGGGTCCGGAGTTACCTGACAATGCCTGAGTGATCCGTGCCCCAGGAAGACGTCATATTTTGACGAAACGGCGTAGGGTGAGCGGCGTGCTGACGTCACCTCCTTCTCCCGTCTACTCCAGGAAGCTACGGGCAGCAAGTAAGAGAGCCGGCCGGCTCGACTAATTTTAAACAACCGCTTTTTTATTTACTATGTACATGTGAGTGTGCCATTTTAGAGAAATATTTTTTAAATAAACAAAGGGTAAAAATGTTATTGCGCCATGGTGTCCCTTTCTCTTTCATGCTAATATCTCCTCTGATTGAGAGTCAAGTGACCCCAGAGAAAGATCTATTTCTAATTGAAAAACCTGGCGATTATCATCTAGAGGAGTCCGGATAAAGACCCAGGCAGGGGTATATGCCATTTGCCCATCTGGTCTCTCTTAACACAGAGACCAGACCAGCTGGTAAGCTGCCATTTTTACCTGTGGTGGAGGATCTTTACTCTGGCTATTTTATCACTTCTTCATATGTACCAGAAGTCACAACACTGTGAATTGCCAATAACAGAACTTTACACTCTGTGGTGGATTCCTCTGCATGAATAGAACATTTCTTTACAAAAAGACATTCATCCACACTTGGATCTCTGTTGTTCTCTATGCCATTACACCAGATTCAGATTCACTGTTATGTGTTCACGATAATTTAATTTGCATTGTAAATTCAATTCTTTATTCTGACACTTGTCACTGAGTTGTGGACTTACAGTCCAGATTTAGAAAATTTAGTCACACATTAATAATTCAGTAGAAATCAATTTAACTTGTCACGAGGTTGGTGGGTGGATTTATATTATTTCAGCGCAGCCAATTTTTCTTCTTCTGATTTATAGAGGAGCCCTATCTTTAAAAGGGCAAATTGCACCGAATGTCATTGACCCACCTAGTGCCCCCTCCTTCTTTCAAGATATGAAGGGGTTCTTTCCATGTCGCAGATGTAATGTGTGCAAACACAATACCAGTAGAAGGAAGATGGAATCTTTTACGTCTACTGTCACGGGTAGAAAGTATAAGATGAAATGTTTTACCACTTGCAGTACTAGATATTAGGGATGGGCCCGGTGCTCGATGCGAACCCACGTTCGCATCGAGCACCGGGTGTTCGCTCGCTCGGCGAGCCCAAAACTATTTTGGCCGCTCGCATCACATTCGTGTGATGCGAGCGGCCCCGCAATGCATTGCGGCCGGCGCGGCCAGCGCAGTGCATTGCTGGCTGATGATTGGCCAAGCATGCACTGTGACCCCGCATGCTTGGCCAATCACAGCGCCGGAAACTCGGAGAGCCATAATTGGCTACAGGCAGGACGCCTGTAGCCAATTACAGCTCAGGGGCTTTAGTACACGCCCCACCATTTAAAAGGCCGCCACGCCGTCGGCGCCGGTCACATGAGTTCCGGCTTTAGGAGAGATCAGGCTGATTCTGTGTCACTCTTTGCTAGATTCATATAGAAAGATTTGCTCTACTTTGCTAAACCATTGGCTATTTATTTGCTAAACCATTGCTACCTGTCATTGATCGTCCATTGCTGCTGCTGGTTAGTGTGTTTTTAGCTGCTGCTGGGGATTAGTCTGGTACGTGTCTTGCTGTTAGTACAGTATTTCAGTAGTACCAACCGCAGTGCTGTTAGTACAGCACTGCACCCCAAAAGTACCCATAGGACTTCTAGTGTGTTAGTGGCAGCAAACAGAGCTCCTATATTTTCTTCCCAGAAGCACCCATAGGACTTGTACTGTGTTAGTGGCATCACACAGAGTTCCTATATTGTCTTCCCAGAAGCACCCATAGGACTTGTACTGTGTTAGTGGCATCACACAGAGTTCCTATATTTTCTTCCCAGAAGCACCCATAGGACTTGTAGTGTGTTAGTCCCATCACACAGAGCTCCTATATTTTCTTCCCAGAAGCACCCATAGGACTTGTAGTGTGTTAGTCCCATCACACAGAGCTCCTATATTTTCTTCCCAGAAGCACCCATAGGACTTGTAGTGTGTTAGTCCCATCACACAGAGCTCCTATATTTTCTTCCCAGAAGCACCCATAGGACTTGTACTGTGTTAGTGGCATCACACAGAGTTCCTATATTTTCTTCCCAGAAGCACCCATAGGACTTGTACTGTGTTAGTGGCATCACACAGAGTTCCTATATTTTCTTCCCAGAAGCACCCATAGGACTTGTAGTGTGTTAGTGGCATCACACAGAGTTCCTATATTTTCTTCCCAGAAGCACCCATAGGACTTGTAGTGTGTTAGTCCCATCACACAGAGCTCCTATATTTTCTTCCCAGAAGCACCCATAGGACTTGTAGTGTGTTAGTCCCATCACACAGAGCTCCTATATTTTCTTCCCAGAAGCACCCATAGGACTTGTAGTGTGTTAGTCCCATCACACAGAGCTCCTATATTTTCTTCCCAGAAGCACCCATAGGACTTGTAGTGTGTTAGTCCCATCACACAGAGCTCCTATATTTTCTTCCCAGAAGCACCCATAGGACTTGTAGTGTGTTAGTGCCATCACACAGAGCTCCTATATTTTCTTCCCAGAAGCACCCATAGGACTTGTAGTGTGTTAGTCCCATCACACAGAGCTCCTATATTTTCTTCCCAGAAGCACCCATAGGACTTGTACTGTGTTAGTGGCATCACACAGAGTTCCTATATTTTCTTCCCAGAAGCACCCATAGGACTTGTAGTGTGTTAGTCCCATCACACAGAGCTCCTATATTTTCTTCCCAGAAGCACCCATAGGACTTGCAGTGTGTTAGTCCCATCACACAGAGCTCCTATATTTTCTTCCCAGAAGCACCCATAGGACTTGTAGTGTGTTAGTCCCATCACACAGAGCTCCTATATTTTCTTCCCAGAAGCACCCATAGGACTTGTAGTGTGTTAGTGGCATCACACAGAGTTCCTATATTTTCTTCCCAGAAGCACCCATAGGACTTGTACTGTGTTAGTGGCATCACACAGAGTTCCTATATTTTCTTCCCAGAAGCACCCATAGGACTTGTAGTGTGTTAGTGGCATCACACAGAGTTCCTATATTTTCTTCCCAGAAGCACCCATAGGACTTGTAGTGTGTTAGTCCCATCACACAGAGCTCCTATATTTTCTTCCCAGAAGCACCCATAGGACTTGTACTGTGTTAGTGGCATCACACAGAGTTCCTATATTTTCTTCCCAGAAGCACCCATATGACTTGTACTGTGTTAGTGGCATCACACAGAGTTCCTTTATTTTCTTCCCAGAAGCACCCATAGGACTTGTACTGTGTTAGTGGCATCACACAGAGTTCCTATATTTTCTTCCCAGAAGCACCCATAGGACTTGTAGTGTGTTAGTCCCATCACACAGAGCTCCTATATTTTCTTCCCAGAAGCACCCATAGGACTTGTAGTGTGTTAGTCCCATCACACAGAGCTCCTATATTTTCTTCCCAGAAGCACCCATAGGACTTGTAGTGTGTTAGTCCCATCACACAGAGCTCCTATATTTTCTTCCCAGAAGCACCCATAGGACTTGTAGTGTGTTAGTCCCATCACACAGAGCTCCTATATTTTCTTCCCAGAAGCACCCATAGGACTTGTAGTGTGTTAGTCCCATCACACAGAGCTCCTATATTTTCTTCCCAGAAGCACCCATAGGACTTCAATTGTGTGTTAGTCCCATCACACAGAGCTCCTATATTTTCTTTGCAGAAGCACCCAAAAGACTTCTAGTGTGTTAGTGGCATCACACAGAGCTCCTATATTTTCTTCACAGCAGCACCCACAGGACTTCTAGTGTGTTAGTGGCATCACACAGAGCTCCTATATTTTATTCCCAGAAGCACCCATAGGACTTGTACTGTGTTAGTGGCATCACACAGAGTTCCTATATTTTCTTCCCAGAAGCACCCATAGGACTTGTACTGTGTTAGTGGCATCACACAGAGTTCCTATATTTTCTTCCCAGAAGCACCCATAGGACTTGTAGTGTGTTAGTCCCATCACACAGAGCTCCTATATTTTCTTCCCAGAAGCACCCATAGGACTTCAATTGTGTGTTAGTGCCATAACACAGAGCTCCTATATTTTCTTCCCAGAAGCACCCATAGGACTTGTAGTGTGTTAGTCCCATCACACAGAGCTTCTATATTTTCTTCCCAGAAGCACCCATAGGACTTGTAGTGTGTTAGTCCCATCACACAGAGCTCCTATATTTTCTTCCCAGAAGCACCCATAGGACTTGTAGTGTGTTAGTGCCATCACACAGAGCTCCTATATTTTCTTCCCAGAAGCACCCATAGGACTTGTAGTGTGTTAGTCCCATCACACAGAGCTCCTATATTTTCTTCTCAGCAGCACCCACAGGACTTCTAGTGTGTTAGTCCCATCACACAGAGCTCCTATATTTTCTTCCCAGAAGCACCCATAGGACTTCAATTGTGTGTTAGTCCCATCACACAGAGCTCCTATATTTTCTTCCCAGAAGCACCCATAGGACTTGTAGTGTGTTAGTCCCATCACACAGAGCTCCTATATTTTCTTCCCAGAAGCACCCATAGGACTTCAATTGTGTGTTAGTCCCATCACACAGAGCTCCTATATTTTCTTTGCAAAAGCACCCATAGGACTTCTAGTGTGTTAGTGGCATCACACAGAGTTCCTATATTTTCTTCTCAGCAGCACCCACAGGACTTCTAGTGTGTTAGTGGCATCACACAGAGCTCCTATATTTTCTTTGCAGAAGCACCCATAGGACTTCTAGTGTGTTAGTGGCATCACACAGAGCTCCTATATTTTCTTCTCAGCAGCACCCACAGGAAAAAAAGGGTTATCTCAACCCCGCGCTTGGAGGAGAGAAAAACTATACAGTCCAAAAATATATATATTCAAAAATAGCAATATATATATATATGAAATGTTTTAGTGTTAAGGTGATGAATAATGCGCTAATGAAGCACTAGTATATCATCCTTAATCAATTAAATATTAATTGACTACAGAAGCTGCTCCCTTTAAAATCCGTAGATTTGATGAATGGTAAGGTTTTGTATTTGGGGCGCTACAAATCTTATAACAAAAAAGGAGTTATTTATAAATAATATGAAATATGGAATATAACTCTCAGATGAGGTGTAAGCACCTCTAGTGTGGTGTAGCAATCCCTGGTAAGAAGCTCATATAGAATATTATTATTGATCTCCTAATAAATCAAAAATAGGTAGTGGATAATATAACAAAAACTACATATAGTGATGAAAAACGAAGGAAACCGATTCCTATAATAGTGTCAGATAATTAACCAACAATTTGTGACACCCAGCATGTCCAATATGAAAAACTAGCACCAAAAAATGACCTCTTGGTCGTGACCAAGTGCTAATTGAATATGTTCACACAATAGACATAAAATGAGACAATATTTAAGTGCTCCCACAGATATACAGAATCACTCAATAAAAATATAAAAAATAATCATATACAGTGTACCACAACTGTGATGAATAAGAATCAGAAGCACCCACAGGACTTCTAGTGTTTTAGTGGCATCACACAGAGCTCCTATATTTTCTTTGCAGAAGCACCCATAGGACTTCTAGTGTGTTAGTGGCATCACACAGAGCTCCTATATTTTCTTCTCAGCAGCACCCACAGGACTTCTAGTGTGTTAGTGGCATCACACAGAGCTCCTATATTTTTTTTGCAGAAGCACCCATAGGACTTCTAGTGTGTTAGTGGCATCACACAGAGCTCCTATATTTTCTTCTCAGCAGCACCCACAGGACTTCTAGTGTGTTAGTGGCATCACACAGAGCTCCTATATTTTCTTTGCAGAAGCACCCATAGGACTTCTAGTGTGTTAGTGGCATCACACAGAGCTCCTATATTTTCTTCTCAGCAGCACCCACAGGACTTCTAGTGTGTTAGTGGCATCACACAGAGCTCCTATATTTTCTTCTCAGCAGCACCCACAGGACTTCTAGTGTGTTAGTGGCATCACACAGAGCTCCTATATTTTCTTTGCAGAAGCACCCATAGGACTTCTAGTGTGTTAGTGGCATCACACAGAGCTCCTATATTTTCTTTGCAGAAGCACCCATAGGACTTCTAGTGTGTTAGTGGCATCACACAGAGCTCCTATATTTTCTTCTCAGCAGCACCCACAGGACTTCTAGTGTGTTAGTGGCATCACACAGAGCTCCTATATTTTCTTTGCAGAAGCACCCATAGGACTTCTAGTGTGTTAGTGGCATCACACAGAGCTCCTATATTTTCTTCTCAGCAGCACCCACAAGACTTCTAGTGTGTTAGTGGCATCACACAGAGCTCCTATATTTTCTTTGCAGAAGCACCCATAGGACTTCTAGTGTGTTAGTGGCATCACACAGAGCTCCTATATTTTCTTTGCAGAAGCACCCATAGGACTTCTAGTGTGTTAGTGGCATCACACAGAGCTCCTATATTTTCTTCTCAGCAGCACCCACAGGACTTCTAGTGTGTTAGTGGCATCACACAGAGCTCCTATATTTTCTTCTCAGCAGCACCCACAGGACTACCGACTACAATGGCTGGAGGACCGCCAAGGGGAGGCAGAGCGTGCAGAGCCAAGAACACAGGGCAGGCAGGCTCTGTTTCTAGTGGACGTGGCCATGGCCGTGGACGTGGTCGTGCATCGTCATCAGCACGTGACCATGGGACACGCGCGTCTTTGTTTTCGGCAGCTGGACATGTGGAGCCGCATCATGCTGAAGGCTTGGTAGAATGGATGACCAAGCCCTCCTCATCCTCCTCATCCTCTCTCACCCAGGCTCAGGGTACTGGCAGAGCAGCTGCCAACGCGTACTCAATGGCATCATCAGCCACCCCTTCCCTAGACCCACCATGTCCTCCTGAGGAGTCCCCCGAACTCTTTGGGTACATGCTCCAGGAGGATGCCCAACGATTCGAAGGCTCGGATGATGATACCCAGCTTGAGAAAGTCAGTAGTGTGCGCGCAGAGAGAGGGGATGCTGAAGGACAGCAATATGGCAGTACTGTTCCACCAGCTGCAGCTTACTGCCAGGTTTGCTCTAGTGGTGAAGAGGGAGGGGATGATGAGGTCACTGACGCCACGTGGGTGCCTGGAGGGAGAGAGGATGAGGAGGAGGACGAGGAGGAGGAGGATGCGACATCACATGTCCAACGAGGCAGGATGCCCCCTGGAGGCCAGCTAGAGGCCAGCACAGCAACTGTACAACACCGCAGAGCTCCGCCTGTGCAGGGCGCTGCCTCTGCACGTTATCAGAAAAGTTCTTTGGTGTGGGCCTTTTTTGAGACGAGTGCATCAGATCGCACCACTGCTATTTGCAATATTTGTCTCAAGCGTATCTCAAGCCAAAACATCAGCCGCTTGGGCACCACAAGCATGACCAGACATATGTCGACCTGCCATGCAGCTCGTTGGCAGGCACACATAAAAGACCCACACCAAAGAACTAAGCGGACCTCTCCTTGCTCTTCATCAGCTGGGATCTCCATCCCCACTACATCTTCAGTCCTCTCTGAAAGCTGCTGTGAGAGGACTGAAGGTGTAGAATTAGGTGTGTCACAACCAAGTACTTGCAGTACACCGACGTCCGATAGTAGCAGGCAAATTTCCCTGCCCCAGCTGCTGGACCGTCGAAAGAAGTACACTCCCAGCCATCCACATGCCCAGGGGTTGAATGCTAGCTTGGCTAAATTGCTAGCACTTCAACTGCTGCCTTTTCAGTTGGTAGACTCGGCCCCCTTCCGTGAGTTTGTTCAATGTGCGGTTCCTCAGTGGCAGGTTCCCAAACGCCACTTTTTCTCACGGAAGGCGATTCCGTCTCTCTACCGGCATGTGGAAGGCAATGTCCATGCCTCGCTGGACAGGGCGGTCAGCGGTAAGGTGCATATTACCGCTGACTCATGGTCCAGCAGGCATGGACAGGGACGTTACCTTTCTTTCACGGCCCATTGGGTCACTCTATTGGCAGCTGGGAGGGATGCAGGACAAGGTGCAGTAGTGTTGGAGGTTGTTCCGCCACCACGCCTCCAAAACGCTACTACTGCTACTGGTTGTGACACACCTCTCTCCTCCACCCCCTCCTCTTCTTCTTCCTCCAGTGCTCTGTCCTCGGAACCAGCGGTGCTCCATAGGCGTACAAGGGGCTACGCAAGTACGCAGGCAAAAAGATGCCATGCCGTGCTTGCGCTGGTGTGTTTGGGGGACAGGAGCCACACTGGGCCAGAGGTTCTGGCAGCTCTGCAGGGGCAGGCCGAGAGGTGGTTGACGCCACGCCAGCTTAAGCCAGGAATGGTCGTTTCTGACAATGGCACCAACCTCCTCTCCGCCCTGCGACAGGGGCAGCTCACCCATGTGCCCTGTATGGCTCACGTCCTCAACCTGGTGGTGCAGCGGTTCTTGGGCAGGTTCCCAGGCTTACAGGATGTCCTGAGGCAGGCCAGGAAAGTCTGTGTGCATTTCCGCCGATCTTATAATGCCAGTGCTCGGCTGACTGAGCTGCAAAAGGAGCTGAACCTGCCCAAGAACCGCCTAATATGTGACATGCCCACCAGGTGGAACTCAACGTTGGCCATGCTGCAGCGACTGCACACGCAGCAGAGGGCCATCAATGAGTACCTTTGCGACTACGGCACCAGGACAGGGTCAGGGGAGCTTGGTTTTTTTTCCCCACGTCAGTGGAGCATGATCAGGGCACTGTCCTCTCACCATTTGAGGAGGCCACGAGGATGGTGAGCAGTGACAGTGCATGCATCAGTGAAACTGTACCTCTTGTCCACCTGTTGGAGCATACGCTGCGTGGGATAATGGACAGGGCACTTGAGGCAGAACAGAGGCAGGAAGAGGAGGACTTCCTTGCCTCTCAAGGCCCCCTTTATCCGGACAGTGTTCCTTCTGTCCCACCCATCACACAGGAAGAGGATGAGGATGAGGAGGAGGAGGAGGAGGAGGATTGTGTGAGCATAGAGGTGGAGCCTGGCACTCAGCATCAGCAGCAGCAGTCTTTTAGGGATGATGTACAGTCCCAACAAACCAGTGGACTTGTACGTGGCTGGGAGGAGGTGGCTGGCGATCATGTCATCCTCAGTGACCCAGAAGACTCCGGACCGAATGCCTCAGCTAACCTACGCTGCATGGCCTCCCTGATCCTGCAAAGCCTGCGGAAGGATCCTCGTGTTCTTCGGATCAAGGAGAGGGACCATTACTGGCTGGCCACTCTCCTTGATCCACGGTACAAGGGTAAGGTTGCGGACCTTATCTTGCCGTCGCAGAGGGAGCAGAGGATGAGACATCTCAGGGAGGCCTTGCAGAAAGGTCTGTGCAACGCGTTCCCAGAAACTGGGAGGTTACAAACTCCTGGTCCTGGGTGACGAGTTGCTGAGGCTTCGGTCAGTAGCAGAAGGAGCGGTGGGGAAGGTGGACGTCTGACCGATGCGTTCAGACAATTTTTTAGTCCGCAGCCCCAAGGTATGATCGGTTCCAGCAACCATCGCCAGCGTCTGATATACATGGTGCAGGAATACCTTGGGGCAAGGTCAGACTTGGACACCTTTCCCACCGAAAATCCTCTGGCTTACTGGGTCCTGAGGATGGATCACTGGCCAGAGCTTGCACAGTATGCAATTGAGCTACTGGCCTGTCCTGCCTCCAGCGTTCTTTCCGAACGCACATTCAGTGCTGCTGGAGGATTTGTCACCGATCATAGGGTGCGCCTGTCCACCGACTCGGTTGATCGACTGACCTTCATCAAAATGAATCAGTCTTGGATCACCACCAGCTACCAGGCACCTGAAGCGGATATAACGGAATAATTTATAATGTCACATTCCTTCAAGACTGCCTATGCTGATGCTGAGTGACTGTCCTCTTATGTTCACTGACTATCCTCTTCCTCCTCCTCAATGATCCATGCCACCACACCAGTGCCTAAGGCACAATTTTTCAGCCCCTGTTTAACAGGGGCGTGTAATTAATTTTTTTTAAAAAAATGCTTCGCAACACGTGTGACTGCTGTGCTCCAAGTACAGTATCTGTGAGGGGTTGCAGTGTTGTGGCACCAGCACCAGTGCCTAAGGCACAATTTTTCAGCCCCTGTTGGGGCGTGTAATTACAATTTTTTTTAAAAATGCTTCGCAACACGTGTGACTGCTGTGCTCCAAGTACAGTATCTGTGAGGGGTTGCAGTGTTGTGGCACCAGCACCAGTGCCTAAGGCACAATTTTTCAGGCCCTGTTTAACAGGGGCGTGTAATTACAATTTTTTAAAAAAATGCTTCGCAACACGTGTGACTGCTGTGCTCCAAGTACAGTATCTGTGAGGGGTTGCAGTGTTGTGGCCTAAGGCACAATTTTTCAGCCCCTGTTGGAGCGTGTAATTACAATTTTTAGGCAATGCTTTGCAACAGGTCTCATTGCTGTGCTAAGAGTACAGTATCTGTGAGGGGTTGCAGTGTTGTGGCACCAGCACCAATGTCTAAGGCACAATTTTTCAGCCCCTGTTTAACAGGGGCGTGTAATTACAAATCTTGATCTAATAGTTCACAGCAGGGCCCATTCCTGCGCCCACCAAGAGTAACTATGAGGGCCTACAGTCTTGTGGCAACACTGTCCACCACCACCGCCAAAGGCCCAATTTTTCTGCCCTGTTCAACAGGTGCATGCAATTACAAATCTTGATCTAATAACTCACAGCAGGGCCCATTCCTGCGCCCACCAAGAGTAACTGTGAGGGCTTACAGTCTTGTGGCAACACCGTCCACCACCACCACCACCAAAGGCCCAATTTTTCTGCACCTGTTCAACAGGTGCATGCAATTTACAAATCTTGATCTAATAACTCACAGCAGGGCCCATTCCTGCGCCCACCAAGAGTAACTGTGAGAGTTTACAGTCTTGTGGCAACACCGTCCATCCACCACCACCACCACCACCACCAAAGGCCCCATTTTTCTGCCCGGTTCAACGGGTGCATGCAAGTACAAATCTTGATCTATTAACTCACAGCAGGGAAATCTACCCCTAGGAAGGGAAATTCTATCCTGTTAGATTTAATTTGGGAAAAGGGTATCTCCTCTCTACTGATGCTTTATCACCAATCCTTGTTTCAATTCAAACCCCACTTTTCCAAAAACATTTGTCATTGGGACGGAAAGTGAGGTGACATGTTCTGAACAGATGTGCAAAGACAGCAAATGTTACAGGGGTGATAACCCCTCCCTATGTTCTCCAAAAAGCTTAAAAATAGATTTTTTTGGGATGGAGCTACACTTCATAATGTACCTGTTCAGATTCTACTTAAGAACAAACCTACAGTCCGTGTCTTGTTTGCACCACCTATATACTGCTGTTCAGAGTATATAGGGTTGTAGGTATAGGGTTTTATTTTGGGTGCGGGGTCCCCCTTAATATCCATACAAGACCCAAAGGGGCTGGGGGGGGGGGGGGGTGATGGGGTAACCATGCCATTTTTCTCAAGGATTTTCAGCCATATGGCGGCCAGGACAAGACATGCCATTAAAGCCGCAAGTGGTTTTAAATGGCTTCTTTTTTTCCTTTACAAATGTCATTTTGTGCATGGACAGTTCTAAACACGGGAAACACATGCCACTTCACAGGCATACTTTAGACACCCCCCAGGTACCATATTTAAAGGAAAATTTCACTTTTTTTTTTCACTTTATGCATCATTAAAATGACTGCTCCTGAAAAAACGTTAGTTTTTAAAAGTTTTTTTTGCATTGATATATGTCCCCTGGGGCAGGACCCGGGTCCACAAACCTGTTTTATGACATTAACATGCATATTGGCCGTTGTAATTAGCACTTTTGATTTCGAACGTTCGCGTCCATTATAACGTATAGGGTTCGAAAATTCGCGCAAACTTTCGGTCCGTTCGAAGGTTCTGGTTCGAACCGAACCCGGGGGTGTTCGGCTCATCCCTACTAGATATATTGTGTATCTTATTACATGCCCTTGCGGCAGACAATATAATGGTCGCACTATACGCACATTCGCCATTAGAGTTAATGAACACCTTGCAGCTATTAGAGCTGGACGCACTAATCATAGTGTGTCCAAACTCTATTTGTTATGTCATAATAAAAACCCCATTGGATCTACCTTCCAGATTACAGATAGGTTTGTGGCCCATTGGAGAGGCGAGTTTAATGTAAGAGGGGTGTCCAAGTTGGAGACATTTTGGATACACCAAATTAGATGTTACACCCCACACAGACTTAATATTAAATGGGACATCAATGCCTTCATAAATCTTTCCTAAAGCATATATGGGATATGTTTCTGTTATGTACACATATCCATTGGTATTCCATACATTTTCTGTTTTATTTCCATCATTATAATTACACCTAGTTGTAATTTTTTCAGTTTTTCATGTGGATGACAAGGTCTAGACAACACTGTGTCCATCCATATTTGTTTTTTCCAACATTATGATATAGAACCATTATAACTACTGATTAATTATGTGATGGTTTTAAGCATTCGGTTCTTGTTACTTATAATAGATAGCGATGGGGATATTAACAGATGTTTTTGCCATTTTCCAGTATTAGTTAATAATGATACCATTAAGTTGTAGTGTCATGTGTAATGATCAAGATTCCCCATTCATAGCTTACAAGGGTTATATGTACATTATTTTCATTATAATTGTATTGATCCCTTGTCCACATCGGGCTTATTTCAAGCAGCCTGACTCTGGTATTTTTTCTTATAATTAGGCTATGCAGTTCCCACATTGTTTTATTTTTATTTTTTATCTTTACATATTCCATTCTAGCTTTATGCTTTTTTAACCATGTTAAAGAAAACCTTCAATAGTTTTCTATCCAGATAGCCATTATCAGTATTTCTTCACGATTTGCGTTGCATTTTTGCGGCTAAATTTTGTGTCCATCCTTTTTATAGCTAAAATCTATGGGCCTTCACTTATGTCATGGACGTTGGGTTTAGCCCTTCCGGTCACGTGACCGTGTTTGTTTGGCATTGGTTTGCCGCTGGCACGTTTGCGTTCCACTGTGCCATTTCCGGTTTGTCGGGAGTGACGTATGCGTGTTGACGCTTTTGCGTGATACCCGTTGCGTGCACATCTTGGACCACTCTCTATAGGTCGTCGACGGTACATGGCGTGACCTCCCTCTATAGGCTGGGGACGGCACGTGATACATGCGTGCATCATCGTCATCGTGTTCTGTGTGTGCCGCCCAAGTACGGCATACCCTGCTTTGTTTGGGCCGTCGCTTACATGTGATACGCATCATCATTGTATGATGCGAATTGGCGCCAAAACATTAAAGCGTCTCTCCGCCCATACGGGCTATGCTCACATGATCTACGCTCATGATTATTGGTACACCATATAGAGGCTTGGAATTCGCGCCAAAAATTGTAGTTTCTTCTCCGCCCCTGTGGGCAATGTTTTACTACCATTGGTACATCACAATGAGGCTTGAGGATAATGTGCGGTCCAAGCCCATTCATTGGTATTCCACTTCAAGGTTTGTTTCTTTAGCTTATAGATCCCCTTCCTATAGGCTGCTAGTACTATATATGCATCCAATGAGATGCCTTTAGGCATACCCGGAAGTGAGGCTGATTGGAACAAACCAAGGTGTTGTGTGGCTACAATATTTTTATACTGTATTTATAGCGCAGAGGTGGCCAGTTGTCCTGTACCCCAGCAGAAGTCTTCGCAGACGAAAAGCGTAGGGTGATCACGCCAGCTGCACCACCTATACTGCGCCTTTTTTAATTTCATTTGATTTTAATGTTTTATGGAATACAAATTTTAAAAAAAATTTTACCCTGTCAAACGGGTTTTCACACCATGAGGAGGCTCTCTCTTTGGTTTTCCATGTTTCTGACATCCTGAGGATCTTTGGAGGCTTTAGGAGTGATTGGAAGTTCATCGTCCAAATTCTGGGTGGCTGGTGAGTACAAACTGGCACGCCATCCCAGTCCTGCCTGCCTGTTTTCAACAGTCCAAGTCGGTCTGATCCAAGGGCACTACATGTTGGCCCACTAAAGCTTGTTTGACCCACAGCCACTGGCTTGTGTGTCCACCCCTGACGGTAAGCGTACCCAGTCTCTACTCTATTGTATGCTAAGATCCAAGATACCATATGAAGACACAACTTCAGGATATCATACATGTGATTGATGAGATATTCGTGTATACACCTTTTCCCGTATGAACTTGATTTGTCACGGACATGTGGTCCGCAAGTTTTTTGATACTAGTTTTTCTTCACAATTTAGTTTTATGAACACTTGCAAACGTCCATGTATAAGTACATTGGTCCACATTTCATGTAAAAGACACATCTTTTTTTCTATTTGATGTATTTTATGTGTATATCTGCGGAGATTAGTGATCACATTTAATATGTTTATGTCATTCTGCCCTTTACCGTGATATTTGGGATTAGATCATCTATTTCTCTTGCAGATCATTATTATATTTGATTTAAATGAGCTTTCACTTTTTTTAGTTAGGTGATCTCACTTTCCTATCTCACTACATTTGTGCATCATTATTTACCTTTATAGTTTTAAGGTTTTAAGCACATGAATATGCACTAACATTACCTTAAAAGCACTCCAAAGTGTTGGTCCAGTGGCTAGATTAGTTTTTAGCCATTTTGACCTCTTCAAAACTCAATAATCTTTTTCCAGTTCATTTTTGTTGGGATTTGTTTTCATTAAATGTCTTGACCACACTATTTGTATCCAGATTTCGGTTCTGGGGTACTAGTGTTGTCCAGATACATTCCAGCGCTACACTTATATTTTATATCTGCACATACATAGTTGCTCTCTATTTTTAGGCACTGTTGTTCATAGACTGGGCTTCAGCAAAATGGCAGCCTCCAGAAGGTAGAAGCAGTAACAATGCTGGAGGAAATTTACAACACATAATAATTTTGGTAGCATATTTATTTATGTGAAATGTATTTTTCTTGCTAAAGAATTTTTTTTTTATCAAGTTGTTTAGAGTAAAGTTCCATTATCAATAACCCAGTTCAAATTCAGGTAAAATAAGTCACGCAGCAATTTAATTCAAAGCATGCAATTCATCATGAATTTGTTAAATAATGCAGGCAATAATGAGCCCACTATTCGGAAAATATCACATAATTAGGGTTGAGCGAACCCGAACAGTAAAGTTTGGATTCGTACCGGACTTTTGGGTGTACTGTATGTTCGGGTTAGAGTTTGGTGTTCGGCAATGTAATGACGCTTTTTAAAAAGTTATTGTCAGTTTGTCACAAAGTGTCATTTCTGCAGGAAAAAAAGTCTTTTAAAAGCGGCTATAATGAATTGTCGGATCACCGTAATACAGAAAACAGTCATTGAAAGTCATTGATTTTTAAAAAGTTATTGTCATAAAAAGTGTTTGGGGACCTGGGCCCTGCCCCAGGGGACATGTATCAATGCAAAAAAAAGTTTGAAAAATGTCAGTTTTTTTGGGAGCAGTGATTTTAATAATGCTTAAAGTGAAACAATAAAGGTGTAATATTCCTTTAAATTTCGTACCTGGGGGGTGTGTATAGTATGCCTGTAAAGGGGTGCATGTTTGCCGTGCTTAGAACTGTCCCTGCACAAAGTGTAATTTCTGCAGGAAAAAAAGCTATTTAAAATCACTCGCGGCTATAATGAATTGTCGGCTCCCGTAATACAGATAACAGTCATTGAAATTCATTGATAAAAAAAAAAAAGCGTGGGGTTCCCCCAAATTAAATTATCAGGCCCTTCAGGTCTGGTATGGATTTTAAGGGGAACTCCACGCCAAATTTAAAAAAAAAATGGCGTGGAGTTCCCCCAAAAATCCATACCAGACCCTTTATCCAAGCATGTAACCTGGCAGGCTGCAGGAAAAGAGGGGGGGGCGAACCGTACCAGGCCACATGCCCTCAACATTGGGAGGGTGCTTTGGGGTCCCCCCCAAAGCACCTTGTCCCCATGTTGATGAGGACAAGGGCCTCATCCCCACAACCCTGGCCGGTGGTTGTGGGGGTCTGTGGGTGGGGGGGCTTATCGGAATCTGAAAGCCCCCTTTAACAAGGGGACCCCCAGATCCCAGCCCCCCCATGTGAAATGGTAAGGGGGTACAAACGTACCCCTACCATTTCACCAAAAAGTGTTAAAAAGGACAAGAGCCAGTTTTTTGACAATTCCTTTATTTAAGTCTTCTTTTATCTGGTCTTCTTCCTTCTTCCTGTATGGACACATTAGTAGCGAGTGTGATCAAGAACTTAAGTGCCGGTTTTGTGGGAAAGGAGGGCATGTGGCACGGGAGTGCAAGGAAGGAAGGGTCTGCGACATATGTAAAAAATCTGGACACATGGCAAAACAATGTGGAGAATACCAAGCGGCAAGGAGAGAGTGGTTAGCTACTGTGCTGACTCCAGGGAAGGAGAAGAGAGAACGCAGACAGCAGAGGCCGCAAGATAGTGCAAGATAGTGCAGAGGAGAGTACTGGGAGTACTGCTGATATACAAGCAGACCCTCCTTGTGATCCTCCGGGGCACCCGGCCAGTGAATCTGTGCCCGATAAGCAGGCAGATGATGTGGCGGGAGCAGATGGCACAACTACGGCGACTGTGAATGAAGTGGCAGGTGGTGGTGGCAGCTCTGGTGCTATGGATGTTGTGCTGGGCGAAGATGGAACAAGTTCTATGCCCCTCTGGGGAAATAAGGAAGCAGGAAGAGGGAATAACTGGAAGACGGAGTGATGACACATCCCCAGGAGAAAAGGTGCAGGACCCGGGAATGACACCAACTACAGATGAGCCACTTTTGGCGTCGCAGTTCTTCGGAAGTTTGTCAGACAGTGACTCGGAGGAAAGTGAGATGGATAGTGTTAGCAGCATTGAATGCGGGCAAAGAATAGACAAATCTTCATGCCAGAATTACCGGATACTTCCACCAGCAAAAGATCTAGGGTGGATTTATCTTGGTCTGGTGTGGTGGAGGGTGAAGGAGGAGTAAAATCTGAAAATGGAGATTCCGAAGAGGAGTCCACCAGTTCTCCGGTTCCTCAGAGGAGACAGAAAAGTCAGTCAGGATTGGAGGAAGTGGAAAGCAAGATGGACTTCTAAAGGCTTTGTCATGGCTGTGTTTTTTTTCCCTTTTTTTGATGGCTCTATCTATAGGGTCTATTAATGTTAGGAGTATCGCTACTAAAGTGAGGAGGGTGTCGGTTTTTGAGGAAATCAGCAAGTATAATGTAGATGTCTTGTGTTTACAAGAATGTGGCATAATGAGTGATCCTGCGGCTGATTGGTCATGGGGTCCTTCTGTCTGGGCATATGCGTGTGAGTCTAAAAGTGAGGGGGTTGGAGTGGTGGTAAAAAATCCAAATATTAAAATTATGGCGCATGAAGTATTCGTCCCTGGAAGACTGCAGGTTGGGACGTTGGAATTTTTGGGTCAGCAAGTGAGAGTGGTCAACTGTTACGCTCCGGCTGAAAAAAGGAAAGAGTGAATTTCTTAAAAACCTTGAAAGTATGCTTACTGGGAGGGTTCCAACGGTCCTGGTGGGCGATTTCAATTGTGTGCGGAGGAATGAAGATCAAAAGGGCACTAATAGTGACGGTGGGATGGATATTTCATCCAGACTCCTGAATGACATGATAGAGGACTTTAGTATGCATGACAAAGCTATGGAGGTGGAGGGGAGGAATACAACCTTTACTTACCTGTCTGATAGGGGGACGGTGAGGTCTCAAATTGTTATTTTTTTCTTATCACATTTTTTGAAGGGGGAAACTTATAAGGTGCTTTTTTCTAACCATTCTTTAATTTCTTGTTCTTTTAAGTTGGAGGTGGGAAGAGGTACATGGAAGATGAACATGTTGTTATTGAACGATGAAAAGATCTCTAGGCGTTTCATCTCCTTTTTTCAGACCCTAGAAAAGAAAAAAGATGGTTTTGCAGATTTATTAGTTTGGTGGGATTGGTTGAAGAATCAAGTAACATCCTTCTATAAAAAGGTAGGGGCAGAAAAAGCTAGAGAAAGAAGAGAGGCAGGAAGGAGGGTGCTGGAGAGGATACATTTTTTGTGTCAGTGTAAGAGGTTCTGTATGGAGGTGGAGGAGAAACTAAAGTAAGTGCAGGAGGAGAGGAGGAAAATAATTAAGGAAAAAGGAAAAGGGATTGTCTTTCGAGCAAAAGTTCAGACAATGGAGGAAGATGAGAAGTGCTTGTGCTTTTTCTTCAAGAAGGCCTTTAGCCCAAAGAAGCTGATGAAGGCGATGCTGGACGGGCAAGAAGAAGTGAGAGGGAAAAAGATGAGAGACGTTGTTAAAAACTTCTATGCAGATCTGTATAGGGGTGAAGTAGTTAAATAGGAGAGGTGGAGGACTACTGTAATGTATTACCAGGAGTTTTGAAGAAGGAGGAAGGCACCTGGCTGGCAAAGGAGGTGGTAGAGTTGGAGTTGGAGAAGATCCTGAAGAGCATGGTCAAAAACAAAACTCCAGGAGGAGACGGGATTCCTGTAGAGTTTTATTTAAGACTCATTTTTTACAGGTGATAAGATGCTGTATGACAGAGAAGAGGTTGTCGGCTTCTATGAAGGAAGGGGTCATTGTCCTGCTTTACAAAAAAGGAAACAATGTAAAAAATTGGCGGCCGATCACACTTCTAAATGAGGACTATAAGGCCTTTGCAAAAATATTGGCAGACAGAATGAAGGAAGTGGTTGGAAGGATTTTTGGAGATTGGCAGGTGTGTGCTATCCTGGGAGGAGGATTGCTGGTAAATTGATGCGCCTTAGGGATCTGGCCTTTTATGCTCAAAATAATAATTTAACATTAGTAGTTGCAGGTATTGACCTTGAGAAGGCCTATGATAGGGTGTCCCATCAAATTATGTTCCAGGTGTTAAATAAATTGGGTTTTCCTGAGAATTTTGTGGACATGGTGAAGTGTTTATATCGTGGAGTGAGTAGTAAGGTTATGGTTAATGGTTTCTTAGGTGAATCTTTTAAAGTAAGATCTGGGGTAAGGCAGGGTTGTCCTCTGTCCCCCTTCCTTTTTATTTTTATTATGGAACCATTACTACAGCACATACAACAAGATAAGGCTTTTGAGTTTTTTTTTGTCCCAGGTGGAGAGGGGGAAAAATGTAAGTCACTATGCTATATAGGTGACACAGTATTTTTGTGTAAATCCCAGAGGGATCTGGATAGGGTAGAACTACAGCTGTAGCTGTTTGGATGTATGGCTGGGATGAGATTTAATTGGGACAAAAGTACCTTTTGTATGCTTAGTGGACTACATGACTTCTCAACAACTAAGATTAAGAAAGTAGACACTATTGATATATTAGGAATTCACTTTGAGAGAAATCTGCAAAACCAGTCCAATGCAGAAAAATGTTTTGGAAAGCTGTCCAAAAAGCTGAGTTTATGTAAACTACAGAGGTTGACTTTGATAGGGAAAACGTTAATTGTCAAGGCAGTTTGCCTTCCCCTGTTGCTCTATTTTGGTGTGATCTTTCCTTTTAGCAGAAGATGGATACAAAAATTTACAAGACTGTTATCTCTCTTTTTTTGGGGATCAAAAATGGAGAGAGTAGCAAGAGTGACAGTGATGAAGGAGGAGAGGCTTGGAGGACAGAATTTTCAGAATATAGAGTTTTTTTTTTAGGAATGCACTCCTGGCTACTACATCATAAAGTTTTTTAGGTGGAGGAAGGACAATGTGTTTTATGCATTATTTGATGGGATGGCTTGTGGTGGGGTGGGGGTGGGGGGGTTCGGGATTTGACAAAACCGGTGGCCTTGGTGCCCCCCCTTAATATACCAAACTAAAGAAATGGCATGATGAGTGCGGCCTAAAGAATTTAGGTGAGGGGGCTATGAACAAAAACCTTTTGGTTAAATGGTTAAGGAAGGAGGAGGTGGTGGCCAATATTGCAGACCTTAGGACAAAACAATCAGAAGTGTGTTGGAACAATTTAAAGACTGAAGGGGTGACACATAAACAAAAAGAAGTTGTTTGGATGTCTTTTCACGAGTACTTGTTCACAATGGTGTTTTTGAAAGCAAGAGATCTGGTAAGGAGTGAGAGGTGTGTAAGGGAAGGATGTGGTGGTACAGAAACTAAGACATTTTTTTGGAATGTAATTTTGTGAAAAATGTATGGGGAAGGTTGGCGTTTTTTTGGAAAATGTTTTGGAAGTGAAAGACGTTACATCTGAGTTATGCTTGTATGGTTTGGTCAGTGGTGGTTCTGATGTGAGGAGGAGGGGGTGGATTTTGTCTGCAATTATGAAGGAAGTGGTTAGGGAAGCAAGATGTGGATATAAGAAAGGAAGCTTTGTTTTGTCTGAAGATGAATGTAAAGACTGGGTGCTGAGTAAATTGTACTGTGTTTTGTTATATGACAGGAAAGTGCTGGGTGTGGAGGAGGCGGATAGTTTTTGGAATTTTGGGAGGTGGAGGTTAAGATGAGGTGGTAGAAGGTGGTGGGGAATGTGTTTATGTTGTTTTTATGCCAATTTTCTTTTTTTTTTTTTATATAAATGCAGTGTTTTATACAAAATACTTACCTAAATGATGAAAGGAACGCTGCTTGATCTCTTGAGTTGCTTGAAGGAGTCTCGAGTATGCGATTCATGCTAAAGGGTAAAAAAAAATAAAAAATCTGTTATTATCAGTTGCCAGAGGAGGCGCTAATGTCACTCCCAAATGTAGGGGGTGCAGAGGCAAATCCAATGGTGCACCTGGAAGGGCGGTTTCAGTAGTGGTCAGCGTCTGGGCATCTACACTGGCGTCAGCAGGGCCGAGTCTGAGCCGTCCGGAAGGGTGCTCTTGGTGAGGATGGGTGCTGCATGTGGTCTGACCCAGAGGGTCAGGTTCCTGGCCTTCTGGTCTAGATTGGGGTAGCTCTAGCTCCGGACAGTTTTTCGTGAGAGAACACCTGGTCCTCTCTGGCATGCAGGGAGGAACGCTTAGTATCTCTGAATGTAATTAGGAAGGAGTGATGGGAGCGACAGTGGTGCCTAATGGCAAAGGGCTCTCACCAAGCTCCCTGAACTTCATGCCTTCCTGCCTGGAGTGGGGGCTGCTGTGGTCTGGGTTGTTGGTCAGGGTTGGGGTTTGAAAGCCTATGGAGTATGTGCCCCTGGAGTGGCAGTCCAGGGATGCCATACAATCACTGTTAATGAGGGTCACTTTATGGCACCATGGTCACTGCACCATATAACGCGCTTTTTTGCATCTGCCTCTTGGGTCGGGCCTGTTGGCTGGGACCAGAGGAATTTTTTATTCCTGGCCGGAGGGCCTGGTCATTATTTTACACAATGGCCACCTTTTCACTCTCCTCTCCACTTATTCAGGAGCCTAACGCCCCGGGGGATTCAGGGCAAGGCCCTCTGAATTTTAGAGGGCTTGTGTTCCCCCTGTTGCACGTTTTTGTGTCACCTCTTTATGTTGTGCACCAGTGAAGTTTTTGAGTGTGTTTTGCACGCCATCGGCTTTCAAAAAAAAAAAAAAACAATCCTTTTCTCTTTCCGGGGTCAATCATTGATTGAATTTGAGAAGAGTGGCACATGTATCAAGGTACATGTGTCCATTACTAATATTCTTTGTGATTCTTTCATTCTTTTTTCTAAAAAATGTTCCTCTCTTTCCACATGTGTACTGTACCCCTCTGTCCCTCTCTCTCATCTTGTTTTCCCCCTATCTTAGTTCACTATTATTTTTCTGTCTAATTGCTTTTTTTTTCCTCAACTTTCTTGTCCTCCATCTTTTATATTACTCTCTCTTTCTCTCTTGCTTTCTCTCTCTCTAATTCTCTCCCTATTTATCTTTCTCTCTCTCTCTCTCTCTGTCTTTCCCCCATCCGTCTCTCTCTCTCTAATCTGCTCTTTAATCCTGTTATGCTGTCTTAAACCTAACATCCATCTATGTTTTTTGAATTTAGTGATTACTATTTCATAGATAATCAACATTTTGCTTCAATGTTCAGCAGAGAATCCTCCAGAAGATACATCTCAAAGACAAATAGATAATGACAGCAGAAAAGGTTAAGATATGATCTATAGATATTCACAAACAGACATAAGCTAATAAAAAAATATATGTCCAATTATAGCTATTCCTTATACTAACATGTAAATATTCTCCTATAAAGTAAACAATCTCTGGATATTTGAAAAAAGAAATAAAGGATAACTCACAAAGAAAGTCACCTGAGGTAGTTGTAAATATTTTATAGCAAAGCATAGGTAGATTAAATTGTCATATAAGAAACTTAACATTTTTATTTTTTTAACATAGGTTTCAAAGTATACAAATCCCACAATGAGGTAAACAGAAAACACAGAAAATATCACGTGCAAATATAATACAAAATATGTGAAGTAAAATACTAATATTTGTGCAGAATAACCAAACATTTGCAATTTATCTTTTATTTCTAGTTGATCAATAAGATAGAAAAACCATGATACAAATCTACAATGTTGCATTAACAGGATCATCTGTCCAAAAAAATAAAGACGTTAATGAAATTTATAGAAGAATTGTACATAATAAATGATGATATAAATAATCCAAACTAATAAATTTTTTCTAGGTTTGTGAAAAATATACTACAAGCAGTAGTAGTAAAGAGGAAGTAGCAATAAAATAAATTTAAAAAAAAGTGCACGAGAGTGCAAAGTGCAAAAACTGGACAACAGCACTGAAACTGGTAAAGAACATGTGGACAAGACATGCAGTGCCTTGAAAAAGTATTCATACTAGGGATGAGCCGAACACCCCCCTGTTCGGTTCGCACCAAAACCTGCGAACAGACCTAAAGCTCGTGTAAACTTTAGACCCCTATTAAAGTCTATGGGACTCGAACGTTCAAAATCAAAAGTGCTAATTTTAAAGGCTTATATGCAAGTTATTGTCATAAAAAGTGTTTGGAGACCTGGGTCCTGCCCCAGGGGACATGTATCAATGCAAATTTAAAAGTGTAATATTCCTTTAAATTTCGTACCTGGGGTGTGTGTATAGTATGCCTGTAAAGGGGCGCATGTTTCCCATGCTTAGAACTGTCCCTGCACAAAGTGTAATTTTTGCAGGAAAAAAAACGATTTAAAATCACTCGCGGCTAATGAATTGTCGGCTCCCATAACACAGGGAACAGTCATTCATTGAAAATCATTGATAAAAAAAAAGTCATTGATAAAATAAAAAAAAATAAAAAATAAAAAAAAGTGTTCCCCCAAATTTAATTGCCAGGCCCTTCAGGTCTGCTATGGATATTAAGGGGACGTAGGGGTCATTGGTTGTGGGGGTCTGCGAGCGGGGAGCTTATCGGAATCTGGAAGCCCCTTTTAACAAGGGGATCCCCAGATCCCGCCCCCCCCCTGTGTAAAATGGTAAGGGGGTACAAAAGTACCCCTACCATTTCACCAAAAAAGTGACAAAAATGTTAAAAATAACAGGAGACGGTCTTTGACAATTCCTTTATTAAAATCTTCTTTCATCTTCTTTCTTCTGGTCTTCCTTCTTCCTTTCTTCATCCTTCGGTTTCTTCATCTTCTTCTTCCATCTTCTTCTTCCATCTTCTTCTTCCATCTTCTTCTTCCTCCGATTCACTTCTTCTTGCTCTTTCCTTCTCGTCCGGCATCTTCTTCCACGGCGTCGGCGTCTCTTCTTGGGCCGCTCCACGCAATGGGAGGCTGCCGCTGTGTGAGGTCTTGCTGCGTCTGACAGCTCTTTTATAACGGAGGGCGGGGCCACCTGGTGACCCTGCCCCCGCTGACGCACGGGGACGTCATGGGGACCTCCCTATGGCTTTCCCCATGATGTCAGAGGGGGGCGGGTGGAGCCGGCAATTCATTAGCCACGAGTGATTTTAAATAGCTTTTTTTCCTGCAAAAATTACACTTTGTGCAGGGACAGTTCTAAGCACGGGCATACTATACACACCTCCCAGGTACGAAATTTAAAGGAATATTACACTCTTATTGTTTCACTTTAAGCATTATTAAAATCACTGCTCCTGAAAAAACGCAATTTTTTTTGCATTGATACATGTCCCCTGGGGCAGGATCCAGGTCCCCAAACACTTTTTATGACAATAACTTGCATATAGGCTTTTAAAATTAGCACTTGAGATTTCTCCCATAGACTTTTACAGGGTGCTTGCGGCTTTTCGAATTTGCCGCAAACACCCCAAATTGTTTGCTGTTCGCTGAACAGGCGAACAGGCAATGTTCGAGTCGAACATGAGTTCAACTCGAACTCGAAGCTCATCCCTAATTCATACCCTTTGAAATACACATTTTGTCATTTTACACCCAAAAAAGTAAATGTATTTAATTGGAATTTTATTGGACCCCACCCCAACTTCTCCTCTGTCCCGAATACAGCTCAGTATTCAGGAGTGACCTCACAGCGCCCCCGGAAGATAGGCTGGGATGGCCCATCCAAGCAATAGGAGGTGCTCAAATTTGCAACAACTACAACATGGGGGGTTGCAATTTCCCTCGTTGCAGACTTCTCCATGTCTGCCTCACCTGCCACAAAGCTCACCCCAGAGCCTCCTGCGGGATCAAGAAACTCAGCCCTGCATGACTAAGCCGGATACACATCGGATGGCTGCAATTCTACCTTTCGTCACTTCCGTCACCCCCACTAGCAGCCTTCCTGGTACAAGGCTTCACCACAGGCTTTCACACAGGGTTTATCACACTCCCCGACACCACCCACAAATGCAAGAATCTGCTGTCGGCAGCCATCGATGAGGAAGCCATCGGCACCTTGCTACAAAATGAACTTGACTGGGGGTACATGATCGGCCTCTTCTCACACCCACCTTTCTCGGTTTGGAGAGTTAGCCCTATCGGGCTTGTTAAAGGAAAGTTTTCCAATAAACTCAGTTTAATCTATGATTTGTCTGCGCCTCATTTCTCTCACACACCTAGTTTAAATTCCCTCATACCCTCAGAGGAATTTTCCCTCAAATACTCCTCAGTTGACCTTGCTATCCAAACCATCCTGAGCGTCGGTGCAGGCGCCTGGCTGTCCAAGGCAGACGTCGCGGACGCTTTCAAGTTGCTACCAATCCAGCCATGCCTGTGGCGATGGCACGGAGTCAAATGGAAAGGTCAGTACTACTTTGCCACAAAGTTAACCTTCGGCTCCAAGAGCAGACACGTTCGAACAGTCCCTGTCTTGGATCCTTTCACACCATGCGTCCTGTCAGAAAGTGATCCACTACCTGGACGATTTTTTGCTCATTGAAGCCCCTAGTGAACCCCCAGTAGACCTAAAGAGCCTGAGGGAGGTTTTTTTCCAATCTCAACATACCCATAGCAGAGAAGAAGGTAGAAGGCCCAGCACAACGCATCACCTTCTTAGGTATCACACTGGATACTCGGGCCATGCAGGCCAGCTTACCACTCGACAAGTTAACCCGCATCAGGGTGGTCATTCATACCTTCACGACTACCCAAGGGTGCACCAGGAGGCAACTCCAGTCGTTACTCGGGACGCTCAATTTTGCCGTAAGAATCATCCCTCAGGGACGTTCCTTTGTCTCTTGCCTCTTGGTCTTTCTTTCACAAATTCAAGACCCCGACCAGATCTTTAAGTTAGACCAGGCAGCAATAGCCGATCTCACCATGTGGGACCATTTCCTAGCAAATTGGAATGGCATTTCGATGTCCATCCCGTCAGCGTCTCCCTCTTCTCCCCAGATAGTCACAGATGCCGCAGCCTCCACCCGCTTTGCGGCTATTTTTGGCCACCACTGGTTCGCCGGTCCATGGCTGCCAGAAATTTTGTCAATCCCCGGGTTCAACCAATCCTCTTCATTATTCGAGATGTACCCTATAGTTGCAGCAGCACTAATCTGGGGAGGTAGCTGGCAGGTCAAACAGTGATATTCGCTACAGACAATCAGGCCACAGCCAGCATCATAAACAAAGGCCGCTCCAAGTCATTGGCATAATGTCCTTCCTGCGCAGGCTAGTACAACTGTCCCTTCTGCACCAATTTAATGTCCTCTGCATCCATATCCCAGGCAAATGTAATACCTCAGCCGACGCTCTGTCTCGCCTTAATTTTCCATCATTCTTTTCACAGGAGCCTGGAGCCGACCCGACCATGTCTACTATCCCACACTGGTCTCAACTAACCCTGCACTAAGACAATACCTTCACAGCGCTACCAGTCTCATTAATCTTTCGTTGTCACGTAACACGCTGAAAACCTATCGCGCTGCCTGGAAAACGTACCACCGGTTTCTAGCTGCAAACCCTGGGGGGGCACCAGGGGACCTCCACCATATCCTGGCCTTTATTTCATACTGCCACATACAACTAGCATTATCGCACAATACCATCAAACTCCATCTAGCCGGTATCCAGCATTTAATTTCTTTGCAAGACCCTTCCAAATCGTCCTTGTTCGCCTCCCACGCAGTCAAGGCAATCCTGCGCGGCGTTCTCAAACGACAGCCGCAGATCAGCAGCAAACGTCTTCCAGTGACCAGTGCCATTTTTCGGGACATGTCAGTCATGCTCTCTCATTCCCTGTTCGCCTTACTTCCCAACCTTGTCATCCAGGCAGCCATGTACCTGGCCTTCTACGGCTTCTCACGTCCCAGCAATTTTTCAGTCACCGGCCCTAGCTGCAAGAAGTTATGCAGGCTGCACCTTACACATCATCAAACATTCTTCATCCTACACCTAGAAGCATCTAAAACGCAACAGACTGGCCCAGGGGCTGACATCAAGCTTTTCAAAACCCTACGTGCCTGGTGCCCTGTGGTCGTCTTAGATCAGTTACTAGCGCATCTACCTGATCCCTCACCAGACAGCCCGCTATTACCATTTCCTGTTAGACCCCTTAGCAGCAATTAATTTGTCATTCACGTCAGGATCCTCCTACGCAATTTAGGCCTTGAAATCCACCTGCTTTGCTCGATACATTCCCAATCCACAATCCGAAATGTCCCGAGCTTTCAGCAACCTTGCCTTGTAGTGTTTATCTTACATAAATAAACTATTACCTCCCTAACCAAGTCTTTTGCGCCCTTTTCTTAGCTATCTCCTAGCAGAACAGGGCTCACCACCCAGCTCATCAGGGCTTACCTCACGGCAGGCCAGGGCACACTTCAGGTCTATTTATGTTGTGTGTTTTGTGGCGTGTTTATGTTTGTTCTTCCATATCTTTCAGGACCGAGGGCTCCGACCATAAATAAGAAGGCCAGTATGGTGGCCTGCAATTATGGGAGGAGCCCGGAGGGTATATAACCAGACCACCCACAACATCTGGTGTTGGTTCCAGTGCGTGGTACCCACCCACCCATTCCCCTTCTCAGAGTACTTCAAAGTATGTTTCTCTACAGAAACAGCCATTACTTCTTAAGGTAAGCTCCCTTTTCTTAGCTATCTCCTAGCAGAACGGGGCTCACCGCCCAGCTCACCAGGGCTTACCTCACGGCAGGCCAGGGCACACTTCAGGTCTATTTATGTTGTCTGTTTTGTGGCGTGTTTATGTTTGCTCTTCCATATCTTTCAGGACCGAGGGCTCTGACCATAAATATATATATATATATATATATATATATATATATATATATATATATATATATATATACAGTATATATGTATATATATACATATATATATATATATATATATATATATATATATACTCTACATCCAGTGTAGCCTAAATCTACAGTGCATTCCGTGGTGTACTGTTTCTAATACACTTTAGGCGGTGTCTTAATATGTATATATATACACAGGACTGTATATATATATATATATTAAGACACTGCCTAAAGTGTATTAGAAACAGTACACCACGGAATGCACTGTAGATTTAGGCTACACTGGATGTAGAGTATATATATATATATGATATATATATATATGTATATATATATATATATATATATATATATATATATATATATATATATATATATATATATATATATATATATATATATATATATATATATTTATATATATATATACTTTGCATCCAGTGTAGCCTATATTTACAGTGCATTCCGTGGTGTACTGTTTCTAATACAGTGTGTACAGTTTCTTCTACACTTCTGGTGGTGTACACAGTACAAAATACAGTGCAGTCGTAGTACAGTTGCTAATACAGTGCAGGCAATGTACACAGTATCCAATACAGTGTGTAGAGTTTCTACTACACTTCTGGTTGTGCACACAGTATCTACTACAGTGGAGTTTGGTGTTGCAAAACAGAAGGCCACCCAGGAGAGGCAGACGCTCACAGGCCACTAAAAGAGGGCATGCAGCCTATGTGTCTACAGTCAACAGTACTGATCATGGACATGGTGCATCCTCTGCAGAAACACAAGAAACTGGCAGTCATGTTGCCAAGTTTGCTCCAGTGACGAGGAGGGAGGGGATGATGAGGTCACTGACTCTATTTGGGTGCCTGAGGGAAGAGAGGAGGAGGAGAAGGCACAATTCCAATGAGGCAGGATGTCCTCTAGGGGGCGGCTTAAGGGCAGCCACCCTTTTGTATCACACCGCAGAGCTCCGCAGGTCCAGGGCGCTGCTGACACATCGCTGACTTTTAAAAGTTTGTTCGTGTGGGCCTTTTTCAACATGTGTGCAGCAGATAACACCGTTGCTGTTTGCAACCTATGTATGAACAGAAGCAACTTGGGCACCACATGCTTGACCAGACATATGACGACCTGCCATGCAGTCCGTTGGCAACAGCACTTGAAAGACCCACATCAAAGAAAAAGGCGGACTTCTCCTTGCTCCTCACCTGGGATCTCCAACCCCACTATACCTTTAGTCCTCTCAAAAACCTGCACTAAGAACAATGAAGGTATAGCAATAGGTGTCCCAAGTAGGTGCAGCCAATCTGCTAGCAGTACACCACCATCTGATTTTAGCAGGCCAATTTCCTTACCCCAGTTGCTGAACCGTAAAAAGAAATTCGGTCCCAGCCATCCACATGCTCAGCATCTGAATGCTAGCTTGGCCAGATTGCTAGCACTGCAACTGCTGCCTTTTCAGCTGGTAGACTTTGCCCCCTTTCGTGAATTTGTGGAATTTGTGCTGTACCTCAGTGGCAGGTTCCAAAACACAATTTCTTTTCATGGAAGGCCATTCCAGCTCTCTACCAGCATGTGGAAGACAATGTTTTGGCCTCATTGGACAGGGCGGTCAGCAGTAATGTGCATATTACCGCTGACTTATGGTCTGCAGGCATGGGCAGGGACATTACCTTCCTTCACTGTGCACTGGGTAACTCTGCTAGCAGCTGGGAAGGATGCTGGGCAGGGATCAGTATTGTTGGAGCTTGTTCCGCCACCACGCCTCCAAAATGCTAGTGGTGATTTAGACAGCTCTATCCTCCACCCCCTCCTCTTCTTCTACTTCTATGGCCTCTTCTGCAGATTTGTCCTCTGAACCAGCAGTGCTCCATAAGCGTTCAAGGGGCTATGCAAGCAGTCAGGCAAAAAGATGCCATGCAGTGCTTAGGGGACAGGAGCCACACTAGAGCAGAGATTCTGCCAGCTCTGCAGGGGCAGGCCCAGAGGTGGTTGATGCCACGCCAGCTTCAGCCAGGAATGGTTGTATGCGACAATGGCACCAACCTTCTCTCCACCCTCCGACAGGGACACTTGACCCATGTTCCATAGTTGATATACGTCCTGAATTTGGTGGTGCAGCAGGTTTTTGAGCAGGTACCCAGGCTTACAGGATCTCCTGAGTCATTTCCTTCGGTCATACAATGCCAGTGCTCGACTGGCTGACATTCAAATGAAATGCAACCTGCCCACCAACTGCCTTATTTGTGACATGCCCACCAGGTGTCACTCCACATTGGCAATGCTGCAGCAGCTGCACATGCAGCAGAGGGCCATCAATGAGTACCTGTGCAAGTATGGCACCAGTACAGGATCAAGGGAGCTTGGCTTTTGCCAAGCCAGTGGCTACTAATCAAAGATGCATGCACTGTCCTGTCACCATTTAAGGAGGCCACGAGGATGGCGAGCAGTGACAATGCATGCATCAGTGACACTGTCCCTTTTGTCTTCCTGTTGGAGCACACGATTTGTGAAATAATTGACAGAGCACTTGAGGCAGAACAGCGGGGGGAAGAGGATGACTTCCTTACCTCTCAAGGCCCCCTTTATCCAGATAGTAATCCTGTGGGCCCATGAAAACACACAGGAAGAAGAGAAGGAGGATTGTGTCAGCATGGACGTGGAGGATAACACTCAGCAGCAGTCTTCAAGGGATGGTTTTCAGTCCCCAGAAACCCAAGGAGTTGTACGTGGTTGGGAGAAGGGTTGTTATGGATCATGTGACCCTTAGTGACCCAGAGGACTCAGAATCGAATGCCTCTGCAAACTTACGCTGCAAGGCCTCCCTGATTCTGCAAAGCCTGCAAAAGGACCCTAGGATTTGTGGTATCAAGCAGAGGGATCATTACTAGCTGGCAACCCTTCTTGATCCACGTTACAAGGGTAAGGTTGCAGAATTCAGCCTGCCTTTGCAGAGGGAGCAGATGATGATTCGTATTCAGGAGGCCTTGAAGAAAGGTTTGTGCAATGCATTTCCAGACCCTGGGAGGTTACAATTTCCTGGTGCTGGACAACATGTTACTGAGGCTTTGTTCAGTCAGAGAAAGAGCAGTGGAAAAGGTAGCCGGCTGACCGATGCCTTTAAACAATTTTTCTTTTCTCAGCACCAAGGTCTGATCGGTTCAAGCAACCATCACCAACGTCTGCATTACATGGTGCAGGAATATCTAGGGGCAAGAGCAGACTTGGAGACCTTTTAAACAGAGCATTCACTAGGTTTTACTGGGTCTTGAGGATGGACCACTGGCCAGAACTTGCTCAATATGCAATTGAGCTACTGGCCTGTCCTGCTTCCAGCATTCTTTCTGAACGCACATTTAGTGCTGCTGGAGGATTTGTAACGGATCATAGAATGTGCCTGTCCACAGACTTCTTTCCTTTTCAAAGATTTTATTGGTAACAAACAAGTGTGATACATAAACAATAACAGTTAAGCTATCCAAGTAAGTGCATACAGAGTACTCAATAATGTACATAGAGATAACGTATTAGTACAATAAAAGGTGCTCAGGCAGGGAGAGCATAAGTGCACGTATGGAAATAAGCAGTTACAAAATTGTAAACAAAATTGGGCCAGAGCCCACAGTAACAGGATGTATGAACTGGGGGTAGTACTCTATGAGAGTGGAGATAGGCTGTCAGCCAAACAAGTCATAACAAAACGAAACGCTACCATGGGTTTAGGGAGGAGAAAGGAGAAGGAGGCTGGTGAGGGAGAGGTATAGAAGCAGTATGGGAAAGGAAGAAATAGGTAAAAGGAGGAAAAGAAGAAAGAGGTGGGTCGGACGGCACACACAGGGCAAGTAAGTAGGTCTAGAGACTTAGGGTATTTGTAGGGAGTTACGGTTCCATTAGACTGTTGTCGAAATCCTGAGGCAGGAAATAATTAATCCAAGGATGCCATATTTTTAGATGTCTGGGGATATTGTCTAAGATGGTGGCCTCAATTTTGCTATGAATCATTGCTTGGGTGACCCTATTTTTAGTTTCAGTTACATGGAGTGTAGGGGTTTTCCAGGCTTTTGCAATGGTTTGCTTGGCAGCTGTGGTAAGTTGTAGTGTGAGGCGGGTTTGTGCCTTAGTGAAGTGATTTGGGAGAAAATTTAGAAGAGCTAGAGACGGGTCAGGGGTGAGTTCTTCCTGAGTGGAGATCATCTGAAATATTGTTGCCCAGAAGCATTTCACTATAGGACATGTCCACCATATGTGCATATGTGTGCCTCGTTCACCGCAATTTCTGAAGCAGTTAGGAGAGTATGATGGTAGGAACTTGGCAATCCTGGCCGGGACCAGGTACCATTGCATCAGGACCTTGTAGCTGGCTACAAGTGCAACAATATTTTGGGACGATATCTTGGTATTGGACCAAATGGTAGACCACTCATCCGCATCTAGGTCTTTAGAGAGGTCGCTGGACCAATGTTGGGCATAGGGTGGAAGAGCACCAGGAGCAGAGGTGAGATAAGAGTAAAAGTCAGATATAATACCTGGGGCATGTGGGTTACGTGTCGCATATCTTCTCGAATACAGATAAGGGGCCTAACACAAAGCCAGACCCTAAGATTGTCTGTAAGAAGTGAATTACTTGTAGGTAACGGAAACATTCCCTATTGGGAAGTTGCGTCTTGGATTGGAGGGATAAAAACGTTTTTATAGTGTTCCGTTCAGTTAGATCACATATGCGACTCAGGCCCAGGCGCTTCCAGGTTTGGAAAGAGGTCGGTTCGGAGGAAGCTGGGTAGAATAGAGGGTGATCTAGGAGGGAGAGAAGTGGGGAATGGGGAGACATCAATTTGAATGTGGTTCGTAATCTATCCCAAAGTCTTAAGGAGTGGAGTGTAACGGGGTTAGATATGGGCCCTCGTAGTGAGGCTGGTAACCATAGGACATTGGAGATAAGGATAGGGTGTAATTCAATTGCCTCCAGACTCACCCAGATTGGGATCTCGTCTTTGGCGTGGTATAATGTAAAGTGCTAGTTGGGCCGCATGGTAATACTTGAGAAAATTCGGTACTCCCAAACCACCAGAGGTCTTGTTACGGAGCAAAATTATTCTGGAGACCCTAGGCCTCGTAGAGCTCCATATATATTTGAACACTCAGTTCTGGATAATTCTATGAAAATAGGGAGGCACTAAAATAGGCAGTACTCTGTATAAATAAAGCAATTTGGGGAGCAGCGACATTTTGACCGCAGCTATGCGGCCCAACCAAGATATACATAAGGGACGCCAATCGTTGAGAAGTGAAGTAAGGTGAGCCAGCATGGGGAGATAGTTCGTTTGGAATAGATCTGACGGGTTGCTAGTGAGTTTTATTCCTAAGTAGGGTAAGGATGAGGTGGACCATTGGAATGAGAAAATATTTTGTAGCTGGGTGAGAGTGGGTGTCGGTAGGGACACATTCAGAGCTTTAGACTTTGATTGATTAACTTCTAAACCTGAAATCCGAGCAAACTTGTCTAGGAGTTGTAAGAGATTTGGCAATGTGGTATGGGGGGAGGTGATAAATAAGAGAGCGTCATCTGCAAATAAGCATAGTTTGTGGGTGACTGAGGCTATCTCTAGGCCCCGAATATTGGGGTCTGTTCATATCAGTTCGGCTAGGGGTTCAATTGCCAGGGCAAAAACTAAGGGGGACAGGGGACAACCCTGTCTCGTCCCCCTCTGTATTGGGAAGCTTTCAGAGCGAAACTCCGAATACTTCACGAAAGCTTGGGGATTCGTGTAGAGGGCATTGATCCACTGGAGAAAGTGAGGGCCAAAACCCCAACGCTTCAGGATAAAGGTAGGTAGGACCAGGAAACCGTGTCAAAAGCTTTTCTAATATCGAGAGACAGGAGATGCATGGGTATGTTACGTGATTTTGCTAGATGCTGTAGGAGAATGACACGTCTAATATTATCACTAGCCTGCCGCTTGGGGATGAACCCCACTTGGTCCTTGTGGATCAGTTTACCTATAATCGGGTTGAGTCGGAGTGCTAGAATTTTTGCTAGAATCTTTATATCTACGTTTAGTAGAGAAATAGGCCTGTAGTTGGACCAGAGTGTATCGTCAGTGTTGGGCTTGGGTATCATGGTAATAATGGCCGTGAGTGTGTCCCTGCCGAAAGATTGTTGGTGCAAGAGGGCCTTAAAAGATTTAACAAGAAAAGGGGCCAGGATGTCTGCAATTTTTTTATAGTAGGTACTAGGGAGACCATCTGGGCCAGGACGTTTGTTAGGTTTTAACGATTTGATGGCCGCCAGGACCTCGGCGACTGTGATTTGGGTATCCATAGACTCTCTATTGGATTCGGATAGTTGGGGTATTGGAAGGTTGCAAAATAGTGCTTCCGCTTGCTGTACCGGAAATTTGTTTTTATTTTCATATAATGTTGCTAACCTATTACAAAATTCAGACAGAATCTTAAGAGGATTGCTGGTGTGGGCGCCGTTTGCTAATTTGAGTCTAATTGGTTTATGGATCCTATCCGGTCGCCGAAGTCGCAGGGCCATAAATGTGTCGGGTTTGTTGGCCTTAGTGTAGATCGTATGATTGGAGCTACGAATTGCTTTTTCTGCCGATTCCGCAAGTAACAAGTCTAGTTCCAGTCTGGTTTTATCCAGGGATAGTTTGTTTGCTTCAGTGGGGGAGGTTTGGAATTGTAAAAATTGTTGATAGAAGGTCAGTTCTAATTGTTGCAGTTTCAGTTTTTTATCTCTTTTGAGGTGGGTGGCTACAGATATGCATTTGCCTCTGATAACAGGCTTATGAGCCTCCCAGAGGAGAATAGGGGAGATTTCGGGGGTGGAGTTGTGTTGGAGATATTCCCTAAGGGCTAGTTGGATATCGAAGCAATAGGATTGGTTGGTTAGATGCGACTCGTTCATGCACCAAGATCTACCCGTGGGTTGGGGGATTAGCGAAGAAATCGTGGTGATAATTGCACAGTGGTCATACCAGGAAATCGGGGAAATAATGGAGTTCTGCACTATCGGGAAAGAGGATGTAGGAACGAATATGTGGTCTATCCTTGAGAAGGATTTGTGAGGAAAAGAGTAAAATGTATAGTTTTTCTTCAATGGGTTGCATTCTCGCCACGTATCTATAAGAGAGGCTTTCTGGAGTTGTTTGCGGAATTGAATTGAGAGGGAGTGGTGTTCTGGGGTGTATGGAGATTTGTCTAAGTGTGGGAGAAGTGTTAAGTTCGAGTCACCGCACATAAAGAGGATGCCCTTACAATGTTTAATATATAAAAAAGACAGAGAGGATCCACTAGGTTATACAGCACCTCATCCCTTGGTATTAGAGTATAAACAAAAAGGGGGGATGAAATAGGGATTATAGCGGTGCGAAAAAATGGTATGGAATGGTCAGGGTTGACTCACAATTCAAGGCTCAATCAACTTTTTTATGATACAAAATAATTTTATTACATATAAATACAATCATATAATAGACAGTACAGCGGACAGGTGAGCCACTGCGCAGAGCCACTGCGCAGGCGCATTCACAGCGCATCGGTCAGGTGCCTACAAAGGCCATGATGCCTGGCGGTGCGCGTGAGGGTGACGTGATGACGTAGTCGTCAGAGAGCGCCGATTCGCTACAGGGGCTGAGTTGGGCGGGCTTCATATTAGAAGAACCGCCCTTGGGTGTCCATACTAATGCATAGAGACACATTCCAAATAGACAAACTGTCAGACCAAACGGCGGCCGTGTCTGAGATACCAATAAGGGGATTGATGGAGAAGTCACGAAAGGAGGGAGGGGGAATTAGATCGGAGCCTACTCCAGGTTATTCTACTCACAGTAACCATGAATTATTCTCCAATTTAATGTATACCCTCGAATTGACTATTATTCTGCTTTGTTTTGATTTTTTCCAAATGGCCTTGTGCCATTCAGAACAAATTAATCAGTAATTATTGTCAAAACTTTACCAGATCCAGTATTGTCTAAGCCTATCAACAATTTTGTCCTCCTTTTTTTTTTACTGTCTATTATATGATTGTATTTATATGTAATAAAATAATTTTGTATCATAAAAAAGTTGATTGAGCCTTGAATTGTGAGTCAACCCCGACCATTCCATACCATTTTTTCGCACCGCTATAATCCCTATTTCATCCCCCCTTTTTGTTTATGCCCTTACAATGTTGTTTAATGACCTGTAGAAGGTGTGAAAAGAAGGGATTCGGATTGGTATTAGGTGCGTAGTAAGACACTATAGTGATTTCCACATCTTGTAACAGACCTGCTAGGATGATGTAGCGTCCTTCTGGGTCTTTTATCTGAGCTGAGGGAATAAAAGGGAGGGTATGGTGAAAAGCAAGTAATACCCCTCTGTGTTAAGTGGTTGCAGAGGCGGTAAAGACTTGAGGGTAGCAAGAGCTAAAATATTTGGGTATTCTTAATTGCAAAATGGGTCCACAGACTTCTTTGATAAGCTCACATTCATAAAAATGAATCAGTCTTGGATCAGCAGCTATCTGATGCTGACGTAACTGATTGAATTTTCTATGGATGTGGGATCCCTTGAAGACTGCCTATGCTGACGGATCAGCAGCTATCAAGTACTTGATGCTGATGTAACTGATTGAATTTTCTATGGATGCGAGATCCCTTGAAGACTGCCTATGCTGACTATCTTATTCCTCCTCAAACTTAATGATGCTAACTTCCAACAAATTTTTTGTTTTTAGGGCACCACCACCACCACCCAAGGCCCAATTTTTCTGCCCCTGTTCAACAGGGGCATGTAATTACAATTCTTGATATAATATTTCATAGCAGGGCCCCTTCTTGCGCCCAACAAGCGTAACTGTAAGGGCTTACAGTGTTGTGGCAGCAGCACCACCAAAGGACCAATTTTTCTGCCCCTGGGCATGTAATTTCGAATCTTGATATCAAGCAGGGCTTGTTCATGCACCCAACAAAATAAACTGTGATGGCTTACAGTGTTCCGGTGCAACCACCACCACCAAAGGCCCAATTTTTCTGCCCATGTTTAACAGGGGCATGTCATTCCAAATCTTGATATAAAATTTCACAGCAGGGCCCGTTCCTGCACCCAACAAAATAAACTGTGAGGGCTTACAGTGTTCGGCATGTAATTCCAAATCTTGATATAATATTTCACAGCAGGGCCCGTTCCTGCACTCACCAAGAGTAACTCTGAGTATATAGGGCAGGCCGTATAGTATAAGCCTTTAAAATTAGCACTTTTGATTTTTCACATTCGTGTTCCATAGACTTTAATGGTGTTTGCGTGTTTGAACACAATTTTTGCCTGTTCGCATGTTCTGCTGCGAACCAAACTCTAGTGATGAGCAATGTTAGTTTTTTGCTACACATAGCATTTTGCTTTTAGGCTAAAAAGTTTTATTTTGGTGTCATCTGACCAGAGAACCTTCTTCCACATGTTTACTGTGTCCCCCACATGGCTAGTTGCAAACTGCAAACAGGACTTGTTATGGCTTTCTTTCAATAATGGTTTTCTTCTTGTCACTCTTCCATAAAGGCTAGATTTGTGGAGTGCATGACTAATCGTTGTCCTGTGGACATATTCTCCCATCTGAGCCGTGGATCTCGGCAGCTCCTCCAGAGTTATCATGGGCCTCTTAGCTGCTGCTCTGATTAATGCTCTCCTTGCCCAGCCTGTCAGTTTAGGTGGATGGCCATGTCTTGGTAGGTTTGTAATTGTGCCATACTCTTTCCTTCTTCAGATGATGGATTGAACAGTGGCTCTGTGAGATGTTTAAAGCTTGGGATATTTATTTATAACCTAACCCTGCTTTCCCTGTGTTCCTTGGCCTTCATGATGATGTTTGTTCACTAAGGATCTCTAACAAACCTTTAAGGGCTTCACAGAATAGCTGTATTTATACTGAGATTAAATCACACACAGGTGGACTCTATTTACTAATTAGGTGACTTCTGAAGGCCATTGGTTCCACTAGATTTTAGTTAGGGGTATCAGAGTAAAGGGGGCTGAATACAAATACACGCCATACTTTTCAGATATTTATTTGTAAATAATTTTGAGAAACCATTTATCATTTTCCTTATGTACCACCTTGTTTTGGTCTATCACATAAAATCCCAATAAAATAAATTTACGGGGGGCATGGCCTGACCTGGCTTTAAGATGGACGCTTAGTTCCAGAACTCCCGCTGCCTTAGGACTTTTCATCTGCCTATCTGAGGTATTTTTGCCTAATAACCTCTAGCTCTCATGGGGACTGCCTCGCGGAATTCGTCAGCCTCCCACTCCCGCTCTCCCCACAGAAATCCCGGGAGTACAGGCAACAATATACCGGACATGTTCCGATCTAACAGGGGAAACATGGCGCCTGCCCCTCAAGGAGTCTCACAGAACCCACTTCCTGCTCCTGTCGGCGCGCTATCCTCTACCGAGCCGCCCCTGTCTCAAGACAACACAAATCCGGACACAAACTTGCCGGCTTTACAACCTCACCTCAGCATCCATGACCTCCGGACCATCGCTGCTGACATAAAAGACACTTTGTCAGTGGCCATCTCTGAGTTGCGCCTGGACCTCCGCTCCCTAAATGACAGGGTTCTAGCTGTAGAGGAATCAGTGGATAGGCAGCACTCTCAGTTGAAAAAGACTACCCACCATGTTGACACCCACACCCTCCAGCTCCGTGACATGCAAAGGCACCGGTAAGACCTCGACAACAGGGGCAGACGCCACAACCTTAGGGTGAGAGGTCTTCCAGAGGCCGTTGAGGGTGCCAGACTTCAACCGGCCGTGACGGCTTTGTTCAATAATCTCCTCAACAGACCCCCTCTTACTCCCATCGCCATGGACAGGATTCACCGGGCCCTTCGACCTAAAGGCAAAGAGACAGATCCACCGCGCGATGTGATATGCTGCCTGCCTGACTTCAAAATCAAAGAGGATGTCAGACAGGCCAGAGGATCGCAGCAAATCTCCCATAATGGCCACCCCATACAGATTTTCCAGGATCTGTCTGGCATTACCTTACAACACCGTAGGGATCTACGACCGCTATTGGATGTCCTCCTTGCCAACAACATTGTCTACAAATGGAAGTTCCCGTTCTGCCTGGCTGCCACCTCACATGGCCGTACTGCCTTCCTGAAGGTACCCGAAGACCTCCCGCAGTTCTGCCAAATTCTACACATCCCTGAGGTGCCCGATTGGTATGCAGAGTTTCGCCACTCCGCGGTCAGACGAGATACACCACCGCCGGAATCCATGGATACCCAGCACACCGAATCCCGCACCCGCTCACCCCCATCTGCCCGTTCCGCTGCAACAGGGACCCATAACAACTGCTACGGCCGTAGCCCCGGCTCCCCGCTTAGCTCACGAAGGGTCGGGAGGGACCGTTAGTCCACATCTGCCGGTATGTGCTCTCCCCCCCTATTGGGTACTTTAGCTTCCACTGTTCACGTTTTTATTGTTTAACAAGTTTGCCGCCATTCCCGGCTATGTATTTTTACAGTCTTGTTTTACTACAAGCTCTTAGTCTGTCTGGACTACACTCCCCTGTAGTTCTTGGCAATCTAGTCAGGATGACTTTGGCGCCACTATTCCGCCCATCAATGCCTACAATCCCCAAACTGCCTTGCGGTTAAGTGACCGCCCCCTGCACTGTGAACCCTCCAGCTTCCTACGCCTCATCTCTTTCTACTCCTGCAGGGACCGTTGTCTCCACCCCCTCTGGGTCTAATTTCAGGACACGGAATGAGCATTTACTGTTTACCCTTATGGGGACCCCTGCCAACAATACTTTCCTCTACCGAAGCATGCGATACCTGTTCTACGCTTATGGAGATTCTGCCTCTCGGATCCTGGTTGGCTCTACTGACGGATCGACGTCGCCTCCACGTAAGATCTGACACTTCGTTCCATCTGATGCACCCGGTCCCCCCTCCCCTGCTACCCTCTGGCTCTATCCCTGACTAGTTCATCTCTCTCATACCTCCAGGACCGTGTTCTACTACGGATCCCCCCTTGATTACCCCACTCCCTGTGCATCCAAGTACGCTTGCCAACTGATCTTCTGCAGACTGTCATCTTTTTTTGTGTTAGCCGCTTCCCTTTGATGGATGCCACACGTGCCCATTTGCCATATTGCCTGTCTCTCCCCTTCTCTAGTGGTCTGACAGATTGAAGATCCTTGCTTGGCATGCCTTACTTCTCATTCACAATGTTTTATTACTATGATGCTTACGTATGGTGGTTTATTATACATGTATGTACACATAGATTGCAATGATGTCCTTTTATGCCTACCGTGCTCTTTAGATATTGTATGCTACGGATCTTATTGTCATATTCTAAGGATATGCTCTCTTTTACATGGACTTGGCGTTCCCTTAGAATGTCTTCAATGAGATCTCATTAGTCTCTCACAATATTCCTCTTATTATGTAGTTGTTTATGCCTGATATTACTCATCCACTCCTCCGAGGTATGTGCTATAATAGTCATACTTACGCCCCCCTCTCACATGTTCTATTATAGTCCTCTCCAACAAGGCGACGTAGTCGGGCAGCAGGGAATTCTCACGACCTTTTACTCACAGTACCCCCATCTTCTTCAGGTCAGTTCCAACCCCCACACAGTGGTGTCTGGTGGTCCGTCTGCGTATATTATGCGTAGATTGTCCCCCGTCACCCTGACATATACCGGAAATAATTTTAAATTTTTTGATTTATTTTTTTTTGAGTTGCTTGAGGGCACACGATACCCTCCTACTCTTCAGTTTTTTCTAGGTGGCTGATCCACTTCTAACAGTCCTTCCCACGGTTTTACGCTCGTGTTTTGCCCTATTCCGCTCTGCTCTTGGCTTTCATTAACCGTAGCCAATGGCGGACACCTTGCCCTGTACCCCCACTATGCACCAACGCCCGTCACCCCATGCCCAACTTAAACTCTATTCAATTAACATACAGGGCCTAAATACTCCTGAAAAGCGTTCTCTTCTACTATCTACATTACATAAGTCCAAAGCACATATAGCCCTGGTGCAATAAACCCACTTCAGATCCGATAACATTCCAAAATTATATAACTAACACTTTCCGTTGGTTTTTCACGCTTCTAACACTGATGCTAAATCTAAAGGGGTTTCCATATTAATTTCCAAACATTGCCCAATTCAAGACATAAGAACTCAGTTGGACGCACTAGGGAGGTTTCTCTTCCTTAAGGGCACGCTTCACAACAAGCCTATCACTATTGCCAATATATACGCGCCAAACTCTCACCAGGTGACTTTTTTTTGGAACACACTCAGGCTATTAACACTGTTTCAGAATGGCAACCTCATAGTTGGGGGTGATTTCAATGTGGCCCTAAACCCCTCCCTGGACTCTTCCAATGGTACCTCTTCCCTACCTTACAAAGCTCTCAGAGCTATTAAACTGGAATTACATGATCTTTTACTCCACGATACCTGGCGCACCCTTCATACCAATGACAAAGATTTCACTTTCTTTTCTGCTCCGCATAACAAATATTCCAGGCTGGACTATTTTTTCCTATCTCAACCTGACCTCTCTTACCTCCATAAAGCCACCATTGAGCCTATGGTGTTATCGGATCACAACCCGATTACATTACTCCTCTCATTGCCTTCTACGGCGGCTAGACGATTCTCTACTCTCCGACTCTGACACACTAATCCAGATCTCCAATCATATTTCTCAATATTTTACAGAAAACGCGACATCTGACGTGGACCCTGCTACGTTATGGGGCTGCTCGTGCTAAACAACGCAGGGCTTATGTTGACTCTCTAGCCCAACGCATACGAGTCCTGGAAAGGAGCCATAAGGCATCGCGCGCGATAGATACTTTAACTGAACTGAACCAAACTAGAACAGACCTCCTAGAGGTGTTACACAAATCTTTGAGACGAAAATATGCCTTATCACAAAAGGTTTTCTATGAATTCAGTAACAAGTCAGGAAAGATGTTGGCCCGCGCATTGCAAACCAGGAAATCTGCCCACACTGTTCACTTACTGAAAAACGAACAGGGTACCTCTATCACTAAAACCGAAGATATTGCACAGCAATTCGTTCACTATTTCACTAAACTTTATAACCTCCCCGTGTCCCCGAACACTTCTTGCCAACCTAACAGAACTGATCTGATTCATACATTTTTACAACAACACTCCCCGACCCCTCTCTCCACTGAAGACGCCGCTAGTCTTGATTCCCCAATATCAGTGGAAGAAGCAACAACTGCTTTAAAGCAACTGAAACCCGGAAAATGTCCAGGCCCTGACGGTCTTACCACCGGTTACTTCAAATCCTTTTGCGAACCCTTACTGCCCCATTTTGTAAAAGCGTTCAACGCGTTATCCTCCAACCCTGCGACTACTAGAGACCTCTTAGAAGCCCACATTACCCTTATTCCTAAGCCTAACAAAGATGCCACTCTGGTTTCCAACTATAGACCGATCTCGTTGCTTAACGTTGATGTTAAGCTTTACGCAAAAATTATAGCGAATCGTCTACAACCCCTTCTTCCCAAATTGATTGATTTGGATCAGGTGGGCTTTGTCTCTGGCAGGGAAGCCAGAGACAACACCATAAAGGCTATAAACATACACCACTGGATGACCTCCACCTCCACCGAAGGTTTCTTTCTGTCCCTGGACGCGGAGAAGGCGTTCGACAGGGTGGCATGGGACTTCATGGAAGCCACGCTGCGTAGGGTAGGTATACCACAGTCCCTGCTTACTATGATTATGGCTTTATACTCGTCCCCCACTGCGAAAGTTAGAGTGAATGGTCACCTGTCGAGTGCCTTCTCCGTTTCTAATGGTACACGGCAGGGATGTTCACTTTCTCCCCTACTGTTCATACTGACATTAGAGCCTTTTCTCCGTAAACTTAGAGCGAACCCGGATATCGTCGGCATATCTGTCAAGCAGAAGGTTTACAAAGTAGCAGCATATGCCGATGACATCCTTCTGTTTCTGTCTAACCCTTTGATCACCATCCCTAACCTCCTTAGAGAATTTTCCCTTTTTAAGGACTTGTCCAACCTCCTAAACAATTTCAAGAAATCACACGCCCTTAACATATCGCTTCCCGCTACATTGGTCACACATTGTAAAGCTGTATTCCCCTTTCTTTGGGAACCGGTAGCTATCACATATCTGGGCACCCGAATTCCTACCAACCTTACCGACCTGTATCCTCTAAATTTCTTACCCGCATTGAGCACAATCCAATCCGATCTTTCGTGATGGCACCGTGGCAATTTTCCTGGTTTGGGAGGATTGCCATTCTGAAAATGAATGTGCTTCCCAGACTTCTTTACCTGCTACAAACTCTCCCGATAAAACTCCCCCCCTCATTTCACCTTTACTTTAAACGCATTTGTAGAAATTTTATATGGGCCACCAAGTCTCCAAGACTAAACTGGATTAGGTTGACACTACCCAAACTGCAGGGTGGAGTGGGTCTACCGGACCTACAAAAATATCAATGGGCCTGTCATATGTCTAGAATTGTTGATTGGCACGTGCACGCCGCTTGCAAAGACTGGGTTCGCCTCGAACAATCGTTTTCTAACACTCCATTACCGCACTTTTCATGGCTACACGCCTCACACGTTCCTAAACGGCTGCTTTTCCATCCATTGATTGGAGCCACCCTCCTGTACGCCCGCCTTGCTAACAACCAGTCAAAAATTTTACACGCCCCGGGACCCATGACTCCACTAACTCTCAACTCCGACTTTCCTGCGGGTCTTCTTAGACGAGACTCTTCTTACCCACTTGCCAATGATGTTCCTAGGGCTCAACACTTTTTTACCAATGGTAAGCTCTCAACATACCAATCTCTCTCCCACTTCCTACCAAATAATCGTGTTTCATTCTTCAATTACTTGCAACTCAGACACTTTTTGCTAACCGGTAAGCCCGCCACTCCCTGGCACCATGACTTCACACCATTCGAGTCTCTTTGTCTCCACCAAGAGCCTCAAAAACACATTATTTCCTCGACCTATTCATTCCTTTTCTCTACCCATGACATTAAATCTGATGCTTTAGTTCAAAAATGGGAATCTGACCTCGGGATAGACCTCACACCTCAGGACTGGGGGAAAATATACACGCATATACACAAGGGCTCACTAAATGTCTATATCCAAGAAAATCGTTATAAACTGTTTTCTAAGTGGTATAGGATGCCCCTGCTCCTCCATAAATTCCATCCAAATGTATCCCCCTTATGTTGGCGCTGCGACACTGCCCCAGGCTCCCTTTTACATATCTGGTGGGAATGCCCACACATTCAAGCCTTCTGGACAGAAATACGCACACTCATACACCAAATCACCACCTACGACATCCCATTCACCCCTGCCCGTTTCCAGCTGCACCACACTCCCTCCTCCGTTTGCACATACAAACACTCCCTTACTATTCACCTTCTTAATGCCGCTAACCAATGCATCCCGGTCCATTGGAAGAGTCCTACACCCCCCACGATTGCCGAATGGACCCGTAGGGTCGATAAGGTGGAGGAGATGGAATGCCTCATACATCAGGCTAAAAATACCCTCACACGCCATGAACGTACTTGGGCTTGCTGGAAACACTTCCGTTCATCTCCTCCACCTACCCTTCCTGCGACCAGTCCACACCCTTCCTGATTTTTCGGTGTTTACTATCTTGTTGCCATGCTTGTATTACTACGGTTTCACTTATCTGTATACCATCACGCCAATACGGTTCTCACACCCTTGAGATACCTTAAATTGCTAATGAATGCATTGCATATTTTACAGATCACATACCCCACCCATTCACAGCAAGTCCCCTTCTGGGGTGAATGGGAGGGACTCTGATGCCCCTCATGTCCATTTTCATCCCTCCTCTCCTTCGTCCCCTTTCATAGGTCTTTGAAACGCTGTTGTGTTCTGTTACTTGCAAGAAAGACCTCCACCTCTTTTTTCCTGTCTACACACCGATGTCGCTTTACATTGCTTATGTCATGCCAGTTTCTATTTCCATAAGATTTACATTCTGTTTATTGAATTGTTCTGTTACACACTGTATTATTTACCGTAACATGACGGTTCAACAGTTCAACATGTACTCTCTTTTTGCTGATTTGCTTGTAATGTTTGAAAACGTTAATAAATTCTTTTAAAAAAAAAAATAAAAATAAATGATGAAGGATAAAAAAAAAAAAAAAAAAAAAAATTACGTTTTTGGTTGTAATATGACAAAATGTGGACAATTTCAAGGGATAGGAATACTTTTTCAAGGCACTGTAGTTGGTTAGGATGAAATCAAACACATTTTTAACCCTTTACAGTATAAGCACAATCAGTGGTTAGAATTGTGTTGCTTAGCAACCACTGCTGGCTACAAATCATGGTCACTGGTACCATAGGGTAGGCTGAAGAAACAAAATGTCTCAGAAACGTGTTCCACCCTCAGCACACATCTTTTCATAATGCCATACAGGTTGGTGGGCTCCAACAGGAGCAGTGTTTCCTGCAGTTCAGCTTGGCGCTTCCAGTTCCAGCAGTACATGTCTCCCCTATAGCCAGGCCTGGCTACCATTAGACCAGCTGCCCACACAGCAGCCTGAGCGGTTCACCTGCTTCCCTGTACATGCACTTCCTCTTAACATGTTTGTGAGTGCATCTTGTTCATTTATTTAATAAATGTATATTATTTTTAAACTATTACACTATGGGGTCAATTCACGACCAGGAGTTTACCAGTTCCCGTCAGGCCAATAGCAGACTGACAGCGATCTGTAACTTGCCATTTCCACGGGACACGGCAGATGACTGATCAGAGCACCGACTCATTGCCGTACCATGTGAATGCCGTGACCAATCACAACAGGTCACACAACAGTTGTACATAATGGATGGCTTCCTTTCATGGCATCCTTTATGTACACTTGTGTTCTTAGCTGTGATTGGTCAATTTGATCACAGACATGGCCAATCCCAGCCCATCTGTACCATGTGATTAGCTTTAACTAATCACAGCTAATCAGAATAAAACAGACTGAATGATTCAGTTCCATTTAATAAAATTCTTGCTTATAGCAATATAATGCACTTCTATAAGCAAACATAATGTGTAAAAAATAAAATAATAATCCTGATCACTTCCACAGAGTAGTACAATGTTACTATGGTAACATGGTATTGCTCTGGTCACAGTGTTTTAAACAAAATGTAAAAAATAAATAAATATAAAAAATTATAAAGAAATAAAAAAAATAAAAAAAAAATTATAACATTTTTTTTTGTGTTGTCACCAGTTAGTGTCCATGATCACCACCAGTTATACGATTATGCTGTACTGCACTGGTGAGAACTGTTTTTTTCATTTCTATATTTTCCAAAAAATTATTCCCAAAAATTACAACTTCAAAAAATCTGCCATGCCTCTTACTAAAAACCTTGGACTTTCTACTTCCCAAAAAGGGTAATTACTGCTGTCCTGGCATTTAGGGCCTAAAGAAATTAGATGAATTGAGTTCATCAGTACATCAGGATTAATCAATTTTCAGATATGTATACCATAGTTTGTCAACTCTATAACTTTTCTATAGACTAAATAATATACACTGATTTGGGTTATTTTACTCAAAGAAATGCAGCAGAATACATTTTGGGCTAAATTTATGTTGAACAATAATAGTAACAATAATAAAGAACAATAATTTAGTTGCAATTTTTTTTAGCACAAACTAAGAAAGACGTGTTTTTTTCAAAATGTTCAGTGTTTTTCGTTTATTTTGCAAAAAATAAAAAACTCAGTGGTGATCAAATACCCCCAAAATAAATCTATTTTTGTACGAACAAAATTATAAAAATTTTGTTTGGGTACAGTGTTGCTTGACCGCGCAATTGTCATTCAAAATGCGCCATTGCCCAAAAAAATTAATTGGCCTGGGAAGGAAGGGCAAAAATGTGCCCTGTATTGAAGTGGTTATGGGATGCCTATGCCCCTGATGATGTCATATATGACAAAATGCATAGAGCGGAGCTAGGACCTAGGTTGCACTATGCATGCACAATGCAGTCATGGCCATTTTGGAACTGGGCGTTTGGAGCTCACTTGTGCATGCTTGAACTATTTCTGACACTTCTATATCAAGAGTTGCAAATACTTTTTTCACCTATTAACTAACATCTAATTATATTGGCTTTGGGGACTTCTAAACATTTTTTGATTATATGTTCAACTAATCCCTGATTTTGCCTTATTCCATTCACACACATATTTTATTTGTCACATTTTATGTTTGGTTTGGAGAAGATTAATTTGCTGGACTTGGTGTAGATGATGATAAGAGTAATTTTGTGCATGTTATCTGCTGATTATCTGCTGGCTAACTCTGCATATTTGGCATTACTCAAGTCAACCCTGAGTATGCATGTGATCGCTGGCTGCATATGGCGCATCTGTATGGGCAGCAATTCAGAGTGGGCATGTCTGTGCATATTTTCCTAGAAAGGCAGCCATGTGCACAGAAATCCTGTGCATTGAAAGGCAAACAGATGTCATGTATCTGCTCTTTGTGCACCTGGCTGCTCTGCATATGAACAATGACAGTGTACCGCCTTTATAGTAACATATGCAAAAACATGCCCTCTATATCAAGCGTGTAAATCTCTGTAAAATGTCTGTAAAATTGTCAATTTTTAAAGAAAAGGGTTTACAAATTCGACTGATAGTAATGATACAGTACCTACAATTACATTTTTAGTTAATTTAGTTAATTTAAACTGTACTCACTCTCCAATATCTAATTTTTCTTTTTGTTTATTATTTCTAAATTATTTTCCTCTCTTCTTGTTATCTTATTCTCCTCCAATCTTAGTTCACCTGTTATCTTTCTTCCTAACTGCCTTTTTGTTTTTTTCTTCACCTATCTGTCTCTTGTCCTCAGTCTCTTATATTACTCTCTTTCTCTATTTCTTTCTCTTTCTAATTCTCTCTCTCTCTCTCTTCCTCTCTCCCTGTCTCTTTACTCCATCTCCCTCTCTCTATAATCTTCACTTTAATTTTGTTATTAGACTGCCCTCTTTTTTTTCCTGTTATTAGTCTGCCTCTATCCCATCTCTGTCTTTTTTTAATCTAGCAATTACTAATTCATTGATAGCTACATTTTGCTCCAATGTTCACCATAGAATCCCCCCAAAGTGACAGCAGAAAAAGTTAAGATATGTTCCATAGATATTCATAAACAGAGGTAAGCTAATAATAAAATAATAATAAAATATATATACAATAATAGCTATTCTAGAAAGTATTGAATGTATGTGCTGTATGTTATACTAACTTGTAAATATTCTCCTATCAATTATACAACCTCTGGATAGTTGAAAAAAGAAAGAAAGTATTGCTCACAATGAAAGTCACCTGAAGTATCTGTAAATATTTTATAGAAAAGTATAACTAGAATACATTGTCACAGAAGAAACGTAGCAATTTAAAAAAAAAAAATTTACATAAGTTCCAACATGTACAAATTCCACGATGTGGTAAACAGAGAAAACACTGAAGAAGTTTAAACAGAAAACATAACAGGTAGATATAATACAAAAAATGTGAAGAAAAATGCTAATACTTGTGCAGAACAATCAAACTTTTGCAGTTCTTCTTCTGTTTCCAGTGTATCAGTAAGATAGATATACCATCTCCAAAAATGTCAATCAGTGCAGTGTTGCATAAACAGGATAATCTTTCAGAAAAAAATAAACAAGTTAATTAAATTCACAGAAGGATTGTACATATTAAACAATGATATAAATAATCCAAACCAAAGTATTTTTTCTAGGTTTGAGAAAAAAATTAACTGTAGGCAGTAGTAGTGAGTGGAAGTTGCAAAAAAACAAACATCAATGCAGAGAGAATTTAGCATCCACATATATCGCAGTACAGCAGAACTGGACAAGAGCACTGAAACTGATGACGAACTTGTGAATTTGTGGATAAGACATATGAACCATATGAATATGACAGCAACAACACTAGTGAAGGCAAAGTCAAAGTAATTTCATCAAAAAAGTAAAAAAAAAAAAAAGACAGGGAATAACAGCAGCAACAGTGGAAGCTTGTATAACATCACAAAGAAGGAAACAGAAAACAGATAATGGTTGTCAAAGATTCTTAAATGCATACTTGCAGAAAATCTAGCCCTCGCAGAGCATCTGGTCCCTGTGTTTGATAAATTATTTGGCCCACAAATGTCCAAATCAGAATCTGCATGCAAAGTTAGAGCTGAATAAAAGCCTCTCAAAAGCTGCAGGTGCTTCAAACAAGCTCTGTCATAGACTTCTATGGAGGCTTTGGAGGCACTTTGAAGCATCAAAAACAACACGGAGTACAATTTTTTTAACTGCTTAGCGACCGCCGGCTGTCAATTGACGGCCAGGCGGCACAGCTCTCGTGGCGGGAGGGCGTCATATGACGCCCTCCCCTTCCCGGCCCTCCAGGGAGCGTGCGCGCACCGCCAGCAGGGCGCTTGTGCGCCAGCCGTGTCACTGGGCACCCAATGCGCGTGCCCGGAGGCCACGATGTCCACCGGGCACCCGCGATTGCCCGGTTACACAGCAGGACTGTGAATCTGTGTATGTAAACACACGGATCCACAGTCCTGTCCGAGGAAAGGAGACCGATGGTGTGTTGTCAGTACAGAGAAACACAGATCGGTCTCCTCCCCTTGTGAATACCCCCCCTTACAGTTAGAATCACTCCCAGGGAACATATTAACCCCTTCAGCGCCCCCTAGTGTTAACCCTTTCCCTGCCAGTCACATTTATACAGTAATCAATGCATTTTTTATAGCACGGATCGCTGTATAAATGTGAATGGTCCCAAAAATGTGTCAAAAGTGTCCGATATGTCCGCCGCAATATCGCAGTCACAATAAAAAAAAAAAAAAAAAAAAAAAAAAAAAAAAAAAAAAAAAAAAATCGCAGATCGGCGCCATTACTAGTTAAAAAAAAATAATATAAAAATGCTATAAATCTAGCCTCTATTTTGTAGGCGCTATAACTTTTGTGCAAAGCAATCAATATACGCTTATTGCGATTTTTTTTTACCAAAAATATGTCGAAGAATACGTATTGGCCTAAACTGAGGAAAAAAAAAAATTTTTTTTTATATATTTTTGGGGATATTTAGTATAGCAAAAAGTAAATATATATTTTTTTAATTTCTCCCTCTTCTTTTGTTTATAGCGCATAAAATAAAAACCACAGAGGTGATCAAATACCACCAAAATAAAGTTCTATTTGTGGGGACAAAATTATAACAATTTCATCTGGGTACAGTGTTGTATGACCGCGCAATTGTCATTCAAAATGTGACAGCGCTTAAAGCTGAAAAATGGCTTGGGCAGGAAGGGGGTGAAAATGCACTGTATTGAGGTGGTTAAAGCAAAGCAAAGCAAAAGCAATGGGTACATAGGACTGTAGGCTAACCATTTTATTTAGAGACAGGGGCTTTGATTGGTATGCAGAGCGCTTTAGAAAAAGCATGTCCGAAGCCACATTTTGAAGCACGTGTAAACAAGCCCTTTAGGATAAAGGTTTTACATAAGTTAATAGAAGCTGACCATTGTAAGCACAGAAGTATCCCCACCTCCACACAAGTATACACATGAGGGATGTCAGCCTCAACAGCTCATGTTTCTGTACACCTCAAAAACATGAGTTTGAAGAGACAGCTGGAGTCTAATAACAGTCCTTCACAGGACTTAATTTGGTAAACGATAAATCTAGAACATCCAAACAAGCTCAGCCGTCATGAACAGGTGTGACCAGAACGGTGTGCACTGTAACAGAGGGAACCAAACGCATGTAAAGTTTTATTAATAAACAAAATTTGGAATCCGGATTCAATAAAATAGATATAGGGTTTTTTTTTTTCACAAAGAAACACAATTATGAGGTGGGCAGTGCCCATGCCCCCACCCCCCCCCTTTTTTTTTATGGGTGTTTTTGTCACATCACCAAGGAGAAATACACAGTTGGTAGAGAGTCGAGACTCTCTCCCCTTCATAATTAAAAGATGTTTTTTTTTTTTTTTAAACAATAAAAGAGAACCACATAGGGATTTATTAAAATAGATATAGGGGTTTTTCACCACATAGAAACACAGGTATAATGTGGGAAGTGCCCCCTCCCCTCTACTTTTTTTTTTTTTTGTGCTCGGATATGTTTGGGTTTCTTTTGGGTTTTTGGCACTTCACTAAGGAGAAATGTAAAGTTGGTAGAGAGCTGTGATTCTCTCCTCTTCATAATCAAAATGAGCCTTTATTAAAAGGGAAACACCTTTTTTTTTTTTTTTTTTTTCTTTCTTCTTCTCTTCTCCTTCTCTTTCTCTTTCCCGGTAGGGGAATTGACATTAACAAGGTGCAAGACTCATTATATTGGTTTTCACAAACCCAATAGGGGATTAAGGTAATTATGTCGGGGGATAATTAATTGTAGAAGGGAAAGGGGGGGATAAGAGAGGAAGGGGGGGGAGGAAGGAAAGGGGAAGAGAAAAGGGAGGAAAAAGGGAAAAATATATATAAAACATTATTAAAATAAAGTGAGTAGACGTATTGAAATATACCAGGTATAGGGGGGGGGGGGGGGATACTGTGGACTACTCTTTTTTTTTTTAAAAGCATATTGAGATTGGTTCATGTGTTTTGTTGATCATGGTCCTTTTTGTGTTTTTTTATTTATTTGTTATATATGTATGTATGTATGTATATATGTATGTATGAGTAACGCATAAGGATGTTTATATATATGAATATGAAATAATGTGGAATGTTTTTTGTATATGTGAAAAATTTCTTAATAAAAATAATTCAACCACAAACGCATGTAAAGTGAAATAATGTAGTTTATTAAGATAAGTGGATATAGATATAAAGACACCTCCAATACCAAACAGTGTACAACAATCCAACAACCAGACAGTGACTCACAAGTAACAACAGACAAATTAGGTATGTACAATAGATGGGGAATCGTAAACGTAGCCAGGCCAGGGTAAAGCCCATAAACAAGAGATCAGCAGATGGGGGGCAAGGTGTAGGACAGCACAGGGAAAAGGTGGAAGGGATAAGGCTGCAGGGCAGGGGTACAGGAATACAGGATAAACAGGAACAGGTACAAATACAGGTTCAGGTTTGGGTTCTCAGTATCACAGGATACAGGTCATGGTTCAAGGACAATACCAAGGCAAGTGTGTGAGCGCTTGCCGGGTATAAGTACACATCTCCTGCAATAAGCCTCAGGTGATGCCTGATCGCAGGAGATACCCGTTGGTGGACACCCGTACTGCGGCCAAAAGATCAGACAGTACCATTAGCAGGTGAAACCTTTCCTGACAGTTCTAGACTGCTAGGAGACACCCGCTGGTGGACATGAGTACTGCGGGCCAAAGGTCTGACAGTGCCACCAGCAGGTGAAATCTTTCCTGACATCAGCAGAATGTTAACATGTTTCAGTTGAAATCAAGTCGGTAGACTAATCGTTCAATTTCCGTATGGTTAGTGTGCTTACTGCAACAGACGATTTCTGACATTGGAAATGTTTTTTTTCATCAAATGATTTTCTAATTGTTTGTAGGTCAATCGTCTGAAAAAAAAACATTGGAAAAATGTTCAAATTTGCAGGAAAATTTCCAATACAATGATTAGGCCTTTAAATATTAGATTTAAAGAAAGTTTTGTTTTTTACAAAAAATTGTGTTTGTTTTTCTATCCATGTATGGCCAGCTTTAGTACCAGATAATCTATTGCAGGGATATGCAATAAGCGGACCTCCAGCTGTTGCAGAACTACAAGTCCCATGAGGCATAGCAAGACTCTGACAGTCACAAGCATGACACCCAGAGGCAGAGGTATGATGGGACTTGTAGTTTTGCAACAGCTGGAGGTCCACTAATTGCATATCCCTGATCTATTGTATACTTTCCTCCCTTCTTAAACATAGCTTCACACACAGGTAGTCAGCAATAAAGCTGCATCTAATTCCAAACCCAATTACTAGATCCAAACTCATTGAGGAGTGTTCTTATTTGAACAACACACCCCTGGCTGGGTTGCACTCACTTTTGTACCAATATATTGCTGCGCTATCCAAATGTAATCATACGGTAACCATACTAAACCATAATATTGCTGGCTGCAGTTAAATAGTGGTGGTGAGATATTCTATTCCTATATAAAAAATCTAGTGAATATAATAATGCAATCTTATGCAATTATAAGTTGCGATCATGAACAATAAAAATTGCATGCGATCCTCCCAATGACAACCTGTGTAGCATACACACCTCTATATACACACACATGTAGCATTCATATGCAATAGAGACATTTGCAGTTGGGTTGCCAATCACAGTATAGGTCACTATAGTCTGTTTTTATAGAATTATTCTTACCATACACTGGTTTAATTACTAGTTCATGCTATGTTTTACATTTTGCCATTTCCTTCCAGGATGCAGACCTGATGGCTAAACCTTTTTATTTCCATACAGAAGCATGCATGTAAAGCTGACCTGTTTGCTGCCTATCTATGGCTAATTTAAAGTTAGTGTCCTAAAATGTAAATGGTCTATGCAGTCTCTAGGTTTTGATTGCCTATGGAATAATTTATTAAAGGATGGAAAGTATCTCACACTCCCTGGATGCCAAGTCATCTTAGGGGTCCAACAGATGGAACCTTTTAAAAAAAAACATACCATAAGATTATGAGATAGGATGAACTGATAGAGTTCATTGGCACTATCAATATCTCCTTTGTCCCCTGAGGGAGGACTCCCATGGTTTACTCCTGGTGAACACCTCTTCCATTTTAGGACTTGGGTCACAGATGGAGAAGTATGTTGTGATAAATTATCTAACCTATATGATAGATCTTTAGAAACTTTAAGAGAGAGGCTTGGAAAATTCCCCATGGATGAATGGAATTACATGTAGCTGCAACATATCTGCACAAATATCTAATTAGCCCATGGTCCATCCTCAAAACATTTGAATGGCCTTGTGTTGACAAGGCCTCCATGGAAATACATTATCTTTACTGTATATGATGCTTATGTCAAGTGCCTCTCAGGGGAAGCTACCATGTAGCCAAAAGTGAAAAAGGAATCTAGGATGTGATTTCTCAGATTCACAAAATGTCTCAAATGACACATACATCTTCCACATAATCCAAAACACATAGCTATAAAATACTCATCTGGTGGTAGAGCGTGCCATTTAAGTTCATAATAATTTACCCTTCCACCTCCCCACTTTGCTAAAGGGGGGGAGGCAGACTAAAAGGGATCTTCTTACATATCTTGTGAGAGTGTCCCAACATAAAATAAGTGTGGGGGGATCCCTATGATGAACATTATTCATCATAGGGATTTATATTTATTAAATGTTTTGTTATGGACAACCAAAATGTTTTTGTTGCTATGAGCAAATATAATGTTTATTTGTTTCCCTTTTTTGTTGCTATGGGTAACCATAGTGCTTTTTTTCCTGCTATGAGCAGTTAAAATGTTTATTATTTTTGCTGTGGCAAACCATATTTTTTTGTTCTTTTTTTTCGTTTTCAATGCAAACCATTGTGTTTCTCTTGCTTATAGATAATGTATTTTTTTTTAACCACTTAAGGATTGGGAGATTGCACAAAATGTATAGCGTCTACAAAAAATAGGGGATATATTTATGGCATTTTTATTATTATTTTTTTTTACTAGTAATGGTGGTGATCAGTGATTTTTAGCGGGACTGCAACATTGCCGCACACAGATTGGACACTTTTGACACTTTTTGACACTTTTTGGGGATATTGACATTTATGGTCTAGAGCCCTACGGACGATATGAGTAACGATGACATACAGGAATAACACAAACTTACCAACATGAAATAGACCCGAAAGCGTGCCTTGGTCTACCGTATGGTACACCAAAATAAGGGGGCATACCCTAGATAAGGAATGATAAAAAGTAGTTATGGAATAATGTGAAATGAGTATTCAGTCTGGGGTAAGAATACTTGGAAGAAGCTTTTAAAAGGGGAGGGTGGGTGGGTGTCTCGCACAGGAAACCGACAAAGACCGGCGGCCTTTGGGCTGCTTAAATACCCTCCGGGCTCCTCCCATAACTTCAGGCCGGTACCCGGCCTTCCAATTTATGGTCTAGAGCCCTACGGACGATATGAGTAACGATGACATACAGGAATAACACAAACTTACCAACATGAAATAGACCCTAAAGCGTGCCTTGGTCTACCGTATGGTACACCAAAATAAGGGGGCAAAAACTTTCAGGTAGGGAATAATTATTTATTAAAGGTAAATGTCCCTGAGTAAGTCGGGCAAAGGCCTGAGCCATCTCCAGCTGTGGGTCAGGTATGTAGCGGGAGAAGCAGGCCGACTTCCACCGACCTAGTTTCTTGATCACATGGTCCGGAACCCCCTGTCTTGAGGCCGTCGTGGCCGCCCCTATTCGGAATGAATGACCGGGGTATTGGCTGGGGTCCAAATGTAGATTGCCGAGAAGGACCCGGATATGTTCCCCGAATTGTGACGAGTTGAGAGGCTTAACTGGGAAGGGTCACAGCGGACTGGAACCTGGGCGGTCGGGCAGCAATGCCATCAACCGGTTTAACACGGTAACTGGGCACTAGTTATTGTGGGTCCTGTACAGGTGTATACCTGCTCCGGAACCTCGCTGCTGAGTTTTAGACATCGCCAAGTGAAGAACATAGTGATCCTGGGTGACAGAAGAGGTTACTTTTATGCAAGACTGGACCAGCTCGGTGGCTGCGAGTGAACTCGCTGGGCCGCAGAAACCCATAAACGCCACGTGAATCGTAGCCTGCAGGACTGTGCTGAGGAGGAGACCAGAAGGGGACCTATCCAAGATGTCCGACATCCCCTTAAAGGTCTCCCCAGTGATCGGCAGCCGCTTGGCTGACTGGCGGCTGGCGTTTCTGAACTCCGCGCAGTAGAGCTCTTACTGTGTGGCAGGAGAACACCGCAGGCCTCGCAGGGTCTTGAAGAAACAAGTAGTGCTGCACCCCGGCTACATACTGGCGTATCGTGTTGTGTGACCGTGCCAGGTGACCGTGCCAGGTGAGAATGGCCATGAGCGATAAACGCCAGAACCTGCTTGACGCTGGAAGGTTCACGTGGGCGTTGGGGCAGGAACTTATTAAATGCCCTCTAGGACGTGTGGTAGGCCGGACGAGTGTTGCGGGCAAGCGAAGAGTTGATGTCAGTAGCTGACCGTAAATGTGGGGCTAGACCAATGGTGACCCCATAGGTGAGCGGCTGCTATGATGGAGTACAGCTCAAAGAGGGCTGACGTGGTAGTGAAGCCTGATGTGGCTAGTGCCTGTGGAGGCCAGGGGGCGGCGAACCACAAATGGCCAAAAATGGCGGCACATCCTGTGGATGCCGCCGTATAGGTCACCACTTGTGGTGACAGCGAGGACACTACTGGGATGAAGAGGGACACATCGTTCCAATTGCTGAGAAAGTCTTCCCATATGGCCGAATCCGCCCTGGCTGCCGTTCCCAGCCTGATGACCTGGTCTGGGTCCCGAGTGTAGGACAGGAAGACCAGCAGCCGGGACACCAAGGAGCGGCCCTGGGGGATGATCCTCATAGCAAAACTCAACATCCCGAGGAGAGACTGAAGTTGCTTCTGAGTACATCCCCTCACCCGGGTGAATTCTCGTAGAACCGTCCTGATACGGTCCAACTTGTCTGCGGGAAGGCTGGCCTGCATGGCTAGAGTGTCAAGGTCGACGCCCGAGAACGTGATCTTGTGCGCCGGGCCGTCAACCCTGTGTTCCGCTATGGGGACGTTCAGATCGTTGAAAACAGTCCTCAACTTTCCCAGGTCCCCTGGGGGAGCCCCGGGTGGTTCTATCAGAAGGAAGTCGTCCAAATAATGGATGACCTCGTGGCACTGTGCCTCGTGGAGAAGGATCCACGCCAGGGTCTCTGCGAACTTTATCGAAGGACCAAGGACTACTCTTAGACCCGAAGGTCAACTTGGTTGCGAAATAATACCGCTCCCTCCACTTGATGCCGTGCCAGCACCACCAGGAGGGATGTATGGCAGCAGCTTAAGGCGTCAGATATGTCCGCCTTCGAGAGCCAAGTCCCCATCCCAGCCCTGAGTATGGCCTGGATAGCCACATTAACCGAAGCGTACTTCAGTGAGAACTCCTCAGAGGAAATGAGCGAGTTAAGACTGGGGACGACGGAAGAATGAGGCGCTGACAGATCGTGCACCCGACTTTTTTTTTTTTTATGAATTTTTTTTTCCTGTACAGCCTGATAGGGCTGACCCTCCGGATACCAAAGGGGGACTGACTGAACGGGCTTGTCATGAAGTCCCGATCCAACTCCGTGCGGAGAAGGACGTCGATAGCTGGCTCATCCGTAGCTGCTGACCGCAAGTTCCGACATTCATGGGTGGTGTGGGGCAGGGTGATGAGCCCGGTATGAAACCCATCGGTGAAACCTCCGATAAGGTAGCTGGCGAGTGACGGAGTGGGGTGTGAGGTCAGGTAGACACCAAGCCAACGGACATTGACCCGGCTTAGTCAGGTTCCTTCTGTTTGACCTCACACAGGACCCTGGGGTGCGCCCTCTGGCATAGGGTGCGGACGTGCAACAGCCGACACTGGCTAAAATTGCAGGAGCCGTAGTTGAAGTTGTTGCAAATGGCGGCTCCCCCAACCATCCGCACCGGACGTCCCAATTTGTCCACCTTCTGCCCTTGCGTTGGGGCCTGCTGAGCATGACTCGTGCTGGCAGAGGCCGTGCTAGCTGTCGGGTGGACAGAGACTATGTTGGCACACCAGACCGCGGTGTGGGATGCTGACTGACAGACAGCACACAGTGGGGACCGTGGACCCGCGAAGTGGCGGCAGAACAACTCGGTGTCCACTACACTCCAGTCCGTTGACAAATGGAACTGCCAGAACCTGGCCGCGGCTTTGGCCGAGAGGACCGATGATAATCGTAGAACGCTGAACCACCGTATTTGTGGCCCAGGTCTGCCAGGGGAGGCTGAGCACAGCACGTCCCTGAACATACTGAAAGCGAGCGTGAACTCAGGCACCGTGAGCTTTCTGTTGAGCCTCGGATCCTTAGCCTTCAAAACCACCGAGACATCCGCCCAGGTGTAGGCCTTGTTCTCGGCCAAGTCATGGACCGAGATCATGAGTGAGGCCAGGTTAACGTCTCTGCCCTCTAAAATGTTGGCAGACCATCGCAAATTTATGATGCCACCCCTATGGATCTCCCCTTATGCCACCCGGCGCATGGGGGCCTCCCGGAATCCGGGCGGCCCCTTATTTTGCGGCACGGGTGCGGGTACCCAACTTTTCTGGAACATCATAATCATGGTTCCCAGAGTTGGGCCCGCCCCCTTTGGCTGCTTGCATGCATTGGTGGGTGATTTCTGCAGCACGCATCTGTGCAATGCCTCCCCTTGGATTGGCTTTGTGGGGAGTGTGCCTGCAGTTTGAACTCAGGGTCCTCCTTTGGGTTTCTGGTGGTATATCACACAATGTTATGGCTGTCACAAAACCACCTGTCCCCAATATAAGGTTTAAACCTGCAGATTTGGTTTCTCTACTTAATATGTCCCGCCATTAGTTTCAAGGCTCCGTTTGTTTACTGTTTAATTGTTGCTATGCAACCGCGGGTCACGGGTCCTCTGATGCGAACTTTTGCACATGCGCTGTTCGCACATGGAGGTCCTGTGATGCCGGGCTGATGCTGGACATAGTGACGTCATGGCGTTCGATGCAGCTATAGCATCACGCCATACGCCATTTCCGGACCGACATATAAACCAGTGTCAGACATCAGAGCGCTGTCACTGCACCAGACGGCGGAGACAAGTGTTACTTACCAAACTGTGCATTTGGAAGACACCATTTTTGTCTGAAACTGATCTTTGGAATTGGATCTCATTTAGGTATGCATTGACTCTATGAGCCTTTCATCTAGTGATCGTTTCTCCCTGTTCTTTTTTCTTACATCATGTCTTCTTAAAGATATAATCTTGCTGACATGAACTGTGGTACCTACATGCTGGCTAGTATTGGATGTTCTTTTTGTCTTGATACAGAGTATATTTTAAGTGACTTAGGAGGAAGACTTGAGGCTAACTCCTGCATTCCTTTGATTGCCACTAGTACCCGTTTTATCCTGAAAGTGGACTTCACGGAGGTAAGACATGTGTGCACAGACAAATATGAAACTGTGTCCCTATTCTTATTGATCCAAGTCTGTTAAGAGTGTTTTTTTTCAGACTGGGATAGTTTATAATTACAATTTAGAAGGTAACATCCCCTATATCCCTACAATAGATCATACACTGAGGAAAAGACCTTGGGAGACACAGACGCGTGACATTCAAGTGTGTGCTCTCCGCTGGTGCCACTGTGGTGGACTAGTGTGGATGAGTGGGGTTCCAGTGTTTACATCTCTGTCCTTTGGACACCGGTGGTGTTCAGTCGTGATACAAGTGCCACCATTGTCCCAGCAGTGAATCTTTATGGTTACCATTATTCTCTCTTTTATGTAATTATTATGCTGTAGGTTTCATTTTTAAAACAACTGATTAAAAGTTATGGTGTATACTGTACTGTTACTAATTAACATATTTAATTTTATTGTATAGTGTGATCCCTTCCCGACATTTTCCCCCGAAGGGATGTAAAGTGTCCTGAAAGGCATCGGCCATCTGGATATCTATGGGAAATCATCACCATCAACATCATTGTTTTTATTGGTTTGAACATTGATATTTATGTATATTATTTTGTAATAAACTATATTGTATTTTATCTCTACTCTGTTGCCGCTGAAGTTTATTGCTAGTATGTTAGATTTGGATGCGTTTATTTTACAGTAGGACATTTTAAATTGGTTCAATATCTTGTGTACTGCCGGAAGAGGAGGTGGTTTGGAGAGGGATAGGATCACATCATCTGCAAACAGTGAGATAGAGTGTGATTTTTGTGAGGCGAGAATGCCATTTATGTCTGGGTGGGATCTTATTTTTTCAGCTAAGGGTTCCATTAAGAGGGCAAATATCAAGGTGGATAATGGGCACCCCTGCCTTGTCCCATTGGTGATATTAAAGCTGTCCGAGAACATACCTTCTGAAAAAAAACATAGCTTAAGGATTGGTGTATAGTGCTAATATAGCTGAACCTATTGCACCCTTTTATAATAAATTTAGAGATAAAATGTGTTTCAGATATCCCCAATGAATCCTGTCAAAGGCCTTCTCCATGTCTAAAGACAGGTGCAAAGAGGAGACCTTTGACAATTCTGCTAAATGAATGAAATTTAGAATTTTTTCGTGTAGCGCCAGGTGCTTGTCGGCCTGGGATAAAGACAATTTGATCTTGTTTTACCAGACTAGGCAGAGACTGAGCTTGGCTGTAAGCAATAATTTTGGCATCAAAATAAACTGGTATGAAAATCGCTCGCCCTCCTACTATTCCACACCACCACTGCGCACAAAGAAAAATTAGTTAAACACCTATGTGTATAAAAATAAACTAAGCAGCTACTTAAATAGATAAATAATGTAGAGTGATTTTAAATGAATAAAACAGTAGCGCTAATAATCACAGTGTCTGTGAATAAACTAAATATTTAACCTGTGTAAACAATACTGAAAAATATGTATAAACAGTGCTAAAAAAAACAACAACACAATTAGTCACCTATATACATAAAGTGAAAAATTAAAGTGAAGTGTGATTATATATTTTTTTCAGGTGTCCAAAAAAGGGAAACAAATCCAAACAAAAGTCCATAAACTGTTACTTGTAGTGATAATGTTTCAAAAAGTGACAGAAAAGTGAATGAAAAATCCTGAAGCAAATAAAGTTTTGAAGTGTCATTAAACAAAGTTCTTGAAGTGACTTGAAAAAAAATATATCTTCCACCACACCACCTGTGTTCAGTGCTACCGCACCCTAAGGAATCGCACTCACCAGCAGTATATGCCTTGCACTCTCATGCTCGGCCAACTCGCTTAATAGCTCCACATGGGTCACAGATGGATCCAGACAGAATGTTAGATAATTGCACTCCACATATAAGGAAAAAAGAGATGCTTCCAATAGTGAAGTAGAGTAAACCATTTATTTCAACAGCACACAAAATTCCTCAACCATTGTACTCACACCCTTCATATAAAAATAAGGCACTTCAGCATAACTTTTCAACAGGAAACAAGGACCCAGCAGTGGTGACCCGATATATTATGGTCTCGGCGGACCCGGCGTTAATACCAATATGTCTCACCCTCCACGCTGTCTCCTTTCTCTTTCACTTCACACGGCACAGCACACCCAGTAACTGGAACGTTGAATGTTCCTCACAGCTGCCATGTAACCATACCCAGACATGTTTCACCGAAGTGGCTTAATCATTGGGGTTGGTTACATGAACTCCTCAATCCCATTTATACTCTCCTGCTCATTATCTCTTTCAGGCTGATTGGATCATTAACTCTTTCAGGCTGATTGGATCATTCACTCTTTCAAGCTGATTGGATCTTAAGTGTGCACATGCGCACAAGTGGTACAAATAGCACATATGCATGCGCACCACTATCATTCATGCATCGCGCACATGCGTGCGCACCACCACCACCCACCATACCATATCGCATAATGCGCGCAAATATGCCTTTCTGGTTTAATGGGATCCTATGGCCTATCATTGCGTATAACATCCTGCAACAAATGCGGTTGCATACGCACATGTGCCCCGCACGTTATCCAGCGTACGGCCTCGCGCATTCCTATGCTGAGTATCCCTTGTGTTCACAAAAGCGGAACTCACGCATTTGCGTGCGTCATCCCACAATTACGTGCGCGCACACCGGGTCCCCATGACCACAATATATCGGTGGTGACCCCGCTCACAATCAGCACAAGAAGAATATATAGTATATATAAACATGAAAAGGTAAATACATCTTATACATCAGTACCTACAATGTATGAGGGTAGCCTGTTTTTTAATACAATTACTCTAATATATGGAAATTTCTTAAAAAAAAAAAAACGCATAAAGAACTGCATTTCTTAAAAAAACGCATAAAGAACTGCATTTCTTAAAAAAACGCATAAAGAACTGCATTTCTTAAAAAAACGCACAAAAACTGCATTCTTAAAAAAAAAAAAACGCATAAAAACTGCATATCGATACAATATGCTGATTTTAAGAAGCGTATGAAGGCTAATAGTGTGAATCTGATAGAGTCCTTTGTACTCTACCCAAATTTGTTTAAAGACACTTCAAAACTTTATTTGCTTCAGGATTTTTCATTCACTTTTCTGTCACTTTTTGAAACATTATCACTACAAGTAACAGTTTATGGACTTTTGTTTGGATTTGTTTCCCTTTTTTTGGACACCTGCAAAAAATATATAATCACACTTCACTTTAATTTTTCACTTTATGTATATAGGTGACTAATTGTGTTGTTGTTTTTTTAGCACTGTTTATACATATTTTTCAGTATTGTTTACACAGGTTAAATATTTAGTTTATTCACAGACACTGTGATTATTAGCGCTACTGTTTTATTCATTTAAAATCACTTTACAATAATTTTGGCATATATCTTCAAATCAAAATTCAGTTGCGAAATGGGTCAGAATTTTGCGGAGAATCAGGTGTCTTGCCTGGTTTGGGGAGGGTCACGATTGTGGCATTTAGCATTTCTGGAGGAAGCAAAGCTTTGGAAACAGCAGTCTCATATACTTTTATTAAGAACGGGCTTAATATGGAATAGTATATGCGGTAGTATTTGGAGGAAAACCCATCCGGTCCTGGAGATTTGTTCTTAGGCAGGGACATGATTATTATTTTGATGTCTTCTAGGGATATTGAGTCGTTAAGTCATTTTTGTTGTTCTCCTGTTAGTTTAGGCATAGATATGGACCCCAGAAATTCCTGGATCATCTCAGGGGAGGGTTGTGTAGTTCATTTGTCATCTTTTAAGTCATAGGGATTACTGTAGTAATCCCCGAAATGCATTAGCAATTTCTTTTGGGTTTGACATTCTGGTTCCTGTGGTTGGATGGAATATAAAAGTAATTTTTTGCTTTATTGATTTTTCTTTTACCTGATTAGCTGAGAGTTTACCTGCTTTGTTTCTTTGGCAGTAGAAATTTGCTTTCCAGTTTTGTAGTGTATGTTTGTGTTGGGAGATGAGCAGTAAGGCCCCTTTCACACTGGGGCGGGGAGCCGCGGTGACGGTAAAGCAGCGCTATATTTAGCGCTGCTTTACCGTCGTTTTCACCGCGGTTTTCAGCCGCTCGCGGTGCGGTTTTACCCCCCGCGAGCGGCCGAAAAAAGGGTTAAAGACCCCCCGCAGAGCGCCGCCGTAGCGGCGCTTTGCGGCGGTATTGCCGCGGTTTCACCGCGGTGTCCCATTCTAATCAATGGGAAGGAGCGGTATAGGAGCGGTGAACACACCGCTCCTATCCCGCTCCAAAGATGCTGCTAACGGGACTTTTTTTGTCATCCTGCTAGCGCACCACTCCAGTGTGAAAGCCCGCCGGCTTTCACACTGGAGTTAAAGGGCCCGGATTTTTTCATGCGGTGAACAGGCGCTATTTTTAGCGCTGCACCGCATGAAAAACGCCCCGGTGTGAAAGGGGCCTAATCGAAGCTCATGTTGAATTTTATTGAGCTGTAAGCTGATTGTAGGGTCAGGTGATTTTTTATTTGTCAATTCCAGATTTTCAATCTGAGATAATAACTCATTGAGTTGCTGTTTCCGCTGCTTCTTAATAACATCACTGAGTTTCATGAGGACCCCTCTTATGTAAGCCTTGTGGCTGATCCATATAGTGAAGGGATTCGAAACAGACGGGGCATTAATGTGGAAAAATCATTGGAGGTCATTAGCTATTTTAAGTTTATGGTGTGGGTCTTCAAACAAAAAGTCAATTGAAATTGGGGCGTGGTCAGACTACGTAATGTTGTGTATAGTAGATGCAGTCACATTTTGTAAAATAAATTTGTTGACTAAAAAGAGATCAATTCTCGAGTATGTGTGATGCATGTGTGATGCACAAAGTAGGAACAGTGTCTCTCAGTTGAATTTTGCATCGCCAAACATCGTATAGATTTTCTGAAGACAGAAAGTGTGAGAGGGTAACTCTACCATATTGATTACAAGCCTCATCTGAGACATCTAGTGATCTATTAGGGATGGCATTAAAATCTCTGCATAATTTTGTTTGACCCTGCTGCACTTTTTTGTACTAACTTCCAAACCTTTTTTAGAAATGATAATTGTTTCACATTTGGTAGATATACATTCACTATGGTGTAAATTGCATTATTCACTTCACATACAAGTATAACATATCTACCTATCTCATCAATCTCCATATGGATGTGTTTAAAAGAAACATTGTCTTTGATGATAATAGCGACTCCTCATTTCTTCTTGGGAGCATTCGAGCAATACATTGTTGGGAAGCGTTGATGCTGGAATTTCGGAAGGGTTTTGTGCAGTGAAATTAGTCTCTTGAAGGCATAGAAGATCGCAGTGTAGATGTTGTGCTTCCTTCCATAGCATGCTCCTTTTATATTATTTTTATTATATACGATTTATATAGTGCCATAGGGGGGACAACACAATTACAGTACAGTTCAATGTACAGGAGGGCCCTGCTCGTAGAGCTTACATTCTAAAGTGATGGGGTGGTGGTACAAAGGGTAAGGGTACAAAGGGTAATAGCTGCAGAGAATGATTTGATGGGGGTGACTCGGGGACAATTGTTGTTAGGTGTTTGTGGGATAGGCTTCCCTGAATAAATGAGTTTTTAGGGATCTGGGCTGTTTATATGGGCTGTTCAGTCCCCGAGTGTTAAAAGAAGAAATTTTGAATCCCATTATGTGGGCTGTATAGATAAAGGGTCCCGAGAACAGCCAAGTTACCTGTGCGTTTCAGTGGATTGAAATTTTTCAAGTGAGATAAGCCTCTAGAGAGCACAGTCCCAACCATGAGCTAGAGTGGCGGATGGGAAAGCTTGAAGTTAAACTTAGGACAGTAGTCTGAAATACACCAGAGATAAAAAATAAACTTTGAATTTCTGGTGTGAGCACAATTCAGAGAAAAAAAGAATGATTCAAACAGAATCTGAGGGATAATATCCCGCAAAATCTCAAAGGGATGAAAATAGAACTAGGTAGTGTTCCCTGGGTCTTCCAGAGCTTAGTTGAATAGCAGGGAAGATGATTAGCCTGAGCCTTTACCCATTTGCAGCGTTTGGCCATTCGGGAGAATGAGGACATGGAGAGGAAGTTGTTGTGGACGGGGTTTCTTCATTACATTCCAGGATTCTCAATTCTATTAGGAGATGGATGTATACCATCCTCCACGGAGTTGATAGTGAATTATTTTCAATTTTTTGTGATAAACAGTTTGGCTGGATATGCCCATCTATAAGTAATTTGATGGTTCCTCAATAATTTTTTAATAGTGGTCATATTGCTTCTTCTTTGCACTGTGTATGCAGATAGATCTGGGTAGAAAGAAAGGCCTTGAATGCATGGCGGTACAGTTTCCAGGTTTCTCGTGATCATAAGAAATTTGTCCTTGGTCTGGAAAAAGTGTATCCTGCTAATTGTGTCTCTTGGTAGATGTTCTGGCAAGTGTCTAGGTTTGGGTTTAACTTTAGATTTGAAGTGGTTTGTGAGGGATCATCAGCATGGATTGTGCTGCATAATGAAACAAGCATGCCTTATAAAGTTGTGTCAGTCACAGATTGGTTCTTAGTAGGGAACTCTAAGATGGAGTCCTGTAGTATCCTGGTATAATTGAGATGTCTGTTTGTCCTCCATTTCCCTCTGTGTCAGCCTTTTGTAGGTTCTGCTGTTTTGCCCTAACTGGGCTGGATGTGGAGGAGGATAACTGGGAGTGAGGGATTTGACCATGATGTGGCTTGTGCTTATGTGAGGAATAGTGTTGTGCAGTATCACCCTGTCCCGAGTGGCTGTTGTGTGCTTTACCAGCGTACTTACCAGTGCTATCTTGGGTGTACATGCGGCGGGGCTGGTGAAAGAAATCCATCATTCTGCCTGCAGACTATATAACAGTGCATTGAAGTGGTTAAGGGGAACCCTCCACGCCACAGGAATGCAGACTGTGGCTTCCCAGTTTGCTGCCCTGCATTGACGGGAAGACTATATAACAGTGCATTGAAGTGGTTAAGGGGATAATCGCCGTCTTGGTTTTCCGCCCCACAATCAGCCCAGCAAGTGCGGGACCCCTATTACTGAATTAGAGCATCACCTAAAAGTTGGGTAGATAAAACACAAGAAAAAAACTGTCAAAAACATGCAGACCTTAATTTCTTAGCTCAATCTGTGTTCTGAGACACTCACTTGGTGGGGTGCAGATTTGATCCACTTCAACCACCTGTTCCGCCACACAATCCACGCGTGGGCTTGGGCTAACTGCCCAATTAGTCTGGTGAGGCCGGGAGGTCCTCGTAGGTTCGGACTGACGTCTGAGTCTTTTGCCCCCTATGGTAATGGAACACAAAAAGGTACACTTTTAATCACAAAAAACAGCATGGGGCTTAACATATTTATCCCCACCCCCCAAAACAGCTTCTGGAGTCCCTGTGTAAGTTACCCCTAAAACCCTTACTACAGCAGTAATTGTATAGATAGTGACAATAATAAACAACCTTACAACTCCAACAACCCAAAGCCAGGTAAACTCAATAAACGTTATGAAGACAAACTGAACTTTCATCAAATCTGCGCAAGTTTCACGTACGAATGCTAATAAAATCTGCGCAAGTTTCACGTACGAATGCTAATAAAATCTGCGCAAGTTTCACGTACGAGTGCTAAAATCTGCGCAAGTTTCACGTACGAGTGCTAATAACATCTGCGCAAGTTTCACGTACGAATGCTAATAAAATCTGCGCAAGTTTCACGTACGAATGCTAATAAAATCTGCGCAAGTTTCACGTACGAATGCTAATAAAATCTGCGCAAGTTTCACGTACGAATGCTAATAAAATCTGCGCAAGTTTCACGTACGAATGCTAATAAAATCTGCGCAAGTTTCACGTACGAATGTAATAAAATCTGCGCAAGTTTCACGTACGAATGCTAATAAAATCTGCGCAAGTTTCACGTACGAATGCTAATAACATCTACGAATGCTAATAAAATCTGCGCAAGTTTCACGTACGAAGTTTCACATACGAGTGCTAATAACATCTGCGCAAGTTTCACATACGAGTGCTAATAACATCTGCGCAAGTTTCACGTACGAATGCTAATAAAATCTGCGCAAGTTTCACGTACGAATGCTAATAAAATCTGCGCAAGTTTCACGTACGAATGCTAATAAAATCTGCGCAAGATTAGACATATCAAGTATAACCATAGTAGCGCACGTGCTTGACTTACTTTTTTTGATGGCTTTTCGAATTCTCCTGTACTGATCGTGCTCCCTGGATTTGATGTCGGACCATCGCTTGCGCAGTTGATCCTTGCCCCTTCGTACGCCGAATTTCTGCTCCAGGGTGCTGACGATTGTAGTGAGAATCTTGTCCTTGCGCAAGTTGGGTCGAGGGTAGGGGCCATTTTCCCCGTCGTAATCTTCCCTTTGTAGGATGTCCACCATCTCCACCATCTCTTCAAAGGCCATATTCGTGGCCTTATATCTGCTGCTGGATGCAGATGTGTTCGCTTCTTGGCTTTCCTCCGCGCTACTGGCTGAGAATGTGTCCGCCATCTTCATTAATTTATTCACCCACAATGCAACGAGGGGAAGCGGGGCGGGGAATACTCGTCAGGAGGAACGTCATGGGTGGGCGACGCGGAGGACGCAGGCGGACTTCCACGCGTGCGCAGTGTATATAAGGCTGTTTGAGGGCCCCACGTGTTCCCGAACGGAAGTAGCGAGCGCTCTGTACGAAGGTAAGTGTTTTCTAGGATGCATTACTGTGGTTTATTGGGTTTTGGGCCTGCATTTTTTAAGGATATGTGTGTGTTGCTGCCTGTGTGTAGGGGTTGCTGCCTGTGTGGATGTGTTGCTGCCTGTGTGTAGGGGTTGCTGCCTGTGTGGATGTGTTGCTGCCTGTGTGTAGGGGTTGCTGCCTGTGTGGGTGTGTTGCTGCCTGTGTGTAGGGGTTGCTGCCTGTGTGGATGTGTTGCTGCCTGTGTGTAGGGGTTGCTGCCTGTGTGGGTGTGTGTTGCTGCCTGTGTGTAGGGGTTGCTGCCTGTGTGGATGTGTTGCTGCCTGTGTGTAGGGGTTGCTGCCTGTGTGGGTGTGTTGCTGCCTGTGTGTAGGGGTTGCTGCCTGTGTGGATGTGTTGCTGCCTGTGTGTGGGTGTGTTGTGTAATGTTTGGTTAGAAAAACTGGATGTGCGTTTTTAGTAACATTTGTGTTTTTGGTCTTTTGTATTGCCATTACTAACAAAACAGAAACAAACATGTCAGCAGCCCAGTATAATCCATTCAAGGACCAGCAGTTCATGTCAGAATTCATTGCGCTCTACAGAAAAAATACCAACCTGTGGCAGCTCAAGAATCCTTTATATGGCAATAGGGATGTCCGGAAGGCAACACTGGGGCCACTTGTGGATTTTGTGAAGACTCAAGTCCCCAACGCAGACACCAAGTTTGTTGAAGCCAGAATTTCAAGTTTAAGGCACATGTCCAAGCGGGAGCGCAAGAAGATTGAGGAATCAGTCAGATCAGGAGCAGCAGCAGAGAATGTTTATGTACCCAAGCTGTGGTACTACAACCAACTGGCTTTTATAGGTGACCAGATGGAACCCAGGCAATCACTGTCCACTCTTCCCTCCACCCTTCCCTCCACTCTTCCCTCCACTCTTCCCTCCACCCCAGCTGAGGCTTCCACGGAAGGAGAAGACCCCTCCACCTTGGAGCAGGCTGATGCGCCCAGCTGGAGCCAGGTATATATTTAGTATCCCAAATTGTGATTGTGTGAATATTAATGCTGTAAACGTTAAAATGTGAAACAATTAACACCCTGAACTCTGAATTGTGAAAAAAGCTGCCAAAAATTGCGCAAACTTCGAAAAAGTGTGGGTGCAACATATCGATACATATATAGTGTATACATACATCCAGTAGTGGCAAAAAATGCCTTATACAACATTGGTGATCTGCTTGGAAAATGCAGGGTCCAAATGATAGCCTTTTGGATCTTTTTTAACAATTATCTGCTCCTTCATAAGTTTACAATTGGATGATTGAGGAGGCCATAAACCAAAAACCAGGTGTTTTGATTTTTGTTTTTATTTGCACACAGGATGAGCTGACCCAGGATGATGCCGGGACAAGTGGTATGGAGGAGGAGGAGGACATGACCAGCGAGAGCCAGGAGGTGGCTGGGCCCAGCACGAGCCAGAGTGACAGCCAGACTGTCTTAAGAAGTGTACCTCCACCCCTGCCCTTACCCCCAAGAAGGCCCAGGAGGATGACCATTGTTGAGGAGGAATCACTCCAACTTATTAGGAAGGCGAGTGCGATTCTCGACAAACCCCCCATTCCAGAAGAGGCCTATGCCACCTACTTGGCCAGCAGGTTGCTGGAAATGGAGAAGGGCCAACGGCACCTGTGTGAGGGCCTCATATTTGAGGCTATTAAGGGGGGTTTGAGGGGTCAATTACGAGAATCAACCCGCCTGACCCATGAAGGCCCGACACCAACTTCTCCACCTCCTCCTCCTCCTCCTCCTCGTCTTCCTTCTTCTCCTCCTCCTCCTCCTCCTCCTCCTCCTACCACAAGTCAGCCTCCAAGGAAGCGTGCAGGGAAGACTGCAGGGAAGAGTGCAGGGCAGCGTGGTGGGAAGAGTCGGAAGTGATTGCCTGGCTTCAGTCTGGTCTCACAGAAGACACAGGCTGTTGTAGTGCCACAGCTTGGGGACATAGATGTCATCTGCTGCTGTTCCTGGTCTGTCTGATTCCTGTTCAATCTTCTTGTGCTCCCTATATTGGATGAAATGTGCCCAAGCTTAATTTTTGGCTTCACAAACTTGATGTCTGCCGTTGGGGCAAAAAGTCTTCTCAAAATCGCAAAGTGGCTCCAGTGTTGCCTTCCTATTTTGTTTTGCCTTGTTTGTTTAAACCAGAATAAATGGTATTTTTATTTTCTGAAAATAATGATATACGTGCTTGTTATTCAAAAACATAGTTTCTTTAGGAGTAGGCAGGTACATGTCTAAACATTCATTTGACAATACAAGTGTAAAGTGCAACTTCAATGGAACTGCAAGTGCAGTCGCTGGAAAGGTGAGGGTTAAGATCTGAATTAAGGGCAAGCTCTGCTGACTCCACAATTGTATCATGTGTAATAACAAATCCTTTTGATAACCAACAAATAATATAATATATCTAAATAGAGATATATGTACATATATAATATATATATATATATATATATATATATATATATATATATATATATATATATATATATATATATAAATAGAGATATATATATCTATATATATATATATATATATATATATATATATACACGTACACGTATATATCTATATATCTATATATATAAATATATATATATATATGTATATATAGATATATCTTTTTTTGGGTTTATTGAGAAATATCGATATAGCTTTCATTTGGTGATTTGGATATATATATATCTATATCTATATATATATAGATATATATATATATATATATATATATATATATATATCTATATATATATATATATATATATATATATAGAGAGAGAGAGAGAGAGATAAAGATAAATATATATATATATATATATATATATATATATATATATATATACAAATATATAACTTCACTAAAGAATGCTGAAGAAAAAACGTTCGGGAGTACTCGGCGTGAATATACAAGCAGCAAGGCAAAATCATTCTTCAAGTACGATAACATACAAATCCCGCTGTCAGAAGAAAAAAAAAATAAAAATCAGCAGCGTGACGATTGTGCGACCTTCAAAACGAAGGCTAGTTTTACCAGACCGAGCGAGTCCGTGACATACTAGCTACTGAGCATGCGTCCTTTTTGGTACGCCGGACCATACTACACACGTCCGGATTATCCGCTGGACTGCCAAGTCCAGCGGATAATTTGAAAACAAAACTTGAAACTTTAGTCCGCCGTACTTTGGCCAAAAAAGTCCGCCGGCGCCCACACACGAGGGGATTATCCGCTGGACTTCGGTCCAGCGGATAATCCCGCGGGATAGTCCCTTCGTGTGTACGCGGCATAAGATGGAGTCCTGTAGTCCCCTGGTATAATTGAGATGTCTGTTTGTCCTCCATTTCCCTCTGTGTCAGCCTTTTGTAGGTTCTGCTGTTTTGCCTTAACTGGAGTTATCTGGAGGAGGATGACTGGGAGTGAGGGATTTGACCATGATGTGGCTTGTGCTTATGGGAAGAATAGTGTTGTGCAGTATCACCCTGTCCCGAGTGGCTGTTGTGTGCTTTACCAGCGTACTTACCAGTGCTATCTTGGGTGTACATGCGGCAGGGCTGGTGAAAGAAATCCATCATTCTGCCTATTTTGCCAGTGCCATTTCTCTTCCTGGACATGCTGCCACTACGTGCCCGAAGGTCTGGTATGGATTTTGGGGGAGGACCCCATGCTGTTTTTTTCTTAATTCAGTAATAGGGTTCCCCTTAACCACTTCAATGCACTGTTATATAGTCTGCACTGACTTTGAAAAAGTATTTGCCCCCTCCCTGATTTTTTCCCCCCATATTTCTCACACTTAAATGATGATTCAGATCATCAAACAAATTGTTTATATTACGCAAAGATAACCTGAGTAAGTCCAAGTTATAGTTTTTAAATTAGTATTAATTTATTAAGGGGAAAAAAGCTGTTCAAACCTGATTGGCTCCCATGCTGAATCATGAATGGACTGTCATTAACCACAATTTTTTGGAAAGCTGAATTAAATTTCACTTGCCACACCCAGGCCTGATTACTGCCAGAATCAAACAAATCACTTAAATATATATACACTAGACTGCCTGCATTGTATATATCACAGGTCTTCAAACTATGGCCCTCCAGTTGTTCAGGAACTACAATTCCCATTATGCCTAGTCATGTCTGTGAATGTCAGAATTTTGCAATGCCTCATGGGATGTGTAGTTCTGCAACAGCTGGAGGGCCGTAGTTTGAGGATCCCTGGTATATATAGTCTACACTGAATGCACTGTACATATAGTATACACTGAATGCACATGTGTGTGTATATATATATATATATATATATATATATATATATATATATATATATATATATATACTGCACGGCATATATATTAATACATTGCCTGCACTGTATACAGTATATATTCTACACTGACTAGCTACACTGTATATATATATATATATATATATATATTTAACTGCCTGCATGCCAGTAACTAACCTGCCTAATCTAGCTCAAGTTCTCTGTCTCCTTCACGTTATCACACTACATACGGCCACCGTGTAAGCAGCCTTATATAGTGTGGGACATGGATTTAGCTCCCTGAGCCATGGTTGGCCAAAGGCACCCTGCCTTTGGCCAATCATGGCTCCCACAGCAGATCACGCTGTCATTGGCCAAAGCATGCAGATCAGGTGCATGTTTTGGCCAATCAGCAGCCATCAATGCACTGCATATTTGCAGTGCATTATGGGGCACTCCGCGGTGCTCTAATTTGCCATGAACGCCCCATATGTTTGGTTTGTTTGCGAACAAACGAACAGACAATGTTCGAGTCAAACTTACATCCAATTCGAACATCGGGACCATCCCTAAGCAACAGTTGTTTTCCTGTACTTTCAGCATATTTAAAGAGATACAACATAGGGAAATGGGCATGTTTTGTAGAGATTTACTAAATGTGTATGCATTTTTTGCCTTGCATTTCCACACTTTTTTATTGGAGCCCTTAATTTGCAATTTAACTGGTAGCTCAGACATTAGGATAAGAAAGCAAGTACAATAACAAATTATCTAAGGATTTATCTTTTGTATCAGAAAGAAATAAACAGTTCTAAGTTTATCCAGAAAGATCACAGAGGTCATTCTCAAAGAGATACATGGTTCTGAACAACTTAAAAACAGACCTCATTAAATAGTCTAATTACTGAAAAAAATATTTTGTTTATTGTCAAATCTTTTTTTCTATTTTAAAAATATTATTCATTTATCTTACATGCTTTCAACACATAAATTGCAAATGAGTATTGAAACAGGTACAAAGGATAGTGCACAATATCATTTATTATTTTTTATTACCTTTTTGACAACCATATAGATGAACATAAGAGAATGTATCTTAGGCCCCTTTCACGCGGGGTGGGCTCCGTTGCAGCCCGCCTGCTCAGTGGGGAATCTGTCCCCTGATCCACGGTGAGAAAGTGAATGGCTGGTCTGTGTCCATGCTGCTTATGCATAGAGGACACAGCCCACTCTCCTCTATGAGTGGTCAGATGTAAACAGACCGCCTATCGATTTACACTCAACTGCCATCCTATCCAATCCACCAGACTAATGGGGAACATCCCCATCCATTAGTTTTTTCAGACAGGATCAGATCGGATGTCGGTGGGTGTCAACAGACACATGTCCGTTGACACCTGCCACTCCATAGAGGGCAATGGATGGCCTAATTGGGTCCACCTAAAAAAATGCTAGGTGGAATTTATCGGTACCCCCATGTGAAAGGGCCCTTGCAAAGATAGCACAGGGTGTGAACTACAGTTCATCATTGCACTGACAGTAATGAACAGTAGACACTGCCCAACAAACTTTCAGCCCAGGTAATTAGTTCTGCATGTGTGATGCAACAGTGGACTACACATCATATAAATGGAATTTAAAAGTAAGACTTTACTTGTACAATACTAGTGATCTTAATTTATAAGCAGAACAACCCCCCTCAACCACACTTAACGAGACATATGAATACTAGGGATGCACCGATACCATTTTTTTTACAATGACTACAAGTACCGATACTTTTTTTTAGTACTTGCCAATACCAATTACCGATACCTACCGCAACTGTTTTGTTTTAACTTCAGCTGTCAGCAATGGTACAAAGCATTGAAAAGTTATTTACAAATGAAATAAATAGATTTTGAATGTAGCATGTTCAATGTGAAATGTGTAAAGGTCTGGTATGGATATTAAGGGGAACCTGGCACCAATTTTTTTTTTAAAAATGGCGTTGGGTCCCCCCAAAAATCTATACCAGACCCTTACCTGAGCATGCAACCTGGCAGGCCACAGGAAAAGAGGGGGGACAAGAGAGCGCCCCCTCCTGAACCATACCAGGCCACATGCTCTCAAGATTGGGAGGGTGCTTTGAGGTAGCCCCTCAAAGCACCTTGTCCCCATGTTGATGGGGAGAAGGGCCTCATCCCCACAACCCTTGCCCAGGTGACGCCACCCCCTCTGACATCACAGGGAAAGCCATAGGGAAGTCCCTCTGCGTCGTTATTTAAGAAGTGTCAGAAGAAGCAAAGCGTCACACGGCTGAAGACTCCCACAGAGGTGGATCGTGAGGACGGAGCGGAGAAAAAGCCTGGAGCAAGATGCGGGACGAGAAGAGCGGAGGAAGAAGAAGATGTAGAAGATGGAGAAGAAGAAGATGGAGGAACAAGAACAACACTGATGGAAGACCAGAAGAAAGAAGATGAAAGAAGAATAAATTAATAAAGGACTTGTCAAAAATCCTCTCTTGTGTTTTTTAACCTTTTTGTCACTTTTTTTGTGAAATGGTAGGGGTACATTTGTACCCCATTACCAATTCACACAGGGGAGTGGGATCTGGGGGTCCCCTTGCTAAAGGGGGCTTCCAGATTCCGATAAGCCCCCCACAGACCCCCACAACCACCGGGCAAAGGTTGTGGGGATGAGGCCCTTCTCCCCATCAACATGGGGACAAGGTGCTTGCTACCTCAAAACACCCTCCCAATGTTGAGGGCATGTGGCCTGGTATGGTTCAGTAGGGGGGGCGCTCTCTCGGCCTGCCAGGTTGCTCGGATAAGGGTCTGGTATGGATTGAGGGGGACACCCATGCCGTTTTTTTTATTGTAGCCATGAGTTTTAAATTAGTTTTTTTTCTTTAGAAACGTAGTTTTGCAGTCAGACTGTTCTAAACACGTGAAAACATGCGTCCCTTTACAGGCATACTATAGACAACCCCCGGGTACAAAATTTAAAGGAATATTACACTTTTATTGTTTCACTTTAAGCATTATTAAAATCACTGCTCGAAGTAAAGCTCATCCATATTTATGAGATACAATTTGCATTTAACACTGGTAAATACCTGACAATTAGTGAACTCTGGATTACCTGGAAGACATGGCATTCACAATACAGAGGATCATATACTCCTGATGAGATCAGATGGGATGGGAATTTGGATCTAAAATCTTCAAACTGGAAACTATCATTAGAATTGGTTAACTGTTACTCAACCACTTTTCTTCTCATGTTCTATGTTATTTACTCTTCTCTTCATAACTGTTCATTTTATTTGTTGACAAGCATATTGAAGACTAAAATGTAACTGGCACCATTTAGTCAAGTGTCTCTAAAGGTACCTCTAAGTACTGAACTAAATGACATTCAGATTAGTTATATTTTTCAAGACATGAACCAGATTGATTTTGTACTATTGACAGGGGACACTACTTGTATATCCACAATATGTATTGTACAGTGTTTATATGTGAAAAAAAATGAATAAAAACTGATTGAAATTAAAAATTGTAATTACATTCCCCGGGTAAACAGGGGCAGAACATTGGGCCTTTGGTTTTTGTGGTGCCAGAACACTGTAAGCTCTCACAGTTACTCTTGTTGGGTGCAGAAACAGGCCCTGCTGTGAAATATTATATCAAAAATTGTAATTACATGCCCCTGTTAAACAGGGGCAGAAAAATTGGGCCTTGGGTGGTGGTGCCGAAACACTGTAACCCCTCACAGATACTCTTGTTGGGCGCAGAAATGGGCCCTGCTGTGAAATATTATATCAAAAATTGTAATTACATGCCCCTGTTAAACAGGAGCAAAAAAATTAAGCCTTGGGTGGTGGTGGTGCCCAAAACCAAAAATATTGTTGGAAGCTAGCATCATCAAGATTGAGGGGGAATAGGATAGGTTTAGGTTAGCTGGCCACCTTCTCCATCGCTCTTCCTCTGACTGAACAAAGCCTCAGGAACACGTTGTCCAGCACCAGGAAATGGTAACCTCCCAGGGTCTGCAAATGCATAACACAAACCTTTCTTCAAGGCCTGCGAAGGCAGGATGAGTTCTGAAACTTTACCCTTGTAACGTAGATCAAGAAGGGTTGCCAGCCAGTAATGATCCCTCTACTTGATACCACAAATCCTAGGGTCCTTTCGCAGGTTTTGCAGAATCAGGGAGGTCATGCAGTGTAAGTTTGCAGAGGCATTCGATGTTGAGTCCTCTGGGTCACTAAGGATCACATTATCCGTAACTACCTCCTCCCAGCCACGTACAACTCCTTGGATTTCTGGGGACTTAAAAGCATCCCTTGAAGACTGCTGCTGAGTGTTACCCTCTACATCCATGCTGACTCAATCCTCCTCCTCTTCTTCCTGTGTGTTTGGCGGAGAGAAGGTTGGTGCCATTGTCGCATACAACCATTACTGGCTGAAGCTGGCATGGTGTCAACCACCTCTGAGGCTGCCCCTGCAGAGCTGACAAAATCTCTGCCTCAGTGTGGCTCCTGCCCACTGGGCAGACCAACTCAAGCACCACATGGCATCTTTTAGCCTGACTGCTTGCATAGCCCCTTGAACGCTTACAGAGCACTGCTGGTTCAGAGGACAAATCTGCAGAAGAGGCCATAGAGGAAGAAGAAGAGAAGGGGGTGGAGGAGAGAGCTGTGGCAGAATCACCACTAGCATTTTGGAGGCATGGTGGTGGAACAAGCTCCAACAACACTGAACCCTGAAAAGAAGTATAACTGCGCAAACCTTGAACAACAAATGTAAAAAGCAGCTACACCAGAATGTGACAAAAATTTGAATAAAGTGCTAGAAAAAATGTAGCGCTAAAAAATATTGTGAACATATATACATAAATGCTGAAACGTTGAAGTCCCAAAGAGTGAAATAAATGTGAAAATGGGGTTTGACCCTATAATAAGTGGCCCTGTGGCCACAATCCTAAAATAAATAAATAATATAATCGATCCAGAGCAGATTAATCCTTACAATAAGAAGAGGTTAATGCACTCTTACCGAAATAGATGGACCGAATGTCGTACGACAACGAATCAAACGAGCGTGAATATCCCAATGGATCTATTCATCCAGATGGAACCAAAAACTCAGTGGCATCTCCTCTCTACTGAAAAGGTCTCCATGGTGTCCAACAAACGTAGTGAATCTCGCTCCGCCAATGATAAAGTCCACTCTCATCCAATCATGACATATGGAAAAAGAGGGAATACTCCAATGGTTTAGGTCCAAAAAAATTTGGTTTATTAAACCAACAGATATAAAAAGTTTAAAAAGTTATCACGTACAGAATAAAAAAGCAATGTGGAGAGCGGTAAGCCTTATGGTGGTGTACTGCTAGCAGATTGGCTGCACGTACTTGGGACACCTATTGCTATACCTTCAATGCTCTCAGTGCAGGTTTTTGAGAGGACTAAAGGTATAGTGGGGTTGGAGATCCCAGATGAGGAGCAAGGAGAAGTCCACCTTCTTCTTTGATGTGGGTCTTTCAAGTGCTGTTGCCAACGAACTGCATGGCAGGTTGTCATATGTCTGGTCAAGCATGTGGTGCCCAAGCGGCTGCTGTTCTGGCCACGCTTGATCTGCTTCAGACATAGGTTGCAAACAGCAATGGTGTGATCTGCTACACACATATCGAAAAAGGCCCACACCAAGGAAATTATAAAAGTCAGCAGGGAGTCAGCAGCGCCCTGCACCTGTGGAGCTCTGCGGTGTGATGCAATAGGGTGGCTGCCCTTAAGCTGCCCCCTAGAGGACATCCTGCCTCATTGGAGTTGTGCCTCATCCTCTCTTCTCTCAGGCACCCATGTATGGTCAGTGACCTCCTTACCCCCTCCCTCCTTGTCACTGGAGCAAAATTGGCAGTATGTTGCAGCTGGGGGAACATGACTGATAGTTTCTTGTCCTTCTGTGGCACCCCCTCTCTCTAGGCTCACGTTACTCCCTTCCTCAACCTGTGAATCAACATCGGAGCCATCAAATCGCAGCGTATCCTCCAGTAGCATATAACCAACACTGTGGTCAAATAATTCTGGGGAATCCTCCGTGCATGATGGTGCGGCTACGGAAGGAGTGACTGTGGACAAGCCGATGAAATATGCCACTTTGGCAGCTGCATTGGAAGGCAAACTACTCTGAGCCTGGGTGACAGAGGATGAGGAGGAGGAGGACAGCTTTGTTATCCACTCCACCAACTCTTCTGCATGTTGTAGCTCAATAACAAGCAGAAAAAAAAGACAAGCGTGCCCCACGGCCACCTGCAGAGGATGCACCGTGTCCATGACCAGCACTGTTGACTGTAGAGACAGAGGCTGCTTCCGGACATGATGTATTTTTATATATATATATATTAGACTGTTCGTGTATATTTGTGTATGTGTGTATATATACTGTATATATATATATATATATATATATATATATATATATATATATATATATATATATATATATATATATATATATATATATATATATATATATATATATATGTAGCACTGACACCCGAAGGAGCTGCTGGTTTTATTTGGGATTACTGTAACCTCACCCGATTGCTTCTCCGTCTTGGGGATCCCATGAAAAATGGCCCAAAGAATGCTGAAACTGACACTGAATCCTCTTTGGATTATTTATTTAGAAAAGAAGACAAAGTCTTTCAATATAGGGTAGAGGGTTAAGGGTGAGTTCAGGTACTTGAAATTGCAGGGTGAAGATATTAGAAGAATCCAGAGGATATTACTGTTCCACAAACTGGATTCAGACACCCCCGGATAGACCTCTCTCACTAGGCCTAGCAGCCGGTGGGATGCTCAGCAAAGTCTCTGCCACAGACTTGTAAGTTACACTTGAGCGTCACTGAGGGATTTGGATGAATTTTAAGAAACTAACATATGGTACCAGTTTCTCTCAGCCGACTCGGCGATACCGTATGAATGTTGATCCAGGTTGCGTCCTTCAACTAAGTCTCCAGGCTCCTCCGTAGAAGCCAGCCTTGCACACGGCCTTCTCCCGAAGAGTCCTCCCCTGGGGTTCTTCAGTTGCTGGGCCTCTCCCTTCAGATGAGACGGCACCAGACCTTCCTTGGATCAGTAGGCCCCAAAAGTTACTTGGGCCTATCCCTTCAGTTAGCCAGCCCGAGACACAGGATGCACGGTTCCGCACCCCAGGCCAGGAGGGCCATAGGGCTGGGTCAGGAGGACAACCAGAACCAAACAGACAGAAAATACTCCCCTTCCAATATGGTGTTGGTACCATAAATACCACCCCCCAGAATTCACAGCAGGAGAACACTCCCACTGGGCTGGTTCCGAGAGATAAGTGGCATTAAATGCATCCAGCTAGACTGCTTCTCTACTCTTGCCGGCGGTGACAGCGACACCTGCGGTCAAGGAGAACCCAGTGCAACCCAGCTGGACTGGTACTGAAACCAGAAATTTTGCGAAATTATCCTGAAGCCCAACTGTGGCTTCAGGCAACTTCATTTTTGAAAAACAATAGCGCCTGCTCGTCAGGAGCCAGCTCTACATATATATATATATATATATATATATATATATATATATATATATATATATATATTTATATATATACACAGTAGCTCACAAAAGTGAGTACACCCCTCACATTTTTGTAAATATTTTATTATATCTTTTCATGTGACAACACTGAAGAAATGACACTTTGCTACAATATAAAGTAGTGTGTGTACAGCTTGTAAAGCAGTGTAAATGTGCTGTCCCCTCAAAATAACTCAACACAGAGCCATTAACATCTAAACCGCTGGCAACAAAAGTGAGTACACCCCTAAGTGAAAATGTCCAAATTGGGCCCAAAGTGCCAATATTTTGTGTGGCCGCCATTATTTTCCAGCACGTCACTCCTTTCGCATCGGAGCAGCCTCCGCGGCCTCCCGCAATGGAGTCCCCGATCACGTGATCAGGATGATGGGACGGTGGAAGTCCACCTGTTGTGCCCGTTACATTCCCGATCCCCAGACCGAAATGTCCCGGGCCTTCAGTAACCTTGCCTTGTAGCATTTGCCTTTACCAAACAAATAAATCATTACCTCCCTAAAAACAAGCCTTTGCGCCCTTTTCTTAACTACTCTCCTAGCAGATAGGGCCTCACGGCCCAGCTCACCAGGGCTTACCTTACGGTAGACCAGTGCACACTTCAGGTCTAGTTTGTTGTCCGTCTTGTGGCGTGTTTATGTTTGCTCCTTCACATCGTTATGGACCGAGGGCTCCGACCATAAATAGGAAGGCCAGCATGGTGGCCTGTTATAGGAGGAGCCCGGAGGGTATACATACCAGACCACCCATTCCCCTTCTCAGAACCCTCTGATATGTTTCTCTACAGAAACAGCCATTACTTCTCAGGTAAGCGCCCTTTTCTTAACTACTCTCCTAGCAGAAAGGGCCTCACGGCCCAGCTCACCAGGGCTTACCTTACGGTAGACCAGGGCACACTTCAGGTCTAGTTTGTTGTCTGTCTTGTGGCGTGTTTATGTTTGCTCCTTCACATCGTTATGGACCGAGGGCTCCGACCATAAATATATATATATATATATATATTTATATATATATATATATATACACAGTAGCTCACAAAAGTGAGTACACCCCTCACATTTGTGTAAATATTTTATTATATCTTTTCATGTGACAACACTGAAGAAATGACGCTTTGCTACAATATAAAGTAGTGTGTGTACAGCTTATAAAGCAGTGTAAATGTGCTGTCCCCTCAAAATGTCCAAATTGGGCCCAAAGTGCCAATATTTTGTGTGGCCGCCATTATTTTCCAGCACTGCCTTAACCCTCTTGGGCATGGAGTTCACCAGAGCTTCACAGGTTGCCACTGGAGACCTCTTACACTCCTCCATAATGACATCAGGGAGCTGGTGGATGTTAGAGACCTTGCACTCCTCCACCTTCCATTTGAGGATGCCTCACAGATGCTCAATAAAGTCTGGAGACATGCTTGGCCAGTCCATCACCTTTACCCTCAGCTTCTTTAGCAAGGCAGTGGTCATCTTGGAGGTGTGTTTGGGGTTGTTGTCATGTTGGAATACTGCCCTGCGGCCCAGTATCCGAAGGGAGGGGATCATGCTCTGCTTCAGTATGTCACAGTATGTTGGCATTCATGGCTCCTTCAGAGAACTGTAGCTCCCCAGAGCTGGCAGCACTCATGGAGCCCCAGGTCATGACACTCCCACCACCACGCTTCACTTTGTACTCCTCACCTGGTTTCCGCCCCCAATACTTGACACCATCTGAACCAAGCAGTTTATCTGGGTCTCATCAGACCACAGGACATGGTTCCAGTAATCCATGTCCTTAGTCTGCTGGTTTTCAGCAAACTGTTTGTGGGCTTTCTTGTGCCTCATCTTTAGAATAGGCTTAATTCTGTGATGACAGCCATTCAGACCAACTTGATGCAGTGTGCGGTGTATGGTTTGGAGCACTGACAGGCTGACCCCCCCCCCCCCCCATTTTAACCTCTGCAGAAATGCTGGCAGCACTCATATGTCTATTTCCCAAAGACAACCTCTGGATATGATGCTGAACACATACATTTAACTTCTTTGGTCAACCATGGTGAGGCCTGTTCTAAATGGAACCTGTCCTGTTAAACCACTGTAGGGTTTTGGCCACCGTGCTGCAGCTCAGTTTCAGGGTCTTGCCAATCTTCTTATAGCCTAGGCCATCTTTATGTAGAGCAACAATTTTCTTTTTCAGATCCTTAGAGAGTTCTTCTGCTATGAGGTGCCATGTTGAACTTCCAGTGACCAGTATGAGAGAGTGAGAGCGATGACACCAAATTTAACACACCTGCTCCCCGTTCACACATGAGACCTTGTAACAGGAAAAGTCTAATTGGGCCCAATTTAGACATTTTCACTTAGGGGTGTACTCACTTTTGTTGCCAGTGGTTTAGACATTAATGACTGTGTGTTGAGTTATTTTGAGGGGACAACAAATTTGCACTGTTATACAAGCTGTACACTCACTACTTTACATTGTAGCAAAGTGTAATTTTTTCAGGGTTGTCACATGAAAAGATATAATAAAATATTTACAAAAATGTGAGGGGTGTACTCACTTTTGTGAGATACTGTATATTAATACACCGCAGTGCATTATGGGGCGGTCCGCGGCACTCAAATTTCCCATGAACGCCCCATATGTTCGGTTTGTTTTAGAACAAACACCCAATGTTCCAGACGAACTTATGTTCGATTCGAACCGCAGGCTCATCCCTATACAAAAGCAGCCCTCTCCTCCTCCTTTCTTAAGGAGATGTTAACTGCCTATGTTGTCACCCTACCCAAACCCGGAAAGGATCCTACTACACCGGCAAATTTTCAGCCAATATCACTTTCAAACACTGACATCAAAATATATGCAAAAATAATAGCCAAACGTCTGATGGATATTATTCCGTCTTTAGTAAAAAGGAACCAGATGGGATTCATAAGGGGCAGACAGACCTCTGATGCAACCAGAGTTCTTAATATTGTACACTATGCAGAACCAACTCCATTGATGCAGAGAAGGCATTTGACAGAGTACACTGGCAATGTATGACATCAGTATTATATAAATTTGGATTCCATAGATTCCATAATCTCCGCGATTCTAGCCTTATACTATATAAACTAACACTCCCACAAGCCCAACAAATCCTATCACAATTTAGTCCTATATCATACTACAAGGTCAACTATACAAAATCCCTGATCTTGGATCTTGGTATAAGCACAGTGGCCAAACGAGATCCACAAAAATGTTTCCCTTTAAATGGAGTTTGCAAGGAATCCCATACTTCGGCATCATCTTAACAGTCACTATACCCTCGCTAGCAGTGACCATTCTGAACCCCTTCATAGCTAAGGTCAAGGAACAACTACAACAAATTTTACAGCATGAACTATCTTGGGTAGGGAGGCTGGCGGCTTTCAAGATGACTATACTCTCCAAAGTCTCTACTTATTTTGAGCTTTACCTATTCCAATATAAACCTATACTTCAAAAACCCTGTTGAGCCTCCTCCAAACCTTCCTCTGGGATAACAAGAAAGCAAAATGTCAACAGTCTAACCTAATTAAGCACAGATCAATTGGCGGAGCAAGAGTGGTAGACATCCACAACTACTTTTGGCCGGTCCATATGGATCAACCTAAATTTTGGTTCAGAGACAAAGATAACCCACTTTGGACAGAGATCGAAACAGCACTGGTCCCTACTTCCAGTCTACGAACCCTTCTAGAGTGTGACTTATGGAAACCTTGGGACATCTCCCTATGTGCCCATGAAAGCCTCCATACTAGCATTAGACATGTGCACACTGAAATATTTTGTTTCGGAATTTCATTTTCGTCCGAAAAATAAATGTATTTAGTTACTCCCAAAATTCGTTTTTATTTATTACATTTTTCATTAAAAATTGCATTCGTCCGAAAATCCAGATGAATTAAGGTCGAATCTGTCATTGAAGGCTTATGGTGTCTGTCGAATGTTCAAAGAAGATTCAACGGAGCAGCTAAACTGTATGACTCTGTATAGTTTAGCTGCAATTCCACACAATTCCAGCAGCAATCTTTCCTCTCTACGTCAAATCTTTCCTCTCTACGTCAAATCTTTCCTCTCTATGTAGAATAATCTTGGACTAATAGAGTTAAGGTTAGGCACATTCGACCACAGTTTCAATGGACACAGATTGTTATTGTCAGCGTCGAATCTCCTATCTATATCGAACTGTTGTCACAACGAAAACGAAAATAAAGCATTTGTTTATGTCAGATCTTTAGTTTTTCGGATTCTGCACTTTCGTTATCGTTTGTTAAAACGATAACGAAAATACCTGAAATTCGGCCCTGAAAATGCATTCGGACAAAAGCGAATGCACATGTCTAACTAGCATGGAGACACCAAAACCAGCAGTCGAGCACCAAAATAGACATACAGTCCACTGACTACCCTCTGCTGATCCTAGAAGCTATGATCCCCACACTATCCATCAGACTCCTATCACTACATGGCATAAAGTCCATTAAAGAATTTATGCATGGTACCAAACCCAAATAAGTGGAAACAATGATAGCGGAATATGGTCTCTCAATAGAGCAGCACTTCACGTATGCTTGCATTGTACACTTCTTGACAAAAACTCCTATTCCACAACTCAAAATACACCCCACAGTGTGGAAATTCTACAACTTACAGAAACCAATGGACAGAGGAGTTACTATTTTTTACAATATCCTCAAACAAACACACCTTTCAAAAGACCAACACAATGCTTAAATGGGAAAAATATCTCCACTCCACAATCTCTCCCCTCCAATGGCAAACAGCCTTTCGAGCAATCTATCAAGTATTGCACTGCACCATGCATTGGGAAATGACACTGAAAATCACACACAGGTGGTATTACACCCCATACATGTTTTTAAAATTCATCATCACCTAAGTATAGGCGGAATTGTGACATCTACTACACACCCTATGGGAATGCCCAAACCTAACAAGCTTTTGGAAACAAGTTTTTAAACTCATATCCCCATTAACGGGTATAATAACACCTCCTAATCTGGGACTGACACTTATCAATCTTGGCAAAGATTTATACCCCAGATTGGCAAGGACTGCTTGCAGCCGATTAACTATTCTTTTTTAAATTGTATTTTTTTATTAAAGGATTTCAAAAATACAGAAGAGAAGTCAACTTCAAACAATTGTTAGTACAAAATAAGTTCATTCATTCAAATAGTATCAAACATAGGCCAGGGCCTTAAAGGTAAGGCTACATTGTTGCCAATTTTGCAAGTTTAAAAATATAGGCAATGTGTAGGTCAGAGGAGGGAGGCAAAGAAAAAGAAAGGGGGCGGGATTGGGGGGGGGGGGCCCAAGGAGTGGGCAATTCAAGTGTACTGGTATATCACACCTTGGAAGTTGTTACTCATTGGGCCTAGGGTTAGTGGGGTCTCAGGGGCGCCTATTCCAGATAGAGGCACTCTATGGGATTCCCACATAAAGGAGGGGAAGGGAGGGGGGCACCATGGAAACTTTAAGGGAGTATGTTAGCGGAGTCAAGGTAGTAAGACATTCTACATACATATTTAAGAAGGTCCTATGTTATTGGAAAGTAATGGGAGAGTCCCAGGGTTGAGTTGTGAGTGGTCCCACAGGTCCCAAATCTTTGAGAATTGAGGGAGTGTATCATGGATAGTAGCAGTGAGGTGTTCCATTCTGCGGATCTGCTCCAATATTTGTGGGACTTATGAGAGAGTGGGTGGGGAAGAGGACAACCATCTCAGGGGTATGGCTCGTTTTGCTGCCAAAAGGATAAAGCCAGCTAATTTTTGAGTGTATTTGGAGATGCCGGGGAAAGGCAAACCTAGAAGAAATTGGATTGGATTTAAAGGAAGGTTGGTTTCAAGAAGATTTTGTAAGTATGTATGTATAGAGGACCAAAAGGGTTGAATAGTGGGACATTTCCAAAGGATATGAAAGTGGGAACCAATGTCACCCCGGCACCTCCAACACACCCGGGGAACCCCCGGATCATATCTGTGTAGAACCTCCGGAGTTCTGTACCAAAATAGTAAAATCTTATAGGTCGTCTCCCTCTGTTCTACGCAGCGAGAAGATTTAGAAGCAGATTCCCATATTTTCTGCCATTGAGAGATAGGGATGGGTTGTTTAAGGATCTGGGACCATTTCTGCATGTAGGAGTGATGAGTGTCGGTGAGTGGAGGGAACTCATGTAGATATTTGTAAATTTCTGAAATAAGATGGGTTTGATATGGGCCCTGGGCACATAATATTTCGAATGGGGTGGGTCTATTTAAGGTGAGGGTGGGGGATTTGGAGCTGAAATAATGTTTGATTTGGAGATAGGAATAGAATAGACGTTTGGGAACTTGGTATTTCCGTTGAAGTTCATCGAAGGACAGGAGTGTGTGGGTGAGTGGGTGTACGATATTCCGGAGCTGGAAAATTCCAGCCTGTGACCATAAGAGCATTCGGATATAGGACAAACTGTCAGGTATGTCAGGGTTAAACAACACATTTAACAGGGGTGGGCATGGGGATGAGAGGGAGAACTGATGAGAGCATTTCTTCCATATGGAAAGAGTGAAAATCATCGGGTGCAAGCATAAGTTTCTAAGATGGGTTATGGAGGTCTCTAGATTAGACCAAATCATGGAGCAGGGGTGAACTGGGCTAGTAATGCTTATTTCAATTTCCGACCAGACACTGGATGCCATTCTATGTGACCAAACTATGATCGGTTTTAGATGGGTAGCAAAATAATATTTGAGGAGGTCTGGGGCTCCCAACCCGCCTCTGGATCTAGGGGCAAGTAAGACAGAGCTAGCTATTCGATGAGCTTTATAGTGCCAGATAAAGTTGAGGAATGACCTCTGGGTAGCTTTAAGTTGTGACATTGGGACAGGAATCAGTAGGGTCTCAAATAGATAGAGAAGTCTCAGCAGGACAGACATCTTCAGGACATTGATGCGACCCAAGAGAGAGATGGGATATGTGTCCCATAGTCGCAAGAGTCGGTCAATGTCACGGAATAGTGGGGGGAAGTTGGCCTGGTAAATGTTTGAATAAGAGGAGGTTAGGTTAATTCCTAAGTATTTGAGGGAGTTTGTGCACCAATGATAGGGGTCATTTTGTTGTAGAGCAGTGAGATCAGAGGGTGGGATGAGTATGGTCCGTTTTGTTTGTGTTGATCTTATATCCTGAGAGAAAGCTAAATTCCTTAAGCAGGGCATGAAGGTTTGTGAGGGAAATGTGTGGTCTGGTCAAGGTCAGCAGAATGTCGTCTGCGAATAAGGACAGTTTGTATTCGTTTTGACGTAGAGAGACCCTGCAGATATCAGGGTGAATACGAATGGCAGCAGCCAGGGGTTACAGGCAGAGAATGAAAAGTAGAGGGGATAGCGGACAACCCTGCCTGGTGCCATTACTCAGAGAGAAGGATGGTGATAAGTATGAGGATAATTGAACTTGGGTGGAGGGTCGGGAATATAGAGCATATAATGCGCATATGAAGGGGCCTTTGAAACCATAATTGGCGAGTGTGGCAAACATAAAGGGCCAACTGAGCCTATCAAATGCTTTTTGTGCGTCCAGGCTCAGTAGCAGAGCTCCTCTATTTTCTTTGCATAAGCACCCACAGGACTTCTAGTGTGTTAGTGGCATCACACAGAGCTCCTCTATTTTCTTTGCAGAAGCACCCACAGGACTTCAGTGTGTTAGTGGCATCACACAGAGCTCCTATGGTGTCGTCTTGTGTCTATCGTACCTGCGTGTCTGGCATAGGTCAACACAGGACTTCTAGTGTCTTGTGTTATCGCCTGCGTGTGTTCCTTCGTCCCACCCATCACACTGGAAGAGGGATGAGGAGGAGGAGGAGGAGGAGGATGGAGGATGGTTGTGAGCATGGAGGTGGTGCCTGGCTGGCTGTCCCAACAAAACCAGTGGACTTGCGTGGCAAAGCCTACCTGATCTTTATGTATTAGTCTTGGTTGGTATTAGGTGGGATAATCGGTTAGCTAGGATCTTTGTAAATATTTTGTATTAAAAAAATGCTTCGCAACCCGCGTGACTGCTGTGCTCCAAGTACAGTATCTTTGAGGGCCGGGTTGCAGTGTTGTGGCACCAGCACCAGTGCCTAAGGCACAATTTTTCAGCCCCTGTTTAACAGGGGCGGGTACTTACAATTTTTTTAAAAAAATGCTTCGCAACACGTGTGACTGCTGTGCTCCAAGTACAGTATCTGTGAGGGCCGGGTTGCAGTGTTGTGGCACCAGCACCAGTGCCTAAGGCACAATTTTTCAGCCCCTGTTTAACAGGGGCGTGTACTTACAATTTTTTAAAAAAATGCTTCGCAACACGTGTGATTGCTGTGCTCCAAGTACAGTATCTGTGAGGGCCGGGTTGCAGTGTTTGTGGCACCAGCACCAGTGCCTAAGGCACAATTTTTCAGCCCCTGTTTAACAGGGGCGGGTACTTACAATTTTTTAAAAAAATGCTTCGCAACACGTGTGACTGCTGTGCTCCAAGTACAGTCTCTGTGAGGGGTTGCAGTGTTGTGGCACCAGCACCAGTGCCTAAGGCACAATTTTTTTCAGCCCCTGTTTAACAGGGGCGGGTAATTACAAATCTTGATCTAATAGTTCACAGCAGGGCCCATTCCTGCGCCCACCAAGAGTAACTATGAGGGCCTGCAGTCTTGTGGCAACACCGTCCACCACCACCGCCAAAGGCCCAAATTTTTCTGCCCTGTTCATCAGGTGCTTGCAATTACAAATCTTGATCTAATAACTCACAGCAGGGCCCATTCCTGCGCCCACCAAGAGTAACTATGAGGGCCTACAGTCTTGTGGCAACACCGTCCACCACCACCGCCAAAGGCCCAATTTTTCTGCCCTGTTCATCAGGTGCTTGCAATTACAAATCTTGATCTAATAACTCACAGCAGGGCCCATTCCTGCGCCCACCAAGAGTAACTGTGAGAGCTTACAGTCTTGTGGCAACACCGTCCACCACCACCGCCAAAGGCCCAATTTTTCTGCCCTGTTCATCAGGTGCTTGCAATTACAAATCTTGATCTAATAACTCACAGCAGGGCCCATTCCTGCGCCCACCAAGAGTAACTGTGAGAGCTTACAGTCTTGTGGCAACACCGTCCACCACCACCACCACCCCCAATTTTTCTGCCCTGTTCAACAGGTGCATGCAATTACAAATCTTGATCTATTAACTCATAGCAGGGCCCATTCCTGTGCCCACCAGTCTTGTGGCTACACCAACATCTAATAGGGCAAATTTCTGCAGAGTATATACGCCAGGCCCCTACTTTGAAACATCCAACTTACAAACGACTCCTACTTGCAAATGGAAAGAGAAAACAGGAAGTGAGAGGAAATCTACCCCTAGGAAGGGAAATTCTATCCTGTTAGATTTAATTTGGAAAAAGGTATCTCCTCTCTACTGATACTTTATCACCAATCCTTGTTTCAATTAAAAACCCCACTTTTCCAAAAACATTTGTCATTGGGACGGAAAGTGAGGTGACATGTTCTGAACAGATGTGCAAAGACAGCAAATGTTACAGGGGTGATAACCCCTCCCTATGTTCTCCAAAAAGCTTAAAAATAGATTTTTTTGGGATGGAGCTACACTTCATAATGTACCTGTTCAGATTCTACTTAAGAACAAACCTAAAGCCGCAAGTGGTTTTAAATGGCTTCTTTTTTCCTTTACAAATGTCATTTTGTGCAAGGACAGTTCTAAACACGGGAAACACATGCCACTTCACAGGCATACTTTAGACACCCCCCAGGTACCATATTTAAAGGGAAAATTTCACTTTTTTTTTTCACTTTATGCATCATTAAAATGACTGCTCCCGAAAAAACGTTAGTTTTTAAAAGTTCTTTTTGCATTGATATATGTCCCCTGGGGGCAGGACCCGGGTCCCCAAACCTGTTTTATGACATTAACATGCATATTGGCCGTTGTAATTAGCACTTTTGATTTTGAACGTTCGCGTCCATTATAACGTATAGGGTTCGAAAATTCGCGCGAACTTTCGGTCCGTTCGAAGGTTCTGGTTCGAACCGAACCCGGGGGTGTTCGGCTCATCCCTAGTGATAAGTATGAGGATAATTGAACTTGGGTGGAGGGTCAGGAATATAGAGCATGTAATGCGCATATGAAGGGGCCTTTGAAACCATAATTGGCGAGTGTGGCAAACATAAAGGGCCAACTGAGCCTATCAAATGCTTTTTGTGCGTCCAGGCTCAGTAGCAGGGCTGGTCGTGTTGTTGATCTTTGTAAATATTTTGTAATCTGAATTGAGTAGTGCAATGGGCCTAAAGTTGTCTGGGAGGGAGGGATCTTTATCAGGTTTGGGGATCACGGAAATATGGGCATGGAGGAATTGAGGGTGGGGTTCGGTGCCTTTAAATAGGAAGGAGAATAGGGAGATCAAATGTGGGCTCAAGATTGGTAGGCAGGTCTTATAATAGGAATATGGTAAGTCATCTGGGCCAGGGGATTTTTGGGTAGGGAGATTTTTCACTACGTCGGTCAGTTCCTCAGGAGTGACTGTCGAGTTCAAAGATAGAAGATGGTCCGGGGAGAGTTTGGGTAGATTTAGGGAGTCAAAGAAAGAGTCAAATTTCTCTTGTGTAAAGTTGTAGTGGGGATCTGTCTGCAGGCAGTTGTATAGTTTGCTAAAGAATTCTCCGAAAACTTTAGACATTGTGAGAGGGCAGTAGGTGGGAGTACCATCAGGTTGTTTGAGAAAATCTGGGGATGAGTGGAAGGGGTGGGGTTTCAGTTTGTTTACTAGCATCCTATGGGGCTTATTTGAGTATTCATAGAATTTCTGTTTGGACCACAGAAGGGATTTATCAATTTTTTTCATGTCAAGTGATCTAAGTTGATTGCGTAGAGAGACAACGCCACGGAGCCCAGCCACTGTGGGGGAGGAAAGTAAAAGTCTCTCGGCTTTACGGAGTTTGGAGAGAGTAGAGGAGCGTTGGAGGGCTGCGTCTTTTTTCAGGCGAGAGCCTGTGGCAATGCAGTGTCCCCTAAAGACTGCTTTATGAGCTTCCCACAGGGTGGAGGGCTCCGAGACCGTATCAACATTAAGCTTAAAATACTCAGCAAGGCTATTGGATAAATGTTCTTTAGTTTCAGGGATTCGGAGGAGGGTTTCATTGAGGCGCCAATGACAGGTTCTAGGGGATGCGGAGGACAGGGCAATATCTAGGTGCACTGAGGAGTGATCCGACCAGGAGACGGGATTAATTTCAGACGAGACTGTGGACGTCAGGAGGGGCGAGGAAATAAAGAAATGATTTAATCTGGAGTAAAGTTTGTGAGGGTGAGAGTAAAATGTAAATTGTTTGTGTGTGGGGTGCTTGATCCTCCAGATGTCTAAAAGGTTTTTGGCTCTAATAGGTTTGCGAAATGATTTAGAAAGGTGGTCAGAGTTAGATGGGGTTTTAGACGGGAACAGTACATGTTTGTCTTTACTGGGGGACACGGTCATATTAAAATCCCCGCCGATCACTAGGAAGGGTTGGGAAAACTTGTCTAAGGTGGCAAACATGGTGGTAAGGAAGTGAACCTGTCCAGAGTTGGGAGCATAAACATTAACTATTGTAAGGGATTGGGAGAGAAACATGCAGTCCAGGATAATAAATCTGCCATGGGGGTCCAAGTAGGAGGATTTGATTCGCAAGGGACAGGAGCGATTAATTAGGACCGCCACGCCTGCTTTACCAGACGGGTCAGAGGCCATATAAGATATCGGGAAATGTTTACAAGCAAATTTGAGAGAACCCCCAGGGCGGAAATGGGTCTCCTGGACTAGGATTACATCAGCTTTAGAAGCTTTAAACTCTTTCAGAGCTAACCATCTCTTCTGAACAGAGTTTAAACCTTTGACATTACAGGTGAGAAATTTCAGCGCCATAACAGCTTAACCTGGTAAATAGGCATATGAAAAGAAGCATAGTATGTGTTGGGTAAGGGAATCCATGGTGCAAAGATAATAAGATGGATATAAAAAATAGAAAGTAACCTGACCCTACATAGGGCATTAGCAAAATAGTAACCTAAACATTTACAATCAATGAGATATAAATGTCTCCGGTCAGAGAAAAAGAAACGGAGGAAAAACAGTGAAAACATTCCAGTAAAAATGAAAATGAGGGCAAAGATTGAGATAAGAACAGAAGGAGACAATAAGAAAAAAAAGAAAAAAGAAGAAGTAAGTGAGAATCCATAAGTCATCCGAAGAGAAACCTGGAAGGGCAGAAGCCTCCAGGAAGCCCAGGCCCGAGCCTTGGGCTGGGGAGGGAAGCATGAGGATCACCGAAGATGGGGGGCCGGAGCGTCCTCCGGAGCAGAAGGCCTGGGTCATGAAGAAAAAATAAAAATCAAAATCTTTCTTTTTCTTTTTTAAACCTTGGAAAATGTGGAACTATTGACCCAGGGTTACAAAAAAAAAACAACAGTTGGTGCACCCCATGGCTAAGGGGGTGGATGGGTAGGCCCACTAGGGGGCAATCGGCCAAACAAGAACATCAGAAGGCCAAACACAGGTACCATACACAGCCGTAGCTAAGCGAGAAGTTCCTCAGGTTGGGGGTCTGGAAGATGGTCGCCTCTGGGGAGTGAAGTTAGTTTTGGGTGGCTTCTGTCTCACTGGGGTCCAGATGCGACCCGGAATTCCTGGTGGTTTAGGAGTGGTGGGAAGCGGCATTGGATCCTCATCAGGGAGAGGCGGTAGACCCAGGTTGCGTAAAAAAGCCTCACTTTCCTGGAGGTCACGGAGGGAGTACCGTATGCCATCCCGGGACGCAGAGAGGCGAAAGGGGAATCCCCATCGGTATGAGACCTTGTGGGTCTGGAGGTGGAGTGTCAGCGGGCAAAGGTTTCTTCGTCTTGCCAGGGTGATAGGTGAAAGGTCATTGAAGATCTGGATTCTGGACCCCTTGAAGTCAAGCCTGGATTGATTACGGGTGGCGATAGTTAAAGCTTCTTTGCTGTCGTAGTAGTGGAATCTAACCACCACATCTCTTGGATTGGCTCCAGCTGGAGGTTTAGGGGCTAAGGATCTATGAGCCCTGTCTAAACGCCAGTCAATGTCAGGGATGTTGGGGGCTACTACATTGAACAAACTCAGGAGATAGGAACGAAGGTCTCTGTCTTCTATTTTTTCAGGAATGCCTCTGATCCGTAGATTCTGCCTGTGTTCCCTATTTTCAAGGTCTTCTTGTTGCGCTTGAAGCTGGGTAACTGAGTGTTTAATGGCGGCGTTGTCTTCCTCCAAAATTTGGACATATTGCACTAGCTCATCGAACTTATTCTCAAGGGTGTCTGTGCGATCCCCCAGCTGGTCTATTTCACCCCTCAGCTCTTTAGCAAGTTTCCCCACTTCCTGAGCAATGTTGTGGGTAATGGCTTGGAGCAGGGATTGCAGTTTGGTGTCTAGAATGTCAGCTGTAAGCGGGGCAGGTGATCCCTGTGTTGGAGTGGGTGTATTGTCAAATAAAGTACCTGTTTCAGACTCAAGATGTTCCTGTGTGTCTTGTGCGTCTCTCCCGCCACTCAAGGTTGAGGATGCGGGTTTATTCAGGTAGCGATCCATGGTGGAGGAGGTCTGGGAAGTAAACACTGCGGCGTAATTCTTCCTTTGATCTCCGATTTTACCCATGGGGTGCACGGTCGCTGTGAGAGGATGAGGAGGTGACTCCTGTGGCTAGTAAAGCTTCGGAACAGTCAGCAGGAGTCTTAAGAGGGCGGCAGGGGACGGATCTCCGAGGTTACATGCCCGCCATGTTCAGAGGCCGCACATGTGCCCGAAAAGACTTACTTTCAAAGTGTAACGGGTCTTAGGGGGGGAGGAGGGCCCATCCGCAGTGTGTTCTGCACCCAGGAGGAGACCCTATGCCCAACAAGAGGCAGCAAGTAGGCACCAGGTCACCAGGCCTCAGGGAGCAAGCCAGAGGGCACAGTGGTGATAAGGCTGTGTAGGGTCAGGGCTCGCCTCAGGACACAGTTCCTGTAAGGATGGGGGCACAGGGGAGACAATATAAAGTCACTGTGGTAAAGTACCTGGATTTGGAGGATGTACCCTGCACAGCAGGCCGCAAGATGGCTGCAGGTTGTGGGCGTCTGAGAGTAGCCCTCACGGTTCTTCCGGCAGCACCCTGATCTCCAAACAGTCCAGCCACCTCCTGGTGACAGCCGTCACAAATATGGGTGGATTGGCCGTCCCCCGCACCGCCGATCGCGGCACTTGAGCTCGGAGGTGTTGGAGGCTTCACAGGCCTCAAGATGGCCGCGGGCCGCGGGTGTCCGGGGATCCACTGCCTTGGACCTCCCGGTGTTCGTTTGGGTCCCCACTCAGCTCCGACCTCTTCCGGGAACAGCCCCCAACGATGTGGGTGATTTTGCTGCGATGTGCTGTGCCGATCGCGGCACTCGAGCCCGGGGATGTCGGAGGCCTTACAAGCCTCAAGATGGCGCCGGGTCTCCGCTGTGAGTAGGCTGCGCTCTGACAGGTTATTGTCAGTTCGTGAGCCACAATCTTCCCTGGGGCTAGGGTGGAAGGGGCTCTGTGGGGTGGGGAGATTTTGGAGGCTCACCAGGTCTTTGCTTTTGCTGGATGGCGCTGGATTAACTGCCTGAGATCCGCGCTATAGCCAAATGACGGCTACAGCGCGGATCTATTGTGCCGGGACGATGTCTATTGACGTCGTCCCGGCCACGAGCTGCCTGCGCGCCCCCTGAAGGGCGCGTGCGCTCTGTGATCAGAGAGTCTGTGAGACTCGCTGGATCACAGATCCGAGTAAGGGGTCGATCCCGACCCCTTACCACGTGATCAGCTGTCAGCCAATGACAGCTGATCATGTGATCTTTCATGTGATCTTTCTCCTCGAGGAGAAAAAAAAAAAAGCCGATCACCGGAGGCAGTGAGAGGGACATCAGTCCCTCTCACTGCAATGTGCCCGATCCACTGTGCCCACCTTTGCCCCATTAAAGTGCCTTCTACCAGTGCCCACACTGCCATCTCTCAGTGCCCACAGTGCCATCTCTCAGTGCCCACAGTGCCATCTCTCAGTGTCCACAGTGCCATCTCTCAGTGCCCACAGTGCCAGTGCTGCACATCAGTGTCACCTGCCAGTGCTCATCTGTGTCACCTACCAGTGCTCATCTGTGTCACCTACCAGTGCCCATCAGTGCCACCTATCAGTGCCCATCAGTGCCACCTATCAGTGCCCATCAGTGCCACCCATCAGTGCCCATCAGTGTCATCCATCAGTGCCCATCCGTGCCACCCATCCATGCCGCCCATCCGTGCCACCCATCTGTGCCACCCATCCGTGCCACCCATCCGTGCCCATCAGTGCCATCTTTGCTGTCCCCATCAATACCGACTTATCTGTCCCCACCAGTGCAGCCTATCAGTGCCCACCAGTGCAGCCTATCAGTGCCCACCAGTGCAGCCTATCAGTGCCCACCTGTGCCGCCTCATCAGCGCACATCAATGAAGCAGAAAAATTACCTGTTTGCAAAATTTTATAACAAACTATTAAACATGATTTTTTATTTTTTTAAATTTTCCATCTTTTTTTGTTTGTTTAGCAAAAAATAAAAACACCAGCTGTGATTAAATACCACCAAAAGAAAGCTCTATTTGTGGGAAAAAAATGATAACAATTTCATTTGGGTACAGTGTTGTATGACCGCGCAATTGTCATTCCAAGTGCGTCAGCGCCAAAAGCTGAAAATTGGTCTGGTCACGTCTGACGTCATTGATCGGCATTCCCGATGACAGGGAACCGCCAATCACTGACAGTCAGTGTAGGAAGGGCGGGGAGAGGTTTGTTTACACAAACCTCTCCCCGTTCTTCAGCTCCATAACCCGATCGTGGGATACCAGCGGCGATCGGGGCCGCTGGTCCCGCGGCCGTGGTCACGGAGCTCCCGACCGGGTCGCGAGCGTGTCGCTGGCCCCTCCTCATTTCTCCTCTTCACTTCCCTCCTCTCCGCCCTCCCCCTTCCTCTTTAAATTTATAATGTGTTTTTATATACAACCCTCCCTCCCCCCACATCATCATTTCCTCCCCGTGTAGTGTCTACCCCCCATCCTCACTTTAATCTATATTGTTTATTTACTAAACACACTCCCCCACTCCTATATTTTCAAATAAGTAATATCTCTTTTATGTATATGTATATACACGCACACGTGCACACCCACTGGTGAATCTGTGATCCTCCCTTACCCCTTTCTTTATTTATGAGGTGGAGAGAATCTTATCTCAGCCACCACTATATATCCCTAATAATGTGCCTCTTCATGAGGAGCATAGAGAAGAGGAGAAGAAAAAAAAAAAAAAAAAGGGGGAGAGAAAAAAAATAAATTAATTAATAAAAAAAAGTTGAACATTGAAATATATAAAAAAAAAAAGAGAAAAATAAATAAATAAAAGAAAAAAAGGGAAGGGAGGATGAACAGAAGCGGGAAGGGAAGGGACCGGGCACAGGACCCTAACCTCCACCCTCAATTCCCATATAACTCCTGTAAACCTGAGATTGTTTAAATTCTGACCATCCTTTCCAAATACTAGCAAATCTTGCTTCAGAGTCATTTTGCAAGTGGATTACTTCCTCCATAAGCCTAGTCTTATCTACCCCCCTAAGCCACTCCTTTATTGTCGGGGCCTTTTTGGACCCCCAATGTTTGGGGATCAGTGCCTTTGCCACATTCAGCAAAAAAGGAGTAATTGCTGTTCTATATTTCTTCCTTGTGGAATTTGTCGCATGAAACAGACATTGCCACGGATCCAACCCAATTTCATTTCCACAAATTTTTTGGATTAAATCTATTATTTCCATCCAATATGGTTGAATCAAATGGCACTGCCACCATATGTGAGCATGTGTCCCGACCTCCCCACATTCCCTCCAACATAAAGGAGAAATGTGAGGGTTCATTTTGTGTATTTTTACTGGCACGTAGTACCATTTGACCAATAGGTTATAGTTCATTTCTTTTATCCGCATATCCTTTGAGGTGGAGTGGACATAGTCTAAAACCTTGTTTTTCATTTCTTCAGGTAGTGCCTGATTCAATTCCCTTTCCCAACTCCCGAAAGGGCATGCGGCTCCATCCTCCATAGGGAATATCAATCTCCTATATATATTTGAGATCCCCTCTCTATTTATTCCCCCTTGATCAATTAATTTTTCCCACGAGTTTAACCTAGAAGCATCGCGGAGAGGTTTTGGAAGAGAATCCACAAAATGTTGGAGCTGTCTATATCTCCACACATCCCATGGAGTTGTACCATACCTCTCTCGCAGTTCCGTTAATGAGCACCAAGCATTCCCCTTCAAGACATCCTTAAGCCTCAGCTGGTCTGATAGAGTCCATTTTAGATATTGGTTATTATCTTTCCCTGGCGGGAAAAAGTTATTCCCAGTCAAGGGGGTCAGGGGACTGTTATACTGCCATGAAATGCTATTAAGTAATTTATCCCATACTCTAAATGTTTCCATAGTGATTGATGCTATTTCTCCTGAGAGCCCCCTGTATTGCTTTGGAATCCAAATAATCTGACCCAGGGCAACTTTACTCACACTTTCTTCTAAGGACACCCACTTTTTGTACGGTGAGCCATGGACCCAGTCCACGATCCTCCGTAACACTGCCGCCTCATGATATTTTCCCAGGTCTGGAAGGAACACTCCCCCCTTCTCTCTTGGTCTACTCATTGTTTTATAAGCGATTGGCTCGGTTATTCCATATAAATTTCAACAAAATCAATCTAAGAGTTTTGAAATATGCTCCAGGGTTATTAATCGGCAGGCTTTGGAAGACGAATAGGGCTTTCGGGAGAATCATCATTTTAATCACATTTATCCTACCAAACCATGATAATCTATGTGCAGGGTACACTTTCAGATCTTGTTTGATTTTATTCAATAGGGGAACATAATTATCTTGATATAGATCGATCATTGATACTGCCAGGTATATTCCCAGATATCTCAATCCCTTCTGTTTCCACACAAAGGGAAAAAAGAGCTCTGAGAAGCCTACCCTCAGTTGGGGAAACAGAGATATTTAATATCTCCGTTTTCTCCATGTTGATCCTTAAATTCGAGACAGCCCCATAGCTACTTAATTCTCCCAAGATCTTTGGGAGTGTTTGTAAGGGATATGCTATATAGAACATAATATCATCCGCAAAAGCGCATATCTTATATTCTTGTCCTGCAGTTTCTATCCCTCTAATCTCTTGGTTCGTTCTTATGGAAGCTAAAAAGGGTTCCAGAGAGAACACAAATAGTAAGGGGGAGAGTGGACACCCCTGTCGTGTACCATTATATAGCCTGAAGGGCTCCGATACAGTGCCATTCACCAGGATTTGAGCTGTGGGTTTAGAGTACAAGGCCTCAATCCACCTCAGCATACGTGGTCCTATGCCAAATTTCTGCAATGTCCCCAGCATGAAGTCCCAATCTAGTCTATCAAATGCCTTTTTGGCATCGATTGATAGAAAAAGGACGGGCTTCTTGCTTTTCTTTGCTACATGCATCAATAAAATTGTTTTTAAGATGTTATCCCTTGTTTCTCTCCCAGGGACAAACCCTGCTTGGTCCTTACCTATGTATTCTGGCATAAGTAGCTTCAGTCTCTCGGCCAATATCAAATTAAATAAACCTATGGACACTATATTGTTAGAATGTCCTGTATACTCTAAAGTAACAATTTTTTGGTTGGATCATAACTGTGATGTTAAAAATGTTTAAGAGAATAAGTAAAAATATGATTCACACCTACGGCTTTTTGCTGTATTATGACAACCCCAAAGTGCTACTATTAAATGCTTTATTTTTCAGTTTTCTTTTTTTCTGGCTATTTTTGGTAGTTGTTTAATTTTATACTTGTTTCTGAAAATTATTTTCACATATACAGTTAGTCAAAAATCAACTTACACATTTATAACTGCAACATTTTTGTACTAGACATACCTTTAAATTCAAGTCAGCTGCACAATACTGGCTGTAAATAGTGTGCATTACAATCAAATAATCAGCAACTCTAATTCCACGTACACACGACCGGACTTTTGTGGCAAACTAGGACCGACGGTCTTCCCGATGGACTTTCGGCGGAGTTCCGACAGACTTTCCGAATGACCGGACTTGGCCACATATGAACGGACTAAGTCCGGTCGAAAGTTCCTTTCGTTTGAACGTGGTGACATAAATGGGACAAAAAAATAGCCAGTAGCCAATAGCTGCCCTTGCGTCGTATTTGGTCTGTCGGATCAGCACACAGAAGAACGTTTTTCCCGATTTAAGTCCGTTGGAATTGAGTCCCTCGGATAGATTTGAAACATGTTCAATTTCTAGGTCCGCCAGAATTTTTTCCCGAAAAATAAACGGATTAGCCCAAACACGATTGGATTGTCCGAAGGACTAATCCCATTGGACCTAGTTTGCCGGAAAGTCGGGTCGTGTGTACGCGGCATAAAAATTTTTCCTTTCCTTCCATGTAAATAATTGTAAGATTGAAGTGAATGGGGCTGCACTGTGCCAAAGAAACATTCTGTACATGTTTCCCTTTGTTTTGCATTACTAAAAATGTGCTGCACAATTGTGACTGATACTGTATGTTAAGAGATGAAATACCACTGCTGTATGGAAACTGTACATTTTTTTCGTTAGAATTTGGTTGTCAATCATTAGGTTGTCAAGCGTGCAATAGATTCGTTTTGAGTGGTGGAGAAAGGAATATTGCCTATATTAAGAAAGGACGGCAGTGTCTGTGAGGGTAGAAAGATAGGAAGTCCTATTGGGTGTCGAAAGTTCATTAGAAGGTTAAAAGAGAGAGCAGTGATGGCGGTGGATCAAGGCAGAGATGGGCCTTTAGCGTGGACAAGCCAGGGGGCCCATTTCTTTTGGAATGCTAGAATTTGAAGAAGGGCCTTGGCATACATGTATTCCATGAGACAGTGATTGTTCAGATGTAGAATCACTTCCAGGATAGAAGGAGGATGTGGGGATATCCAGTTTCTAGCAATAGCTAGGTGCGTGGCAATAAGGACAAGGGATATGACATTTCTGGTATGGAAAGACTGCGCTGACCCAAAAGTAAACAGAACAGATGAAAATAGGCTGCAGTAATATGGGATAAACAGAATACAAATAAAAACAAAAAACTGTGCCACAAATATTAAAAATATTAAATAATGCAAATGACGGTCAAAGTCCAACATCAATTGAGAAAAGGAATCAGAAAAGGTCCTATGAAGATCAATAATTTGAAATTGACACTATGATAGATATTAGCTGGAAAGGATATCTTTTCTCTTTCAATTTGTGGATATAGGAATGGTGATATGCAGGAATGGACAGTCCTTTGATGTAATACAAATCTCTATATAACCACCGCTGTGCTCCGCATCTACCGTATATGCTTGAGTATAAGCCGACCCGAATGTAAGCTGAGGCACCTAATTTTACCACAAACAACTGGGAAAACTTATTGACTCAAGTATAAGCCTAGGGTGAGAAATGCGCAGCTACTGTAAGTGGAAAAGAGGGTCAACAATGCCCATTTGCAGCCTCACTGTGCCCATTTGCAGCCATAGGTCCCCCAAACTTCAAACTTGGTAGTTAAGGGTTCCTAAATGCCCCCTAGCTGCAGACAAAGGGTCCCGAAATAACATTGCTGCAGATGGACACAGTTGATCGACTTTGGGGCCCTGTATCTCGGGGTCACTTGGTGCTAGGAACCCCATTGGATATGTTGTAGTGCTAGTTCCACTGGGTTTGAATACTAAATTTGGGGTTCCTAGCACCAAGTGTCCCTGAGATATGGGGCCCCAAATTCGGGTTGGAAAATGTCAAGCACTTTTCTGCAGCAGAGAATGACATTTTCCGAACCGACTTTGGGGCCCCGTATCTCGGGGCCACTTAGTGCTAGGAACCCCATCTTTGGATATGTTGTAGTGCTAGGTCCACTGTGTTGGCATACCAAATGGCCCCGAGATAGGGGGCCCAAAAGTAGGGTCGGAAAATGTAATTTTCTGCTGCAGAAACGTGCTTGACTCCAGTATAAGCCGAGGAGGGCATTTTCAGCACAAAAAAAGTGCTGAAAAACTCGGCTTATACTCGAGTATATACGGTATATAAAGTGCCACCACTGATATATAGGCTGCTTACCAGATATTTGAATATCAAAGGCAATCATATAAACTCGGTAGGGATCTTTGCATGTGGATTTAGGACAAACAGCACAGCACAGCCTCCTCCAGATACATGTGAACCCTTAAGCTCAGCAATCCGTGTATGGCAAGTCAGCATGCACCATAAAAATTAAGAAGAGCACCATAGCATAATACTGTATGATTCTCAATTTATTTAGGTATAAAAAATTTGTACTCACATTTGGTTAAGAGCAAACAGACATTTTAAAACAAACGAACGCCGCTGGCCGGCAATAATGGAGCCCTTCCTCTTTCTAAGATAGCGTGGTGACATCACTGCACATCCTCCCAGAATTGGCTATCTTAGAAAGAGGAAGGGCTCCAATATTGCCGGCCGGCGGCATTTGTTTGTTTTAAAATGCAATGGAATGGGCCAATGGTTCCATAATTAGGGTAAACATTAGGGGAGAAACGGGGCATCCCTGACGGGTTCCATTAGATATGTGGAAGGAGTGAGACAGAATACCAGAGTTCACAACCTTGGCGCTAGGGTTATTTGATAGAGGAATTTGTGTAATGCAGCTTGTTTTCCTGTGATCTCTCCTCATGTGAGGAGGAGGAGGCACTGCTCCGGCGCCATCTTGTGGTTTCTGCATTGCTGCTGTGAAGAAAGATTCTATGAGGCGGCGCGGCTTGTGTGTAGAACAGTATTTATTTTGGGACATACCGTCCAGGTGCCACATGTACCAGCTCTCTCCCTGTGTGGGAAAGCGGGGATGAGAGCTGCTGTGAAGGGCAAATGGTTGCAACAAGTTCCGAGGCTGAGCAGAGCTGGTGAGTCAGAAGTCCATCTTCCTCCGCAGCCGGCCATGTGCCCGGATAACTGCCCACAGAGTAAGATCCAGTATAATTCCAGCCCATTAGCAGCAATCTATTATGCAGTGTTGAAGATTGTTTATAAAATAGATCACTACAGTATTGCTAAAATGTGTATTGTTGGGGCTGGGCTCAGCCCTTCCTTCTCTGAGCTGGCCGCTCAGCTGTTGGCTAATTGCCAGCTCCTATCTCTCCACAGCTACTCACCTATTGATGATTTCCTGCTTGCCAGTCCTGCCTACTTAAGCCGCCCAGCCCAGAGGATCTCTGCCTTTGCCTTGGTCAACATCACAGAGACTATCTCCTGTGTTCCTGTTTAAAGACTTGCTTGGCTGACATCCCTTCTGGCTACAGATCCTGCTTGCTGTTCCACTACACTGATCCCTGACCTTCTGGCTTGGCTGACTGTTACGGTTACCGAACTTTGGCTATGTTTTGACTATGTTTCTTCTATTTTACTTTTATTATTAAACAAGTGTGATTTAACTGTACTTCTTTCTCGGACTAATTTAATGGTTTCTGACAGTAGGCGAAGGCCATGAATTCAGAAGATAGAGTCAATCCACTTGTTTGAAATATTTTTTTTCCAGATTGAATGAGCAGGATCACTGCATGCATCAGTTTGCCATGGTGTTACAAACGCTCCTGAGTGGCACAGATAACCTGGAATCTTCTACTATGGCTGCTCCAGTACAACCTGTGTTGCAGGCCATCCCTTCTGCTGCTCCACTCGAGGCACCCACCTCGAGTATTACCTCTATAAGAGGTATGTCTGGTTTTGCTCCGCTTCCCCAGCAATTTGGGGATGATCCAGTCCAATGCAGTGGGTTTCTCAACCAGGTTGAGATTAGGGATGAGCCGAACACCCCCGGGTTCGGTTCGCACCAGAACCTTCGAACCGACCGAAAGTTCGCGCAGATTTTCAAACCCTATACGTTATAATGGACGCGAACGTTCGAAATCAAAAGTGCTAATTACAACGGCCAATATGCATGTTAATGTCATAAAACAGGTTTGGGGACCCGGGTCCTGCCCCAGGGGACATATATCAATGCAAAAAGAACTTTTAACGTTTTTTCGGGAGCAGTCATTTTAATGATGCATAAAGTGAAAAAAAAAAAGTGAAATTTTCCTTTAAATATGGTACCTGGGGGGTGTCTAAAGTATGCCTGTGAAGTGGCATGTGTTTCCCGTGTTTAGAACTGTCCTTGCACAAAATGACATTTGTAAAGGAAAAAAAGAAGCCATTTAAAACCACTTGCGGCTTTAATGTCATGTCTTGTCCTGGCCGCCATATGGCTGAAAATCCTTGAGAAAAATGGCATGGCTACCCCATCACCCCCCCCCCACCCCAGCAACTTTGGGTCTTGTATGGATATTAAGGGGGACCCCGCACCCAAAATAAAACCCTATACCTACAACCCTATATACTCTGAACAGCAGTATATAGGTGGTGCAAACAAGACACGGACTGTAGGTTTGTTCTTAAGTAGAATCTGAACAGGTACATTATGAAGTGTAGCTCCATCCCAAAAAAATCAATTTTTAAGCTTTTTGGAGAACATAGGGAGGGGTTATCACCCCTGTAACATTTGCTGTCGTTGCACATGTGTTCAGAACATGTCACCTCACTTTCCGTCCCAATGACAAATGTTTTTGGAAAAGTGGGGTTTTAATTGAAACAAGGATTGGTGATAAAGAATCAGTAGAGAGGAGATACCTTTTTCCCAAATTAAATCTAACAGGATAGAAGGGGTAGATTTCCTCTCACTTCCTGTTTTCTTTCCATTTGCAAGTAGGAGTCGTTTGTAAGTTGGATGTTTGAAAGTAGGGGCCTGGCGTATATACTCTGCAGAAATTTGCCCTATTAGATGTTGGTGTAGCCACAAGACTGGTGGGCACAGGAATGGGCCCTGCTGTGAGTTAATAGATCAAGATTTGTACTTGCATGCACCTGTTGAACCGGGCAGAAAAATTGGCGGTGGTGGTGGACGGTGTTGCCACAAGACTGTAAGCTCTCACAGTTACTCTTGGTGGGCGCAGGAATGGGCCCTGCTGTTAGTTATTAGATCAAGATTTGTAATTGCAAGCACCTGATGAACAGGGCAGAAAAATTGGGCCTTTGGCGGTGGTGGTGGACGGTGTTGCCACAAGACTGTAGGCCCTCATAGTTACTCTTGGTGGGCGCAGGAATGGGCCCTGCTGTAAACTATTAGATCAAGATTTGTAATTACCCGCCCCTGTTAAACAGGGGCTGAAAAATTGTGCCTTAGGCACTGGTGCTGGTGCCACAACACTGCAACCCCTCACAGATACTGTACTTGGAGCACAGCAGTCACACGTGTTGCGAAGCATTTTTTTTTAAAAATTGTAAGTACACGCCCCTGTTAAACAGGGGCTGAAAAATTGTGCCTTAGGCACTGGTGTGGTGGCATGGATCATTGAGGAGGAGGAAGAGGATAGTCAGTGAACATAAGAGGACAGTCACTCAGCATCAGCATAGGCAGTCTTGAAGGGATGTGACATTATAAATTATTCCGTTATATCCGCTTCAGGTGCCTGGTAGCTGGTGGTGATCCAAGACTGATTCATTTTGATGAAGGTCAGTCGATCAACCGAGGCGGTGGACAGGCGCACCCTATGATCGGTGACAAATCCTCCAGCAGCACTGAATGTGCGTTCGGAAAGAACGCTGGAGGCAGGACAGGCCAGTAGCTCAATTGCATACTGTGCAAGCTCTGGCCAGTGATCCATCCTCAGGACCCAGTAAGCCAGAGGATTTTCGGTGGGAAAGGTGTCCAAGTCTGACCTTGCCCCAAGGTATTCCTGCACCATGTATATCAGACGCTGGCGATGGTTGCTGGAACCGATCATACCTTGGGGCTGCGGACTAAAAAATTGTCTGAACGCATCGGTCAGACGTCCACCTTCCCCACCGCTCCTTCTGCTACTGACCGAAGCCTCAGCAACTCGTCGCCCAGGACCAGGAGTTTGTAACCTCCCAGTTTCTGGGAACGCGTTGCACAGACCTTTCTGCAAGGCCTCCCTGAGATGTCTCATCCTCTGCTCCCTCTGCGACGGCAAGATAAGGTCCGCAACCTTACCCTTGTACTGTGGATCAAGGAGAGTGGCCAGCCAGTAATGGTCCCTCTCCTTGATCCGAAGAACACGAGGATCCTTCCGCAGGCTTTGCAGGATCAGGGAGGCCATGCAGCATAGGTTAGCTGAGGCATTCGGTCCGGAGTCTTCTGGGTCACTGAGGATGACATGATCGCCAGCCACCTCCTCCCAGCCACGTACAAGTCCACTGGTTTGTTGGGACTGTACATCATCCCTAAAAGACTGCTGCTGCTGATGCTGAGTGCCAGGCTCCACCTCCATGCTCACACAATCCTCCTCCTCCTCCTCATCCTCATCCTCTTCCTGTGTGATGGGTGGGACAGAAGGAACACTGTCCGGATAAAGGGGGCCTTGAGAGGCAAGGAAGTCCTCCTCTTCCTGCCTCTGTTCTGCCTCAAGTGCCCTGTCCATTATCCCACGCAGCGTATGCTCCAACAGGTGGACAAGAGGTACAGTGTCACTGATGCATGCACTGTCACTGCTCACCATCCTCGTGGCCTCCTCAAATGGTGAGAGGACAGTGCATGCATCCCTGATCATGCTCCACTGACGTGGGGAAAAAAAAAACAAGCTCCCCTGACCCTGTCCTGGTGCCGTAGTCGCAAAGGTACTCATTGATGGCCCTCTGCTGCGTGTGCAGTCGCTGTAGCATGGCCAACGTTGAGTTCCACCTGGTGGGCATGTCACATATTAGGCGGTTCTTGGGCAGGTTCAGCTCCTTTTGCAGCTCAGTCAGCCGAGCACTGGCATTATAAGATTGGCGGAAATGCACACAGACTTTCCTGGCCTGCCTCAGGACATCCTGTAAGCCTGGGAACCTGCCCAAGAACCGCTGCACCACCAGGTTGAGGACGTGAGCCATACAGGGCACATGGGTGAGCTGCCCCTGTCGCAGGGCAGAGAGGAGGTTGGTGCCATTGTCAGAAACGACCATTCCTGGCTTAAGCTGACGTGGCGTCAACCACCTCTCGGCCTGCCCCTGCAGAGCTGCCAGAACCTCTGGCCCAGTGTGGCTCCTGTCCCCCAAACACACCAGCGCAAGCACGGCATGGCATCTTTTTGCCTGCGTACTTGCGTAGCCCCTTGTACGCCTACGGAGCACCGCTGGTTCCGAGGACAGAGCACTGGAGGAAGAAGAAGAGGAGGGGGTGGAGGAGAGAGGTGTGTCACAACCAGTAGCAGTAGTAGCGTTTTGGAGGCGTGGTGGCGGAACAACCTCCAACACTACTGCACCTTGTCCTGCATCCCTCCCAGCTGCCAATAGAGTGACCCAATGGGCCGTGAAAGAAAGGTAACGTCCCTGTCCATGCCTGCTGGACCATGAGTCAGCGGTAATATGCACCTTACCGCTGACCGCCCTGTCCAGCGAGGCATGGACATTGCCTTCCACATGCCGGTAGAGAGACGGAATCGCCTTCCGTGAGAAAAAGTGGCGTTTGGGAACCTGCCACTGAGGAACCGCACATTGAACAAACTCACGGAAGGGGGCCGAGTCTACCAACTGAAAAGGCAGCAGTTGAAGTGCTAGCAATTTAGCCAAGCTAGCATTCAACCGCTGGGCATGTGGATGGCTGGGAGTGTACTTCTTTCGACGGTCCAGCAGCTGGGGCAGGGAAATTTGCCTGGTAGAATCGGACGTCGGTGTACTGCAAGTACTTGGTTGTGACACACCTAATTCTACACCTTCAGTCCTCTCACAGCAGCTTTCAGAGAGGACTGAAGGTGTACTGGGGATGGAGATCCCAGCTGATGAGGAGCAAGGAGAGGTCCGCTTAGTTCTTTGGTGTGGGTCTTTTATGTGTGCCTGCCAACGAGCTGCATGGCAGGTCGACATATGTCTGCTCATGCTTGTGGTGCCCAAGCGGCTGATGTTTTGGCCACGCGAGATACGCTTGAGACAAATATTGCAAATAGCAGTGGTGCGATCTGATGCACTCGTCTCAAAAAAGGCCCACACCAAAGAACTTTTCTGATAACGTGCAGAGGCAGCGCCCTGCACAGGCGGAGCTCTGCGGTGTTGTACAGTTGCTGTGCTGGCCTCTACCTGGCCTCCAGGGGGCATCCTGCCTCGTTGGACATGTGACGCCGCATCCTCTTCCTCCTCGTCCTCCTCCTCATCCTCTCTCCCTTCAGGCACCCACGTGGAGTCAGTGACCTCATCATCCCCTCCCTCTTCACCACTAGAGCAAACCTGGCAGTAAGCTGCAGCTGGTGGAACAGTACTGCCAGATTCCTCAAGCTGGGTATCATCATCCGAGCCTTCGAATCGTTGGGCATCCTCCTGGAGCATGTACCCAACACTGTGCTCAAAGAGTTCGGGGGACTCCTCAGGAGGACATGGTGGGTCTAGGGAAGGGGTGGCTGATGATGCCATTGAGTACGCGTTGGCAGCTGCTCTGCCAGTACCCTGAGCCTGGGTGAGAGAGGATGAGGAGGATGAGGAGAGCTTGGTCATCCATTCTACCAAGCCTTCAGCATGATGCGGCTCCACATGTCCAGCTGCCGAAAACAAAGACGAGCGTGTCCCATGGCCACGTGCTGATGACGATGCACGACCACGTCCACGGCCACGGCCACGTCCACTAGAAACAGAGCCTGCCTGCCCTGTGTTCTTGGCTCTGCACGCTCTGCCTCCCCTTGGTGGTCTTCCAGCCATTGTAGTCGGTAGTCCTGTGGGTGCTGCTGAGAAGAATAAATAGGAGCTCTGTGTGATGCCACTAACACACTAGAAGTCCTATGGGTGCTTCTGCAAAGAAAATATAGGAGCTCTGTGTGATGCCACTAACACACTAGAAGTCCTGTGGGTGCTGCTGAGAAGAAAATATAGGAGCTCTGTGTGATGCCACTAACACACTAGAAGTCCTATGGGTGCTTCTGCAAAGAAAATATAGGAGCTCTGTGTGATGCCACTAACACACTAGAAGTCCTGTGGGTGCTGCTGAGAAGAAAATATAGGAGCTCTGTGTGATGCCACTAACACACTAGAAGTCCTATGGGTGCTTCTGCAAAGAAAATATAGGAGCTCTGTGTGATGCCACTAACACACTAGAAGTCCTGTGGGTGCTGCTGAGAAGAAAATATAGGAGCTCTGTGTGATGCCACTAACACAGTACAAGTCCTATGGGTGCTTCTGCAAAGAAAATAGAGGATCTCTGTGTGATGGGACTAACACACTTCAAGTCCTATAGGTGCTTCTGGGAACAAAATATAGGATCTCTGTGTGATGGGACTAACACACTACAAGTCCTATGGGTGCTTCTGGGAAGAAAATATAGGTCTGTGTGATGGGACTAACACACTTCAAGTCCTATAGGTGCTTCTGGGAACAAAATATAGGATCTCTGTGTGATGGGACTAACACACTTCAAGTCCTATAGGTGCTTCTGGGAACAAAATATAGGATCTCTGTGTGATGGGACTAACACGCTACAAGTCCTATGGGTGCTTCTGGGAAGAAAATATAGGTCTGTGTGATGGGACTAACACACTTCAAGTCCTATAGGTGCTTCTGGGAACAAAATATAGGATCTCTGTGTGATGGGACTAACACACTTCAAGTCATATAGGTGCTTCTGGGAATAAAATATAGGATCTCTGTGTGATGGGACTAACACACTACAAGAACTATGGGTGCTTCTGGGAAGAAAATATAGGTCTGTGTGATGGGACTAACACACTTCAAGTCCTATAGGTGCTTCTGGGAACAAAATATAGGATCTCTGTGTGATGGGACTAACACACTACAAGTCCTATGGGTGCTTCTGGGAAGAAAATATAGGTCTGTGTGATGGGACTAACACACTTCAAGTCCTATAGGTGCTTCTGGGAACAAAATATAGGATCTCTGTGTGATGGGACTAACACACTACAAGTCCTATGGGTGCTTCTGGGAAGAAAATATAGGTCTGTGTGATGGGACTAACACACTTCAAGTCCTATAGGTGCTTCTGGGAACAAAATATATGATCTCTGTGTGATGGGACTAACACACTTCAAGTCCTATAGGTGCTTCTGGGAAGAAAATATAGGTCTGTGTGATGGGACTAACACACTTCAAGTCCTATAGGTGCTTCTGGGAACAAAATATAGGATCTCTGTGTGATGGGACTAACACACTACAAGTCCTATGGGTGCTTCTGGGAAGAAAATATAGCTCTGTGTGATGGGACTAACACACTTCAAGTCCTATAGGTGCTTCTGGGAACAAAATATAGGATCTCTGTGTGATGGGACTAACACACTTCATGTCCTATAGGTGCTTCTGGGAAGAAAATATAGGTCTGTGTGATGGGACTAACACACTTCAAGTCCTATAGGTGCTTCTGGGAACAAAATATAGGATCTCTGTGTGATGGGACTAACACACTTCAAGTCCTATGGGTGCTTCTGTGAACAAAATATAGGATCTCTGTGTGATGGGACTAACACACTACAAGTCCTATGGGTGCTTCTGGGAAGAAAATATAGGTCTGTGTGATGGGACTAACATACTTCAAGTCCTATAGGTGCTTCTGGGAACAAAATATAGGATCTCTGTGTGATGGGACTAACACACTTCAAGTCCTATGGGTGCTTCTGTGAACAAAATATAGGATCTCTGTGTGATGGGACTAACACACTACAAGTCCTATGGGTGCTTCTGGGAAGAAAATATAGGTCTGTGTGATGGGACTAACACACTTCAAGTCCTATAGGTGCTTCTGGGAACAACATATAGGATCTCTGTGTGATGGGACTAAACACTTCAAGTCCTATAGGTGCTTCTGGGAACAAAATATAGGATCTCTGTGTGATGGGACTAACACACTACAAGTCCTATGGGTGCTTCTGGGAAGAAAATATAGGTCTGTGTGATGGGACTAACACACTTCAAGTCCTATAGGTGCTTCTGGGAACAAAATATAGGATCTCTGTGTGATGGGACTAACACACTTCAAGTCCTATAGGTGCTTCTGGGAACAAAATATAGGATCTCTGTGTGATGGGACTAACACACTACAAGTCCTATGGGTGCTTCTGGGAAGAAAATATAGGTCTGTGTGATGGGACTAACACACTTCAAGTCCTATAGGTGCTTCTGGGAACAAAATATAGGATCTCTGTGTGATGGGACTAACACACTTCAAGTCCTATAGGTGCTTCTGGGAACAAAATATAGGATCTCTGTGTGATGGGACTAACACACTACAAGTCCTATGGGTGCTTCTGGGAAGAAAATATAGGTCTGTGTGATGGGACTAACACACTTCAAGTCCTATAGGTGCTTCTGAGAACAAAATATAGGATCTCTGTGTGATGGGACTAACACACTACAAGTCCTATGGGTGCTTCTGGGAAGAAAATATAGGTCTGTGTGATGGGACTAACACACTTCAAGTCCTATAGGTGCTTCTGGGAACAAAATATAGGATCTCTGTGTGATGGGACTAACACACTACAAGTCCTATAGGTGCTTCTGGGAAGAAAATATAGCTCTGTGTGATGGGACTAACACACTTCAAGTCCTATAGGTGCTTCTGGGAACAAAATATAGGAGCTCTGTTTGCTGCCAGTGCCTGCCACGAACACACTACAAGTCCTATAGGTGCTTCTGGGAACAAAATATAGGAGCTCTGTTTGCTGCCAGTGCCTGCCACGAACACACTACAAGTCCTATAGGTGCTTCTGGGAACAAAATATAGGAGCTCTGTTTGCTGCCAGTGCCTGCCACGAACACACTACAAGTCCTATAGGTGCTTCTGGTAACAAAATATAGGAGCTCTGTTTGCTGCCAGTGCCTGCCACGAACACACTACAAGTCCTATAGGTGCTTCTGGGAACAAAATATAGGAGCTCTGTTTGCTGCCAGTGCCTGCCACGAACACACTACAAGCCCCTCTTTCTAAATGAATCTTTCTAAATGAATCTTTCTAAATGAATCTTTCTAAATAAATCTTTCTAAATGAATCTAGCAGAGTGACACAGAATGAGCCTGCTCTCTCTAACGCCGGAACGCATGTGACCGGCGCCGACGGCGTGGCGGCCTTTTATAAGAGGGGGCGTGTACTAAAGCCCCTGAGCTGTAATTGGCTACAGGCGTCCTGCCTGTAGCCAATTATGGCTCTCCGAGTTTCCAGCGCTGTGATTGGCCAAGCATGCGGGGTCACAGTGCATGCTTGGCCAATCATCAGCCAGCAATGCACTGCGCCGGCCGCGCCGGCCGCAAGGCATTGCGGGGCCGCTCGCATCACACGAATGTGATGCGAGCGGCCAAAATAGTTCTGGGCTCGCCGAGCGAGCGAACACCCGGTGCTCGATGCGAACATGGGTTCGCATCGAGCACCGGGCCCATCCTTAGTTGAGATATACTTTGAGATGCTGCCTCAGGCATTTCCCACTGACAGAAGCATAGTAGGTTTCATGATATCTTTGCTTTCTATATCAATCTTATTTTATTATACATTAATTATACGAACTAAGACATTTTTAGTCCATTACATGGTTGCTCAAAAGTTGAGTCACTTAATTAATCCAACATAATTCTTGTAAATGTCTTTACACATAATTACCATTACTTCACCAAACAAGACAGTACAGATAATAAACCAACACTCAGTACAAACACAATGAAAAAAACAACACAAACACACAAAAAAAAAAAAAAGGGAAAACACAGATTTATATCCCAACATTCCCCCTCTTGATCTCCTTTACCCAATTGTTTATAAATTCCGGTGGCTCCGAGTAATATTTTGTGATAAGCATCTTATATATCTTCGAAAGAACGTGTTTTGGTTTGGAATCTTGTAACAGGAGACTTTCAACTTGGGTTGGCTCTCTGTATAAGGATCTATTAAATGAAATAGATGACCAAAAAGACATTAATTGCCAATATTCCATCCTTTGTATACCTGATGGTTGTTGCGTAGGGAATAGGTTTTGTAAGGAGGGGACTCTTCCTTGACAGAGAGTTTGACCCAATCTTGGATGGGACTCTTTGTTCCAGATTAAAAAATGTGTACGGTTTACTGCCGGTGGAAAGTTGGGGTTGTCAAAAAGCGGGGTCATTGGTCCATCAAAGGAGGACAGTTCTAGCTGTACAACTGTTTTTGCCCAAATTTTCAATAGATGAGATGTAAGGGGGGGCATATTTTTTTGTAGCTCTCGACCGATATCTCTGGTGGATAGGTTTAACCAAGGTATCACCTTAAGGTCCAGTTGGTTTAACCCCTGTTCTATTTCTACCCATTGTTTAATTTTAGGGTGATGGAACCAGTTCACTAGTCTAGTCAAGACTGCCGAAGCATAATAATAATACAGATCAGGTGCACCTACTCCTTTATTCTTTGGGGCTAATAATAATTTCTTGCGTAATCTAGGTTTCTTGTATCCCCAGATAAATTTTACAAATGCTGTTTGTAAATTTGAGAAAAAAGATCTGGGGATAGGCACAGGGATAGTTTGAAAAAGTTATAAGAAGCGTGGTATTATATCCATTTTTAGTATATTGATCCTCCCAAACCATGAATGTTGTTTAGCATCATATTTTTTCAAATCTAGTAGAGTACGTTGCAAGAGAGGGATATAGTTCATTAGATAGAGGTTGATTGGGTCGGAAGGAATCTTAATACCTAAATATTTCAGCGCTTTTGAACAAATTTTTAACGAAAAATTGTTTCTTATATCTATAATTTGTTGTGATGTTAGTGATATATTAAGGATTTCTGATTTCTGAATATTTACTTTAAAGTTACTCAAAGTTCCAAAACGCTGGAATTCAGATATTATAGAAGGTAATGAAATATGGGGGTTAGTAACATAAAGTAATAGATCGTCAGCAAATAGAGCTAACTTTACTTCCTTTTGCCTAATTTTTATGCCTGTTATAGATGGGTTCTGTCTAATTGCTGTTGCCAAATACTCCATCACTAAAACATAAAGTAGGGGGGAAAGTGGGCATCCCTGGCGTGTGCCATTTTGTATACTAACACTCGATGTCAGCGATCCATTAATCTTTATCCTGGCCGCTGGGCCAGTATAGAGCGCCATAATTTTATTGAATAGATTTGCCCCCATACCTATTTGTATTAATGCTTGTTTGAGAAAAAGCCATCCTACCCGGTCGAATGCCTTTTCTGCATCGACTGAGAAAAGGCATACTGGTATTTTAGCTGTTTTGGCATGATTCATTAGGAGAAAAGTTTTAATCGTGTTGTCGCGTGCTTCTCTTTCTTGAACAAATCCTACCTGGTCTGTATGTACTAGACCGGGGAGGAGAGGTTGAAGACGGAGCGCTATCAATTTGGCATAGATTTTTATATCTACCCCAATCAAAGATATTGGTCGATAGCTAGAGCATAGTGTTGGGTCCTTGTCTGGTTTTGGAATCAAAGTAATATGCGATTCTAAAGACTGTTTTGGAAATTGGTTATTGAGAGAAATAGAGTTAAATACTTGAAGCATAAATGGTGATAGCTGTTCTTTATAGGTTTTATAAAATTTTGGGGTGAGGCCTGGACTTTTATCTGATGGTATATTAGTGATTACATCTAATAGTTCTTTTTGTGAAAAGGGTGCGTCCAGAGAGATCTCATTACCATCATCTATTATTGGTAATGCGTTTTCTCGTACATAACTTTCAATATCGTTCTCTTCTAAAGAGGATATTGGGGGCAAATTGTATAGGGCCGAAAAGTATTCCTTAAATATTTGTTGGAGGGTTAATGGGTCCGATGTAAGCTCTCCCGATGTTTTTTTTATACTTGATATAAAAGTTTGGGAAGATCGTGGATGCAGTTTATTAGCTAACAGTCTCCCACATTTATTCTCATACCTATACCTACCTAGAGCTTGCCTCTGTTGGTATGAACTATGATAGGTGTCATAAATCTGTAGTAAGGACGACCTTGTGCGTGTTATGTCAGCTAATAGCTCTGCCGATGGGTGAGTTTTATGTTGAGTTTCTAGCGAGCTAAGATTTGTCAGGGTAGTTTCAATATTTTTAGACTTTTCTTTCTTGATGCGCGAACCATGTTGAATGAACACCCCCCGGAGTACAGCTTTGAAAGCTTCCCATTTTATAGGGAGTGCAGTTTCGTCTTGTTCGTGGTCTGTAATAAAGTTATCAATTGTAGCTATAATTGCCCTATGACAGGTTTGATCTGCCATTAGTTTATCGTTCAGGCGCCAGGACCAATTTGTCCCCTGCGTTTGGGGAGAGGTTATTGTTAAAAATACTGGGGAGTGGTCGGACCAAATAAATGATCCTATTTCCATTTGCGGGTGCCATTCAAGTATTTTAGGACCTGTTAGAAAATAATCTAACCTACTGTATGTTTTATGTGCTAAAGAGAAATAAGTATAGTTAGGGTCTTTAGGATTTAGGATCCGCCAAAGGTCAAGTAGCCTATGGTCAAAATTTTTTTTTTTAAGTACTCTCAAACAGGAGTATGAAGTATTTGATCTTTGGGCTGAAGTGTCTAGTGTAGGATCCAGAGCTAGATTGAGATCTCCCCCTACAAGGACTGTACCTTCTGCGAATTCAGCTAGAAGGTTAAGATACCTTGAAATTATTGTTGTTTGGGCTTGGTTTGGGATATAGAAATTTGCAATTGTGAAAGTTTTATTCCATATTTTAATTTTTAGAAAGAGATATCTACCATTTTGGTCTGCTTTATGATTCAAATATTGTATCGGCAACTGTTTATGAAAAGCAATAGATACCCCTCTTGCTTTAGAACTTGGCATAGTACTATGGAACCATTGAGAGTAATGTTTACGTGAACACACTGGAATGCTACCTGTGCGGAAATGGGTCTCCTGGAGTAAAATAATGTCTACCTTTGCTTTATGCATACTATAAAGAATTTGACCTCTTTTTGATTTGTTATTCAATCCTTTAACATTATAGGTGCAGAGCTTCAACACAGCCGGGGACGAGTAATTTACTGCCATGATAGGTAAATGGGAGACTGAAGGGGAGAAGGAGGAAGACAGAGGGGGCACAAAAAAAAAAAACACACAAATAGGTTTCGAGAGGATCCCTCTCACAAATCCCAATGCTACTCTGGGAAATGCACACTAATAACTCTTCGGGGAAAGAGAAAGAAAAAAAAAAAAAAAACACACAGGTCCCCTAAGATTTTGGGATATATCCCAAAAAAAACCCCCAAGCCCTACCAGAGGACTGGGGTACCTATTAAGGGGAAAAAGACTTAGCGGGCACGGAGGGTACCTCTCCGCAGTGAATCCGGACTTTCAATCTTTTATAATAAAGTTGGTGATTTATATAATTAAATACCTCTTAGAGCCATCTCCCCCCACTTCAACCTCCCTCCCCCCACCCCCCCTCCCTCATATATAACTCGAGCATATCATAAACTGTATACCTCCCAGTGCATAAATAGTACGACATAAAGGTACAAATACAAAAAGGGGAGAAAGAAAATAATAAAAAAAAATAAATAAAAAATAAAAAGAAATGAAAACAGTGAGTACACATGCTGTGTATCTACGCTATAATCATACATATATTCAAAACTATAAACTGTATGCTTTATATCATAAATCTTGGAATTTCTACCATGTGTCCAAGACTCTGGTTGTTACCACCCCTCATTTAGCCCATGCAATATGGTTGCAGAAAAATCGCTCTGTGTAATATAATTATCAAAAGTTTATAGTTGCACGGGTATTTCGGTTCTGGAGTTAATAGTTCTGTTTTAGTATTGACTCCCTTGAGGGAAGGGAGGATGCGAGAATATGCAGTGAAAGTACAATTGGGGGAAAGGGGAAGAGAGATGGGGAAGAAGAAATACAAATAAAAAAAAAAGAGAGAGAGAAAAGAGGTGAAAAGAGAAAAAAAGGAGCAAAGAAGAGAAAGAGAAAGAGTGGGAGAGGGGCGGGGCCCCTCCAACAAAACTCTCCAGCCTAGCCACTCTATAAACAATAATTATTTCCGTGCTTTTATTAGCCGATTAGTCTTTACTGTTGTCTTGCTGTTTTGTTGCCTCACCCCCCCGACGTTCAGTCCTTCTAAACGGTGTATATGTCTGGGGCCAAATTATTGGCGGGAGGTCTGGTAGTCCCATAACAGTTTGTATTGTCGGAATGTCTGATGGATCACGTAGGTTATACCACCTACCCTCTTTTTTAATTTGCAATTGGAAAGGGAAATTCCAGCGATATACAATATTGCGATCTTGCAGCATTTTAAGTAATGGCCTTAACGCCTTCCTCTTCTCCAATGTAAATGGGCATAGGTCGTGTAGTAATTGAATGGGGTTCTCCATAACTTTAATCTGTCCCCTCTCTCTAGATTTTCTCATAATTTCCTCCTTGTCTATGAAAAAATGAACACGGCAAATGATGTCCCTTGGTTTATCTGGATCTGTGTTGCGTGGTCCAAGAGACCGATGGACTCTGTCTAGCTCTAGAGTTGTTTCTTCTGGTCTCCCCAGTAACGATGTAAAAATTTTATTAACTGTTGGGGTTAGTTCTTCTGCCCTAACTGTCTCGGGCAATCCCCTGATCCTAATATTGTTGCGTCTATTACGATTATCTTGATTCTCCATTAGCTCGAACAATGTATATATTTGTGATTCTTGAGCATCTATGCGTTTTTCCTGTAAATGCACATGATCTGCTAACGTATCTACAGAGTGCTCCACCTCTGCTATTTTCAACCCAGTAGCCTGTAATTCTGTGTTTACAGTGTGAAGCTCTTTGTGGAAACCATATTCTAGACGTTGTACAAAGGCCTCCATCTCATTGCGAGTTGGTAGGGCTCTAAGGAAGTCCCATAGGCCACCAGCCTCCGATCCTATTTCCTTGTTCGTGCTGTCTCCTATTACCTCCCCTGTTTTGTCCATGCACTCAATAGTGTTACTGGGTGTTGAATATATTACATTGTCTAGCCCCTTCACATTCACATTTCTATATATAGTACCTGATATAGCCGGGTCTGTAGATTCTGTGGTTTCCATCGGATCCATAAAGTCTGTGCGTTTATGGTGTTCCGAGTGTGTAATCCCGTCCGAGGGTCCAGAAGATGTTGGCCCATATCTTTGCGTTCTGAGAGAGCCTTGGTCTGGTCAAACCCTCCATGGGAGACGCAAAAACCTGTTGTCTTGAGTTACCCTGAGTTTGTGGCATTCTTTCAAAGGGTATTTGATGTTCCCACACACTCCGCTTTTGCTGCCAAGTGCCTCATGTCCATCAAACAGAGTATGAGAACTGAATGTGTAAAAGCGGATACTGCGCCAAACAGAGAATATGTCTAGCTGCTAGCACGGCAATCAGACTCAATTGTGCAAAACATAAAACATTAAAACGTGCAGCGCTTGTATGGATCGGTACATCAAAAAGATATAAAAAGATAAATGTCCCTGCTTTGCACAAAGCGACACAGGAGATTGAAAGCCTGTGAGCAGCAATGCATAACAGGTATATCTTATACTGAGAGAATCACTCGTGTAACGTGAGTGAAAAAAGAAGGGGTATTTAACCGCTTCAATACCCGGCCATAGTCATATGACGCCCACAAGGTGGATCTACCATCCTGGGTGGGCGTCATATGACGTCCTCGGATTCCCGGCCACCTGGGGGGCGCGCGCGCGCGCCCGCGGCATCGCTCGGGACCTGGTGCGAGTGCCCGGTGGCCGCGATGTCCGCCGGGCACCCGCGATTGCCCGTTAAAACAACGGGACCGGGCGGGACCGGGGCGCTGTGTGTTAAAACACACAGCTCCACGTCCTGTCAGCGGGGAGGAGACCGATCATGTGATCCCAGTACGGAGGATCACATGATCGGTCTCCTCCCCTTAAGTCCCCTCCCCCTACAGTTAGAATCACTCCTATTAGGGACACACATTAACCCCTCCAGCGCCCTCTAGTGTTAACCCCTTCCCTGACAGTCACATTTACACAGTAATCATTGCAATTTTATAGCAACGATCGCTGTGTAAATGTGAATGGTTCCAAAAATGTGTCAAAAGTGTCCGAAGTGTCCGCCGCAATGTCGCAGTCACGAAAAAAAAATCGCAGATCCCCGCCATTACTAGTAAAAAAAAAAAAATTCAATAAATCTATCCCCTATTTTGTAGACGCTATAACTTTTGCGCAAACCGATCAATATACGCTTATTGCGATTTTTTTTACCAAAAATATGTAGAAGAATACGTATCGGCCTAAACTGAGGAAAAAAATAGTTTTTTTTTAAAAAAATGGGATATTTATTATAGCAAAAAGTAAAAAATATTGTGTTTTTTTTCAAAATTGTCGCTCTTCTTTTGTTTATAGCGCAAAAAATAAAAACCGCAGGGGCGATCAAATACCACCAAAAGAAAGCTCTATTTGTGGGAAAGAAAGGACGTCAATTTTGTTTGGGTGTAACGTCGCACGACCACGCAATTGTTAGTTAAAGCGACGCAGTGCCGAATCGCAAAAAGTGCTCTGGTAAGGAAGGGTGTTTAAAAGCCCTGTATTGAAGTGGTTAACAACCTATATTAATGAGACGATCTAACCGTGAGAAGGATCGTAGGCACATAAGGTGTAAATCCAAGTAAAGCGTGATGGAAAACAAGCTACCATAGACGGTGTGAATGTCTAGTGTATAATAACGTTTCACAGTTCTAGACTCATGTAGTGATACAGTGTGGTGTACAGACCAGCTAGAATGCTAATGCGATTTCAAGTTTAGATGTGAATGTGTTAAATCAGGAAAATAAAAAAATGCAGTTTAGAGAGGACTGGCTATTAAACCGTCCTGTTATAGTAGTGCAATACAGTGAGTGTGTATATTAAAATTATGTATATAATTCTGGTGTAGTTAACGTCAGCCTAAACAGTTATGCAAAATTGTACTAGTGCTTGCTTGGAATTCAACATCTACACAGTAAACCATGCGGTCAAGTTGAAATAGGCCCCAAATAATTTCTTATAAGGAATATAGTTATCAAATCTAAAACAGTTACGCTATGCGTTTTTGTGCAAAAATCGCATTTGTACAGCAAAAGTTACAAATATAGATATCCAAGTGCAAAGGCAGTAAACTGCGATTGAATGGTGATACAAATGTATAATCTGATCCCAGGGGGTTGTGACTTTCGACTTGGATGTACAATGTCAAAAATCGCAAGACATAAAATTGCAGGGAAAATGGGAGAAATAAAAAGTTGAAAGAAAATTGCAAGTATATTGAATAAAGCACTATCCTCTGAGGGAAAGCTTCTCGGATCTGTGGTCAACCGAGTTACCATATATACAGAAGTATACGGTTAAAATCCGCAACATAAAAGGTGGAGATCCACCGTTATTACTACGAGAAGTGCTATATTAGTCCAAAGACGGTCATATCAATGGGTTAGGTATAAGGTTCTATCAAGAGACCACAGACTGGTATAAAACACTGTGATGAGTCCCTGAAGACTCCCGAGGGGTCACGATAGAATATGCCTTCAAGCTGGATCAATCCTCTCTAAGACAATTTATTCTTTGGGTATATAGATATGAAGTGGTGAAGATACCCTTACCAGATCAGGTGGACTCACAGACCTCTCGGTGGTGAGTCAAACGAGCATATACCGGATCCACCGGATATGTCAGGATGGTGGTGTAGATGGTCGTATTCTCTGGAGGGGTTTCTTTTCCTTGGGTAACCAGTACCCTTGATACTCACCCCCAGCTATTTATCCACTTCCAGGATAGAAAGATGGAAAAACTTTTGGTTGCACACTCCGGCGTGGATGGCTCAAAAGGAGAAAAAGAGAAGAGAGAGGCAACTCCTCATAGTATAACTCCAAAAGTACGAAGTTTTTTATTTTGGGATTCTTCAATCTCAATACACAATAAAATAGTAAAAAAATGGTAAAAAAAGCTTTTTTTCTTAAAACAGGCGCAAGTAAATCTTCAAGTGGCTTAGGCAAGCATCCAACCCTACATGTTTCGCCTGCATAGGCTTCAACTGGGGTACATATCCTGTGATCAGAAGAAGAGAAAAGACCCTGGACCAGAACATAACAACACTAATAACATGACATAACATGACTAAGGATTTAGGTTAGGAAAAGGGGCATTTAATTTTTTTGGTTTTTTTCCAATGCTGCTGATTAGTGGGAGGGGGGGGGGGAGCCTGGAGCTTAGCTTTAAAAAAGGCTGAACTTGAAAAAAAGGCTATTAAATCATGATCACCATGCAGTCTGATAGAACTTGAGCTCTTGAAAAGAGGAATGGGAAAGTAATGTGAGTCCAACTATGCAAAGCTGATAGAAACTTATTCTCACAGACTCAAGACAGTCATTACACCCAAAATTACATATATGAAACACTAGCTTGAAAGGGTTGATAATTACAATACAATAATTGTTATTCTTGTTTATAATTGATAATTTGATAAGAGTATATTTCTGTTAACCACTTGCCTACCAGGCACGAACACCTCCTTCCTGACCAAGCCATTTTTCAGCTTTCAGCGCTGTCGCATTTTGAATGACAATTGCGCGGTCATGCAACGCTGTAACCAAATACATTTTTTTTCATTTTTTCCCCACAGATAGAGCTTTATTTTGGTGGTATTTGAGCACCTCTGCAGTTTTTATTTCTTGCGCTATAAAACAAAAGAAGAGGGACAAGTTTGAAAAAACATAATATTTTTTACTTTTTTATTATAATAAATATCCAAATAATTTTTTTTTAAACAAAATTTTTCCTCAGTTTAGCCGATACGTATTCTTCTACAGATTTTTGGTAAAAAAATCGCAATAAGCGTATATTGATTGGTTTGCGCAAAAGTTATAGCGTCTACAAAATAGGGGATAGATTTATAGCATTTTTTTATTATTATTTTTTTTTTTACTAGTAATGGCGGCAATCTGCGATTTTTATCATGACTGCGACATTGCGGGCATATCGGACACTTTTGACACATTTTTGGGACCATTCACATTTATACAGCGATCCGTGCTATAAAAATGCATTGATTACTGTATAAATGTGACTGTCAGGGAAGGGGTTAACACTAGGGGGCGCTGCAGGGGTTAACATGTTCCCTATGTTAGTGATTCTAACTGTGGGGGGAGGGGACTGACTGGGGGAGGGGACCGATCGGTGTCCCTATGTACAAGGGACACACCATCGGTCTCCTCTCCAGTGACAGGACGTGGATCTGTGTGTTTACATACACAGATCCACGTCCTGCTCAGTTACTGGGCAATCGCGGGTGCTGGCGGACATCGCGGCCGCCGGGCACGTGCATCGGGTCCCCAGCAACGCGGCGGGCAGGCGCGCGCGCCCCCTAGTGGCTAAGATGTAGGCGATGTCATATGACGGCAGCCCGCCACAAGAGCCGCACCGCTCCGCCGTCAATTGACAGTGGGCGGTTGGCTACAGGTTAATCAGTGTAAAAAAGTAATTCAATCCACTATAATTCAATGTTCTATGACAATAAAAGATAAAAACAAGGAAGTGAATGCTTTTTATAGGCACCATATATTAATTCATTCATACTTTTTGATAGATACTTTAAACTCATGTTTATTTATTTAATGAAAATTATCACAGCAGGTATATTTTTCACAGTACAACAAAAGCAAATCATGATCATTTTTCAAATCTAAATGATCTAAAAGAAAATTTCAGAAAAGATCCCTAAACATTTTTGTACAGAAATAAATTTAATATCTATTAGGTTTAATAAAATATTTATTTTTTTTAAATCCTTTTACAAAATCCTTTTTTTCTTGGTATACGTAACTCTTAGAGCTAGAAAGCTTTTTAAAAAGGAATTTCAACTGCTAAAGCCATTCATATTGTCTGCACAAAAGGGTACTTGCAGACTTTAGAATACAAATCTTTGTCTCATTTCAATTTATTAACTAAACAATTTTAAATAAATTGAAATATCAATTAATATCAATTAATATTTAATTTCAAAAACTATTCCAAATGTGTGCATATAAAATTATTTTTAAATCCATAGCTTAATCAGGTTACAATGTAAGGAACACAATATTTTTTGAATCAAAAAATGTGTTAAAGCTTACTTTTTTAAGTAATTGATTCTTTTAATCTATAATGAAAAAGGACTTTAGAACAGCCTTGATTAAAATTAAACTTTATTTGTTTTTTTTTAATATGGAGCTATGTTCTCCTATAATTAAGTGAGGATCGATGCCAGCATTGTGATAGACAGTAAGCTTATCCAGCATGACGGAGATAGATTTCTGGAAAACAGGATTACTATAAATGTGTACAAGTGGGATGACTAGGCCATATCAACAGCATTTAATTATTTTGCAGGTAATTATTCATTTAAATAACATGTTCTATAGCAATATCCCTACCAGAAAAAGGACAAATAATTACTGTTTGTCTCAATATGTTTGCACTTTTAGATGGAAATTCATAATGAGTTGTTCAAAGATGATTAAAAAAGAACATGTTAATAATCCATTCAGAAAAATAATTCCTCTATATACTGAAAAAAAAGACATATTTATCATTTGTGCCTAATTTTTATGTCCATACCTACTTGTAAAGGCAGTTGAAACTATGTACATACTGAATTTAGGAAAAGCAGTATTGGTGAGAAGATTTTTATAATGAGCATTCTTAAATAATTAATTTTTTAAATGCTTTTAATATATAATTTTATGGGGAAAATGTTTTTATTTATTACAATCTCTGCTTTAAGAATGAATTGTTATCTGGACACTTGTTGATAAGTGAATATAAACCTAATACTGTTGTAACTAAAAGGATCCTGGGTTTTGAAAGAAAATACATACGTGAATATTTTCCAACTAAGGTAATATTTATACATAAGTTAATTAAGTTATTTATTTTCATTAAAAGTAAATTTGCACAGACTCTTATTATTGTTTGTAATGCATAACTCTCTACTGACATTTTTTAAGTAATAGGGTTTATGAGTATTGTTAAATATTTGTGTGTGTGTGTGTGTGTGTGAATTCAGCAATTCAACAGCAGTTCATAAAATGAATAAAAGAAAATGAAAGTCAAATATGTGCATGCCTTCTATTCAACATTCCCGCACACCTACTAAGATATTTTGCCAGCACTTGAAACAAAGTTTATTAACATCAATAAGCCACAAATATACTGAATCATTTCACAAACAAACATCATTTTACTTTTATGTGAAGCTTGTAGAGAATCCCCTACTTAGATAAAAATATCTCTGAAAACATATTATAACATGATTGTAGCAGGTGTTATTTTGTAATTTTATTTATTTATGATTATTTGTATTATCAAAAGGTGTGCTACAAATGGGTTAAATTTGACCGCTGATTACATGTCAGCAGTGAGTTAGAGGCTAATTAGGTCTAAATTGTGACTTATTTTGCAAAATAGAAGTTCTCACATGCCTCTGTGAGCCATATCTTGCATAATCAGCCTCACGCAATTAATACTAGAAAGCACTGTGCAAGGTGTTGCCGTCACCTGTGCTATCAATTTTAGTTAAAAGAATACGCTATGGTCAATTGCCCCAATATAATGGATAAGTGATATGGCAGATTTCTTGAGCATTTTTGGAGGGCTGGTCAGCGTTCAGTTTGTGCAACAGAGCTAACCATCCTGATGCAGTTAATTGTTAACACTTTTGATAAACAGACACCAGGCTGTCATTGCAGCAAGGTATACAATGCAGTGGTTCTCTCCAAGAACTTTGGAGCTTCACCTAGCCGATAATATGTAGTATTGCTTTATTAACCATATGTAATACTGCTTAATTGATTGCATTTAGATGAGATTAACTGTTAAGTATATGTAAATAAAGTTAATAATTTGCTTTCAAGTTATTTTGTTTTGTGTCCTGTTGACTAGGCAATACATAAGGAGTTGTAAAATTAAAAAGCATTCTTTAAATTTATGTTCCAATAATTTTTATTGAACAATTTTGAAAGATAACACAACATAAGACAAACAGCATTATCATCATTTGTTCCACATAGTAATGCCCAAGACAAAGTGAGACAATGAATAAACACATTAGGTGGAGGGGGTGTGGCTATCGTGCTGATATATCGACAGCTGACCTGATAGCTCCGCTCCAGGGACAGGAATCCAAGCATTCAGAGGTGATTCAGGCCGACACCACCAGCACCAGCGCCTGGCTATAGTGCCGCACAACACCCGGAGATGACCCACAAGTGGACAAACTCCTCACACCCGAAGAAATTACAAGATTTCTTTCCTCTTAAAGGCTGCAGCACATTCCAAGCCGGATGCTCTCTGGTCTCCACAGGCAGATCTCTCTCTGCCACACCGAGCCAGAGATCAAGAGGGGGCTCAAATCAGCATTCTCATGAAGCCTCTACACCTCTCTCCTGCAGTCCAGTGAAGTCCAAGCCCTGCATGGCTGCTGATTCTCACAGCACTAAGGTGAGTGCATGCCAGGCTTCCATGGAGGACACAAGGGAGCTGGCAGACACAATTAACTATTTCCCTACTGCCAACCAGCCCATCTCTGAAACTACATTAAAAGACATGGTGGTCTCCCTGCGCAGTTCCCTCCATGCAGATATTTTGGAATGCATGAGAAACTTCAAAGCTGAAGTGGAGGAACTAGGAGGCAGAATTGACCATGTTGAAAAAAAGATAGGTGAATATGCGTCTTCCTATAACACACTAGTAGATGCACACAATTACCAGTCTGAGGAAGTGACATTGCTTAAATCTAAAGTAGCTGATCTCGAGGACAGATCACGTAGGAACAACGTCAAAATGTGTGGCATACCTGAAGCTAGCCAACCTGCACAACTTCACCAATATGCCCAAGATTTCATGACAGCTTTCCTACCCTCAGTACCAGCTTCTGAACTGGTTATTGATAGAATTCATCGCCTACCTAAATTGGTTAAATAAAGAAAGTGAAAAAAATTACTTTCCAGGCTCCAATCATAGAAAAAAAACAATAAATTGACCAATATTAAACCCAAAGAAACTAACATAAGATGGTAGCCTTGTATGAACATCACAATCAGGTGTGGATTCATTCATATGGTATAATCCTCTCTGGTCTGGTATGTACTCGTGTTTGCCTCCTTAGCTTTTATTAGCATTTTTCTTTTTTTTTTTAAAACATTTTTATTGAGATTTTCAACAGTACACATATATGTATAAAGTAGTTTTAACAGCTGTTTCATAACAACGTATTGGGGTTGTCAAGTATAACAACAAGTATAACAACAATTAGTGCCTTTAGGAGTGGAAGCAACGTTTGAAGAGTCAAGTCAAGAAGTATATACAATAGCCTAACTAGGGTGGCAATTCCAGACACATTTTACTTGTGCTAGAGTGGGCTAGCTATGGATGTTAGAGAGTCTCCTAGTTCCTTTTTCACGATTTGATCGAGAGGGGCCATTAGGGATCCAGCGAATTAGGTAGCCTTAGGATACCCAGAGAGTTTGTAAGGTCTCGCTTAACCACTTCCCGACCGTCGGCCGTCATATGATGGCCTCCGGTTTGCGGGGGTATATCTGAATGATGCCTGTAGCTACAGACATCATTCAGATATTGCCGGTTTCAGCCAGCGATTCCCTGCACCATAAGAACGATCATAGCGGCTGTTCCACCGCTTGATCGTTCTTATGGGCGGCGGGAGGGGACCCCCCCCCCTCCCGCCGCCCTCCGGTGCTTCTACCGACCCCCCGCTTCCATCGGTGAGTCGGACACAGGAACCGCCGGCACCGGATGATCACCATAGAGATTTCCGGTGGGCCAGATGGTCGCCGGAGTCTCTATGATCGTTCGGAGGCTGGGCGCGATGTGATGACCTCACGCCCGGCCTCTGCGTTCGAATAACGGCGCCGCCTCCGCTGGGAAGCTGTGATTTTTTTTATTTTTTTTATTTTAGGCTTTCCAGCCTAGAGGTGAGATGTGGGGTCTTATTGACCCCATATCTCACTGTTAATAGGTCCGATCAGGTAATATTCCTATTACAAGGGATGTTTACATTCCTTGTAATAGGAATAAAAGTAATAATTTTTTTATTTTTTTTTTAACCACTTTCAGACCGGACCAATTTGCAGCCAAAGGACCAGGCCCCTTTTTGCGATTCGGCACTGCGTCGCTTTAACTGACAATTGCGCGGTCGTGCGACGTGGCTCCCAAACAAAATTGACGTCCTTTTTTTCCCATAAATAGAGCTTTCTTTTGGTGGTATTTGATCGCCCCTGCGGTTTTTATTTTTTTGCGCTATAAAAAAAATAGAGCGACAATTTTGAAAAAAATGCATTATTTTTTATTTTTTGCTATAATAAATATCCCCAAAAAATATATAAAAAAACATTTTTTTTCCTCAGTTTAGGCCGATACGTATTCTTATACATATTTTTGGTAAAAAAAATCGCAATAAGCGATTATTGATCGGTTTGCGCAGAAGTTATAGCGTTTACAAGATAGGGGATAGTTTTATAGCATTTTTATTAATAATTTTTTTTTTATTATTAATGGCGGAGATCTGCGATTTTTTTTGTGACTGCGACATTATGGCGGACACATCGGACATTTTTGACACATTTTTGGGACCATTGTCATTTTTACAGCAATTAATGCTATTTAAATGCATTGATTCCTGTAAAAATTACACTGGCAGTTTGGGGGTTAACCACAAGGTGGCAGTGTAGGGGTTAAGTAGGCCTAGGGGTGTGTGTTTTTACTGTGGGGGGGCGTGGCTGTCAGCTAGTGAATGCTGACCTCTGCTCCAATCACTGGGAGCAGAGATCGGCCTCACTAGTTGCTAGGCAGAACGGGGAGATGCTGTTTATCTCGGCATCTCCCCGTTCAGCCGCCCCGTGAGGCGATCGCGGATGTCCCCACGGCGATCGAGTCCGCGGGGACCGCGATCGGACTCACGGGGGTCCCGACCGGCGCGGGAGCGCGCCGCTCCCGGCGCGCTCCCGATGGCACGGACAGGCTAAAGGAGGGACGTATATATACACCCTCCTGCCTGTACGTGCCATTCTGTCGACGTATATCGTCGTGCGCTGGTCGGCAAGTGGTTAAACTGTCAAATTTAAAAATTAAAAGTCAAATTAACAATAATAAATTTTTTTTTTTTTTTTAAAGCGCCCCTGTCCCCGTGAGCTCGTACGCAGAAGTGAACGCATACGTAAGCCACGCCCGCATATGAAAACGGTGTTCAAAAACCACATGTGAGGTATCGACGCGAACGTTAGAGCGAGAGCAATAATTCTAGCCCTAGACCTTTTCTGTAACTCAAAACATGTAACCAGTAAAAAATGTTAAAGCGTCGCCTATGGGGATTTTTAAATACCAAAGTTTGGCGCCATTCCACGAGCGCGTGCAATTTTGAAGCGTGACATGTTGGGTATCTATTTACTCGGCGTATCTTCATCTTTCACATTATGCAAAAAAAATTGGGCTAACTTTACTGTTTTTTTTTTTTTTAAGAATGAAATTGTTTTTTTTTCTGAAAAAAACGTGTTAGAAAAATTGCTGCGCAAATACCGTGCGAGATAAAAAGTTGCAACGAGCGTCATTGTATTCTCTAGGGTCTTTGCTAAAAAAACATATATAATGTTTGGGGGTTCTATGTAAATTTTCGAGCAAAAAAATTATGAATTTTACATGTAGGAGAGAAATGTCAGAATTGGCCTGGTTGCGAAGTGGTTAAGGTACCAGTCTGTGTATCGGAACGGTTGCATATTTTTTTTGTATCTCTTCTTGGGAGAACACACGTTCCATGAATCTGCACCATCTCTTGAAGAATCGTGCGGTAGAGCGGAAGTTTGATGAGATAGTGTCTAATCTTTCAAGGTAGAAGAATGATACAAGGGCTTTTTTCACAGCCCGTAGATTTCGCGGTGTTTCCTTGATCTATTGTGCCATTATTGTCCTACGTGCCACCAAAAGGCAGATTTGTGCCCAGTGAGGGATCTGCGGTGTGTTCTTATCCAACGGTGTGGGTAGAGGTGGTATGTGTCCAAACAGGCATATTAGGTGATCCGTATTTCAACAATCTCATATATAAAGTTTAGTATCGAGTCCCAGTATGAGATAATGGAAGGACATTCCCATAGACGATGCACCAGTGTGGGGCGTTGCGTCAAGCACCAATGGCAGCGCTCCTGCTCAGGATCTGTTTTATTAATGCAGAAAGGATAATATGCTCTATGCACAATCTTAAATTGTGTTTCTCTCCATGTTTCGGAAACAATAAGCTGGCGAACTCGTTTGTATCCTTCCAGTATTTTTTCGGGAAGGTCTACGTCATCAAATATGTCAGACCACTTTTGGAATGGTTTGAGATGATATTTGGCAGACTGGTGGGAGATAAGATGGGTGTATAAACTGGAAATGGAATAGTCCTCATTTTTCAGTACCGTGTCTATAAATGATTTTTGAAAAGGGTCTGTGCTAGGTCCATAGCAGGTCTTTAGATAACTGAGGAGTTGGTGATAGTAGAAAATATGAGTCGCTGGTAAGGAAAACTCCCTCGATAGTGTCTGAAAGGGTTTCATTTTACCCGGGTCGTTAAGATAGATTTCCTTAACGTTAGTAAGACCTCTAGCCTTCCACTGGTCAAAAGCTTTGTGCATAACGGAGGGGGGAAACATTGAATTAGCTTGGATTGGCAGATGGCACGAGATACTGGAGGGCAGCCCCAGTAGTCTTCGAGTCTCTCTCCAGGCTATGACTGTATCCCTTATAAGCATATTCGATTTAAGGTGTGTTGGTAGCTTGTTTGGGTTTGAGTGGAGAATAGCTGGTAGAGTATAAGGTAGGGTAGCTGCACCTTCTAGTGTATTATTAGAGTACCTGGATTTGCCCGATATCCAATCTAAGCCTTGTCTAAGTAGACATGCTAAGTTATAGAAACGTATATTGGGCAAGCCCGCCCCCCCTTCCGTCTTTGGGAGACAGTTTTTGTAGGGCAATACGTGGCTTTTTGCGGGACCACAAAAAGTTGGTCAACGCCTTATGGATTAGTTTGACATCTGAGTGTTTGATTAAAAGAGGGATTGTTTGCATGGGGTAAAGTAAACGTGCAAATGACACCATTTTAAAAAGATGACATCTCCCAAAGAGCGAGAGAGGGAGAGCTGTCCAAGCTTCCAACTCCTTCACAATTTTCGATATCAACGGTGGAAAATTAAGTGTGTATAGCGAAGATGGTTCTCGACCAATGCGTATGCCCAAATATGTAATATGTTGCGATGCTATAGGTAGAGGGGACCGGTGTAGCCATCTAGCAGACAGTTTAGGTCGGAGCGACAGTATTTCACTTTTGTCAAAATTAATACGCATACCTGAGCAAAGCCGGAAAGTCTGGAAGATGTCTCTAAGTTTCTCAAAGTCTGCTGAGGGATCGGTAGAGAAAAGTAGTATATCGTCCGCAAATAGAGCGGAGCGCAGTGTTTGGTCCCCAATTGTTATACCACTAATTCCATCAGGTGAATTGAGTAACCTGGATAAAGGCTCGATTGCAATGTTGAACAATAAGGGGGAAAGGGGGCACCCTTGTCTGGTTCCTTTTGTCAGGGGGATCGTGTCTGATATAAAGTCAGGTGTGACTAATCGGGCCGTTGGGGATTCATACAGTCGGTGTAGAAAGCGCATAATTGGACCCGAGAATTGAAGACGCTCCATCACTCGGAATAGCCAAGACAAACTGATGTTGTCGAAAGCCTTTTCGGCATCTAACGAGATTATCGCGACATCTTGTTCTGGGTTCAATTTGGCGTATTCCAATGCTGTAAGAACTTTACGGATATTTAGGGTGGCCGAGCGTCCCTTTACAAATCCCGATTGGGCCGGATGTAGTATGGATGGAAGTATATGGGCTAGGCGTGTCGCGATTATTTTAGATAAGATTTTGACATCTACATTAATCAATGAGATTGGTCGATACGACCCTGGGAGTGTGGGGTTCTTATCTTTTTTGGCTATCAGTCTAATGTATGCTTGAGTTCCTGTAGGTGGGTATGGGGCTCCGTCCCAGACAGCCTTAAAGACCTGTTTCAAAGTATCTGGAATGAATTCCTTTGTTAATTTATAAAATTCGGCCGTATAGCCATCTGGACCCGGGGCTTTAGAAGATGCTAGTGATTTGATCGTTTCTTGGATATCCTCCACGGTGATAGGTTCGTTGAGGGCATCTAGAGTATCTCCCTGCAGCCTCGGTAGGCTCAATTTATCTAAGAGAGTGTCTGCTGTGTGTTGATCAATAGGGTCTGCTGAGTATAAATGAGTATAAAACTCTGCTAAGGTTTTACTAATGTCTGTTGGAGTGGTGTGTAATATTCCCGTGCTACTTTTCAGAGCTTGAATGTGAGTGGGTCGTTTTGTCCCCGTGCAAAATTTTGCAAGTAGCTTACCCGCCTTATTACCAACTTTATGGAAATATAGAGAGGAATAAGAGGTTTTGGCCAGCTCCTGTTGTTCTGCCCAAAGATCGAATTCTCGCTTAGCTGCTTTTCAAGTCTCAATATTGTCGGGCGTACGTGTAAGCGTTAGCCGTTCGTGTGCTAAGCGTAGGGTTTCGCTGGCTGGCATGTAATGTTGTTTGGCATTTTTTTTGAATTGAGCAGTATATGAAATAATTTTTCCACGTAGGAAGGCTTTTCCAGCCTCCCAAAAGAGATTTGGGTCTGAGAGGTGTGCTGCATTGGTGGAAGTATAGTCCGCCCATGATGTTTGCAACATATGGCGAAAGTCTTCGCTTTCGGCTAGGTAGGAAGGAAAGCGCCACATTTGTATTGGGGACGAGGGTCGTGCGGTTATCATTTGTATTGCGATGGGGCTGTGGTCTGAGATTCTGGCATCCTTAATTTCCGGGTCTCGTAACATTTGTGAAAGTGCTGGTGATGCAAAGAAGTAGTCAATTCGGGAAAAAGAGTTATGGGGGGGGGATAGAAGGTATATTCCCTATCGGTCGGGTGCGATAATCGCCAGATATCTATTAGCTGCATCTGATCTATTGTCTGCGCTAAGGGAGTTGGGGAGAAGTTTAAACTCTCAGTGCTGGTCTCTCGACCTGTTATTTTGCCCGAACGATCGATCGCGGGGGACATGACCGAATTAAAGTCTCCCCCAATTAGATGTAAAGTCTCTGGTACTGCCACCAGCCAGGCCGTCATTTCTCGAAAATATGTAGAGTCTGGCGAGTTTGGTGCATATATATTAGTAATAGCTATGTCTTTGCTAGCTAAGGTCATATGAATCGTTATGTGACGTCCAAGCTGGTCTATCGTTACGTCTTTGATGGCATGCTTCAGGTTCCTGTGCAGTAGGATGGCTACTCCGGTTTTACGTCCCTCTGCAGGCGACCCGTAAACTGCTCCGACCCATAATTTGCGCAGACGTGCCAGATCGTCTGCGGACAGATGTGTCTCTTGTAGTAGTGCCACATCTGCCCGCAGCCGCTTTAGGTGTCCAAGAACCATCATGCGTTTATTTGGATAGCGAAGCCCTCTGACGTTCCATGATACAATTTTTAGGTGATTCCCATCGATTGAACTATGGGGGTTATTAAGCTCAGGTGTGTATGATGCCGGAAGTAGATGGTGGCTCGTTGACGAGCAGGGTGAGCATTTGTTCTCGACAGTCTATAAAGGAGTTTAGGCGTCTGAGGAGCAGTCCGTACGGTTAACGTAACCAACGCGCCTAAGAAAGGAAAGTTCCTTGGTACCTACATTTAGGTATAGTCCCCTTACGGTTTATCAGGTATAGCTGTTGGTTTTAACAGTACGGAGGAAGACACAGGGAAAGGTGTACAAAAAAGGAATAAGAAAGATATTACCTATCTTTCGTCTGTTTGTCGTCGACGATTGCCAGCGCGGTCTGAATGCTGAGTAGTGCAACTTCGTTTGTACGGTGGTTTGCTCGGACTGGATTGTGGTTTGCGTGTCGCTGAATGTGTTGCGTTCAGTAATGATGAGGAGTCTTCTGCGGAGTCGGCGTGTTCCATTTCAGAGCAGGTTGTTGACATGTGCCTTTCTGCTTCTTCTGGCGATGTAAAGGTGAGATGTTCTCCTGAGCGCGTATGAACGCGTAAAACAGCTGGGTACGCCAGAGAGAATTTTACTTGGTTATGGTATAAGGTTGAGCAGATCGTGAAGAAAGCTTTGCGCTGCTTCATTACCTCTATCAAATAGTCCGCAAAAAGTAGCAGTTTTGCTCCGTCTACTGATAGGGAGCATGTGCGGCGGAATGCTTGCATTATGGTGGTTTTATCCGCATAGTTCAAGTATTTGACGATAACGTGCCTAGGTTTGGCTCGGTTTTCCTCATACTGACCGATGCGGTGCGCTCTCTCAATAGTGCACGGTATGCGGAGTCCCAGCTGCTCTGGAATAATTTTTGCGCATGTTGGTAAGCTGGGTGTGTGTTATAGCTTCTGGGAGACCAATTATGCGTAGATTGTTTCTCCTAGAGCGATTTTCAAGGTCATCTATTTTCTCCCATAATTCCCTATTTTCAGCAGTTAGGCGTGCTAATGTTGCTGACTGTGCAGTAGTGTCATCCTCCAGGTATGAGATCCTGTCCTCTGCCTGTGTGAGCCTTTGAGCTTGTGCTTGGAGCTCAATGTGCAGCTGCTCCAGACCCTTATGTACAGCTGCATCTACTGTGGCCGCAAGTGTGGGTCCCAGGAGGACCACCACCTCCTGTGTAATGCCCGCTGACTGTGTGAGCACAGGCGCTTGTATGTCCGGCGGGGGCAGCGGTAGCATGGGCGCATTAGAGAGCGGCGCGGCCGCCATATTGGCTGCGCCTGGAGCTGTGTCCTCCGCAAGAGGTGCTTGCGCTGTGACCGCTCGAGCGTACGATCGCTCCACAAAGCGGTCCATGAGTCCCCTCTGTGTTGCGGTATAGTGCAGGGGGTTTCCCCGGAGCTCGGGCTGTTTTTTTAGCGGTTGTTTGGAGCAGGGTGGCGGGAGCTGTGTCTGATCACAGCCTTCCCATGTGGCCCATGTGGCGCAGTCGTTTTGTCCCCGTGCAAAATTTTGCAAGTAGCTTACCCGCCTTATTACCAAATTTATGGAAATATAGAGAGGAATAAGAGGTTTTGGCCAGCTCCTGTTGTTCTGCCCAAAGATCGAATTCTCGCTTAGCTGCTTTCCAAGTCTCAATATTGTCGGGCGTACGTGTAAGCGTTAGCCGTTCGTGTGCTAAGCGTAGGGTTTCGCTGGCTGGCATGTAATGTTGTTTGGCATTTTTTTTTAATTGAGCAGTATATGAAATAATTTTTCCACGTAGGAAGGCTTTTCCAGCCTCCCAAAAGAGATTTGGGTCTGAGAGGTGTGCTGCATTGGTGGAAGTATAGTCCGCCCATGATGTTTGCAACATATGGCGAAAGTCTTCGCTTTCGGCTAGGTAGGAAGGAAAGCGCCACATTTGTATTGGGGACGAGGGTCGTGCGGTTATCATTTGTATTGCGATGGGGCTGTGGTCTGAGATTCTGGCATCCTTAATTTCCGGGTCTCGTAACATTTGTGAAAGTGCTGGTGATGCAAAGAAGTAGTCAATTCGGGAAAAAGAGTTATGGGGCGGGGATAGAAGGTATATTCCCTATCGGTCGGGTGCGATAATCGCCAGATATCTATTAGCTGCATCTGATCTATTGTCTGCGCTAAGGGAGTTGGGGAGAAGTTTAAACTCTCAGTGCTGGTCTCTCGACCTGTTATTTTGCCCGAACGATCGATCGCGGGGGACATGACCGAATTAAAGTCTCCTCCAATTAGATGTAAAGTCTCTGGTACTGCCACCAGCCAGGCCGTCATTTCTCGGAAATATGTAGAGTCTGGCGAGTTCGGTGCATATATATTAGTAATAGCTATGTCTTTGCTAGCTAAGGTCATATGAATCGTTATGTGACGTCCAAGCTGGTCTATCGTTACGTCTTTGATGGCATGCTTCAGGTTCCTGTGCAGTAGGATGGCTACTCCGGTTTTACGTCCCTCTGCAGGCGACCCGTAAACTGCTCCGACCCATAATTTGCGCAGACGTGCCAGATCGTCTGCGGACAGATGTGTCTCTTGTAGTAGTGCCACATCTGCCCGCAGCCGCTTTAGGTGTCCAAGAACCATCATGCGTTTATTTGGATAGCGAAGCCCTCTGACGTTCCATGATACAATTTTTAGGTGATTCCCATCGATTGCTGAGGCCATGTCTGATGAGTAAGAATGTTTTGAGCTTGACATAGGGGATGAGACTCCCCTCTAGACACTGCGTCATCAACCAAAGGGGTACCCAAGTATTGTATGTCTCCCAGGGCTAAAGGCACAAAGTATGAATTTACATATTGTGTAATCATTAATATAAACTTGACAACATATAACATAATGAGAATGCGAAGTAGACTAAAACTATAGTCCAACAAGTACTTCACTTTTTTCCACACTCGGCTAGACCAGGTAACATTTCCTCCCGCCGTCCACCTGCTCCATTGTGTGGGGTGTGGTTGGGGCACCGAGCTGGGTGGGGCAAGATGGATGAGGAAGATGGGGGGTATAGGCCTATATGCTGTTTCAAACAAAATTCGGTATTAATCTAGGCCTGAACTATGGGGGTTATTAAGCTCAGGTGTGTATGATGCCGGAAGTAGATGGTGGCTCGTTGACGAGCAGGGTGAGCATTTGTTCTCGACAGTCTATAAAGGAGTTTAGGCGTCTGAGGAGCAGTCCGTACGGTTAACGTAACCAACGCGCCTAAGAAAGGAAAGTTCCTTGGTACCTACATTTAGGTATAGTCCCCTTACGGTTTATCAGGTATAGCTGTTGGTTTTAACAGTACGGAGGAAGACACAGGGAAAGGTGTACAAAAAAGGAATAAGAAAGATATTACCTATCTTTCGTCTGTTTGTCGTCGACGATTGCCAGCGCGGTCTGAATGCTGAGTAGTGCAACTTCGTTTGTACGGTGGTTTGCTCGGACTGGATTGTGGTTTGCGTGTCGCTGAATGTGTTGCGTTCAGTAATGATGAGGAGTCTTCTGCGGAGTCGGCGTGTTCCATTTCAGAGCAGGTTGTTGACATGTGCCTTTCTGCTTCTTCTGGCGATGTAAAGGTGAGATGTTCTCCTGAGCGCGTATGAACGCGTAAAACAGCTGGGTACGCCAGAGAGAATTTTACTTGGTTATGGTATAAGGTTGAGCAGATCGTGAAGAAAGCTTTGCGCTGCTTCATTACCTCTATCAAATAGTCCCCAAAAGTAGCAGTTTTGCTCCGTCTACTGATAGGGAGCGTGTGCGGCGGAATGCTTGCATTATGGCGGTTTTATCCGCATAGTTCAAGTATTTGACGATAACGTGCCTAGGTTTGGCTCGGTTTTCCTCATACTGACCGATGCGGTGCGCTCTCTCAATAGTGCACGGTATGCGGAGTCCCAGCTGCTCTGGAATAATTTTTGCGCATATGTTGGTAAGCTGGGTGTGTGTTATAGCTTCTGGGAGACCAATTATGCGTAGATTGTTTCTCCTAGAGCGATTTTCAAGGTCATCTATTTTCTCCCATAATTCCCTATTTTCAGCAGTTAGGCGTGCTAATGTTGCTGACTGTGCAGTAGTGTCATCCTCCAGGTATGAGATCCTGTCCTCTGCCTGTGTGAGCCTTTGAGCTTGTGCTTGGAGCTCAATGTGCAGCTGCTCCAGACCCTTATGTACAGCTGCATCTACTGTGACCGCAAGTGTGGGTCCCAGGAGGACCACCACCTCCTGTGCAATGCCCGCTGACTGTGTGAGCACAGGCGCTTGTATGTCCGGCGGGGGCAGCGGTAGCATGGGCGCATTAGAGAGCGGCGCGGCCGCCATATTGGCTGCGCCTGGAGCTGTGTCCTCCGCAAGAGGTGCTTGCGCTGTGACCGCTCGAGCGTACGATCGCTCCACAAAGCGGTCCATGAGTCCCCTCTGTGTTGCGGTATAGTGCAGGGGGTTTCCCCGGAGCTCGGGCCGTTTTTTTAGCGGTTGTTTGGAGCAGGGTGGCGGGAGCTGTGTCTGATCACAGCCTTCCCATGTGGCGCCGGAACCGGAAGTTTTAGCATTTTTCTTGATTTTTGAAGGACTTATTGGCCATACTTTTATCTTTTCAGATGGTGTGGATTTGAAGTACTGTTTTTGTTTTTTGCTGCTACAGCGATATAGCCTAAACCATTCCCTCATAATGTTAGTTTCTTTGGGTATAATATTGATCCAATTTCCTGGCCCTGGCATTTCTTATATATACTAATTACAATTATCAGGTGAGATTAATGATATCTCTCCTGACTATCATCTTTTGTGAACCGTTTTGTATGGAGCTATCCCCAATGCTATCTTTCTACGTATATTTTTTAGGTGGCACTCGATTATCGCTAATCACAACATAAGCTAAAACATAAGATCCCAGTCATATTTCATTAATGCAATCTCTATCTCATGCTAAGGTAGGCACACATAGAATTTTTGTGCTTTGTAATTGCACAATACTTTGATGTTTGGAGATGGCCTTGCGGTTTGCCCGGCGGTCGGTTTGCCCGGCGGTCGGTTTGCGGCGAACTTTGCTCGTTCGCGATTCGCCAAATCTGGCGGACTTATGGAGCTGTTCGCGGCGGCCATATTCTTTTACATTGTGAAGAACTTTGACCCATGACACATCCATCATGGGGTAAAGGACAGCCAATTGAGACATTTCAGCACATGGACATACCCCCTACCTTATAAATAGACCTGATCTGGCTGCCATTTTACATTCTGTCTTTTGTCAGTGTAGGGATAGGATGCTGTTTGGAGCAGGGACAGTCTGTACTCACTAGCTATTAGGTCCACAAAAGTCCTTTTAAGGACTGGTGTAGTTGTACAGTATATAGGGGTGTAATACACTTATACTTTCAAATATAGAAAGCATATTATAGTTAATTTGTATTGTGCAGCAATTTGTGACTGCAGTGCTGAGCGATTCTGCAGCTGTCTTTTCTCAGTGTAGGGAGAGAGTTTGCTGTTTGGAGCAGGGACAGTCTGTACTCACTAGCTACTAGGGATGAGCTTCGAGTTCGAGTCGAACATTGCCTGTTTGCCTGTTCACCGAACAGCGAACAATTTGGGGTGTTCGCGGCGAATTTGAAAAGCCGCAAGCACCCTGTAAAAGTTTATAGGAGAAATCTATAGTGCTAATTTTAAAAGCCTATATGCAAGTTATCGTCATAAAAAGTATTTGGGGACCTGGGTCCTGCCCCAGGGGACATGTATCAATGCAAAAAAAAGTTCTAAAATCAGACGTTTTTTCAGGAGCAGTGATTTTAATAATGCTTAAAGTGAAACAATAAAAGTGTAATATTCCTTTAAATTTCGTACCTGGGGGTGTGTATAGTATGCCTGTAAGGGAACTGTCCCTGCACCGTCATTTTTGCAGGACAAAAAGCTATTTAAAATCACTCGCGGTTATAATGAATTGTCGGCTCCCGTAATACAGAGAACAGTCATTGATAAAAAAAAAAAGCGTGGGGTTCCCACCAAATTCAATTACCAGGCCCTTCAGGTCTGGTATGGCTATTAAGGGTAACCCCAGGTCAAATAAAAAAAAAATGACATGGGGTTCCCCCTAAATATCCATACCAGACCCTTCAGGTCTGGTATGGATTTTAAGGGGAACTCCACGCCAAATAAAAAAAAATGGCGTGGGGGTCCCCCTCAAAATCCATATCAGACCCTTATCCGAGCATGCAACCTGGCAGGCCGCAGGAAATGAGGGGGGACGAGAGAGCACCCCCCTCCTAAACCGTACCAGGCCACATGCCCTCAACATTGGGAGGATGCTTTGGGGGTCTGTGATCCTTTAAAGCACCATGTCCCCATGTTGATGAGGAGAAGGGTCTCATCCCCACAACCCTGGCCGGTGGTTGTGGGGGTCTGCGGGCAGGGGGCTTATCAGAATCTGGAAGCCCCCTTTAACAAGGGGACCCCCAGATCCCAGCCCCCCCTGTTTGAAATGGTAAGGGGGTACAAAGGTACCCCAACCATTTCACAAAGAAAGTGTAAAAAATTGTTAAAAAACACACAAAAGATTCCAGCGGCGGTAATCCACTCTTGCTATCCAGCGATGGGTGATCTCTTCTCCGGGGTCCAGCGATGGCTGATCTCTTCCAACGACGTCTAGCACAGTGCATCCTGTCTCCATGGAGACACTGAGGGAATCCCGTCTTAACAGAGAAGGACCGGGCAACTCATCACCTGACCCCGCCCCCTCTGACGCAACGCAAGGGGGAAGCTGGGCTTCCCCAGTGATGTACGGGTGACCCCGCCCCCCTCTGATGTAATGAAAACCCAGTCTTCCCCAGTGATGTAAGGGTGACCCCGCCCCCTCTGACGCAAGGGAAAAGCTGGGCTTCCCCAGTGATGTACGGGTGACCCCGCCCCCTCTTATGTGATGCAGGTTTCCGTTATATCAGAGGGGGGCGGGGTCACCCTTACATCACTGGGGAAGCCTATCTTCCCCCTTGCGTTGCGTCAGAGGGGGGCGGGGTCAGGTGACGAGTGGCCCGTTCCTCCTCTGCTAAGACGGGATTCCCTCAGTGTCTCCATGGAGAAAGGATGCGCTGCGCTGGACATCGGAGAAGAGATCACCCATCGCTGGATACCAAGAGTGGATTACCACCGCTGGAATGTTTTTTTTTTTTTTAATAAAGGACTTTTCCCAATGGTGTCTATGTGTTTTTTAACTATTTTTTACACTTTCTTTGTGAAATGGTAGGGGTACCTTTGTTCTCTGTATTACGGGAGCCGACAATTCATTATAGCCACGAGTAATTTTAAATAGCTTTTTTTCCCAGCAAAAATGACACTTTGTGCAGGGACAGTTTTAAGCACGGGAAACTTGTGCCCCTTTACAGGCATACTATAGACACCCCCCAGGTACGAAATTTAAAGGAATATTACACTTTTATTGTTTCACTTTAAGCATTATTAAAATCACTGCTCCTGAAAAAACTTCCATTTTTAAAACTTTTTTTTGCATTGATACATGTTCCCTGCGGCAGGACCCAGGTCCCCAAACCCTTTTTAGGACAAAAACTTGCATATTAGCCTTTAAAATTAGCACTTTTGATTTTGAACGTTCGAGTACCATAGACTTTAGTAGGGTTCTAAAGTTCACACAAACTTTAGGTCTGTTCGCAGGTTCTGGTGCGAACCGAACAGGGGGGTGTTCGGCTCATCCTTACTAGCTACTATTAGGTCCACAAAAGTCCTTTTAAGGACTGGAATAGGTGTACAGTATATAGGGGTGTAATACACTTATAATATACTTTCAAATATAGAAAGCATATTATAGTTCATTTGTATTGTGCAGCAATTTGTGACTGCAGTGCTGAGCGATTCTGCAGCTGTCTTTTCTCAGTGTAGGGAGAGAGTTTGCTGTTTGGAGCAGGGACAGTCTGTACCCACAGCTACTATTAGGTCCACAAAAGTCCTTTTAAGGACTGGTATAGGTGTACAGTATATAGGGGTGTAATACACTTATAATATACTTTCAAATATAGAAAGCATAGTATAGTGAGTGCATTCCTACTGTGCAGCATTGTGACTGCTAAGTGGTTTCACAGCTCTTTTGTCAGTGTAGGGAGAGGTTGCTGTGTGTCGCAGGGACAGATTGTAGCGACACAAATCGCTAACGAATATAGGTCCACAAAAGTCCTTTTAAGGACTGGTATAGGTGTACTATTTGGTGTGCAGTATATAGGGGTGTAATAGACGTATAAAATACTTTCAAATATAGAAAGCATAGTATATAGTGAGTGCATTCCTACTGTGCAGAATTGTTACTGCTGAGCGGTTCCGCAGCTCTTTTGTCAGTGTAGGGAGAGGTTGCTGTGTGTCGCAGGGACAGATTGTAGCAACACAAATCGCTAACGAATATAGGTCCACAAAAGTCCTTTTAAGGACTGGTATAGGTGTACTATTTGGTGTGCAGTATATAGGGGTGTAATACACGTATAAAATACTTTCAAATATAGAAAGCATAGTATAGTGAGTGCATTCCTACTGTGCAGCATTGTGACTGCTGTGCGGTCCACAGCTCTTTTGTCAGTGTAGGGAGAGGTTGCTGTGTGTTGCAGGGACAGATTGTATCGACACAAATCGCTAATGAATATAGGACACAAAAGTCCTTTTAAGGACTGGTATAGGTGTACTATTTGGTGTGCAGTATATAGGGGTGTAATACACGTATAAAATACTTTAAAATATAGAAAGCATAGTATAGTGCATTTCTACTGTGCAGCATTGTGACTGCTGAGCGGTTCTGCAGCGATACTACAAAGAGTGAAAAACGCAATTAGAAAAAAGTATCATAACTGGTGTGATAGACCAGTGGCCCCCCAAAACGATAGGTTGAAGCGGGGTGTTATATACCTTCTTCCACATATACTGCACTTCTCTAGAGACTTTTATCACAGGGTCATTTAAAAAATGACAGTCAGAGGAAGAGGCAGGCCCTTCCGCAGGGGTGGTAGGGGTAGGGCAGGAGCACCAGGCTTGAGCCAAAGTGGGAAGTTGCAGAAGGTGCATTTGATTACGTCAAAGGACGCACCAGACTTGGTTGAGTGGCTCACTCAGCCTTACTCTTCTGCACCCTCCTCATCCTCTCTATTTGCACCCTCTTCACTCTCTGCTGTGTGCACCCCCAAAGACACTACCACCAACACCACCACCACCATATACCCTCCGCTTGAGTCACAGCAATTATTTTCCGATCCATCATCACAAGACATTTCCGATGCGCAGCCATTCTTGGCATTGGATCAGGAAGAGGAGGTAGCAACAACCACCACTCAGCAGTCTGACGACAGTACCCAGATCAGCCCAAGGAGGTTGGTCCCCGCTGTTGCTGCCTACTCCGAGAGCTCTAATTATAGTGGTTGGGAAGGTGACGTCGAAGATGACGTGTCTAGGGATGTCACGTGGGTGCCCACAAGGGAGGAAGAGGAGGGGACTTCAGAGGAAGAGAAGGACCAGCAGATAGGGAGGAGAAGAAGCCGGAACTTACATTGCACTTACATCTCTGTTATGTGCTTGATCGTAGTGCCTTGAGACAGAATGCTTGTCAAAGCCCCTCCTGATGTTACTAATATGTTCATTTAATCTCACTCGGAGGGCCCTTTTGGTCCTCCCCACATATTGGAGGCCACAGGGGTATTGTATCAAATAGACCACCCCTTCGGACGAGCATGTTATGAACGGCTCGACCTCAAATGATCTTGAGGTACTAGTTCAGACCTCAAAAAATCCACTTGCCTGCTCGCATTTTGCGAGTGGATTTTGAGGTCTTGCGAGTGTAGGATCGGAGAGCTGCCGCCGCCGCCTGTTTGATTAGAGAGGCAGGGGAACATAACAGCTTTCGTTTGAATAGCTGTGTTCCCCACCGCGCGCCTTCATTTACAGCCCCTCCCCCTTGTCCGGGGGAACTTTGATAGACAGACAGATCACCTGACCCAGGATTGGACAGGTGATCTGTCTATCAAAGGGACTCGGACAAGGGGGAGGGGCTGTAAATGACGGCGCGCGGCGGGTAACACAGCTATTCAAACAAAAGCTGTTATGTTCCCCTGCCTCTCTAATCAAACAGGCGGCGGCAGCGGCTCTCCTCCCCTGCACAGGTAGGCTGCATTGGGGACACAAGCTGCAGTGGGGGACACAGGGGACACAGGCTGCACTGGGGGGGACACCTGCTGCACTGGGGGGGACACCTGCTGCACTGGGGGGGGGGGACACCTGCTGCACTGGAGGGGACACCTGCGGCACTGGAGGGGACACATGCTGCACTGGGGGGGACACCTGCTGCACTGGGGGGGGACACCTGCTGCACTGGGGGGGGGGGCACCTGCTGCACTGGGGGGGGGGACACCTGCTGCACTGGGGGGACACCTGCTGCACTGGGGGGGACACCTACTGCACTGGGGGGGACACCTGCTGCACTGGGGGGGGACACCTGCTGCACTGGGGGGGACACAGGCTGCACTGGGGGGCACATGCTGGACTGGGGGACACTGGGGACACATGCGGCACAGGGGGACACATGCTGCACTGGGGGACACATGCAGCACAGGGGGACACATGCGGCACAGGGGGACACATGCGGCACTGGGGGACACATGCTGGACTGGGGTGCACATGCGGCACTGGGGGACACATGCGGCACTGGGGGACACATGCGGCACTGGGGGGGGGTCACATGCTGCACTGGGGGGGTCACATGCTGCACTGGGGGGGGTCACATGCTGCACTGGGGACACATGCTGCACTGGGCGGGGGACACTGGGGACACAGGCTGCACTTTGGGGGACACAGTCTGCACTGGGGGGGGGGGCACAGGCTGGCTGCATTGGTGGACAAAGTTGTTAATATTTATTTTTACAACTTAATTCTGCATAAATCATTTAATGAGGTAATTTATGAGGGTGTGTTTAGGGGCGGGATTAGGGGCGGGGCAGGGTAGGGGTTGGGCGGGGCAACTGGTGGCGAGTGACCCTTGAGGCCTGGCTAGTAGCTTAGGACTTGAAATTTTGAGCCCTGTACTAGTTGATACAAAATTGCATATTTTCCTTTCTTTACATTTATTCAAAGTACAGACCTGACAGTTTTTACACCTGTAATAGCCAGTAAGGTTCTGAAAAAAACACCTACTGTCCTTAGGTGGATCCTGCACACTGGGTGCAATCCTACTACCTAAGGATGAGGCCCCTTTAAAGATGACTCTTGGTCTCTCTGGCAGAACTGCACCAAGGACCTGATCACTGGCTAGTAGATGCCAATGTTTTTGTATCAGACCCTTAATGCTACGGTGCTGTATTGAGAAGGTAGTGATAAATGGTACACTAAATTGGGTATCAACACAATCAGGTCATTTATCCAACAATAGTGTTGACCTATCCTTCTCCCGAGCTGTAGTTACTGCCTTTGAGAGGAAATCACTATGATAACCTTTTTCCAGAAACCTGGTTGAAAGGACAGCTGCCTGTCTGTCAAAGGTTTCAATATCTGTACAGTTCCGCCTTAGTCGCGTATATTGTCCTTGAGGGACAGCTTTTAACCAAGGTTGGTGATGACAGCTATCCAACGGGATATATGAATTTCTGTCATTTCTGTCATCTACAATCTTGATATTTAAGTCAAGGAAATTTATTTCTTTCAGGCTGGCCTCAAAATTCAATTTGATACCCCTATTGTTAGTATTCAGGAGAGCCACATAAGCAAGTCCTGTTCACTGCCATCCCATAGGAGGAGGATGTCGTCGATATATCTTGCCCACAAGACCACTTCAGGTCTCCTTGGGGCATCAACCACGTCCTCCTCCCACTTGGCCATGAACAGGTTGGCCAAGCTGGGGGCATATTTAGCCCCCATAGCCACACCCCTGTCCTGGTGGTCTGATGGTCGAACCAGAAATAATTATGGCTCGCTGCATACTCTAACAACTCCATAATAAAATCAATCTGCAGTATGGTCAGGCCTGATCCCCTCGTCAGGTACAATCTAACCGCCTCCAAGCCCAACTGGAGGGGGATGATGGTGTACAATGAAGTAACATCTGCAGTAACTAGAAAGAGGCCTTGTTTGGGAGTAATACCTGACAGTGTGTTGATTACTTGTTTCGTATCTTTAATCGCTTCCAGAACGCCCACTGTAGATATACGTCTACAGAATGGCACGGCTAGGCAAAAGGACTTATATATAAGTCCTCTTTAATTGCCTAGCCGTGGGGTCGCGCGCGCGTCACCGGCGGTGTGCTCGCGACCTAGTCGGGAGCTCCGTGACCACGGCCGCGGGACCAGCGGACCCGATCGCCGCTGGTGTCCCGCGATAGGGTCACAGAGCTGAAGAATGGGGAGAGGTCTGTGTAAACAAACCTCTCCCCGCGCTTCCTACTCTGCCTGTCATTGATCCGCTGTTCCCTGTCATCGGGAAAGCCGATCAATGACGTCAGACGTACAGCCACGCCCCTACTGTAAAAAAAAACACAACACGTCACACTAACTCCTCCCCGCCCCCTAGTGGTTAACTCCTTCACTGCCACTGTCATTTACATAGGAATCAGTGCTATTTAAATAGCACTAATTTCTGTATAAAAGACAATGGTCCCAAAAATGTGTCAAAAATGTCCAATGTGTCCGCCATAATGTCGCAGTCACAATAAAAATCGCTGATCGCCGCCATTACTAGTAAAAAAAAAAAAAAAAAAAAAAAAAAATTAATAAAAATGCTATAAAACTATCCCCTATTTTGTAAACGTTATAACTTTTGCACAAACCAATCAATGATCGATAATTGCAATTTTTTTTACCAAAAATATGTAGAAGAATACGTATCGGCCTAAACTGAGGAAAAAAAAAATTTATATATTTTTTGGGGATATTTATTATAGCAAAAAGTAAAAAATATTGCATTTTTTTTCAAAATTGTCGCTCTATTTTTGTTTATAGCGCAAAAAATAAAAACCGCAGGGGCAATCAAATACCACTAAAAGGAAGCTCTATTTGTGAGAAAAAAAGGACGCCAATTTTGTTTGGGAGCCACGTCGCACGACATCGCAATTGTCAGTTAAAGGACGCAGTGCCGAATCGCAAAAAGGGGCCTGGTCCTTTGGCTGCCAATTGGTCCGGGGCTGAAGAGGTTAATGTACGATGGGATAGTCTGAACCAGAGGCTGCAGATAGTAGTCAATGTACTTGCCCACCCGAGACGTCACAGAGTCTATCCCACTCACTATGGGACATCCCGGGGGACAAGTAACACTTTTATGAAGTTTAGGTAAGTAATATATGACTGGTGTGCAAGGAGCACAAGGTGTCAGAAAAAAGCTCTCTTTTTTGTTGAGAATGCCATCTGTATACCCCCGTTCAACAATTCTTTCTAGCTCCCTCTTGTATTTAACAACAGGATCCCTATCAAGAATTGTGTACGTTTCACTGTCATCCACAATGCGATGCATTTCTCTTAAATAATCACATCGATCCAATAAAGTAATTCCCCCCCCTTATCAGCTGGTCTGATAACCAATGATTTATCATCACAAAGGGCATTGAGACCTATTTTAAGATCTTTTTGCATCTTAATCTTTTTTACTTTAATCGAGTCCAGGTCCCGTAAGACAACATCTCAAAATACTCGAATGTTGGATGAAAGAGACCCTGGGGGATTAAAAAGAGATGCATTGGCAAGGTTAGAATGATGAAACTCTGACCGTGTCGCTCCGCTTTCCCTAATCGGGTTAGTAAGCATGTAGCGTTTTATGTTTAATTTCCGGACGTACTTGTGTACGTCCATGTACGTCTGAAACTTACTAAGGCTCCTGGGTGGGGCAAATTTTAAACATTTGTCTAACAATCTTTTCTCTGGATCTGTCAGTTCCTGCTTACTAGGATTGAAAATGCCAGTGCCTATGGTCTCTTTCTTTTTTGCTGACTGGACACGCCTCCCCCTCGGACTCCTCTCTTTGTTCTACGGGCCTTTTGATGCCTCTGTTGTCCTTGTGAAAACCCCAACCATGATTCACCCCACTGCCAGGGGGACCTGAGTATTGAGTGGGCCTAAAGTTGTTGCGTGCCTGAGAGAAATTACTTTGTGGAAATACTTCTGGATATCCCCTAGAGCCTCCCGGACCACGTTCCCCTATAGCCCCCTGGGGCATCTAAGTTGGAAAATGAAAAAAGCGGTTCTGGGTCGCCAAATCAAAATCTTGATTTCTACCATTATAGTAAATAGAATTCGCCTGGTCATACCCTTGTGCATGACCAGGGGGACCCTGTCTTGGTGGGTAATTGTCCCACGATCTAGAGTAGGGTTCCTGTTGATAAAAACTCCTAGAATCCCTGTTATCTTTCCTAAAGCCATTGTTAGGTCCCCTAAACGGGGTGGTCGGACGTTAGTAAGAATTACTCGAAACCTGATTTCCGACCTTGGGCTTATTTCTGTTTTTAGGTTTATTTTGTGGTGTTCCCCTTCTAGGTGAAAAATTAAGTTCCCTTGAGGGTTGGACCAGCTCTGGACAAATGCCAGGGGGCCCATCATGGCATCCTGAGGCATTGTATCCATCACATTCTCTCCCTCATTTTCGATGGCGATTTTCCTCTGCCAAGAGAAAACTAAACCCGATTGGTAGTCTTCTTTATCTCTACCATATTTTTTCTTTTTCTTCACTTTTTGGTCTTTCTCCTCCTCCTCCAAAACCTTAAGCAGATTTTTAGAGCACTCCTTATATTCCTCGCTATTAGTGGCAGGGACCAATTTCTCTTTGATGATTTTAATCTCTTCATCTAGGCGGACCAGCTTCTCGCTCTTCCTCTGAGCTAGAAAACACAGGAATCCAACGCCCGCCTCGTTGAAGTACTTGTACCATCCCTCTAAGTCAGACTCCCCTCTTTGGGGGCTGACTTCCCACCTCAAGCTCCTAGGGACCATCGCCTCCCTGATATAGGTTTCCAGGAATGTGATGTCCCATTGAGTATGTACCTCTGATGTAGTGAGTTTCTTTAATCTAACAAACAACCCACTTATATCTGAGTCTCCCATACCGGGAGTAGAGCTAAAGACACCAGTGGTATCTACCACTCTCTTAGCCCGAAACTCAAAAATATCCATAATATTCAATTGGTTTGCACCAATCCCAAAGCAGAAATTAATAAATGTGTATAAGAAAATGAAAAATGGAAGAAAGAAACTGCGCTGCGGGAAATAAGCTCAAAAATATAAATGAATATAACTGATAGGTGGGCTTTTGAAAAGCCTCGCTGGAATCTGCAACTCAACTGTAAAACATAACTACAGTGACAAAAATGAAAAAATGAAAAAAGGGTAGCGCTTAACCAGAATGTTAATAACCACGTGATTGGTTAGCCGTGCCTCAACTTTAGTATGAAAAAGTGAGAATATAGATATTGTATGTGAACAGCACAACTAAAATGAAAAAGAAGGACCACGGATGGATCCTATGTGCAAATAGATAGGAGTAAAATAAACCCCACAGATAAATAAATGCTGTAAACACTGTAAAACATATGTGAACAATAAAAATGGATGGTGAAACAAATAAATAGCACAAAGAATGCTAAAAATTATTTAAAGTGAAAGTCCAGCAACATAAATCCAAATTATTGAATATGTCTTCAAAAACAGTTCCACCCGTGCAATATATGATGAATAGAAACAATCCAAATAAATCTTCAAAAACAGCCGTTAGTGATCCACCACCAAATATCTGCTCTATATTTATACATACTAGACCGATATATGTACTAAGTTTTTTATAAAGATATTTTTCTGTTAGATATTTATAGTTACAACTAGAGTTGAGCGGACACCTGGATGTTCGGGTTCGGCGGGTTCGGCCGAACTTCGGAAAAAATTCCGGGTTCGGGACCGAACTTGACCCCGAACTCCGAACCCCATTGAAGTCAATGGGGACCCGAACTTTTGAAGACTAAAATGGCTGTAAAAAAGTCATGGAAAGGGCTAGAGGGCTGCAAATGGCAACAAAATGTTGTTAAGAGCATGGCAAGTGCTCTGCAAACAAATGTGGATAGGGAAATAACTTATAATAATAAAAAAATAAAAAAATAAAAATAAAATGCTGGAGGCCCCCTTCTCAGCAGAAGAGGTACAGGAAGTCATTAAGAACCTCAGAAACTCAACAGCACGATGCCGTACATATGGTGGGAATACCCCAGAATACGCACTTTCTGGAAAAAAAATATTCAATTTAATGGATAAGATAGTGGGAAAATAAAATACTTGGAAATAAAAAAAATAAAAAAATTATAATCTTGACCTTGGAGCACGAGGTGTAGGTGGAAGCGGCGATGGAGGAGGACGAGGTAGCCAACACTAGTGGTGAATGATGTGTCGAATTCTTTCCCCCGTCGCATAGTGTCCGCCCTGTACTGCGCTTGCTCAGTACGTAGGACAAGGGGATTTCGAAACTCTCAGAAGACGATGCGCGGTGACTCCAGGTTCAAGCCACATCATCCGAGGTTGACGCCTAGCCAAGCGAGCCCGTGAGGGGCCCTGTTACTATGTGCTACCGTATGTCCACTTGGATGGTGGGGCTTGAACCTGCACTTACTGCCCAGGCGACGTTCATCTTTGGAGATTTTGTGAATCTCCTTGTCCTCCGTACTGCGCAAGCACTGCGCCTGCACAGTAAGTGGCCGGACACTAGCCGATGGCCAGACAGTTTTTGTCACAACACCGGTATACGCGTCTATTCTGCACAAGGTATGGACAAGTCCTGTGGGATCCATGCCTGGTTCATTTTAATGAACGTGAGCTTGTCCACATTTGCTCTGGACAGGCGGCTGCGCTTGTCTGTGATAACTAATAAATACACGTTCAGATAATACACTGGCTGCAGGGCAGGCCAGCACCTCCAAGGCGTAAAGGGCAAGCTCAGGCCATGTGTCCAATTTGGAGACCCATGCTAACCCTGCCTTCCGAGGTGCTGGCGGTGCCCGGTGCTGGCGGTGCCCCGGCTGCGTTGGTGACCTCTTCCTCCTCCTCTGCCTTCGCCTTGTGCTTCCACCGTACCCCCGCTGCCAAATGGGAATGCCACCAGCAGCGCGTCTACCAGCGTGTGCTTGTACTCGCGCATCTTACGATCACGCTCCAGTGAGGTAATTAAGGACGGCACGTTGTCCTTGTAACGGGGATCCAGCAGGGTGGCCACCCAATAATCAGCACCAGTTAAAATGTGGGAAACTCGACGGTCATTGCGGAGACATTGCAGCATGTAATCGCTCATGTATGCCAGGTTGCCCAGAGGCAAGTAAAAGCTGTCCTCTGTGGGAGGTGTATCGTCTGTGTCCTCTGTATCCCCCCAGCCACGCACCAGTGATGGACATGAGCTGGTCTGGGTGCCACCCTGCTGTGAACATGGTTCCTCCTCCTCCATCTCCTCCTCATCCTCCACCTCGTCATCCTCCAGAACTGTGCCCTTGCTGCCAGACAATTGTGTACCTGGCGCTTGTTGGTGCAGGAACCCACCCTCGTAGCCACTTGTAAATGACTGCCCTGAAAGCCTTGGAAATGAACCCTCTTCCTCCTCCTCCTCCTGTGCCACATCCTCTTCCATCATCGCCTGAAGAGTTTTTTCAAGAAGGTATAGAACTGGGATAGTAACGCTGAGAACGGCGTCATCGGCACTGGCCATGTTGGTGTAGTACTCAAAACAGCGCAACAAGGCACACAGGTCTCGCATGGAGGCCCAGTTATTGGCGGTGAAGTGGTGCTGTTCCGCAGAGCGACTCACGCGTGCGTGCTGCAGCTGAAACTCCACTATCGCCTGCTGCTGCTCGCACAGTCTGGCAAGCATGTGCAAGGTGGAGTTCCACCTTGTGGGCACGTCACATATGAGACGGTGAGCCGGAAGGCCGAAGTTACGCTGCAGCGCTGACAGGCGAGCAGCAGCAGGGTGAGAACCCCGAAAGTGCGCACAGACGGCCCGCACTTTCTGCAGCAGCTCTGGCATATCGGGGTAATTCTTAAGGAACCTCTGGACCACCAAGTTCAGCACATGCGCCAGGCAAGGGATGTGCGTCAAACCGCCTAGGCCCAGAGCTGCTACGAGATTTCACCCATTATCGCACACCACCAGGCCGGGCTTGAGGCTCACTGCCACCAACCACTCATCGGTCTGTTGTTCCATGTCCCGCCACAACTCCTGCGTGGTGTGGGGTTTTCCCCCAAACAGGAAAGTTTTAAAACTGCCTGCTGTCGTTTAGCCCTGGCTGTGCTGAAGTTGGTGGTGAAGGTGTTACGCTGACCGGATGAGGAGGCGGTAGAGGATGAGGAGGCGGAGTAGGAGGAGTTAGCAACAGGAGGCAAACTGAAGTGCCCTGCAATCCTCGGTGGTGGAAGGACATGCGCCAAACTGCTATCCGCCTCAGGCCCAGCCGCCACTACATTTACCCAGTGTGCTGTTAGGGAGATATAACATCGCTGACCGTGCTTACTGGTCCACGCATCCGTAGTTAGGTGGACCTTGCCACAGATGGCGTTGCGCAGTGCACACCTGACTTTGTCCCCCACTTGGTTGTGCAGGGAAGGGATAGCTCGTCTGGAAATGTAGTGGCGGCTGGGCACGACGTACTGTGGGACAGCCAATGACATCAGCCTTTTAAAACTCTGCGTCTCCACCAGACGGAATGACAGCATTTCAAAGGCGAGAAATTTTGAAATGCTGGCATTCAGGGCCAGGGATCGCGGGTGGCTAGGGGGGTACTTCCTATTCCGCTCCAGTGTTTGGGAAATAGAGAGCTGAACGCTTCCATGGGACATTGTGGAGATGGTTGGTGACCCAGGTGGTAGTGTTCCTGGCAGATCCTCTGTTTGCGGGTTGGCAGGTGTCACTGTCACTACAGAGGTGGATGAAGAGGCCGAAACTGCAACAGAAGAGGAAGCAGGCGGAGCCAGAGACCTTTCTAGGTTTTTGAGGTGTCTACTCCACTGCATTTCGTGCTTTGCACTTAGATGCCTGGTCATGCAGGTTGTGCTCAGGTTGAGAACGTTTATGCCTCGCTTCAAGCTCTGATTGCACAGCGTGCAAACCACTCGTGTCTTGTCATCAGCACATTGTCTGAAGAACTGCCACGCTAGGGAACTCCTTGGACCTGGCTTTGGTGTGCTCGGTCCCTTGCTGCGTTGGGCAGTAGCAGACGTACTGTCTAGGGGACGGACGCTCCGCTTTTGCACCCTGCTCCCTCTTCTGCTGTGCTGGTGGCTCTGTGCGACCACCGCCTGTTCCTCCTCATCGTCCTTCACATCATCTTCCACCCAGTCTTCACCCCTGCCCTCCTTGTCGGTATGCACAAAATGTATGGCAAAAGCAGCAGCAGTTGGCACCTGTGTTTCGTCATCATCCGAGACGTGCTACGATGGTCCTCCCATGTACTCATCATGAAACATAAGTGGTTGGGCATCGGTGCACACAATCTCTTCCACTTCTGGGGCAGGGCTAGGTGGATGGCCCTGGGAAACCCTGCTAACAGAGTCATCAAAAAGCAGAAGAGACTGCTGCATGATTTGTGGCTCAGACTGATTGTCTGATTTGCAAGGGGGTGAGGTGAAAGACTGATGGACATCGGCTGCAGGTGCCAACTCTGAACTTTCATCAGGAGACTGGGTGGGAGACAATGTGAAGGAACCGGAGGCACTGTCAGCAACCCAATCTACTATCGCCTGTACTTGTCCTGGCCTCAACATTCGTACAGCCTCATTAGGCGCGCCGAAATACCGATGCAGGCTCTGTCGTCTACTCGCACCTGAGGAAGGTGTTTCACTAGTGCGTGTAGCTGGCACAGATCGACCACGTCCTCTCCCTGCAACAGGAGCGCCACCAGCAGCACCACGACCCTGGCCACGTCCCCTTTTTGATGATCTCCTCATATTTTCAAAATGTATGATCTCGCCCTAAATGGGTGTTTTTGCAATAGCACAATTTTTTTTGGGACAATATACAATAGAAGAAATATCGATCGATTGTATGACACACTCCTGCACAAACCTCTGAAATATTGTATTTTTTGTCAATAGCAGAATACACGTACAGTGTCTAAAGCGTGTATGAATACGCAGAAAATGCTATTGGGAAAAAAAATGTCACTACAATTTTTTTTTGGGGACAATATACAATAGAAGAAATATCGATCGATTGTATGCCACACTCCTGCACAAACCACTGAAATATTTTATTTTTTGTCAATAGCAGAATACACGTACAGTGTCTAAAGCGTGTATGAACACGCAGAAAATGCTATTGGGAAAAAAAAATGTCACTACAATTTTTTTTTTGGGGACAATATACAATAGAAGAAATATCGATCGATTGTATGCCACACTCCTGCATAGGGATGGGCCCGGTGTTCGATTCGAACCCATGTTCGAATCGAACATCGGGCGTTCACCTGCTCGGCGAGCCCAGAACTATTTGGGCCGCTCGCATCAAATTCGTGTGATGCAAGCGGCCCGCAATGCATTGCGCCAGTCGCAGTGCAATGCTGGCTGATGATTGGCCAAGCATGCGCCGTGACCCTGCATGCTTGGCCAATCACAGCGCCGGCAGCGAGGAGAGCCATAATTGGCTACAGGCAGGATGCCTGTAGCCAATTATAGCTCAGGGGCTTTAGTACACGCCCCAGGGTATAAGAGGCCTCGCATATTGTGTTTCAGTGTCAGCGTGTCAGTGTGTTGCTGACTGCTGACAATATGTGCTCTATTTCTGGGGATTTGTGTGTGCGTGCTGTTAGTACAGCATTGCAGTATCACATCTGGGGGGTGTCTATAGGTGGCCTGTCTAAGACCCCCAAAGCACCTTGTCCCCATGTTGATGAGGACAAGGGCCTCATCCCCACAACCGTGCCCGGTGGTTGAGGGGGTCTGCGGGCGGGGGGATCTTCTTTCTTCTTTCTTCATCCTTCGGTTTCTTCATCTTCTCCTTCCGTCATCTTCTTCCATCTTCTTCTTCAATTTTCTTCTTCCTCCGATCCGCTTCTTCTTGCGCTGGTCTTCTCGTCCTTCTCGTCCGGCATCTTCTTCCATGGCATCGGCATCGGTGTCGGTGTCTCTTCTTGGGCCACTCCTCGCAATGGGAGGCTCCCGCTGTGTGAGGCTTCGCTGCGTCTGACAGGTCTTTTATAATGGAGGGCACCTGGTGACCCCGCCCTCTCTGACGCATGGGGACGTAATGGGGAATTCCCTATGGCTTTCCCCATGACATCAGAGGGGGGCGGGGTCACCAGGTGCCCTCCGTTATAAAAGACCTGTCAGACAGAGCAAAGCCTCACACAGCGGGAGCCTCCCATTGTGAGGAGCGGCCCGACAGAAGAACAGATGCCGACGCCATGGAAGAAGATGCCGGACGAGAAGGACGAGAAGACCAGCGCAAGAAGAATCGGATCGGAGGAAGAAGAAAATGGAAGAAGAAGATGACGGAAGGAGAAGATGAAGAAACCGAAGGATGAAGAAAGAAGAAAGAAGATTTTAATAAAGGAATTGTCAAAGACCGTCTCCTGTCATTTTTACAATTTTTGACACTTTTTTGGTGAAATGGTAGGGGTACTTTTGTACCCCCTTACCATTTCACACAGGGGGGGGGGGGGGGCGGGATCTGGGGGTCCCCTTGTTAAAGGGGGCTTCCAGATTCCGATAAGCCCCCCGCCCGCAGACCCCCACAACCACCAGCCAGGGTTGTGGGGGAGAGGCCCTTGTCCTCATCAACATGGGGACAAGGTGCTTTGGGGGTCTCAGACCCCCAAAGCATCCTCCCAATGTTGAGGGCATGTGGCCTGGTACGGTTCAGGCGGGAGGGGGGGGAGCTCTCGTCCCCCCCTCTTTTCCTGCGGCCTGCCAGGTTGCGTGCTCGGATAAGGGTCTGGTATGGATTTTAAGGGGGACCCCACGCCATTTTTTTTGGCTAGGGTTCCCCTTAAAATCCATCCCAGACCTCAAGGGTCTGGTATGGATTTTGAGGGGGACCCTACGCCATTTTTTTTTTTTTGGCTGGGGTTCCCCTTAATATCCATCCCAGACCTGAAGGGCCTGGTTATTGAATTTGGGAATTTGGGGGGACCCCCACGCTTTTTGTTTTTCATTTTTTTCAATTTTTTTTTATGAATGACTTTCAATGAATGACTGTTCTCTGTATTACGGGAGCCGTCAATTCACATTAGCCGCGAGTGATTTTAAATAGCTTTTTTTCTTGCAAAAATGACACTTTTTGCAGGGACAGTTCTAAGCACAGCAAAAATGCACCCTTTACATGCATACTATAGACACCCCCCAGGTACGAAATTTTAAGGAATATTACACTTTTATTGTTTCAATTTAAGCATTATTAAAATCACTGCTCCTGAAAAAACGTCCGTTTAAAAAAAAAAAATTTAGCATTGATATATGTCCCCTGGGGCAGGACCCAGGTCCCCAAACACTTTTTATAACATTAACATGCATATTAGCCTTTAAAATTAGCACTTTTGATTTCGAACGTTCGCATCCATTATAACTAATAGGGTTCTAAAGCTCGCACGGACTTTAGGTCCGTTTGCGGGTTCTGGTGCGAGCCGAATGGGGGGGTGTTCAGCTCATCCCTACTCCTGCACAAACCACTGAAATATTTTATTTTTTGTCAATAGTAGAATACACGTACAGTGTCTAAAGCGTGTATGAACACGCAGAAAATGCTATTGGGAAAAAAAATGTCACTACAAATTTTTTTTTGGGACAATATACAATAGAAGAAATATTGATCGATTGTATGCCACACTCCTGCATAGGGATGGGCCCGGTGTTCGATTCGAACCCATGTTCGAATCGAACATCGGGCGTTCACCTGCTCGGCGAGCCCAGAACTATTTGGGCCGCTCGCATCAAATTCGTGTGATGCGAGCGGCCCGCAATGCATTGCGCCAGTCGCAGTGCAATGCTGGCTGATGATTGGCCAAGCATGCACCGTGACCCTGCATGCTTGGCCAATCACAGCGCCAGCAGCGAGGAGAGCCATAATTGGCTACAGGCAGGATGCCTGTAGCCAATTATAGCTCAGGGGCTTTAGTACACGCCCCAGGGTATAAGAGGCCTCGCATATTGTGTTTCAGTGTCAGCGTGTCAGTGTGTTGCTGACTGCTGACAATATGTGCTCTATTTCTGGGGATTTGTGTGTGCGTGCTGTTAGTACAGCATTGCAGTATCACATCTGGGGGGTGTCTATAGGTGGCCTGTCTAAGACCCCCAAAGCACCTTGTCCCCATGTTGATGAGGACAAGGGCCTCATCCCCACAACCGTGCCTGGTGGTTGAGGGGGTCTGCGGGCGGGGGGATCTTCTTTCTTCTTTCTTCATCCTTCGGTTTCTTCATCTTCTCCTTCCGTCATCTTCTTCCATCTTCTTCTTCAATTTTCTTCTTCCTCCGATCCGCTTCTTCTTGCGCTGGTCTTCTCGTCCTTCTCATCCGGCATCTTCTTCCATGGCGTCGGCATCGGTGTCGGTGTCTCTTCTTGGGCCACTCCTCGCAATGGGAGGCTCCCGCTGTGTGAGGCTTCGCTGCGTCTGACAGGTCTTTTATAATGGAGGGCACCTGGTGACCCCGCCCCCTCTGACGCACGGGGACGTCATGGGGAATTCCCTATGGCTTTCCCCATGACATCAGAGGGGGGCGGGGTCACCAGGTGCCCTCCGTTATAAAAGACCTGTCAGACGGAGCGAAGCCTCACACAGCGGGAGCCTCCCATTGTGAGGAGCGGCCCGACAGAAGAACAGATGCCGACGCCATGGAAGAAGATGCCGGACGAGAAGGACGAGAAGACCAGCGCAAGAAGAATCGGATCGGAGGAAGAAGAAAATGGAAGAAGATGGAAGAAGATGACGGAAGGAGAAGATGAAGAAACCGAAGGATGAAGAAAGAAGAAAGAAGATTTTAATAAAGGAATTGTCAAAGACCGTCTCCTGTCATTTTTACAATTTTTGACACTTTTTTGGTGAAATGGCCATTTCACACAGGGGGGGGGGCGGGATCTGGGGGTCCCCTTGTTAAAGGGGGCTTCCAGATTCCGATAAGCCCCCCGCCCGCAAACCCCCACAACCACCAGCCAGGGTTGTGGGGGAGAGGCCCTTGTCCTCATCAACATGGGGACAAGGTGCTTTGGGGGTCTCAGACCCCCAAAGCATCCTCCCAATGTTGAGGGCATGTGGCCTGGTACGGTTCAGGCGGGAGGGGGGGGAGCTCTCGTCCCCCCCTCTTTTCCTGTGGCCTGCCAGGTTGCGTGCTCGGATAAGGGTCTGGTATGGATTTTAAGGGGGACCCCACGCCATTTTTTTGGCTAGGGTTCCCCTTAAAATCCATCCCAGACCTCAAGGGTCTGGTATGGATTTTGAGGGGGACCCTACGCCATTTTTTTTTTTTGGCTGGGGTTCCCCTTAATATCCATCCCAGACCTGAAGGCCTGGTTATTGAATTTGGGGGGACCCCCACGCTTTTTGTTTTTCATTTTTTTTTTTTACACTTTTTGCAGGGACAGTTCTAAGCACAGCAAACATGCGCCCCTTTACATGCATACTATATACACCCCCCAGGTACGAAATTTTAAGGAATGTTACACTTTTATTGTTTCAATTTAAGCATTATTAAAATCACTGCTCCTGAAAAAACGTCCGTTTAAAAAAAAAAATTAGCATTGATATATGTCCCCTGGGGCAGGACCCAGGTCCCCAAACACTTTTTATAACATTAACATGCATATTAGCCTTTAAAATTAGCACTTTTGATTTCGAACGTTCGCATCCATTATAACTAATAGGGTTCTAAAGCTCGCACGGACTTTAGGTCCGTTTGCGGGTTCTGGTGCGAGCCGAATGGGGGGTGTTCAGCTCATCCCTACTCCTGCACAAACCACTGAAATATTTTATTTTTTGTCAATAGCAGAATACACGTACAGTGTCTAAAGCGTGTATGAACACGCAGAAAATGCAATTGGGAAAAAAAATGTCACTACAAATTTTTTTTTGGGACAATATACAATAGAAGAAATATCGATCGATTGTATGCCACACTCCTGCACAAACCACTGAAATATTTTATTTTTGTCAATAGCAGAATACACGTACAGTGTCTAAAGCGTGTATGAACACGCAGAAAATGCTATTGGGAAAAAATAAAAACACAGCAAAATTACATTTTTTTGCAATGTTTTTCCAATAGCAGAATACATACAGAGTATGGTGTATCTCTTACTAAAATATGCAGTGCAGTGATGGTGCACTGAGCTTCCAGGTAAAACTTATATTTTGTCTGGCACTGGCCTCATGGCACTGTTAAAAGACTGTGCACTGCACCCCAGCCAGGGTACAATTGATTTAGGAATCTCTTGAATAATTCTCTCTGCCTCTTTCTTTTCCTTACTAAAGACACTCTCTACTCTACTCTAGCTATGTAGATCGCTCACTGATATAACTAATTTGAAGAAAATTTAAGAAATGTGGACTGACTGACTGATTGACTTTATCAGACTAACTCCTAAAATCCTCTCTTAGCAGCACAGGAACCTGTCTATAGCAGAATGACGCTGTGTGCTGTGTGTCTGTACTATATATAGAGGCTGGGTCACATGCTGCACTGCCCAATCACAGCCATGCCATTAGTAGGCATGGCTGTGATGGCTTCTAAGGGTACACTAGTGAAACTAGCGTTGATTGGCTGCCCTGCAGCTTGTAAAAGGCGCCAATACATCGCCGAACACCGGACCCGAACCCGAACATACAGCCAATAGTTCGGGTTCGGGTCCGGGACCCAGACACCCAGAAATACGGTACTTTCATACTTATAAGATAAAGTAACATAGAGCAGTTAATTAATTAAATGTATGTGATGAAGTTTAATGCAAACAATAACATACTATGTTACCTATATATATAATTTGTTTTATTGTTTAACAAAGAGCTTATGTTTATACATCCTTGTACATGTAACCAATGTACTTTCATTTTATTGTGCAATCAATAAACCTTTTTGACAAGAAAAATGTAAGGTTATGCACCTAAAGCATTGGAATATAATTTATTCCTATGCATTACATTTAACACATGTGCAAAACAGAGCTGGAAAGGAATTTGAAAATGATGGTTGAATAAGCTTAGAAGAACCACTGAACACATAGGGGTTGATTTACTAAAACTGCAGCGTACAGAATTGTTTGTAACTGGATAGAAAACTGCATAAAAGACCAAATTCAGAGAGTAGTGGTTAATGATGTATAAATATATAAGGGGTCCATATAGTGAACTTGGTGTTGAGTTATTCACTTTACAGTCAACAAAGAGGACGAGGGGGCACTCATTACGTCTCGAGGAAAAGAGATTTCATCTCCAAATACGGAAAGGTTTCTTCACAGTAAGAGCTGTGAAAATGTGGAATAGACTCCCTGCAGAGGTGGTTCTGGCCAGCTCAGTAGATTGCTTTAAGAAAGGCCTGAATACTTTCCTAAATGTACATAATATAACTGGGTACTAACATTTATAGGTAAAGTTGATCCGGGGAAAATCCGATTGCCTCTTGGGGGATCCGGAAGGAATTTTTTCCCCTGCTTTAGAAAATTGGAGCATGCTCTGCTGGGGTTTTTTTTTGCCTTCCTCTGGATCAACTGTGGGTATAGAATGGGGTATATGGAATTGTATGATTTTCTTTTTTTATTTGTGGTTGAACTGGATGGACTTGTGTCTTTTTTCAACCTAACTAACTATGTAACTATGTAACTATGATTCATATTCTGAATGGTCTAGGGTTTTTAATGGTGCACCATTCAGGTTCAGTGTTGGGACCCTTACTTTTTATTATATTTATAAATGGTATAGGGTCTGGGATTAAAATTATAATTTCGGTCTTTGCAGATGGCACCAAGCTACTGTATATAGTGGAATAATGCCCCTACATGATGTCTCCAACTTACAAGCCAATAGACATGTGCATTCGTTTTCGTCCAAATACATTTTCGTCCAAATTTCGGGTATTTTCGTTATCGTTTTAACAAACGACAACGAACGTGCAGAATCCGAAAACCAAAAGATCCGACATAAACAAATGCTTTATTTTCATTTAAGTTGCGACAACAGTTTGATATAGATAGGAGATTCGACATAACGCTGACAATAGCAATCTGTGTCCATCGAACCTGTGGACAAATGTGCCTAACCTTATCTCTATTAGTTCAAGATTATTCTACATAGAGAGAAAAGATTCGACATAGAGAGAAAAGATTTGACATTATAGAGACAATAGCAAAAATTATCGAATGTGCCTAACCTAACTCTATTAGTCCAAGATTATTCGACATAGAGAGAAAAGATTTGACATGAAGATTCAACGAAGCAGTCGCCGCGACCGGACATTTATGGTCAAATGCTCCGCCCATAGGCTATAGAAGAATTCTAATGTTGGTTGACTAGTAATAATAATTAATAAATATAATTATTACTAGTGTCATACAACATAAGAATTCTACTATAGCTTGTGGGTGGAACATTCGACCGAAAATGTACGATTGCGGCGTCGTACAGTTTAGCTGCTCCATCAAATCTTCTTAGAGCATTCGACAGACAGCCTTCAATGACAGATTCGACCTTAATTATTTCGGATTTTTTCGGACGAATGCATTTTTTAACGAACCAAAATAAATAAAAATGAATTTCGGGAGTAACTAAATACATTTATTTTTTGGACGAAAACTTAATTCCGAAATGAAATATTTCAGTGTGCACATGTCTACAAGCCAACGTCAATGCACTGTTTAATTGGGCAACTGTGTGGCAGATGAGGTTTAATGTTGATAAATGTAAAGTTATGCACTTGAGGCCTAAACATATGCATGCATCATACATACTAGGGGGAGTACAACTGGGGGAATCAATGGTGGAAGAGGATCTGGATGTAGGTCATAAGCCTAATAATGGCATGCAATGCTAGGCTGCAGTTTCCAAAGTGAGCAAATTACTTGCATTAAAAGTGGTATGGACTGCAGAGCGAGAGATACAATTTTGCCCCTATAAAAATAATTAGGAAGACTACATCCGGAACTTGCATTTTCAGTTTCAGTTTTGGGCACCAGTTCACAAAATCGATATTGGAAAAACTGGAGAAAGTGCAGAGAAGGGCTACCAAACTTATAAAGGCATGGAGAAGCTCAGCTAGCAGGGAAGGATGTGAAAAGGGTATGATCAACATGTATAAATGCATAAGTGGTCCACATAGTGAACTTGGTGTCCAGTTATTAACTTTAAGGTCATCACTGTGGACAAGATGGGACTCTATGTCTGAAGGAAAAAAAAGTAATCTCCAACTATGGAAGGTCTTAGGGTTAGGGTTTTACTTTGCCATTACCTGGACCAAAACTGCAATAGTTTGCATATATGTTAATTTATATTATACACCAGGGGAAATGCAGGGTTTAATTTTAATTTTTTTTCATTTTATTTCTTGTACACATAGAACTTTGAATGTAGGGATTCAGATTGTAGTGTGTGAGGTATGGAATATATGCTCATATGCACAATGTTTTAGCTAGGTGTTTTTTAATACAATGAACCCTTTCTTAGTAAAACAAGCTGACAGTAATGACAAATGAGTGCTGCCTACCAATACCAGTTGTAAACATATTGCTAATGCACAGACACTAACATGAGTTTCGCATGCTATTACAGTTTTATTCAGAGCTAGAAAATTGACAAATATCAAATTTTATGCCAAGTAACAAGAGAAACACAGCTTATCACTCTCCCAACATCAGCCATTGCCCTAACCAACCATTCCTCACAGACCAAAACACGTGAAAGGACAGCCTGCTTTTTTTTTTTTGGGGGGGGGGGGGATATGTATATTTATTTAAGAACAAGTGCTATGTACAAGATTTTGAGATGCTAAGGATAACAGGAAAGCCCATCGAATTCACAACAAATACGCATATATACAAATACACATACAAATACACAGCTGAAAAAAAACAATACACCATTAACACCATGAACCCTAACATTCAGAAACTGGTTAAATCAGTGCTGTTTATGTCATTAGTAATTTATTTTATAGCTTCAATTTTATTACATTACCTTATATATAAATCTTTAATATATTAGCTGCAATATTTATTCAAAATATATTTTTGCATTTTGTCCAGTATATATATATATATACCTTTATTAAAGTTCACTTTTTAAATTAACACTGTACTTATTTGTAGCCCCATGTTTTTATCATGTAAATAAAAGCCAACATAAAGGTTAACAAAACTGCCTCTGAAAAAGTATTTTGTTATGCAATGTTTACTTAAATTTACTCTGATAGAACAAAGAATGGTTCCAATTTGCAAGCTGTAAATTAAATATAAAAACAGTACTATAAATGCACAATTTAACAAAAATTGAGATGGAAGGCTCTCGCTTAATGAGCATAAGGGCTGTACAAGTGTCTGACGTTGTCAAGATAGAGAAAGTCAGGGTAAAATTAAATGTCAAATGTAATTTGGCTGTGGAAAGTTAAAATATGTGATTGTCTCTAGAGGAAAATCTAAGATCTCTGTGCCAAATTGTTATTTGCATAGTAGTAAGGTTGAAAGTATATATCAAATTGTGGCAGATCTCCAACACATAAACTTTTTCGGAAACCACTAAAAACTTCAATCTTAAATACATTAATCTTTGTAAACTGGAGAAGCGCCATATAAAATATGAAATGTATTGACATTTTTAGTAGTTCTTGAGAAAATAGAGTAGCTGTTAAATACAATTTATTTTAGCATTCCTTGAGCTCAGCACTGCTGGACAAAAACGGCAAATAAATGCTGACATGCTATATTTAGCTAGTATATGCAAATATTTTAGAGTCACAGATGTTCATAAGTCTTGCTGTAGATCAGAATAAAAATGAATGGACATATTAAAGCATTTTCTTTCTAATATAAAGTTCTCTAAATTATATCATAGCCTATAATTGAGGAAGAGATCTGTTCTTATGCCACTTTTTACAATTGTTTATATGAAAGTTGTAGTATTTCCATGTTATATACTGTTTTCATTTCAATCTACTAACATCCACCTAAAAGACACGATGAAAAACTCTAGGCAAATATAAAAAAAAACTCTATAAAAAGCATAAATAGAGATTTGTTGAAAAAACTGTTAAACAATTGCTTTATTAAAAAAAGTAAAATTAACCTGTTCCCGTGCGCACTATAGCCGAAAGACGGCTACAGCACGGATCCACATTGCCGGGAAGCCATCAATACATGTTCTCCCCTTTGCAGACTCCCCTCCCCTTTGCAGGCGCTGTGATCAATAAATCAATGAGACTCGGTTGATCACAGATCGGAGTAAGGGGACGATCATGGCCCCTTACCATGTGATCGGCTGTCAGCCAATGACAGCGGATCACATGATGTAAACAGAAGATCACGAATCGTTAATTAACAAAAAATAAAAAAACACAGAGGTGATCAAGTACCACCAAAAGAAAGCTCTATTTGTGGGGAAAAAATTATAAACATTTAATTTGGGTACAGTGTAGCATAACTGCACAATTGTCATTCAAAGTGTGACAATGCTGAAAGCTGAAAATTGGTCTGGGCAGGAGGGGGGTTTAAGTGCCCAGTAAGCAAGTGGTTAAGTAACACCGGATAAAAAAATATCCCATACTTCTCTTTTAAAACTCACTGGTAAAAAGTGATGGAAATATATACATTTTTCATGTTATGTATTTGCAGGTGGTTGAACTCTCTGTGAATCAACCTAACTATTTCTAAAGCTGCAGTTACCAGAAACTCTGTTTGTGTCATCATTTCTGATGAATACTGGTCTACATGGAGCGGAGCAGTGATTGAGATTTGCACAAATCTATATAATATATGAGTTTCACTTTTTGAATTGAATTTCTGAAATAAATTAACTTTATGAGGATATTCCAATTTTTTGAGATACACCTGTACATACTTTTATTGGTCCAAGCGGGGCCAAAGTTAGTGAATTATTTGACAATCTGGGTTTGGGGAAAAGGTGACTCGATTATCAAGTGTAAATAGGCCAGGCCAGTATAAAGATTATGACTACAATTTTTGCCCCACAGACTGAACAATTAGCAATGGGACAACAGTTTTTATATGAAAGAAGGTTGTAATGGCGAAAATATTATTGGGACTAGGGATGAGCCGAACACCCCCGGTCGGTTCGCACCAGAACCTGCGAACAGACCTAAACTTTGCGTGAACTTTAGAACCCTATTAAAGTCTATGGGACTTGAACGTTCAAAATCAAAAGTGCTAATTTTAAAGGCTAATATGCAAGTTATTGTCCTAAAAAGTGTTTGGGAACCTGTGTCCTGCCCCAGGGGACATGTATCAATGCAAAAAAAACTTTTAAAAACAGACGTTTTTCGGGAGCAGTGATTTTAATAATGCTTAAAGTGAAACAATAAAAGTGTAATATTCCTTTAATTTCATACCTGGGGGGTGTGTATAGTATGCCTGTAAAGGGGTGCATGTTTCCCATGCTTAGAACTGTCCCTGCACAAAGTGTAATTTCTGCAGGAAAAAAAGGCATTTAAAAGCACTAGCGGCTATAATGAATTGTCGGCTGATAAAAAATAAAAAAAAAGCGTGGGGTTCCCCAAATTTAATTACCAGGCCCTTTAGGTCTGGTATGGATATTAAGGGGAACCCTGGGTCAAATTTAAAAAAAAATGACGTGGGGTTCCCCCCAAATATCCATACCAGACCCTTCAGGTCTGGTATGGATTTTAAGGGGAACTCCACGCCAAATTAAAAAAAAATGGCATAGCGTTCCCCCCAAAAATCCATACCAGATCCTTTATCTGAGCACGCAACCTGGCAGGCCGCAGGAAAAGAGGGGGGATGAGAGAGCGCCCCCCCTCCTGAACCGTACCAGGCCACATGCCCTCAACATTGGGATGATGCTTTGGGGGTCTGTGACCCCTCAAAGCACCATGTCGCCATGTTGATGGGGACAAGGGCCTCATCCCCACAACCCTGGCCGGTGGTTTTGGGGGTCTGCGGGTGGGGGGGTTAATCAGAATCTGGAAGCCCCCTTCAAGGGGACCCCCAGATCCTGCCCCCCCTGTTTGAAATGGTAAGGGGGTACAAAAGTACCCCTACCATTTCACAAAGAAAGTGTAAAAAATTGTTAAAAAAAACACACTGACACCGTTGGGAAAAGTCCTTTATTAAAAATAAAAAAAATTTAAAGAAAGATTCCAGCGGTGGTAATCCACTCTTGCTATCCAGTGATGGCTGATCTCTTCTCCGGGGTCCAGCAATGGGTGATCTCTCCCGATGACGTCCAGTGCAGCGCATCCTGTCTCCACGGAGACACTGCAGGAATCCGGGTGATGGTCTGATAGGGTCTTAGCTGAGGAGGACGGGGACACCCGTCACATGACCCTGCCCCCCTCTGACACAAGGGGGAACCCGAGCTTCCATAGTGACGTGCAGGAGACCCTGCCCCCCTCTGATGTAACGGAAACCTGCATGCTCGGATAAAGGGTCTGGTATGGATTTTTGGGGGGAACTCCACGCCATTTTTTTTTCATTTGCCATGGAGTTCCCCTTAAAATCCATAGCAGACCTAAAGGGCCTGATAATGGAATTTAGCGGAACCCCACGCTTTTTTTTTTTTTTTTATCAATGACTTTCAATGACTGTTCTCTGTATTACGGGGAGCCAACAATTCATTATAGCCGTGAGTGCTTTTGAATGCCTTTTTTTTCCTGCAGAAATTACACTTTGTGCAGGGACAGTTCTAAGCACGGGAAACATGCGCCCTTTTACAGGCATACTATACACACCCCCCAGGTACGAAATTTAAAGGAATATTACACTTTTATTGTTTCACTTTAAGCATTATTAAAATCACTGCTCCCGAAAAAACTTCACTTTTGTTTGCATTGATACATGTCCCCTGGGGCAGGACCCGGGGCCCCAAACACTTTTTATGACAATAACTTGCATATAAGCCTTTAAAATTAGCACTTTAGATTTCTCCCATAGACTTTTCGAATTTGCAGCGAACACCCCATATTGTTCACTGTTCGGTGAACAGGCGTAAAGACAATGTTCGAGTCGAACATGAGTTCGACTCCAACTCAAAGCTCATCCCTAATTGGGACCTGTTAATTTACCTTTCATTGTTGGGAAGATACTGAAGAGTTCAATAAAACCCCACATAGATTTGTTTTTGCTAGAATATAGCTATATTTTTTTTTTTACTAGTAATGGCGGCGATCAGCGATTTTTATTGTGACTGCGACATTATGGAGGACACATCGGACATTTTTGACACCAATGTCATTTATACAGCAATCAGTGCTATTTAAATGCACTGATTCCTGTGTAAATGACACTGGCAGTGAAGGGGTTACCACTAGGGGGCGGGGAGGGGTTAACATGTTCCCTGGGAGTGATTCTTACTGTGGGGGGAGGGGACTCACAAGAGGAGGAGACCCATCAGTGTTTCTGTGCAGAGAACACACCATTGGCTCCTCTCCTCTGACAGGACCGTGGATCTGTGTGTTCCCACTGTGTTACCGGGCAATCACGGGTGCCCGGCGGACATCGCGGCCACTGGGCACGCGCATCGGATTCCCAGTGACATGGTGGGTGCGCGTGCATATGACGTCCTCCCGCCCTGAGAGCTTGGCCGCCTGGCCGTCAATAGACAGCTGGCGGTCAGCTACTGGTTAAACAGCGATCCGTGCTATAAAATTGCACTGATTACTGTATAAATGTGACTGACAGGAAAGGGGTTAACACGAGGGGGTGATCGAGGGGTTAATTATGTTTCCTAGGGAGTGATTCTAACTGTAGGGGGTGGGGACTCCCAAGGGGAGGAGACCGATCGGTGTTCCTCGAGGGGTTAATTATGTTTCCTAGGGAGTGATTCTAACTGTAGGGGGTGGGGACTCCCAAGGGGAGGAGACCGATCGGTGTTCCTCTGTACTGAGAACACACCATCGATCTCCTCTCACCTGACATGGTCCTGCTTTGTTACCCGGCAATCACGGCATGCCCGGTGGACATCACGGCCGCCGGGCACCTGCATCGGGTCTCCAGTAATGCGGCGGATGCGCGTGCACCCCCTGGCGGCCCAGGAAGACGAGGACGTCATATCACGCCCGCACAGAACAAGAGCCACACCGCCTGGTCGTCATATGACAGCCGGCGGGCGGCGAGCTGGTAATCACATTATGTTATTTGTATAAGTGGGGTTAAAGTAGCAGCAGTGTTTTTGTTTTATTGCACACTGAGGATTTACACTTATAAAGGATTTTGTGTTTACACATTTTTCAGCGTGGAGAGGGGACATCTTATTATAGGATCATTCTAACATAACGAATATGATGAAACAAAATGGTTAACTTAACAAATTAATCTGAAAAAAAACAAATTTTTTTCATTGTGCACATCTCTTATATTTGTAAAATCATTTACAGTTATTTATATCAGAGAGACAAATACATTCAATTCAAATTTAAATCACACCATAATTACTCATACTTTTATACTATATTTGTGCAGTATAAATATTATGATTGACCATAACCTTATCTTGTCACTTCCAAGAGCTTCCAAATTTAGACAGCAGAGTGGATCTTCTGTCTAAACTTTCATTAAACCATTCTTCAAAAAAAAAAAGTTTTATTGTTTTCAAAAAGCATACATTGTACAATTTGGCATTGTACGTCGATTAGCGACGTAGGATTTACATGAAATTCAGTATAACCATAAAGATTATGTACTTAAACTCTGTGTAAATAGCCTATATTGATTAAACCATTCTTAAGCCCTTCTCCCTGTGCTCCATTCAACCCTTGGGTAAGGTTGCAGTAAAACTTGAAGATTCCTGTAATAGTAGACTCCAATGGCCTTAGTCCTTGTCATTCCTCTAGCTTGATGTTCAACTCACATAGGGCTTGAATTTCCTTTATTATCAGCTGAATCCATATGTCAGGGGTGTTTGGCTTGCCGAAATGCACATGTGTGTGGCATTCTCGACAGGATGGTGACCAGGCACATGCAGTGACTGGTCTTTCAGATATTCCCTGTGTCCTGATGCTACTCTGCTTGTTCCCTTGTTACTGACCTGGCTTGCCTCTGGCCTAAAAATAAATCTTGCATCTGCCTTATCACCAGTTCCTGACCCCTGCTCTGTTCCTTACTGCATCTCTATCTTATGATTCTGTGCCTTGCTGCCCGCCTGCTGCTGACCTCAGCTATTCCAGCGATCACGCTTCTGTTCCTGGTTCTGCTCCCACGTCTGGTCCAAGTGCCTACCTGGCTGTAATCTGTGCCAACTCTGCTCACCGTAGTGAATTCCAGTCTCAAGTATGCTGGGAGCTCTGACAAGTCTTGCATCTGGAACCTGCAGTCCATGTGGAGTGCCCCTTTAACTTTGGCGAGATCTCTGTGCACAGATACTGTCCCTGACCTGATGTTCTACCAGCCTGCTTGGGGCCACATCGCCTGCTGCAAGTGCTCCTATCAACATCTGCTGGCACTCAAGTTCCTCATGTCCCTCGGTACCCTCTGTTCCATCTTCAGCGAGACCTGGGGTGGAGATACAAGAGAGGCCAACCTTGTCTTTTCAGTCTCTGATCAGTTACGTGACACCATTCCTCTTCAGAGGCTCTAGCATTGTGTGGTGTTTTGGACAGGACACCAGCATCTTTTTTTCCTTCTCCTGGACAACATTTCAGACCAAAAATAAATGTATCCAAAACTGCAACCCAAAAAATGTCCTGTAGCGTTTAACTTGGCAGTTGTGAGAATGTAAGTGAGTAGGTCCGATTTGACTTCAAACTCTGCCCTGTACAGGTAATCTTTCAGCCTTTCACCAGGAAATCTAACTTTTGAGTAGGATAGTTCTTATCCTAGCTAATACTATATGTGCAAGGGGTCTTAGATAGCTGTCATGTTTTTGACAACACTGCCTGCCTACTTTCATCCACATGCAGTTTGTAAAGCTACCAGGCTAAGACAGAGGCATAGGTTAAGTTTCACTTCAACTGCTGGATGGCCTGTTCACATAGGTCTTCTTGTATTGACTCTCAAAACTTTTTTTAGGCCCTTTGGCTTGACAGGTCTTATCTAGAGGTATAGAATTGTCTTCTTCTACCTCATTCTCCAAAAAGTGTATTGATGAGTCTTGCTATCTTGGTGTAATATTTCAAAAATCTTCTGTTGTAGAATCAGAGCCCCAGGAATTATCTAACATCTGTTACATTTCAGGGTCTTGGCCAGGTTGCAATGGCCTCCAATTTCTTGGGGTCAGTGACTACGTCTGAAGAAAAGACTATGTGTCTCAGATAGGTAACATAGGCTGACAGTACTGGTACTTCTCCAGGGAAGGTTTCAGAACCTCTTAAAGTAATTTCAACACTTTTTCATGCCCCTTCAATGTATTTCCAAGGACAATCAGGTCGCCCAAATAACTCAACACTTCTATTAATTTCATTATCACTCATATTTTGCTCATACAGCTGCTTAAGCATTTAAGAAGCTCCATTCAGACCTTGGATAATTCTTCCAAATACAGTATATAGAAACCATGTGAAGGCAAACTTGTCTTTGTTTTTGAAGTGCATAGGATTCTGGTGGTAACTGCTCATCAAGTCCTGCTATACCACTTGGCCCACACAAGCATCAAAGTGTATTTTATTTTCACAGGATAGTGTATTGATCTTCAATAATTATTGGAAAACAATTTCAACATTGCATGGTCTGGAGTCTGTACTTCGAGTCTGGCAGTTTTGAAGCTTGATAGAAGCATTCTGTAGAAATTTTTATATTCTGCTCCCCCTACTAAAACAGAAGGAGAAATAGGGGTAGCTGGATTCACTTTCTGGTGTTGCATTTAAGATTACTTTGGGGTTTAAATATATTCTGTAATCTCTCTATTCTTCTGCATCTAATACAATGTAGGCTTTCTAGAAGAGTTTGCAAAAAAAAACCTGTGCTTTTTAGTTCACCTATAATGCAATACAGGTTTAACCCCTTAAGGACTGGAAGGATTTGCCCCCTTAATGGCCAGGCCATTTTTTTGCGATACGGTACTACGTCGCTTTAACTGACAATTGCTTGGTCATGCAACGTTTTACCCAAACAAAATTTATGTCCTTTTTTCCCACAAATAGAGCTTTCTTTTAGTGGTATTGGATCACCTCTGAGGTTTTTATTTTTTGCGCTATAAATGTTTAAAAGACCAACAATTTTGAAAAGAAAACAATATCTTTTACTTTAAATGATAAAAGGACTTCTGCGCTACTACTATAACTAAAACTATTAAAAAGTGGGAAAGCTGCACTGTCTAATAGTGATCACAAATCACATAAAAGCATAAAAAAGCGTACAAAAATGTAGGTGACTATGCGCATAACCTAAGTGATCTAACAACACATGGTTAATAAATAATAAATAACGGAACCATATATCTAATATTTCAGCAATAAATAAATGTGCAATATATAAAGTGAATAAGGTTCAATAAAGCATATAAAGTGCAAATCCTGGGTACAAATAGAATCGTGCAAAAAATTCTCCAATGCAAAAGATTAGTGCAATAATGGAAATGTCCAACATGCGCAAAAAATCGGTGCACTATAAAAAATGTCCAACATGTATATAGTTCTTAGCTGACACGTTCACAGTAATCAGGTATAAGGTAGCAATCCAATTTTGAGCCCTCAATGCTCTTACCTTATAGGCATAAGGAAAATACCTTATTTATTGTGTCGATCATGTCCCCACTTCCATCCATACGAATAGATCAATCCAACAATGGTAATTTAATGTAGGAGATGAACATCCACTTTGAACTCAATATAGGGATCTGGAATTATTCTCCTCCTCCATCATAGAAAACACAGCGCAGACTCTGCCCGCACACAACACGTCCGTCCTCTGAGAGCTGAGAGAGAGTCTGCAGTTTCCATTATTGCACTAATCTTTTGCATTGGAGTATTTTTTGCACGATTTTTGCACAATTTTTTGCACGATTCTACTTGTACCCAGGATTTGCACTTTATATGCGTATTGGCACTTTATAGTGTCCAGCACTACATATATTTATTATGTACCTAGCATTTATATATTTTATTTTATTTTATTGAACCTTATTCACTTTATATATTGCACATTTATTTCTTGCTGAAATATTAGATATATGGTTCCGTTATTTATTATTTATTAACCATGTGTTGTTAGATCACTTAGGTTATGCGCATAGTCACCTACATTTTTGTACACTTTAATATCTTTTACTTTTTGCTATAATAAATAGACCCAAACAAATGTAAAAAAATAATTTCTTAATCAGTTTAGGCCAATATGTATTCTACTACATATTTTTGGTAAAAAAAAATGCAAAAAGGGGAAAATTGATTGGTTTGCATACAATTATAGCGTCTACAAAATAGGGGATATTTTTATGGTATTTTTTATTATTATTTTTTTTTACTAGTAATGGCGGTGATCAGTGATTTTTTAGCGGGACTGCGACACTGCAGCAGACAGATCGGATACTTTTGACACTTTTTTGGGGCCATTGACATTTATACAGTGATTAGTGCTAAAATTCACTGATTACTGTATAAATGTCACTGGCAGGGAAGGGGTTAACACTAGGGGCGATCAAGGGGTTAAGTGTTCCCTAGGGAGATGTTTCTAACTGCGGGGGGATGGGACTGACTGGAGGAGGAACGAAATCGCTGTTCCTAATCACTAGGAAGAGCAGATCTCTCTCTCCTCCCCTGTCAGAACGGGGATCTGTTTATTTACATTGACAGATCCCTGTTCTGGCTCTCTGTGAAGAGAATGCGGGTCATGCGCATCAGCTCCAGTGTTGCGCAGGAGGCGCACACGCAACTTTAATAGCTCTTAAATTGGCGAACGTACAATGATGGTGGTTTACACAGCCGTGCCAACCTGCCGCAGTGCAACTGCGTCGGCTGATCGGCAAGTTGTTAAACTGACCATCTGCATTCAAGTAAGCCCCCAATGGCCAGTCCCTACGCTGCTCTGCAAAATGCAAACACTCCAGTGGATATAATGCCAATTTGGGGCAGATATACTCAAGTTGTAAGAGAAATACAAGGTTCTGGTCTGGCTACTGATCTGCAATATAATTATATTAAATGTGCTGCGCTATAATTACACCAAAAAGTGATAAAACAAATATGCAAAACAGTCTGTAATAATATAATAACACAAAGTCTCTTATGAAGTGATTCCAGAAAAAAGGCTTCCTTTACCGTGATCGACAACCACCAAGAGACCCAAATCTGCTTGTCATATATTAGTGACTCTTAAGAGTCCAACCTGCATTATTATCTCCACCATTATTAGGGAAAGTGAATCTCTGAAAAAAACACTCTTTCTCCTCTAGATGACTCCTCAACACCATCCGCCACAAGAAATCAATGTGTGCAGGTAAGTACCCAAAACAAGGGCAATTCACAAAAAACGCTGCTATAATACTGCATGAGCTATTTTATGAAGTGATTCAGTATCTTAGTAGTGAAAACAAGCAATATTTTAATGGCAGCAGTCACTGCATCCTTAACAACCAGTGAATAATTGGCTGTTAAGAAGCCAGCGGCTGCTGCGTCCTTAACAACCATGAGTCATCTGCTGTCAGTGGTATGCCCCACTGACAACAGAATGTAAACAAAAAAAGTGTCGGTATTAAACATTTTTATAAAACAGCGCTGGGGCCCCCATCCTTAGCAGACATGGGATCCCGTCAAATTGCATACCAGACCCTTATCCAAGCATTCAGCCCAGCAGGCAAGGAAAGGGAGGCATAATAACCATAACTCACCTGCTGTGAGCAGGATTCCCCTTTGACAGTAAAATGTGAACAAACAAGTGCCAGCATTTAAAAAAAAGAGCAGTGTGGGGGCCCCCCAATCCATACCAAGCCCTTCAGGTATGGAGTAGATTTTGATGGGAACCCCATGCTCGTCCCCCCTTCCTAAACCATACCAGGCCATATCCCCTCAACATGAAACTGTCATTCGGCGGAGACAATTGTTGGTGCTGGTCGAGTTTTTTTTTCATGTGGGTTGGCGACCGGCGTGCATCATAAATGATGTTGGTTGTACTTCAGGGGACAGTAATTTTCTGGGGCTTTTTTGAATAAAGGACTTGTCAGAAACCATCTCTGGGTATTTCTTTACTTTGCACTTTTTTTGCTGAATGAGTAGGGATACATAGTATCCCATACTCATTGATCGAGGGCCGGATCTGGGGGCCCCCTTGTTAAAGGAGGCTTCCAAAATCCAATAAGTCAACCTTCGCACTCCCACAACCACTGCACCATGGTCATGGGGAAGAGGGTATTTTCCTCTTCAACATGAGGACAAGGTGCTTTTGGGGGAATCCTCCCAAAACACCCCCCCCCCACTGCTGTTGAGGGCATGTAAAACAAAATAAATGTATATATCGCGCTGTCCAGGTATTAGCAGCCAGCACAAAAGGTGTAAATGGATAAACGTATTTGTGGAAAGTGCAGCGCTAAGGAATCAGCTTCAAATATGAAGTAAACAAATAACTAAAATGAAGTGAACATATATAGTGACATACAATAGTAATAATGGTTATGAAGTCCACTGTGAACCCTGAAAAGGGATTGAAAACTCAGAAAAAATTTTACAATAATAATAAAAAGTCCAAATAGTGACATCCAAAAAATGTGAATGAGGATCAAAACAAATATTTAAGTGAATGTCCAAATAAAACATGTGACGAGAGGGATCCACCCCCAAAAGCACTAGCCACTTACCAGAGGGCGTGGACCCACCCAGGTGTATGCCTGGTGAGTCAAACAGGCTTTATATGATGATCCTATGGATCCAGGTTCTCAGTAAAGATGTAACCTCCAGGCAGTCGCTTCTCATAGGCGTAGGATATGGCAAATTATAGATGCATATAGGAATGAACCCCCCCAGGAAGATATGGAAGAAGGGAAGAGAGGCACATAGTGTAATTCCATAGGGAATGTTTTATTAGAAAGTGATATAAAAATTGCACTTACATACTCCAAGTAGAAAAAAAGCGCTTCAGAGACAATGCGGTAATAAGAGGATCAGCATACAGACCCGACGCGTTTCGCTTCAAAAAGCATCCACCTCAGATGATGCTTTTTGAAGCGAAATGCATTGGACCCATATGCTGATCCTCTTATTACCATAGTATTGTGCTTTTTTTCTACTTGGAGTATGTAAGTGCAATTCTTATATCACTTTTTAATAAAACATTCCCTACGGAATTACACTATGTGCCCCTCTTTCCTTCTTCCATATCTTCCTAGTGGGGTTCATTCCTCCATGCATCTATAATTTGCCATATCCTACACCATACATGAGAAGTGACTGCCTGGAGGTTACATCTTTACTGAGAACCTGGATTCATATGATCATCATACAAAGCATGTTTGACTCACCAGGTATACACATGGGTGGGTCCACTCCCTCTGGTAAGCGGCTAGTGCTTTTGGTGGTGGATTCCTCTCGTCACATGTTTATTTGGACATTCACTTAAATATTTGTTTTGATCATCATTCACATTTTTTGGATGTCACTATTTGGACTTTTTATTATTATTGTAAAATATTTCTTCTGAGTTTTCAATCCCTTTTCAGGGTTCACAGGGGACTTCATAACCATTATTACCATTATATGTCACTATATATGTTCATTTAATTTTAGTTATTTGTTTACTTCATATTTGAAGCTGATTCCCTAGTGCTGCACTTGTTTCTGCAAATACGTTGCGGGCATGTAGCCTGGTATGGTTCAGAAGCGTGGGTTTCCCGTTAAAATTCATACCAGACCCTGTTTTAAAAAAAAAATTTATTCCAGTACTCCTTTTGTTTACATTCTGCTGTCAGTGGGGATGAGATGAGTTATGGTTGCTAAGAATGGGAAGCCGCTAGCTCCTTAACAACCAGCTATTTATTAGTTGTTAAGGACGACGGTGGCTGCTGGCTCCTTAACAACCAGGTAAAATCTAACAGATTCCTTAACTATCGCATGTATGGACCACTACTTATTTAACGCATGCATTTATTTATTTATTTCCTTTAGTGAATTGACTAAGGCTATTGTACGTGTTATTTATCAAGCATTTTAGTTTTTGAGGCAAATACGGCATAAAGCGATAGTGAACTAACAGTTTAAGCATCGTATGTGATATTTGGGGAAAATGTATTTGGGGAAAAAAAGAGTATCTAAATACTGCTAGAGATGAGCTGAACACCCCCCCCCCCCCCCCCCCAGGTTCAGTTCGCACCTGCACCACACTTGCGAGCAGACAAAAAATTTGTGCGAACATACGAACACCGCTAAAATCTATGGGATGCAAACGTAAAAAATCCAAAGTGTTCATTTTAGAGGCTTATATGCAAGTTATTGCCAAAAAAGGGTTTTATTGAGGAGGAATAGGATGGGCAGCATAGGCAGTCATCAAGGGATCCCACATCCATAGCAAATTCAATCAGTTACATCAGCATCAGGTGCTTCATAGCTGCTGATCCAGGACTGATTCATGTTTATATATGTGAGCCTATCAATGGAGTCTAGGCCAGTAGAGAAAGTTCTAGCCAGTTGTCCATCCTCAAGACCCAGTAACCCAGTGGATGCTCTGTTGGAAAGGTCTCCAAGTCTGCTCTTGCACCATATAATGCAGACGCTGGTGATGGTTGCTGGAACCTATCAGACCTTGGCGCTGAGGACTGAAAAATTGTTTAAAGGCATTGATCAGTCGGCCACCTTCTCCTCCGCTCTTCCTCTGACCGAACAAAGCCTCAGAAACACTTTGTCCAGCACCAGAAAATGGTAACCTCCCAGGGTCTGGAAATGCATTACACAAACTTTTCTTCAAGGCCTCCTGAAGATCTTTCATCCTCTGCTCCCTCTGTGATGGCAGGATGAGTTCTGCAAACTTACCTTTGTAACGTGGATCAAGAAGGGTGTTGCCAGACAGTAATGATCCCTCTCCTTAATAACACAAATTCTAGGGTCCTGTCGCAGGCTTTGCAGAATCAGGGAGGCCATGCAGCATATGTTTGCAGAGGCATTAAATTCTAAGTCCTCTGGGTCACTAAGGATCACATTATCTACCTCCTCCCAGCCACGTACAACTCCTTGGGTTTCTGGGGACTGAAAACCATCCCTTGAAGACTGCTGCGTATTATCCTCGACATTCATGCTGACACAATCCTCCTCCTCTTCTTCCTGTGTATTTGGTGGACCCGCAGGAATGCTATTTGGATAAGGGGGGCCTTGAGAGGAAAGGAAGTCATCCTCTTCCACCCGCTGTAATGCCTCAAGTGCCCTGTCCACGATTCCACAAAGCATGTGCTCCAGCAGGAAGACTAGAGGGACTAGTGTCACTGATGCATGCATTGTCGCTGCATACCATCCTTGTGGCCTCCTCAGATGGTGACAGGACAGTGCATGCATCCTTGATAAGTAGCCACTGACGTGACGAAAAGAAGCCAAGCTCCCCTGAGGTGCTTATTGATGACCCTCTCAGCCAGAGAGAGAGAGAAACACTGTACCCGCACCACCAGAGAGAGTCACACTGTACCGACACCACCAAAGAGAGAGCCACACTGTACCCACACTACCAGAGAGAGACACGCTGTACCTGCACCACAAGAGAGAGACAGTGAATTGACAGTTTAAGCATTGTGACACCATATTTTACCACACCATAGTGATGCCACTGCACAGAACAACAGGGTTCCTGCCTGGCTGTCACTTTACAATAGAGAAGAGGTTAAAGTGGTTGCAGGGAGGGGTTAAAGTGATTGTAAACTTCAGATAGGAAATAGGAACAAAGCATATCTATAGTGTGTACTTGTCTCAGTCAATAGCACTAAGTGTTATTTCTGTCCACTGTTTTGACCCTCTACTATAAGCATGAGTCACTTTTGATACGTTTTCCTTACACCAAGAGAAAATAGGTGACAGGGGAGGGACCTCTAGCAGATTGGCTTTGTTCCTGTGAGCGGGGTGTGTCCCTTCCATCCAATCAGCTCTCAGAGGTAACTTTTGCTCTGTACCCCCTGCTTTTCAAAGCCAAGAGATCCTGTGCAAATTCTAGAATTCAAATGGCTGTAGGGCAAAGACATCTGTAGATAAACAGGTACAACTTATGTAGGAGGATTTGTTTAATCTCTGTGTACAATATCACCTGAGGCCAGTCACTTCACTGAGTATACAGTATGTGCGAGTTTACAACCACTTTAAGTTTTTTCCTCTCATCTAAGCTATTTGTTCAATTAATTTTTGACGTACCCCCATCCCTCCCCCTACTATCATATAAGCCCTAGCACAGTTATCTTGTTTACTAAATATGAAGGCTTTAGGTTTTTTTTTTTTTCAAAAGCATATTTTCTTACCTAAATATGCTCTGAAATACTATCTTTAACTTGTGTTATTTGATATTTATTTCTTCATTTTAATTTGATTTTAATCTTTATTCTCATTTGATTTAATTAATTCCATCAATTTAACACTGCTTCCTTGTTTCTTCTGCTTTTGATAGCGTTTTTTTTTTTGGGGGATTGTATTCATTTAATAAAGTACTTAATCTTAACTTTTGATTAAATGTTTAATTGGATTACATAGATTTGAATAACATTAATAACATTTTCTGAGCAATTCATAGGAATCAAATATAAGATATGCTAAACTGCACAGTATTAACTTGGTGCACCACAACTTAATTTCAGTTTGCATGGTTGATAATTTTCTGTCTGCTTGTCTCTTTGTTTTGCTTAGACTGGAGCAGAATTCTATCCACTGTTGATTCTTTAATGCTGCTTGGATATATACAGTAGTTATATACAACCATTCATACTCTAGCTTTCTTTTCATAGGATAAAAGGAGACTTAGCTAGGTTTAGCTCCACTTAGCCATGATTGAGTTAGGGATATACAGTATCACTGTGCTATTATCTGGGGAAACAGTAATAATGACCAATGAGGCTTTTGGTTCTTTATGCTTTACTTGTTTTGTAATGCTAGGTTGTGGAACTCCCTTCCACAGGCGGTGGTCTCAGCGGGGCGCAACGATAGTTTCAAAAAATTATTAGATAAGCACCTGAATGACCACAACATACAGGGATATACAATGTGATACTGACATATAATCACACACATAGGTTGGACTTGATGGACTTGTGTCTTTTTTTAACCACAACTACTATGTAACTATGCTAGGGAGATTGTTTGCCTTAGTTCTGCTTAGTTGTGCTTTTACTAGAAAAAAAAAATGATATATACTGTATGAACTATACTTGCAGTTTTAGGGAAAATAATACAATACATACCATACAATATTATTTAACCAATCTGTGCTAATTGACAGCCAATGATCAAGTGGGTTGTCCATTGTAGGGGTGTGCCCACCCTTGTCCCAATATAATCATGGATCATATGGGTTATGAGCTGCCTGTTACAGCTGCTAACAGCGAGGGCCTTGGCAGAGCACTCTTGTTCGCTGGTCTGCTCTCCAGAGCTCAGCTGTGTATCAACATAAACAGCAACATAAACTGCACTGCAGTAATTTGAAGTCTCTGCCCAAAGCGTATCACATGAGGCAATACCATCATCGGTCGTTTGGGCATCACATGTATGTATGAATATACATGTGACTTCTCACCACTAGGGATGAGCTTCGAGTTCGAGTCAAACTCATGTTCGACTTGAACATTGCCTGTTCGCCCGTTTACCGAACAATTTGGGGTGTTCGCGGCAAAGACGTAAAGCCGCAGAACACCCTGTAAAAGTCTATGGGAGAAATCTAAAGTGCTAATTTTAAACGCTTATATGCAAGTTATTGTCATAAAAAGTGTTTGGGGACCTGGGTCCTGCCCCAGGAGACATGTATCAATGCAAAAAAAGTTTTAAAAACTGCAGTTTTTTCGGGAGCAGTGATTTTAATAATGCTTAAAGTGAAGCAATAAAAGTGTAATATTCCTTTAAATTTCATACCTAGGGGGTGTGTATAGTATGCCTGTAAAGGGGCGCATGTTTCCCATGCTTAAAACTGTCCCTGCACAAAGTGTCATTTCTGCAGGAAAAAAAGTCATTTAAAAGCACTCGCGGCCATAATGAATTGTCGGCTTCCCGTAATACAGTCATGAAAGTCATTGATAAAAAAAAAATGCGTGGGGTTCCCCCCAAATTCAATTACCAGGCCCTTCAGGTCTGGTATGGATATTAAGGGGAACTCCACGCCAAATAAAAAAAATGGCGTGGAGTTCCCCCCAAAAATCCATACTAGACCCTTTATCCGAGCACACAACCTGGCAGGCCGCAGGAAAAGAGGAGGGGACGAGAGAGCGCCCCCCCCTCCTGAACCGTACCAGGCCACATGCCCTCAACATTGGGAGGATGCTTTGGGGGTCTGTGACATGTTGATGGGGACAAGGGCCTCATCCCCACAACCCTGGCTGATGGTTGTGGGTAGGGATGAGCCGAACACCCCCCTGTTCGGCTCGCAGCAGAACCCGCAAACGGACCTAAAGTCCGTGCGAGCTTTAGAACCCTATTAGTTATAATGGATGCGAACGTTCGAAATTAAAAGTGCTAATTTTAAAGGCTAATATGCATGTTAATGTCATAAAAAGTGTTTGGGGACCCGGGTCCTGCCCCAGGGGACATGTATCAATGCAAAAAGAAGTTTTAAAAACGTCTGTTTTTTTAGGAGCAGTGATTTTAATATTGCTTAAATTGAAACAATAAAAGTGTAATATTCCTTTAAATTTCGTACCTGGGGGGTGTCTATAGTATGCCTGTGAAGGGGCGCATGTTTCCCGTGCTTAGAACTGTCTCTGCAAAAAGTGTCATTTTTGAAAGTAAAAAAGCTATTTAAAATCACTCGCGGCTAATGTGTATTGATGGCTCCCGTAATACAGAGAACAGTCATTCATTGAAACTCATTCATAAAAAAAAAGTCATTGATAAAAAATAAAAAAAAATGAAAAAAAAAAGCGTAGGGGTCCCCCCAAATTCAATAACCAGGCCCTTCAGGTCTGGGATGGATATTAAGGGGAACCCCAGCCAAAAAAAAAAAAATGGCGTAGGGTCCCCCTCAAAATCCATACCAGACCCTTGAGGTCTGGTATGGATTTTAAGGGGAACCCTAGCCAAAAAAAATGGCGTGGGGTCCCCCTCAAAATCCATACCAGACCCTTATCCGAGCACGCAACCTGGCAGGCCGCAGGAAAAGAGGGGGGGCGAGAGCGGCCCCCCTCCCGCCTGAACCGTACCAGGCCACATGCCCTCAACATTGGGAGGATGCTTTGGGGGTCTAAGACCCCTAACACACATATCCCCAGAAATAGAGCACATATTGTCAGCAGCACACTGACACGCTGACACTGACTGAAACATAATATGCGAGGCCGCCGGCGCGGCGGCCTCTTATACCGTGGGGCGTGTACTAAAGCCCCTGAGCTATAATTGGCTACAGGCATCTTGCCTGTAGCCAATTATGGCTCTCCTCGCTGCCGGCGCTGTGATTGGCCAAGCATGCGGGGTCACAGTGCATGCTTGGCCAATCATCAGCCAGCATTGCACTGCGACTAGTGCAATGCATTGCGGGGCCGCTCGCATCACATGAATTTGATGCGAGCGGCCCCAATAGTTCTGGGCTCACCGAGCGAGTAGACATGTGCATTTCGTTATGTTCCGAATCGAAATTCGGACGAATTTTTCATTATTCGGACATTCGGATGCATCCGAATTACCGAATTACAATACTAACGAATTTAACCGAATCCGAATTTTTTTCGAATCGAAAAATCGCGGACGAAATTCGAAATATCTCAGGGTCACTTAGTGATAGAAACACCAAATTGGATATGTTATAGTGCTAGTTCTACTGTGTTTGCATACCAAATTTGGGGTTTCTAGCTACAAGTGGCCCCGAGATATGTGGCCTCAAAGTCGGGTCGAAAAATGTCATTCTCTGCTGCAGAAAAGTGCTTGACATTTTGTGACCCGACTTTGGGGCCACATATCTCGGGGCCACTTATAGCTAGAAACCCCAAATTTGGTATGCAAACGCAGTAGAACTAGCACTACAACATTTGGGGTTTATATCACCAAGTGACCCCGAGATACGTGGACCCAAAGTCGGGTCGCAAAATATTTTCGAATTCGGTTGAAATAATTTCAAATGCAGTTGAAATATTTTCAAATGCAGTTGAAATATTTTCAAATCTGGTTGAAATTATTTCAACTGCATTAGAAACTATTTCAACCAGATTTGAAAATATTTCAACTGCATTAGAAACTATTTCAACCAGATTTGAAAATATTTCATCTGCATTAGAAACTATTTCAACTGCATTAGAAACTATTTCAACCAGATTTGAAAATATTTCATCTGCATTAGAAACTATTTCTATCACCAAGTAACCCCGAGATATGTGGACCCAAAGTCAGGTCGCAAAATATTTTCGAATTCGGTTGAAAAAATTTCAAATGCAGTTGAAAAAATTTCAAATGCAGTTGAAAAAATTTCAAATGCAGTTGAAAAAATTTCAAATGCAGTTGAAAAAATTTCAAATGCAGTTGAAAAAATTTCAAATGCAGTTGAAATAATTTCAAATCATGTTGATACTATTTCAAGCGGATTCTAAAATATTTTGCGACCCGACTTTGAAAAAAAAAATGAAATTGATTCTAACAGTCTGCAGAAGATCTGCAAAAAAAAAAAAAAAGTGAAATGGCTGTTAATAGTCTACAGGAGATCTGCTATTAAATTATATATTTTTTTTCTATTCTGTTCTAATCTTTTCTATTTGAATTATACATTTTGGAAGATGGTTATTTACTTATATACATCTGTCACATAAAAAAAAAAGATGTGAAATGGCTGTCACGGATTTCGATCGCAAGGCAAGTACATATGCTGTATGTCATTGTCCACTTGCCACGACACCTGCCACGAGTACCACGTGGCAGGTCACGTGGCCACGTATCTCGGGGTTACTTGGTGATCAAATCTGGTTTAAATAGTTTCTAATGCAGTTGAAATAGTTTCTAATGCAGATGAAATATTTTCAAATCTGGTAGAAATAGTTTCTAATGCAGTTGAAATAGTTTCTAATGCTGTTGAAATAATTTCAACCAGATTTGAAAATATTTCAACTGCATTTGAAATTATTTCAACCGAATTCGAAAATATTTGGCGACCCGACTTTGGGTCCACGTATCTCGGGGTCACTTGGTGATATAAACCCCAAGAGGAGAGGTTGTAGTGCTAGTTCTACTGCGTTTGCATACCAAATTTGGGGGTTCTAGCTATAAGTGGCTCCGAGATACGTGGCCCCAAAGTCGGGTCACAAAATGTAATTCTCTGCTGTAGAAAAGTACTTGACATATCCCCCATATCTGGGGGTCACTTGGTGCTAGGAACCCCATAACTTGTGGCAGGTGACATGGCAAGTGGACAATCCACAACTTGGTCACGTGGCAGGTCACGTGGCACTTGTGGTTGGTCACGTGGCACTCATGGCAGGTGTCTTGGCACTTGTGGCAGGTGTTGTGGCAAGTGGACAGTGACATACAGCATATGTACTTGCCTTGCGATCGACATCCGTGACAGCCATTTCACATCTTTTTTTTTTTATGTGACAGATGTATATAAGTAAATAACCATCTTCCAAAATTTATAATTCAAATAGAAAAGATTAGAACAGAATAGAAAAAAATATATAATTTAATAGCAGATCTCCTGTAGACTATTAACAGCCATTTCACTTCTTTTTTTTTTTTGCAGATCTTCTGCAGACTGTTAGAATCAATTTCATTTTTTTTTCAAAGTCGGGTCGCAAAATATTTTCGAATCCGCTTGAAATAGTATCAACATGATTTGAAATTATTTCAACTGCATATGAAATTTTTTCAACTGCATTTGAAATTTTTTCAACTGCATTTGAAATTTTTTCAACTGCATTTGAAATTTTTTCAACTGCATTTGAAATTTTTTCAACCGAATTCGAAAATATTTTGCGACCCGAATTTGGGTCCACGTATCTCTCACTTGCCACAACACCTGCCACAAGTGCCAAGACACCTGCCACGATTGCCACATGACCGGCCACGAGTGCCACGTGACCGACCACAAGTGCCACATGACCGGCCACGAGACCAAGTTGTGGATAGTCCACTTGCCACGTCACCTGCCACAAGTTGTGGGGTTCCTAGCACCAAGTGACCCCCAGATATGGGGCATATGTCAAGTACTTTTCTACAGCAGAGAATTACATTTTGTGACCCGACTTTGGGGCCACGTATCTCGGGGCCACTTATAGCTAGAAACCCCAAATTTGGTATGCAAACACAGTAGAACTAGCACTACAACATTTGGTGTTTCTATCACCAAGTAACCCGAGATACGTGGACCCAAAGTCGGGTCGCAAAATATTGTCGAATTCGAAAATCGGTTGAAAACTAAACGAAATCCGAAAACGAATTTAACAAATGTAACGAATCTAACTAAACGAAATTAATTAATTAACAAATTAAAACGAAACTAAACTAAACAAATTTTTTCCTTTTGCACATGTCTACGAGCGAGCGAACGCCCGGTGCTCGATTCGAACATGGGTTCGAATCGAACACCGGGCCCATCCCTAGTTGTGGGGGTCTGCGGGCTTATCAGAGTCTGGAATCTTAACAAGGGGACCCTCAGATCCCACCCCCCCTGTTGGAAATGGTAAGGGGGTACAAAAGTACCCCTACCATTTCACAAAGAAAGTGTAAAAAATTGTTAAAAAACACACAGACACCGTTGGGAAAAGTCCTTTATTAAAAAAATAAATAAAAAAGATTCCAGCGGTGGTATTCCACTCTTGCTATCCAGTGATGGCTGATCTCTTCTCCGGGGTCCAGCGATGGGTGATCTCTCCCTATGGTCCAGCACAGCGCATCCTGTCTCCACCAGAGACACTACTGGAATCCCGGTGATGACCTGACAGGTCTTAGCTGAGGAGGATGGGGCCACCCGTCACCTGACCCCGCTCCCCTCTGACGCAAGGTGAAACCCGGGCTTCCCCAGTGACGTGCGAGTGTCCCGCCCCCTCTGATGTAACGAAAACCTGCGTTACATCAGAGGGGACGGGGTCACCCGTACATCACTGGGGAGGACTGGGTTTCCCCTTGCGTCAGAGTGGGGCAGGGTCAGGTGATGGGCGGCCCTGTCCTCTTCAGCTAAGACCTCTCAGGCCATTATTGGGATTCCTGCAGTGTCTCCGGTGGAGACAGGATGAGCTTCGCTGGACGTCATCGGGAGAGATCACCCATCGCTGGACCCCAGAGAAGAGATCAGCTATCACTGGATAGCAAGAGTGGATTACCACCACTGGAATCTTTTTTTTATTTTTATTTTTTTAATAAAGGACTTTTCCCAACAGTGTCTGTGAGTTTTTTAACAATTTTTTACACTTTATTTGTGAAATGGTAGGGGTACCTTTGTACCCCCTTATCATTTCAAACAGGGGGGGCGGGATCTGAGGGTCCCCTTGTTAAAGGGGGCTTCCAGATTCTGATAAGCCCCCCACCCACAGACTCCCACAACCACCAGCCAGGGTTGTGGGGATGAGGCCCTTGTCCCCATCAACATGTTGAGGGCATGTGGCCTGGTACGGTTCAGGGGGGGCGCTCTCTCATCCACCTCTCTTTTCCTGCGGCCTGCCAGGTTGCGTGCTCAGATAAAGGGCCTGGTTTGGATTTTTGGGGGGAACTTCACGCCATTTTTTTTTTATTTAGCGTGGAGTTCCCCTTAAAATCCATACCAGACCTGACAGGGTCTGGTATGGATATTTTGGGGGAACCCCACATAATTTTTTTTTAATTTGACCTGGGGTTCCACTTAATATCAATACCAGACCTGAATGGCCTGGTAATTGAATTTGGGGGGAACCCCATGCATTTTTTTTTTTTTTTTTTTTATCAATGACTTTCAATGACTGTTCTCTGTATTACGGGGAGCCGACAATTCATTATAGCCGCAAGTTCTTTTAAATTACTTTTTCTTCCTGCAGAAATTACACTTTGTGCAGGGACAGTTCTAAGCACGGGAAACATGCGCCCCTTTACAGACATACTATACACACCCCCTAGGTATGAAATTTAAAGGAATATTACACTTTTATTGTTTCACTTTAAGCATTATTAAAATCACTGATCCTGAGAAAACTGACGTTTTTAAAAGTTTTTTTTTGCATTGATACATGTTCCCTGGGGCAGGACCGGGGTCCCCAAACACTTTTTAGGACAATAACTTGCATATTAGCCATTAAAATTATTTTGATTTTGAACGTTCGAGTCCCATAGACTTTAATAGGGTTCTAAAGTTTACACAAAGTTTAGGTCTGTTCGCAGGTTCTGGTGCGAACCGAACCGGGGGGTGTTCGGCTCATCCCTACTCACCAAGCAGCTCATTGGGAGCAGTGCCTGAATGCTAACCATCAGCAGGTAAAGGGCTGCACCATTCTTCCTCCTTCCAACTAATTTCTTTCCACCTCTACTTCTACAATTTAAAACACTTTATCAGCAGACTCCAGTAATAGAGCTGAAGGGGTGTCAGAGGTTTTTCCAAAGAGCAAGAGCACCATGGTACCATCTAGCATAGCCTACAGCATTGCTCTGGTTTTGCCAACCCCACCATGCCAACTCCAGCTGTAGCATTGAACAGGCAAGTTTCTCTGCCCCAGTAAGGCCATCCCTTCCCTATACCATCATGTAGAAGGTAATGCTTCTATTTTGCTGTACCATATGAACAGCAGGAAGGTCCACTTGACCACTGACATGCGGTTCAGCAACTAGGGGCAGAGACATTTGATTTATTATATTATTTGCGACCCACAAAGTAACTCGGCTGAGAGCTAGGATGGATGCAGAATGGGGCACATCTTTGTTGCTGATTGTGCCATTCTGCATTCTTACAGCTGATGATGTGAATGTTACCTCCATTACCTTCTCCCCCTCGATGCTTTCTTCAGGTGAGTCACCCCCAATTCAGTTGCGTAATCACAGAAACACAGAAGAGTGATGGTCGAAAAGAGACCAAGTTGTCTATTGAGTTTATTTTTTTTTTAACTGGGTTTTTGTTTTTTTAACTTTTTTATTGTCTGAGTATAGATCTGTGTTTGCCCCAAGTGTGTTTGAATCCACTTACTGTTGACTAACTTACTACCACTGCTGGAAGTCAGTTCCAAGCATCAATTACTGTTTTGGTAAAATAATGCTAATACCAGCTAGTTTGGGGTCCTGTCTTGATTTTAGCTTCATAATGTATATTCTTCTCTCCTGAACTTTATTCACGCCCTTGAAGTAAATCAAGGTTTAGGTCATATCTCCATTTCCGTTATTTTCTTTAGACTGTACATATTAAGTCCCTAAAGTCTCTTCTGATATGTTTTATCACTCAGATCTTTCATCATCATCTCGGGACTCATTCTATCTTATCAATATATATATATATATATATATATATATATATATATATATATATATATATATATTTTTTTTTTTTTTTTGTGAGGTTTCCTTCATTCACGAAAACCTAATTTCAGATCATGCACCGATTTCCATCAATCTAACGGGGCTAGTCACATAAGGTTCTGTAAAGATCTGGCGCTTCCCATCCTACCTAGCACAAGATAAGACCCTCCAACAGATCATAAGTATTATTCGGGAAGAATACTCCTCCATCAATTATGAACATCAGGACAACCCCAATCTATTTTGGGAAACGGAAGGCAGTCTTATGGGGAAGGATTATTTCCTACGCCTACAAAAAAATAAAAATCCAAAGAATTTTGCGAGGCAAGCAAAGCTTTACGCCTGGCTCAAGCCAACCTAGCACAAAATAATTCACAAAAACATAGAGGTCTGTGGCAAAAGGCCAAAAAACATTTTGATTTGTGGGCAGAGGCTCAGGAAAGAATACACCAATCACTGCTAGATCTTAGCTATCATAAATATGGAAACAAATCGGGCAAACTCTTGGCCCGACTGTGCAAGGGCCCCCACACCTCCACAAACATAGCCACCCTTAAGGACAACTCCAGTAACCTTGTCACCTCCCCAAAAAACATACATTTTATATTAGAGAAATTCTATGCATCGCTCTACGGCCCTGACCCCATTGATGAGACCACTGTCATATCTTTCCTTGACAGAGTTCCACTCCCCACTATGAATGATACACTTTTGACACTGAATGCCCCAGTATCTCTTGAAGAAATTACCAGCGCAATAAAAATCATTATCCCCTGGCAAAGCACAAGACCCCAATGGGTACACTTCTGACTTTTACAAATTGTTCATAGATGTCATAGCCCCCACCCTGCGGTCAGTATACCAAAAGATATTAGATGGGCTCACATTAAGCTAATCCCCAAGAAGGGCAAGGACCTTACTGACCCAGGCTCATACCACCTGATCTCCCTGCTAAAATTAGATTCCAAGCTTCTTTCCAAAATCCTGGCGAACAGACTTGAACCTATAATGCCCTCTCTCATTCGCCCTTTACAAGTGGGTTTCACCCAGGGAAGATCTGCCACATTTAATATCAGGAAAGTCCTGACAGTTCTGAAAATGGCCAAGGCCAGTCCAACTGGGGAACTGCCATAGTCACGCTCAATGCCAAAAAGGCATTTGACAATGAGTATAATCAAGATTTGGCTTTACGGGTCCTTTTATGCATCTCATCCACGATATGTACTCATCCATCTGCTAATGTGATTGCAGCGAGATACATTATCAATAACATACATCTTCATAAAGGCACTAGACAAGGGTGCCCCCTCCCCCCTCCTATTTAAATTGGCATGTTAACCCCTTTCTAGATTCCTACTCTTTCATTCCAATCTCCACAGCGTCAAAATTGTCTCCCAAGAGCTATGTACCGCATTGTTCGCGGCAGACATTTTAATTTTCACTTCAAAACCCAAAGAGGACATATCTGGGAAATATTCACAACCTTCTGGGCCTGTTCAGGCTTAAGAATAAACTTTTCTAAAAGTGAAATACTGCCCCCCTCCCCCCGGGCCTCTGAATCAATATTCCCAATTGCCAAAACCTACATTACATATTTAAGGATTAAAATAGGTAAGACACCTTCCTCACTTTACCAACTAAACTTCCTCCCTATCATTCACAAAATCATTGCAGAGATAGAAAGCTGGTCAGGCCTCCCCTCTTGTTAATCGGTAGATACCATTTATATAAGATGGTAAGCTTCCCAAAATTATTATGCAGTCTTCAGACGATCCCCCTATTAATAAAACACAAAGATCTCCAAAAACGATATAAAGCTTTAACCATATTTCTATGGAGGGGCCGTAAAACACATATATTATTGCAGAAACGATTGCTCCCTAAACAAGAGGGTGGAGCCAATCTTCCAAACATATTACTTCATAATCTTTCCTGCATTCTGAGAGTGGGATTAGACTGGTCAACATTGGCATCTAGATATTCCAACTATGATCTAGAGTCACAGATATCATGCCCCAATGGTCTACCCTCATTGCTGCACTATGGGACCAGACTGATCCCCCCCCATCTGAAGCACAACCTCCTCATTCGAGACATGATGGTGTCCTGGCGAGAGATTGGGAAAAAACTGGGAATTTCTCCCCTTATGTCAAATCATCTCTCTATTTGCAGCCATCCTCTGTTCCCGCAGGTGCAGCAACACCGAATATTTTCCACTTGGACATCACAGGGACTTCTCAGGTTTGACCAATTGTTTTATGCCTTCTCAGGGAAACCTCTCCTTTCCTCCAAGATTTTACACCTGTTTAAACTGCCCACCTATCATCTACTCTACATCCACCAAGCAACAAGTGTTGTGGCTAGTATGTGTCCCGATAGAAACCTGTGCTTTAAATCCTCTCTACTGGACACCTTCTTGGAGTGGCATCACCACAAAATCTCAGAACTTTATAAACCCTTGAACTCTCTTTTCAAGCCTTCTGCCCACTCCACCACCTCTACCACGTGGAATAAAGAACTTCAATCCCCAGAGTCTCTGAACCTAATTCTAACAGGATACAATACCACATGTGCTTTTGTAACAAATGAATTCTAGTGTGACTAACAGTATAAAATTGTACACCGGGCTTACATACTTCATCTGAATTCAAAAGAGCGATCTATGTAGCTCCCACAAGCCTTCTCTTTTACACAGGCTCTGGTCCTGTCCTCATATCCTATGATACTGGAACCAAGTGGAACTCTTTGTAATGACAATCACAGGACTTCACCCTCACAAAATTTTTTTCCTATTACTATTTGGATCCTTGGATGCTCCCAAGCAAGACCTGCATAAGTCTCAAGCCAAAATCATACAACACAAGAAAAAGCCTGACCCTTCACTTGCTATATGGCTGCCAGGAGAACAATCCTTAAAAAAATGGATATCCTCCCTTCCTCCTACCATGAAAGACTTAAAAGCCGACTTACTGAACCTCCTCAAGTTAGAGAGATTGGACTCAGTCCTCTCCGGCCACCAAAAATATATTTGTTTCCAACATAAGTGGGCCCCTTTTATAGGCAATGTACTTCCAACAGCAGACTGATGTCTACCACAAAGTCAACCACAGATGGCATGGTATTCTTCCAGTTCTATGTCAAGGCCATATCTTTGTCCATGAAATCCTGATGCCAGTATTCCCATACATCCCTTCTGAACTTCAATCATCAAGTATACCTAGCCATCACCTACTGCTTGGTAAATACTTGCCATTGCAGACACAGCCATAAGAGAATCTCTCGGGAGGACATTAATGTCATGTCATTGATCCCATTCCTAACGTTTCTAATAAATCTAACGTTTTAGCTATGTTTGATATGTTGTAAGTATACCTCTTGTACTATCTGAGCTCCTTGACAGCTATGATGTAAAATCGGCTTGGGTTCACTTCACTTTGACCCCACCCATCCCCTTCCCCTTTCTACCTTTCTTTATTTCCCCTTATTCTCGATCTCTTTTTTTACTCCTCTTTAATCTCCAACCACCACCCCCCCCCCATTTAGACATTCTCATGCGGATCCTCATCGTTCTGTACTGTGACGTTATCACTCAATCGCATGCTTGTTTGACTACTGTACTGTTATTTTGAAAATCCAAATAAATTTTTCATTAAAAAAATAAAATAAAAATCATCTTTCATTTAATATTTGTGGCTGAAATATGCTGACTCTTTGCTTTCAAATGTGCCTGCTATAAATAAAAGTATGAGATTCTGTTCAGGGAAGCTGTAGAATATTTACCATCTATGTATGAAAAAAAAAAATATTATTATTTCTGGCTGAAATAAGCCAACTATATGCCTCCAAATTTGCCTCCAATAAAAAGGATGATATTCTGTTTGGCAAATTTGTACAATTGTATAATATGTATCTAAAAAGATACAGTTTTGTGTATTAATTCTAGCTGAACTAGGCCTACCCTCTGCCTAAAAGATGAGATCCTCTGGAGAAAATTGATATAGTTGTTGTATTCTGTCTCCACAAAAAATGCATTCTAATTTCATATTTACTGATAAAGGCTACCTGCACTCTCCCTCGGGAATATCAGCCTGTCCAAACAGGTTTAAAAGTGGGGAATGTTATCGAACTAACATAGTACAACTGACTCAAAAAGTACATTTCCCAACCCCCCCCCCCCCTTGTCACAGCTCAACCTAGGTTACACCTATTTCCCCCTTGTATCCGGATAGATGACATGGAACAATGTATGAACCTGCAACATACAAGCAAGGTAAGTAGACAACATCTGCTACTATTCTGGGTACTGGGACACCGAATGTGAAAAAGTAGGTACTCAGTCATATCCTGAAGGGAAATCTAACAGAATTGAGTAAAACCATGTTAGTGTTACATTTAATTAATTAGACCCACTGTGTCATTCGAATTATACCACGCCTGTCACACTTTATCAAATTTCCGCAACCTCTAGTTACGTACGTGGCTTTGTAATAAGGCATCATGGAATTCACCAAACCTTTCCAAAATACTACATCTGGAGCCACAGGCTTCTTCCATTTTAGCAGTATGGCCTTCCTCCCAAACAAAAATAAAAAAATATTCTAGAGTTCTAAGAGCCCAAGATGGCACCACTTTGTCCACCAGACCCAGCAGACATACCATCACATTCATAGGTATTGGTGTAACCAGGAGATCAGGAGGTGACCTCGGACCAAAACCACAGAATTTGTGGACACTTCCAGAAAATGTGATCTGCATTGGCAGGCATATCCAGCACTCAGTTGTGACGGAGTGAAACATCTTAGCCAGCCTGGCTGGGGTATAGTAGCTCCGATGTAAAAATTGGGATTGAAACAACTGATCCCTAGCTGATACAAGGTGTTTAAAGGGTTGCGTCCACAAGTCATTCCAATCCTCCCCCTGTATGTCAGGTACCTCCACTTCCCATTACTCCCAGCATCTGGATAAGACCTGAGGTGTCTTTTTAAAGAATTCTTTATATGTGACTGAGTAGGGTTTGGCAAGCTCCTCAACCGTCAGTAAAGCTTTCTAGATCCGAAGGTGGGGATTCCACCTTCACATCCCGAAACTGCACTTGGAAGGCATGACGGAGTTGAAAAAATCGAAATATGTATGAATTGGGAAGGTTATGTATGGCTTTCATTTGTGGAAAGGTTATATCCTTTAACGTTTTTAATCTCCCTGATCACCCAGGTCATAGGATCTGGTAGGTTATAAAATTGGGGCAGTATAGGGTTCATCCACATGGGGGCAGAAGGGTAGACGCTCTGATAACTGGGACATCCCAGCTGCACCACAGTTTCCCAAGCTTTTATAGTAGCCTTCATTGTTAAAATTAGATTAGATTTAGTTCCCCTATAAAGAGCCAGTCTCATGCCTCGTACACACGTAGGGACTTTTGCCGGCGGACCTAGTCCAGCGGACAATCCCGCGGGACTTTCCAGCTAGGTCCGCTGGACTTTCCGAGGGTGTGGACTTGCCCACACACGCACGGACTTCTCCAGCGGATAATCCGCCGGCCAAAAGTCTGCGGGACTTTTGAAAATGAACGGACTTGCCCACACACGGAGCAGTCCGTTCATTTCGAACGTAACTTCAGGTTACGTAGCTAGCGTAGGCAGTAAATGCCGCCGCGCTAGCTCCGCAAGCTGGCATGGATTTAAAGGGAATCCCCACGCCGAAAAACGGCGTGGGGGTTCCCCCCAAATCCATGTCAGACCCTCATCCGAGCACGCAGCCTGGCAGGCCAGGAAAGGGGTGGGGACGAACGAGCGCCCCCCCCCCTCCTGAGCGTACCAGGCCGCGTGCCCTCAACATGGGGGGTGCCCTGGGGAAAGGGGGGCCGTGCGGCCCCCCCACCCCAAAGCACCTTGTCCCCATGTTGATGAGGACAAGGGCCTCTTCCCGACAACCCTGGCCGTTGGTTGTCGGGGTCTTCGGGCGGGGGCTTATCGGAATCTGTGAGCCCCCTTTAATAAGGGGGCCCCCAGATACCGGCCCCCCACCCTATGTGAATGAGTATGGGGTACGATGTACCCCTACCCATTCACCTAAGGTGTAAAATGTAAAGTACAAAAAAACACACACACTTTTGAAAAAATATTTTATTGCACTGCTCCGGGGGTCTTCTTCCGTCTTGGGGTCTTCTCGCCGGACTCCTCCGCTCTCTTCTGCTCTTTTACCTAGCTCTTTCACGAGCGGGGGGAGTCCGGCTACCTTCTTCGTCGTCGCCGCCGTCTGGGGGTCTCGATCCGCCTTCGGGGGTCTTCTTCGGTCTTGGGGGTCTTCTCGCCGGACTCCCCCGCCATTTACCAAGCTCTTTTACCGAGCGGGGGAAGTCCGGCTACCTTCTTCGTCGTCGCCGCCGTCGTCTGGGGGTCTCGATCCGCCTTCGGGGGTCTTCCGGGGGTCTCTTCTGTTCTTGCGGCGGTCGTCGTCTTCCGCGCCGCCGGCGCCTTGTCCTTCTTCTTGTCCTTGTTCTTGTTCTTCTTCTTCTTCCGATGTTGACCCGACGCTCTCTCTGCCCGGAATGCCTGTGCCGCTCTGCGCTCGGACTTATATAGGGACATGGGGGACAGGGTCACATGTTCATGTCACATGGTGACCCCGCCCCTTGCGATGTCACAGTCCCAGCATCCTCCGGGACTGTGACAACACAAGGGGGCGGGGTCACCATGTGACATGTGCATGTGACCCTGTCCCCCATGTCCCTATATAAGTCCGAGCGCAGAGCGGCACAGGCATCCGGGCAGAGAGAGCGTCGGGTCAACATCGGAAGAAGAAGAAGAACAAGAACAAGGACAAGAAGAAGGACAAGGCGCCGGCGGCGCGGAAGACGACGACCGCCGCAAGAACAGAAGAGACCCCCGGAAGACCCCCGAAGGCGGATCGAGACCCCCAGACGACGGCGGCGACGACGAAGAAGGTAGCCGGACTTCCCCCGCTCGGTAAAAGAGCTTGGTAAATGGCGGGGGAGTCCGGCGAGAAGACCCCCAAGACGGAAGAAGACCCCCGAAGGCGGATCGAGACCCCCAGACGGCGGCGACGACGAAGAAGGTAGCCGGACTCCCCCCGCTCGTGAAAGAGCTAGGTAAAAGAGCAGAAGAGAGCGGAGGAGTCCGGCGAGAAGACCCCCAAGACGGAAGAAGACCCCCGGAGCAGTGCAATAAAATATTTTTTCAAAAGTGTGTGTGTTTTTGTACTTTACATTTTACACCTTAGGTGAATGGGTAGGGGTACATCGTACCCCATACTCATTCACATAGGGTGGGGGGCCGGTATCTGGGGGCCCCCTTATTAAAGGGGGCTCCCAGATTCCGATAAGCCCCCGCCCGCAGACCCCGACAACCAACGGCCAGGGTTGTCGGGAAGAGGCCTTGTCCTCATCAACATGGGGACAAGGTGCTTTGGGGTGGGGGGGGGGCCGCACGGCCCCCTTTCCCCAGGGCACCCCCCATGTTGAGGGCACGCGGCCTGGTACGGCTCAGGAGGGGGGGGGGCGCTCGTTCGTCCCCACCCCTTTCCTGGCCTGCCAGGCTGCGTGCTCGGATGAGGGTCTGACATGGATTTGGGGGGAACCCCCACGCCGTTTTTTCGGCGTGGGGATTCCCTTTAAATCCATGCCAGGTCACGGAGCTAGCGCGGCGGCAGTAACTGCCTACGCTAGCTACGTAACCTGAAGTCACGTGCTAAATGAACGGACTTGCCGATGAGCGGCAAGTCCGTTCATTTCAAAAGTCCCGCGGACTTGCCCACTAACGGCGGGATTATCCGCTGGACTGCCAAGTCCAGCGGATAATTTGAAAACAAAACTTCAAACTTTAGTCCGCCGTACTTTGGCGCCAAAAAGTCCGCCGGCGCCCACACACGAGGGGATTATCCGCTGGACTTCAGTCCAGAGGATAATCCCGCGGGATTGTCCCTTCGTGTATGTACGTGGCATCAGGCTTTCATGTGACCCCAAGCGAGCTTCCTCCAGAGCAGTGGCCAAGTCACCATCATCCGCTAGGAGCCATCTACGGGCAAATACCATTTGTCCAGCCAAATAATATTTCTGTCAGTCAGGCAAGGCTAATCCCCCTGATCCCCCAGTTCCTGTAGAACTTTGATGCCTATTCTAGGGGGTTTAGGCACTCATAAGAAGGAACTGACAATACCATCTATCTTCGGGCAAATATTGTATGTGCCCTCTGCTTTGCCTACGATTGTTCCAGCTCAGTGAAATGTAAGGACAAGAGATGCCGTTCCTCCAGCATCAAACCCATACGAAGCCCCCCGTGGGGGACCCCACATGCTCCTCCACACACTCCCTCTCCCTATTCTGCAGAATTTGATATTCCTTGTTATTGTTTACTTGGGCTGTCTTAATGGCAGATATGCATTCCCCCTAGCCAGTGCCACTGCCTTAAAAGTGTCCCATACAATAGGTGGGTCTGCTGATTTTGCATTGAGAGACCAGTACGATTTAATTGATTCCTCTATTTGAGCAGCTACCTGCTCGTTTTGCAACTAGCTGGGTGAGAGCCCCCATCCTCCCCCTCTCGCTCCCCGTTGCAAAGGACAGGGTGAGGGAAAGAGGGTTATGGTCAGACAAACCCACAGCCAGATACTCAATGTCAGCCAGGAGTGGCAATAAGGGCCTGTTGCCAAAAGTCAGGCCTATCCTGGCCGAGGATCGGTGGGCTTTTGATATGTGAGAGAAATATCTATCTGCTGTATGCTTCCAATGCCATAACTCTGACAAGCCTGCTACACCAGCCCAGCTGACCAGCTCTGATGCATCCTCTATTAGGATTGGAGGAATCCAGCACCGCATCTAGTATGGCATTGAAGTCTCCCATCAGAACAATGGGAAGATGAGCGCACTGGGTCAAACAAACAAGTAGATCATACAGTATTTGGATCTGAAAAGGAGGAGGCATGTATACATTTACCAACAATATTTTACGATAGCAAACATCTAACACCACTGCCACGTGTTTACCCCCCAGGTCGGAGACCACCTGGTGGATTGTGCATGGGATAGCCTTACTAATGAGAATGGAGGCACCTCTAGCAAATGTACAGTAAGTGGAGAGGATGGCTCTCTGAATCCACGGCCGCCATAGAGCTAAAATGTTGTTGCCATCCAGGTGTGTCTCCTGTAGAAGAACGATATGCGGCTTGGCCGGTTTTAGGTATTGGAATATCGAAGCCCTTTTGTACTTGTTGTTCAGGCCCCTAACATTCCAAAACCGAATTTTAACTTTATCAACCATGATCCCTACAATAAGATAATGTATCCCAGACCTCACCCCCCCCCCCGCTTTTATATCAGAAACCAAACTAATAAAACTGAAGAAAAAAAAAGTCCAGTATGTAGCTTATTTCCAAAAACCAAACAAAAAAATTGCTGTGAAGTCCAGCTGCATCAATCAAAAGTTCGGCAGTTCCAAAAATGGTCCTGCATTTCCTCAGACTGCTCCGTACAACAAGATCAAGGAGAAAGAGGTATAAAAAAGGTGCAATCAAATCAAATGAAAAACATTATAGGGGAGTTGGCTCCCTCCAGTGGTATGTTAAGATTCGTTCTCAGTAGGGATGAGCCGAACACCCCCGGGTTCGGCTCGCACCAGAACCCGCAAACGGACCTAAAGTCTGTGCGAGCATAAGAACCCTATTAGTTACAATGGATGCGAACGTTCGAAATCAAAAGTGCTAATTTTAAAGGCTAATATGCATGTTATTGTCATAAAAAGTGTTTGGGGACCTGGGTCCTGCCCCAGGGGACATGTATCAATGCAAATTTTTTTTTTAAAAAACTGCCGTTTTTTTCAGGAGCAGTGATTTTAATAATGCTTAAAGTGAAACAATAAAAGTGTAATATTCCTTTAAATTTCGTACCTGGGGGGTGTCTATAGTATGCCTGTGAATGGGGCGCATGTTTCCTGTGCTTAGAACTGTCCCTGCAAAAAGTGTCATTTTTGCAGGAAAAAAAGCTATATAAAATCACTCGCGGCTAATGTATTGACGGCTCCCGTAACACAGAGAACAGTCATTCATTGAAAGCCATTCATAAAAAAAAAGTCATTGATAAAAAAAAAAAAAAAAAAGCATGGGGGTCCCCCCAAATTCAATAACCAGGCCCTTGAGGTCTGGGATGGATTTTAAGGGGAACCCCAGCCCAAAAAAATGGCGTGGGTCCCCCTCAAAATCCATACCAGACCCCTTATCCGAGCACGCAACCTGGCAGGCCACAGGAAAAGAGGGGGGACGAGAGCGGCCCCCCCTCCCTTCTGAACCGTACCAGGCCACATGCCCTCAACCGTGGGAGGATGCTTTGGGGGTCTGAGACCCCCAAAGCACCTTGTCCCCATGTTGATGAGGACAAGGGCCTCTTCCCCACAACCCTGGCCATTGGTTGTGGGGGTCTGCGGCGGGGGGCTTATCGGAATCTGGAAGCCCCCTTTAACAAGGGGAGCCCCAGATCCCGCCCCCCCTGTGTGAAATGGTTTTGTACCCCTACCATTTCACCAAAAAAGTGTCAAAAATGGTAAAAAATGACAGGAGATGGTCTTTGACAATTCCTTTATTAAAATCTTCTTTCTTCTGGTCTTCTTCCTTCTTCCTCTCTTCATCCTTCGGTTTCTTCATCTTCTCCTTCAGGCATCTTCTTCCATCTTCTTCTTCCATCATCTTCTTCCTCCGATACGCTTCTTCTTGCTCTGGTCTTCTCGTCTGGCATCTTCTTCCACGGTGTCCGGGTCTCTTTTTGGGCCGATCCGCGCAATGGGAGGCTCCCACTGTGTGAGGCTTTGCTGCGTCTGACAGGTCTTTTATAACGGAGGGCGGGGCCACTTGGTGACCCTGCCCCCCTCTGACGTCATGGGGAAAGCCATAGGGAATTCCCCATGACGTCCCCGTGCTCAGAGGGGGGCGGGGTTACCAGGTGGCCCCACCCTCCATTATAAAAGACCTGTCAGACGCAGCGAAGCCTCACACAGCGGGAGCCTCCCATTGCGCGGAGCGGCCATGGAAGAAGATGCCGGACGAGAAGACCAGAGGAAGAAGATGAGGGAAGAAGAAGAAGATGGAAGAAGATGCCGGAAGGAGAAGATGAAAAAACCGAAGGATGAAGAAAGGAAGAAGGAAGACCAGAAGATAGAAGATTTTAATAAAGGAATTGTCAAAGACCGTCTCCTGTCATTTTTACCATTTTTGACACTTTTTTTTTGGTGAAATGGTAGGGGGTACCCCCTTACCATTTCACACAGGCGGGATCTGGGGGTCCCCTGTTAAAGGGGGCTTCCAGATTCCGATAAGCCCCCCGCCCGCAGACCCCCACAACCAATGGCCAGGGTTGTGGGGAAGAGGCCCTTGTCCTCATCGACAAGGTGCTTTGGGGTCTCAGACCCCCAAAGCATCCTCCCAATGTTGAGGGCATGTGGCCTGGTACAGTTCAGGAGGGAGGGGGGGCGCTCTCGTCCCCCCTCTTTTCCTGCGGCCTGCCAGGTTGGGTGCTCGGATAAGGGTCTGGTACGGATTTTGAGGGGGACTCCACGCCATTTTTTTTTGGCTGGGGTCCCCCTTAATATCCATAGCAGACTTGAAGGGCCTGGTATTGAATTTGGGGGGACTTTTTTTTTTTTTAAAATTTTAAATTTTTTTTTATCAATGACTTTTTTTTTTATGAATGGCTTTCAATGAATGACTCTCTGTGTTACGGGAGCCAGCTTTTTTTTTTTTTCCTGCAAAAATTACTTTTTGCAGGGACAGTTCTAAGCACAGGAAACATGCGCCCCTTCACAGGCATACTATAGACACCCCCCAGATGTGATAATGCAATGCTGTACTAACAGCACGCACACACTAATCCCCAGAATCATAGCACATAATGTCAGCAGTCAGCAGCACATAACACTGACACGCTGACACTGACAGCACAGCACAATATGCAAGGCTGCCGGCGCGGCGGCCTTTTATACTGTGGGGCGTGTACTAAACCCCCTGAGCTATAATTGGCCACAGGCATCCTGCCTGGCCAATTATTGCTCTCCTCGCCCCTGGCTCTTTGATTGGTAAAATGCGGGTCACAGTGCGGGTCACAGTGCATGCTTGGCCAATCATCAGCCAGCAATGCACTGCAACTGGCGCAGTGCATTGCGGGCCGCTCGCATTATTAAATTTAATGCGAGCGGCCCAAATAGTTCTGGGCTCGCCGAGCGGGCGAACGCCCGATGCTCGATTCAAACATGGGTTTGAATCGAACACCGGGCTCATCCCTAGTTCCCAGACTTAAGAACAGTGCATTTAGCATTATGTGAGCAGAGAGGAGTGGAGTACTTATAGTATGACCCAGCAAGGGCATCTGTGGTCTCATAAACAGAAGCATTCAGCCTGGCCCAGACTGGCAAGAAATAGGTAAGCGATCAGGTAGCACATTGAAACTCTTCATCCAGCCAGTCATTTACTTCCATTAAGCTATCAGACAAATGCACTGCCCCTTTGTAGCAGATGGGGAGTCTATTTGGGTAGAGTGAAGCGAATGGCAACCCCCTTTCTTCTTCATGGTCATGAAGCAGAACAAAAGAGTGGAAGCTATAAAAAGTTTAGCTTTGCCTGAGAGATGGCTACATCTAGTGGCTTGGTGAGGTACACTCCCAGATTAGGAACAATACAGTCAGTAACATATAGACAGAAGGAAACAGAGCAGGTTTGTCACATCACCTCAGGTGCAACAGTGAGCATAGGCATAATGGCATTCAGGCCAAAGAAAAGAAGAGCAAATTAGGTGATCACAACTACATTTTACTTGCCTCCATCGGATTGTCAAAAAATTTCACAGCCCCTCTGTATTGTATATGGAGCTTGCTTGGGTAAAACATGCTATATTGGATCTCCTTTTCTCTCAGCCATTTGCTAACTTTATTAAAGGAGCAATGTTTCCTTTGGGTTTCAACCAAAAAATCCAGGGAATAGCATCACGTGGGCATTCTCATGGTGAAGATCTTGATGCTTCCAATATTGAGCTAAAATCCTTTAATTCAGGAATCTAACCAGGAAAGGCCTTGGAAAGGTTCCTGGGGCAAGTACCCATGGGGACCCTGTGAGCTCTTTCAAAAACATATGTGGGGGGCAGATCCTGCAAAGAGAGTAGCTGCTTAAAGAATTGCTCTGCAAAAATTACAGGTTTGGCCCCTTCAGCTCCATCTGGCAGTCCCACCACTCATATGTTATTTCTCCTCTGTCTGTCCCCAACGTCGTCCGCCCTGTGCTGAAGGGATCTCACCAGATCTTGGAGTTCCAACAGTTGTGTACCATGGGTATGTGAGGTGTCTTCTACCTTCTACCTGTCTTCTACCTCGGATACTCTATCCTCCACGTGGTAAGCCGTCCCTGGATCTTATCCAGGTCATGCCTGATTAAAGTAAGGAGAGGTGATCAATCTGCTCCATGAGCTCAGCCTTGCTGGAATTTATAGCCTCCAGGATGGTTCTGGTGATCGCTGTATGATCCACAGGTAGCCCCGGAGCGTCCAAGGGCTCCGCTCCAGCGCAAAACTCTGCCATATCCTCTGCCAGCTCCATCCTCATGGTGATCTGTGTGGCGCACTTGTCCATGTGCTGTGAAGATAGCGGAAGCTCAGCCAGTCCCCATTTCACTCATGGAGCGGGTCAGCTGTTGCTCCTTCTGTGCCTTCTGAGCCCTTTTAGCTGCCAATAAACGCATCTCCAGGGTGAGCACAACTTCCCCTGCCAGATATTAAAGTAAAAAAACAGGTAAAATCGTTCCTATGTGGCGGATAGTTGCAGCATAAGTGGAGCTCCAGAGAAATGTTTGCTGCCTCGATCACATCCGGCCACACCCCCAGTTAAATTTTTTAAAACAGAACAGCCAATGCCAAGATATGTCGAAAAAGAACGGTACAGATATAAATGGATGTAAACAGATGGAGTCTGTTTATATCCATTCAGTTTATGTAAATTTTTAGGCAAGAAACATTTTTTGTTTATACATTTGTCACCTCTGATTGGTTTCTGTAACAACTATGAAAAAATGAAAAAGAAAATTGATGCAAGAATGGATGTAGACTAATATAAACTGAACTGATATAAACTGAAGTGAAAACTGATGTAAATTGAATTAAACTGAAATAAAGATGGAATGTGCAAACTAATGTAAACTGAATTTGGGGCCTAAATGGCTAAATGGTGTGCTTGAAATTTTTCTGTATTACATTTAGAATTAAAAATAAGTATTTATATATATATATATATATATATATATATATATATATATATATATATATATATATATAGTATATAAAACAAAACAAAAAGAACAGTTGATAATCAGTGATATGAAGATGTGAATACCCACACACAGGTTAATCAAATAGTTCAATAAATCAAATTGGTGAGTCTAGTGGGCATATAATCTTACCACATAAATTATAATAAACCATGCACAAATTAATAGGTGGATATTTATAAATACTGTACTTCAGTCCATTATTGCAGCATATGAAAAAAAAGTCTCAATCTGTCCTAAAAAAGTGAGCACCCAGTGATTTACTTCCAAATTGTACATAAAACCAAACCTCTTTGAAGGGATGTATACCCACTAATCAGTGTGAGCACCTTCAAACATGCACAAAATAACCAACAAGCCTCTTACCAGAAAAGATCGCCCAGGAGCCATGCAGGCCTGGTCAAATAATGCATTAGGCAGATATCCCTTCCACTGACAGTCAGGTCTCAATGTCACTTCCCATTGAATGGTACTTGCAGCAAAACCAGGGGATATAATAAAAAATTGAAAGCCATAGTGTAGTATCTATATCTAATGGCAAACTGCATCATTAAAGTCAAGGTACGCAGAAACATTTAAAACAGATTAAAATCGCCCTACTACATCCAACCAGGCAGACTCTTGGAAGTCACATACATTGCCTCTGTTAGGAAGAATTGCTCCAGGGAGAAAGAATTCTGCAGAACAGTGGTGTTATGGGCTGCAAAGTGTCTGCTGGATCTGGAGCTCCTTGATAAGGTAGCCATTTCACAACATGTCCAGGCCATGCCCATGCCATGCCTATTTTTTTTTTTTTTTAACTGGTAGCTTTCATGAAAATAATAGATGGCGCTACTGATATAAATGCCCCATTTTGGACACTTTATGTTATGAGTATTAATGTTGTCCAACAGTCTTCCATAATCTCCTGCCTGTAAATTATCCTGTCATATGCTGCTCTTCCAAAGGAAACATTAGGCTCTTATGCTGCTGCACCCTGCCAAGGCCTAATACACTGTTGTTATTGTGCTTGATGTAAATCTGAATTGCTGGATGACATGAATGATTTACTATTTTATTTTTAATAAAGGAATTTTCAAAGACTATATACAACTTACTCATTCAAATGGGGGCTGTATCGGTGGGTCCCATATGTTTTTAGAATGACTTACAGATTCCATTAAGCCCTTAGTCTACAGACCCCCCACAACCACCAGACAGGGGTTATAGGGAAGAGACCCTTGTCATCATCAACATGGTGACAAGGTGTCTTTCCAAGGGGGTCCTCTGTTGCAAGATACCCTACCCTTTTCTAGGCCAGTCAGATTGCATGCTCTGAAAAGTGATTGGTGTCAATTTTACGGGGACCATGTGCCATTTTTTACACTATGCCTTTGTTTACATTCAACTGACAGCTAAATGTGCTCGGTGAGATGAGTCGCTCATTGTTAGAGGACACCAGTGGGGGGACAGCTCCCTAGCAACCAGGAGCCTCGAGGAAGAGGTTGTCATATTCAGCAGCAGTGATGATATTACTGTTGCTAAAGGTTTCTCTTCACACTGCAGTTGGAAGTTTGCTTGGCAGAACACCCATTCATTCAGAAATTTCGACAGAAACAATTGAATACTTTCTGTGATCCTTTTTTTATTTGTACTAACATACAATTTTTCAGCACAAGCTTTCATGGTATTTCCTCTTCTTTAAGGTCCAAGCAGTACTAATTAGGCAGAATTACAATCTCTGAAGGAAAGAATAAAAAACAAAAAAACAAACACACACAAACAACAGCAATGGTAATAAAACTAGCATAGTTAGTGAGATAAACAGAGGGAGAGCTAAAGACAGTCACAGAGGGGGTTGTTACTGTTGCATAATGAGTAAGAAAACCCATATCTAAGTTGATGCCGTTATTTTTTGTATCAAATAGAACTATCATTCTTAGTTCAAAAGTTTTCCTTTCCTTAATAGTTTTGAAATTCCCTTTAAGAACTAAGACATTGAGGTCTTCCATAGTGTCGTCCGGTTGTAAGAAATTATTAAATAAACAGTTTTAAATGTTTTAACTTATTAAAACAGGTGTGCAAAACTCGTCTTCTTTATGTTCCTTCATGGTACTGTATGTCTGTGCAAATTCATCCTTGTTTGCAACTTCTGTCCTGTTTCACCAACATAAGATCCTTTTGCATTGGATGAGATTACATTATCATCACATTACTGGAGGTGAAGTTGTATGATTCTGTGATATTGAAGGTCCCTTTTGTGTGTTTGACACTTTTAGATGGATTGATTGAGTTGCACAGTTTTTTTATTCACTAGAGTAATCACTTCAGATCTATGAGTATGGTTGTTTCGCATAGAATTGCCACACTTTAGTTGGTAGTTTAAATTTAGGTATGGGATGGGCCTTCAGGAAGTGGGAAATACAAATGCAAGAGAATAGCATATTATCAGGGAGATGGAAGGTGGATATTATGTGTCCTGGGGATCTAGGAGTATGATGTACGAATAAGTCTTGAATATGGTTTATTTCCATTATTTGTGACTTCATAATCAGAATTAAGTTTCCTACTGCAGCAAAACCAGGGGATATAATAAAAAATTGAAAGCCATAGTGTAGTATCTATATCTAATGGCAAACTGCATCATTAAAGTCAAGGTACGCAGAAACATTTAAAACAGATTAAAATCGCCCTACTACATCCAACCAGGCAGACTCTTGGAAGTCACATACATTGCCTCTGTTAGGAAGAATTGCTCCAGGGAGAAAGAATTCTGCAGAACAGTGGTGTTATGGGCTGCAAAGTGTCTGCTGGATCTGGAGCTCCTTGATAAGGTAGCCATTTCACAACATGTCCAGGCCATGCCCATGCCATGCCTATTTTTTTTTTTTTTTTTAACTGGTAGCTTTCATGAAAATAATAGATGGCGCTACTGATATAAATGCCCCATTTTGGACACTTTATGTTATGAGTATTAATGTTGTCCAACAGTCTTCCATAATCTCCTGCCTGTAAATTATCCTGTCATATGCTGCTCTTCCAAAGGAAACATTAGGCTCTTATGCTGCTGCACCCTGCCAAGGCCTAATACACTGTTGTTATTGTGCTTGATGTAAATCTGAATTGCTGGATGACATGAATGATTTACTATTTTATTCTTAATAAAGGAATTTTCAAAGACTATATACAACTTACTCATTCAAATGGGGGCTGTATCGGTGGGTCCCATATGTTTTTAGAATGACTTACAGATTCCATTAAGCCCTTAGTCTACAGACCCCCACAACCACCAGACAGGGGTTATAGGGAAGAGACCCTTGTCATCATCAACATGGTGACAAGGTGTCTTTCCAAGGGGGTCCTCTGTTGCAAGATACCCTACCCTTTTCTAGGCCAGTCAGATTGCATGCTCTGAAAAGTGATTGGTGTCAATTTTACGGGGACCATGTGCCATTTTTTACACTATGCCTTTGTTTACATTCAACTGACAGCTAAATGTGCCTGGTGAGATGAGTCGCTCATTGTTAGAGGACACCAGTGGGGGGACAGCTCCCTAGCAACCAGGAGCCTCGAGGAAGAGGTTGTCATATTCAGCAGCAGTGATGATATTACTGTTGCTAAAGGTTTCTCTTCACACTGCAGTTGGAAGTTTGCTTGGCAGAACACCCATTCATTCAGAAATTTCGACAGAAACAATTGAATACTTTCTGTGATCCTTTTTTTATTTGTACTAACATACAATTTTTCAGCACAAGCTTTCATGGTATTTCCTCTTCTTTAAGGTCCAAGCAGTACTAATTAGGCAGAATTACAATCTCTGAAGGAAAGAATAAGAAACAAAAAAACAAACACACACAAACAACAGCAATGGTAATAAAACTAGCATAGTTAGTGAGATAAACAGAGGGAGAGCTAAAGACAGTCACAGAGGGGGTTGTTACTGTTGCATAATGAGTAAGAAAACCCATATCTAAGTTGATGCCGTTATTTTTTGTATCAAATAGAACTATCATTCTTAGTTCAAAAGTTTTCCTTTCCTTTTTTTATTGCAGGGTTTATTTCCATTATTTGTGACTTCATAATCAGAATTAAGTTTCCTACTGTAGCAACCTGGGTTTTAGTCAGGGAGCTCCTCACCAAATCCCTTGTCAGGGGTAGCTACCATAGTCCATTGATTTCTCCCTAAGTTTGGCCTTGTTGTACTTTTCACCTGGCTACCAGGCTGTGTGAGGGCCTATCCAGAAGTAAGAGGGCAACGCTGGATTGGGACTGCAGCTTGCAGTCCAACCAGAAGTAAGAGGGCAACGCTGGATTGGGACTGCAGCTTGCAGTCCAACCAAAAGTGATGGTTCTGCTGGCCGGAGAACCTGTCATGGTCGGAGGTAGAAGGAAAGCGGTTGCCACTATGGGTCCAAGGTGGGTATCCAAAGTGCCAAGCTAGGGACCCAGCAAGGAAGCGTGAGTGATGCTTGAGGGAGATACCACCGCAAAAGTCTTGAGGAGCTTATGACATTCAGAGTCAGGGAATCAGAGAGTCCAGTGAGAGACTAGGAGCTCAAGGGGCTGAAGAACTACAAGTAGAAGTTATAGTAAAGCTGAGAGAACTGTTATGTTTGAATTAGGAATGCTAAGTACTGTAGCCATAGGGGACAGCAAACCCGCACGTGCATAAGTGGCACCTTGCTGGAGCCTTTCCCTCTACGGCTATCCACCTATTGAAGTCTTGGAGTCTGCCTTTTGAAATTGCAACTACTTAAGGGTGTCCTGGTCCCAACCCTCTTTCCCTTGCAAAATATAAAAGGACTGTTAAAATAAATAAAACCTCTTTTGCATCCAAGAAGTGTCTGGCGTATGACTTTTACCACCTTTGCACCCACTAAGCTGCACAACCCACTACATATTGAAGGATGTCAGCGGTCTGTGGCCTCAAAGGTTCTTAATAGACTGGAAGAGGTAAGATATTCTGCTACACTACTTATTAGTTTATGTCTGAGGTTGGGTGATTGCCTGAATGCCAGTAATGGGGGTAGTTGGATATTTTTTTCAGAGTTTCATCCTCTGTTATGATTAGTTGTAAATCTTTGATTATCTTTCTTGTCCCTTCTACTGCTGGATTATATGTGGTTACTAGTGGTACACAATTATTTGTTTATTTATCTTTATATTGAAGTAGATTTTTTTCTGTGGGAAGCAAAACCTGAGTGCTGACTTTGATACTTTTTAGCATAAAGGTATTAGCTGTGCTCTAGCTGGCTGTTTGCACGTCACATCTGCCGAGACCTAGTATGCACCACCCAAGAAGCCACCCAGAGTAAGTAAGTGTGAATAAGCTGAACAATGAAAACGTGTGTTAATGACAAGTATCCCTTTGAATAAATTGGAGCGACAAATAGCAACTATGCGGTTCGATTCAGTATGCCCCTGTCTTGGAAAAGCAGAAACATATGTATATATGTGATTCTGCACAGCCAGCCCGCACTCTAGTAGGAACACTACAGTGCGCGTTCGGCAAGCGGTTAAAAGTATGTAACCGGATAAGTTCAGGTCCAATAGTATACCTCTCCACCATGTTAACCAACACACTTCATTTACCAGAAGGTGTGGCTGCTTAATAGGGATGAGCTTTGAGTTTGAGTCGAACTCATGTTCGACTCGAACATTGCCTGTTCGCCTGTTCAGCGAACAGCGAACAATTTGGGGTGTTCGCGGCAAATTCGAATAGCCGCGAGCACCCTGTAAAAGTCTATGGGAGAAATCTCAAGTGCTAATTTTAAAAGCCTATATGCAAATTATTGTCATAAAAAGTGTTTGGGGACCTGGGTCCTGCCCCAGGGGACACGCATCAATGCAAATTTTTTTTTTAAAACAGCCGTTTTTTCAGGAGCAGTGATTTTAATAATGCTTAAAGTGAAACAATAAAAGTGTAATATTCCTTTAAATTTCGTACCTGGTGGGTGTCTATAGTATGCCTGTGAAGGGGCACATGTTTCCCGTGCTTAGAACTGTCCCTGCACAAAGTGTCATTTTTGCAGGAAAAAAAGCTATTTAAAATCACTCGCGGCTAATGAATTGCCGATTCCCGTAACACAGAGAACAGTCATTCATTGAAAGTCATTAATAAAAAAAAGTCATTGATAAAAAAAAAAAAATGTAAAAAAAAAAAATGACGTGGGGTTCCCCCTAAATACCCATACCAGACCCTTCAGGTCTGGGATGGATTTTAAGGGGAACCCCGGCCCAAAAAAAAAAAATGGCTTGGGGTCCCCCTCAAAATCCATACCAGACCCTTATCTGAGCACACAACCTGGCAGGCCGCAGGAAAAGAAGGGGGGACGAGAGCGCCCCCCCTCCTGAACCATACCAGGCTACATGCCCTCAACATTGGGAGGGTGCTTTGGGGGTCTGTGACCCCCAAAGCACCATGTCCCCATGTTGATGGGGACAAGGGCCTCATCCCCACAGCCCTGGCCATTGGTTGTGGGGGTCTGCGGGCGGGTGGCTTATCGGAATCTGGAAGCCCACTTTAACAAGGGGACCCCCAATCCCACCCCCCCCCTGTGTGAAATGGTAAGGGGGTACAAATGTACCCCTACCATTTCACCAAAAAAGTGACAAAAATGTTAAAAATTACAGGAGATGGTCTTTGACAATCCCTTTATTAAAATCTTCTTTCATCTTCTTTCTTCTGGTCTTCCTTTCTTCATCCTTCGGTTTCTTCATCTTCTTCTTCCATCTTCTTCCATCTTCTTCTTCCATCTTCTTCTTCCTCCGATTCGCTTCTTCTTGCTCTGGTCTTCTTGTCCGGCATCTTCTTTCACGGCATCGGCGTCTCTTCTTGGGCCGCTCCGCGCTGTGTGAGGCTTCGCTGCGGCTGACAGCTCTTTTATAACGGAGGGCGGGGCCACGTGGTGACCCCGCCCCCCTCTGACGCATGGGGACGTCATGGGGACTTCCCTATGGCTTTCCCCATGACGTCAGAGGGGGGCGGGGGACGGCCCCCACCCCCCACTGATTGAGCCGTCACTGCATCTGTGACTGAAGAAATATCAGCAGACAAGAACGGAGAGATTACTACAGGATTCCAGAAGGTATCAAGCAGCCAGGTATTGAGCTCCAGTGCCCCATCTCCCTGTCACCTACTAAGCACCAGTTACCATCCTCCCCCACTGACTGGCATGTCACTTTACAAAGAATACCCAATCACATGCAAAAAAAAAAAAAAAAGAAAATGCATTTTTACTTGTACAGTATATGATTGGATGATATAAGTCAGAAGAGCTTCACCTCATTTACTAATCTCTGGAGCAACTTCACTTGCTAAGTGCACAGTCTATTTGCCTTTAGTAAAGTACCCCCACTGCTTTGACAAACTTTTGTAAATGTCATTCAGCTAGAATTTATATCTACTTATCTACTATATATTTTGATACAAAAGGCAAGTTTAAAGCAGAACTCTAGCCTCCTCTGTTCCAGTCCAATCTGTTTCTACCTTTGGTACTTGGTGGTAAACTGTGCAGCTTTACATTTTTCTTTCCTTCCACTGCTATTATGTGCCTCCTATTTTTTTTTAAAAGGATGTCACAGCCAGCAGCCACAGTCAGAGAAAGGCCCCTTATGCTGCAGGAGCTGTCAGTCATTGCTGCTGTGTCCTATATAGCACACACAATTTCTATAAAGCCAGTTTCATTTGAGTTGCATCTTGATATAGCATGGTCCTTTACCCAGCAGGGTCCTGATGCACTTACAAACACATACACATACTAGGGACAATTTGTAGACAGGATCTGATTAACCTACCAGCATGTCTTTGGAGTGTGGGAGGAAACCCACACAGGCACAGGGAGAACATGCAAACTCCAGGCAGATGGTGTTGTGGTCAGGTTTTGAACCAGCCACCCTATTGCTGCTAGGTGAGTGCTAACCACTACACCACTGTGCTGCCTATTTGGATTGAGGAAAGGTTAGTTGCAGAACTTGAAGGCTAGGCCCCCTACCTCTGTACACTGAATCCTGGAACTCAAGAACTGCTCTGCCGCAGTTGTTTTTTTTGCGGAGTATAGTGTATGTGCAGTGTGACTATCCTGCTTAATAAGAAAGGGTTCTTTTCAGAGAGCTCCCTCTCTTCCTTTATGTGCACACTGAAATGCAGGACTCAAAAACGAATCTGCCTACTTACCGTTATAATGCGAGTATAACACGCACTTTTTTCCCCTTAAAATCAGGGGGAAATCGTGGGTGCGTGTTATACACCTGTCGATCTCCGCTGATTGTGAGCGGAGCGGAGCGATCGCCGCCGAGATACACATAGCCGAGTACACTCGGCTCTTCTCGGCTCCGCTTACAGCAGTCACGCCCAGTCCCGCCATTGGACCTGTGTTATGTCCATCATAGGGCGGGACTGGGCGTGACTGTGAGTGGAGCCGAGAAGAGCCGAGTGCACTCGGCTATGTGTATCTCGGCTCCGACCAGTCCTTGCGATCTCTGCTGCATTTGCTCCACTCCGCCCATTCTCAGCGGTGATCTCGGCACGGCAGTGCCAATTTTAAATACATGACAAGGCTGCACTGGACTCTGGGGGCAAGGCTGCACTGGACACTGGAGCAAGGCTGCCCTGACAAGGCTGCAATGGACACTGGGACAAGGCTGCACTGACAAGGCTACAAATGACACTGCACTGATAAAGCTGCATTGATGGGCATTTAAATGTATTTTTTTTCCCTTAAACTTACCTCCTGAGTATTGGACTCACTGTGTTCTTTATTGTATAAGTAAAGGATGTATGCTGTATTATCCAGTCATGCAGGGGAAGCAAATGAGTATGAGAGGATAGCTCAGGATAGTGTCTAATGCTATACAATGTGATCTAGATTGAAAATACATGTTAATACACAAAGATTATTATCTTGTACTTTTCACATTTCAGCTAAGCTGTGCATATTAGCTTGCTGTAGATATGCATATTATCTTTTTTTGTTTAATAATTATGTATTAAAATAAAGTAGAAGAGAAAGACATATAATAATAATTATACAGTCTTGAGGACAAAGTACACAGGTTCTCAAGCACATACAGACTCAATCAAGGTTATGTAGCAGTTTTTGGCCTCTGAAAGTATAAGAGGGTTAAATCAAATATTTGTAACAGCTGGCCAAGCAGAGGTGTAAAACTATGTGAGCATTGGAGCTTATCAAAATAGAGAAACTTGTCCAACTTTTTCAATAGCGTTTTCAATAGGAGAGAGTGAGTAGTAAAGATCAGAAGGGGGGGGGGGGGGTAAAGAGGGGGTTTAGTATGAGAGAAGAGATAGGGGAGGGAATAGGAAAGGGGTAGAGGGTGGGATAGGATGGGTTGTTGGCATGCATGTTGTCATATTTAGGATATCTAACACAAAATACATTAGGGTCAGGAGGAGGGAGGGCAAATTGTATTTGACCAAAGGTTTGTCTATAGGGTGAAGGACTCAACCTGGGTGGTTGATTGGTCATCCTGAGGGACCTTTGACATGATATCATTGTAGCAGGAGGTTGAAGTAAACTTTATCCAGGGAGCCCAGGTTAACATATGGCGATTAGAGGTGTCTCTGGTGCTGTGGGTAATGTCTTCCATGAGATGAACCTCGACAACCTTTTGTAGCCATTTATTCATGGATGGAATTGTTTGTTGGCCCCAATGAGTGGGAATGAGAGCCTTGGCCGTATTTAATAAGTGATGGATGAGTGATCGTTTGTAAATGCCGATGAGCTCCTTCGTAGCATGTAAGATGATGATCCAAGGGTCGTTGGGGAGGATATTGTCTGTGATCTGAAGTATCAAATTGAGAATGTTGGCCCAGAAGGGGCAGATTAATGGGCAAGTCCATCAAATGGGAGCATGAATAGAATTGTTCCCACACTTCCTCCAACACAACGGGGAACATTTGATGTAGCTTAGATGGGGTGTAGTGCCATCTGGTGAGTAGTTTATAGTTGAGTTCTGCCATTTTGGATGCAAGTGAGGAGACATGAGCTAGCTGTAGGACTTTATCCTTTTGTTTGCTCATGAGGGATTAATCAAGATCAGTTTCCCATTTAGCAATGAATGTCGGGTATAAAGGGTTTTGAAGTGCGATAAGAGCTTTGTAGAACAACAAGATGCAGTGCAGAGGTGGTTTCTTTTGGTTGAATACATCTTCAATGCCATTTAAGTCTTGTAGACCTCGCAATGGTCAAGGGAAAGACATAAGGAAGCGTTGTATTTGGTTGTATCTCCATTTATCCATAAATGTAATGGGTTTAGAGTGTAGTATCTCTGATAGCGTTTTAAGGGTATTAGGGCGAAGGATATGATGTAGCAAAAGGGGTTCTTCTTCTGGTGCCCAAGATTTAAATCCTGGATCCAATAAGCCTGGTAGAAAGTGATTGTGGTTGAGAAGAGCATCAGAGGGGAGTCGTGTCCAGGAGAACTTTTTGTGTAGTACATCCCACACATCTAAGGAGGAAGTTTTGAGTGACGAGGCCATTCGGGCGAGTTTCCTGGAGGAGTGGGGTATCCAGGGAGCAACAGAAAGGTCCACGCCACTTAAGAAGTGTTCTAGCTGCACCCATAGTTTAGAGCCCCTAGCATATTTCCAATCTGCCAATCTTGACAACACCACAGCATGATAGTAAGCTTTAAGCCCCCCAGAGCACATGGAGTGAAATAGAACCTGTCTGGATTAGACTTGTGCACAATAAAAAAAATTGTTTAGTTTTGTTTCGTTTCTGTTCGTTTCCGTTGATTCGTAACGATTCGTAATTTCGTAAATCGTGGGTGTTCCTATTCGGACTCGTTCGTATTTTCGTAAGAGTTATTTTTTCGTTGATTCATATTTCTGAATAAATTTTCGTTGATTCGTATTTTCTTTATATATTTCATATTCGGACGCATTCGTATTTTCATAAGAGCTATATTTTCGTTGATTCGTATTTCCGTAAATCTAATTTTCGTTGATTCGAAATTCGTATTTTCGGAGATTCGGTGAGGACGCTTCTTTCCTGAGCTCCGCCGCCGACCCATAGATTTTAGCATATTTTCATTTGCATTGAAGCCACAACTCACACGGGAGGATGGGTAAGAGACCTGCCAAGTCGCTGCCCAAGAAAAACCCGTCCACAAGCTCCATTAAACGGTTCCTGACGGACCCAGAGGAGACAGAGGACATGGATGGCCTAGGCCCCTCTCTGCGCGGCGGGAGTTTGGGCGCGGATTCCGCCCCCCGTCGCAGGCCGGAGACCAGACATCACTCGCCAGCCTCATCTGCCGGCTCAGAGGGCGAAGGGAGTGTGTCCCGTCAATCGGAGGTAGCAGCCCTGGTCAGCGGGCTCCCCACTAAGTCGGAACTGGCCTTGATGCTCTTGGGCCTCGAACGCTCCATTAAAAAGGAGGTCTCGGCAGTGAGAGCGGATCTCTCACAGGTTCTCGACCACGTGGAAGAGACTGAAAACCGGCTAGACAGGCACGCAACGGCCATACGGAACCTTCAGGCTACCACTAGATCGCTGGCCATAGCACACAGGATGGCCCTCTACAAAATCGAAGACCAGGAGAACCATAACCGGAGGAACAATATCTGCATCCGCGGCCTCCCGGAGGCTACGGGGGACGAGGACTTACTGCCGTCCGTGCGCGGCATCTTTAATGGCCTACTAGGCCAGGCCCTGGACATCCCATTGAAAATTGACCGCGTGCACAGAGCCCTCCGCCCGCGCAACCTCTCGACGGACACCCCTCGCGATGTGATATGCATGTGATGTGATATTCGAGGAAAAGGAACGCATCATGCAGAAGGTACGCTCCACGACATCGCTGGATTTTGACGGTGCGACGCTGTCTTTCTTCCCCGACCTGGCCCGGGAAACACTGGAACGCAGAAGGGCCCTGCGCCCGCTGACTGAGTTGCTACGCACAGCCGCCATCACCTACCGCTGGGGCTTTCCTGCGGCCCTCATAGCGCACAGAGATGGGAAGACTGCTATTCTTCGGTTCCCAGAAGATCTAGACAAGTTCTACACGGACCTCAACATCTCCCCGCCGGAACTACCGGGCTGGCAAGATGTCATTCCCCCGCTCCCTAACAACGCGGAACAGAGATGGCAGAAAGTAGACCGAAAGCAACGTTCCCCACAAGCGGAGACCTCTCCTCGGCAAACCTGAAAACCTCACGCCTGCCTGGATTCCAATGGCCGATCGGCCCCTACTCCTTGGGACGCAAGTATACCCTACCGGTGTTACCCTGATTTTCTCTTTTTTTGTCTTTTTCTTTTTTTTTTTTTTAAAAGTTACACTCGCCAAGTTCGGAAGTCAAGAATGACCTGGACTCTTAGGCCTCGATGTTTTTTGCGGCCTTGGTGTACTTTCCACCCAGCCTAACACCGGTAGTGAGGCCTAGGCCTGCTCTACTCCTTACCCAAGAGTACTCTGGCTTAGTTTTCTATATTTTTTTTTTATGTTTCTTTTTTCTATGAACATATGTTTATCCCCCCCTTTTTATTTTGCACATTTTTATGCCCATCCACAACCGTGTTTGAGTTGCTGTATTTCTATGACAAAGATGCTGTTTTAAACTACTGCAGGGTCGGCGCCGGGGTGATGGACTGGGACCCAAGCCGATTTGGTGGGTCGCACTTCATGGCCACGACACCGCCCCCCCCCCTATGGGGGGTGCCTCCCGGGCCTCTGCCCGCAGGCCCCCGCCACCCCAGGGGCGGCGGTCTGTGTGGTGGTGGCTCGGGGGTACGCCCTCCTTTTTGCTACGCAGGTATATGCGTACATTTGCAGACCTGATACCACTAGAGTCTACGGTTTACATGCTCTAAGTGTTTTACCTTTGTATTTGCTCTTTTCCTTCTTACTTCTTCCTTCCCCCCCTCCCTTGTCACCCCCTTTTACCATCCCTGCTCTCCTCTGCTCCGGACAGTGCATCCTCGTGATGTCAAAGAAGTGGACACCCTTGCAGAGACCCAATGGCTGCCACAAATCTAGTTTCCCTCAACGTGAGAGGCCTCCATGCCCCAGGTAAGAGACACTCTCTCTACAGAGAACTGGATCGCCTGCGGGGGGACATAGTCTACCTGCAGGAGACCCACCTCACGCACACTACATCTGTGCGCCTCTTCTCCCCCCACTACCCCACCTGGTATTACAGTTTATCAGATGTCCATAAAGCCAAAGAGGTAGCCATTGGGTTTCGCAGGGGCTCTTCATTTAACCTAGACTCTACAATGAGTGACCCTAGCAGGCGCTTCCTGTTCCTAAAAGGTATACTGTACGGCATGCCATGCACTTTGGCCACACTATATGCTCCCAACCGCGACCAGGTCAGCTTTATAAGCTCCACTCTCAAAAAACTTAAAGAATTTGCTCACGGATGTATCCTTCTGGCGGGTGACTTTAATCTACCACTGGAACCCAGCTTAGACACCTCCCAGGGCAAATCATGTGTATCTTATAGGCGCCTGCTACACATACGCAGGTGTCTACATGAGACGCAGCTGATGGATGCATGGAGAATTATGCATCCAAGGACAAAAGACTACACGCACTATTCCCAAGTACACCTTACTTACTCACGGATTGACCTCTTTCTGATAGACCACCACCACCTCCCCCTGATCACAAAAACAGCAATTGAAACTGTCACCATCTCTGACCACGCCCCCATTACATTAAGCATAAAAATACCCTCCACCCCACTACGCATCACCAACTGGAAATTAAATGATAACCTCCTAAATGAGGAAATTGACAGGAAGATGCTGTGGGTATAGAAGGGGGTATATGGGATTGTATGATTGTATGATATATTCTTTTTTTTATTTGTGGTTGACTGGATGGACTTGTGTCTTTTTTCAACCTAACTAAAGTAACTATGTAACTATGTAACTATGATGCTATGTAAAGAACTAAGTCTATACTTCAGAGATAACACCTTACCAGGCACGTCACCCAGTGTACTATGGGAGGCTCACAAAAAACTATTTTTTTCGATTCGTAACTTTTTTTTTTCGATTCGTAACTTTTTTTTTTTTTTTTCGATTCGTAATTTTCCGTGTCTCTATTGAACAAAAAAATGTGTACATTCGTAACTTTTTTTTCGATTCGTAACTTTTTTTTTTCGATTCGTAACTTTTTTTTCGATTCGTAAATTATTAAAATGTAATAATAGCATACACATTACATAAAATTATGAATTATGCTCCGATTACAAATCTACGAATGTTATGAATGTTACGAATGTACGAATAAATACGAATGCGTCCGAAAATTAAACTAACGAAAAAACGAATCAATGAAAAAATAACTCTTACGAATGTACGAATAGTTACGAATACGAACACCGACGACTTACGAATGTACGAATCGTTACGAATCCGAACACCGACGACTTACGAATGTACAAATCGTTACGAATCCGAACACCGACGACTTACGAATCAACGGAAATGAAAAAAACGAAACGAAAAAAAACTATTTTTTTTCGGAAACGAAAAAAACAAAACGAAAATAAACGAATTTTATAGTAATTACAAAATTAAATAAGTACTAATAATGGGGCAGAACAAATATGAGGACTGAGATTTCCTTTAGTTGAACTAACAAAAGTGTGCCCATTCTAGAGCTGGTAATATTGAGGATATTCAGTATAATTTTAAAGAACTGTTTTTGTGGATAAGAGGCATAGGGGAGGACTATGGATGGTATAAAAGTGGGAAGTATGTGCAGGTGAGGGAGAGGAATGTGGGGGGTCTAACAGTGGGTACTATGTTCATGAGAGGAGTGCAGAGGGTATGACAGAAGGCACTATGTACAGGAGAGGAGTGTGAAGAGCATGACAGTGGGCAGTATGCACAGCAGAGGAGTGTGGAGGGTATGACAGGGAGCAGTATGTAAAGGAGAGAAGTGTGGAGAGTATGGCAGTGGGCACTGTGTATAGGAGAGAAGTGTGGAGAGTATGACAGTGGGCACTATGTATAGGAGAGGAGGATGAAGGAATCTGGAAAGGAAAAATGTAAAGGTTTGTGGAAGGATGTTTAGGGACTGTGTAGTGGTTAAGCTGGCCATACATGGATTGAAATTACACCAATTAAGCATAGTCGATCTATGTATGGGCTACCTGGTTTTACACTAGTCAACCTATTAACCGACTTGAGTACAACCATCCTGTCAGGTTTTCCCCAAAACAATCAGTGCTGCCAGCTATAGTTAGCAACACTAATCATTGTATTCACTGGCAGAACACAATAACACTGCAGGAGTGATTCCCCCATCCACAGGTCAGCAGGTGAGAGGGTGTGAGGGGACAGGCTGGGTAGAGATACTAGTCAGTGGCTGGGTAGGCACTCGTTAGTATCAAAGCCAGATGCACACAGGTTACATACGCCATGATCGAGCGAGAACAATAATTTTAGCCTTAGACCTCCTCTGTAACTCTAAACATGTAACCTGTAAAAAAATGTAAAGCAATGCTTAGTACACAAAGAAAATCGTGCTAACTAAGTGGGTTTTTTTATGATAGAAACAGTTTCTTTCCAAAAAAAACTTGCTGCACAAATATTGTGTAACATAAAAAGTTGCAAAGACCACCATTTTATTCCATAAGGTGTCTGCTAAAAAAACAATATATAATGCTTGAGGGTTCTGAGTAATTTTCTATCAAAAAAAAAAAGATGATTTTTACATGTAGTAGAGAAGTGTCAGAGTTGGCCTGGGTGGCAAGGGGTTAATTATAAGTAATATACAAATAATTATTATAAGCACTGTGAGTCAATCCTCTCAGTCTGCTGCAGAGTGTTCCAGCTTGTATTTAAACCGCTCTGTATGTAGCTTCTGATCGACTGCGCAAGCAGCCCCATATCTCCGGAACCATAGATTATAGCCCCCATATTTTAACCAGTGCTGGAGTAGGTCTTTAGCTACCTACCCCACAAATGTGGGGTCTCTGTGTGTGACTCCTGATCGCTGAGCTACAAAACTTGAAGTCTATCTTTTTTTTTTTTTTTTTTATTATTATTATTTTATTTTTTTTGGGGCAAATGGGCCTATCTTGAGAAAGGGGCCTGAAGCTGCAGCTCCAATAGCCCCTATGTTAATCCGGCCCTGGATACAGCAGATCGATGGTTCATGGTCGTTATCCCTGGTTGCTTCTGGTAACCCCCTGATGCGCAGATTATTCCTGCGATTACGATTCTCGAGATCTTTGGGTTTATACAGGGAGGCACGGTGGGCAAAGGCTAGTTGTGTGACAGTCTCTTGCAGTTCTTTAATGGCCATTGCATGAGAGTCCTGATGCTGCTCTGTCTCCTCTATTCTGACCAGTATATGTGACATGTCTGCTCTTACTGCAGTGATTTCCTTTTTAATAGATTTTTCTAGGCTGTGAAACATCCCTTCAAGTTTTTTTTTGAGCCCACTCACCAGTGATGTCATTTTGGAGCCAGCAGGAGATCCAGGGTCATCCATGAGATCCAAGCAGCAGGAGGAGGCAGGGGAGCTCTCCCAGATGGAAGCGGCGTGTAAGGAGGGAGATATACTCGACCTCAAGGCTCTGGCCTGTCCGCCTCGTGTGCCAGGGCTGGATCTTTCTGCGGCTAGATACCGATTGATGGAGCCGGCTGCAGATGAGTCACAGATCCCTTCCCAGACCTTTTGCCAAGTATAGAGCGGGGTTTAGGTGTTCTAGCAGGCATTAATAGAGCTGTAAGGCCAATGGCTGGACAGAACTCTCCTTATTCACGTCTGACCAGCGCCATGCATAAGCATATGCATATTATCTGAAAAATGTCTATCATTGTTGCTCTGGCCAATATTTAATGATGTGCTTAATCCACCTGACGCCTACCACCAGTCAATGTGGTGAAGACTGAAACAAAAGGATGGTCATTTTACCTCTTTTTTTAAGTTCATTTTTAACTGTCTCATATAAATGTTAAAATATAAATCCGAAAGCCCTGCCGCACTCTAAAGTTTCGGCTTTAAGAAAACATTCTGTTTTTGTTGACAAAAGCATGGCATTTTTCCCAAAATATTCATTATGTGAACTCCCTATTTTGTGATCATATCCATATAACATTCTCACCTATTCGCTTCCACCTCCAGATATTTATATTTCATTCAAGAGACATTTAGGAAGATTTAGTTAGATGAAACCCAGAAGTTCTTTCGCTGTCTGTTTTTAAATAAAGAATTCCGTGACAAATCCAATGTTTTTCAATCACACTTATTTATTATAATGAAACAGTTCCCCCACAGGGATACTAATTTTCTCATGCTAATTTCTATTACTGGAATGACAGCAATATCTAAAGTCTATTTTCAAAGTTCTAGTTTGATGTGCAGAATTATGAAAATTTTTTGAAGGACGGAAACTCAGATTGTATCTCACAGATTTCAATTTGCAGTGAGTATTAGATTCCTGTGGTTGATATTTAAATTCATCAACAATAACAAAATAAGTTAAAGCATAACTAAATTACAGTCAATTTTTACCTGCATTTTTTACAAAATCGTACAAAAATAACCACATTTTTGTCCCTGGCTAGGCAATGACTTGTTCTATCTACTTTTTGCATAGGCGTGCACAGCCTATTGCATTAGGGTGTGCACCTCAAACCAAAGCTCAAACACACGTGCGTCTGTATATATATATATATATATATATATATATATATATATATATATATAATTACATACTTTTTTGCCGACAAGCCAGGGTTCATATAGATTTAATTGTATATGTAATATATATATATATATTTATTTTTACACTATATATATATATATATATATATATATATATATATATATATATTTATTTATTTTTTTCTTTGTGTAAAAATAAATATATAAGTTCAGGTTAATATTCAAATCCTATTTAATGTACAGTCGTGCTTGGCAGCATCTGTCGACTGAGTAATTCAACCCAAGAAAGTATGAATGTGCAATTAGCAGCCACATTTACCAGAGAATGACTTACTATTTCTCAAGACAGGGGGGTCAATATGTATTCCCTGCAGGAGATGTGATGATATTTACACAGGATATGTACTTATAACCTCTAATTAGGCCCTTGTAAGGCTATAACTACAATAGGATGCCATTAAGTTAACACGGCTGGACTATGGATAGGTTACCCATTACATATCCTGGACTTCAGGTACAGAACATTGCATAGTGACTGGGAACCAAAGAGCATGTTGGCTTATATTCATGTGATGAGAAGAACATTCCTGAATATGTGAACAGTGATACACACTTCTTATTAGCTGTTCAATACAACAAATGAAAGAATTCAGAGGCTAGATGAAAAGCACTACACCCTCCTCTCTCCCTGCCTGCCGCACACACACACACTGCTAAAGTCTGTGCCCCCAACTTCCCCCTTACCAGTGACATTTCCTGAGTCCCGGCGCATCCTCCTCACCTCAGGTTGTTACGTTGTCAGCACTGCAGGACGGAAGCTGGGAGGCGGGGCACTCGGAGGTGGAGCAGGGAGGAAAAAGCTACCTCCTCCTAATCTGCCTGGGATGGCTGGCAAATACTTTTCTCGGACAAAGGGCAGTGGTGGACTGGCAACCCTGCGGTGGCAGCGGGCCGATGCTACCTCTATAGTTGTACTTACAATAGTTCAAAAGGGCCTCCTGTTGTTTAGCATGTGTGTGGTGATTTTAATAAATAAATGTTGATATACAGTAATAATTCATAGGTGGTAGTACATAAGGCCTCTCTCGCATTAAACATTTTAGATTTACAATCTAAAAAGTGTAAACAATTCAGCTTTCAACCTTAATGTGTGGAGGATGAAAAACCCCAACAATTTAGATGTCATTGTATTTTTGTTTTAGGGCTATGAATTAAAAGTGATCACTGGTTAAATATGTTTCTAGATTTTACTAGGTGCCTGCAGCCTGTCTGAGTACATAGGTGTGCAGGGTCATTATATACTCATGCCTTTAGGATAGCTGAGAGCTCCCAGTTTGGAAACAGCTCCCAGTGTGGTAGACAGAAGGTTTCAGCCAGGAGTCAGAGGTGCCCCAGCCAGTAGACAAAAGACAGGAGGTCTCATTCCAGGAGTCAGGTGGGAACCTATTGGGGTGTCAGCAGAATCCCTATCCAGCTAGGAGTGGGCTGTGTAATGTATGTGGTGATGGGACTAAAGACTAAGAGAGCCAAGAGAACCAAAAGAGCTGGACATCACAGTCAGAAGGGCCAGTAAGAAGAACAGTGGTGCTGCCAACAGAGGAGCCAGGTGTCTTGGTATTTTTGTTTGATAGTTCATATTTATGTGGAAAAATCCCTGCATGGGCAACTAATGCATATGTGAAATTTACGTTTTATTTAAAGTGGTTGTAAACCCCCCTGAGACCTTTTTAAATATAGGTAAGCCTATAATAAGGCTTATGCCTCGTACACACGAGCAGACTTTCCCACGGGAATGTGTGTGGGCGCCGGCTGACTTTTTGCCGCCAAAACTAACTAACGGACTAGGTTTTAAGTTTTGTTTTAAAATTGTCCGCTGGACTTGGTAGTCCGGCGGACAATCCCGCGGTCTGTATGCTAGTCCGCCGGACTTTTGGAAATGAACGGGCTTGCCGATCATCGGAAAGTCCGTTCATTTAGAACGTGACTTCAGGTAGACGGGGCTAGCGAAGGCAGTGAATGCCGACGCGCTAGCCCCGTCACCTGGTATGGATTTAAAGGGAATCCCCACGCCAAAAATACGGCGTTGGGGTCCCCCCCAAATCCATCTCAGACTCTTATCCGAGCACGCAGCCCGGCTGGCCAGGAAAGGGGTGGGGATGAGCGAGCGCCCCCCCTCCTGAGCCGTACCAGGCCGCGTGCCCTCAACATGGGGGGTGCCCTGGGGAAAGGGGGGCCGTGCGCCCCCCCCCCCCCACCCCAAAGCACCTTGTCCCCATGTTGATGAGGACAAGGGCCTCTTCCCGACAACCCTGGTCGTTGGTTGTCGGGGTCTGCGGGCGGGGGGCTTATCGGAATCCGGGACCCCCTTTAATAAGGGGGCCCCCAGATACCGGCCGCCCACCCTATGTGAATGAGTATGGGGTATGATGTACCCCTAGCCATTCACCTAAGGTGTAAAGTGTAAATAAAAAAAACAGGACTGTGACATCATAGGGGGCGGGGTCACCATGTGACATGAGCATGTGACCCCGCCTCCTTGTCCCTATATAAGTCACAACACAGCGCGGCTCTGCCATTCCGGCCAGAGAGAGCGACGAGTCAACATCGGAAGAAGAAGAAGAAGAAGACGGTGGCGGCGGCGCAGAAAACGGACTCAGCGGCAAGAACAGAAGAGACCCCGGAAGACCCCCGAAGGCGGATCGAGACCCCCAGACGGCGGCGGCGACGACGACGAAGAAAGCCGGTAAAAGTGCTAGGTAAAATAGCGGAGGAGTCCGGCGAGAAGACCCCCCCAAGACGGAAGAAGACCCCCCGGAGCAGTGCAATAAAATATTTTAAAAAATTGTGTGTTTTTTTTATTTACACTTTACACCTTAGGTGAATGGGTAGGGGTACATTGTACCCCATACTCATTCACATAGGGTGGGGGGCCGGTATCTGGGGGCCCCCTTATTAAAGGGGTCTCCCGGACCCGATAAGCCCCCCGCCCGCAGACCCCGACAACCAACGGCCAGGGTTGTCGGGAAGAGGCCCTTGTCCTCATCAACATGGGGACAAGGTGCTTTGGGGTGGGGGGGGCGCATGGCCCCCCTTTCCTCAGGGCACCCCCCATGTTGAGGGCACATGGCCTGGTACGGCTCAGGAGGGGGGGGCGCTCGCTCGTCCCCACCCCTTTCCTGGCCGGCTGGGCTGCGTGCTCGGATAAGGGTCTGAGATGGATTTGGGGGGGACCCCCACGCGTTTTTTTCGGCGTGGGGATTCCCTTTAAATCCATGCCAGGTGACGGGGCTAGCGCGGCGGCATTCACTGCTAAATGAACGAACTTTGCTCCGTGTGTGGGCAAGTCCGTTCATTTTCAAAAGTCCCGCAGACTTTTTCCTGCGGATTGTCCGCCGGAGAAGTCCGGGCGTGTGTGGGCAAGTCCACACGCTCAGAAAGTCCGGCGAAGCCCCGCTGGAAGGTCCGGCGGTTTGTCCACTGGACTAAGTCCGAGCGTGTGTACGAGGCATTACTTATATGCACTGAAAATATCTCCTAAACATGTGCCGTTTAGGAGATATTTACCTTGTAGTGAGCCGATTATGCCATCGGCGCATGTGCTATGAAGAAACGGACCTCCGTGGCGTTTCTTCCCCAGTGTGTGCCGTGACTGGCAGCTTCCACGGGCATTTGCTGGAGTGATGTCAGGCAGCTAGGGCAGTCACAATCGCAGGAGTCCGCAGCCCTGGAAGGAAGAGGGATGAAGATGGATGCTTCCGCCAGTAGGGACATGTTTTGTTTGCAGGTAAGAGCCAGGTAAGAGTCACATAATGGGCTAGTATGCAATGCATACTAGCCCATTATGCTTTTACTTTGCAGGGGAATAAAGAGAAAGTAAAACCCATCAGGGTTTACTTCCCCTTTAATAAACATGGGCTGCCATGTCCTAAAATACAGTTTGGACTGGTGCAACTCATTGAAATAGCACCTGCCACATGAGTATAATCTCCCCAATACCACAAAATATATTTATGTTTGCATATGTTATGGAAATTTCCTGTTACTTCTTAATTGTATGTTGTGTATGTTGTATGTGTATGTGTACCACCAACACCTAAGGCCCAATTTTCTGCAGAGTATATAGGGCAGGCCATATAGTATATATAGTGCTGTTCAGTGTATATAGTGCCTGGGGGCCTGAGGGACACCCACACCATTAAAAAAAATTGGGTGCGGGATTCCCCTTAACCACTTTACAACCGGCCCATAGCCGAATGACGGCTACAGGCCTGTTGCTTAACTCTGGGAGGGCGTCATATGACGTCCTCCCGGAATTCCCCTCTTGCGCGCCCCCTGGGGCGCGCACTCGAGTACATCCGTGATCGCCGGGTCCAGAGGACCCGGCGGATCACGGATCACGGTAAACGGCCGCTCATCGCGGCCGTTTACCACGTGATCGCTCCGTCAAATGACGGAGCGATCACATGTAAGCAAACCGGCGTCATTTGATGACGCCGGTTCCTATCCCCTCCTCTCTCTGTACCGATCGGTACAGTGTGAGAGGAGAGGGGGAGGGATCGGTGGCAGCAGTGCTGTGGGCGGGATCTGTAGTGCCCACAGCCTGCTCTGCATGCCACCGATCCATCCATCCATCCATCCATGCTCAGCCATCCCTCCATACCCTGCAATACACAGCAATAGCCTGCAGTGTATTGCTGGGTATTGCAGGGTATGGAGGGATGGCTGAGCATGGATGGATGGATACCAAATCTGCCATACCCTCCAATACTGTGCCTTACCCTGCTATATTCTGCCATTCCCTGCGATACTCTGCCATTCCCTGCGATACTCTGCCATTCCCTGCGATACTCTGCCATTCCCTGCGATACTCTGCCATACCCTGCGATACTCTGCCATACCCTGCGATACTCTGCCATTACCTGCGATACTCTGCCATTACCTGCGATACTCTGCCATTACCTGCGATACTCTGCCATTACCTGCGATACTCTGCCATACCCTGCCATACTCTGCCATACCCTGCCATACCCTGCGATACTCTGCCATACCCTGCGATACTCTGCCATACCCTGCGATACTCTGCCATACCCTGCCATGCCATATCCTGCCATACTCTGCCATTACCTGCGATACCCTGCCATACCCTGCAATAATACCCAGCGATACCCTGCCATACCCAGCGATACCCTGCCATACCCAGCGATACTCTGCCATACCCTGCGATACTCTGCCATACCCTGCAATACTCTGCCATACCCTGCGATACTCTGCCATACCCTGCGATACTCTGCCATACCCTGCCATGCCATACCCTGCCATACTCTGCCATTACCTGCCATACCCTGCCATACCCTGCCATGCCATACCCAGCCATATCCTGCGATATTCTGCGATACCCTGCGATACCCTGCAATGCTCGCTACAATCAAAGCCAGGATCGTTTTTTATTTTAGAGGTGAGATGTGAGGTCTTATTGACCCCCATATCTCACTGTAAAGAGGACCTGTCATGCCATATTCCTATTACAAGGGATGTTTACATTCCTTGTAATAGGAATAAAAGTGATCAAAAAAAAATTTTTGTGGAAAAAAGTGTCAAACTAAAATAAATAAAGTAAAATGAACAATAAAAAAAATGTAAAGCGCCCCTGTCCCCGTGCGCTCGCATGCAGAAGCGAACGCATACGTAAGTCCCGCCCACATATGAAAACGGTGTTCAAACCACACATGTGAGGTATCGCTGCGAACGTTGGAGCGAGAACAATAATTTTGGCCCTAGACCTCCTCTGTAACTCAAAACATGTAACCAGTAAAAAGTTTTAAAGCGCCGCCTATGGGGATTTTTAAGTAGCGAAGTTTGGCGCCATTCCACGAGTGTGTGCAATTTTGAAGGGTGACATGTTAGGTATCTATTTACTCGGCGTAACTTCATCTTTCACATTATGCAAAAACATTGGGCTAAATTTACAGTTTTGTTTTTTGTAAAGCACAAAACTTTTTTCTCCCAAAAAAACGCGTTCGAAAAATTGCTGTGCAAGTACCGTGCTAGATAAAAAGTTGCAACGACCGCCATTGTATTCTCTAGGGTCTTTTCTAAAAAAACATATATAATGTTTTGGGGTTCTATGTAATTTTCTATCAAATAAATGATGATTTTTACATGTAGGAGAGAAATGTCAGAATTGTCCCGGGTGCTCCAGAACACCTGATGGCGCTCCCTGCATGTTGGGCCTCTGTATGTGGCCACGCTGTGTAAAAGTCTCACACATGTGGTATCGCCGTACTCGGGAGTAATAGAAGAATGTGTTTTGGGGTGTAATTTGTGGTATGCATATGCTGTGTGTGAGAAATAACCTGCTAATATGACAATTTTGTGAAAAAAATAAAAATAAGAAGAAAAATCTTGATTTTGCAAAGAATTGTGGGAAAAAATTACAACTTCAAAAAACTCACCATGCCTCTTTCCAAATACCTTGGAATGTCTTCTTTCCAAAAAGGGGTCATTTGGGGGGTATTTGTACTTTTCTGGCATGTTAGGGACTCAAGAAATGAGATAGGCCGTCAGTACTTCAGGTGTGATCAATTTTCAGATATTGGCACCATAGCTTGTGGACTCTAAAACTTTCACAACGACCAAATAATATACCCCAATTTGTACTTATTTTTACCAAGGATATGTAGCAGTATAAATTTTGGCCAAAATTTATCAAGAAAAATGACAAAATTTGCTAAATTTTATAACAGAAACGAAGAAAAATTCATTTTTTTACCGAATTTTCAGTCTTTTTTCTTTTATAGCGCAAAAAATAAAAAACTCAACGGTGATTAAATACCACCAAAAGAAAGCTCTATTTGTGTGAAAAAAAGGACAAAAATTTCATTTGGGTACAGTGTTGTATGACTGAGTAATTGTCATTCAAAATGTGAGAGCACCGAAAGATGAAAATTGGTCTGGTTATTAAGGGTGTTTAAGTGCCCAGTGGTCAAGTGGTTAATATCCATACCAGACTTGAGGAGCCTGGTATGGGTTTTGGGGGTGAAATCCACACCATATTTTTTTGGTGTTTTGGGGATTTTTTCCATATTGCCAGCATCTGACAATACATTACTGTCACGAGTAGGTTTAACCACTTGCCAACTGGCTCACACCAATATATGTTGGCAAAGTGGCATGGGTGCGCAAAACCACATACCCGTACATCACTCTGTCATCAGCGGCTATCAGGCATGCACACGCCGCCAAAAGCGTGTGCGCGCCGTGGGAGCGTGCCCGCAGGTCCCGCGGACTCTATGTCTGCCGGTGGCCTGCGATCGTGTCACGGAGAGGCAAAATGGGGAGATGTAAATAAGGCATTTTCCTGTTCTGCCTAGCAACATGACAGGGATTTACTGCTCCCTGTCATCGGGAGCAGTGATCTATGTCATGTTCTAGTGAGCCCATTCCCCCTACGGTTAGAACACACTGAGGGAACACAGTTAACTCCTTGATCGCCCCCTAGTGTTTAACCCCTTCCCTACCAGTGACATTTACACAGTAATCAGTGCATTTTTATAGCACTGATCGCTGTATGAATGTCAATGGTTCCAAAATAGTGTCAAAAGTGTCCGATCTGTCTGCGGCAATTTCGAAGTCACGCTAAAAATCGCAGATCGCCGCCATTACTAATAAAAAAAGCTGAATAATAAAAATGCCATAAATCTATCCCCTATTTTGTAGACACAATAACTTTTTCGCAAACCAATCAATATAGGCTTATTGCGATTTTTTTTTACCAAAAATATGTAGAAGAATACATATTGGCCTAAACTGAGGAAGACATTTTTTTTATATATTTTTTTGGGGATATTTATTATAGCAAAAAGTAAAAAATATAGCTTTTTTTTCAAAATGTACGCAATTTTTTTGTTTATAGCGCAAAAAATAAAAACCGCAGAGGTGATCAGATACTACCAAAAGAAAGCTCAATTTGGGGGAACAAAAGGACATCAATTTTGCGCAGGTACAATGTCGCATGACTGCGCAATTGTCAGTTAAAGCAATGCAATACCGTATCGCAAAAAAGAGCTTGGTCAGGAAGGGGGTAAATCCTTCCAGGGTTGAAGTGGTTACATTAAATTTTTACCTTTAGAAATTTCATTTTTCTGTGGCACTGTTATAAACATGGGAAAGATGTGCTACTTTACAGGCATACTAAGGACACCTCCAAGGCACAATATTTAAAGGAATATTTATTTTTTATTGTTTCACTTTAACCACTAGCTTACTGGGCACCTAAACACCCCTCCTGCCCAGACCAATTTTTAGCTTTTAGCTTCTATTCACTCTTTGAACGACAATTGCGTGGTCATACAACACTGTACCCAAATTAAGTTTCTATAATTTTTTCCCACAAATAGAGCTTTCTTTTGGTGGTATTTGATCACCTCTGGGTTTTTTATTTTTTGTTTAATTTTTTTAAAAAGCCTGAAATTTAAAAAACAAAAATACAAAACCGTTTTAATTTTTATTGTTAATAAATTTTGCAATCAAGTACTTTTTCTCCTTCATCGACGTACGCTGATGAGGCTGCACTGATGGGCACCAATAGGCTGCATTGATGGGCACTGATAAGGCGGCACTGATGGGCACTAATAGGCACTGGTGGGCACTGATTAGGTGGCATTGATGGGAGGCACTGATGGGTAACACTGATGGGCGGCACTGATGGGCAGCATAAAAAGGGCACTAATAGGTGGCATGGATAGCTGGCACTAATGGGCACTGATGAGTGGCAATGATGGCCACTGATGGGTGGCAGTGATGGGCACTGATGGGTGGCAGTGATGGGCACTGATCGGCACTGGTAGGTGACACTGATAGGCAGTACTGCTAGGTGGCACTAATGAGGCACTGATTGGCACCACTGGTGGGCATTGATAGTTGTCACTCGTGGGCATTGATATGTGGCACTGTAAATTAAATGGGTAACCAGTGCGCACAACCTGCTATGTAAATATTTGGAAAGCTGCCAACATATATGTGGTCTCACACATCAAAGTAAATATTAATCTGTAGTATGTGGCACTAACCTTCTAAAAATTAATCCTATCAGGAAGACTATGGATAATAACAAAGAATAAATACTGAGATATAGAAATAATACAATAAACAATGAAAGTGCAAATGTGCAGTGCAGTGCTATCACACACGTGAAGATTGCTGTAAAAAATCGTTGAAAAAAAAAATCGATATAAACATATATAGTAATTTCATCCACTATAAAATTCCATCCAAATAAAACAATGTGTTAAAAAAATTCCTTCTCAAAATAAGTTCTCAAAATTGATGTGTATCCAATGTGGCATAAAACAATAATAGTATTAAATGTAAAATGCAAAGTAGGTCAGCGCTGTAGCCATCATTCGGCTATAGTGCAGATCTGAAGGGGTTAAGCATTATTAAATTCACTGCTCCCGAAAAAATGTTTGTTTTTAATACTTTTTTTTTGCATTGATACATGTCCCCTGGGGCAGGACCCGGGTCCCCAAACACTTTTTATGGCAACTTGCATATAAGCCTTTAAAATTAGCACTTTTGATTTTTCCCATTCGTGTCCCATTGACTTTACCAGTGTTTGCGTGTTCAAACAAATTTTTGGCCTGTTCGCATGTTCTGCTGCAAACTGAACCAGGGGGTGTTCGGCTCATCCCTAATGATTAATCATAAATCCAAATATATTATATTCATGGCAAGCTTGCAAAATATAACACCTATAAGTGCCAAATTATGAATTTGGAATAATATTCGAACATCTACCAAAACACCCCCATCCAGTTCTGTGACAGTCTCAGCCTTCTTCATTGCTCCTTCTTTGCCCAGACTTGATCAGGGTTCATCATTTTGGGCCAACTTGATTGGCTTACCAGAGATGATGTTAATGGGAGTTAATTCATCCTAGTACCCAGCAGATGCTGGTATTGTACACTGAACTTCTCATGCATGGCTTAGTGTACATTTAGAAAAAAAAAACTTGGCTGAATTCCAAAATAAGTATTATTAAAGTGCTTCTAACTATTTTCATATAATGTGATTTTTTTAAACATGGGTACTGATAAGACCTTCATGTTTGTATCAGCTTTATAAGTAGAGGATTCATCCAGAAAGTGTATAATAGATCAATTGCTTAAAATAATTTTGCTGTCATTTGAAATGCTGTTAACAAGGAGAGCAGTGTGCATGCACAGCAGGAGAGGCCTAGACGTAAAGATGATAAAAACAAAAACAATCTGTTGAATATGAATAATGTTATATTTTAATGTATTGTTGCAGCCAGACTTCTTTGGTAAAACATTGTTCCACTTAGACCCCTTTCACACTGGGGCTGCGGGTCCATTAGTGATAAAGTGCCGCTAGTACTAGCAGCACTTTACCACTTTTTTAGTGGTGCTTTTCGGACGCAAGCGGGGTGCTTTTAACCCTCGCTAGTGGCCAAAGAAGGCCTGTGTTGCGGGGCTTTGAAAGTGCTGCCCATTCATTCCAATAGGCAGGGGCGGTGTAGGAGGGCTGTATATAGCCCTCCTACACCGCCCAAAAGATGCTGCTTGCAGGACTTTTTTTTTCCCGTCCCACAAGCACACTGCCCCAGTGTGAAAGCACTTGGGCTTTCACACTGGGAGGCATGAGAGGCAGTTTTCAGGTGCTACTTTTAGCACTAAAATGCCTGAAAACTGCCACAGTGTGAAAGGGGTCTTATTGATGTAACCCTTTTACGATATCAGAAATTCTATTCTACAACTGTCTGATGCAGTTAAACAAATGCGCTTAATGTAACATCATAATATCAGTCTTTGAAGTTTTGGAATGCGTGTGGAGATACCTCCAAAAATAAAGTATCCCGATGCAACAATTGAAAATCTGTGCACAAATCTGTGTACAACCACTGTCTGTATATATTGCAGCATTGTATAAACTGTAAAACAAAATGCCCTAAGCAGTAGTGTCCCTAACATAAATTTAGTGTTGGAGGTATACTGGAGTCAGCTTTGTTCTAGTTGGTAGTTTGATTTTCTATTCAATATTATTGTTTTCTTCTGCCTGCTGTTGTGGAGTGTTCATGGCAATGGTGTGAGAAAACACAATCATTTTGAGTTATGAATATGTAGGTTTCCCTGGCCAACCAATATTACAATTATTGTCAATGGTGCATGCTGGGGAAGGATATAAGTATTTAGGGTGACCTTGGAAAGTTTTCTCCTCCTCATAGCCAGGGGAGGGTATGTTGCTGGAACTCTCTTTAATTCCTCCAAGGCCTGCTGTCTGTGGAGGTTGTGCTGTGCTATAAAGGGACCCAAGAATGTGGCCTGGAGTGTCCTGCTGGAGAATATATACAAGAGAAGAGGTACAGGAGAGGTACATGGAGGTGACTACCTGGATTAGGACATTAGGAGTGAAACATCATTTGCCAAAATGTGTCTGAAAGACTTGGGTGCAATCCTTTGACATTGCAAGGAGTTCTGGTGCCTAATCCAAGAAGTACATGAGCTGCCTAAATCTGCTCTACAGTTTGGAGAACACAAAGTCAGCCTTAAAGGTTATTTCTATAGCATTGACTATGAATGAGTAAGGAAACATTTCTTAATCTGCAAACTGGCAGAAATTATTTAAAAATCTATTGCTGCCATAGAGAAAGGTAATACATATTTCTGTGTTGGTAATGTTACCAAAACTGGTGCAGTGGCTTATCTGAATAAGGTGCATGTAGTTCTAAAGTAAACTACTACCAGAAATGTGTCATAAAGGCTTTATTGAAGTCCCTATAGTGTCCCTATCCACTTTCTAAAATTTCAAATTGAACATCTCCCTGAATTTAAGATTGTGGATAATGAGGAGATGAGCGTACCTGGGTTCAGTTTGAGACACGTTCAATGAAAACTACTAAAGTTTGGATGCCATTCCGTTTGGTGAGAAGCTGCAATTTTAGTAATGCTTAAAGTGAAACATATATTGAATTCTCTAAAGGCCCGTACACACGATTGGACTTTTTGACAACCAACATGCAAATTAGCTGGTTTGGACCAACATCTTACCGTGTGTACACTCCATCGGACCAACTTTTTCCAGGTTTCATCTGACTTTTGTTGGCTGTGCGAACGGACCAACTTTCTGCCAACAAAAGTCCGATGGACCAAAGTCCGACCTTGTGTACACAAAACCAACGGACTTTTGTACAAACCAATGCAGAACCAATGCAAAAGATCAGACAACAATACAGAAGTTGACCAAAGGTGGCGGTAAAGAGCAGAAAAACCAAGTGATTTGGTGAAAGTTGGCTGAAAAAGTCCTGCCGTGTGTATGCAATACCAACTTGGGGCCAACGCCCCTTTGGACAAAAATCCACGGGAAAGTTGGTCCACGGTCCGATCGTGTGTATGAGGCTTTAGAGAGTTCAAAGAAGTGAACGCAGGGATGGCCCCACATGGGGTGGTGTGGGACACCTTAAAAGCATTTCTTCAGGAAATACTGATACAACAAATATCAAAAATTAAGAAACAAACAAAGGAATTGGAGACCTCTGCTAGGGAGAGGGTAAGAGTTGCAGAAGAATGATATATGAAGGAGCCTACGTCTGACAGGTTTAGGGAATGGTCAGAGAAACAAAAATAATATAAAAAACTGGCCCTGATGAAAGCAGAAAATAAGCAGTCATTTCCAAAACAATGTTCCTTTTGGGAGGGAGAGCGAGTGGGACATATGCTGGCCCTCATAATTAGAGCAATTTCACCATCTCCTGTCATATCTGCTATTATGACAGAGAGGGGGGGGGGTAGAATCTCTATGTCCCAGAAATAGTAAATACATTTAAAGATTACTATGAGGGACTATACAGTACCTGACAAGAAAATGTAGAGGGGGAGATATGGAATTTCTTTAGGGGGTTGAGGATTCCACAACTCTCAAGGGAAGACACAGAGGGACTTGAGGCCCCCATAACTGTAGAAGAACTACAAAATGCAACAGCAGGTATGGCAAACCAGAAATCTCCAGGACCGGATGGCTTACTAACAGAAATCTACAAACGCTATGGAAGCATATTGCTTCCAAAGCTGTTAGAAGTAGTAAACTGGGCGGCCAGGGAAGGCAGACTGCCCTCCTCTATGACATAAGCAACAATCATCGTTCTGCCAAAGGAAGGGAAAGATCCACTTTGAGTAGCCTCAGATAGACCAATATCCCTTTTATGTACGAATGTAAAAATCTTAGCAAAGGTTTTAGCAGTAAGGCTAAATAGAATCATTCAAAAGCTTATACATCCAGATCAGTCTGGGTTCATACCAGACAGATCCACAAGCGTGAATATAAGGCCGTTATATCTAAATCTTCAGATACCAACGATAAATGAAGGGTCAAGGGCCATTTTGTCCCTTGTCTCGCTTAAGGCTTTTGATAGCCTTGAGTGACATTATCTTTGGCGGGTTTTGGCACAGTTTCATTTTGGCCCTACTTTTAATAATTGGATTAAAGTATTATATAAGACACCTAGGGCAAAAGTGAGAGTAAATGGCGAGTGCTCTGAGGGGTTTCAGTTAGTGAGGCGGATGAGACAGGGGTGTCCCTTATCGCCTTTGCTCTTCGCCCTTGCAATGGAGCCACTAGCTATCGCTATTAGGTCCTCCCCGCAGGTGCAGGGATTTAGGAGGGCAACAGGAGAGGAAAAAAATTGTGTTATACGCAGATCATGTGCTACTGTTTTTAGTTGAAAAGCAGTGCTCCTTGAGCGCAGCAATGAATATTATAAAGGGATTTTGGGCAATTTTCGGGGCTATCAATAAGTTGGGAAAAATCGGTGCTCTTACCATTAGACCCACTTAGAGGGCCTCTCCCACAACAGATGCCCCAAGTAAGGGTAGTGGACCAAATTAAGTATCTGGGAATTTACATCACAAAAGATCCCAGACAATATATAACTAACAATATAGTGCCACTCATAATTAATTTGAGACAGAAATGTAAGACTTGGAATCGGCTGCCCCTGTCGGTAGCTGGACATTGTAATTTAATTAAAATGGTCTGGATGCCACAAATTGTGTATTTGCTGCATAACTCTCCAGTTTGGATACATAAGCACTGGTTTAACAAAATCGATAGTATTTTCAGAGAGTTAATCTATAAAAAAGACTTGGCTAGAATACGCCTACGTACACTACAACTCCCAAAAGAGAAAGGGGGGCTAGCATTGCCCCATCTAAGGAGTTATTTTTTAGCCACACAACTGCAGCATATGTGAGTCATTTATCATTAGGAGGAGATGCAGGAAGGGGAATAATACTGTCAAATACCTGCCATGATACAACAGTGGAAGCAGTGGAGGCGGCCTTTTTTCTTTCTAGGTGCCAGACAATGCAATTAATGGAAAAAAGTTGGGAAACAACTAAAGCCCTATTGGAATACTATGGGTTTATGGAATACTTTCCTCTATGGGATAATACAAATTGAAAAGAGCTTAATGTAATGGGGAAAATTGAGGAGAGGAAACAATGTGGCATTCATTATTTGGCACAAATGTATAGAATGGGCAGTTGAAATAATTTCAAGAACTAAGGAAGGAATATGCTGTCTAGGGATGGGCCTGGTGTTCGATTCAAAAAAATGTTCGAATCGAACATCGGCTGTTCGTCCGCTCGTCGAAACCAGAACTCTGAGGGCCGTTCGCATCAAATTCGTGTGATGCGAACGGTCCACAATGCACTGCGCCAGTCGCAGTGCATTGCTGGCTGATGATTGACCAAGCATGCACTGTGGCCAATCATAGAGCCAGCGGCGAGGAGAGCAATAATTGGCCACAGGCAGGATGCCTGTGGCCAATTATAGCTCAGGGGGTTTAGTACACGCCCCACACTATATAAGGCCGCCGCGCCGGTGGCCTCGTGTAGTGTGTTTCCGGCGTTAGGAACAGTGACAGACTGTACTGTACAGTGTACACACTATATGTGCTTGTGATTCATTTATGTGTGGGGAATAGTGTAGGGAAAGAGAAAAAATAGGCAGGGATAGTTTATTCTTCTCAGCCTTTGCTTGTGGGGAAAGTGTGGGGATAGAGGAAAAATAGGCAGGGATAGTGTGTTCTTCTCAGTGCTGTTCTCTACCAATCCAGACATCTGCAGGAGTTAGTGTGTGTGTGCGCGTGCTGTGTGAGTATAGCACAGCAGTAGCACACTAAACCACCTTACCCTGTATCTGCCCTTCTGCCCTGTTGTCATCTAAGGCAGCCATCTGCAGGAGTTAGTGTGTGTGTGCTGTGTGGCTATAGCACAGCACACTAAACCACCCTACCCTGTATCTGCCCTTCTGCCCTGTTGTCTAAGTCAGCCATCTGCAGGAGTTAGTGTGTGTGTGCTGTGTGACTATAGCACAGCACACTAAACCACCTTACCCTGTATTTGCCCTTCTGCCCTGTTGTCATCTAAGGCAGCCATCTGCAGTGTGTGTGTGTGTGTGTGCTGTGTGAGTATAGCACAGCACACTAAACCACCTCACCCTGTATCTGCCCTTCTGCCCTGTTGTCATCTAAGGCAGCCATCTGCAGGAGGTAGTGTGTGTGTGCTGTGTTAGTATAGCACAGCACACTAAACCACCTCACCCTGTATCTTCCCTTCTGCCCTGATGTCATATAAGGCAGCCATCTGCAGGAGTTAGTGTGTGTGTGCTGTGTGAGTATAGCACAGCACACTAAACCACCTCACCCTGTATCTGCCCTTCTGCCTTGTTGTCATCTAAGGCAGCCATCTGCAGGAGTTAGTGTGTGTGTGCTGTGTGAGTATAGCACAGCACACTAAACCACCTCACCCTGTATCTGCCCTTCTGCCCTGTTGTCATCTAAGGCAGCTATCTGCAGGAGTTAGTGTGTGTGTGCTGTGTGACTATAGCACAGCATACCAAAACCACCTTACCCTGTATCTGCCCTTCTGACCTGTTGTCATCTAAGGCAGCCATCTGCAGGAGTTAGTGTGTGTGTGCTGTGTGACTATAGCACAGCACACTAAACCACCTTACCCTGTATCTGCCCTTCTGCCCTGTTGTCGTCTAAGGCAGCCATCTGCAGGAGTTAGTGTGTGTGTGATGTGTGACTATAGCACAGCACACACTAAACCACCTTACCCTGTATCTGCCCTTCTGCCCTGTTGTCGTCTAAGGCAGCCATCTGCAGTAGTTAGTGTGTGTGTGTGCTGTGTGACTATAGCACAGCACACTAAACCACCTTACCCTGTATCTGCCCTTCTGCCCTGTTGTCATCTAAGGCAGCCATCTGCAGTAGTTAGTGTGTGTGTGCTGTGTGTGTGTGTGATGTGTGACTATAGCACAGCACACTAAACCACCTCACCCTGTATCTGCCCTTCTGCCCTGTTGTCATCTAAGGCAGCCATCTGCAGGAGTTAGTGTGTGTGTGCTGTGTGACTATAGCACAGCACACTAAAACCACCTTACCGTGTATCTGCCCTTCTGTCGTGTTGTCATCTAAGGCAGCCATCTACAGGAGTTAGTGTGTGTGTGCTGTGTGACTATAGCACAGCACACTAAAACACCTCACCCTGTATCTGCCCTTCTGCCCTGTTGTCATCTAAGGCAGCCATCTGCAGGAGTTAGTGTGTGTGTGCTGTGTGACTATAGCACAGCACACTAAAACCACCTTACCCTTTATCTGCCCTTCTGCCCTGTTGTCATCTAAGGCAGCCATCTGCAGGAGTTAGTGTGTGTGTGTGCTGTGTGAGTATAGCACAGCACACGAAACCACCTCACCCTGTATCTGCCCTTCTGCCCTGTTGTCATCTAAGGCAGCCATCTGCAGGAGTTAGTGTGTGTGTGTGCTGTGTGAGTATAGCACAGCACACTAAAACCACCTCACCCTGTATCTGCCCTTCTGCCCTGTTGTCATCTAAGACAGCCATCTGCAGGAGTTAGTGTGTGTGCTGTGTGACCCCAGCACAATATACACTACCCATTACAATGTCTGGAAGACCAACAAGGAGAGGCAGACAGTCACAAGCCAAGAAAACCGGGCAAGCAGGCTCTGTGTCTAGAGACAACAGTGCTGGTCGTGGACGCGTTTCATTGTCATCAGCACGTGGCCATGGGACACGCTTGTCCTTATTTTCGGCAGCTGGACATGTTGAGCCGCATAATGCCGAAGGCTTGGTAGAGTGGATGACCAAGCCCTCCTCATCCTCCTCATCCTCTCTCACCCAGGCTCAGGGTACTGGCAAAGCAGCTGCCAACGCGTAGTCAATGTCATCATCAGGCACCCCTTCCCTAGACCCACCATGCCCTCCTGAGGAGTCCCCCGAACTGTTTGTGCACAGTGTTGGGTACATGCTCCAGTACAGGCTCCGATGATGAAACGTAGCTAGAGGAAGGCAGTAGCGTGAGCGCAGAGAGAGGGGATGCTCAAGGACAGCAATCTGGCAGTCATGTTCCACCAGCTGCAGCTTACTGCCAGGTTTGCTCCAGTGGTGAAGAGATCATTAAAATGACTGCTCACGAAAAAACGTCCGTTTTTAAAACTTCTTTCCTGGTGCCTCCTTGGCAGTATACCTGTGATAAGCTCCGCCCCGGAGTCCTACCTCTGCCCTGTGCAGCTTCCGTCTGGGTTCAGGCCTCTCCCAGATGCAGTCCCCGGTCTTGGGTTGCTAACAGCGCTGATAAGCAGGGAACCCCTTCTGAGGGTCTTTTGGGGTAGCAGCAGCTTCCTAATTTGGGGCGACAGACTGCAGGCAGGCATTGCTGGTCTCCGTGGAGGCAGGTAGGGGCTCATGGGAGCCTTTTCTCTTCCTTCCTTTTTCCCTCTCCCCCTTCCCTCCTTCTCTTTCTGGTATGCCTATGCTTTGTCATGCCTCGTGTATGGCAGGAGTTTAAAGTTCCCAGGTCCAGGGACAAGCGCTAGATCGCGGAGCGCTGTCCCTCTGCAAGGTTTATGTGTATGGTCTGCGTCGGATTGGACGGCGGCGGCGTGTCGGTACGACGCATGCGCGAACGGCTGACGCGGGCGGTGCCATCTTTGTTGTGGGAAAAGATGTGGTTTCTTTCCCTTAGATAGCCTGACGCGGAGGGGGGGCGGGAGACGTCGGAAGTCTCCACCCCGCTCTCACATTTAAAAATCAGAGGGCTCAGTAGGCAGCAGGCTCTCTTGGGGACAAGTCACACCTGAAGAGTGCTCCTGCGCTGCTCTGCCTTGGTCAAAGTAAGTGAATCCTCTCCCTCTGGAGGCTCCCTTATCCATTGGGTTTTGATTGTCTTTACTAGTGGGGGTTCTTTCCCTCAGAAAGAAGTTTTTTTATATATATACATAGATTAAAGTTTATATTTCTTTTACTCTATTGCGGGGGATATTTCCTTTGCGTGTGATATTTATTGGGGGAAAATAAATAAAAAAAAAAAAAAAGGGGGGGGGGGAGTATAGGGGGAAGTAGGAGCAAAGGGGAATGCATGGATATATATATATATATATATCTATATATATATATATATATATATATATATATATATATATATATATATATATATATATATATATATAAAGGAGTTATATATACCCTTTGGAGGCAGTAGGATGTTTTATTCATCTATCCTTCCGTCTGTTCTTCAGTCTCTGCCCAGTCACCTTTCTGCCCTTGCCTGCCTCTGCGAAAATGAGCCAGCCGCCTTTCGATCAAGACCCTCGCTTCCTTAGGTAAGGGCACGTGCAGCCATGTATGGAGTGTGTGCGCGTATATATATATATGTATGCTTCCATACATGGAGGTCGTTATGTACATATATATGTATATATGTAAAAAAAATAAAAAAGAAAGATTCTAAAAGAGTGCCTTGTGCTGTTACTTTAGTTTCAGCCCTATACACCAGAATACGTCTAACCAGACTTCTGGCCACCACAGTGGACGCTCCCACCCTAGCTCAGGGCACAGTCGCTCAGCCAGTTCCCGACACCATTCCAAAGGGAAATCCTCTTCTAAAAGGCACAGATCCATCAGTCCATCCAGAAGAGGGGAATGCAGAGCATGTGGGGCGACCCCTTTGCCAGATAAACGAATCTGCAGAGACTGTTTACAGGGGTACGCTAGCCAGGAGAGAGCCGAAGTGGACCAGGTTACAGACCTAATCAAAAGGGTAGTCAAGGACTCTCTGGTGGAGCTAATGCAAATAAACCCTGCTATGCAATATACCCCTGGTGCCCAGGTTAAGCCTTCGGATACAGCCACTCCGGGTCCGTCCGCTGGGGGCCTTGCGGACCCCGCTCAGGATCTCCCTCCCCCAGCAGGAGATAGGGGTGACTCTGATGATTCACTGGACGAGTCAGACCCCTCCGGCTTCAAATTCGGGCTAGTCTAGCCATTTGTGGCGGCGGTCAAGCAAGCCATTTGTTGGGAGGAAACGGAGGAGCCCCCCCAAAAAAAAACAAGTCTTTCTTCCCATTTCTGAAGAAAAAACAAAACTTCTTTCCCTTCCTGGAAGAACTGAAAGATCTAGTGGAGGGGGAATGGAAGCAGACGGATAAACGTTTTTCCGTGAACAAGCTTCAGAAGCTTTACCCGTTGGCAGAGTCGGATGCTTCTCTCCTGGATACTCCCCCGATAGTGGACGCTGCGGTAGTGCGTCTGGCCAAAAATGTTACCTTACCGATGGAAGACTCAACATCCTTTAAAGACCCACTTGACAGGCGTATAGACACCGATCTGAAAAAAGCCTACCAATTAGCGGGTGGGGCCTGTAGGCCGGCGATCGCCTTGGCCTCAGTATCTAGCACAGTCAAAGTGTGGACCGAAAATATCGAGGTGGCCATTCGGGAGGATGTGCCGAAGGAAGATATTATAAAGGCCTTGGATGAGCTCAAACTATCAGCCGACTTTATTGGAGAGGCCGCAATCGATTCCATGAGATATTCGGCCAGAGCAATGTTACACGCGGTCATGGCCAAACGGGCGTTATGGCTGAAGCCGTGGGCAGCGGACGCGGCATCCAAACAGAATTGGTGTAAAATTCCGTACGATGGGAAGACTCTTTTCGGGGAGAAACTAGAGAAGGCGATCTCGAGAGTGACCGGGGGGAAATCGGGGTTACTCCCCCAAGATAGGAGAGTAAGACGCTCTCGGGTAGTGTCTTCCAAGTTCCAGTGGTCCAGGAACAGGAACTTTAACAATTTCCGGCAAAACAGGGACTCCAAAAAGAACTGGAGAAGTACCCAGGCGACCTTTTTAAAAGTTAACAAGCAGAGAAGTCTTCCCGGTGCCCCAGAGGGGACGAAGTCCTTTTGACAAGAACCCGTCCCCACCAGTAGGGGCCAGATTGAGGGAGTTTGCAGAGGTCTGGAGACACAAGTGCAGAGACCCATGGGTGGTCTCTACGGTCAGGTTCGGACATTTTTGGACTTTCCTGGAAGGGCCTCCACAGGACTCATTCAGCCTAACAAGGGTCCGACATCACCTCAAAAGGCGGAAGCTCTGCAAAGGTACCTCCAACTCCTGGTGGCGCAGCAGGCGGTAATACCTGTCCCTCCCTCCGAGAGATTCACAGGTTTCTACTCTCCGCTCTTTCTTACCCCCAAAAAGGGGGGAGAGTGGAGACCGGTAGTGGATCTAAAGAGACTAAACTGTTTTATTCAGCTCGACTCTTTCAAAATGGAGTCCTTACAGACTATCATCCAGACGGTCCTACCGGGAGACTGGATGGTCTCGGTGGATTTACAAGATGCTTACTTCCATGTGCCCATTCTACCGGCTTTCCAGAAATACCTGAGAGTAGCAGTTGGCTCAGCACACCTCCAATTTCAATGCCTTCCGTTTGGCCTGTGCACATCACCCAGAATTTTTTCAAAAGTACTGATCGCAGTTCTGGCGCCTCTCAGGGAAAAGGGACTTCGTGTCTTCCATTTTTTGGACAACATCCTTCTCTTAGCATCCAGTCCGGACCAGCTGTTAGTACACAGACAGATACTTCTGGCTACCCTGGAAGAATTTGGATGGTTAATAAACCCCAAGAAGAGTGTCCTAACCCCAACTCAAGCAATGATCTATCTGGGGGCCCTCTTCGACACCAAAGCAGGTACGGTTCGCCTTCCCTCTCAGAAGGTAATGGCGATTACTCAGAAAATGGTACATGTAAGGACTCTTTCCCATCTCCTGCGATGCCCCTCTTGGACCATCTTACCACCGACGCCAGTTCAAGAGGGTGGGGAGCACACTGCGATCACCTGGAGATACAGGGGAGATGGGAAGTTCCCACGGAGGGAATAGTCTCCAATATCCTGGAGCTGCGGGTGGTTTACTTGGCACTGTTGAATCTGGGGAAACATGTACTCCAGAAACAAGTCCTGGTCCGATTGGACAACAGAGCAGCGGTAGCCTATATTCAGCGGCAGGGAGGGACCCACAGCATCTCATTGTTAAGAGAAGTGGAACCTATTATGCTATGGGCGGAGAGGAATCTGACAGATTTGAAGGCAGTCTACCTCCCGGGCCATCTGAAGCTGCAGGCGGACCATCTATCTCGCTGCTTTCAGAGCAACAACAAATGGGCTCTACAGCCGGCAGTGTTCAACTGGATCATGGACCGTCAGAATCCTCCAGAAATAGACCTGTTTGCCTCCCCAGCGAACGCGAAGCTGCCGAGATTCATATTGCGCCTACCTCATCCCAAGGCGGAAGCAGTGGATGCTCTATCGAGCCCATGGCATTGCAAGACAGCATATGCCTTTCCTCCAAGACCGCTAATCACAAAGTTCCTGCTCCGTTTAACGAGGGAGCCAGTCACGGTGGTGGCAATCCTTTCCTACTGGCCGAGGAGGCCATGGTTCCCTTGGGCAATGAACCTCAGCTTATGTGCCCCGCTCAAAATTCCGGTATTCCCACAGCTGCTCTCACAAGGGAAGTTCATTCATCCAGCGCCACACAAGTTGAACCTTCATGTCTGGATCTTGAACGGGAAAGATTCCAATCCCTAGGATGCTCGGCAGGGGTGATCTCAACTCTCTTAAAGGCTAGGAAGCCCTCTACGAACTACATTTACTCTAGGAATAGGTTCAAACAATTTTCGGAAGACAGGCAGTCAGACCCAACAAGGCCGTCTACCACAGTAATTCTAGAGTTTTTGCAGTCGGGTTTAGATCTGGGCCTCAGCCTAAGCTCATTAAAGGTTCAAGTGGCTGCGATTTCCGCAATTACCCAGAAGAGGTGGGCAGAAGACATTCTCATCGCCCAATTCTTGAAGGCGGTCAAAAAAATTTGCCCACCGTCAAAACGATCCTTCCCAGCATGGGATCTACCTCAAATCTTTGAAGGTCTGATGGCCCAACCATTCATTCCTTTGGAAGCCGCGTCACTTTGGAACTTGACTCTCAAGACGGTCTTCCTGGTGGCAATAACTTCGGGAAAGAGGGCCTCAGAATTGCAAGCTTTAGGTGCGGGGGAAGAGCATGTAGCCTTTTTTCTAAGGATGGTGCAAGGATTTGTTCCTAAGGTTTCATCTCGTGCCACTCTCTCGGAGGCCTGGGCACTACCTACGTTTACAGATCCTCGCTCAGGAACACTACAGAAACTGGACATTTCCAAAGTGTTAACGCGATACCTGCAGGTCACAAGCCCCTTCAGAACATCAGACAGGCTATTCATACTACCTTGGGGTAGAAGTAGAGGGAAGGAGGCTACAGCTAGAACGATCGCTTCTTGGATCTGTAAATTAATCCATAAGGTGTATAGGGCAAGAGGGCTGGATCCACCAGTGGTTAAGGCCCATTCTACAAGGGCAGTTTCTTCTTCATGGGCAGCAAGGGCAAGCGTATCCTTGGAGACCATTTGCAGAGCAGCCACATGGACGTCACCGAACACGTTAATGCGACACTATAGGATTGACCCAGGGGCGCTCACTTCGGTGGAGTTTGGAAGAAGGACGATTGAGTCAGCTCTAGCTGGTCCTTAAATAAAGTTTTCTTTGAAGCAGTACCCACCCTTGTTTCAGCTATTTATTGTATCACAGGTATACTGCCATGGAGGCACCAGGAAAACGGAAAATTGTTTCATACTTACCGTAATTTTCCTTTCCTGGTGCCTATCCATGGCAGTATACATACCCTCCCTTTTATGGTATTCTATATAATTGGAGAATGCTAGGAGGGGACACGGAGGTCATTTTTATAAGCTATTAACTATCCTGAGGGGAGGACTCCGTGTCGGAGCTTATCACAGGTATACTGCCATGGAAAGTAAAATTACGGTAAGTATGAAACAATTTTCCGTTTTTTGCATTGATACATGTCCCCTGGGGCAGGACTTGGTCCCCAAACCTGTTTTATGACAATAACATGCATATTGGCCGTTATAATTAGCACTTTAGATTTCGAACGTTCGCGTCCATTGTAACTAATAGGGTTCTAACGTTCACGCAAACTTTCGGTCCGTTTGCAGGTTCTGGTGCGAACCGGACCCGTGGTTGTTCGGCTCATCCCTAATGCTGTCCCAAACCAGTCCTTTTATAGGTATTTACAGGTTAGAAATGCTCTGAATGCACAGTTCAAGTGGGAGGCATTGTAGTGGAGTGAGATGCCCCTTTTTCGAAAGGTGCTTAATGCAGAGACTTTCAAGGGGCTGATTTCTGATATTTATGTTCATATAAGTAAAGTAGAAATAGAGGGAGGTGAAGAACTCCCGAGTAAGAAAAAATGGAAGGAGGATATAGGGAATATAACAGAAGAGCAGTGGAGTCATATATTGCAATTAGGATCCGCAGTGTCATTGTCTCCCTCGCAGATAATATCCCATTTATTCTTGTTACATAGAACATATTGTACCCCCTTAACCCTGTAAAGACCTCTTTTGTAATATTACAACATCATTTTTAACTCTATTAAAATTACCCCGCTTTTGAATTTTTTTGCTTAAAGACTAAATTTACATAATTAGTAAGTCTTATTGTTCAGCCTAGCACTGATATTGAATAGTAAAATGTGTAAATAGGCCTGTTTACCTGGACATGAAGTCAGTAAACCTGTGAACTTGCCTTAAAGGACACAACTGGATATGATAATGGAAGACTAAAGTAAGTAAACTCTCCACACGTACGCACCGATGGGTAGACGCTGTAAATGATACTAGTGACAGGATGTTCAACAGTGGGTAGCAGGACTAGGCCCCTCAGGCCTCGAAGCAGAAGGCGATAGCGACGGCGACAGAAGCCCGGGCCACCGCTAGTAAAAGAGCTGGAAGAAGAAAGCAGAGGCCCGGCAAAAAGAACAGAAGAGCGGGACAAGACCCCCGAAGTCGGAACAAGACCCCCAGACTGCGGCGGCAATGAAGGAGAAAGCCGGGCTCCTCCGCTAGTGAAATAGCTAGTAAAAGAGCAGAAGATAGCGGAGGAGTCCGGCGAGAAGACCCCCCAAGACGGAAGAAGACCCCCGGCTCTGTGCAATAAAGTATTTTTAAAAATTGTGTCGTTTTTTATTTACACTTTTTTCCTTAGGTTGGGAGAGGAGAAGTGTGACACCCAGCAGCTGAATTTGATCATTCACACTTTCCACGGTGCACACAGGGGGAGAGGGGTGGGAGAAGAAGGAGCAGATCCACTTTCTCCTCTCCCATCCATGCAAGTGAGGAGGAAGGGGGAACTGTCAGTGCAGGCTCTGGGCTCTATGAGACAGATGCTCTCAGCTCAGAGGTGGCACTGATAGGTGACATCGCTGAGCACCGATAGGTGGCACTGACAGTTGGCATTGATGAGCACTGAAAGGCGGCACTGATGGGCACTAATAGACGGAATTGATAAGCACTGATATGCTGCAATAATAGGTGGCATTAATAAGCACTGACAGGTGGCACTGATAGGTGGCATTGAGGAACATTGATAGGTGGCATTGATGAGCACTGATAAGCAGCGTTGATGAGCATTGATAGGCTGCACTGATGGGCACTGAAAGGTTGCATTGATGAGCACTGATAGGTGCAATTGAGGAGCACTGATAGGCGCAATTGAGGAGCACTGATAGGCCATATTGAGGAGCACTGATGGGGCTGCACTGATAATCAGGGCATTGATGATCAGTGCCCTGATTTTTAGTGTAAATAAGGTACTGACAGACTTGCCAGTTAACAGCTCTCCGTTCCTCACACAGACACAGCGTGAAAGGAAAGTACTGCCGATAACCAGCAAGTCTGTTTATATGTGATCAGCTGATCACATGGTCAAGGGCTGCTGTGATTGGCCCTTTACCGTGATCTGTGATCAGCTGTGTCTGAAGGACACAGCAGTTACAGAGTACTCTGGATGTGTGCCCTAGGGGGCACACAGGAGGCAGGGCTCTGGGAGGGTGTCCATGAACGCCCTCCCAGAACTGGAAGCCCGGGGCTTGGGTGGAAAGGGGGGGTCAGGGGGGCCCCTTCATGGTTTCTTGCACCAGGGACCTAAATGTTCTAGTTACGCCTCTGCCCTCAATCCTGCACTCTGCCCATAGAGGACCCTTCAACCCTGCACATAGAGGACCCCTCAACCCTGCACTCTTCACGTAGCGCACCCCTTAACCCTGCACTCTGTACTTATAGGACTCCTCAACACTGCACTCTGCACATAGCTCACTCCTCAACCCTGCACTGTGCATATAGTGCACCCGTCAACTCTGCATATAGTGCACTCCTCAACACTGCACTCTGCACATAGCACACTCCTCAACTCTGAACTCTGTACGTAGTGCACTCTTCAACCCTGCAGTCTGTATATTGTGCACTCCTAAAATCCTGGTATATAACAATGCCTCACTGTTTAGTGCAGTTTAGCCAGACCCACAATTTGATGCAGAGATAATGGTGTGCAGTAACCTCTAGCAACCAATCAGTGAAGAGTAATGATGTTCTATAATCTCTAGCAACCCATCAGTGAGCAATAATGCTGTGGAGTAACCTCTAACAAACAATTAGTGAGTGTTAAGGATGTGCAGTGACCTCTAGCAACCAATCAGTGAGCAATAATGATGTACAGTAACCTCTAGCAACCACTCAGCAAGCAGAAATTATGTGCAGTAGCCTCTAGCAACCAGTTAATGAGCGGCAATGATGTGCTGCAACCTCTGGCAACCAATCACAATTGCTACCTGATCTGCTGCAGTAAACTGATTTTGAGTCTAACTTCTATCCATTGTATTTCTTAGGTGGGGGGCAATACAATTTTGCCCAGGATTCAATGAATAGTAGAGATGGCCCTGTAAATATATATTGGGGAGAGGTTATTAATGTAAAAAAAATGGGTTTTTGGGACATGTTTAGACCTAGCTGCTAAGATGTGTGTGTTGGGGCACATGGAGAGGAATGGTTTTCAAGGAAACATACAAATTGCAATAATTAGATGTTTTTTTAAAAGCAAGAAAGCTTGTACAGAAGTGGCAAGCGATGGCTACCCCGACATGTGGAGAATAGATGAATGTTATAAATGACATGATATGGAAGGAAACATTTACATATAGTTCTAAGAAAAATGCATGAGTTTCCCATGGGGTTTTTAGGCAGCAAAGACAACACTTTGTTGGTGAAAACCAAAATGTTTTTTATTTTATCAAAAAAAAAGGAAAAATATATAGGTACAGATAATTGTTAAAATTCAAGCTCTGGTTTACAATATGCGAACGACTTAGCAAATCCGAGTACATACAATATAGTTATTTAAACATCTTGGAGGGAAAAATCACTATGTAACAATAATCCATTAAATTTACAGCCATTATTCATTCGATGTAAAGCACCCCATAACCCCAATGCATTTCAACCATTAAAAGTAGAGGTCTTCTTCAGGGGGAGAAACAACAGAGAAACAAAGGGGGCAACTTGTTGCGTTTCTACAAGAAGGAAAAAAGCTTTAAACATCGAGTTATTGGTTACATTTGTTTTGTGTAATTCTTATTTAGTTCATTCCATTATACTGAATGGAATGAACTACATAAGAACTACACAAAACAAATGTAACCAATAACTCGATGTTTAAAGCTTTTTTCCTTCTTGCAGAAATGCAACAAGTCGCCCCCTTTGTTTCTCTGTTCTTTCCCCCCCCTGAAGAAGACCTCTACTTTTAATGGTCGAAATGCATTGGGGTTATGGGGTGCTTTACATCGAATGAATAATTGTTACATAGTGATTTTTCCCTCCAAGATGTTTAAATAACTATATTGTATGTACTCGGATTTGCTAAGTCGTTCGCATATTGTAAACCAGAGCTTGAATTTTAACAATTATCTGTACCTACATATTTTTCCTTTTTTTTTGATAAAATAAAAAAACATTTTTGTTTTCACCAACAAAGTGTTGTCTTTGCTGCCTAAAAACCCCATGGGAAACTCATGCCTTTTTCTTAGAAATATATATACGGGGTGAGCAGCCAGCTCTAAATTACCCATTGTTACAGCACCTTCCTTTTATTCACTACATTTACATATAGTAAGTGGGGATGTTTACAGAAACATGGGCTAGCACAAAGGTACTCCGTAATAACAAAGAAACAACACCATATATCATTCAAAATATTTATTTATTGGAAATAATTGGCCATGGTGTTATCCAAAAAAGGGGGGTAATATTTTGAGATTATAAATTTAATAAATATAAATATAAAAATGGCCATCTCGGCTAAAATATATTTAAAACAAAATTAAATGGTGTCCATCCAGCCAATGCTGGATGACTATTCCCCCACTAGGATAACAACATGACTTGCTGAAAAAAGGGAGGGTGGGTGGGCGCTGAGGTCCGGTCCAAATGGTCTGACGAGACACAGCTTCAGGCCCTTTTATAGGCTTCTTCAGTTCAGGTTACAGTAAACCGCCAAATTACACCAATCAGCTGCTCCATTAACCTAGCCAATCCCATGGCTGTTGCTGCCCAAGGAAACTGCAGTGACCAATAGCAACCTGTGAATAGATAAAGCACAGCAGACTGCGGATCCCCCTTTGAGCTATCCCATGTTGGTCCAGCATACTGCTAAGACCTTTCATGGGCTAGCACAAAGGTACTCCGTAATAACAAAGAAACAACACCATATATCATTCAAAATATTTATTTACTGGAAATAATTTGCCACGGTGTTATCCAAAAAAGGGGGTAATATTTTGAGATTATAAATTTAATAAATATAAAAATGGCCATCTCGGCTAAAATATATTTAAAACAAAATTAAATGGTTTCCATCCAGCCAATGCTGGACGACTATTCCCCAACAGCCGAGGACAGCCGCAAAGCTAATAGCTGAGGCCCCCCCACCATGGCTGTTTCAATTATGGACTGCAAATCCATATTGAAAATGTCTAAGCCTATTGGCGATAAATGCACCATATCATTCCTAAATAAACCTGGCACGAAACCTTCCAATTCAAAGTGGCGAAAAGATAAATCGCCAGATAGATTTAGAAAACTGTGGATCGTCCTGTTGAGACGCCTCCTTATCCTATCTAAGTAAAACAAATTACCATAAGGAGACCACAACAAGCATGGTATCATTTCTGAAAAGGCCAATACTGCCTCTGGAAACATTAGTTTTATAGAAAAAGGGTTTTTTTTAATTTCACACATTAACTCCCAAGTACCTGTTTTTCCTAAATCGTTTGTTCCAGCATGCACAATTAAAATATGCAGAGAAGGCCATATGCTGGCTAAATAATCTACCTGCTCTTTAAGGTCCCGCCACTGCAAACCCCTAACACCTGACCAAAAAATCATAAAAGATTTATTATCCAGACCTAAATTGGTGGAGTAGGTCCTAGTTCCGGCATGTTTGGCAGCCCAGAAAACGTAGGAGTGTCCTACTATCCACACCACTGTTTTGCCGAAATCTGAAAAAGAGAATTCATAACATTAGTAAATCAGGGCGGACATATAATTTGTATCTACTACTATCCCACCAACCAATCTTCATCAATTTATCTTCCGGGAAACCCAAAACCTCAGCTGTAGTGGCCGCCCCTATTCTAAAAGAATGGTATGAAAATGAAAAGCCCGAGAGATTCAGGCATTTCAAGCATGCGGTCAAAACAGCAGAGAATTGGTGCCTGGATAGAGAGGACTTATCCTGATGAATAAAAAATTAACCTTCTGAACAAGGCCTGACTGATATGTAGTTAGATATGTGAAAAACTGGACAAATTGCTGGGTTATCAGAACTAGACAAGGAAAACCATTGGCCATTACCTACCGGACGAGACTTAGAACTACAAAGAAAAAGGTTAACAGACTTCTTGTTTAAAGACACATGATAGCTACGGAGGTAGGATAAAGATTTCCGATTCATAGCTGTAAATTCCCCAATTCTAAGGGCCCCAAAGAAGGCCACTGAGAAAGCAGTTCTGAATAACAACAGCTCAAACTTTGAAGAACATACTGATCGTAAGATCCCCAGAAGGTCCACAAGTAGTTTGACCTGCAGTCCCTAGAAGGATTAGACCTCCTAAAACCTTTCAAAATTTGACTAACCTGAAAGAAAGAAGTAAGGGGTGGAGCGCCTGAAAATTTCAGAAAGAAAGATACTCCCGCTAGAATCTTACCCACTGATGCCTGACTAAGCTTAGCGTGGATTAGGGAAGACGTAAATGCTAATGCAACTTAAGAAGAGACATTCAACTCATCTATATCTACATTTTTGCAGAAGGCACACCATCTCAACCATGACAACTTATAGTCGACCATGTCTTTACGGACACAGAATTCCTGAGGTTGGAAAGTATCAGCTCCAAATTAAGCCCCAGAGGGAATCTGGGCAAGGGGTTCCATCCTGATCTGCCGTCGGTGCCAACTCCCGGAACTTCTTGAACTGCAAACGAGATAAAGCATCGGCAATGTTATTATTTATACCAGCCATATGCTCGGCTTTTAGCCAGATGTTAAATCTCATACAGAGCAACACCAAAAAACGTAGTAACTTAATGACCGGGTCAGATTTGGAGGACAATGTGTTAATGGCAAAGAAAACACCTCTGTTATCAGTGTAGACTTTGATCCTACGGTTCTTGAAAGCATCCTTCCAAATTACTAATGAGACTATAACCGGAAAAGCTCCAGAAGGACCAAATTTTGAAGAATATCCCTCTGCAGACAATCCCGGTGCCATTCAGCAGCGCACCACTGACCCTTCATAAATGCACCAAAACCCGAAGATCCGGCAGCGTCCGTAAAGAATTCTAGCTGGTTGCTGTCAACAAATTCGTGCTGTCATACTGTGGAACAATTGAAGTTAGACAGAAAGGCATCCCAAATTCTGAGGTCTTCCTTAATACCTTTGGAAATACGAACATGGGCATGAGGGTTTCTCAAACCACTAATAGCAAGGGAAAACCTGCGAGAAAATACTCTAGCCATAGGAATGATTCTAGCTGAGAATGCATAAAAGCCCTAATAGCGATTGAGCCTCTTTAAGCAGGACCTTTTTACGCAGCAAAAAGGAACTGATCAAAGCTTTCATTTTTTGAATCTTAGCTACTGGCAATCTGAATTCCATAGCAGCAGAATCAATTGTGAAAATAAATAAACTGCGCTAGAGAGAGAAAAAACAAGGGGGGGAGAGGGTAAGGAGGACCTGACCCAAGAAGGCTGCTGCTAAAAGTGGGATACTCACACCTAAGACAATGGAAAATGGATAAAGCTGCGCCAACAAGTAACAAAAAATTTATTAATGTAGGTTACTAAACAGAAAACATAATTTAACACAACAACATGACCATGGAGGAGCACACAGATTAGTTTTAATATTATAGTCCAGTAATAACTGTAGTAGTCCAGTTTTAAAGTCTTCTTAAAAGCATAAAATCTGGTTACATGTATCAGCAGGTTTGCAATTTTCAGAGAAAACACCTCAGTGACTGTTCTATGTTATCACACTGTGACATGCAAAAAGATAGTTGATCCCGGCCACCTATAAAATTGGAGGCTTACCAGATGGTTATATACATAGGGCACTGAAAATAAAGCCTGTAGTTTTTCGATAGGCGATGGTAGATAGGACTAGTCCACCCAGGAGGGATCACTCAAAGGGAAGAAAGGGGGTCACCACACCATCCGCTTCAACAAGAGATTTCCAGCTAATTGCAGCTAATATCCAGTCACAGTTCAGTCTCAGCAGAATCAATTGTGATTCCCAGGAATTCAATACTATTAGAAGGAAAATGTTGTTTGCAAACATTGAAAAACATCTGTAAGGATTCTAAGCACACCAGGGATTCACTTGGACCCACGAATAAAAAATCGTCCAGGTAATGGAGAGAACCCCAATGTGGGTAGTAAGCTGATAAAACCCAGTTCAAAAAGGTAGAAAATGCTTCAAAATAAAAACAAGACAATGAAAACCCCATCGGAAGGCATTTATTAAAAAAGAATTGACCTTTAAACTGAAAACCTAATGAGTTAAAGCCTTGGGGGTGAACCGGAAGGAGGCGAAAGGCCGACTTAATGTCAGCTTTAGCCAACAAGGAACCTTGCCCAAATTTCCTTAACAGGAGTAAGGCTTCATCGAAGGAAGAATAGACCACCGGAGCATCCACATCTGAGACCTCATTGTTCAATGACGAATCTAATGGGTAAGAAAGGTGGTGGATCATCCGGAAGCAACCACTTTCTTTCTTAGGGACTATACCAAGCGGGGACAAACGAAAATTGTCAAATGGAGGAGATGAGAAAGGACCAGCAATTTTGCCCTCCATTAGCTCCTTAGATATTTTTTTTTTTGAACCACCTCAGAATAAATGACCGCTGACTGCAAAATCTGTACCATAGTGCAACCTGTTCCTCTAAAGGCCGGGACCAGAAAACCATCCCTAAAGCCATTAGTTAGCAGAGCCGCCATCCTGCGGTCTGGGTAATGCTCTAACCAAGGTAGCATTTTTTCCAGCTTCACTGGAGTCATTGCTTTTACCATGAGCTTCCCTGAGAAATGGCTGCAAAGAGATTGAAGAGGATTTGCGAAAACATCTACTGGCTGCATGATTTCCGCCACAATTTGAGCATTCATGCTTGTATTTGCAGTTTGATAGGAATTTGCATTGCCCATCATTAAAGGCAAAGCAAAAACCTTTGCGAAATACATTCTGAGGATTGGCTGCTGGCCTATTAGGAGTGAAATGAGGCCTAGGTGGAAGCATAAGGGTTCAGCCATAATCCCACATCCTTAGAACCCCAGTGCAGTGAGGGGTGCACTGCTAGTTTTTGTCGGAAGTTTTCATCATAGGTAAACCAGGCCGAACTGCCAAAATGGCGAAAGGCTTCAGAAATTATATCCAGATGCTGAAAGAGACCCGAACATTTGTCAGGGAAGCCTTCTCCCATGACTGAGGATGGCCCTCCTCCTATCCTCCTCAGACCTATCCCCTGGTTTGTCATTTTTGTATAAAAATTCCTTTGACGCAGGTAACAATGATAATATATCTAGAAATTCCCCCCTCCAAATCTTATCTTTTACTGCCTTAGGCAAATGAAAGCCCAACGGTGACAGTATACATGGAAGGGGTTCTTTAAAAGAAGATTCCCCAGCTAATAAGGCTGTGGGTCTGAGGGGCAAGGAAGGGTTAATGATTTTTGAGCGAGAAAATGTATCTTTAATCTGAGTGGATTCACTAACATCCTGCCATATGGGGCCAACATCATTCAAATAATCAGAAAACTGCAAAGAATCTGTATTATTTTTGTGTGCCCCTGAAGGAGTAACCTCCATGGCATTATAAACTGTATTAATATTATTAATGTTAGCACCAGTGACCTGTGCTCCCTGACATAAATTAGCAGCAACTTTAGCCTGCTGCATTTGTTCTGCACCAATACCATGTGCCTTAAAGCGGAAGTAAACCCATCGATTTAACAGTCTAAAAAAAAAAGGCATGCCGTGAATGCTAACTGCACATTGGCTGTGCTCTCAACCAAACAGTCAAACCATCCAATGGCTGGTGTCATAAAAGATCACATGTGCAGCACTGTGGCAGTTAAAGATTAAACAGAGGCAAAGATGGCAGCTTCCTTGGCTGAAAACGATAGGGGGGTTTACTTCCACTTTAATATTTGTTTTAAAATGCATATTTTGCAAACCAATCTCTGCACCAGATACCTGTGCCCCACTTGCTTTAACCACTTCAGCACCGGGCGATTTTACCCCCTTCCTTACCAGAGCACTTTTTGTGATTTGGCACTGCGTTGCTTTAACTAACAATTGCGCGGTCGTGCGACGTTACACCCAAACAAAATTGACGTCCTTTTTTTCCCACAAATAGAGCTTTCTTTTGGTGGTATTTGATCACCTCTGCGGTTTTTATTTTTTGCGCTATAAACAAAAGAAGAGCGACAATTTTTTAAAAAAACACAATATTTTTTACTTTTTGCTATAATAAATATCCAATTTTAAAAAAAAAAAAAAAAAAATTTTTTACTCAGTTTAGGCCGTTACGTATTCTTCTACATATTTTTGGTAAAAAAAATCGCAATAAGCGTATATTGATCGGTTTGCGCAAAAGTTATAGCGTCTACAAAAAAGGGAATAGAATTATTGCATTTTTACTAGTAATGGCGGCGATCTGCGATTTTTTTTTCATGACTGCGACATTGCGGCGACACTTCGGACACTTTTGACACATTTTTGGGACCATTCACATTTACACAGCGATCGTTGCTATAAAATTGCAGTGATTACTGTGTAAATGTGACTGGCAGGGAAGGGGTCAACACTAGGGGGCGCTGCAGGGGTTAATGTGTTCCCTAAGGTAGTGATTCTAACTGTGGGGGGGGAGGGGACACAAGGGGAGGAGACCGATCGTGTGTTCCTCCATACTGGGATCACATGATCGGTCTCCTCTGCACTGACAGGACGAGGAGCTGTGTGTTTACACACACAGCTCCACGGTCCCGCACGGTCCCACACGGTCCCGCGCGGTCCCGCTGTTTTAACGTGCACCTTTAAACTTTTGTAACACAGTAGTTAAAGAATCAACCAAACACATGAAGTCAGAAGCATGAGACACCACACACTGCTCACCTTCATTAACATCTTGAAGCTGCTCACTCACTGCCTCAGCTGCAGACTGAGTAGCGCTGCTCTGCCTCAGACGAGGAGCATACTGTACAAGTACATCAATGGCTCTCTCACCGCTGGTCAGCTGAGGAGAAGCAGTTAGTCTCTGTCGCTTCTTCTTCCTTCCAGGCTGCTGTCTTGTCCCGCCCCCGACTGGGACAAGACTAAGATAATATGAAAATCCTGGCTAGATGTGAAGGGACCACGGCCATAGAGATATATGTGTGGATGGTGGGGGAGAGGGGAATGTGAGGTTGGGGGAGAGGGTGGATGTGAAAGGAGAAGGACATATAAAAGTATGGGAAATTTATGGGAAATGAATAATGGGAAAATAAAGGAAGGCTGTGGGTGAGAGAAGGGTTATTGAAGCATATGTTTTTTGTCTATGTGTAAGTATGGAAAAAGGTTTTCAATAAAGAATATTTGATTTAAAAAAAAAAAAGTGGAACATTAAAAATGTAAAACTCTATTAACCTTCCTAGCGGTAACCCCGAGCCTGGCTCGGGTCCAGCTTTTTGTGCTGGGAGCGGTAACCCCGAGCCAGGGGCTTGCGTGCAGGATGCAGGGGGGAAGTTACTTACCTTTTCCCCTGGATCCTGCGATGTCTCCCCACTGTGTGAGCGAGCCGTCCGCTCGCTCGATTCACACAGTGCCGGTCTCCGTTCCCTGCGACGTTCCGACGCACGGGAGCGGAGATCGGCGCCAAATTTAAAAAAGTTAAAAAACACAAAACACATACAGTACTGTAATCTTACAGATTACAGTACTGTATACAAAAAATACACATCCCCTTTGTCCTAGTGGTCTGCCCAGTGCCCTGCATGTCATTTTATATAATAAAAATTTTTTTTTCTGCCTGGAAACTGGAGATTGTCCATAGCAACCAAAAAGTGTCCCTTTATGTCAAAAGTGGTTTTAGACCAGCTAGAAAACACCGATAAAAAATTAAAATCACAATTTATCATCAAACAATAAATTTAATGACAGCGACTATTCTGCAACTGAGCAAATTTCAGTGTTTTTGATTTGATTACATTATTGAATCATTTTTATATATATTTTTATTATATTATAATTTATTATTTTGTGTTTCAAACTTTATCATACCCGGGATGTCTACTAGACTCTGGTTCGGACAGATTTAAGTGAGTTATTCATAAGAATTGCATGCCTACAATATAAAAACGCCAAATTTCCATGCAAAATAATTGTACCGCTTTCAGCACAAAATTCCAGACAGAATCATACCGCCAGGGAGGTTAAACTACATTCTTGTGGCCCTGACACTGCCTGTGAAATGGTACATCAAAGTGTTCAGGTATTCTATTCATCTATATCGGACTCTTATCCTAGATGATGGTTTGGTAAATCCATTATGTTAATAGTGTATTTCCTCAACATGGCATGTGGCTCCCCCATTTAATACCAGACCCTTTGGATCTGTTTAGGATTTAAATGGGGAACCCCCACAAACAAATCAAGAAAAAAAGCTGAGGTCCCTAAAAAATTCAAGCATGCAGTCTAGCATGCCAGGCAAGTAGGGGGGAGGAGGGAAATGAGACTGCGACTTCTTTCCTTAACAATGCCAGGCCACAAACACAACACTTTGGGGGGTAGCTGCCAGAGGGAAACATCATGTTGTTGAGGACAAAGGCCTCTTCCCCACAATTCTTGTCTGATGGTTGTGGGAGTCTGTGGGCAGAGGGCTTATAGGAATCTGGAAGCCCCCTTTAATATTAGGGTTGCACCCAGATACTGAAACCCACATGTGAATGAGTATGGGGTACATAGCCCTTCTCCTTTCCTCTTTAGCAATGGATTTTGTATTGAACACAAAAATGCTCAGTGCAGAGCACTCATTTTAAAAACAGGAGACATAGTAAACACATGATAGATGTTTACTATGTCTTCCATTATGAATGGACATAAAGATTTATGTACAGAATTCCTATGTTTATTCAGGAGGCTGGTAAACAGGACAAGCATGTTTATGTATTGCCTAAATGCAGTGGGGAAAAAATAGTTCACTGCCATGTGTTTGGCTGGAGTGCCTAGCTCACAAGATTGGCTGAACATTACTACAAGTTATTTGGAAGAAAAAAATATTGCTAATATGTATTTCAAGCATGTGCTTGGCTGTTGGCCTGGAAATCAGCTTTAAGTGGAGACAAAATTTGAATCCAATATCATATATTGTTAAATGATCAAGGAAGAAAGTCAATGGAGATTTAAAGGCCATTATTAATTAAATAATTAGCAAATGTTTAGACCCCTTGAGTCTTGCAAATATGTTTATACTTTTGCCATAATGTTTTACTTAGGAATGCTCTACTGTTTGAATTTGTGACTTGTGTTAGAATTTCCTATCCTGCAGTTCATCCATTTAGTAGGATAGGGACAATTATTTGCTTAATGAGACTTAAACGAAATCCCCAAATAATTATCTGTTTAATTTCTCTTTCTATTATCGCAAATTGCCTTGTGACTATAAATATCCCAAAGAGAGACATGTCTGATTAGATGTATTTTATATATGAGTAGATTTATGGGTAAGCAAACACGTTAAACTACTTCAGTAAGATTGCAAACACATTTTTTTACAGAATAGTAGGAAAGACACACAGAAGTTTTTTTTCTTCCTTTTCATCCTTAATGGCTTAGCTCTCTATTTAAAGCTAACCTTTCCATCGCTAAACGTGTAAAGATAGTGGTAAACTCATAACACATTCCATCAGCATTTTGAAACATATATCTTTTTTCTGCAGCCTAAGCAGTGTCAGATGTACACCGAACAGCCATAAAAATATGATGACCCACCTAATGTTGAGTTGGCCCACCTTTGGCTGCCAAAACAGCCCTTTTTGATGCCAAAACACCCCTGGCCCATCACAGCACGGACGCCAGTAGACTTCTGAAGTTATGCTGTGGTACCTGTTATCAGTAGCAGATCCTTTAAGTCTTGTAAGTTGTGAGGTGGAGCCTCCATGGATCAGACTTGTTTTTCCAGCATATCCCACAGATGTTTGATGGATTAAGATCTGGAGAATTTTGAGGCCAAGTCAACACCTCAAATTTGGCATTGTGTTTATCAAACCATTCTAGAACAATTTTTTGCAGTGTGGCAGGGAACATCATCCTGCCAAAAGAGGCCACTGCCATCATTAAATACCATTTCCATGAAGGGGTAAACTTGGTCAGCAGCAATGTTTATTTAGGTGGTACGTGTCAAAGTAACATCCACATGATTGGTAGGACCAGGGTCTCTCAGCAAAACATTGCCCAAAGCATCATACTGCCTCTACTGGCTTGCCTTTTTCACATTTTGCATCCTGGTGCCATCTCTTCTCCAGGTAAATGACACACACATACATCCTGCCATCCACGTGAAGTAAAAGAAAGTGTGATTCATCAGACCAGCCCAGGCCAAGGGCAGCACTTTGCAGGGGGGCAGCACAGAAATAGTCCCGAGAGCTTGCGCTGTTAGTGCAGCAGCAGTCTTATGGGGTGGACTGCGCTGAGAGGCAAATTAGTCTAGCTCCCCAATAAAGCAGCCACACTGCTTCTGGTATGCAGGCTGCCGGCATTCCGCAACTGTGGGGGGCGCCACTTCTAATTTTGACTGTTCTATCATCCTGGACCAAAAACCTTCCTCACTGTGCTATGTGTTTTATGCTGCACCATTGCCATGGTTATATTTTCTTAGTCCTCTCCATAAAATTATCAGAAATTTGTGCTTAAAATGGAACTATAGGCAACACTTTTTTTTTTTCATTTTGGATAGATTAAGGGAGGGTTATAGTCCCTGTCAGTTTATTTTTTACTATTCCTGTCCCATTGCAGAGTTTTCCCTTCACTTCCTGCCCCATAGCCAAACAGGAAGTAAGAGGAAATCTATGCAAATTAAGGGAATTCATTGCCTCCCCCCCAAGCTCTCAGAACTAGTGTCCCCGCTCAAAAATTTCAGGGCGGTTCTTAAACAGCAAGGGGTGTGGCCTTAACAGGAAGGGGTGGGTCATAGGCATAGGGCAGCACAAAGCCTAAATACACTACTGGCTTCATGGTCCAGTTCTAATTCTCACATGTCCATTGTAGGCATTTTAGGCTGTGGACACAAGTCAGCCTGGGCACCCTGACTGGTCTACAGCTACGTAGCCCCATACACAGCAAACTACACTGCCCATTTTTCCTGCTTTCAACACGTTGGTGTCATGGACAACATGCTTACTTGCTGCCTAATATATCCCAGTGACTTTCAGATGTTATTGTAAGGAAATACTAACTGTTATTCACTTGATCTGTCATTGATCCTAGTCTTATGGTTGATTGGTGTATGCTTCCTATTCCCATGGGTCAACTTTCTTGTGTAGCGCGCCCCCTTAGGAGCTGCAGATGAACTAGGATCCCCCACCCTACACAACCAGGCACACCACATTTTCACAGGCACTCTTGAGACAGAGAACAGTTTGTGACTTTGTTTTTTTTGTTATTTATTGATGGTAATACCTTGGATAGGGATGGGAGGTTATAAGATGCCCACTTAACTTTATCAGAACTGCAGAGACATTCTTCCTACTGTATGAACAGTCTCTATATACAACTTCACTCCTTCCTCAAGCACACACTTGCTTGCAGAACCCAGCTGGATCACTGTGTGAAGATCTGACAGTCACTCAGTCAGATTAAAGGCAATGATCCATTACAGGCAGGCACCCAAGGCCCCTTGGTTGTGAAGCAAAAATATTACAGTTTTCAGCTTGTACTCTTCACCCTGTGGCTACTGATCCTAGCACCAACTCTTCAGGCACTGCCAACCCACCTGGCTGCAGCTGCCTTTTTACTACCCTCCAGGCTAATTTCTCCACCACAGTCCTCCAAACTGACACTCACCAGCCCACCCGGTTATCCCTCTTTGAATGTGTTTCCTGTTGTGAACTCCATGCTCCTGGTCTGTTGAACGGTATTGTCTGTCCCGGGGAAGGGGCTGGAGTGTTCATATAAAGACAGGCTAGAGGTGGTAAGAGTGTGACCTAAATAAGGAGGCCACGCCTCCAAAACATGTAGTCTTGGCAACTGTTTTTTGTTAGCTAAAGATATAGCTAAAAATATAAACTGCTAAAAATATAAACTGCTAAAAATATAAACTGCTAAAAATATAAACTGAGGGGAATTTTTTTTTATTTTTTTTAAATTGGATATTTATTATAGGAAAAATTTAAAAATATTGTGTTTTTTTCAAAATTTACGCTCTTTTTTTTGTTTATAGTGCAAAAAAATTAAAAACGCAGAGGTGAACAAATACCACCAAAAGAAAGCTCTATTTGTGGGAAAAAAAGGTCCATAAAGACATGGATAAGTGAGTTTGGGGTGGAGGAGCTTGACTGGCCTGCACAGAGTCCTGACCTCAACTTGATAGAACACCTTTGGGGTGAATTAGAGCAGAGACTGCAAGCCAGGCTTTCTTGTCCACATCAGAGCCTGACCCCACAAATGCACTTCTGGAAGAACGGTCAAACATTCCCATAGGCACACTCCTAAAACTTGTGGACAGCCTTCCCAGAAGAGTTATAGCTTTTATAGCTGCAAAGGGTGGGCCAACTCAATATTGAACCCTACGGACTAAGACTGGGATGCCATTAACCTCCCTGGCGGTATGATTCTGGCTGGAATTTAGTGCTGAAAGCGGTACAATTATTTTGCATGGAAATTTGGCGTTTTTATATTGTAGGCATGCAATTCTTATGAATAACTCACTTAAATCTGTCCGAACCAGAGTCTAGTAGACATCCCGGGTATGATAAAGTTTGAAACACAAAATAATAAATTATAATATAATAAAAATATATATAAAAATTATTCAATAATGTAATCAAATCAAAAACACTGAAATTTGCTCAGTTGCAGAATAGTCGCTGTCATTAAATTTATTGTTTGATGATAAATTGTGATTCTAATTTATTATCTGTGTTTTCTAGCTGTTCTAAAACCACTTTTGAGATAAAGGGACACTTTTTGGTTGCTATGGACAATCTCCAGTTTCCAGGCAGAAAAAAAAATCTTTTTATTATATAAAATGACATGCAGGGCACTGGGCAGACCACTAGGGACAAAGGGGGTGTGTATTTTTTGTATACAGTACTGTAATCTGTAAGATTACAGTACTGTATGTGTTGTGTGTTTTTAAACTTTTTTAAATTTGGCGCCGATCTCCGCTCCCGTGCGTCGTAACGTCGCAGGGAACGGAGATCAGCGGTACCCGGCACTGTGTGAATCGAGCGAGCGGACGGCTCGCTCACACAGCGGGGAGCCATCGCAGGATCCAGGGGAAAAGGTAAGTAACTTCCCCCCTGCATCCTGCACGCAAGCCCGAGCCTGGCTCGGGGTTACCGCTCCCAGCACAAAAAGCTGGACCCGAGCCACGCTCGGGGTTACCGCCAAGGAGGTTAATGTTCATGTATGTGTACAGGCAGGCGTCCCAATTTGATGCAATGTATGGCGTATGGTCTAAGCACTGACAGGCTGACCCCCACCCCTTCAACCTCTGCAGCAATGCTGGCAGCACTCATATGTCTATTTCCCAAAGACAACCTTTGGATATGACGCTGAGCACATGCACTCAACTTCTTTGGTCGACCATGGCAAGGCCTGTTCTGAGTGGAACCTGTCCTGTTAAACTGCTGTATGGTCTTGGCCACAGTGCTGCAGCTCAGTTTCAGGGTCTTGGCAATCTTCTTATAGCCTAGGCCATCTTTATGTAGAGCAACAATTATTTTTTCAGATCCTCAGAGAGTTCTTTGCCATGAGGTGCCATGTTGAACTTTCAGTGACCAGTATGAGAGAGTGAGTGGGATAACACCAAATTTAACACAACTGCTTCCAATTGACACCTGATATCTTGTAACACTAATGAGTCACATGACACCGGGGAGGGAAAATTTGCTAATTGGGCCCAATTTGGACATTTTCACTTAGGGGTGTACTGACTTTTGTTGCCAGCATTTTAGCCATTAATGGCTGTGTGTTGAGTTATTTTGAGGGGACAGCACATTTACACTGTTATACAAGCTGTACACTCACTACTTTACATTGTGTGAAAGTGTAATTTCTTCAGTGTTGTCACATGAAAAGATATAATAAAATATTTACAAAAATATGAGGGATGTACTCACTTTTGTGAGATACTGTGTATATATATATATTATTTTTTTTTTTCTAAAATGTCCGTCTTTATTTGTCTATATAGCAAAAAATTAAGATCAAATACCACCAAAAGAAATCTGTATTTGTGTGAAAAAAATGTATATCAATTTAATTTGCATACAGTGTTGTGTGACGACGCAATTGCCAATTAACCACTTCAGCCCCAGAGCACTTTTTACAATTTGGCACTGAGTCGCTTTAACTGACAGTTGCACGGTCATGCAATGCTGTACCCAAACAAAAATTGTTTCCTTTTTTCCCATATATATAGCTTTTTTTTGGTGGTATTTGATCACCTCTGCATTTTTTATTTTTTGCGCTATAAACAAAAAAAGAGCGACAATTTTGAAAAAAAATATATATATTTTTTGCTACAATAAATATCCCCAAAAATGTTTTAAAAAAAAAACAAATTTCTTCTTCAGTTTAGGCCAATATATATTCGTCTACATACTTTCGGTAAAAAATTGCAATAAGCGTATATTGATTGGTTTGCGCAAAGTTATAGCGTCTGCAAATTATGCGAAAAACGTATGGCATTTTTATGGCATTTTTATTTATATCACCAATGGCGGTGATCTGCAATTTTTAGCAGTACTGTGACATTGTGACAGACAGATCGGATACTTTTGACAAATTTTTTGTGACCATTGACATTTATACAGCGATCAATGCTATAAAAATGCACTGATTACTGTGTAAATGTCACTGGTAGGGAAGGGGTTAACACTAGGGGGGGGGGGTCAAGGGATTAAATGGGTGTTCTAACTGTATGGGGATAGGACTGACTGGAGGAGGAGACCTATCATTGTTCCTACCTAGTAGGAACAAACAATAGGTCTACTCTCCCCTGACAGAAGAGGGATTTGTGTGTTTACACACACAAATCCCCCTACTGGCTCTCATGCATGCGATCAAGCGTGGCCAGCGGCGATCATGCCTGCTGGCCACACACATAGGGTCCCCTGCAGTGCAGCGGCCAGCTCTTAAAAGGGACGGCGTACCCATACAGGGTTTTGCGCAGCTGTGCCATTCTGTCACAGTATATCTGCATAAGGCAGTCGTCAAGTGGTTAAAAGAGCACAGTGCTGAATAGCAGAAAATGGTCTGGTCATGAAGAGGATAAAACCTTCTGGAGCTCAGATGGGTAAATGGGCAAACATTGGGAAATGTGCATATATTGGGAAGATTTATTGTATACAGCATGTACAAAAATGTACCCTGTTGTTAAGCTGCCCAAGGAAACTTAACATGTAAAAGAAGAGTGTTAATGCCTACCTTTCCTGACACTAAATACCATTTCATGCATGAAAAAATATCCCCAAAGTTTACTGGGGAAACAGATATTTCCAGGAGTTTGACCTCCCTCGTTCCCCGCAACTCTTTTTTTTATTTATGCTGAACTCCACATTACCACATGATAGGTAGTAATTAGGGATGGGCCCGGTGTTCGATTCAAACCCATTTTCGAATCGAACATCGGCCGTTCATCCGCTTGTCGAGGGCAGAATTCTGAGGGCCGTTCGCATCAAATTCGTGTGATGCGAACGGTCCACAATGCACTGCGCCAGTCGCAGTGCATTGCTGGCTGATGATTGGCCAAGCATGCACTGTGACCCCACATGCTTGGCCAATCATAGAACCAGCGGCGAGGAGAGCAATAATTGGCCACAGGCAGGATGCCTGGGGCCAATTATAGCTCAGGGGGTTTAGTACACGCCCCACACTATATAAGGTCGCTGCGCCGCCGGCCTCATGTAGTGTGTTCTGGCTTGAGGAACAGTGACAGTGTACTGTACATGTACACACTATATGTGAATCATTTCTGTGTAGGGAAAGTGTAGGGAAAGAGGAAAAATAGGCAGGGATAGTGTATTCTTCTCAGCCTTTGCTTGTGGGGAAAGTGTAGGGATAGAGGAAAAATAGGCAGGGATAGTGTGTTCTTCTCAGTGCTGTTCTCTACCAATCCAGCCATCTGCAGGAGTTAGTGTGTGTGTGTGTGTGCTGTGTGTGTGTGTGTGCTATGTTAGTATAACACAGCAGTAGCACACTAAACCACCTTACACTGTATCTGCCCTGTTGTCACCTAAGACAGCCATCTGCAGGAGTTAGTGTGTTTTGTGTGCCTCCAGCACAGCACAGTATACACCAACAGTCCATACATACATACATACATACAGTATATACCTACAGTCCCTGTCTTGTTTGCACCGCCTGTATACTGCGGTTCAGAATATATAGGGTTGTAGGTATAGGGTTTTATTTTGGGTGCAAGGTTCCCCTTAATATCCATACAAGACCCAAAGGGGCTGGTAATAGGCTGGGGTAGGGGGGGGTGGGGTAGCTATGCCATTTTTCTCAAAGATTTTCATCCATATTGCCTGGACAAGACATGACATTAAAGCCGCAAGCAGTTTTAAATGGCTTTTTTTTCCTTTACAAATGTCATTTTGTGCAGGGACAGTTTTAAACACGGGAAACACATGTCACTTCACAGGCATACTTTAGACACCCCCCAGGTACCATATTTAAAGGAATATTACACTTTTTTTTTCACTTTATGCATCATTAAAATCACTGCTCCAGAAAAAACGTCAGTTTTTAAAACTTCTTTTTGCATTGATACATGTCCCCTGGGGCAGGACCCGGGTCCCCAAACCTATTTTATAACAATAACATGCATATTGGCCGTTATAATTAGCACTTTAGATTTCGTATTTCGTATTGTAACTAATAGGGTTCTAAAGTTCGTGCGAACTTTCGGCCGTTCGCAGGTTCTGATGTGAACCGAACCCGGAGTGTTTGGCTCATCCCTAGTAGTAATGTTGTAGATGTCAGCAGGAGGACAAAGAGCTGCCAGGAGATAGAAAGTCCAAGTATCAATTTCCCAGAAGAATTTAGAGGATAATTTTTCATGACCAATGAATAATTGGTGTTTGGAGAGGTAAGTATTTTTAACTTTTCTATTACATGTATTGGTTTTCTAGGGAACCTTAGCATAGCGACAAGGTGACCTTATAAGCATACTGTCATTTTTCTCTTCTCACTAGAGAAGATCACTGTTTTGTCAACAGACAATAGTTTTCAGAAACACGTTTCCTTTTGAAAAGAAGATCATAAGCCCATACACTACAATACAACATTACAATATTTATTATACTGTATGCGACTCTATTTGCATACAGTTAGCACAGCATTTGTTTTGTGATATGTGAAATAGTGCAACTCTAATTGCCAAATATTCCCAGGACACAGTTACTGTTGAAGTAGTTTAAATTTAGGTAATAACCAGCAAGTCCGGGTACCCAATCCCTCTTCAGAATAAAATATAATATAACCATATACTGCACATTAAATATAACTTTAAAAATCTTAATTTTAGCAAATTGTGATAAAAATGCAAAAACATACCTTCAATATGAAGAAGAGTTTAGAAAAAAAATAACAATGTATCACATTGATGGCTTTATTTGGATGGTTTATTTGTTTCAGAAATTAAATGCATTTGGTTTTCTATTCAGAATCTTTAAAGTACCTGTCACCTGAACAGACATTTTGTCAGGACTACTTAAATGTTTCAAAGGTATTTTGCATATTCATGATCCCTGCCAAAATGAAATATGAGATTTGAAAAGAATAGAAAGCATTATGAGTGCTTGGATAGATCTGAAGTGATTGAGAGATTCTTAGAAGCATGATGAGCAAACTGAATGGTTTAACTGCCGAGAGAATGGTATATTATCGGTCAATGAACAAATGAAATGGAATTGGGAGCTTGATTACAGGTTTCATTTTTCTTCTGCAGCTCTAACCTTGAAGGAAGTTGCTACAAAAGAAAAAACAAGACTTTATTTTGCCTGTTAGTGACCATCTTAAAATCAAATCTATCAAAGATCTGATCAGTCTGCTCCTATTTTCTGTTTCACCAACTTCATATCCATTGGCAAAGTTTTTACTAATGTTCTACTTTAACCTTTTCATAACAAATAAATACAATCAAAAAAAAAAAATGGACCTCCTTTCCTAAATGATTTCCACCAGGCACATACTATAGGCAATTAGGTATTACTTATAGCAAAATAAATGTGTAAATGCATTACCCCGGAAATCTGGTACCAGTCTTTATGCTCTTCAGCAGATGTTTTAAAAGTAGAATCAGAAGTGTAATCCACACCCAAAACATGGGCCTAGTGCTTAAAATCTCTTCCACAGCACACCTACTACATAGGTGGCACTGAAATGCAACATGTTTATTTGTAAACTATTTAGCCTTACTGGAGGTTGGTATTTTGCTATGTAAAAAAGAACTTTGATCAGAAAATTTTCATTCATTTAATTTATTGTTTTGTAGCATGCGCGTAGTTGTACAGTATATGTATGCTTGCCACTGGTATTTGTTCCTGACCGGCCTATTTAAGGTGGAATGTGACATGGACAGATTGCCAAATGATCTTCAGCTCAGCTACTTCCTGATTTAGAGAAAAGAGACCGCTGCTCACAGGTGATACAATCGGTAACACTCCAAAGTTGCTTCTGTGAGGTGGGGTGCACGCCCTGCCACTGCAGCAGAAATCATGGAATAGGAAAACTTCGGATCAGCAGCACACCCACACAAAACGTAAAGTAGAAAGTCTTTATTGAAGCATAAATATAATAAAAGCAATGGATGGGAACAGGCAGGGGAAATGCAGGCAGGTTGACGCGTTTCCCACTGTAAAGGTGCTTTGTCAAAAACCACAAATTTGCAAAAGCCACAGTCTCTCACAAATTGCAAAAGCCACAGTACATGTGCAAATCATCAAGTTGGACTCAGCTATTGCAAATGCAAACCAATAAAATCTCCTGTTTAATAAAAAAAGGTTTATAAAAACAAAACAAAATAATAAATATATATTCTATATTGCAACCTCAAAGAACAAATGGAGAAGGAGAAAACCCCCCCTGATCTAAAAAGGTTACACACTACTCAAATACGATAAGGCGGACATTCCATGGGATCCAGAAACCAGGGACTCTGCTCTCTCTCCCACTGATTTCCCCTCTATGAGGTGCCAGAATTTAGGTGATTGAGCAAAAATCAGACCAAGCAGCTCTAAGAATAAATCAGAATACTGCCAGAATCCAGGAGCTCCAGGACCAACTAGAGACAGCCACCTCCAAAATGGATGAACTCGAGAATAGCTCGAGATGCTATAATTTCCATATCAGGGTCTCCCAGAATCCGTTAAGGATATTCACCTGGCGGTTCAGAACTTCATCAAAAACGTAATCCCTAACATCCCGGCACACCACATGGAGCTTGACAGAGCCCACAGAGCGTTACAACCACCTCGCTCTGACGGGCTACCAAGGGACATTATAGTGAAACCACACTTCTATGCGGTCAAAAAACAAGTGATGAAGTTATCCTGATCGATGGAAAAACTGACAATCATTGGACAGATCCAAATTAGTGTGGATTTGTCCTCATACACGGTGCAAAAGCGACAGGCACTGAAACCACTACTCCAAGTCCTGGCAGGCAAAGATATCACCTACAGATGGGCCTTCCCACTCCGCTTAAACTTCTCATACCGCAACAAACCATACATCTTCTCCTCTTTTCCTGATGGCGAATGACTCCTACAACAACTTGGATTGATCTCCCAGCAGCTACCACCACTATCCACTAACAGAGGAGCACCTTCTTCCAAACGACCATCGCCTACAAGCCCCCTATCCCAAGTGTGGCAAAAACAACATCCTAAAAGATCAAGACAGTCCTTTCCACCGTGAGACTGTGCATGTATAAACAACGCCACACCACTCTCCTAGCTCCCTTTGGAACTGAGTTTGCGGCCTAGCTTTCGCCATAGCAGTGGCGGCATGCTTAGCTCGAGTACACCTTGGGACTAGCCCCAAGTTCCCCAAGGGATTTTGTTTCCAGTGATTTACTCATACAGCACTATCCCAGTTATCTGGGTTCCCTAGTTTTTGTTACTTACATGCTTTTGGATCTTGATGTATAGCCTTAACTGACAGGCTTTCCAATTTTATTGGTTAGTAAGTTATCGTTATATGTTTGGAGAGTTCATTCGCAACCTTTATGACCAAATCCCTGGCTCCATTTAGTTGATTTCCATTTCTTAACCTAGAGAATAAGCAGAGCCCAGGGAACAGCGGAAACTATTTAAGGTGGACTCCCCCCTAACCCCCCTCCAAATCGGGACATTTGTCTCCTCCCATGATAGACTGCTCTACAGATGTGGGCGGCTGTCTCGCTCTCTCCCATGACAGGCAATGGGCACCAACATCATGCATATCACCCCCAACCATTATATTCTGCGATGGCATGTGTTGCCCAGTGGGGGAGGGTGAGATGGACCAAATGGATTTGAATGTGTTCTAATTTTGTATCAACAGGGCTCAGACTTCAAGAGTTTTATAATGTCATAGATGACTTCTTAGGTAGGGGTGACTGGAGTGGTCACAGTGCACCTCCCTCTGACCCCGATAGGTTAACTGTACCTCTTTCCCCTGTCGGAGCGAGATACACACGTTCTTTTTGGGATGTTTCAGACCTCCATTGGGTAAAGGGTCAGGCAGGGATGTGTCCCTCCCTGACCCTAGTCCCTGACCCTAGTGGGAATGGGTTGTTATTGTATAACGTATTCTCTAATGCATCTTCTCTCTCTTACTCTTGTTTCATGTCTCTCTATGCTTCTCCCTCCTTCCCCACCCCTTCCTATCCCAACCTTCCTCCTCAGCTACAGGGTCTCGCTGAATTTCCTACTTATCAGAACACGGGTTTGGCTCATAAAGCGGCAGGGGTCGTCTCCTATCTTCCGGGGAAAGCATCAATGACCGGTAAGATTATCTTAAACATAGTACACAAGCACTAATCACTCCATGACTGACTCCACACAGACAAATCTGAAACTTCAGATTCTCTCCCAGAACGTACAGGGTCTCAACTCCCCTGTGAAAAGATGCAAAATAACAGCTACACACACTGAAAGCAGACGTAGCGCTGCTTCAAGAGACACATTTCCCTGCCAACTATAATCCCACATTCCTTCACAAAAGCTTCTCTTACTTCCACTTAGCAAATGCAGACAACAAAACAAGAGGGGTGGCGGTCTGCTTTTCAAACAAAATACACTTCTCCCATTCTAAAACCATTAAGGACCCTGGAGGGCGATACATTTTAGTTACCTGCACAATTAATGGGGGGACATACACGTTTTGTTTCGTACTATGCCCCAAATACACACCAAGATAAATTCTTCAATAATATCCTTAAGATCTTGAAGCATAATTTTCTGGGCACAGTGATCTTGGGGGGCGACTCCAACACTCCATTTTATCTCTCCTCAGACAAGTCCAACCCCCTAAAGCCAAAAGCCAAAAGACCTTCCAGGCTTAGCCTTTCTTTAGCGCAGACCATTCAATCACATGGCCTGGTCGACATCTGGAGGGAAATTAACCCCCAAACCTAGTACTATACGCACTATTCCGTTCCTCAAAATACTCACTCTAGGATAGACCATATCTTTGTCCCATCACAAATAATCCCAAAGGTGAAAGCCTCCTAAATTTATGACACCCCTCTATCTGACCACTCCATAATGACACTAACCCTCAGGGGAGGTACAGGAGAGAGGGGGGCCTTTAAATGGTGCCTCAACAAAGCTTTCCTGAGTAATGCTGCTCACTGCACATTAATAGAAACCACTTTTTTTTTTGTTTACAATAGTTTTATTTGGAAGTACAAATGTATACAAACAATTCCAAACTGAATGTAAAAAAATGAACAAAGGAATAAATACAGTGATTTTAAATTATAATGACAATACAATATACAGTATATGAATAATTCCATGTGACATCTAGAAAGAAGGTTTTATTTTTGTATACTCATTGTGAGATATTTTCATATCTAAAAAATGCAGAGTTAAGGGTCCGGTAGGTTCCAGTATGACCATTTTTGGTAATAAATATTCATTGAGTCGTGTAGAGTATGGTATATTCTTTCAGATAGTCTAACATTCTCCATTCTGGATAGCACTTGAGACCATGGGAGATTGTCTGATTTCCAGTTAAAGGCAATCATCCATTGGATAGAGCTACATAGAGAGTGAAAGAGTCTCATACATGGGGAGGGGATATCTGGTATGTTTGCGTATAAAAGACAAATTTGGGGTGTGGGGGTGATTTTTTGTTTAGAGGAGTTTTCTATTCTGTCTATTGCTTTGGTCCAGATATTCTCTAAGCGTTGGCAGCTCCAGAATATGTGGAGGACAGTACCTGGTGTTTGACATCCCCTAAAACAATTCGGAGAAATTGAGGGGAAAAATGTGTTGAGTTTTGCGGGGGTCAGGTACCATCGTGAGAAGATTTTGGTGGGGGTTTCTCTAAAGGCTATAGCTTTGTTACTTTTACGTAGGTTGTTTGTCATTTCCAGCCAGACTTCCGAAGAGAAAGTGCAGGCAAGATCTGATTCCCAGTGGAGCATAGGTCCAGATTTGTCTGGTATGTCTAGGTTATTAAGATAATTATATATTTTGGATATGAGTCCTCTTTCCTCTGCAAGGGAGATACATATTTTCTCAAATACTGTAGCGCGGGGATAAGGGGGTGTGGGGAAGTAGTCTGAGAAGTACTTTTGGATATGAAGGTAGTTTTGTGACTCAGACGGAGGGATATCCCATCTTGCACAAAGTAAAATAAATGGGGTAAAATCTCCGTCAGTCAGTAGAGAGTGTAGAGATGTTAGACCTCTGGAGGTCCAATGTGAGAACTGTGCTATGTTATCATGAGCTAACAAGAACCTGGGATCTCCTAAGAATGAGGTGAGGATGGAGAAGTCTGGGGATAGTTTGAATGGGTTTCTGATCTTGAGCCATAGTTGGTAAAGGTGGGCTATCATAGTATTGGATTTTGTGAGTTTATGGTATATATTGGTTTTGGACCATAGAATACTGTGAAGGTCTAGTGGGGCAATTGAGAGAGTTTCACATTTTTTCCAGGGGATGTTTAGCGCGGTAGAGAACCATTGGGAAATATGCATTAATCTAGCTGTGAGGAAATATAACCAGATGTTGGGGAGGCCAAGTCCCCCTAGTGTTTGAGATCTGTGCATATGGGTGTATCTAGGTTTTTTTCCTGCCCATATAAATTTGTTTATTTCTCTCTGAAGAGAGGTAAGTTTAGATTTAGAGATGTTTACTGGGAGTGCTCGAAAGTAGTATAAGAGTTTGGGAAGGATGGTCATTTTAAAGGCGCATATCCTGCCAAGGAAAGAAATGTGGAAGTTGGACCATGAACTCAGAAGAGTGGAGATATGGGAAAAGAGTGGGATGTAGTTAGTTTTGTAGAGTGTTTTGTATGAGGGTGTTATCAAGATTCCTAAATATTTCAGTGAGTTAGAGCTCCATATAAATGGGAAATTTCCTTTGAGTTGGTCTTGTTCTTGTTGGAGATAATTGATCGGTACGGCAGAACATTTATTTAAGTTGATTTTTAGACCAGAGATGTCGTGGAATATATCAAGTTCCTTAAGGAGTGAGGGGATGGATATCAAGGGTTTTGTGAGGAAAATGAGGGCATCGTCAGCATATAAACTGATTTTAAATTCTTCATCAGATTTAGTGTAACCTTGAATGTTTGTGTTGTTTCTGATTCTATGTGCCAGGGGTTCAATTGCAAGAGCAAATAATAGGGGGGATAAAGGGCAGCCCTGTCTTGTTCCTCTGCTAAGGGGAAAGAATTCTGAGTTGTGGCCTGGGATTCTGATTCTGGTCTGTGGTGAGTGATATAATGCATTAAATCCGTGTAGGAAATTACCATTAATGCCATATTTTGGCAGAAGCTGGTTTAGGTAGTTCCAGCCAACACTATCGAAGGCCTTATGAATGTCCAGACTTAGAAGACATAACTTTCGAGAGTGTAAGCTGGCATCTTGTATTATATTGGTTACCAATCTAATATTGTCTATTATTTGACGGCCTGGGATGAAGCCAGATTGATCTATGTGAATTAAATCCGTGATCACTGAGGCCAATCTGTCCGCAAGCAGTCTGCCAAAGATTTTAAGGTCATTATTTAGTACTGAAATTGGGCGGAAGTTTTGTGGGAGTGAGTGGTCTTTACCTGATTTGGGTATTAATGATAGATTGGCTAGTAACATTTCTTCTGGGAAGTGATTACCTTTGAGGATATTGTTAAAAAGTTTCTTCAAGTGTGGGACAAGGAGAGGGGCATACTTTTTGTAATAAGTTGAAGAGAAGCCATCTGGTCCTGGGGCTGTGGTGGATTTAAGGGATTTGATGATTGTAAAAATTTCCGTATCCGTGCAGGGGATATTAAGGGATTTAGATTGATTTGGATCAAGGGATGGTAGAATTGTTTCGTTCAACCAGTCTATAGAGGATAGTTTTGGCAGGGATTGGGGACTTGAGAGAAGGTCCCTATAGAAGTCTGAGAAAATATTCAGAACCTCTACAGGGTGTGTGACAAGGTTACCTGCTTGATTTCTAATTTTGTATGTATGAGGGGGTTTATGATCTTGATTTAATTTTTTGGCAAACATAGCCGAGGGGGAATTGCCCTGAAGCAGAAATTTAGCCTTGGAGAATCTGAGTGATTTTTCAGTGTTTGCTGATAGAATGTGATTTAGCTCCTGGCGCTTTTGTTGGATTAGGGTAGTAATCTCTTGGGAAGGGTTATGCTGTAGTTTGTTGTGGAGGGCATTTAGTTCTTTAGTCAATCTGTTTATGTCAACAAGTTTTTCTTTGTTCCTTTTGGTGGCTAGACTAATAAAGTGACCTCTGATGACTGCTTTGTGGGCGACCCACAGTGTTGTTGGGGGAGTGTCTTCGTTTACATTTTCATAATGTCATAAAGTAGTTTTCTATATGTGTAGAGATTGCTTGGAAGATAGTGGGGTCAGATAGTAGTGAGTCATTTAGTCTCCAGTTGAAGGGGGAAGATGTGAGACCTATATGTGAGGTCTCGAAGGCAGTAATTTCATGATCTGACCAGGGGCATGGGTATATATCTGCTTTTGTAGAGTTTGCGACCAGAATTGGAGTACAGAAAATGTAATTCAGTCTGGTGTAGACATCATGTGGATGTGAATAATGTGTGTAGGCTTTTATGCCTACATTGTGTGCCCTCCAGGTGTCTATTAGCTGGAGTTTGTTGAGGTAGCGGTTCAGGTTTTTTGGGAAGGCTTTGGCAGATGGAACAACTTTACTTCTGTCTAGTGCGGGATGTGCAGTTAGGTTAAAGTCTCCACCAAGGATGATATGTGGGGAGTTATATTTATCTAGGGTTTCAAAGAATTTGGTGAAAAATGTAGATTAAGCGTCATTTGGAGCATAAACAGAGGCTATAGTGACTTCCCGCCTGTTAATAATACATTTAATAAGCATGAAGCGACTATCGGGGTCTCTGTAGATGTTCTGGACTTCTAGAACTATGGAGTTACGAACAAATATCGCAACTCCACGGGATTTGTTGTCAAAAGTGGTGAAGTAGGATTGGTTATATGTTCTATTAAAATATTTAGGATGGTTGGAAGAGGAAAAATGTGTCTCCTGCATCAGCACTATATCAGCTCCGATTCTTTTGTAGAATTGAAAAGCTGTTTTTCTTTTGTGGGGGGAGTTGAAACCTTGCACATTGTGCGAGATTATCTTAAGACCCATTGGTGTCTAGCCCCCACAAGGGGGAAATTCTATCTGACTGACCTGGGTCCGTGGAGTGGCGTGTGTCTCGATACAGAGAGTTTGTGGAGATGCCTGGTGTTTTTTCCCCGTCCAACCATTTAGATAAGATAGTTTGTGTCACATGTAGCGGTAAGAGAAAAAGTGCATCATATAAGTTAGACATTGTATATTGAGTTACAATACCAAAATCACTGATAACATTGTATATTTGTTTTGGGTGGAATTTACTTCTGTATTTTTTCAAAAATATAACTATAGCCAAAAAGGCAACTTTGGTGAGCATTAAAAGTGCATAATACTTGGTCATTGGGACAGAAAAAAGACTGTCAAAAGAAGAAGCTAGTAATTCTATAGGACTTCTAAGTCCTATTCCTATATATATGGGCAGGTGTAGAGCCCAAACAGTGTCTGGGGATGCGGTTGGCCACATACACAGGATGGGGGTCAATCTAGCGACGGCGGATTTGGCAGGTAAAAAATTATTATAATAGAATTTTAAGTAATATAAGCGTGCATGGTATTCCTGAGAGAGGGAATATAACCTTCATACTATATAATTATACTGATGGAATATTGTTAATATATTCAGGGGGACCGATAGTCCTATCTTATTGAGGGACTTATGTTATCAACAACTCGAAGGGAGCAGAAGGGAAAACAGCAATAATCTATTAAAGACATTTTGTGACTGTATCAGAGTTCCTCTAAATACGATGCTTTGATCCCAGTCCAACAGTCCCTCTGGGTAGAGTGGACTGCCGGAGGGGGTCAATATCCCAGAGGGATAAAATCATCGAGCAAACATAAGTGTGTAGTGCAATATGCTATTAGTTACCCAATACCAATATTGGTCATTATTGTTTTGAACAGTTATTACATTAGTAATATTTCTATGATTTGGCATTAGGCATTCAAAAAGAAAAAAAAAGAAAAGAAAAAAGAAATGAGCTCTATTTGAATAAAACCCCCCAAATAAAAAAAGAGGGGGGTTATTAAGTACTGAGAATAGGACTTTCCTATCTCTTTTCTTCCTGCTTCTGGAAAAAAACTCCATTTGAAAGTCATTTTGCAGAGGTGTCTCTGTTCTTCTTCCCTTGTCTTCCTCTTTCTTTATGTCGTACAGCTACCTTCCACTTCTTCATGCTAAAAAAGGCCAAAACATGGCATATAAAACAAATGCATGTGTGTAGGAGTGGTAAGGTATTTCTCCTGGGCAGCAGGAGTAGTAGAGGAAATATTGGGTTGTTGGGTGGTCATGGAACAAGATCTTGGAAAGCCTGTCTTAGGCGCCTCTGGTTACTGTTGTTGAGGCGAGTAGAGGGTGTAGACCAGATTGGAGAAGGTCTGGGGGTGGCTGGAGGACGGACAGGGGGTTCAGGGTCTAGCAGACCCAGTTTGACCAGCAGTTCTTTTCCTTCAATCACATTGTATACCGTGTATGTTGAGCCGTTGTGAGGGACTGTGAGCTTAAAGGGGAATCCCCATCTATATCTGATTCTTGCACTCTGGAGGATGGTGGTTACTTCTTTCATTCTGCGTCTCCTGTCCAGGGTGGCTGGGGATATGTCTGGGAAAATCTGCAATCTTTTGCCTTCATATTCAATACTGTGCGTGTTTCTTGAGGCCCTCATAATTTCTTCCTTAACCAGGAAATCCCTCATGCACATGATGATGTCCCTGGGGGGTTTATCTGGTGTGGGTTTGGGGCGAAGAGCCCTGTGAATTCTATCACATAAATGCAGACAGGGGTTTGTCAGGGAGGAGGTCATGAAACATTTTACTGATGGCTGGCATTAATTCTGTGACTGTCTCTGGGACCCCGCGCACCCTGATATTATGGCAGCGATTTCTGTTGTCGAGGTCTTCGACTTGGGCCTGCATAAATGCAAAGCTGTCTGCTAAATTTTCATAGTCTTTCCTCAGGTCATTATGAGCCAGTGAAAGTTCGTCGTGTTTTGTTTCTAATACATCCGTGCGCCCTCCAATATTTGCGATTTCCTGTGATAGGGCTATGGTGGATTTGTGAACTTCATGTTCTATCTTCTCCACCAGCTTCTCAAACATATTGGTCAAGCTAGCGTCTAGGTCCGCTTTAGATAAGGGAGACATGTACTCACTGCGGTCCTGAGGAGAGTTAAAGTTCTGTGTGGGTTTCCCGGCCTCCGCGTGGGGCCCGGGTCCGGCGCCATTTTGAGACATCCTGCGTTGCTTGTCTCTGCTGATCAGAAGAAAGTTTGTTAAATTGTGGTGCTGGCGGCTGGAGCGCCGGTTTTTGCTCCCAGGCATGCACTAGATGTTCCCCCAGGGGTGGTGGGTGTTTTCGGCCGTTGAGTAGTGTATTGGCCCTGGGGATCTTGCCTGCCTTCACCGGGTCTGACGGAGCTGCAGTCACTCGCGTCCGTCCCGCATCGCGCCCCTATTAGAAACCACTTTAACTGAGTACTTCTTGGATAATGACACTGAGTCGATCTCGCCAAGCACTCTGTGGGCAGCACTGCCCTGGGGGCGCGTCAGTGCGCATGTGCTAGGCAACATACAAGTACGTTGCCCGACCTGTAGCTGCCGCCTGCCAGCAGAAAAACTACTGTGGGCAGGCAGGACATATAACCTGACACTGTCACACTGACAAGTATTTATTTATATTTACTCGCACTTAAAATGGTGTGCCCATTTAAAAAATAAATAAATTAAAATTAAAAAAATAAATAAATAAAAGTCAGCAGCTACAAATACTGCAGCTGCTGACTTTTAATAATCAGACACTTACCTGTCCCAGGGTCCAGCGATGCGGGGGATCGAAGCCCCGCTCGTCCCTCCCTCTGTTCGGCATCGCCAGCATTGTAACTGTGGGCACCCGGCTGTGGCTCCACAGCCGGGTACCCACTGCGCATACGCGAGTGGCCGCACAATCATCTGGGACCTGTCACGTGTCCCAGATGATTGACAAGAGGGAGGGGGCAGAGCTGAGCCCTTCCTGCGCAGAGGGGAAGTGATGTCACCAGCCCAGGCACTGAAGGAGGCAGACTACGAGGGACCCCCTAGAAACAGCCATTTGGAGGTGAGTTTTAAAAAGAAAAATTCCAAATGTTTTTTTTATTTTTTTTAGGAACATTAATGATTTGCAACCCCACTTTAACTTCTCACAGATATGTGTATGAATTGGTGATTACAGTGCCGGGATTAGTGGTGGGCAGGAGGGGAGGCTGCCCTGGGTGAGGTGGTAAGATATGAGGTGGGGGTGCCACATGGAATCTTCCTGCCACTACAATCTGACAGAAGTTTTGACAACAACGTTACTACTACTGTCAGCAATGAGGAGGAGAGAACAGTGTCACTTCCACACTCCTCGATCAGGAATGTGCAGGGTTTACTTACTTGCCATTTCCTCACAGCAAAGAATGTGGGTAGGGGGCAGGTAAGCAACCCCTACTCAGTCCTGATCTGGCATCAAGTCGCATCATCAATGTGCGTCCCTGTGGCCCATATCCCCTCTCTCAGCCATTTAAGTACAATAATGAATGCACATGTCTACAAAATGGTACTTTCAGCCACATGGCTGGAAAATGTACACAAACCTTTACTGTACATACTTCAGTGAAGGAAGGCATTCCATTATTATTTTTTGTGGAATGTTTTTGACTTGGATAATATTATTTTCATTTGTTTTTCTGTATGTTTGATGCTCATCTTTCAGTATGAATATGTGTGTATATTTTAGCAAACTAACACTTCTTACTGTGATATGTTTTGTAATCTGGGAGAAGATTGAAGCACACGTGATCACACACAGTATATGTAGACAGATGAATGTGGACAGAGACCTATAAATCAGCAGAGTAACAAGATTTCAATTCAATTTGTTAGCTTTGAGGTGTAGATTCATTTTATCACAAAACAATTTTCTTTCAGTTTTCTCAGGCAGGTCCTCAGCTGGCTTGAAGGCTCAGCATAATAGTTTTCTGTTAGTTTCCTGATAATATAGGCTAGAAGTACAGCATCCATATTTTGTTTATCGTGCCAATTAAATACATACCTGAGTCACCTGCTAGTTAGATTGCTAGCAGTTAGGTTGGCACCTGAAAATAAATTCTGTTGTTTGGTCAAGCTTGTGTCATTTTTATACCAGAAAAGCTGCCTTAAAGTGCACTAAATCATATATCATACATAACATATCATGTTATATAAACATCAACCACACAGAAATTAGAGAATGTATGACTAATAACTTTATTTAATGAATCTGTTTTAATTTATTTCATTCTTAAAAGCATATGTTCAGTGTTGGTACTTGTTAACTAGGTTACGTGTATATGTAAATACATTTCAATTATTATAAAAGTATTTACATAAGCAAAATAAGTATTTCAATTTAGCATTATATATTTAAAGTGTTATTAAACACATTACCAAGCTCTGAAAATGTTCAACTGTAAATATGGCAATAAAATCAATCTAGGTTGGATCGTATAGAAATAATTTGTCTAAACACCTAATTTTCTCTTTTTTTGTGCTGCAGTCATGTGACACTGCACTGTGAAATAGGTGTGTGGAACAAGCAGTAAATCCCTAAAGCAGCCTACGGATATCACAATTTAAGAGCTGCCCTGCAATCTTTTGCATTGTGTGTCACATGGGATGTCTCGCAGTGTAAAGACTGAATCACCCCTCCTGCTCCACCCCTCAACTTCAGCACATGTGAGTAGATAGCTGGAGAGGAGGGAAAAATGCTCCCATAGAAACAATTGGAGCCACCCTGCAAGACTCTAAATAAAGTCACAAGGGGGCAGCTTGAAGAGAATAACGAGAAAGTGGAAAGCTTCCCAAAAGGCAGACTGTGGAGAATGCACTTTGCGAGAGGCAACGCAGTAACTTGAGGATCACCTGCTATTGCGTTGCCACTGAGGAGAGGGGAGGTCTATGCAAAAAGCAAAATCAAGCAAGAATGTAATACAAATAAAGCTACACATAATAATATAAGCTTCAGCAGATAGGTAAAGGACATAACTTTTTATTTTAAAGCACAAAGAAACATTTAGGGTTTAATGGAACTTAAAGTGTATATGTCCATACATTTCAATAATTCTAGGAGTATCTACACAAACACACCTAGATTTGAGGATTCTTGGACAAAAGAAGTAGTTAAATCAGAAATAGGGATGGGCCCGGTGTTCGATTCGAACCCATGTTCGAATCGAACATCGGGCGTTCGCCCGTTCGGCGAGCCCAGAACTATTTGGGCCGCTCGCATCAAATTTGTGTGATGCGAGCGGCCCGCAATGCATTGCGCCAGTCGCAGTGCAATGCTGGCTGATGATTGGCCAAGCATGCACTGTGACCCCGCATGCTTGGCCAATCACAGCGCCGGCAGTGAGGAGAGCCATAATTGGCTACAGGCAGGATGCCTGTAGCCAATTATAGCTCAGGGGCTTTAGTACACGCCCCACGGTATAAGAGGCCGCCGCGGCGGCGGCCTCGCATATTGTGATATTGTGTTTCAGTGTCAGCGTGTCAGTGTGCTGCTGACTGCTGAGAATATGTGCTCTATTTCTGGGGATTTGTGTGTGCGTGCTGTTAGTACAGCATTGCAGTATCACATCTGGGGGGTGTCTATAGGTTGCATGTGAAGGGGGGCAGGTTTCCTGTGCTTAGAACTGTCCCTGCAAAAAGTGTCATTTTTTTAGGGAAAAAGCTATTTAAAAGCACTCGCGGCTAATGAATTGATGGCTCCCGTAACACAGAGAACTGTCATTCATTGATAAAAAACAAAAAAAAAAGTGTGGGGGTCCCAATAGGCCCTTCAGGTCTGGGATGGATATTAAGGGGGACCCCAGCCAAAAAAAAAAAAATGGCGTAGGGTCCCCCTCAAAATCCATACCAGACCCTTGAGTTATAAAAGACCTGTCAGACGGAGCGAAGCCTCACACAGCGGGAGCCTCCCATTGCGAGGAGCGGCCGAGAACAGACGGCGACGCCGACGCCATGGAAGAAGATGCCGGACGAGAAGGACGAGAAGACCAGCGCAAGAAGAAGCGGATCGGAGGAAGAAGATGATGGAAGAAGAAGATGGAAGAAGATGACGGAAGGAGAAGATGAAGAAACCAAAGGATGAAGAAAGAAGAAAGAAGATTTTAATAAAGGAATTGTCAAAGACCGTCTCCTGTCATTTTTAAAAATTTTGACACTTTTTTGGTGAAATGGTAGGGGTACTTTTGTACCCCCTTACCATTTCACACAGGGGGGGGGCGGGATCTGGGGGTCCCCTTGTTAAAGGGGGCTTCCAGATTCCGATAAGCCCCCCGCCCGCAGACCCCCCACAACCACCGGCCAGGGTTGTGGGGATGAGGCCCTTGTCCTCATCAACATGGGGACAAGGTGCTTTGGGGGTCTCAGACCGCCAAAGCATCCTCCCAATGTTGAGGGCATGTGGCCTGGTACGGTTCAGGCGGGGGGGGGGGGCGCTCTCGTCCCCCCCTCTTTTCCTGCGGCCTGTCAGGTTGCGTGCTCGGATAAGTGTCTGGTATGGATTTTGAGGGGGACCCCACGCCATTTTTTTTGGCTGGGGTTCCCCTTAAAATCCATCCCAGACCTCAAGGGTCTGGTATGGATTTTGAGGGGGACCCTACGCCATTTCTTTTTTTTTTTTTTTGGCTGGGGTCCCCCTTAATATCCATCCCAGACCTGAAGGGCCTGGTTATTGAATTTGGGGGGACCCCCACGCTTTTTTTTTTTAAATTTTTTAAATTTTTTATCAATGACTTTTTTTTTATGAATGACTTTCAATGAATGACTGTTCTCTTTGTTACGGGAGCCGTCAATTCACATTAGCCGCGAGTGATTTTAAATAGCTTTTTTTCTTGCAAAAATTGCACTTACAGTTCTAAGTACAGGAAACATGCGCCCCTTCACAGGCATACTATAGACACCCCCCAGGTACAAAATTTAAAGGAATATTACACTTTTATTGTTTCAATTTAAGCATTATTAAAATCACTGCTCCTGAAAAAACTGCCGTTTTTAAAAAATTCTTTTGCATTGATACATGTCCCCTGGGGCAGGACCCAGGTCCCCAAACACTTTTTATGACAATAACATGCATATTAGCCTTTAAAATTAGCACTTTTGATTTCGAACGTTCGCATCCATTATAACTAATAGGGTTCTAAAGCTCGCACGGACTTTAGGTCCGTTCGCGGGTTCTTGTGCGAGCCGAACGGGGGGGTGTTCGGCTCATCCCTAATCAGAAATATACTGTTCATTTAGTGTTAGGGCATGTAAGGTGATACACAATACAAGTATGATGGGTTACATAATATTTACAACTAAAACAGAAATAATATTTTGAAGCCGATGTTCAATATGCATATGCTGTAGTGTTATTTGTTACCACTCAGACTCTGACATGGTCATATTGATTGCTTTTGTTCCCAGAAAAAAGAGAGAGCATGGCTTTGTGCTAATACATTATATAGGCAGTTATTTACGAAAAGCAAATCCACTTTGCACTACAAGTGCACTTGGAAGTGCAGTCGCTCTAAATCTGAGGGTTAGATCTGAAATGAGGGGAAGCTCTGCTGATTTTATCATCCAATCATGTGCAAGCTAAAATGCTGTTTTTTATTTTCCTTGCATGTCCACCTTGGATCTACAGTGACTGCACTTTCAAGTTGTTGGACTTTTGCACTTGTAGTGAAAAGTAGATTTGCCTTTAGTAAAAAAAAAAAAAAACATAGTCTCTCCTTTCTGTACAGAGGCTAAATCTGGGTATACTAGTACATTTACAAATAAACATTCATACAAACATTTGTATCAAATTTCTTTTCAGTACATTCAATTGTTTGTTGAATATTGTTCGAAAGTGCTTCCAACTTTCATCTAATTTTAACATTCGATTTTGATATGAAAGTAATTTTCCAAATGAAACTCATATTCCCTGTCAGCATTTCATTTGTTTTTGGAAAAAATTCCATCCTGTTCCTTGGAAATTTATCATCACTGCAGTCAAAAATTAACACTGATTTGACCCTATTAATCAACTCAAATTTCTCTTCAGCACATTCAGTGTCTTACATAGTTACATAGTTACAGAGATAATTTGGTTGTAAAAAGACAGTCCATCCAGTTCAAACAACAGAGAAATAAAAAACCTACACACAAATAAAAAACCTACACATACACTATACAATACTCACAGTTGATCCAGAGGAAGGCAAAAAAAAAGCATGATCCAATTTGCACAAGGAAAACAACATTTCTTCCTGATCCCCCAAGAGGCAATCAGATGTTCCCTGGGTCAACTTTACCTATAAATATTAGTATCCAATTATATGTGCCCCCTTCCCTCTCAGACCAATTTTCAGCTTTCAGCGCTCTCGCACTTTCAGTGACAATTGCGCGGTCATGCAATGCTGTAACCAAATGAATTTTTTATCATTTTGTTCGCACAAATAGAGCTTTAGTTTGGTGGTATTTATTCGCGACTCCGTTTTTTATTTTTTGCGATATAAGCGAAAACATAGCGGAAATTTTGAAAAAAAACTATATTTTCTCCTTTCTTTTTTAAAAGAAATCCAATAAAATCAAATTTTGTCATAAATTTAAGCCAAAATGTATTCTGCTACATGTTTTTAGTAAAAAAAATTCCGTTAAGTGTATAATAATTGGTTTGCGTGATCACGGACATATGTACGCAAATGATCATGTACAGATGCGTGCAGGTGATCACGGACATATGTGTGCAGATAATCATTGGCACATGTTTTTTTACTGGGACATATGTGGGGGACATGTGTTTTTATTATTTGGGGACATGTGTTTTTATTTGGGGACATGTGTGTTTTGGGGACATGTGTGTTTTGGGGACATGTGTGGGGACGTGTGTTTACACTGTGGGTTCACTACACTGGTGATCAGTGAGTAAAAAGCCGGCTGCAGCGATCCGCTCTCCTCTCCTCACCGACGACTTCCGTGTGAGGAGAGGAGAGTCGATTGCCTAGCAACCGGCTGTTTGCTTACATCACATGACGGCTGTGATTCGACATGGCCGTCATGTGATCAGGAGGGCCAATCAGCGAGCCCTCCTGCCGATCCGAGATGCGCTGTGTCCGGGTGACACGAGCGCATCGGGATCGCGCCGCTGCGCGGGCACGTGCGCGCGTGATCCCGCTACTTCTGAAGGACGTTCCGGAACGTCCTATCAGAAGTAGACGGCTCCCACCCGGCCGTATATCTACAGTGGCCGGGTGGGAAGTAGTTAAGAAAGAACCCAGGCCTTTGTTTAACCAGTTAACAACTGGCCCATAGCCGAAAAACGGCTACAGGGCGGTTGCTTAACTCTGAGAGGCCGTTAATTAACGGCCTCACAGAATTCCCCTCTTGCGCGCCCCCTGGGGCGCGCACTCGAGAACATCCGTGATCCTCTGGACCCGGCGGATCATGTATCATGGTAAGTGGCCGCTCTTTGCGGCCGTTTACCACGTGATCGCTCCATCAAATCGTTACGGTACAGTGTGAGAGCAGAGGGGGAGGAATCGGTGGCAGCAGTGCTGTGGGCGGGATCTGTAGTGCCCACAGCCTGCTCTGCAGTTACCACCGATCCATCCATCCATGCTCAGCCATCCCTCTATACCCTGCAATACACAGCAATAGCTTGTAGTGTATTGCAGGGTATGGAGGGATGGCTGAGCATGGATGGATGGATACCCAGCAGTACCCAACAATACTCTGCAATACCCTGCAATACTCTGCAATACCCAGCAATACTCTGCAATACCCTGCAATACCCAGCAATACTCTGCAATACCCAGCAATACCCTGCAATACCCAGCAATACTCTGCAATACCCAGCAATACCCTGCAATACTCTGCAATACCCTGCAATACTCTGCAATACCCTGCAATACCCTGCAATATTCTGCAATATTCTGCAATACCCTGCAATACCCAGCAATACTCTGCAATACTCAACAATACTCTGCAATACTCTGCAATACCCAACAATACTCTGCGATACCCTGCAATACTCTGCAATACCCAACAATACTCTGCAATACCCAGCAATACTCTGCCATACCCTGCGATATTCTGCGATACCCTGCGATATTCTGCGATACCCTGCAATACCCAACAATACTCTGCAATACCCAACAATACTCTGCAATACTCTGCCATACTCTGCGATACCCTGCGATATTCTGCGATACCCTGCCATACCCTGCGATATGCTGCTATACCCTGCAATACCCTGCGATACTCTGCGATACTCTGCGATACCCTGCAATATTCTGCAATACCCTGTGATACTCGCTACGATCGAAGCCAGGATCGTTTTTTTTTTTTATTATTTCAGGCTTTCCAGCCTAGAGGTGAGATGTGGGGTCTTATTGACCTCATATCTCACTGTAAAGAGGACCTGTCATGTCATATTCCTATTACAAGGGATGTTTACATTCCTTGTAATTGGTAATAAAAGTGATCAAAAAATAGTTTGGGGGGAAAAAAAGTGTCAAACTAAAATAAATAAAGTAAAATGAACAATAAAATTTTTTTTTTTTAAAGCGCCCCTGTCCCTGTATGCTCGCATGCAGAAGTGAACGCATACATAAGTCCAGCCCACATATGAAAACAGTGTTCAAACCACACGTGTGAGGTATCGCTGCGTTGGAGCGAGAACAATAATTTTGGCCCTAGACCTCCTCTGTAACTCAAAACATGTAACCAGTAAAAAAAATTAAAGCCTATGGGGATTTTTAAGTAGCGAAGTTTGGCGCCATTCCACGAGTGTGTGCAATTTTGAAGGGTGACATGTTAGGTATCTATTTACTCAGCGTAACTTCATCTTTCACATTATGCAAAAACATTGGGTTAAATTTACAGTTTTGTTTTTTGTAAAGCACAAAACATATTTTTTCCCAAAAAAACGTGTTCGAAAAATTGCTGCGCAAGTACCGTTCTAGATAAAAAGTTCCACTGACTGTCATTGTATTCTCTAGGGTCTTTGCTAAAAAAAACATATATAATGTTTTGGGGTTCTATGTAATTTTCTAGCAAATAAATGATGATTTTTACATGTAGGAGAGAAATGTCAGAATTGTCCTGGGTGCTCCAGAACGCCTGATGGTGCTCCCTGCATGTTGGGCCTCTGTATGTGGCCACGCTATGTAAAAGTCTCACACATGTGGTATCGCCGTACTCAGGAGTAATAGTAGAATGTGTTTTGGGGTGTAATTTGTGCTATGCATATGCTGTGTGTGAGAAATAACCTGCTAATATGACAATTTTGTGAAAAAAAGAAAAAAAAAATCTTGATTTTTGCAAAGAATTGTGGGAAAAAATGACAACTTCAAAAAACTCACCATGCCTCTTTCTAAATACCTTGGAATGTCTTCTTTCCAAAAAGGGGTCATTTGGGGGGTATTTGTACTTTTATGGCATGTTAGGGTCTCAAGAAATGAGATAGGCCATCAGTACTTCAGGTGTGATCAATTTTCAGATATTGGCACCATAGCTTGTGGACTCTATAACTTTCACAAAGATCAAATAATATACCCCAATTTGTACTTATTTTTACCAAAGATATGTAGCAGTATACAGTGGTGTGAAAAAGTGTTTGCCCCCTTCCTCATTTCCTGTTCCTTTGCATGTTTGTCACACTTAAGTGTTTCGGAACATCAAACCAATTTAAACAATAGTCAAGGACAACACAAGTAAACACAAAATGCAATTTGTAAATGAAGGTGTTTATTATTAAAGGTGAAAAAAAATCCAAACCATCGTGGCCCTGTGTGAAAAAGTGATTGCCCCCCTTGTTAAAACATACTATAACTGTGGTTGTCCACACCTGAGTTCAATTTCTCTAGCCACACCCAGGCCTGATTATTGCCACACCTGTTCACAATCAAGGCATCACTTAAATAGGAGCTGCTTGACACAGTAAGGTCCACCAGAAGATCCTTAAAAGCTACACATCATGCCGAGACCCAAAGAAATTCAGGAACAATTGAGAAAGAAAGTAATTGAGATCTATCAGTCTGGAAAGGGTTATAAAGCCATTTCCAAAGCTTTGGGAATCCAGCAAACCACAGTGAGAGCCATTATCCACAAATGGCGAAGACATGGAACAGTGGTGAACCTTCCCAGGAGTGGCCGGCCGCCCAAAATTACCCCAAGAGCGCAGCGATGACTCATCCAAGAGGTCACAAAAGACCCCACAACAACGTCCAAGGAACTGCAGGCCTCACTTGCCTCAGTTAAGGTCAGCGTTCATGCCTCCACCATCAGGAAAAGACTGGGCAAAAATGGCCTGCATGGCAGAGTTCCAAGGAGAAAAGCACTGCTGAGCAAAAAGAACATCAAAGCTCGTCTCAATTTCTCCACATCACATCTTGATGATCCCCAAGACTTTTGGGACAACATTCTGTGGACCAATGAGACAAAAGTGGAACTCTTTGGAAGGTGTGTGTCCAAGTATATCTGGCGTAGAAGGAACACTGCATTTCAGAAAAAGAACATTATACCAACAGTAAAATATGGTGGTGGTAGTGTGATGGTCTGGGGCTGTTTTGCTGCTTCAGGACCTGGAAGACTTGCCATGATAAAAGGAACTATGAATTCTGCTGTCTACCAAGAGATCCTGAAGGAGAATGTCCGACCATCTGTTCGTGTACTCAAGCTGAAACGAACTTGGGTTCTGCAGCAGGACAATGATCCTAAACACACCAGCAAGTCCACCACCGAATGGCTGAAGAAAAACAAAATGAAGACTTTGGAGTGGCCTAGCCAAAGTCCTGACCTGAATCCTATTGAGATGTTGTGGTATGACCTTAAAAAGGCCGTTCATGCTCGAAAACCCTCTAATGTAACTGAATTAGGACAATTCTGCAAAGATGAGTGGGCCAAAATTCCTCCAGGACGCTGTAAAAGCCTCATTGCACGTTATCGCAAACGCTTGGTTGCAGTTGTTGCTGCTAAGGGTGGCCCAACCAGTTATTAGGTTTAGGGGGCAATCACTTTTTCACACAGGGCCATGATGGTTTGGATTTTTTTTCACCTTTAATAATAAACACCTTCATTTACAAATTGCATTTTGTGTTTACTTGTGTTGTCCTTGACTATTGTTTAAATTGGTTTGATGTTCCGAAACACTTAAGTGTGACAAACATGCAAAGGAACAGGAAATGAGGAAGGGGGCAAACACTTTTTCACACCACTGTAAATTTTAGCCAAAATTTATCAAGAAAAATTACAAATTTGCTAAATTTTATAACAGAAACGAAGAAAAATTATTTTTTTTACCGAATTTTCAGTCTTTTTTCTTTTATAGCGCAAAAAATAAAAACCCCAACGGTGATTAAATACCACCAAAAGAAAGCTCTATTTGTGTGAAAAAAAGGACAAAAATTTCATATGGGTACAGTGTTGTATGAATGAGTAATTGTCATTCAAAATGTGAGAGCACCAAAAGCTGAAAATTTGTCTGGTTATTAAGGGTGTTTAACCACTTCAGCCCCGGACCAATTGGCAGCCAAAGGACCAGGCCCCTTTTTGCGATTCGGCACTGCGTCGCTTTAACTGACAATTGTGCGGTCGTGCGACGTGGCTCCAAAACAAAATTGGCGTCCTTTTTTCCCCACAAATAGAGCCTTCTTTTGGTGGTATTTGATCGCCCCTGCGGTTTTTATTTTTTTGCGCTATAAACAAAAATAGAGCGACAATTTTGAAAACAATGCAATATTTTTTGCTTTTTGCTATAATAAATATCCCCAAAAAAATATATAAAAAAACATTTTTTTTCCTCAGTTTAGGCCGATACGTATTCTTCTACATATTTTTGGTAAAAAAAATCGCAATTAGTAATTATTGATTGATTTGCGCAAAAGTTATAGCGTTTACAAAATAGGGGATAGTTTTATAGCATTTTTATTAATATTTTTTTTTTTACTAGTAATGGCGGCGATCAGCGATTTTTATTGTGACTGCGACATTATGGCGGACACATCGGACATTTTTGACATATTTTTGGGACCATTGTCATTTATACAGCAATCAATGCTTTTTAAATGCATCCTGTATAAATGACAGTTGTAGTGAAAGAGTTAACCACTAGGGGGAGGGGAGGGGTTATGGGCTGTGACGTGTGTGTTTTTTTTTACATTAGGGGGCGGGGCTGACGTCATTGATCGGCTTTCCTGATGACCGGGAACAGCCAATCAATGACAGGCAGAGTAGGAAGCGCGGGGAGAGGTTTGTTTACACATACCTCTCCCCGTTCTTCAGCTCTGTAACCCGATCGCGGGACACCAGCGGCGATCGGGTCCGCTGGTCCCGCGGCCGGGGTCATGGAGCTCCCGACCGGGTCGCGAGCGCGCCACTGGAATTTAAAGGATCACGTACAGATACGTGATTTTGCCTGCCCGTGCAATTTTGACGCAGTATATATGCGTTAGGCGGTCGGGAAGCGGTTAAGTGCCCAGTGGTCAAGTGGTTAAACAATCTACTGAGCTGGCCAGAACCAGTTCTTCAGGGAGTATATTCCACATGTTCCACAGCTCTTACTGTGAAGAAACCTTTATGTCAGGGGTCTTCAAACTATGGCCCTCCAGTTGTTCAGGAACTACAATTCCCATCATGCCTAGTCATGTCTGTGAATGTCAGTGTTTTACAATGCCTCATGGGATGTGTAGTTCCGTAACAGCTGGAGGGCCATAGTTTGAGGATCCCTACTTTACGTATTTGGTGGTTAAATATCTTTTCCTCCAGCTGTAGAGAGTGTCCCTTGTCCTTTTTGATGACCTTAAGGTGAATAACTGTACATCAAGTACACTATATAGACCACTTATGTATTTATACATGTTAATCATACCCACCCCTTAATCTCCACTTCTCAAAAGAGAATAAATGTGGTTCCTCTAATCATTCCTCATAACTGAGCTCCTCCATGCCTCTTTTAAATATGTTTGCACTTCTCTGCACTTTCTTCAGATCCCCAATATCCTTTTCTGTGAACTGGTGCCTAAAACTGTACTGCATATTCTATTTTATATTTTTATTGAGTTTTTAAGTCAGTACAAAGACAAGCATGATATAAACAGAAGTCAAAAATATGCAAACCATTGTCAGAATGGGAAATATCAGTAAATTAGAGTGGTTCATAAGCAAAATAACATATCAACAATTGAATAACTTTGCACCATAATGCAATATGACAAGCAAGACTGTAGTAGGTGTATATATAATCAGTAACTCCCAATAGTGAGCACATAAGGAATTAACAAAGAAAGAAAAAAGAAAAAGGGGGAAGGGAAACACAATGAATCTCTAAGCATAGGTATACATAGGATAAGCATAATGCCCCATATGCCGCGTACACACGAAGGGACTATCCCGCGGGATTATCCGCTGGACCGAAGTCCAGCGGATAATCCCCTCGTGTGTGGGCGCCGGCGGACTTTTTTTGGCCAAAGTACGGCGGACTAAAGTTTCAAGTTTTGTTTTCAAATTATCCGCTGGACTTGGCAGTCCAGCGGATAATCCGGTCGTGTGTAGTATGGTCCGGCGTACCAAAAAGGACGCATGCTCAGTAGCTAGTATGTCACGGACTCGCTCGGTCTGGTAAAACTAGCCTTCGTTTTGAAGCTCGCACAATCGTCACGCTGCTGAATTTTTTTTTTTTTTGTTTTCTGACAGCGGGATTTGTATGTTATCGTACTTGAAGAATGATTTTGCCTTGCTGCTTGTATATTCACGCAGAGTACTCCCGAACGTTTTTTCTTCACCATTCTTTAGTGAAGTTATATATTTGTATATATATATATATATATATCTATCTATATCTATATCTCTATCTATATATATATATATATATATATATATATATATATATATATATAGATATAGATATAGATATAGATATAGATATCCAAATCACAAAATGAAAAATATATCTATATTTCTCAATAAGCCCAAAAAAATATATATCTATATCTACATATATATATATATATTAATATATATAGATATATAGATCTATACGTGTATAAATATATATATATATATATATATATATATATATATATATATATATATATATATATATATATATATATATATTATATATGTACATATCTCTCTATATAGATATTTTGTATTATTTGTTGGTTATCAAAAGGATTAGTTATTACACATGATACAATTGTGGAGTCAGCAGAGCTTGCCCTTAATTCAGATCTTAACCCTCACCTTTCCAGCGACTGCACTTGCAGTTCCATTGAAGTTGCACTTTACACTTGTATTGTCAAATGAATGTTTAGACATGTACCTGCCTACTCCTAAAGAAACTATGTTTTTGAATAACAAGCACGTATATCATTATTTGATGAAAATTAAATGACCATTTATTCTGGTTAAAACAAACAAGGCAAAACAAAATAGGAAGGCAACACTGGAGCCACTTGTAGATTTTGTGAAGACTTTTTGCCCCAACGGCAGACATCAAGTTTGTGAAGCCAACAATTAAGCTTGGGCACATTTCATCCAATATAGGGAGCACAAGAAGATTGACCAGGAATCAGACAGACCAGGAACAGCAGCAGATGACATCTATGTCCCCAAGCTGTGGCACTACAACAGCCTGTGTCTTCTGTGAGACCAGACTGAAGCCAGGCAATCACTTCCGACTCTTCCCACCACGCTGCCCTGCACTCTTCCCTGCAGTCTTCCCTGCACGCTTCCTTGGAGGCTGACTTGTGGTAGGAGGAGGAGGAGGAGGAGGAGGAGGAGAAGAAGGAAGACGAGGAGGAGGAGGAGGAGAAGTTGGTGTCGGGCCTTCATGTGTCAGGCGGGTGGATTCTCGTAATTCACCCCTCAAACCCCCCCTAATTGCATCAGAAATGAGGCCCTCACACAGGTGCCGTTGGCCCCTCTCCATTTCCAGCAACCTGCTGGACAAGTAGCTGGCATAGGCCTCTTCTGGAAGGGGGGGTTTGTCGAGAATCGCACTCGCCTTCCGAATCAGTTGGAGTGATTCCTCCTCAACAATGGTCATCCTCCTGGGCCTTCTTGGGGGTAAGGGCAGGGGTGGAGGTAGACTTCTTCTTAATCGGGTCTGGCTGTCACTCTGGCTCGTGCTGGGCCCAGCCACCTCCTGGCTCTCGCTGGTCATGTCCTCCTCCTCCATACCACTTGTCCCGGCATCATCCTGGGTCAGCTCATCCTGTGTGCAAATAAAAACAAAAATCAAACACCTGTTTTGTGGGTTCTGGCCTCCTCAATCATCCAATTGTAAACTTAGGAACGAGCATCTAAATTTTCTAAAAGATCCAAAAGGCTATCATTTGGACCCCTGCATTTTCCAAGCAGATCACCAATGTTGTATAACGCTTTTTTTGCCACTACTGGATGTATGTATACACTATATATGTATCGATATGTTGCACCAACACTTTTTAGAAGTGTGCAGAATTTTTGGGAGCTTTTTTCACAATTCTGAGTTCAGGGTGTTAATTGGTTCACATTTTAACGTTTACAGCATTAATATTCACACAATCACAATTTAGGCTACTAAATATATACCTGGCTCCAGCTGGGCGCATCAGCCTGCTCCAAGGTGGAGGGGTCTTCTCCTTCCGTGGAAGCCTCAGCTGGGGTGGAGGGAAGAGTGGAGGGAAGAGTGGAGGGAAGGGTGGAGGGAAGAGTGGACAGTGATTGCCTGGGTTCCATCTGGTCACCTATAAAAGTCAGTTGGTTGTAGTACCACAGCTTGGGTACATAAACATCCTCTGCTGCTGCTCCTGATCTGACTGATTCCTCAATCTTCTTGCGCTCCCGCTTGTACATGTGCCTTAAACTTGCAATTCTGGCTTCCACAAACTTGGTGTTTGCGTTGGGGACTTGAGTCTTCACAAAATCCACAAGTGGCCCCAGTGTTGCCTTCCGGACATCCCTATTGCCATATAAAGGGTTCTTGAGCTGCCACAGGTTGGTATTTTTTCTGTACAGGGCAATGAATTCGGACATGAACTGCTGGTCCTTGAATGGATTCAACTGGGGTGCTGACATGTTTGTTTCTGTTTTGTTAGTAATGGCAATACAAAAGACCAAAAACACAAATGTTACTTAAAACGCACAACCAGTTTTTCTTACCAAACATTACACAACACACCCACACACAGGCAGCAACACATCCACACAGGCAGCAACCCCTACACACAGGCAGCAACCCCTACACACAGGCAGCAACACATCCACACAGGCAGCAACCCCTACACACAGGCAGCAACCCCTACACACAGGCAGCAACACATCCACACAGGCAGCAACCCCTACACACAGGCAGCAACCCCTACACACAGGCAGCAACCCCTACACACAGGCAGCAACCCCTACACACAGGCAGCAACCCCTACACACAGGCAGCAACCCCTACACACAGGCAGCAACACACACATATCCTTAAAAAATGCAGGCCCAAAACCCAAAAAAACACAGTAATGCATCCTAGAAAACACTTACCTTCGTACACAGCGCTCGCTACTTCCGTTCGGGAACACGTGGGGCCCTCAAACAGCCTTATATACACTGCGCACGCGTCGAAGTCCGCCTGCGTCCTCCGCGTCGCCCGCCCATGACGTTCCTCCTGACGAGTATTCCCCGCCCCGCTTCCCCTCGTTGCATTGTGGGTGAATAAATTCATGAATATGGCGGACACATTCTCAGCCAGTAGCGCGGAGGAAAGCCAAGAAGCGAACACATCTGCATCCAGCAGCAGATATAAAGCCACCAATATGGCCTTTGAAGAGATGGTGGAGATGGTGGACATCCTCCAAAGGGAAGATTACGACGGGGAAAATGGCCCGTACCCTCGACCCAACTTGCGCAAGGACAAGATTCTCACTACAATCGTCAGCACCCTGGAGCAGAAATTCGGCGTACGAAGGGGCAAGGATCAACTGCGCAAGCGATGGTCCGACATCAAATCCAGGGAGCACGATCAGTACAGGAGAATTCGCAAAGCCATCAAAAAAAGTAAGTCAAGCACGTGCGCTACTATGGTTATACTTGATATGTCTAATCTTGCGCAGATGTTATTACCATTCGTCCGTGAAACTTGCGCAGATGTTATTACCATTCGTACGTGAAACTTGCGCAGATGTTATTACCATTCGTCCGTGAAACTTGCGCAGATGTTACCATTCGTACGTGAAACTTGCGCAGATGTTATTACCATTCGTCCGTGAAACTTGCGCAGATGTTATTACCATTCGTCCGTGAAACTTGCGCAGATGTTATTACCATTCGTACGTGAAACTTGCGCAGATGTTATTACCATTCGTCCGTGAAACTTGCGCAGATGTTATTACCATTCGTCCGTGAAACTTGCGCAGATGTTATTACCATTCGTACGTGAAACTTGCGCAGATGTTATTACCATTCGTCCGTGAAACTTGCGCAGATGTTATTACCATTCGTACGTGAAACTTGCGCAGATGTTATTACCATTCGTCCGTGAAACTTGCGCAGATGTTATTACCATTCGTACGTGAAACTTGCGCAGATGTTATTACCATTCGTACGTGAAACTTGCGCAGATGTTATTACCATTCGTCCGTGAAACTTGCGCAGATGTTATTACCATTCGTACGTGAAACTTGCGCAGATGTTATTACCATTCGTCCGTGAAACTTGCGCAGATGTTATTACCATTCGTACGTGAAACTTGCGCAGATGTTATTACCATTCGTCCGTGAAACTTGCGCAGATGTTATTACCATTCGTACGTGAAACTTGCGCAGATGTTATTACCATTCGTACGTGAAACTTGCGCAGATGTTATTACCATTCGTACGTGAAACTTGCGCATATTTGATGAAAGTTCAGTTTGTCTTCATAACGTTTATTGAGTTTACCTGGCTTTGGGTTGTTGGAGTTGTAAGGTTGTTTATTATTGTCACTATCTATACAATTACTGCTGTAGTAAGGGTTTTAGGGGTAACTTACACAGGGACTCCAGAGGCTGTTTTGGGGGGGGGGGGGGGGGGGATAAATATGTTAAGCAGGGTCTCATGCTCACAATTCCCAAAAAATGCTCATCATCTCCAAATACTGTAGGTGGTGACTTTTCAAAGAAGTACACTCACCTGTCCCTTGGATGGTGCAGCTACAATCTCTGATCTTGCAATCATGAAATTAATGTTTGCGGCTTCACTTCCCGGGTCACTATTGGGCATGCGCCAGTTGCGCAATGCAATAGGACTGGTCCGCGCAAGCTCGGGGACCCCTGTGTGTCCCAGCAGACAGCACGGTGGGACGGGATGTGGCGTATACTTCTGTGGGAGTCTAGGGCCGGACGTGTGTGCAAATACCTGCCTTACACAGGTATCTGCAACCCCTCCCCCCTAAAAGGTTGAAAATAAGACACCACAGGGGTGCAGGGATCCAATGAGCGGAAGTTCAAATTTAGGGTTGAAGGGCGGTTTAAGTATTGGAGTTTCATTAGATAGACATTTCAATTCTGTCTTCAAGTAGGATCTTCTAACAAACTGCTAATAATTGGACAAGACTTTTAAACAATGTTTACTAATCCTATTTTGGCACTCAAATATCAGTGTGATTAAAAGTGTACCTTTTTGTGTTCCATTACCATAGGGGGCAAAAGACTCAGACGTCAGTCCGAACCTACGAGGACCTCCCGGCCTCACCAGACTAATTGGGCAGTTAGCCCAAGCCCGCGCGTGGATGTGGCGGAACAGGTCGTTGAAGTGGATCAAATCTGCACCCCACTAAGTGAGTGTCTCAGAACACAGATTGAGCTAATTAATTAAGGTCTGCATGTTTTTGACACTTTTTTTCTTGTGTTTTATCTACCCAACTTTTAGGTGATGCTGATCTGTTTGTGGAAGGACAAGCTGCGGAGCCATTTTCCACAGACAGTGCCCACAGGCTTATTGGCCAGATCATGGCCTGGAATCTGCAGCTGGAAAATATGCAGAAGGAGATGGCCACCATGCAGCAGGGAATGAAGGACATGATTGATGTTTTGGGGAGAATCTAAAGACCCCTTTTACATTTCTTAACATCAATCATGTCCTTCATTCCCCTTTTGATGCGCTGTTTTACAAATTTTAGAGGCCAAATTTTTAATATGCACACGGTATGTCAACATGTGCTATGTGCCATCAGGGGATCTCAATGGACGCATTTGGTGTTTGCAACCCCTAATGCTAGTAGGTGAGAGGGAAGGGGTTTCACACACAAAACACGTCCATTGATTCCCCATGATGGAACATAGCACATGTTGACATTACCCATTTTCCAGTTAAATTAGTGTGCATATTCTAAATTTGGCTTCTACTGTTCATGGGTTACCTGTTGAACTTTGTAAGTTCTGGACTTTTACATTGTGTAAATAATTTCATTTCATTTTAAAACATGTTTTTATGTTTGTTTTAAAAAATCAATCACAAAAATAAAAAAATATGTTGTGAGAAAAACACCAAAAAAATGTAAAAAAGATAAAAAAAAAAAAAAAAAAAAAATGTTTTTGAAAAAAAAAAAAAAAAAATTAACCAAAAATACCAAAAAAACAAAAACAAAAAAAAAAGAAAAAACATAAAAAAGGTTTGGATGTGCACTAGAATAAAAAAAAAAATGTTTGCACAAATTAAACAATGTGTGGCTTCTTCTTTTTAAATACTACCAGTTTGACAAAAACATGTTGTGGTTCATTGACAAAGGGGCTTATTTACTAAACGCAAAACAAGTTTGCCACTATTAAGATGTGCACTAGGACAACATATAAAACAGGCCAAATTAAAAGCAAAACAATACGAAACTACCAATATTTCAAACATAAATAACTGTATTTATTCTTTGTAAATCAAAAAGATGGTTTAAGGGTCTGCTGCCATTTCAATGGCCCCCCTACCATTAAAATACTGTAAATAAAGGTCCCGCACTTGCTGGGCTGATTGTGGTGCCGAACCAAGAGGGCGATTATCCAGCCCTGTCATGTTGCCTTCCACTCCGGCCTCAGGGCCAATTGGTAAGGAGTATGTTCCTGAATGTTTGCGTAAATAATTGTGCATGACACAGCATGCAAGAATAATAGTATTCAGTTTGTACTCTGCCAGATGTAGGGATGTAAGGAGCAATCTGAAACGGTTGGCCATAATACCAAAGGCATTTTCCACCACCCTTCTTGCTCTGGCCAACCGATAATTAAAAATCCTCCTCTCAGGGGTGAGGGATCGTTGGGGAAATGGCCTCATCAGATGGTCACCCAGACCGAACGCCTCGTCGGCAATGAAGACGAAGGGGAGTCCATCCACATTATCTTCATCTGGTGGCAGCTCCAGCCCACCAGTCTGGAGACGATGACCGAACTCCGTGTGGTTGAAGACTCCTCCGTCCGACATCCGGCCGTTTTTCCCCACATCCACATACAGAAAGTCATATTGTGCCAACACCACCGCCATCAACACGATACTATGGAACCCCTTATAATTCCAATAGTATGACCCCGAATGGGGTGGGGGCACAATTCGCACATGTTTGCCGTCAATCGCCCCTCCGCAGTTGGGAAAGTCCCAACGGGCAGCAAACTGGGAAGCCACAGTCTGCCATTCCTGTGGCGTGGAGGGACACTGTGAAGTCAAACAGAAAGATACAATTCAAATTAAAAACCAGGCAAAACACCAAACTAAATGCAACAAATTAACAAACAATTTGGAAGAACATATGTATTTATTTTGTAAGTCCTTGAAATAAAGCCAAAAGATTAAGGATAAAAGGGACAAATCTCTGATTGATGACCCCTCTGATGGACCAGAGAAGATAATAATGGGGATGTGGGTGGGGAGTAAATAATTGTAAGGTCACACAATACACATGCAATTAATTAAAGGTGTGTGTGGGGGGTGGGGGGTTAATTACAAGCTGACCCAAACCACATGCAATTAATTAAAGGTGTGTGTGGGGGGTGGGGGGTTAATTACAAGCTGACCAAAACCACATGCAATTAATTAAAGGTGTGTGTGGGGGGTGAGGGGTTAATTACAAGCTGACCAAAACCACATGCAATTAATTAAAGGTGTGTGTGGGGGGTTAATTACAAGCTGACCAAAACCACATGCAATTAATTAAAGGTGTGTGTGGGGGGTGGGGGGTTAATTACAAGCTGACCAAAACCACATGCAATTAATTAAAGGTGTGTGTGGGGGGTGGGGGGTTAATTACAAGCTGACCAAAACCACATGCAATTAATTAAAGGTGTGTGTGGGGGGTGGGGGGTTAATTACAAGCTGACCCAAACCACATGCAATTAATTAAAGGTGTGTGTGGGGGGTGGGGGGTTAATTACAAGCTGACCAAAACCACATGCAATTAATTAAAGGTGTGTGTGGGGGGTGGGGGGTTAATTACAAGCTGACCAAAACCACATGCAATTAATTAAAGGTGTGTGTGGGGGGTGGGGGGTTAATTACAAGCTGACCCAAACCACATGCAATTAATTAAAGGTGTGTGTGGGGGGTGGGGGGTTAATTACAAGCTGACCAAAACCACATGCAATTAATTAAAGGTGTGTGTGGGGGGTGGGGGGTTAATTACAAGCTGACCCAAACAACATGCAATTAATTAAAGGTGTGTGTGGGGGGTGGGGGGGGTTAATTACAAGCTGACCCAAACCACATGCAATTAATTAAAGGTGTGTGTGGGGGGTGGGGGGTTAATTACAAGCTGACCAAAACCACATGCAATTAATTAAAGGTGTGTGTGGGGGGTGGGGGTTAATTACAAGCTGACCAAAACCACATGCAATTAATTAAAGGTGTGTGTGGGGGGTGGGGGGTTAATTACAAGCTGACCCAAACCACATGCAATTAATTAAAGGTGTGTGTGGGGGGTGGGGGGTTAATTACAAGCTGACACAAACCACATGCAATTAATTAAAGGTGTGTGTGGGGGGTGGGGGGTTAATTACAAGCTGACCAAAACCACATGCAATTAATTAACGGGGGTGTGGGGGGGGGGGGTTAATTACAAGCTGACCAAAACCACATGCAATTAATTATCAGGGGGTGTGGGGGGGGGTGGGTTAATTACAAGCTGACCAAAACCACATGCAATTAATTATCAGGGGGTGTGTGGGGGGGGGGTGGGTTAATTACAAGCTGACCAAAACCACATGCAATCAATTTAAAAATGAGGGTCAAGGGGGGTGAAAGGGGTGAAAGGGGGGGTGAGTAAAGCAGTACAATGGAGCTGGTAATATACATTTTTAAACAAAGAAAGTGACTAGGCTAGGGGTGTTTAGGGGGCCAAGCTTCCATGCTGGGGAGGTTGGTGCAAGGAAATATGCATGTGACCCACTAAATAATACAATCTTAAAGCTATTTCGATAAGTCAACCATAAAATACTAGACAAAAAACCAAAAAAAAAAAAAAAAAAAGGAATAGGGGACATTCATAGAATAGTCCTATCATGGAAATTAGCTAATGATGACATTGATGCACTACATTAGCAAACATACAAGACATAGGTAATTTTAAAAGAGAAGACTTACCTTAATGTATTCCTCCTGCAGGACGTGGATAATGGCAGAACAGGTCTCTGGAATAATGAGCCCCAGAGCCTGGGGGGAGATGCCTGTCGTGAACTTGAGGTCCTGCAAGCTTCTCCCCGTCGCCAAGTAACGCAACGTGGCGACTAGCCTCTGCTCCGCACTGATGGCTTGCCGCATGCAGGTATTCTGCCTGGTAATATAAGGGGACAGCGAAGCCAACAGACGGTGAAAAATGGGGTCCGTCATCCGGAGATAATTCCTGAAATCATCAGGATTATTCTCACGGATCTCACGGAGCAAAGGCATATGCGAGAATTGGTCACGCTGGCGCAACCAATTCTTGGTCCATGAACTCCTCCTCACCCTGTTCATGGACTGGGCTCGTGCCAAGGTGTTAACCGCAACACCGAGCCCCTGCACAGCACGAACTCGTTCCCGAGTACGTCCACACTCCATGGCTTCAAAACGGTCGGCTGATCAAACAAACAACTTAACAGAACGCACTGAAGAACAGCAAGGCCTATGAAGAACGACCTGAAAAACAGGAACGAGCGGACCAGAACGGCCTGAGAACAGGTAGGAACTGATCCACACGCACTGAAAGCCAGATACAAACCTCACAAGCACAAACTGAACGGCAGAAGCGAACGAATTAAGCAGAAGTCTGAGAAGCGCGAATCGTCTCTAACCAAACGTCAACTAACACGCGATACACACGAGATCAGCTGACGGTGCCCAAAGGGTGTCGTTTGGGATCTCGAGCTTCCTTTTTCTAGTCCCGTCGTACGTGCTGTACGTCATCGCGTGAACCGCCGGACTTTTTGCGTGATCGTGTGTGGTCAAGTCCGTTCGCTTTTTAGTCCAGCGTACCTAGCGGGAAAGTCCAGCGGATTGTCCGCTGGACTTAGGTCCGCCGGGAAAAGTCCGTACGTGTGTACGAGGCAATACACACGCTCAGATTTTCCAATGACTATTTCCGTCGGATCATTTCCGTCGGAATTTGTCTGAAGCTGGTGTTGCGTACACACGGTCGGACAACGTTGTCGGAATTTCCGGTCTTCGAGAACGCTGTGACGTAAGCCGTGTTCCACAAGACTATAAAAGGGAAGTTCAGCACCACGTCCGGCACCCGTTGGGCTCCTTCTGCTGATTTATCGCGTGTTAGTAGAAGTTTGGTTAAATTCGATTTGCGCTTTTCAGTTTTCAGACTCAGATCATTACTGCTCTTCAGTTTGTGCTTGTTGTGCGTATCTGTTTATCGGTGCGTGTAGTCAGTTCGCATTTGTTGGTCATTGCGGCCTATATCTTGATATAGGACGCTTTGATTTTCACTGCTTATTGTCTGCTCGTTTCTGGTATTCATTTCGTTCTTTCAGGCCTTGCTGTTTATCAGTGCTTTCTGTTTGTCCGTTCTGACCAGCCGACCGTTTGTGAGCTATGTTTCGTGTACGTACTCGTTGTAGAGTTCGTGCTGTGCAGGGGCTTGGTGTCGGGCTTTTAGCTTTGACCCAAGACCAGTCCATGAACAGGGCGAGGAGGAGTTCATGGACCAAGAATTGGTTGCTTCAGCGTAACCAATTCTCGCACATGCCTTTGCTTCGTAAGATCTGTGAGAATAATCCTGATGCTTTCAGAAACTTTCTCAGGATGACGGACCCCGTTTTTCACCATCTGTTGGCTTTGCTGACCCCTTTTATCAGCAGGCAGGATACCTGCATGAGGCAAGCCATCACTCCGGAGCAGAGGCTTGTTGCCACGTTGAGGTACTTGGCGACAGGGAGAAGCCTTCAGGATCTGAAGTTCTCCACAGGTATCTCTCCCCAGGCTCTGGGAATCATTATTCCAGAGACCTGTTCTGCTATTATCCAGGTCCTGCAGGAGGACTATATTAAGGTAACATTTCTCCTTTACTATTCCCTTCTATGTATGCTCTGTTTGCTAATGTCTTGTATTTTTGACCTCCTTCCCTAATTACCATGATTTCAATATGCTCTATTATGCTGTGCCCCTTTTGTCCTTCATGCATTTTTGCCTTCATTTACCTCCCCAGCATGCTCTTCTGGCCCAATATACACCTATGGCCTAGTCACTTAAGCAATGTATTTTGTCTGTTCCATAGTATTGGTTTCCCCCAAACACCCCCTAAAATATGCACAAATGTTTTCTGTGTGTTTTACTTCATGCAGAGTCCCCTTTTTTTTTTTGGTGTGCCAAACTCATTAGGAACCCCCTCTCCCCTAACTGCTCGGTCAGATGATACCAATCCTCTATCTGCTGGCTTTGCCAAGCTCAATACACACTATATACCTACCTCTTTATAGTGGTCATATTTAGGGATGCCTAATGACACTGACACTGATCACGCTCCCTGTAATCGGGAGCCGTGATCAGTGATGTGTCAGACACAGCCCCTCCCCCCACAGTTAGAATCACTCCCCAGGACACACTTAACCCTTGCAGCGCCACCTAGTGGTTAACCCCATTCACTGCCAGTCACATTTTTACAGTAATCAATGCAATTTTTTAGCATTGATCGCTGTATTAATGCCAATGATCCCAAAAATGTGTAAAAATTGTCCGATGTGTCCGCCATAATGTCGCAGTCACTGATCGCCGCCATTACTAGTAAAAAAATAATAATAATATAAATGTAAAAAAACGATCCCCTATTTTGTAGACGCTATAACTTTTGCACAAACCAATAAATAAACGCTTATTGCGATTTTCTTTTTACCAAAAATATGTAGAAGAATACATATCTGCCTAAACTGGGGAAAAAAATGTTTTTTTATATATTTTTTGGGGATATTTATTATAGCAAAAAGTAAAAAATAATGTGTTTTTTTCAAAATTGGCGCTATTGTTTTGTTTATAGCGCAAAAAATAAAACCACAGAGGTGATCAAATACCACCAAAAGAAAGCTCTATTTGTGGGGAAAAAAGGACGTCAATTTTGTTTGGGAGCCATGTCGCACTACCACGCAATTGTCAGTTAAAGCAACGCAGTGCCGAATCGTAAAAAATGTGCTCTAGTCTTTGGCCAGCAAAATGGTCCGGGGCTTAAGTGGTTAAGGAAGGCCTGGATTCTTTCCTAAATGCACACAATAAAACTGGGTACTTAACATTTATAGGTAAAGTTGATCCAGGGAAAATCTGATTACCTCTTGGGGGTCAGGAAGGACTTTTTTCCCCTGCTGTAGAAAATTGGATCATGCTTTGCTGTTTTTTTTTTCCTTCCTCTGGATCAACTGTGGGTATAGGATTGGGTATATGGGCTTGTTTGATATTGTTTGATATTTTTATGATTGAACTAGATGGACTTTTGTCTTTTTTCAACCTGACTAACTATGTAACTATGTAACTACATGGTATAACTCGCATGGCTGCTAACAAGACGTAAGCCATTAGCTTACGCTCATGTTTGGAGATTCCTGGGAAAAGAAAACCTAGAAAATAATGGATAGCATGTAAAGGTATATCCACATTCAAAAGATTTTGCAATAGAATCTGAACATAACACCAAAAAGGTTTAAGGATGGCACATTCCCCAAAAATATGGTAATGGGTACCAATATCACTAAAACATCTCCAGGATTATCTTGAGACGTTAGGGTCACGAGCGTTAAGAATATTAGGGGTCCTATACAAAAACATAAGAACCTTGAAGGACGTTTCTCTTTCTGCACCACACAGAGTAAAACTTTGGAGGTGGAGTCACAAATTTTACCCCATTGTACAAGGGAAATAGGTTTGTGAAGGATACGGGACCATTTACTCATATATGCATGGCTGGACTCACTGGATTAGACTCATGGAGTAGTCCATTGATAGAGGAGATTAAATGAGGTTTGTAAGCCCATACAGTGCCTTGCAAAAGTATCCACCCCCTTGGCATTTTTCGTGTTTTGTTGCCGCACAACCTGGAATTAACATGAATTGTTTGAGGATTTGCATCATTTAATTTACAGAACATACCCACAACTTTGAAGATGTTTTTTTTTTTTATTATTGTGAAGCAAACAACAAATAGGACAAAATAACAGATAAACTGCATAACTATCCCCCCCCCCCCCCCCAAAGTCAATATTTGTAGAGCACCCTTTTGTGGCTATCACAGATGCAAGTTGCTTTGGATAAGTATCTATGAGCTTGCCACATCTTACCGCTGGGATTTTTGCCCATTCCTCCTTGCAAAACTGCTCCAGCTCCTTCAAGTTGGATGGTTTGCACTTGTGAACAGCAATCTTTAAGTCTGAACACAGATTTTCTATTGGATGGAAGTCTGAGCTTTGACTAGGCCATTCCAACACATTTACATGTTTCCCTTTAAACCACTCAAGTGTTGCTTTAGCAGTGTGTTTGGGGTCATTGTCCTGCTGAAAGGTGAACCTCCATCCTACCCCAGTTGAAGCCTACAGGAGGCGAAACATGTTGGGTTAGATGTCTACCTAAGCCACTTTTTTATCTTCTTTTGCGCAAAGAAAAGTGTTTTTAATATTTTTACCTAATAGACACCAATTGAAAAAAATTGGGTTTTTCACTATGAGGAGTTGGCTCTCTCTTTTCTTTTTTTCTTGCCTGAGCCGCCGTGGATGAGGACCCTTACAAGAAGTTTTGTTGCTTTCCATTTGCCACCTGGCTTTTTCAACAAGCTGTAGGTAAGTGACCACACTTTTGCTTGGATAATGCTCCAGTCAAGCTGGCAGATTGCAACATATCTACTACCCATCCGGTGTACCCAGCCTAAGCCTTACTGACTCACACCGAGAGGTCCGTGAGTCCAACAGTTCCCGTAAGGGTACACATCCTTTTCTTCATTTAGAATTTATTAAGCTGACCGTACACCTTGAGTACCCCCAGCGATATACTGCACCCTGTTGAGGACTTTGTAAACCTGACCAGATTATTTCAGTGGGAAAACATACCTTAAAAACAGGACTACCTTTATGTTTTATTCTGGACTAATCACAGCATGAGAGTACGATTGATGCGGTCGTTTTACTGTTGATCATCCCCTGTTGTTTTTACTACACCATTATTATATATTATGTTAGTTCTTGCTTTGGACTGATGAGAGGTCTATAAAGCAGTCAATTTTTTCTGCCCGCTCTCCTGGACGTGTCGTTCAGTTAGTTACATGCTAAGTAACAGATGCGATTTTGTTATCACAGTAATGGTGTTGCATTTTCTATTTAGGATACCCAATGTGTTATAGGTTTGAAAGTTTCTTTAATGCAACCCCTTCATCTACCTGTTCCACATTTTTGGACGTGACACCATAATATACCTTTCATGACGTTTTTTTAAGGACTGGAACCCTCTGTTTTGCTGCAACTTTGAGAAAAACCCATGTTGTATATAAATTTACGTTTCTGCACTAGAAGGAGATTGAACATGGGCCCGCTCTAACCAGGGGTCAATTTCCCTCCTCTCACTCACCATTTGGGCGAATCACTTGCTACTTCCCCTTACATTTGATTATTTCTGTCTACCTGTTTCTGTTACTGTTTTGTTTTCACTATTGTAACATTTTTGCACATACCAGTGGCGAAACCCTACTGGCACCCCCATTCACGGGGACACTTATCAAAGAAACTCCTGGCTCACAGTACTACCCACAGGCTGTTTATTCCTGTGGGGTTTCATGTGAAAACCAGGGACACTTGTTTGATTATCCGAGCGCTGCACTTGTTTTTAATATTTTTTGTACAATTCATGTCTAATTGTTGTGCTAGCTGCTACACTATATTTAGGTTTGGCGCAATATTTTTTCCACATAATTTTTGAACCTCCATCCTAGCCTAAAATCACACACAAAGTGGTACAGGTTTTGCTCAAGAATATCTCTGTATTTAGCACCATCCATCTTTCCCTCAACTCTGACCAGTTTCCCAGTCCCGACTGCTGAAAAACATCCCCACAGCATGATGCTGCCACCACCATGTTTCACTGTGGGTATGGTATTGTTTGAGTGATGTTGTGTATTGGGTTTGCGCAAAAGTGAGTACACCCCTCACATTTTTGAAAATAATGTGACAATTTTATGTGACAACACTGAAGAAATTACACTTTGCTACAGTTTGTAAAACAGCGTAAATTTGCTGTCCCCTCAAAATAACTCAACACACAGCCATTAACCTCCCTAGCGGTAACCCCGAGTCTGGCTCGGGTTCAGTTTTTTATGCCGAGAGCGGTAACCCCGAGCCAGACTCGGGCTGCATTGCAGGATACAGGGGGGAAGTTACTTACCTTTTCCCCTGGATCCTGCGATGTCTCCCCGCTGTGTGAGCGAGCCGTCCGCTCGCTCGATTCACACAGTTCCGGGTGCCGCCGATCTCCGTTCCCTGCGACGTTCCAACGCACGGGAGCGGAGATCGGGGCCAAATTTAAAAAAAAAATTTTCCTGAACTCCTCCCCCTGCTTTACTATATAAGATTGTCCCCTCATTCCATTCATCATGCTTGACAAAAGAGCGCAGCTACCATAACATTCGTAGCGTGCACGCTGAGAAACGCATCGCATTCTTATGACGTCACATCCCTTTGTTTTGGAATCCACACCGTGCGGCTGTTTTCCATCATCTCGGTTACTAGACAGGATTTTGGAGCTGCAGCATCATTATCAACAGGCTCTGCCTGCTCACCGCCCTACTGTTCCCTGGGATCTGATGTGCTGCACTTTGCCAGCGACAAGCGGACATTCTGTGACCTGTAGTCCCACCTGCTCAGCCCAGAGATGCACCCAACAAAACTTTCTTCCATGTGAGTGGATATTGTTTTAATAATAAAGTGTTTATGATTAGAGTTGAGCGGACACCTGGATGTTTGGGTTCGGCCAAACTTCGAAAAAAAAAGTCCGGGTTCGGGACTGAACTTGACCCGAACTTGACCCCGAACTCCGAACCCCATTGAAGTCAATGGGGACCCAGACTTTTGAACACTAAAATGGCTGTAAAAAAGTCATGGAAAGGGCTAGAGGGCTGCAAATGGCAACAAAATGTTGTTAAGAGCATGGCAAGTGATCTGCAAACAAATGTGGATAGGGAAATAACTTAAAATAACATAAAAAAATAAAAAATAAAAATAAAATGCTGGAGGCCCCCTTCTCAGCAGAAGAGGTACAGGAAGTCATTAAGAACCTCAGAAACTCAACAGCACGATGCTGCACATATGGTGGGAATACCCCAGAATACTCACTTTCTGGAAAAAATTATTCAATTTAATGGATAAGATAGTGGGAAAATAAAATACTTAAAAATTAAAAAAAATGAAAAAATTATAATCTTGACCTAGGAGGACGAAATTCAAATGGAGTAGGAGGTTGAGGTGGCGGTGGATGTGGCGGTGTAGGTGGAAGTGGCGGTGGAGGAGGACGAGGTAGCCAACACTGATTCAAAAATACAACATACATTCAAAAATGGCTGGGTAAGGCTAGTGGTGAATGATGTGTCGAATTCTGTCCCCCGTCGCATAGTGTCTGCCCTGTACTGCGCTTGCTCAGTACGTAGGACAAGGGGATTTCGAAACTCTCCGAAGACGATGCTCGGTGACTCCAGGTTCAAGCCACATCATCCGAGGTTGAAGCCTAGCCAATCGAGCCCGTGAAGGGCCCTGTTACTATGTGCTACCGTATGTCCACTTGGATGGTCGGGCTTGAACCTGCACTCACTGCGCAGGCGACGTTCATCTTTGGAGATTTTGTGAATCTCCTTGTCCTCCGTACTGCGCAAGCACTGCACCTGTGCAGTAAGTGGCTGGACACTATCCGATAGCAAGACAGTTTTTGTCAGAACACCGGTATATGTGTCTATTCTGCACAAGGTACGGCCAAGTCCTGTGGGATCCATGCCTGGTTCATTTTAATGAACGTGAGCTTGTCCACATTGTTTCTGGACAGGCGGCTGCGCTTGTCTGTGATAACGCCGGCCAGCACCTCCAAGGCGTAAAGGGCAAGCTCAGGCCATGTGCCCAATTTGGAGACCCAAAAGTTGAAGGGGGCAGACCCATCTTGCAGTACGTGTACGCGTGTGCACACATACTGCTCCACCATGTTGGTGAAATGCTGCCTCCTGCTAAGACGTTCCATCTCAGCTGGTGGTGCTGGTTGTTGTGGCGTGCTGACAAAGCTTTTCCACATTCCGGCCATGCTAACCCTGCCTTGCGAGGTGCTGGCGGTGCCCCGGCTGCGTTGGCGACCTCTTCCTCCTCCTCTGCCTTCGCCTTGTGCTTCCACCGTACCCCCGCTTCCAAGTGAGAATGCCACCAGCAGCGCATCTACCAGCGTGCGCTTGTACTCGCGCATCTTACGATCACGCTCCAGTGAGGTAATTAAGGACGGCATGTTGTCCTTGTAACGGGGATCCAGCAGGGTGGCCACCCAATAATCAGCACCAGTTAAAATGTGGGCAACTCGGCGGTCGTTGCGGAGACACTGCAGCATGTAATCGCTCATGTGTGCCAGGCTGCCCAGAGGCAAGGAAAAGTCCTCTGTGGGAGATGTATCGTCTGTGTCCTCTGTATCCCCCCAGCCACGCACCAGTGATGGACATGAGCTGGTCTGGGTGCCACCCTGCTGTGAACATGGTTCCTCCTCCTCCATCTCCTCCTCATCCTCCACCTCGTCATCCTCCAGAACTGTGCCCTTGCTGCCAGACAATTGTGTACCTGGCGCTTGTTGGTGCAGGAACCCACCCTCGTAGCCACTTGTAAATGACTGCCCTGAAAGCCTTGGAAATGAACCCTCTTCCTCCTCCTCCTCCTCCTCCTGTGCCACATCCTCTTCCATCATTGCCTGAAGCGTTTTTTTCAAGGAGGCATAGAACTGGGATAGTATCGCTGAGAACGGCGTCATCGGCACTGGCCATGTTGGTGGAGTACTCGAAACAGCGCAACAAGGCACACAGGTCTCGCATGGAGGCCCAGTTATTGGCGGTGAAGTGGTGCTGTTCCGCAGAGCGACTCACACGTGCGTGCTGCAGCTGAAACTCCACTATCGCCTGCTGCTGCTCGCACAGTCTGGCAAGCATGTGCAAGGTGGAGTTGACGGAGACGGTGAGCGGGAAGGCTGAAGTTACGCTGCAGCGCTGACAGGCGAGCAGCAGCAGGGTGAGAACGCCGAAAGTGCGCACAGACGGCCCGCACTTTCTGCAGCAGCTCTGGCATATCGGGGTAATTCTTAAGGAACCTCTGGACCACCAAGTTCAGCACATGCGCCAGGCAAGGGATGTGCGTCAAACCACCTAGGCCCAGAGCTGCTACGAGATTTCGCCCTTATCGCACACCACCAGGCCGGGCTTGAGGCTCACTGCCACCAACCACTCATTGGTCTGTTGTTCCATGTCCCTCCACAACTCCTGCGCGGTGTGGGGTTTTTACCCCAAACAGGAAAGTTTTAAAACTGCCTGCTGTCATTTAGCCCTGGCTGTGCTGAAGTTGGTGGTGAAGGTGTTACGCTGACCTGATGAGGAGGCGGTAAAGGATGAGGAGGCGGAGTAGGAGGAGTTAGCAACAGGAGGCAAACTGAAGTGCCCTGCAATCCTCGGTGGTGGAAGGACATGCGCCAAACTGCTATCCGTCTCAGGCCCAGCCGCCACTACATTTACCCAGTGTGCTGTTAGGGAGATATAACGTCCCTGACTGTGCTTACTGGTCCACGCATCCGTAGTTAGGTGGACCTTGCCACAGATGGCGTTGCGCAGTGCACACCTGATTTTGTCCCCCACTTGGTTGTACAGGGAAGGGAGAGCTCGTCTGGAAAAGTAGTGGCGGCTGGGCACGACGTACTGTGGGACAGCCAATGACATCAGCCTTTTAAAACTCTGCGTCTCCACCAGACGGAATGACAGCATTTCAAAGGCGAGGAATTTTGAAATGCTGGCATTCAGGGCCAGGGATCGCGGGTGGCTAGGGGGGTACTTCCTCTTCCGCTCCAGTGTTTGGGAAATAGAGAGCTGAACGCTTCCATGGGACATTGTGGAGATGGTTGGTGACCCAGGTGGTAGTGTTGCTGGCAGATCCTCTGTTTGCGGGTTGGCAGGTGTCACTGTCACTACAGAGGTGGATGAAGAGGCCGAGACTGCAGCAAAAGAGGAAGCAGGAGGAGCCAGAGACCTTTCTTAGTTTTTGCGGTGTCTACTCCACTGCATCTCGTGCTTTGCACTTAGATGCCTGGTCATGCAGGTTGTGCTCAGGTTGAGAACGTTTATGCCTCGCTTCAAGCTCTGATTGCACAGCGTGCAAACCACTCGTGTCTTGTCATCAGCACATTGTCTGAAGAACTGCCACGCTAGGGAACTCCTTGGACCTGGCTTTGGTGTGCTTGGTCCCTTGCTGCGTTGGGCAGTAGCAGACGTACTGTCTAGGGGACGGACGCTCCACTTTTGCACCCTGCTCCCTCTTCTGCTGTGCTGGTGGCTCTGTGCGACCACCGCCTCTTCCTCTGAACTACACTGGTCACCTGCATGACGTTGATTCCATGTGGGGTCAAGGACCTCATCGTCCTCCACATCATCTTCCACCCAGTCTTCACCCCTGCCCTCCTTGTCGGTCTGCACAATGGCGAAAGCAGCAGCAGTTGGCACCTGTGTTTCGTCATCATCCGAGACGTGCTGCGATGCTCCTCCCATGTACTCATCATGAAACATAAGTGGTTGGGCATCGGTGCACACAATCTCTTCCACTTCTGGGGCAGGGCTAGGTGGATGGCCCTGGGAAACCCTGCTAACAGAGTCATCAAAAAGCAGAAGAGACTGCTGCATGATTTGGGGCTCAGACTGATTGGCTGATTTGCAAGGGGGTGAGGTGAAAGACTGATGGACATCGGCTGCAGGTGCCAACTCTGAACTTTCATCAGGAGACTGGGTGGGAGACAATGTGAAGGAACCGGAGGCACTGCCAGCAACCCAATCTACTATCGCCTGTACTTGTCCTGGCCTCAACATTCGTACAGCCTCATTAGGCGCGCCAAAATACCGCTGCAGGCTCTGTCGCCTACTCGCACCTGAGGAAGGTGTTTCACTAGCACGTGTAGCTGGCACAGATCGACCACGTCCTCTCCCTGCAACAGGAGCGCCACCAGCAGCACCACGACCCGGGCCACGTCCCCTTTTTGATGATCTCCTCATATTTTCAAAATTTATGATCTCGCCCTAAATGGGTGTTTTTGTCAATATCAGAATACACGGATAGTGTCTAAAGCGTTTATGAAAACGCAGAAAATGCTATTGGGAAGAAAAAAAACACTGCAAAATTTAATTTTTTTGCAATGTTTTTCCAATATCAGAATACACGGATAGTGTCTAAAGCATTTATGAAAACGCAGAAAATGCTATTGGGAAGAAAAAAAACACTGCAAAATTTAATTTTTTTGCAATGTTTTTCCAATATCAGAATACACGGATAGTGTCTAAAGCGTTTATGAAAACGCAGAAAATGCTATTGGGAAGAAAAAAAACACTGCAAATTAAAAAATTTTTGCAATGTTTTTCCAATATCAGAATACACGGATAGTGTCTAAAGCGTTTATGAAAACGCAGAAAATGCTATTGGGAAGAAAAAAAACACTGCAAAATTTTATTTTTTTGCAATGTTTTTCCAATATCAGAATACACGGATAGTGTCTAAAGCGTTTATGAAAACGCAGAAAATGCTATTGGGAAGAAAAAAAACAGTGCAAAATTTAATTTTTTTGCAATGTTTTTCTAATATCAGAATACACGGATAGTGTCTAAAGCGTTTATGAAAATGCAGAAAATGCTATTGGGAAGAAAAAAAACACTGCAAAATTTAATTTTTTTGCAATGTTTTTCCAATATCAGAATACACGGATAGTGTCTAAAGCGGTTATGAAAATGCAGAAAATGCTATTGGGAAGAAAAAAAACACTGCAAAATTAATTTTTTTTGCAATGTTTTTCCAATATCAGAATACACGGATAGTGTCTAAAGCATTTATGAAAACGCAGAAAATGCTATTGGGAAAAAAAAAACACTGCAAAATTAAATTTTTTTGCAATGTTTTTCCAATATCAGAATACACGGATAGTGTCTAAAGCGTTTATGAAAACGCAGAAAATGCTATTGGGGAAAAAAAAACACTGCAAAATTAAATTTTTTTGCAATGTTTTTCCAATATCAGAATACACGGATAGTGTCTAAAGCGTGTATGTATGAACACGCAGAAAATGCTATTGGGAAAAGAAAAACACAGCAAAATTAAATTTTTTTGCAATGTTTTTCCAATATCAGAATACACGGACAGTATCTAAAGCGTGTATGAACACGCAGAAAATGCTATTGGGGAAAAAAAAAACACAGCAAAATTACATTTTTTTGCAATGTTTTTCCAATAGCAGAATACACACAGACTATGGTGTATCTCTTACTATATGCAGTGTTGGTCCTAATGGTGCACTGAACTTGCAGGTAAAACTTTTATATTTTGTCTGGCACTGGCCTCATGGCACTGTTAAAAGACTGTGCACTGCACCCCAGCCAGGGTACAATTGATTTAGGAATCTCTTCAATAATTCTCTCTGCCTCTTTCTTTTCCTTAATAAAGAAACTCCCTACTCTACTCTAGCTATCTAGATCGCTCACTGATCTAACTAATTTGAAGAAAATTAAAGGAATGTGGACTGACTGACTGACTGACTTTATCACACTAACTCCTAAAATCCTCTCTCTTAGCAGCACAGGAACCTGTCTATAGCAGAATGACGCTGTGTGCTGTGTGTCTGGACTATATATAGAGGCTGGGTCACATGCTGCACTGCCCAATCACAGCCATGCCATTAGTAGGCATGGCTGTGATGGCTTCTAAGGGCACACTAGGGAAACTAGCGTCGATTGGCTGCCCTGCAGCTGTAAAAAAGGCGCCAATACATCGCCTAAAACCGGACCCGAACCCGAACTTACAGCCAATAGTTTGGGTTCGGGTCCGGGCCCCGGACCCCGGACACCCAAAAGTCCGGTACCCAAAAGTCCGGTACGGTTCGCTCAACCCTATTTATGATATATACGCAGAGGAGACCCTCTCCTTGTTTTCTTTCAGTGGGAAAGAATTCGACAAGAAGGAGGTCAGTTGTACCTGGGGCGTGGGCTTAGAGTAAAGGGCTTGAAAAGCTTGAAGAAAAGGACCTGAGAAACCATAATGGGAGAGGACAGTGAACATTTAAGGCCAATGAAGTCTATCAAATGTTTTTTGGGCATCTAAACTCAGGATAAGGGCAGTTTGATTTGTTCTATTTAGGAGGTCAATGAGGTCAATAGTACGCTCAGCAGGAATTGGGGGGATTTTTTTTGGTTCTCTATTTTTCCCATGTGTCATATGTTGTGTCAGTTGCCTTCAGGAGACAATCTGTATGACTCCCAGAGCTATAGGTGCTGCAGAAGAGGAGTGGAAGTCCTGGAAGATAGACGCAGACTGGAGCTGCCGGATTAAGTGTCCACCATCTTAAAGGTCGCGCATGCACCCCCCCAGATTAGGTCTTACTAATGATTTGTACAGGCAAACTGGTATCTCTCTCTCTCTGCAGTCCATACCTCTTTTAATACAGGAAAGGAGTTTTTACGCTTCGGAAAACACAGCTTGGCATTGTATGCTATTATTAAGCTTATGATCTGCCAGAACACCCAGATCCTTCTCCACCATTGATTCACTCAGTTGTACTCCCCCTTAGTATGTATGATTACATTACATTTATCAAAATGAAAGCTCTTTTGCCACACAGTTGCCCAATTAAACAATTCATTGAGGACTCGTAAGTTTGAGACACCCTGTAACAATGTTATTCCACTGCAATGCTTTGTGTCATCTGCAAAAACTGAAATGGTACGTTTGGACTCTCCGCAAGATCACTTTTATGGGCGGCGGGAGAGGTGCCTTCCTTCCGTGTCCCGGGTGTCTCCCGCTTACCTGAGCTGTTAGAAGCTGCGGAAACGATCCGGTCCTGTGGCCTGATGGGCAGGAAGTCAAGTGAGGGCATGATGGCCCCAACTCGACTCTATGCCCTTGGAGGACTAGAGCGATGCCAAACCTCACTTCCACCCAACGGCCTTAAAGGGACAGTTTTTTTTAAGGGATTGTTACATTCCTTCTAATAGGAATAAAAGTAATTACATTTTTTTTTTTTAAAGAGACATTTTCAAAATAAAAAAATAAAAAGTAAAATAAATAAGAAAAAATAAAATAAAAATGTTAAGTGCCCCGTCCCTCCGTGCTCATGCACAGAAGCGAACGCATACGTAAGTTGCGCCCACATATGTAAACGATGTTCAAATTACACATGTGAGGTATCGCCACGATCATTAGTGTGAGAGTAATAATTCTAGCAGAAGACCTCCTCTGTAACTCAAAACAGGTAACCTGTAAAAAAATTTAAACTTCGCCGATGGAGATTTTTAAGTGTCAATGTTTGTCTCCATTCCACGAGCGGGTGCAATTTTGAAGAATTACATGTTGGGTATCAATTTACATGGCGTAACACTTTCTTTCACAATATGGGAAAAAAGTTGGGTTAACTTTACTGACTTATTATTTTTTTATTAAAAAAAGTGTATTTTTTACAAAAAAATTGCGTTTGTAAGACCACTGCGCAAATACGGTGTGACATAAAGTATTGCAACAGCCGCCATTTTATTCTCTAGGGCAGGGCTCAAAATTTCAAGTCCTGAGCTACTAGCCAGGTCTCAAGGGTTACTCGCCACCAATTTCCCCACCCAACCCTTACCCCGTCCTGCCCCCAATCACGCCATCATAAATTATCTCATTGCAGCGTAGCCTGTGCCCATCATTGCAGCCTCACCGTGCCCACCATTGCAGCCTCACCATGCCCCCATTGCAGCCTCACCGTGCCCCCACATTGCAGCCTCACCGTGCGCAGCCTCATTGTGCCCCCAAATTGCACCCTCACTGTGCCCCAAATTGCACCATCACTGTGCCCCAAATTGCACCATCGCTGTGCCCCAAATTTCACCATTGCCGTGCCCCAAATTGCACCATCGCAGTGCCCCAAATTTCAGCCTCGCCGTGCCCCCAATTGCAGCCTCGCCGTGCCCCCAATTGCAGCCTCACTGTGCCCCCAATTGCAGCCTCATCGTGCCCCCAATTGCAGCATCACCGTGCCCCCAATTGCAGCATCACCGTGCCCCCATTGCAGCATCACTGTGCCCCCATTGCAGCCTCACTGTGTCCCCAATAGCAGCCTCACAGTGCCCCCAATTGCACCATCACCGTGCCCCCAATTGCACCATCACTGTGCCCCAATTGCACCATCACCGTGCCCCAAATTGCACCATTACCATGCCCCAAATTGCAGCATCACCGTGCCCCCAATTGCAGCATCACTGTGCCCCCATTGCAGCATCACGTGCCCCCATTGCAGCATCACTGTGCCCCCAATTGCAGTCTCACTGTGCCCCCAAATTCAGCCTCGAAGTGCCCCCAATTGCAGTCTCACAGTGCCCCCAATTGCAGTCTCACAGTGCCCCCAATTGCACCATCACCGTGCCCCAAATTGCACCATCACCGTGCCCCAAAGTGCACCATCACCGTGCCACAAATTGCACCCTCACTGTGCCCCCAATTGCAGCCTCACCGTGCCCCCAATTGCAGCATCACCGTTCCCCAAATAGCAGTCTCACAGTGCCCCCAATTGCAGCCTGACAGTACCCCTAATTGCAGTTTCACAGTTCCCCTCAATTGCAGCCTCACAGTGCCCCCAATTGCAGCCTTGTGAGGGTGGACAGATCATGATGAGTTAGATGCGAGCCAAGGGATCACCGAGCGGCAAAACACGGCGTAACAGCTGACATTGAGACTGTCTCCTCTCTGCTCACTCTCACACAGCCCCGCCTCCTCCTAACCCCGCGCCTGTAATAGACAGAACAGGGGATGCATTCTGTCTATTACAGGCATGCGGTTAGGAGGAGGCGGGGCTGTGTGAGAGTGAGCAGAGCGGAGACAGTCTCAATGTCAGCAGTTACGGCGTGTTTTACCGCTCGGTGATCCCGCGGCTCACATCTAACTTCCATGCATTCTTCCACCGGGAGAACGGCTCCCGATCAACTCCGCCCGCCGGCAGTGGTCGCCCTCCCCCCCACTCCCAGGCAGCCCAGTTCCTCCCCAGCACTCATTTTCCACTTGCAAAATGCGAGTGGAAAATTTAAGGGCTGCTCTAGGGTAAATGAATAAAATAAATAATGCTTAGGGGTTCTAAGTAATTTTCTAGCAAAAATAAAAAAAATTTACTTGTAAACAACCAAAAATAGGCTTGGTCCTTAAGTGGTTAATAAAGGGTAACACATATAAACATTACGGATAAGGCACAGCTTCCAAAAAAGATACAGTCAGGCACATCTAAGAGAGCACAGAAATCCATAGATATCGCAGAAAAAAATATGGCAGAGTCACCCAAAGGGTACGCACAAAAGAGAAAAAATTATCAGTGGAAGCAGCAGAAGGAAAACTCAACAGGCAGAACAAACAAACTCCAAGGGCAGGAAAAACAAGTTCCTGTAAAAGTGCAGGAGCAATACATGAGTAGAGGAACCACTGAGAAACTTCCTTATGAGTATTCAGTCATTTGTGGCCTTATGAGAGGAGGCTCTTGGTCTTCGCTTATGCCCTTGTTTCTGCCACTGCGTGGCAAACGGTAACCCAGGAGTAGTTGGAGTAAATGGCCAGTCAGGCAGGAGGACTTGTGGTAGCTCCAAAGTGCTAACGAAGGTTGGTAGGTCTCCTAAGGTGCTGAACAATGCTGTTTTGCCCTCATGGTGAAGCCAGAGATGGAAAGGAAAACGCCACTGATATTTCTGCAGGAGTTGCGTGAGCGGTTTCAATCTCTTTTGCATAGCCAACATTTGACGGGAAAGATCTGGAAGAAGCATGACTGGAGTGTCATTGAAGAGTATAGTATCTTGAGTGCTGGAAGCACCCATGATGGCCTTCTTGATCATGTAGAAATTAGCCCTACAAAGGGTGTCACATACAAAAGAGAGATCTGGATTGCGCAGATCGGATGTCCTGTGAACACAATGCAATTCGATGAGGTCCTCCTTAGGTTTTTGTAGAAGTTGGTTAAAGATGGCCATGGGCAAATCTTTGGGTTCCATGGCTTCAGGTATGCCGCTAATTCTTATGTTATTGCGGCGATTCCTGTTTTCTATATCATCCTGCTGGTAGGAAAGTTGCTGCAGCATAACAGTGTGTGCATTAAGAATTTCCTCATAAGATTTCACAGCAGTAGTGTTTTCTATATCTTCAATTCGGACCCCAATATCCCGCTTAAGCTCAGAGATCTCCGGTCTGTAGGTATTTTCAATCCTCTTAACACAATGTTCAAAGTCTGCCTTAGTGGGCAGTGATCTAATGTAGCTGTGCAGGGACTTAGGCTGGAATTCCATGTCCCATCCATCCCCAGAGCCCAGTGAAGTGTGAGAGTGGCTCCTAGAATGCCTGGAGGATCAATCCTGACCCTCAGGAGAGGAGTTGCGGGCATGAGAGCTCACCTGAACATCCAGGGCCAACTCAGCCAGCGACATCTATGATTCTCGCTGGCGCTGGGCTGTGGCCGAAAATCGGATGAAGAAGTGCCCCAAATCTTCTCCTGGGTGACTTCCACCTGCTCCCTTCTGGTCCCTGGGTACAGGCGGTGGGAGTGGGTTTAACGACGGTGATAAGCCCTGCAGATCCATGAGGTTCGGGAGCTGAGGAGAAGCATGTCCTACAGCTCCATACGCCAAGTCACGCCTCAAGCATTCCTGTTTAAAGAGAAAAGCAGAGAAAGCATAAACAGTGGTCATCCAACTAGATTACAACAATAGGAAAAGGGTAACTGTAAGCGAAAAGTGTCATGTATCTGGGTGTCTTCGACCCGGGATGTTCCTGGTCCCCCAGCTGCAGTCTTACCTGTTGTGCCACAGAGGAGCTCTGGAGTTATTGCAATGTTCTCCCAGCTTGATGCATTGCCTTGGCCTCACTAGCCCCACTTTCTGACAGCTGCGGACAATGCACTATCAAGCAGCCCATAAATAGCAGCACTTTCTGTTACTCAGTGCCCTTTTGTTTGAACTTACTCCCTGGGTGTGTTGATAGCTCTTTGATTTTGATTACCATGCATTGAACCTCTGCTGAATTCTTGACCATTCTCCAGTCTGCTGATTTGGTACTTCACCGCCAGCTCGTGTATGACCTCCGCCAGCCTGACCATTCTTTGGATTTCAAATTTGTACCGCTTTGCCTGATCTGTTGCCTACTTTACCTGACTGACTACGTTTTCGTCAGAATCCTCAGCATACAAGCTACATACAGGTATCTTACATTACAAATAGACCACAATGGCATTGGACCCTGCTGAGATTGTAAAGGAGATTTTGTCTCTGGGACAATTGATTGGAGCTCATGAACAGCATCTTTCCTCTCTGATTTTAGAACTGTGTGCTATGCTTAAATCTTGGTTGCCTTGTACCTCTTCACAGGTTCAGACTCCAGATCCTACTCCTGCTCTAATCCAACCACCTCTTCTGTGCCACCAAAACTTCTGTTGCCTGAAAAGTTTGGTGGTGATACTGAGGACTGTGTATACAGATTATCCCTGCGCCACCAAAAACAGAAATAGAGCAAAGTGACTGCTGCACACACTGGGGCAAATGTCTGAAGCCAAAGGTAGATTGTATTTTAGGTAGTGGTGCGCTGTATAGAACAATCCTAGATATGCTAGATGGAGCTAGCTAGATAGGCAGCAAAAGGTAGGTGTGGATGATGGTAAAGCCAAAGCGATGTCTGTAACCTGAACGGTTGCAGCCTTAATCCAGTGCAAATATCGCAAATTTTAAAAAAGAAAATACATAGTAAAACCTAGTGGTTAAAAATGACTAGTGCAGTGTGCACTGTGGTAAATGAAGGTAAAATCTCAACGAATATGATAAGGTGTCCAAGTGATAAAACAACATAAATTGATAATCCCAGTGGGTGTATAGCAATGTGGAATCCCTAAAATGAAGTAGATGGATAAAGTGCAAAGTGCTGGAATAGAAAAAAAGAAAGAAAATGGACACTGATCCAAGTTTCAGCAGTGTCTTGGTGCTGAAAGTGAAGCCTAAGATTGGCTAGTGATCCTCAAAAGTAGGATATTTTGTGACAAAGAAGTTACACAAAAAATGAAACTTATATTTAAGACCGGGTAAGCGAAGCTCCCTAAACATAAAGATGTATTCAAAAGTCCAGATGGAGCATACTCCTAAGGTGATCAGTGCAAGTATGGGTGAGGGGGAACGTGAAAACTGGTTTCCTATTTAATCCAGTGAAGGAAACCAATAATATAAATAAATAAAACCAATAATTTAAATAAATAGATCTGTGACTGTGTGGCACACACCGTATTCACAACGGTTAATACACAGTTGAAGTGATGTAAGGTTTTAGGTGCAATGTGACATAAATTGAGTCCAACATAAAAATAAAGTGCGAGTGCTTGATAGCTGTGTGGGACGGTAGGTGATCCGTGCGTTCTCCTTCGTGCAGAATAAATGGATGGGTGTCCCCTTACCTTACAGCTGTAAGGTAACAGCGTGTAGCGGAGATCTTGTTTGGGTCCTTGGTCGGCGTTCCTGGTGTACTGCCCTGGGTCCTACCCTGCCTATAGTATGCGGTCCTGCCTCTTTGTATGTGTCCACAGTGGGGGAACTCGCCAGTAGTATAGGTTTTTAGGGAAGAGATGAAGGAGACCTCATAGTGCAGTATTCCAGTATAAAACAGCGTTTTAATGGTATACAAAAAAGGTACTCACATTTAGCAAACAATACAATAAGCGATGTAAAAACGAGCTGCGGGCTCATATGACGTCACTTCCGGTGTCACAGTCCCGACGCGTGTTCGTCACGGTCACGTGACTTCATCAGGGGATACTGAGGACTGCAGAGGTTTTTTAAATGTTTGTCGTTTTCATTTCCGCAACAACCCAGTGACTTTTAGCACTTCCTCTGCCAAAGTGACTTTTGTAATCTCCTTGTCCTGGGTCACTCCTTACCTGCAACGCAATGATCCTGTGCTGAAAGACGCTGACAAATTTCTGGCTTCTCTCCAGACTGTATTTGACAGGCCAGATAGAACTTCTGCAGCTGAGTACTCACTTTTGGACATGCAGCAAGGTACCAGGTCTGTGGCACAGTATGCTATTGAGTTCCGAAGCCTGGCTGCTGAGATGAATTGGGACTCAAGGGCTTTACTTGCCGCCTTCCAAAAAGGTTCTTACAGATCGCATCAAGGACAAATTAGTCTATAAGGATTCCCCAGAAGACCTTGAAAAATTCATAGAGCTGTGTGTTCATCTGGATGTCCGGTTTCATGAAAGGTGCCAAGAGAGACTAATGCCTCGTACACACGAAGGGACTTTCCCGCGGGATTGTCTGCTGGACTCGAGTCCGCCGGACAATCCCCCCGTGTGTGGGCGCCGCCGGACTTTTTGGCGCCAAAAGTCCGGCAGACTAGGTTTTAAGTTTTGTTTTAAAATTATCCGCTGGACTTGGCAGTCCGGCGGACAATCCCGCCGTTAGTATGCTAGTCCGCCGGACTTTTGAAAATGAACGGACTTGCCGATCATCGGAAAGTCCGTTAATTTAGCACGTGACTTCAGGTAGACGGAGCTAGCGAAGGCAGTGAATGCCGCCGCGCTAGCCCCGTCACCTGGCATGGATTTAAAGGTCCCCCCCAAATCCATCTCAGACCCTTATCCGGGCACGCAGCCCGGCAGGCCAGGAAAGGGGTGGGGACGAGCGAGCGCCCCCCCCTCCTGAGCCATACCAGGCCGCGTGCCCTCAACATGGGGGGTGCCCTGGGGAAAGGGGGGCCCCCCACCCCAAAGCACCTTGTCCCCGTGTTGATGAGGACAAGGGCCTCTTCCCGACAACCCTGGCCGTTGGTTGTCGGGGTCTGCGGGCGGGGGCTTATCGGAATCCGGGAGCCCCCTTTAATAAGGGGGCCCCCAGATCCCGGCCCCCCACCCTATGTGAATGAGTATGGGGTACGATGTACCCCTACCCATTCACCTAAGGTGTAAAGTGTAAAGAAAAAAAACACACAGTTTTTAAAAAATATTTTATTGCACTTCTCCAGGGGTCTTCTTCCGTCTTGGGGGGTCTTCTTGCCGGACTCCTCCGCTATTTACTTAGCTCTTTTACCGAGCAGAGGAGGCCAGCTACCTTCTTCGTCGTCGACGCCGTCGTCTGAGGGTCTCGATCCGCCTTCGGGGGTCTTCCGGGGTCTCTTATGTTCTTGCCGCTGCGCCTTCTTCTTCTTCTTCTTCTTCTTCTTCCTCTTCCGGGGCGGGGTCACCATGTGACATGAGAATGTGACCCTGTCCCCTTGTCCCTATATAAGTCCCAGCACAGCGCGGCTCTGGCATTCCGGCCAGAGAGAGCGACGGGTCAACATCGGAAGAGGAAGAAGAAGAAGAAGAAGAAGAAGAAGAAGGCGCAGCGGCAAGAACAGAAGAGACCCCGGAAGACCCCCGAAGGCGGATCGAGACCCCCAGACAACAGCGTCGACGACGAAGAAGGTAGCCGGCCTCCTCTGCTCGGTAAAAGAGCTAGGTAAATAGCGGAGGAGTCCGGCGAGAAGACCCCCCAAGACGGAAGAAGATCCCCGGAGCAGTGCAATAAAATATTTTTTAAAAACTGTGTTTTTTTTCTTTACACTTTACACCTTAGGTGAATGGGTAGGGGTACATCGTACCCCATACTCATTCACATAGGGTGGGGGGCCGGGATCTGGGGGCCCCCTTATTAAAGGGGGCTCCCGGATTCCGATAAGCCCCCGCCCGCAGACCCCGACAACCAACGGCCAGGGTTGTCGGGAAGAGGCCCTTGTCCTCATCAAGATGGGGACAAGGTGCTTTGGGGGGGGGGGGGGGGGCGCAAGTCAGCCATCTCCACCTAACAGAGTCAGAGAAACAAAGGAGGCATGCATTGGGCCTATGCTTGTACTGTGGACTTAAAGGACATTTTTTATATGTCTGCCCTTCCCGTCCAGTAAAAGGCAGGGTCTAACCAGTGTTGGAGGAAAACCTGTATTCCTCTGGGCACATGATGGTGTGTTATCCGGTCATCCTGGTGTCACCATCACTCTTAAGACCTTGCAGTGTCATGTCTGGTGGCCTCATATGAAAAAAAGATGTTACTGACTATGTGGCTGCCTGTCCAACTTGTGCTGCTAATAAAGTACCCCACACACCCACACATTGCCTACTGGACTGTTACAACCACTTTCTGCATCTCGCCAGCCCTTGACCCATTTGACTATAGACTTCATTACAGAGTTACCCAAGTCTGAGGGCATGACTGCTATATGGGTCATAGTGGATCGCTTTTCGAAAATGTCTCATTTTGTACAGCTCCCTCGATTACTTGCAGGGGAAGCACTGTCTACCCTCTTCCTTTCCCATATTGTGAATCATCATGGCATATCTACCATTGTCATATCAGACCGCGGATCCCTGTGGGCTGTTTTACGTAGGGAGAACCATTAGGGCTCTCAGGGCACACTTCGGTGAGAATAGATGATTTATAGAGAAGGCTGTGATCATCATAGTGTCCCCAAACATTTTATGGATTATCACAATAAATCCACAGTAGGTCTCAAGGTATGGGTAATAGAACCTATCTCCAAGTCACTTCCTGCGGCCAAACGTTTTAAACGTTTATGCCAACAGGAATCTTTGTGGATTTATTCCCTGAGTACTTTGGCACCAGGGGGGTTGAATGCAGATATAGAAGTGCATACCCTCCTGTAAAACCCTACATGTCACATTATAGTCCCTGTCCATGCATACGGTGTGTATGTCAAAAAGTACCCTGAAAAAGGTTGACAGAACAATCACCAGAGGTTTAAGTTTTCAAATTAGAGATGTATGTTATTTATTTTGCCAAGTGGGGGAAGCTTTAAAGCTGACAATGATACCCCCATTTTGAGAGTATGGGGCCTGGTATAGTTTAACCCCTTCCATGGCAAGTCAGGTTGCAATATGCTGAACCATATTTGGGCAGTGATGTCACCACAATCCCACCATTTTGCTTACGTGACGTATGCTGTGCATACTTGCATATTGTGGTGGTGCCAGTTTGAGGAATTTAGTTCCACTTTAAACCACACCAAATAGTTTATATACATGGTGTCTTTTTTACTGCACATTTAAAGTAATTTTAGAAAAAAATTCCTGTTCCTTTAAAGCATGATCAATACCACATTGCTTTTGCAGTGTCATTTGTCCATTTCTATGTTCTAAAATACCTGGGTAATCCTGCTTGTTCCCGTGTCCCCTATGTGTACTGACCACGGTAATCATGGCTGCTAAAATTATAATCCTTACTACCTTCTTGCACAACTCCCCTGTGTGGTCACGTTACCTCCCTCTGCTGGCTGGCATACGTCAAAGGGGAATTTTAAGCCACTCCTGCTGCTCTCTGTAGATTAGGGAAGGCGAGCGGAGGGAGGCCAAAACAAGCTACATTTCAGAAATGACCCACAAAACATGACTGTGCTCATCCGTGTGTACATTTGGGGTCAGGGAAGCATGAGCACATGAACATCATTTTGCCAGCAAGGGATAGTAGACAATTCGCTACCTTGCTGGCCTGGCAAGTTCAACTTTTGTAAATCAGCTCCATCACATAAAATAAATATACATATGTCTCCTAATTTTATGCAATCTTATCCATGTTTTAGTAATTGGATCATTGCTTAAGCTTTAGCACTGATATCATGCATGCCTCAAGAAAGCAACAAAGCAGGAAAGCTTCCTTGTTAGCAAGGTATCTAGCAGATTAGCTTGGTAAACTGTATTCCCTAAATAAACAATATCAACATCAACTCTCAGTAGTTTACATAATCTCCTTACTTATGGCTATACAAGTCTCCTCCGGCACATTATGAAAGCTGCTTTCAGATCTTGTACAAATACTAAAGCCTGAAAGACTTAATAGTGTTTTTTTTTTTTTTTCTGGAAGGAATGATCCAGCTGTCTTGGATAAATCCCTGCTGAGTTCAGTGGATATACATGAACAAAAAACTCAGAATGTGCAGGACAAAGTAATTTTGCTTTCCAGACACTAGGCTCTATTGTTTAGTTTTAGCTAACAAAAGGAGACAGAGCTGATACAGTTATTTTATCATGCTAGTCTCATGGTACTTCATACATCACAACAATATAGAAGCAAATATGAAAGAAGAAGTGTTATTTTTTTGTTGTAGGTAAACTAATAAAAGAAAGAGACAAATAGAGAATAATGATAAAAAGAACACAATAGGGAACCTTTTTCCAAAAGTTCACCACATCTGTCTAAATAACATTGTCAAGCACCAGTATATATTACTGCAGATCTAAGTTAAAAACTAAAGGGAAGTCACTATACCCAAAGGGGCTAACTGAACAGGTAATTATTGAAGTGAAAGTTATATGCACAAAAATAAATATAGGCTATAGTTCTGGGTTACAGTGTAAAAAAAAGTATTAGGGAGAGACCTTAGAAAAGAAAGGCTAGCCCCATGTTTTTTACCTGCACTGGCAGTACACATAAACATAACTCTAGCACCTACCTACCTAAGGAAGTGGGTGCTACACAACCCCCAACACATCTTTAATTATATTGGGCATTGCAAATTACCACTTTCCTATGCAATTTTGCAAGGTGGTATTACATATACTTATAGCTGCTTGTCTTCTGATCATGAACAGTTAGAAGATGGTAGAGGTGCCCACATTTTCTGAAGTTATTCAAAGGGTTCACACATACTGCTCCTATGAGTACTTCATAGCAGACTGGTTGGTGAGTTGCGCTGGGAATTTTCTCTGGTTTTGCCTTTGTCCTTTCATGTGCTTCTTGCTGTGACGGCCAGTTAGAGGTGGGGGCAGGGGCCATCTCTTTGTTACTGGCGTATATTTATTTGGTCAGGGGACCCACTGGGCACCTTTGCTGCCATTGTGCTATGCGCTGGGTGTCCAGTGTGCCCCCTGTAACTTTAGGGAGAACTGGGCTACCTCCAGGCCCATCTGCCCCTCATCTATCCATAAAGGCCCATACACACGATCAGACTTTTCGACAACAACGGTCTGACTGACCTGTTTTATCGGACAATCCGACCGTCTGTATGCTCTATCGGACAATTGTTGTTGCCTTTTCAATGGACAAATGTTTGCTGTGCATACTCTTTTCGACAACAAATGTCCGATGGAGGATAATCCGATCATGTGTACACAAGTCCATCTGACTAAAGTCCAAAGTACAAACATGCATGCTCAGAACCAATGCTAAATATCAGCCAACAATAGCAGAAGTTGCCCAAAGGGTGGCGGTAAAGAGCTGAAAAAACACGTGATTTGGTGAAAGTTGGCTGAAAATGTTCTGCCGTGTGTATGCAGAACAAGTTCACGGCCAACGCCCATTCAGACAAAAATCCACGGAAAAGTCTGATGGAAGTCAGATCGTGTGTATGAGGCTTTAGAATGCATGTTCTCCCAATGTGGAGATGCTCATAAATTTTGTAGTGTTAGGACTGCAAGAAATACACAGAGTGCCGTGAAGAGGCTTTGCAGCTTATGCATGTGTTTGCAAATGTGTGCTAACTAAACCCCTGTTTTAACGCAGACTTTTGGACAGATTAATTTGGTTGGTAAGCAGACTGTTTGATGAGTTGAGCTGGGAATTTTCTCTGGTTTTGTCCTGAGTATTTCTTTGCAATATACATCCAAAAAAGAATGCTCTTCAGGAAAGAATGCAAATCATGGCTGACAGTATATGACCTTATCAACATAACAGAATGACTAGATTGAAGTATTGATACTGCTTTAGAGGTATTGCACCTATAGGTTCTTTTCAGACCTATCTGTTGTAGGTCAATTTCATGACCCATCCAATAGGGGTTCACTATTTGACAATTGGTTGCCTATTGTTTTTTCTTCTGTCTTTAGTTTATTTATTTATTTTTTTGTCTAAAGCACTGTATACCACAGCCTGGAACACCAAGTAGCATGTATGGAATGGAGCAAGGCCCCTACTGTTTTTTCACAATCAAAAGGTTTTTATTTAGAAAAAATTGCATACAGTAAGATTAACAAAGAGGCAGTTTAGAAGGCAAGTTACAGTCAAGTTAGGAGACATACAATGTCTCAACAATAAACCAACAGTAAGCATAACTTTTATGTATCGTACATTATGAATTATCATTGGAGAGTTCACTTGAACATTCATTGTTTGTATGAGGGTATGGGGGGGGGGTTGGAGGGGGGGGGGGGGTGAGGGGAGGTCTGTGAGGTGGGGGGGGGGGGGGGCAGAGGGGAGGGGGAAAAAAAATATATATAAAAGGGGGGGGGGGGCAGGAATGTCTTAAGTGTGTTTAGGATTCTGGTCAAGGTCGGTTCTTGTCTTTAACAGACACTAATAGGCTTATGGTTATTAGTGTTTGTAACACGTTAATTCAGTGATTTAGGAGGATAGGTTAATGTATTCCGTCGATAGCGTGAAAACTAACCAGGGCTGCCACTGTGATGAAAAGTTAGAACATTCTTCTTTTTTCATTGCAAGTATTTCTTCAATTCTGTACATATAGTTGGTCCTGTCCAGCCAGTCCTTGACCGTGGGGTGTGAGTGGTTTTCCAGTGCAAAGGTATTAGGCTTTTGGCTGCTGTAAGGAGGTGCCTGGTTAAGGACCTTTTGTATTTTCTGATTGAAAACGTGTTAATATGCAATAGACATGCAGCTGCGTCTAAAGTGATTTTTGTGTCTGTAATGTGCTTAATCCACCTGATAATTTGGTTCCAGTAGTCAAGGACTGGGGGACATTCCCACCAGAGATGTAAAAGAGTACCTGTGTCGTTGTTGCATCGCCAGCACACATCTGAGGCCTGAGGTGACCATTTTTTGGTCTTAACTGGTGTTATGTACCACTGCGTGAGGAGTTTGTATGAGATTTCTTGGTATTTTGTGCTGAGTGAGCATCTGTGTGCAAATATACACGCTTTATCCCATTGTGCGCTGGCGATTACAACCCCGAGTTCATTCTCCCATCTTTCTCTGTGTCTATTTCTGCTTTGTTTGGGTGAGTGGAGTAGCCATTTGTAGGCAAGGGAGGTTGTGTTGGTTGTTTGTGCGCCTTTGAGGCATATGTATTCTAGGGGTGTGAGTTTTTGGAAGTATGAGGGACGGTATTTGCTGTTTAAGAGGAAGTCCTGAACTTGTATATAGAACCAATAGTTTGAGAAGAAGTTTCCATATTCCATTTTGAGTGTCTCTAGGGATTTAATCTTGTTGCCAGAGATGCAGTGTTTGGCCAGAAGTTTGTGAGATTGTTCCTGAGTAGGGATGGGCCCGGTGCTCGATGCGAACCCATGTTCGCATCGAGCACCAGGTGTTCGCTCGCTCGGCGAGCCCAGAACTATTTTGGCCGCTCGAATCACGTTCGTGTGATGCGAGCGGCCCCGCAATGCATTGCGGCCGGCGCGGCCGGCGCAGTGCATTGCTGGCTGATGATTGGCCAAGCATGCACTGTGACCCCGCATGCTTGGCCAATCACAGCGCCGGAAACTCGAAGAGCCATAATTGGCTACAGGCAGGACGCCTGTAGCCAATTACAGCTCAGGGGCTTTAGTACACGCCCCCCCCCCCCTATAAAAGGCCGACACGCCGTCTGCGCCGGTCACATGCTGTTCCGGCGTAGATAGAGCAGGATAGTTCTGTGACACTCTGCTGGATTTAGTTAGTTAGAGAGATTTACTTAGAGAGATTGAGTTAGATAGATTCATTTAGAAAGATTGATTTAGAAAGAGGGGCTTGTAGTGTGTTCGTGGCAGGCAGGCAGAGCTCCTATATTTTGTTCCCAGAAGCACCTATAGGACTTGTAGTGTGTTCGTGGCAGGCAGGCAGAGCTCCTATATTTTGTTCCCAGAAGCACCTATAGGACTTGTAGTGTGTTCGTGGCAGGCAGGCAGAGCTCCTATATTTTGTTCCCAGAAGCACCTATAGGACTTGTAGTGTGTTCGTGGCAGGCAGGCAGAGCTCCTATATTTTGTTCCCAGAAGCACCTATAGGACTTGTAGTGTGTTCGTGGCAGGCAGGCAGAGCTCCTATATTTTGTTCCCAGAAGCACCTATAGGACTTGAAGTGTGTTAGTCCCATCACACAGAGATCATATATTTTGTTCCCAGAAGCACCTATAGGACTTGAAGTGTGTTAGTCCCATCACACAGAGATCATATATTTTGTTCCCAGAAGCACCTATAGGACTTGAAGTGTGTTAGTCCCATCACACAGACCTATATTTTGTTCCCAGAAGCACCTATAGGACTTGAAGTGTGTTAGTCCCATCACACAGAGATCATATATTTTGTTCCCAGAAGCACCTATAGGACTTGAAGTGTGTTAGTCCCATCACACAGAGATCATATATTTTTGTTCCCAGAAGCACCTATAGGACTTGAAGTGTGTTAGTCCCATCACACAGAGATCATATATTTTGTTCCCAGAAGCACCTATAGGACTTGAAGTGTGTTAGTCCCATCACACAGACCTATATTTTCTTCCCAGAAGCACCTATAGGACTTGAAGTGTGTTAGTCCCATCACACAGAGATCATATATTTTGTTCCCAGAAGCACCTATAGGACTTGAAGTGTGTTAGTCCCATCACACAGAGATCATATATTTTGTTCCCAGAAGCACCTATAGGACTTGAAGAGTGTTAGTCCCATCACACAGAGATCATATATGTTGTTCCCAGAAGCACCTATAGGACTTGAAGTGTGTTAGTCCCATCACACAGACCTATATTTTCTTCCCAGAAGCACCTATAGGACTTGAAGTGTGTTAGTCCCATCACACAGAGATCATATATTTTGTTCCCAGAAGCACCTATAGGACTTGAAGTGTGTTAGTCCCATCACACAGAGATCATATATTTTGTTCCCAGAAGCACCTATAGGACTTGAAGTGTGTTAGTCCCATCACACAGACCTATATTTTCTTCCCAGAAGCACCTATAGGACTTGAAGTGTGTTAGTCCCATCACACAGAGATCATATATTTTGTTCCCAGAAGCACCTATAGGACTTGAAGTGTGTTAGTCCCATCACACAGACCTATATTTTCTTCCCAGAAGCACCCATAGGACTTGAAGTGTGTTAGTCCCATCACACAGAGATCCTATATTTTGTTCCCAGAAGCACCTATAGGACTTGAAGTGTGTTAGTCCCATCACACAGACCTATATTTTCTTCCCAGAAGCACCTATAGGACTTGAAGTGTGTTAGTCCCATCACACAGAGATCATATATTTTGTTCCCAGAAGCACCTATAGGACTTGAAGTGTGTTAGTCCCATCACACAGACCTATATTTTCTTCCCAGAAGCACCTATAGGACTTGAAGTGTGTTAGTCCCATCACACAGAGATCATATATTTTGTTCCCAGAAGCACCTATAGGACTTGAAGTGTGTTAGTCCCATCACACAGACCTATATTTTCTTCCCAGAAGCACCTATAGGACTTGAAGTGTGTTAGTCCCATCACACAGAGATCATATATTTTGTTCCCAGAAGCACCTATAGGACTTGAAGTGTGTTAGTCCCATCACACAGACCTATATTTTCTTCCCAGAAGCACCTATAGGACTTGAAGTGTGTTAGTCCCATCACACAGAGATCATATATTTTGTTCCCAGAAGCACCTATAGGACTTGAAGTGTGTTAGTCCCATCACACCGAGATCATATATTTTGTTCCCAGAAGCACCTATAGGACTTGAAGTGTGTTAGTCCCATCACACAGACCTATATTTTCTTCCCAGAAGCACCTATAGGACTTGAAGTGTGTTAGTCCCATTACACAGACCTATATTTTCTTCCCAGAAGCACCCATAGGACTTGAAGTGTGTTAGTACCATCACACAGAGATCCTATATTTTGTTCCCAGAAGCACCTATAGGACTTGAAGTGTGTTAGTCCCATCACACAGACCTATATTTTCTTCCCAGAAGCACCCATAGGACTTGAAGTGTGTTAGTCCCATCACACAGAGATCATATATGTTGTTCCCAGAAGCACCTATAGGACTTGAAGTGTGTTAGTCCCATCACACAGACCTATATTTTCTTCCCAGAAGCACCTATAGGACTTGAAGTGTGTTAGTCCCATCACACAGACCTATATTTTCTTCCCAGAAGCACCCATAGGACTTGAAGTGTGTTAGTCCCATCACACAGAGATCCTATATTTTGTTCCCAGAAGCACCTATAGGACTTGAAGTGTGTTAGTCCCATCACACAGACCTATATTTTCTTCCCAGAAGCACCCATAGGACTTGAAGTGTGTTAGTCCCATCACACAGAGATCATATATTTTGTTCCCAGAAGCACCTATAGGACTTGAAGTGTGTTAGTCCCATCACACAGACCTATATTTTCTTCCCAGAAGCACCTATAGGACTTGAAGTGTGTTAGTCCCATCACACAGACCTATATTTTCTTCCCAGAAGCACCCATAGGACTTGAAGTGTTTTAGTCCCATCACACAGAGATCATATATTTTCTTCCCAGAAGCACCTATAGGACTTGAAGTGTGTTAGTCCCATCACACAGAGATCATATATTTTCTTCCCACAAGCACCTAAAGGACTTGAAGTGTGTTAGTCCCATCACACAGACCTATATTTTCTTCCAAGAAGCACCTATAGGACTTGAAGTGTGTTAGTCCCATCACACAGAGATCATATATTTTGTTCCCAGAAGCACCTATAGGACTTGAAGTGTGTTAGTCCCATCACACAGACCTATATTTTCTTCCCAGAAGCACCTATAGGACTTGAAGTGTGTTAGTCCCATCACACAGAGATCATATATTTTGTTCCCAGAAGCACCTATAGGACTTGAAGTGTGTTAGTCCCATCACACAGACCTATATTTTCTTCCCAGAAGCACCCATAGGACTTGAAGTGTGTTAGTCCCATCACACAGAGATCCTATATTTTGTTCCCAGAAGCACCTATAGGACTTGAAGTGTGTTAGTCCCATCACACAGACCTATATTTTCTTCCCAGAAGCACCTATAGGACTTGAAGTGTGTTAGTCCCATCACACAGAGATCCTATATTTTGTTCCCAGAAGCACCTATAGGACTTGAAGTGTGTTAGTCCCATCACACAGACCTATATTTTCTTCCCAGAAGCACCTATAGGACTTGAAGTGTGTTAGTCCCATCACACAGAGATCATATATTTTGTTCCCAGAAGCACCTATAGGACTTGAAGTGTGTTAGTCCCATCACACAGACCTATATTTTCTTCCCAGAAGCACCTATAGGACTTCTAGTGTGTTAGTGGCATCACACAGAGCTCCTCTATTTTCTTTGCAGAAGCACCCATAGGACTTCTAGTGTGTTAGTGGCATCACACAGAGCTCCTCTATTTTCTTTGCAGAAGCACCCATAGGACTTCTAGTGTGTTAGTGGCATCACACAGAGCTCCTATATTTTCTTCTCAGCAGCACCCACAGGACTTCTAGTGTGTTAGTGGCATCACACAGAGCTCCTCTATTTTCTTTGCAGAAGCACCCACAGGACTTCTAGTGTGTTAGTGGCATCACACAGAGCTCCTCTATTTTCTTTGCAGAAGCACCCATAGGACTTCTAGTGTGTTAGTGGCATCACACAGAGCTCCTATATTTTCTTCTCAGCAGCACCCACAGGACTTCGAGTGTGTTAGTGGCATCACACAGAGCTCCTCTATTTTCTTTGCAGAAGCACCCATAGGACTTCTAGTGTGTTAGTGGCATCACACAGAGCTCCTATATTTTCTTTGCAGAAGCACCCACAGGACTTCTAGTGTGTTTGTGGCATCACACAGAGCTCCTCTATTTTCTTTGCAGAAGCACCCATAGGACTTCTAGTGTGTTAGTGGCATCACACAGAGCTCCTATATTTTCTTCTCAGCAGCACCCACAGGACTTCTAGTGTGTTAGTGGCATCACACAGAGCTCCTCTATTTTCTTTGCAGAAGCACCCACAGGACTTCTAGTGTGTTAGTGGCATCACACAGAGCTCCTCTATTTTCTTTGCAGAAGCACCCATAGGACTTCTAGTGTGTTAGTGGCATCACACAGAGCTCCTATATTTTCTTCTCAGCAGCACCCACAGGACTTCGAGTGTGTTAGTGGCATCACACAGAGCTCCTCTATTTTCTTTGCAGAAGCACCCATAGGACTTCTAGTGTGTTAGTGGCATCACACAGAGCTCCTATATTTTCTTCTCAGCAGCACCCACAGGACTTCTAGTGTGTTAGTGGCATCACACAGAGCTCCTCTATTTTCTTTGCAGAAGCACCCACAGGACTTCTAGTGTGTTAGTGGCATCACACAGAGCTCCTCTATTTTCTTTGCAGAAGCACCCATAGGACTTCTAGTGTGTTAGTGGCATCACACAGAGCTCCTATATTTTCTTCTCAGCAGCACCCACAGGACTTCTAGTGTGTTAGTGGCATCACACAGAGCTCCTCTATTTTCTTTGCAGAAGCACCCATAGGACTTCTAGTGTGTTAGTGGCATCACACAGAGCTCCTATATATTCTTCTCAGCAGCACCCACAGGACTACCGACTACAATGGCTGGAAGACCGCCAAGGGGAGGCAGAGCGTGCAGAGCCAAGAACACAGGGCAGGCAGGCTCTGATTCTAGTGGACGTGGCCGTGGCCGTGGACGTGGTCGTGCATCGTCATCAGCACGTGGCCATGGGACACGCGCGTCTTTGTTTTCGGCAGCTGGACATGTGGAGCCGCATCATGCTGAAGGCTTGGTAGAATGGATGACCAAGCCCTCCTCATCCTCCTCATCCTCTCTCACCCAGGCTCAGGGTACTGGCAGAGCATCATCAGCCACCCCTTCCCTAGACCCACCATGTCCTCCTGAGGAGTCCCCCGAACTCTTTGAGCACAGTGTTGGGTACATGCTCCAGGAGGATGCCCAACGATTCGAAGGCTCGGATGATGATACCCAGCTTGAGGAATCTGGCAGTACTGTTCCACCAGCTGCAGCTTACTGCCAGGTTTGCTCTAGTGGTGAAGAGGGAGGGGATGATGAGGTCACTGACTCCACGTGGGTGCCTGAAGGGAGAGAGGATGAGGAGGAGGACGAGGAGGAGGAGGATGCGGCGTCACATGTCCAACGAGGCAGGATGCCCCCTGGAGGCCAGGTAGAGGCCAGCACAGCAACTGTACAACACCGCAGAGCTCCGCCTGTGCAGGGCGCTGCCTCTGCACGTTATCAGAAAAGTTCTTTGGTGTGGGCCTTTTTTGAGACGAGTGCATCAGATCGCACCACTGCTATTTGCAATATTTGTCTCAAGCGTATCTCGCGTGGCCAAAACATCAGCCGCTTGGGCACCACAAGCATGACCAGACATATGTCGACCTGCCATGCAGCTCGTTGGCAGGCACACATAAAAGACCCACACCAAAGAACTAAGCGGACCTCTCCTTGCTCCTCATCAGCTGGGATCTCCATCCCCACTACACCTTCAGTCCTCTCTGAAAGCTGCTCTGAGAGGACTGAAGGTGTAGAATTAGGTGTGTCACAACCAAGTACTTGCAGTACACCAACGTCCGATTGCAGCAGGCAAATTTCCCTGCCCCAGCTGCTGGACCGTAGAAAGAAGTACACTCCCAGCCATCCACATGCCCAGCGGTTGAATGCTAGCTTGGCTAAATTGCTAGCACTTCAACTGCTGCCTTTTCAGTTGGTAGACTCGGCCCCCTTCCGTGAGTTTGTTCAATGTGCGGTTCCTCAGTGGCAGGTTCCCAAACGCCACTTTTTCTCACGGAAGGCGATTCCGTCTCTCTACCGGCATGTGGAGGGCAATGTCCATGCCTCGCTGGACAGGGCGGTCAGCGGTAAGGTGCATATTACCGCTGACTCATGGTCCAGCAGGCATGGACAGGGACGGTACCTTTCTTTCACGGCCCATTGGGTCACTCTATTGGCAGCTGGGAGGGATGCAGGACAAGGTGCAGTAGTGTTGGAGGTTGTTCCGCCACCACGCCTCCAAAACGCTACTACTGCTACTGGTTGTGACACACCTCTCTCCTCCACCCCCTCCTCTTCTTCTTCCTCCAGTGCTCTGTCCTTGGAACCAGCGGTGCTCCGTAGGCGTACAAGGGGCTACGCAAGTACGCAGGCAAAAAGATGCCATGCCGTGCTTGCGCTGGTGTGTTTGGGGGACAGGAGCCACACTGGGCCAGAGGTTCTGGCAGCTCTGCAGGGGCAGGCCGAGAGGTGGTTGACGCCACGTCAGCTTAAGCCAGGAATGGTCGTTTCTGACAATGGCACCAACCTCCTCTCCGCCCTGCGACAGGGGCAGCTCACCCATGTGCCCTGCATGGCTCACGTCCTCAACCTGGTGGTGCAGCGGTTCTTGGGCAGGTTCCCAGGCTTACAGGATGTCCTGAGGCAGGCCAGGAAAGTCTGTGTGCATTTCCGCCGATCTTATAATGCCAGTGCTCGGCTGACTGAGCTGCAAAAGGAGCTGAACCTGCCCAAGAACCGCCTAATATGTGACATGCCCACCAGGTGGAACTCAACGTTGGCCATGCTGCAGCGACTGCACACGCAGCAGAGGGCCATCAATGAGTACCTTTGCGACTATGGCACCAGGACAGGGTCAGGGGAGCTTGGTTTTTTTTCCCCACGTCAGTGGAGCATGATCAGGGATGCATGCACTGTCCTCTCACCATTTGAGGAGGCCACGAGGATGGTGAGCAGTGACAGTGCATGCATCAGTGACACTGTCCCTCTTGTCCACCTGTTGGAGCATACGCTGCGTGGGATAATGGACAGGGCACTTGAGGCAGAACAGAGGCAGGAAGAGGAGGACTTCCTTGCCTCTCAAGGCCCCCTTTATCCGGACAGTGTTCCTTCTGTCCCACCCATCACACAGGAAGAGGATGAGGAGGAGGAGGAGGAGGAGGAGGATTGTGTGAGCATGGAGGTGGAGCCTGGCACTCAGCATCAGCAGCAGCAGTCTTTTAGGGATGATGTACAGTCCCAACAAACCAGTGGACTTGTACGTGGCTGGGAGGAGGTGGCTGGCGATCATGTCATCCTCAGTGACCCAGAAGACTCCGGACCGAATGCCTCAGCTAACCTACGCTGCATGGCCTCCCTGATCCTGCAAAGCCTGCGGAAGGATCCTCGTGTTCTTCGGATCAAGGAGAGGGACCATTACTGGCTGGCCACTCTCCTTGATCCGCAGTACAAGGGTAAGGTTGCGGACCTTATCTTGCCGTCGCAGAGGGAGCAGAGGATGAGACATCTCAGGGAGGCCTTGCAGAAAGGTCTGTGCAACGCGTTCCCAGAAACTGGGAGGCTACAAACTCCTGGTCCTGGGCGACGAGTTGCTGAGGCTTCGGTCAGTAGCAGAAGGAGCGGTGGGGAAGGTGGACGTCTGACCGATGCGTTCAGACAATTTTTTAGTCCGCAGCCCCAAGGTATGATCGGTTCCAGCAACCATCGCCAGCGTCTGATATACATGGTGCAGGAATACCTTGGGGCAAGGTCAGACTTGGACACCTTTCCCACCGAAAATCCTCTGGCTTACTGGGTCCTGAGGATGGATCACTGGCCAGAGCTTGCACAGTATGCAATTGAGCTACTGGCCTGTCCTGCCTCCAGCGTTCTTTCCGAACGCACATTCAGTGCTGCTGGAGGATTTGTCACCGATCATAGGGTGCGCCTGTCCACCGCCTCGGTTGATCGACTGACCTTCATCAAAATGAATCAGTCTTGGATCACCACCAGCTACCAGGCACCTGAGGCGGATATAACCGAATAATTTTTAATATCACATCCCTTCAAGACTGCCTATGCTGATGCTGAGTGACTGTCCTCTTATGTTCACTGACTATCCTCTTCCTCCTCCTCAATGATCCATGCCACCACACCAGTGCCTAAGGCACAATTTTTCAGCCCCTGTTTAACAGGGGCGTGTACATACAATTTTTATAAAAAAATGCTTCGCAACACGTGTGACTGCTGTGCTCCAAGTACAGTATCTGTGAGGGGTTGCAGTGTTGTGGCACCAGCACCAGTGCCTAAGGCAAATTTTTCAGCCCCTGTTTAACAGGGGCGTGTACTTACAATTTTTTAAAAAAATGCTTCGCAACACGTGTGACTGCTGTGCTCCAAGTACAGTATCTGTGAGGGGTTGCAGTGTTGTGGCACCAGCACCAGTGCCTAAGGCAAATTTTTCAGCCCCTGTTTAACAGGGGCGTGTACTTACAATTTTTTAAAAAAATGCTTCGCAACACGTGTGACTGCTGTGCTCCAAGTACAGTATCTGTGAGGGGTTGCAGTGTTGTGGCACCAGCACCAGTGCCTAAGGCACAATTTTTCAGCCCCTGTTTAACAGGGGCGGGTAATTACAAATCTTGATCTAATAGTTCACAGCAGGGCCCATTCCTGCGCCCACCAAGAGTAACTATGAGGGCCTACAGTCTTGTGGCAACACCGTCCACCACCACCGCCAAAGGCCCAATTTTTCTGCCCTGTTCATCAGGTGCTTGCAATTACAAATCTTGATCTAATAACTCACAGCAGGGCCCATTTCTGCGCCCACCAAGAGTAACTATGAGGGCCTACAGTCTTGTGGCAACACCGTCCACCACCACCGCCAAAGGCCCAATTTTTCTGCCCTGTTCATCAGGTGCTTGCAATTACAAATCTTGATCTAATAACTCACAGCAGGGCCCATTCCTGCGCCCACCAAGAGTAACTGTGAGAGCTTACAGTCTTGTGGCAACACCGTCCACCACCACCACCACCACCCCCAATTTTTCTGCCCTGTTCAACAGGTGCATGCAATTACAAATCTTGATCTATTAACTCACAGCAGGGCCCATTCCTGTGCCCACCAGTCTTGTGGCTACACCAACATCTAATAGGGCAAATTTCTGCAGAGTATATACGCCAGGCCCCTACTTTCAAACATCCAACTTACAAACGACTCCTACTTGCAAATGGAAAGAGAAAACAGGAAGTGAGAGGAAATCTACCCCTAGGAAGGGAAATTCTATCCTGTTAGATTTAATTTGGGAAAAAGGTATCTCCTCTCTACTGATACTTTATCACCAATCCTTGTTTCAATTAAAACCCCACTTTTTCCAAAAACATTTGTCATTGGGACGGAAAGTTAGGTGACATGTTCTGAACAGATGTGCAAAGACAGCAAATGTTACAGGGGTGATAACCCCTCCCTATGTTCTCCAAAAAGCTTAAAAATTGATTTTTTTGGGATGGAGCTACACTTCATAATGTATAAAAGTAAAAAAGTGTGGCGCTAAAAAGGATTTGTATCTGATAGGTAGCTGCAAACGAGAATCAAATCCCTATTGCACTGCTATCATCCAGATTTTTAGTGACTAACCACCATACATATAAAATGGTGAAAAAATGTGGGTATAAGCAGTCCACGTCAGAACTGTTTATAGGATGAAAAGGCATTTATGTTGCTCATAATTTAACATAAAAAATAAAGTGATACAAAAAATGTGTGTGAAAACACTAAGGTATCTTGATACTCAGAGAATTAATATCATGCAATGTATTGCAATTACTATTTAACACTGTAAGCAAAACCTCAGTTTAAATAGGCATAATGTGATCATATTCAATGTAAGTAGACAGGAATATCATTCGTGAAAATAAATTCAAATTATGACATATATAAATAATGAAAGTTGGAATCAAGCAAGTGTTGTTGAAAACACGTATTGGATTAGCTTGGTATATAGATTCAAGAGTCCCAGATGGTAAGACTTATAGGTGATATTGTACTGGTATTCCCAAAATGTTGTATAATGTTCATCAACGTAACATCCTCATATAATTTGGACGGCGTCTAGAACTCTATAGTGTAAGAATGGGATCTGGTACGCTTACCGTCAACGGTGGACCCACTGACCTTTGGTGAGGGGTCGAACAAGGCTTGAGTGTGCCGATGGAAGATGTTTGCAGGGTGGTGAGTCCGGATGGAAGAGGCAAGACTGGGCCGGCACCACAGTCTATACTCACCAAATCTCCGATCACAGAGTGGGGACCACACTTTGGAGGGTTGCACTGGAACCCGGTTGTTTTAACCCGGAACACCTCAGTAGGTCAGGATCATAGGAATAAAAGAGATAAGGAGAACCTCCTCATAGTGTAAATCAATCCGGTAACGGAATAAATTTATTTAAAAAATCTTGTTTGTCAAGTAAAAATAGTCAAGATAAAAACAAAGACAAATCAAGAAATGTATAAAACAAAACGCAGTGGTAGTGAGTATAGCGTATCCGCCCTACGTGTTTCGTCTTACAAGACTTCAACAGGGGCATGCCCCTGTTGAAGTCTTGTAAGACGAAACGCGTAGGGCGGATACGCTATACTCACTACCACTGCGTTTTGTTTTATACATTTCTTGATTTGTCTTTGTTTTTATCTTGACTATTTTTACTTGACAAACAAGATTTTTTAAATAAATTTATTCCGTTACCGGATTGATTTACACTATGAGGAGGTTCTCCTTATCTCTTTTATTCCTATGATCCTGACCTACTGAGGTGTTCCGGGTTAAAACAACCGGGTTCCAGTGCAACCCTCCAAAGTGTGGTCCCCACTCTGTGATCGGAGATTTGGTGAGTATAGACTGTGGTGCCGGCCCAGTCTTGCCTCTTCCATCCGGACTCACCACCCTGCAAACATCTTCCATCGGCACACTCAAGCCTTGTTCGACCCCTCACCAAAGGTCAGTGGGTCCACCGTTGACGGTAAGCGTACCAGATCCCATTCTTACACTATAGAGTTCTAGACGCCGTCCAAATTATATGAGGATGTTACGTTGATGAACATTATACAACATTTTGGGAATACCAGTACAATATCACCTATAAGTCTTACCATCTGGGACTCTTGAATCTATATACCAAGCTAATCCAATACGTGTTTTCAACAACACTTGCTTGATTCCAACTTTCATTATTTATATATGTCATAATTTGAATTTATTTTCACGAATGATATTCCTGTCTACTTACATTGAATATGATCACATTATGCCTATTTAAACTGAGGTTTTGCTTACAGTGTTAAATAGTAATTGCAATACATTGCATGATATTAATTCTCTGAGTATCAAGATACCTTAGTGTTTTCACACACATTTTTTGTATCACTTTATTTTTTATGTTAAATTATGAGCAACATAAATGCCTTTTCATCCTATAAACAGTTCTGACGTGGACTGCTTATACCCACATTTTTTCACCATTTTATATGTATGGTGGTTAGTCACTAAAAATCTGGATGATAGCAGTGCAATAGGGATTTGATTCTCGTTTGCAGCTACCTATCAGATACAAATCCTTTTTAGCGCCACACTTTTTTACTTTTATACCTTTCTCACAATCTGTCATATTGTTGTGTTGGCAGCTTTTCACAAGGGAAGCGCAGCTGCATCCACATATACACTTCATAATGTACCTGTTCAGATTCTACTTAAGAACAAACCTAAAGCCGCAAGTGGTTTTAAATGGCTTCTTTTTTTCCTTTACAAATGTCATTTTGTGCAAGGACAGTTCTAAACACGGGAAACACATGCCACTTCACAGGCATACTTTAGACACCCCCCAGGTACCATATTTAAAGGAAAATTTCACTTTTTTTTTTTCACTTTATGCATCATTAAAATGACTGCTCCCGAAAAAACGTTAGTTTTTAAAAGTTCTTTTTGCATTGATATATGTCCCCTGGGGCAGGACCCGGGTCCCCAAACCTGTTTTATGACATTAACATGCATATTGGCCGTTGTAATTAGCACTTTTGATTTCGAACGTTCGCGTCCATTATAACGTATAGGGTTCGAAAATTCGCGCGAACTTTCGGTCGGTTCGAAGGTTCTGGTGCGAACCGAACCCGGGGGTGTTCGGCTCATCCCTATTCCTGAGTTGAAAGTGGAGTGCATATTCGTCCTGTCGGAAAGTCTGGGTTATTGGTTAACGGAGTCAGCGGGCCTGGGATGGTAGCTAGTTCATGTTTGGTGGCAGTTGCGTGCCAAATTTTGATGGTGTTTGCGACAAGTGGGTGGGTAATGTCTTTGGTGTGTCTAGAATGTATAGTCCATGGGTAGAAAGGTAAGTGTATTTTGCTTTGTGGTAGTTCAAGGTTCACCCAGTCTTTTGTGTGGCTATGACAGTGCCAATCAATGACCCTGGAGATATGTGAGGCCTGATAATATTTTTTGAAGTCGGGGAGGCCTATGCCTCCCTGATCTTTGGGCCTAGTTAAGGTACTAAAGTCAATCCTGGGTTTCTTAGTAGACCATAAGAAGCTTCTTTGGATGGAGAGCAATTTTGAGAAAAAGGTGTTGGGTATGTTTATGGGTAGTGCGTTGAAAAAATATAGTAGTCTGGGGAGAATTGACATTTTTAAGATTGATGCTCTTCCGAACCACGAGAATTGTTTTGGGGACCATCTTTGGAGGTCTTTGGTTATATCATTCAGTAGGGTAGAAAAGTTGGTCCTATATAGGTCGTCAATTTGAGGGGTCAGTCTGATTCCTAAGTATTTAAGGGAGGCGAGTTCCCATTTAAATTTAAAGTTCCCTTTAAGTGGGTTGATCTTGTCTGGTGGAATATTTAGGTTCAGGGCTTCAGATTTATTTTAAAATTTGAGATGTATCCGTATGTTGCAAATATGTCTATAAGGATTGGGAGTGTGGTGTGTGGTTGTGTAATAAAGAAAAGGAGGTCATCCGCGTATGCAGCTGTCTTGTATTCTCTTTTGTGTATGTTAAAGCCCTTAATATCTGGTGACTGGTTGATCGTTCTGATGAGTGGTTCTAGTGTAAGGATGAAGAGCAGGGGGGAGAGGGGGCAGCCTTGTCTCGTACCATTATATATATGAATTGGGTCAGATAGGGTATTATTAATTTTGATTCTGGCTTGTGTTTTTTGATAGAGGACCTTGATCCAGTTCATCATATTGCCGTGGAGACCTACATGTGTACAGGTTGCAAACATGTATTCCCAAGAGACCCTATCGAAGGCCTTTTCGGCGTCTGTGGAGACCAGAAGGCCTTCGAGCTTTTGTTGATGTGCATAATAAATCAGGTTTAGAGTCTTTGTAATATTGTCTCTCGCTTCTCTGCCCGGCATGAAGCCTACCTGTTCAGGGCCGATGATTTGGGATAATAGGGGTTTTAGCCTGTTAGCTAGGATTTTCGCTAATAATTTAACGTCTATATTAAGGAGTGATATCGGTCTAAAATTTGCACAGTCGGTGTGGTCTTTGTCGGGTTTGGGGATGATCGCTATGTGGGCCATAAGAAGAGAGTCTGAGTTATTTTTGTGAGAAGCTAAATAGTTGAAGGCTGTAAGTAATGGTTTAGAGAGTAAGGGTAAGAACGTCTTGTAGTACTGGGAGGTTAGGCCGTCTGGTCCTGGGCTTTTTCCTGTTTTTAATTGTCTGATTACGTCTTGGATTTCGGTTAGGGTTATGGGAGCATTCAGGGTGTCTGAGTCTAGGGTGGGTAGGGCGGGCAATTTACTGTTTTCCAGAAAAGTTTTTATCAGGTCTTCCCTGTTGAGGTCTACATGTGCTGGTTTATGTTGCGTGGGTAGATTATAAAGTTTAGAGTAGAATTCTTGAAATAGTTTTGCTATTTTTTCAGAGTTGTGTTCCAAGGTGCCTTCCTTGTTACGGATAGCGTGTTTGTGATTAGCCATTGTGGCATCTCTCAGAGCCCTAGCCAGCTGTTTACCGCTCTTGTCTCCTTGTTCATAGAAAAAGCTTTTTCGGAAGAACAAGGCTTTTTGTGTTTGGAGTTGCAAGATTTGCAGTAACTCCTTCCTGCATTGGGTAAGTTCAGCAGCTGTTATGGCTGTAAGGGATTGTTTATGTTGTGTTTCTAGTTGGGCTATTTTATTTGTTAGATCTGAGATCGTTTTATTCTTTTCTTTTTTCTTTCTGGCTCCCCACTTAATAAACTCCCCCCTGATGACGCTTTTGTGTGCCTCCCAGTTATTGAGTGGGTTCGTGTCTGAATCAATGTTGGTTCTGAAGTAGTTGGTGATTGATTCGTGTATGTCGTCATGGATATTTTGGTCGGAGAGTAAGGAAGCATTTAGTCTCCAGTTAAAAGAGGGGCGGTTGATCTGGTTGAATTTTAGGGTGATGGCTGTGGGTGCGTGGTCCGATAATGTGATAATGCCTATGTCTGCTCTTACAATGTTGGGCAGGTCACGTTGGGTTATAAAAATCAGATCGATCCTCGAGTAACGCCTATGAGGGTGTGAAAAATAGGAGAAGTCCTTGTCAGTGGGGTGTGTTGTTCTCCATGAGTCCACCAGAGTAAGGGAATGTAATAGAAGTTTGATACGTTTCAGGATTCTGTAAGAGACATATGTGTGTCTGGTTGAGGTGTCTTGGAGTGGGGATAATGGTATGTTGAAATCGCCTCCTAGGACGATACATCCTTCAGCAAACCATTTAAGTTTGCTTATTATCGTGTTACAGAAGGTAATATGAGCTTTATTTGGGAAGTACACGTTCGCCAGGGTTATGGGGGAACCTTCCCAGAAACCTTTTAAAAAGATGTACCGTCCCTCTGGGTCTATGAGTTGGCTGGTCAGTTCAAAGGGGGCATTTTTATTTATGAGGATTGAAACACCCTTTGTTTTGGCTTGTGGGTTTGTTGCGTGGTATGCTTTAGTAAAGAGGTTATTGGTGATTCTGGGTATGTTTTGTCCCTTGAAGTGTGTTTCTTGTAAGTATACCAGTAGGGGGTTTGCTGCTCTGAGTTCTTTGAGGAGTTTGGACCTTTTTTCTGGGGTGTTGAGGCCGTTAATATTGTGTGACACCAGTGTCGGGTTTTTCCCTAGGAATGAGTAAGACATTGTCGGGGTATTAAAAAAAAAAAAAAAAAAAAGGGGGGGGGGAAGAGGGGGTTGTGTGTTAGGTATAGGACTTACTTTCTTTTATTCTAGGGGGGGGATGGGTTGATTGGGATGAGTTTTTAGGGGGTTTGGATGGGTTTGTGGTGAGTCTTGATTCAGACAAGCAGCCGCTTGGTACTGAATCAGCAATGGCGTTATTGGGCAACGCCGGTCGACTCTGAGGGGTTAGTGGGAGGCGCACCCGTGGGTGTAGTAGAGGTGGGTCTGTTGTAGGAGTTCCTATGAGTTCTGGGCACATCGGGAGGGCCCAATTGTGGGGCTTAATAAAAATTGTCTTAGGCCTAATGTCAAACGGTATCATTAGTTTAGGGTCCGGGATTAGAGTAAACAACGATTTAAACATCAATATAACCAGGTGTATCTTCACAGTGAACTCCTCCTATGTCCCCGTATTTGGGTCACAGGAGGAGTAGTATCCCCCCAGATCCCTGGGTTGGGAAGTTTGTGATCAAGCAATTTAAAACTTTGTAATACAAATCAAAAACCTTTTGCTGCATGTCCCAACGGGGGGCCTGTCACTCATCAGGTCTAACGGTGCGACATTTTGCAATAAACATACTAGTTAGCTTGGACCTGAATGTTGAAGGCATCTAATCTTATCAATAGAAAAATATAGATAAACGCTATACAACTTATATATGAGCTGTTAACTGTTCTGTATTAAGTTTAAATGTAACATAGTACAACTTTACATACATCCTCTTGTGTATTTCAGGTTCGCATTATAAGGGGGGATAGTTACTGCCCAGTCCCCAAGGGTGGGTGTTTTGTAATTAAGCGAACTGGTACATTTAACATGTGTTAAGATCTGTTGCTGCATGTCCCAGCGAAGGGTCCGCCACTCACCTGGCCCAACGGTGTGACAATTCACAGTGATCATAATTGGTCAGCTGACCTGGAATGCTGAAGTTAAGATTTTAACCATAGTAAAAGAAAAATATAAATGTAAACTATACATCTCTATATAAGCTATTAAGTGTCCTGTATTGGGTATAGCAGGCTTAATGCAGTCTCATTCTGTGTTGGGATAGATCCTGATGTCTATCCGTTTACCTGGCCATTGTCAGGGAATAAACGACCATATAAGTACTTTGATTCCCTCCAGTGGGATGCATGTACAGAAAAGGATGAGCAACAAATACAAGGGGACCAATATCAAAAAAATATCAAAAAATTGCACCAAAAAGAAAAAGTTGAGGTGTGACATTGAGTTTCTGCTTACTAGTTTCAGACGGTTGTCCGTTGCCAAGTGTAAATAATCCCTGGTTAAAGGTCACTGTTGTTTGTGTGTCCTTGTTAGGAGCTTGAAGGTTGGCGGGTTGAAAGAACAGTAGTTGCATAGGTGAGAGATGTTCTGTCATTTCAGCCTCTACAGGTGTGCCTGCATGTCAAAAAATCTTGCTAGCCCCTTAGATTGCTACCTTGGGAATGTGTACTCCAAATGTAGTAGAGGCATACATGTGAATGGTAAGGTACTGTACTGACCTGTATTCCAGCGAGCTGTACTCACGAGTGGATGCCATCCGGCTATTGGTTGTTATGAATGGAGCTAGAAATTAGCTGGAGCGCCATGGCTATAAGGCAAAATGAAGAGGTAAATAAGCAAAAAGGACAACATTTTTATATGGCCTGCGATTGGACTGCATTTAAGACCCTTGTGTTGTTTTCCCCTGAGTTGCAGAGAATATCTGTTCAAAGGGTAAATGTGATCCTCATTGTGCAATCCAAGTAGCCAAAATTACGTTTTAGTTTTCAGAATCTGCTGAATCATTTAGCAGCATTATTTACTGTCTCTCTTGTTGCGCTGTTGGACTTTCTGTCTAAGTTGTCCATTTCAAATCACATTTGTTTTATTGGTCGTTCCTTCCTTTAGTTGTAGTCCCTGGCTGAGTCTGCGAGGTGTGGGTAGCCTTGCTAAAGGGTAAAGAGCCATCCTGGTCAGTGAGCATTGAGAGCCTGCTATTTCCCCATTCTAAGTGCACTTCTGCCATCTAGTGGGGATGAGTGTAAAGTGCAGGATAGCTGTAGTTTCCAGGTGCTTTCCATGTGTTGAAATTTGGATGTTCATAAAAAAAAGGGGGAGAAAAAGAAAAAAAAAGGAAAGAGGGGAAAAATAAGGGAGATTTTTGTTAATTTGTATAACACTTCGGATGTTATGCTAGGGGTGATGGGTGCGAGAGAGGAACAGAACAATTTGCCTTGGCTTGGGGTGAGTTTGTTGGGTCAGGTAGGTTTGTTTCTGTGGGTTAGACAGATTCAAGTTATCAGTCTGTATATCTCTGATTTCAAGTTGGGTTAGTTGGTAGGATACATCCTGGGTCCCTTACCGAAGGGAGAACTGTGGTTATGCCTGCCGGCGTTTCCTCTGACCTTTCCCTGGTGGTAAGGGGATTTCGCTGGGGAAGGCCCTGAAGGGGAGGGCATGTTATTTACATGTGGTGGCAGCTTGTATTCTGCGTACCAATCATGTAGGTCTATTGGAGCAATCTGTAGGTTTTCAAGAAACTTCTGCAAGTCGTCCGGGACTCTGAGCAGGTGTTGTTTACCATTATAGGCAGCTTGGAGGGCAAAAGGGAATTTCCACCTGTAAGGTATTCTTTTTTCTTTTAATATTTCTAGAAGCGGTCTGAGTGCTCTCCTGTTTCTTAATGTGATTGGGGAGAGATCTTGGAAAAGCTGAACATTTACGCCGTTAAATGTCACTTGTTTATTGAGTCTTGCCTTTTGGAGAATTTCCTCTTTTAGGGGGTAGTTTGGGAGACAGTAGATAATGTCCCTTGGTGGGTTATCGTCAGGTGCTTTGGGTTTGAGGGCCCTGTGCGCTCTGTCATATTCGATGGGAGAATCTGCGGGCCATTCTAGAAGACCATTAAAGATGGTGGACAGGGTCGGTTTAATTTGCTCAGGGGTGATTGATTCGGGGACCCCCCTCACCCTGATATTGTGGCGCCTCCCCCTATTATCCAAATCTTCTATTTGGCGATTCATCTCCAGCATGTGTAGGGAGTGAGTGTCAGTAATATCATCCAGTCTCACTAGGGCCCTGTCTCTCCTTTTCCCCGCTCTTTCGCTTACCGCCACTTGCTCAGTGAGTCTGAGGAGTTCAGTTTTCAGGTCAGTGATGGCCGCTGAGAATGAGTTTTTAATGTCCGCTGCTATTTCTGTCATTGTGGAGTATGTTAGGGGTAGGTCATGTGCAGCATTACCTCCTGAGGAGTCTTCTGAGGCAGGTAGGGAGATCTCATCGTCCTCTCTGTCTTCTCCTCCTCGTGTCCCGTACGGCGGCGCCATCTTGGATTTGCTATGCTCGCCGCTGTAGCGGAATTTGCTGAGGCTTGCCGCCGATATTTTCCCCTTCGGTGTCCCAGAAGATCTGAGGGAGCGGTTGTGTATCCCTTTCTTGGTGTGTGTGGGCATATTCAACCCGGAGAATGGCCGTGTTTTAGCTGTGGGCCTCCCGATCTGCCGGAGCTCTCCTAGTCAGCGTCCATGCACGCTGCGCGCCAAGCCATGCCCCCGCAAGGCCCCTACTGTTAGCTATCCATGGCAAATAATAATACCACAATTTTACTGTGCTCATGATGTGATGTACTGCCACTTGCTGTAGATCATTTGATATTGATGTGACGATAACACAAGAAATTCTAGCTGTATTGTACATTTCTTGAAACCTTTTCTAAGTACAAGTTTATCTCCTGTTTAGGGATGAGCCCAATTTTTGAGTCAACGTAAGTTCGGGTGTTCGCCTGTTTGCTGAACAGCGAGCAATATGTGGTGTTCGCGGCAAATTCGAAAGCCGCTGGAACACTGTTAAAGTCTATGGGACACTAACATGAAAAATCAAAAAATCATTTTAAAGGCTTATATGCAAGTTATTGTCATAAAAAGTGTTTGGGGACCTGGGTCCTGCCCCAGGGGACATGTATCAATTCAATTTTTTCTTTTTTTTTAAACAGCCGTTTTTTTCAGGAGCAGTGATTTTTTTTACTGCTTATAGTGAAACAATAAAAATGAAATATTCCTTTAAATATTGTGCCTGGGGGGTGTCTATAGTATGCCTGTAAAGTGGCACATTTTCCCCGTGTTTAGAACAGGGCCACAGCAAAATGACATTTCTAAATGAAAAATTGTCATTTAAAACTGATTGTAGCTGTAATGAATTGTCGGGTCTCGGTAATATAGATAAAACTCATTGAAAAAAAGAGCATGGGTCCCCCCTCTGGTATGAATATCAAGGGGAACTCTGGACTAAAATTTGAAAAAAAAATTGTGTGGGAGTCCCCCTAAAATCCATACCAGGCCCTTCAGGTCTGATATGGAAATTAAGGGGAAGTCTGCGCCAAATAAAAAAAAAAAAGTATATGGTCCCCCCAAAATCTATACCAGACTCTTCAGGTCTGGTATGGATTTTAAGGGGAACCTTGCACCTAAATTTAAAAAAATGGCGTGGGGTCCCCCCAAAATCCATACCCTTATCCGAGCATGCAATCTGGCAGGCTGCAGGAAAAGAGGGCCCCCCCCTGAACCGTACCAGGACACATGCCCTCAACATGGGGAGTATGCTTTGGGGTCTGACCCCAAATCACTTTGTCCCCATGTTGATGGGGACAAGGGCCTCATCCCCATAACCCTTGCCCGGTGGTTGTGGGGGTATGCGGGCAGAGGGCTTATCAGAATCTGGAAGCCCACTTTAACAAGGGGACACTCAGATCCTGCCCCCCATGTGAATTGGTAATGGGGTACATTATACCCCTACCATTTCACAAAAAAGTGTCAAAAATTGTAAAAAAGACAAGAGACAGCTTGGGATAATCCTTTATTTAAAAATTAAAAATAAAAATGTCCTGCGATGTAAATTCACGCCACCCGACGGACCGAAAAAGAAAAAAAGGAAAAATCCTCAACCGTTTTGCCCCCCGTTTACATCACTGGGTGGCCCCATCCTCAGCTATATAAGAACTGTCACAGAGAAGAAGCGTCAGTCGTCAGGAGCCTCCCTACGAACCATTGTTCGTAGGGTGAAACCTGAGGGGGGTCGTGGGGGTCGGTTACGGATACTAATAATGACCATGGAGTGGTATGACCAGACAGTATCTGTAATATGCGCTCTAAGAACTGAAGCATTGGAGACCAGGAGGTGGTCAATCCTGGCGTAGGATTTGTGTGAGTGGGAAAAGTGCATGTAGTCTTTTTTTGTGGGGTTCAATTCTCTCCAGATATCAGTGAAAGATCATTTTGGCAATCTTGGAACTGCTCCTGCCTGGGCGAATAATTTGAGCACGGAGAGGTTTAGATTTCGCTAGGCTTTGGTTGAAGGCCGTATTAGAGCCCCCCCTGAAGATTATAGAGCCTTCTAACTGGGGGCCTAAGGTCTTAAAGAGTGCATGGGGAACATTTTGATTGGCCGGAATTAGGGGCCTAGTAGGGCACAAAGAAGTAGAGGTGATCGTCTATGGTCCCTTTAATCAGGAGGAATCTGCCCTCAGGATCTCTGTGTTCTGATCTCAAAGAGAATCTACAGCTCCTTGAGATGATAGTAGCTACCCCTCTGTTTTTATCCTCTGCATTAGATAGTAAAAATAGGAGAAATGAACGTGGATAAAGGATAGTTTGTAACGGATCGGAAAATGCATTTCTTGTCTATTTTATGGGATCTCATGTAGTCAAGGACCTTTCTGCATTCGGTGGGGAAGTTTAACTATTGGGCGTTATGAGTTGCAACTCTCAATAGAGCAGCCTGTGGTGCCTTACTCCTCATGGAGCTGGAGGTTTAGACCTATACTTGACTCGACTGGTCCTGGTGGCTTGCGTGCTCGGAAGCTGTAACCTCCCGGAAGATGGGGGTTCTGCACAGGATCTAGCGGTTGGCTGAAAAAGAGAGAAAGGTAAGAAAGAAGAAAAGAGGGAGATGATAGGGTAAGGTACTCAGACTTCCGGGAAGCCTGAGAAGACAGCAGCCGTAGCGGGTCCTGCTGCCTGGGAAACAACAAAAAATGTCCACTCTCTCCAGGGGGGGGGGTGGAAACCTAACCCAGGGAGAAGGTGAAACCAAATCCATGAGGTAAGGGAAGGCACAGCAAAACTGCCTTGGCGCACTGTATGGGGGACCTTTTGGTCCTAGTCACCCCCCCCCGGGAAAAGCTCCAGAAAATCAGGATTGCAGCACATCGTGGATCAACAGGTTGACCCAAACAAAGTGACAAAAAATGAAGTGTTCAGGTAACAAAGTTGTGACCTGTGGAAAGTCAAAAACAAATAACATGAAATAAGCTAGGAACTAGGGAGTAGTGAACTAGGGAACTAGGGGCTACCTGCCCTGCAACCTACTGGTTCTGAAAAAAAATTACATTGGTGTCAGGGTTTGGGGCCTGGGATATCAGGGGGGCCTACTGTCTATGAAACGTTTAGGTTAGTTCCAGGCAGTCGTCGGGGGGCACGTGGAAGAGGGACGGTTGGTAGATCTAGAGCTGGAATAGCAAAGTCCATTGCCACTTCTTGCAAGATAAGTCAGACGTTCACTGTCCTGGAAGCTGTGGAAGGAATGCGTCTGGCCTTTGAAGTCAAACTTTAAAGCAATGGTGAAAGCACATCTGTACTTGATGTCATGTTGAGATAACACTGTTAGGAGGGGTTTCAAGGTTCTCCTTTTTGAATTGTGGTTGGGGAGATGTCAGCAAATACTTGTATGGCATGCCCTTGGCAAGTTAGGGGAGATTGGAAGCGACACTGCTTCATCACTTCTTCCTTGATAGAGAAAAAATGGGGTTTCATCACTATGTCTCTGGGGGAGCCATCTTTTCTTGGAGGGCCCAAGGTCCCGTGATCTATCTCCAATTTGTGCGGAGGAATGTTGGGAATCAATTGTTTGATGAAATCTTGCACAACAGACATGGGGTCAGTGATTGATTCCAGGAGCGGAAAATGGTAGAAGAAACCGCGCTATCTTTATGCACCAACAGATATATAGCAGCCAGCACAAACAAAATATGTTTAAATAAAGCAAGTGAATATCAAAAGAGTGCAGCGCTCATAAAATGTCTGTTATATAATCAAATGGACAATCATACAAAAAATTGTGAACTAAATAAATAGAAAACAATACAAATATGCGTGAGTGATTCACTCTCAAAAGAGTAATTGTGAAAATAAGTGTTTTGTCCATAAACAAACTATACATATAACCATGTGGAGTCTCTATCAAAGAGACGTGAAATAAACTATAATATATATATATACTATGTTTGACCATAGAAAATAATACAAGATGCTTCTAAACAATGTAATAATACACCTTAATTGTGATACTAAAGTGTAAAAAACAAAATAAACGTGACTTTTGTGCGGCTTGTCTGAAGAGGTCCATCACCACTAGGACTGAGGCTTACCTCAGTCCTCAGATGATGCCCTATGGAGGCGAAACGCCGGCGGGAGATGATTTGCTGATGTCACTGCTACCAGTACTATATCCATGCTTTTAATCCTTATGTCAATGTGAGTACCCACTTTGTCAGATTTTAATAAATTTTTTCCGCCTGACGGTATTACACTATATAGTCCCCTTTTCTTTATTACCGGTCATACCTGGGAAGATATACCGTACCATACACTGCCTACCATCTTGTTCCTGAGTCCCTTTGGAAGAGTTTACAAAGACTTGGTTTGCCGTTACTACATACCTGGGCTGGGAGTCGTTTCCATTGGTGTGGCTGACACCATCAAGCCTTTGTGACTCACATGGTATACACCTATCTGAGTCCACAAATTCCGGTAAGCCTCACTCCTAGTGGTGACGGACCTCTTCAGACAAGCCGCACAAAAGTCACGTTTATTTTGTTTTTTACACTTTAGTATCACAATTAAGGTGTATTATTACATTGTTTAGAAGCATCTTGTATTATTTTCTAAGGTCAAGCATAGTATATATATATATATATATATTATAGTTTATTTCACGTCTCTTTGATAGAGACTCCACATGGTTATATTGTATAGTTTGTTTATGGACAAAACACTTATTTTCACAATTACTCTTTTGAGAGTGAATCACTCACGCATATTTGTATTGTTTTCTATTTATTTAGTTCACAATTTTTTGTATGATTGTTCATTGATTCCAGGAGGCCTCTGATTTGGAAATTCTGTCTCCTGGATCTATTTTCCAGGTCATCAATCCTGGAAAAGGCTGTGTCCAGTTGGTCCTGGAGCACCTGAATATGGTCAGAGTTCTGTTTTGTTTTAGAGACAATTATGCCCAGCTTATTTTCTATAGCTTCCATCCTGGAATCTCATGTGGATGAGTGTGTGCATGGGTCTATATGGTCTGTTTTGCACACGCCGTGAACATATATGAGTTTGTGCATGTGTGCATTTACATGGAACTTCATCGGGCACATACAGGTATGCCATTTTTTTTGTATGGCAATGCTTACAGTGCCTTGAAAAAGTATTCATACCCCTTGACATTTTCCAAATTTTGTCATGTTACAACCAAAAACTTAAATGGGTTTTATGTGATAGACAAGCAAAAAGTGGCACATAATCGTGAAGTGGAAGGAAAATGATAAATCCCAAAAGACTACAGACTGGGGCAGAGGTTCACCTTCTAGCAGGACAACAACCCTAAACATACAGCCACCAAAGCATATTCATGTACTGAATGGCCCAGTCAAAGTCCAGACCTAAATCCAATTGAGAATCTGTGGCAAGACTTGAAAATTGCTGTTCACAGATGCTCTCCATCCAATCTGACAGTGCTTGAGCTATTTTGCAAAGATGAATGGGCACAAATGCCACTCTCAAGATGTGCAAAGCTGGTAGAGACATACCCAAAAATTTGCAGCTGTAATTGCAGTGAAAGGTGGTTCTACAAAGTATTGACTCAGAAGAGCTGAATACAAATGCACGCCACACTTTTCAGATATTTATTAGTAAAACATTTTTAAAACCATTTATGATTTTCCTTCCACTTCACAATTATGTGCCATTTTGTGTTGGACTATCACATACAATCTCAATAAAATACATTTATGTTTTTGGCTGTAACATGGCAAAATGTGGAAAATGGCAAGGGGTATGAATACTTTTTCAAGGCACTGTAACTACCTGAAATAAATAAACTAATACATTTATTTGTGGATTTAGACATTCAATTTCAATTCAGTTGCTCTGTTTTGATGTACAGTATACAAGTATGTAGAAATGGACAGGCTAGGAATAATTATGTTTTATTTTTGCAAAAAGCTTCCCAATTTATTTAATTTTGCAAATGCTGATTGTGCTTTCCTGATGTTGGAAGCACAATAAAGTTGTTTGCAGCTAGGGATGAGCCGAACACCCCCCGGTTCGGTTTGCAGCAACACACGTGAACAGGCAAAAAAACAAGAACACTGTTAGTCTATGGGACACGAACGTGAAAAATCAAAAGTGCACATTTTAAAGGCTTGTATGCAAGTTATTGCCATAAAAAGTGTTTGGGGGAAACCCGGGTCCTGCCCCAGGGGACATGTATCAATGCAAAAAAAAGTTTTAAAAACGGCCGTTGTTTCGGGAGCAATGATTTTAATAATGCTTAAAGTGAAACAATAAAAAATACATATTGTGCCTGGGGAGTGTTCTTAGTATTCCTGTAAAGTAGCATATCTTTCCCATGTTTATAACAGTGCCACAGCAAAATCACATTTCTAAAGGAAAAACATGTAATTCAAAACTGCTTGCGACTGTAATGTATTGTTGGATCCCGGCAATATACCGTAGATAAAAATACCAAGAATACCAAAAAAATTGGAGTGGATGTCCCCCCCAAAATCCACACCAGGCCCTTCAGGTCTGGTATGGATATTAAGGGGAAGCCTGCACCCAAATTGTTTTAAAAATGGCGTGGGGGTCCCCCAGGCCCCCGGGCACTATATACTCTGAACAGCAGTATATATACTATATGGTCTGCCCTTTATACTCTGCAGAAAATTGGGCCTTAGGTGTTGGTGGTACCAGAACACTGTAAGCCCTCACAGTTCCTCTTGTTGGGCGCAGGAATGGGCCCTACTGTGAAATATTATATCAAGAATTGTAATTACATGCCCCTGTTAAAAAGTGGCAGAAAAATTGGGCCTTGGGTGGTGGTTGTGGTGGTGCCACAACACTGTAACCCCTCACAGATACTCTTGTTGGACGCAGCAATGGGCCTTGCTGTGAAACATAACTGCCAGTTTCTTGTCCTTCTGTGACTCCCCCTCTCCCTAGGCTCACGTTACTCCCTTCCTCAACCTGGGAACCAACATCAAAGCCTTCAGATCGCTGCACATCCTCCAGCAACATATAACCGACACTGCGGTCGAATAATTCTGGGGACTTTTATGTGCATGATGGCGGGGCTACGGAAGAAGTGACTGTGGCAACTTTGGCAGCTGCATTGGAAGACAAACTACTCTGAGCCTGGGTGACAGAGGATGAGAAGGATGAGGATGGCTTTGTTATCCACTCCACCAACTCTTCTGCATGTTGGGGCTTAATAACACGGTCAGCAGCAGCAAAGAAGGACAAACATGCCCCACGGCCACCTGCAGATGATGCAACATGTCCATGACCACCACTGGTGGCTGTAGACACAGAGGCTGCTTGCCCTCTTTTAGTGGCCTGTGAGCGTCTGCCTCTCGTTGGTGGCCTTCCAGACATGATGTATTTTTTTGATTTGCAACACCACACTACACTGTATTAGATAATGTGTACACCGCCTGCACTGTATTAGAAACTGTACAATGGCTGCACTGTATTTTATACTGTGTACACCACAAAGAAGTGTAGCAGAAACTGTACACACTATATATATATATACACACACACAAGAGACTCTGCATCCAGTGTAGCCTATACAGGGGGTCCCCTACTTACAAACATCCGACTTACAAACGACTCCTACTTACAAACAGAGTGTCACGTACCTGGTGGTGCGAGCCCGAGATTGCAGAGAGAGACCTCCCTTGCGTCTCCCACTCCCGGTTCCCTGGTGTGGGGACAGGAGATCCAGGAGTGAGGAGGAGCACGGGTGCCTGGCAGGATCAACAGACCGGCAGAGTGACCAAGTCAGCTAGCGGACACGGTAAAACCTGGATAGCAGGGAAGACTGGATACAAACTGATGAGCTGGAACAGGTAGCGGAGTTGGCTGGATCTGGACAACAGCTAGCAAGCAGGCTCACAGGTAAACAGGATAGCAGAGCTGGCAGGATCTTTAGCAAGCAGGCTCACAGGTAAACAGGTTAGCAGAGCTGGCTGGATCTTTAACAAGCAGGCTCACAGGTAAACAGGTTAGCAGAGCTGGCTGGATCTTTAACAAGCAGGCTCACAGGTAAACAGGTTAGCAGTGCTGGCAGGATCTTTAACAAGCAGGCTCACAGGTAAACAGGTTAGCAGAGCTGGCTGGATCTTTAACAAGCAGGCTCACAGGTAAACAGGTTAGCAGAGCTGGCTGGATCTTTAACAAGCAGGCTCACAGGTAAACAGGTTAGCAGTGCTGGCAGGATCTTTAACAAGCAGGCTCACAGGTAAACAGGTTAGCAGAGCTGGCAGGATCTGGACAACGGCTTGGCAGGCTGGACAGCAGAGCAGGCCGGATCTGGACAACGACTTGGCAAGCAGGCTCACAGGTAAACAGGTTAGCAGAGCTGGCAGGATCTGGACAACGGCTTGGCAGGCGGGCTCACAGGTAAACAGGTTCACAGAGCTGGCTGGGTCTGGACAATAGTTTAGCAGACTGGGAACAGGAAGCAGAACCACTGAGTGGGCTGGAGACAGACAGGTGATCAGGTTCATCACAGGGATCAGACTGCAGACTGGATAAAGACCATGCAGGTAACCAGAGTTCATCAAGGAGGACCGGTCATGAATGAAACTGGAAGCAAGGTGCAATGGGTCAGGCAGAAGAATGGTCACAACAAGCCGGGGTCGGGTACAGGCAGAAAGCTGGATAGTCTAAGGTAAGCCGGGTCAATGGAACAGATATAACAGGATCAGGTTTCACACACCACAACGCTGTAGAGCAGACAGCAAAGACCATCTGCACAGGTCAAGCTTAAATAGGCCGGCTGGTGCTAACTAGAGCGCGCGCCCGTCTCCCTGTGCACGGCTGTACACGTGCACGCGCCCGGGCGCGCATGCGCAGTGGAATCTCAGGGCCGGGACGGCCCGGGTTTAGGTTTCTGGCAGGATCTTCATGACATTGCCCCCCTCCTAGGGGCAACCTCCGGGTGCCCCTCTGGGCAAATCTCTCAGGATGGGCTCTCTTAAAGGCTTGAACTAGACTCTTAGCATGGATATTGCACTCGGGCTCCCAGGAATTTTCTTCAGGACCATATCCCTTCCATTTCATCAGGAACTGATTCTGATTTCTCCTCCTCCTAACATTTAGTATGGCCTCCACTTCATATTCCTCCTCGCCATCTATCAGGACTGGATCCGGGGGTACTGTCCTCCTGTTGGGAAAAGGGTTAGGAGTGGAGGGTTTCAGTAGGGAAACATGAAAGACCGGGTGGACCTTGAGGGAGTCTGGGAGTTCCAATTCATAGGCTACTTCATTAATTTTCCGTTTGACTGGGAAGGGACCTAAGAACTTAGGGCCCAGTTTCTTCGAAGGACAAGCCATCCTCAGGTTTAGGGTAGAAAGCCATACCGTGTCACCTGGTGCCAATACCAATTCTCCACGCCTCTTTCGGTCAAAAACCGTCTTATTATGTTCCTGGGTCCGGGCCATGGTGTCCTGCAGGAGTTGGTTATTGGAAGCAAAGAAGTCAATCCTTTTCTGAACTGCGGGCACAGTACATTCAGGAAGAGAATTGGGCAGGAATGAAGGATGAAAGCCATAATTGGCGAAGAAGGGCGTCTGTTGGGTGGCAGAGTGGATGGCATTGTTATATGCAAATTCGGCAACTGGTAACAGGGAGATCCAATCATCTTGGGTAAAGGAGGAGAAGCATCGTAGATATTGTTCCAGGGTCTGATTGGTCCTTTCGGTTTGTCCATTGGTTTGAGGGTGATAAGCAGATGAAAATGATAGTTCAATGTTGAGGGCCTTGCAGAGCGATTTCCAGAACCGAGAGGTAAATTGTACCCCTCGATCGGACACTATGTTGGCTGGTACCCCATGAAGTCTAATGACTTCTCGGATAAACACCTGTGCGGTTTCTGAAGCAGAAGGGGTGCCCTTCATAGGAACAAAGTGTGCCATTTTTGACAGGCGATCAACTATTACAAAGATCGTAGTGTGGTCCTCTGCTGGGGGCAGTTCCACGATAAAGTCTATGGACAGCATCTTCCAGGGACAGTCTGGGACTGGCAACGGCTTAAGTAGGCCCCAGGCTTTGGTTCGGTAACTCTTGCTCCGTATACACACAGTGCATGTTTCCACAAATTTCCTGCAGTCTTCCCTTAGCTGAGGCCACCAGAAGGTACGTTGTACCAATTCAGTGGTTTTGGTGACACCGAAGTGTCCGGCAAGTCTATGATCATGGCACAATTCCAGGACGGTTACCCGCAGACCCTCGGGGATGAAAATTTTATCCCCATGCCACAGTAGACCATCCTTGGCCCGCAACCCAGGTCCGGGAGTGGGTATGAGGCCACTGGAAGCCCGCCTGAGCTGGGACAGCAAGTCTTCCTGTAGCAGGAGGAAATTTCCAGGGGCAAGAATAGTGTCTGGAGGGGAACCATCCTGGGATTTGTGGTACATACGAGACAAAGCGTCCGGCTTCGCGTTCTTGGAACCCGGACGATAGGTCACGTGAAAAGTAAAACGAGAGAAAAATAAGGCCCAACGGGCCTGTCTAGGTTTCAACCTTTTGGCAGTCTTCAGGTACTCTAGGTTCTTGTGATCTGTGAAGATCAAGATCGGATGAGTAGCCCCCTCCAGCAAGTAGCGCCATTCCTCGAGGGCGGCCTTTATAGCCAATAATTCCCGGTCCCCCACATCGTAGTTTTTCTCGGCTGGGGATAGTTTTCGTGAGAAGAATGCCACGGGGTGTAGCAGGGCCTTGATGCCCTGTCTCTGGGACAGGATTGCCCCTACAGCTATCTCAGAGGCGTCCACTTCCAACACAAAGGGTAGTGAAGGGTCCGGATGCTTCAAGATAGGAGCTGAGGTAAAGAGCCCTTTGAGGGCCTCGAAAGCCCCCTGGGCCTCGGGAGACCAGTGGAAGCGGGTACCTTGTTTGGTGATTTGTGTAATGGGTGCCACTATGGCCGAGAATCCTTTAATGAATTTGCGATAAAAATTGGCGAAACCAATAAATCGCTGGATCCCCTTTTTATCTGCGGGAACAGGCCAGTCCAGGATGGCCGTGATCTTCTGGGGGTCCATCCGAATGCCCCTACTGGAGATGATCAAGCCCAGGAAGGGTATGCTTTCTACTTCAAAGAGGCATTTTTCGGCCTTGGCATAGAGGCCATGTTGCCGGAGGCGGCCCAGAACACTTCTGACATGTCCACGATGCAACTCTAGGGAGGAAGAGAAAATTAGTATGTCATCAAGATAAACAACAGCAAAGACATCAAGAAAGTCCCGAAGCACATCATTAATGAAGGACTGGAAGGTAGCGGGGGCATTATAGAGTCCGAACGGCATCACCAGGTACTCAAAGTGCCCAAATCGGGACCGAAATGCCGTCTTCCATTCATCCCCATCCTTGATGCGAACTAAATTGTATGCCCCTCTGAGGTCCAATTTGGAAAAGATGGAGGCCGTGCCAAGCCTCTGAAACAGTTCAGGAACCAAGTGAAGCGGGTAGCGGTTTTTGACAGTGACCTCGTTTAGGGCACGATAGTCCACGCAGGGTCTGAGAGAATGGTCCTTCTTTTCTACAAAAAATATTCCTGCACCTGCAGGAGATGTGGACGGGCGGATAAAACCTTTTTTCAAGTTATCGTCAATGTAGTCCTTCAGCTTCCCCTGCTCCACCTCTGTTAGGGGGAAAACCCTGCCGAAGGGAATCTTGGCCCCGGGAAGAAGTTCAATGGGACAGTCATAAGGCCTGTGGGGTGGCAACACATCCGCCCTTTGTTTGCTGAACACATCCAGGTAGGCATGGTAGGTTTCGGGGATAGACTGACGTAGACCTGCCTCAGTTTCTAGGCAGAGCAGAGCGGAGGGTCCTGTGGAGACCATGGAACCGCAGGACCTTTGGCAGTAGAGAGAAGAAAAGGCCACTTCTCCTGTGGCCCAGTTGATGACCGGGTTATGTGCTTGCAGCCAGGGGATCCCTAAAATGACCGGAAACAGGGGAGAAGAGATTATGTCCAGGCGTAAGAATTCTTGGTGAGATCCAGAGATCACTGTGTGCAATGGGGCAGTCTCCTGGGTCACTGGGCCAGATTTAATGGTGGATCCATCTGCCAGATGGACGGATAGTCCCTGTTCCCTGGGACGGAGGGGAATCTGATGCCGGGCAGCAAAAACAGAGTCCATGAAGCAACTACAGGCCCCAGAGTCAATGATAGCGGAGGTCCGCAGGGTCCTTCCTGGGAGCTGGAAGGAGACAGAAAGGGCAAGGTGAGCCGAAACCCCGGTCACTGGATCAACATAACTGGAAAGAATAGTGGGGAACTTACGAAGTTTAGCCGGGCAATTTTGAACATAATGACCAGGCTCTCCGCAATACAGTCACAAATTGTTGCTGCGGCGTCTCTGGCGTTCTGCTGGGGTGAGAGAAGGCTGCAGGAGTCCTAGCTGCATGGGTTCCGATGCCGTGGAGGTATGAACAGGTTTGGCAGAGGGAGCAGAGCGGAAATGGCTTGGGGCTCTGGGGAGCATCCAGGTGGGTCTTTGGGACCCCAAGGTTTGTTCGGCCCTACGCTCCCGTAGGCGACGATCAATTTGGATACTTAAGTCTATGAGGGAGTTCAGGGTCTGAGGAATCCCCACTCTGGCGAGCTCATCCTTGAGCGCGTCTGAGAGGCCCATGCGGAATTGGTGACGGAGAGCAGCATCGTTCCAGTCAGTGTCGGCACCCCAACGCCTGAACTCAGCCACGTAGTCCTCTGCTGGTCTCCGACCCTGTTGGAGAGAACGTAAAGCGGCTTCCGCAGTGTTTGAGAGTTGGGGGTCCTCATATAACTGCGCCATGGCGTCAAAGAAAGTGGAGAGGTTGGTCAATGCTGCATCCTTCTGTTCCACGAGACGGTGGGCCCAGATTTGGGGATCCCCAGTCAGTAGGGCTACCACAAAGCCCACTTTAGTGGTCTCTAAGGAGAAGGTCCTAGGCTGTAGGGCAAAATGGAGCTCGCAAGAATTGCGGAAAGTCCTGAAACTACCACGGGCACCAGAAAACTTCTCTGGAGTGGGGACCTTGGGCTCCGGTGGTAGCATCACTATAGTCTGGGCAGGTGCCGGCCCCGTTGGGGGTGTTGCCGGGTGAGAAGTCCCTTGGGTACCGGTGGGACCAGATAAGGCCAGTACCCGTTCCTCCAGCCGGGTGTACCCTTGCTGGAGATTCTTCACCGCCTCGGTCAGTCCTGCCAGGTGTTGGCATAACCCCTCCATGGCGGGGGCTCCCTGCTCGGGCTCAGACATGGCTGTCTGCTACTGTCACGTACCTGGTGGTGCGAGCCCGAGATTGCAGAGAGAGACCTCCCTTGCGTCTCCCACTCCCGGTTCCCTGGTGTGGGGACAGGAGATCCAGGAGTGAGGAGGAGCACGGGTGCCTGGCAGGATCAACAGACCGGCAGAGTGACCAAGTCAGCTAGCGGACACGGTAAAACCTGGATAGCAGGGAAGACTGGATACAAACTGATGAGCTGGAACAGGTAGCGGAGTTGGCTGGATCTGGACAACAGCTAGCAAGCAGGCTCACAGGTAAACAGGATAGCAGAGCTGGCAGGATCTTTAGCAAGCAGGCTCACAGGTAAACAGGTTAGCAGAGCTGGCTGGATCTTTAACAAGCAGGCTCACAGGTAAACAGGTTAGCAGAGCTGGCTGGATCTTTAACAAGCAGGCTCACAGGTAAACAGGTTAGCAGAGCTGGCTGGATCTTTAACAAGCAGGCTCACAGGTAAACAGGTTAGCAGTGCTGGCAGGATCTTTAACAAGCAGGCTCACAGGTAAACAGGTTAGCAGAGCTGGCTGGATCTTTAACAAGCAGGCTCACAGGTAAACAGGTTAGCAGAGCTGGCTGGATCTTTAACAAGCAGGCTCACAGGTAAACAGGTTAGCAGTGCTGGCAGGATCTTTAACAAGCAGGCTCACAGGTAAACAGGTTAGCAGAGCTGGCAGGATCTGGACAACGGCTTGGCAGGCTGGACAGCAGAGCAGGCCGGATCTGGACAACGACTTGGCAAGCAGGCTCACAGGTAAACAGGTTAACAGAGCTGGCAGGATCTGGACAACGGCTTGGCAGGCGGGCTCACAGGTAAACAGGTTCACAGAGCTGGCTGGGTCTGGACAATAGTTTAGCAGACTGGGAACAGGAAGCAGAACCACTGAGTGGGCTGGAGACAGACAGGTGATCAGGTTCATCACAGGGATCAGACTGCAGACTGGATAAAGACCATGCAGGTAACCAGAGTTCATCAAGGAGGACCGGTCATGAATGAAACTGGAAGCAAGGTGCAATGGGTCAGGCAGAAGAATGGTCACAACAAGCCGGGGTCGGGTACAGGCAGAAAGCTGGATAGTCTAAGGTAAGCCGGGTCAATGGAACAGATATAACAGGATCAGGTTTCACACACCACAACGCTGTAGAGCAGACAGCAAAGACCATCTGCACAGGTCAAGCTTAAATAGGCCAGCTGGTGCTAACTAGAGCGCGCGCCCGTCTCCCTGTGCACGGCTGTACACGTGCACGCGCCCGGGCGCGCATGCGCAGTGGAATCTGAGGGCCGGGACGGCCCGGGTTTAGGTTTCTGGCAGGATCTTCATGACACAGAGGGAGACAACAGGAAGTGAGAGGAAGGGAAATTCACTCCTGTAAGAGTTAAAATGGGAAAAAGGTGTCTCCACTGATGCTTAGATTAAGCCATAACAACCCAAAATTTTCAAAATCCAATTGTCATCGAGACAGAAGGTGAGGTGAAATCTTCTGAACAGGGGCACAGACCGCAAAACATATGTTACAGGGGTGATAACCCTTCTCTATGTTATCTAAAAAACTTAAAAAATAATTTTTTGGCTGGAGTTACACTTAAAAAATGTACCTGTTCCGACTTACAAACAGATTCAACTTAAGAACAACCTACAGTCCCTATCTTGTTTGTAACCCGGGGACCCCCTGTATTTGCTAATTATATATTAATACACCACCTGAAGTGTATTAGAAACAGTACACCACAGAATGCACTGTAGATATAGGCTACACTGGATGCAGAGTATATATATATATATATATATATATATATATATATATATATATATATATATATATATATATATATATATATATATATATATATATATATATATATATATATATATATATATATATATATATATATATATATACACTGTATATATACATAATACTGTATATATATATATATAGATAGATATAGATATATAAATACACTGCCTGCTCTGACTGAATATCGAGTAAATACCTGATATATAGTCTATGCTTAATGCAGAGTATATATATATATATATATATATATGTATATAAATATATATATATAGACACACACAGTCATGGCCGAAATTATTGGCACCCCAGAATTTTTTCCAGAAAATCAAGTATTTCTCACAGAAAAGTATTGCAGTAACACATGTTTTGCTATACACATGTTTATTCCCTTGTGTGTATTGGAACAAAACAAAAAAAGGGAGGAAAAAAAGAAAATTGGACATAATGTCACACAAAACTCTTGGTCAAAATTCTTGGCACCCTTAACTTAATATTTGGTTGCACACTCTTTGGAAAAAATAACTGAAATCAGTCGCTTCCTATAACCATCAATAAGCTTCTTACACCTCTCACCCAGAATTTTGGACCACTCTTCCTTTGCAAACTGCTCCAGGTCTCTCTTATTAGAAGGGCGCCTTTTCCCAACAGCAATTTTAAGATCTCTCCACAGGTGTTAAATGGGATTTAGAACTGAACTCATTGCTGGCCACTTTAGAACTCTCCAGCGCTTTGTTGCCATCAATTTCTGGGTGCTTTTTGACTTATGTTTGAGGTCATTGTCCTGCTGGAAGACCCAAGATCTCGCAAACCCAGCTTTCTGACACTGGGCCCTAAAGTGCGACCCAAAATCCTTTGGTAATCCTCAGATTTCATGATGCCTTGCACACATTTAAGGCACCCAGTGCCAGAGGCAGCAAAACAACCCCAAAACGTCTTTGAACCTCCACCATATTTCACTGTAGGTACTGTCTTCTTTTCTTTGTAGGCCTCATTCCGTTTTCGGTAAACAGTAGAATGTTGTGCTTTACCAAAAAGCTCTATCTTGGTCTCATCTGTCCACAAGATGTTTTCCCAGAAGGATTTTGGCTTACTCAAGTACATTTTGGCAAACTGTAGTCTTGCTTTTTTATGTCTCTGTGTCAGCAGTGGGGTCCTCCTGGGTCTCTTGCCATAGCGGTTCATTTCATTTAAATGTAGACAGATAGTTTGCGCTGACACTGATGCTCCCTGAGCCTGCAGGACAGCTTGAATTTCTTTGGAACTTGTTTGGGGCTGCTTATCCACCATCCGAAATATCCTGCGTTGCAACCTTTCATCAATTTTTCTCTTCTGTCTACTCCCAGAGAAATTAGCTACAGTGCCATGGGTTGCAAACTTCTTAATAACGTTGCGCACTGTGGACAAAGGCAAATCTAGATCTCTGGAGATGGACTTGTAACCTTGAGATTGTTGATATTTTTCCACAATTTTGGTTCTCAAGTCCTCAGAGTTATTTTCTGCTCTTTCTGTTGTCCATGCTTAGTGTGGCACACACAGACACACAATAACAAGACCAAGTGAACTTCTCTCCTTTTTATCTGCTTTCAGGTGTGATTTTTATATTGCCCACACCTGTTACTTGCCCCAGGTGAGTTTAAAGGAGCATCACATGCTTGAAACAATCTTATTTATCCACAATTTTGAAAGGGTGCCAAGAATTTTGACCACCCCATTTTTGGAATTTTGTGTGACATTATGTCCAATTCTCTTTTTTTCCTCCCATTTTTTGTTTTTATCCAATAGACACAAATGGAATAAACCTGTGCATAGCAAAACATGTGTTACTGCAATACTTTTATGTGAGAAACACTTGATTTTCTGGAAAAAATTCTGGGGTGCCAACAATTTCGTCCATGACTATATATATATATATATATATATATATATATATATATATATACTAGACTGACTGTATATACAGTCAATAACTCAATAACTCAACACACAGCCATTAATGTCTAAACCGCTGGCAACAACAGTGAGTACACCCCTAAGTGAAGATGTCCAAATTGGGCCCAAAGTGGCAATATTTTGTGTGACCACCATTATTTTCCAGTACTGCCTTAACCCTCTTGGGCATGGAGTTTACCAGAGCTTCACAGGTTGCCACTGGAGTCCTCTTCCACTCCTCCATTACAACATCGCAGAGCTGGTAGATGTCAGAGACCATGCGCTCCTCCACTTTCCATTTGAGGATGCCCCACAATAGGGTTTATGTCTGGAGACATGCTTGGCCAGTTCATCACCTTCACCCTCAGCTTTTTTAGCAAAGCAGTGGTCATCTTGGAGGTGTGTTTGGGGTCGTTACAATGTTGGAATACTGCCCTGCGGCCCAGTCTCCGAAGGGAGGGGATCATGATCTGCTTCAGTATGTAACAGTACATGTTGGCATTCATGGTTCCCTCAATGACTTGTAGCTCCCCAGTGCCAGAAGCATTAATGCAGCCCCAGACCATGACACTCCCACCACCATGCTAGACTGTAGGCAAGACACACTTGTCTTTGTACTCCTGACCTGGTTGCCGCCACACATGCTTGACACCATCTGAACCAAATAAGTTTATCTTGGTCTCATCAGACCACAGGACATGGTTCCAGTAATCCATGTGCTTAGTCTGCTTGTCTTCAGCAAATTGTTTGCAGGCTTTCTTGTGCATCATCTTTAAAAGAGGCTTCCTTCTGGGATGAAAGCCATGCAGACCAATTTGATGCTGTGTGTGGCATATGGTCTGAGCACTGACAGGCTGACCTCCCACCCCTTTAACCTCTGTAGCAATGCTGGCAGCACTCATACGTCTTTTTCCCAAAGACAACCTTTGAATATGACACTGAGTATGTGCATTCAACTTCTTTGGTCGACCATGGCGAGGCCTGTTCTGAGTGAAACTTGTCCTGTTAAACTGCTTTATGGTCTTGGCCACCGTGCTGCAGCTCAGTTTTAGGGTCTTGGCAATCTTCTTATAGCCTAGGCCATCTTTATGTAGAGCAACAATTCTTTTTTTCAGATCCTCAGAGAGTTCTTTGCCATGAGGTGCCATGTTGAACTTCCAGTGACCAGTATGAGAGAGTGAGAGCGATAACACCAAATTTAACACACCTGCTTCCCATTCACACCTGAGACCTTGTAACACTAACGAGTAACATGACACCCGGGAGGGAAAATGGCTAATTGGGCCCAATTTGGAGGTTTTCACGTAGGGGTGTACTCACATTTGTTGCCAGCAGTTTAGACATTAGTGTCTGTGTGTTGAGTTATTTTGAGGGGACAGCACATTTACACTGCTGTACACTCACTACTTTACATTGTAGCAAAGTGTAATTTCTTCAGTGTTGTCACATGAGAGAAAAATGTGAGAGGTGTACTCTTGTGAGTTACTGTATATCTCAAATACACTGCCACTAACTGAATAACCTGCCTGCTTAATCTAACTCAAGCTATCTCTTTGTCCATGCCAACAACACTACACGGCCGCTGTGTAAGCAGCCTTATATATTGTGGGGCATGGACTTAGTCCCCCTGAGCCATGATTGGTTAAAGGCACCATGCCTTTGGTCAATTATGGCTCTCTCAGCAGAGCACGCTGTGATTTGCCAATGCATGCAGATCAGGTGCATGCTTTGGCCAATCCTAATACAGCAATGCATTGCAATCTGACATTTGCAATCTTGCAAAGTGCATTATGGTGCGTTCCACGGCGCTCAAATTTTCCACGAACACTCCATATGTTCAGTACATTTTAGAACAAATGAACACCCAATGTTCCAATGGACTGTGGGCTCATCCCTAGTTGGAGCTTGTATAGACCTGTTGTGTGGACTTGTGCTACCTGTTTAAATAGCTCCTATTTGATGCTGTCTACTCCAAAGGACAACTATAGGTATATATACTGTCTATATATAGATGTACCCTGGTATAAGAGGACACTTCCATTCCCCTTAAGCCAAACAATAATCTTCTCAATTTTATTTATACATTGCACACACTCCATTCAGTGTCATATGCAGATGCACACAGTTTGGAGGTTTTTCCTTAAATGTGTGGTCTCTGTAAAACATTGAATGCTTCAATAATAAAGCTTAAGTTTTAAAGATCTGAGTAGCAATTATTTAAATGTTGAGTAAATATGAATGAATAATCTTCCATTGATTTCAAAGACCTGTAATGATTATGGTTATCTGTTTATATAACATATTATGGTGACATCTGCCGTATTCACTACAGGCACCTAATTAATAGGAGACCAGCTAATTACTGCTAAAGATGCATATAAGAATGTTTTTTTTATTCAGTCATCTCAGTCTTATACTCACTTGCACATTCTACTGCCAAATGCATAGTATGTGGCCTGTTGGAGCCATTCAATTGCTGCTATAAAGTCTTTCAGCTAAGCAACGTCTTCTGTGCATGCATTAAAAAATTAAATTAATTCCTATTTCTAGTAAGAAGCACAAAACAGCAGTGTGCTATCATGTCAAGGAGAAATTATTTATATAAAATAGTATTTGTTGTTTAATTAAATGGCCTCTTAACGATGGCTTTTAAATCTGATACAGAATACAGGTTCCATGCTTACTTACTTTACTTACCACTAAAGGACAAGGTGGTAATGAAGAGACGTTGGATGCTCAAAGTGAAAACATTATTAAATCACCCTCTAAAGTTTGAAAAGCAAGCACTAAAATGTGATGCAGCTAATACATCTTTCCAATCCCCTGTTAAACATCATTGTGTAGGTGCAGCCAGATATTCTGCAATTTGACTTAAATGAAACTAGGAACAAAGCCAGTACTTTTAATTAAAATAGGTTTGGAGCCTTGCAGAGACAAACAGCTTGCACAGGTGGTTGATTGACTTGAATGGCAACAATCAACACAACTGTCTGATGTTTTCTAGGGTTATTTTATTATTATACAGAAATCCGCTGTCACTGTTTATCCACCAGTCAGCTCATCTTTATAATAAAACATAACAGAAAGAATAGCGTATTTCTCACATCAGCCATCTAATGAATTATTATGTTCTAGTCTCTTCTGTTCTTTTAAATGAAAAAACAGTCACCCTCACAGAGATCGGGAACAGTTTGCCTTGCTTCTCTCTTTTTGTTCTTGAATGTCCTTGATAGATTTTCTCTACACATTTACAACCCGAGTAATGGAGAGCTAACTAAATAGGGATGCATTTTCCTGTGATGTACTTGAATCTTTCTCATATGCCATGAAGCACATGAATTAAAAGGAAATTTAAGTCCTAATTGATTGTATTTACAGTATATTTTCTGAGTACAGTAGGGAGTATAGAGGCTAAGAGGGATGCAATGATTTTGGACAAAATTTTGGAGTCAACATTAATAAGGGAGATGGGGCGATATGATCCCGGAAGAGTTGGGTCTTTTCCCTTTTTTTGCCAGTAATTTTACGAATGCCATGGACCCCGTAGGGAGATATGGCCCACCCTCCCATATACCTGTAGACTTGTTGTAGTGTGTGATCGGAAATTGCTATTTCTGAAATTATGGAATCCTGTACCTTTGGAATTAGGGCAGAGGAGCAAAAGAAATAGTCTATGCGTGATAGAGTGTCATGGGGTGAAGAATAGAAAGTGTATTCCCTAGCGATAGGGTTGGTTAGACGCCAAATATCTGACAGATGTAATAGGGACATTGTAGTGGCTAGTAATATAATGGGCTGTTGGGTGGATGTTGAGGGGGCGCCTAATCATGGACATGGTGATGATTTATCCTCATATTTGTTCATAACACTGTTAAAATCCCCACCCACTAGGTGAATTGTGTCAGAGGAATGAAGTACCCACGAGGAGAGGTCTTGGAAAAATGCAGTACCCAGGGAGTTGACCACATATATGTTGGAAATGGCTAGATCTTTTGAGGCAATTGTCAGATGGATCGTTAGTTTGCGGCCTTCTTGGTCTTTGTCAACTGATCTAATAGTGTATGACAGGTTAGAAGGATGATCACCCCTGCTTTGCGCCCTAATGCTGGGGAACCAACGACCTCACCCACCCATAGTTTCTTGAGGCGTTGGAAATCTTGCTCATCTAAATGGGTCTCCTGAAGGAGGGCGATGTCTGCATGCATACGCTTTAAATGGCGAAGAATTTTCATCCGTTTGTTCGGTGACCGGAGCCCCTTCACATTCCACAACACTATACGCATGATGGATACTGAGACAATATAAAGACTCTTCGGGGGGTACCGCCACCCAACAAGCAGGGTAAGAATGAAAGAAAAAAAAAGGACAGAAGGAAGAAAGGGAAAGCATGTGAACCTTCCCTCAAGTTGTAATTAACCCTTGTTCAGTAGGGATAGGCGATAGGTAGGGAGTGGATAGATCACCCTAGCTCACTTAATTTGGGGACAACAGAAATTGGGAATTATACTGCGTGAGCAGAAAGGGGGGATAAGTCAGTTTAGTGCTAACCAGGGGTAAACAGATAAAACAACAACCGAATGCAACTATTGACTTCACTTTTTTCCGGGTGAGAAAAAGAAATCAAAAACGTACACAGGATAAACTAGCTTCCATGCCCCCGTCAGATGGGTGTTGGTGTCACACCAATATAGGGCTTGCTCTCAAAACAGACAAAGTAAACTAGAGAGAGACCAAGGTATGATGGTAATTGTAGCCCTCGCCCCAAAATTCTCACCCGATCTGTATCTTAGCAGGGAAGCTGACAACTCCTGAGTATTAATACAAACATGGTACACAATTTCAAACATAACTCTCCAGCTCGTAAACCTACGAGGAGGAGAGAGTATCAGATAAACAAATATACTACCACCATGAAAGTAACGGGCACAATCATGTCCCATGCGGTATAGATTGGGGCAATTCCTGGGTCAACGTATACCTGACCGTTGAGGGAGAGGTGTATAGCAGCCATGTTTAGATGGATATTTTACCAGGCTGCTTTGGTGCTTGGACAAGTTCGGAGCTGGAGAGTAAGGAGCAGAGGGGGTGTCGTCCATAATACAGGTGGAAACAATGTCTCCCACCAGCAGAGATTCAACATATTGCTGGGCGTCTGCTGGGAATGAGAAGGACATCTGGTCGCCTTGAGGGGATTGCAGGCGCAGAACATCTGGGTATGGCAGGGAAAATTTTATATTGTGCTGGTTTAGCTGTGTGCAATTAGTAGCAAAGTATTTTTGCTGTTTAGAGACCTCCACTGAGTAATCAGCAAATAGTAATAGCTTAATCTATGGAAAGACCCTTCGCTTTGCGGTAGTACTGTAGAAGGGTATGTATTTCTGCATAGTTCAAATATCGTACAATTACCGGTCGCGGCTTGGGCCGCTGGTCTTGCTGAGGGCCTATGAGGTGAGCTCATTCCACTACGCAGGGGTAATGAAGACCTAGAGCTTCAGGTATGCGATGGCTGCACAGCTCCATTAGGCAGCTCGTCTTGTAGGACTCAGGAAAGCCTATGATACGCAGGTTGCTCCTGCGGGACCGATTCTCGACGTCCTCGAGCTTGTCTATCAGCAACTGGGGTACTCCTGCATGTGTGGATATAGATGCCGTCACCTGGTGCAGATGTTCCTCGACTGAGGCTATACGCTGCTCTGCCTCCTGCAGCCTATGAGTCTGGCTTTGTATGTCCTGCCTTAGCTGCTCCATGCCATGCTGGATAGCCTTGTTGACTGCCTCTCTTATCATGGGGGTGAGGAGCTGAGCTACCGCTAGTGCTACCTTTGTATGTGTCGCCTCTGTGTCATCAGGGAGATGCTGAGCCTGTGAGGAGGGAGGCAAAGCGGAGATATCCTCGGTCGGGATAGCGGCCGCCATCCTAGCCGATGTTGCTGCTTCTGGCTTGAGCAGGCTGCAGGGAGCCTGTGTAAGGGTGGGGAGCAGAAAGCTCACAAAACAATCCATTTACCCCTCCAGGATGTAGCGGTGTCTGTCGCTTGCTGAGGCTATAGCTGTGGCATGTGTATGTGGGCAGAAGAGCCAGGGGGGTGCGGGAGCTGAGGCAGGTCACTCCAGTGAACTCCAGGAACCAGAAGTTAGGAAGCCTCTTCTAAAGATGATGCACAAGAAAGCCGGCAAACAGTTTGCTAAAGACAAGCAGACTAAGGACATGGATTACTGGAACCATGTCCTGTGGTCTGATGAGACCAAGATACATTTATTTGGTTCAGATGGTGTCAAGAGTGTGGGGCAGCAACCAGGTGAGGAGTACAAAGACAAGTGTGTCTTGCCTACGGTCAAGCATGGTGGTGGGAGTGCCATGGTCTAGGGCTGCATGAGTGCTGCTGGTACTGGAGAGCTACAGTTCATTGAGGGAACCATGAATGCCAACATGTACTGTGACATACCGAAGCAGAGCATGATAACCTCCCTTCGGAGACTGGGCCACAGGGCAGTATTCCAACATGGGATGCCTGCATAACGTACTCATTGAAGCTCTGGAGGCAAACTCATTTCTCATACGCTGCCCAACGACAAATTTAATAGCCAAACTCTGGCAAACAGCCAAGGCCATTTTAGGATACCGGGGTATTTCAGAATCGGCCCCTCTATGGTACAATAGTAAAAAATACAAAAATTAGATAAATAAAGTGCGGTAGTGATGAATGGGGTGGTAATAGTAACACTAATGTTAAAAAAGTCTCTCTTGTTCAAGATGGACTGCTGGAGTGGAGATATGGAATTTTCTTTTCCAAACGTAGGTGAAACTGGTATGGAAGAGCATTCAATATACCAAAGTATAAATGCGATCCGGAGACAATATTAATACTGGAAAGGGTACTTCTTACCGGATGAGGTGGACACACATACCATATGGCAGTGGGTCGACAGCGCTTGTGTGTTATTTCTCCCTTTAGATGCTGGTTCCAGGTCCTGCGAATACGTCTTAAGAGTAAGAACACGCGGCCTCAGGGCATCAACGGAACTTCCAGGGGTAAACACGCGTTAAACACAATAAAGGAGCAAATTAAAAATAATCCAGTAAAAGATACAGGCTAAAAACAATAAAGGGCAATGTGGATAAAATCAGATAAAATTCCCTACGCGTTTCGACCTAGTGGTCTTCAATAGGCCCCTGTTGAAGACCACTAGGTCTAAACGTGTAGGGAATTTTATCTGATTTTATCCACATTGCCCTTTATTGTTTTTAGCCTGTATCTTTTACTGGATTATTTTTAATTTGCCTCTTTATTGTGAGACTTTTTTCCAATAAATTATATTGGTTCACCTGCACCATATGGAGCATTTTTTGCTTTTTCACACTATGTCCTACTTCATGTGATCCTGGATGATCTGGAAATACAAGTCCTTCACCTTGCACCATTGTGTGTGTCCACTGGATGATCTATCGCGTGTTTACCCCTGGAAGTGCCGTTGATGCCCTGAGGCCGCATGTTCTTACTCTTAAGACGTATTCGCAGGACCTGGAACCAGCATCTAAAGGGAGAAATAACACACAAGCGCTGTTGACCCACTGCCATATGGTATGTGTGTCCACCTCATCTGGTAAGAAGTACCCTTTCCAGTATTAATATTGTCTCCGGATCGCATTTATACTTTGGTATATTGAATGCTCTTCCATACCAGTTTCACCTACGTTTGGAAAAGAAAATTCCATATCTCCACTCCAGCAGTCCATCTTGAACAAGAGAGACTTTTTTAACATTAGTGTTACTATTACCACCCCATTCATCACTACCGCACTTTATTTATCAAATTTTTGTACTTTTTAATTTTATATGTAATTTTATATTCATATATTTTACCGCAATTTTTGCACATCCTCACATTTTAGCGCTTCACATATTGTTTCCACGTTTACTTGACTTTGTTTGAGTGATAGCAGCTTTAGAAAAGCAATTTTCTTCCTATTTTTATTTGGGTTTAGCGCATTCCCCCATACTTGCACATGGTACAATAGTAGCCTGGTGGAGTTATCTAAAATTGCTAAGTCCAGGGATTGGGCTAACCAGGGCCTTACCCAAATAAGTCAACTATTTGCGGGTAATAACTTAAAATCATTCGCCGATCTGAAGCAGGAATTTTCCCTTTCCAATAGCTCGTTTTATAAATATCTCCAGGTTCGACATGCAGTCCAGACACAATTTAGATCCCAAATAATACAATGGACCCAAATTACTACTTCAACACAAATAATGGGGTTGATATCAACCAAACGATTGATCTCTCGGCTGTATGCCGGACTTGGCGATAGAACAATAGATCGCAGCGGCCCAATCAAGATCAGGGAAAGATGGGAGAGTGATGTGGGCCCGTTGTCGTCAGTGGAATGGGATTGGATTCTTGGACAAGCTATACTAGTTTAAATCGCCCCCTCGCACAAAGTATCACAGCTCTTCTTTCTCTATAGAGTATATCATACCCCCAAGAAAATGCTAAGTCTGGGATGGCGGGTTAATGACCAATGCCCTAGATGTGGGGCACCTGGAGACTTTATCCATATGCTCTGGAGGTGCCCGAAGCTGTTTAGATCCTGGACGAACATTATTGATGTAATCAACAAAACCTTAAATATAGAACTGGAACCAAGATCTAATGCGGCGTACACACGGTCGGAATTTCCGATGAAAACAGTCCGATGGGAGCTTTTCATCGGATTTTCCGACCGTGTGTATGCCCAACGGTCTTTTTCTGTCGGAATTTCCGACGGACTTTGGATTGAGAACCTGTTCTCAATTTTTCCAACGGAAAACCTTTCTTTCGGATTTTCCGATCGTGTGTATGCAATTCCGACACACAAAATTCCGACGCATGCTCGGAAACAATTTGACGCATGCTCGGAAGCATTAAACTTCCCTTTTATAGTGCTGTCAAACGTGTTTTATGCCGCTGTGTTATTGACCGTCGGAATTTGGCGGGATCGTGTGTAGGCAACACAGCTTGAGCGGAAAAACCGTCAGAGTTTTTTCAGACGAGAATTCCGATCGTGTGTAAGCGGCATAAGACTTGTCTCCTGGGCTTGATAGAGGGGGGCAATGTCCCGAAAAACATGATTGATCTAGTTTTAAGGTGTTTATTCCAAGCCAGAAAGCTGATTGCCCAATGTTGGCAGTCGCAACTACCCCCGACATTAGAGATCTGGTTAACGAGTATCAACAAAACAATAGGAAACGAGAGAGTATTTTTTACTAAGCAGGGCAACTATAGGAAATTTATGAGTATCTGGGGGCCCTGGACGTCGAGGCCTGCAGATTAAGAGAGAGATCGCTCTAGTATTGCTTATAGATATCTGATATGTCTCCTTTATCGAGGGTTTGTCTACCCTCTTCTTCCTCCTTTGGTGTTTTTTGTGTTTTTTTTTCTCTCCTTTTCTCTTCTTTATGTTCTCTCCCTTTTTCTTTTCTCCCTCCTCCGGGAGGCACAAAGTGGTGATACAAGACAGCAACTCGGGGGAAGGGGGGGTAAGGGAAGGGTAAGGGGGGAACTAGCCTATACAAAGATATGGGATTTTTTATAAGAATGAGTACTAATCTAACATCGAGCTATGTATGTAACCTGTTGATGTTTCCTTTCTTATATGTAGCTTTGTGGAGAATTGTAAGCTCCTACTTTTTGTAATTGTGATTTATATATAAATAAAAAAGATTAGTTGTCAAAAAAAAAAAAGTTCCCCCGGCCGGGGTCGGGGCTGTATATGACGTTGCGCGGCAGGGAACACGGCAATTGAATTAAAGCTGTTATCACTGTGTTCCTCGCGCTGCACCTTGAAAGCCTGGGCGGCACTTCTGTTCCTCTCCTCCCCTACACAGGTAGGCTGCATAGTGGGCACAAGGCTGCATGGTGGACACAAGACTGCATTGGTGTGCACAAGACTGCATTGGTGTGCACAAGGCTGCATGGTGGACACAAGGCTTCATTTGTGGGCACAAGGCTGCATGGTGGACACAAAGCTGCATCGGTGGGCACAAGGCTGCATGGTGGGCAAAAGGATGCATTGGTGGGCATTAGTGGGCACAAGGCTGCATAGTGGACACAGGCTGAATAATGGGCAAATGGCTGTATTGGTGGACACAAGGCTGCATTGGTGGGCACAAGGCTGCATTGGTTATGGCTCTGTCAGCAGGTCAGGTGCATGCTTTGGCCAATCATCATACAGCAATGCACTGCGATCTTGCAGTGCATTATGGGGTATTCCTTGGTGCTCGATTTTCCCACAAACGCACCATATGTTCGATATGTTCGGTTTTAGAACAAACGAACACCCGATGTTCGAGTCAAACACTCTAACCGCTGGCTCATCCCTAATCCTGACCAAATCTCCAACTCCATTTGCAGAAAAGCAGCCCCAAACTTGCCAGGAACCTCCACCATGCATCCATGTTGCCTTCAGACACTCATTATTGTACTGCTCTCCAGCCGTTCGATGAACAAAATTATAGCAAAATATTTCAACTTTGTATCATGAGTCCAGACCATCTGCTGCCATTTTTCTGCACCTAAGTTCCTATGTTTTTGTGCATCTCATTATTAACTTTTCCCAGTATCATTGATATAATCAACTGACTGCTCAGACGGATTAGAGACTAACCACCAGTGCCCGATTTTAACACATTTTTTGGACTCCTGCTATGTTTATATGCCAATTCCTCTCGTCTTAATCAAAGATTAATCGCTTTAATCCATTGATCTATTATTGTCAGATAAGTTGATATCCATTTTTGTAATATAAATTTACGGGACATATACATAGATCTCAACCACAACACATGTATTTCAACTGGGAGAGTATTTTCCGGTACAATCCCTAACAATGTTATTTTTGGATCAAGATGAACATGTATAGAGCACAAGGAGTTTAAAATATCAAATACACTTTTCCAATAGCGATGTGATTTAGGACATCGCCACAGCATATGTATAAGTGTATCTATATCAGTGGTACACCTTGGACAGTTTGGTGTAGTTGCTTTGCCCCAGGAGTATGTCTTTAACCAGTTGCCGACCGCCGCACATCGATTTACGTCAGCAGAATGGCGCGAGTGGGCAGATGGACTATCACCCCCCCCATGCCTGTGGCGGTTAGATTCATAAGAGGACAGATCAGTCCTCAGGTCCCGGCCAATGTTTTCTGGCCTGGTCCTACTGATTGGTCCTAACAAATGGAATCCTTACGCTGTCTGTGTAAGTGTAAACACAGACAGGAGGGAGTGATATCATCTCTCCTCGTGGAGTCTTTTCAATTCCAAGGAGAGGAGAGAAGACGTCTAACAGTGAGTTGCACAACACTACACTAACACCAGTACACACAGGTACACTTGCCACCCCCCGATTGCCCCCTAGTTAACTAGTGTTATGGGTGACGCTGGTTAGTTAGTTTGTTTTTCATAGCGTCAGGGCACCCACCTTTATTACCCAATAAAGGTTTAACCTCCTGATAACCCAGTGGGTTATATCAGTTAGGTTTTAGCATCAGTCAGGGTCTGCGTTGCCCCAGGCAGCGTCAGATTAGTGCCAGTAGTGCTAACACCCACGCACGCACCATACACCTCCCTTAGTAATATAGTGCCAGATTGATATATACAGATTGATATATTTGATCTAATTAGAACTACCGTATTTATCGGCGTATAACACGTGTCGGCGTATAACACGCACCCCAAGTTTAGGAGGGAATATTAAGGAAAAAAACTTTTAGGAGGGAAGTTTAAGGAAAAAAAAACTTACATTTAAATGCCCATCAATGCAGCCTTGTCCAGTGTCCATCTGCAGCCTTGTCCATCATTGCAGCCTTGTCCATCATTGCAGCCTTGCCCAGTGCAGCCTTGCCCAGTGCCTTTGCAGCCTTGCCCAGTGCAGCCTTGCCCAGTGCCTTTGCAGCCTTGCCTAGTGCAGCCTTGCCCAGTGCCTTTGCAGCCTTGCCCAGTGCAGCCTTGCCCAGTGCCTTTGCAGCCTTGCCCAGTGCAGCCTTGCCCAGTGCCTTTGCAGCCTTGCCCAGTGCAGCCTTGCCCAGTGCCTTTGCAGCCTTGCCCAGTGCAGCCTTGCCCAGTGCCTTTTCAACCTTGCCCAGTGCAGCCTTGATTTAAAATTGGCGCCGAGTGGAGAGGACGAGCACCGCGTGACAACATACCGAAAGCCACGTATATTTTCGGCTAGTCTCGGGCCAGCTCCTCTCGCAGTCCCGCCCACCTCCACTGATTGCGAGAGGAGCCGAGCGCCGGCAACATACAGAAATCCGAGTTCGGCTAGTCTCGGCTCTGCTCGCAGTCAGGGGCGGGACTGCGAGAGGAGCCGAAAATAGCCAAACTCAGATTTCTTTATGTTCTCGGCGCTCGGCTCCTCTCGCAATCAGTGGAGGTGGGCAGGACTGCGAGAGGAGCCAAGACTAGCCGAAAATACACGCGGCTTTCGGTATATCGGCTCCGCTCGCTCCCCTCAAAAAAAAATCAGCGGGAGGTCGGCGGGGATCGGCGTATAACATGCACCCACGATTTTCCCCTGATTTTAAGGGGAAAAAAGTGCATGTTATACGCTGATAAATACAGTATATTAGCATCCCCAATAGTTTAGGGTTCCCAAAAACGCAGCGTTAGCGGAATCAGCCCAGATACCTGGTGGCACCTGCGTTTAGCCCCCGGCCCAGCCCAGCCCACCCAAGTGCAGTATTAATCGATCACTGTCACTTACAAAAACACAACACACATAATTGCAGCATTCGCAGAGTCAGACCTGATCCCTGCGAACGCATTTGAATAAGTCGCTGACAGTCAGGAGCTCTTTTTCCTGTGAGTCTCACTAATGTACCAGTAAATTTAGAGACCAAAATGTAAAATCGAAGGTACACTAGTGAAGAGGCCTACACGTTTCTGAGCATGACAGATAGTGAAGAGGAAGTCACTCATCTGTCAGATTCAGGCTCAGAATACGATCCTGTAGACAGCAGCGGAACCCTGACAGATAGCTCTGACGACGGAGTTGTGGTCCCTGCCAAGGTCAGGCGTACCCGACCCCATTCTTCTGCTGTTGTTGAGGCACAAGAACCGCAGGGCTCTCGTATGGAGCAGAGAGCCAATACTAGTGTCAATCATCTTTCTGGTGAACTGGCAAGCACCAGCGGCCTAGTACACCCTGGTCATAGTCAAACCAGCGCTGCAGTATCACGAGGTGATGTGGCGAGTCCCATAAGTGCAGTTCAAGCTGGTGAGGTGGCTAGCACAACTAGTGTCTGGCAGCCCCCAAGAAGAAGACAAACATAGTCCCGTCAAGCCCATAGTGCCCTTCCTGCTGCATTTGCCAATCTTAATTGGGAGCCCACCACTTCTGCAGCACTCGTACTTCCCCCATTCACTGACCAACCCGGAATACAGGTGGAAAAGTGATTTTTACGTCACTTGATTTTTATTCGCTGTTTTTCATGGAAGATCTCTATAGATCTATTGTGGACCAAAGCAATTTGTGTGTTGGTCAATTCATTGCCGCTAATCCCCATTTGACCCTTGCCAGAGAATGGAAACCTATTACGGTTTTGAATTTAAGACCTTTCTGGGTCTATCCCTCCTCATGGGCTTAATTAAAAAGAGTGAGTTGCGGTCATATTGGTCCACTGACCCAATTCACCATATGCCCGTGTTCTCTGCCTCCATGGCCAGGGCACGATACGAGCAGATCTTGCGGTTCATGCACTTCAATGATAATGAACTCTGTCATCCTCGGGGTGACCCTGGATATGATCTGCTCTACAAAATTTGACCCCTCGTAAACCACTTCAACCAACAGTTTGCAGCCTTGCTTACTCCCGATCAAGTTGTCTGCATTGATGAGTCCCTGATTAAGTTTTCTGGCAACTTGTCTTTCAAACAGTATGATCCCAGCAAGCGGGCCAGATATGGGGTCAAGATGTATAAGCTCTGTGACAGGGCCACAGGCTATACATATAGTTTTACGGTTTACGAGGGAAGAGATAGTCACATAGAGCCGGAGAACTGCTTAGACTACATAGGGAGCGCTGGTAAGATTGGGTGGGACTTGGTGTCCCTTATTCGTAAAGGGGTACCACTTGTATGTGGACAATTATTACACGAGCGTGCCACTTTTTAGTCACTTGTTTGATCATGGAATTGGCGCCGGGGCTTACCCCAGTGGCTTGTAGATTCCCATCTTAGGCTGGGGGAGAGAGCCTGCTTGAAGTGTAATAATTTGCTCGCTGTGAAGTGGAGGGATAATCGGAATGTTTTCGTTCTGTCCTCCCTTCAAGCAGACACGACAGTCCAAATTCCTACGGCGACTGGTGTCGTGGAGAAACCCCTCTGTGTCCATGAATATAACCTAAATATAGGAGGGGTGGACCTCAGCAACCAGTTATTGGTGCCGTACCTAGTTGCCGGTAAGGTCAGACGCTGGTACAAAAAAGCGTAACTTCTTTCAATTAGCACTGCTGAATGCGTATGTGCTCTACAAAGCTTCAGGACGAACTGGATCCTTCCTTAAATTCCAGGAAGAGATCATCACAGCCCTTCTGTTTCCAGACAGTGCTGTGGCCCAACTTCCCAATCCAAATGCAGTAAGCCGGCTGCATGAGAGGCATTTTCCGTATATGTCCTTCCTGGTACCCCTGCACAGCGAGCCCCCCAAAGAAAATGTTGTGTCTGTAGAAAGCACGGATATAGGCATGACACCCACTATTATTGTTTCTCCTGTCATGACCATCCTGGTCTTTGCATTGGTGAATGTTTTAAATGCTGCCACACACTAGTGAATTATTAGCGTATGGTACAGCACTGCACAGACTAGGACACACTTTCACATCGCATTTTGGGAGACCTGAACTGTTATATCCTCTGAGTTGTGAGAGACACAAGACTCTGGTCTGGGACAATGGATGTTTATTTCAGTACTCACTGTACACTGCAACATGCATCTCAGGACAGTACATCTTATTATGCTTTCTTACATGTGCTCTAAGATGGCTACTATGCCCCTTGACCCTTGTCATCACTCCTGGGTGGAGCCAGCCTTAAAGTGACAGTACATGTGGAACCCTTTAGGTATAACACCTTCCATCCATCCCTAAAAAAAACAAATTACAACAAAACAAAAAAAGGCACAAAACATTAACTAATAACTGTCCAATAACAGTCCTCCAAACACAGGAGATTCCTGCATCCAGATGTGAAACCAAGCTTCCAGGGACAGTTGCGGGGATACAATGTCATCGGATCACTTTCGGCGACCCCGTCGAAAGTCTCGTAACGGGTCTTGAAGCTGAAACCGGTCAGAAGGGTGACAGTGTCGTTGAGGGCGGGCACCCAGCGACTCGGGACCGGAGGAAACAGGGCTGGCCGGAATCGGCCCCGGCAGGGCCAAGAACGGATCCACCAGCTCAGTGGGTGAACAGACCTCCGGACCAGGGCTGGAGGGCTCTGTTGGAGCTGAGTGCAAAAGTTCAGAGTCCCCCCAATCATCAGTCCCCGTGCATTCTGATCCGCTGGGATCAGTTCCTTGCGACACTGGTGGTTCAGCCGTCATCAGGGATTCAGGCAGTTGAAACCGAGGACGCAGTTGGTCTGCATGCCGTCTGCAAATGGAACCATCTTCCAGGCAGACCCTATACATCTTGGGTCCCAAAGTCTCTGCAATGACAGCAGGAAGCCAACGGGTGTTGGAAGCCCCATAAGATCGGGCCCATACCGTTTGTTGGGCTGTGAATCGGGGGAGCTCATGGTGTTTGACCATATTGTCTTGGGACTGCAGTACATGTTCCTGGACTGTTTGAGGGCGGAGCATGTCCAACCCAGTCCATGGCTGCCGACCCAGAAGGAGTTCTGCTGGAGTTTTCCCGGTGGTTGCATGTGGTGTGTTTCTGTAAGCAGAAAGGAAGGAGTCCAGCTGCTGGGGTGACAGGGACTGTTGTTTACTTGCAGCCACTGTAGCTTTGAAATAGCGTTTAAAAGTCTGCACAAACCGTTCTGCTTGACCATTTGTAGCCGGGTGGTAGGGTGCGGTCAACTTGTGCTTGATGTTGTGGGCAGTCAGGAAACGCTGAAACTCCTGACTGGTGAATTGTGCACCGTTGTCTGTAACGATTTCTCTGGGGTATCCAAACGTAGCAGCGAGATGTAACAGTATAGAAACCGTTGCCTTAGTCGTTGGCTGAGTAACAGGAATTACCTCAGGCCACTTTGAATGGGCATACACTATGATCAAGAAGGTATGTCCTCTGATCGGGCCTGCAAAGTCCAAGTGTAGGCGAAACCAAGGAACCGTGGGCCAAGTCCAGGGCTGGACGCACCCTCGAGGAGGGTCTTTTGCAGTTTGTGCACATCCAGCACAAGCATTCACATATGTCGTGATATCTGAGTCTAGGTTTGGCCACCACAGATAGCCTCGGGCCTTTTGTTTCATACGTGTGCCCCCGGGATGACCAGTATGTAGCAAGTCCAGAATGTGCCTCCGGAGGGTCTGTGGAATGATCACTCGTTCTCCCCATAAAACACAGTTGCCAGCCACAGTTAATTCCATACGCCTACGGAAATAAGGTTCATAATCCTGTGTGACGGTTGCAGGCCAACCGGACCGTACCCAGGAGAGTATTGTTTTCAGAAAGGTATCCTTGGCTGTATGGGCTGCTATCTCCCCAGAAGACAAGAAGGACAGGTTGGTGTAACGACAACTCTTGGCCGGTGGAGAAGAGTCCATCGACCTCCCTGTCAGTCGGGACATTGCATCCGCATTAGCATTGGCATCATGACCACAATACTGGATTTTGTAGCTGTATGCTCCCAAGAATAGGGCATAGCGTTGGAGGCGGGCCGCAGTAGTCTGAGAGATGCCTTTGTCAGGGCTAAAGATCTGAAGGAGTGGTTTATGGTCTGTCAGTATGGTGAATTCCCTACCATACAGGTAAAGATGAAACTTCTTAATTGCCCATATCAGTGCAAGAGCCTCTCTGTCAATGTGTTAGTAATTGCTTTCTGCTTTTGTCAAAGACCTGGAGGCAAATGCCACTGGTTTTTCTGACCCATCTGGTAAGATGTGAGATAGTACAGCCCCCAGACCATAGGGTGAGGCATCACAAGCCAAGGTGAGAGGCTTCTGGAGGTCATAGTGCACGAGCATGCGTGACGCCAACAGCTTCTGCTTAGAGACTTCGAAAGCACGTTGGCATGCAGCTGACCAGTCCCATCTGGAGTGTTTCTCCAAAAGCTTGTTCAACGGAAACAAGGTGTGTGCCAGATCTGGCAGGAATTTGTGGTAATAGTTCAGCAAGCCAAGGTATGATCGCAGCTGCTGGACGTTGGTTGGGGCAGGAGCTTTGACTAAAGCATCAACCTTGGCTTCCGTGGTGTGTATACCCTCTGCATCCACAAGGTGGCCACAAAACTCCAATTTAGGCACCATGAATTGGCATTTTGCCAAGTTCACTTTCAGACCCTGCTCTTGGAGTCTCGCCAACACAAGCTCCACGTTCCGCTTGTGTTCCTGGTCCGTCCGTCCCGTGATGAGCATGTCATCTAGCAGGCACTGCGTGAAAGGAATGTCCGCCAAAATCTCATCCATTTTTCGTTGCCAAATGGCTGGGGCAGAGGCTACACCAAACACCATCCGATTGTACTCATACAGCCCCTTGTGGGTGTTGATGGTCAGAAACTTGCGGGAAGAAGGATGGACCTCAAACTGTAAATATGCTTGTTTGAGATCAAGCTTGGTGAACTTTTGACCCCCTGCAAGAGAGGCAAAAATGTCATCTACTCTGGGTAGAGGATACTGGTCTATTTCCAGTTGGGAGTTCAGTGCCATGCGGAAATCGCCACAAATGCGTAAGTCCCCATTCGCTTTCTTTACTGGTACAACCGGTGATGCCCACTCGCTGTGCTCTACCTTTGAGATGACACCTTGTTCCTCCAGCCGACTTAGTTCTGCTTCCACTCCTGCTCGGAGTGCGAAAGGTACTGTCCGAGCTTTGAAGAACTTAGGCTGAGCGTTGGGTTTCAGCTTGAGTCTCACACAGTCATGCTTTATTTTCCCCAACTGGTCATCAAAGATCTTTGGGAACCGCTGCTTCAGGGACACCACCCATCTCTCATTATCTCCTAATGGAATTGTAACAGTGTTACAGGGATTTATGGCGATGTCTGGCATACCAAAGTGAGCAATCCAGTCTCTCCCAAAGAGAGGGGGTCCCCCATTTTCTAGGATATATAATGGCAGTCTCTTTGTCTGACCCTTGTACAATACCTGTACTTTCGCGTAACCCAGTGGGTGGAGTATCTGCTTTGAGTATGTCTGCAGTTTGATTGGTGTTGGGCGGACAGTTGTTCGGCTCTGAAGTTGTCTCCATTGTTTCTGAGTGATAACTGAAACTGCTGCTCCTGTGTCTACATCCATCTTGAGTTTCTTTCCCTCAATGGTTACCTCTACAGTCATTGCGGAGGGTGCTGAATGCATATGATGTATGTCTAATCTGTGGAGCACTTCCTCATCCTCTGACTCAGATGTATATCTTCCCACCATATATGTCTTTGTCTTGGGGTTCAGAGGTTGTTTATCTCGCACCTTTCCGCTACGGCAAACTCATTTCAGATGGCCCATTTACCACAATTATGACAGGTCTGATCCTTAAACAGGCAGACTTTATGATCATGGTCTGTATTCCCACAATGGTAGCAAGCTGACGCCCGACTTGGTGGGGGTTTATTTTTCCAGTTTGCGACTGTGGGCTTGACTGCTGTTCTGAAAACTTCCTGTTTCACCTCTTCCCTTCTGGCCTGGGGGTTCAATTCCTCTGTATCTTTCACAGCCATTTCCATCACTGAAGCTATTTCAATTGCCTTTGTTAGGGTAAGGTCTTTCTCTGTTAGCAGTCTCTTTTAGCTAGACTGACTGTTCAGTCCCATGACAAACGTATCTCTCAGTGCAGTAGGTAAGTACTCCCCAAAAGAACAGGTAGAGGCTAGTCTGCGGAGGGCGAGCACATAAGCTTTAATTTCTTCACCTGGCTGCTGCTGCCTCTGATAAAACCGAAATCTTTCTGCAATCTCTAGTGGTTTAGGCTGGAAGTAATCCTCTAACAGTGTCAGGAGCTCTGCCAATGTCTTAGTAGCTGGTTTTACAGGGGAAAGCAAATCTCTAAGAGTGTCATATGTCTTAGCACCAACCACTGTCAGAAATACTGCTACTTGCCTGTAATCTGGGATGGCATTTGCACTGAAATACTGTTCCAGTCTCTCAACCCAGGAACTCCAGGATGTCTGTTCTCCATCAAATTCACTTAATGTCCCGATTAATGCCATTGTCTTGCTGGGATCTGTGATTGCTTTTATCCAGGTGACAATCCACACTGCCTTTGTCTCTCTCTCAGACTGATAGACAGGAAATCCCATCCTCGTCGCCACTGTTATATCCTCTGAGTTGTGAGAGACACAAGACTCTGGTCTGGGAAAATGGATGTTTATTTCAGTACTCACTGTACACTGCAACATGCATCTCAGGACAGTACATCTTATTATGCTTTCTTACATGTGCTCTAAGATGGCTACTATGCCCCTTGACCCTTGTCATCACTCCTGGGTGGAGCCAGCCTTAAAGTGACAGTACATGTGGAACCCTTTAGGTATAACATGAACCTGGAACCGAACCATTACAACCGTTACAACCATTACAATCGTTACAGTTACCAATAAAAGTGTTTAAAAAACAAAGGGAAAAAAAAAAAATATATATATATATATATATATATATATATATATATATATATGTATATATATAAAAATCTTAAATAGTTGTCATTTTATTGTTCTCTCTCTCTCTATTCTCTCTCTATTGTTCTGCTCTTTTTTACTGTATTCTACAATGAAATGTTTTATTGTGTTTGCTTTTCAGGTATGTAATTATTCTATACTTTACTGTTTACTGTGTTTTATTGTTAACCATTTTTTTGTTTTCAGGTACGCCATTCAGCTTCAGCACTGATTTATTTATCTTGACAGCAACAGTGTTTTCTCCCACGATACGTAAATCAGCAACTCCAGCGCTGTAGAAGGTGATTTCACCATCACAGTTAAAAAAAAAAGCATGTATGCCGAAGCATGGGGGCAGGGGTGGAGGGACAATTTGCCCCTAACATTAGAGGCGGATTGCCCCCATGATTCGGCATATAATTTTTAGGCATAGATTGCGTTAAAAAAAAATTATTTTTACTATGTTTTACTGTATTTGCTTTGCAGGTATGGTATGTCTTACTGTTATACTGTAATGTTACTTTGTTTTATTGTTAACCATCATTTGCTTAGCAGGTATGTCATTCAGCTGCAGCACTGATTTATTTATCTTGACAGCAACAGCGTTTGCTCCCACGATACGTAAATCAGCGACTCCAGCACTGTAGGGGGTGATTTCACATTCATAGTTTAAAAAAAAATGGTGCATGCATGCCCACCATTAAGCCCCATACACACGGTCGGATTTTCGCATGGATTCTGTCCGATCGGACAATGTTGTTGAAAAATCAGACCGTGTGTATGCACCATCGGACAGTGTACGTCGTATTGTCCGACGGACAAAGTCCTATCTCCTGCTGGATAGATTTTCCGACAACACGGTCCGATCACACCAAATCCGATCGTGTGTATGGTAGTCCGACCGGACAAAGTGCTACGCATGCTCAGATCACATTACAAGACCAAAGCTATTGGCTACTAGCCTCTACGTAGTCCCGTCGTAGGCAACAAACGTCACCACATTCAGAATGATCGGATTTTCCGACAACTTTGTCCGACCGTGTGTACGCAAAACCAACATCAGACAAAGTATGACGGACATGGTCTGACGGACCTGGTCCTTGGATAATCCGTGCGTGTGTATGGAGCTTTAGAAGTGGGTGGATGAAGGGTGGTATTCTAATGGTGGGCATACCATTATATTGATCAATCTCTTTTTTTCGTTCAGCCCACAGGATGCATGAAAAAAAGAACATTACAATGTATGCCCAACAAGGATCAGCAACATACTGGTATGTTGCTGGACTTTGAGTGGTTATATCAGAATGATGCCTGCAGGCTTAGGTATCATCTTGGTATCATGCTTTTTAGCCAGCAGCCAGCTTTCATGTAAAAGCAATCCTGGTGACCAATTATCCTAATTATTGCCATAGAGCTGATAAGAGACCAGAATGACTCCAATCATCTCTATGGCCTAAGAAACCGGAAGCTACAAGCATTTTATGGCTTAGGTTTTGCTGGATATAAACAGCATCATTGGTAAATTGGCAAAGCATTTTATCACACCAATCTTGGTGTGGTCAGATGCTTTGAGGGCAGAGGAGATATCTAGGGTATAATAGACCCCAATTTTTTCAAAAAAGAGTACATGTCACTACCTATTGCTGTCATAGGGGATATTTACATTCCATGAGATAACAATAAAAATGATTAAAAAAAAAAAGGAAAGGAAAAGTTTAGAAATAAAATAAAAAAGCAAAATAAATAATAATAATAAAAAAAGCACCCCTGTCCCCCTGTGCTCACTCGCAAAGGCAAACACAAGCATTGGTCTGGTGCCATATGTAAACAGCAATTGTGCCATGCATGTGAGGTATGACCTACGAAGGTCAGATCGAGGGCAGTAAGACCTCCTCTGTAAATCTAAAATGGTAACCTGTAAAGGCTTTTAAAGGCTTTTAAAAATGTAGATTGTCGCCGCTGCACGTTTGTGTGCAATTTTAAAGCATGAGAAAATTGAATGGTAGGAAGACTGGACTTTAACATAAATATAGTTCAAGGATGTAAACCCAAATTTTTTATTTTAATTTTTTGATGTCATAATATAGAGTATAAGATTTCCTATAATTTGAGCACAGTCTTGCACAAAGTGTTAATCCAGCTCTGAGCAATCCTTTTTTATTGTTTAGTGAGATAAATCTTGACAAACAGAAAAACTTTGTCAAATCCACCCTCTTGCTGTGAGTGACAGGTGATTTACATATCTCGTGCACTAGCCTAATGCGGCGTACACACGGTCGCAATTTCCGATGGAAACAGTCCGATGGGAGCTTTTCATCGGATTTTCCGACCGTGTGTATGCCCATCAGTCTTTTTCTGTCAGAATTTCCGACTGACCACCTTGCTATCGGATTTTCCGATCGTGTGTATGCAATTCCGACACGCAAAATTCCGACGCATGCTCGGAAACAATTTGACGCATGCTCGGAAGCATTAACCTTCCCTTTTATAGTGCTGTTGAACGTGTTTTATGCCACTGTGTCACAGACGGTCGGAATTTGGTGTGACCGTGTGTAGGCAGGACAGTTTGAGCAAAATTCCGTCGGAATTCCGACGGGAAAACCATCAGAGCTTTTTCCGACGAGAATTCCGACCGTGTGTACGCGGCATAAGAGACATGCATTATTTTTTTCCCTCGCACTCCTTTCTTCTGCTGCTCTGCCAGGATTGGATGTTCTACACCTCAGCATAATTGGACATGCTGAACTCATGTGGTTACTTTCCTGTCTTTTCACTGGATGTTAGAGATCACAGCAGAAGTTCAGTGTAAGAAATACACAGGAGAAAATGCATATTAACAAGGGGAGTGTAGAGGTGGGCGGGGAGTCTACTGACATCACAACTCCACCCACTGAGCTCCAGACAACAGACCCAGCCACAGAATCTGCAGTTTTTCGGGTCTCATAACAGACAGAGGGGAGACATTTGACAGGTAAAGATACATGCAGGAGGCATGTATATCCTTATAGATAACCCCTATGGCAGTAGTTTGAAAGGATGACATTGGGTTTACATCCACTTTCACATAAATACAAACATATACAGTACACATTTATTAAAACACATATTTGATACATAGAGAAGGACACATTAATTGACCCAAGAAAATTTCCCAATATGGAACTGTGTTGTTGCATTGATCTTTTATTGAAATCTACCATCAATTCAACTCAATCTAATGTTATTTTAGTAGTTAATTAATCCAAACAGGTGCTAATTTGCATTTTGTGTGTATTTTGATAACAAAGTTATGGAACAGGGACTAGGCATACCTGCATGGCGTAATACAAACATTTTGTCTTTTTTCTAGCTGAGGATACTCTTAGCAATGTTGTTATAGCATGGCTAGAACATGCATGTTATACTGTTTCTGTATTATTTATCCTTTCCCCTTGCCGTATGTAGGGACACGGCTGCAGTTCATCCTTATGACCACTGGGACGAGGTGCGAGACAGACAGTATCTGATACTATGGTGTATGCGGCCTCCCAAGCCATGGGTGTCATGTCCCGCTTGCCTCAGCCTCGGAACTCAGGAAGGGAGGAGCAGGGGACTTTGTTTACTCATGGCAACCATGGAGAGACGCCGTCATCTGACGTCTCAGCGTACTTTCGCAATCGCCCTCTGTGGCGGGCACTGGAATCACTTTGTTTATCCAGTGCGCAGTGTATTGGCGGCCTCGGCACATGCGCAGTGTATTGGCGGCCGGTCTGAAGTGACGTCAGATGCCGTCTGGCGTCACTCAGACAGGGTGCATAAAACAGTGAGGTAGGAACCACGATCCCCAGGCGCTCTGAGGGACGGAGGTATCCAGCCTTTCCTCGCACACAAACTGATTGATCATCCCATAGGCGGGATTATTAGCGTTTACACACTTCTCTTCAAGTACGTTTGGCTGTGGGATGGTTTAGCTTCCCTCAATAGGTTCACCTGTAAGTTTAAGTGTCCTCCCTTCTATGCTTAATGGCTGCACCTATTATGTTTATCTCTATAGGGCAAATATTACCAACATTGCCTATTCAGTATATGGCCGTCCAAGCCTGTCCCGTCCAGGCATATAACTTAGCGGTCATAGAGAGGTAGTATTTTTTTGGTTTGTTTATTCATATGTATATACATCTAACCCAATAGCTAAATTTAAATAAAACTAATTATATTTAGTATTAATAATTTTAAATGCATTGGTATGTAGGAATGATAGGTTATATACATGTCCACCTATATGTCCTCAGTTTACTATTAAAATTTAAGCCAAATTAAACATATTTGGCATGAATGGCTTTAAACATGAATGGCTTCAAATATAAATAAAATTGGGAATATGGATAATAAATCTCAAATACACCCTATGGTTACAGATAGTACAGCCCTTTATACAAGGTTCTTATAGTGCCTATGTACAGGGTTGAGGCAATATCATATTAGCTATGTAAGTACAGCAATGCTTACTGTCATATATATACGCCAAATAACATAGAAGTCAGTACAGCCAATGTGTATATTCTATAATTCTAGTTATCCGAATAAGGGACACCAAGTGATCTGGTGCACCCCCATATCCCATTTCATGTCCTGGTCCTCTGCTGTGCTCGGTGCCAGATCCTGCAGTCTTCCTCTCCCTTCCAACTGGAGAGGTGGTTGTTCAGTTTGTGGGTTCAAAGTAATATGGGATATAAAAAGATATCCAAGCATTTGAGAATGCCAATCAACAGTGTTCAAACTCTAATCAAGAAGTGGAAAATGAGGGGCTCTGTTGAAACCAAACCACAGTCAGGTAGACCAACTAAAATTTCAGCCACAACTGCCAGGAAAATTGTTCGGGATGCAAAGAAAAACCCACAAATTAAAAATGGCCATTCAGCCACATTTACATGCCGCATTTAGCAGCATCTGGCCATTTTTTGCCGTGTTTGTGTTTTTGTTAAAATGAAAAACGTCTGTAAACTAAACGCAGCTAAACGCAAGTTACCGTCTTTAGCAGCAATTACAAGCTGTTACAGGCATTTGGCGTTTCAATTCCCTCTGAACATTGGTCATGTTTCTAAACTCAACTGCCTAGAAACAACTATAAACGACCCTGTGTTCATGTACTGATAAGATAACAGAGGAGAGTTCAGGGGCAGCTGAAAAATGGCCAATTTCTCCTAAACGTCTGTTTACCAGCATCAGTGTACATAAGGCCTTACAATACACCAAACAGCACAAAGACAAGCCTCAAACCTTCTGGCACAAAGTCATTTGGAGTTATGAGACCAAAATTTAGCTTTTTGGCCACAACCATAAATGCTTCATTTGGAGAGGAGTCAACAAGGCCTATGATGAAAGGTACACCTTTCCTACTGTGAAACACGGAGATGAATCACTGATGTTTTGGGGATGTGTGAGCTACAAAGGCACAGAAAATTTGGTCAAAATTGATGGCAAGATAAATTTAGTATGTTACCAAAAAATACTGGAGGAACATTTCCATTCATCAGCCAGGAAGCTGCGCATGGGACGTACTTGGACATTCCAACATGACAATTATCCAAAACACAAGGCCAAGTTGACCTGTCATTGGCTAAAGCAGAATAAAGTGAAGGTTCTGGAGTGGTCATCTTCTGACCTCAATATCATTGAGCCACTCTGGGGAGATCTCAAATGTGCAGTTCATGCAAGACAGCCCAAGAATTTACAGGAACTGGAGGCTTTTTGCCAAGAGAAATGGGCAGCTTTACAATCTGAGAAGATAAAGAGCCTCATCCACAAATACCACAAAAGACTTCAAACTGTCATTGATGTTAAAGAGGGCAATTCACAGTATTAAGAACTTGGGTATGTAATCTTTTGATCAAGGTCATTTGGGTTGTGATTATAATTTAGAAAGAGTAAACACAGTTGATTGATAATAAATGGTTTCAGCCAAACACTAACCATGAGTGAAAGAGAAGTTTTTGTGTTATCATTCATATTCTCTGAAAAATGGCCAAGAAATCATAAATTCTGACAGGGTATGTAAACTTATGAGCACAACTGTATATAGCGAGTGAGTGGTACAGTAAATAAAACACCCCATCAAAATGCCTAGAAGTGATGTAAAAACATGGGATACTTTGGGGGGGGGGGGGGGGGGTTGTTTGTTATAGACCAGTCAGAGCAGAAGTTTCTATTTTTTTTTTTAAATCTTGTCATCGGGAGAAATTAACGTTCCCTAACAGTTTTTTTTTATTCCTGTTCTAGGCTGATTAGATAATAAAGCATTGGTTAATGAAGACAAAGAACAACTTGACTTACTCAAAGACAACTAATTTGTCCTTTTAAACAAATCAATATGAAGGAAATCATTGATTCTGAAATGACATTGAGCTACTGATTACAAGCCTATTCAGCAATAAACAACAAAGCTTTCATATACAGTAGGATAACAAGAGTGGCTGTACAGAATTATAAAGAGTTTGAACAATTCAAATATCTGTATTTCAAATGTAAATTTAAAGCGGTTCTGCACACACTTCATTTAGTAAATCTCTTTGCCTTCCAAATCAGGCAAAGAGTACTAAATGGCGTGTTTTTTTTTACTTATATTATATTTGCTGCTCTGTCTCTTCGGGGGTGGGCGGGGTCTATGCGGCGATCCTCGTCATGCCGCACTGTCTCCTGGGATCTGGTGTCATTGATCCCAGGAGTCAGTGCGGACATCCGCCGAAATCTCGCGAGATTTACGGGCCTCCTGCCGAAATCTCGTGAGATTTCGGCGGATGTGGCCGAAATCTCACGAGATTTTGGCGAACATGAGGCATGCTGCATGTTAGGCATATAATTAAAAGAATAGAAACATTTTGGATGGAAATATCTGTTACTTACCTTTCCTCCAGCGCCGCTCTCTCCTCTGAGTCACCGCTCTTGTTTCATCCTTGGTTTATGTCGGTTGCCATCACAACGGAGCGGGACTTCCTACGAGGCCGCCCGTTGTGATGGCAACCTGAACTGTTGTCTGCGCTACACTTTGCCGTTACTGCGCACGCGCGAGATTGGCGCAATAACAGCGGTGCATGCTGGGCCATCTGAAGAACAGCAACCAGGAAGAAGGTGCCTGTGTGGTTTCACATGCCCACAGGCAAGATGGCACCCAGCAGCAAAAATTTTTATACGTTTTTCTATGTGACGAAAACCGGCAGCAGTTCGCTTGGAAAACGGAACACGTGAGTGATGAATTAACATCTCCTAATCCTTCTCATTATACAAAAAAAAAAAAAACATTACAGACAGTGTCACCCCGCTTTAACTTTTCTGCGGAAATTTCTAATCTAACAAACATATAAGAAATGCGCAGGTAGTGAGGATGAATTTAATGTTCACTGTTGTACATTGCATGTTCCAAAACAACTGCTGAACTTCCCCTTATTGCAGTTGCTACAATATGTATGATACAAGAGGACAGGAATTTAGGAAGACAGGAAGTAAGGGAGCTTGCTTTCTCTCCCTAGTAGCAGCACAGTGATTGGCCACAGCACACTGTGATTGGCCACAGCTAATAATATGGTACAGATGGGCTGTGATTTGCCATGTCTGTACCATGTGATGACTGTGACCAATCACAGAGATCATCACAATAGTACATAATGAATAACATGAATGGAAGCCATCCATTGGGGTTGATTTACTGAAGGCAAATCCACTTTGCACTACAAGTGCACTTGGAAATGCAGTTGCTGTAGATCTGAGGTGGACAGGCAAGGAAAATAATAAAAACAGCATTTTTGCTTCTACATGATTGGATGATAAAATCAGCACAGCTTCCCCTCATTTCAGGTCTTCCCCTCAAATCTACAGCGACTGCACTTCCAAGTGCACTTGCAGTGCAAAGTGGATTTGCCTTTAGTAAATCAACCCCATTGTGTATAATTGCCATGTGATCTGCTGTGATTGGTCACAGTGATCACATCGTAAAAGGCAGCGGTCTGGTTTATACAGTGGGTGACAGATATTGCGGCAGTGCAGCCCGTGGGGCAATCCTGGAAGGATGTCATATGACATCTACCCAGAACGGCAAAGCTCCCTCCTGGTCATCATTTTACTATTTGCTTGGTGGGAAGCAGTTAATAATGCTTAAATGATAATATTAAAATACATCATTTCTTTAAATACCCTAAACCTACCTGTAAAGTGGAGCATCTCTAGGATATCCACAATAAAAAAGTGACATTTACAACTAAAAATAAAAATATCATTTAGATTCAACCACTAAATCCTGATCACTTTGTTCTGTTTGTAAACAAAACATCTAGAATTCGACTTAACATCCATACAAGACCCGTAAGGGGGACCCCACAAAAAATTAGGTCTGGCATAGATTTTAAGGTGAATCCCGTGCAAAATAAAAGTTTTGAAGGGTCTGCCCAAATTCTATACCAGATTAATTTTAAGAGAATATCCCACACAAAAAAATGTTTGGGGTCTCTCCATAATCTAAACCAGACCCTTATCTGAGTATGTAGTCTGGATGGCCAGAAAAAGGGGGGACAGTAAGCTTGTACCCCCTCCTGAACCATACCAGACTACACGTCCCCAACATGTCCTGTTGGGGGAACAGCCCTGGCAAAGCACCATATTGATAAACACAACAGTTTCTTTGAGAGAGGATTTATTAGAGTCCTGAAGGCCCTTTAATAAGGGGATACCAGATACCACCTCCTCTTTAGCAAATTACCATATATAATCAATGATGTCATTATGGATACCAAACATCTTTGTTTACATTTAAATTTGGGCCTGGAATCTGTAGCACAGTGACAAATTGTCTGGAATGGACATATCAGTGTGTTTTTTCTCTGCAGGTTAGAGGGCAACGTTCATCATGAATATGGCTGTACATCACTGGATCGGGGATAATTTTTTTGTATTGTTTTCTTGTTTTTTTTTTTTTTTTGTGTGGGTTGTCCTTAATATACATTCTAGACTTGAAGAGGACTCCATGTTCTTTTTGTTTGTATGGGTCCCCGCTTAAAATCCATACCAGACCCTTATCATGGATAAGGATCTGGTATGGATTTTTAGAGGGGACCAATGTAATTTTTTCGCTTTTACAGGGAAGGGAGCACCAGCAAGTAATGCCACATACACACGATCGGAATTTCCGATGGAAACAGTCCAATGGGAGCTTTTCATCGGATTTTCCGACCGTGTGTATGCCCATCGGTCTTTTTCTGTCGGAATTTCCGACGGACTTTGGATTGAGAACCTGTTCTTAATTTTTCCGACGGGAAACCTTTCTTTCGGATTTTCCGATCGTGTGTATGCAATTCCGACACGCATGCTCAGAATACGAGACGGAACCGCTCGGTCTGGTAAAACTAGTGTTCGTAATGGAGATAGCAGATTCTTCACACTGCAATTTTTTTAATTGTTCAATGCCACGCATTCTCTTCTTTATAATGCTAGAAGAATGAAGTTGTTTTGCTGCTCATATTCACACAGAGTTTTCACAAACTTATTTCTTTATTATTTCTAGGTATCTCCTGAATATTATATTATATTAGATTTTAAGCCAGATCTGCCTAAATCATATATATATTAAGTGCTTTTTTTTTTCTTTACTAACAATATTTGTATTATTGTATTATTTTCTCGTGCTCTCCTTTTTTATTTTTTATGTTACGTTTCCACAACACCATTATTATGTATTATTTGTAAACCTGTTTGTTGTTGGTGTCCCTTGTTAATTTTGACATTGTATTTTTAAATGTACCTGCCTACTCACCCAAAATAAATGTGTTTGCTATTTGTAGAAAAGCACATAGGCAAGTATTTTCTGAAACCAAAAACAAAATGTATTTTACATCATAATAACAAAATAAAGATAAAGGCAACGCTGGAGAAAGAGCTTGAATTTGCGCAGCCTTTGGCCCTCAAGACAGACATCAAAAACTTGGTAGCTTGAGAAGTCCAATCTGGTCCAGGAATCCCAGAGAACAGGAGCAGCAGCAGATGATATATGTACCCAGGCTGTGGTACTACAACAGGCTGTGTGTTCTTTGAGACCAGACTGAAGGCAGGGGATCACTTTCTGGTCTTCCAAGCAGCCTTCCCTGCAGCCTTCCCTGCAGCCTTCCCTGGAGGCTGTGGCTCTGAAGGTGGCCTTGTGGCAGGAGGAGGAGGATGAGGAGAATGGGGGAGAGAAAACAGGTGGTCGTCTTCACAAATTTCGCCACTCAACCCCTTGTGGATTATAGTAAAAATTTGTTTCTCACATTAGTTTCTCACATTTGCGCCGTTGGCCCTCCTCCATTTGTTGTAAATTGGAGGCTATGTAGATGCCTTAGGCCTCGACAGCATCAAGGGGGGATTTCAGGGCATCATTAGCCTCCTTGATGAGGGCCAGTGCTGCCTCCTCTGTTTTTGTGCCCTTCCTGGGCCTTTTGTGTGGAAGGATGAGGGGAGGCACCTGGGATTGGGTGTTACTTGGCCCTGCCACCTCCTGGCTGACAATCCCCCCTGCCTCCTGTATGCCACTTGCCAGAGCCTCGTCCTGGCTGAGGTCATCCTGTGTATGAAAAAGGGACAAAGTTTTAGTTTTTTGTTCATTAAACACACACAATTTTCAGCTCATGACTGTTGCAAATTTAATGTTAGAGAAATAGAAAAGACTATCATTCTGAGCCCAGCATTTTTCCTTCTTGTCCTAATCTTTTTTGGCCACTTCTGTCTATTGATATGTGAAACACTTTTTGTTAATTCATTCATTTATTAGCAATAATAACATCTACTTACCAACAATCATTTTTTTTTCACAGAAAAACTATGTATAAAAAACCTATACCTGGCTCCATCTGGGATCCTCAATCTCTTCCTGTATGGAAGGCCCAGGTTGGTCCACAGATGCCTCAGCTGGTGTTGAGGGAAGGCTGGATGGAAGGCTGGTTGGAAGCCTGGAGGGAAGGGGTGCCGGAAGAGTCGAAAGGGATTCCCTGCCCTCAATCTGGTCATCAAGAAAACGCATCCTGTTGTAGTACCACAGACTGGGTACATACACCTTATCTGCTGCTGCTCCTGACCTCAGGGACTGCTGGAACTTATGGTACTCCTTCTTATAGGTGCTTCTCAAGCTACCAATTTTTGCTTCCAGAGACCTGATATCTGCATTGGGGGCCCAGGTCTTTACAAATCCAAGCTATTTCTCCAGCGTTGCCTTCCTATCTGGTTTATTTTGATATAAGGGGTTTTTCACTGCCCATAGATTTCTCATATCCCGGTATTTATTTATGAATTCCCCAAGGAATTCTTGTTTCTTAGATGGATACATTTTCTCTGCAAGACCAAACAAAATACAAAAAAAAAACATCTCAGGATAATCTTTCAACACAATATAAGCATCAATCTAGATTCAGTATGGGCCGCATATGTCTCCAAATTTAAAATCGTACCTTCGTTATAAAGTTCGTCGCTGTTCATCGCGTCCATTCCTCCTTCCTCTGCACACAGAACGTAGTTACGACACACACGTGTTTGAAGCTTTATATACACTGCGCATGCGTGAATCTCTGCACCTGTCGCCCACCCCTGACGTTCTTTCTAGAATATTCACCGCCCCATCTCTTTTGTTGCAGTGGGAGCGGAACATGGCGGAGACACAGCAGGTGCATAATTCCAGTAACGAGGAGGAGGAAAGCCCGGAGCCTGAAACATCACGATTGAGGAGGAGATTTAAGGCCTCAAATATGTCATTTGTGGAGATGTTGGAGATGGTGGACATCTTGAGGAGTAACGACTATGACAGGAATTATGGTCCGTACCCCAACCCAAATATGAGAAAGGCCAAGATCATGAATAAAGTTGTGAAGAGTCTGTACAGGAATTTTGGGGTATGACGATCCAAGGATCAATTGAGGAAACGCTGGTCGGACCTCAAATTAAGGGAGCAGGATCAGTACAGAAAGATCAAGAAAGTTCTTCGAAAAAGTAAGTATATGTCGTGTGTAACTATTATTATTAATATTGCATGCTGCCACATGTTTTTTTCCTTAATAAGGTCTTGTACACTCCAAAATGGCTACTTTCATGGTCATACGCACAGTAATCGGTCGTTGGAAACCTCGTTCGTTTTCCAAAATACAATGTTTTCCCAGATAACTGATTAAATACATGTGTTGCTTAAAATTTCTAAGTTAATCCAAAAGAGTTTTTAGGACATTGTTGTCTAGATGTGTTTGAACCTACAAGGAATAGCAAACTTGATTCAGTGTAATATATGTAGAGGACACTCAGCAGCTGTTTACACATCTGGACTCAGGTGCACTAGTGTGGGACACCATAACAAACTTTTTAGGGTCTCAAACACAGGTACTCCAGTGGATACTTGGGGTGTCTCCAGATGGGAAACCTCCAAAAAAGGTAAGTATTCCACCTTGAGTAATTAGGGGAATAAATCTGGTGTTCAGCTTGGAATTCTGCCCAAACAGACAATTGTCCCCCACTTCCAAGCAATGTTTATCATTCATATTTGTTGGCTTAAATATCTGTGTCCTAAGTATACCTTTTGTTTTATTCTCATAGGGGAACAAAGAATCTGGAAATATGACATCACCAGGGACCGCCCACCTCCTGAAGAAGGGGAACAGAGGTCACCACAAGATGAGGATGTGGAGGAAGGAGAGGTGGTCAAGATTGAGACCACAACAGGTGAGTGCCTGACACCCCAGATTCAGGTAATAAGACATGTATGCCTGCATATTTATAATAGATGGTGTGTTTTTTTGATTTTTAGGTGATGTACAGGTGGTGGAAGAGCAATCAGATCATTTCACCAGTGACAGTGCCCAAAGGCTAATCCAGGACATCATGTGGTGTAGTCAGGATTTAGACATTATTCGGAAAAAAAACTATGGATATTGAAGTTAAACTTAAAGCGGAGCTCCACCCTAAAGTGGAACTTCTGCTTATCGGATTCCCCCCCCCCCCTCCAGTGCCTTTCAGGGGTGAGGGGGGTGCAGATACCTGTATAATACAGGTATCTGCACCCACTTCCGGGACGAGATAGCCGGAGCTGCCCCGCCCATATCCGAAGATGCCCTGTTGTGTCTTGGGAAACACAGTTCCCAGGACACAACGGGGACCAATAACGACGCGCATGCGCAGTAGGGAAACTGGCAGTGAAGACGCAAGCTTCACTTCCTGATTCCCTGACAGAGGATGGCGGCGGGGGCAGCTGAGAGATGAGCGATCGCTCGTCATCTTCTGCCGACATCGCTGGAACCTGGAACAGGTAAGTGTCTATTTATTAAAAGTCAGCAGCTGCAGTATTTGTAGCTGCTGACTTTTAAAAAAAAAAAATTCAGGTGGACCTCCTCTTTAAGAACATGATTGATGTCCTTGGAAGAATATAATTTTCTCAAAAATTGCCACCATTTTGTTTTTGAAATTTGAACAACATTTTTAAAAGCCTAATTTTGAAGATGCACGCAGTATGTCAACATGTGCTATCTGCCATCAGGGGATATCAATGTACGCGTTTTGTGCCTGCAACACCTTCCTCAAAACTCAAGTCGGTGAGAGCAAGGGGTTGTACCCCCAAAACACATCCATTGATCCCCAATGATGGGAGATAGCACATGTTGACATTAGGCATGGGATCAGGATGTAAATCCCCAGTTTGACTCCCAATTTGTGTGCACCTTCAAAATTAGGCTTTTACAGGGGTGACTGCACCCCATCTGATGAAGGCAAGATCCACACATTTTTGACAATGTAATGTGTGATCTTGCCTTAAAAGTTTTTCTATGTTGAACTTTGTTATGTTCCAGAGTTGTGTATGTTGTGTTTGGAAACATGGCTGTTTATGTAACATAACACAATTTTTTTGGGGGGAAAACGCAAAAATTTGTATTTTTGTAAAAAATAAAAAAAAATGAAAAAAGAGCACATGTGAATGTGTATGGAGTAAAATGATTTTTTACTCAACAATGTGTGGCTTCTTCTTTCAATGATCCAGACACAAAAAAGAAACAAGCAGGAAATTCAAAGCAAGATTTTACCAGATTAATAAATGTTAAATGTATTCAAAAAGTGCTGGCAAAGCAATGGCCCCCCTCCCCGAAAAATATTCGGAATAATTTTGGCGCACTACACGAGCGCTTTGGGGAGGCAAGCCAGGACGGGCCGCTTCCAGGGACATCAGGGATTGCTGACCGGCGTCAGGCCCAACTGTAACCACATAATTGGGGTTGTTCCTTTTTAAAAAGTTGTGCAAGATGCAACACGATACCACAATGGTATTAAGTTTGTATTCCGCCATATTAATGGCCGTTTGAAACAGGCGGAACCGGCTGGCCAGAATCCCAAACGCGTTCTCCACGACTCTTCTGGCTCTGGCCAGCCGGTAATTAAATACCCTCTTCTCCGGGGTGAGGGTCCTCTGTGGGACTGGCCTCATGAGATGGTTTCCCAAACCGAAAGCCTCATCTGCGACAAAGACAAATGGCAGTCCTTCGACATTCTCCTCCAGAGGTGGCAATCCCAAGCCGCCACTCTCGAGCCGTCGGTAGAACTCGGTCCAGGAAAAGACTCCTCCATCCGACATCCGGCCATTCCTCCCCACGTCCACATATATAAACTCATATGTCGCCGACACCACCGCCATCAACACGATACTATGAAACCCCTTATAGTTAAAGTAGTATGACCCCAAATGGGGTAGTGGCACTATGTGGACGTGCTTCCCATCGATTGCCCCTCCGCAGTTAGGAAAATCCCACCGCTGGGCAAACTGGGAGGCCACAGTCTGCCATTTCTGTGGCGTGGAAGGAAACTGTGGAGTCAAACAAGAAAAATATAATTAGTAAATTTGATAATAAACATTACAAGCAGATTATGCAGAAACATTGTTGGCAAACATCAGTATAACATTTCTTGTAGTATTTAAAGGCTAAAATATAAGGTCCACTTATCAGATTCCTCCCCCCTCTGATGGCCCCTTGTAAATATTTTAGGGGGGAGTTATGTTTTGGACAGGTAACCCTCTCCACTACGTAATGGAGTAACAAAGTAATGTGTGATAGTTTGGCCAGTCCCTCCTTAATTACACTATTGGCCCACTGGGCAGGTAAGAAGAAGTGGCCTCAAAAAAATAAAAAATGGAAGCACATTTTTTGATTCTGCAATTACCTATCACGATAATAATAGGAGAAGAAAAATTATAACAGTAGCATTTGAAAGTATTGAGGCAGGCCCTTGCACTACATGCTTAGAAAAATGTATCCATAAATATGACCACTAAAGAGGTAGGTATAGTGTGTATTGGGTTCGGCAAAATCAGCAGATAGAGGATTGGTATCAGCTGACTGAGCAGTTGGGGGAGGGGGGGTTCCCAAAGATTTTGGGCACCACAAAACAAAGCCTCAGGCACGCTGCATGAATTTAAGGACAACTATAAAATTTGTACACATTTAGGGGGTGTTAGGGTAAAGCATTACAATGGAGCTGACACAATACATTGTTAAGTGACTAGACTATAGGTATATATGGGCCCCGGATAGCATGCTGGGGGGGTTAGTGAAGGCAAATATGCATGAAGGACAAAAAAGGAACATACAAAAATCCAACATGCATGAGGACAAAATGGCACAGCATATTACAGCATATTACAGTATATTGAAATCCTTTAGGGAACAAGGAAAGAAATACAATACATTAGCAAACAGTAAATACATAGAATGTGATGTTAAAGGATAAAACTTACCCTCATATAGTCCTTCTGCAGGACCCTGATGATGGCAGAACAGGTCTCTGCAATAATGATCCCCAGAGCCTGGGGGGAGATGCCTGTCGAGAACTTGAGGTCCTGAAGGCTTCTCCCTGTCGCCAAGTACCTCAACGTGGCAACTAACCTCAGTGATGGCTTGCCACATGCAGGTATCCTGCCTGCTGATATAAGGGGACAGCAAAGCCAACAGACGGTGAACAATGGGGTCCGTCATCCTGAGATAATTCCTGAAATCATCAGGATTATTCTCACGGATCTCACGAAGCAGAGGCATGTGTGAGAATTGGTCACGCTGGAGCAACCAATTCTTGGTCCATGAACTCCTCCTCGCCCTGTTCATGGACTGGGCTTGTGTCAAAGTAAGAACCCCAACACCAAGCCCCCGCACAGCAAGAACTCTACGACGAGTACGTACATGCAACATGGCTTCTAAACGGTCGGCTCGTCAGAACGGACTAAAGAAAGCACTGATAAACAGCAAGGCGAAATGCAAATCAAGCAACGAGCGGACAATAAGCACTGAAAATCAAAGCGTACTATATATAAATATATAGGCCGCAAAGACAAACAAACAAATGCAAACTGACTACACGCACTGATAAGCAGATACGCACCGACAAGCACAAACTGTAGAGCAGGAACGATCTGAAGCACAAAGTCTGAAAAGCGCGAACCGTCTATAACCAATCTTCTACTAACACGCGATAAACATGAGATCAGCAGAAGGAGCCCAAAGGGTGCCTGATGTGGTGCTGAACTTTCCTTTTCTAGTCTCATTGTACGTGGTGGACGTCACCACGTTCTTGGCGGTCAGAATTTGGTGTGATCGTGTGTAGGAAACACAGCTTGAGCGGAATTCCGCCAAAACCGGCAGAGCTTTTTCCGACGAGAATTCCGATCGTGTGTACGCGGCATTAGTGCCTCCCGACCATAACAGAACACATGTCCTCAACATGGGGAGTCCTTTATTAAAAAATATAAAAGGGGCCAGGATCTGGCTGATATCATTCACCAAATACAATCATGACTATATCTGATCAATGACCTTACCTTACAAGCTGATTGGTAGCGAGATAGTGTTTGCTAGGATGCAGGCTGCTTCCTGTGTCTTAACAACCAATGACACTGTGGCCGCAAGCATCTTAGTAACCAATGACACTAGTGGCCTACACAGCAGGAAGTTGTAATTTATTGGTGGTGGTAGTACCACCAATACATAAATTATTTCAAACTCCTTCCAGCAGGAAGTCTGGGCAAGCAAACAGGCACGATTCATGCAAACACTGCACTGCTTCAAACCAAAACACCATCCATATTTGCAAAATAATAGCCTTGATCAGATATAGAATCCACCCATATGATAATCAGCTACTACTGATGGAGTGCTAAAGGAGGCGCCATTAACAGCTGGTCCTCAAAAACCAGCAAGCATCCTTCTGGTGCAACTCCAATACAGGTAATCATTTAACCTAAATCTGTACTTTTCTTAACTGTATTTGCATATAATTTGATCTAAACATTTTCTAAATAAATTAGAAACTATATTAGGAGCACAACCTATTACTATGGATGGGCGAACGGTTCGGCCCGAGCATAAGTTTGGGCTCAACTTCGGTTGTTCGGATGTTCTGCGAACACCGAACAATATGCTGTGTTCGGGGGAAATTCGAAAGCCGCCGGAACGCCGTTAAAGTCTATGTGACACTAACATGAAAAATCAAAAGTGCTAATTTTAAAGGCTTATATGCAAGTTATTGTTATAAAAAGTGTTTGGGGACCTGGGTCCTGCCCCAGGGGACATGTATCAATGCTAATTTAAAAAAAAAAAAAAACGTCTAGAGGGAGGTGGTGGATACTATTGCCCAGGTGTTCAAAATCCGTATGGACATGGATCCTATTCTTTGTGTCCTGGGGTGGATAGAGGGAGAGTGCAGACCTAAAGTACTCAGTTAGCAACTTTAAGATGCCTCTTCCAGGCTAGCAAACTTATTGCCCAGAGGTGGCAGTCTACTGCTCCCCCATCCTGTAGGGAATGGGAGCGGAGTATGGAGGTGGTGATCCTCAAGGAAAGGACAACATACATTTGATAAGATTTGGAAGATGTGGAATGAGAAATAGTAATGTGAAGGAATAATGAACTGTGGGTGAGGCCCGATGAACTAGACGGGATTAAGGATAAGTATTTTGCTGAGTGATAAATATAGTGGTGAGTGATGGAGGTATTGGATGTATGGAAGTGTGGTATGAGAGACTGGTGGAGTAGCTGTGTTCAAGGGGAAGAATAATATAAACAATTACAGTTGTTCAGGCAGGGGGAGTATAGATGCTCCCTCTATAATTTTTCTTTGATCGATGTAAAATGTATGTGAATTATGTTCGTTTTGTAAATTTGAAAAGAAAATAAAGATATAAAGTTAAAAACGTCAGTTTTTTCGGGAGCAGTGCTTTTTTTAATTCTTAAAGTGAAACAATAAAAATGAAATATTCCTTTAAATACCATGCATGGGGGGTGTCTATAGTATGCCTGTAAAGTGGCAAATTTTTCCTGTGTTTAGAACAGTACCACAGCAAAATGACAGGAAAAAGTGTCATTTAAAATTGATTGTGGCTGTAATGAATTGTTGGGTCTCTGCAATATAGATAAAACTCATTGAAAAAAAGGCATGGGTTCCCCCCAGTTCATTACCAGGCCCTCCAGGTCTGGTATGGATTTTAAGGGTAACCCTGTGCCAAAATGTGAAAAAATGGCATAGGGGTCCCCCCAAAATCCATACCAGACCCTTATCCGAGCACGCAACCTGGTGGGCTGCAGGAAAAGAGGAAGGATGAGAGAGCACCCCCCTGAACCGTACCAGGTCACATGCCCTCAACATGGGGAGGGTGCTTTGGAGTAGCCACCCAAAGCACCTTGTCCCCATGTTGATGGGGACAAGGGCCTCATCCCCACAACCCTTGCCCGGTGGTTGTGGGGGTATGCGGGGAGGGGGGCTTATCGGAATCTGGAAGCCCCCTTTAACAAGGGGACCCCCAGATCCTGCCCCCCCTATGTGAATTGGAAACAGGGTACCCCTACGCCATTTTTTTTTATTTGGCGCAGGGTTCTCCTTAATTTCCATATCAGACTTAAAGGGTCGCAATTTTTTTTTAAATTTAGGTTTGGGATTCCCCTTAATATCCATACCAGACCCAAAAGGCCTGGTAATGGACAGGGGGGGGGACCCATGCTCTTTTTTTTTTAATGAGTTTTATCTATATTGCCAAGACCCAACAATTCATTACAGCCGCAATCAGTTTTAAATGACAATTTTTCCTTTAGAAATGTCATTTTGCTGTGGTACTGTTCTAAACACGGGAAAAATGCGCCACTTTACAGGCATACTATAGACACCCCCAGGCACGATATTTAAAGGAATATTTCATTTTTAGTGTTTCACTTTAACCATTAAAAAAGTCACTGCTCCTGAAAAAACGTCAGTTTTAAGAAAAACAATTTACATTGATACCCCCTGGGGTAGGGGCAGGATCCAGCTCCTCAAACACTTTTTATGACAATATTTTGCATAGAAGCCTTTAAAATTAGCACTTTTGATTTTTCGTTAGTGTCCCATAGAGTTAAACGGTGTTTGTGTTTTCTCCTGAATTTTTTGCCTGTTCGGTATGTTCTGGGGGGTGTTCGGCTCATCCTTACCTATTACTAAAGCATTATATGAATTACATTTTATACAATGACAATATATATTTTTGATGATATGCTGTAGAACACATAATAAAAAGTTGAATACACCTTTAAAGCCCTGTGTTTACACCAAGAAGAAGAATTATATTGCATCTGAGCAGCTGTTTACTTCTTCTGCTATATTGCTAAAAAAAGAAATTGAGCTATATACACCTTTTATTGGGTTCAGATAGCCATCTGCTATCTGAAATTACTTCCATTTTCACATCCATTATATGAATAGGAGGTGGAAAGTGTAGTTTCAGGTTTCCTGTATTATCTGCCCAATAATGTATATAGTGTGGACTCAACATTCATTGAAAGTAATGGCACGAGATCATTCACACCATTATATTTGATGCATTGGACCTATTATCTCCACACTGTGATCTTCATGCTCAGCTCTCTCAGCCTTTTTCTTAATGCTGCAGTTCTCGGTGATAGTTCACCTTTAACTTAATCATAATAAATGTGATATCCCAGACAGACAGTTTCTCTTGGGTAAAGTGAGAACCAACATGCTTTTTTTTATAAAAGACTTGCTGATCTCATCTAGACAAAGAAAGCAGTCTCTTTACTTTCAGTTAGACCAATGATGGTGTTACACGGCATCAACTGATGAATTCCTAGAGCACTAAAATCTTCTAATAAGGAAGCAAATAATGTTTTCCAGTACAAAAAAAATGTATTATAACAATGCAGTTCTTCGCTCTTCTTTATGATACCTGGCAAATGACACATAAATTATGTAAGTGGCACATCCTGCCTCAGATCATTATCACAAAATATCCACCACTGTAAAACAAACTCTAAATATAAAATCAGGAGGGGAGTGTAATGTTCATTTAAATCTTAAATATGCATCATGGATGGTTTTCAGAATGCCACATAATTCCAAAATGATCTATAATCATCTATTTTTGTATAGCTATTGTGCATTTTTCTTTTGAATACGTACCTTCAAATCGCTTACTTTTGCTTTGTCCAAACCTCTTCTAATTGAAAGGGAGGGTAAGATTGTGAAAAAATGTCCAGGGGGAAGAACTGACTAAAGAGATTTGAAAAAGTCAGAAAATACTGTGACTATATAAGATGGATGAGAGGTTAGGTCTCCAGAGGCCATGCATAATTTAAGCAATGCATGAGGTTTAGGAGAGGAATTTAATTCACAGTAGTGGTCAGTATGTGGTCTGGTTTATTAGCACACAAATAGCATTTATGCTTGGACCAATGCAGTGTCATTTTGCATGGGCTGTAAGAAGTTCCAGCTCTGCAGCATATTTATCTTAGGTTTTTTTTTTTGGTGGAAAGGGTGAGGTTAGACTTCCATGTCCTGTCTGAGATGGCTAAGAGGTGTTGTAGTTACATAGTAGGTGAGGTTGAAAAAAGACACAAGTCCATCAAGTCCAACCTATGTGTGTGATTATATGTCAGTATTTCATTGTATATCCCTGTATGTTGCGGTCGTTCAGGTGCTTATCTAATCGTTTTTTGAAACTATTGATGCCCCCCGCTGAGACCACTGCCTGTGGAAGGCAATTCCACATCCTTGCCGCACTTACAGTAAAGAAACTTCTACGTAGTTTAAGGTTAAACCTCTTTTCTTCTCATTTTAATGAGTGGCCATGTGTCTTGTTAAACTCCCTTCCACAAAAATGTTTTATCCCTATTGTGGGATCACCAGTATGGTATTTGTAAATTTAAATCATAAACCCTCTCAAGCATCTCTTCTGCAGAGAGAATAAGTTCAGTGCTCGCAACCTTTCTTCATAACTAATATTCTCCAGACCATTTATTAGCTTTGTTGCCCTTCTTTGTATTCGCTCCATTTCCAGTACATCCTTCCTGAGGACTGGTGCCCAGAGCTGGACAGCATACTCCAGGTGCGGTTGGACCAGAGTTTTGTAGAGAGGGAGAATTATCGCTTTATCCCTGGAGTTAATCCCTTTTTTAATGCATGCCAATATTCAGTTTGCTTTGTTAGCAGCAGCTTGGCATTGCATGCCATTGCTGCGCCTGTCATCTACTAGGACCCCCAGGTCCTTTTCCACCCTAGATTCCCCCAGAGTAGGGAATCAATTTCCCTTATTTTGTACAGTAAAGATATGTATAGAACGGCAAAACTCTGTAATTTTGTTGTGCCACATCCGATAATAAAGAGCTAAAGAGAGAGAGACCCCTAATGGTGGACTTTGAAGGCACGTACAATAAAGAAATAGATGAAAAACAATTTTATTATTCATAAGATAGACATAAAAACATGTCATAAAAAACATGTATATTTATTCATGAACAACACATTAATTAACAAAAATGCCATACAGTTGACTAGTGAACTGTCACCTATATATGATACAGTTAACTAAAAAGCTTGTCACCCTACGCGTTTTCGAAGCACTGAAAGACTCCTTCCTCAGGGGTGGGTATATAGCATAAAGCGTAATTCTAATGGAGAATATAAATGACAGGGTGTTAGCACAGGAAAAACTGATTTACATGATTTTATTACTAAACTTGTCCATGAACTTACATATCAAAATGTGGTACAGTGCGAGTATGGCATAACATTCATTTAAAAACAGCAGAGCAGGTAAGGTGGAATAGATGGCTTCCCAGTATCCAGGGCTCCCATGTATGGGAAAAGTTGAATATAGATTGGGGTGTAGTATTTTTACTGCCAAAAGGCAGGAGAGTCCTGAAAGTCCCCAAAGAGATTCCGCAGGGTGGGTCTGGGAGAGACACTGGGGCAAAAAGCAGCTAATCCATATAAGGTGAAGACAAGGATCGAATGAGAAACTGAAGTATTGAAAAAACGACTATAGTACTAATATAGTTGATTTTAGTCCAATATGAATTAATAGCTGGAGTACATTAATTCTGGCTTAAATATACATGGCACGGTGATGCAAAGAGGGTGGAGGGATTGACGAGAATTCCGCGCTCACAATATGCAGTAATAATTGTAAGGAGTATTTGTAGAGTTTTAAAATGAGGGTAAAGAAGCACTTTTTTTTTATAACATCGGTGTAATGGAATAGCCAAAAAGGAAGAAGGTAGCTGTGTATTAGTTATTAATAATAATCATGAGTATTGATACATGATGGGCATATATAAGAAAAATTATAAATAGACTGATATATAATGGTAAATATGCACATACATGCACAGAAGAAGAGGGAAATACTAATTACTGACATATGTAGCTAAGTATCAATAGAAACTAATGTCAATAGATAGTGGGGATTAAAATGTATAGGTATGGTTACAACCTAATAATCCCCATATAGTTTATGTGAGAAGTAGTATTTTAAAAGCATGCCATAATATCTAGGGGTATTAAATAGCCAATACACAAATAGGTATATAGGTATGCATTAACAGAAAGCGGTTGTTTATCTGATTGCACCAGGATGAAAATACACACCAGAGTAAAATTAAAGGCAGGCCGTGATAATTATAGATATTGAGTGGTCAATGTCATCTGCATTGACTGGACATAAATGAATAGAAGATAGGTATTTACCTTAATGCACCAAGATTAGAGTATTCACCAGACCGTTCGGCATCCCACAGACTCAGCTGTGGAGTACCGGCGGACATGATGTCTGGTGTTTAAATGTGCCTCTCTCGCCAATCAGCTGGCGCACAGCTGATTGCAACAGCTGACGGAGAGGGAGGAAGACAGGGCCGGATTTGTTCAGATCTTCTTGCAAGGTTTCCACATCCTATTAGAAGTTATTGCTCTGCTTAGCTTAGTATCGTCCGCAAATACAGAGATTGAACTGTTTACCCCATCCTCCAGGTCATTTATGAACAAATTAAATAGGATCTGTCCCAGCACAGAACCCTGTGGAACCCCACTACCCACCACTGACCATTCCGAGTATTCCCCATTTATCACCACCCTCTGAACTCACCCTTGTAGCCAGTTTTCAATCCATGTACTTACCCTATGGTCCATGCCAACAGACCTTATTTTGTACAGTGTTTATGGGGAACTGTGTCAAATGATTTTGCAAATTCCAGATACACCACATCTACGGGCCTTCCTTTATCTAGATGGCACCTCACATCCTCATAGAAGGTTAATAGATTGGTTTGGCAAGAATGAATCTTCATGAATCCATGCTGATTACTGCTAATGATACCGTTTTCATTACTAATTCCTAGCAAATGACCAGGGTTTGTAGGTTTATCTTATCTTCCCATTGCTTCTTTAGGTTTAAGGTCACCTTGAGGGCTTCCAAAAAGGCAGCCAAGAAATATTGAAAGCAAGTTTTCAAAAAGAAACATTTTCAATGTTAGTTAAAAAAATAAAATAATCTAAAACCTATTTGTGGCATTATATGTGAGCAAGGTCTATTTAGTGATGTGAAGAGTGCCTTAAAATAGAAATGATCTGCCATTTGGATCAGAAACCTCCCAGGAAAGTAGTGTTATGGTAAAATACTATAGTTGAATATACACTAGCCCATGTTCTGAAAAGCCAACTAAGCAATGTTTAGGTCAGGTGCTCAAGAGGCGATCATGCTACCTTCTGAATGCCTTTTTTGCCAAACAGCAATTTACAATGGGGCTTATGCACAGCAACTATAAGCCAAGCGTTTGGCTCAAAGTTGCAGCACAACCCATTGATTTGAATGGATAATATTGATAGGAGTTGCTGCCTGTAACTTGACATTACAACTATATATATAAACAATCAGTGCAGTAGTAATCCCAGTGTACATATACCAAAAAAATGATTTCCAATCCTTGAATGCTGCTAAACAATAGTGCTTTCTTTCCACCACACTATACATACTCATAATACCAAAAAAGATGTCAAACAAAATGTAGGGCATTTTGCACTACATCTTTTTGGGTATTATGATAACTTGACATGCCACATTTAATTTGCTGTGGCTGTGACGCAAAGCATTGTAGACACGGCATGTAAACAGTAGGGATGAGCCGAACACCCCCCGTTCGGTTCGCACCAGACCTAAAGTTCGTGTGAACTTTAGAACCCTATTAAAGTCTATGGGACTTGAACGTTCAAAATCAAAAGTGCTAATTTTAAAAGCTTATATGCAAGTTATTGACATAAAAAGTGTTTGGGGACCTGGGTCCTGCCCCAGGGGACATGTATCAATGCAAAAAAAACTTTTAAAAACTGGCGTTTTTTTCAGGAGCAGTGATTTTAATAAGTGAAACAATAAAAGTCCTTTAAATGTCATACCTGGGGGTGTGTATAGTATGCCTGTAAAGGGGCGCATGTTTCCCATGCTTAGAACTGTCCCTGCACAAAGTGTCATTTTTGCAGGAAAAAAAGTCATTTAAAATCACTTGCGGCTATAATGAATTGTCGGCTCCCGTAAAACAGAGAACAGTCATTGAAAGTCATTGATAAAAAATAAAAAAAAATGTGTGGGGCTCCCCCCAAATTCAATTACCAGACATGAAGGGCCTGGTAATTGAATTTGGGGGGAACCCCACGCAGGTCAAATTAAAAAAGAAAAGGCGTGGGGTTCCCCCTAAATATCCATACCAGACCCTTCAGGTCTGGTATGGATTTTAAGGGGAACCCTGTGCCAAAAAAAAAAATGGCCAAAATCCATACCAGACCCTTTATCCAAGCATGCAACCTGGCAGGCCGCAGGAAAAGAGGGGGGGCGAGAGAGCGCCCCCCCTCCTGAACCGTACCAGGCTACATGCCCTCAACATTGGGAGGATGCTTTGGGGGTCTGTGACCCCTGAAAGCACCATGTCCCCATGTTGATGAGGACAAGGGCCTGTGGTTGTGGGGATCTGCGGGCGGGGGGCTTATCAGAATCTGGAAGCCCCCTTTAACAAGGGGACCCCCAGATCCCGGCCCCTCCATTTGAAATGGTAAGGGGGTACAAATGTACCCCTACCATTTCTCAAAGTAAGTGTAAAAAATTGTTAAAAAACACACACACACCGTTGGGAAAAGTCCTTGGGGTCCAGCGATGGCTGATCTCTTCCGATGACATCCAGCGCAGCGCATCCTGTCTCCATGGAGACACTGCGGGAATCCCGTCTTAGCTGAGGAGGACCGGGCCACTCGTTACCGGACCCCGCCCCCCTGACGCAACGCAAGGGGGAAGCCGGGTTTCCCCAGTGACGTACGGGTGACCCCGCCCCCTCTGATGTAACGGAAACCTGCGTTACATCAGAGGGGGACAGGGTCACCCGTACATCACTGGGGAAGCCCAGCTTTTACCTTGCGTCAGAGGGGGGCAGGGTCAGGTGATGGGTGGCCCGGTCCTCCTCAGCTGTCACCTGACCCCGCCCCCTTCTGATGCAAGGAAAAATCTGGGCTTCCCCAGTGATGTATGGGTGACCCCGCCCCCCTCTGATGTAGCTAAGACAAGATTCCAGCAGTGTCTCCGTGGAGACAGGATGCGCTGCGCTGGACGTCGTTGGAAGAGATCAGCCATCGCTGGACCCCGGAGAACAGATCAGCCATCGCTGGATAGCAAGATGGCTGATCATTAATAGATTACAATAGAGCTGTAAGCTCATTCATGACATGCAGGCCAAGGTGTGTGACTAGCATAATTAGCAAGATATTTCTAACATACAGCACAGACATACTTAGAGCTACCTCCCAAAACACATTCTGTTACTCTTCATGAGTATTGGGATATCACATGTGTGAGACTATTTTACAGGCTAGCTACGCAGAGAAGCTAAATTAACCACTTAGCAATCACACTATAGCAGATTTACTGCTACAGGGCAGTTGTTCTGTGCAGAATCACATAGGTGTGTGTGAGTGTACCACAGTGTAGTATATCAGTGAAATTAATAACAGTTTCTGTTCTCTATTATAAAATGTCACCTGAATGAACATGTTATAAAAATATTTTTGGGGAAATTTATTGGCACTCAGGATAGGATATATACAATTGGTATAATTTCCTAATAAAACACATTCTCTGTATACACACATATGTATTTACATTTTCTAGATTTTTAGATTTTGTAAAGCTCTAACAAGATAAACATTTCAAAGTGCATACTCTTCATGGCAAACATCTTAACACTTTGATTTGTTTCTTTGCTAAAGACTCTGTTTTCTAATAGAAAACATGATTTATAGTTGAAATTCTGTTGTACGATTAACTGCTTTAATCTTTGATTAGGCATGCACACTTCTGCAATAACAGAGCTGACATTTTTATCACACTTAGAAACTCCATACATCTGTCTCAAACACAGCTGAGAATTAATTTGTGAATTATTTAAAGCATTAGTATATATGTTCTTGTTTTATATGTTTTTTCATGTTTTTTACTATTTAAATGGTAATTTAACCACCTCAATACCAGACACTCCCTTCCTGCCGAAGAAATTTTCAGTGCTGTCACCCTGGGTTTTTTATTTTTTTGCAATATACCGTAAATTAAAAAATACCAATACTTTTTGATAAAAACCCTATGTTCTGCTATAAAATGTGCAAAAAATATTCTTTCTTCATAAATTTAGGCCAAAAGGTTTTCTGCTACATTTCTTTGGTAAAACTAACCTAAATCAGTATATATTATTTAGTCTATGTGAAAGTTATAGTATCTACAAACTATAGTGTACATATCTGAAATGTACTGACTGCCTATCTCATTTCTTGAAGCCCTAAAATGCCATGATAGTATAAATACTATCCAGATTACCCCTCTTTGGAAAGTCCAAGGTATTTAGTCAGAGGCAATATGATTGTTTTGAAGTTCTATTTTTTTTGTCACAATTTAAAAAAAAAAAAAAAAAAAAAAAAAAAAAAAATGTAATCATGTTTAGTCAATCAGTTGCTGTTTTAACAAGTTAGGTCTCACACACAGCATAGGCATACTTACTTACTTACTTACTAATTACACTCCAAAACACATTCTGCTATGCCTCCCGTGAAGGAGGATACCACATGTAAGAGACTTTTTCACAGCCGACTCATGTCACATGGTGACCCCGCCCCTTATGATGCCACAGTCCCAGAGGATGCTGGGACTGTGACATCATATGGGGGCAGGGTCACCATGTGACATGAGCCGGTGACCCGCCCCTTGTCCCTATATAACTGGCAGCGCAACACGTCTGAGCCATTAGAAGAGGAGACAGCGTTGAGTCAACATCGGATGAAGAAAGAAGAAGAAGAAGCAGAAGGCGACAGCGATGGCGACCCAAGAAGCCCGGGCCACCTCTAGAAAAAAAGCTGCAAGAAAATAGCGGAGGCCCGGCAAGAAGAACCGAAGAGCGGGACAAGACCCCCGAAGTCGGAACAAGACCCCCAGACGGCGGCGGCGATGAAGGAGAAAGCCGGGCTTTTCCGCTAGTAAAAGAGCTAGCAGAAGATAGTTGAGGAGTCAGGCGAGAAGACCCCCCAAGACGGAAGAAGACCCCCGGAGCTGTGTAATAAAGTATTTTAAAAACTTGTGTGTTATTTATTTACACTTTTTTCCCTTAGGTGAATGGGTAGGGGTACATCATACCCCATACTCATTCACATAGGGTGGGGGGGCCGGTATCTGGGGGCCCCTTTATTAAAGGGGGCTCCCGGATTCCGATAAGCCCCCCACCCACAGACCCTGACAACCAATGGCCAGGGTTGTCGGGAAGAGGCCCTTGTCCTCATCAACATGGGGACAAGGTGCTTTGAGGTGGGGGCCCCCCTTTCCCCAAGGCTCCCCCCATGTTGAGGGCACGTGGCCTGGTACGGCTCACGGGGGGGGGGGGGGGGGCGCTCGCTCGTCCCCACCCCTTTCCTGACTGGCCGGCCTGCGTGCTCGGATAAGTGTCTGATATGGATTTGGGGGGAACTCCCACGCCGTTTTTTCGGCATAGGGATTCCACTTTCAATCCATACCAGGTGACGGGGCTAGCGAGGTGTCAATCTCGCCGAGTGGAGCGATGACATTGACTTCCTTCGCTAGTCCCGTCGGGACTTTATGAACGGACTTTACGACGTGTGTCGGCAAATCCGTTCATTACAAAAGTCCCGCGGACTAGCACACAGACGGCCGGATTGTCCACCGGACTGCCGAGTCCGGCAGACAATTTTGAGTCAAAATTTCTTACTAAGTCCGCTAGACTTTTGGGAAGAAAAAGTCCGCCGGAGCCCCACACTCTAGTCCGGCGGACAATCCCTCAGCATGGGGAGATGCTTTGGAGTCACCCCCAAATCACCTTGCCCCTATGTTGATGGGGACAAGGGACTCTTCCCCACAACCCTTGCCCAGTGGTTGTGCGGGTCTGCGGGTGGGGGCTTATCGGAATTTGGAAGCCCCTTTTAACAAACTATTAAAAAACAAAAATAGTAAAAATTTCAGGAGACACTTTGGGACAAATCCTTTATTAAAAAATAAAAAAATTAAAACACTTCTTCTTGTTGACAGATGTTATATAGCTGAGGGCAGGGCCACCCGGTGATATAAACGGTTGACCCCACCTTCCTTTGGGCTGTTGCTGCTTTTTTTTGGTTCGTCGTAGCCACGTGAGATGGATCTAAATTGCGGGACATTTTTTTTTTTTTATTCTTTAATAAAGGACTTGTCCCAAAGTGTCCTTTTTTACTTTTACTTTAGAAATTTAATTGTGCTGTGGTATTTTTCTAAAAACAGGAAAACGGTGCCACTTTACAGTCATACTAAGGACACCCCCCAGGCACAATATTTAAAGGAATATTTAATTTTTATTATTTCACTTTAAGCCTTATTAAAATCACTGCTCCTGAAAAAAAGTCTGTTTTAAAACTTTTTTTGCATTGATACATGTGCCCTGGGGCAGGACCCGGGTCCCAAAACTATTTTTATGGCAATAAATTGCATATAAGCCTTTAAAATTAACACTTTTGGTTTTTGATGTTAATGTCCCATAGACTTTAACGGTGTTCTGCGGCTTTCGAATTTGCCACGAACACTGCATAATGTTCGCTGTTTGACTTGAACATCAGGCTCCTCCCTAGAATAAGTATCAGTAAATAAATAAAAAAAAAGTTGTGTCCGTATTGAAAACATCCTAGGATAGCAGGGGTGGTTGGATCCCAGATAAAACACAGGTTAAACATAAAGATGATAGATGCCTGCAACTTGGGTGAATGAGCTAATGTGAGTAAGTCAAGGGGCTGGGATTTTTAGTTTGCCCAGTGAGTTGGTAACAGAGGCCTTGAGATACCAGTCTGTGTACTGAAAAGGAGTCATTAATGACACTTTTTCTGATGGAGTGAAGGTGTAATCAATAAAGGAATGCCACGCCATCTCACAAAGAACTGGTTGGTGTGAATATAATTCTGAGTCTGTGTGTCCAATTTCTCTTTGTAGCGAAGGGTTGTTAAATATTTTTTTAACTGCCAATACAGTGGCGGGGGGGGGGGGGGGGGTAATCCACATTTTTAGAATGTTTTTTTCTGGCTGCCATAAGACAAAGATGAATCCATTGAGTAGTACTGGTGATGCTGTTGCCAAAACTCACATGCCTGGAATCACTGAAACTGAACAGTAGTAAAGGAAGTGTTTTGGAGATGTGTATTTTGGTTACACCCTGCACAAAATTGATTATTTGGTACCAGAAAGCAGAGTTCGAATAGCATTACCAAAATATATGAGTTAACAATGGTTTTAGGTATCTAAACTACTCTTCTTTATGCTTCTGTGGCTGTTAATAGTTGTGCACACTGCCATAAAGCACATGATTGTATGTTCATGGAAGTTACCAAGTCTTAGCCTTCCACAACTGATGAATGTAGTACATGGGCTACTGTTCACAAAAAGAGATCAACTATAAGGCTACTTTCACACTGGAGCGGTGGGGGCGCTGGCGGTAAAGAGGCGCTATATTTAGCGCCGCTTTACCGGTGTTTTAGCGGCGCATTTCGGCCGCTAGCGGGGTGGTTTTGCCCCCCTGCGAGCCGCCGAAAAAGGGTCAATACCGCCCGCAAACCGCCCTGCAGCGGCGTTTTGCGTGCGGGTTCGGCGCGCTGCCCCATTGTTTTCAATGGGACCGGGCGCTATAGGAGCGGTAAATATACCGCTCCTATAGCGAGCCAAAGATGCGGCTTGCAGGACATTTTCCAGCGTCCTGCAAGCGCACCGGGCTTTCACACTGAAGACACAGCAACAGCTGTTTCGGGTCAGTTTGCAGGCACTATTTTTAGCGCAATAGCGCCTGCAAACCGCCCCAGTGTGAAAGGGGCCTAATGTAAGATACCATGAGAAAATGTAATGCCAAATGGACTGCATTGCTACAGCATTTGATGCCACCTAGTTTTGGTCATCAGCTCCTGCATTTGTAAAAGGGTGTACTTGATTTCTTGTCAGCTCCCCCCACCCCCTAATCCCTTCCCTCTTTATTTTCCTCTACTTTTAGTCTTTTCTTTCCATACACCTTCTTTTCTTTTTTGCCCCCTTCTCTTTAGTGCAAATGCTCTACCTCAACACTGAATGGGCCAAGAGCATATTTTGGGGATGTCTTTTCCTGTGTGCATACTAGATATGCTATTCATGGTGCCTCTGGTGCCTGTCTGCTACTTGAAAAATGTATAAAACAATCACCCCCTTCCTGCCCAGGCCTATTTTCAGCTTTCAGTGCAGTTGTACTTTTAATGATAATTACTCAGTTATGCAACACTGTACCCATATGACATTTTTATATATATATATATATTTTTTTACACAAATAGAGCTTTCTTTTGGTGGTATCTAATCACCATTGTTTTATTTTTATTTTTTGCGCTACAAATGGAAAAAGACCATTTGTGACAGCTCTCTATGAAAAAGCATCCCTGTCCCCACGCACTGAGCTCTCACTGAGCTCAACGGGGGAAACTTACAAGTCTGTTTACACTGTGAAGGCTGTGATATTACACAGCCATCATATTATCGGGAGGGCAAATCACAGTGTCCATATCTCGATCTGTGTTTGGATGTGTCGGAAGATCACAGCCATCACAGGATTGTGCCGCTGCAAGGCCACCTGTTTTGAGTGACGTACCAGAACATTGACGACAAAGCTCCCACCTCGCCGTTTAAGTACAGTGGGTGGGTGGGAAGCAGCTAATTAGACATAATTAGGCCAGAATGTACTACAGACAATGAGTACAGACAGGTATTTTACGCCAATAATTAAGATAGAAGCTGCCTGCCAGTAATTGAGACCAGCTTTGGGCTGACATGCTGAGGTATACCAGTGCTCAGAGTGGGGCATATCTGTGCTGAGAAGCTTCCCACACAGGACTCTATCCCTGACCCCCTTCAGATGTCAGCTGGAAGATTCCCTGGTCCAAAGCTGATTGTAAAGAAAGTGGCTGCGGATATCGGTGATGTAATTAATCAAATATGGACCTGATGTGGAAACTAGTCCCCATGGGTGCAGTGCCTGATGGGGAAGTGAGAGACGAGTTTTCCATCAGGTCTGCCTTTCATTTAAATGACAGTGGATGGCAATGGATGATTTAAAAGCCCCCTATTAGACTAAACAGGAGCTATAAATCCACCCAACGTCACATGCTTTCAATAAAAAGCAAGGCAGACCCAACAGGAAGATAGTCTCTTAGTTCTCTATTCATATTCCTTCACTCCACTGCAAAACTTCTGTCAGTGTGAAAAGGGTGTAGTTGCCAGGGAGGGAGTGCACTGAGGAAGGAGTGTCTAGTCTAGAGACTTATAAAGAGGTACATGACTCTGTCAGAGGCAAGTGCTGAGGTCAAACAGGTACATGAATCTGGAGCAGGCACTGACAATTTTGTTTTGGAGGCCTGACAGTATGTCCTATTCTGCTGTCTGAACTGCTTTTTCCCATCAGGGTCCCCAGAGAGCCCTCCTTAAATCAGTGTCCTCAGAGAGTCTCCCCCTACATTAGGGTCCCCAGAGAGCCTCCCCCTACATTAGGGTCCCCAGAGAGCCTCCCTTACATCAGCATCCCCAGAGAGCCTCCCCTTACATCAAGGCACCAGAGAGCCCCTCCTTACATGAGGGTCCCCAGAGAGCCCCCTTACATCAGGATCCCCAGAGAGCCCCTCCTTACATCAGGGTCCCCAGAGAGCCCCCCCCTTACATCAGGGTCCCAAGAGAGCCCCCCCCCCTTACATCAGGGTCCCCAGAGAGCCTCCCCTACATTAGGGTCCTCAGAGAGCCCCCCTTACATCAGGGTCCCTAGAAAGCCTTCCCCTACATTAGAGTCCCCAGATAGCCTCCCCTTACATCAGGATCCCCAGAGAGCATCCCCTTACATCAGGGTCCCCAGAGAGCCCCCCTTAAATCAGTGTCCTCAGAGAGTCTCTCCCTACATCAGGGCACCAGAAAGCCCCTCCTTACATGAGGGTCCCCAGAGAGCCCCCTTACATCAGGATCCCCAGAGAGCTCCTCCTTACATCAGGGTCCCCAGAGAGCCCCCCCCTTACATCAGGGTCCCCAGAGAGCCTCCCCCTACATTAGGGTCCACAGAGAGCCCCCATTACATCAGGGTCCCCAGAGAGCCTCCCCCTACATTAGGGTCCCCAGAGAGCCTCCCCTTACAACAGGGTCCCCAGAGAGCCTCCCCTCACTTTAGGATCCCCAGAAAGCCCCTCCATACATCAGGGTCCCCAGAGAGCCCCCCTTACATCAGTGTCCTCAGAGAGCCCCTCCTTACACCAGGGTCCCCAAAGAGCCTCCCTACTTACATCAGGGTCCCCAGAAAGTCTCCCCCTACATCAGGGTCCACAGAGAGCCTCCCCTTACATCAGGGTCCCCAGAGAGCCTCCAATTACACCAGGGTCCCCAGAGAGCCTCCCTACTTACACCAGGGTCCCCAGAGAGCCTCCCCTTACATCAGGGTTCGCAGAGAGCCCCTCCTTACATCAGGGTCCCCAGAGAGCCCCCCTTAAACCAGGGTCCCCAGAGAGCCCCCTCTTACACCAGGGTCCCAAGAGAGCCTCCCCTTAAATTTGTGTCCCCAGAGAGCCTTTCTCTTACATTAGTGTCCCCAGAGAGCCCCTCCTTACACAGAGTCCCCAGATAGTCCCTCCTTGCACAGGGTCCCCAGAGAACAAGGGTCCCCAGAGAGCACCCCCTCTTACATTAGTGTCCTCAGAGGGCCCCCTCTTACATCAGTGTCTCCAGAGGGCTCCCTCTTACATCAGTGTCCCCAGAGGGCCCCGTCCTTACATTAGTGTCCCCAGAGAGCCCCCTCTTCCATTAGTGTCCCCAGAGGCCCCTCTCTTACATCAGTGTCCCCAGAGGGCCCCATCCTTACATCAGTGTCCCCAGAGGGCCCCTTCCTTACATTAGTGTCCCCAGAAAGCCCCCCTCTTACATCAGGGTCCCCAAACAGCTGACCCCCCCCCCCCCTGCAGAGGTTCCCCTGTACCTGGCTGGTGGAGGTGGGAGGTGGCGATCAGCAGCTCTATGGTGTACACAGGCAGGGGGATCTCCCTGGGGCTAGTAGTTCTATCTCCGAATGTATGCAGTGGAGAGGCCTCTGACCCAGGCATCTGCAACAGTGCTCAAGCAGAGTGAAAATGAAACTGATACCTGCCCGGGTCACCCTTCTCCTCTCCACTGTATACACTGACACTCGAGAGAGTACCACAAGCCCCCGGGAGATCCCGCCGCCCACACAGGCACCATAGAGCTGCCGATCCCCGCCTTCCACCTTCTCCCACCTTTCCCCACTGCACTCTAAACAGCCAGGCAGATGTGCAGGGGGGGATGCTAGGTCTTGGGGGCCCCCCCACAGCGGTATAACAGAAGGGCCCAGTCGCAAATGCGACTGCAGCGACCCCTAAAGTTCCGCCACTGGATGTTGTAAACATTAATTGACGCGCTATGACACGAGGGGGAAGCGGGGCCTCGAGTAATTTGCGGGGCCATACGCAGCTTGAGTAGTGAGCGTATAGGGCGAATCGGCTCTGGTTATTTGTCTCAAGTGGTGTTCTCAGCCCTGAGCACTAATGAATATTTCATTCAAAGATTTTTCTTGATGAGCAACTGGATCAAGTATACATTTTATTCAGTATGCTAGTGATTTAATACCGATAATATTTTGTTTTATTATTATTATTATTATTATTATTATTATTATTATTATATGCATTTATATAGAGCTGACACTTTTACACAGTGCTTTACATACTAAACATTCACATCAATCCCTGCCCTTAATGAGGTTACAGGCTAAGGTCCCTATGGTTTTGCGCATGCTCATGGAATGGCGACAAACTACAGTACTAAAAAAATCTCCAAATTTTTTATAGGTTACTAGAGTTGAGCGGATACCTGGATGTTCGGGTTCGGCGGGTTCGGCCGAACTTCGGAAAAAAGTCCGGGTTCGGGACCGAACTTGACCCGAACTTGACCCCGAACTCCGAACCCCATTGAAGTCAATGGGGACCCAAATTTTTCAAGACTAAAATGGCTGTAAAAAAGTCATGGAAAGGGCTAGAGGGCTGCAAATGGCAACAAAATGTTGTTAAGAGCATGGCAAGTGATCTGCAAACAAATGTGGATAGGGAAATAACTTAAAATAACATAAAAAAAATTAAAATAAATAAAAAAAAAATAAAAAATTCTGGAGGCCCCCTTCTCAGCAGAAGAGGTACAGGAAGTCATTAAGAACCTCAGAAACTCAACGGCACGATGCCGCACATATGGTGGGAATACCCCAGAATACGCACTTTCTGGAAAAAAAATATTAAATTTAATGGATAAGATAGTGGGCAAATAAAATACTTGGAAATTAAAAAAAATGAAAAAATTATAATCTTGACCTAGGAGGACGAAATTCAAATGGAGTAGGAGGTTGAGGTGGCGGTGGATGTGGCGGTGTAGGTGGAAGCGGCGGTGCAGGAGGACGAGGTAGCCAACACTGGTTCAAAAATACAACAATGGCTGGGTAAGGCTAGTGGTGAATGATGTGTCAAATTCTGTCCCCCGTTGCATAGTGTCCGCCCTGTACTGCGCTTGCTCAGTACGTAGGACAAGGGGATTTTGAAACTCTCTGAAGACGATGCGCGGTGACTCCAGGTTCAAGCCACATCATCCGAGGTTGAAGCTTAGCCAAGCGAGCCCGTGAGGGGCCCTGTTACTATGTGCTACCGTATGTCCACTTGGATGGTCGGGCGGCAGGGCAGGCCAGCACCTCCAAGGCGTAAAGGGCAAGCTCAGGCCATGTGCCCAATTTGGAGACCCAGAAGTTGAAGGGGGCAGACCCATCTTGCAGTACGTGTAGGCGTGTGCACACATACTGCTCCACCATGTTGGTGAAATGCTGCCTCCTGCTAAGACTTTCCATCTCAGCTGGTGGTGCTGGTTGTTGTGGCGTGCTGACAAAGCTTTTCCACATTCCGTCTATGCTAACCCTGCCTTGCGAGGTGCTGGCGGTGCCCCGGCTGCGTTGGCGACCTCTTCCTCCTCCTCTGCCTTGGCCTTGTGCTTTCACCGTACCCCCGAATGCCACCAGCAGCGCGTCTACCAGCTTCCGCTTGTACTCGTGCATCTTACGATCACGCTCCAGTTAGGTAATTAAGGATGGCACGTTGTCCTTGTAATGGGGATCCAGCAGGGTAGCCACCCAATAATCAGCACCAGTTAAAATGTGGGCAACTCGGCGGTCGTTGCGGAGACACTGCAGCATGTAATCGCTCATGTGTGCCAGGCTGCCCAGAGGCAATGAAAAGCTGTCCTCTGTGGGAGGTGTATCGTCTGTGTCCTCTGTATCCCCCCAGCCACGCACCAGTGATGGACATGAGCTGGTCTGGGTGCCACCCTGCTGTGAACAGGGTTCCTCCTCCTCCATCTCCTCCTTATCCTCCACCTCGTCATCCTCCAGAACTGTGCCCTTGCTGCCAGACAATTGTGTACCTGGCGCTTGTTGGTGCAGGAACCCACCCTCGTAGCCACTTGTAAATGACTGCCCTGAAAGCCTTGGAAATTAACCCTCTTCCTCCTCCTCCTCCTCCTTCTCATCCTGTGCCACATCCTCTTCCATCATCGCCTGAATAGTTTTTTCAAGGAGGCATAGAACTGGGATAGTAACGCTGAGAACGGCATCATCGGCACTGGCCATGTTGGTGGAGTACTCGTAACAGCGCAACAAGGCACACAGGTCTCGCATGGAGGCCCAGTTATTGGTGGTGAAGTGGTGCTGTTCCGCAGAGCGACTCACGCGTGCGTGCTGCAGCTGAAGCTCCACTATCGCCTGCTGCTGCTCGCACAGTCTGGCAAGCATGTGCAAGGTGGAGTTCCACCTTGTGGGCACGTCACATATGAGACGGTGAGCGGGAAGGCCGAAGTTAAGCTGCAGCGCTGACAGGCGAGCAGCAGCAGGGTGAGAACGCCGAAAGTGCGCACAGACGGCCCGCACTTTCTGCAGCAGCTCTGGCATATCGGGGTAATTATTAAGGAACCTCTGGACCACCAAGTTCAGCACATGCGCAGGGCAAGGGATGTGCGTCAAACCGGCAAGGCCCAGAGCTGCTACGACATTTCGCCAATTATCGCACACCACCAGGCCGGGCTTGAGGCTCACTGCCACCAACCACTCATCGGTCTTTTGTTCCATGTCCCTCCACAACTCCTGCGCGGTGTGGGGTTTTTCCCCCAAACAGGAAAGTTTTAAAACTGCCTGCTGTCGTTTAGCCCTGGCTGTGCTGAAGTTGGTGGTGAAGGTGTTACGCTGACCAGATGAGGAGGCGGTAGAGGATGAGGAGGCGGAGTAGGAGGAGTTAGCAACAGGAGGCAAACTGAAGTGCCCTGCAAACCTCGGTGGTGGAAGGACATGCGCCAAAGTGCTATCCGCCTCAGGCCCAGCCGCCACTACATTTACCCAGTGTGCTGTTAGGGAGATATAACGTCCCTGACCGTGCTTACTGGTCCACGCATCCGTAGTTAGGTGGACCTTGCCACAGATGGCGTTGCACAGTGCACACCTGATTTTGTCCCCCACTTGGTTGTGCAGGGAAGGGATAGCTCGTCTGGAAAAATAGTGGCGGCTGGGCACGACGTACTGTGGGACAGCCAATGACATCAGCCTTTGAAAACTCTGCGTCTCCACAAGACGGAATGACAGCATTTCAAAGGCGAGCAATTTTGAAATGCTGGCATTCAGGGCCAGGGATCGCAGGTGGCTAGGGGGGTAGTTCCTCTTCCGCTCCAGTGTTTGGGAAATAGAGAGCTGAAAACTTCCATGGGACATTGTGGAGATGGTTGGTGACCCAGGTGGTAGTGTTGCTGGCAGATCCTCTGTTTGCGGGTTGGCAGGTGTTACTGTCACTACAGAGGTGGATGAAGAGGCCGAGACTGCAGCAGAAGAGGAAGCAGGAGGAGCCAGAGACCTTTCTTGGTTTTTGAGGTGTCTACTCCACTGCATCTCGTGCTTTGCACTTAGATGCCTGGTCATGCAGGTTGTGCTCAGGTTGAGAACGTTTATGCCTCGCTTCAAGCTCTGATTGCAAAGCGTGCAAACCACTCGTGTCTTGTCATCAGGACATTGTCTGAAGAACTGCCACGCTAGGGAACTCCTTGCACCTGGCTTTGGTGTGCTCGGTCCCTTGCCGCGTTGGGCAGTAGCAGACGTACTGTCTAGGGGACGAACGCTCCGCTTTTGCACCCTGCTCCCTCTTCTGCTGTGCTGGTGGCTCTGTGCGACCACCGCCTCTTCCTCTGAACTACACTGGTCACCTGCATGACGTTGATTCCATGTGGTGTCAAGGACCTCATCGTCCTCCACATCATCTTCCACCCAGTCTTCACCCCTGCCCTCCTTGTCGGTCTGCACAATGGCGAAAGCAGCAGCAGTTGGCACCTGTGTTTCGTCATCATCCGAGACGTGCTGCGATGGTCCTCCCATGTACTCATCATGAAACATAAGTGGTAGGGCATCGTTGCACACAATCTCTTCCACTTCTGGGGCAGGGCTAGGTGGATGGCCCTAGGAAACCCTGCTAACAGAGTCATCAAAAAGCAGAAGAGACTGCTGCATGATTTGGGGCTCAGACTGATTGGCTGATTTGCAAGGGGGTGAGGTGAAAGACTGATGGACATCGGCTGCAGGTGCCAACTCTGAACTTTCATCAGGAGACTGGGTGGGAGACAATGTGAAGGAACCGGAGGCACTGTCAGCAGCAACCCAATCTACTATCGCCTGTACTTGTCCTGGCCTCATTAGGCGCGCCAAAATACTGCTGCAGGCTCTTTCGCCTACTCTTTCACTAGTGCGTGTAGCTGGCACAGATCGACCACGTCCTCTCCCTGCAACAGGAGCGCCACCAGCAGCACCACGACCCGGGCCACGTCCCCTTTCTGATGATCTCCTCATATTTTAAAAATGTATGATCTCGCCCTAAATGGGTGTTTTTGTATATAGCAGAATACACGTACAGTGTCTAAAGCATTTATGAACACGCAGAAAATGCTATTGGGAAAAAAAAAAACACTGCAAAAATAATTTTTTTTGCAATGTTTTTCCAATATCAGAATAAACGGATAGTGTCTTTCTGCATTTATGAAAACGCAGAAAATGGTATTGGGAAGAAAAAAAACACTGCAAAATTCATTTTTTTTGCAATGTTTTTCCAATATCAGAATACACGGACAGTATGTAAAGCGTTTATGAAAACGCAGAAAATGCTATTGGGGAAAAAAAAAAACACAGCAAAATTAAATTTTTTTGCAATGTTTTTCCAATATCAGAATACACGGACAGTATGTAAAGCGTTTATGAAAACGCAGAAAATGCTATTGGGGAAAAAAACACTGCAAAATAAAAATTTTTTGCAATGTTTTTGCAATATCAGAATACACGGACAGTATATAAAGCGTTTATGAAAACGCAGAAAATGCTATTGGGGAAAAAAAACACTGCAAAATTAAAATTTTTTGCAATGTTTTTGCAATATCAAAATACACGGATAGTGTCTACAGCGTGTATGTATGAACACGCAGAAAATGCTATTGGGAAAAAAAAAACTGAGCAAAATTAAATTTTTTTGCAATGTTATGGCAATATCAGAATACACGGATAGTGTCTACAGCGTGTATGTATGAACACGCAGAAAATGCTATTGGGAAAAAAAAAACAGAGCAGAATAAAAAAATTTTGCAATGTTTTTGCAATATCAGAATACATGGATACTGGTCTACAGCATTTATGTATGAACACGCAGAAAATGCTATTGGGAAAAAAAAAAAAAAAGCAAAATTAAATTTTTATGCAATGTTTTTCCAATAGCAGAATACACACAGACTATGGTGTATCTGGTGTATATGCAGTGTTGGTCCTAATGGTGCACTGAGCTTGCAGGTAAAACTTTTATAATTTGTCTTGCACTGGCCTCATGGCACTGTTAAAAGACTGTGCACTGCACCCCAGTCAGGGTACAATTGATTTAGGAATCTCTTCAATAGGGATGGGCCCGGTGCTCGATGCGAACCCATGTTCGCATCGAGCACCGGGTGTTCGCTCGCTCGGCGAGCCCAGAACTATTTTGGCCGCTCGCATCACATTCGTGTGATGCGAGCGGCCCCGCAATGCATTGCGGCCGGCGCGGCCGGCGCAGTGCATTGCTGGCTGATGATTGGCCAAGCATGCACTGTGCATGCTTGGCCAATCACAGCGCCGGAAACTGCTTGGCCAATCACAGCGCCGGAAACTCGGAGAGCCATAATTGGCTACAGGCAGGACGCCTGTAGCCAATTACAGCTCAGGGGCTTTAGTACACGCCCCCTCATTTAAAAGGCCGCCACGCCGTCGGCGCCGGTCACTAGAGTTCCGGATTTAGGAGAGATCAGGCTGATTCTGTGTCACTCTTTGCTAGATTCATATAGAAAGATTTGCTCTACTTTGCTAAACCATTGGCTATTTATTTGCTAAACCATTGCTACCTGTCATTGATCGTCCATTGCTGCTGCTGGTTAGTGTGTTTTTAGCTGCTGCTGGGGATTAGTCTGGTGCGTGTCTTACTGTTAGTACAGTATTTCAGTAGTACCAACCGCAGTGCTGTTAGTACAGCACTGCACCCCAAAAGCACCCATAGGACTTGTACTGTGTTAGTGGCAGCAAACAGAGCTCCTATATTTTCTTCCCAGAAGCACCCATAGGACTTGTACTGTGTTAGTGGCATCACACAGAGTTCCTATATTGTCTTCCCAGAAGCACCCATAGGACTTGTACTGTGTTAGTGGCATCACACAGAGTTCCTATATTTTCTTCCCAGAAGCACCCATAGGACTTGTACTGTGTTAGGCCCCTTTTCACACTGGGGCGGGGAGCCGCGGTGACGGTAAAGCAGCGCTATATTTAGCGCTGCTTTACCGTCGTTTTAACCGCGGTTTTCGGCCGCTCGCGGTGCGGTTTTACCCCCGCGAGCGGCCGAAAAAGGGTTAAACTCCCCCCGCAGAGCGCCGCCGTAGCAGCGCTTTGCGGTGGTATTACCGCGGTTTCACCGCGGTGTCCCATTCTAATCAATGGGAAGGAGCGGTATAGGAGCGGTGAACACACCGCTCCTATCCCGCTCCAAAGATGCTGCTAGCAGGACTTTTTTTGTCATCCTGCTAGCGCACCGCTCCAGTGTGAAAGCCCGCCGGCTTTCACACTGGAGTTAAAGGGGCCAGATTTTTTCATGCGGTGAACAGGCGCTATTTTTAGCGCTGTACCGCATGAAAAACGCCCCAGTGTGAAAGGGGCTTTAGTGGCATCACACAGAGTTCCTATATTTTCTTCCCAGAAGCACCCATAGGACTTGTACTGTGTTAGTGGCATCACACAGAGTTCCTATATTTTCTTCCCAGAAGCACCCATAGGACTTGTACTGTGTTAGTGGCATCACACAGAGTTCCTATATTTTCTTCCCAGAAGCACCCATAGGACTTGTAGTGTGTTAGTCCCATCACACAGAGCTCCTATATTTTCTTCCCAGAAGCACCCATAGGACTTGTACTGTGTTAGTGGCATCACACAGAGTTCCTATATTTTCTTCCCAGAAGCACCCATAGGACTTGTAGTGTGTTAGTCCCATCACACAGAGCTCCTATATTTTCTTCCCAGAAGCACCCATAGGACTTGTACTGTGTTAGTCCCATTACACAAAGCTCCTATATTTTCTTCCCAGAAGCACCCATAGGACTTGTACTGTGTTAGTGGCATCACACAGAGTTCCTATATTGTCTTCCCAGAAGCACCCATAGGACTTGTACTGTGTTAGTGGCATCACACAGAGTTCCTATATTTTCTTCCCAGAAGCACCCATAGGACTTGTACTGTGTTAGGCCCCTTTCACACTGGGGCGGGGAGCCGCGGTGACGGTAAAGCAGCGCTATATTTAGCGCTGCTTTACCGTCGTTTTAACCGCGGTTTTCGGCCGCTCGCGGTGCGGTTTTACCCCCGCGAGCGTCCGAAAAAGGGTTAAACTCCCCCCGCAGAGCGCCGCCGTAGCAGCGCTTTGCGGCGGTATTACCGCGGTTTCACCGCGGTGTCCCATTCTAATCAATGGGAAGGAGCGGTATAGGAGCGGTGAACACACCGCTCCTATCCCGCTCCAAAGATGCTGCTAGCAGGACTTTTTTTGTCATCCTGCTAGCGCACCGCTCCAGTGTGAAAGCCCGCCGGCTTTCACACTGGAGTTAAAGGGGCCGGATTTTTTCATGCGGTGAACAGGCGCTATTTTTAGCGCTGTACCGCATGAAAAATGCCCCAGTGTGAAAGGGGCTTTAGTGGCATCACACAGAGTTCCTATATTTTCTTCCCAGAAGCACCCATAGGACTTGTACTGTGTTAGTGGCATCACACAGAGTTCCTATATTTTCTTCCCAGAAGCACCCATAGGACTTGTAGTGTGTTAGTCCCATCACACAGAGCTCCTATATTTTCTTCCCAGAAGCACCCATAGGACTTGTACTGTGTTAGTGGCATCACACAGAGTTCCTATATTTTCTTCCCAGAAGCACCCATAGGACTTGTAGTGTGTTAGTCCCATCACACAGAGCTCCTATATTTTCTTCCCAGAAGCACCCATAGGACTTGTACTGTGTTAGTCCCATCACACAGAGCTCCTATATTTTCTTCCCAGAAGCACCCATAGGACTTGTACTGTGTTAGTGGCATCACACAGAGTTCCTATATTGTCTTCCCAGAAGCACCCATAGGGCTTGTACTGTGTTAGTGGCATCACACAGAGCTCCTATATTTTCTTCCCAGAAGCACCCATAGGACTTGTAGTGTGTTAGTCCCATCACACAGAGCTCCTATATTTTCTTCCCAGAAGCACCCATAGGACTTGTAGTGTGTTAGTCCCATCACACAGAGCTCCTATATTTTCTTCCCAGAAGCACCCATAGGACTTCTAGTGTGTTAGTGGCATCACACAGAGCTCCTATATTTTCTTCTCAGCAGCACCCACAGGACTTCTAGTGTGTTACTGGCATCACACAGAGGTCCTATATTTTCTTTTTTTTTTCTTTTTTTATATAAAATATAAAATACATTTTATTAAAAATCTAATTGCTATGATATACAGAGTCAGACTACACAGCTTTCTAAAACCTTAGGGTTCACATGTTAACAATCGTGCATATAAATAAAACATTTTCTTGTCAACCATTTAAATAAAAAAAATTATAAAGTGATAGTGAAGTAAATTATGTGCAATTGTCCTTGTGCACTTAAGTGCAAACCACCATTTTGAGGTTTGTTGGTGTGGGGGAAGGGGGGGGGGGGGGTATTTATTCAATGGGGAAGGGTGAGGAGATCAAAATTCACAACATAAAAAAAAAAAAAACACACCACAACAACCAAACGTGAAACAAACACGTGAACAAGTCATAGTACATTTATACCACCTGTGCGAGTGAAAAAAAAAAAAAAAAAAAAAACTGTAAAATCATTGTGCATGCAATCAAACTTCAGTGAAATATGTGATAATCATGAATAATGACTTAGTAGAGCTTTATTTTTTATTTATTTATTACAGGATTTATATAGCGCCAACAGTTTACGCAGCGCTTTACAATATAAAAAGGGAGACAATACAGTTATAATACAATAAAATACAAGAGGATTAAGGGGGCCCTGCTCAGAAGAGAGGAGGAGACAGAGTTGTAGGTAACACTGAAGGAGCGCTGTGATAGATAGGTAGAGAACCAGGATAGAGCAGAATCTTGGAGGCCAAGGGAGTGTAGTTTATTTAGAAGGAGGGGGTGGTCAACAGTATCAAAGCCCGCAGAGAGGTCAAGTAGTAGCAGTATGGAGTACTGGCTGTTGGATTTAGCAGTTAGTAAATCATTAGTGAGTTTTAGTAAGGCAGTTTCCGTGGAGTGCTGCGAGCGAAAGCCAGACTGTAAAGGGTCAAGAAGGTTATTTTCACTGAGGTAGGAGCTAAGACGGTTGTAGACTAAGCGCTCTAGAAGTTTAGAGGAGAATGGGAGCAATGAGATGGGCCTTAAGTTATTCAGGTTGGTGGGGTCCAGGGAGGACTTTTTAAGTATGGGAGTGATCTGTGCATGTTTTAGAGGGGAGGGGAAGGTGCCACTAGAGAGGGAAAGATTGAAGATGTGAGTGAGGGAGCATAGGATAGAAGAAGAGGGTGACCGTAGTAGTTGAGAGGGAACAGGATCCAAGGGACAATTGGTTAGGTAGGCATCTGTGAAAAGTTTTGTAACCTCTTCAATAGTAGCCAATTCAAAGGAGGAGAGTGTTGAAAGTGTCGTTAGGCAAGGTATGTTGGGTGGGGAAGGTGTACGCACAGTGGAGGTATCCTCACGAATAGCATCAATCTTGTCTTTGAAGTGATTGGCAATCTCTTGGGCAGTGAGTGAGTTAGTGGGTAGAGGGGGTGGGGGACGAAGCAGAGAGTTAAAGGTTGAGAAGAGCCGACGGGGACTAGATGACAAGGTATTAATAAGAGAGACAACGTAGGTTTGTTTGGCAGCATGGAGGCAGGAATTGTATTTTAGGAGGGCAGATTTATATAGGGTGAAGTCGTGCAGACATTTGGTATTACGCCACAGTCGTTCAAGAGCACGGCAATGTCTCTTGAGATTTCTAGTGTTGTCAGTTTGCCATGGTTGTAACGGTCGGGGCCTGATTCTGCGTGTGGTTAGCGGAGCAAGTGCATCTAGTGATGATGAAAGTGAGCTGTTGTAGACAGAGGTGGCCAGGTCAGGACAGGACAGGGAGAGATTATGTCATATAGATGGTCAGTAGCAGAATAGAGAAGAGATGGGTTAAAGTGGCGAAGGTTCCTACAAGTAATTGTTTGTTGCTTGGAGGGATGGGTAGTTGGAGGCAAGGATACAGTGAAACTGATGAGGTTGTGATCAGAGAGTGGAAAGGGGGTGTTGGTGAGGTTGCAAGGATTGCAGAGATGGGAGAATACAAGGTCAAGGGTATTACCATTGGAGTGGGTGGAAGTATGTGTCCATTGGGTTAGGTTAAAAGAAGAGGTTAAGTTGAGAAGTTTAGCTGTAGTTGGGCTGTTAACATTGACAGGAATGTTGAAGTCGCCAAGAATTATAGTGGGTATTTCAGAGGAGAGAAAGTAGGGTAGCCAGGCAGCAAAGTCATCAAGAAAGTGCGATACAGGTCCGGGAGGCCGATAAATTGCTGCAATCCTCAGAGAAATAGGAGAAAACAGACGGATACAGTGCATCTCAAAAGAAGGGAGGGATAGAGAGGGAGGGATAGGAAGGACTTGGAAGGTGCTTTGTGGGGATAGAAGGAATCCAACTCCACCTCCTTTCTGTCCATTAGGTCTGGGGGAGTGAGTCCAATGGAGGCCACCATGGGATAGGGCAGCAGGAGAAGCCGAGTCCAAATTTTGAAGCCAGGTTTCAGTTATGGTGAGTATGTTAAAGCCATGAGAGATGAAGAGGTCATGTATAGATGTAAGCTTGTTACAGATTGAACTGGCATTCCAGAGGGCGCATGAGATTGGTGGGCTGCATTGAGGAAGCAGTGGTATAGAAATTAAGCTGACTGGATTGTGGTGGTTGCCAGAGGGAGTGGGGTATAGGGTATGTGGCTTACATTTGGAAAATGGCGGACCAGGATTAGGTGAAATGTCACCCGAGACCAGGAGAAGGAGGCAGGTGAGGAAGGCAAAATGGGAGTGGGATGTGCATAAGCGCATGTGTTTAGTGGTCCTGGTGTTTATGTCAGCATGTGGGTACAGCAAATGCAGGAGATGATGGGTGGAGTAGTAGAGAGAGGGTAGGAGTGAGGGAGATATGTGCATGCTGCAGGGTAGAGAGGAGGGGTAGAGTAAGGATAATTTGAGGATAGAAGGAAGAGAAGAAGGAACATGATAGAGAGTGGAAATCTAACTTAATATCAAGTGCGGACTTGCTTGCAGTCACTGGTTTGAACAAAGTTCTTGTTCTATCTTCCTCCAGCTTTAGTTCTCCTGCTTTTGTTAAAGTGCGTTGGTGAAACTGCGCATCACTCGTGACAGAGCCACTCAGGAAAGAGCCACCATGTCTGCGCCTTGCCCCTGTCTGCGCCACCCCATAGAATGCTTTACATTTATAGGGAGACTGAGCAGGCATGCATTTCTCAATTGGTCATTATAGGGTCAGATATGAGGCACCTGAATATGGGAGAGGAGATGGGCAATACCAGACCAGAAACAGGCTAGTGTCATAAAGCTAATTACCCCTCTTAATCACTCAAGCCAAATGGGATGGGGAATCAATCACCAGTAATGTTGCTATAGTACTGTGTTTGTTATATAGCTAACATTAAATATAGAAGTTTAAATATATGGCAGCAGAAGACAATTACCAAAAAAGTTACAGCAATGTCAGTTCAGTAGAGATGTACAGATGGATAGAAGACAATTACTCAGCTACATGTCCCTGGATTGGTGAACCCAGTCAACAGGCAAAACACTGGTTTTCTTTTAAAGACCAGTCTCCAAGTACCCTATAGTCATGTTTTCTCCCTGCCATGTGTGACGAACGCAGGTGTCAGGTCCCTGCCCTCCTCGCTAACTTGCGAGGAAGGACCAGCCAACCCTTCACCAACATAAGATCCTTTGCTACACCTGTTGCATTGGATTAGGTACACCACATTACTGGAGGTACAGTTGTATGAGCCTGTGATATTGAAGGTCCCATTTGTGTGTGTGACACTTTTGGATAGATTGATCTGGTTGCATAATTTGCAGCGTTTTTTATTGCAGGGTTTGCTTCCATTATTTGTGACTTTATAATCAGAGTGAAGTTTCCTGCTGATTAGTTTATGTCTGAGGTTAGGTGGTTGTCTGAAAGCCAATAATGGGGGTTGTTGGAATATTTTTTTCAGAGTATCATCCTCTGTTATAATGGGTTGTAAATCTTTGATTATCTTTTTGATCCCTGCTAGTGTTGGGTTGTATGTGGTGACTAGAGGTACTCGGTTGTTCGTTTTTCTCTCTTTGTATTGGAGGAGATTTTCTCTTTGGGTTTTCAAGGCTGTGTGTATGCTGTTGTTGATGGTTTTGTCTTTGTAACCTTTCTTATGGAAGGAGTTGTAAGGTACACGTCTTTCTCCTTGTGTTCTAAATGCCTAGGCTGGAAATGGTAGAGCGGAGGTCCCGATCACCGGTGGTTAATCAACACACATACACTCAATAGTACGTGAAGAATGATTACAAAGTTTAATAGGCAGTACGTTCCTCTTTTATGGGAAATGCAGACGGGGGAACAGCCCTCCCGAGGACCAGTCATATTCTTACACATATGCATACATTAACAACTTCTTGTCATGTGATGGTCGTCAGTTTGCAATATGGAATATAGGGCAAAGGTTAGTGTATGACAGTTAGTTCTCGTTATCTGTACACATCTGCTAACTTGACCGCAAACTCCTAAGTCACTGGTCTTAGCTAGTTTCATATCCTCTGGTGAAGTACAGAGTTAAAAACCACAAAACAGATGCTTCCTGAAAATTTCAAAACACTTGTCAAACAGTTTTTATGCAGAATACACTTATAACAGCTTTGTTCAAAAAGCTGTAAATCTGAAGGTTTAAGCATATTAATTTCAATCACTATTAAAATGGTATATCATTATAAGTAGCCCCCTTATAATCCTCCCTTTGATCATTCTGATTTAACATAATGATCATCCCTTTCCTTATTTTATAGCACAGGTTTCCTTGTAACGTTGGTAAGTATTATTGGGGGCGTGCCATTTAGGAGTGAGGTAAAATTTAAAGGTATGGCCATTAAAGGAATTCTGGCAGTACTGGGATGTAGTTTACTGCATATCCAGCACTTTTCAAAACCTGATTTTTGGGCATAGCTATATTTAAATTTCAACAACAACATTTTATCAGAAAACTCTTGGGGGGGTTCACTTCTTCTGTGTCTTACTATAGGAGTGTTATTTGACTTGGGAATCCCACATATCCCTTTTAGTGGTCCCAAATCTTCTGGGTGGTATATACAGTTAGCTATCAGCCAAGTGGGTAAGAATACTACCAGAATTAGACAGCACCAGAGGCACAAGGTCTTCCCTGTTGCTGATGTTGAAAACATTATATATATATATATATTTAATGTCCTCAAAATTCACTATTCTTCTTCTTCACTTGTCCTGATGATAGAAAGATCTGTTTTGTTTCCAGGTAAAGTCATCGTATCCTTCAGGGAGATTTGTCCTATGCCTTCCTGAATATCTTGTAGATTTTGTCGTTGTCTTGAAGGGAGTGTATCCTCAGTTACTGTTAGGGGCTCTGGAGTTGAGGGGAGCTGGGGACACTTCTTCAGTCGGCTGGCGTGGATCCAGGTGTTGCCTAGGTCCGTTAGTACCGCGGTCCTGGATACCTTTTCCACCTTCCACGGTCCGGAGTAGATTGGTCCAATTCTTTTCCTGTGAGCCAGCTGCTTAATCAGTACTTTGTCCCCTGGGATGAAGGGGTGGGTTGGTTCTGTTGAAAGAGGAGAGAAGGTGACAGAAACTTGTTCATTTATTTCACGAAGCATACTTACCAGACTTTTCACGTACACTTCCTGTTGGGAATAAACGTTAATGTCAGAATTTGGGTCTAATGGGGGTAATTCTATATTTGCAGGGATTCCCATTAGAATTTCAAAAGGGGACAATCCTGTCCTGGAATGGGGGGTGGTTCTTATCTGAAAAAGGACAGAAGGTAAGTGTTCCAACCAACCTTTTAGAGTACCTCCTGTAGCCTTTTTTAATTTGTCTTTGATGTTCCTGTTCATTCTCTCTACTACTCCTGCACTCTGGGGATGATAGGGAATATGTAGTTTCCATTGCATCCCCAGAGATTTGGCTACAACTTGGGTCACTGAGGAACTAAATGCGGGTCCTCTGTCGGACCATATGGTTGTGGGTATCCCGAACCTACAGATCCAATAATTTAACAAGCATCTCGCTGCTATATTTGCGGTTTCTCCGGTACAGGGAATTGCCTCAACCCAAGCTGACCATTTGTCAACGATTACACAGAGGCACCTCAAGTTTCCCTTTTGCTTTGGTAGGTGTGTGAAGTCTATTTGTAAATCTGTTAATGGTCCCAAGGGTGGAGGTAGATGGCCATGTAGGCCATGTCTTTTTCCTTGAACATTGTTCTGGGCACAAGTTAGGCAGCTTCTAGTTAGAAGCTTAGTTTGTTTTTGTAAATTATTTGTGCAAAAAGATTTTGAATATATATTTACAAGAGGGGCGGGTCCTATGTGTCCTGGGCCATGGAGGTAGGATAAAATTAGGATACAATTAGCTTCAGGTATACCCAGGATCTTCCCCTCTTTTGTCCAAAGACCTTCAGAGTCTTTGGTCAAACCTTCATTTGCCCAGAAATGGACATCTGTATCTGTGGCCATTGACTGCATTTGGGCCACAACAGTTTTGAAATCAGGGGATGAGAAGTGCTCTTTAAAGAAGATTGTGGTAGGGGCTGGTGAATTGGGTGAACTGGCAGCAGCCTTTTTTGCTTCTCTGTCTGCGAAAGCATTTCCTTTTGATACTATACTATTGTCTGATGAGTGGGCTTTTACTTTTATAACAGCAACCTTTTTAGGGAGCAGAATTGCTTGCAGTAGATTAAGGATCTGCTCTGAATTAGCTATCTGTTTGTTGTCTGCTGTTTTAAATCCTCTATTGGCCCATATCACACCAAAATCATGTACCACTCCAAATGCATATCTGCTGTCTGTATAAATGTTGACTTCCTTGTTTGTGAACAGAATACAGGCTCTGGTCAGAGCTTCTAGTTCTGCTACTTGGGCAGAAACAGGGGGCAATGGTTTTGCTTCTAACACTGTATGTGGCAACTGAACTACAGCATAGCCAGTTAAAAATGTAGAGTCAGAGGGACGGGAACAACTACCATCTACAAAAACATTTTCGGCATTTATAATTGGAATGTCAGAAAGATCAGGTCTTGGTGAAGTGACTTGTTCCACTTTTTCTACACAATTATGTGTGTGATCAGGTTCGTGTGGTAAACGTAACATGGAAACGTACAACTGGATTGCTATTCGGAACATATTTAAGTACCAAGTTGTCAGTATTTAACAAAGTGATCTCGTATCCACTGAGTCTTTGGGAAGTCATGTGTTGTGTGTTCATATTCTGTATGAGGTGGGTAACTGAATGAGTGGTGTACAGTGTCATTTTGTGTCCCAATACTATTTTGTTGGCATCCTGTGCAGACATGGCACAGGCAGCGACATTCTGAAGACAGGACGGCATGCCCTGGACTTGGACAGGGAGTTTTCTAGATAAATATGACACTGGACGATACCCTGAACCATGAGATTGTGCAAGTACTGCAGCAAAAGATTTTCCTGAAACTACACAGTACAACTGGAAGGCTTTACCATAATCTACCAATCCCAGGGCGGGGGCGGTGGACAAACTCTTAATAAGAGCATCAAAAGCATTTTTTCTGTCTTCTGTCCAGTCTATCAATTTAGGGGCGTTTGACCCGGCAGCCTCTCGTAGGATACTATCATAATGAGAACAGTCAGGAATCCACTGGCGGCAATATACAATTGCGCCCAGAAATGACAACAAAGCTGCTTTGTCTTTTGGAGGACTGAGAGCTTGTAAGGCTGCGGCACGTTTGGGGGACACTAGCCTGGTTCCCTTGTCCAGAATACATCCTAGGTATTCTACTTGTGGTAGACACCACTGTATTTTCTTCCTTGAGGCTAGGTGGCCGGCTTCGGCCAGATGTTCTAACAGTAATGTTGAATCGACCGCACAATCTTCAGCAGAACGACTGCACAAGAGCAAGTCGTCCACATACTGTATTAGTACCGACCCATGCTCGGAAGTCCAAGACTTGACGGTCTCGTTGAGTACCATGGAGAAGGCGGCGGGGCTGTCTACATACCCTTGCGGTAAACGCGACCAAGTTAACTGACCCCCGCCGGCCCATGAGAAGGCAAATATAGGCTGAGCCTCTTCGGCAATAGGAATGCTAAAAAATGCGTTTGCCAAGTCAATCACTGTGTAGCATAGGGAATCTGCAGGTATGCATGAAAAAATGAATGTTATATCAGATACCAAGGGCGGGAGGGGTAGTACTTGCTTATTAACTGCCCTTAGATCTTGGACTAGCCTCCATTCGCCACTGGTCTTTTTTACGGGGTAAATGGGCGTGTTCCAGGGGCTGATTACTGGTTTCAAAATGCCTAAGCGTATGTATTCTTCAATCTGTGGTGCAATTCCATTGGTTTTCTCTGGGGGCAAGGGATACTGCTTGTGGTATTGTGGCTGTGCATCTGGACGTAATTGGGGAGTGTAGGGTGTGCAGTTGATAAATCCTACGCTACCTTTGTTTTCTGCCCAGATTTTGTGAGTCTCTAAAGTAGCGGGCAGTAACATAAAGAATCCTTTATGTGTGTGTCGTTTAGGACCAGTCAGGTCACAGAAAGGGGAACTTGCAGTTAGTGAGCCTTCTTTGTCAAATTTAATAGTGATACTTAAACTGGATAACAGGTCCCTTCCCATAAGGGATACAGGACAGGAGGCCAACACAGCAAAAGATTGATCGCACAAATGTTGCCCCTCGGGAGTGGTTACAGGTAATGGTGGAGTGATGGGATGGGTAACAGGGGTCCCATTTATACCAATAGAGTTTCCCTCAGTACATCGTGGTGTGTCAAAAATTACATTATTCACTGAACTTGATGTGGCGCCAGTGTCGGTTAAGAAACAGACACGCTGCCCATCAACATTTAATACAACTTGGGGAAGACTCTTCCATGAAAGGTTATAACACACTAGACTGAGGGAAGGGACATACTCTAGGCATCCCTATAGGGGGTTTGGCTGCTGGCGGTTTGATGGCCACTGCATAGGGATCCCTGGGGTGGCCACAGAATTCCCCATCTAACAAAGTGGGCAGAGTATGACTAGTATGTGGGCACAAGTGATAACAACCCGTTTGGGTAATCACTTGTTGTCGAACAATTGGGTAGTCTGCTTGGTCTGTCAAATCAGATGGACTAATGGGACTGTGAAGGTTTACCCTTAGTACTCGATTTATGGTTCCTTTCTTTGTGGCGGGATATATTCCTCTTACCCCTAATCTACAGGAATAGCCCCCTGGTCTATTGGTTAATAGAACCCACCTATTTTCTATTTTAAAAAACAGTAATCCTATAGTACAATGTGGACAAGATAGAGCTATGTCACTACAGTCAGGTTCTGCATATTCAGAAGTCATTTAACTCTTATACTTTATACAACATGCAATTCTTAAAATTTTTAGGTACTTACGCTGTTCTGTGGAAAAAGAAGTCTCACATATATATATATATATATCTTAAACAAAACTTTATACTTATTTCTATAGGTCTTATACTGTAAATCTTATGAACAGAATTATTTTAAATGATCATTATAAAACCATACATTTGTTCAATTTTATAGTGCACTTTTTGTTTCTCAAAAACTTAATGGGCGTCCGCTCAACCAAACCTTTTATCACGGGCGTAATCTGCTACTTCCCGGTGATTAAAATAATAATAATAATCTCTTTTACAATAGTTTTTTTATAGTCAGACCAACCTAGTCAGACTCTCTTTAAATACCCAAATAACCTACGTAACTACCTGCGTGTCCTTTTAACCTCCCGGGGGACCAACCTAGTCCGCCGCGAAGGCACAACAACCTAACCTCCCGGGGGACCAACCTAGTCCGCCGCGAAGGCACAACAACCCCTTTAAACTAAATTTGTGGCGATGATCTGGACAGCGTAAGCATTTACACCTATTCACCTTAAAAGGTAAAAAGGGCAAAATCACTTACCTGTCACAAGATATCCCACTTCTGAACACCAGTGCTGTAAGGTACACGTCTTTCTCCTTGTGTTCTAAATGCCTAGGCTGGAAATGGTAGAGCGGAGGTCCCGATCACCGGTGGTTAATCAACACACATACACTCAATAGTACGTGAAGAATGATTACAAAGTTTAATAGGCAGTACGTTCCTCTTTTATGGGAAATGCAGACGGGGGGAACAGCCCTCCCGAGGACCAGTCATATTCTTACACATATGCATACATTAACAACTTCTTGTCATGTGATGGTCGTCAGTTTGCAATATGGAATATAGGGCAAAGGTTAGTGTATGACAGTTAGTTCTCGTTATCTGTACACATCTGCTAACTTGACCGCAAACTCCTAAGTCACTGGTCTTAGCTAGTTTCATATCCTCTGGTGAAGTACAGAGTTAAAAACCACAAAACAGATGCTTCCTGAAAATGTCAACACTTGTCAAACAGTTTTTATGCAGAATACACTTATAACAGCTTTGTTCAAAAAGCTGTAAATCTGAAGGTTTAAGCATATTAATTTCAATCACTATTAAAATGGTATATCATTATAAGTAGCCCCCTTATAGGAGTCTGCCAGTGTTCTGAGATGTTTATCTCTGTCTTCTGGGTCTGAACATATTCGGTGGTATCTGATGGCCTGGCTGTGTATGATGGCTCGTTTAGTGTGTTGGGGGTGAAAACTGGAATTATGGAGATAGCTGCATCGGTCAGTCGGTTTTCTGTATATCGACGTGTGAAGCTTATCATTCCTGATGTATACTGTAGTGTCTAGGAAGTTGACATGTGTGTCCGAATAATCAATTTTTAGTTTGATAGATGGGTGAAAAGTGTTGATCAATGAGAAAAATTGTTTAAGATTTTCTTCACCTTCAGTCCATATCATGAAGATATCATCAATATATCGGTAATATCTGTATGGCTTTTGTTGTATGCTGTTCAGGAAATTGTCCTCCAGGTCAGCCATAAATAAATTTGCATATTGGGGTGCCATTTTACTTCCCATAGCAGTACCCATACATTGTAGATAGATGTCATTGTTGAAAGTGAAGTAGTTATGTGTAAGAATGAATTCGATTAGCTGTGTCACATCCTCAGCAGTGTATTTGTGGTTTGTTGAGGATGATAAGAATCTGTGACATGCTGCCAACCCATCCTTGTGAGGGATGTTACTGTACAGAGATTCTACATCCATAGTGACTAGAAGTGTTTTTGGTGGTAATGTTGTATATTGTTAAGCTTGTTCAGAAAATCAGTGGTGTCTTGCAGGAAACTAGTAGTGTTCATGACCAACGGTTTTAACATGTTTTCTACAAGGCCTGAGATATGTTCGGTAAGTGTATTCATACCTGTTATAATGGGTCTGCCTGGATTTCCTGGCTTGTGAATCTTGGGCAGCATGTAGAAGTCTCCAATTTCTGGATTATCTGGAATCGCATTGGTAAGTTCTGAATGTAGGTGGCTTGGTATAGTTTTAATGAGATCTTTTAATTGCTTAGTAAAATCCTGGGTCGGATCATAATCCAGTTTTTTGTAGTAAGTGGTATTTGCCAGCTGCCTCTGGCCCTCTTGTATATATTTGTCTGTATCCATCACAACGACTGCTCCCCCTTTATCTGCTGGTTTGATGGTTATTGTCTGATTATTGCGCAGATCATGTACAGCCCTTCGCTCCAGTGGTGAAAGGTTGTATAATATTTTCTTTTGTTGGATGGATATCAGGGATGTGACACGCAGCCTGAAGCTGTCGATATAGGTATCCAGTTTGGGGTTGCATCCTTGTGGAGGTGTGAAGTTGCTGTTCTTTTTCTTTTTGTCACCTCCTATTGTCCTAGGATTCCTTTCATTACAGTGAAAATATTCTTTGAGCCTTAGTCTGCTGAAGAATTCCTCCATATCTGACCATACCTGTAAATTATCCAACTTGGTGGTTGGGCAGAATGTGAGGCCTTTGGAGAGGACTGTTATTTCTGGTGTGGAAAGTTTATGATTTGACAAATTTGGAAGTTATGAAACATGCTGTAATTTCATGACCAAACTGACTGTCTGCACGGTTAGGTATTTACGACCGATGTCTGTTGGTTCTCTGAATGGGGAGGGCGACAGTTTTACGACAGGCCTGATATCCTGCCAGGAGACATAAGCTGTGTTTACTGACCCAGCCAGGGTCTGCTTCCTCTGCTGAGATAACCTTTTGTTCCTTTTGAACTTTTAAAAGCTTTGAATTCCTAAAACAAGGAGAGGGAGGAGGAAGGAGGGAGTTCAGAATTTTCTGTAATGTTACAGAAAAGCTGTCATGGCTGAATTCCAACATGGCAACCAGCCACAGCGTTTCATGTCCATTACGTGATATCGTTACACCATGAGTAACTGAAATAACCGATAGTTACAGCTGGACACCACTGATCCTTTACAATAGGGCCAATGCGCCATCCCTTAGGCGCAGTGACAAATGTGCAAGCTCTGACTAGGGATCATACCCAACAGCCAAGCAGGGACTGGACTTTAAAGTGACCCTGTTGCTTTGCCCTCCATGGACAAACAGTTCATCCTAAAAGGTCCAGGTAAACTAAGAGGAACCATGAAAATGTAATTCTGCAATCAACATGACAGGTTAGTGCAAAATTGCAGGTTCTCTGAAATCTAAAAATATTCAAGGACATGCACAGTAGAGGCAACTAGAACTGGTTAGATAATTTCCCACAATAAATATTGTCCATAGTATTATTATTATTATTATTATACAGGATTTATATAGCGCCAACAGTTTGCGCAGCGCTTAACAAAATAAAGGCAGACATTACAATTACATAACAATTTTGTACAAGAGGAATCAGAGGGCCCTGCTCGTTAGAGCTTACAATCTAAAAAGAAGGGGTCAATTGATACAAGAGGTAATAGCTGTGGGGAATGAGTTGATGGAGGAAGTAAAACAGTGTTACTTCGAAACAGGATAGGCTTCTTTAAAGAGAAAGGTTTTCAGGGATGGTCTAAAGATGGATAGATTAGGGGACAGTCGGACAGATTGGGGTAGAGAGTTCCAAAGGATGGGAGAAGCTCTGGAGAAATCCTGGAGGCGAGCATGGGAGGAGGTGACAAGGGAGCTAGAGAGCAGGAGGTCTTGGGAGGACCGAAGAGAGCGGCTTGGTTGGTATTTTGGTACTAGGTTAGTGATGTAGCTGGGGGCAGAGTTATGGATGGCTTTGTAAACTATTGTTAGTACTTTGAATTTTATTCGTTGGGTGAGTGGAAGCCAGTGGAGGGATTGGCAGAGAGGGGTGGAGGACACTGAATGGTTGGTAAGGTGGATAAGTCTTGCAGCGGCATTCATTATGGACTGAAGGGGGGATAGTCTATGTAAAGGTAGTCCAATGAGGAGGGAGTTGCAGTAGTCGAGGCGAGAGATAACCAGGGAGTGAGTTAGAAGCTTGGTGGTGTCATTCGTTAAAAAGGGGCGTATTCTGGAAATGTTGCGGAGGCTAAGATGGCATGATTTGGACAGGGATTGTATGTGGGTCTGAAAGGACAGTTCAGAGTCTAGGATTACCCCTAGCACCCTGGCATGTGGGGAAGGAATGATAGATGTGCCATTGATCTTGACTGAGAAGTCAGGGGAAGGGGCACGTGGAGGAGGACTTCTCAAGTATAGTAATGGGAGGGCGGCCTCAAAAACAAATAGGTACACACCAATCAGAAATGTATCGACATGATCAGGAGCAATCTCCTGTGCTTAATCAGTGAGCTTTTGTGAAGGAGGAGAAAGATAGATGATCAGGAGCAGACTGGGTTGATTGACTAGAGTGCAAAATCTGGTGCAGCTCTCCATAGAAAGCAATCAGCTTGCATTTTTTTTTTTTTGGTCAAAGCTTAAACAGGCCGACATTAGGAGATTGGCTACCATGCAGAGCTGCACCAATTTTTTTATTAGTAAAATCAACCCCAATGTGCCTAGTGGATTGGTGGCAATAGTAGGTCTGACAGTAGCTGTGACTTGGAACTTTGTAAATATAAATTCTGGTTAGAGGTCCCCTATACATTTAGATCAATGGGACATATTGCAGATGTACTGTCATGAACTAGGTACTCACCGAGGCCAAGATGCCGAGAGCGGTTGCCCTTGCGACTCGGCGCCCACTGCCCTGGAGGTGATACAGGGACGGTTGGCACCAAGAGGCACAAGCCACCGGTGGGATGGTGACCAGGCGTGGACTCCGATGTTGCAGTGAAGGGTAGACTGGAACAGGATAGTAAGTCCATGAATTCCTAGTTAGAAACACGGCAAGCAGACTGGGAATCAAACACAGGCAGGTTAGATGAATGCAGGCCGGGGGTCAAACACTGGCCGGTTAGGTGCAAGGTAATAGGACAAGGTATCCTTAAGCGGGAGAGTCCAAGGCAGGCTGGGGATCAAAACACAGGCATGTTAGATGAGAGTCCAGGGTACAGGCCAAAGGTCCAGGGCAGGAGAAGGTAACAGATCCAAATAGGCAAGCGGAAGGTCAAGGTCAGGAGAAGGCAGAGTAGTCAGGACGATCCGGGTTTGGCAACAGGTAAGACAATCTTCAAGGGTCAAGTACAGGATACAAACAGGAAGCAGCTGTCAGGCGAACCAGCGTCTGTCTGGGCACAGAGGCCCTCCTTTTATAGGGCCGTTGAGGTCACATGAGGTGATGCCGTGCTACTGCGCATGCGCGCGCGCCGCTTGGCGGGAACACGAGTGCGCACGCGCCGCCGCATCCTCTCTCTGTCACTGGCTATGAGCCGGGAAGCCGAACCCGTGCGCCTGCGCACTAGCGTGCGCAGCGGACGGAAACCCTGACATGTACATAGCCGAGTCCTAAAAAAATGCAAGACACTTTTTTCTTCTACGAATCCATGGTGTAGATGACGTGATATCGTTACACCTCCCCCCTTAGGTGGTTGCATGGGAGGGAACTACAATTTCCCTCCTGACGCAACCGACTCTTGCGGGCTCGGCTTGTCGTGACAGCCCATCAGCATTGCCATGGGTGCTGCCTTTCTTATGCTGGATGGTGAAATCGTATTGCTGTAGAATTAAGCTCCACCAAAGTAGTTTGCCATTCTCCCCAGCAACACGATTTAGCCAGCTCAAGGGATTGTGATCCGTGATCACAGTGAAGTGCCGTCCATAAAGGTACGTTTGTAACTTCTGGAGGGCCCACACGATCGCAAGACACTCCTTTTCGATCGTGCCGTATGCTACTTCCCTGGGAAGCAGCTTCCGGCTCAGGTAGAGGATGGGATGCTCCTCTCCGGCATCATCCACCTGGCTCAGGACTGCACCCAATCCATAGGCAGAGGCATCCGTCTGCACTAGGAAACGGCGGGTGAAGTCTGGAGCCTGTAGCACAGGGGCGCGGGCCAGCGCCTCCTTCAAGGCCTGAAATGCCTGCTCACATTCTGGTGTCCAAGACACCACCTTGGGCAGTTTCTTTTTGGTTAGGTCAGTCAGAGGTTTTGCCAGGCTACTATAGTTACATACAAACTTCCTATAGTAGCCAGCGGTCCCCAAGAAAGACATAACCTGCTTTTTGGTTTGGGGGGTAGGCCAGGCCAGAATGGCATCAACCTTCCCTGTCTCGGGTTTCAGGGTGCCTCCTCCTACCTGGTGTCCCAAGTACTGCACATCAGTCATGCCAATCTGACACTTACTGGGTTTGACAGTCAGATTGGCAGCTGTCAGTTTGTCCAGGACCTGTGACAGGTGCACCAGGTGTTCTTCCCAGGTAGGGCTGAACACGGCGATGTCATCCAGGTAGGCTACTGCAAAGGTTTCCAGCCCCTCCAGTAAGTCATTCATGACTCTCTGGAAGGTAGCTGGGGCATTCTTCATCCCAAACGGCATGACGGTAAATTCGAACAAGCAGAATGGGGTGATGAAAGCCGACTTTTCCCGAGCCTCAGGGGCCAGAGGATTTTGCCAGTACCCCCTGCTCAGATCCATGATTGTGATATAGCGGGCAGCCGCCAGTCTATCTAACAACTCGTCAATCCGGGGCATGGGGTAGGCATCTGCAGTGGTGATGGCATTCAGTTTCCGGTAGTCCACACAGTAATAGCTTTGATTTGGTGTAACAAAAGAGGGAGAGTTCATACAACCAAAGAGCTCAACTGCAGTGTTCAACAAAACACACTTTAAGAGCTTGTTTGAGGACAAACGCTTGCCAAGTTTGTTTATCATTTTCCTTAAACGGTCCATTATTTCCTTCAATATTCTGACTCTGTATCTACCCGCTCCTATATTTTCTTTGCAGAAGCACCCATAGGACTTCTAGTGTGTTAGTGGCATCACACAGAGCTCCTATATTTTCTTTGCAGAAGCACCCATAGGACTTCTAGTGTGTTAGTGGCATCACACAGAGCTCCTATATTTTCTTCTCAGCAGCACCCACAGGACTTCTAGTGTGTTAGTGGCATCACACAGAGCTCCTATATTTTCTTTGCAGAAGCACCCATAGGACTTCTAGTGTGTTAGTGGCATCACACAGAGCTCCTATATTATATACATTTTTTTTAAAAAATGCTTCGCAACACGTGTGACTGCTGTGCTCCAAGTACAGTATCTGTGAGGGGTTGCAGTGTTGTGGCACCAGCACCAGTGCCTAAGGCACAATTTTTCAGCCCCTGTTGGGGCGTGTAATTACAATTTTTTAAAAAAATGCTTCGCAACACGTGTGACTGCTGTGCTCCAAGTACAGTATCTGTGAGGGGTTGCAGTGTTGTGGCACCAGCACCAATGTCTAAGGCACAATTTTTCAGCCCCTGTTTAACAGGGGCGTGTAATTACAAATCTTGATCTAATAGTTCACAGCAGGGCCCATTCCTGCGCCCACCAAGAGTAACTATGAGGGCCTACAGTCTTGTGGCAACACCGTCCACTGCCAAAGGCCCAATTTTTCTGCCCTGTTCAACAGGTGCATGCAATTACAAATCTTGATCTAATAACTCACAGCAGGGCCCATTCCTGCGCCCACCAAGAGTAACTGTGAGAGCTTACAGTCTTGTGGCAACACCGTCCACCACCACCACCACCAAAGGCCCAATTTTTCTGCCCGGTTCAACAGGTGCATGCAAGTACAAATCTTGATCTATTAACTCACAGCAGGGCCCATTCCTCTGCCCATCAGTCTTGTGGCTACACCAACATCTAATAGGGAAAATTTCTGCAGAGTATATACGGCAGGCCCCTACTTTCAAACATCCAACTTACAAACGACTCCTACTTGCAAACGGAAAGAGAAAACAGGAAGTGAGAGGAAATCTACCCCTAGGAAGGGAAATTCTATCCTGTTAGATTTAATTTGGGAAAAAGGTATCTCCTCTCTACTGATGCTTTATCACCAATCCTTGTTTCAATTAAAACCCCACTTTTCCAAAAACATTTGTCATTGGGACGGAAAGTGAGATGACATGTTCTGAACAGATGTGCAAAGACAGCAAATGTTACAGGGGTGATAACCCCTCCCTATGTTCTCCAAAAAGCTTAAAAATAGATTTTTTTGGGATGGAGCTACACTTCATAATGTACCTGTTCAGATTCTACTTAAGAACAAACCTACAGTCCGTGTCTTGTTTGCACCACCTATATACTGCTGTTCAGAGTATATAGGGTTGTAGGTATAGGGTTTTATTTTGGGTGCGGGGTCCCCCTTAATATCCATACAAGACCCAAAGGGGCTGGGGTGGGGGGGGGGTGATGGGGTAGCCATGCCATTTTTCTCAAGGATTTTCAGCCATATGGCGGCCAGGACAAGACATGACATTAAAGCCGCAAGTGGTTTTAAATGGCTTCTTTTTTTCCTTTACAAATGTCATTTTGTGCAAGGACAGTTCTAAACACGGGAAACACATGCCACTTCACAGGCATACTTTAGACACCCCCCAGGTACCATATTTAAAGGAAAATTTCACTTTTTTTTTTTTCACTTTATGCATCATTAAAATGACTGCTCCCGAAAAAACGTTAGTTTTTAAAAGTTCTTTTTGCATTGATATATGTCCCCTGGGGCAGGACCCGGGTCCCCAAACCTGTTTTATGACATTAACATGCATATTGGCCGTTGTAATTAGCACTTTTGATTTCGAACGTTCGCGTCCATTATAACGTATAGGGTTCGAAAATTCGCGCAAACTTTCGGTCCGTTCGAAGGTTCTGGTTCGAACCGAACCCGGGGGGTGTTCGGCTCATCCCTACTCTTCAATAATTCTCTCTGCCTCTTTCTTTTGCTTATTAAAGAAACTCCGTACTCTAGCTATCTAGATCGCTCACTGATCTAACTAATTAGAAGAAAATTCAAGGAATGTGGACTGACTGACTGACTGACTTTAGCACACTAACTCCTAAAATCCTCTATCTCTGTGCAGCACAGGAAACTGTCTATAGCAGAATGACGCTGTGTGCTGTGTGTGTGTACTATATATAGAGGCTGGGTCACATGCTGCACTGGCAAATCACAGCCATGCCATTAGTAGGCATGGCTGTGATGGCTTCTAAGGGCACACTAGTGAAACGATCGTCGATTGGCTGCCCTGCAGCTGTTTAAAAAGGCGCCAATACAGCGCCGAACACCGGAGCCGAACCCGAACTTACAGCCAATAGTTCGAGTTCGGGTCCGGGTCCCGAACACCCAAAAGTCTGGTACGGACCCGAACTTTACAGTTCGGGTTCGCTCAACCCTATAGGTTACCTGTTATGCCCCGTACACACGTTCGGATTTTCCGACGGAGAATGTGCGATCGGATCATGTTGTCAGAAAATCCGATCGTGTGTGGGCTCTATTCCCGTTGGAATTTCCGTGCAAACACGCACAAATATACTAGGGCCACTTTAGACAGGAACAAACCTTTTTCTTTGTAAAAGTCACTATTCTAGGTTGTACACATTGCACATATGTGCCACTTCAAATGCAGGGTCAGACCATTCCCCAGGCATGATATTTAATCACTTGCCGACTTGCCGAAATTGAAGTGTCCCATCCCTCCATGCTCATGCGCAAAAGAGAACCCAAGCGTAAGTCATGCACGCATATCTAAACGGTATTCAAACCACACATGTGAGGTATCATCGTGATCGTTAGAGCAAGATAAATAATTGTAGTGCAGGACCCCCTCTGTAACTATTATTCCTTGTACACACGGTCGGACATTCCGACCACAAAATCCATCGGATTTTTTCCGGCGGATATTGGCCGAAACTTGTCTTGCATACATACGGTCACACAAAGTTATCGGAAAAATCTGATCGTTCTGAACGAGGTGACGTACAACGTGTACAACGGCGCTATGTAGAGGCCAGTAGCCAATAGCTTTCTTTTACAAATTTCTTCTGAGCATGCATGGCACTTTGTGTGTCGAAATTCTCTCTACACGATCGGAAAAAGTTGGATTTTGAATCGAAAATTTTAGATCCAGCTCTCAAACTTTTTCAAATTTTAGATCCAGCTCTCAAACTTTTTTCGTTGGAAATTCCAACAGGAAAAGTCCGATAGAGCTCACACACGATCGGATTTTCTGACAACATGATCAGATTGCACGTTTTCTGTCGGAAAATCCGACCATGTGTACGGGGCATAACAGGTAACCTATAAAAAATTTGGAGATTTTTTTAGTACTGTAGTTTGTCGCCATTCCATGAGCATGAGCATGCGCAACACTAACGTGTCTATTTACTTATAATGTAAAAAAGACCGCGCTGACCTAAAAAGTAGACCTAAAATATATAAAACAGGCTGCAGTAATAGGGAGATAACCAAATAACAGAGAACAGAAAAAAAATGCGCCACAACATGTAATTAAAAAAGAACTAATGAAATTAAACTTTAAACAGGATAGTAACTGAGTGGGATTTCACAGGCATATTAGTAGTCCATAGAAGAGGGCAAAAAAGATGGTGAACAGAAGTCTATGTAATCTATGATGAATCCACTTCTTCACGATACCACCTTAGTGCACACAAATCCAACAGGTGAATCCCACCACCAGTAATCGAAGCTGCTTACCAGAGAGCAGCTATCAGAAAGCACAGCTCCTCATACACAGGATATAACGTCCAGCACCACACTTCCCCAGATGAATAAAGCACAAGCCTCAAAACTCAGCAGTCAGTAGATGCTCGGCGATCAATGGGTAACATCATGGACCATGTGGATTAAAATGAGGAGACCATAGCGTGATACAGTAAAAGCAATGGGTTTTAATAAGAAACAAGCAGTACAAAGTACTCACATTTGAGCAGATAAGTAACGCTTTTTTTTAAAATGCCGGCCGGCATGCATGGAGCCCTTCCTCCTCGTCTCAGGTGCGGTGATGTCACCGCACCTGAGACGAGGAGGAAGGGCTCCATGCATGCCGGCCGGCATTTTTAAAAAAAGCGTTACTTATCTGCTCAAATGTGAGTACTTTGTACTGCTTGTTTCTTATTAAAACCCATTGCTTTTACTGTATCACGCTATGGTCTCCTCATTTTAATCCACATGGTCCATGATGTTACCCATTGATCGCCGAGCATCTACTGACTGCTGAGTTTTGAGGCTTGTGCTTTATTCATCTGGGGAAGTGTGGTGCTGGACATTATATCCTGTGTATGAGGAGCTGTGCTTTCTGATAGCTGCTCTCTGGTAAGCAGCTTCGATTACTGGTGGTGGGATTCACCTGTTGGATTTGTGTGCACTAAGGTGGTATCGTGAAGAAGTGGATTCATCATAGATTACATAGACTTCTGTTCACCATCTTTTTTGCCCTCTTCTATGGACTACTAATATGCCTGTGAAATCCCACTCAGTTACTATCCTGTTTAAAGTTTAATTTCATTAGTTCTTTTTTAATTACATGTTGTGGCGCAGTTTTTTTCTGTTCTGTGTCTATTTACTTGGCATAGCATCATCTTTCAGATTATACAAAAAAAATTGGGCTAACTTTACTGTTTTTTTTATTTTTTTTATTCATTAAACTGTATTTTTTTTTTATTGCGTTTGAAAGACCTCAATATATACAATATAGGGTCTCTGCTAAAAAAATATATATCATGTTTGGGGATTCTAAGTAATTTTCTAGCAAAAAATACAGATTTTTACATGTAAATAGCTAATGTCAGAAAAAGGCCCAGTCAGCAAGTGGATTTTAGCACGGAATTTAGCATATTTAAAGTTTGACTAAAATTGCTGCTCCTTGCCAAATGGATTTTTTTTTAAAACTGTTGGTAAATGTTACCTAGGGCAGTGTGCACCCTCATGCTATTTGTTTGACAATCCCTAGCATACACTATATAGAAAATGGCCATTTTCGTTTAACATTTGGCTTCCCTTTCCTTCAATGTGGTTTGAATTCAGCACCTGCCCAAACTGAAGCCAGGCACTTTGGTATTATCACTAAATGTAAGAAAACAAAAAAGTTTATTTTTCACGTAAGCTATAAAGCCTGGAGCCCTTCAACACGTGAATGTCAGAAACTTAGGTGGCACATACTGTAGCCAGTCCCTCACAATATAAGCCAAATTCAGTCCCCTTGCTAACTTCCCCTTAATCATTGCTGTTCTGCTAGATTGAGTTCATATTGTTTCAGCAAAACTAGGGAGCCATTGGAGGAGTGTATAATCACTTACATTTCAACTACAGACAGAATTTTTTATTTTTTTCATAGTAGATAAAGTTTCAAATTTTTGTCAGATTAGGAATATTGTCATTTCCCAACTGGAGACATTTCCTCTAACTTCATGTTCTATCTTCCCTGAACAAAATATGAGGGAAAATTTTTCTAATAGGGACACAAAAAACAATCAAAGTTTTTCGTAGCTTATATCTTTTCTCCGCAAATACAACATTTTTAATACTAAAATAATTTTTTGTGGTTGTCTATGTATCTATTGGGGAGATTCCCCTAATAAGAACTAAGAATAACAATAAGAATGAAAGTAAATACCCCAAGCAGGGACACAAAGTTAACATATATATATATATATATATATATATATATATATATATATATATATATTAAAAAATGCATGTATAAACTGTAATAAACAAGGATGGAGAGGGTGGACACCTTGTGCTATGATGGAAAAATAGACTTCATGGTAATTATAGTTTTGCTATATACATATGTCAGTGAAAATGAAAATACCACATAAATCAGTACCACTCACAAGCATTAGGGCTGTAGGGCAAACATGTCCTTATTAAGATCCTCATTTATCATCCAGGCAGCTAATCCTTTAGTAATTCTAGATGCCAAATTAATTTTCCATTTTAATTATCTTAAACTGTTTTCACCCAGAAAAGATCATAAGGACAAATCATGGACTATTAATTAGAGCTGTTTGCAGAGATCCGTTTTAAATTTCAGTAAATAAATTGAAACAGATTACATTAAGCTGATAATATCAATCTTCTAACTTTGCTTCTATTGCATACAATTATTAATATATGCTTGTACAAAAAAGTTTTTTTAAATCTAATTTTATTATTATTTGGTATTCATTTTCATAACACATAGATTCATATTTTAGGACATTTTTGCCATTGAGGGTAGCCTAAAATATAGGTAAGGGCAGAATACCCATAAAAGGAAGTGGGAGAAAATCCCTACAATGCAATGGGAATCCCTGGTTGATACCATGGTCACACGTAGGGGTGAGCTGAACTTCTTTGGGTTTGGTTTGAGTATACTTTAGCGTAGAAGTTTTAGGCAGGTGTGAATAAAATTTGTAAATTAATAATGCTTTCAGAAGTAGAAGTAGTAATAGTTTACTTTTATCAATTAACAAAATGGAAAGTAAATGAACAGAAGAGAAATCCAAATCAAATCAATATTTGGCGTGATCATCCTTTGCCTTCAAAACTTCATAAATTCTTGTAGGTACACTTGCACAGATCTGTCTCTTCATGTAATGCCAGACACACTTGATGATGTTGACATCAGGGATTTGTGGGGACCAAACCATCACTTCCAGGGCTCCTTGTTCTTTTTTACGCTAAAGAGAGCTCCTAATGACATTGGATGTATGTTTTGGGTCATTGTCCTGCTGAAAAATAAATTTGGGGCCAATCACATGCATTACTGATTGTATGGCATGATGGATAAGTATTATGCCTTGTACACACTATCAGAAATTCCGAAGGAAAATGTCCGATCGGACCATGTTGTTGGAAAATCCGACCGTGTGTGGGCTCCATCGGACATTTTCCGCCGGAATTTCCGGCCAACAAAGTTTGAGAGCTGTATCTCAAATTTTCCGACAACAAAATCCGATCATTTCAATTCCGATCCTGTGTAGCCTAGTCCGACGGACAAAATGCCATGCAGGCTCAGAATAAATTCTGAGACGGAAGCGCTCGGTCAGGTAAAACTAGCGTTCGTAATTGATATAGCACATTCGTCACGCTGCTATGTTAAAAATGAATGCAGCGCATTCTCTTTTTCTTTCTAATGCTAGAAGAATGAAGTTATTTTGCTGCTCATATTCACACTGACTTCTCCAAAACGTATTTCTTTATTCTTTTTCCTGATTTCATGAATAGAATATTTTTATTCGTCAGATCTCCAGAAAATTATTTTTTGGGGTTTTTACATTTTGGGGTTGCTTTTTTAATCAAGATCTCCTTTTGTTGACATTTTGCTCATCTTCGTAATTTTTTTTTGTGTGTTTTGTGTGTCAACTTACCACAACACCATTATTAGCTTTTTATTTAATCGGTTTATTTTTTTAATCTCAAGGAGGTTGTTTGTTTGGTGACCCTTGTTAATTTAACTTTGTATTTTTGAAATGTACCTGCCTACTCACAAATAAACTGTCCTTTTTGAAGTAAAACACATAGGCAAGTATTTCTTGAACCAAGAAAAAACTTTATTAGGTGTCAGAAACAAATACAGAGGGAGGCAACGCTGGAGAAACTGGGGAAATTGGCGAAGCCTTTGGCCCCCAGGGCACACATCAGTTATTTAAAGGCAAAAATTGGGGGCCAGAGGAGTACATATCTAAGGGAGTACAATCTGGTCCAGAAGTCCAAGAAATCCGGAACAACAGAAGATGACATTATGTCCCCAGGTGGTGGTCATACAAGAGGCTGCATCTTCTGTCAGACCAGACTGAACCCAGGCCATCACTCTCTGGTCTTCCTTCCACACTTCCTTCCAGGCTGTGGCAGTGGTGCTGGAGGTGTGGCAGAAGGAGGAGGAGGAGGAGCATGATCCAAATTACACAAGTGTGTTTTTTGTGTGATTTGGCCCAACAACCCCTTATTTAGAGTTTTGCCAATTATTTCCTCACACATGAGGCATTGCCCCTCCTCCATTTGGTTTAGTTTGCATGCAGCCAAAGCGGCAAAGGCCTCTTTATAAGTGCTTTGAGGTCCGCAGAAGCCTCCCCGATCAGCCTGAGCGCTGACTCCTCCACATTCCCCCCTTTCTGGCCCTTTTGGGTGGAAGGTATAGGGGAGGGACCTTTGATTGAGTCAGGCTCCTAGGCCTGCCCACATCGTGGCTGCCACTCACCCCTACCTCCTCCTTTCTGCCACATTGCACAGCCACCTCCTGGCTGCCGCATTCAACGCCCTCCTCCTGGCTGAGGTCTTACTGTGTATGAAAAATGGACATAGTTTTAATTTTTGGTTCATCAAACACACACAATTTTCAGCTCTTGACTGTTGCAAATTGTTAACAAATAGAAAAGACTATCATTTTGAGCCCAGCATTTTTCATTCTTGGCCCAAATATTTGATATGTAAAACGCTTTAGAAAATCAGAAATTAGTGCTCAAAAATCAAGTTAACATAATTCATTTTTACTCAAAAAATATGTAGAACGATACTATACCTGGCTCAAGCTGGGCTCTTCCACACCTTCCTGACTGGAAGGCCCAGGTTGGGTGTCGGAAGCCTCAGCAGGGGTGGAATGAAGCGTAGAAGGAAGCGTGGAAGGAAGAGTGGAGAGGGATTCCCTGACCTCAGTCTGGTCTGCCAGAAAATGCAGCCTCTCATAGTACCACAGCCGGGGGACATAAACTTCATCTGCTGCAGCTCCAGATTTCATAGACTCCTGCACCTTCTTGCGCGCCCTCAGATAAGTACTCCTCAGGCCACCAATTTTCACTTTTAAATAGTGGATGTTTGCCCTGGGGATCACCGGCTTCACCAACTCCAGCAGTTTCTCCATCGCTGCCTGCCTCTTTATTTTGTTGCTGTAGTGGGGATGTTTAGCTTGCCACAAACAGGACATCTCCCTGTACTTGTCGATGAACAGGGGAAGGAAGCTGTGGTCTTTAAACCCATCCATATTATTATCTGCAAGACACAACACAAGACAAACCCTAAATAATGTCAGGCTAAACTCTCCTAATCTTGTCCCAATATAAGCCTCAATCTAGAAGCAGTATAGGCTAGTGATGTACCAAGTTCAAATTGTACCTTTGTTCAAACGATCGGCACGTCAGCTCTTCCCTCTGCTCACAGATCGTACGTACGACACACGCATGTTCCGTTTTATATACAGTGCGCATGCGTGAAACTACGGCCACCCCTGACGTTCTCTCTAGTCTATTCCCCGCCCCTTCTCTTTCGGCACAGTGGGGAGAGCACATGGCGGAGACACAGCAGGTGTGCACTAATTATTCTACTAACGAGGAGGAGGAGGATAAGGAAAGCCGGAGGCAGAAAAGTCATGGAGGAGAAGATTTAAGGCCTCAAATATGTCTTTTGGAGAGATGTTGGAGATGGTGGACATATTGAAGAGGAGCGACTATGATGGGAGGTATGGGCCTTACCCCAATCTAAATGTCAGAAAGGCCAAGATCATGACTAAAGTTGTGAAGGGTCTGCAGAAAATTTTTTGGGTACAACGATCCAAGGATCAACTGAGGAAATGCTGGTCAGACCTGAAACTGAGGGAGCACGATCAGTACAGAATGATCAAGCCAGTTCTTCAAAAAAGTAAGTAGTTTTGTGTATTCATATTATTATTATTGCTTGCAAACTGCTCCATGTGCTTTAATTTAATGTTGTACAGTTTAAAATGGCCACGTTCGTGGGTTGAATCGTTCGTAATAAACCTCGATCGTTCGCTCCCTTCAACTACGATGTTTTGTTAAGTTGCAGTTAGCTACATTTGATCAGGCCTATCTATCTCTAGTCAAAGGAAGTTTGTTGTCTCCAGGGCTTGGTAATATAATGAAATGCAAACTTGATTCAGTGTAAATGAGAGGACACTCAGTAGCTGTTTACACATCTGGACTTAGGAGCACTAGTGTGGGACACCAGAACACCCTTTTTATTAGGATGTACCACACACGTGCTCCAGTGGATACTATAGGGGTGTCTCCATCTGACAAACTTGCACAAAACAGGCAAGTATTCCAGCTTTAAAAAGTGTCAAAAATAATGTTTTCAGCTTGGAACTCTGCCAAAAAACACAATTGTACGACACTTCCAAGCAATGTTTCCTATTCCTATTTCTGCCCTCAAAGATCTGTGTGCTAAGTATTCCTTTTTTACATTATCATAGGGGAGAGAAGACTTGGGACATCTGAGGACACCAGGGACCCCACACCGCCCAAAGAAGGGGCAATACCAACACCAGAAGCAGAGGAGGAGGAGGAAGGAGAGATTGTAGAAATTGGCGAAATTGGCACCACAACAGGTGAGTGTCTGAGACCACAGCTTCAGGTAAGCTAATCAATGTATGCCTGCATATTTATAATACACAGTGTTTTTTTGGGTTTATTTTTAGGTGATGTGGATGTTGTGGAAGAAAAATCACATTTTACCAGTGAAAGTGCCCAGATCATCATCAAGGAGATAATGGTGTGCAATCGTGATTTAGATGATATCAAGAAAAACATCAATGATGTTCAACAAAAAATGAAGAACATCATTGATGTTTTAGGGGGAATCTGAAACACCCAAAACTAGCTAGCATCCATTTTCAGTATTAAAAAACACTTTTATATTTTTAGAAAAGACAAATTTGGAAGTTGCACACAGTGTGTCAACATGTGCTATCTCCCATCATGGGGGATCAATGTACATGTTTTGTGTGTGCAACCCCTTCCTTGCTACTAAAGTGGCTGAGATGAAGGGGTTGCACCCCCAAAACATGTACATTGATCCCCCATGATGGAAGATAGCACATTTTGACATTCAAGGCATGGGTTCAGGAATAAGGAATAAAATGCCCAGTTTGATCCCCAATTTGTTTGCATCTTCCAAATTTGGCTTTTACAGGGGTGACACCCCATGTGATGAAGGCAATATCAACACAGTTTGGACATACTCATGTCTGATATTGTCTTCACTTGAACTTTGTAAGTTCCTGTGTTCTGTATGTTATGCTTTGATACATGCCTGTTTACACAAAAACAGCAAGTTATATTAATGTTAGCAAAAATAATGTTATATACACCAAATATGTTGGTTTGCTGTAAAACCCTTTTATAAACGCACATGTGAATGTGCTTTAAGTAAAAAGTTTAATTATCAACAATGTGTGGCTTCCTTTTTCAAGGCGCAAAAGCAGTATTTGTAGTAAAGTTGTTGTTTTCTGTGACAATGGGTGTTATTAACTTAAGGCAAATCCTTAAAGTTGTTGTTTTCTGTGACAATGGGTGTTATTTACTTAAGGCAAATCCACTTTGCACTCCAAGTGCAGTTTCAGGTGCACTTTTGCAGTGCACTTGTAGTGCATTGTGGATTTTACTTTAGTAAATAACAACCACAGTGCTTTTTAATTTTCCACCAATCACGCCATTTTCATGACTCCGAACATTTCTGTCATGGTGCTGAAAAATGACTAATCTTTTTGTCAGTAATGCACTACATACATTAACAACAAAAACAAGGTGTTTGTGTTGCAGACCCACAACATAAGAAGTATATTATCTGAAGAAGAGACTGTCACCTCATCTCGCCCATAAAAGGCCCAAAAAAAACATAAAAAAGCTAGGAGACACCTAAAACAAACCCAAGCAGTACATGAAAACAAATATTATTTCAGTTAAAAAGAAAAATTTATAAAAAAAAATGCCTCTCAGACATTTTCTGGCATATCAATGGCCCCCCTACCCACAAAGTACTCCATATATTTTGATCTGACTTTGCAGGCATTTGGGGGGGGGGGGGGGGGCAAGCCAGGGCGGCCAGCTTCAAGGGCCATCAGGTTGGCATTTTCAGGTAATTCTGCATCAGGCCCAACTGTGGCCACATAGTTCGGTGAGTGTTTCTTTAATAAATTGTGCAGAATGCAGCAGTAAAGCACAATATGATTTAGTTTATATTCCGCCATGTGGATTGGAGTCAAAAATAGGCGGAACCGGCTGGCCATTATCCCAAAAGTGTTCTCCACTACTCTTTTGGCTCTGGACAGCCGGAAATTAAAGACCCTCTGGTCCGGGGTGAGGGTCCTCATCGGGAAAGGCCGCATCAGATGGTTTGACAGCGCAAACGCCTCATCCGCAACGAAGACGAATGAGAGTCCTTCGGCATTCTCCTCTGGAGGTGGCAAGCCCAGATTGACACTCTCGAGACACCAGTAGAACTCCACCATTCGACATCTGCCCATTTTCCCTACGTCCAAATACAGGAAGTCATATGTCGCTGACACCAATGCCAACATCACAATACTATTATACCCCTTGTAATTATAATAGTAGGACCCCGAGTTGGGGGGTGGGATGATGCAGACGTGTTTCCCATCAATTTCCCCTCCACAGTTGGAAAAATAGTAATTTTGCACATAAACATTGCAAGCAGATTAGACACAAACATTTTTGGTCAAGATTAGTATAACATTTTTGGAAATTAGTATTTAAAGCCAAAAGTATAAGGTCCCCTTAGCAGATTCCTTTTTCAAATTTTTGGATTCGTTATTTTGTATATATTCATCGTTTCAAATCAATTTGTATTTTTTGCAAGTTTTGTTATTCTTTTGTTATGTTATGTTAATACGTTATTTCAGGAGATTAGTAATTCGTATACAATAAAAATATTTGAATTATTTGTTTTTTCAGACACAACTAAATTAATGCAGTTAGGCCTCACATTTTCCAAACTTAAGAATTGCAGGAAAAGATTGACAATTACAGAATTACTTTAAATCACAAATTTACTTTATTTAAGACTACTGTGCCGCTCTCATCCCCATAAAATGAATAAAATCGAATTAATACATATTCATGGGTATGTTATTAGGTTAAACTCATTTACCGTTTCCCAACTGATTTTGTTTGTCAGAATACTCACGCTACACTCACTAGAATAAAAACAAATGTATCCGAATCAATTTGGATCATTAGTTATGTCGTTATGTTATTTTAGATGCTTCAAGCATTAACCAAAGGCCCAGACTATTGTACCATGTCCTCCGAATGAAACAAATGAATATGAATTAACTCATTATTTTAGTTATAATTTATTTTGGATTAGTTGAAATTTATTACTATTGTGTTTCTGAGATTTAGATACATCCAAATCTCCAAATCATGTAAATTTTGTCCGCATTTCAATGCACATGTCTAATAAGTATCTGCTTGTATTTCACAGCATTGAGAACACTATTGATCCTGACCAGGTCTCCAACTCCATTTGCAGAAATGCAGCCCCAAACTTTCAAGGAACCTCCACCATCCTTCACAGTTGCCTGCAGACATTCATTATTGTACCACTCTCCAGCCCTCCATCCTACCAAACAGTCAAATATTTCCGATTTTGACTCTTCAGTCCTGATCACCTGCTGCCATTATTTTACACTCCAGTTACTATGCTTTCATACATTGAGTAGTTATGTTTTGTTTTCATGTCAGAGGTATGTCTTTTTGACTGCATTTCTACCATGAAGACCAATTCTGGCCAGACATCTCTGGATAGTAAATGGGTGTACCTGAGTTCCACTGGTCTCTGCCAGTTCTGAAGGCTCTGTTGGACATCTTTCTATGTCAAAGGGAAGTAAGCATGATGTGTCTTTCATCATCTACATTAATTTTCCTTGGCTGACCACTGCATCTACGTTCCTCAACGTTGCCCATTTCATTATGTTTTTTTTAAAAGAGCTTAAAAATTTTAATAAAAAAATACTGACTTGTTCCTATTTTTTACAGTCTAAAGTTTAACACCCTCTCACCATCAACCGAGCTACTTCCTACATCTTCGGACAAACTCCTGAATCTGAGAAGAATCCCACAGAATATTTCTACAAAAGTAAGTCTTGCAGTATATACATCAGCACCTGCACATCCACTCAGCACAGAAGACATTACCTCTAGCTCACCTACACGCTAGGGATGAGCTTCGAGTTCGAGTCGAACTCATGTTCGACTCGAACATTGCCTGTTCGCCTGTTCACCGAACAGCGAACAATCTGGGGTGTTCGCGGCAAATTCTAAAAGCCGCAAACACCCTGTAAAAGTCTATGGGAGAAATTGAAAGTGCTAATTGTAAAGGCTTATATGCAAGTTATTGTCATAAAAAGTGTTTGGGGACCTGGGTCCTGCCCCAGGGGACATGTATCAATGCAAAAAGTTTAAAAAACTGCATTTTTTTTCGGGAGCAGTGATTTTAATAATGCTTAAAGTGAAACAATAAAAATGTAATATTCCTTTTAATTTTGTACCTGAGGGGTGTGTATAGTATGCCTGTAAAGGGCACATGTTTCCCGTGCCAAGAACTGTCCCTGCACAAAGTGTCATTTTTGCAGGAAAAAAAAGTCATTTAAAAGCACTTGCGGCTATAATGAATTGTCGGCTCCCCGTAATACAGAGAACATTCATTGAAAGTCATTGATAATAAAAAAAATATGCATGGGGTTCCCCCCAAATTCAAATACCAGGCCCTTCAGGTCTGGTATGGATTTTAAGGGGAACTCCACGCCAAATTTAAAAAAAACGGCATGGAGTTCCCCACAAAAATCCATACCAGACCCTTTATCCGAGCACGCAACCTGGCAGGCCACAGGAAAAGAGGGGGGATGAGAGAGCGACCCCCCCCCTCCTGAACCGTACCAGGCCACATGCCCTCAACATTGTGAGGATGCTTTGGGGGTCTGTGACCCCTCAAAGTACCATGTCCCCATGTTGATAGGGACAAGGGCCTCATCCCCACAACCCTGGCCGGTGGTTGTGGGGGTCTGCGGGCGGGGGGCTTATCAGAATCTGGAAGCCCCCTTTAACAAGGGGACCCCCAGATCCCGCTCCCCTGTTTGAAATGTTAAGGGGGTACAAAAGTACCCCTACCATTTCACAAAGAAAGTGTAATATTTAAAAAAAAAAACACACAGACACCGTTGGGAAATGTCCTTTATTAAAAATAAAAAAAATAAAGAAAAGATTCCATTGGTGGTAATCCACTCTTGCTATCCAGCGATGGGTGATCTCTTCTCCGCGGTCCAACAATGGGTGATCTCGTCCGATGGTCCAGCGCAGCGCATCCTGTCTCCATCCTGTCAGACCCTTCAGGTCTGGTATGGATATTTGGGGGGAACCCCACGTCATTTTTTTAAAATTTGGCCCAGGGTTCCCCTTAATATCCATACCAGAACTGAAGGGCCTGGTAATTGAATTTAGGGGGAACCCTATGTATATATTTTTTTCTTTTATCAATGACTTTCAATAACTGTTCTCTGTATTACGGGGAGCCGACAATTCATTATAGCCGCGAGTGCTTTTAAAAGACTTTTTTTTTTACTACAGAAATTACACTTTGTGCAGGGACAGTTCTAAGCATGGGAAACATGCGCCCCTTTTACAGGCAAACTATACATATCCCCCAGGTACAAAATTTAAAGGAATATTACACTTTTATTGTTTCACTTTAAGCATTATTAACATCACTGCTCCTGAAAAAACGGCCGTTTTTAAAAGTTATTTTTGCATTGATACATGTCCCCTGGGGCAGGACCCGGGTCCCCAAAAATTTTTATGACAATAACTTGGATATAAGCCTTTAAAATTAGCACTTTTGATTTTGAATGTTTGAGTCCCATAGACTTTAAAGTGGTTGTATTCCCAAATATATATGTTTGCATCTAATTATGTCTCCTTATATGTGCAATCTATTGCAATGTTTTTTTTTTTTCACTAACCTTTTTCAATTTTCTATACTCGCTAAATAGCTCTTTCTTTACATTGTCCCATGCATGCCCCGTTTCAATCTAAATTACGGTGAGCCGCTACTCCGGCGGAAATATAATTTCTTTATGTCGGGGCTGCGTCATTTCCTGTTGTAGACGTCAGCCTCGCGATGCTCAGCCTGAAGTTTCCAGCACCAAGAGTCTTTTCTAATGATACCATAGTAACCGGAAACCAAGATGAGGCTTGAATCTAGTCTTAATGCGCACGCGTGGGATTTCACAGCATTGGAAAGAGCTGTGGGTGGAAATAGGGCTCAGAGGAGACGCGGAAGACCATACTAAAATGGCGCGGGTCTACATATATGATTTTTCTGAAAACTAACATGTATAAAACTGTAAGTACAAATAATTATGGATTCATATAGCACCGAATAGATGCAATGTTAGTGGATCTGTGCAACCATGTGAAAATTGTATTTCGGACCGGAGGGTATACAACCGCTTTAATGGGGTTCTAAAGTTCACACGAACTTTAGGTCTGTTCGAAGGTTCTGGTGCGAACCGAACAGGGGGGTGTTCGGCTCATCCCTACTTCACGCTAACAGCTCTAACTAAACCCAACTCTATATTTCCACCTTTATCATTGAGAACCCGACACCTACAACATGCCTATCAAAATAAGATCGCTAAATGTAAAGGGCTTAAATCACCCAGGGAAGAGGTACTCCCTCTGGTCCAAGGCCCGCAAACTCCAAAGTGAAATATTGTGTCTCCAAAAGACTCACTTTTGTCAGGATAAAGCTTCAAATACTCTATGTCCCATAAAAACTTCCCGCTTATTTTCGTTGCTAACTCCCAAAACAAAACAAAAGAAGTGCTAATAGTGATCAGAGACACAGTAGCGTTTAAATTAGGGCTGTTACTGATTAAAAATTTTGTGTTCGATTAATCATTTTTTTTTTAATCGATTAATTGACTAATTTCGATTAATTATAACGCACATCTCCCCCCCATACTGTAATATACACATCTTCTCCCATACTGTAATATCCACATCTCCTTCCATACTGTAATGTCCACATCTCCCCCATACTGTAATGTCCACATCTCCCCCATACTGTAATATCCACATCTCCCCCATACTGTAATATCCACATCTCCCCCATACTGTAATGTCCACATCTCCCCCGTACTGTAATGTCCACATCTCACCCATACTGTAATGTCTACATCTCCCCACATCTCCCCATACCTTAATATTCACATATATGGATTGTCTGCTCTGTCCGGAATAGTTAGCAGGCAGACCCGTCCGTCCTCAAAGTAGACAGCACAAGCAGGCGGGTGAGGATGACGTCATTGCACCGCTACTAAGCCGCCGCCGGGTGGCGAAGCCGCGGCCTTTCCTATGGGCGAGACCTTCGCGGGTGGTCCTCGATCAAAATTATTTTGATCGATCAAAGAAATTAACAATTAATCAAACAATTAATCATTCATTTCCGAAGCCCTAGTTTAAATTGATCTCAACTACTGCAGATCCACAGGGCTTATCCTAATGTGTGAAATTAATAACACAACCTTTACCGTCGTCAATGTCTATATACCAAATACAGGCCAAATACAATTTCTGCACAAATTATTGAAAAAAGTACATAAGAGAAAACAAGGCCTTATGCTTCTCTGCGGGGACTTCAACCTAGCTCCAGACCCTTCCATCGACGTTAAAAGGATCCTCTACTAAACATCATCGACAATCTACACCGATCCCATTAATCCAAACTAACTGACTATTCAACAAATGGAGATGTCACCACTCCATAGAAAGAGACTATACCCTCTTCTCAAAACCCCACTGCACCTACTCAAGAATTTACCTGTTTCTAGGAGACAAACAACTTCTACAAGATGCCATTGAGACAAAAATCCACACCATAACATGGTCTGATCATACACCCATCTCCATATGTATAGGAGACAAAACCTTTAACTCCTTTGCCACCAACTGGAGGAATGATTTGTTCCTAATGTCAATACCCACTAACACAACCTTAATACAAGAGCATCTGAAAGAATATTTGACATCAATACGCCTTCAGTTACCAACCCAACTATTCTATGGACAGCCCACAAGGCATTTGGTCGAGGTGTACTAATCCAAATGAATGCACAAGCGAATCGTCAAAGGACACAGCAGTTAACAGAACTATTAAACAAAATAAAAAAAATTGGAAACGGTAAATAAATAAAACCCCTAACAATTCACTAGCGATAAAATCTTCCAGGCCAGGAATGATCTTAGATCTCTCCTTAACACCAAACATGCCAAGTTATTACTAAAATTACGTTCCACCTTTTATGCAGCAGGTAATAAATTAGCAAACCAAATCAAACACAAAGGAGCTAAAAATAATACCCCCCACATCTTCCATCCCACTACAGGAGACAAGATGTATCAACCCAAAGATATAGCCAATGCGTTTAGGGCATACTACCACACACTTTACAATTTAAAAGACGACCCCCACACAACACAACCCACTGATTCTGTCATAATAGGTTTTCTAGAATCAATAAATCTTCACAAATTGTCCTCTGAACAATTGACATCCCTTAACGCTCCGTTTTCTATCACAGGAATCTCTCAAACTATTTCCACACTCCCCAAGAGCTCTGATGGCTTATCGGCCGAATATTACAAATTGTTCAACAACACCTTAACGCCACACCTATGTTAACTGTTCATCGCTGCTGCATCCTCTGGTGAATTTCCAGGTGAAATGCTTTCTGCAAATGTTGTAACCCTGCCCAAACCAGTGAAGGAGCAGAATACCCCCTCCAATTTCCATCCTATCTTCTTATTAAACACAGACCTTAAAATATATGCTAGAGTAGTAGCCCAGAGACTAGCCCCCATAATGCCCCACCTCATACACCCCGACCAGGTCGGGTTCACCCTAGGTAGACAAGCCCCAGATGCCACACAAAAAATAACAAATCTTGTGCACCATACCGAAAAAAACAATATAGCGACTCTATCCATTACCCTAGACGCTAAAAAGGCATTTGATAGTATACACTGGGGTTATTTGAAACATGTACTTACGAAATTCGGATTCCAAGGCAACATAATTTGAACCATTTTAGTCCTATACTCCAATCCCACATCCCACTGCCTGAGTCCTCTCAGATGGAGTCTTTTTAGACCCGTTTGTTATATCTAACGGAACGCAACAAGGATGACCCCTCTCCCTGTTGATTTTTACTCTACTGATGGAACCCCTAGCCCAGAAAATCCGCTCCTCAAATTCCATATCAGGAATCAAAATTAAAGTCCTGGAATACAAACTCACACTTTTTGCGGATGACATAATCCTTACTCTGACTGACCCGGCTTCTTCCCTGGTAAAGGTATGGGAAATCTTAAATACCTTTAATGCATGCTCATTCTACAAGGTGAATGACTCCAAATCCAAGGTCCTTGACGTTCACATTACTAAATCTGCTAAATCTCTCCTACAAACTAAAGTTCCCTTTTAATGGGTTTCTTCCACAATGCCTTTTTAGGCATATCTCTGACCACTCCATCTTCAAACCTATATAAATGCAACTATATACCATTCCTTCAAACTTGCAGGAAGGATCTAAAACAAATAAGCAAACATAACCTGTCAAGAGCAGGCAGAGCGGCAGCCTTTAAAATGATCACCCTCCTGAATCTCCTGTACCTCTATAGAGCTTTACCCAAACAGATCCCCAAATCCTTTGTCAGTACAATTAAAAGTTTGCTCAGTTTGTATGTTTGGCAAAGTCGGAAACCTCGCTATTCCTATACCATTATCGTTAAACATAAAACTGCAGGATGTATGAGCTTCCCAGACACAAAAGACTACAACATAGCAATGATACCAGTAGGGATGGGCGAATGGTTGCTTGGGCCAAATTTTTTATTGTTCAAGATGTTTGGTGAACACCGAACAATATGCATTGTACGGGGGAAAATTTGAACACCGTTAAAGTCTATGGGACATGAACATGAAAAAATCAAAAGCTAATTTTAAAGGCTTATATGCAAGTTATTGTCATAAAAAAGTGTTTGGGGACCTGGGTCCTGCCCCAGGGGACATGTATGAAGGCAAAATGTTTTTTTTTAAAACTGACGTTTTTTCTGGAGCAGTGATTTTAATAATGCTTAAAGTCTAATATTCCTTTAAATATCATGCCTGGGGGGGTGTCCTTAGTATGCCTGTAAAGTAGCGCATATTTCCCGTGTTTAGAACAATACCACAGTAAAATGACATTTCTAAAGGAAAAAAATCTCATTTATACCTGCAGCTTTAATGAATTGTAAGATCCCCGCAATATAGATACAAATCATTGAAAAAAACATGATGGGGACCTGGACCCTGCCCCAGGGGACATGTCTCAATGCAAAAAAACAGCCATTTTCTCAGGAAAAGTGATTTTAATAATGCTTAAAGTGAAACAATACATTTCTTTCTCACATCTTTAAATATTATGCCTGGGGGTGTCCTGAGTATGCCTGTAAAGTGGCACAGTTTTCCCGTGTTTAGAGCAATTCCACAGTAAAATTACAATTCTAAGGGAAAAAAAGTCATTTAAAACTGCTCGCTGCTGTAATGAATTGTCAGATCCCGGCAATATGGCTAAAAATCATTGAAAAAAAACAGCATTCCCCCAGTCCATTACCAGGCCCTTGGGGGCTGGTATGAATATTAAGGGGAACCCCGAACCAAAATTAAAAAAATAAGTTGCGTGGGGGTCCCCCCAAAATCCATACCTGACCCTTACCCAAGCATGCAACCTGGCAGGCCGCAGGAAAAGAGGGGGGGTGAGAGAGTGCCCCCCTCTTGAACCATACCAGGCCACATGCCCTCAACATGGGGAGGGTGCTTTGGGGTCTGACCCCAAAGCACCTTGTCCCCATGTTGATGTGGACAAGGGCCTCATCCCCACAACCCTTGCCTAGTGGTTGTGTGGTAAGCATGCAAGGGGCTTATCGGAATCTGGAAGCCCCCTTTAACAAGGGGACCCAAAGATCCTGGCCTCCCCCCTATGTGAATTGGTAACGGGGTACATTGTACCCCTACCATTTCACAAAAAAAGTGTCAAAAATGATAATAAAGACAAGAGACAGCTTGAGACAAGACCTTTATTAACCACTTCAATACCGGGCTATAGTCATATGATGTCCGCAGATGTGATCTCCCATCCTGGGCGGGCGTCATATGACGTCCTTGGTATCCCGCCACTCCTGCGGGCCCCCGGGGGCCCGCAGAGCGGTGATCGTGGATGAGGTGTGTCCCTGGGACACAGCCCATCCCTGATCTGGGTAAAGAGCAAATAACAAATGGCTCTTTACCATGTGACCGGCTGTGTCCAATCGCACACACACACAGAGGCGATCAGGGATGTGGCTTGTCACCCTGACACAGCCCAACCCTCATCGCAGTAAAGAGCGAATAAAGTTGTCTCTTTACCACGTGACCGGCTGTGTCCAATCACAGCCGGTCACAGAATGTAAACAAACCATGGTAACAAGATGTTACTGGGTTCTCCTCCTCACACACCGATTGTGTGTGAGAAGGAGATTGCGGTAACATATCGTTACCGCTTACAGTACACACCAACACACACTGATTCCCCCCCCCCTAATAAAGAGTACCTGTCATCACCCATCAAAGTACTGTCACCACTCATCAAAGTACCTGAGTACCTGTCACATCCCATCTGAGTACCCGAGTACCTGTCACAGCCCATCTAAGTACCCGAGTACTTGTCACAGCCCATCCGAGTACCTGTCACCACCCAACAAAGTACCTGAGTACCTGTAACAGCCCATCCGAGTACCTGTCACCACCCATCAAAGTACCTTAGTACCTGTCACAGCCCATCTTAATATCAGTCACCAGCCCATCAGAGAACTCGAATACCTATCTGTAGCCCATCAGATTACCGAGTACCTGTCACCAAGCCATCAGAGTACCTGAGTACCTATCACCAGGCCATCAGATTACCCGAGTACCTGTCACCAGGCCATCCGAGTACCTGTCACCAGGCCATCAGAGTACCCGAGTACTTGTCTCCAACCCAACAGGGTACCCAAGTACCTATCTGCAGCCCATGCCTCATAAAATATACGTTGGGGTGTTTTCTTTCCAAAATTGGGTAATTTTGTGGGTAATTCCACTGTCCTGGTGCTCCAGGACCTTCAAAAGTGTGATGGGTAGGAATGAAATGAGATGTGTAATTTATTCTCCTTGAACACCTCAAGGTACTACTTCAATTGTTGGGCATCTGTATGTGGACTGGCTGTGTAAAAGCCTCACACATGTGGTATCTCCATACTTAGGACGAGTAGCAGAATGTGTTTTGGGGTGTAATTTTTGCTATATACATGCTATGTGTTAGAAATATCTTATAAATTGACAACTTTGTGTAAAAACGTTTTCTGAAGACTTGTGTAAAAAAATGAACCGTTCAAAAGACTCATTATGCCTCAAAGAACAGACGTTGGGGTGTCTGCTTTCCAAAATGGGGTCATTTAGTGGGTAATTCCACTGTCCTGATGCTCCAGGGCCTTCAAAATGTAATAGGTTGTTAGGAAATTAGAGGTGTAATTTATGCTCCTAGAACACCTGATGGTGCTCCCTGCATGCTGAGCCTCTGTATGTGGCCAGGCTGTGTAAAAGTCTCACACATGTGGTATTGCCATACTCGGGAGGAGTAGCAGGATGTATTTTGGGGTGTAATTGGAAGTATGCATATGCTGTGTGTAAGAAATAACTTGTTATTATGACAATTTTGTGAAAAAAATATCTTAATTTTCCCAAGAATTGTGAGAAAAAATTACAACTTCAAAAAACTCACCATGCCTCTTGCTAAATACCTTTGACTGTCTACTTTCAAGTGGTAATTTTGGGGGTATTTGTACTTCCCTGACATTTCAGGGCCTCAAGAAATGAGATAGGCCATCAGTGCATCAGGTGTGATCAATTTTCAATAATTTCCACCATAGCTTGTAGACTCTATAACTTTCACAGAGACTAAATAATATCCACTAATTTTGGTTATTTTTACCAAAGAGATGTAGCCGTATAAATTTTGGCCCAAATTTATGAACAAGAATTACTTATTATCAAAATTTTATCATAGAAACAAAAAAAAAGATTATTTTTTTTTCAAAATTTTTGCTCTTTTTTTCACTTATGTCGCAAAAAATAAAAAACACAGTGGTGATTAAATACCACCAAAATAAAGCTCTATTTGTATGAAAAAAAAATGATAAAAATTTTGTTTGGGTACAGTGTTGCATGATTGAGTAATTGGCATTCAAAGTGTGAGAGCACTGAGAGCTAAAAATTGGTCTGGGAAGGAAGGGTGTATAAATGTCCTGTATTGAAGTGGTTAAAAGATAAAAAAATAAAAATGACCCGCAATGTCCATTCATCTTCTATCACGCCACCAACGAGCCGAAAAATGAAACAACAAAAAAAAATGCAACACCTTCACCCCTTTAGCTGTCTAAGCTGCTTTTATCATTTTTGACACTTTTATTGGTGAAATGGTAGGGGTACAATGTAGGGGGAGGCTGGGATCTGGGGGTCCCCTTGTTAAAGGGGGCTTCCAGATCCTGATAAGCCCCCCCGACCGCATACCCCCACAACCACTGGGCAAGGGTTGTGGGGATAAGGCCCTTGTCCCCATTAACATGGGAACAAGGTGCTTTGGATTCAGACCACAAAGCACCCTCCCCATGTTGAGGGCATGTGGCCTGGTATGTGCTCTCTCGTCCCCCCCTCTTTTCCTGCGGCCTACCAGGTTGCGTGCTCAAAAGGGGGTCTGGTATGAATTTTGGGAGGGAACCCTATGCCATTTTTTTTTTTATTTTGGCGCAATGTTCCCCTTTAAATCCATACCAGACCTGAAGGATCTGGTATGGATTTAAGGGGGACCCCTACACCATTTAAAAAAAAAATGGCACAGGGTTCCCCTTAATATCCACACCAGACCTGAAGGGCCTGGTATGGATTTTGGGGGGACCTCCACGCAATTGTTTTTTTAAATTTTGTTTTGGGTTCCCCTTAATATTCATACCAGACCCAAAGGGCCTTATAATGGACTGGGGGGGACCCATGCCCTTTTTTTCAATGAGTATTATCTATATTGCCGAGACCCAACAATACATTACAGCCGCAATCAGTTTTATATGACAATTTTTCCTTTAGAAATGTAATTTTTGCTGCAGTACTGTTCTAAACACAGGAAAACTGTGCCACTTTACAAGCATACTATAGCCACCCCCAGGCATGAAATTTAAAGTAATATTACATTTTTATTGTTTCACTTAAAACATTAAAAAAATCACTGCTTCATAAAAAACGGCTGTTTAAAAAAAAAAAAAATTGCATTGATACATGTCCCCTGGGGCAGGACCCGGGTCCCCCAAACACTTTTTATGACAATAACTTGCATATACGCTTTTAAAATTAGCACTTTTGATCTTTCATGTTCATGTCCCATAGATGAAAACAAACGACCACCGCTCCAAGGCTTTGAATTTCTTTGCCCCATGTATATATAGATACCCATTGACTTGTTGCTCTGGTCTTGGAAAAACAATTTTTTACATATCCCGTGCTCAACTCCGGTACGTTGACTTGGGCACAGGAATCTACTGCATTTACTGTGCAATACCTTGACTATGACATTGTTTATTAGGTTAGGATCACCGTACATGGGGAAATGCACGGTGTACAAACCCTTGATCTGCAGTAAGGTTAAACAACACATTCCTATATCGGTTGTGTTCCAACCCTGTTTGGTTCTGTTTTGTTTCTTTTTGCTTACTTTTTCTTAAACATCCAAATTTATAGATAAATATTGGTAATGGTTGATTTCCGTCTGTAAGGACAAACTAGGCTGTCTTCCCCTCCTCCTTTCTACCAGTTTTTCCAGCGTCCGCGATACCTCTAAATCTCAGTGCCCCATACACACATCGATATCGGTCAAAATCCCATTTCAAATGTGATGGCCGATACCTCCTGATAGAGTCAATTTTTTACTTTAACTAGTTCTCAAAGCGATGAATCCCAGTTACTGACCGTATGTCCTCTACACACACAGAGTAACCAATAAAGGCTAAACATCGGCTTCATTTGTGTGTAGCAAGCAGGATTCTGCAACAAACCAATTATTAAGACACAGCGGTCTGTGTCTTGTGCAGGTTACCAATAGGGCACAATTACATTAACAATGATGAAAAGGCGATGTGGATACATCCTCCATAGGTTTTACAGCTGCCGATTCCATTCAGATTTAATGTTTTATTATTCAAAAGTTTTTTGCTGTTAGTGTGTTACCCAATTTGTCTATAATGGGATTGCTACAAGAAAAGATCATTATGTGTACACAATATAAATTGATTCACACAATATAGCATAATTGTATTGATTTGACACTAATTCTTCAGGAAACACAGTCTTTTCCATTACACACTGTATACTGCCATTACTATGAATGTAACAGTTTGGCAAATATTTTTGGATTTCCACATGTGTTGCTCAATGGGCTTTATTCAAGGAATTTGGCTAATATATACATTTCACATGGAGGGCAGGCTATGTCCATAACCTTGGAGTCTTTCCAAAGGAAAAAAAGGAAAAACAATAAAGAAAAGTAATAATAATAAGAAAAAAAGATTTTTCTTCACTTCACTATACCTCATTTTTTCACTTCACTTTTGTTTACGTGTTCACACGCACACTTTTATGGGAAATACACTTTTTTTAGCTATTCACCCATTCATTTATTTATTTATTTTTATTTGCCTAATGTTGGTTCATCCATACATATGATTGAACCATTGCGACTACACTTTACACACTTTGTTTTAATGTCAACTAATAGCAATACACCTGCATAATGCACATACTTTTCAGGACTCCACTATAGTCTTTGAGTTTTTTGAAGTAACCCAACGCACTGACCCATGCATTCTGGCTTATAGTCTTTGAGTTTTTTGAAGTAACCCAACACACTCACCCATGCATTCTGGCTTATAGTCTTTGAGTTTTTTGAAGTAACTCAACGCACTCACCCATGCATTCTGGCTTATTCACTCATTTATTCACACAAGAAAGAATTGTGGTTAGTTTATTTTCACAATATAGAATTGTTTCACATGACACTTCAAATTTCCCTATCTTTTCACTACAAGATTTTAATTTGCTTGTCTTTTTAATTGGTTATACTCGGCCTCATGGTCCATGTCAGCTGCACATCTTGAAATCCAATCAACACCAGACTCTGCTTGTTTGCCACAGCTTTTTTCGATCATGTAATTATGTGACCTATATGTTGTAACCATATATATTTGATGTCCATTTGAGAGTATATCAGCTATGAGTAAGCACTGAAATACAGTGCGAAACGCGTCAGCTCTGTACCCCCTTTTTGCCGTGTTTGGATTGTGGTGTCTTTTTGCTTTTAAATAAACCCTTTGGATTTTATTTTCCCGGTGTGCGGCTGTCCGGAGTTCTTCCTTTTGATTTCTAATCGTCATGTCCCATAGACTTTAACAGTGTTCCTTTGTTCTTCCGAATGTTTTGCCTGTTAGGATGTTCTGGTGAGAACCGAACCGGGGGGTGTTCGGCTCATCCTTAGGTACTAGATCAAATCAAACATTGGTTCATGCCCACATTCAACAAACAATGGCAATTATTATAGAACAAGCTTTTGTACCCAAAGGCAAGTTAAGCTCTCTTTTACTAGCCCAGACAACTCACTAGAAACCCAAAAGAATAGACCGCCCAATGATCTCAGCCGCAGTTGAGGCATGATGATTTTTATTTCAAAATACATCTCTATCAGAAAACAGCCAATCCATATACTCTCCAGTAGAAGTATTCAAATTTATACTCCCCGATCTATCTCTCAAACACTGGTCACGAATACAAAATCTCCCTCTACAGGAACTAAAACATGATGACTAAATCCTCCCATTCCAAACCATACAATCTAGACACCTCATACCAACACAGGGTGCACATACTTACAGACACATATCCTCATACCTACAAAAAACCCAATCCCAACAGTTAAAATTCCTACCAAAGCATGGTCCTTCTGGACATCCAACTCTCCCAAAATGAAAGGAATAACCCTTATGTACAACCTACTACAGAACAAAGACATGTTTTTTTTTTAAAACATCAACATACCAGAGATTGGAAAGAGATTTACAGACCTACTTTTTGGATTTCCAATGGCGCAATGCCATACGACATAACCACGGGGCATCCAAATGCATTACCTATTAGCAAGTATCACAAAAAATCCATCATAGATGGTATCTCGCTCCCGTACAAATGCACAAATTTGCAAACCTAGATGATGATTCATGTTGGAGGGGTTGTTCCCTCAAGGGCTCCCTAATCCATATTCTATGGGAATGTCCACATATCTATACCTTCTGGAGAAAAGTATTCTCCTTGATATCAGATATCTCTGGTAGGGATGGGCAAACGGTTCAGCCCGAGCATAAGTTCGAGCCAAACTTTTGCTGTTGGAATTCTCTGTGAACAGCCGAACAAACGGGTTCGTTCGTACGTTTGTTCACCCCGAACCGACCACAATGCAGTGCGGCACTGAAAAGTGCATTGCAAGCCCTGATTGGCTGAAGCAGTGAAAGCTTTAGCCAATCAGGGCACAGAGCACTGTCAGAGTCATGATTGGACACTGTCATCATGACGTTATCCAATCATGGCTCATTCCCGCCCCACAGTATAAAAGTATTCTTTTAATGGCAGCCATTTTCAGTGTGATTTCGGCGTTTAGAGAGATAGAACAGGGCTCTGTTCAGTGCTATCAGTTAGTTAGTGTGCTATACTGTGCTATTTTGCCTCAATTGTCAGTGTAGAATATTAGTTTAGTGTCAGCCTAGGGATAGTGTGAATGTAGTGAGAAGGACCATCATTCAGCTTTGCATAGTGTGCAGCTATAATAGGGACAGCTCAGATAGTTTCACCGTAGTGTAGTGAGACCGTGTCATTCATACAAACATTAGTGTAGAGTAGGGACAGCTCAGATATTTTCAGTGTAGTTTAGTGAGACTGTGTCTGTAATCTTGACATTAGTGTATAGCTAGAGTAGGGACAGTTCAGATTCAAATCTCACCTTACGCTTGGCAAACCCACGCTACAGAACCCAGTGCCTTTTATGGAGAAACTTTCTTTACAGCTGCAAACAACACCCCAAGACAACATTGATATACTGCTATGCTACAGACCACCAGGACCAAAGACTCATCTCCTGATACCCTTCACCGAATTTATTTCAATGCACACCCTGAAAACTAAAAACGTCCTGGTACTTGGAGATTTCAATCTCTGGGCAAACAACATCGAAGACCCCATCGCCTCTGCCTGCATAAACCAACTGGAAGAACTAGGTCTTCAACAACTGATAAATGCTCCAACGCATGGTTCAGGACACACTCTGGACCTCATCTTCAAACAAAATATGAGCACCAACATACTCAACAACTCGCCGCTACCATGGACTGACCATCACGCCATCAAATTCGAAATCACCACCAACAACACCCTCCAGAAACCGAACCACTCAACAACGACATACTGGACCAGATCTCAGAAGAAACTACACTCGGAACTCTTCAAAACTACACTATCCAACAAAATAACAACTCTAAATTTAAACCACTCGACGGAAAAAACACTCAACTCCTTAAACAAAGCGTTAATACAAACAGCAGACGCAGTCGCTCCGAAACGCAGAACACTCATCCGCAACAAAAATTCTGGATGGTTTAATAGAACTCTTACTCTACTGAAGCAGGAACGCAGAAGAGCTGAAAGAGCCTGGAGAAGAAACTCTTCAAAAGAAAACCACACAAACTACAATACTCTCACAATGAAATATCACAAAGCTATCTTCAAAGCAAAAAAAGAACACTTCTCAAACACCATCACAAAAGCCCTAAACCGCCCTCGTGACTTATTCAAACTAGTCACCCAGACTATGAACCCTACCTGCCTAGAACCTCCTACCAACGAAACTCAAGAATTTTGCAATGAGTTATCGGATTTTTTTATCAACAAAATCGACAGCATTCGGGAAAATATCCAACAGAAAAATACAATCAACCGCATCCAAATAGAGGAAGCCGATTCAAACATCGCACAACCACCAAACTTTTCGTTGACCCCGATCGCCATAGAGACCACAAGAAACATCATCAGAAGCCTCCAGGACAGCCCTTCACCCAATGATATCATCCCCACAAAACTTCTGAAAGAATGCTCCGACATCCTGGCACCTACTATAACACTACTCATAAATCAGTCATTCAAAGAAGGAATTATTCCTAACTCCCTCAAGCAAGGCATAGTCAAACCCCTCCTAAAGAAACCCAACTTGGATCCAAGAAACCCCAACCACCGAAGACCGATAACTAGCTTGAACACCATCTTCAAGATTATGGAGAAAGCAGTGGTACAACAGCTACAACTCCACCTGGACACACACAATCTCCTGGACCCTCTGCAATCAGGCTTCCGCCCGGGCCATGGCACAGAAACAGCTCTCCTCAAAATATGGGATGATGCCTTGGAAGCAGCAGATGATGGAGAATCATGTCTCCTGTGACTCCAAAGAAGTAGCAGGAGTCACAGATTCAGACTTACTATGGTTCACTTCCTTCTTAGGAAATTGGTCACAGACAGTGAAACTTGGAGCCTTCACCTCTGAATCCCGTGCAGTCTCCTGTGGAGTCCCTCAAGGATCACCTTTCTCACCCGTGCTCTTCAACATTTACATCCGTCCACTCCTTAAAATCATCAGCAAATCAGACCTATGCTTCCACTCATATGCAGATGATACTCAACTCTACCTTCGGATCCCCGGACAAAAAGACCAATATCAGGAATTAGAAAAATGCCTCACATCAATAGACGACTGGATGTCCACAAGCTCACTCAAACTTAATGGAACCAAGCACACAGCTGAGGAGACCCAGCGTGAGTTTTTGCAACTCGAACCGGAGATACCTGGAGGTAACAGCTGACGGAGATCGAGAGGAGGAGAGGAGGATGTAAGCTATACGAGCTCCCAGCTCCCCGACTTCAGCGGCTTCCACGGCTTCCACGCCAGCTCTGGATGAGGCAGAAGAGGCTTGACGCGGTATGTACACAGTTGGGGAGACCCAGGTGAGAAGTGCCTGACTCCTGACGGGACAATTATATCCACAGCCATAGCCATAGCCATAGTAGCCATAACCATAGCAGCGGTCAGCTGGCAAAGTGGAACAAGGAGAGTGAAGTAGCTGTTTCGGGGGGGTCTAGAACGGGTCTGGGAGCCGCTAGATCGGGGTACTACTGGACTATAATAGACCAGGGCACTAAGCTGTGCGGAGCGGTATGCACTCAGGGAGACAGCGGGAGTCCAAGACCTCCCGCAAAGCGGCTAAAGCCGCTAAGGACTTAGTTGGAGAACAGACGCGGATTGGGCAGTACTTTTCAACATCACAAGCGCAGGCTACAGCGTTGAAAATACAGGGAGAGGGGGAGAAATTTGGAATGGAAAAAGTTCTGGCAGTGGAGTATACTGAAGAGAACTTACCAGCACCAGTATCAGCGTTAATAACACAGACACATAGGACGGTAAGGAGGAGCATGGAAGCACTGCAGATTGCCCCGCAGACCTCTCAGGTGTCTTCTCAGAAAAAGGTGGTGGCTGGAAACCTTAGTGGGGATATGGAGCAGGGAAGCTTGAGAGGAGAAGTAGAGGACTTAAAAACATTGATACAGGCTCTCCCTACTAAGGCAGATATAGAGGCTTTGATCATTAGAATTGAGGAAACGCATTTAAAAGAGTCGCAGCAGGTGCGGCTTGAGGTACATGGGCTAACGGAGCGTGTAGCGGAAGGTGAAAAGGTTTCACAAAGTTTGGAACAACGCGCAGTGACCTTGGAGCAGAAAGTAGCTGACCTGGAAAAAGATAGAGCTTCTCAATTGGACACCACAGTTGCATTACAACTACAGATAGAGGAGCTCGAGGACAGAAGTCGCCGGTGCAACATGCGACTTCGGGGAGTTCCAGAACCTGCAGGGGCAGAAAATCTACATGACACGGTAATGTCTGTTTTTCACTTAATGTTAAAGGAGGGGATACCGTCGAACATGGAGATTGACAGAGTTCATAGAGCCCCGGGTCCAATATCGAAAGATCCGAGTCGCCCCAATCACCCCCGTGATGTTATTTGTCGCTTAAATTATTTTGCACATAGAGAAATCGTGCTGAGGAAAGCTTGGGAGATGGGAGTAATTGACTTTAAAGGTAAACAGTTGAAAATTCTCCCCGACTTGTCTAGAGCCACCTTACAGCGCAGAGCGCTATTGCGTCCAGTACTGGATAAAATACGGGATGGGGGAGGTACTTATCGTTGGAGATTTCCAGTGTCAGTTCTCATACGGAAGGGGGAGGCCTCATTTTGGCTCCGTTCCAAATTAGATCTTCCAGATCTGTTTCTGTTCTTGGGTGTGGAGCCATTTTTGGTTTCGGACTGGCTGCAGATTCTACCACAGAGGCCTAACCGTAAAGACACTAGATCAAGAGACTAGCCTGGCATAATCCAGATTAACTATGCCTAGAAATCTATTGAAGGAACCTATGGACAGTGCCCGGTTTTTTGTTTATTTTTTTGTTTTTTGAAGCTTTTTGAAGGGTTTATAATCTTTCTTTTTTTTTCCCCTCCCCTCCCCCCAGGGACGGTTGCGGTGATAATATACCTGTAGGAATGGATAAGATGTTAGATCATGTATTAGATATGACTGGGCATACGAAATGTTTATGTATAGATATTGGAGTATGAAATGTGTATGAAGAAAAACGTATACCAGTCTAGATGGTGTATATAAACGTTAAAATAGATAGATGGGTAGGGGGTAGAGGGGTCTGATTAGTCCTCTTTTTTTTTTTTTTTTTTTTGTGTGGTGTGGGATAGGGAGGGGAGGGAGGGGTGAGGGGAAAAATTGCTATATTACTATTAAATGGATATCAAATGACCTATAGAGATCAAATGTATTAGAGAGGGAGAAAGAAGGAGAGATGAGGAGGGAGGTGAAAAAAGGGAATACGGATATATGTGGATGTTTATATATGTGTATAGGAGTAGAGGGTGTATATGTATGAATTAAGATAAGATGATAACCCTGATGATGGTATAGATACGGGCCAACACCCCCGCTCCCTACCATATGGGTTTTAGAGGGATGGAGCACCCTTTTTTTTTTTTTCTTTTTTAGGTTGCTTGTGTACACTAATACAGTACCACATTAATCACACCAAATACACAATTATTCTCTGAATATTTAGAGAACACTTGGGGGTAAGGGGGGGGGGGGGGTAACTGCACTTTTTGGGGCTTTTTTTTTTTGTTTTTTTTTTTTTTTTTGGGTTGTTGGTGTTTGTTAGACCTTGGGTCTTCATATATAATGTAGTATATATAAAAAAAAAAAAAAAAAGCAAATTTAGTAGGGGAATCACTAAAATACACTAATATATTAAACACAGGGAACTTAGAGTGGTATTTGCACAGCATGATATAAGGAGAGGGTTTTCTGGGTAAGAGGGGGGGGGGGGAGTTGGAATATGTGGAAGATAATTTTTCCCCTTTACCCTCCACATAGGAAAAGGGTCTATGCGATAGGATGATTGGGTGGTCCTCCCTCCCCCCCCCCCCCCCCCCCCCTTAGAGTGGATAATTTTTTTATCTTTTTCTATTTTTATTTTCAAATAATTATTATTTTTTTATTATTTTTTTTTTAATTTATTTATTTATTTATTTATTTATTTATTTATTTTTTTTTTTTCCGTTCTGTTTTGTAAAGTAATAAGATTAAGTATGAATAAATATAGTGTGAGGCACTGTTAATAGAATGTATTATATCATAAGGCTGCAGGGAGGCACTGTAGGATAACAGACTCAATAAGAGTAACAGGAGCTGTTGGGGGTAGCCGGAGACTCCCCTCAGGGGGTCATGCTCAATCATACCCCTCTATTAGGTAAACACTCATATAGGACATAGGTTGTAGGAGGTACGAGTGGATAAAGCTAATAAGCTTTGCCCCACCGGGAGAGGGCGCAGAAGGGCACCCTCCGAGGCGGGCGTTAGTCGGGAGGGTTTAGGGGTTTGGTTTTGGGGGTTATTTTTTTATTTATTTTTTTTTTATTTTTTTTTTTTTTTTTAGTATCTCTTTCCTTCCTTCCTCTCTCTCTCTCCTCCTCTCTCCCTTGGTTAGAGAGGGAGGATGGACTCTCTTTCAGTAGTATCAATTAATGCGAAGGGACTGAATACTCCTGAAAAGCGACGTATCTTGCTACAAGAGCTAAAACAGTTTAAAATTGATATAGCATTTATCCAGGAAACCCACTTTAGGGAAAATAATCTCCCTTTACTTAGAAATAGATTTTACTCAATAGGCTACCATGCTACCAACCCCCTGGCCAAGACAAAGGGGGTGTCTATCTTGATTTCCAATAAGATTCCATGGACATGTACAGAGTCTCTGATAGATGTCGGGGGGCGATATCTGATCCTAAAGGGGAAAATTGGGGAAACTAGCATGACATTGGCTTCTTTTTACGCCCCAAACCTACAACAGGATATTTTTTTAAGGAAATTTTTGGATAAAACTTTGGGTATTTCAGAAGGGCAGCTTATATTGGGGGGAGACTTGAATATTCCCTTAGTACCAGGAGAGGATACGTCAGCAGGGACTTCGGCTGCACCTTTAAAGGTTCGGAAACAAATCTTGAAAATGTTATATGGAGCCAGACTAATAGATACCTGGCGCCTCTTTCATGCTGGAGAAAGAGACTATTCATTTTATTCAACCCCGCACAAAACATATTCCCGGATAGATTATTTTTTTACCTTACATAGCCAAGCATATGCAATAGAGGAAGTTAACATTGGGAAGATTACGTGGTCTGACCACGCACCAATTTTTTTGAGATATACGTTATCAGAAACTCAACGCCCCGGCCCTGCTTTGTGGAAACTAAATGAAAGCCTCTTACAAGACTCTGTGGTTATAGAAGAGGTCTGTAAAGAGGCAAAATGGTACTTTGAGATCAACGATACACCTGAATGCAATCCCGGTGTCATCTGGGAAGCTCACAAAGCAGTGATCCGGGGAGTGTTGATTAAACACGGGGCTAGGATAAAAAGAGAGAGAGAGGCATAACTAACAGCTTTAATGGCAGATATTCACCGCCTAGAAACTTTACATAAGCAAACCTCTAATAGAGAATGGGAACTGGAGTTATTGACTGCACGGAGACAGATTACAGATTTGCTCATGTATAAAGCTAAAAAAGCAATACAAGTAGGACGAAAACAGAGTTATGAATATGGGAACAAATGTGGTAAACAACTTGCTAATTCTTTAAGGGAGCAGCAATCAAGAACTTATGTCCCTTCGATTAAGGGAAGTGAAGATAGAAAATACGTATTGCCAAGAGACATAGCAGAGAAATTTAAAGACTTTTATTCGTCTTTATACAATTTACAGTCAAACCCTCTTAATCAGAAGGTGGTTGAAGAATATTTAGCTTCTTCTGGAATGTCTGGATTGACACCTACCGCACAACAAGATTTGGAAAGACCAATTACACTGGAGGAAGTCCAACAAGCAGTAAACCTAGCAAAAATAGGCAAAGCCCCCGGCCCAGACGGGTTTACTGCCCAGTATTATAAACTCCTTTTTTCTATCTTAGGGCCCCAGTTGGTCAAATTGTATAATGGACTGGGAGATACAAGTTCATTCCACGGAGATACGTTGAAAGCTTTAACCACTTGCCGACCGCCCCATGTAGATATACGTCGGCAGAATGGCACGTACAGGCAGAACCACGTACCTGTACGTGCCATTCTTTAGGCGGTTGGGGGGTCCGATCGGACCCCCCTCCGCCGGCGGGGACGGTCGGCATCGCTTCAGGAGCGATCCGGGACGAGGGGACGGCCAGTGGTTTCTGGCCACCCCCTCGCGATCGCTCCTGGCGAATGAAAAGCTTCCCCTTCCTGTCTATTGTATAGACAGGAAGGCGGAAGTGATGTCACGCTCGGTGCGCCGGTCTATGTGACCGGAGACGCCGAGCGGCGAACATGTTAAGGTTAGTGCACAACAGTACACTGACACCAGTACAGTTAGGCACACAAAACACCCCCCTGTCACCCCCTGATCACCCCCCAGATCACCCCCTCCCCCCCCAGTCACAGTGTCACTAATTGCAGTGATCATTTATTTACTGATCACTGCATTTAGTGTCAGTGTGACTGTAATAACTGTCAGGGCAGTTAGTTTTAGGTCCTAGGTAGCCCCCTACCCCCCCCTAATAAAGGTTTAACCCCCTGATTGCCCCTAGTTAACCCCTTCACCCCCTTTTGCCAGTGTCACTAAGCGATCGTTTTTCTGATCGCTGCATTGTGTCGCTAGGTAACCATTTTTTTTTTATTTTAACCGCCATGTTTTATATAGGTTCATAAATAGTTTTATAGGTCAGGTACCCCCATATTACAACCTAAATAAAGGTTTTAACCCCCTGATTGCCCCTAGAGTTAACCCTTTCACCAGTAATCACCGTATAACTGTCACTGGTGACGCTGGTTAGCCAGTTAGTTATTTCGTTATTTAGGTTCCCCGTCAGGTTTTTATATAGCGTCAGGTACCCCCATATATTACCTAATAAAGGTTTAACCCCCTGATTGCCCCTAGTTAACCCTTTCACCCCCTTTTGCCAGTGTCACTAAGCGATCGTTTTTCTGATCGCTGCATTAGTGTCGCTAGGTAACCAGTTTTTTTTTTAGGTTAACCGCCATGTTTATATAGGTTCATAAATAGGTTTATAGGTCAGGTACCCCCATATTACAACCTAAATAAAGGTTTTAACCCCCTGATTGCCCCTAGAGTTAACCCTTTCACCAGTGATCACTGTATAACTGTCACTGGTGACGCTGGTTAGCCAGTTAGTTATTTCGTTATTTAGGTTCCCCGTCAGGTTTTTATATAGCGTCAGGTACCCCCATATATTACCTAATAAAGGTTTAACCCCCTGATTGCCCCTAGTTAACCCTTTCACCCCCTTTTGCCAGTGTCACTAAGCGATCGTTTTTCTGATCCCTGCATTAGTGTCGCTAGGTAACCAGTTTTTTTTTTTGTATTACTGTTACGGGTGACGCTGGTTAGTTAGCTTGTTTTTTATACTGTCAGGGCACCCGCCATTTATTACCCAATAACGGTTTAACCCCCTGATCGCCCGGCGGGTGATATCAATTAGGTTTTAGGGTCAAATAAGGTCTGCGTCGCCCCAGGTTAGTGCCAGTACCGCAAACACCCACGCGCAAAGCATACACCTCCCTTAGTGGTATAGTATCTGAACAGATCAATATCTGATCTGATCAGATCTATACTAGCGTCCCAGCAGTTTAGGGTTCCAAAAAAACGCATTGTTAGCGGGATCAGCCCAGATACCTGCTAGCACCTGCGTTTTCCCCCTCCGCCCAGCCCAGCCCACCCAAGTGCAGTATCGATCGATCACTGTCACTTACAAAACACTAAGCACACATAACTGCAGTGTTCGCAGAGTCAGGCCTGATCCCTGCGATCGCTAACATTTTTTTTTGTGGTAGCGTTTTGATTCAGTCGCTAACAGTCAGGAGCTTTTTTACCTGTGAATCTCAAAAAAATAAAAAAAACAAAAATAGTTGTCGTTTTATTGTTCTCTCTCTCTCTCTATTGTTGCTCTTTTTTTACTCCATTCTATTCTGCAATGTTTTATTATGTTTTATCATGTTTTATCATGCTTGCTTTTCAGGTATGTAATTTTGTTTACTGTGTTTTAGTGTTAAGCATTTTTTTGTTTTCAGGTGCGCCATTCAGTTGCAGCGCGGATTTATTTATCTTGACAGCAACAGCGTTTGCTCCCACGATACATAAAGCCGCGACTCCAACGCTGTAGGAGGTGATTTCACCACCACAGTTAAAAAAAAGAGCATATGTGCCGAAGCATGGGGGCAGCAGGGGGGGCGGAGGAGCGATTGGCTCCTAATGCCACGTACATACGGTCGAAATTCCGACCGTGTGTACACGGCATAACTTTTGCGGGAGGATGCCCCCATGCATCGGCATATATAAATGGTGCATGTATGCCCATCATTAGAAGTGGGTGGATGAAGGGAGGTATTCTAATGGTGGGCATACCCACCAATCAATCTCTTTTTTTCGTTCAGCCAAGAGGCTGCATGAAAAAAAAAAAGATTACAATATATGTCCAGTATGTTGCTGGACTTTGAATGGTTATACCAGAATGATGCCTACAGGTTTAGGTATCATCTTGGTATCATTCTTTTCAGCCAGTGATCGGCTTTCATGTAAAAGCAATTCTAGCGGGTAATTAGCCTCTAGACTGCTTTTACAAGCAGTAGGAGGGAATGTCCCCCCTCCCGGATATAAACCGCGCCATTGGGAAATTGGGAAAGCATTTTATCACACCAATCTTGGTGTGGTCAGATGCTTTGAGGGCAGAGGAAAGATCTAGGGTCTAATAGACCCCAATTTTTTCAAAAAAAGAGTACCTGTCACTGCCTATTGCTATCATAGGGGATATTTACATTCCCTGAGATAACAATAAAAATCATAACAAAGAAAAAAAATGGAAGGAACAGTTTAAAAATAGAATAAAAAAGCTAAATAAATAAAAAAAAAACTAAAAAAACAAAAAAAAAAAAAAAAAAGCACCCCTGCCCCCCCTTCTCTTGCGCAAAGGCGTACACAAGCGTTGGTCTGGCGTCATATGTAAACAGCAATTGCAGCATGCATGTGAGGTATCACCGCGAAGGTCAGATCGAGGGCAGTAATTTTAGCAGTAGACCTCCTCCGTGAATCTAATGTGGTATCATGTAAAGGCTTTTAAAGGCTTTTAAAAATGTATGTAGTTTGTCGCCACTGCGTGTTTGTGCGCAATTTTAAAGCATGTCGTGTTTGGTATCCATGTACTCGGCCTAAGATCATATTTTTTATTTCATCAAAAATTTGAGCAATATAGTGTGTTTTAGTGCATTAAAATAAAAAAAAAGTGTATTTTTTCCACAAAAAATGCGTTTGAAAAATCGCTGCGCAAATACTGTGTGGAAAAAAAAAATGCAACACCCACCATTTTAATCTGTAGGGCCTTTGCTTTAACAATATATATAGTGTTTGGGGGTTCAACGTAATTTTCTTGCAAAAAAAAAATATGTTTTCATGTAAACAAAAAGTGTCAGAAAGGGCTTTGTCTTCAAGTGGTTAGAAGAGTGGGTGACGTGTGACATAGGCTTCTAAATGTTGTGCATAAAATGCCAGGACAGTTCAAACCCCCCCCAAATGACCCCATTTTGGAAAGTAGACACCCCAAGCTATTTGCTGAGAGCAATGTTGAGCCCATTAAATATTTTTTTTTTTTGTCCCAAGAGATTGAATAATGAAAAAAAAAAAAATATATATATTTTTTTTACAAAAAGTTGTCACTAAATGATATATTGCTCAAACATGTCATGGGCATATGTGGAAATACACCCCAAAATACATTCTGTTGCTTCTCCTGAGTACGGGGATACCACATGTGTGGGACTTTTTGGGAGCCTAGCTGCGTACGGAACCCCAAAAACCAAGCACCGCCTTCAGGCTTTCTAAGGGAGTAATTTTTTTATTTCACTTCTCACTGCCAATCACAGTTTCGGAGGCCATGGAATGCCCAGATGGCATAAAACCCCCCAAAATGACCCCATTTTGGAAAGTAGACACCCCAAGCTATTTGCTGAGAGGTATTGTGAGTATTTTGCAGATGTCGCTTTTTGTCACAAAGTTTTGAAAATTGAAAAAAGAAAAAAAAAAATTTTTTTTCTTTACTTTCTTCATTTTCAAAAACAAATGAGAGCTGTAAAATACTCACCATGCCTCTCAACAAATAGCTTGGGGTGTCTACTTTCCAAAATGGGGTCATTTGGGGGGGTTTTGTGCTATTTTGGCATTTTATGGCCTTCGAAACTGTGATAGGTAGTGAGGAGTGAAATCAAAAATTTGCACCCTTAGAAATCCTGAAGGCGGTGCTTGGGTTTCGGGGCCCCGTACGCGGCTAGGCTCCCAAAAAGTCCCACACATGTGGTATCCCCATACTCAGGAGAAGCAGCAAAATGTATTTTGGGGTGCAATTCCACATATAACTATGGCATGTGTGAGCAATATATCATTTAGTGACAACTTTTTGAAGAAAAAAAAAAAATTATTTTTTTTTTTGTCTTTATTCAATCACTTGGGACTAAAAAAAAAAATATTCAATGGGCTCAACATGCCTCTCAGCAAATAGCTTGGGGTGTCTACTTTCCAAAATGGGGTCATTTGGGGGGGTTTTGTACTTCTCTGCCATTTTAGCACCTCAAGAAATGAAATAGGCAGTCATAAATTAAAAGCGGTGTAAATTCCAGAAAATGTACTCTAGTTTGTAGACGCTATAACTTTTGCGCAAACCAATAAATATACGCTTATTGGCATTTTTTTTACTAAAGACATGTGGCTGAATACATTTTGGCCCAAATGTTTGACTAAAATTGAGTTTATTAGATTTTTTTTATAACAAAAAGTAGAAAATCTCTTTTTTTTTCAAAATTTTCGCTCTTTTTCCGTTTATATCGCAAAAAATAAAAATCACAGAGGCAATCAAATACCATCAAAAGAAAGCTCTATTTGTGGGAAGAAAAGGACGCAAATTTCGTTTCGTTACAAAATTGCATGACCGCGCAATTACCAGTTAAAGTAGTGCAGTGCGAAATTGAAAAAAGACCTCTGGTCCTTAAGCTGACAATTGGTCCGGGGCTGAAGTGGTTAATAACAATCCTACTTAAGGAAGGTAAAGATCCAATGCAATGTGGAAGTTACAGGCCAATATCCCTTTTAAATACAGATCTAAAGCTTTTTTCAAAAATTCTTGCGACGCGGCTTCAGCAATACTTACCCTCCCTGATTAATCAAGATCAGGTAGGGTTCGTACAGATGCGGGAGGCACGAGACAATACGATTAGATCTTTGAACCTTATCCACGTAGCTAATACTAATAAAACTCCGTGTTTATTTTTGGGGACAGATGCAGAGAAAGCTTTTGACCGTATCAATTGGCATTTTATGTTCTCAGTATTAAAGCGGATAGGATTGGGAAATAATATGTTCCGATGGATCTCAAGTATCTATACCCAACCAACTGCTCAGGTAAAAGTGAATGGGGTCGTTTCCCAATTATTTAGGGTTAAGAATGGGACTAGACAGGGTTGCCCACTGTCCCCAATCCTGTTTGTACTGTCCTTAGAGCCCTTACTGTGTAAAATCAGTTCAAACCCAGATATAGGGGGCATATCAGTAGGGGGAAGGCAATATAAAACTTCGGCCTATGCGGACGATATGCTATTCTCATTAACTAACCCAATAGTTTCATTACCCAATCTTTTGAAAGAAATTGAGGCCTATGGTGCTCTATCAGACTTTAAGATTAACCTAACAAAATCCGAAGCTATGGGAGTAATGATTCCTAAAGAGATACTGAGAACATTGAAGTTAAGTTATAAAATTAAATGGTCAGATCAAGCTCTGAAATATCTGGGAACTCTTATCCCGTCAGATCTTTCAGGTACATATAAACTGAACTTCCCCCCATTATTACACAATGTGCAAAACCTTCTTGGAAAATGGCAGAAAGGACTCTTTTCATGGTTTGGGAGGTGCAATATTATTAAAATGAGCATCCTCCCGAAGTTTTTATATTTATTCCAGGCATTACCAATTGACATACCTAAGAACTATTTTAAGCAAATACAATCTTTAGTGACTAGATTTATATGGGCAAACAAACATCCAAGAATCAGCAGATCTTTATTGAATCTTCCCAAAAAATATGGAGGTTTAGCTTTACCAGATATTTATAAGTACTACCAGGCGGCACTTGTGAGCCGACTGATAGACTGGAGTAGACATGGGGAATGGAAGATGTGGCCGGGTTTAGAACAGGCGCAAAGCAAGGTGGTATTGCAAAGAGCCGCCTGGTGTTATAGAAAACTCCCGATTTCAGTAAAGGGACACCCATTGATAGGACCCACTTTGAAGATGAGTCATAGATTAATTGCAGAAGGCAAACTGTCGGCAATAGCCTCTCCCCTATTCCCAATACTGGGAAACCCACAGTTTGATCCAGGAATAAGAGATGGAAAATTTAGAGTATTAATAGAACAAGGGGCATTCCAAGCTTCACACTTTATGATAAATGGAACATGGCCTACGATACAGGCGATGACAATAGGATCTACAGCACTCCAATTAGATCGGTGGCGTGCAACACAGCTGAGACATTTTTTAAATACACTAAAGCCACTAGGTGGCTACGATCGCGCGCTAACAACATTTGAGAGGTATTGTAATGAAAGTGGGGCATTGCATCATACCTTGTCTAGGACGTATGTGCTATTAGTGACACCACCGGAAGATTTCAGATTGCCCTTCTTCAGGGAGTGGGAAAGAGACTTAGACCAAACATTCTCGGAGGAGCAATGTAATAAAATAATAGGCAATGTATTTGAATCTTCAACCTGTATAAGAACACAGGAGACCAACTTTAAGATTTTGTCGCGATGGTATCGTACCCCAGTATTACTGCACAGATGCTACCCGGAGATATCAGACAGGTGTTGGCGTTGCGGAGAAGAAAAGGGGACGTTAGTACATATTTTTTGGGCTTGTACTAGAATAAGGGATTTCTGGAAAGAAGTCTGGAGAATCTCTCAAAAATTTTGTGAACAAGAATTACCAGAAGACCCATCCCTTTTTCTACTACAAGATACGAGAAGCTCTATTAAAATATATAAGAAAACTGTTTTATGCCACCTTCTGAATGCAGCTAAATCTTGCATCCCACTTATGTGGAAGCAGACGCGACCACCATCAGTGGGAATATGGCTTAAAAAGGTGGAGCAGTTAAACTATATGGAGGACCTGGTATGGTCATCCCGACAGAAAAGATGGAGATACCTGGAAACATGGTCCGCATGGAATCTTTATATTAACTCAGAGGAGGGGAGAAAGCTTATAGATGTAAACCTGGACAACTGAAAATAGAGAGGAAAGTGGAGGGTACCTATGGGAGAGAGGCGGAGGGAGAGGGACGGGGGGGAGATGGAGGGAGAGAGGTAAACCCTCTCTAGATTCCCCCCCCCTCTTTATTCCCCCCCCCTTTTTTTTTTTTTTTTTTTAATTTATTTTTATAATTTTTTTTTTTATTTATTTATTTTATTTTTTTATTTTTTTTATTTATTTTTTTTGTATTATTGATTATGTTATTTTCTTTTCTGTGGGGAATAAAAAAAAAAAAAAAAAAAAAAACTTAATGGAACCAAAACAGAACTCCTTCTCCTAAATGCAAACTGGAAAACTAAATCTACAACACCATGGACTCCTTCCACCATCCTTGGACAGACCATCCCCCTAAGCATAAAAGCCAAAAGTCTCGGAGTCACCTTTGATTCAGAAATGTCAATGGATGCACAAATAGGATCAGTAGTCAGCGGATCCTACCACCTTCTACGCCTGCTACGTAGACTCATCCCCTTCATTCCAGAAAAGGACAAAGCCATAGTGGTAGGAACAATCATCAACTCTCGACTCGACTACGCAAACTCCCTCTACATAGGACTACCTAAATTCCAGATTGCACGACTACAAGTCGTTCAAAACACGGCAGCAAGACTAGTCACAGGAAAAAAAACATGGGAATCCATCTCCCCTTACCTAAGGACCCTCCATTGGCTAACCGTAAAGGACCGGATCACATTCAAGACCCTCTGCCTGACCCACAAATGCACACAAGGAGATGCTCCTCAATACTTATGCGAAAAAATACAACACTGCACCCCCAATCGCAACCTCCGATCTAACACTCAAAACCTCCTCCTCGTCCCCAAGTCCCGGTACAAGTCAAGGGGAGAGCGAAGATTTGCAGTCCAAGGACCACGGCTATGGAACGCTCTACCTACGAACATCCACTTGGAAAAAGACCATCGGGCCTTCAGGAAAAAACTCAAGACCCACCTCTTCTAAAAAGGAATCAACACAGGTCGGATTAAGCGCCTTGAGGCGATTCAGTTCGCAGTTGCAGCGCTATACAAATCATTCATTCATTCATAGCGTCAGTGTAGTGATGGTTGAATACCGTCTATTTGATTGTGTTACTGCCAGTTCAACGCCATTTTCTTCTGTGTGCGTTACTGACAGTTTAATGCCATAGAGTTCTGTGTACATTACTGAAAGTTTAACAGTATATAGTTTTGTGTGCATTAATGCCAGTTTAACGCCATATAGTTCTGTGTGCATTACGGCCAGTTTAACAGCATATCGTTTTTGTGTTCGTTACTGCCAGCTTAACGCCATATAGTTCTGTGTGCGTTATTGCCAATTTAACGCCATTTACTTTCGTGTGCGTTACTGCCAGTTTAACGCTATTTACTTCTGTGTGCTTTACTGCCAGTTTAGCACCATATAGTTCTGCGTGCGTTACTGCCAGCTTAACACCATATAGTTTTGTGTGCATTACTGCCAGTTTAACGCCATATAGTTCAGTCTGTGTTAATGCCAGTATAACGACATATAGTTCTGTGTGGCTTACTGCCAGTTTAACGCCATATAGTTCTGTGTGCATTACTGCCAGTTTAACACCATATAGTTTTGTGTGCATTACTGCCAGTTTAACGCCAAGTAGTTCAGTCTGTGTTAATGCAAGTTTAACGACATATAGTTCTGTGTGGGTTACTGCCAGTTTAACGCCACATAGTTTTGTGCGTTACTGCCAGTTTAACGCCATATAGTTCTGTGTGCGATACTGCCAGTTTAATGCCATATAGTTCTGTGTATGTTACTGCCAGTTTAACACCATGATGTTTTGTGTGTTACTGCCAGTTTAACGCCATACAGTTCTGTGTGCATTACTGCCAGTTTAACGCCATATCTTTTTTTGTGCTTTACTGCAAGTTTAACGCCATATAGTTCTGTGTGCGTTACTGTCAGTTTAACGCCATATAGTTCTGTCTGCGTTACTGCCAGTTTAACGCCATATAGTTCTGTAAGGGATACTGGCAGTTTAACGCCACATAGTTTTGTGTATTACTGCCAGTTTAACGCCATATAGTTCTGTGTGCGTTACTGCCAGTTTAAAGTCATATCAGCCCTCAAAAAATCCACTCGCCTGCTTGCATTTTGCGAGTGGATTTTGAGGTCTGGCGAGCTATTGGCTGCCTGGGAGCAGGGGGAGAGCACTGCTGGCAGCCTGGGTTGAATGGGAGTTCGTCCTTCCATTCAACCCATTGCTTGAATCGGAGTCCATCGATCTTGGAGGGGAAGAGAAAGGAGAGCCGCCCGGATGATCAGAGCGCAGGGAACAGCTATCATTTCACATTACAGTACTGTGTTCTCCGCTGCTTGCTGTCACATATAGCCCCTCCTCCTGGTCCCGGACTTTGATAGACAGATCAGCCGTCCAATCCTGGGATGAGTAATCTGTGAAGTTGAGAGGCGGGAACACCAATTAAAATGAAAGTTGAGATTGGTGTGTTCCATCATTAGGGTGGCTCTCCTGTTCTTCTCCTCCCCTGCACAGGTAGGACTGAGGCTGCATGGTGGACTGAGGCGGCATTAAGCACACAGGCTGCATGAGGGACACAGGCTGCTTGAGGGACAAAGGCTGCATGAGGGACACATGCTGCATGAGGGACTGAGGCTGCATGGTGGACTGAGGCTGCATGGTGGACACAGGCTGCATGAGGGACTGAGGCTGCATGATGGTCTGAGGCTGCATGAGGGACTGAGGCTGCATGAGGGACACAGACTGCATGAGGGACACAGGCTGCATGAGGGACACAGGCTGCATGAGGGACTCAGGCTGCATGAGGGACACAGGCAGCATGAGGGACTGAGGCTGCATGAGGGACACAGGCTGCATGAGGGACACATGATTCCTTTAGATCGCTCACGGCTTATGTTGATTGTGAATCTGTCTATTTCTTATTTGTTCCTGGTCTTATCATAGACTACTAACACAATAAAACTGTACGGACAGGATTGTACCTGTCTTCAAGTTATGTGATCACCTGTATTGTAACTTACATTCAATAAAACTTTTTGAATGGAAAAAAAAAAAAAAAGAAATGGCACGAGAGCCGCCTTCCCAGCACTTCATCTGCAAAAAAGTTTGCAGGAGTGCTGTTTAAATGATGGACGTTCCCGCCAAACTGGGGCGGATGCTGGTTAAGCCGAAATGCAAGACAGCTGGAGCAGGAGGCTGGCTTCACTTTGTGGGTGTGTAGTGGTTTGCGGACCAGTGGCGCGCATGCGTCAGTCCCGAATTTTACCTGCCGTCAACTGGGATCAGTTCAACAGATCAGTTGCGCGCGCAACCCGGACCATGCGTCAGTGCGCATGTGCGGGGAAGAGCGGAACTGATACATCGCAAGACGGAAGCCTCAATGTCTTCCGTTCACAGGGCGAGCCATCACACATGCGTAGTAGCAGTGGATGGGGAATCTGTCTCCGCTAGTAAGGCACTTAGTAAGTCCAACTTTGCAGAGTTTGGCGTTGAACATGATGACGCCAGTGTGCAGAACAAATAAAATAGGTAAGCTCCACTTGAAGCGCTTAGGCCTGCATAAAGACAGAAGAGCTCGCTAAGGGAAAAATGATCCAATTTTACTTTAAAGTGTAGCCTCTATGGAAGAAATGAATGAGATCCATTATAAAAATAAAAGTGACTGCTATATGGTTACGTTAATATAATACTCACTAGTAACCGAAAGAGAGTATAAGGAAGGATGTAAGAGATATACAAAGGTGAAACATGAAAAAAAAAAAAAAAAAAGGATTATTCACTCCCAGGTGTTGTCAATATATGGGAGAGCAAGGGGGTCGAAGATAGGTCCCTCCGGAACCACCACCGCTACGCCTCCGCCGTGGGGGGAGTAGGGCAGCAAAAAGTTGCCCGAGTCCCCCCAGTTGTTATCCATACCAGAGGGAGCCTTATCATCAACGACCCTCACCTTCCATAACATACCACAAATTTGAAGCAATAACTGAATTAATAAAGTAGTATAATAATAGTACCTACATAGAGAGTGGAAAATAAAAAATAAAAATCGGGGGATAGAACTGAAAATCCGTGTGACTCACTGTGGATATGACCCTCACATGTCCTAATGTACATAGCATCCATACATTCAACACTAAACAGATAAATAAAATATATACAAATAAATAGTAATCACATCAGAGATTAATTTGTGCTTAAAGATTTTTTGTCATCATACATATTTAACCTATATCCAAATACGTATAACAGGCAGTGTACATTTTCACTTTATTCCATCACATTTATGATAGGGCTGATGGATGTGTGTCTCAGGTTTATATTTGATTCACTCATCCGTTACAGAAAAGGGCGAAAACTTAATGAGTCATTAAGGCCTGGAGCTTGTGTGGCATTTAATTTAAAAATCCACCTAGCCTCTTGTTGTAGTAGCTTTTGATCAATATTCCCCCCTCTGGGGTCCTCATTGATTTTTTCCAGGGCTGTGAAACAAACCATTGAGGTGTCGTTTTTATGATATAGAGCTACATGCCTTCCTATTGGATAGGGATGAGCCGAACACCCCCCCGTTCGGCTCGCACCAGAACCCGCGAACGGACCTAAAGTCCGTGCGAGCTTTAGAACCCTATTAGTTATAATGGATGCGAACGTTCGAAATTAAAAGTGCTCATTTTAAAGGCTAATATGCATGTTAATGTCATAAAAAGTGTTTGGGGACCTGGGTCCTGCCCCAGGGGACATGTATCAATGCAAAATTTTTTTTTAAAAACGGCCGTTTTTTCAGGAGCAGTGATTTTAATAATGCTTAAATTGAAACAATAAAAGTGTAATATTCCTTTAAATTTCGTACCTGGGGGGTGTCTATAGTATGCATGTAAAGGGGTGCATGTTTCCCGTGTTTAGAACTGTCTCTGCGCAAAGTGTCATTTTTGAAAGTAAAAAAGCTATTTAAAATCACTCGCGGCTAATGTTAATTCACGGCTCCCGTAACACAGAGAACAGTGATTCATTGAAACTCATTCATAAAAAAAAGTCATTGATAAAAAATAAAAAAAATAAAAAAAATGAAAAAAAAAAAAAGCGTAGGGGTCCCCCCAAATTCAATAACCAGGCCCTTCAGGTCTGGGATGGATAATAAGGGGAACCCCAGCCAAAAAAAAAATGGCGTAGGGTCCCCCTCAAAATCCATACCAGACCCTTGAGGTCTGGTATGGATTTTAAGGGGAACCCTAGCCAAAAAAAATGGCGTGGGGTCCCCCTCAAAATCCATACCAGACCCTTATCCGAGCACGCAACCTGGCAGGCCGCAGGAAAAGAGGGGGGGACGAGAGCGGCCCCCCCTCTCGCCTGAACCGTACCAGGCCACATGCCCTCAACATTGGGAGGATGCTTTGGGGGTCTAAGACCCCTAAAGCACCTTGTCCCCATGTTGATGAGGACAAGGGCCTCTTCCCCACAACCCTGGCCGGTGGTTGTGGGGGTCTGCGGGCGGGGGGCTTATCGGAATCTGGAAGCCCCCTTTAACAAGGGGACCCCCAGATCCCGCCCCCCCCCCCTGTGTGAAATGGTAAGGGGGTACAAAAGTACCCCTACCATTTCACCAAAAAAGTGGCAAAAATTGTAAAAATGAAAGGATACAGTCTTTGACAATTCCTTTATTAAAATCTTCTTTCTTCTTTCTTCATCCTTCGGATTCTTCATCTTCTCCTTCCTTCATCTTCTTCCATCTTCTTCTTCCATTTTCTTCTTCCTCCGATCCGCTTCTTCTTGCGCTGGTCTTCTCGTCCTTCTCGTCCGGCATCTTCTTCCGTCGGCGTCGGCGTCGGTGTCAGTGTCGGTGTCTTCTTGGGCCGCTCCGCGCAATGGGAGGCTCCCGCTGTGTGAGGCTCCGCTCCATCTGACAGGTCTTTTAAAACGGAGGGCACCTGGTGACCCCGCCCCCCTCTGACGTCATGGGGAAAGCCATCATGGAATTCCCCATGACGTCCCTGTGCGTCAGAGGGGGCGGGGTCACCAGGTGCCTTCCATTATAAAAGACCTGTCAGACGGAGCGGAGCCTCACACAGCGGGAGCCTCCCATTGCGCGGAGCGGCCCAAGAAGAGACAGAGACACCGACACCGACGCCGACGGAAGAAGATGCCGGACGAGAAGGACGAGAAGACCAGCGCAAGAAGAAGCGGATCGGAGGAAGAAGAAAATGGAAGAAGAAGATGGAAGAAGATGAAGGAAGGAGAAGATGAAGAAACCGAAGGATGAAGAAAGAAGAAAGAAGATTTTAATAAAGGAATTGTCAAAGACTGTCTCCTGTCATTTTTACCATTTTTTGCCACTTTTTTGGTGAAATGGTAGGGGTACTTTTGTACCCCCTTACCATTTCACACAGGGGGGGGGCCGGGATCTGGGGGTCCCCTTGTTAAAGGGGGCTTCCAGATTCCGATAAGCCCCCCGCCCGCAGACCCCCACAACCACCGGCCAGGGTTGTGGGGAAGAGGCCCTTGTCCTCATCAACATGGGGACAAGGTGCTTTAGGGGTCTTAGACCCCCAAAGCATCCTCCCAATGTTGAGGGCATGTGGCCTGGTACGGTTCAGGCGAGAGGGGGGGGGCGCTCTCGTCCCCCCTCTTTTCCTGCGGCCTGCCAGGTTGCGTGCTCGGATAAGGGTCTGGTATGGATTTTGAGGGGGACCCCACGCCATTTTTTTTGGCTAGGGTTCCCCTTAAAATCCATACCAGACCTCAAGGGTCTGGTATGGATTTTGAGGGGGACCCTACACCATTTTTTTTTTGGCTGGGGTTCCCCTTAATATCCATCCCAGACCTGAAGGGCCTGGTTATTGAATTTGGGGGGACCCCTACGCTTTTTTTTTTTTGTTTTTTATTAATGAATGACAGCTCTCTGTGTTACAGGAGCCATCAATTCATTAGCCGCGAGTGATTTAAATAGCTTTCTTCCTGCAAAAATTACACTTTTTTGCAGGGAAAGTTCTAAGCACAGGAAACCTGCCCTCCTTCACAGGCCACCTATAGACACCCCCCAGATGTGATACTGCAATGCTGTTCTAACAGCATGCACACACATATCCCCAGAAATAAAGCACATATTGTTGTCAGCAGTCAGCAGCACACTGACACGCTGACACTGTCTGAAACATAATATGCGAGGCCGCCGGCGCGGCGGCCTCTTATACCGTGGGGCGTGTACTAAAGCCCCTGAGCTATAATTGGCTACAGGCATCCTGCCTGTAGCCAATTATGGCTCTCCTCGCTGCCGGCGCTGTGATTGGCCAAGCATGCGGGGTCACAGTGCATGCTTGGCCAATCATCAGCCAGCATTGCACTGCGCGGGCCGCAATGCATTGCGGGGCCGCTCGCATCACACGAATTTGATGCGAGCGGCCCCAATAGTTCTGGGCTCGCCGAGCGAGCGAACACCCGGTGCTCGATTCGAACATGGGTTCGAATCAAACACCGGGCTCATCCTTACTATTGGAGTATAAAGGAGATTCTTTCTGATATAATAAATGTGGTCATAAATTCTCCTCCAGAAGTTTCTAAACGTCTTGCCGACGTAGAATGCTCCACACCTACAAAAGGCTATGTATACTATTCCCTTAGTTTGACAGTTGGCTGAGAACTTTATATTATGCATATCTCCATTAGGGAGCTGAAAAGATGAACCCTCCAACACCCAATCGCAATAGTCACACTTGTGACATCTGGACATTCCTGGAGGATCCGTACCCAATTCCAGGTGTCCCTGGAAGTGGGTATGTACTAGCCGGTCCTTCAACTTTTGGCATTTTTTGTAAGTGATTTGGGGGGTCTCTCCAACATATTTGTTTACTATTCTGTCTCCCGTTAACAAATGCCAATGTTTGCCTATGATCTTTCGTATGTCCTCATGGTTGTTAGAATATGTAGTAATGACTCGTGTCACATTTTGTTGACCCTTGTTATGTTGTTCTCCAAATAGTAGATCAATTCTCTTTTTGTCTATTGCCTTCTTGAAGGCCTTTTTCAGGATAGTTCTGCTATAGCCCCTGATTAGTAGGCGTTCTCTTAATAGGTTGGCTTCTGATCTAAAAGTAGCTTCTGAGGAACAGTTTCTTCTTAACCGTAGGTATTGGGAATATGGGATGCTCCTAATTAACGACTGGGGATGTGAGCTACTTGCGTGGAGGACCGTGTTGCCTGCAGTTTTCTTCCTGTATAGGGAGGTAGTGATATACCCATCCTCATGTTTAATTATGGTCAAGTCAAGAAAGGGCAGGGTCCCCAGACTGTACTCCATTGTAAACTTTAGGTTAAAATCCTTAACGGATAATACTTCCATGAACTTATGAAGATCCTCCAAGCTCGCATTCCATACTAGAAAGATGTCATCGATATATCTGTGCCAGCATAATATGCTGGCCAGATATATCGATACATCAGGATTGGAAAAGAGGGAACGTTCCCACCCCCCCAGGTACAAGTTGGCGTAGGATGGGGCACAGCATGTCCCCATCGCTACGCCTTGCACCTGGAGGTAGTGGGAACCGTCAAAGGAAAAAACATTCTTTGTGAGAATATGTGTCAGCAGCTCTAGAACAAATAGATTGTAGGGTCTCAGTATTGGGTCACTCTCATCGAAAAAGCTTTGGATTACTTTTATTCCCAAAGTATGTGGAATACTACAGTAGAGGGCTTCTATATCAATAGCAACCAAATAGCAGTTAGGGGGAACCTTTTTGTTATGTAGGACCCTTAATAGTGCTAGGGTGTCCTGTAAGTGTGAAGGGAGCTGTATAACATATGGGCGCAAAAATGCATCAACTAGTCTGCTGCCTTTTTCTGTTTTTGCCCCTATCCCCGATATAATTGGACGGAGGTTTGTTGATATTTTTATGGGTTTTGGGGAGTGAATAAAAGGACGGGACCCTGGGAAACGCAGTTTTCAAAGCCTCAAAGACATCTTTATCAATTAACCTTTGTTGAAGGCCTGTGTAATTAGAATTTCATAATCCCCGTTAAAGGATACTATGTTTTCGAAAGGGATAACTTTATACCATTCCTCATTGGATAAGATATCTAAGCACATTTGTCTATATTGCCCTGTGTCCATTACTACTACATTTCCCCCTTTATCCGCCATTTTTATGGTGATATCTTTGTTTTCCTGAAGTTGGCACACTGCAAGTGATTGTTGGGAAGTGAGATTTCAAATTTTATGTGACCTAAAATCCAATTTTTTAATTTCACTTGTTACCTGTTGTAAAAAGGTCCAAATGCTTGGATTCGTTTTAAGAGATGGAAAGTTAGTAGATTTATTTAGAAACTTAGGTATCTCCTTGGGTGGAATTGCTCGAGGGGGAACCCCTGCAGTCGGCAGGGGAACCTCTTCAGCAGGACCACCCTGAGATCCCTCGCTTTCGTCCAGAAGGTCCATAAGGTCTTTTAGAGCCATGAAGTCCCTGACCGTGAATCCCTTCCATTTCTCACGTTCAACATATTCCTGTTTTTTCTTCTTCCTCTCCCCATCAAACATATATTTGTAGGTGAGCCGTCGGGCAAAAAGATTGAGGTCTTTGACAACCTCAAAACTATCTGTGTAAGATGAAGGGCAGAAACTTAGGCCCAGACCTAAGACCTCAAATTCTGTTGGTGATAGAGGTCTCGATGATAGATTTATCACCTGTAATTGCTCCTCTATCTGTCCCTGTATGCAAATTTCTCCAGGCTTTGTGAGGTGGTTGTGCGGTTGGGAGGGTCCTGTGTGGGGGGGAATAACTGAAAAACCTTATCCTTGATACTTTTGGAGATGGCCCCTCCATTTCTAATAAATCAATAATTGTAAAAAATATTTAGTACGGAATATCCGTTTCTGTTCAGGTGCCGCGATAGTCCGTCAGGTTGGCTAAACCCCCTCTTGTTCCTTTTTTTTGTATTTTCACTAGGACGAGGTACCACCCATAGCTTATTTCTTTAGTTCTATATAGTTCTGTGTGCGTTACTGCCAGTTTAACGCCATATAGTTCTGTGTGCGTTACTGCCAGTTTAATGCCATATAGTTCTGTGTGCGTTACTGCCAGGTTACTGCCATATAGTTTTGTGCATTACAGCCAGTTTAACGCCATTTACTTCTGTGTAACATTACTGCCAGTTTAACGCCATATAGTTCTGTGTGTGTTACTGTCAGTTAAACGCAATATAGTTCTGTCTGTGTTACTGCCAGTTTAATGCCATATAGTTCTGTGTGGGATACTACCAGTTTAACGCCACATAGTATTGTGTGTTACTGCCAGTTTAACGCCATATAGTTCGGTGTGCGTTACTGCCAGTTTAACGCAATTTACTTCTGTGTGGGTTACTGCCAGTTTAATGCCATATAGTTCTGTGTGCATTACTGCCAGTTTAACACCATATAGTACTGTGTACGTTACTGCCAGTTTAACGCCATATAGTTTTGTGTGTGTTACTGACAGTTTAACACCATATAGTTATGTGTGCGTTACTGCCACTTTAACTCCATATAGTTCTGTGTGCGTTACTGCCAGTTTAACGCCATATAGTTTTGTGCGTTACTGCCAGTTTAAAGCCATTTACTTCTGTGTAACATTACTGCCAGTTTAACGCCATATAGTTCTGTGTGCGTTACTGTCAATTTAACGCTATATAGTTCTGTCTGTGTTACTGCCAGTTTAACGCCATATAGTTCTGTGTGGGATACTGCCAGTTTAACGCCACATAGTTTTGTGTGTTACTGCCAGTTTAACACCATATAGTTCGGTGTGCGTTACTGCCAGTTTACTGTCATATAGTTTTGTGGGTTACTGAAAGTTTAATGCCATATAGTTCTGTGTGCATTACTGCCAGTTTAACGCCATATAGTTTTGTGTGCGTTAATGCCAGTTTAACGACATATAGTTCTGTGTGGGTTACTGCCAGTTTAACACCATATAGTTCTGTGTGTGTTACTGCCAGTTTAATGCCATATAGTTCTGTGTGCATTACTGCCAGGTTACTGCCATATAGTTTTGTGCGTTACTGCCAGTTTAACTCCATTTACTTCTGTGTAACATTACTGCCAGTTTAACGCCATATAGTTCTGTGTGCGTTACTGTCAGTTTAACACCATATAGTTCTGTCTGTGTTACTGCCAGTGTAACGCCATATAGTTCTGTGTGCATTACTGCCAATTTAACACCATATAATTTTGAGTGCGTTACTGTCAGTTTAATGTTATATAGTTCTGTCTGCGTTACTGCCAGTTTAAAGCGGGAGTAAACCCGCTGACATTTTTTTTTTTTTTTTACACCTGTAAGGGAAAAGGCATAATGAGCTAGTATGCACCGCATACTAGCTCATTATGAAATACTTACCTTAGAACGAGGCGTCGGTAACTCACCTGGTCCACGCCGAGGTCGCTGACATGTTGCCTCGGCGTGTCTTCCGGGTATCGCGACTCCAGCGCTGTGAGTGGCTGGAGCCGCGATGTCGTCACTCCCGCGCATGCGCACGGGAGACTTCGTCCCGGCAGGGTTCGTATTCTGCCGGCCTTTCAGACGAGAATCCCCCGTGCGCATGCGCCGCTGCAGTCAGCGGCGTATTGCACGGGGAATATCTCCTAAACCGTAAAGGTTTAGGAGATATTTTTTGTACCTACAGGTAAGCCTCATTACAGGCTTACCTGTAGGTGAAAGTGGAAAATTTGACTTTACTTCCACTTTAATGCCATATAGTTCTGTGTGCGTTACTGTCAGTTTAACGCCATATAGTTCTGTTCGCGTTACTGCCAGTTTAACACCATATAGTTTTGTTTGTGTTACTGCCAGTTTAACGCCATATAGTTCTGTTTGGGTTATTGCCAGGTCAACGCCACATAGTTATGTGCGTTACTGCCAGTTTAACGCCATATAAATCTGTGTGCGTTACTGCCAGTTTAACGCCACATAGTTTTGTGTACATTAATGCCAGTTTAACGTCATATAATTCTGTGTACATTGCTGCCAGTTTAACGCCATAATGTTTTGTGTGTTACTGCCAGTTTAACGCCATTTACTTCTGTGTGCGTTACTGCCAGTATAACACCATATAGTTCTGTGTGTGTTACTGCCAGTTTAACACCATATAGTTTGTTGAACATTACTGCCAGTTTAACGCCATATAGTTGTGTGTGCATTACTGCCAGTTTAACGCCATATAGTTGTGTGTGCTTTACTGACAGTTTAACGCCATATAGTTCTGTGTGCGTTACTGTCAGTTTAACGCCATATAGTGTTTTGTGCATTACTGCCAGTTTAACGCCATATAGTTCTGTGTGCGCTACTGCCAGTTTAACACCATATAGTTCTGTGTGCGTTACTGCCAGTTTAACGCCATATAGTGTTTTGTGCATTACTGCCAGTTTAACGCCATATAGTTCTGTGTGCGTTACTGCCAGTTTAACACCATATAGTTCTGTGTACGTTACTGGCAGGTTACTGCCATATAGTTTTGTGCATTACTGCCAGTTTAACGCCATTTACTTCTGTGTAACATTACTGCCAGTTTAACATCATATAGTTCTGTGTGCGTTACTGTCAGTTTAACGCCATATAGTTCTGTGTGCGTTACTGTCAGTTTAACGCCCTATAGTTCTGTCTGTGTTACTGCCAGTTTAACGCCATATAGTTCTGTGTGGAATACTGCCAGTTTAACGTCACATAGTTTTGTGTGTTACTGCCAGTTTAACACCATATAGTTCTGTGTGCGTTACTGCCACTTTAACGCTATATAGTTTTTTGTGCGTTACTGCCAGTTTAACGCCATATAGTTTTGTGTGCGTTACTGCCAGTTTAATGCCATATAGTTTTGTGTGCGTTACTGCCAGTTTAACGCCATATAGTTCTGTGTGCGTTACTGCCAGTTTAACGCCATATAGTTCTGTGTGTGTTACTGCCAGTTTAACGCCATATAGTTCTGCGTGCGTTACTGCCAAGTTACTGCCATATAGTTTTGTGCGTTACTGCCAGTTTAACACCATTTACTTCTGTGTAGCATTACGGCCAGTTTAACGCCATATAGTTCTGTCTGTGTTACTGCCAGTTTAACAACATACAGTTCTGTGTGTGTTACTGCCAGTTCAATGCCACATAGTTATGTGCGTTACTGCCAGTTTAACACCATATAAATCTGTGTGCGTTACTGCCAGTTTAACGCCACATAGTTTTGTGTACATTAATGCCAGTTTAACGTCATATAATTCTGTGTACGTTGCTGCCAGTTTAACGCCATAATGTTTTGTGTGTTACTGCCAGTTTAACGCCATTTACTTCTGTGTGCGTTACTGCCAGCATAACACCATATAGTTCTGTGTGCGTTACTGCCAGTTTAACACCATATAGTTTGTTGAACATTACTGCCAGTTTAACGCCATATAGTTGTGTGTGCATTACTGCCAGTTTAACGCCATATAGTTGTGTGTGCTTTACTGACAGTTTAACGCCATATAGTTCTGTGTGCGTTACTGTCAGTTTAACGCCATATAGTGTTTTGTGCATTACTGCCAGTTTAACGCCATATAGTTCTGTGTGCGTTACTGCCAGTTTAACACCATATAGTTCTGTGTGCGTTACTGCCAGTTTAACGCCATATAGTGTTTTGTGCATTACTGCCAGTTTAACGCCATATAGTTCTGTGTGCGTTACTGCCAGTTTAACACCATATAGTTCTGTGTACGTTACTGGCAGGTTACTGCCATATAGTTTTGTGCATTACTGCCAGTTTAACGCCATTTACTTCTGTGTAACATTACTGCCAGTTTAACATCATATAGTTCTGTGTGCGTTACTGTCAGTTTAACGCCATATAGTTCTGTGTGCGTTACTGTCAGTTTAACGCCCTATAGTTCTGTCTGTGTTACTGCCAGTTTAACGCCATATAGTTCTGTGTGGAATACTGCCAGTTTAACGTCACATAGTTTTGTGTGTTACTGCCAGTTTAACACCATATAGTTCTGTGTGCGTTACTGCCACTTTAACGCTATATAGTTTTTTGTGCGTTACTGCCAGTTTAATGCCATATAGTTTTGTGTGCGTTACTGCCAGTTTAACGCCATATAGTTCTGTGTGCGTTACTGCCAGTTTAACGCCATATAGTTCTGTGTGTGTTACTGCCAGTTTACTTCCATATAGTTTTGTGCGTTACTGACAGTTTAACACCATTTACTTCTGTGTAGCATTACGGCCAGTTTAACGCCATATAGTTCTGTATGTGTTACTGCCAGTTTAACAACATACAGTTCTGTGTGTGTTACTGCCAGTTTAACGCCATATAGTTCTGTGTGCGTTACTGCCAGTTTACTTCCATATAGTTTTGTGCGTTACTGCCAGTTTAACACAATTTACTTCTGTGTGCATTACTGCCAGTTTAACGCCATATAGTTCTGTATGTGTTACTGTCAGTTTAACGCTATATAGTTCTGTCTGCATTACTGTCAGTTTAACGCCATATAGTTCTGTGTGCGTTACTGCCAGTTTAACGCCATATAGTTTTGTGTGCGTTACTGTGAGTTTAACGCCATATGGTTTTGTGTGCGTTACTGCGAGTTTAACGCCATATGGTTTTGTGTGCGTTACTGCCAGTTTAACGCCATATAGTTCTGTGTGCGTTACTGCCAGTTTAACGCCATATAGTTCTGTGTGTGTTACTGCCAGTTTAACGCCATATAGTTCTGTGTGTGTTACTGCCATGTTACTGCCATATAGTTTTTTGCGTTGCTGCCAGTTTAACGCCATTTACTTCTGTGTAACATTACTGACAGTTTAACACCATATAGTTCTGTCTGTGTTACTGCCAGTTTAACACCATATAGTTCTGTGTGGGATACTGCCAGTTTAACGCCACATAGTTTTGTGTGTTACTGCCCGTTTAACGCCATATAGTTCGGTGTGCGTTACTGCCAGTTTACTACCATATAGTTTTGTGCGTTACTGCCAGTTTAACGCCATTTTTCCTCTGTGTGGGTTACTGCCAGTTTAATGCCATATAGTTCTGTGTGCATTACTGCCAGTTTAACACCATATAGTTTTGTGTGCGTTAATGCTAGTTTAACAACATATAGTTCTGTGTGGGTTACTGCCAGTTTAACGCCACATAGTTTTGTGCATTACTGCCAGTTTAATGCCATATAGTTCTGTGTGCGTTACTGCCAGTTTAACGCCGTATAGTTCTGTGTACATTGCTGCCAGTTTTACGCTATATCGTTTTTTGTGCATTACTGCAAGTTTAACGCCTTATAGTTTTGTGTGCGTTACTGCCAGTTTAACGCCATATAGTTCTGTGTGTGTTACTGCCAGTTTAACGCCATATAGTTCTGTGTGCGTTACTGCCAGTTTACTTCCATATAGTTTTGTGCGTTATTGCCAGTTTAACACAATTTACTTCTGTGTGCATTACTGCCAGTTTAACGCCATATAGTTCTATGTGCGTTACTGTCAGTTTAACACCATATCGTTTTGTGTGGGTTACTGCCAGTTTAACGCCACATAGTTTTATGTGTTACTGCCAGTTTAACACAATTTACTTCTGTGTGCATTGCTGCCAGTTTAATGCCATATAGTTCTGTGTGCGTTACTGTCAGTTTAACGCCACATAGTTCTGTTTTGGTTACTGCAAGTTTAACGCCACATAGTTTTGTGCGCGTTAATGCCAGTTTAACGCCACATAGTTTTATGTGCATTACTGCCAGTTTAACGCCATATAATTCTGTGTCCGTTACTGCCAGTTTAACGCCATAATGTTTTGTGTGTTACTGCCAGTTTAAAGACATTTACTTCTGGGTGCGTTACTGCCAGTATAAAACCATATAGTTCTGTGTGCGTTACTGCCAGTTTAACGCCATATAGTTTTGTGTGCGTTACTGCCAGTTTGACGCCATATAGTTTTTGTTCATTACTGCCAGTTTAACGCTATATTGTTCTGTCTGCGTTACAGTCAGTTTAACGCCATATAGTTCTGTGTGGGTTACTGCCAGTTTTACGCCACATAGTTTTGTCCGTTAATGCCAGTTTAACGCCATATAGTTCTGTGTGCGTTACTGACAGTTTAACACCACATAGTTTTGTGTGCTTTACTGCCAGCTTAACGCCATATAATTATGTGTACATTACTGCCAGTTTAACACCATAATGTTATGTGCATTACTGCCAGTTGAACACTATTTACTTATGTGTGCATTACTGCCAGTTTAACGCCGTATAATTCTGTGTGTGTTACTGCCAGTTTAACACCATATTGTTTTGTGTGCACTACTGACAGTTTAATGCCATAAAGCTCTGTGAGCGTTACTGCCAGTTCGATGCCATATAGTTCTGTGTGCATTACTGCCAGTTTACTGTCATATATTTTTGTGCATTACTGCCAGTTTAATGCCATTTACTTCTGTGTGCATTACTGACAGTTTAACGCCATATAGTTCTGTGTGTGTTACTGCCAGTTTAACGCCATATTGTTTTGTGTGCGTTATTGCACGTTTAACATCATATAGTTTTGTGCCTCACTGCCAGTTTTAAGCAAATTTACTTTTGTGTGCGCTACTGCCAGTTTAACGCCATATAGTTCTGTGTGTCACTTTACACTTGGCGCATTATATTGCAGTATATTATAGTGTATCCGTGTAGTGTGAGTACTCAAATTAAATTGCACCAAACAACTCTTTACATTGATTAAAGTGCATCAAGTACATCTTTCAACTTCTTATTTATATTTGCTTATAAGCACGGCCCCCTCTCTCCCAACAATGTCTGGGAGGACAACAAGGAGAGGCCGACGTTCCCTTGGCACTGTAAGGGGGCCAGCAACAAATGTGTCCACAGGCAAAGGTGGACATAGTGGTCAGTCCTCAGGCAGGGCATCATTTCCTCTCTTTAGTGAGTTTGCCCTGGCTATCCAGCCACAGCATGCAGAGGAGGTGGTGGACTGCCTTACTAAACCTTAATTCGCCTCCTCATCCTCTGTCACGCAAGCAGAGAAAAGTGTGCAGTCCCCTGCAGTTGCCAGAGTGGATAAACCTGCCTCTTTATCCACATCTTTTCCTGCCATAGCCCCAACATCAGCCATTGAAGAGTCAGGTGAGTTATTTGACCACAGCATCAGCCACTTTTCCTTGATGATGCCCAGCCATTACTGGATTCAGATGTTGGGTCTGAGGTTGAGGATGACAGGAACATTAGCCTAGAGAGAGGGAGGAACACTGGTAGACAAATTGGCATTCATGTTCCCCAAGCGTCAGTGTATTGCCAAGTTGCCTCCAGTGGTAATGATGAAGATGAAGGAGATGGAGATGATGATGATGACGAGGTCACTGATGCGACTTGGGTGCCAGATAGAGCAGAGGAGGGAACTGAAGGGGAGGTGGCACAACCCCAAGGAGGCCAACATCAAGAAAGAGTAGAGAGAAGCCACCCTATTCTATCACATTCTGCAGCTGTTATCTTCTGGCCCACTCCCCAAAGCTCAGCTGTCTTGGCCTTTTTAAGCACGTATGCAGCAGATCGCACTGTTGCTATCTGCAAACTGTGTCTCAGGCACATCAAACGTGGCAAAAACACCAAACATTTGGGTACCACATGCTTAACAAGCCATTTAACATCCAACCACTCAGCCCAGTGGCAAGAGCACCTAAAAGCTACACAAAAGGGGGCAACAATTTGTCCCTCTTCCTCCTCTTTACCCACTTCAGTCTGCCTCTGCTATACCAAGCCATTACCTCTCAGCAGCCTCCACTGACAGGGGTGATGGTATAGCACAGGGTGTCCCAGGTCCTAGCAGCACATCAGCCAGCAGCAGACCACCAGCTGTAGACTGTAGCCAGCAAATTTCTCTGCCCCATCTGCTGCAGTGGAAAAAAATACAGTCCCTGACACCCACATGCCCAATGTCTAAATGCAAGCTTGTCAAAACTGTTGGCTCTCCAACTTCTGCATATCAACCTGGTGTATTCTGCCACCTTCCGTGAATTCACACAATGTGCTGTACAACAATGGCAGGTTTCCAGTCGCTAATACTTTTCACGTGAGGCCGTTCCATCTCTCTACCATCATGTGGAAGGGAATGTTCTGGCATCATTGGCAAGGCAGTCAGCCATAAAATCAACCTTACTGCTGACACGTGGTCCAGCAAGCATGGGCAGGGACAATATATTTAGTTCATAGCACACTGGGTAACACTGTTTGCAACTCAAAAGGATGCAGGACAGGGCTCGGTGCTGCAGCTTGTTGTGCCTCCATGTCTCCATACAGGTGGTGGTGAAGATGCCAGACCTGTGAGCTCTACACCCTCCTCCTCCTCCTCCGCCACCTCCATGCCCTCCTCTGCATTATTGTCCTATGAACATCAGGTACCCTTAAGCATTCAAAGGGCTATTTCCAGAGTCAGGCTAATAGTTGCCATGCAGTGCTTTAGCTGGTGTGTTTAGGGGACAGGTCCAGACCATGCCAGCTGGAGCCAGGAATGGTGGTGTGCGATAGTGGCTCAAACCTCCTGTCCGCCCTTAGACAGGGAAAGTTGACACATGTTTCATGCCTGGCACATGTCCTCAATTTGGTGGTGCAGTTTTTGCTACATATGTACCCAGGGTTGCAAGATGTGCTAAAGCTGGACAGAAGAGTCTGTAGCCATTTCAGGTGGTCATACACAGCCAGTGCTCGGTTGGCTGAAATTCAACGGGAAATCTGCCTGCCCATAAACCGCCTGATTTGTGACATGCCCACCAGGTGGAACTCGACTTTGTCAATGCTGCAGCAGCTATACATGCAGCAGAGGGCCCTCAATGAGTACCTGTGCGAATACGGCACAACGACAGGCTTAGGCTGCCTCGGCTTTTTTGTTCCCACGCCAATGGCTGATCATTAAGAATGAGTGCAGTGTATTGTCACTATTTGAGGAGGCCACAAGGATGGTGAGCCGTGACAGTGCATGCATCAGTGACACAATCCCTGTTGTGTTCCTGCATGGCATTATGGAGAGGGCACTGGAGGCAGAGCAGCAGGAGGAAGAGGAGGAATTCTTTCCTCTCAAGGCCCACCTTATCCAGACACCTTCATTCCTATGTCACAGAACACACAGGAGGAGAGAAGGGAGGAGGATTAGGAGGAGGATTATAGCACTTTCATAGGCTTCGAATAAGAGGAAGACATGCATCAATCTGTAAGCAATGGCTTTCGAACCCCAGGACCCTTGGGAGTACTATGTGGCTGGGAGGAGGAAGTTCCGGATGCTGTCATCCTGAGTGACCCAGAGGAGTCTGCTTCTCAAGCCTCTGCAAATTTGAGGCACATGGGCAACCTCAGCCTGCGAAAGGACCCAAGAATACATGGCATAAATGAGAAGGATGATTACTGGTTGGCAACCCACCTTGACCACCATTATAAGGGGAAGATCTCAGAATGCATCCCATCCCCACAGAGAGCGCAGAAGATAAAATCTCTTAAGGACACGAAGTGTGTATGGGGGCTTACTCTAGTAGGTTACAGTGTCGTGGAAAACATTGTTTTGAGTATTCTGTTGGTCAAGAGAGGAGCATTGGAGAAGGCGTCTGCCTAAGTGAGGCATTTCAGAATTTTTTTAGTCCTCGCCGCCCAGGGCTGTCAGCTTCCGCATCCCATAAGCAGCTTCTGCATCACACCTTGGGGCCAAAACAGAGATGGAGAGCTTTCCGGCTGACAATCCACTGTCTTACTGGGTCATGAAAATAGACCACTTGCCCAGTATGCTATTGAGTTGTTGGGCTGCCCTGCATCCAGCATGCTTTCAGAACGGGCATTTAGTGCAGCAGGAGGTTTTGTTACTGATCATAGAACGCGTCTTTCCACAGACCCCGTAGACCAATTGACTTTTATAAAAATGAATCAGTCCTGGATTACCAGTCTTTTTGGCATGTGGAATCTCTGCAGGACTTCGAGGCTACCTAGCTTTGAGGGTGTTCAATCATTTCATCTGGAAGAATGTTTTTGGTATAGGTTTCATGGCCACAATTAACACCCAAAGAACAATTTTTTCAGCACTTGTTTGACAGGTGCATATCATTGCAATTTTTTTTTGGCTTCATCAAGAGTACCTCTTTAGGGTTATGGTGGGAAGTCACCCCCAACACCCAAAAAGTAATTTTTATGCACCTATTTGACAGGTGCATATCATTGCAATTTTTTACAGCAAGGCCAGTTCTTGCTTTCATTAACCACTTACCGACCGCTCACTGTATATATATGTAATTTTTTGAAGAGGGATATCTCGGTAACAGCAGCAGCTGCTGCCACAACCTAGGTATCCCTCTTTACAGTGAGCGGTTCGGTTTCCGATAATGGTGGTCTCTGTGGCGAGTTCGCCGCAAGATCACCGTTATCGGCGGCGGGAGAGATGCCCCCCCTCCCACCGCTCTCCCGCGCCGGAGCCGTCGGCAGCGGCGGAGGCGATCGGGTCCTTTCAGTGCCTGGGTATAGAGACGAGTGAGGCTAAGATGGCCGCCACCCGTCTCTATACCATAGCAGGGCGGAAGCAACGTCAAAACGTCACTTATGCCCATACGTCTTAAAAGGCACAATTTCCAAATGTAATTTTTTTAAATTACATTTTTTTTTTTTTGCATTTAAGTCCAAATATGAGATCTGAGGACTTTTTGACCCCAGATCTCATATTTAAGAGGACCTGTCATGCTTTTTTCTATTACAAGGGATGTTTACATTCCTTGTAATAGGAATAAAAGTGATCCATTTTTATTTTTAAAACAGTCTAAAAATAATAAATTCAAGTAAAATAAATAAGAAAAACAAAAAATATTTTTTTTAAAACACCCCGTCCTGACGAGCTTGCGCGCAGAAACGAACGCATACATGAGTAGCTCCCGCATATGAAAACAGTAGTCAAACCACACATGTGATGTATTACCGTGATCGGTAGAGCGAGAGCAATAATTCTAGCCATAGACCTCCTCTGTAACTCAAAAAATGCAACCTGTATCATTTTTTAAATGTCGCTTATGGAGATTTTTGAGGGTAAAAGTTTGACGCCATTCCACGAGCGGCTGCAATTTTGAAGCAGGACATGTTGGGTATCAATTTACTCAGCGTAACATTATCTTTCACAATACAAAAGAAATTTGGGCTAATTTTACGCTTTTTTTTTTATTCAAAAAAGTTACTTTTTTCCAAAAAAAGTGCCCTTGTAAGACCGCTGCGCAAATATGGTGTGAAAAAAGTATTGAAATGACCGCCATTTTATTCTCTAGGGTGTTAGAAAAAAAACAATATATAATGTTTGGGGGTTCTAAGTCATTTTCTAGCAAAAAAAACTGTTTTAAACATGTAAACACCTAAAAAGTGGTTAAGAGTACCTCTATAGGGTTACAGTGGAAAGGCGCCTCTGACACCCAAAGACCGATTTTTATGCACCTGTTTGACAGGTGCATATCATTGCAATTTTTACAGCAAGGCCAATTCTTGCTTTCATCAAGAGTACCTTTATAGGGTTACTGTGGGAAGGCACCACCGACACCCAAAGACCAATTTTTTTGCACCTGTTTGACAGGTGCATATCATTGCAATTTTTTACAGCAAGGCCAATTCTTGCTTTCATCAAGAGTACCTCTATAGGGTTACGGTGGGTGGGCGCCACCGACACCCAAAGACCAATTCTGCACAAAGTCAAAGTGAATGTATTCAAAAAATCTCTAATCTTGTTCCCATTACACTACATTGTGGCCTCATCATACACACTGGCTCCCCAGCTGTTGTTGAGCAAAATAAATGCAGCTTGCCTTTTTGGCTTTATAAATGCAATTATTGCTGCAGCAGATTCTAGACATGGTACAGATCTGCCACTTTAATGGTAGACTAAGGGGACCCGCCCCCTTCCTCCCCACCCCGAGGCACTATATGGGAAGGAATTTTTCATTTTTAGGCTTTCACTTTAAAAATCAAAAAATCACTGCTCATTTAAAAATGAAGTTTTTCACAAACTTTTTTTTATTGATACATGTCCCCCAGGGCAGGACCTGGCCCCCTATAACCATTGTATGCCCAATTACTTGCATATAAGCCTTCAAAATGGGAAATTTAGATTTGTGACGTTCGGGTCCCATTGACTTTAATGGGGTTCGTTATTCAGGTCCGAATTTTTGCGGTGTTCGAAAGTTCTGGTGCAAACCGAACAGGGGTCCGTTTGGCCCATCCCTAATCACTGGTATTATCTCCAAACCTACTCCATCCCTAGCCATCCTAAGTATAAGAATAGAATCCTCCCGACACTAGTTCAGAACCCTAATTATTCATATTCTGTTTGCAGCCAGATTACTTATAATGCGCAAATGGAGAAGCTCCTTAATCCCTAACATCTCGGATGTTAAAATCCAACTGAATCTAATTCAAGAATATGAATTCACCTCTGCCTTACAAAACAACAACCTTGCAAAATACACCAACTCCAGGAAGCCTTGGCTGAACATCCAAGGGTGATCGAGGGTCATATTTTCCACCTTTTTCTTTCTTTTTATAATTCATACTCTGCAATCTTTTGCGACTGAGTTTTGTTCAGACTGAATTAACAGACTGTATCCTATTGTTCGTTCATGTATGTACACATGTTATCTACAGTACAATAATGTGTTTCTTTCCCTGAAAATGGAAATCCTAATGAAAATCATTTTGGAAAAAAAACTGCCATTGGTTTTAATCTCTACCTATGTGTTTTACTTCAAAAGGGACAGTTTGTTTGTGAGTAGACAGCTACATTTCAAAAATACAATGTCAAATTAACAAGGGACACCAACACCAACCAACCTCTTTGAGGTTAATAAATACAAGATAATCATGGTGTTGTGGTAACTTGACACACAAAACGACAAAAAATACTATGGAGATCACTATAAAAAAATAAAAAAAGTAGATCACTATAAAAAAAAAATAGAGATTATTCTGGAGATCTTGTGAAAAAAACAAAAAAAACCCAAAGCTTATTCAGGAGATCACAAGAAATAATAAGAAATCCGTTTGTCAGAACTGTGTGTGAATATCAGCAGCAAAGCAACTTCATTGTTCTAGCATTATAAAGAAGAAGAGAATGCGCTGCACTGAAGGATTAAAAAATTTGCAGCCTAACGAATGTCTAGTTTTACAAGGCCGAGAGCTTTCGTCTCGTACTTGAATCTGAGCATGCGTGGACTTTTGTGCATCGGACTTGTGTACACACGCTCAGAAAATTTGAGAACCTGCTCTCAAACATTTGTGAGCGGAAATTCTGACAGCAAATGTCTGATGGAGCATATACACGGTCGGACTTTCCGACAACAAGCTCACATCGAACATTTCCTGTCGGAAATTCTGATCCTCTGTACGAGGCATCACACTGGTGTTTATAATTAATTTATGGATGCAATTCATTGCTATTATTTTTTATGTTATGTATGTTAATATGCCAAATTGAATTCTACTTGCACTTGTCATAGCGCTGCACTTTTTTTATCTTAGTTTGTTTATATACACTTAGTATCAAGGGTATAGTGCACAGCAGCTTATTTTTGGTTTGAGCGCAGATATCTTATTTTTCTTTTTGATACATATACCTGTCTGAGGGTCTAGGGTGTGGTGGTAAATCACGGATCAAAGGATCCCAAGGACCTCGACCAGTGGTCTCTGGTAAATATCAGAGTGTCCATTGAAAAAGAAAAGAGAGGGATACGGAAGAGCCCTTATAATGTAGTAGATTCATTCAAAAATAAGGATAAAATCCTGCTATTATAAAAGGAAAAAAAAATCAAAATAGACTTACTGTTGAGGCTGCGGTCACCCAGGAATCGGGGAACATGTGGCCTTCCTAGTGAGCGGGTGGAGAAAACCTTTTTCTATGCAGGGTCAGGGTGGCCACTCTTTATGCCACAGGCATTCCCATCCTGTGTGCTCTGTGGGGTTTATATTTATATTATTATATTATTATGTTTATATTATTTTATGCCATTTCTGATATGTTTGACTTTTTATAGACTTCCTTACTGCTACATTTATTATAATATTTATATATAAATTGTATGCTATCTTTGATATGTTTGATTTATTTGGAAACTTCACGACTGCTACATTTCTTTTATTATTTGCACACTTCTCCTCCACATAATTGATTGCTTTCTTTATTTTTTAAGTTTGTGTTGTTGAGCTATGTTAAATACCTATTTTACCCTATGAGACATTTTTTACCCACAGACACCAATTTTATTACTTTAAACTGAGGAAGTGGCTTTTTAACCACTTCAGCCCCGGAGGATTTGGCTGCTCAATGACCAGAGCACTTTTTACAATTTGGCACTCGCTGCTTTAACTGTTAATTGCGCAGTCATGCAATGCTGTACCCAAATGAAATTTGCGTCCTTTTTTTCCCACAAATAGAGCTTTCTTTTGATGGTATTTGATTGCCTCTGCAATTTTTATTTTTTGCGATATAAATGGAAAAAGACTGAAAATTTTGAAAAAAATATATATTTTCTACTTTTTGTTGTGACATTATTTTAATAAACTCAATTTTAGTCATACATTTAGGCCAAAATGTATTCAGCCACAAAAAATGTCAATAAGCGTATATTTATTGGTTTGCGCAAAAGTTATAGTGTCTACAAACTAGGGTATATTTTCTGGAATTTACGCAGCTTCTAGTTTATGACCACCTATCTCATTTATTGAGGTGCTAAAATGGCAGGGCAGTAACCCCCCCCCCCCTAAATGACCCCGTTTTAGAAAGTAGACACCCAAGAAAATTGCTGAGAGGCATTTTGAGCTCATTGAATATTTAATTTTTTTTAGTGATTGAAAAATGACAGTTGTCACTAAATGATATATTTCTAACACATGCCATGGCTATATGTGGAATTACACCCCAAAATACATTCTGCTGCTTCTCCTGAGTATGGGGATATCTCATGTGTGAGACTTTTTGGGAGCCTAGCCACGTACAGGACCCTGAAAACCAAGCACCGCATTCAGTGTTTGATTTCACTCCTCACTACCTATCACAGTTATGAAGGCCATGAAATGCCAAGATAGCACAAAATCCCCCCAAATTACATGTGTGAGACTTTTTGGGAGGCTAGCCGTGTACAAGACCCCGAAAACCAATCACCGCCTTCAGGCTTTCTAAGGGTGTAAAATGGGGATTTCACTTCCTCACTACTTATCATAGTTTGGGAGGCCATGAAATGTCAACATAGCACAACCCTCCTCCCCAAATTACCCCATTTTGGAAAGAAGACACTTCAAGCTTTTTGCTGAGAGGCATGTTGTGTCCATGGAATATTTGATATTTTGCCACAAGTTTCGGGAAGATTATTTATTTTTTTTACACAAATTTGTCACTAAATTATATATTGTTCAAACATGGCATGGTTATTTGTGGAATTAGACCCCAAAATACATTCTGCTGCTTCTCCTGTGTATGGGGATACCACATGTGTGAGACTTTTTGGGAGCCTATCCTCGTACAGGACCCCAAAAACCAAGCACCGCCTTCAGGCTTTCTAAAGGCGTAAATTGTGATTTTACTCCTCACTACCTATTACAGTTACGGAGGCCCTAAAATGCCCAGATAGCACAAACCCCCCCCTCCAAATGACCCCATTTTGGAAAGTAGACACCGTAGTAGTCTAACGACAAAGCTCTTTCTGATACTTTTTGTTTACATGAAAAAATATTTTTTTGCAAGAAAATTACCTTGAACCCCCAAATATTATATATTTTTTTAAAGCAAAGGTCCTACGGATTAAAATGGTGGGGGGGGGGGGGGGGTTCACACAGTATTTGCGCAGCGATTTTTCAAACTTACTTTTTTGGGAAAAAAACACACGTTTTAATTGTAATACACTAACACACTATATTACCCAAATGTTTGCTGAAATAAAAAAGATGATCTTATGCCGAGTACATGGATACCAAACACAACATGCTTTAAAATTGCACAAAAAAGTGCAGCGGCGACAAACTACATACATTTTAAAAGCCTTTACAGGTTACCATTTTATATTTACAGAGGAGGTCTACTGCCCTTGATCTGACCTTCGCGGTGATACTTCACATGCATGGTGCAATTGCTGTTTACATATGACACCAGACCAACAATTGCGTTTGCCTTTGCCCGTGAGCATGGGAGGACAGGGGTGCTTTTTTATTATGTATTATTATATTTTTAAACTGTTCCTTTCATTTTTTTTTATCATTTTTTTTGTTATCTCAGGGAATGTAAATATCCCCTATGAGAGCAATAGGTAGTGACAGGTACTCTTTTTATAAAAAAATTGGGGTCTATTAGACCCCAGATCTCTCCTCTGCCCTCAAAGCATCTGATCACACCAAGATCGGTGTGATAAAATGCTTTGCCAATTTCACAATGGCGCTGTTTATATCCGGCAAAATCTAAGTCATGAAATGCTCGTAGCTTCCAGTTTCTTAGTCTATAGAGAAGATTGGAGTCATTCTGGTCTCTGATCAGCTCTATGGTCAGCTGGTGTAACCACCGGCTGCATTCTTGGGTTCCCTGTTGGGACAAGAGAGCCAGAGAAAACCATGGAAGACGGTGGGGCGGGAGTTCCCTTCCACTGCTTATAAAAGCAGTCTAGACGCTAATTAGCCACTAGGATTGCTTTTACATGAAAGCCGACCGCAGCTGAAAAGAATGATACCAAGATGATAACTAAACCTTCAGGCATCATTCTGGTATAACCACTCAAAATCCAGCAACATACCAGTATGTTGCTGGTCCGTGTTGGGCATACATTGTTGGCTGAATGATTGATCGGTGGGTATGCCCACCATTAGAATACCGCCCTTCCGGGGGGCGTGGCCTGAAGCTGCATGGCGTAGGACGCACATAGTGAGCGCTCCGGCTGCATGAGATCCTAAAACATCCATCCTTGGGACTAAACTCGCCTCCTGTACCAGCATCAGACACCGGACCTGACGGGTGAACCCCCCGTGCCCATGTCGCCACCCAAGAAGTCTCAAGGGGCGATCGCCAAGCTGAGCAAATATCGCGCCGACGAGCCAGGCCCTGTGGAGGAAGATGGCGCCGCTCCCGGCTCTGGGGAAGAAGTCCCGCCAACGGGAGATACCGCTCGTATCCTGGAAGCAGTCTCCCTCTGTCAAACCACCCTCACCTCTAGAATTGAAGAGGTAAAGGTCGACATCTCCTTGATCCGTCAGGATTTACAAAAGCTGCGGGAGAGGGTTGGCGAGACAGAGCGGAGGATCGGGCAAGTGGAGGACGATATCCCCCCCCTACAGAACACCACTGAAAGTCTCCAGCACCAACTGAACATGGTCCTAAGCAAGCAGGACGATATGGAGAACCGCCTGCGCCGCTGTAACTTGCGGTTCGTCGGCCTGCCAGAAAGGTCGGAGGGCTCGGATCCCCCCACATTTCTTGAACGCCTGCTTGTTACCAACTTCGGCAGAGAGGCCTTCTCATCCACATTTGTGGTGGAGCGCGCGCATCGCCTTGCTTCCAGACCCCCACCCCCAGGCGCCCCACCGCGCACCTTCATAGCAAAAATGCTGAACTTCCGTGATCGTGACACGGTTCTGCGCCTCACCCGCGAGAAGGGCAATATTCCGTTCGGTGACACACACATTGCAGTCTTCCCCGACTTCTCTGCCGAGGTGCAAAAGAAGCGGGCACAATTTACGGAGGTTAAGCGCCAACTCCGCAACCACCACCTTGCCTACGCGATGCTTTTTCCAGCGCGGCTTTGGATCATTCGGGACGGCAAGGCTCATTTCTTTGAGGACCCCTCCGCCGTTGTCACATGGTTGGAGAGACACGAGGACGCTGCCTAGACACACCACCGCCTGAGACGAGCTACACCGCCTGAGACGAGCTCCGTGTCCTGAATCTCTGCACCCTGAACTGTGAGTAGGCCTCGACCTCTCTCCCCCCCCTGGATCCATTGCATACCCCTCCTCACCATCCCATGCACCGAACTCTTGGCATCCCCATTCACCCGCCCTCACCCTGAGACTGAGTAACGCATAGGTGTCTATGCTGCCATCACCCGTTACAAACTGTCCCCCATCGCTCTCTGTCCCATCTAATGGACTTCAGCGGCCGACCCTGTACTCACTTTGTCTTTACACTGCTCCCAGATGCTAGATTTACTAGCACCGCTATGCAAGTCAGCTAACTTTTTTTCGCCCCCATGTTATGCCGAGACTGCACCTGGATGTACACCCCCGACCCGATTGGGGCACTATACTGCCTACGACACCTGGCACGTGTGCATCTGGTTTGTGCTGCAAGCTTTGTTTCCCTGGCCAGCCTCAGCTCCCACGGCCGTGGAGAGCTGTACCTGTTTCCCCCAGCCGCACTGGTCCAGAGTAGGCAATGTTGGTATGGGCCTAACGGCCAGCCCTGGTTACTGCTATCCCCTGTTAGCTAATATGTTTACCGAAATATTATTTCCACCTGCTTGTCTGATAAATGTTGACACGACGTACTCTCATTACAATGTACTGCCTTTACTGTATAGCTGTGCGTGTCCCGGCGGGGCTCGCGGCCAATGTTTTTGGCGTGGCCCCGCCGTGAGATGCTCAATGGAATGTGATTTCTGCTATATGCAGATGTGCTCGCTGATTATGTTATGTTATGTTGTAAATCTGTGCCTTCCCCTGCTGGTCGGACTGCGCCACACACTACCGCAAATGCTGCAATGGCCAATTTTAAGGTAGTCACATGGAACGTGAGGGGGGTCAGAGCCAGACCTAAGCGCCTGGCTGTCCTCTCTCACTTGAAGCGTATGAAGGCAGATATATCTGTGCTGGTGGAGACCCACATGACGGGTCAGCTGCAAATGTCCCTTAAAAAACCCTGGGTGGGTTGGCTTTACCAAGCACCCCACACCAACAATTCTAGAGGAATCGCCATTCTTGTGGCTAAATCAGTCCAATTCCAATTACACTCTATGCAGTCGGACCGACAGGGCAGGTTCCTCTTTCTCCACGCAACCATAGGGGGCCTTGAGCTCCTTCTCCTGGCTTTCTACATCCCCCCACCCTTTCAGTTCACAGCCCTAAAAGAGGGCATAGATTTCATGACGAAGCACCCCACGGTGCCTGCCATGTGGGTTGGGGACTTCAACGCTGTAATAGACCCCTCCCTAGACAGACTAAACCACCCTACTGCACTGACGTCACACCCCTCGCCCACCAGATTTGGCAAATTCCTGTCGGAGTTTGCCATGTCAGATACGTGGAGGCTTAAACACCCCACCACGAAGGCATACTCCTGCTTCACCCCCTCCCAGACCGCAATGTCCCGCATAGACATGATCTTAGTTTCCCCCACGCTCACCCCATGTTTACAAGAAGCCGGATTTGGCAACAGGATCCTTTCGGATCACTCACCGTACTGGGCTACTTTTCGATTGCCCTCCACCCCCCCGACTCATATATGGAGACTGAATCCGTTTTGGCTTACGGTCCTTAACGATTTGGAGGGCATCCAGCGAGAATGGATTCACTATTTCCGATCCAATGTGGGGTCCGCCCCTATAGGCACGGTCTGGGAGGCTTTCAAGGCACACGCCCGCATGCACCTGTCGACCCACATCAATAGACACAAAGCCACCTCAAAGCTTATTCTACAACAAGCTGAAGAGGCACTAGACTCACTTGAGCAGGTGTTCCTTGCGAACCCCACAGCCTCAAACTCGGCTGCACTGCGCCTCCAATCCAGGCTCACAGACCACCTGCATTACGAGAAAGCCAAGAAGGGGATCTTTTTCATCAAACAGAGGGTGTATGAGAACGGCAAGAGGGCGGGAAAAATCCTAGCGTACATGGCCCACCTGGACCACAGCCCCCCAGTGGTAGTCCAATTACAAACAGGCGCAGGTGACATCCTTACGGACCCTCAAGAGGTGGCCCAGGAGTTCAGACGGTTTTATGCCCATTTGTACACCTCCAGAACTGATCGCCCAATGAGTGACCTACACACCCTTTTACAAACAGTGGATTTCCCCACCCTCACAGCCTCCCAGGTAGACAGCCTAGAAGCCCCTATCACGGAGGACTGTATTGCGGAGGCTCTGGCGAGTCTCCCAACATCCAAGGCCCCAGGCTCCGACGGCCTCCCACTAGAGTTTTATACCCAATTTGCAGATACCCTCCTACCCAAGCTCCACTCCCTATACTCCCATATATATGACACCGGCACCCTCCCACGATCTATGAGCGAAGCCCTGATTGTTCTTATTCCCAAGCCCGACAAAGACCCTCTATACCCAGAGTCATACCGCCCCATCTCCCTCCTCCAATTAGACGTCAAAATACTTGCCAAAGTGCTAGCCCTAAGACTAAACAAGGTGATCACCAGCCTTATACACGCCGACCAAACAGGTTTTATGCCCAACAAAAACACGGCTTTCAATTTGAGGAGATTGTTCATGAACCTACAGGCCCCACATGACAACACTGGTGCACGAGTGGTCGTTAGCCTGGACGCTGCTAAGGCGGAATGGAGCTACCTGTGGGAGTGCATCCGCCGCTTCGGCTTTGGCCCCTGCTTCATCAGGTGGCTCCAACTTCTATACCAGGCTCCCACCGCTCGTGTCCGAGTTAACGGACATATCTCCAGCCCCTTCCCGCTATCCCGAGGTACACGCCAGGGCTGCCCTATCTCCCCTCTACTCTATGCACTGGCAGTAGAACCCCTGGCTATTGCCATTAGAACACACCCTGATATCAAGGGCCTGCGTATGGGCCGAGTGACCGAGGTGCTCAGCCTTTACGCAGACGACATGCTGCTGTACTTGGAGGACGCTGGTCCTTCTTTGTCTGCGGCTCTCCACCTTATTCAGAATTTCGGTGCCTTCTCGGGACTACAGATAAATTGGGGCAAGTCTCAGATTCTTCCCATTGACATCTCAGCCCCCACAGCCACTCAAGCAGCCCTGCCCCTCCAATGCACAAGTCAATTCAAATATCTGGGTGTACAATGCTCCCGCTCTCTCGCCGACTACATACCCCTGAACATAGAACCGCTCTATGACCTCCTAAAGCGCAAAACACAAGTCTGGTCCAGACTCCCTCTTGGAGTCATGGGTCGTCTCAACCTGGTGAAAATGATCCTCCTCCCCAAGCTGCTCTACCTCTTCTGGCATGCCCCACTCTATATCCCGGCCCGCATGTTTAGAGATATGGAGTCTATCCTTAACACCTTTGTTTGGGGCTCCTCTAGACACAAACTGGCATGGCAGACCCTCAAATGCCCAACCCACCTAGGGGGCACAGCCCTACCCGACCTAGCATTATATTACCTTGCTTCCCAGCTGTCCCACCTATACCACCTAAACGGCCATGATAGACTTCGATATTCCATGCTTGTCTGCCTGGCGGCCGCAGATGTAATAGCTCACCCATTTCAGGCTATTTTTTGCAGACACAAGGGCCTCCTGAGATTAAGTGACAAAAAACACATGCTCTCAAACTACAACAGGGTTTGGCACACAGCACTAGCTCAGGTTGGAACTCCCCCTTTGCATGCCCACACACCTCTCTGGGATAACCCCCAACTCCCGGAATTATTGCACATCCCGGACTACAAGATATGGATATTTAAAGGGGTCATATACCTATCCCAGCTCTTCACCGGGCGCACCATCAAACCATTTCAGGCTCTGAAGGAGGAATTTGACCTTCCTAATCATGCTTTTTTCCGATACCTTCAGGTCCGGCATGCGATTCAGACCCAATGTGGACATCCCACTCCGGCAATGGAGCCCCTTGCTCTAGCAGAAACGGTATTAGGCACTGACTCCAGAAAACTAATATCCACTCTTTACACACACCTAATTACACCTAAAGCCACTACGCACGCTTACCGCCTCAAAACAAAATGGGAGGCCGACCTTGGGGAAATCTCAGACGAACAATGGGGGGAAATCCTGGAAACACCTAAAAAAGTGTCCCCCAAGCTCTCAGATAGGCTCACACACCTATACATCCTACATAGATCATACATTACTCCTGCCAGAATGTCCAAGTACAGACCCGACACCGACCCGACTTGCCCCAGATGTGGGGACACCGAAAGCACCTTTTTCCATCTTATCTGGTCCTGCCCAAGTATCCAGCAGTTTTGGACACAGATTGTCAAATTTCTACATGACCAAATGGGATCCCCTCTCACAGTATGCCCCCGCCAATGCATTCTAGGTCTTCTCCCCCTACCTGAGGAAGAGAAGTATCTTACAACTTTCCTGCAAGAAACCCTCTTCACTGCAAGAATGCAGATAGCCCAAACCTGGCTCAGAACCAGCCCACCCACTCTCCAGCAATGGAAAAGAGCTGTCAATATCACCCTCCCATATAAAAAAGTTCTGTACTCCCACCGTGGATGCCCCAACAAGTTTCAAAAAATTTGGGACACATGGATAGAAAACTCCTCTACATGTGCAGACTAAGCCCACCACCTCCTCCTCACGAGGATAATGGTACGGAACCCCCCTATTTCCCGGCAGTCATACCCCCAGGGATCCTCTACCCCACTGTATTTCCCATAATATATATTTACGCGCTCTGGCCTCCCCTCACTAATCCATGTTCGCAGCTGATACGATATGCATGACATTGGCAGTACTCTAATGCATCAGACAAAACGTGTACATGTTGTTCATACCTGTTGGTGCTTGTTGCACCTGTTATTTGTTGTAAAAAACGCTGTATTTTCATACTCAATAAACTCTATTTTGATTCAAAGAATACCGCCCTTCCTCCACCCACTCCTAATGATGGGCATACATGAACCATTTTTTTTCAACTGTGGTGGTGAAATCACCTTCTACAGCGATGGAGTCGCTGATTTACGTATAGTGGGAGCAAACGCTGTTGCTGTCAAGATAAATAAACCCGTGCTGTGGCTGAATGGTGTACCTGCTAAGAAAATGATAGTTAACAATAAAACAAAGTAACATTACAGTACAACATACTATACCTGCAAAGCAATTACAATAAAACATAGTAAAAATAAAACAGAGAGAGAATAATAGATATAGAACTATAGTGAGCGAACAGTAGAGAGGACAATAGATAGCGGACATAAGAGAGAGAACAATAGAGAGAGAGAGAAGAAAAATAAAACCACAACTATTTTTGGCTTTTTTTATTTATTTATTTTTTTTTGTGTGTTTTTGTGTGTGTGTGTTTTTTTTTCACTTTTTTCACTTTTATGAAAACTGTAAAAAAAATGTTAACTGAATGTTGCAGATTAGGGTCTCTCAAAATGTGATGGCCATCTCATCTTTCGAGACCCTATGTACGTGTGCCTAGGACTGTGTAGTGTTGTACCATACGCTAATACTCAACTAGTGTGGGGTAGCGTTCAAAACAGTCACCAATGCAAAGACCAGGTTGGTCAGGACAGGAGGGACAATAAAAGCGTGTGTCACGGCTATATCCACACTTTCTGGACATGGATTGGGAAGTTGGGCCACAGCACTGTCTGGAAACAGAAGCGCTGTGATGATCTCTTCCTGGAATTTGAGGAAGAATCCAGTTCGTCCTGAAGCTTTGTATAGCACAAAAGCATTCAGCAGAGCCAATTGAAATAAGTATACAGACACTTTTTTGTACCAGCACCTGGCCTTACAGGCAGTTAGGTACGGCACCAACAACTGGTCATTGAGGTCCACCCCTCCCATATTAAGGTTATATTCGTGGACACAGAGGGGTTTCTTCACAACACCAGTCGCCGTAGGAATTTGGACCGTCGTGTCTGCGTGAAGGGAGGACAGAACGAAAACATTCTTATTATTCCTCCACTTCACAGCGAGCAAATTATTACATCTCAAGCAGGCTCTTTCCCCCAGCCTGAAATGGGAATTTACAAGCCGCAGGGGAAAGTTCCAGCGATTAGATTGCACGTGCCACATGTAGTGGGGATTTTGAAATCCATATTTATATCAAAGAGTTCCAAGAGACAGGGACTTAGATTGCCATGACCCATCGGATGTATAAATATATATATATCAGGGAGATGTGCAGATATATGTATGTGCCTGTGTGTATGTATATGTGTGTATATATATATATATATATATATATATATATATTATATATATAATGTATGTATGTGTAATATGCTTTGTGATATCATGACCTGTTGGAAATACAAATGTCTGTCTCGTGGGAACCATTGTCTCCAGGTGCTAAGTGAATTCCCTTTTGTTTCACCAATCATCTTTGCAGACGTCATGGCTCCTTCTCCCCAGGGGTCATTAACATACTAATGTCAGAACTGGTTGGGCTAAGGGATCAAAGGAGGTGGTTCATTAATTCATAGACTGAATGGAACCAGTAGTTTAGACTTGAATATGGACATTTTAGGAGACTTCAGTATTAGCCAATCAGAAGGGTGAGCCAACGAGAACCAATCAGAGGGTGAGCCAACGAGAACCAATGAGAATTTAGACTTCAGAATTAGCCAATTAGACTTATAGCCAATGAATGTGTTCCATCTTTTGTTTGGCGAAGGATGTATATAAAATAGGGGAGAGCTAGCTAGCTGATGGCCTTTTCAGTTCTAGACCATCGGGGCGACAGGATGTCCGTGTAATGTATACTTGTATCTCTAACCTATTTCTATCTTTAACCTATTTCTTTCCTTAGACTTGTCTTGAAATATTGATAACCATAATGATAGTGTATGTCTATTGTAACCATATGGCCTAAATTATCTTTGCAGCCTAAGCAACACTATACCTGCAACATCACTTGAGATATATGATGAGTTCTAATTATTATAACATTTCTTTTCTGTATAAATAAATGTAATTGTTTTATCTTTTCGCACTGTTATCGTTCGTTTTTATTCCTATGTAGACAAAGGTTTAATCACTTATTTTTTGTATCTTTAATCATTTAAGTAAGATATAAATTTAGCTTCAACACACATGCGCCAATTTGGTGATCAAACAAATGACTAAAAAGTGGCACTCTTGTGTAATAATTGTCCACATACAAGTGGTACCCCTTTCCGAATACAATCTTACCAGCACTCCCTATGTAGTCTGGGCAGTTCTCTGGCTCTATGTAACTATCTCTTCTCCCTTGTAAACCATAAAACTATATGTATGGCCCTGTCACAGAGCTTATACATCGTGACCCCATATCTGCCACACTTGCTGGGAAGATACTGTTTGAATGACAAGCGGCTAGAAAACTTAATCAGGGACTCATCAGTCATCAACGCAGACAACTTGATGGGGAGTAAACAAGGCTGAAAAGCGTTGGTTGAAGTGGTTTACGAGGGGCCGAATTTTGTAGAGCTGATTTTCTAGAGCTGACAAATTCAGGGTCACACGAGGGCGACAGAGTTCCTTAACTTTGAAGTGCATGAACCGCAAGATCTGCTTGTATCGTGTCCTGGTCATGGAGGCAGAGAACACGAGCATATGGTGAATTGGGTCAGTGGACTAATATGACCGTAACTCACTCTTTGTAGTTAGGCCCAGGAAGGTCTTAAATTCGGAAACCGTAATTGGTTTCCATTCTCTGGCAAGGGTCAGCTGGGGATTAGCGGCAAAAAATTGACCAGCATATGAATAGCTTTGGTCCACAATAGATCTATAGAGATCTTCGGTGAAAAACAGCGAATAAAAATCAAGTCACGTAAAATCAACTGTTTCCACCTGAATTCCGGGTTGGCCAATGAATTGGGGAAGTACGGGTGATGCAGAAGTGGTGGGCTCCCAATTAGGATTGGCGAATGCAGCAGGAAGGGCACTATGGGCTCGACAGGCCTGTCTTTGTCTTTTTCTTGGTGGCAGCAGCACTCTTCTTGTGCTAGCCACCTCGCCTGCTTGAACTGCACTTATGGGACTCGCCACGTCACTATGTGATACTGCAGTGCTGGATGTACGACCAGGATGTACTAGGCCGCTGGTGCTAGGATGAGCGGCTCTAGTACTGGCTCTCTGCTCCATACGAGGGACCTGCAGTTCTTGCACCTCAACGACAGCAGAAGAACGGGGTCTGGTACGCCTGACCTTGGCAGGGACCACAACTCCGTCAGAGCTATCTGTCAGGTTGCCGCTGCCGTCTACAGGTTCATATTCTGAGCCTGAATCTGACATATGAGTGACTTCCTCTTAACTATCTGTCATTCTCGGAAACGTGTAGGCCTCTGCCCTAGTGTAACTTCGATTTGACATTTTGGTCTCTAAATTTACTGGTACACTAGTGAGACTCACAAGAAAAAAAGCACCTGACTGTCAGCGACTAGTTCAAATGCTACCAAAAAAACTGTTTCTGGGATCAGGCCTGACTCTGCAAACGCTGCAGTCATGTGTGTTGTGTTTTTGTAAGTGACAGTGATCAATTGGGTGGGCTGGGCAGAGGGGCTAAATGCAGGTGCTAGCAGATATCTGGGCTGATCCTGCTAACACTGCATTTTTGGGAACCCTAAACTGCTGGGGATGATAATATAGTTCTTATCAGATCAGATATCGATCTGTTCAGACACTATACTACTAAGGGAGGCGTATGGTGCGTGCGTGGGTGTTAGCACTACTGCCACTAATCTGACACTGCCTGGGGTGACACAGACCCTATCTGATGCTAAAACCTAACTTTAATCACCCACCGTGATCAGGGGGTTAAACCTTTATTTAGGTAAAATATGGCGGGTGCCCTGACTAGCTAACCTGTGTCACCCGTGACACTTATACAGTGATCACTGGTGACATGGGGTAATCAAGGGGTTAAACCTTTATTAGGGGGTTTAGGGGGGGTCCCTATCTGGGCCTAATACTAATTACCCTAACACTTATTTTTGTCACTAATGACACCAGTACAGCGATCAAAAAAAATCTGAATGCTGTACTGGGAGACACAGTGACAGGGGGTGAAGTGGTTAACTGGGGGGGGGGGGGGGGATCGGGGGGTGATCAGGGGGTGAAATGTGTGCCTACATGAACTGGTGTCAATGTAGTGTTGGTGCACTTACTCTGAGATGCTCTCTCTCCTCGGTCTGGAACAGAAAAGACTGAGACGAGGAGAGATGACATAACTTTCCCTGTCAGTGTTTACAGTTACATGACAGGGGAAGGATCTCATTCGCCAGTACCAATCACCAGGTCCATGCCAGATTTCATTGGCCTGGGCCTGGGGATTGATCAGTTATGGATCGAATCCGATCGCCGCGGCCACTGATTAAAGCTATAAAATGCCTTTTATTTGGTGAAATAAAGTGAACTGAACATTTTACCAAAGCAGACGACTCGTGCATATCCTTTGAAAAACAACATTGGGTGCCTCTGTCAATCGAACTAACGACTGGCTTTTTTTTCTCTGACTCTTCTTACCTGTCTGTGACAGGTACATGAATCTGGTGCAAGCTCCAATGGAATTCTAAAGGGTATCTATGACACCCTTTATGAATTTCCCAATAGTGGGATGATAATGATGAATATTATAATTTTTTGTGGTATAACATTGGTAACATGGATGAAAGGCATACATTTCTCAGTTTGTGAATGATTTCCAGATATATTAAATGCGGTGTAGTACTTTCCTATAAGTTTTTGTGGTGTCCAGGAAAACAAGATTGTTTTTAACTGGACTATTATAGATGTCCTTTCTAATTTTTTGTGAGTGAAGAGCTGTCATCCATTGCCATGAAGGCAGACATTATATTACCTTTTTTTGATAGAGGACAAATTGTATCTTATTGGTTACGTACTGACATTTGATAAGGTGGCGAATTGAGACCTGGAAAGGGAAAAGCAATTTTATCTTCTACTTCACATAATGCTATGTTAAAATATAGCCGGATTCTTCAGCATCTTAATGCAAAGTCTGTAAATGAGAAACTATTTCTTAGGGAACTTTGAGATGCTTTGCTCAAACAGCTCAGCAAACATAAATATATAAACCCACTAAAAATAAAGGCCTTAGATATTAGAATTTCCCACCCCACTGTCACCTTCTTCCCACCGTAAACTTATTCAAATATTAAAATCTATCAGATTCATTTGATGCCTATTTAAATGTATCCCTTTACACTTGTAGTACTTTTAGTGTTTTCTTGAAATTGCATTTCGCATAATGTGACACTTAAATTGCTCTCAGTTGCTAAAATGATCTGTCTGCAGGAATAGTATAATTTCAGTCTGAAGAGTTTTTATTATGTTTGCCAATATATTGAAATAAAGTAATTTCATTTTGCTTAGCTTGACATTTATAGGGAAGTCATTTTGCTGTCACTGGAAACCAGAAAGATAAGATCAAGCCAAATTGTTGGGTTTATTTGTGTTTTCTACCCTTAATGTAACATGATAGACAAAGCCTGTGGAAAGAAAGGTCTAACTACTTTCATATATAATTCATTGACATACTGTGCTGTTTATTTCACCATGCCATTTTTGGAAGACATTAAATGTCATTTAAAGACAAAATTAAATAAATAAACATTGTGTGTGTGTTTATTTTTCCCCATTATAACTTTTTTCCCTCTCGAAAACAGTTATTTTAACACTTACATAGCATTTCAGGAGATAAATCAAATGTCAAAATCAACAGTGTTCTTTAAAATAAAAAACTTTTAAGGGGAGATGGGTCTGGTATTTTTTGTAGTTACCATTGTACCTTTTCTGCTTCAAACTGCATTGCCATTTGATGGACAGCTATTTGCAGATCCATTCTGTTCTATACATTAGTGCCACATGACATGCCATGTGCCTGCAAGAGTGAGAAGTGTAAGATGAACCAGATGTGTATACATCATAAAATTCTACAAAGAATAGGAATGCATATACAAAAACCATTTTGGTTTATTCAGCATAAGATAAATTCAATGTGTAGCAATACGTGTTGTTGTTGTGTTATTATTATTATGAAAAAAAAAATTCCAGTTCACCCTATGAACACCTCTTCTCTATGTTATTGAGATGAGGAGTGGGAAGGTGTTCTGTAGTCCTGATACACTTTTGTCCTAGGGTGACAATGCTGCTTCTCAATATATACAGTATATAGTACGGTGAATGAGCTTTGTATCCTTAAAGTGAAGTTCCACCCACTTTTACAACTTTGTCTTAAAGGAATGACAACCACTTGATTTTGGATATTTTTTTCCCCCCCTCACTTACCTTTTGTGTTTTGTGTACTTCCGCCCCAGCCTCGTCGCAGCCCAGTGCATCACGTCCTCTTCTCCCCCGCTGCCTTCTGGGACCTTTGTGTGTCCCAGAAGATGACGGGGCCATTCAGGAAGCACCACGCGACTCGCGCATGCACAGTAGGAAACTGACAGTAAAGCCTGAAGGTGGCGCCTGCACCCGATCCGATGGATGGATCGGCCTCGGGAGGTCGACATTGCAAGCTCCCTGGACAGGTAAGTGTTCTTATTAAAAGTCAGCAGCTACAGTGTTTGGAGCTGCTGACGTTAAAAAAAAAAAAAAGATTGCAGCTGGAACTCTGCTTTAAGACCGGAAGGCTGGCAGAATCATTAGGCAAAAATAAAGGGAAAAAAAAAGGATGCAGCCAGCAAATAAAACAACTGGTATATGACATTTTTACTCTTGGGTATGATACACTTTATATGTATTTATTTATTTATTTATTAATAACAGAAAAAACAGGCAGTAAAAAAAGTTAATCAATTTGACAAAATCCCTTGTCTTATGCCGCGTACACACGATCGGATTTTCCGGCGGGATTGTCCGCTGGACTAGAGTCCGCCGGACATTCCGACCATGTGTGGGGTTCCAGCGGACTTTTTATTCCCAAAAGTCCGGCGGACCTAGTTTTAAGTTTTGACTTAAAATTGTCCGCTGGACAATCTCGCCGTGTGTGTCCGCGGGACTTTTGAAATGAACGGACTTGCCTCACACACGGAGGAAAGTCCGTTCATTTACAACGTGACTTCAGGTAGACGGGACTAGCGAAGGAAGTCAATACCGCCTCGCTAGCCCCGTCACCTGGTATGGATTTAAAGGGGAATCCCTACGCTGAAAATGGCGTGGGGGTCCCCCCCAAATCCATATAAGACCCTTATCTGAGCATGCAGCCTGGCCGGTCAGGAAAGGGGGTGGGGACGAGCGAGCGCCCCCCCTCCTGAGCCATACCAGGCCACGTGCTCATGTCACATGGTGACCCCGCCCCCATATGATGTCACAGTCCCAGCATCCTCCGGGACTGTGACATCATAAGGGGGCAGGGTCCCCATGTGACATGAGTCGGTGGCCCCGCCCCTTTGTCCCTATATAACTGGCAGCGCAACACGTCTGAGCCATTAGAAGAGGAGACAGCGTCGAGTCAACATCGAAGAGACCCCCCAGGACCCCCTAAGTCGGAACAAGACCCCCAGACGGCGGCGGCGACGAAGAAGAAAGCCGGGCTCCTCTAGTAAAGAGCTAGTAAAAGAGCAGAAGATAGCGGAGGAGTCCGGCGAGAAGACCCCCCAAGATGGAAGAAGACCTCCGGAGCTGTGCAATAAAGTATTTAAATTTTTTTTTAATTAAGTTAAGTGTATAATAATTGGTTCGCGTGATCATGGACATATGTACGCAAATGATCATGTAAAAGGGGTGTGCAGGTGATCACGGACATATGTGTGCAGATAATCACTGGCACATGTTATTTTACTGGGACATATGTGAGGGACATGTGTTTTTATTATTTGGGGACATGTGTGTTTTGGGGACATGTGTGTTTTGGGGACATGTGTGTTTTGGGGACATGTGTGTTTTACTGTGGGGACATGTGTGTTTTACTATGGGGACATGTGTGTTTTACTATGGGGACCCTAGACTGGTGATCAGTGAGTAAAAAAAACAGCTAATACTCACTGATCACCAGCCGGCTGCAGCGATCCGCTCTCCTCTCCTCACCGACGACTTCCGTGTGAGGAGAGGAGGGCCGATTGCCTAGCAACCGGCTGTTTGTTTACATCACATGACGGCCGTCATTCGACACGGCCGTCATGTGATCAGGAGGGCCAATCACGAGCCCTCCTGCCTATCCGAGATGCACCGTGTCCGGGTGACACGGCTGCATCGGGATCGCGCCGCTGCGCGGGCACGCGCGCGCGCGATCCCTCTACTTCTGAAGGACGTTCCTGAACGTCCACTCAGAAGTAGACGGCTCCCACCCGGCCGTATATCTACATTGGCCGGGTGAGAAGTGGTTAAAGATAAATATGGGTGCATTTAACAAAGTAGCATTTGCACAAGTAAGGAACAATCATATAGAAGAGAATTTACTAACAATGGTAATACATTTTTGTCTAGGATAGGATGAATGTAAAGAAAAGAGGGAAGGGGGGAGGTGGTAAGGTGGTGAAGGAGATAGAGGGCAAACATCTAGGTGTGGGTTAGGCAATGAATTTGACGTTGATCCTCTAACTCTTTTAAGGCAGCATGTGGAGATAAGAAGGTTAAGTATCCTGTACACAAGTAACAAGTCAGAGAATATACAAAGTTTGTAGGGCTACATATCTGTACTAGGTTCATAGGATGGCTTAAGAAAGGGTTTCAAATATGATAGTCAAATAGTCATAGTATCTGGGACGTGGGTTTGCATAAGAGCTTGGAAAGTGAGACTATGTGATGCTCCTCCGGCTGGAGAGAGGCCTGAGTTGTTGGGTAGCTGATGTTGTTCCTGGGCTGTTAGGCAATGCACAATGAAGGAGGACCAGTTCACGTGTGAAAGTTTTGTGGCTGGTCGGTCCTGGGTTGTGGTGTCAAGTCGCTCCAGGTAAAGCACTGATTTGAGTCCATTGATAATTTCAGTTAATCCTGGAGGTGAGTTGGAGATCCAGTGCTTAAAGATAGCTCTCCTGGCTACAAGTAAAGTGAGAAGTATCCATTGAAGATGATTTTGTGGGATTGCTTTGTCGGAAGAAGAGTTCCTTTGAGGAGGAAAGCCAAATAACAGAAGCATAGGATCCTTTTCAGGTGTGAAGTTGGTTACATCTCGGATGAAATGAAGCATGGAGGACCAGTAAGTATCTATTCATGGGCAGGACCATAGTCGATGTAGAAGCGAAGGTTTGTGGAGGAGGCACCATGGGCAGATGGGACCTGCCGGAGGGGGGAAGGGAAGTAGAAAAGGGATAATAGGCTCTATGCAATAGCCTGAACTGAGTTTTCCTCCAGGTCTCACAACAGGAAATTTTCCTGGTTATCCAATAACCTTCTAGGATGTTGTTTAAGTCCACTTTTTACGGGAAGTCAGACAGCCAGGACGCCATTGAGGTGAGATGTAATGGTCTAGTATACTTTTCATTTAGAGGGTGATAAATGTCCGAGATGGAGTATCTCTTTCCGGCGATCAGGGTATCGATGAAGGACGTCTTGAAACGTAGTGATTTATTAGGGCAGGACTTGCTGATAAAGTCTGCATATTGCATGACATGGATGAAGTGATGAGGAGGCAGATTGTATTCTTTGGCTATAGTTGCAAATGGTTTGAGGATGGTGTGATCTGCCCCCTGGTATAGAGAGTGAGCCATGGATAGGCCTTTGTCCCTCCATTTAGAGAATGGTTCGTATAGTAAATTCAATGGGAACATAGGGTTATTCTGTATTGGTAGGAATTTTGAGACTAATGGAGATAATCCTAGTTTTTTCCTCGCTTCTCTCCAGGCCACAATCGTGTCTCTGAGGAGGAGATTCTGTTTAATATGGTTTGGAGTATTTCGTAGATTACTGTGGAGGAGAGCGGCCAGGTCATATGGATATGCCACCGCTGACTCTAGAACATAGTTGGAGTATCGTGATGTTTTGAGAATCCAGTCTATCCCATTTCTTAGCAGACATGCAATGTTATATGCTCTAATGTTGGGGAGGTTAGCACCGCCGTCCCTCTTTGGGAGGTATAGTTTGGTTAGGGCTATCCTTGGTTTACCTCCTTTCCAGAGGAAATTTGTAATGGCCCTGTTTAGAGTTTGTACATCTTTATGTTTCAATAGCAACGGGGGTACAATAGTCGTGCAAAGCTAACCATTTTGAATAGAGCACATCTCCCAAAGAGCGAGAGCGGTAGTTTCGCCCAAGCCTCCAACTCTCCCAACATTCTAGCGAACAGCGGAGTGTAATTTAAAGAGTAGAGAGAGGAAGGTTCTTTGCCGATCTGTATCCCCAGATAGGTAATGTGTTTATTGTTTATGCGGAAGGGGGACGATAGTTGCCAAGATTTTGGAGATTTGAGCCCTAGAGGGAGAATTTCACTTTTAGTGAAGTTTATTTTCAGGCCCGAGCATTGACGGTATGATTCAAATATTTCTTGGATGGCAGGTATATCTGAGAGTGGTGAGGAGGTGAAGATTATAATGTCATCAGCGAATAGGGCAACACACAGATTTTCTGGGCCTAGTGGAATTCCATGAATGGAGGATGTGCTGGAAAGGTGTCGTGACAGGGGTTTGATGGCTAGGCTAAGAAGCAGGGGGGAAAGAGGGCATCCCTGTCTCGTTCCCTTATATAGACGTATAGAGTTAGATTGCACTCCCGCGGCTATTACTGTGGCTGATGGGGTAGAGTAAAGGCTGTGAATAAATTGCCCCAGTAGAAGACCCCTAGGTCGAAACACGTCGTGTTTTGCTCATTTTGAGACCCCTATATTGCTTGTACTCTGATTTTACTTGATTTTATATTTTTATATGCTTCGTACTATATGGGATAATCCCCTTTTGTACTAATGTTTATGCCCCACATTCAATAAAATTAGTGGCGGGCTTACACTATTAGAGTTTCCCTTTTGTCTCCTTTTTCCTTTTTGTGCTTCACTGCTGGTGCCACATGCTATTGTGCACCATTTGGATCACATGCCAGTGTTATTTCGGAAGATTTTGGAACATCATCTTGGTAATCCATCTTCGATCTGGAAACGTGCTGTCTGAATCCAGTTTCTGGCTTTCCAGGTGGCATCTACAGGAATTACCTTAAGCCTTATTGACCCACTGCCGTATGGTAGGTGGGTCCAACATCGCTGGTAAGCGTATCCATTTCATATTCATATTTGTTGGAAGGTCCCTACACATCCCTGTGTATATATATCAGACTCTGTGGCTCCAGAGATTCCTTATTATCCCAACATTCCATATGAAAGGATGTTTGATTTCACTTGAAAAGTTTTCTGAGCAAAGACTTTATTACTATCACATAATTATTACTTTATATGAAAAGTTTTTCTGAGCAAAGACTTTATCACCGTCACATAATTATTGTGTTTATCTTATTTGGTATTTTTGTGTTATAACACTTATCGGTTTCAATCCCTTCACTGTGGATTTTATCACTTCACTTTTTATTTTTTGTTAGCGCTACACATTGTTCTTTATATCCCCTTAATATTCATACCAGACCCAAAGGGCCTGGTAATGGACTGGGGGGGTCCCATGCTCTTTTTTCAATGTGTTTTATTTATATTGCCGAGACCCAACAATTTATTACAGCCGCGATCAGTTTTAAATGACAATTTTTCCTTTAGAAATGTCACTTTGCTGTGTTACTGTTCTAAACACACTCTACAGGCATACTATTGACACCCCCCAGGCCCGATATTTAAAGGGATATTTAATTTTTATTGTTTCACTTAAGGATTTTTCATGTTAGTGTCCCATAGACTTTAGCGGTGTTGCGGCGAAATTTGCCTCGAACTCCGCATATTGTTCAGTGTTTGCAGAACATCCAAACAACCAAAGTTCGGCCCAAACTTATGCTCGGGCCGAACCGTTCGCCCATCACTACGAGTGACGTCCATCATAGGCACAGAAGGTGGGAATCACAATGCGTCTGCCACGCCACTATGAGAAGATCCCCACTCGGCGCTTGGGCGGTGGCTTTCCTCTTTTGTCCTCTCGTGTGTCATGGCTCTGGCTGGCTGAAGTGCCTGCTGTCTACTCTGTGGGCACGCCGCACACTACGGCTGAGCTGCAGGAGAAGGTCATGTCACCTGAAGTCAGGAAAGTCAGTGTGTGTCAGGTAGGTCAGTGTGGGTCAGGTAGGTCACTGTATGTCAGGTAGGTCAGTGTATGTCAGGTAGGTGAGTGTAATAGTCAGTGTATGTCAGGTAGGTCAGTGTGGGTCAGTGTATGTCAGGTAGGTCAGTGTATGTCAGGTAGGTGAGTGTAATGGTCAGTGTTGGTCAGGTAGGTCAGTGTGGGTCAGGTAGATCAGTGTGGGTCAGATAGGTGAGTGGGATGATCAGTGTATGTCAGGTAGGTAAGTGTAATGGTCAGTGTATGTCAGGTATGTCATTGTATGTCAGGTAGGTGAGTGTAATGGTCAGTGTATGTCAGGTAGGTCAGTGAGCATCAGTTAGGTAACACACACCACCCCCCCCCCCCGGTGCTGGGCTCTGACTTACTTTGGGCTGAAGCCCCTGTTTTTTTGCCACCTAGCAACGCCCCTGCCCCACAGGGCAAAACACTCCTGGTGCATAACACACTGGGAATCCCTGCTGAAGTTATTGCATAACTTGTATTATACCCTGTGAAATTAGCAATATTTCCAGACAAATCTGCTCTTTTCTGGAGACAATGCGAAGCTCCAGGATCTCCATACCATATTTGGTAGTACTGCCTTCAAATTCAACACTTTTGTCTACAAATATTCTCATTTGTTTTATTGGTATTGCCATTTTAATGGATCCAAAGTTAGCCTTGCTAAGCATAGACATTGATTCTTTACCTTCTGGACTCCACACTATCCTTACCCATATCTTTATTGCAGCCAGAGTATCCATTTCTTGCCATTGGAAACAACTTCAGACCAGATTCCGGTTCAATGGTTCATATTCTTAAAGAGGTGTGCCCACTAAAAAAAAATTTTTTTATAAGTCAGCAGCTACAAATACGGCAGCTGCTGACTTTTAATAATCGGACACTTACCTGTAACGGGGTCCAGCGATGCGGGGGAACGAGACCCCCCCCTCGTTCCCCGCTCCGCTCGCGGCACCGGCATTCTTAATGTGGGCATCCGGCTGTGGCTTCACAGCCAGGCACCCACTGCGCATGCGCGAGTGGCGCCGCGCGCCGTGATTCGGCGCTCACTGATCTGGGACACATGACAGGTCCCAGATGACTGTGCGGCGCCTACGGGAAGTGATGTCATTGCCCGGGCAATGAAGGTGGCAGAATACGAGGGACCCCCTAGCAACAGGCATTTAGAGGTGAGTACATTTTTTTTTTTTCCAATTATTTTTTTTTCTTTTTTTTAATGATTTTTGAGCCTAATTTTTGTTTTTGGTGGCAACACCACTTTAAGTAATTTTTTTTTCTTTGAATATATGTTTGCTAAACCCATTTTTTAATACCAAAATTCCTGTGCAACTGGAACCTCTGGCTACTACATCCTAGCTGCACTTTATCTAATTTGCTGAATATCCCTTTAACGTGATACATCCCCATTGGCGCCTAAGGATCCATGGACAATGCCTATACATTTTTACCTATGGGATTAAACATATACCTTTACCAAGTCTATATTTCCCCTTGCTTATAAACAGCTAAGAATCATTATATTGCTATACCAGCTACCTTCTTCCTTCTATCTTTTACCCTCTTTTTCCCTTTTACATTTCCCACTTTATAGTTTTCCTCCGTGCTCCTGTCCTCTTCTATCCTTTAGAAATGTAAGAATTACCAAATTGTGTAAGATGTATGTTCATACGTACAACATATTATATTTTTTTGACTTGACAAATGTTTGACAAATTTCTTAATAAAAACACATTGAAACGAAATAATTAAATATATATAAATAATTAAACAGTGTCCCCCAATTTACCTGATGCCACACCTGCTGCTACTCTTGTTGCAAAAGACAGCTCCTGGCCAGCTGCTGAATGCCAAACTAGCTGGAGATCCCAAATTGTGAGAAGGTTCAGGTGGGAATACATGAAACATGTACGTTCATGTCCTTAGAGTCTCCCAGATGTATTTGCCTAGCATATTTGAGGTGGTGTTTAAAGTGGAACTTTAGTCAGAAAATTAAGTCCAGTTAGACCACTTCAGGCTGGCCCCATCTGCAGGTTAGCTATGTAAAACTTTAAAAATAAGTGCCTATATTGTTTAAAATGCAGTAATACACTGCCTCACCCTGCTCTGCACATGTTCAGTTGCTCTCCATCTCTAAGCCTCCAAATTCAGCAATTTTGGGTACAAATATTTTCATTTGCTTCCTTCCCTATTATTGGTATTCCCATTTTAATGGATCCAAAATTAGTCTTGCTATTTTTAGCTACTATTAGCTATGTAAAACATTAAAAATGAGTGCCTACATTGTTTAAAATGCAGTAATACCCTGTCTCACCCTGCTATGCACATGCTCCATCTTTAGGCACTTTTAGGCACTGCTGAATTTGAAGAGGCCGATCTGCTGACAGACTTAATGCAGAATGAAACCTTCCTATCTTTTACAGCCAAGAAAGCTGCTTCTGTTAGATCTGCAACTGCCATGATGCTGTACATGTGATCAGTTATGATATCATCCATTTGAGGGTTTGACAGTTTGGTTGATGACACAATCAAATGTGAAAGTTAGCAATCCTGGCATTCCAAGCATGTATCTGTTTTTTGAAACTGTTAAATCAATGTGTTTAGTTCTGCTTTATATTTGACTGCTGTTACCATTTCAGCCCCGGACCAATTGGCAGCCAAAAGACCAGGCCCCTTTTTGTGATTCGGCACTGCGTCGTTTTAACTGACAATTGCGTGGTCGTGCGACGTGGCTCCCAAACAAAATTGGCGTCCTTTTTTTCCCCACAAATAGAGCTTTCTTTTGGTGGTATTTGATTGCCCCTGCGGTTTTTATTTTTTGCGCTATAAACAAAAATAGAGCGACAATTTTTAAAAAAATGCTATATTTTTTGCTATAATAAATATCCCCCAAAAATATATAAAAAAAATTTTTTCCTCAGTTTAGGCCGATAAGTATTCTTCTACATATTTTTGGTAAAAATAAATCTCAATTAGCGATTATTGATTGGTTTCGCAAAAGTTATAGCGTTTACAAAATAGGGGATAGTTTTATAGCATTTTTATTAATATATTTTTTTTACTAGTAATGGCGGCGATCAGCAATTTTTTTTTGTGACTGCGACATTATGGTGGACACATCGGACATTTTTGACACATTTTTGGGACCATTGTCATTTATACAGCAATCAATGCTATTTAAATGCATTGATTCCTGTATAAATGACACTGGCAGTGAAAGAGTTAACCACTAGGGGGAGGGGAGGGGTTATGGGCTGTGACGTGTGTGTTTTTTTTAACATTGGGGGGCGGGGCTGACGTCTGACGTCATTGATTGGCTTTCCCGATGACAGGGAACAGCCGATCAATGACAGGCAGAGTAGGAAGCGCAGGGAGAGGTTTGTTTACACAGACCTCTCCCCGTTCTTCAGCTCTGTGACCCGATCGCGGGACACCAGCGGCGATCGTCCCGCGGCCGTGGTCACGGAGCTCCCGACCGGGTCGCGAGCGCGCCGCCGGCGGTGCGCATGCGACGCACGGCTAGGCTCTTAAAGGGCCACGTACCTGTACGTGGTTTTGCCTAGCCGTGCCATTCTGCCGACGTACATCGGCGTGAGGCGGTCGGGAAGCGGTTAATGGGCTCTGGGCTTCAGCAAAATGGCAGCCTCCAGCAAAAACAGGAGCAATGCTGGAGGCAATTTACAGCACACATTAATGTTGGTAGCATAATTATTAATGTGGAATGTATGTTCCTTGGTAAATTATATATTTTTTTCTATCACAGTGTTATGGGTAATGGTCCACTTGAAGCACTCTCCATAAATGAACAACATTTCCTTCTGCAAAGACATTTAGTTTATTTATTTTTTCTGTACTAGACTTGTTTTACATTTTATCCGAACACCTTGACTTTAGCCTGTTATCAAATTGTAAAGTATTTCTCCATGTGAACACTGGAGATCTGCACGGCTCTGGGAAAAGAAGACTCAGAAACCTTTCCCAGGGGCAGCTACATACAATACCTAAAACATGACAACACAGTTTAAAAAAAACACATACATAACAGCAGTCTTTGTATGCACCTGCCTAAAAGGTGATGGCCATTGAAAAAATATGTTCAATACCATATTTGATCAATTATGTCACCTGGTTGTTGACATTTAGCAGCTGTTTAGGGAGCAGCCACTTATGATATGAGTGTAATCGGAAAATATCATCATGGCACAGGTTTTCATGTTGTTGGGTTGTCAGTAGGGTTGAGCGAACCCGAACTGTAAATTTCGGGTTCGTACCGAACTTTTGTTTTTTGGTACCCAGACCCGAACCCGAACAATTTACTGTATGTTCGGGTTTGGGTCTGGTGTTCGGCAATGTAATGGCGCATTTTAAAAAGCTGCAGGGCAGTCAATCAACATTCGTTTAACTGGTGTGCCCTTAGAAGCCATTACAGCCATGCCTACTAATGGCATGGCTGTGATTGGCCAGTGCAGCATGTGACCCAGCCTCTATATAAGCTAGAGGCACACAGCACAGCACGTCATTTTGCTTTAGATAGTGTAGGGAAAGGTTCCTGCTGCTGCTTTGAGGGAGAGAATTAGATAGGAGTCCTGATTCAGAAATCTATTCTAATTACTCAGCGATCTACATTGATTTAGTTGTGTGGGTGCAGTGCACAAGCTTTTTACACTGGCCTGAGAGAAAAGATAGATAGTGTAGGGAAAGGTTCCTGCTGCTGCTTTGAGAGAGAGAATTAGATAGCAGTCCTGATTCAGAAATCTATTCTAATTACTCAGCGATCTACATTGATTTAGTTGTGTGGGTGCTGTGCCATGAGCCTAGTGCCAGAGAAAATATAACTTTTATCTGCAAGCTCAGTGCACTAGCACTGCATATGTTACTGTGAGATACACCCTTTAGATACTGTTGGTGTATTCTGCTATTCCAAAAACACCCATTTAGGGCAAAAAAAAATATTTTGCAGTGTTTTCTGCATATCTGTAGGTGTGAGATACACAGTGTAGATAGTGTTCTTCTATTGTGCTATTCAAAAAAATATTTTTTAGGGCAAACATTTTTTTTTTTTGAATAGCATTTTCTTCATTTCTGTAGGTGTGAGATACACACTTTAGATACTGTCGGTGTATACTGCTATTACAAAAACACCCATTTAGGGCAAAAAATATAATTTGCAGTGTTTTTTGCATATCTGTAGTTGTGAGATACACAATTTAGATAGTGTTCTTCTATTGTGCTATTCAAAACAATTTTTTTAGGGCAAAACATTTTTTTGGAATAGCATTTTATGCATATCTGTAGGTGTGAGATACACCCTTTAGATACTGTCGGTGTATACTGCTATTCCAAAAACACCCATTTAGGGCAAAAAAATATATTTTGCAGTGTTTTCTGCATATCTGTAGGTGTGAGATACACAATTTAGATAGTGTTCTTCTATTGTGCTATTCAAAACAATTTTTTTAGGGCAAAACATTTTTTTGGAATAGCATTTTATGCATATCTGTAGGTGTGAGATACACCCTTTAGATACTGTCGGTGTATACTGCTATTCCAAAAACACCCATTTAGGGCAAAAAAAAATATTTTGCAGTGTTTTCTGCATATCTGTAGGTGTGAGATACACAATTTAGATAGTGTTCTTCTATTGTGCTATTCCCAAAAAATTTTTTTAGGGCAAAACATTTTTTTTGGAATAGCATTTTCTGCACATCTATAAGTGTGAGATACACCCTTTAGATACTGTTGCTCTATTCTGCTATTCTAAAAACACCCGTTTAGGGCAAGATCCTAAATTTGAAAAATATTAGGAGAACGTCAAAGAAGGGACGTGGTGCTGCTGGTGGAGCTCCTGTTGCAGGGAGAGAACGTGGTTGATCTGTGCCAGCTACACACACAAGTGAAACACCTACCTCAGGTGCGAGTAGGCAACAGAGCCTGCAGCGGTATTTGGTCGGGCCTAATGCGGCTGTACGAATGTTGAGGCCAGGACAAGTACAGGCGATAGTAGATTGGGTTGCTGACAGTGCCTCACATTGTCTTCCACCCAGTCTCCTGCTGAAAGATCAGAGTTGGCACCTGCAGCCGATGTCCATCAGTCTTTCACCTCACCCCCTTGCAAATCAGCCAAGCAGTCTGAGCCCCAAATAATGCAGCAGTCTCTTCTGCTTTTTGATGACTCTGTTAGCAGGGTATCCCTGGGCCATCCACCTAGCCCTGCCCAAGAAGTGGAAGAGATTGTGTGCACCGATGCCCAATCACTTATATTTCAAGATGAGGACATGGGAAGACCATCGCAGCACGTCTCGGATTATGACGAAACACAGGTTTCTGGGCTGCTGCTTTTGCAATTGTGCAGACTGACAAGGAGGGCAGGGGTGAAGACTGGGTGGAAGATGATGTGGAGGACGATGAGGTCCTCGACCCCACATGGAATCAACATCATGCAGATGACCAGTGTAGTTCGGAGGAAGAGGCGGTGGTCGCACAGAGCCACCAGCACAGCAGAAGAGGGAGCAGGGTACAAAAGCGGAGCGTCCATCCCCTAGACAGTACGCCTGCTACTGCCCAATGCTGCAAGGGACCGAGCACACCAAAGCCAGGTCCAAGGAGTTCCCTAGCATGGCAGTTCTTCAGACAATGTGCTGATAATAAGACAAGAGTGATTTGCATGCTGTGCAATTAGAGCCTGAAGCGAGGCATAAACGTTCTGAACCTGAGCAGAGCACAACCTGCATGACCAGGCATCTAAGTGCAAAGCACGAGCTGCAGTGGAGTAGACACCTCAAAAACCAAGAAAGGTCTCTGGCTCCTCCTGCTTCCTCTTCTGCTGCAGTCTCATCCTCTTCATCCACCTCTGTAGTGACAGTGGTACCTGCCAACCCGCAAACAGAGGATCTGCCAGCAATACTACCACCTGGGTCACCAACCATCTCCACAATGTCCCATGGAAGCGTTCAGCTCTCTATCTCCCAAACACTGGAGTGGAAGAGGAAGTACCCCCCTACCCACCCGCGATCCCTGGCCCTGAATGCCAGCATTTCAAAAATCCTCACCTTTGAAATGCTGTCATTCTGTCTGGTGGAGAGGCAGAGTTTTAAAAGCCTGATGGCATTGGCTGTCCCACAGTACGTCGTGCCCAGCTGCCACTTCTTTTCCAGGCGAGCCATCCCTTCCCTGCACAACCAAGTGGGGGACAAAATCAGATGTGCACTGCGCAATGCCATCTGTGGCAAGGTCCACCTAACTACAGATGCGTGGACCAGTAAGCATGGTCAGGGACGTTATATCTCCCTAACAGCTGGGTAAATGCAGAGGCGGCTGGGCCTGTGTTAGGTACCTGGTAGGGATGAGCCTGGCTTGACGGTTGGAGACCTCTCTTACAGCTCTGGTTCAGGGCCTGCTGGATTGGTAACAGCGGAGCCGTGAACACAGCGGGTAGGAGTGTCCGTATGGATGCAGGTGACCGATGCTGGGTGGATGCAGGTCTTGGCCGGATGGTTGGACTGCAGATGATGGTTCAGCAGACAGCAGGATGCAGGAGGAAGACCGGCAACAGGAACAGCAGCAGACAGCAGCAGCAGCAGAGGGACCTGTGCAGGGACACTGGAAGCAGGAATGGTCAGGCAAGCCGGGTCACAACAGGCAAGGCGGTCAAGCAGAGACGGCAGGCAGAGGGATGGTCAGGAGGCAAGCCAGAGGTTCAGCAACAATAACACAGTCCAAAGCAGGGTCAAACAAGCCGGGGTCAAGGAACGGAGAAGGCAGCAGAGTCAGACAGGCCGGGTCACAGATAGGATCAGCAGACAGGTTCAGGTTGGGGGTACAGATGGGAGCTGAGATGGACAGCGCCGCATGCAGGGCCACTGGCGCCAAAGCGGCGCCGATCGCGCACGTGCACGCGCACGTGCACGCGCACGGGGGGGCGCGCGCGCCCGCTATTCGTGCATGGGAGCGCGCGCACATGTCTGGCGGGTGCGTGCACGCGCCCGCGGCGCACGCCGACGCGCGCTGATGCTCACGGGGGCCAGGGTTGCCCAGGTGCCTGCGCACCCTCAGGCTAACGTGCCCAGGGCGGCTAGAGCCCTGACATTGCCCCCTCACAAGGGGCAACCTCCGGGTGCCCACTAGGTGTCGTTTTTCTGGGTGGGAAGAAAAGAAGGTGCGGATTAGTTTCTTGGCATGTAAATTACAGTCTGGTTCCCATGAATTACTCTCGGGCCCATACCCCTTCCATTTGATCAGGAACTGTCTCTCCCCCCTCCGTTTCCTGCAATTAAGGATGGCCTCCACTTCATATTCCTCGTTGCCCTGGACCATGACAGGTCCGGGCGGGTTTGTTCCCCTATCAGGAAAGGGATCGGGCACAGCGGGTTTTAGCAGGGAGACATGGAAGACCGCGTGGACTCTCATAGAGTCGGGCAGGGACAGCTCGTAGGAGACCTCATTGATCTTCCTTTTCACGGGAAAGGGTCCTAGGAACTTGGGAGCAAGCTTCTTAGAGGGACAGGCAAGTTTAAGGTTAGTTGTAGCTAGCCATACCTGGTCACCCACTTGAAGTTCAATTCTCCCCTTCTCTTCCGATCGAAGATCTTCTTGCTGTCCTCCTGAGCCTTGGCTATCGCTTCTCGAAGTATCCGGTTGTTGCGGCTGAGGAACGATGCTGTATCCTGGACTGCCGGGACTGGAGATTCTGGGAGAAAGTCAGGGAGAAAAGACAGGTGAAAACCGTAATTGGCAAAAAACGGGGATTGCCCTGTGGCAGAATGGCTGGCATTATTATATGAGAATTCCGCTAAAGGTAATAGGGACACCCAATCGTCCTGCACAAAGGACGTGAAGCACCTTATGTACTGCTCCAAAGTCTGGTTGGTGCGTTCAGTCTGCCCATTGGTTTGGGGGTGGTATGCGGAGGAAAGGGCCAGCTCAATCTTAAGGATCTCGCAAAGGGCTCTCCAAAAACGGGACGAGAACTGAACCCCCCTATCCGAGACTATATTGGCCGGGACCCCGTGCAGCCTGACTATTTCCTTAATAAAAAGGTAAGCTGTCTCTGTAGCAGATGGAGTTCCCCTTAAAGGCAAAAAGTGGGCCATTTTGGACAATCGGTCCACCACCACAAAGATGGCAGAGCACCCCTCGGAGCATGGAAGCTCGACTATAAAGTCCATTGTTATCATTCTCCAAGGTCGGTCAGGTGCAGGGAGAGGTTTCAAAAGTCCCCAAGTTCGGTTCCTTGACGTCTTGCTGCGGTTGCAGACAGGGCAGGAGTTAACGTAGGTCTTGCAGAATTCCCTCAGCCCTGGCCACCAAAAGGTGCGTTGCACAAGCTCCACTGTCTTGCGACCTCCGAAGTGTCCTGCCAGCGGGTGGTCATGCAGTAGGGCCAGGACCTTCACTCTTACTGCTTCGGGGACAAAGACTTGACTCCCCCTCCAGAGAAGCCCATCTCTGGAAGTTAGAGTGGCCCCTGGGGGTCCCTGGGAATTGGCGGATGCCTCCCGGATTTGTGACAGCAGATCTGGTTGTAATAGTAGGAAGTTGCCTGTTGATAGGATGGTATCTGGGGTGGTAGAGTCCTTGGGATTGTCGAACATCCGTGAGAGTGCGTCAGGTTTTACATTCTTGGAACCGGGACGATACATGATGTGGAAGCAGAACCTTGAGAAGAATAAAGCCCAGCGGGCCTGTCGGGGTTTGAGTCGCTTGACAGTTCGCAGATACTCAAGGTTCTTATGATCCGTATAAATAAGCACTGGGTGACTTGCTCCCTCCAAGAGGTACCTCCACTCTTCTAGTGCTGACTTAATAGCCAAGAGTTCACGGTCCCCGACATCATAATTCCTCTCGGCTGGAGAAAGTTTCCAGGAGAAAAACCCCACGGGGTGCATAGCATCTTTATTGCCCTGCCGTTGTGACACAACTGCCCCAACCGCTACCTCTGATGCATCGACCTCTAGGATGTATGGGAGGGCAGGGTCGGGGTGACTGAGGATGGGAGCGGAGGTAAACAGTCTCTTAAGTTGGTCGAAGGCCCCTTGAGCCTCTGGACCCCAGTGGAAACGTGTGCCCTGTTTGGTCAGCTGGGTGATGGGGGTGATGATGGCAGAGAACCCCTTAATAAACTTCCTGTAGAAGTTTGCGAACCCGACAAACCGTTGGATGCCTTTCTTGTCTACAGGTGTTGGCCAGTCAAGAACAGCAGACACTTTTTGAGGGTCCATTCTGATGCCCGCCGGGGAGATTTCAAGTCCCAAGAACTGTATTTCTTGCTGCTCGAATTACCTTGCCCACATGCCCTCGATGCTGTTCCAGGGATTGGGAGAAGATCAAGATATCGTCCAGATAGACAATTACAAAAATGTCCAAGAAGTCCCTGAACACATCATTGATGAGATGCTGGAACGTGGCCGGGGCATTACAGAGCCCGAAGGGCATGACCAGATACTCGTAGTGGCCGAAGCGGGTCCGGAACGCTGTCTTCCACTCATCTCCGGCCCGAATACGGACCAGGTTGTATGCTCCCCTTAGGTTCAACTTGGTAAAGACTGTTGCTGATCTCAGTTTTTGTAAAAGTTCGGGTATCAAAGGCAGAGGGTACCGGTTCTTGACCGTAACTTTGTTGAGCTCCCGGTAGTCCACGCAGGGCCTCAAGGTCTGATCTTTCTTGGTGACAAAAAATATTCCTGCGCCAGCGGGAGAAGTAGAATGACGGATGAACCCTTTTTTCAGGTTTTCCGAAATGTAAATTTTCAAAGCTTCTTGCTCCTTTTCAGAGAGAGGGAATATGCGACCAAACGGAATCTCGGCCCCAGGGAGGAGCTCGATGGGGCAGTCATAGGAGCGGTGGGGCGGAAGGGAGTCTGCTCCCCGCTTGCTGAACACGTCCAGGAGATCGTGGTAAGGTTGAGGTACAGACTGGCACAGATCCTGGTCAGAGTCTAGGCAAAGCAAGGTAGAAGGTATCCTGGGGCTTGTGGGTAGGCAGTGTTCCTGGCAGTAGTGGGACTGGAACTCAACCTCCCCAGTGGACCAGTGGATCAGCGGGTTATGGGTCAGAAGCCATGGCATGCCCAGGATGACTGGAAACAAGGGGGAGGAGATCACGTCCAAGGTTAGGAGCACCTGGTGTTGAGGAAAAATAGTAGCGGGTAAGGGCAGAGTCTCTTGAGTCACCTGGCCTGACTTAATGCGGGACCCGTCAGCCAGGAACACAGAAAGTCCTTGAGTCTTCTTCTGGAGGGGCAGGGCGTGGGTGTTGGCAAAGGTGGCATCCACGAAACAACTGCACGCCCCGGAATCAATGATGGCGTTGGTAAGTATTGTCCTTCCCTGGCACTGCAACGACAGAGGAAGGGTAAGGCGAGTGGTACTGGCTGAACAGGGTGCAGAGGGAGAAGAAACAGATGACAAGCACTTACGTGTCTTGACAGGGCAATTGTTCACGAAATGTCCGGGGCCCCCACAGTAGAGGCACAGGTTCAATTGGCGGCGTCGGGCCCGTTCCTCGGGCGTCAAAGGAGAGCGCAGGAGACAGATCTGCATCAGTTCGGAGCCATCCGGAACAAGTACCATCGGGGTTGCAGAGGGAGCAGGTAGGTAACGAGTGGCAGGAACGGGAGCCCTTGCGACCATCCAGGCTGGGCGGTTTGGTAGTGCAGAGCGTTCAGCTCGGCGTTCCCAAAGGCGGCGATCCAGCTGAATCGTGAGGGTGATGAGGTCCTCAAGGCCCTCTGGGACTCCTACATGGGCCAGTTCGTCTTTCAAACCCTCCGAGAGGCCCATGCGGAACTGGTGTCTGAGAGCCAAGTCGTACCATTGGGTATCCGCGCTCCAGCGCCTGAAGTCCGTGATATAGTCCTCGGCCGTCCTGCGGCCTTGCTGGAGTGCGGATAGGGCGGATTCAGCTGTAGCCGTGCGTTGAGGGTCGTCGTACAGCTGTGCCATTGCCTGGAAGAAGGAGGCCAAATTCTGGGTCATGACGCTGTTAGCACCCAGAAGACGGTGGGCCCAGGACTGGGGTTCTCCTTGTAGTAGGGACACCACAAATCCCACCTTGGTGACCTCCAGGGAGAAGGTCCGGGGTTGCAGGGCAAAGTACAGCTGGCAAGCATCCCGGAAGGCCTGGAACTTGGATCGGTCGCCTGAGAACCTCTCTGGGACAGGAACTCTTGGCTCGGGGGGGAGCATCACCACTGTAGGTTGAGAGGCAGGTTGCACTGGCGGTGGAGGAGGTGCAGCAGCCATGGGGCTGGCAAGTTGTTGCACTTGGCCTTCCAGCTTGGTATATCCCTCCTGCAGGGATTTCACCGCCTGTGTAAGGGCTGCCAGATGGGAGCAGAACTCCTGCATGGCAGAGGCTCCTTCCGCAGGCTCAGTCATATGGGCTGTCCGTACTGTTAGGTACCTGGTAGGGATGAGCCTGGCTTGACGGTTGGAGACCTCTCTTACAGCTCTGGTTCAGGGCCTGCTGGATTGGGAACAGCGGAGCCGTGAACACAGCGGGTAGGAGTGTCCGTATGGATGCAGGTGACCGATGCTGGGTGGATGCAGGTCTTGGCCGGATGGTTGGACTGCAGATGATGGTTCAGCAGACAGCAGGATGCAGGAGGAAGACCGGCAACAGGAACAGCAGCAGACAGCAGCAGCAGCAGAGGGAACTGTGCAGGGACACTGGAAGCAGGAATGGTCAGGCAAGCCGGGTCACAACAGGCAAGGCGGTCAAGCAGAGACGGCAGACAGAGGGATGGTCAGGAGGCAAGCCAGAGGTTCAGCAACAATAACACAGTCCAAAGCAGGGTCAAACAAGCCGGGGTCAAGGAACGGAGAAGGCAGCAGAGTCAGACAGGCCGGGTCACAGATAGGATCAGCAGACAGGTTCAGGTTGTGGGTACAGATTGGAGCTGAGACGGACAGCGCCGCATGCAGGCAGCTGTCCCCTTTAAATAGGGCCACTGGCGCCAAAGCGGCGCCGATCGCGCACGCGCACGGGGGCGCGCGCGCCCGCTATTCGTGCACGGGAGCGCGCGCACATGTCCGGCGGGCGCGTGCACGCGCCCGCGGCGCGCGCCGACGCGCGCGCTGATGCTCACGGGGGCCAGGGTTGCCCAGGTGCCTGCGCACCCTCAGGCTAACGTGCCCAGGGCGGCTAGAGCCCTGACAGCCTGAGGCGGATAGCAGTTTGGCGCATGTCCTTCTACCACCGAGGATTGCAGGGTGCTTCAGTTTGCCTCCTGTTGCTAACTCCTCCTACTCCGCTTCCTCATCCTTTACCGACTCCTCATCCGGTCAGCGTAACACCTTCACCACCAACTGCAGCACTGCCAAGGGTAAATGACAGCACTCAGTTTTAAAACTTTCCTGTTTGGGGGAAAAACCCAACACCATGCAGAAGTTGTGAAGGGACATGGAACAACAGACCGATGAGTGGTTGGTGGCAGTGAGCCTCAAGCCTGGCCTGGTGGTGTGCGATAATGGGCGAAATCTCGTAGCAGCTCTGGGCCTAGCCGGTTTGATGCACATCCCTTGTCTGGTGCATGTGCTGAACTTGGTGGTCCAGAGGTTCCTTAAAAATTACCCCGAAACTTGAGAGGTGAGGGGGGAGGAGCTTAGACATGGACGGGCGAGGAGATGCTCCGATAGAGCTCCGGGATCCCTAGAGAAGACACAACGACATACCGCTGACTAAGAAGCCAACATCGCGGCATGAACTCGGGCAGCAGATACCAGACCCGCTCGGCTAAAGAGTACATCCCCCGCATTGTGCAAGGGGACATCCAGCAATATTTCACCGTACCCCCACGTGTCTCACCTGGCTTTGGAGCAGATATGCTGCGGAGTTCAAGTGGGTGCAGCAGTGAGTTGGGTTTACTTCCTGGAGCTGGCGCTGGTATGGAGGATGCAGTGACTCTCCACGTGGGTTCACAAGATGCTGCGGACGTGCTGCAGACCAGAGAGGAGGGAGCCTTGGAGAGAGACATCAGAGGCATTCGTGAACTTCTGAACACCTTACCTACATGCCGGGACATTGAAGCATTGATTCTCAGGTTAGAAGAATCACACCGCCAGGACATCCAAGCGGTAAGGTCTGATATTATTAACCTAACAGAGAGAACCAAAGGAGGGGAGGAAACAGTAGCCATGGTGGAACAACGAGTGGGGTCACTAGAAAAAGTATTGACCACTCAGGCGGCCATGACGGTAGACCTCCAGCTTCATGCAGAGGAACTCGAGGACAGAAGTCGCAGGAATAATCTGCGACTTCGAGGTCTCCCAGAAGTACAGGGGAAAGAAGACCTGCAGGCAACGGTAAAAAATTTATTTCAGAAAATCTTGAAATCCCCTGAAAAGATAGTGGATTTGGATAAGGTACATAGAGCCGCAGGTCCTAAATCAAAGGACCGAGAGAGACCCAGAGATGTGGTTTGTCGGGTCCACCGTTATGCGGAAAAGGAATTAATACTCAGAACGGCATGGGACATGGGGGACATAGACTTTAATGGGGTTTCTGTTAAGATTTTACCAGACCTATGCTGTGCAACCCTGCAGCGTAGAGCTTATTTGCATCCTGTTTTGGAGCTAGCAAAAGAGCGGGGGTGTACATATAGATGGGGATACCCGTTAACGGTTAGATTCCGTAGAGAATCCCTATAATTTATTTTGTACACACCTGTAGATCTACCGGGATTATTCACTTTTATAGATTCTGCTCCTATTCAGATTGGCAACTGGCTAGCATATATCCCCTACATGGGGGGTCGCTTGAGTACTATAGGCAAACAATGGAGTAACCCCTTAAGGAGTCAACAAACGCCTAGAACTAATTCATAAAAACACCCAAATTTTACTGGTGATTAGGAATGGACTGGATAATAAAGGAAATAAATACTGCTTGGACTGGAAGGAGGAGGAAGAGGAAGACGGGAAGATCAGAGGGGGGAATTTGGATTAGAAATAGAATCTGGAGAAACAATGACGGTTAATGAATAGACAATTGACAGTCAATAAAGGACATTTATTCTTCTTTATTTTATTTTTTATTTTTTATTTTTGAAGGAATAGGAAATTCCCACTATTCCTCTATTCTGACTATTTGTCTAGGCAGGAGATGGACAGATGGAATTTATTATAATCATGTTTTTGCAAATTTTTCTGTTTTTTTTATTTTTTTTTTCTCTTTCCCATTATGGTGCGGCTACCTATAAATTAATTTTCCTACATGAAATAACATTTCTTACTATAGGAGTAGCTGGGAAGAAACTATAAATATGGGTTTTTTATGACAATTTTTTTTTAGGGCTATTGACACAGTAGTATATCTGAGGGTTGGAGGATTTTTCCTCTGTCCCTTTTCATCTTCCCCCCCCCCCGCCCCCTTTTTTTTCCGTTCCTCTTGGCCCAGAGCCATACCTGATTTGGGGGGGTTATTTATTTTTTATATGGCGCTAAATATGTTAAGTTAATTGTTATTTATATAATGATTGTCATTAGGGGGAAGGGGAAGAGAAAGTTTTTCTTTTTTTTGTCCCTGTCCTTTTTTTTTGGGGGGGGGAGGCAAGAGGAGAAGGAAAGTAGGGACACTGGGCTGATAAATATATAAGCACAATATTTAAGTATAGGCCTATAAATATTAGGCTTAAGGCACAATGAAAGAGGATTGGGGACTTTTCCCCCTTAAAAGGTGTGTGTGGGTGGTTGCTTTTTTTTATTATTTATTTTTTGGGTGGGTTCCTAGAGAAGAAGGGGGGAGGGGGAGGGTAGGGGGAGTTGGGACACACTAATAATAGCTCTAAATGGGAAGGTTTTTTATTTTTTCATTTTTTTTTCTCCTTTTTTAGTAGTAAGTAGGGAGGGATTTTCCACTAGGTTTAGATACTCATCACATATACTAATATAAAATCACTATCTGGATACACTAATGATATAATCACTGTGTAGTAGTTTGTTCTTTGTAATGTTGATCTTGCGATTGCGATCAATATCTTTTTGTTATTATTATTTGGTATAGGTTTTCACATTATGTATTCCTTTCTTCTTTTTCTTGCCCCCACTCCTTTTTTCTTTTTTTTCACATTTAAAGAATGTATAATAATAATATAATAGAATAGACAGTAATAGTGAATAGAATGATACAACTTGATTTAGAAAGAAAGAAAGCATGCTGTATTTTCTTTTCTTGTGTCTCTCTCTCTCTCTTTTTTTTTTTTGATATTTTCTTTTCTCTCCCCCCCCCCCCCTTCTTTCTTCTTCCTTTTTTCCTATTTTTTCCCCCTCTTTCCTCCTCTCTTTAGTAAAAATAAGCTTATAAAAGGTTGGAGGATTATGAATAGAGAGGGACCCCAGAGCTTTACACCCGACTGTCTTTGCTCAGTACCCCAAATAAAGGGACGCTCAGATACCGGGTTTGAACGGTGAGCGCCCTATAAGCATAAGATATTGCTAAATATTCTGTTTTTTTTTTTATTTTTTATTTTTTTTCTGTGTTTGTTTTTTGGGGGGGGGGGGGGGGGTTAGGTGGGTTTATTTTTTGATTGTTTTTTTTTATTTATTTTTTTTTCTCCTTTTCTTCTTTTTTTTCTTCCTTTCTCTCTCTTTTTTCCCGCTGTTAAAGTCACTCCATGGAGACACTTAAAATCATATCACTAAATACTATGGGTCTAAATATACTGGAAAAGAGGTGAATACTTCTACATGAGTTGCAGCATTATGGATCAGATATAGCATTCATACAGGAGACACACTTTAGAAATTATAAATTACCTATTCTAAAAAGCAGGACATTCCCGACAGTATACCATGCTACAAATCGAGAGGCGAAATCAAGGGGGGTATTTATTCTCGTAGCAAGTAGAGTACCATGGTCTCTGATAGATCAGTTCAGTGACCCTGGAGGACGTTTTTTGTTTGTGAAGGGTAGAGTAGGAGACATCTGTGTTACATTAGCAACGCTTTACGCCCCGAATGAGCATCAAGAGCCCGTCTTGAGTAAAGCACTTAACCGCTTCAACACCGGGCCATTTTACACCCTTCCTTACCAGAGCACTTTTTGCGATTCGGCACTGCGTCGCTTTAACTGACAATTGCGCGGTCGTGCGACGTTACACCCAAACAAAATTGACGTCCTTTTTTCCCACAAATAGAGCTTTCTTTTGGTGGTATTTGATCGCCCCTGCGGTTTTTATTTTTTGCGCTATAAACAAAAGAAGAGCGACAATTTTGAAAAAAAAAAATTTTTTTCTTTTTGCTATAATAAATATCCCATTTTTTTTTAAAAAAAAGATTTTTTTACTCAGTTTAGGCCGATACGTATTCTTCTACATATTTTTGGTAAAAAAAAAAAAAATCGCAATAAGCGTATATTGATCGGTTTGCGCAAAAGTTATAGCGTCTACAAAATAGGGGATAGATTTATAGCATTTTTTTTTTTTTTTACTAGTAATGGCGGCGATCTGCGATTTTTTTTTTCGTGACTGCGACATTGCGGCGGACACTTCGGACACTTTTGACACATTTTTGGGACCATTCACCGGGTCCCGAACGACGCCGCGGGCGCACGCGCACGCCCCCCAGGTGGCCGGGAATGGGAGGACGCCATATGACGCCCACCCAGGATGGGAGATCCACCTTGTGGGCGTCATATGACTATGGGCGGGTAGTGAAGGGGTTAAACAACTGATAGAATTTAGAGAGGGACACTTGATAATTGGGGGAGACTTAAATGTCCCATTGAATCCAACAGAGGATACCTCCTCTGGACGGTCATCTATCCCCGGGGGCATACGTAATCGTATAGCTAAAATGTTACACAAAAATCAACTGATTGACATATGGCGTTTGTTTCACCCCACAGAGAAAGATTATACTTTTTTTTTTTGCTCCGCATAAGTCGTACTCACGTATAGACTATTTTTTTGTTTCACATGCTCAACTTGATTCAGTACGAGAAGTTGATATAGGCTCCATTACCTGGAGTGATCATGCACCTATTTTTATGACATATGAACTACAGAATACTAGAAGTAATGGATCTAGGCAGTGGAGATTGAACAAAAGTCTTTTGCAAGATAAAGTCGTTCTGGAAGATGTAATTAAGGAACTAGACTCCTATTTTACTATTAACGATACTCCAGATTGCGACCCGGGAATTATATGGGAAGCACACAAAGCGGTCATTAGGGGGGTATTAATTAAACATGGGGCAAGGACTAAATGTAAACGTACAGAACAATTAAAGGCACTGTTGGAAGAATTAGCTATGGTAGAAACCCGTCACAAGCAGACACGATCCCCATCTCTAGAAAAAGATCTCCATGCCAAAAGAACACAAATTACAGATCTTCTTTACTATAAGGCTAAGGCAGCGATACAGATATGCAGGACATTTTCAATTGAGTCAGGGGATAAGTGCGGGAGTTACCTGGCTAGAACACTACAAGAACAGAATCATAAGAATTATATACCGCATTTAGTATCATCTCAAAAACATAAAGTCACAAAACCGGATGATATTGTTAGAAAATTCCAAGAATTCTACAAGTCATTGTATAATTTACATACTAAATCCTCTACACAAGAGCAAATAGATAGATATCTTGTACAATCACGAATGCCCCAGCTATTAGATCTAGACAGAGATAATTTGCAAAAACCTATAACAATGGAAGAACTGCAGGGAGTCATAGGGACTATTAAATTAGGTAAAGCCCCAGGTCCGGATGGCCTGACTGCTCAATATTATAAGATGCTGTTTACGTCATTAGCTCCATATATAGTCAAATTATTTAACTCTCTTGGCACGTCAGCAAATTTTGCAAGGGATACATAACTAGCACAAATTTCAGTTATTCCTAAAGAGGGAAACGACCCGTCATACCCACCTGTGGAAGCTACCGCCCTATTTCACTTTGGAAGTAGAATACAACAGTATATTCCAAGCTTAATACATCTGGATCAGGTGGGACTTGTCCCTACACGAGAAGCGAGAGACAATACTACGGAAGTTCTTAATCTTTTGCATGTAGTGGAGAAATCCCAGACACAATGCGTGTTTATAAACACAGACACGGAGAAGGCCTTCGACAGGGTAAATTGGAATTTTATGATGTCAGTTTTACGATATGGAGGCTTCAGAAGTAAAATGTTACAATGGATTACATCAATCTACTCTGGTCCTGCTGCCAGAGTAAGGGTTAATGGAGTATTATCTGAAGCCTTCCAGATCTCGAATGGGACATGGCAGGGATATCCCCTGTCACCATTGCTCTTTGCCCTGTCGTTGGAACCTTTTCTCTGTACAATACGTTTAAATCAAGATATTACAGGAGTAAAAATAGGAGAGGCTCAATATAAGATTTTGGCTTATGCTGATGACATGATGTTCTCCTTGACAAATCCTTTGATTTTGATCTCGAATTTGATGAAGGAGTTTAGAGAATACAGTTTGCTATCTAACCTTCGGATTAATTTTACTAAATCTGAAGCAATGGGGGTGAATTGCTCTCAAACACTTATTGAACAAATAAAACAAAACTTCAGATTTAAATGGACAGATATAGCTCTTACCTACTTGGGAACGCAGTTAGCGCCCAAGATTGGTAAAATTTTTGGGTTAACTTTCCCCCCATTGCTCCAAAAAGTGAAGATTTTGTTGAGTAAATGGAATTTGGGTTTACATTCATGGATAGGGCGCTGTAATATCATTAAGATGAGCATTTTGCCGAAATTCCTTTATCTTTTACAGACACTACCAACTTGGATCCCAGTTACTTACTTTAAACAGTGCCAGAAGTTGTTTTTTGACTTTATATGGGCTCATAAACAGCCAAGGATACGGCGTAGTCAATTAATACTCTTTAAGAGACAGGGAGGTTTAGCGATGCCAGACATACGTAGATACTATCAAGCTTATCCATCTTAGTAGGGTAATAGATTGGAACAGACATAGAGATCTTAAACGGTGGGTACAGATGGAATGTGCCCAAACACCTATCGTACTAGGAAGAGCCTCTTGGTGTGCTGCTTCTCTTCCTAACGAATTAATTAAACATCCCTTGATAGGAAATACTATTAAGACCTCTGTGACATTGTTTCCATCTATTTACATAGTTCCGGCGACATCTCCATTATATCCAATACTAGGGAACCCTGTATTCCCTCCAGGGATAGACGATAGAGCCTTTAAACATTTATGGAACATAGGTTATATACAGGCTTCTAGTTATATAAAGGAGGGGAGGTGGTTGACTATCACGGAGTTGATAGAAGTGTGTAAATTAAGGGTATGGAGTGCCCTACAGATCACTCATTTTCTTGGTACTCTGTCAGATCCAAGACAGTTTGATAGACCCCCCAATAACTTTGAGAAACTGTGTTTTTTTTTCCAATAGATTTTATTGAAAACATTGTGAGTTACAAAGCCGAGAAAGTATACAATTTCTCAAAAGGGAAACGATATAGAAAACAGAATCCGTTAACTAGGCTCTTACATACATAGGTACATAACGAATAACAAGTGTAGGTTAAAACATGTGTCACAGATACCCTTACCATAACGAGGTAACTGGATGGATCAACACGCAGGGTCCCTAGAAAAAACAGACTACAACGGTAGCCATGGGGACAGGGAAGAAAAGAAAAGAGGGGAGGGAGAGAGAGAAAAGAGGGGGTGTGGGAGAAGAAAAGAGGATGATAAAAAATGAGAAGGATCAAACACCAGTACATTGTGCACCAATATAAATAAAACCGGGGGGCGTGGCTTGGCCGGGACCGAAGATGGCTGCTTAAGCTTAGAGCTCCTGCATACAGAGGACGAAATATCCTTTTATCTGGGGAAACTGCCCTACTTTCCCACCATGGGTAAATCCAACAGAAGCGTCTCAGCCTCCCGGACACCGAGGGACAACGGATCGCAGCACAGCCGCATTATCCCCGAGCTGTTTCGCTCCCTCCGGTCTGATAACCACGAGGCGATGCAGGCCGCAGAGCCTTACTCCCCAGGGAACAGATCTGACTCTCACTCAGATGGAAGCACCCACACAGATGAGCGACCAACCCCTGCTGTGAGCTTAGCTGACCTTCACAGAGTAGCTACCGACATTACCAGCAACATTACTAGCACTCTGTCGGCAGCTATTCGACCTAAAAACGGACATACAGTCGGTGGCTACACGCCTCGTGGACGTGGAACAAACAACACAAATGCACACGGCCGCCATAAGGCAAGTACAACGAGCCCATGATTCACAACTGGCCTACTTATTTGACCTCCACCGTCAAGTGGAAGACCTTGACAATAGAGGCCACAGGCATAACGTTAGAGTCCGTGGAGTACCCGAGGGTCTGGACGCCGGTTCTCTGCCCCAGACTATTTGCGCCATTTTTAACGATTTACTGGAGAGGCCAGCAGATTCACCAATTGAAATGGAAAGGGCGCATAGAGCACTGAGACCGCCACCCCGAGACAACGAGCCTCCGAGGGATATCATTTGCTGCATAGTGAATTTCCCTTTAAAGGAAGCTATCCTGAGAAAGGCAAGGGACAGGGGCCGTATACTATACAACGGGGCCGAAATAAAGCTCTTTCAGGACCTTTCCCCAACCACCCTGCAGAGCAGAAGAGCCCTTCGCCCCCTACTGGATCAATTGAGGACCCACAACATTCAGTATCGGTGGAAGTTCCCATTCTGCTTGTCCGCCTCCGCTAGAGGTCGCACTGCACTCCTGCGCTCACCTGATGACTTACCATCCTTCTGCGAGCAACTTGATATCCCCTTGATCGAGCTTCCGGACTGGTGCCCTTTCCACTTCCCGTCGGAACCCTGGAGACCAACATCGCACAATCTCTCGCCGAAAACTCAACGGCACCGCTCAAGGAGAAGAGGCTCGAACCGTCAGTCACCTGAAGCTCGTCCTTCCCGCCGCGATTCCCAGCAACGGACACCGGGTCCTCCTGCTACTCCACGCAGGGACCGTCCGGACGCTTAAGCTACCCCTTGATGTACGAAGTACCGGCCTGTAAGTAGCATCCAATGACAATGTTCTCTTTTTCGTTTCCATTTTCTTTTTTGCCTTGTCCATATTCCACATGCCTGTTAAGGTCCTCCTACGCCCACTATAGCCAACACTGACACTCACCCTCCTGATCCACTTCCAGCACTGCCAGGCCCTGGAAAGTATTCCCTACCCGACCGGAAGTGTGGACACTCAGAAGGCGCCATCAGTGGGTCACCCCAGAAAGATGCGGACTCCCTTCATCAATGGTATGCTTCTCGACCATGTGCAAACACAACTACCCCTCTACGCCACCGTCTCCAAGGCTGACTGGCGGATGCACCCACATGCATGCTCTGCTATAGAGTGAAACCAGGTGAGGCTAATGGCAGATCGCCAGGAGAACTGTATCCATCCCCCAGCTTTGATGATTATTAGGGACTCAGATCATTCACCATGAACTGCCTACGCTAACCACAAGCTGAAATATCTTGCCAGATTACTAACGCTGTAAGCGGAAGTTCTCCCCCCTGCCCCTCCGAATGAGCTTATTTTATCTCTGGAGACCATGACATATTAATCTTCTCTTACTCTTGCAGGGTAACACATCCATAATGTGCTACGACTCTGGCGGGTTTTGCCCCTGAGGCCGATGCTCAACCAATGCTTTACATTCCCCCCGACCCCACACCCGGGGCCACCCCCCCCTAAGGAAACCAAATTCACTGGAAACACCGGAGATAGGCCACCCGTTTGAGCACCTGGGGAAACTTAACCTCGGGTTGCTGCCACACGTGCCCACACTTTAAACGCATAACTTAAACGCATTGGTCTCGTCGGTCTCTGGGGCGATGCCCGCTTTGTCTGATTATCTAGCTAAAATGCATTGTTTAACTGTGGAAACTACCGATCAGAATTTAATGTCTCCCAACAGCCAGAAGGGATACCACGAGACTGGTGGTGTCCCTGTCTTCTACCTAACAAATAGAGGGGTGTGACCCCTAGCACTCCGGGACCGAAACCCACAAAAAGGTGGTGGCTGATTCTCCCGGAGGGGAGGGAGGAGGGAGATGGACAATGAGATGATTCCCTCTCCCCCCCCTCTCTGCCTTCATGAGCCGATAGGACCTATAGAATGTTACTTTACCTGAAATGCTGAACCAAAATGTTCCTATGGATATATGTTCAATGTCCATTCTTGTGTTTTTTCTTTTCCTTTTAATTATTATTTCTCACTTCTATTTTTTTCTTTGATGCAAGAAAGATTGTTCTATCAGACTTACAGGCTGATACATAATTACTGGTAAATGTGATTTTCAAACATTAGCAACGTTGTATTTTTACGTTAAGGTCATTTGATTGTACTGCACCGCCTCAACCATAAGTTGAGCATATTCTTACCCACTATTAGTACCCATTTCCCCTCTCAACTAATACTTATCAGGTCCTCCAAATTGCAGCTCTCGTTGTTCCCGGGCATTCTCATTATATCCCCACAGCAGTCCTACCCAGTTAGCCTGCTGACCATCCAGCCTCCCATCCTCCAGGTGGAAGGGAACCTCCTTCCCACCTCTGGTATTTTTCTCCCCCTGTGAGGCCTCTGTCCCCCACAGTTCTATTCAACTCTCTATTACCCTTACCCCTCTGAGGCACTCCTTCCACACCTTTACTCACTTCTCCTCTTTGCCCCTATCCTTCTCCTCCCCTCCCCCTCCTTACCTCCCCTGACCCACTCACCTCCCGCCCCCTCCATCTCCGCCTCCCCCTAATACCCACTGCCCCCTACCTTACGGCACTTTCCCTATCCTCCCCTCCCTCGCCCACGCCCCTATACCCTTCGGATCAACCCGAACCGCCCCCCAGCCCAGCCACTTAGGAACACGTAAAGGACATATCCACGTGTGTTAAGCCGTATCTGATCTCTCTTACATAAGATCCCACGCTTACTACTACAATGTCCAAAGATCCGCTGAGCCACAACCTCCTACAGTTGAAATGTGTGTCGCTCAATGTTAAAGGCCTGAATCTCCCCGAAAAACGCTCACAGGTCTTAGCAGCCCTCACTAAACAGAAAGCCCAGTTTATTTTTCTCCAGGAGACCCATTTCCGCTCAAATGCCATCCCTAAGATTACCAATCATATTTACCACACCGCCTTCCACTCCACAAACCCCCTGGCAAAAACCAAGGGGACCTCAATCCTAATATCCAAGCATGCCCCTTTCCAGATCTCAGACTCCTTAATAGACCCTGAAGGCAGATTTGTATTCCTCAAAGGCCACTACGCATCCAAACCCTTGACATTAGCAAACATCTATTCCCCAAACGAGCACCAAGTCGCATTCTTCAGGAAAATCAAAGAACTTTTGCTTTCTTTCAAGGAAGGTATTGTCCTTCTTGGAGGAGATTTTAATACCCCACTACACCCAGTCATAGACACATCCACAGGCTCCTCGACCCTATCATACCGGGCACTCTGACAGATTAAACTACAGCTCCAAGACCTTAACCTGCACGACACATGGCGCACCTTGTTTCCCACGGTTAAAGACTATACGTTCTACTCCGCACCATTCCAAAAATATTCATGTATAGACTATTTCTTCCTCTCCCAACCCGACTTGCCATACCTTACACGGGCCACGATAGAGCCCATGTACTTATCAGACCACCACCCTATCTCAATCTCCCTGACCTTTCCGGACTCAGTACAAAAATCCAAAACTTGGAGGCTTAACTCTGCCTTGCTAAAGGATGTAGAGTTCACCTCACGCCTAGAAGCTAGAATCCGAGAATATTTCATAACTAACACTACTGAAGATGTCTCCCCTATCTCAGTATGGGAAGCACACAAATGTGTTATAAGGGGGGAACTGATGAGGCAAGCTGGTAAAATGAAAAGAGCACGTCAGGACACTATAATTAAATTGATAGAAAAGATTAAACATCTAGAAACCTCACACAAACTCTCACAATCACAAAACTCCTTGCAGGAATTGTCTCTCTCGTTCCTTGCTGTTGGAGGAGCTAGGTAAACAGACAAGACGCCGTTATGTCCTACACCAGAGAATTTTTTACGAACAAGGTCATAAATGTGGGAGGCTATTGGCGAGAGCAGTAAAATCATCTAAACCCTCCAATACGATACATCAGATTCAAGGCCCACATGGTAGGCCCCTTTTTAAAAACGCAGAAATAGCAGACAGGTTTGAGAATTATTACAAGCAACTATACAACCTGAAACCTACCACACAAAATAAAGAGCAGGCAGAACAAAGGACAGAAGCTATTAGGAACTTTCTACTACAATACTGCCCAAAATCCCTCACGAACGACCAAGCCCAAGAAATGGAGAAGCCCCTCTCCTTAGAAGAACTACAAACCGCAATAAAGCAGATGAAACCTGGTAAGAGCCCAGGCCCCGATGGGTTCACCTTGCAGTACTTTAAGCTCTTCTCCAATATCCTGTCCCCCAAATTAATAACCGTCTTCAATGCCATGGCAACCCCCCAAACCTCACTAGGCCACATGTTGGAAGCCCACATTGCCGTCATTCCCAAAGAGGGGAAAGATGTAACCCTAGTGCAGAACTACAGACCCATATCCCTTTTAAATGTTGATATCAAGCTTTACTCAAAAATCTTAGCCAATAGATTGTCCCCAATCCTACCCGGCCTTATTTCCCTGGATCAGGTGGGTTTTATACCCGGAAGGGAGGCAAGGGACAATACCATCAGAGCACTGAATCTCCACCACAGGCTTGCGAATTCCGCAACCAGAGGTTTTTTTTCTTTCTCCAGACGCGGAGAAGGCGTTTGATAGAGTGGCCTGGCACTATATGTATGAAACCCTGAAGGTACTGGGTCTCAACACCCGTATGCTTTCACATATCTCAGCCCTGTACTCCTCCCCCAGGGCAAGAGTCAGGGTCAACGGCCACCTATCGGACGCCTTCCCTATAGGCAATGGAACTCGCCAGGGATGTCCCTTGTCTCCCTTAATTTTTGTCATTACACTGGAGCCTTTTCTCAACAGACTAAGAGATAACCCTGATATAAAAGGTATCCTAATACAGGATAAGGAATACAAAGTAGCTGCTTTCGCGGACGATATACTCCTATCCCTTTGCTCCCCCCTCACCTCCATACCCAACCTTCTAAAGGACTTGGAACACTTTGGATTCTTATCAAATTTAAAAATTAACTACACAAAATCCCACGCCCTAAATATTTCTCTCCCCAAAAATGAGGTAGACCTTTGTCAAAAATCCCTCCCTTTCCTTTGGAATCAGAAAGCCATTACTTACCTTGGTATACAAATTACTACAAACCTAGCTCAGATGTATAATGAAAATTTCTTGAGGACTTTAAAAAAAGCGCAGCAAGACATGAGAGACTGGGGCAATCTTAATGTATCCTGGTTTGGTAGGGCGGCCCTTTTGAAAATGATAGTACTGCCGAGACTTCTGTACCTTATTCAGTGTATCCCCATCAGCCTCCCGACATCTTTCTTTGCTTCATACAAGAAGGCGTCCTCGCTTTTTATCTGGAAGAACTCTCCACCCTGTATTAAGTACACACGCCTAACGTGTTCTAAACTTAAGGACGGAATTGGGTTGCCGGACCGTCATAAATACTACTCAGCTTGTCATTTGACTCGCCTGATTGATTGGAACATTCACGAGTCCGGAAAGGTCTGGGTCACACTAGAGAAAGCAGGCATAGGCCCACCGCTGGACTCCCTCCCCTGGGTACCATCCAGCTTTTGGCCCTTAGAGGCCAAGACACACCCCACTGTTTACCCCTCCCTGGAAACCTTTAGGAAAACGATCAAATCAGCGGTACTTTCCTCAACTCCGGGACCCTTGACTCCCTTAAGGGGAAACCCCGACTTCACGCCAGGTTTGTCGGCTACTTACCTCATACATGACTGGCCACATAGAGGAGTCTTGGCATATCATTTCTTTTCACATGGTGTCCCACGAACTTTTGAAGATATAGTGGCGACATCACTCTCTAACCCTTTCTCATTCTGGTCATTCAGGCAGATTAGACACTTTTTATCTACAAAAGCCACAAACGATGCATGGTCCAGACCCCTGACTCCATTTGAGAAGTTGTGTACAAGCCATCCCCCACAAAGACACCTGATTTCTACCATATAAAATATACTCCTAGAAGAAACACCTACCCTACCAGACTCTTCCCGCATTGCATGGGAGACCGATCTTCAACTCTCTCTCACAGAGGAGGACTGGACTCTTATCAATGAATATGCTCATAAGGGATCCCTCAATGTGGCGATCCAAGAGAAATGCTACAAAATCAAAACAAGGTGGTACACAACCCCACATCTACTGCATAAGTTCTCCCCATCCACCCCTGACATATGCTGGAGATGTAAGTTAGAAAGAGGGACGATGCTCCACATATGGTGAGACTGCGAGAAACTCCAGCCGTTTTGGAAGGAGGTACATGATATTATCTCACATGTCACCACATACACTCTAACCTACTCCCCAGCTCAATACCTCCTGCATCATACTCATTTGACCAGGTCGGAATATTTTAAATCTCTTGCTATGCACATGGTAAATGCTGCCAGGCTGTGCATTCCGGTTCACTGGCGGTCTACACACATTCCAACAATTAGGGAATGGTTCTCGAGGATCTCTAAAATTGAGGAAATGGAAGAACTGGTACACATTTCGCAGGAGCGTATCCAGAAATTCACGACAACATGGGCTTGTTGGACTTATTTTAAGACTACACAGCGCTTTCAAGCGCACTCACCCTGATTCATGCTCAAATGTCGCTTTGTCCTATAAATTAAGCATAACAAACATACCGAGGTGGCTGGGCCCCAATGACTTATGATGCTGTGGATCTTGACCCCAAACGCACCCCAAATAACCCCACCTGCCCCACTCTGGACCCCCTCCCTTTACCCCTTCCCCCCTCCTACCTCCCTTCTCTCCCACTTCCCTCTCGCTCAGGTACAGGCCCCCTGTGCGCCTGCTCCTGGGCAACCCTCTTATCTTCACTTTGCTCATATCTGCCTTTCTTTGGTAACATGTAAGTAAAAATAAATACCTGCTGTCCTGATCGATCTCTCAGAAATAGAATTACACGTTAGCCTGTTCTAAACTGTTTGATGAAACTTCCGATAAACATGGAGACTTTACCTTTTTTGAAACTATGCCCTGTAGCTGTGGAAGTTCACTTGTATGTTAATATACTCTGTATTTCTTGCTTGTTGCATTACATATTCTGTGCAATATTCAATAAAAACTTTTTGTGGAAAAAAAAAGAAGAAAATAAAACCATAAATATAAAACCAAAGAAATAAAACCGTAGATATAGAAATACCATCTAGAGTCAATGGGTCGATGTGGGTTATGTGGCGGGGTAGAGGTTGTTGGAGTAGCTGGAGATACAAGAGGGTGTACAGGCTGGATGGGAGTTGGGGCCTCCAGATTCGTGCTTGTGTGTTCACAGCTGGAGATGTAAGGAGAGGGGCGCCTCTGAGTATATATCATATAAGCATTTATTGAAAAAAACAATATCCACTCACATCTTAGTAAGTAGTGTTGCATTCAGACATCTCTGTGGATGGAGGGCCAGCAGGACTGCAAGTCACAGGAGGTTTGCCCAGAAGCTGTCGTCCTTCTCATGTCCAAAGGGAGATGAATAGGCAGATGGGTGTAGCAGGTGGGGGTGTTTCCTCTTTTGGGTCCTCCAGAGGGGTGATAACAACAGTTCCAAGAGACGTCAGGTTAGAGTATCACAGCTCTTTGCAGTTCAGAAAATAGGGTTCCAGGTGGTGAGATAGGGGAAAAGAGTCTCTGTATAGGGTTAAAAAATGGTTTATCAGGGAGGAAGAAGGGATGGAGGGTGGGAGGACGTTTCAAACCCTGTAGCCTAGTAGTCTGCTGCTGCGGTGTCTGTACGGCCGGGTTCGTTACCAGGATGTGTATAGGCACGTCCGTGTCTCCGGTATCAGAACGAGGCTTGGAGTGCAAACAATACTAGGCGCCGAGGCGTGACGTCATGTCTCTGCGACGCGTTTCTGAGCTAGCTACGCTATAGATGGTAAGTATAACGGCGCTCCTTTCTCAAGCAAGGGGGATGTGGGGGCAGGGGAAGGGGCTGAATTTATTAGATCGGGAGGGGATGGGCCGGGGGGCGGAGTATAATTAAAAATAGAAAGAAGGAGAAATGTCTGTATATAGTAAAAGTAACGGTGGTCAGAAGTGTAATTAGCAGTGTAATTAAAAAACAGGCACGGAGAATTAAAATAATACAAAATAGGGAAAGTGACATGAGATTAGGCATGGGACCATTAAATAAAAAGGACATATAAAACAAGGGATAAATAGCAAAAATATATATATATATGGGGAAGGGGAAGGAAAAAAGGGAGTTATATATATATATATATATATATATATATATATATATATATAGGAAACCCTGTATATATAAAGAACTGAGGGTAAAGGCTAACGGACAGACGTATTGAATAATGTATATAAAAAGGAGACTGTTACTATGATGGAGATGAGGGACTGATTGTGGAGGCTAAGTGAGCAAAGGGACAGGGGTACGTGATGCTACTGATGGAATACAAGGGAGAAGATGAAAAACACTGCAGAACGGGCATGGCTATGTGCAGGGTGTGGGGGCAGTGACTATATCAAAGGTGTGGGGGGGGGGGCAGCATTGGCTATATCCAGTATATGCAAAATAAAACTAAGGATAAATATCGATAGATGAATAGATAAATAGATAAATAAAGATAGATTTTTTTTTTTTCCTTCAGCTCCTATTGGACCTGGCTTCAGGCCTTTTCGGTGGCAGCCCTGACGACCCCTTATGCCCCATTGTGTATATCGTATATACACACCCAGTCACTTTCCCCCCCCCCCCCCCTGTTTCCCCCCCCCCTCCCTGTTCTCTGGACTATCAGGGAAACCTCTTGCATAAATACGAGGTATTGTGACTATGCGCCTTTTTTACTTGTTTGTTACAGCTGGAGATGTCATTGTCTTCAGGGGTAAACGTAGTGCGAGTCCCATAGTAGGAGAAAGAGAAGCTTTCAAAAGACTGTAATTCTGTTTGAGTCAGGGTCGCTTGCATGAAAGCCCACCATCTGGAATAGAAACGAATATGGGATTTTCCATGTTTGAAGTCAGTATTAAGTTTATCCTTATGAAGCAAGTTTAAGAGCTCCCGTTTGAGTTGTGAGATACGTGGGCTATGCGATGAAGTCCAGCTTTTCAAGATAAGTCTTCTGGCTAGTAAGAGAGAAGTCAATGTCCAATCTTTATAGAGGGGGCGGGAGGATGAGGACCATGGTAGAAGTTGATCATCCCAGTATCCAAAAATGAGAAGCAGGGGGTCTTTAGGCAGTTTAAGTAGTGTTATTTCAAAAATGAAGGAGATAACATGTTCCCAAAAGGTGGAGATAGAGGAACAAGCCCAGAATCGGTGAGAGAGGGATGGTTTTGGCTGATGACACTTGGGGCAGCTGGCTGCACCTTGGACATTCTTATCCGACAGGAAGGGTATGTGAGCGCAGTGCATAATCTTGAGACTTGTTTCTCTCCAGACCTTGTTGGGGGATCAGCTGGAGCGACTTGTTATAACCTTGAAGGATCGTATCCACTAAGTCTGGGTCAGGAAAGTCTTTCCCCCAGTTTGCCACAGATGAGGTAGCAATCGAAGGGATGATTTTTGGTAAGAGAGATTGGTATACATCTGAGATTTTATATGACTCCCCTTGTAACAACTTATCTGTGAAGGATAACCGAAACCTCTGGCTTTCATCTTTACATGAGTTTCTCATATAGCTGACACATTGCATATAATAGAAGGCATGAGATTGGGGGAGGGAGAATGTTTCTGCGATGTCAGAGAAGAGAAGAGGGTGACCCGTTTCCGAGTTGCATAGGTCAGAGAATTTTGAAAGGCCTTTCTGCTGCCAGAGAGAGAAGGTTTTGTAATCCAATCCCGGTGGGAAGCTAGGGTTTCCTTGAATCGGGAGATGTTTGGATATAAAAGGCGATAGCTTTAATGCTTTTCTCACTTCCCTCCATGCTATGGCTGTGTCTCTGAGGAGAAGGTTGTGTTGTAAGGGTATAGGAGCAACTTTCCATCTGCAGTGAAGAAGGGCTGCCAATGAGTAGGGACATGCCATGGAGGATTCCATAGAATAATTGGAGTAGCGAGAGAGTTGCGAAATCCAATCTAAACCTACCCTCAATAAGCAAGAAAGATTATATGCTCTGATATTTGGGAGACTAATGCCCCCTTCGCGTCTGGGAATACACAGTTTCGCAAAGGCTATACGTGGTCTTTTGTTTTGCCATAAAAATTTAGAAATGGCTTTGTTAAGAGTCGAGGTATCTTTGTGTTTCAGAACAATGGGATCGTTTGGAGTGGGTATAGTAATCGAGCAAAACTGACTATTTTTAGAAGGTGACATCTTCCCAGAAGCGAAAGAGGCAGATCCATCCAGTTACCCAATTATTGAATTATTTTCTTTATCAAAGGGGGATAGTTGAGGTGATAGATAGAAGAGGGTGTTTTACCTATTTTAACACCTAGATACGTAATGAAGGAGTGGGCTACCGTGAAGGGTGAGTGATGGGCCCATGTAGGAATAGAAGACGTGCCTATAGGGAGGATTTCGCTCTTGCCGTAGTTAATGCGAAGGCCCGAACAGATCCTAAATTCATCAAAGATTTTTTTGATGATGGGCATGTCGGAGGATGGGCTGGTTGAGAAAATTAATATGTCGTCCGCGAAGAGGGAAGTGCGGAGTTCTTGAGTCCCAATTTTGATGCCGTGCAGAGGAGCCCGCTGGGAGAGATATCGTGAGAGGGGTTCCAGAGCAATGTTGAAGAGGAGGGGGGATAGTGGGCAGCCCTGTCTCGTGCCTTTATAAAGACGGAATTCATCCGGGAGGAGACCAGCCACCACCAACCTGGCCGCCGGAGAGGCGTACATGGCATGAACGAGGTGCTTAAAGGGACCCGTAAAGCCCATTTTTGCCAGGACCATCAATAGCCAATCAAAACTGACATTATCAAAGGCCTTCTCCGCGTCCAGGGTGATGATGGCATGGTCCCCCCCGGGTTACACTTGGCATGCTCGAGAGCCAGCAACACTTTTCGAATGTTTATGGTAGCCGTTCTCCCTTTCACAAATCCTGATTGGGCTGGGTGAATCAGAGAGGGAATGATGGTGGCTAGTCTGGAAGCTATTATTTTCGAGAGAATTTTTACGTCAAGATTTAAGAGTGAGATGGGTCGGTATGAGCCTGGCTCTTGGGGGTCCTTGCCTTTTTTTGGAAGTAATTTTATGATAGCCTGGTTTCCGGTCGGCAGATAAGGACCACCGGACCATATACCATTATAGACTGCGAGGAGAGTGGGCTCGGTTATGGATTGTAGTGTTTTATAGAATTCCCCTGTAAACCCGTCAGGGCCTGGAGCTTTAGAGGGAGCTAAGTTCCGAATGGCGGTTGATAATTCGGGCAGGGAGATAGGTGCATTGAGTACTTCGAGTTGGGAGGGAGAAACCTCGGGCATGCATATTTTGTCCAAGAATGATTTGGCAGTATTCTTATCTATAGGATCCGTGGCATACAGCGAGGAATAATATTGAAGCATGAGTTTGTTAATATCCTGTTGTGAGGTTGTAGTGTTACCTGCAGAATCCCGTAGGGAGGTGATGTGGGACGGGCGAAAGGGGCCTTTGCAGAGTCTCGCTAACAATTTGCCGGATTTATTGCCAAACTTATGGAAGGAAGCTTCCCAATGTGCCCTATGTGTCCTTTCGAGGGTGTCTGCCCAAGTGTCGAATGCCCTCTTTGCTACCTGCCAGTTTTCCCTGTTTTCTGGAGAGTCCCTAGAACAAAGAGATCATTGTGCCAAGCGCAGGTCAGCACTTGCCTTCTTGTATTTTGCCAAGGTACGTCTCTTGAGGGAAGCAGCATATGAAATGATGTGTCCCCTGAGAAAGGCTTTACCAGCCTCCCAGAAGAGGTTCGGAGTAGCCGTGTGGGGAGAGTTAGCAGCAGAGAATTCGGACCAGGCTTCCTCCATATAATGTTGAAAGTCAGAATTTTTTTGGAGATACGAGGGAAAGCGTCAGAGCTGGGGAGGGGGCCTTGAGTCAGGGGTGTCTAGCGATAACGATATAGGGGCATGGTCAGAGATGACGATATCATGAATATCTGCCCCAGAAATCATTGGTATGAGGTGGTCAGTACAAAATAGGTAGTCAATTCTAGTAAAAATATTATGAGGGTTGGAATAGAAGGTGTATTCCCTGTCAGCTGGGTGGTGAAGCCACCAGATGTCATGTAAGTAAAGTGAATCCATTGTGGACATGAAGTGTGAAGTTCCAGAGGTTGTGTGAGAAGGCCTCATACGTTTGGAGGAAGATCTGTCTTCTAGTGGATGCATTATGGTGCTGAAATCTCCCCCCAACTATATGGGGTAGGTGCGGGTCGCATAACAGCCAGGTGGTCATTTCACTGAGAAACTGCTTGCTGGGATTGTTCGGGGCATACACATTGGAAATTACTAGCTCTCTAGTCCCTAGTTTCAGATGTGTGGAAATGAAGCGACCCTGATTATCAGTGTCAACGGACAGCACCTCACAAGGGAGGTTCTTGTGGATGAGGATGACAACCCCTGCTTTACGCTTGAGTGAACTGGAACCCAGAACAGTGCCTACCCACAGCTTTTTCATACGATGGAAGTCGGAGGAATTAAGGTGAGTTTCCTGGAGTAGGGCAATATCTGTTTTCAGTCTTTTAAGGTGCCGGAGTATCTTGAGTCTTTTAAAGGGTGACCTAAGCCCTTTAACATTCCAAGAGGTAACTCTCATGTGAGTGTAGGCCTGCGTGTGGTATGGGGCAGTGTATTGTGTACAGCAGCTGGAGGCCTGAGAGACTGAAGTAATTTGTCAGCATGGGTGATCTGGTCTTTTGAAAGGAGTGATGGCTGTTCATCTGGTGTTTGACAGGTGCCGGTAGGAAGAGGGAATAAAAAAAAAGGGCAGATAGAGAGGGTGGGGGTGGGTAACAAAACCAATACAAAACATTGGAAGAACTTCACTTTTCTCCGCATAGAATCACTGTGAACCAGCTCTCTTAGCAATCCAGCGTCAAGGTGGGTATTTGCCCTTCGTACTTTAGAGACTTTAGCCGCTGTGGCGGGAAGTACATAAGTACCAGATCGGGAGGAGGGTGAACACAGTGAGGCCAATGGGGGTGATGTACAACAGCAATGTAGGAGTGCATAGAAATACATTAAAATAAAACATACATGTGCAAGATCAGGAGAACAGTTAGGTGTGGATACCTGTGAAGTCCTTGTAAGTAGGCTCAAGGGTCACGGGCCGAGCAGCGTTCGTGTCCCATGTTGGAGGCATGGCGGATGTTCAGACTGTGTGTCAGCGTGGGGAGTTCCGGTGGTTAGGTCCTGACGACCTGAAGCGTTTTGGGGAATCCTTTTGCGGGCTTTGTTGATCCAGAGAGCGATGGTGCGGGGAAGGTCCAGACCGGGAGTCGGAGTGTGCGTCAGCCCGCAGTGATCGTAGAAAGACTTCCGCTTCCTGGGGATCTTGAAAAGAGAGCTGGTCCCCATTGGGGGCTTTGAGGCGGAGGGTTGCGGGAAAGGCTAGCGTAAATTTAATCTGTTGCTGATGAAGCTCCGAACAGATGTTTTGGAACGCTTTCCTTTTCTTGGAGACCTCCAAAGAATAGTCTGCGAAGATCAGGATTTTGATGCCGTCGATGTGAAGGGATCTGGACTGCCTGAACTTTTGCAGAATGATCTGGGGTAAAGGTGCCCATGTGATGGGCCCGTTCGACCATGCAAGGGCCAGGAAGTCCTAGCGCCTCTGGAATGTGGTTGTCACGTACCTGGTGGTGCGAGCCCGATATTGCAGAGAGAGACCTCCCTTGTGTCTCCCACTCCTGGTTCCCTGGTAGGATGACAGGAGACCCAGGAGTGAGGAGGAGCACGGGTGCCTGGCAGGATCAACAGACCGGTGGAGTGGCAAGGTCAACTCAGCGGACGAGGTGGGTGATCTGGATAGCAGAGTAGACCGGATCTGGGCAGGTGAGCTGGTTCGGTCTAGCAGGTAGGATAGCAGAGCAGGTTGGGTCTGGATGGACCGTCTAGCAGATTGGATAGCAGAGCAGACCGGAACTGGACAGGTAAGCTGGTTCAGCAAGCAAACAGGATAGCAGAGCAGGCTGGGTCTGGATAGACAGCTTAGCAGACTGGATAGCGGAGCAGGCTGGGTCTGGATGGACAGCTTAGCAGACTGGACAGCAGAGCAGGCCGGAACGGGACAGGTAAGCAAGCCAACAGGAAGCAGGACTTTGGAACAGACTGGATCAATACAGGTGATCAGGTTTGGCACAGGAAACAGAAGTTCAGAACGGACTGGAGCAATACAGGTGATCAGGTTCATCACAGGAAACAGAACTTCAGAACGGACTGGAACACTACAGGTGATCAGGTTCATCAGAATAGGCCGGGTCAGGAATCAGGCTGGCATCAAAGTACAAGGGGATGAAGCAGAAGAATGGTCACAACAAGCCAAGGTCGGGTACAGGCAGATAGCTGGATAGTCACAGGTAAGCCGGGTCAAACAGGACAGAGGTATCAGGATCAGGTTACATACACCACAACGCTGTAGAGCAGACAGCGGGGACCGTCTGCTCAGGCCAGGTTTAAATAGGCTACCTGGCGCCAACAAGAGCGTGCACCTGTCTCCCTGTGCGCGCGCCCGTGCGCGGCCGCACACGTGGACGCACCCGGGCGCGCATGCGCAGTGGCGCCTGTGGGCCAGGATTCAGGTTTCTGGCAGGATCTTCATGACAGCGGTTGGCACAGAATTCCATAATGGCTGACGTCTGCAAAGATTCTGGGACCCCTACAAATCTCAGATTGCTCCTTCTGGATCGGTTTTCAAGGTCATCCAATTTTTGGAGTATATATTGATTAGTTTTGTCTTGTGCTTGTTTGGTAGCTTGCGCCTGATATACCTCTTCTTCCAAACTGGAGAGGCGATGTTCCACCTCATGTAGTCTAGTAGAGTGTTCCCCAATTTGGGCCTTAATTTGCCTCATCCCCGCATCTATGGCTTTTTCCACTGAGGCGGCTATCATGGGGGATAGGAGTGCTGCAACAGCTTGGGCGATACGGTCGGTGTTATCATCCCCCAGGCTTGATGAGGAATTAGCAGGGTGTGGGGGGAGAGGAGATTGTATTGGGGAGGGGGGTGCAGTGTGATTGAGAGTGCTCACCTCCATTGCTGGTTGGTCCCCCGCGTTGGTCAGGGAGGCTGCGGCTGGGGCCTCAGGATGCGACTGGGCCTGAGACATCAGAGCTGGTGTGAGGGAACATGGGCCAGTCTTTTCCACAAAGCGGTCCATGGAAAAAGATGTAGGGTCCCCCAGGGGGGTTGTTGGCAGCTGGAGGGATAGGTGAGACAGTGTTTCCAGCCCCTCTGAGGAAATTGTTGAATGAGAAGGCCGAGTCCTGGGCCTCTATTAGCTTTTGTGACAGGAGGGAAGTGACTCCTGCACTCAGCAGGCAAAGATCAGTCTGCTGGAGGATTGGGGGGGGGGTCCATTAAGGCAGCAGATGGTGTGGCAGGCGGCGTTTTTCTTTAACAGGCCGCGTAGTGGAGCAGGACCGGCCATGTAGGCCGAAGCCGGGGCCTCGATTTTTGGTGATTTTGCGGCCCGGCCGGCGGGATTTCGGTCTGCTGGAGGTTTGGGGGGGTCCGTTGAGGCAGTAGGCGGCGGTTTGCTTCAATAGGCCGCGTAGTGGAGGGGGACCGGCCGTGAAGGCCGAAGCCGGGGCCTCGATTTTCGGACCGGCCGTGAAGGCCGAAGCCGGGGCCTCGATTTTCGGTCCGGCCGGCGGCGATTTCGCGGCCGCGAAAGGGGCGGCATCAACGGTACGGCTGTGGTCGGCAGATCACGGGGGGTGCCCCGAAGTGTGTACCGGAGGCCTGAAGGCTCGGGCAGAGTTTAAATGACGATTTTAGGATTGCTGTGCGAGAGCTGAGGGGGACCCAGCTAATCCATGCGGCGCCGGAACCGGAAGCTCGAAACTGTGTTCAGAAGAAGAAGCTAAGTCACATACTCTATTGGCTAATTACGAGATATTATCTACAGTAAGAGAGGTATCGCTGCCTTGCGTACAGGAATGGGAACACGAATTGGGGAGAAACTTTAGTAAAACACAACTACAACAAATGGTGAGGTTTACACATGAATCATCTATTTGTGTGAAAAACCAAGAGACTAATTTTAAAATTTTTATTAGGTTGTATAGAACACCAGATAGATTGAAAACGTTTCTCCCCGATTATTCGGATCTTTGTTGGAGATGCCAGGCAGATAAAGGTACTATGTTGCATATTTTTTGGAACTGCCCTAGATTAAAGAACTACTGGAAAGAGATAGGTCGTATCCTTCAGAGGACTACAGATCATAGGATACCAGAAGATCCAACATGTATCTCAAATACCAGAAAGGCAATATAGTTGAATGGTGTTACTACATCTGTTAGATGCTGCAAAAGCATGTGTTTTCCGTTGGCATGGAGATCAACGCCACCACCGACGATAGGGATGTGGCTGCGTAAAGTGAAAGAAATTAGTAAATTAGAAGACCTGGTCCTCTCCTCACGACATCAACAAGAGAGATATTCAGAGACTTGGTCTCCCTGGAATACTTTTCTGAGTTCGGAAGAGGGTAAAACCCTCCTTGATAGTAATTTGGACAGTTAAAGTAGAGATTTAAGGATATAATCTACCTCTCTCCATGGATTGACTCTGAAGCTCTGTTTTTTTTTTTTTTTTTTCTTAATTTTTTTTGGTGTTTTGCTTTGTTTGGCTTTGTCTGTGTTATATTGGATTAGTTTGGTTGACAAAAAGGGGTAAAGGTAAAGGGAGAAATTGGACTGGGTTAGGCTTGAGAATATAGGGGAGGTAATACGTAGGATATTGATTTGAAAGGAATTAAAATAGGAATAAACCGAATGTATTGTTGGAGGATATAAAACTATGTTCCAAGTGTATATATATATATATATTTGTTTAGTTATGTTTACTCCCTTTACTCTCTTTTCCCAAGTTTACATAAATGCATTTGTGTTTGTAATATGTTTGAAATAAATAAAAGATTATAAAAGGTAAAAATTATCCCCATATGCCAGAGCTGCTGCAGAAAGTGCGAGCCGTCTGTGCACACTTTCGGTGTTCTCACCCTGCTGCTGCTCGCCTGTCAGCGCTGCAGAGTAACTTTGGCCTTCCTGCTCACTGCCTCATAAGTGACGTGCCCACAATGTGGAACTCCACCTTGCACATGCTGGCCAGACTGTGCGAGCAGGAGCAGGCAATAGTGGAGCTTCAGCTGCAGCACGCACACGTGAGTCGCTCTGCGGAACAGCACCACTTCACCACCAATAACTGGGCCTCCATGTGAGACCTGTGTGCCTTGTTGCGCTGTTTCGAGTACTCCACCAACATAGCCAGTGCTGATGACGCCGTTCTCAGCGTTACTATCCCAGTTCTATGCCTCCTTGAAAAAAACGCTTCGGGTGATGATGGAAGAGGATGTGGCACAGGAGGAGGAGGAGGAAGAGGAAGAGGGATAATTTCCAAGGCTTTCAGGGCAGTCATTCACAAGTGGCTATGAGGGTGGGTTCCTGCACCAAGAAACGCCAGGTACACAATTGTCCGGCAGCAAGGGCACAGTTCTGGAGGATGACGAGGTGGAGGATGAGGAGGAGTAGATGGAGGAGAAGGAACCATGTTCACAGCAGGGTGGCACCCAGAACAGCTCATGACCATCACTGGTGCGTGGCTGGGGGGATACAGAGGACACAGACGATACACCTCCTACAGAGGACAGCTTTTTGTTGCCTCTGGGCAGCCTGGCACACTTGAGCGATTACATGCTGCAGTGTCTCCGCAACGACCGCTGAGTTGCCCACATTTTAACTGGTGCTGATAACTGGGTGGCCACCCTGCTGGGACAAGGACAATGTACAAGGACAATGTACCGTTCTTAATTCCCTCACTGGAGCGTGATCGTAAGATGCGTGAGTACAAGCGCATGCTGGTAGACGCGCTGCTGGTGGCATTTCCACCTGACAGCGGGGGTACGGTGGAAGCACAAGGCGAAGGCAGAGAAGGAGGAAGAGGTCGCTAACGCAGCCGGGGCCCAACCAGCACCTCAGAAGGCAGGGTTAGCATGGCCGAAATGTGGAAAATCTTTGTCAGTACGCCACAACAACCAGCACCACCAGCTGAGATGGAACGTCTTAGCAGGAGGCAGCATTTCACCAACATGGTGGAGCAGTATGTGTGCACACGCCTACAAGTACTGAATGACGGGTCTGCCCCCTTCAACTTCTGGGTCTCCAAATTGGGCACATGGCCTGAGCTTGCCCTTTACGCCTTGAAGGTGCTGGCCTGCCCAGCAGCCAGTGTATTATCTGAACGTGTATTTAGCACGGCAGGGGGGCGTTATCACAGACAAGCTCAGCCGCCTGTCTAGAGCCAATGTGGACAAGCTCACGTTCATTAAAATGAACCAGGCATGGATCCCACAGGACTTGTCCGTACCTTGTGTAGAATAGACATGTATACCAGTGTTCTGACAAAAACTGTCTGGCCATCGGATAGTGTCCGGCCCGTACTGTGCAGGCGCATCGCTTGCGCAGCACGGAGGACAAGGAGATTCCGAAAATCTCTGAAGATGAACAGCGCCTGTGCAGTGAGTGCAGGTTCAAGCCCCACCATCCAAGTGGACATAAGGTAGCACATAGTAACTGGGCCCCTCACAGGCTCGCTTCACTCACCACGCTTCGGGCACAGCCTCGGCTTGAACCTCGGTTGGTGTGGCTTGAACCTGGACACACCGCGCAGGTGCTGTTAGTTTTCAGAGATTTTCGGAATCCCCTTGTCCTACGTACTGCGCAAGTGCAGTAGAGGGCGGACACTATCCGACGGGGGACAGAATTCGACACATCATGGGCCTTACCCAGCCATTGTTGTATTTTTGATCTTTCTCAATCTTTTGGGGTGTACCCTAATTTAAAAAAAAATAATTAAAAACAAAGACCAGTGTTGGCTACCTCATCCTCCTCCACTGCCAAATCCACCGCCACCTCAACCTCCCTATCCACATTTGTTTGCAGAGCACTTGCCATGCTCTTAACATTTTGCTGCCATTTGCAGCCCTCTAGCCCTTTCCATTACTTTTTAGTCATTTTAGTCCTCAAAAGTTCAGGTCCCCATTGACTTCAATGGGGTTCGGGTTCGGGGTCAAGTTCGGATCAAGTCCTGAACTCAAACTTTTTTGCGAAGTTCGGCTGAACCGTCGAACCCGAACATCCAGGTGTCCGCTCAACTAGTTGTCAGGCCACTTTTCATTGTGATGTTGCCCTTTAAGGTGTGTTAAAAGACCTGCTGTCCACTGAACACTATTTTTTTTCTTTTTTACATGGCAGTGCTCAGCTACCCAGGCATAAAATAGTTCCAAGTAAAAAAAAAAAAAAAAAAAAGATTCAGCTCCCATAGACTGTTTCATGGGCATAGACTGGGTTAGACGAAAGTTCGGCAAATCAAACTTTGCCATTATTTATGTTGATATTTTGATGGTCCTCGTTTCTGTGGGGGTATTTGAGACCCGTAAATATGCGTTTGCATGTTTTTTTGGATGTTTGCACAAAAAAGTATGCTCTACATGCTTAAAACAACCTATTTGTGGTGCTTTTATCAGTTGGTGCTCTCATGCCAAAAATACTCCTGTGTTTTCCAAATGACGATGACCAGCTGCTACTAAAATTATGACAGATTAACCTCTTGTCGCTGAGTGCACGCAAATATGTGACCTCTCAGCAGGTGAGCCTTGGGGCAGAGCGGTCGCATATTTGCGCGCATTAGTGCAAAGAGAGCTGTGCTGAGAGCGCGTGTCCTGCACAATGCTAGAGTGCACTGTAAATACACTTTTTTTTTTCACTGTGACCTGAAAGTCATAAAAGCTGAAAGATAAATCAGAATAGGATTTTTACTTTTTCTTCTTCTGTAGGCTTACTTCAGTCCCATTCTTTAGACCACTCTGAAGAATGCCGGTGTCAATATTTAACTACAGCTCCCTTAATAGCATGCACTGTTGGAAAAAAACTGATAAATCAAGGACTCATGAACATTGGGACACATAGAAATGAATAATAGTTGTGTTTAATTTTAACAAAGTGGAAATAAACTATGAAATGTACGTGTATTTATGTCATATTTTTTTACATGTATGTGTGTAGCTTTCATCTGTTGCTTTTAGATATTGTTGCCTTCCAAAATCACTTTTCCTCTGTGCATGCTCTACGCCTTTACCTTGATTTTTTATGATAATCTGGAGATACCATACATTGCATTATCTGTGGCTCATTTCAGTGGAAAGCTAATCAAGATACCTGACACCTAATTACTGTATCAGACATTTAATTAGGCAATTTGACACCTTTTTTAAGCAAGTAATGAATGTATGAATATCATTCCCTATTTTGTTAGTCACATACCGCAAACATTGTTCCAAGCAATTTACACAAATTGTACAGGGAAATAACATCAAAGTATGACAAGTGGATTGAAAAGGATAATAAACAAAGGAAAATAGAAGTTCCTTACCCTCAGGAGCATAATTAGAGAATCAATGCCCATTTTAATCAATCAATCTCTGCATTGTTGTGTTGTGGAATATATTTGCAAATATTTATGACTAAATGCTCAGATGATTGAGCACTAACTCTACATTTTGACATGTTTGTGGTATTCCAGAAGCATTTAGCTGGGAAGACAGTATATCATTAAAGCATAATAATGAATTACCTTGGAGGATTGTAGACCGTCATAGATATGACAGCTGACCAATACACTGGAATTCAACATTTTGAGATATTTCAATAAAAAAGTTTTTTCTGTTTGCTCATGTGTTGGCCATTGGTAGGGATGAGCTGTTGGCAGTTCTGCGAAAATGAAGGAACAAACTGGTGATGTTAAGCCAGTTCACTCACCTGAACCTCTGGCAGACATTTGTAAACAAACAACTGCTGTAAGTGTGTAACCACTTAAACCCCGGACCATTTGGCTGGCTAAAGACCAGAGCACATTTTGCGATTCGGCACTGCGTCGCTTTAACTTACAATTGCGCGGTCGTGCGACGTGGCTCCCAAACAAAATCGATGTTCTTTCTTTTGGTGGTATTTGATCACCTCTGCGTTTTTATATTTTTTGCGCTATAAACAAAAATAGAGCAAAAAAAAGATATAAAAAAATGTTTGTTTTGCTCAGTTTAGGCCGATACGTATTCTTCTACATATTTTTGGTAAAAAAAAATTCAATAAGCATTCACTGATTGGTTTGCGCAAAAGTTATAGCATCTACAAAATAGGGGTTTGTTTTATGGCATTTTTATTAATAATTATTTTTTTACTAGTAATGGCGGTGATCTGCGATTTTTATCATGACTGCGACATTATGGCGGACACATCGGACAATTTTGACACATTTTTGGGACCATTGTCATTTTTACAGCGATCAGTGCTAAATAATTTCACTGATTACTGTAAAAATTACACTGGCAGTGAAGGGGTTAACCACTAGCTGCCTAGGAAGGGTTATGTGTGTCCTAGGGAGTGATTCTAAGGGGGGCGTGGCTATGTGTGACACATCAGTGATCATAGCTCCTGATCACAGGGAGCTATGATCAGTGACAGTGTCACTAGGCAGAACAGGGAGATGCTTGTTTACATTAGCATCTCCCCGTTCTTCAGCTCCGTGAGACGATCGTGGGTATCCCCGCGGACATCGAGTCCACGGGACCCATGATCCTACTCACAGAGCTCACGGCAGGGTCGCCCAGCCATACCATTCTGCTGACGTACATTTACATGCTGCGGTTTGTAAACCCACTTTTTTTTTCTCAAACTAACACCTGCAAAACAAAGGCATAATGAGCTAGTATGCATAGCATACTAGCTCATTATTTAATACTCACCTGAGATCGAAGCCCTCACTGTGGTGCCCGTACACCGATCCGGAGGCCAATATCACTCCCGGGGGTTACTTCCCGGGTATCGCAGCTCCAGCGCTGTGATTGGCCAGAGCCGTGATGACGGTACTCCAGCGCATACGCCCAGGAGCCGACGATAACGGCACACTCACTGAAGCAAAGGGGCATGTATGTGCCATTGCTTCAGTGCGCATGTGCCCATGACATTGGCACATGCAAATACAGGGGATATCTCCTAAACCGTGCAGGTTTAGGAGATATCCTGGGTAGCTACAGGTAAGCCTTATAGGCTTACAGGCTTAAGCCTTATAGGCTTACCTGTAGCAAAAAGTGGTCTGTAAGGGTTTACAATCACTTTAAGGACCGCCCCACATACATACTGTATAGAGCAGCCCTTAAGCGCAAAATTACGTACCTGTACGTGATTCCTCTGATCGGCTCTGGGGCATGTGCGTGCCACTGGAACCCTGCTTCCGCTGTGATTGGATGCACCAATTGTCCACAGGAGAGGCAGAACAACAGTCTGCCTATGTAAACAAGGCAGACCGCCATTCTGTGAGGGAGGAAAATGCAGATCTTGTGTTTCTGCTAAGTTTGAAAGTGCTCCATATGAGCACACTTAACCCTTTCCCTAACAGTGTCATTTATTCAGTGACTAGATTTATTAGCAGCCCCGTTTAGGACCAGGGTGCTACATTGTTTTTACTAGTAAGGTCGGTGATCAGCGATTTTTAGCAAGACTGCAGCAGACAAAATTGGCACTCTGGTCCTAAACAGGGCTGCTAATAAATCTAGTTGTGCAAGGTGGTAATTAGCCTGGCTAATTGGTAGGTTGATCCACTGATTTATGTCCTAAGTCTGAGTTTTAGTGTAGTCTCTCTCTTCTGTCAATAGGTGGAGCTGTTGACTTTGGCATTGGAATGATGGATTACCATAAATTCAGGTGATGGGTAGATAGGTTGTCTCAGCCAATCAGCAGGACTTTCTTTAACCACTGTGTATGCTGGGACAGGCTATTTATTTGGGAGGAGTCAGGTGATCGGGGTTCTTCTCACCCGAAGCTGCGGCCTAGGTGGGTGTGTGTCGAGAAGCTCCTGGTTACTAGGCCTGAAGCCTGAGGCCTATCCAGTAGGCATGCTGGCTGCTAGGTACACTTAAGGCTTATCCAGCAGTTCCAGATTCCACAAAGGAGGAGCAGCCGAGGTTAAGACGGAAGCTTGGGGCGGAACCGTGTGTGTTAGAGGCTCAGCCCGAGGGGAGCCTGGCCATTTCCAGAGGTAAAGGAGAAGCAGTTGCCACAAAGGGATGACCACTCCTGTTACTGGAGGCAAGTTTGGAAGGGATGAAGTTCTGAAGGAGTACCAGAGCAGACGCTTCACTAGCCAGGGACAGTAAAGTAAGTGGGAAAGCTTCAGTGCAGACTCATCCGGGAATGCAGCGGGAAGCTGTGAGTAAAGCTTGAAGGAGTACAGCGGGTAGCTGTAAGTAAAGCTTGACGATAAAGTACAGAGGTTAGCTATGGGTGAAGCTCGGGAATCCAGCAGGTGGCTCAGAGTCCAAGAAGTCTAGTGAGAGAGACGGCGAACTGAGCTTAATGATCTACACTGGGATACTGTGAGTTAAGATGGAAGATCTACAGTGGGTTACTGTGAGTTAAACTGGAAGATCTACAGTAGGATACTGTGCAATAAGTTGTTGCCATAGGAGACAGCAGTTGCTGCAAGATACAGATTGCTGTTTTTTGGTTTAAAGACCTTCTTTGTATTGCTGTCTGCCGAGTTCTATTTTTGTCTGCAGAGTTTGCCTTCATTTCTATTGCATCTGCCTTAAGCCCCATACACACGTTGTAGTGCGCACTGCCATTTCTGATACACCTATTGCTACACTGCTATATAGCGGAAAACATGGTGGATTGGAAAATCTATGGCATCAGTCCTGGCCGAGTGGGCCGTTGGGTGTCTTACCGATACTTAATTGCGGTATGTACCAAAAGGTAGCCTCGTGCTTTACACTGCGGGAGGCTATGAAGCGATCGGGCTGGTATGTGCCAAGTGTTCCATCCTAGCTACAAACGTTCAGCCCTGGATTATCTGCAGTCACTGCGCAGAATCTCTACTAGAGGGATTTTAGCCAACCCTACCCCCATGGGTACTACAGGTGAACTGGGACAAGAATGTCGTAATTTTGGCTCAGGAAGCTCTTGAGAACCCTGCTGCTGTCACTCGGCTTACTGAAGTGGCTGCTACTATAACTATCATAGCTGCTCCGAAGTGAAGTATCCCAGCTATCTCCCAGGGCTGTGGTCGGGCCCACCTACGTGCTCTGATGATGGAACCTCCTGGGGAGAAGTCAACCTAACCTGGGTAGCCTACAGTGAGTGAGGGTAGTGTGCCTGTGTGGACTGTGAAACCTGAGGCCATGAAGGAAATAGTGTTTGGACAGTCTGTTGCTACCGGTGTAAAACACAACCTGCTCCCGGGCCGAAAAGTGTTCTACTGAGTCAGATTCATATATCTTGTCCAATCAGATATCTGAAATGTTTTCGGACACCATGTCTTGGCCTGAAAGGTGGTCTGAAAGCGACGCTGAATAACCATGTGAATTATGTTTTTGTAAATCTTTGTAAAATAAAGTTTAAATAAAAAAAAAAAAAACCTCAATGGTGATCCCAGCCATGGGCGTCCGCAGGTAGGGGCAAGGGGGGTCAAGTGCCCCCCCCTGGAATCAGATCTTAAATTCAGCACAGTTGCAACGCTATCGGGGTGCGGGCAGCCCACACCAGTGTGCTACACGCCAGTGGGGTGACACTATCAAGGTGCTGTCAAGCCCCCCATCAGTGTAGTGTGATTTCAGACTATTTTCTCTGATCAGTCCAGCAGAGAACTTGGCGGTGCTGTGACAAGAGAAAGGTGAACTGCGGGCAATCAGAGGTTTCCCCCGCTCGCCCCCCATTTTCTCCTGTCAAGGAGAAGAGACGGCGGCTCTCACAAGGTTCCACGCCCAGCTTCCTACATGCTCCGTTCCTTCCCTATTGGCCATAACTGAAGGCCAATCAAAGAAGACTAGGAGAGGAGAGCATCATGGGACATGTAGTCCCAAAGATTGGGAGCCCCATTTTCCACAGGGAGGAGGCTACAGCTTGATCAAGAGAGAGATTAAGAGACTGCAGCCTGGAAAAAAGCTGATGGAGAGAGCGCTACAGGGCAAAGAACGAGGAGTGTGCTGAGCAGAAACCAGAGCGAGAGCCACGCTGCCAAGCGCCAACAGAGAGAGCCACGCTGCACAGCGCCACCAGAGAGAGAAAGACTGAGCCACTACCAGGGTACAGACATGCTAAACTACTGACCATAGTAGCCTCCGGGGTACCCAGAGTGAGCGATCATTCAGCTGGAGGGATCACTGCTGTAGTTTCCCTGGGTCTGGTAAGAGGGCCTGTTGGCCATTATCCATTACTTATCCTAGGGACTGTACTACGTCTGCAGTCTCTGACCATGATAATGTTATAATGACATTGTCAAAAAGGGGCGGTGCATGGGTGACCCTAAAATTATGCCCCCCTCTGATAAAAGTTCTGCGGACGCCCATGATCCCAGTGTAGGAAAAAATAATTCAGTCTCAGGGAGAATAATATATATATATATATATATATATATATATATATATATATATATATATATAACCGCAGTAGGTTAGCGATTACATATGCTCAAAATACAATCAGCAAAGTAGTAGTAATATTAAGGCCTCCTCTTCAGCTAATTAACACCCAAGAAATGAACTCCATTGACATTTGTAGTACAACATACTGATACAGAGTAATACAGAACCAAGTTCTCAGTTACTAGCATGTATAAAGTATATGAGGATGAAACTGAGTCCTACGAGACTAGGGTGAAGCCGATGCGGAGGTCCGTTTTCTTATTGGAGGGTTTTGCTCGACATGTTCCGCGCTTTTTGAGACACACAGGCTGCACACACGGGGGGGGGCACACAGGCTGCACACAAGGGGGGGACGCACAGGCTGCACACACCGGGGGGCACACAGGCTGCACACCGGGGGGGACACACAGGCTGCACACACCGGGGGGGGCACACAGGCTGCACACACCGGGGGGGGGGACACACAGGCTGCACACACCAGGGGGGGCACACAGGCTGCACACACCAGGGGGGGCACACAGGCTGCACACACCGGGGGGGGGACACACAGGCTGCACACACCGGGGGGGGGACACACAGGCTGCACACACCGGGGGGGGGACACACAGGCTGCACACACCGGGGGGGGGACACACAGGCTGCACACACCGGGGGGGACACACAGGCTGCACACACCGGGGGGGACACACAGGCTGCACACACACCGGGGGGGGGGCACACAGGCTGCACACACCGGGGGGGGGGGACACACAGGCTGCACACACCGGGGGGGACACACAGGCTGCACACACGGGGGGGGACACAGGCTGCACACACCGGGGGGGCGGACACACAGGCTGCACACACCGGGGGGGCGGACACACAGGCTTTGCGCTTTGGTGGAAAACTGTAAAATATGACATTCCTCCCTTAGTTTTTGTTTACTTGAGAACGGGCACCAAGTATAAAGTGATAGCAAATCTTTTCCAATAGGAAGCATAAACCTTACAGAGGTTCTTATAATTCCCTTCTCTGCCCAGTACTAGAAAAACAGTGCATCTGAACATATATTATATATATATATATATATATATATATATATATATATATATATTTATTTATTATGCATTTATACTCTATCCTTTGGTTAATAATGACAATGGCACACAATGAGAAGCCTGAGCGATAATCATACTGGTTAAAAGCAAATGAGAGAATTTACTACTTGACAAAGCTTTTCTAATACACCATGGCATGATTGTATCGTATTTTCCAGAGACCTCTATTTGCTAAACAAGTGCATCTGGAACTCAGATACACAGCATTTTATTATAGGCCTATGGAGCATTCATTCTCAACAAAGACATGTTTGTTAAATTGGCATATAAATATTTCCTAACAGTTTCTAGTTTGAATTTATCCTTTCATGAAGGTCACCTGGTCATAATTGTTTGTGTAAACATCTAAAAAGAAATAATGTATACTGACATTTATTGATTATCCAACAAATGGATAATTAATTCCAATTATTATAATTTAGTGCAGTTACATAACATGAAAACAATATAGGGAGATTGATCTGCGTTTCTTTTTATCATATGATTTTTCTACTCTTCTTCTTTGGCTAAATGAGATGTTGTGTTTGTTAATGATATCAGTAATTAAAATAAATTGTTAGAAGGGAGGAGATGTTGCTTCAATACATGAAGGGATCATTGGCTAATAAATATATTTTCTGCTGAAAGAAGAACTATGAGAAATGATAGACGTGGTGAATTCAAATAACATTTTGAGAGAGTTTGGTGTTTGACTATTGTTACACAATACATAAAATGTTCTAGAATGTCAAGATACATTTGTTCATCAATGTTTAGACTGTACTTTATGTGCTAAACATGATGTTGTTTTATTTGTATTTCATTAAAGAATTCAAATTTAAAATAAAAAGTAAAAATCTGTATTTTTTTCTAGAAAATTATTTAGAACCAACAATCATTTTATATATATATATATATATATATATATATATATATATATATATATATTGTAACATGGGGGTGTTTAACTCAAGTGAAAAGATGCATTTTTTTAATGCAGTGAGTCCTCATCAGACAGGCGTATAGAGTTAAGGGCCTGGTAGCCCACGTTTATTGAAAAAAGAAAAACACAAAAGTCCATCCAGAAGTCCCACGCAGGGGTTTAACTTCATTAAGCATTCATAAATGAAAAACATACCAAGCCACCTGGCTCTCTTGTCAGCAGTTCCTCTGCTTGATCTCAACAGAGTTGATTCCTTCCAGTCCCCTGGACTCACTGGCTTCCTTAGTCTTCCCGACTCTCAAGGCTGTCCCTCCTTTCCCAGTCTCTGGGCAAAGAATACCCCTTACACAGGGATGACCCCTCCACAGGTCTGTCTTCAAACAGCACCAGAAGCAGCAAGCTGCTCACCCTCCACCATCCTCCACTCATTAGCCCCTTATTATATGGTCTGTGTGCAGCTGGGCACACACCTTGCTTGCTATCCTCAAGACCCGGACACAGTTGGAGATCCCATCCAGAACTAGCAAAACCTGGAGAAAACTGACAGAGCAGAATTTAAATTCTATAGTCTGTAGATATGCAAACTCTGTATCTCCTTTACCTCTAATTTCAAAGGGACAGAGCTTCGCTCTGCCACAATATATATATATTTTTCTTTTCTTATACAAAATACACGTTAATTAATTAAAAATAAACTCACAATATATATACCACCATTTTTTTTATGTTATGCCGTGCAAACAGATACCTAACATGTAGTGCTTTAAAATTGCACATGCTCGTGGAATGGTGTCAAACTACGGTACTTAAAAATCTCCATAGTCGACGCCTTAAAAAGGACTACAGATTACCAGTTTAGAGTTACAGAGGAGATCTAGTGATAGAATTATTGCTCTCGCTCTGATGTTTGCAGCGATACCTCACATGTGTAAACTGAACACCGTTTACATATGTGGGCATGATCTACTTATGTGTTCACCACTGCACACATACACATGTGGACAGGGATGCTTTAGAAATGTTTTTTTTAACACTTTTCCTTTTAATATTTTTATCTTTTTACTTTTATTGCTATTCCCTTGTGATAGCAATACAGCGTGACAGGTCCTCTTTATGGAGAGATCTGGGGTCAATAAGACTCTACTTTTTTGATCTTTTGCCTCAAGAAAAAAAAAAAGCCATGTTTGCATGGCCTGAGAACGGGAAGAGACATCATGACGTCACCCTAGTCCTCCAATGGCATAGAGATGAGCAGCGGCCATCTTGCCATCACTCATCTATATGCCAAGTCACTTCCGGCAATGAATGGGTACCCAGGCTCACTGATCTGTAAGGTAAGCCCGGGAACCACCGGGAAGCGGCAGAAGTGGAAACCCTCCTGCTGCTTCTGAAAGTGATCCCGTGGTGAATCTGCTGTGGGAATCACTTTTATCTTTCCCTTACGCAAAAAAGTTGTATCCCTATTCTGGGGTCACCAGTATGGTATTTGTATATTGAAATCATATCCCCTTTCAAGTGTCTCTTCTCCAGAGAGAATAAGTTCAGTGCTCGCAACCTTTCCTCGTAAATAATATCCTCCAGACCCTTTATTAGCTTTGTTGCCCTTCTTTGTACTCGCTACATTTCCAGTTCATCCTTCCTGAGGACTGGTGCCAAGAACTGGACAGCATACTCTAGGTGCGGCCGGACCAGAGTCATGTAGAGCGTGAGAATTATCGTTTTTATCTCTGAAATTAATCCCCTTTTTAATGCATGCCAATATTCTGTTTGTTTTGTTAGCAGTACCTTGGCATTGCATGCCATTCCTGAGCCTATCATCTACTAGGACCCCCAGGTCCTTTTCCATCCTAGATTCCCCCAGAGGTTCCCCCCCCCAGTGTATAGATTGCATTCATATTTTTGCCACCCAAATGCATTATTTGAAATTTTTCTACATTGAACATTTGTCATTAATTTGTTCAGATCTTTCTGCAAGGTTTTGCAAGGTTTCCACATCCTGCGGAGAAGTTATTGCCCTGCTTAGCTTAGTATTGTCTGCAAATACAGAGATTGAACTATCCCATCCTTCAGGTCGTTTATGAACAAATTAAACAGGATTGGTCCCAGAAGAACCCTGGGGGACCCCACTACCCACCCCTGACCTTTCCGAGTACTCCCCATTTATGACCACCCTCTCACCCTTGTAGCCAGTTTTCAATCCATGTACTCACCCTATGGTCCATGCCAATGGACCTTATTTTGTACAGTAAACGTTTATGGGGAACTGTGTCAAATGCTTTTGCAAAATCCAGATACACCACATCTACGGGCCTTCCTTTATCTAGATGGCAACTCACCTCCTTATAGAAGGTTAATAGATTGGTTTGGCAAGAGAGATTCTTCATGAATCCATGTTGATTACTGCTAATGATACCATTCTCCTTACTAAAATCCTGTATATGGTCCCTTATCATCCACTCCAAGAGTTTACATACTATTGATGTTAGGCTAGCTGGTCTGTAATTCCCAGGGATGTATTTTGGGCCCTTTTTAAATATTGGTGCTACATTGGCTTTTCTCCAATCAGCTGGTACCATTCCAGTCAGTAAACTGTCAGTAAGAATTAGGAACAATGGTCTGGCAATTACTTGACTGAGTTCCCTAAGTACCCTCGGGTGCAAGCCATCTGGTCCCGGTGATTTTTTAATGTTAAGTTTCCCAATTTCCTAATTTTAATTCTGTCTTCTGTTAACCATGGAGGTGCTTCCTGTGATGTGTCATGAGGATAAACACTGCAGTTTTTGTTACTGATACCCCTTGATTCCCTTGTGAAGACTGAGGAGAAGAATAAATGTAATACCTTCACCATCTCCCCATCCTTTATAACCAGATGTCCTTCCTCATTCTTTATGGGGCCAATATGGTCTGTCCTCCCTTTTTTACTGTTTACATACTTAAAGAATTTCTTATGATTTTTTTTTGCTCTCCTCCGCTATGTGTCTTTCATGTTCTGTCCTAGCCGTCCTTATTGCACCCTTGCATTTCTTGTTGCATTCTTTATAAAGGCTAAATGCTGATGATGATCTCTCAAACTTATATTTTTTGAAGGCTGTCTCCTTTGCTTTTATATGCATTTTTACATTGGAGTTAAGCCATCCAGGATTTTGTTCGCTCTTTTAAATTTATTACCCAATGAGATGCATTGGCTAATGCCCTTATTTAATATGCCCCTAAAGCAAACCCATCTCTCCTCCTTGTTCTTTGTTCCTAAGATTTTATCCCAATTTATGACTTCTAGCAAGGTTTGTAGTTTAGGGAAGTTGGCTCTTTGGAAATTCAGTGTCTTTGTATTCCCCTTATGTTTCCTATTTGTGTGATTTATACTGAGGCCAATTGACCTGCAATCGCTGTTACCTAAATTGCCCCATATTTCCACATAGATCCAGTAATGCTTTATTTCTAGTTGGTGTGTCTACCATCTGACCCATAAAATTGTCCTGCAAGACATTTAGGAACTGGCGAGCCTTAGATGAATGCGTGGTTCCCTCCACCCAGTCTATGTCTGGATAATTAAAATCCCCCATTATAATAACACTTCCCATCCTTGCTGCTAATCCAAATTGTGATAGGAGATCTGTCTCCCCTTCCTCCCTCAGGTTAGGGGGCCTATAGTATACTCCCAATCGCCTAGTTTAAAAACCCCTCTAACTTTTTGGCCATCTTCATTCCTAGCTGATCTGCACCCTCCTCATTTAAGTCGGTCCAGTCCTCCAGAAACCCAAACCCCTCCTTACTACAACAGCTCTTTAGCCACTTGTTTAATTCCCTAATCTCCCTCTGCCTTTCTGGTGTGGCTCGATGTACTGGTAGTATTCCTGGGAATACTACCTTGGAGGTAATTTTCCTCAATTTAGCTCCCAAGTCCCTAAAATTGTTCTTTAGGACACTCCATCTGCCTCTGACTTTGTCATTGGTGCCAACGTGCACCATGACAGCTGGGTCTTCCCCAGCCCCTCCCAGTAATCTGTCCACCAGATCCGTGATGTGCCGAACCCGAGCACCCAGTAGACAACATACAGTTTGGCACTTCAGGTCTTTGTTACAGATTGGCCTCTCTGTCCTCCTAAGAATTGAGTCCCCTACCACCAGAATCTGTCTTTCCTTTCCCTTCACTTCCCCCGCACTCTCACTGGAGGAGTTCTTCCCCCGGCAGCTAGGAGAGTCACTCAGCCCCAGCAGTGCTGGTCTCTGACTGGTTTCACCAATGTCACTCAATGGAGCATACTTATTGGGATGCTCCAGCCCTTGATCAGCCTCCCTGGCACTTACCCCTCTACCCTTCCTGACTGTCACCCATCTATTCTTTCCTAGTGCCTGCACCTCTTTGTAATCACCCGCCTCTGTGCTGGCCCCCGCAGTGTACGTTCCTGGCTCTACTTTAGTATGGAGGGACTTGTCAGTGCTGACAGTTGTTTCCCCAGATTCAGAACCTGGGCTTCCAGGGAAACATTTTATACAGCAGTATTCACCCTCAATCGGACGATCAAGAAACGCATACATGCCTCAAGATGTACAACGAGTTGCCTCTCCACACCTCCCGGGCATCGTACCTATTAAATTTAATGAGGATTGGGGATTATAGCCTATCCAAATTACCTAACAACTAGCTTCCTGACACTAATACTCAACAAGACAATACACAGAAACGCAACAAGACAATACACAGGCACTAGCAGACCTACGTGCACTCGCAGAACTATGTGCACTCGCATAACTACGATATACCATCCTCATATCCTCAAACCACCCACCCTCCAGTACCATCAGCCTGTCCCTATTTGGCACAGGTAGGATACATTATCTATAAAAATGAATAGTTATAGGACTTATTTTAATTCAATCAAGTTTCAATTATGCTTATTTTGTGCTATATATCTTATCATATTTACCTACAGAGTGACACCTTTTTCTTTGGCTTTCTAGCTGTTCTTTGGCCTTTTGGGGGAGCTTGGCATTTTTTCAGTTTCAGTTGCATAATTTTTTTCAGTTTCAGTTGCATCATTTTTATGCAATAATTAAAGCATATCAACAAGAGCAGCTATTTTGAGCAGAAGGTTTTCGGAGACACAGTTCTGTCTATGGTTGTTTTTAATAGTTTTATTGATTTTTTTCATTGGTGACACCACTACAATATATGTGAGTTTGTTTAACTACCTGAGATCCACGCTATAGCCGAATGACGGCTACAGCGCGGATCTGATGTGCCGGGACGACGTCTATTGACGTCGTCCCGGCCACGAGCTGCCTGCACGCCCCCCTGAAGGGCGCACACGGCGCGCTCTGTGATCAGTGAGTCTGGATCACAGATCCGAGTAAGGGGTCGATCCCAACCCCTTACCACGTGATCAGCTGTCAGCCAATGACAGCTGATCATGTGATAATAACAGAGCCGGTAATCGGCTTTTTTTTCCTCCTCGCGCTAACAGCGCGAGGAGAAAAAAAAAAAAAGCCGATCACCAGCGGCAGTGAGAGGGACATCAGTCCCTCTCACTGCAATGTGCCCAATCCATGGTGCCCACCTTTGCCCCATTAAAGTGCCGCCTACCAGTGCCCACACTGCCATCTCTCAGTGCCTACAGTGCCATCTCTCAGTGCCCACAGTGCCAGTGCTGCACATCAGTGTCACCTGCCAGTGCTCATCTGTGTCACCTACCAGTGCCCATCAGTGCCCATCAGTGCCACCCATCAGTGCCACCCATCAGTGTCATCCATCAGTGCCCATCGGTGCCACCCATCCGTGCTACCCATCCATGCCACCCATCCGTGCCACCCATCTGTGCCACCCATCCGTGCCCATCAGTGCCATCTTTGCTGTCCCCATCAGTACCGACTTATCTGTCCCCACCAGTGCAGCCTATCAGTGCCCACCAGTGCAGTCTATCAGTGCCCACCAGTGCAGCCTATCAGTGCCAACCAGTGCAGCCTATCAGTGCCCACCTGTGCCGCCTCATCAGCGCATATCAATGAAGCAGAAAAATTACCTGTTTACAAAATTTTATAACAAACTATTAAACATGATTTATTTATTTTTTTTAATTTTCCATATTTTTTGTTTGTTTAGCAAAAAATAAAAACCCCAGCTGTGATTAAATACCACCAAAAGAAAGCTCTATTTGTGGGAAAAAAATGATAAAAATTTCATTTGGGTACAGTGTTGTATGACCGCGCAATTGTCATTCAAAGTGCGTCAGCACCAAAAGCTGAACATTGGTCTGGTCACGAGGGGGGTTTAAGTGCAAAGTAATCAGGTGGTTAAATACATTTAATGCAGAGATATTATATCGTACTATTGATTGCTATATGATAACATTCATGACATTTTGAAACCACTATATTTTAGATACACGATTGATCTTCTCATAACATTGTTATTGATCTTCTCATAACACCCCTGAAGAAAGAGTTACTCGATACTCTGAAATGCGTCTGATGAACGTAGAGAATTCCAAAGTGGAATCTATGTGTTGATTTTGTACAGCTATTGTAATCATTACAATATATTTTATTGTTAATCTTTTTTTTTTTTTTTTTTTCAATAGATTTTTATTGAATTTTTCAAAAAGAATAGGAGCATAATACAATGCCAATACAGGTAACAGTATCAAATAATAAAAACAATAACATCATAACGATCAACTTTTAATGTGTTATAAACCAGATCTATAGGACGTGACCTTATATTCAAGACCAGGATGAATGAGCCCGAAAAGAGAGGATACCCCCCCCAGCCCGGCACCCCTAATGGGATCTAGCTGTGCCGTGCTACGGAAAGCAACCCCCCCAAGCGGGGTCGGGCATCCAGGGACTAGACATGAGGTGAATAAATCAAGTCCAGATAAATGTAGAAAGAAACTAAAAACAACAAAAAAAAAAAGGAAACCTTAAAAATTTGCCATCAAAACAGTAAGCATGTGTAGAAGTGTCCAAATGGAGGGTCAATTATCATATGATAGATCACCGAGACATATGGGAGATAAAAAAAAACAACGGATATATAACAATATATCATAATAATAGGTAGGCGAACGGATCAACCAGTGGAAGACGTCCAACTCTATAGATGCAGCATATGGCGTATGTGGCAATTTCATACATTACTGTCTTATGACCTGTATGTTAGGCCTAAAGAAAAAGCTGTAAGGGGTAAAGAGAGAAAAAGAAAGAAGATAGGGGTGAAAAAGGAGAAGGAGGAGCGAAAGAACAACAGTGCGAATCTCATTCACCAGCGGCACCCGGTGTAAAACTAGTCAATGGCTGGTATAGACATATATCTAGTCCAGGGAGACCATGTAGCATCATGTTTAGCGGTGGAGTCAAGAAGAATACTAGCTGTTTTCTCCTGAGTCATGATCCAAGAGATCTTCCTTTTGACCATGAAAAGAGAGACAGTTGGTGTTTTCCATGCCCGTGCTATCGTGAGTTTAGTACCAAGAAGCATGAACTGAATGAGTCTTTGGGTCAGTTTGGGAGCAATAGAGCAAGGAAAATTTAACAGAGCAATGTGAGGCGATTGTTGGATTGGTATACCAGTAATTTTCCTAATGATGTGGAATATTTTATTCCATAGACTCCTGATCTCACGGCAGTCCCACCAAACATGCAACATGGACCCCACATTTCCGCAGTTGTGGAAGCATAAGGGAGAAGCATCAGGATAGATTTTGGAGAGTCTCAATGGAACCATATACCACCTCATGAGGGTTTTCAGATTAGCTTCTATCAATGTGACGTTCAAAATTCCCTTTGAGGCTGTCATAGAGGCTCTATGCCATTCTGCTACACTCCATGTATGTTGCAGATAATTTTCCCATTCTCTCATATAGGGTGTTTTGGTATCAGCATGAGCAAGTGATTGGTAAATTACTGTAATCCCACCCCTTTGCTCCTCAGTATGACCACACCATCTTTCATAATCCGTGACCGAGAGAGATTTAGATTCGGGAGTACGAAGAGATCAGATAAAGTGGGCTATTTGTCTGTAGCGTAACCGTTCCACGTTTGGCATGTCGAGTTTGTTAATACAATGAGCCATAGTAAGGGGGCCTGTGGCGTTAGCGAAGTGTCCTATCCTATACATCCCTTTATCCAACCACCACTGAAAGGCTTTAATGTCCATTCCAGGAGGGAATAGAGGATTGCGGAATAGGTGGGACAGCGGTCGCCAATGTGAAACCAACCGTGGATTGAACTTGAGAGAGTCTCACAACGTGAGCGAGTGGGATAGTGTGGGGACCATGACGGCAGGTCTAGATTTGGCAGAGGACCATAGGATATAATCCAGAGTGTACTGAGGGATAGCTTGCCACTCCATATGTACCCAATCCGGATGTTCAAATTTAGAGTAGATGCTGGATAATTGCGCAATATGTGCCACCTGGTGATACCAGAGGCGGTTGGGAACTCCCAGACTCCCCTGATTCCTGTGTCTATGTAGGGTGCTTTTAGCCATTCTATGTCCCTTTGTACCCCATATGAATTTGATAATTTTGGATTAGAACTTCCGTAGGTGATCTTTTAAGATGGGTATGGGACGGGATCAAAAAAAATAAAGGATGCGGGGAAGGAGGGTCATTTTTAATTCTGCCCAGCCATGAGAGTCCTAGTGTATCCCAGCACTTTAAGTCTGCTTCAAGTTTAAGATATAGAGGGGAAAAGTTTGCCTTATAGAGAGTGTCGATGGATGCTGTGAGGTTAATTCCCAGGTAAGAGATCATAGATGTCCCCCAACTAAATCTAAAACTTTCCTTGAGATGTGATACAAGGGGGTCCGGTAAATTCACGTTCAGAGCCATAGACTTTGAGAAATTAACCCTAAGTCCAGAGACTTTGCCAAAGTCATCAAGAACCCTGCATAAGTTAGGTAAGGAGACGAGTGGAGAAGTGATGAAAAGAAGCACGTCATCAGCGAAAAGAGCACATTTGTGGGTTTGCGGGCCACAATGTACTCAATGTATATCGGGATTGTCCCGTATGACGATAGCAAGTGTCTCGATGACCATGGCAAAGACCAAGTGGGACAGGGGACAGCCCTGCCTAGTACCATTGGAGATTCAAAAAGGCTGAGAATAATGACCTTGCATTTTGATTTGAGCACACGGCGAGAAATATAAAGCTTTTATCATATTTAGAAAGGAATTGCCAAAGCCCCAGTTTTGAAGAATTGTGAACAGAAAGGACCAGGAGACAGGGTCAAAGGCCATCATTAGATACAACGAGAGTAGTAAGCCCTGTTGTGAAGTTCCTTTGTCCCAGCCAGACTTCAGGAGCGATATTACATCTATGGCTCTTCTGATCTGGTCTGGACCCTGTCTCCCGGGAATAAATCCCACTTGGTCCTTGTGGACATACAAGCCAATAAATGAGGATATTCTGTTTGCGAGGATTTTCGTTAAAAATTTAAGGTCATTATTTATTAACGATATGGGGCGATAGTTAGCGGTGCAGATAGTGTCCTTACCAGGTTTCGGTATCACGGTAATGAAAGCCGAGTTAATAGAAGTGTCCAGAGGGGTGCCTTCGCGGAGCAGGTTAAAGAATCTGGCTAGATAGGGAGATAGTAATGGGGTATTTGTATTTGTAATATGGGGTGGAGAAGCCATCCGGCCCTGGGGCACAGTTATTTTTGAGATTGCGGATTACTTGAGCAATTTCCTCTGTTGTGATAGGGTCCTCTAGGCTATCCCTATGGTGTTCTCTGAGTTTGGGGATACTCAGTGAGTTGAGGTAGGAGTCAATAAAATTAGAAGAGGGTTCTGTGGTGCGTTTACTATATAAAGAACGGAAGAATTCATGGAAGGCTTCCATAATCTTCCGAGGGTTTTGCGTTAGAGATCCGTTGTGAAGAACGTATTTTGGGCAAGGTGTGTGTTCTCACCTTGGGAGTGATTCTGCGTGCCAGCATGGATCCCATTTTATCTTTTTGGTGATAAAATCTCCCTCCATCCCATCGGAGGCTTTTCTCGGCTAAGGCAGTGAGCAGTTGAGTTCAGGCGGCCATCACAGAGCGCCGCGCTTGCGCAGTCCCCTTCGGTATAGCGTCTCCCAGCTGGATTAAAGAACGGCTTGTGGGCAGCCTAGAAGCCGGTAAAAAACATTTCCGAAGGTGCCTGAGGGTGTCCGGGGGTGGCCGATTCCGGTCCCGGGTCTGAAGGGGGAGAATAGCCTCTGCTATGGGTGCCGATTCGTTGGAGCGGGACGGAGCTCTGAGATCAGGTGGCCATCACAGAGCGCCGCGCATGCGCAGTCTGTATTGTTAATCTTTTGTACTATGTTTAATAAATTATATACTTTTTTCTACAATTTACTCCTTAAGTGCCTTTAAAGTCCATTTAGCGATTTTTCTTTCTGTGTTTAACTAGTTTGGATGTTGGCACTCTATAGGAATATGATCACTGATGCAATGTATTAATTATAGGTTGTATACATCATACAGATGTGCCATTTCATAGACAAGTTCAAAGCATCCCACAGGCATGTTATTTAAAGGAATTTGGTATTTGTAATATTTCACTTCAAGCATGATTAACCACTTCATGTAGCTGAAATACAGCTAGAGCGCAGCTCTCTAGTTCCAGGAGGGGGTCCATAGATGTCCTCCCGGAAACATTAAAATAAATATCACCACTGATGTGGCATATGTGATATATAACAATGAAATCCAAAGTGAAAACTCAATGTAAAAATAAACCAAAACCAATTGGTGTAAAACAAAGTCCAAATCAAGTAAAACGCTGATGCCAGCGGATCCTTAAAGTTGACTCAAGAACGAGAAGAGACTGGATGGGGATGACTTAAACAGCTTGACAGATGATATAGAGGGATTAGGTACTCTTACCGCAAAGGTTGGATACAGCTGCCATACAACATTTGTTTCATGTAGGCTTGTGCTCTAAACCTCTTGCGCTAATGGATACCGGATCGGGCAAGCGGGAACCAGAAGGCAGACACCACGGCAAGCAGGAACCAAACAGCAGACACCGCGACCGATGAACCTCGTATGGTCAAGTTGTGAAATCCCAAGGCAGTCCACTCAATGAAATCCTAAGGACCAGGGAGAAAAGAGAAAATGGAAGCGACTCCAATGGTGCAGGTCAAAAAAACAAAAATTTATTCACATTTGCATGTGACAATAAAATCTCGAGAATAAAATGAAAAGGGTCAGCAATGTGAGAAGTATGAGATAGCTGGTCCGACGCGTTTCAACACAATTCGGTCTTCTACTGGGGCATATCTCTGTAGTTTCAGGACAGGCTATGGGAGTCACTTATAGCAGTTCTGGGAGTTGATGTGGGTGGGTCCTAGGGTTATTGAGGGTGTTTCTGGGCCTTCATGTGGGTAGTAAAAAGAGAGTATTGGAATTATGCTCTCACCAATCACACTACATTGCTCTCTGCAGTGAACAAAGTGCTGTACAGTAGGAAGTGTAACTTTACAAACCATCTCTTGGACAAGAAATGTGCTATTCTAGCTATAAAGGGCACACAAATATAAGACTGATCACATGATTGTGGAAGAGAGAAACAACAACTTGTCTTTGTTAAAAGCATGATTTGTAATGTGTATAAAGTGTTTGCACACATAACACACACACACACAAAACTCTATTTAGTCAAACACAAATCTTTGGTTGTTATAAAGTGTATGTGTAATTACCAAACACTAGGGTTGAGCGAACCCGAACTGTAAAGTTCGGGTCCGTACCGGACTTTTGGGTATCCGGGACCCGGACCCGAACCCGAACTATTGGCTGTAAGTTCGGGTTCGGGTCCGGTGTTCGGCGATGTATTGGTGCCTTTTTAACAGCTGCAGGGCAGCCAATCGACGCTAGTTTCACTAGTGTGCCCTTAGAAGCCATCACAGCCATGCCTACTAATGGCATGGCTGTGATTGGCCAGTGCAGCATGTGACCCAGCCTCTATATATAGTACACACACACAGCACACAGCGTCATTCTGCTATAGACAGGTTCCTGTGCTGCTGAGAGAGAGGATTTTTAGGAGTTAGTGTGATAAAGTCAGTCAGTCAGTCCACATTCCTTGAATTTTCTTCTAATTAGTTAGACCAGTGAGCGATCTAGATAGCTAGAGTAGGGAGTTTCTTTATTAAGCAAAAGAAAGAGGCAGAGAGAATTATTGAAGAGATTCCTAAATCAATTGTACCCTGGCTGGGGTGCAGTGCACAGTCTTTTAACAGTGCCATGAGGCCAGTGCCAGAAAAAATATAAAAGTTTTACCTGAAAGCTCAGTGCACCATTAGGACCAACACTGCATATAGTAAGAGATACACCATAGTCTGTGTGTATTCTGCTATTGGAAAAACATTGCAAAAAAATTTAATTTTGCTGTGTTTTTTTTTTTTTTTCCCCAATAGCATTTTCTGCGTGTTCATACGCGCTTTACATACTGTCCGTGTATTTTGATAATGGATAAACATTGCAAAAAAATTTAATTTTGCTGTGTTTTTTATTTCCCAATAGCATTTTCTGCGTGTTCATACATACACGCTGTAGACACTATCCGTGTATTCTGATATTGGAAAAACATTGCAAAAAAATTTAATTTTGCTGTGTTTTTTTTTCCCAATAGCATTTTCTGCGTGTTCATACATACACGCTGTAGACACTATCCGTGTATTCTGATATTGGAAAAACATTGCAAAAAAATTTAATTTTGCTGTGTTTTTTTTCTTCCCAATAGCATTTTCTGCATTTTCATAAACGCTTTAGACACTATCCGTTTATTCTGATATTGAAAAAACATTGCAAAAAATTTTAATTTTGCAGTGTTTTTTTTTCCCAATAGCATTTTCTGCGTGTTCAAACATACATGCTGTAGACACTATCCGTGTATTCTGATATTGGTGTAAGGAAACGTGGGAAGTGTAGAGTTACCCTTCAAGATTTAATAGTATTGTAACAAAGATGTTTTTCTGTTTTTCTGTAGAAACTCACTGTAAATTCTGTTTATCTCACACTCACACATTTCCATAACAAGTTTTAGTTCTCATGGCTTCTAGTAACGGGTCTGCTTCCCATAACAAGTATGCTGTTTTGTACTTCTATATATTATCAAAACATACTGAGAACCTTATCAAGGACATATATTGCGTGAGACATTTTTAGAGTAAATATGATGTTGAGTCTGAAGGAAGAAATATTATGAATCTTGCAGATCAATATTGAATTGTATAACAAAATGCTTAAATGCTTGAATGTGATTGGTTGTTCAATTGCGTTCTACCTCCTTTTTTGTATTGTATATGCTCTGTGAAACGGGAAGTAAAGGCATTCTTTTTTCAACCACACACGGTGTATGGTGTCTTTTTTGCCTGTCTGGACAGACAAGGGGGAAAAGGGCGAGAGTTTTCCATTGACCATCAAAGTCCAGTTGAGGGAAAGAGGAGCTGATGCAGAGGACAATACAGGACACCTAACAGATGGTACCAGAATAAGTGGGGTACATTACAGGTAAGCTTTCTTTAAAATTACTTTTTCAAAGTATTTTTGAACAGCTTACTCTGTCAATGTTATAACCCGTCGCATTATAGAACTCAAGACATAATTGATTCATTTAATTTGATTAGCTTGCCTTAGAGATAAGGACATTATTGGGATTACTGACGAGTACCAGGATCCCGGAAATTGGGATTACTGATGAGGTGTACCAGGATCCCGGGTCCCGAGAGATAGGGAGATTAGGGACATTAAGCTGGGATGCCGGTCTAGGATCCCAGGAGAATTATAGCACAGCTCACTCATATATTGGGATAATTGATGAGTACCAGGATCCCGGAAATCGGGATAAACTGACGAGATGTACCAAGATCCCGGGTATTAATATAAAAGAACGGTATTAGGTATCAAAACATAGGGGACAAGGATACCTGCTAAAATTGCCCAGTATCCCTCCCATATATTGTATTAATATCATACCATAGCAGGTTGAAAACCTTGTTTTTAACCAGAAGGACTGGTCATTGGAAACCTCTAAATCATTTTAATGTCATATTTGAAATAATGTCTAAGTGTTTTTGGCAGGACGCTGCCCAGAGTGTTTAACAAGCCTATTATTTGTGTATGAGGGATCAAATACTTATTTGGTTGCTAGTATTCCTGGAGGTTATTACCAGGTTTAATATACATAATAGTTTTGTGTTCCAGGAGGGTCTTTGATACATCGTGACAACAGGGACGTTGTAACATTTTTCTGGGGTAATAAATGGATTGGTGAGGCTAACTTTTGATCAAAACATGCTATGTGAATAATTCCTTTTGCCACTGACATCTTTTGCGCAGGGGAAGTCAGGTGCAAATTTTGGATATTTTGGCGTTTTGCCAACAAGGGTTCAAATGCTAATATCTCACCAACCGTAACGGATAGTGGGGAATTGTTTGCAGAATTAGTATTACAGCAATTGAAAGTACTGTTTAAACCTGTTGGCACTTTGCCAAGAAATTTGAAATATAAATAAACATTGTTTGGTTATAAGAATAAGGAAAGTAATAACGTACAAAGCTTCCGTATAATCAGGGGAACCTCTGGCAAAAGGGAATGTTTTTTGGCATTTTGCCAAGAAATAAAAACTTTTAAATTTCAAGAAGCTTTAACTGTTAAAGGTGTCATAGGTACTATTGAATGTGGAACGGGTGAGCTTGTCCCAAGTCATTAACTGTATGTTCTGCAGCATATGTGTATAAATAGAGAATAAAATAAGATAAAGTATAAGAATTGTAAACATGGGAAATCTGCCGGGAAAGGGAGGTTCGGAAGGTAAGCCGGATCAGCCCACTCCTTTAGATTTTGTGTCTGGAAACTATGGAACATATTATACTGAACCATTCTGGAAAAACATATTGACCAGAGCACATGCTCTACAAATTGCGGGGCTAAGTGAGTGGGGACCATGTTCTGCAGAGGAATGGGAAGAAGTCACTAAAATTTGTAGCCAACATAAGCAGTATAATTATCCACCGTTTCCTTATGATAAATAATATATAACTGAATGTTATAAAATGTGGTGTAAAGCATTGAAAAATTATAAAAAGCAATTCCCTCATCGTTCCTTAGACAAGCCTCCTGAAAAACCAACACTTGCCTCTGCCCCTGTCCAACCCCCTTGTTATGACAAGGGGGATTCAAAGGATTATGTGCGTTTGGCACCAGTACCTCCACCGTATGCTATGATTAAAACGGATAATGACGAAAAGCCAAAAGAAAGACTTTATCCTTCATTATCCTCCCCTAACAAAGATAATTCACCCCAGTCTACTGATGAAGAATGCCCAGCCCTGGAGAGTGATGAGGATGACAACACCAGCACCTCCTTAATCAAAATTCCAGTGGTCACTGACCCTGAGAAAACTGACACAACATCTGCCACACTTGCTTTGCCTCTCATTACCATGGGAACCACGCAAGTCCAAATCCCGCTCCCGTTAGGTACTGTCAGGGAAATTAAAGAAACATGTCCCAAACCTAGAAAAGACCCCCGAGCAGCAGTTAATTTCCTAAAGAGATATTGTGAGGGGGCACGTATGTCACAAGAAGACTTAGAAGTCATAGTAAATGCTGTAGATCCCGAAAGTTCAGCGGATATAAAAATATCAAATTGGTTCAAAGCTAGTAATTTATATGAAGCTGAGGAAAACTGGCCCACATTTTGGAATAATCTCCTGGCAGCATGGAGGAAAGCCTATAAACCAGAAATGCCCATACATGACTTAATCTCATGTAAACAGCAGCCAGGAGAAGATTTTTTTTCTTTTGTGTCCCGGCTTTATAAGATCTATTTGACATGTGATGTAGATAGCCCACAACTTTTTGTCAGCACTACCATGAACAATGGAGATCCAAAGGTGACCCAGGTAATTAAACTGGTCAATACTGAGTGGGCAACCATGTCCCCCCCCCCCCACAGTTTGTGGATGATGTAAAGAAAAGGGCCTCCTCTGGATTTTTTAATACCAAAGGAGGACTATTCGCCCAGACCTCAGGGACTCCCATCCCCATGCTCCCAGCCTTTGATAATTCCACGTTGCAAACACAAGAATACCCAAATCAAAGCTGTTTTCATTGTGGAGACCCCTCCCATTGGAAAAAATATTGTCCGCACAGAAGAAACACCCAGGGAAATGGACAGGGTAGGTTTCAAAGGACGGGGTGGAGTGTTTCCAGAGGCAGATATCAGCGTAAATTTCCCAATTATCAAACACAGAAATATCCTTCCCCAACACAACAAGGCCTCTCCCTGCAACACCAACAATACAGCCCCCGCCTAGTGGCCAAATGCAACAAGAATATAGCCTGTAGTCAAGATGGCCTGGCAAGCATGCCCGCCCCCCCACCCCCTTGAGAACACTGTAGAATTAATTCAAATGGATTGGCCAGGGTACAATGATAACAACCCTCGCAATAACCCCTTTCATCAACATCCATAGGAGTTCCCGGAGCAGATTCCCTCCTTGGTAATGCATTTCTTCTCTTCTCACTGGAAAACACTTCCGCAGGTAGTCCTTAAAGTTGAGGGATGGGTGGTATGTTTTTTTAGTGGACACAGGGGCTAGCACGAGTTGTCTTAATGACACCCGTTTTGTCAAAAAAAAAATTTGTACCGAGGGCTGCTCCACTCTATGGGAATTAATGGGATTGATGTTACACACAAACATTTGCCATCCTCACTGACTGCCCCTTATGTCTAAAGGGAAGAGACCTAATGTCTTCATTAGGGGTAACGTTAAATTTAACCTACAAGGGGGAATGACTGCCAAATCAGCAACATGTGACTTGACTACTATGCCAAAAAGAAAAGATTTGACGCTTTACTTTATGACCATACATGCAGCATTAGAGACTCACCCAATATGGGCAAAGTCAAAGACAGACGTAGGACATGTCAAATGCACTCCTTATGTCCCTACTTTCAAACCAAACATCATACCATTCTTTCAGAAACAATACCACCGTCATGCTGACGAAGTATAGAGTACACCACAGATCACCACATACATGCAGAAAGGCATTCTAAAACCCATTATCAGTCCCTGGAATACACACATGCAGTAAAGAAAGCCAGCGGCGAGTGGAGGCTAGGGGGATTTGAGGGGGGGTGAACAAATGTATTTAACCACTTCCACCACTAGTCTCAAACATCACGTAAATTTTTATAAACATCCCCGCTTCCTCCACTGTATATAGGGTACTAGACTTCCAATGCTTTCTTTAGCATTGATGTTCACAAGGATTTCCAAAGGATCTTTGCCTTTGCCTGTTTGGCTCGGGCCAACTGACTTGGGCCCGTCTTCCTCAAGACTTTGTGGACAGTCCTGCAGCATTTTCCATGGTGTTAGGACTAACCCTGGATGACTGGGTGCTCCCACAGGGATCAGTACTCCTGCAATATGTAGATGACCTACTGTTATGTAGTTAGAGCGGGGCACAGTGTGCAGAAAACTCTAAAAGCCTGATGACTCACTTATCTCTTAAGGGTCACTTGGTGTCTCGCAAAAGAGATCCAGTGGTGCAGGGAGAGGGTGGAATACCTAGGATGTATTATCTCAGGCGGGACCAAGCAAGTGTCCCCAAAAGGAGTCAAGACTCTGACCTGTCTCGGCCCCAAAGATAAGGCAGCGCTCCTTTCTTTTCTTGGCTCTATTGTCTACTGCAGGCAGTGAATCCCAGATTGTACTTTTCTTTGATTCAATCCTTGCACCCCTCTACTGCAGCCACTGCCCCCAGGCAAGTGTTACACTGAGGAAATGACACGGACCTTTGCAGTCTTTGGCCAGTGCTCCAGCACTGGGTTTACTAGATCATAAGAAATCCTTTGTGCTTTACTGTATAGTCAGGGACCCTGCGCTGGCTGCCGTACTGGCCCAAGCGCATGGTACCCACTACCGACCCGTGGCTTATCTATCCAAAAAACTCCCCGTTCAGATACAAGGACTGCCAGCTTGCCTACAAGCTGTTACTGCCTGTGGCAGTAAACATGACAGTAAAAGAAACATCCAAAATCACTTTAGGAACTGATACTACATTGTACACAACACATACTGTAGTACACCTTTTACAAAACATCAGCGACTTCAGCCCAACAGGCAGAGCTCTATGCTATGACACATGCCTGTAAATTATTCAAAGGACAAAAAGTAAACATTAACACTGACAATAGATACACTTTTGGGGTCTTTTGGGCCTGCGGGTACAAGACAGCGGATAATAAGCAAATCTCAAATCAAGTCTGGGTAGAGGATTTATTAAGTGCACTCCATTTACCCTCAAAAAACAAAAAACAAAAAAAAATTTATTAATGTCATAAAAGTAATAGGTCATTCCTATGACAAATCTGATATTACTAAAGGAAACAACTTAAGGGTCAGAGCAGCCAAAATTACTGCTGAGGAGGCAATCAACCCTCCAATTGTTTTCTACAGATTTTTCGTCCCCAAGTTTCCCAGCCCGAGCCAGAAGAATTGTCTGACATTACCTGTTGGGAGTCACATGGTTTGACACACAACCCGGACGGCTTGTGGTCAAACAAGGAGGGGATCATAGGTATTTCAGAAACAGTAGCCCCTTTGATTTTATCTTATCTCCATGGCCCCGAGCACATAGGTAAGAAACCCCTACAGCAACTTGCTTAACTTGTGTCCAGAATAATGTTCAGGGACACATAGGCCCATTAAAAGAGTACACACATGCCCAAACAGAAAGGTAATATCAAATATCTTTGCGTAATAATACGCCATTTTGTCATTTTCCTCATGGTCGGAAGTTATTCCCGTAACAGGAGAGACCGCAGGGATAGCTACCAGGTGTTTGGTCAATCATTGGATTAGCAGGTTTGGTCTGCCAGCTACCATATACTCTGACCAAGGGCCCGCTACAGCAAAACTTACCAAGAGTTAGTGAGAGTTCTAGGGATACAATGGAAGCTCCACATCCCTATCACCCCCAGAGTGCAGGAGTAGTGGAGAGATTGAATAGAAACATTAAAGACAAAGACCACCCCCCCCCCCACCATGCTAGGACAGGACTGCCCCCCTTTTGAGATCCTTATGGGAAGACCCGCTCAAAGAGCCCCTAAGATAGGCGAGGAATCTAACTTAGCATGTGAAATATCTGGTAAGTAGCCCTGCTGAAACTTATGACAAGGTAGATGTCACCTTTCTTCCTCTTTCCACAGAACCAGCACATCCTTTCGTCCCGGGGGATAAAGTACTGATCAAACAACTTGCAGTCCGCAAACAACCAGGCCCCGTCTTCCTAGGTCCATTTGAAGTCCTCAAGGTCTCCAGGACAGCAATACTGACAGATCAAAGCCCACAATGGATCCATGCATCAAGGTTGAAGAAGAGCCCACAGATAAAGGAGACAGGAAAGGAAATGGAGGAGTCCCCACCAACAACTGTACAAGAGACTCAGCCACTACTGTCCCATGCCCCCTCTCACAAAACCCCTTAACCCCCCAAACCATTCTTACCATAGACTTTCCCCGTGAGCCAAGAAAATGCACCACCTGGACAGTTTCTTTTTTCAATTGAAATGACCATCACTGTATTCTTACTCTTATTTTTTGGGTGTTGGCTAAACTCCTCATGTGGAATGGGGGAGGGTACTGTTGTAGTAAATTCCAGAGCAACATACATGGAAAGGAGTCATACTTATCCACAGGCCGACATTTAGTCCCTATGGTTGGAAGGCCTATCACCCTAGAGCAGTTACTAAATACCACCCAGGAAGTCCCTGTTATAAACACCACTCCCACGGGTTAGCTACTTTTAATAACCTGGACCCTGATGAAAGCATAGGTAACATGTCCCTATATGACATATGTAAATGTGTAAGGGGATCCAACAATCCACGGGTTACTGAATGGATAAATAGCACACACATGGACCGCCCCTGGTAAGGTGGAGATAGCATTCCCTCTTTGGGGGATTGGATGTGATTAGTGGGATTAAGGTCAAGACTTAGCCCCCCCAAAGTGGTTCAAACCCCTCATGTTCCCCACGGATGGATGGTCTGTTGTGGACTATGGTGCCATACCACCGTCTCTTACCCTATGGACAGAAAAACTTCAGGTTGGTGTACTATTGTGGAAATGATCCCTCTAATGAGGACCACAGGGTCAGACACACTTGTGTCCATGAAACCTGCCCACGGTCACCTTGAATTTGGCAGACACAAGAGGGAATTAACCACTTGGTGGGACAAAATTCTTGCATCCTTCGGTGGGGTAGGCGTATACAATGCCCTCACAAAGGTAGATGGATTTGGGATGTTAATGGACTCATGGATGAATGCCACAGCAATAGATATAGGATTACTCAATGAAGAACTTAGGAAGGTATTATTTGAACAAGAGGCAATTAAACAAAGGCAAGAAAGAATGATGATGGTTCTTACAGGGCTGTGTGACCTAACCGGGGATAAAACCCTATGCTGCACATACATGAACAATCTTACAAAGCCGTCTGAAGATTTAGAAATCCCAGACTATTATGACATTATTAAAGGTCACAATGAAGAAAGGGCAACATTGCAGGACCAAATGAGACGTATGGGGGACTCATGGAATCCCTTTTCAGGTGTAGGAGGATGGTTCGGTTCTATTTGGGAAAACATTATGAATTTCTTTAATAAAGCGGGTATGATACTCCTCATGATACTTATTTTAGCTCTGGCCGTTTATGTGACAATCAAATTGGTGTTCTGCCTGATAAGTAAAGTAGCAAAATCAAAGAACCTATTTGATAAGTCTGAAACAGCCATGACCATGTTCAAGGCAGGATATAGGTGGTACAATGAGTGATCAGCGGAGACTTCTTAAAGTCTCCTATGATCAAAGGAGGGATTGTAAGGAAACGTGGGAAGTGTAGAGTTACCCTTCAAGATTTAATAGTATTGTAACAAAGATGTTTTTCTGTTTTTCTGTAGAAACTCACTGTAAATTCTGTTTATCTCACACTCACACATTTCCATAACAAGTTTTAGTTCTCATGGCTTCTAGTAACGGGTCTGCTTCCCATAACAAGTATGCTGTTTTGTACTTCTATATATTATCAAAACATACTGAGAACCTTATCAAGGACATATATTGCGTGAGACATTTTTAGAGTAAATATGATGTTGAGTCTGAAGGAAGAAATATTATGAATCTTGCAGATCAATATTGAATTGTATAACAAAATGCTTAAATGCTTGAATGTGATTGGTTGTTCAATTGCGTTCTTCCCCCTTTTTTGTATTGTATTTGCTCTGTGAAACGGGAAGTAAAGGCATTCTTTTTTCAACCACACACGTGTATGGTGTCTTTTTTGCCTGTCTGGACAGACAAGGGGGGAAAAGGGCGAGAGTTTTCCATTGACCGTCAAAGTCCAGTTGAGGGAAAGAGGAGCTGATGCAGAGGACAATACAGGAAACCTAACAATTGGAAAAACATTGCAAAAAAATTAAATTTTGCTGTGTTTTTTTTCTTCCCAATAGCATTTTCTGCGTTTTCATAAACGCTTTAGACACTATCCGTTTATTCTGATATTGGAAAAACATTGCAAAAAAAATTAATTTTGCTGTGTTTTTTTTCTTCCCAATAGCATTTTCTGCGTTTTCATAAACGCTTTAGACACTATCCGTTTATTCTGATATTGGAAAAACATTGCAAAAAAAATTAATTTTGCAGTGTTTTTTTTTTTTTCCCAATAGCATTTTCTGCGTTTTCATACATACACACTGTAGACACTATCGGTGTATTCTGATATTGGAAAAACATTGCAAAAAAATGTAATTTTACTGTGTTTTTTTTTCTTCCCAATAGCATTTTCTGCGCTTTCATAAACGCTTTAGACACTATCCGTGTATTCTGATATTGGAAAAACATGGCAAAAAAATAAAATTTTGCTGTGTTTTTTTTCTTCCCAATAGCATTTTCTGCATTTTCATAAACGCTTTAGACACTATCCATTTATTCTGATATTGGAAAAACATGGCAAAAAAATTTAATTTTGCAGTGTTTTTCTTTTCCCAATAGCATTTTCTGCGTTTTCATAGATACACGCTGTAGACACTATCCGTGTATTCTGATATTGGAAAAACATTGCAAAAAAAATTAATTTTGCTGTGTTTTTTTTCTTCCCAATAGCATTTTCTGCGTTTTCATACACGCTTTAGACACTATCCGTTTATTCTGATATTGGAAAAACATTGCAAAAAAATTTAATTTTGCTGTGTTTTTTTTTTTCCCAATAGCATTTTCTGTGTGTTCATACATACACGCTGTAGACACTATCCGTGTATTCTAATATTGGAAAAACATTGCAAAAAAATTTAATTTTGCAGTGTTTTTTTTCCCCAATAGTGTATTCTGCTATAGACAAAAACACCCATTTAGGGCGAGATCATAAATTTTGAAAATATGAGGAGATCACCAAAAAGGGGACGTGGCCTGGGTCGTGGTGCTGCTGGTGGTGCTCCTGTTGCAGGGAGAGGACGTGGTCAATCTGTGCCAGCCACACGCACTAGTGAAACACCTTCCTCAGGTGCGAGTAGGCGACAGAGCCTGCAGCGGTATTTTGGCGCGCCTAATGAGGCTGTACGAATGTTGAGGCCAGGTCAAGTACAGGCGATAGTAGATTGGGTTGCTGACAGTGCCTCCGATTCCTTCACATTGTCTCCCACCCAGTCTCCTGATGAAAGTTCAGAGTTGGCACCTGCAGCCGATGTCCATCAGTCTTTCACCTCACCCCCTTGCAAATCAGCCAATCAGTCTGAGCCCCAAATCATGCTGCAGTCTCATCTGCTTTTTGATGACTCTGTTAGCACGGTTTCCCAGGGCCATCCACCTAGCCCTGCCCCAGAAGTGGAAGAGATTGTGTGCACCGATGCCCAACCACTTATGTTTCATGATGAGTACATAGGAGGACCATCGCAGCACGTCTCGGATGATGACAAAACACAGGTGCCAACTGCTGCTGCTTTCGCCATTGTGCAGACCGACAAGGAGAGCAGGGATGAAGACTGGGTGGAAGATGATGTGGAGGACGATGAGGTCCTTGACCCCACATGGAATCAACGTCATGCAGGTGACCAGTGTAGTTCGGAGGAAGAGGCGGTGGTCGCACAGAGCCACCAGCACAGCAGAAGAGGGAGCAGGGTGCAAAAGCGGAGCGTCTGTCCCCTAGACAGTGCGTCTGCTACTGCCCAACGCAGCAAGGGACCGAGCACACCAAAGCCAGGTCCAAGGAGTTCCCTAGCGTGGCAGTTCTTCAGACAATGTGCTGATGACAAGACACGAGTGGTTTGCACGCTGTGCAATCAGAGCCTGAAGCGAGGCATAAACGTTCTCAACCTGAGCACAACCTCCATGAGCAGGCATCTAAGTGCAAAGCACGAGATGCAGTGGAGTAGACACCTCAAAAACCAAGAAAGGTCTCTGGCTCCTCCTGCTTCCTCTTCTGCTGCAGTCTCGGACTCTTCATCCACCTCTGTAGTGACAGTGACACCTGCCAACCCGCAAACAGAGGATCTGCCAGCAACACTACCACCTGGGTCACCAACCATCTCCACAATGTCCCATGGAAGCGTTCAGCTATCTATTTCCCAAACACTGGAGCGGAAGAGAAAGTACCCCCCTAGCCACCCGCGATCCCTGGCCCTGAATGCCAGCATTTCAAAATTCCTCGCCTTTGAAATGCTGTCATTCCGTCTGGTGGAGACGCAGAGTTTTAAAAGGCTGATGTCATTGGCTGTCCCATAGTACATCGTGCCCAGCCGCCACTACTTTTCCAGATGAGCTGCGCAACGCCATCTGTGGCAAGGTCCACCTAATTACGGATGCGTGGACCAGTAAGCACGGTCAGGGACGTTATATCTCCCTAACAGCACACTGGGTAAATGTAGTGGTGGCTGGGCCTGAGGCGGATAGCACTTTGGCACATGTCCTTCCACCACCGAGGATTGCAGGGCACTTCAGTTTGCCTACTGTTGCTCACTCCTCCTACTCCGCCTCCTCATCCTCTACCACCTCCTCATCTGGTCAGCGTAACACCTTCACCACCAACTTCAGCACAGCCAGGGCTAAACGACAGCAGGCAATTTTAAAACTTTCCTGTTTGGGGGAAAAACCCCACACCACGCAGGAGTTGTGGAGGGACATGGAACAACAGACCGATGAGTGGTTGGTGGCAGTGAGCCTCAAGCCTGGCCTGGTGGTGTGCGATAATGGGCGAAATCTCATAGCAGCTCTGGGTCTTGCCGGTTTGCGGCACATCCCTTGCCTGGCGCATGTGCTGAACTTGGTGGTCCAGAGGTTCCCTAAGAATTACCCCGATATGCCAGAGCTGCTGCAGAAAGTGCGGGCCGTCTGTGCGCACTTTCGGCGTTCACACCCTGCTGCTGCTCGCCTGTCAGCGCTGCAGCGTAACTTCGGCCTTCCCGCTCACCGTCTCATATGTGTCTCATATGTGACGTGCCCACAAGGTGGAACTCCACCTTGCACATTTTTTGAGTTGCCGAAAGCTAGAAATATAGCGCCACATCCCTTACATAAAGTCAAAATTTGGTTCAAAGAACAAAGAATGGGACTTTTAAGGCGCAAAAATACAAGAAAAATTACATAGATAGAAAAAAGTTTTATTAAATTTCACAATATAACTTGATATTGCATATTTGACATCAAATGTCTATGAAAACGTTTTTTAAAAACCATACATCACTAAACAGAGATGAACTTTTCATTTATTGCTCTTTTTCTCAACATGTTTCACCCAAACTTGGGCTTCCTCAGGAGAGTTAGATAATGTCAATTAATATTTACTGGAATAGAAAAAATACAATCAAAACATTGAATACACAACAATTGACACTGCTTTGATAGGATAATGTAGAAATGGACATCACATAATTGAAAAGTGGGTAGAGCTGGTAGGCTCAGAAGCTGACCTGAAAGTCCCGAGAGAGGGCTCTGCAGTCCACAAAAATGCTGAATACATGGGATTGTATCGAGTGCATCATAGAGAGGGAAATAATGTCCAAAACTATATCAGTTTGGCAATCCATCTATGGGGTACATTAATATAGATACTAGATTTGTTAAGATATTGGAGAGAGAAAATATATAAGTGTATGTTATCCCAAAAAATGGAAAACCCACCTGGATAATGATTACTTGGAAAGATAATAGGAGCATATAAGGGAGCATACAAACAGGGTGCTCATAACTGCCAAAGGGGAAATCCAAGTTTAAATCTATAAGAAATTTTAAAGGGAAAAAACCTTTATCCATCTGGGAAATATTATACAGATATAGTTACCATCAGCAAACCAAGGACTGATCATCATGTGCCAGGTATATATTTACCTAATATAGAGGGTCTGCATCAACTCAGGGTGCCAGCCAGGACAGATAACTATCCAAAGAATAGGGAGGCCAGAGTGAGGTACTTAAACCCCTTTAAATAGAGTAAAGAAAAAGGGGGCATTTAGTGATCAGTTCCCGGCAGAAAAACAGATGGCAAATAGTCTGCTGATTCTCTTACCTTAAACAAGTGTTGTTTGGGGAGTGAACCTCCGCTGAGCTGCACAAATGAAGAGCTCAAACAAGTCCCCTTAAATAACCCTCTCCACCGCCGTTTTGGCGCCAAAATCTCGGCGCCAAACGATCATGTGAGGACAAGTGATGTCACTGCAGGAGCGCCAGGCGCACAGGAAGTGACAGCCGTGAAACAGGAAGTGCCATCCCCAACAGGAAGCCAGAGCAACTGACCTCTGTGCTGATAGCAAATTGAATCACAGGATGTAAGGTCACATCTGAAGGACTGTCAGCAAAGGAGTAAAAGGGAAATGGACTGACAATATTGCCAGTACATGTCAGTGAAGGGATATTTGGATATATCCCTGGGCTGAATGTGATCAGTGTGTAGGAATGATTTTGGGTCACAAAACAGATCCATATGTACTACCTCTGTTTTCTTGGGACATATATGTAACCAAGATAACGGCTGCAGTTTAGCGCAAGCGTTTAACCCTTAAGTGACTGGAACGGCGCAAATTAGGAGAAAAATAGACGGATGAGGTCTAAAGACTCCGAAGGTAACGCCTCACGTGTCCATATGAGGCACCTGAACCCCATTTCAAAGCATCTTGCTACAAATGTATATAAGGCTGCAAATATTGCTCCTTTAAAGGGACCAGAACTGAGAGTGGCTGATACTAATTAAATACAAATACAATGGAGCAGTGGAGCTAGCCAAAGGGCCCCCTACCATGATCCATAGGTCAGCAAGAACCACACCAAGCAAAATATGTGATGAACATCTAAATAATAATAACAAACAGTACAAGGGATAAATAAAGAGAATACACATAATAATATACATATTTAAATGAAAACCAATAATGTTCTCAAAAAGGGGTGACAATGGCGACCTACCCCTATAAGAAGGGTTTGAAGCTCAGAGATTCATTCAAGCCAGGATGCACAGTGGCTCTAAGGTTATGAATCCATTTTGATTCTCTCTGTAAGAGAGTTTTATCAATATCACCTCCGCGGTTGAAATCTGGTACATATTCTAGTGCAAAAAACTTCATCTGTGAAATATCGTATGAATGGTAGAGCCCCATATGTCGACTAATGGGGGTCTCCATTTTTTTTCTTTTTAATGAGGGATACATGATCTCTAATTCTATGAAAAAAGGGTCGTTTATTTTTGCCTACATAAAAAGCCTGACAGGCACATGTCATGAGGTAAACAACCCCAATAGTCTTACATGTTGCATAAAAGTTGGGCTTAAAGGTTTGACCTGAGGGCAGCATTATTTCAGTCGAATTAATCAATAAATCACAGAATTCACATTTTCCACAGGGGGAAGTACCTTTTCTATGTGTCTTTGTTCTTGAGGTAAGATGGCTATGAACTAGCGGATCTTTTAAAGAGGTAGATTTGCGGTAGGTAATTTGTGGGTGAGCACCCACATATTTTGAGAGAACATCATCTGTAGAAAGAAGATGCCAGTATTTTTCAAAGATGTGGCGTACTTTTTTGTGTTCACCAACAAAGGTGGTGATTACGCGGACTTTGGATTCAGATTTATATGGCTTCACTTGGTGGATTAATTGATGTCTATCCTTCTGTTTTGCTCTATTGTATGAACGCTTAAGGCAATTTTTACTGTAGCCTCGTTCTAGGAGATGGATTTGCAACGCTTTGGCTTCTAATTCAAAATCAGCCTCTTTGCTACAATTTCTTTTTAATCTTAGATATTGACTGAATGGTATACTCTGGACAAGGGACGCGGGATGAGAGCTGTCAGCGTGAAGAATAGTGTTGCCTGCCGAGGGCTTTCTGTAAAGAGAGGAACCAATAGTTTTGTCCTCATTTACATAAATCTTAATATCCAGAAAATTTACAGTAACCTGATCACAGGTCATCGTAAACTTAAGATTGTAGGAATTAGTTTCAAGACACGATAAAAATTGCGACAGCTCATCCCGAGTTACAGTCCAGACAATAAAGATATCATCAATAAATCTTTTCCATATCAAAATATTTTCAAAAAAACGACTGAACTGAACAGCCGAGAATATCTCCCTCTCCCACCCCCCCAGATACAGGTTGGCGTACGATGGGGCACATTTGGTCCCCATCGCCACCCCCTGTACCTGGAGGTAGTGGGAGCAATCGAAGATAAAAATATTATTGCTCAAAATAAAGAGCAATAGTTCCAAAACGAAATTGTTATATTGCCTGGCTGATGGCCCCCGTTCAGAGAGGAAGCCGTCCACAACTCGAGCCCCCAATTTATGGGGGATCGAGTTGTAAAGGGCCTCCACATCTATGGCCACCAACCAGGCTTCATCAGGTAGGCACAGTCCATCCAGGGATCTCAGCAAATCAGCTGTATCCTGGATGTATGAGCTCAATGACTTGACATGTGGTCTTAAATAATCATCTATGAGTTTACTAGCTGATTCTGTCAGGCATCCATTTCCCGATATAATCGGACGCCCGGGAGGGAAGGAAGCATTCTTGTGTATTTTAGGTAATGCATACATAGTAGGTAATCTAGGATTTTCAACAAGTAGAAATTCACAGGTTTTTTTGTCAATTAAATTATTCAAAAAGGCCTGAGTGATGAGGCGTTTGTATTTATTTTGAATATATGAAACCTGAAAAACAGGAATGGGACGATACCATTGGCGATTGGATAGCAGATCCAGAACCATAGTTTTATAGTTTTTTAAGTCCATTAGGACTATATTGCCTCCTTTGTCGGAAGGCTTTATGATCAATTGATCATTCATTTGTAATGATTTAATTGCTTGACGTTGCTTTGAATTTATGTTGGATCTGCTATTCCAGGGTCGCCATTTGGTGTTTTGAATCTCTTTACATACCTGTTGGGTAAACGCCCAAATATTTGGATTGCCCTGAAGGACTGGAAAACACCTAGATTTTGGTTTATACATAGAGGGCCGGGGGAAAACCGTGCCTATACCTGTGTCAAGAGAGGGTAGGGGGCAAGCCCCTGGATCCTCCAATGGAAGATCCAGGGGGTTGCTCTCCTCCCAAAGTTCCATCAAATCATTAATAGCTTTGACCTCCTTTATCGTTTTATTTCTCCAAATCTCAGCCGAGAATTGATCAGTCTCAGGTGCGATTTGTTGTTTATCATAAATTGCCTTAAACATTAACCTACGAGCAAAAAGGTTGACATCTTTGATGATTTCAAACGAATCCACCTCCTGTTCCGGACAGAAGGTCAGACCAAGGCTCAAGACCTGTGTCTGCTCCTCTGATAGGGGACACGAGGATAGATTAATTATTTGGAAACTGTCTTGTTTGTTATTTTGGGATTTGTCCCCAGAGTACTTGGAGGTTTCTTTGAGTCCATGGTCATTTGGGAGGTGAAAATTGGTGCGTTTTTTGGTTCCCCTGACAGGGGAACCAACACGTGGTCCCCCGACAGGGAAACCAAGGTTGGCTGGCTGTGTTTAGGAAGAGAGGCATAGTTCACATTAGTTTGTGATAAATTACCTACTTCAGATGGAGGTTGGGAGTCACCTACATTTGCCACTTTCTGAGATCGTAAACCGGAACGAACATTGTCTCTCTGGTTTCTTTTTCCAGAGGATTTTAAGGATGAGAAACTGTATTTCCGTTTATCAATGCCTGCTGTTGAGCCCTGGAAGGATCCTGCTTGCTGGGAGGAAACACAGGAAAAATTAGATTCATCAGAATCAGAAGGTTCTTGATTAGAGTTAGTATTTCTTTGGGACGATGTCTTTTTTCTTCGCCCCCCTCCCTCTAGAGGCCATTTGTAGGCAGTGTTTGTCTCATAAGAGAGTCTGTCTCTATAGTATTTTTTATCCTTGGTTTTCAAAATCTCAGCTACAAATGCTTCTAGATGAGAGATGAGAGATCACGAACATTGATAGTGATATTGAAAAACTGTATTCTGATAACGAAATTCTTTTTACAGACGCTTCCTTTAAGGAATCCGAATTAGCCCTGGAAAAACATCTAGAAGCATTTGTAGCTGAGATTTTGAAAACCAAGGATAAAAAATACTATAGAGACAGACTCTCTTATGAGACAAACACTGCCTACAAATGGCCTCTAGAGGGAGGGGGGCGAAGAAAAAAGACATCGTCCCAAAGAAATACTAACTCTAATCAAGAACCTTCTGATTCTGATGAATCTAATTTTTCCTGTGTTTCCTCCCAGCAAGCAGGATCCTTCCAGGGCTCAACAGCAGGCATTGATAAACGGAAATACAGTTTCTCATCCTTAAAATCCTCTGGAAAAAGAAACCAGAGAGACAATGTTCGTTCCGGTTTACGATCTCAGAAAGTGGCAAATGTAGGTGACTCCCAACCTCCATCTGAAGTAGGTAATTTATCACAAACTAATGTGAACTATGCCTCTCTTCCTAAACACAGCCAGCCAACCTTGGTTTCCCTGTCGGGGGACCACGTGTTGGTTCCCCTGTTAGGGGAACCAAAAAACGCACCAATTTTCACCTCCCAAATGACCATGGACTCAAAGAAACCTCCAAGTACTCTGGGGACAAATCCCAAAATAACAAACAAGACAGTTTCCAAATAATTAATCTATCCTCGTGTCCCCTATCAGAGGAGCAGACACAGGTCTTGAGCCTTGGTCTGACCTTCTGTCCGGAACAGGAGGTGGATTCGTTTGAAATCATCAAAGATGTCAACCTTTTTGCTCGTAGGTTAATGTTTAAGGCAATTTATGATAAACAACAAATCGCACCTGAGACTGATCAATTCTCGGCTGAGATTTGGAGAAATAAAATGATAAAGGAGGTCAAAGCTATTAATGATTTGATGGAACTTTGGGAGGAGAGCAACCCCCTGGATCTTCCATTGGAGGATCCAGGGGCTTGCCCCCTACCCTCTCTTGACACAGGTATAGGCACGGTTTTCCCCCGGCCCTCTATGTATAAACCAAAATCTAGGTGTTTTCCAGTCCTTCAGGGCAATCCAAATATTTGGGCGTTTACCCAACAGGTATGTAAAGAGATTCAAAACACCAAATGGCGACCCTGGAATAGCAGATCCAACATAAATTCAAAGCAACGTCAAGCAATTAAATCATTACAAATGAATGATCAATTGATCATAAAGCCTTCCGACAAAGGAGGCAATATAGTCCTAATGGACTTAAAAAACTATAAAACTATGGTTCTGGATCTGCTATCCAATCGCCAATGGTATCGTCCCATTCCTGTTTTTCAGGTTTCATATATTCAAAATAAATACAAACGCCTCATCACTCAGGCCTTTTTGAATAATTTAATTGACAAAAAAACCTGTGAATTTCTACTTGTTGAAAATCCTAGATTACCTACTATGTATGCATTACCTAAAATACACAAGAATGCTTCCTTCCCTCCCGGGCGTCCGATTATATCGGGAAATGGATGCCTGACAGAATCAGCTAGTAAACTCATAGATGATTATTTAAGACCACATGTCAAGTCATTGAGCTCATACATCCCGGATACAGCTGATTTGCTGAGATCCCTGGATGGACTGTGCCTACCTGATGAAGCCTGGTTGGTGGCCATAGATGTGGAGGCCCTTTACAACTCGATCCCCCATAAATTGGGGGCTCGAGTTGTGGACGGCTTCCTCTCTGAACGGGGGCCATCAGCCAGGCAATATAACAATTTCGTTTTGGAACTATTGCTCTTTATTTTGAGCAATAATATTTTTATCTTCGATTGCTCCCACTACCTCCAGGTACAGGGGGTGGCGATGGGGACCAAATGTGCCCCATCGTACGCCAACCTGTATCTGGGGGGGTGGGAGAGGGAGATATTCTCGGCTGTTCAGTTCAGTCGTTTTTTTGAAAATATTTTGATATGGAAAAGATTTATTGATGATATCTTTATTGTCTGGACTGGAACTCGGGATGAGCTGTCGCAATTTTTATCGTGTCTTGAAACTAATTCCTACAATCTTAAGTTTACGATGACCTGTGATCAGGTTACTGTAAATTTTCTGGATATTAAGATTTATGTAAATGAGGACAAAACTATTGGTTCCTCTCTTTACAGAAAGCCCTCGGCAGGCAACACTATTCTTCACGCTGACAGCTCTCATCCCGCGTCCCTTGTCCAGAGTATACCATTCAGTCAATATCTAAGATTAAAAAGAAATTGTAGCAAAGAGGCTGATTTTGAATTAGAAGCCAAAGCGTTGCAAATCCGTCTCCTAGAACGAGGCTACAGTAAAAATTGCCTTAAGCGTTCATACAATAGAGCAAAACAGAAGGATAGACATCAATTAATCCACCAAGTGAAGCCATATAAATCTGAATCCAAAGTCCGCGTAATCACCACCTTTGTTGGTGAACACAAAAAAGTACGCCACATCTTTGAAAAATACTGGCATCTTCTTTCTACAGATGATGTTCTCTTAAAATATGTGGGTGCTCACCCACAAATTACCTACCGCAAATCTACCTCTTTAAAAGATTGACTAGTTCATAGCCATCTTACCTCAAGAACAAAGACACATAGAAAAGGTACTTCCCCCTGTGGAAAATGTGAATTCTGTGATTTATTGATTAATTCGACTGAAATAATGCTGCCCTCAGGTCAAACCTTTAAGCCCAACTTTTATGCAACATGTAAGACTATTGGGGTTGTTTACCTCATGACATGTGCCTGTCAGGCTTTTTATGTAGGGAAAACTAAACGACCCTTTTTTCATAGAATTAGAGATCATGTATCCCTCATTAAAAAGAAAAAAATGGAGACCCCCATTAGTCGACATATGGGGCTCTACCATTCATACGATATTTCACAGACAAAGTTTTTTGCACTAGAATATGTACCAGATTTCAACCGCGGAGGTGATATTGATAAAACTCTCTTACAGAGAGAATCAAAATGGATTCATAACCTTAGAGCCACTGTGCATCCTGGCTTGAATGAATCTCTGAGCTTCAAACCCTTCTTATAGGGGTAGGTCGCCATTGTCACCCCTTTTTGAGAACATTATTGGTTTTCATTTAAATATGTATATTATTATGTGTATTCTCTTTATTTATCCCTTGTACTGTTTGTTATTATTATTCAGATGTTCATCACATATTTTGCTTGGTGTGGTGCTTGCTGACCTATGGATCATGGTAGGGGGCCCTTTGGCTAGCTCCACTGCTCCATTGTATTTGTATTTAATTAGTATCAGCCACTCTCAGTTCTGGTCCCTTTAAAGGAGCAATATTTGCAGCCTTATATACATTTGTAGCAAGATGCTTTGAAATGGGGTTCAGGTGCCTCATATGGACACGTGAGGCGTTATCTTCGGAGTCTTTAGACCTCATCCGTCTATTTTTCTCCTAATTTGCGCCGTTCCAGTCACTTAAGGGTTAAACGCTTGCGCTAAACTGCGGCCGTTATCTTGGTTACATATATGTCCCAAGAAAACAGAGGTAGTACATATGGATCTGTTTTGTGACCCAAAATCATTCCTACACACTGATCACATTCAGCCCAGGGATATATCCAAATATCCCTTCACTGACATGTACTGGCAATATTGTCAGTCCATTTCCCTTTTACTCCTTTGCTGACAGTCCTTCAGATGTGACCTTACATCCTGTGATTCAATTTGCTATCAGCACAGAGGTCAGTTTCTCTGGCTTCCTGTTGGGGATGGCACTTCCTGTTTCACGGCTGTCACTTCCTGTGCGCCTGGCGCTCCTGCAGTGACATCACTTGTCCTCACATGATCGTTTGGCGCCGAGATTTTGGCGCCAAAACGGCGGTGGAGAGGGTTATTTAAGGGGACTTTTTTGAGCTCTTCATTTGTGCAGCTCAGCGGAGGTTCACTCCCCAAACAACACTTGTTTAAGGTAAGAGAATCAGCAGACTATTTGCCATCTGTTTTTCTGCCGGGAACTGATCACTAAATGCCCCCTTTTTCTTTACTCTATTTAAAGGGGTTTAAGTACCTCACTCTGGCCTCCCTATTCTTTGGATAGTTATCTGTCCTGGCTGGCACCCTGAGTTGATGCAGACCCTCAATATTAGGTAAATATATACCTGGCACATGATGATCAGTCCTTGGTTTGCTGATGGTAACTATATCTGTATAATATTTCCCAGATGGATAAAGGTTTTTTCCCTTTAAAATTTCTTATAGATTTAAACTTGGATTTCCCCTTTGGCAGTTATGAGCACCCTGTTTGTATGCTCCCTTATATGCTCCTATTATCTTTCCAAGGAATCATTATCCAGGTGGGTTTTCCATTTTTTGCGATAACATACACTTATATATTTTCTCTCTCCAATATCTTAACAAATCTAGTATCTATATTAATGTACCCCATAGATGGATTGCCAAACTGATATAGTTTTGGACATTATTTCCCTCTCTATGATGCACTCGATACAATCCCATGTATTCAGCATTTTTGTGGACTGCAGAGCCCTCTCTCGGGACTTTCAGGTCAGCTTCTGAGCCTACCAGCTCTACCCACTTTTCAATTATGTGATGTCCATTTCTACATTATCCTATCAAAGCAGTGTCAATTGTTGTGTATTCAATGTTTTGATTGTATTTTTTCTATTCCAGTAAATATTAATTGACATTATCTAACTCTCCTGAGGAAGCCCAAGTTTGGGTGAAACATGTTGAGAAAAAGAGCAATAAATGAAAAGTTCATCTCTGTTTAGTGATGTATGGTTTTTAAAAAACGTTTTCATAGACATTTGATGTCAAATATGCAATATTAAGTTATATTGTGAAATTTAATAAAACTTTTTTCTATCTATGTAATTTTTCTTGTATTTTTGCGCCTTAAAAGTCCCATTCTTTGTTCTTTGAACCAAATTTCCACCTTGCACATGCTTGCCAGACTGTGCGAGCAGCAGCAGGCGATAGTGGAGTGTCAGCTGCAGCACGCACGCGTGAGTCGCTCTGCGGAACAGCACCACTTCACCGCCAATAACTGGGCCTCCATGCGAGACCTGTGTGCCTTGTTGCGCTGTTTCGAGTACTCCACCAACATGGCCAGTGCCGAGGACGCCGTTCTCAGCGTTACTATCCCAGTTCTATGCCTCCTTGAAAAAACTCTTCAGGCGATGATTGAAGAGGATGCGGCACAGGATGAGGAGGAGGAGGAGGAGGAGGAAGAGGGTTCATTTCCAAGGCTTTCAGGGCAGTCATTTACAAGTGGCTACGAGAGTGGGTTCCTGCACCAACAAGCGCCAGGTACACAATTGTCTGGCAGCAAGGGCACAGTTCTGGAGGATGACGAGGTGGAGGATGAGGAGGAGATGGAGGAGGAACCATGTTCACAGCAGGGTGGCACCCAGACCAGCTCATGTCCATCACTGGTGCGTGGCTGGGGGGATACAGAGGACACAGACGATACACCTCCCACAGAGGACAGCTTTTCCTTGCCTCTGGGCAGCCTGGCACACATGAGCGATTACATGCTGCAGTGTCTCCGCAACGACCGCCGAGTTGCCCACATTTTAACTGGTGCTGATTATTGGGTGGCCACCCTGCTGGATCCCCGTTACAAGGACAACATGCCATCCTTAATTACCTCACTGGAGTGTGATCGTAAGATGCGCGAGTACAAGCTCACGCTGGTAGACGCGCTGCTGGTGGCATTCCCACTTGGAAGCGGGGGTACGGTGGAAGCACAAGGCGAAGGCAGAGGAGGAGGAAGAGGTCGCCAACGCAGCCGGGGCACCGCACCTCGGAAGGCAGGGTTAGCATAGCCAGAATGTGGAAAAGCTTTGTCAGCACGCCACAACAACCAGCACCACCAGCTGAGATGGAACGTCTTAGCAGGAGGCAGCATTTCACCAACATGGTGGAGCAGTATGTGTGCACACGCCTACAACTTCTGGGTCTCCAAATTGGGCACATGGCCTGAGCTTGCCCTTTACGCCTTGGAGGTGCTGGCCTGCCCTGCCGCCAGTGTATTATCTGAACGTGTATTTAGCACGGCAGGGGGCATTATCACAGACAAGCGCAGAGCCAATGTGGACAAGCTCACATTCATTAAAATGAACCAGGCATGGATCCCACAGGACTTGGCCGTACCTTGTGCAGAATAGACACATATACCGGTGTTCTGACGAAAACTGTCTTGCTATCTGATAGTGTCCGGCCACTAGGGATGGGCCCGGTGCTCGATGCGAACCCACGTTCGCATCGAGCACCGGGCGTTCGCTCGCTCGGCGAGCCCAGAACTATTTTGGCCGCTCGCATCACGTTCGTGTGATGCGAGCGGCCCCGCAATGCATTGCGGCCGGCGCGGCCGGCGCAGTGCATTGCTGGCTGATGATTGGCCAAGCATGCACTGTGACCCCGCATGCTTGGCCAATCACAGCCCCGGAAACTCGAAGAGCCATAATTGGCTACAGGCAGGACGCCTGTAGCCAATTACAGCTCAGGGGCTTTAGTACACGCCCCCCCCTATAAAAGGCCGCCACGCCGTCTGCGCCGGTCACATGCTGTTCCGGCGCAGATAGAGCAGGATAGATCTGTGACACTCTGCTGGATTTAGTTAGTTAGAGAGATTTACTTAGAGAGATTGAGTTAGATAGATTGATTTACAAAGATTGATTTAGAAAGAGGGGCTTGTAGTGTGTTCGTGGCAGGCAGGCAGAGCTCCTATATTTTGTTCCCAGAAGCACCTATAGGACTTGTAGTGTGTTCGTGGCAGGCAGGCAGAGCTCCTATATTTTGTTCCCAGAAGCACCTATAGGACTTGTAGTGTGTTCGTGGCAGGCAGGCAGAGCTCCTATATTTTGTTCCCAGAAGCACCTATAGGACTTGTAGTGTGTTCCTGGCAGGCAGGCAGAGCTCCTATATTTTGTTCCCAGAAGCACCTATAGGACTTGTAGTGTGTTTGTGGCAGGCAGGCAGAGCTCCTATATTTTGTTCCCAGAAGCACCTATAGGACTTGTAGTGTGTTCCTGGCAGGCAGGCAGAGCTCCTATATTTTGTTCCCAGAAGCACCTATAGGACTTGTAGTGTGTTCGTGGCAGGCAGGCAGAGCTCCTATATTTTGTTCCCAGAAGCACCTATAGGACTTGTAGTGTGTTCCTGGCAGGCAGGCAGAGCTCCTATATTTTGTTCCCAGAAGCACCTATAGGACTTGTAGTGTGTTCGTGGCAGGCAGGCAGAGCTCCTATATTTTGTTCCCAGAAGCACCTATAGGACTTGAAGTGTGTTAGTCCAATCACACAGAGATCATATATTTTGTTCCCAGAAGCACCTATAGGACTTGAAGTGTGTTAGTCCCATCACACAGAGATCATATATTTTGTTCCCAGAAGCACCTATAGGACTTGAAGTGTGTTAGTCCCATCACACAGAGATCATATATTTTGTTCCCAGAAGCACCTATAGGACTTGAAGTGTGTTAGTCCCATCACACAGAGATCATATATTTTCTTCCCAGAAGCACCTATAGGACTTGAAGTGTGTTAGTCCCATCACACAGAGATCATATATTTTGTTCCCAGAAGCACCTATAGGACTTGAAGTGTGTTAGTCCCATCACACAGAGATCATATATTTTGTTCCCAGAAGCACCTATAGGACTTGAAGTGTGTTAGTCCCATCACACAGAGATCATATATTTTCTTCCCAGAAGCACCTATAGGACTTGAAGTGTGTTAGTCCCATCACACAGAGATCATATATTTTGTTCCCAGAAGCACCTATAGGACTTGAAGTGTGTTAGTCCCATCACACAGAGATCATATATTTTGTTCCCAGAAGCACCTATAGGACTTGAAGTGTGTTAGTCCCATCACACAGACCTATATTATCTTCCCAGAGGCACCTATAGGACTTGAAGTGTGTTAGTCCCATCACACAGAGATCATATATTTTGTTCCCAGAAGCACCTATAGGACTTGAAGTGTGTTAGTCCCATCACACAGAGATCATATATTTTGATCCCAGAAGCACCTATAGGACTTGAAGTGTGTTAGTCCAATCACACAGAGATCATATATTTTGTTCCCAGAAGCACCTATAGGACTTGAAGTGTGTTAGTCCCATCACACAGACCTATATTTTCTTCCCAGAGGCACCTATAGGACTTGAAGTGTGTTAGTCCCATCACACAGAGATCATATATTTTGATCCCAGAAGCACCTATAGGACTTGAAGTGTGTTAGTCCCATCACACAGAGATCATATATTTTGATCCCAGAAGCACCTATAGGACTTGAAGTGTGTTAGTCCAATCACACAGAGATCATATATTTTGTTCCCAGAAGCACCTATAGGACTTGAAGTGTGTTAGTCCCATCACACAGACCTATATTTTCTTCCCAGAGGCACCTATAGGACTTGAAGTGTGTTAGTCCCATCACACAGAGATCATATATTTTGTTCCCAGAAGCACCTATAGGACTTGAAGTGTGTTAGTCCCATCACACAGAGATCATATATTTTGATCCCAGAAGCACCTATAGGACTTGAAGTGTGTTAGTCCCATCACACAGATATCATATATTTTGTTCCCAGAAGCACCTATAGGACTTGAAGTGTGTTAGTCCATCACACAGAGATCATATATTTTGTTCCCAGAAGCACCTATAGGACTTGAAGTGTGTTAGTCCCATCACACAGAGATCATATATTTTGTTCCCAGAAGCACCTATAGGACTTGAAGTGTGTTAGTCCCATCACACAGAGATCATATATTTTGTTCCCAGAAGCACCTATAGGACTTGAAGTGTGTTAGCCCCATCACACAGACCTATATTTTCTTCCCAGAGGCACCTATAGGACTTGAAGTGTGTTAGTCCCATCACACAGAGATCATATATTTTGTTCCCAGAAGCACCTATAGGACTTGAAGTGTGTTAGTCCCATCACACAGAGATCATATATTTTGTTCCCAGAAGCACCTATAGGACTTGAAGTGTGTTAGTCCCATCACACAGACCTATATTTTGTTCCCAGAAGCACCCATAGGACTTGAAGTGTGTTAGTCCCATCACACAGAGATCATATATTTTGTTCCCAGAAGCACCTATAGGACTTGAAGTGTGTTAGTCCCATCACACAGAGATCCTATATTTTGTTCCCAGAAGCACCTATAGGACTTGAAGTGTGTTAGTCCCATCACACAGACCTATATTTTCTTCCCAGAAGCACCTATAGGACTTGAAGTGTGTTAGTCCCATCACACAGACCTATATTTTCTTCCCAGGGGCACCTATAGGACTTGAAGTGTGTTAGTCCCATCACACAGATCATATATTTTGTTCCCAGAAGCACCTATAGGACTTGAAGTGTGTTAGTCCCATCACACAGAGATCATATATTTTGATCCCAGAAGCACCTATAGGACTTGAAGTGTGTTAGTCCCATCACACAGAGATCATATATTTTGTTCCCAGAAGCACCTATAGGACTTGAAGTGTGTTAGTCCAATCACACAGAGATCATATATTTTGTTCCCAGAAGCACCTATAGGACTTGAAGTGTGTTAGTCCCATCACACAGACCTATATTTTCTTCCCAGAGGCACCTATAGGACTTGAAGTGTGTTAGTCCCATCACACAGAGATCATATATTTTGTTCCCAGAAGCACCTATAGGACTTGAAGTGTGTTAGTCCCATCACACAGAGATCATATATTTTGTTCCCAGAAGCACCTATAGGACTTGAAGTGTGTTAGTCCCATCACACAGACCTATATTTTGTTCCCAGAAGCACCCATAGGACTTGAAGTGTGTTAGTCCCATCACACAGAGATCATATATTTTGTTCCCAGAAGCACCTATAGGACTTGAAGTGTGTTAGTCCCATCACACAGAGATCCTATATTTTGTTCCCAGAAGCACCTATAGGACTTGAAGTGTGTTAGTCCCATCACACAGACCTATATTTTCTTCCCAGAGGCACCTATAGGACTTGAAGTGTGTTAGTCCCATCACACAGAGATCATATATTTTTGTTCCCAGAAGCACCTATAGGACTTGAAGTGTGTTAGTCCAATCACACAGAGATCTATATTTTGTTCCCAGAAGCACCTATAGGACTTGAAGTGTGTTAGTCCCATCACACAGAGATCCTATATTTTGTTCCCAGAAGCACCTATAGGACTTGAAGTGTGTTAGTCCCATCACACAGACCTATATTTTCTTCCCAGAAGCACCCATAGGACTTGAAGTGTGTTAGTCCCATCACACAGAGATCCTATATTTTGTTCCCAGAAGCACCTATAGGACTTGAAGTGTGTTAGTCCCATCACACAGAGATCCTATATTTTGTTCCCAGAAGCACCTATAGGACTTGAAGTGTGTTAGTCCCATCACACAGACCTATATTTTCTTCCCAGAAGCACCTATAGGACTTCTAGTGTGTTAGTGGCATCACACAGAGCTCCTATATTTTCTTCTCAGCAGCACCCACAGGACTTCTAGTGTGTTAGTGGCATCACACAGAGCTCCTCTATTTTCTTTGCAGAAGCACCCACAGGACTTCTAGTGTGTTAGTGGCATCACACAGAGCTCCTCTATTTTCTTTGCAGAAGCACCCATAGGACTTCTAGTGTGTTAGTGGCATCACACAGAGCTCCTATATTTTCTTCTCAGCAGCACCCACAGGACTTCTAGTGTGTTAGTGGCATCACACAGAGCTCCTCTATTTTCTTTGCAGAAGCACCCATAGGACTTCTAGTGTGTTAGTGGCATCACACAGAGCTCCTATATTTTCTTCTCAGCAGCACCCACAGGACTTCTAGTGTGTTAGTGGCATCACACAGAGCTCCTATATTTTCTTCTCAGCAGCACCCACAGGACTTCTAGTGTGTTAGTGGCATCACACAGAGCTCCTCTATTTTCTTTGCAGAAGCACCCACAGGACTTCTAGTGTGTTAGTGGCATCACACAGAGCTCCTCTATTTTCTTTGCAGAAGCACCCATAGGACTTCTAGTGTGTTAGTGGCATCACACAGAGCTCCTATATTTTCTTCTCAGCAGCACCCACAGGACTTCTAGTGTGTTAGTGGCATCACACAGAGCTCCTCTATTTTCTTTGCAGAAGCACCCATAGGACTTCTAGTGTGTTAGTGGCATCACACAGAGCTCCTATATTTTCTTCTCAGCAGCACCCACAGGACTTCTAGTGTGTTAGTGGCATCACACAGAGCTCCTCTATCTTCTTTGCAGAAGCACCCACAGGACTTCTAGTGTGTTAGTGGCATCACACAGAGCTCCTCTATTTTCTTTGCAGAAGCACCCACAGGACTTCTAGTGTGTTAGTGGCATCACACAGAGCTCCTCTATTTTCTTTGCAGAAGCACCCATAGGACTTCTAGTGTGTTAGTGGCATCACACAGAGCTCCTCTATTTTCTTTGCAGAAGCACCCATAGGACTTCTAGTGTGTTAGTGGCATCACACAGAGCTCCTATATTTTCTTCTCAGCAGCACCCACAGGACTTCTAGTGTGTTAGTGGCATCACACAGAGCTCCTATATTTTCTTCTCAGCAGCACCCACAGGACTTCTAGTGTGTTAGTGGCATCACACAGAGCTCCTCTATTTTCTTTGCAGAAGCACCCATAGGACTTCTAGTGTGTTAGTGGCATCACACAGAGCTCCTATATTTTCTTCTCAGCAGCACCCACAGGACTTCTAGTGTGTTAGTGGCATCACACAGAGCTCCTATATATTCTTCTCAGCAGCACCCACAGGACTACCGACTACAATGGCTGGAAGACCGCCAAGGGGAGGCAGAGCGTGCAGAGCCAAGAACACAGGGCAGGCAGGCTCTGTTTCTAGTGGCCGTGGCCGTGGACGTGGACGTGGTCGTGCATCGTCATCAGCACGTGGCCATGGGACACGCGCGTCTTTGTTTTCGGCAGCTGGACATGTGGAGCCGCATCATGCTGAAGGCTTGGTAGAATGGATGACCAAGCCCTCCTCATCCTCCTCATCCTCTCTCACCCAGGCTCAGGGTACTGGCAGAGCATCATCAGCCACCCCTTCCCTAGACCCACCATGTCCTCCTGAGGAGTCCCCCGAACTCTTTGAGCACAGTGTTGGGTACATGCTCCAGGAGGATGCCCAACGATTCGAAGGCTCGGATGATGATACCCAGCTTGAGGAATCTGGCAGTACTGTTCCACCAGCTGCAGCTTACTGCCAGGTTTGCTCTAGTGGTGAAGAGGGAGGGGATGATGAGGTCACTGACTCCACGTGGGTGCCTGAAGGGAGAGAGGATGAGGAGGAGGACGAGGAGGAGGAGGATGCGGCGTCACATGTCCAACGAGGCAGGGTGCCCCCTGGAGGCCAGGTAGAGGCCAGCACAGCAACTGTACAACACCGCAGAGCTCCGCCTGTGCAGGGCGCTGCCTCTGCACGTTATCAGAAAAGTTCTTTGGTGTGGGCCTTTTTTGAGACGAGTGCAGCAGATCGCACCACTGCTATTTGCAATATTTGTCTCAAGCGTATCTCGCGTGGCCAAAACATCAGCCGCTTGGGCACCACAAGCATGACCAGACATATGGCGACCTGCCATGCAGCTCGTTGGCAGGCACACATAAAAGACCCACACCAAAGAACTAAGCGGACCTCTTCTTGCTCCTCCTCAGCTGGGATCTCCATCCCCACTACACCTTCAGTCCTCTCTGAAAGCTGCTCTGAGAGGACTGAAGGTGTAGAATTAGGTGTGTCACAACCAAGTACTTGCAGTACACCGACGTCCGATTGCAGCAGGCAAATTTCCCTGCCCCAGCTGCTGGACCGTAGAAAGAAGTACACTCCCAGCCATCCACATGCCCAGTGGTTGAATGCTAGCCTGGCTAAATTGCTAGCACTTCAACTGCTGCCTTTTCAGTTGGTAGACTCAGCCCCCTTCCGTGAGTTTGTTCAATGTGCGGTTCCTCAGTGGCAGGTTCCCAAACGCCACTTTTTCTCACGGAAGGCGATTCCGTCTCTCTACCGGCATGTGGAGGGCAATGTCCATGCCTCGCTGGACAGGGCGGTCAGCGGTAAGGTGCATATTACCGCTGACTCATGGTCCAGCAGGCATGGACAGGGACGGTACCTTTCTTTCACGGCCCATTGGGTCACTCTATTGGCAGCTGGGAGGGATGCAGGACAAGGTGCAGTAGTGTAGGAGGTTGTTCCGCCACCACGCCTCCAAAACGCTACTACTGCTACTGGTTGTGACACACCTCTCTCCTCCACCCCCTCCTCTTCTTCTTCCTCCAGTGCTCTGTCCTTGGAACCAGCGGTGCTCCATAGGCGTACAAGGGGCTACGCAAGTACGCAGGCAAAAAGATGCCATGCCGTGCTTGCGCTGGTGTGTTTGGGGGACAGGAGCCACACTGGGCCAGAGGTTCTGGCAGCTCTGCAGGGGCAGGCCGAGAGGTGGTTGACGCCACGTCAGCTTAAGCCAGGAATGGTCGTTTCTGACAATGGCACCAACCTCCTCTCCGCCCTGCGACAGGGGCAGCTCACCCATGTGCCCTGCATGGCTCACGTCCTCAACCTGGTGGTGCAGCGGTTCTTGGGCAGGTTCCCAGGCTTACAGGATGTCCTGAGGCAGGCCAGGAAAGTCTGTGTGCATTTCCGCCGATCTTATAATGCCAGTGCTCGGCTGACTGAGCTGCAAAAGGAGCTGAACCTGCCCAAGAACCGCCTAATATGTGACATGCCCACCAGGTGGAACTCAACGTTGGCCATGCTGCAGCGACTGCACACGCAGCAGAGGGCCATCAATGAGTACCTTTGCGACTATGGCACCAGGACAGGGTCAGGGGAGCTTGGTTTTTTTCCCCACGTCAGTGGAGCATGATCAGGGATGCATGCACTGTCCTCTCACCATTTGAGGAGGCCACGAGGATGGTGAGCAGTGACAGTGCATGCATCAGTGACACTGTCCCTCTTGTCCACCTGTTGGAGCATACGCTGCGTGGGATAATGGACAGGGCACTTGAGGCAGAACAGAGGCAGGAAGAGGAGGACTTCCTTGCCTCTCAAGGCCCCCTTTATCCGGACAGTGTTCCTCCTGTCCCACCCATCACACAGGAAGAGGATGAGGAGGAGGAGGAGGAGGAGGAGGAGGATTGTGTGAGCATGGAGGTGGAGCCTGGCACTCAGCATCAGCAGCAGCAGTCTTTTAGGGATGATGTACAGTCCCAACAAACCAGTGGACTTGTACGTGGCTGGGAGGAGGTGGCTGGCGATCATGTCATCCTCAGTGACCCAGAAGACTCCGGACCGAATGCCTCAGCTAACCTACGCTGCATGGCCTCCCTGATCCTGCAAAGCCTGCGGAAGGATCCTCGTGTTCTTCGGATCAAGGAGAGGGACCATTACTGGCTGGCCACTCTCCTTGATCCGCGGTACAAGGGTAAGGTTGCGGACCTTATCTTGCCGTCGCAGAGGGAGCAGAGGATGAGACATCTCAGGGAGGCCTTGCAGAAAGGTCTGTGCAACGCGTTCCCAGAAACTGGGAGGCTACAAACTCCTGGTCCTGGGCGACGAGTTGCTGAGGCTTCGGTCAGTAGCAGAAGGAGCGGTGGGGAAGGTGGACGTCTGACCGATGCGTTCAGACAATTTTTTAGTCCGCAGCCCCAAGGTATGATCGGTTCCAGCAACCATCGCCAGCGTCTGATATACATGGTGCAGGAATACCTTGGGGCAAGGTCAGACTTGGACACCTTTCCCACCGAAAATCCTCTGGCTTACTGGGTCCTGAGGATGGATCACTGGCCAGAGCTTGCACAGTATGCAATTGAGCTACTGGCCTGTCCTGCCTCCAGCGTTCTTTCCGAACGCACATTCAGTGCTGCTGGAGGATTTGTCACCGATCATAGGGTGCGCCTGTCCACCGCCTCGGTTGATCGACTGACCTTCATCAAAATGAATCAGTCTTGGATCACCACCAGCTACCAGGCACCTGAGGCGGATATAACCGAATAATTTTTAATATCACATCCCTTCAAGACTGCCTATGCTGATGCTGAGTGACTGTCCTCTTATGTTCACTGACTATCCTCTTCCTCCTCCTCAATGATCCATGCCACCACACCAGTGCCTAAGGCACAATTTTTCAGCCCCTGTTTAACAGGGGCGTGTACATACAATTTTTATAAAAAAATGCTTCGCAACACGTGTGACTGCTGTGCTCCAAGTACAGTATCTGTGAGGGGTTGCAGTGTTGTGGCACCAGCACCAGTGCCTAAGGCACAATTTTTCAGCCCCTGTTTAACAGGGGCGGGTAATTACAATTTTTTTAAAAAAATGCTTCGCAACACGTGTGACTGCTGTGCTCCAAGTACAGTATCTATGAGGGGTTGCAGTGTTGTGGCACCAGCACCAGTGCCTAAGGCACAATTTTTCAGCCCCTGTTTAACAGGGGCGGGTAATTACAATTTTTTTAAAAAATGCTTCGCAACACGTGTGACTGCTGTGCTCCAAGTACAGTATCTGTGAGGGGTTGCAGTGTTGTGGCACCAGCACCAGTGCCTAAGGCACAATTTTTCAGCCCCTGTTTAACAGGGGCGGGTAATTACAATTTTTTAAAAAAATGCTTTGCAACACGTGTGACTGCTGTGCTCCAAGTACAGTATCTGTGAGGGGTTGCAGTGTTGTGGCACCAGCACCAGTGCCTAAGGCACAATTTTTCAGCCCCTGTTTAACAGGGGCGGGTAATTACAATTTTTTAAAAAAAATGCTTTGCAACACGTGTGACTGCTGTGCTCCAAGTACAGTATCTGTGAGGGGTTGCAGTGTTGTGGCACCAGCACCAGTGCCTAAGGCACAATTTTTCAGCCCCTGTTTAACAGGGGCGGGTAATTACAAATCTTGATCTAATAGTTCACAGCAGGGCCCATTCCTGCGCCCACCAAGAGTAACTATGAGGGCCTACAGTCTTGTGGCAACACCGTCCACCACCACCGCCAAAGGCCCAATTTTTCTGCCCTGTTCATCAGGTGCTTGCAATTACAAATCTTGATCTAATAACTCACAGCAGGGCCCATTCTTGCGCCCACCAAGAGTAACTGTGAGAGCTTACAGTCTTGTGGCAACACCGTCCACCACCGCCAAAGGCCCAATTTTTCTGCCCTGTTCATCAGGTGCTTGCAATTACAAATCTTGATCTAATAACTCACAGCAGGGCCCATTCTTGCGCCCACCAAGAGTAACTGTGAGAGCTTACAGTCTTGTGGCAACACCGTCCACCACCACCGCCAAAGGCCCAATTTTTCTGCCCTGTTCATCAGGTGCTTGCAATTACAAATCTTGATCTAATAACTCACAGCAGGGCCCATTCTTGCGCCCACCAAGAGTAACTGTGAGAGCTTACAGTCTTGTGGCAACACCGTCCACCACCGCCAAAGGCCCAATTTTTCTGCCCTGTTCATCAGGTGCTTGCAATTACAAATCTTGATCTAATAACTCACAGCAGGGCCCATTCTTGCGCCCACCAAGAGTAACTGTGAGAGCTTACAGTCTTGTGGCAACACCGTCCACCACCACCGCCAAAGGCCCAATTTTTCTGCCCTGTTCATCAGGTGCTTGCAATTACAAATCTTGATCTAATAACTCACAGTAGGGCCCATTCCTGCGCCCACCAAGAGTAACTGTGAGAGCTTACAGTCTTGTGGCAACACCGTCCACCACCACCACCACCACCCCCAATTTTTCTGCCCTGTTCAACAGGTGCATGCAATTACAAATCTTGATCTATTAACTCACAGCAGGGCCCATTCCTGTGCCCACCAGTCTTGTGGCTACACCAACATCTAATAGGGCAAATTTCTGCAGAGTATATACGCCAGGCCCCTACTTTCAAACATCCAACTTACAAACGACTCCTACTTGCAAATGGAAAGAGAAAACAGGAAGTGAGAGGAAATCTACCCCTAGGAAGGGAAATTCTATCCTGTTAGATTTAATTTGGGAAAAAGGTATCTCCTCTCTACTGATATTTTATCACCAATCCTTGTTTCAATTAAAACCCCACTTTTTCCAAAAACATTTGTCATTGGGACGGAAAGTGAGGTGACATGTTCTGAACAGATGTGCAAAGACAGCAAATGTTACAGGGGTGATAACCCCTCCCTATGTTCTCCAAATAGCTTAAAAATAGATTTTTTTGGGATGGAGCTACACTTCATAATGTACCTGTTCAGATTCTACTTAAGAACAAACCTAAAGCCGCAAGTGGTTTTAAATGGCTTCTTTTTTTCCTTTAAAAATGTCATTTTGTGCAAGGACAGTTCTAAACACGGGAAACACATGCCACTTCACAGGCATACTTTAGACACCCCCCAGGTACCATATTTAAAGGAAAATTTCACTTTTTTTTTTTCACTTTATGCATCATTAAAATGACTGCTCCCGAAAAAACGTTAGTTTTTAAAAGTTCTTTTTGCATTGATATATGTCCCCTGGGGCAGGACCCGGGTCCCCAAACCTGTTTTATGACATTAACATGCATATTGGCCGTTGTAATTAGCACTTTTGATTTCGAACGTTCGCGTCCATTATAACGTATAGGGTTCGAAAATTCGCGCGAACTTTCGGTCGGTTCGAAGGTTCTGGTGCGAACCGAACCCGGGGGTGTTCGGCTCATCCCTAGTCACCGCGCATCGTCTTCGGAGAGTTTCAAAATCCCGTTGTCCTACGTACTGAGCAAGAGCAGTACAGGGCAGACACTATGCGACGGGGGACAGAATTCGACACATCATTCACCACTAGCCTTACCCAGCCATTGTTTTATTTTTGAACCAGTGTTGGCTACCTCGTCCTCCTCCACCGCCGCTTCCACCTACACCGCCACATCCACCGCCACCTCAACCTCCTACTCCATTTGAATTTCGTCCTCCTAGGTCAAGATTATAATTTTTTTTAATTTCCAAGTATTTTATTTTCCCACTATCTTATCCATTAAATTGAATAATTTTTTCCAGAAAGTGCGTATTCTGGGGTATTCCCACCATATGTACGGCATCGTGCCGTTGAGTTTCTGAGGTTCTTAATGACTTCCTGTACCTCTTCTGCTGAGAAGGGGGCCTCCAGCATTTTATTTTTATTTTTCATTTTTTTATGTTATTTTAAGTTATTTCCCTATCCACATTTGTTTGCAGATCACTTGCCATGCAGGTGTTCCAACCCGAAAAACTGACCAGAGCTAGAGCTGCCACAATCCAGGCCAGAAGGCCAGGGACTCGACCCTTCAGCGCCAACCCAGTGGTTCTCCATCCCCATCAGAAGGCTTCCCTTTCAGCTACAAACCGCTCCAGGTCACCTTTACGCCAGCAGGCTTTTGCATAGCAACCGCCACCCCTGCTCCACCTCGCCGTAGAACAGGGACAGAAGCAAGCGCCACATCCTGGCAACTGATAAGAACAGATACTACACTTGATCTTAGTCAAAAGGCCGATAAGCACTAGTGAAACACCTTCCTCAGGTGCGAGTAGGCGACAGAGCCTGCAGCGGTATTTTAGCGCTCCTAATGAGGCTGTACGAATGTTGAGGCCAGGACAAGTACAGGCGATAGTAGATTGGGTTGCTGACAGTGCCTCCGGTTCCTTCACATTGTCTCCCACCCAGTCTCCTGATGAAAGTTAATAATTTTTTCCAGAAAGTGCGTATTCTGGGGTATTCCCACCATATGTGCGGCATCGTGCCGTTGAGTTTCAGAGGTTCTTAATGACTTCCTGTACCTCTTCTGCTGAGAAGGGGGCCTCCAGCATTTTATTTTTATTTTTTATTTTTTAATGTTATTTTAAGTTATTTCCCTATCCACATTTGTTTGCAGATCACTTGCCATGCTCTTAACAACATTTTGTTGCCATTTGCAGCCCTTTAGCCCTTTCCATGACTTTTTTACAGCCATTTTAGTGTTCAAAAGTCCGGGTCCCATTGACTTCAATGGGGTTCGGAGTTCGGGGTCAAGTTCGGGTCAAGTTCGGTCCCGAACCCGGACTTTTTTCCGAAGTTCGGCCGAACCCGCCAAACCCGAACATCCAGGTGTCCGCTCAACTCTACCAAACACACTAAAATTATTCAGTCTGCAAAGCAGATGGATATGTGTCACTCCTGTCTTGCAGCATGCCAAAGAATAATGGCTTACTGCATGACTACAGAGGAAGTCATGGGACTCTCCCTGTTCACCCTGGTTGGCATATTTACCTGGGCAGGATTTATTTGTAATTGTGATCCATTCAATCCTGCCCAAGAGCAGCACAGCTAGCTTTCACAATAGGCTGTGTATATTATATAAAGATGTTTCCTTCTTGAATAATGCTGTGATCTGTGAGGTGGGACTTGGGAGGTTGGAACTTTTCCTGTAGGTGTAAATGGGTGGGACTAAAAGCTAATTAGGATGTATTCCATCCCATCCACTATCAGAGCAGTGAAGGAAGTTACATAATTTGCAGAGTCTGAAGGACTACAGGGTATGTTATAGGCTACAGATGCAGCAGAAAGTGGTTATGGAAGAGTCTCAGTCTACATCAGACTATACAGAGTGCCACTTGGTACAAAGCAACAACTAAACTCAGAAAATGAGACGATCTGCAGACAACAGAGCAACATGGTACAGTGGTATGATCTATGCTTGATAACTTCATTCAGTTCTAGTGAAAAGAAAGTTGGAGCTTAGTTTTAAAATAAAAAAAAAAACTTGCAAATCTAAAACATAAGCACTGCATAACATGGCGGGACATACTTCATTACATGTATGTTATTTTAGATGCAGGTAAGCTTTTTTTTTAGCTAAACTTTACTTTACTTTAACTAGAAATCATAGTGGTTTTAATACTACTTAAAAAAAAAACTAAGGACTAATAATCTGCTATAAATATTACATTTTTGGCAAAATAACTACTGAGGCATAAGCATGGCTGTATACATATAAGTATATAAGTATCCCCAAAAAAGCCATACAAGAATAATGAAAAATAGACTTGTACTATAGGGATGGGCCCGGTGCTCGATGCGAACCCACGTTCGCATCGAGCACCGGGCGTTCGCTCGCTCGGCGAGCCCAGAACTATTTTGGCCGCTCGCATCACGTTCGTGTGATGCGAGCGGCCCCGCAATGCATTGCGGCCGGCGCGGCCGGCGCAGTGCATTGCTGGCTGATGATTGGCCAAGCATGCACTGTGACCCCGCATGCTTGGCCAATCACAGCCCCGGAAACTCGAAGAGCCATAATTGGCTACAGGCAGGACGCCTGTAGCCAATTACAGCTCAGGGGCTGTAGTACACGCCCCCCCCTATAAAAGGCCGCCACGCCGTCTGCGCCGGTCACATGCTGTTCCGGCGCAGATTGAGCAGGCTGATTCTGTGACACTCTGCTGGATTTAGTTAGGTAGAGAGATTCACTTACAGAGATTGAGTTAGATAGATTCAGTTACAAAGATTGATTGAGAAAGAGGGGCTTGTAGTGTGTTCGTGGCAGGCAGGCAGAGCTCCTATATTTTGTTACCAGAAGCACCTATAGGACTTGTAGTGTGTTCGTGGCAGGCAGGCAGAGCTCCTATATTTTGTTACCAGAAGCACCTATAGGACTTGTAGTGTGTTCGTGGCAGGCAGGCAGAGCTCCTATATTTTGTTACCAGAAGCACCTATAGGACTTGTAGTGTGTTCGTGGCAGGCAGGCAGAGCTCCTATATTTTGTTACCAGAAGCACCTATAGGACTTGTAGTGTGTTCGTGGCAGGCAGGCAGAGCTCCTATATTTTGTTCCCAGAAGCACCTATAGGACTTGTAGTGTGTTCGTGGCAGGCAGGCAGAGCTCCTATATTTTGTTCCCAGAAGCACCTATAGGACTTGTAGTGTGTTAGTCCCATCACACACACAGAGCTATATTTTGTTCCCAGAAGCACCTATAGGACTTGAAGTGTGTTAGTCCCATCACACACACAGAGCTATATTTTCTTCCCAGAAGCACCTATAGGACTTGAAGTGTGTTAGTCCCATCACACACACAGAGCTATATTTTGTTCCCAGAAGCACCTATAGGACTTGAAGTGTGTTAGTCCCATCACACACACAGAGCTATATTTTGTTCCCAGAAGCACCTATAGGACTTGAAGTGTGTTAGTCCCATCACACACACAGAGCTATATTTTCTTCCCAGAAGCACCTATAGGACTTGAAGTGTGTTAGTCCCATCACACACACAGAGCTATATTTTGTTCCCAGAGGCACCTATAGGACTTGAAGTGTGTTAGTCCCATCACACACACAGAGCTATATTTTGTTCCCAGAGGCACCTATAGGACTTGAAGTGTGTTAGTCCCATCACACACACAGAGCTATATTTTCTTCCCAGAAGCACCTATAGGACTTGAAGTGTGTTAGTCCCATCACACACACAGAGCTATATTTTGTTCCCAGAAGCACCTATAGGACTTGAAGTGTGTTAGTCCCATCACACAGACCTTTATTTCCTTCCCAGAAGCACCTATAGGACTTGAAGTGTGTTAGTCCCATCACACACACAGAGCTATATTTTGTTCCCAGAAGCACCTATAGGACTTGAAGTGTGTTAGTCCCATCACACACACAGAGCTATATTTTGTTCCCAGAAGCACCTATAGGACTTGAAGTGTGTTAGTCCCATCACACAGACCTTTATTTCCTTCCCAGAAGCACCTATAGGACTTGAAGTGTGTTAGTCCCATCACACACACAGAGCTATATTTTGTTCCCAGAAGCACCTATAGGACTTGAAGTGTGTTAGTCCCATCACACACACAGAGCTATATTTTCTTCCCAGAAGCACCTATAGGACTTGAAGTGTGTTAGTCCCATCACACACACAGAGCTATATTTTGTTCCCAGAGGCACCTATAGGACTTGAAGTGTGTTAGTCCCATTACACACACAGAGCTATATTTTCTTCCCAGAAGCACCTATAGGACTTGAAGTGTGTTAGTCCCATCACACACACAGAGCTATATTTTGTTCCCAGAAGCACCTATAGGACTTGAAGTGTGTTAGTCCCATCACACACACAGAGCTATATTTTGTTCCCAGAAGCACCTATAGGACTTGAAGTGTGTTAGTCCCATCACACACACAGAGCTATATTTTGTTCCCAGAAGAACCTATAGGACTTGAAGTGTGTTAGTCCCATCACACACACAGAGCTATATTTTGTTCCCAGAAGCACCTATAGGACTTGAAGTGTGTTAGTCCCATCACACACACAGAGCTATATTTTGTTCCCAGAAGCACCTATAGGACTTGAAGTGTGTTAGTCCCATCACACACACAGAGCTATATTTTGTTCCCAGAAGCACCTATAGGACTTGAAGTGTGTTAGTCCCATCACACACACAGAGCTATATTTTCTTCCCAGAGGCACCTATAGGACTTGAAGTGTGTTAGTCCCATCACACACACAGAGCTATATTTTGTTCCCAGAGGCACCTATAGGACTTGAAGTGTGTTAGTCCCATCACACACACAGAGCTATATTTTCTTCCCAGAAGCACCTATAGGACTTGAAGTGTGTTAGTCCCATCACACACACAGAGCTATATTTTGTTCCCAGAAGCACCTATAGGACTTGAAGTGTGTTAGTCCCATCACACACACAGAGCTATATTTTGTTCCCAGAAGCACCTATAGGACTTGAAGTGTGTTAGTCCCATCACACACACAGAGCTATATTTTGTTCCCAGAAGCACCTATAGGACTTGAAGTGTGTTAGTCCCATCACACACACAGAGCTATATTTTGTTCCCAGAAGCACCTATAGGACTTGAAGTGTGTTAGTCCCATCACACAGAGATCCTATATTTTGTTCCCAGAAGCAACTATAGGACTTGAAGTGTGTTAGTCCCATCACACAGACCTTTATTTTCTTCCCAGAAGCACCTATAGGACTTGAAGTGTGTTAGTCCCATCACACAGAGCTCCTCTATTTTCTTTGCAGAAGCACCCATAGGACTTCTAGTGTGTTAGTGGCATCACACAGAGCTCCTATATATTCTTCTCAGCAGCACCCACAGGACTTCTAGTGTGTTAGTGGCATCACACAGAGCTCCTCTATTTTCTTTGCAGAAGCACCCACAGGACTTCTAGTGTGTTAGTGGCATCACACAGAGCTCCTCTATTTTCTTTGCAGAAGCACCCACAGGACTTCTAGTGTGTTAGTGGCATCACACAGAGCTCCTCTATTTTCTTTGCAGAAGCACCCATAGGACTTCTAGTGTGTTAGTGGCATCACACAGAGCTCCTCTATTTTCTTTGCAGAAGCACCCACAGGACTTCTAGTGTGTTAGTGGCATCACACAGAGCTCCTCTATTTTCTTAGCAGAAGCACCCATAGGACTTCTAGTGTGTTAGTGGCATCACACAGAGCTCCTATATATTCTTCTCAGCAGCACCCACAGGACTTCTAGTGTGTTAGTGGCATCACACAGAGCTCCTCTATTTTCTTTGCATAAGCACCCACAGGACTTCTAGTGTGTTAGTGGCATCACACAGAGCTCCTCTATTTTCTTTGCAGAAGCACCCACAGGACTTCTAGTGTGTTAGTGGCATCACACAGAGCTCCTCTATTTTCTTTGCAGAAGCACCCACAGGACTTCTAGTGTGTTAGTGGCATCACACAGAGCTCCTCTATTTTCTTTGCAGAAGCACCCACAGGACTTCTAGTGTGTTAGTGGCATCACACAGAGCTCCTCTATTTTCTTTGCATAAGCACCCACAGGACTTCTAGTGTGTTAGTGGCATCACACAGAGCTCCTCTATTTTCTTTGCAGAAGCACCCATAGGACTTCTAGTGTGTTAGTGGCATCACACAGAGCTCCTATATATTCTTCTCAGCAGCACCCACAGGACTTCTAGTGTGTTAGTGGCATCACACAGAGCTCCTCTATTTTATTTGCAGAAGCACCCATAGGACTTCTAGTGTGTTAGTGGCATCACACAGAGCTCCTATATATTCTTCTCAGCAGCACCCACAGGACTACCGACTACAATGGCTGGAAGACCGCCAAGGGGAGGCAGAGCGTGCAGAGCCAAGAACACAGGGCAGGCAGGCTCTGTTTCTAGTGGACGTGGCCGTGGACGTGGACGTGGTCGTGCATCGTCATCAGCACGTGGCCATGGGACACGCGCGTCTTTGTTTTCGGCAGCTGGACATGTGGAGCCGCATCATGCTGAAGGCTTGGTAGAATGGATGACCAAGCCCTCCTCATCCTCCTCATCCTCTCTCACCCAGGCTCAGGGTACTGACAGAGCATCATCAGCCACCCCTTCCCTAGACCCACCATGTCCTCCTGAGGAGTCCCCCAAACTCTTTGAGCACAGTGTTGGGTACATGCTCCAGGAGGATGCCCAACGATTCGAAGGCTCGGATGACGATACCCAGCTTGAGGAATCTGGCAGTACTGTTCCACCAGCTGCAGCTTACTGCCAGGTTTGCTCTAGTGGTGAAGAGGGAGGGGATGATGAGGTCACTGACTCCACGTGGGTGCCTGAAGGGAGAGAGGATGAGGAGGAGGACGAGGAGGAGGAGGATGCGGCGTCACATGTCCAACGAGGCAGGATGCCCCCTGGAGGCCAGGTAGAGGCCAGCACAGCAACTGTACAACACCGCAGAGCTCCGCCTGTGCAGGGCGCTGCCTCTGCACGTTATCAGAAAAGTTCTTTGGTGTGGGCCTTTTTTGAGACGAGTGCAGCAGATCGCACCACTGCTATTTGCAATATTTGTCTCAAGCGTATCTCGCGTGGCCAAAACATCAGCCGCTTGGGCACGACAAGCATGACCAGACATATGGCGACCTGCCATGCAGCTCGTTGGCAGGCACACATAAAAGACCCACACCAAAGAACTAAGCGGACCTCTCCTTGCTCCTCCTCAGCTGGGATCTCCATCCCCACTACACCTTCAGTCCTCTCTGAAAGCTGCTCTGAGAGGACTGAAGGTGTAGAATTAGGTGTGTCACAACCAAGTACTTGCAGTACACCGACGTCCGATTGCAGCAGGCAAATTTCCCTGCCCCAGCTGCTGGACCGTAGAAAGAAGTACACTCCCAGCCATCCACATGCCCAGCGGTTGAATGCTAGCCTTGCTAAATTGCTAGCACTTCAACTGCTGCCTTTTCAGTTGGTAGACTCGGCCCCCTTCCGTGAGTTTGTTCAATGTGCGGTTCCTCAGTGGCAGGTTCCCAAACGCCACTTTTTCTCGCGGAAGGCGATTCCGTCTCTCTACCGGCATGTGGAGGGCAATGTCCATGCCTCGCTGGACAGGGCGGTCAGCGGTAAGGTGCATATTACCGCTGACTCATGGTCCAGCAGGCATGGACAGGGACGGTACCTTTCTTTCACGTCCCATTGGGTCACTCTATTGGCAGCTGGGAGGGATGCAGGACAAGGTGCAGTAGTGTTGGAGGTTGTTCCGCCACCACGCCTCCAAAACGCGACTACTGCTACTGGTTGTGACACACCTCTCTCCTCCACCCCCTCCTCTTCTTCTTCCTCCAGTGCTCTGTCCTTGGAACCAGCGGTGCTCCGTAGGCGTACAAGGGGCTACGCAAGTACGCAGGCAAAAAGATGCCATGCCGTGCTTGCGCTGGTGTGTTTGGGGGACAGGAGCCACACTGGGCCAGAGGTTCTGGCAGCTCTGCAGGGGCAGGCCGAGAGGTGGTTGACGCCACGTCAGCTTAAGCCAGGAATGGTCGTTTCTGACAATGGCACCAACCTCCTCTCCGCCCTGCGACAGGGGCAGCTCACCCATGTGCCCTGCATGGCTCACGTCCTCAACCTGGTGGTGCAGCGGTTCTTGGGCAGGTTCCCAGGCTTACAGGATGTCCTGAGGCAGGCCAGGAAAGTCTGTGTGCATTTCCGCCGATCTTATAATGCCAGTGCTCGGCTGACTGAGCTGCAAAAGGAGCTGAACCTGCCCAAGAACCGCCTAATATGTGACATGCCCACCAGGTGGAACTCAACGTTGGCCATGCTGCAGCGACTGCACACGCAGCAGAGGGCCATCAATGAGTACCTTTGCGACTACGGCACCAGGACAGGGTCAGGGGAGCTTGGTTTTTTTTCCCCACGTCAGTGGAGCATGATCAGGGATGCATGCACTGTCCTCTCACCATTTGAGGAGGCCACGAGGATGGTGAGCAGTGACAGTGCATGCATCAGTGACACTGTCCCTCTTGTCCACCTGTTGGAGCATACGCTGCGTGGGATAATGGACAGGGCACTTGAGGCAGAACAGAGGCAGGAAGAGGAGGACTTCCTTGCCTCTCAAGACCCCCTTTATCCGGACAGTGTTCCTTCTGTCCCACCCATCACACAGGAAGAGGATGAGGAGGAGGAGGAGGAGGAGGAGGATTGTGTGAGCATGGAGGTGGAGCCTGGCACTCAGCATCAGCAGCAGCAGTCTTTTAGGGATGATGTACAGTCCCAACAAACCAGTGGACTTGTACGTGGCTGGGAGGAGGTGGCTGGCGATCATGTCATCCTCAGTGACCCAGAAGACTCCGGACCAAATGCCTCAGCTAACCTACGCTGCATGGCCTCCCTGATCCTGCAAAGCCTGCGGAAGGATCCTCGTGTTCTTCGGATCAAGGAGAGGGACCATTACTGGCTGGCCACTCTCCTTGATCCGCGGTACAAGGGTAAGGTTGCGGACCTTATCTTGCCGTCGCAGAGGGAGCAGAGGATGAGACATCTCAGGGAGGCCTTGCAGAAAGGTCTGTGCAACGCGTTCCCAGAAACTGGGAGGCTACAAACTCCTGGTCCTGGGCGACGAGTTGCTGAGGCTTCGGTCAGTGGCAGAAGGAGCGGTGGGGAAGGTGGACGTCTGACCGATGCGTTCAGACAATTTTTTAGTCCGCAGCCCCAAGGTATGATCGGTTCCAGCAACCATCGCCAGCGTCTGATATACATGGTGCAGGAATACCTTGGGGCAAGGTCAGACTTGGACACCTTTCCTACCGAAAATCCTCTGGCTTACTGGGTCCTGAGGATGGATCACTGGCCAGAGCTTGCACAGTATGCAATTGAGCTACTGGCCTGTCCTGCCTCCAGCGTTCTTTCCGAACGCACATTCAGTGCTGCTGGAGGATTTGTGACTGATCATAGGGTGCGCCTGTCCACCGCCTCGGTTGATCGACTGACATTCATCAAAATGAATCAGTCTTGGATCACCACCAGCTACCAGGCACCTGAGGCGGATATAACCGAATAATTTTTAATGTCACATCCCTTCAAGACTGCCTATGCTGATGCTGAGTGACTGTCCTCTTATGTTCACTGACTATCCTCTTCCTCCTCCTCAATGATCCATGCCACCACACCAGTGCCTAAGGCACAATTTTTCAGCCCCTGTTTAACAGGGGCGTGTACTTCCAATTTTTTAAAAAAATGCTTCGCAACACGTGTGACTGCTGTGCTCCAAGTACAGTCTCTGTGAGGGGTTGCAGTGTTGTGGCACCAGCACCAGTGCCTAAGGCACAATTTTTCAGCCCCTGTTTAACAGGGGCGGGTACTTACAATTTTTTTAAAAAAAATGCTTCGCAACACGTGTGACTGCTGTGCTCCAAGTACAGTATCTGTGAGGGCCGGGTTGCAGTGTTGTGGCACCAGCACCAGTGCCTAAGGCACAATTTTTCAGCCCCTGTTTAACAGGGGCGGGTACTTACAATTTTTAAAAAAAATGCTTCGCTAAACGTGTGACTGCTGTGCTCCAAGTACAGTATCTGTGAGGGCCGGGTTGCAGTGTTGTGGCACCAGCACCAGTGCCTAAGGCACAATTTTTCAGCCCCTGTTTAACAGGGGCGTGTACTTCCAATTTTTTTAAAAAATGCTTCGCAACACGTGTGACTGCTGTGCTCCAAGTACAGTCTCTGTGAGGGGTTGCAGTGTTGTGGCACCAGCACCAGTGCCTAAGGCACAATTTTTCAGCCCCTGTTTAACAGGGGCGGGTAATTACAAATCTTGATCTAATAGTTCACAGCAGGGCCCATTCCTGCGCCCACCAAGAGTAACTATGAGGGCCTACAGTCTTGTGGCAACACCGTCCACCACCACCGCCAAAGGCCCAATTTTTCTGCCCTGTTCATCAGGTGCTTGCAATTACAAATCTTGATCTAATAACTCACAGCAGGGCCCATTCCTGCGCCCACCAAGAGTAACTGTGAGAGCTTACAGTCTTGTGGCAACACCGTCCACCACCACCACCACCCCCAATTTTTCTGCCCTGTTCAACAGGTGCATGCAATTACAAATCTTGATCTATTAACTCACAGCAGGGCCCATTCCTGTGCCCACCAGTCTTGTGGCTACACCAACATCTAATAGGGCAAATTTCTGCAGAGTATATACGCCAGGCCCCTACTTTCAAACATCCAACTTACAAACGACTCCTACTTGCAAATGGAAAGAGAAAACAGGAAGTGAGAGGAAATCTACCCCTAGGAAGGGAAATTCTATCCTGTTAGATTTAATTTGGGAAAAAGGTATCTCCTCTCTACTGATACTTTATCACCAATCCTTGTTTCAATTAAAACCCCACTTTTCCAAAAACATTTGTCATTGGGACGGAAAGTGAGGTGACATGTTCTGAACAGATGTGCAAAGACAGCAAATGTTACAGGGGTGATAACCCCTCCCTATGTTCTCCAAAAAGCTTAAAAATAGATTTTTTTGTTACAGGGGTGATAACCCCTCCCTAATTTCTCCAAAAAGCATAAAAATAGATTTTTTTGGGATGGAGCTACACTTCATAATGTACCTGTTCAGATTCTACTTAAGAACAAACCTAAAGCCGCAAGTGGTTTTAAATGGCTTCTTTTTTTCCTTTACAAATGTCATTTTGTGCAAGGACAGTTCTAAACACGGGAAACACATGCCACTTCACAGGCATACTTTAGACACCCCCCAGGTACCATATTTAAAGGAAAATTTCACTTTTTTTTTTCACTTTATGCATCATTAAAATGACTGCTCCCGAAAAAACGTTAGTTTTTAAAAGTTCTTTTTGCATTGATATATGTCCCCTGGGGCAGGACCCGGGTCCCCAAACCTGTTTTATGACATTAACATGCATATTGGCCGTTGTAATTAGCACTTTTGATTTCGAACGTTCGCGTCCATTATAACGTATAGGGTTCGAAAATTCGCGCGAACTTTCGGTCCGTTCGAAGGTTCTGGTTCGAACCGAACCCGGGGGTGTTCGGCTCATCCCTATTGTACTATACAACATACAAACATTAAATAAATAATTTTAAAGCATCAATTTTGGAACGTCAGTCTAAAATATTGGTGCATGCATAAAATATGCACATCTTACTTTAGCTTTGAAGGATGTGCCATGTACTTTAGCAATTTCCTTTAAATGTCTTTGCAATATAAATGTGTAACAAAGATTAAAGGGAACATGACTGGAACAGATTGACTAAGCATATTGTCACCAGAATAAAAAGAATTGATAAACAGATTACACGTCTGATCACAGAAAATATAAATTGTAAAAGAGACCAAATATTAATCTTATGCTCATCAAGTTCCTAACATATACAATCATATACATAGGAAGATGAAAGGTAAATTCTTGTTTGCAAACACAACATGTAAAGATTTGTTTTGGCATTACTAAACTTGTGGTGCAATTCACTAAGCTTTAATGCAGATTTTATTAGTATAACAGCCAAAATTTCTGACTCTAAAGCCTCGTACACACGATCGGATTTTCCGCAGACAAAGCCTCGGACATTTGTCCGAAGGGCGTTGGCCAAATCTTGTCTTGCATACAAATGGCACACAATTGTCTGCCAACAAACACAAAGGTAGTGATGTACTAGACTTACTACGAGCCGATAAAGAGGAAGTTCACTTGTCAGGCACCCCCTTTGGGCTCCTTCTGTTAATTTCGTGTTAGTAGAAGTTTGGTGAGTGTTGATTTGCGCTTTTAATTTTGCGCTTTTCATTTCTTGTTTTTCAGTTCATTTCTGAATGGCTGTTCGTCAACCAGACATGTTGCAGAATCGGAGGAGATAACACTTTATTTATTATTGGCCTTGGAGTTATTGCTTTGACCCAAGTCCAGTCCAGGAACAGGAGGAGGAGGATTTCTTGGACCAAAAATTGGTTGCTTTATTATTCATGACCAAGATGCTAACAGTTCTCATGCCCGATATCGCTCCCATTGAACTGTCTATTGACAAAATTCACAGACTTCCGAAACCCTCATTCATACCTGAAAATGCCCCCGGAGATGTTCTATTCAGAATTCACTTTTACCAGACAAAAGAGAGATTAATGTCCATTACACACAAGGGAGAACACCGTGACACTGAATACTCCATGCTACAATTCTATGCAGACTGTCGCAGTTCACTTTGCAACTGCACAAAAACCTGAATAGCATCACTAAAGCTTTAAGGAACCATGACATCACCTACAGATGGGGTTACCCGACCAGACTTTTGGTCACCAAAGATGGGGTAAACTATGTGATCACATCCCCCAACAAGGGTCTTCAACTGCTCCAAAAATGGAAAATAATCCCTGACTGCTCAACCCCCCTTGATGAGAGGAACTTCAAAAAAACTCCCCTTGACTGGCAGCAAGCCTCCGCATCCAAATGAGGATTCCTCTTCACAACCTCTATGCCAAGCCTCAAACCTCATGCCCTCACATAGGGCCCCGCCTTTCGGAGCTTATTCCACAATACAAGCTCCCTCCACTTGAGCAGATAAACTCTGCACACGGGTTATAAATACCCACCTTTTAAATAACAGTTTCAGTTGTTCTTCCCTTTTCTTTTCTTTTTTTTTCTTTTCTATATGTTTTTTTTCAAATATCTCCCACAGGAACTACAAGAATTGTTCTATTTCAATCGCCTAGATGAAAGTCATCTTGACCTACAAACCTTATCCGCTTCCAGATTGAACATCTACAAGGATTCCACCCAAGCTAAATATCTCAGCTACCTGCCTATGGACTTCCTCAACCGTGAGTACTTCACCCAAACATCAACACAAGCAATACCTTCCTAACCAACCATGCCACCTAAGATATTATCACTTAATGCACATGGACTGAACCACCCAGCCAAAAGGGCCTCACTATGGAAAGAAGCAGATTCTTTTCACTGTGACGTTCTATGCGTACAAGAGACCCATTTTCATCTCACTGCAGCTCCCAAATGCACCCACAAATCATTTCAGCATTATTTATTTTCCAACATGCCAGCCAAAAGAAGAGGAGTGATGGTAGCGGTGAAAGATACAGTTTCCTTCAACCTCGTTTATGAAATGAAGGACCCTTCAGCCCGTTACCTCATTCTCGTCTGCGACATAAACAATGTTCGCTACACTTTGCTTAACCTGTATGCACCCAACAAACGCCAGATTAGATTTCTCAACAAGTTAATGAAGAAGGTGAGAAGAATACAACAGGGCTCACTCATCATTTGTGGGGACTTTAACATTGTCCCGACCCGCAAATGGACTCCACTGCTAACTCTTCTAGGAAAACGCAGTGTATAGCGAACTTCCTACGCTCAAATCTAGCTATATGATGCCTGGTGATGTACTCATGCAAATGAGAGAGACTACTCTTTTTTTTTCCCCACAGGCATTGCACATATTCTAGAATTTACCTGGTTCTAACGGACAAGTGGTTACTTCCAAAAGTGTCCCAGATCAAAATTGGTATAATAGCGTGGTCAGACCATGCTCCTATCCTCCTAGTACTTAATGACTCTTATCCCAACTCCTCACATCCACGTGGCGAGCCAACACTAAGATTATACAGGATCCTACTACTAAAAAAATCCTTAAAAAACACTTGTCTGTTTATTTCCAGATTAATTCCCCATCTACCACAAATGTCTTCTCAGTATAGAATGCCCATAAGGCATATATAAGGGGGATTTTTATCCAGCTAGGAGCCAAACTTAAGAAGTAGAGGCAGCTTAAGACCGCTAATCTGATTTCACAAATAGACACACTTAAGACTTTGAACAAGACTAACCCTGACCCTTCCACTAGTGCTAAACTAACCTCGCTAAGACATTACCTCAGGTTAAATCTCTTACATACCTTCGAACAGACCGAAAAAAAGTTCAAAATGTTATTTTACTCTACTAACTTACTCTACTAACAACAAGGCAGGTAAAGCACTAGCAAAAAGAATACAAGGACTAAGATATAGAACAAAAATAACATACCTCCTGCACCCTAAGACCAAGCAAAAATGATATGACCCACAGGGCATTGCAGATGTATTTAGCGATTATTATGGCTCTCTCTACAACTTAAATCGAGATGACTCAACCATACAACCCACACAGTCAACTATAGCAGACTTTCTCTCTAATATTGACCTACCCTCACTCACGTCTTCCCAACTTCAACAGTTAAACTCGCCCTTCTCTTTGAATGAACTACTACAATCATACACTCACTCCCTAACAACAAATCCCCAGGACTAGACAGACTGACAGGTGACTACTATAAACATTTTCAATCAATCCTAGGACCACGCCTTCTTAAAATCTGCAATGAGGCGGCTGCCTCTGCTTCTTTCCCATCCGAAATGCTGGAAGCCCTAATTGTGACTATACCCAAACCTGGGAAGACGCCGGATCTACCTCAAAATTATAGGCCTATATCGTTATGGAATAACGATCTAAAAATGTATTGCAAGATGATAGCGCTAAGACTAATGGACATTCTTCCCACCCTGATTGATCCCGATCAATCGGGATTCACGAAAGGCAGACAGGCTTCAGACGCAACTAGAAGGCTAATTAACATAGTTCATATCGCTAGGAGGGGTCGAACGCCTTCTCTGCTTCTAGCCTTGGATGCAGAGAAGGCGTTCGGCAGAGTCCACTGGCAGTATCTATCCCAAACCCTAACAAAATTTGGATTTACAGGACACATACTGTCCGCTATCTTAGCACTATATACCCTTCCCTCAGCTAAAGTCTACACTCCAGGGATGCTTTCCAAATCATTCACAATCTCCAATGGCACAAGGCAGGGGTGTCTATTATCTCCCCTTATCTTTAACCTCCTAATAGAACCACTAGTGGCACGCATCAGACAATTGCCTGACATACAGGGTTTTTCAATCAATGGCAAAAAACATTACAACGTTATTAGTCTTTTCGCTGATGACATGATACTAATGCTTACAGATCCAGTGTCTTCCCTGGGAAACGTCTCATATGTACTTCAAGAATATGGGAAAGTGTCATATTATAAAGTAAACGATACTAAATCATATATTCTTGACTTAGGGATTCCTCAGCAGCACAAAACGTATTTACAAGCCACTCACCCTTATATCTGGAATTCTCACACAATCAAATACTTAGGAATTGACCTTACCTCCCACCCAGATCAATTATTTAAATCTAACTACCCCCCACTTGAAGAAAAAGTGAAAACAGGTACACAAAAACTAAATAAACCTATACTCTCGTGGTCAGGAAGTCTGGCAGCCTTCAAGATGCTAATATTACCCCAAATCCTCTATATATTTCGAACAATCCCCATACCGGCCCCAAAACATTTTTTCACTAATTTACAACGTCTACTCTCCACATGCTTATGGGAAGGGAAAAAAGACAGATCTTCTTTTGCTAAAACTAGCAAAACGAGATCTGCTGGAGGAGTAGGTGCCCCGATCTTCCAAGACTACCACACTGCTGCAGTCTTAGCACAATCCAAAGGTTGGTTCCCAAGTTTTTTCAATCGCCTCCCTGGAGCTCACTAGAACATTCTCAACTTCCGGGGAACAACCTACATAACTATATTATAGCTTCTCCTTTCATTAAACAACAGATTAAAGGAGTATCTCCTACTATACTAGTTACACTAGACTGTTGGAAAAGCTTATCACACTCAAAATCTCTTTCACAACCTTCAATTCAGCTAGCTATACCCATAGATGTCTTAGCTCTACTCCTCCCTGATCTGTGCTTATCAGATGGACCTCTGGAGGAGCACAGTGGATATCAGACCTGTACATGTCCAACAAACTCAAAATCTTCACACAGCTCCAACTTGACTATAATCTCCCTCCACAAGAACATTTTAATTACCTTAGAATCTCATCTTATCTCAAAAGCAGAGAAATGATACAATATAAGCTATTTTGGAAAATATACACCTTCTTTACCACTAAAGAATACCGCAGGGGTGGTATCTCGCTGTTTTATAACATATTAAATGACAAATCTACCCTAGCAAAAACAAACTCCATGCTAACCTGGGAAAAAGAACTAGATACAATTTTCACGGAGGAACAGTGGCACAGGGCTTTTTCACACATTTACTCGGCTACTAAATGTACTAACCTGTGGGAACTAGCACACAAAGTATCTCAAAGGTGGTACCTTACCCCTTACAGACTGGCAAAATTCGATCACAACTTGCCTCCTTTGTGCTGGAGGAACTACTCACAAACTGGTACCCTCTATCACATATTATGGACTTCTGGCCTAAGATATTTGCTATTTTCCAACAAGTCAAAGGACTCCCTACACAATGCTCACCCTCACTGGCACTTCTTAACTTAGCCATTGAAGACATACCACCTCTGCTGAGAAAATTCACCACCCACCTTTTCCTTGCTGCTAAATTAGTCATTTTAAGACATTGGAAGTCCCCCGATCCTCCTGACATACCAGAGGTAATTCGCACGCTCACAATTCACTATACGTATGAAAGCATGCTGGCTAGCATTGCAGGCAAATATGCAGAATTTCTCAAACATTGGGGACCATGGAATGTATGGCATAAAACACACAACACCCATAGTATCTTACATATTAGAATCCCTATATTAGCGGACCAAAGATGTGAAGATACTGACCTTATCTAGAGAACTAAAGTTCCTTAATTCTGTCTTCCTTCTACTTCCCTTCTTTTTCTTTTTCTTTCCACTCTGTTAGTCCCTTTACAAAGTTATATGTACCCTTGGAACATCCACTAAGTGGAGAAGTTGATTGTTCTATATATATACAATTTACATGCCAGCATAAAGACACTCCTCTCCTGATCGCAGCTAGACCCCAATGGGGCGACTCGGCTGGAGGCTCTGTACTGACTGCTGGGAACTGTTTTGCTGAATTATGATAGTTGTATTACTCAAGGTAAAGTTATACTAGTTCAAAAATTATGTTTAATGTAATAGCAACCTAATGTTACGATCTTCTTCGACATAATAATACCTGTTAAACGCAAATGTTTGTATATCTGTGAAAAATATAATAAAAATTTCATTATAAAAAAATAAAAATAAACACACTACACAGGCTCTTTTCCTGCTTCTGGCGATGTCTTCTCCCTCCGGCGGTCCTTCTCCCTTCTCCGGTTCTTCTCCTCTCTGTGCTGTCCTCTCTCTCCACTATCTTCTTGCTCTTTTGCAGGGTCTTCTCGCTCTTTTTCTGGATCTTCTCCCTCTGTTCTTTTTCCAATGTTGACTCAGCGCAATCTCCCGGTTTAATGCTGAGGTTGCCGTGTGCAATGACTTATATTGGCATGGGGCGGGGCCACCCGTTGATGTATGTTGGATGACACTTCCCTTGTGATGTCACCACCCGGGGCATGAAGGGGTGATGATGTCACAAGGGGCGTGGTCTCCAAATTAAATCACTGGGTGGCCCCGTCCCATTCCAATATAAGTCACTCAGCATTGCACCGGGAGATCACGTCGAGTCAACATTGGAAGAATAACAGAGGGAGAAGACCCAGAAAAAGAGCAATAAGACAATCCCTTTGATACTCTCTGTCTTTTCTTTAGGTAATTTACTGGATTAAGTGAATGGTTCAGTTTTATGGTTTTGTTTATCAAAATGTCCATAAATGGACAATATTTGTATAATGTATGTTTTGATCTTGCAATTGTAAATGGTGTTGCCTCCGGGGGGTTTCACTTACCGAGAAATTTATATTGATGTTCCATATCAGATTTTTTATTTGGCAAGGTCTTTTTTAGTGCCCCCCCCCCCATCACTCTCTACCTGGCAGCTCAACCCCAAATGGACCCATAATCTCCCCATCCCGTGATAAGGGGTATCACGGGATTCTACTCCTTTAGGGGGGCAGCCCCTTCATTCTCCATTCAGGATGGATTGGAGGGCATCCTGGGTCCTTTGGGGTAGGGGTTGTTCTGGAATTCAGGAATCTTCCGATTTCCGGATATATATCCCCCTGTTTGTCTTGCCAGTGGTTTTAGTCCTCATTGTTGCCTCCTTTTTTTGGGGGATGGGGTACTTCCGCCCACCTATGTGCCTGAGCCCCGATTAGGCTTTAGGACATTGGATTGGGTTTTTTTTTTCCCCCTCTATCACCCCCATGCAACAATCAACTCCCTCCCAACCTGGACCCTCCTACCCCACATTATAACATCTTGGTACGGAATTTATTCCGCATTTTGGGGATCTATGGGGGGTCCCCTTTTTCCCAGTGGCCTCTCCTCTCAGTGCTCCACTCTCTCTGTCCAGGTTTGGGCAGAGGGGATGGCGTTCTTGGGGGACATGCGCAGCCGCCTGCGCTCTCGGTGGCATCTACAATTCCGCCCCAGGCAGACCACACGGCGCATGCGCACTTCCACACTGGGCGCCTGTGCCATAGACGTTGTGTCTCTGGCCGGGTTCCCCGTACTGCGCATGCGCACATCGCACTATGCGATTGTGCTGGATGAGGCAGGGACGTCCTATGACGTCCTGTGGATGGCGCCTATTATGATGCGGTGGGCGGCACTTGCGCACGCACCCATTTAGGCTGGTCCTTCGCTTCCTGTCTCCATCTGGAGTGGGACGCGGCCCAATGGGCGGGTCTGTAGGGGATGACGCGGGACGCCCTTGCGTCTGACGCCATCCAAACACACCCACTGGGGCGGGACAGAGCTGTATTTTCACCTATTTAAGGACGCCAGAGACGGTATATGGCGTCATTCCGCTCCACAGCATTGTGCTGTGTGCATCTCTCTCCACCTTAGGACTCCTGGAGGATCTTCTCCTGGAATTTTCTATCTTTGGACCCTTCGATCATGGACCCTAGGGTAAGTAACCTATATATGGGATAAATGTTTGGTATCTTGGGGAGTTTTCCCATGACTACCACATTTTCTTCTTTTTGAATCTCATATCCAGGCCCTAAGATATCATTTCCTTTCTCCATTGGTGGTTTTTAGGTTTTCACGCCATTAGATATATGGAATTTTTTCATTCGTACCGTCTTGTAGAGAGTATGGGAATGTGGCCTTTATCCTTTGCCAACTTTTGGACGTCCTTTCTTCTCGGAGAGTGAAAGGGAGGCAATGCTATATATGTGATGCAATATATGATTATGTAAGTGTACCATTCAAAGTATATTATTGATATATATTGTCTATACTTACATATAATGTATGATTCTCTACCCCATGTCAGATTGTGGTGGGGAATTTTCTTTTCTTCTTTTTATATAATTGACATGTTTTGATATTCTGTAGATGGTGACTATAATTCCCTGAGGAAGATAGGCATTTTTTCAGCCATTTGGAAACGCGTCGGAATTCTACATCCTCACCTACCTCAGATATGCATATCATTTTGTACCATTTGTCATATTGTTTTTAAAAAGAACTTCTTCAACCTCTATATGCTTTTGTATTTTGAAAATAAATTTATAAAATCATTTTATGTACAGTGGTGTGAAAAAGTGTTTGCCCCCTTCCTCATTTCCTGTTCCTTTGCATGTTTGTCACACTTAAGTGTTTCGGAACATCAAACCAATTTAAACAATAGTCAAGGACAACACAAGTAAACACAAAATGCAATTTGTAAATTAAGGTGTTTATTATTAAAGGTGAAAAAAAATCCAAACCATCATGGCCCTGTGTGAAAAAGTGATTGCCCCCTAAACCTAATAACTGGTTGGGCCACCCTTAGCAGCAACAACTGCAACCAAGCGTTTGCGATAACGTGCAATGAGGCTTTTACAGCGTCCTGGAGGAATTTTGGCCCACTCATCTTTGCAGAATTGTCCTAATTCAGTTACATTAGAGGGTTTTCGAGCATGAACGGCCTTTTTAAGGTCATACCACAACATCTCAATAGGATTCAGGTCAGGACTTTGGCTAGGCCACTCCAAAGTCTTCATTTTGTTTTTCTTCAGCCATTCGGTGGTGGACTTGCTGGTGTGTTTAGGATCATTGTCCTGCTGCAGAACCCAAGTTCGTTTCAGCTTGAGTACACGAACAGATGGTCGGACATTCTCCTTCAGGATCTCTTGGTAGACAGCAGAATTCATAGTTCCTTTTATCACGGCAAGTCTTCCAGGTCCTGAAGCAGCAAAACAGCCCCAGACCATCACACTACCACCACCATATTTTACTGTTGGTATAATGTTCTTTTTCTGAAATGCAGTGTTCCTTCTACGCCAGATATACTTGGACACACACCTTCCAAAGAGTTCCACTTTTGTCTCATCGGTCCACAGAATGTTGTCCCAAAAGTCTTGGGGATCATCAAGATGTGTTGTGGAGAAATTGAGACGAGCTTTGATGTTCTTTTTGCTCAGCAGTGGTTTTCTCCTTGGAACTCTGCCATGCAGGCCATTTTTGCCCAGTCTTTTCCTGATGGTGGAGGCATGAACGCTGACCTTAACTGAGGCAAGTGAGGCCTGCAGTTCCTTGGACGTTGTTGTGGGGTCTTTTGTGACCTCTTGGATGAGTCGTCGCTGCGCTCTTGGGGTAATTTTGGGCGGCCGGCCACTCCTGGGAAGGTTCACCACTGTTCTATGTCTTCGCCATTTGTGGATAATGGCTCTCACTGTGGTTCGCTGGATTCCCAAAGCTTTGGAAATGGCTTTATAACCCTTTCCAGACTGATAGATCTCAATTACTTTCTTTCTCAATTGTTCCTGAATTTCTTTGGGTCTCGGCATGATGTGTAGCTTTTAAGGATCTTCTGGTGGACCTTACTGTGTCAAGCAGCTCCTATTTAAGTGATGCCTTGATTGTGAACAGGTGTGGCAATAATCAGGCCTGGGTGTGGCTAGAGAAATTGAACTCAGGTGTGGACAACCACAGTTATAGTATGTTTTAACAAGGGGGGCAATCACTTTTTCACACAGGGCCATGATGGTTTGGATTTTTTTTCACCTTTAATAATAAACACCTTCATTTACAAATTGCATTTTGTGTTTACTTGTGTTGTCCTTGACTATTGTTTAAATTGGTTTGATGTTCCGAAACACTTAAGTGTGACAAACATGCAAAGGAACAGGAAATGAGGAAGGGGGCAAACACTTTTTCACACCACTGTAGCCTTTATGGTTTATCTTGTTGCCGGTATAGTCCCACCTTTTGAGGTTTCCTCTTTATAAAGAGCAATAAGACAGCAGAGAATACCCTGAAAAAGAGCAAGAAGATAGCGGAGAGGGATAGGAGAAGAACTGGAGAGGGGAGAAGGACCGGCAAAGGGAAAAGATGTTGCCAGAAGAGGGAGAAGAGCCAGAGTTGCCTTAATAAAATACTTAAAAAACCTGTAGTGTGTTTATTTTTGACACTTTTTTTAGGTGAATGGGTAGGGGTACAATGTACCCCATACTCATTCAGCTAGGGTGGGGGCCGGGACCTGGGGGCCCCCTTGTCATAGGGGGCTTCCAGATTCCGATAAGCCCCTGCCCGCAGACCCCGACAACCACCGGGCGAGGGTTGTCGGGTTGTCGGGAAAAGGACCTTGTCCTCATATTTCTGACTTTCCGGACTGCGTGCTCGAATAAGGGTCTAGTTTGGATCTTGGGGGGAACCTCACGCTAATTTTTTTTTTTACATTTTGGTGGGGTTCCCCTTTAAGATTTTCAGCACACAAGTCACACCACAAATCAGATCATCTTGATCCGAATTCTGGTGTGACTTCTATTCAAATCAATGGGCTCCCATTGGGAACCATTGATTTTGAAAAGAGCTAGCGTGGCTAAGCGCGTATTGACGCCAATGCAAATCACGGATAAAATCATGTTTTTAACAACGCTTTTTTCCTAACGTCGTTCCTTTACAGCTCGTTTTTTAAAATGTCCGTGGGCATGAGGCCTTATTTACAAAATGACAAAAAAGGAAAATATTGAGCTATTGGGACAACACCAGCTCCTTCAAGAAAGTCGCTAATCAAACTTGATAAAACATGGCAAAGGAAACTTGCCATGTTTTTCAGCTTAGCCATATCTTTTGATCACTTTTACTGGAAGGACTTGACATGTATTGCTCCTCTGCAGTGACTCTTAAATTCTAGTGAAGCATTACCCTTAAGATCTTTCACGTGGTACATCCTGCATAATAACACTATCTAATGTCAGCCAAGTTGAAACAAATACCTCATTACTTGAGCCTGCCTGGAGTTTTTATTATTTGTCCTGTAGATATTATACTATGATCTGGCTAGATTTCTCCCTTTGATGTGCTTGCCAATAAACATGGAGGTGCTTTTATATTACAATACCATCATTTGAGCACCTGGTTACTTAGTTAATATGGAACACATGAATATGGAACATTATAATGGCACAAGAAGGTTAGTTAATTCCCTATGATTGTGAGTTTGTATAATAAAAGTTGTAAGGATACAAACTAGGTGTCAATGAACACTCAATGTGTTGGGATTCTTGCCTAATTGCCTATGCTTTGCTAAATCAGGCCAAAAGTAATTTTTTGCTTAGAATACTATGTTATTATGTCTAATTTATTTGAATACATAATCAGAGTTTTTCTTTTTTTTGTGTGATGTCTGTTATACATTATAGTACATTATAGAAGTCAAGTGAAACAAGGTGGGGCGGTTACAAGACCAGTCAGCCTGCACAAGGAGAGAGAGCAGCAGTGATTGGTCTTAACAGAGGAAATTTCTGCACAGAGCCAGGTTTTCATGCTAGGTTACTGTGCAGACCTGGAAGAAATACACATAGCACGCCAAGGTTAAAATAGACACGCACATGCCTCTGTTTGAATAGTTGATGGTAGATCTAAAGTGAGATTATATATTCAGATTTTATAATGCACAATGATCTTTATAGACTTCCAGGGATACACTGCTCTGTTTAGAGATGGGTCAAACACCCCCTGGTTAGGTTCACACCAAGTCTGTGAAAACTGAAAAATGGTAGGTATTGGCCATAAAAATGGCATGGGGCCTAGGTACTGCCCTGGGGGACATGTATCAATGCAAAAATTTGCAAGAGTGAAAAAATAAAAATGAAAAATTCCTGTAAATATAGTGCATGGGGGGTCCCCTTAGTCTGCCCGTAAATTGGGGCATCTGTACGTTATATAGAACCTGCTGCAGAAAAACTGACATTTCTAAAGAAATAAAATGCATTTAAATGTATTCTGGGCTGCAAGCTATTGTAGGCACCCGGCAATCCACAAATAGAAATTGAAAAAAATGGTTTAGAGTCCCCCCAGTACATACCAGACTCTTTAGGTCTGGTATGGATCTTAAGAGGAACAATTTAAAACAAAAATGGTGTGGGGACCAGTGTTGGTCATCTTACTTTAAAAAAGTAATTAGTTAAGTTACAAATTACTTCTCCCAAAAAGTAATTGCGTTAGTAACTCAGTTACTACATTGGAAAAGTAATTAGTTACTCAGCAAAGTAACTGTGACTTTTTTTTTTAAATATTCTATACGTGTAACTAAGGGGTGGGTCTAGTATTACTGTAACCAAGGGGCGCATTTATTATTGTTGTTATATATCGTGTAACCAAGGGGCTGCTCTATTATTACTCTAACCAAGGGGCAGATCTGTTATAGCGTGTAAGCAAGGGGCGGGTCTATTATTATTATATCGTGTAAGGGGCGGATGGCTACAGAAGAGGGCGAATATTAAATTAATGGGCAGAGCTCGATATATAACAATAATAATAAATGCGCCCCTTGGTTACAGTAATACTAGACCCGCCCCTTAGTTACACGATAGACGCCCCTTGCAGAGTAGCACGAGCATCGGGAGTGTGCGGCATCGCCTCGTACAATTACATGTTGCGCGGTGTAGAGTTCACTCAGAGCTGTTTAGGTTCGGCAATTTTCGGGAAGCTCCGTAGTTCTTCGTACTGTGCAAGCCCTGCGCCTGCGCAGTACAGGGGGTCCTTATCCGGCGGGGGAACTTTTTCGGCAGGACACCGGAATTACACTACTGCCATCTAGTGACGGTAGATGTAATTGGGGTAACTAAGCCAAAGTAATGGTAACTGAGTTACCATGAGGGGAAAAGTAATCAGTTAGATTACTCGTTACCCTCTAAAGTAACTGAGTTACGTAACTCAGTTTATTTTAACTCAGTTACTTACATCACTGGTGGGGACCCCCCCAAAATCTATACCAGACCATTATCCGAGCATGCAGCCTGGCAGGTCAGGAAAGGAGGGGGGCAAGCGAGTGCCGCCCCCTCCTAAACCATACAAGGCCACATGCCCTCAACATGGGGGGGGGTGCATGTTGATGGGGATCTTGTCTATTCCTTTGACTCTCACCACTTGCTGGCAATGCTTTGCCATTTTCCTTTCCCCCTTCGTGTCCCTACTATCCTTGGCTCAGGGTCTCTATTCATATAGAGACATATGCATATCATTAGTACTTAATGTATTATTATACTTATTTATGCCTACTAGACATGTGCATTTGTTTTCGTTCAAATGCATTTTCGTCCGAATTTTGGGTATTTTTGTTATTGTTTTAACAAACTATTACGAATGTGCAGAATCCAAAAACTTAAAGATCCGACATAAACAAATGCTTTATTTTCATTTTCGTTGTGACAACAGTTCGATATAGATAGGAGATTGACAATAGTGATCTGTGTCCATCGAACCTGTGGTCGAATGTGCCTAACCTTAGCTCTATTAGTCCAAGATTATTCTACATAGAGAGAAAAAATTTGACATAGACAGAAAAGATTTGACATTATAGAGACAATAGCAAAAAAGGTCGAATGTGCCTAACCTAACTCTATTAGTCCTAGATTATTCGACATAGAGAGAAAATATTTGACATAAAGATTCGACGAAGCAGTTGGCGCAAGCAAACATTTATGGTCAAATGCTCTGCCCATAGGCTATAGAAAAATTATAATGTTGGTTGACTAGTAATAATATTTAATAAATATAATTATTACTAGTGTCATACAACATTAGAATTCTACTATAGCTTGTAGGCGGAACATTCGACCGGAAATGTACGATGTCGAACAGTACGGCGTCGAACAGTTTAGCTGCTCTGTCAAATCTTCTTAGAACATTCGACAGAAACCATAAGCCTTCAATGACAGATTCAACCTTAATTATTTCGGATTTTTAGACAAATGCATTTTTTAATGAAACAAAATAAATAAAAATGAATTTCGGGCGAAAACGAAATTCCGAAATGAAATATTTCAGTGTGCACATGTCTAATGCCTACAGATTTCATTACCTATGGACCTAGTGAGATTTTTGAGGATACACTCCCCGCGCACCATGCCTGTCCTCTGGTTTGCCCCGCTGGGGTCCTGTTTGGCTCCGCCTCCTCCGATCCCAGGTAAGACACCTGCTGCTGCCTCTGGGAAATGCACACCTGCCATTTTGGCCTCATTTAGTGGTGAGTATGGGCTCCTACATCATGACTCCCATGCCCTGCAACTACTTTACCAACATTATACCATCTACCCATTTATATTTTTCCATCTTAGGTACCTCCATACATGCATCAACCCCTGAAGTGCGAGCTGGGTCTTGTGAAACACGTTGGGTACCTTAGATGCTCGTGTATCACATGTTTTTTTACTCCTGGGGTACATTAGATGCCCATGTATTACATGTCTGTTACTCATGTATGTACCTATTGTTCAATTCATATGTATGTTATTCTACAATTGGCCATTGCTGATGATACTAATGTATGCATGATTTTTATTTAATAAACGCATATATAGTTCAATTACTGTTATGATGCTTTTTTGCTAGATGGTGCCTACCTCATTTAAAGTCCCACGGGCAAATCTCTTTTTTGTTGCATATTACAGGGATGGAGGTGGATTACTGGTGACACCAGACCTTTTCTTATTTGTTGATGGGGATAAGGGCCTCTTCCTGACAACCCTGGGCTTTAAAAAGGGGGGCCCCAGATCTTGCTCCCCCATGTGAATGAGTATGGGTACATAGTAACCCTAACCACGCACCAAAAATGTGTCAAAAAGAAATAAAAACACATTTTAAAAATATTAATTATTAAAAATAAAGAAAAAAATGTCCCTCGATTTAGATTCATCATCAAACACTGCACCGCCGCCACCGTCGGACCCAAAAGACAAACAATCCGCCCACAACGAAGGCTAACCGCCTACTGCAGGCCGTTTGACAGTTCTTATATAGGTAAGGGGAGCAGCCACCTGGCGATGTCACCTGGTGGCTCCAACTCAGCATGCACCATTCGATGATGTCACAAGGGAGTGGTGCCACCAGGTGTTGTCACCAGATGGCCCTCCCCTTATCTAAATAAGAACTGTCAAATGGTGGAGCAGGCAGATGGTCGTTAGGCTTAGTTGCGGGAGGAGCATTTTTTCCCTCTTTCTTTTGGTCCAGCGGCATCCTGATTGATGATGAATCTATAGCAAATCGGGGACACTGTTTTTTTTTTTTTTAATAAAGGAATTGTCAAAAACTGTGCGTGTGTTTTTTTTTCTTACAGTATTGACACTTTTTCTGTCACCCCATACTCATTTACATGGGGGGGCGGGATCTTGGGGTCCCCTTATTAAAGGAGGCTTGCCGATTCTGAAAAGCCCCCTACCTGCAGACCCCCACAGCCCAAGGTTGTGAGGAAGAGGCCCTTGTCCCCATCAACATAAGGACAATATGCCTTGGAGTGGGGGGGCAGAGTCCCACCATGCTGAGGGCATGTGGCCTGGCATGGTTGAGGGGGGACTAAAAGAATGGCTGCATGCCACAGGAACGTTCCAATTATTTTATTCAAAAAAATTGTAATAAACAGCCAACAAAGACAGAGTGTCCGAACCCAGGATGTGACGCATGCGTTTCACACTGGCCTCAGTGGTTTTTGGAATAAAATCGTTGGAACATTCCTGTGGTGTGCATCCATTATTTTCTTCCTATTGATCATTGGTGGCGGGCCATGGCTTGCACCCAGCACATTCAGACTGTAGTGACTGCTCGCCTGGAGCAGCGTTTTCCTTGTTTGAATGGTTAAGGGGGGCCTGCTGGGCTGCATGCTCGGATAAGGTTCTGGTATGGCTTTTGGGGGGGATCCCACATCATTTTATTTTAGTTTGGCATAGGGTTCCCCTTAAAATCCATACTGGACCCGGAGCTGTCAGTGGGGAAGCCCATTGACAGCTGATGACTCACCCAGTGTTAAGGATGCCACAGCCTGCTCCTTAAAGTGGGATTCCACCCTAAAGTGGAACTCCCGCTTTTTGGAACCCTCCCCCCCTCCGGTGTCACATTTGGCACCTTTCAGGGGGGAGGGGGGTGCAGATACCTGTCCAACACAACGGGGAGTTGGAGGGGAACATGGAGTGAAGTTTGGCTATGATGTCACAGTCCCAGCATCCTCCGGGACTGTGACATCATAGGGGGGCGGGGTCACAATGTGACATAAGCATGTGACCCCGCCCCTTGTCCCTATATAAGTCACAACACCGCGTGTCTCTGCCATTCTGACCAGAGAGAGCAACAAGTCAACATCGGAAGAAGAAGAAGAAGAAGAAGAAGAAGAAGAAGAAGAAGAGGAAGAAGAAGAAGAAGACGGCGCAGAAGGCGGCAACAGCGGCAAGAATAGAAGAAACCCCGGAAGACCCCCAAAGGCGGAACGAGACCCGCAGACGACGGCAGCGACGACAAAAAAGAAAGCCAGGCTCCTCCGCTCGTGAAAGAGCTAGGTTAAAGAGCAGAAGAGAGTGGAGGAGTCCAGCGAGAAGACCCCCCAAGACGGAAGAAGACCCCCGGAGCAGTGCAATAAAATATTTTAAAAATATTGTGTGTTTTTTTATTTACACTTTTACACCTTACATCGTACCCCATACTCATTCACTTATTAAAGGGGGCTCCCGGATTCCCATAAGCTCCCCGCCCGCAGACCCCGACAACCAACGGCCAAGGTTGTCGGGAAGAGGCCCTTGTCCTCATCAACATGGGAACAAGGTGCTTTGGGGTGGGGGGTGCACGGCCCCCCTTTCCCCAGGGCACCCCCCATGTTGAGGGCACGCGGCCTGGTACGGTTTAGGAGGGGGGCGCTCGCTCGTCCCCACCCCTTTCCTGGCCGGCCGGGCTGCGTGCTCGGATAAGGGTCTGAGATGGATTTGGGGGGACCCCCAAGCTGTTTTTAGGGATTCCCTTTAAATCCATGCCAGGTGACGGGGCTAGCGCGGCGGCATTCACTGCCTTCGCTAGTCCCGTCTACCTGAAGTCATGTTCTAAATGAACGGACTTTCCAATCTTGTGTCGGCAAGTCCGTTCATTTTCAAAAGTCCCGCGGACTAGCACACAGACCGCGGGATTGTCTGCCGGACTAGCGAGTCCAGCGGACAATTTTAAGTCTGAACTTAAAACTTAGTCCGCCGGACTTTTGGCACGAAAAAGTCCGCCGGCGCCCACACACGGGCGGATTGTCCGGCGGACTCCAGTCCGGCGGACAATCCCGCGGGAAAGTCCACTCGTGTGTACGCGGCCTTAGTTGTGCAACGGATTTGGAAGGTATATTGATATTAAGTATTTCAGATTTGGATAAATTAATTTTGAAATTAGAAAGAGCTTTAAAGGTCCGAAAAGCTGACATGATATTTGGTAGAGTAATGTGGGGTTGCTGGACAAAGAAGAGGATATCATCCGCGTAGGCGGCACTTTTATGGACTTTGGTGTTTACTTTAATTCCGTGGATACTGTCATTGTGTCTGATGTGTACTAAGAAGGGTTCAAGGGAAATGGCAAAAAGCAGGGGGGACAAAGGGCAACCCTGTCTCGTTCCATTATATAGTTTGAAGGACTCACTCAGTGTACCGTTGATACGGATCTGTGCTGTTGGACAGGAGTATAGGGACGCTATGCAGTGAAACATCTTTGGTCCCAGTCCAAGATGTCGTAATGTCAGCTTTAGGAAGTCCCAGTCCACCCTATCAAAGGCTTTTTTAGCATCTGTTGAGAGAAGAAGGGTGGACTGGGAACTCCTTCGGACATGGTGTATCAGTGAGAGGGTGCGAAGAGAATTGTCTCTGGCTTCTCTAGTATGGATGAATCCCGTTTGGTCAGCCGAGATCCAGTTGGGGAGGAGCGGTAGGAGCCTAGTTGCCATTACTTTAGCCATGAGTTTGAGATCGAGGTTTAAAAGGGAAATGGGGCGATAGCTGGCACATAGCGTGGGGTCTTTACCTGGTTTAGGAATAATTGTGATGTGAGCTGAGAGGGATTCTGGTCTGTAGCCCGTAGTGTTAGTAATAGAGTTAGCGTAAGCTGTAAGTCTGGGTATTAAAATCTCGCCAAAGGTTTTATAATACTTTGCAGTAAAACCATCTGGCCCAGGTGCTTTGCCCGACGGAGTGTTTTTTAACGCTGCTTGGAATTCTTCTGTTGTGAAGTCTGTTTCTATTTGTTTAAGGGATTGTCGAGATAATGTGGGCAGATTAGCCTGTTTTAGGTAAGTCAAAATGCGGGAGCGCTTTACATCAGGTGTAAGCCCATCTAGGTCGCCTCTGACATGATAGAGTTCATAGTAGTTTTGGAATGCTTTAGCAATTTGAGGGCAGGAGTGCACCATGGTGCCCGCGGAGGTCCGAATTTTAGAGATAAATGAGGCTGATTTTTTCGCTCTAATAGAGCGTGCCAGTTGTTTACCAGGTTTGTCCCCCCACTCATACCATTTTTGGGAAAAGATTTGGAATTGTCTCTTAGTTTGAGAATTCAATAACTCAGTAAGTTCTTCTCTTTTCTGTGTCAGGGCAGCTAGTTGGGCTTTGTGTAGTGACAATTTGTGTTGCCTGTCGAGGTCGGCTATTTGAGCTATCAGGTACTGTAGATGTGTGGACTGTTCCTTCTTTCTCCTGGTCCCTAGCTCTATGAGTTTACCTCTCATTGTGGCCTTATGGGCTTCCCATAGTAAAGGGGGCGTGATATTGGCAGTACCATTTTCTACGAAGTATTGCTTCAGTGCAGTGCCCAAAATGGCCGCATCTACTGAATTAGTCAGTAGGGAGTCATTAAGCTTCCAGTTGGTGGAGCGTTTGGTCAGGGAGGGAATGGTCAGATATGGTAGCAGTACCTATGGTGGCTGACTTTAGTAAGGTTAAGTGGAAGTGGTCAAGGAATATATTGTCTATCCTGGAATAAGAGTGGTGGGTTTTAGAATAAAGAGAATAGTCTCTATCCTTGGGATGAAGGGTGCGCCAGACATCGATAAGTTGTTGGTCAAGGAGTTTTTTTTTTGATAAGTGCTATCCTTTTATATGGGATGTTGGACCTACCTTGGGACGTATCCAATAAGGGGTCTAAAGTCATATTAATGTCGCCTGCTAAAATGGTGATACCTTTGGCGAAAGTTGCTAATTTAGATAAAACCTGAGATAGAAAAATCGTTTGGTTAGAGTTTGGGCTATATACATTTGCCAGAGTGCACTGCCTATAGTACCCCTTTAAAATAAAAATCTCCAATTGATATCAGAAAGCATTTCCTCAAGCTGGAAGGGCACATCTCGGTGCAGTCCGATGGCAACGCCTTTTGCGTTATTGATATCCGAGAGACTATAATACCATTTTGTAAAATATGGAGAGGAGATCCTCACCGAAGTAGTGTGGTTGAGGTGAGTTTCTTGGAGAAACACTATGGAACTGGAGGCTTGTTTCAGTTCTCTCAGCTGATGTTGTTTAGCAGCATGATTTAAGCCTCTTACATTCTATGATGTGACATTTAAAGCAGCCATCGGAGTGCCAGATTGTGTGTTCTCAGCCCATGGTACCATTCATGCCAGAGAAAGTAAAGAAGAGAAGTAGGAGGGAGCATTAAGAGAGGAGGGTGGTGGGGAAGTAATAGGGAGGGAAAACATGTGGGTAAATCAGCATAATAAACAGCATACTCAATCTATTGGGAATCCAAATGGATTCACGCAAAATCTCGCAGTGTTCCCGTGTGGGATTGTGTGGGAGAGTGCCCCAGAAGCTCCCTGTAAGGGAAGCATCCGTGGAAACCCATGGGACACTCTCCACCACGTCCCCCAGAAGAAAGGCGGGGGCGGCATACCCGCAGCAAGAGTGCCTCACACTCATAACAAGTAGGACCTTAGGAAACTCCCGTGGAGCCCGCCTATTCCTGGCACAACACAATTTTATATCATTATGTAGACTGAAATACATGAGCCTCTGGCATCAATTTAGGATCATAGAAAACTAAAAACTGAACATAAAAATATAAAAATATATAAATATAAAAATAAAAATATTAATATATAACGGAGAACAAACCAGTTATATGCCCCGTACACACGCTCGGATTTTCCGATGACTAGTTCCGTCGGATCACTTCCGTCTGAATTTGTCCGATGCTGGTGTTGCGTACACACGGTCGGACAACGTTGTCGGAATTTCCGGTCTTCAAGAACGTTGTGACGTAAGTCGTCTTCCACGAGACTAGAAAAGGCAAGTTCAGCACCACGTCGGGCACCCGTTGGGCTCCTTCTGCTGATTCTGTGTTTATCGCGTGTTAGCAGAAGTTTGGGGACTTACGATTCGCGCTTCTCAGTTTTCTGACTCAGATCGTTACTGCTCTTCAGTTTGTGCTTGTCGTGCGTATCTGTTTATTAGTGCGTGTAGTCAGTTCGCATTTGTTGGTCATTGCGGCCTATATCTTGATATAGGACGCTTTGATTTTCACTGCTTATTGTCTGCTCGTTTCTGGTATTCATTTCGTTCTTTCAGGCCTTGCTGTTTATCGGTGCTTTCTGTTTGTCCGTTCTGACCAGCTGACCATTTGTGAGTGATGTTTTCCGTACTTTCTCGTCGCCGAGTTCATGCTGTACGCGGACTTGGTGTCGGGCTTTTAGCTTTGAGCCAAGATCCGTCCATGAACAGAGCGAGGAGGAGTATGTGGACCAAGAATTGGTTGCTTCAGCGTGATCAATTCTCGCACATGCCTTTGCTTCGTGAGATCCGGGAGAATAATCCTGATGATTTCAGGAACTTTCTCCGGATGACGGACCCCGTTTTTCACCGTCTTTTGGCTTTGCTGACCCCTTTTATCAGCCGGCAGGATACCTGCATGAGACAAGCCATCACTCCGGAGCAGAGGCTTGTTGCCACTTTGAGGTACTTGGCGACAGGGAGAAGCCTTCAGGATCTGAAGTTCTCCACAGGTATCTCTCCCCAGGCTCTGGGAATCATTATTCCAGAGACCTGTTCTGCCATAATCCAGGTCCTGCAGGAGGACTATATTAAGGTAACATTTCTCCTTTACTATTCCCTTCTATGTATGCTCTGTTTGCTAATGACTTGTATTTTTGACCTCCTTCCCTAATTACCATGATTGCAATATGCTCTAATATGCTGTGCCCCTTTTCTCCTTCATACATTTTTCCCTTCACTTACCTCCCCAGCATGCTCTTCTGGCCCAATAGACACCTATGTCCTAGTCACTTAAGCAATGTATTTCGTCTGCTGCATAGTATTGTTTTCCCCCAAACACCCCCTAAAATATGCATAAATGTTTGCTGTGTGTTTTACTTCATGCAGAGCCCCTTTGTATTTATTTTTTATTTTTTTGGGGGTGCCAAACTCATTAGGAACCCCCTCCCCCAACTGCTCTGTCAGATGCTACCAATCCTCTATCTGCTGGCTTTGCCAAGCTTAATACACACTATATACCTACCTCTTTAATAGTGGTCATATTTAGGGCTGAATTCAGCAAAGCATGTAGTGCAAGGGGCTGGCTCAATACTTTCCATTTTAAAATATTTTTGGTTATTTTCCTCCTATTAGCTTGATAGGTAATTGCAGAATGTCAAAATGTGCTTCCCTTTTTTTTTGGGGGGGGGGGGGGGATTAGGAAGGTTCTTTTATCTTTCCTGTGGGCTGCCAATAGTGTTAAGTAAGGAGGGTCTGGCCAAACTAGCACACATTATTGAGCCATTTGGCTATCAATGAAGTGCAGAGGGTTACCTGTCCAATCCCCCCCCCAAACCCCTAGTTATTGTCAATGGCCCATCAGAAGTGGGGGGATTGATGGGGGGTGAGTAATCTGCTAGGGTGACCTTGTACTTTGGGGTGCAAATATTTTCAAGGTTACAATTTAAGTCTGATCTTGTTCCAAGATGTTAGTGTCTAATCTGCTTGCAATGTTTATGTGCAAAGTGACAAATTTTTTTTTCTTGTTTCACTCCACAGTTCCCTTCCACGCCACAGGAATGGCAGACTGTGGCCTCCCACTTTGCCAGCCGTTGGGACTTTCCTAACTGCGGAGGTGCAATTGATGGGAAACACGTCCGCATCGTCCCACCCCCCAACTCGGGGTCATACTATTATAATTACAAGGGGTTTAATAGTGTAGTGATGTTGGCGGTGGTGTCGGCGACATACGAGTTTTTGTATGTGGACGTGGGGATGAATGGCCGGATCTCGGATGGTGGTGCCATTGCGCACACGGAGTTCTACTGGCGTCTCCAGAGTGGCAGTCTGTGCTTGCCCCCTCCAGAGGAGAATGATGAAGGACTCCCCTTCGTCTTTGTCGCGGATAAGGCGTTTGCATTGACCACCCATCTGATGAGGCCCTTCCCGATGAGGACCCTCACCCCAGACCAGAGGGTCTTCAATTACAGGCTGTCGAGAGCCCGCAGAGTGGTGGAGAACACCTTCGGGATCCTGGCCAGCTGCTTCCGCCTGTTTTTGACGGCTATTAACTTGGCGGAATACAATCTCAACCATATAGTTCTTTCCTGCTGCATATTGCACAACTTCCTCAAAAGATATAGCAGCAACTATGTGGTGCCCGTTGGCCCAGATGTGGACAGGCCTTCCAATGCCAACCTCACAGCCCTTCAAGCGGCACGTCCAGGCTTGCCCCCTCTAAATGCCCACGAGGTCCGCGAGCAATATATGGACTACTTTGTGGGTAGGGGGGCATTGCTCTGCCTGACGCTGTGTGAGAGGCATTTTTTAATAAATATATTTTTTAACCAGACCTATGATTTCTTGTCATTTCCTGCTTGTGTTTCTTGTAGGTGTGTTCTAGCTTATTTGTCTTTTAAATTTTGGCCCTTTATCTTCAACAGGGGGAATGCACTTTCTGGGCAAAAGGAGGTAACAGTCTCTTCTTCCCAAAAAGGCACAGTTATTAAGTTTGAAATGTTGTGAGAAACAGCCACAAATGTGTGATAATTACTTAGATTTTCCCTAAAACATCAATGATGTTCTTCATTTTTTGTTGAACATCATTGATGTTTTTCTTGATCTCATCTAGATCTCGATTGCACACCATTACCTCCCTGATGAGTACGTGTGCACTTTCAGTGGTGAAGTGCGATTCTTCTTCCACAACATCCACATCACCTAAAAACACACAAAAAAAAAATGGCTATTGTAAAAGAGGCAGGCATACATTGATTAGCTTACCAGTAGCTGTGTTCTCCCACACTCACCTGTTTTGGTGACAAGTTCTCCAAGTTCGATGATCTCTCCTTCCTCCTCCTCCTCTGCTTCTGGTATTTCCCCTTCTTTGGGAGGTGTGGGTTTCCTGGTGTCCTCAGACGTCCCGAGTCTTTGCTCCCCTATGAGAATGTACAAAAGGAATCTTTAGCACAACAATCTATTGAGGGCAGAAATAGGAAATGTCAAACATTGCTTGGAAGTGAGGGACAATAGTTGTTTGTGGCCAGGTTCAAATGACAACAACATTAATGTAGTCACTTTGTAAAGGTGGTAAACTTACTACCTTTTTGGTTGAAGTTTGTCAGATGGAGACACCTCTATAGTATCCACTGGAGCACATGTGTGGAACAGCATAATAAAAAGGGGGTTTGGGTGTCCCAGCACTAGTGCTCTAGAGTTCAGATGGGTAAACAGCTACTGAGTGACCTCTCCTTTACATTGAAGAAATTTGCTTTACATTCTTGATGACATTTCTATTGAAAACAAACTTCCTTTCACTTAAAACTTCACCAAACATCGTAGCCGAACGATCGAGGTTGAGTACGAACGAATGGACACACACAAACATGACAGTGGCAGAAAGATCGAGGTTGAGTACGATCGAATGCACAGACGAACATGAAAGTGGCCATTTTCAAATGTACAACATTGATTAAAAAAAAAACACATGGAGCAGTATGCAAGCAAGAATAAAAAAACACAAAACACGACAACTACTTACTTTTTTGTAGAACTCGCTTGATCTTTCTGTACTGATCGGGCTCCCTCAGTTTCAGGTCTGACCAGCGTTTCCTCAGTTGTTCCTTGGATCGTTGTACACCAAAATTATTGTACAGCCTCCTCACAACTTTAGACATGATCTTGGCCTTTCTGACATTTGGGTTGAGGTAAGGCCCATACTTCCCATCATAGTTACTCCTCTTCAATATGTCCACCATCTCCAACATTTCTCCAAAAGACATATTGGAGGCCTTAAATTTAAGCCTCCGGGATCGGGACGTTTCTGCCTCCGGCCTTTCCTCGTCCTCCTCCTCGTTGCTGTAATATTTAGGGCGCAGCTGCTGTGTCCCCACCATGTGCTCTCCCCACTGCGCTGTAAAGCGAAGGGGTGGGGAATAGACGAGAAAGATCGCCAGGGGCGGGCGGAGTTTCACGCATGCGCACTGTATATAAAACGTCACACGCGTGTGTCGTAGCGACGATCTGTGAGCCGAGGGGAGAGAGAGCTGACGCACGAGACGATTGCTAGAACGAAGGTACAATTTGAACTTGGTACATAACTAGCCTAGACTGATTAGACCTTGAGGCTTATTTATGGAGAAGATTAGGAGAGTTTAGCCTGACATTATTTATAGTGTTTTGTGTGGTGTTGTGTCTTGCAGAGAAGATGTATGGCTTCAATGACGTCAGTTTTCGCCCCCTCTTCATTGATAAGTATCGGGAATTGACCCTTTTATGGCAGGCAAAACACCCTGAATACAGCAACAAACCAAAGAGGTACGCAGCGATGAAGAAACTTCTTGAATTTGTAAAGCCAAGGATCCCCACGGCAACCGTTGACAAGTTAAGAATAAAAATTGGCAGCCTGAGGAGTACGTATTTCAGGGAGCGCAATAAGGTCCTGAAGTCCCAAGCATCTGGAGCTGGAGCAGATCAGGTCTATGTCCCCAAGCTCTGGTACTATGACAGGCTCCATTTTCTCAAAGACCAGGCTGATGTCAGGGAGTCACTCTCGACTCTTCCTTGCACGCGTCCTTCCACGCAGGCCACCCCTGATGAGGCTTCCGAGGAGCAACCTGGGCCTTCCAGTCAGGAAGAGGTGGAGGAGCCCAGCTTGAGCCAGGTATAGTAGTTTTGTACACATTTTTGGGAAAAAGGAATGATGTTCACTTAATTCAGGATCCCCAATTGCTTTGTTCCTAACGTGTTTGACATATCAACGGACAGTAGTGTTGGAGACATTTGGGGCAAGAATCTAAACTGCTGGGCTGAGAATTGTATGGTTTTCTATTCGTAAACATTTTGCAACAGTCAATAGATGAAAATTGTGTGTGTTTGATGAACAAATAACTCAAACTATGTCCCTTTTTCATACACAGGAAGACCTCAGCCAGGAGGTGGCTGTGGAATGTGGCAGTCAGGAGGAGGCAGGGGTTAGTGGCAGCCAAGAGGTGGGTAGTGGCAGCCAAGAGGTGGGTAGTGGCAGCCAAGAGGTGGGTAGGCCTAGGAGCCTGACTGTATCCCAAGTCCCTCCCCTCCGCCTTCCCTACAAAAGGGCGAAAAGGGTGGGGGAGGTGGGTGAGTCAGCGTTCCGGCTGATAAGAGAGGCTTCAGCCTCACTACATGCCACACCCACCTACGAGGAGGCCTTTGGCTCCTTGGTTGCCACTAAAATGAAGGATATGGAGGCAGGGCAACGCAGCATGTGTGAGGAGGTCATCCTCAAGGTACTAAATAAGGGGATGGCTGGGGGGATGACCCCAATCACACATGTTTGCGAGAGTGACCATGCTCCGCCTCCTCCTCCTTCTTCTGCCACACCACCAGCACCACAGCCACCGCGTGGAAGGAAGCGTGCAAGGAAGACCAGAGAGTGACGACCTGGATTCAGTCTGGTCTAAAAGATGGAGCCTCACGTAGTACCAGAGCCTGGGGACCTAGATGGCATCTGCTGCAGTTCCAGGTGTTTTGGACTTCAGGACCAGATAGCACTCCCTTATTATTAAGATACGTACTCCTCAGGCCACCAATTTTTGAACCTTAAAAAATGATGTTTGCCGTGGGGGTCCAAGGCTATGCTAATTCTCCAAGTTTCTCCATCGCTGCGTTCCTCTTTGGTTTGTTGCTGAGACCTAAATAAAGGTATTTTTGATTTCAAAAAATCATTGCCTATGTGTTTGACTTTTCAACAATGACAGCTTATTTGTGAGTAGGCAGGTACATTTCACAAATCATAAAATCCAATTAACAAGGGCACCAACAACAAACAACCTCCTTGTGAATTTAGGCTACAAATACAAATGATAATAATGTTGTTTTGCTAAGTTGAGACACACAACCCCCCTCCAAAAAAAAATAAAGTAATAAAGGAAATATGTATTCCAAAAAAAAAAAAAAAGAAATGACAAATCCTCCAAAAAATATAACAAACATTCTTTTACGATCTGAGGAAAAATAAACATCTGGCCAATAAATCATGAAAAAGAATAAATAAATAAGTTTGTGAGAAGTGAGTGTGAATAGGAGCAGCTAAAACACGTCATTCTTCTTGCATTGTAAAGAAAAAGAGAATGCGCTGCATTAAAGACATTTTAACATTGCAGCGTGACGAATGTGCTGTGTCGATTAGGAACGGTAGTTTTACCTGACCGAGCGCTTCCGTTACAGCATTTCTTCTGAGCATGCGTGGCACTTTGTCAGTCGGACTAGGCTACACATGATCGGAATTTGTGTGATCGGACTTTGTTGTCAGAAAATTTGAGAGCAGGAGATAAAACTTTGTCCGTCGGAAAATCCGATGGAAAATGTCCGATGGCGCCTACACACGGTCGGAATTTCCGACAACATTGTCCGATAGGACATTTTCCATCGGAAAATCCGACCGTGTGTATGGGGCTTTAGAGGGAGCCCCATCGTGTCATCAAAACTTAGTCTATTAGTGCAAAAAGTGGGCCTCCTTCCTGTAACTTAGAGAGAAAATTCCTCCTCCTGGCAGCTTTGCATTATGAAGTTAGTATTTCGTTCATCTCACAGACCCAATCTGTTATTGTGAGACTTTTTGCTTTTCTCCAATTTCAAGCTATTATTGTTCTAGCGTTTGTGATCATATGGCGAAGGACATGCTTTCATTGATCCAGGAATAATAGATAGTATTGAGATACTAATACTTGGTTGTATCTTGGTTCCCGATACCAAGTGATATATATTAAATATTTTAAGCCAGAAATCCTTCCCCAATGGACACCAGTGCCATATATGTATCATTGTACCTTTTTCCTTAAGACATCTTGAACATGTTTCTGAGTTATCGCCATTTAATTTATGTAAATCGACAGGGCTCCAATACCATAACTGAAATGACTTCTTCCACTCTGGTAATAAAATTGGCCTCTCTATTTCAGTTTCCATTTTTTCATATATGTTATTTCTTCCAAAGACCTAGAAAGGAGTAGAAGCTTATATATAATCGACAAATTATGAGTTCGGTTTCTGTTCTTGTATTAAGATTTGCTCAAAGTTAGTTAATGATCTATCCATCAGGGAAAGTTGTAAACTTGATCTAATATATGTAAATAATTGGCAATATTGCATCCATTTTTGTCCATGTTCATGGCCTAATTCAGCTAACCGAGGAAGCTTACCATCCACTAAGGTCTATACTATCCTTGTGTTCTCTGACCTATTTAATTTAATAAAGTGTGTAGCTTCTAGTGCTGGTGGGAATTTGGGATTATAAAATAGTGGGGTCATAGGCCCATCCAGTGTAGAGAGACATTTCCATTTCCTTTTCATCATTGTGTCCCATATCTTTAATGTTGATGTCACAAGTGTTAGTTCTTTTTTCCAGGGTCAAAACTGGGGTTTGATCCATGGGATTGATTTAAGTTGTAAAGAAATAATATCTTCTTCAAGTGTTACCCATTGTTTATATTTCACATTGTGAAACCAATCAATAATCCTAATTATAGATGCTGCATGCAAGTATATTATAAAGTCCAGGAAGGGCAAGGCCTCAACTCTCTTTTGTTCTAATTAGGATTTCTCTTTTTATCCGTGATGATTTTAAGGTACATTTCACAAATCATAAAATCCAATTAACAAGGGCACCAACAACAAACAACCTCCTAGTGAATTTAGGCTACAAATACAAATGATAATAATGTTGTTTTGCTAAGTTGAGACACACAACCCCCCTTCAAAAAAAAAATAAAGTAATAAAGGAAATATGTATTCCAAAAAAAAAAAAAAAAGAAATGACAAATCCTCCAAAAAATATAACAAACATTCTTTTACGATCTGAGAAAAAATAAACATCTGGCCAATAAATCATGAAAAAGAATAAATAAATAAGTTTGTGAGAAGTGAGTGTGAATAGGAGCAGCTAAAACACGTCATTCTTCTTGCATTGTAAAGAAAAAGAGAATGCGCTGCATTAAAGACATTTTAACATTGCAGCGTGACGAATGTGCTGTGTCGATTAGGAACGGTAGTTTTACCTGACCGAGCGCTTCTGTCACAGCATTTCTTCTGAGCATGCGTGGCACTTTGTCCGTCGGACTAGGCTACACATGATCGGAATTTGTGTGATCGGACTTTGTTGTCAGAAAATTTGAGAGCAGGAGATAAAACTTTGTCTGTCGGAAAATCCGATGGAAAATGTCCGATGGCGCCTACACACGGTCGGAATTTCCGACAACATTGTCCGATAGGACATTTTCCTTCGGAAAATCCGACCGTGTGTATGGGGCTTTAGAGGGAGCCCCATCGTGTCATCAAAACTTAGTCTATTAGTGCAAAAAGTGGGCCTCCTTCCTGTAACTTAGAGAGAAAATTCCTCCTCCTGGCAGCTTTGCATTATGAAGTTAGTGAAGGGGATTCAGGCAAAAGCGTCGGAACAACCAAGGAGAAAAATATTCAGATACCTGATCGGTATAGAGCACTATGGGGCTCAGCCATTCTTTTGAGCGGAGCCTGGGGTGCTAGAATGCTTCTTTTTAAGCGGAGAACTCTTCCATTCCAGGTCTGATGTAGATGCAAAATCAGGGATCCCTTCATGCCAACAAGGAAGGTCGACTAGAGGAATGCCAACTTCACAAGAGAAGGCCTGTAATTCTTCTGGAAATCTCAGAGTGGAGAATCGGCCATTCTTGGTTGCAATAAGGCAGACGGGAAAGACCCATCTGTATGTCACACCGTCTCCTCTTAAATGATCTAAGAGCGGTTTGAGAGCTCTGCGTCTCTAGTCTCTTTGGACAAATCAGGGAAAATGTGCACAATGGCGCCATCAAAATCAATATTCGGTGTGCCGCGCAGCTTCAGCATGATGGCATTCTTTTCCTCAAAATAATGCAGGCGGCACACTTCGTCTCTCGGGAGATCTGCAGCTAGATTGCGAGGCCGAAGCGCTCTGTGGACTCTATCAAAGCGTAGGGGAACTGTGACTGTTTTTTCCAAGATTGTATTGAGAATGCCCCTTACTGTGGGTTCTAGGTCGGAGTCCCTGGTGGCCTCGGGCAACCCCCTGATGCGCAGGTTGTTCCTCCAAATCCTATTCTCCAAATCTTCTAATTTGTAGAGTGAGGAACAGTGGGCAATGGGCAGCTTTTTGACCACATTCTGCAGTTCTTTAATGGCGGCCGCATGCAAATCTTGTCGTCTTTCCGTTTCCTCCACTCTCTCCAATAAGTGCGACATGTCCGTCCGGACTGCCGCAATGTCTTTTTTGAGAGACTTTTCCAGGTTTCTAAACATCCCGACCATCTCCCTTTTTAGACTGCTTACCAGCAATGACATTTCTGAGCCAGCTGGAGATCCGGGGTCTTCCATTAGCTCCGATCCATAGGAGGAAGCCGGAGAGCTCTCGCGTGGTGACGCTGTGTGCTCGGAGCGTGAGCCACACGACCTTGAGGCTCTGGCTTGGGAAGGCCGCACACTGGGGCTGTGTTCCTGAGTCAAGGAACCGTTTTATGGAGCCCGAGGAGGCGATAGAGGCAGCGGTGATGTTCCCCGTATTCTCTTACCCGTGTTGGTACGGGTTTTAGAAGCTTTAGCAGGCATTGCCAGAGGTGTTAGGCCAGGATAAGGACGGAGCTCTGTCTAGATGCGTCCGACCAGCGCCATGCATAAACCACCCTTGGTTAATTAAATTTATAGTGATAACAGCAACTTAAAATAAATTGCACAGGGGAAAAGGTCAAAATTCATTTTCTAAAGTACTTAACAGAAAATAAAACATACAAGTGTAGCATTTGTCAAATGAAAAACATAAATTCTTATACCACTAAGAGCTGCAAAGAAGGAACAGATTTGCCCTAAAAAATACCAGTTTGACACGCCTGCATACTTAGTATTACTTTTGTATCTACTGTATCAGTGGCTTACTATTAGGGGGCACCATGGTCACAATTTTGACCTGGCCCCTGCTCCAGGGGGGCCTGTGTGGCCTCCCTGTCACCTTAGGTTTTGCAGTGGGGGGCAATTATAGGATCAGATTTCTTGTTTGGCATAGCCTGCAGACAGCTTCTCCTCCTCTCCCTTCAGCTGCTGCATACAGGGGATCAGTTCCTCTAATTGCCCCCTGCTGTAAAAATCACCTTCTCTGTGCTCTCTGTACTGATTGTGTGTCTGTGCCTACTGGGGAGTGGGGAAGGAGCTGGTAAATATGTAATTTACCAGCTCCTTCATTTCCTTAATGAGCACAATGAAGTGATTCTGTAGAAAGTCAGCCTGTCTGTGTATACCTATATGAATTCTCAGCCATTTGCTGTTTTAGTTGCTCCAGCAGGGTGTGCTAGAGAGGTGGCTTCTGTATATGGAAGTTTAGTGACTCAGCCAATCCACAGGCTTGGGGGGACTGGTGAGCTGGTTGAGAAGGTATTGACTACATGCAATATTTTTGGGCACATGATCTTCCCTCCTGGGCTTCTGCCTGGTGGTAATGCTGCTGTGAGCACTATCTTGCTTCCAAGCTATTGGGCCTAGGAATTGTAGGGTTGCAGTTGTCTCCTCAGCTTGGAGGAACTTCTGAAAATGCTGGCTGGAAGTGATGTCCTGTCCTAGCCTAGAGGAAGCAATCTGTAACTGTTCCCCACAAAAGGTGGTGCGACTGGTTGAGTGAAAAGTATACACAGGAACCTTTTCATCCTTTCCTGCCTTGGGACATAATTATTGCATAAGCCTGTGTGAGAGAGAGGGAGGAGTGACGTGCTGACATCATCGCTTATCCCCGTTCCTGGAAGTGCGGATTGCAATGCTGTATGCTGGCCAGCAAACATTGTTTTTATGCGATTAGCTGCTACATTAATGTAAGTGCAATCATTTGTTTTGAATACATTCTCAGTAAGGATTTTTCACTACGTGGAGCATTTTTTTCATAACTTGTGAGTACACCCACGAGATTGATCTCTAGGAGCAAGCTTTGTAGTAGAGATGGCCTTGCTGTTCGCCCGGCGGTCGGTTCGCGCCGAACTTTGCTCGTTTGCGATTCGAAAAACTGGCGGACTTATGGCGCTGTACGCGGTGGCCATATTCTTTTACATTGTGAAGAACTTTGACCCATGACACATCCATCATGGGTACAGGACAGCCAATTGAGACATTTCAGCACAAGGATATACCCCCTACCTTATAAATAGACCTGATCTGGCTGCCATTTTACATTCTGTCTTTTGTCAGTGTAGGGACGCTGTGTGGAGCAGGGACAGTCTGTACTCACTAGCTATTAGGTCCACAAAAGTCCTTTTAAGGACTGGTATAGGTGTATAGGAGAGGGAGAGAGGTGTAGGAGAGAGTTTGCTGTTTGGAGCAGGGACAGTCTGTACTCACTAGCTACTATTAGGTTCACAAAAGTCCTTTTAAGGACTGGTATAGGTGTACAGTATATAGGGGTGTAATACACTTATAATATATTTTCAAATATAGAAAGCATATTATAGTTCACTGCAGTGCTGAGCGATTCTGCAGTCTTTTCTCAGTGTAGGGACAGTCTGTAATTCACTAGCTAGCTACTATTAGGTCCACAAAAGTCCTTTTAAGTACTGGTATAGGTGTGCAGTATATAGGGGTGTAATACACATATAAAATAAAATACTTTCAAATATAGAATAGTATAGTATAGTATAGTGAGTGCATTCCTGGTGTGAAGCAAATTTATGACTGCTGAGCGGTTCCGCAGCTCTTTTGTTCAGTGTAGGTAGAAGTTGCTGTGTGTCGCAGGGAACAGATTGTAGCGACACAAATTGCTAACGAATATAGTTCCACATAAGTCTTTTTAAGAACTGGTATAGGTGTACTATTTGGTGTGCAGTATATAGGGGTGTAATACACGTATAAAATACTTTCACATATAGAAAGCATAGTATAGTGAGTTCATTCCTACTGTGCAGCAAATTTGTGACTGCTGAGCGGTTCCGCAGCTCTTTTGTCAGTGTAGGTAGAGGTTGCTGTGTGTCGCAGGGAACAGATTGTAGTGAAACTAATCGCTAACGAATATAGGTCCACAAAAGTCCTTTTAAGGACTGGTATAGGTGTGCAGTATATAGGGGTGTAATATACGTATAAAATAAAATACTTTCAAATATAGAAAGCATAGTATAGTGAGTGCATTCCTACTATGCAGCAAATGTGTGACTGCTGAGCGGTTCTGCAGCTCTTTTGTCAGTGTAGGTAGAGGTTGCTGTGTGTCGCAGGGAACAGATTGTAGCGACACAAATCGCTAACGAATATAGGTCCACAAAAGTCCTTTTAAGGACTGGTATAGGTGTACTATTTGGTGTGCAGTATATAGGGGTGTAATACACGTATAAAATACTTTCAAATATAGAAAGCATAGTATAGTGCATTTCTACTGTGCAGCATTGTGACTGCTGAGCGGTTCTGCAGCGATACTACAAAGAGTGAAAAACGCAATTAGAAAAAAGTATTATAACTGGTGTGATAGACCAGTGGCCCCCCAAAACGACAGATTGAAGCGGGGTGTTATATACCATCTTCCACATATACTGCACTTCTCTAGAGACTTTTGTCACAGGGTTATTTAAAAAATGACAGGCAGAGGAATAGGCAGGCCCTTCCACAGGGGTGGTAGGGCAGGAGCACCAGGCTTGAGCCAAAGTGGGAAGTTGCAGAAGGTGTGTTCGATTACGTCAAAGGACGCACCAGACTTGGTTGAGTGGCTCACTCAGCCTTACTCTTCTGCACCCTCCTCATCCTCTCTATCTGCACCCTCTTCACTCTCTGCTGTGTGCACCCTCAAAGACACTACCACCAACACCACCATATACCCTCCGCTTGAGTCACAGGAATTATTTTCCGATCCATCATCCCAAGACATTTCCGATGCGCAGCCATTCTTGGCAATGGATCAGGAAGAAGAGGTAGCAACAACTGCCACTCAGCAGTCTGACAACAGTACCCAGATCAGCCCAAGGAGGTTGGTCCCCGCTGTTGCTGCCTACTCAGAGATCTCTAATTATAGTGGTGGGGAAGGTGACGTTGATGATGAAGTGTCTAGGGACATCACGTTTATGCCCACAAGAGAGGAAGACGAGGGGAGTTCAGAGGGAGAGATGGACCAGCAGATAGGGAGGAGAAGCAGGCGGAACTTACATTGCACAGGAGGGACAAACCAGACTGCTAATGTATCAGGAGCGAGGAATCAACCATTTACGGTCACATCTGGCGCTCCCAGGCACATGGCTCCGCAGTGTGGGCTTTTTTTAACGTGTCCGCTGCTGACAATAGTGTTGCCATCTGCAGCCTTTGCAGTCAACGCATAAGTCGCGGTAAGCCCAACACTCACCTAGGGAGAAGGCACATGAGCTGCCATCACCGAGCCCAGTGGGAACAATGCCGTGAGAACCCACAAAGCCACACTCCAGGCTCTCACCGTCCAGCCTCTTCTACTTCTCCTTCTCCTCTCTCCTCAGAATTGTCCTCCACTCCACCTTCCATCATGTCATCCTTCTGGAAAAAGGCAGGCTTCCGTGGGCCAAATGTTTGAGCGAAAAAAAATTATGACGCCGGATAACCCTCTTGCTCAACGGTTGACCGCTGGCTTGTCAGAACTGATAGCCCACCAACTACTGCCATATAAACTGGTGGACTCGGAGGCCTTTCGGAAATTTGTGGCCATTGGAACACCACAATGGAAGGTCAAAGGACGGAAGTATTTCTCACAGAAGGGCATCCCAGAGCTATATGGCCATGTTCAGCAGCAAGTGAATGTATCTCTGGCACACAGTGTCGGTGCCAAGATACATCTGACCACAGACACGTGGTCTAGCAAACACGGGCAGGGAAGGTATATAACTTTTACTGCCAACTGGGTGAACCTTCTGACGGCTGTCAAGCATGTAACCCGTGTAGATTTGGTATTTCGGATTGCATGCAGGCCTGCCTCTTCTTCTCCTCCTCCTACTCCATTCTCCCTCTCCTCCTTGGCTGACTCCTCATTTTCCGCTGCTAGCGTCCCTTTTGCTGCGCCGCCCAAGATCCCCAGAACCTATTCGACTTGCCAGGTGAGAGCCAGGTTGTGCCTGGAAGCCAAGAGTCACACTGGCCCTGCACTCCTTTCAGCTTTGCGTTCACAAGCAGATCAGTGGCTAACACCGCTCAATTTGACAGTTTGTAAAGTGGTGTGCGACAACGGTGCCAATCTGCTTAGTGCATTGAAACAGGGCAAAATTACACATGTGCCATGCATGGCACACGTCTTAAACTTGGTCGTGCAGAGATTCATTGTCAAATACCCTGGGGTCCAGGACATCTTGCGGCAGGCAAGGAAAATCTCAGCCCATTTCAGAAGATCTTACACGGCCATGGCTCGCCTTGCTGACATTCAGCAGCGACACAATCTGCCGGTCAGACGTCTTATTTGTGATTGCCTGACGTGATGAAACTCGACCTTCTATATTCTTGATAGGCTGCTTCAGCAGAAACGTGCAGTTAACGACTACCTGTACGAACTCTGCGGCAGAACAGGTTCTGGGGAGCTTGTTTTTTTTTCACCTCGCCAGTGGCTGCTCATGCGCGATGCATGCAGACTTCCACGGCCATTTAATAAGATCACCAAACTGGTCAGTCGCAGCCATGGCGCCATCAGTGACATTATACCTTACGCCTTCTTTATGGAGCATGCATTGTGTCGTGTCATTGATCAAGCCTTGGAGGAGCAGGAGCAGGAAGATGATGGATGAATTCCCAGGGGGGGCTACTCTATCTGAGACAAGTGAACAACAGGAGTCTGAAGAGGAGTCAGAGGAGGATGGTTCCTGGGCGGATGAGGAGGAGCAAGAAGAGCATGCTTTAAACCTTTCTGGGATCCCTGTGCTTGTCCGTGGATGGGGGGAGGAGAACGAAGAGGATGACATTATCCTGGATGATGAGCAGGAGCCAGGCCACCACACTGCTTCCAGTTTAGTGCAAATGGGGGCCTTCAGGCTCCAGTTCTTTAACAGGGACCCCACCATATAAAAAGCATAAAGGTCAAGGACCAGTACTGGGTGGCAATGTACTTAGACCCCCGATACGAACACAAAATGGAGGAAATGTTACCACCATCACAGAGGGCTGTCAGAATGGAGCACTTCCAGGCCTTGCTTGGAGAAATGCTGCTTTTCCGTGCGCTGGCAGAGGAATTTCCACTCCCAGAGAAAGAGTTGCGGGTACCAATCCAATAGCGCCTGCAAGAAGAGGGCGGTTTGAAGATGTGTTGGTCACTTCTGATATGAGATCATTCTTTCAGCCGACCCATCGACAGGTGTCATCCGGATACAGCATCAGGGAACGCCTAGACTGACAGGTGTCCGACTACATCGGGTTAACGGCCAATGTGGACGCTCTGAGAAGTGATGAACCCCTGGACTATTGGGTGGGCAGGCTTGACCTCTGGCAAGAGCTTGCACAATTTGCAATGGAACTGTTGGCTTGCCCCTCGTCCAGTGTCCTGTCCGAAAGGACGTTCAGCGCAGCAGGGGGATCGTGACCGATAAGCGCACTCACCTAGCTCACGACAGTGTTGACTACCTCACATTTATAAAAATTAATGAGGCATGGATCTCGGAGGAATTTAACCCATGTGACCAGTAGACCATGTATATGCATAACTCTATAAACAATTTATATAATCTTGCACACAGACCTTTTTTCTACCTTTGGCTCACTTGTAAAAAAAGCACACCGTACTATATGCCCATACTCTCCTGTTTGAAGAGGTTAAGCGGTGTCATATATTTGGGTCCCGCAGCGAGTTGCTGGTATATGTGCTGGTGTCAGTGCTCTCTATCTCAGTGCTGGTGTCAGTGCTCTCTATCTTGGTGCTGGTGTCAGTGCGCTCTATCTCGGTGCTGGTGTCAGTGCGCTCGATCTCGGTGCTGGTGTCAGTGCGCTCTATCTCGGTGCTGGTGTCAGTGCTCTCGATCTCGGTGCTGGTGTCAGTGCTCTCGATCTCGGTGCTGGTGTCAGTGCTCTCGATCTCGGTGCTGATGTCAGTGCTCTTGATCTCGGTGCTGGTGTCAGTGCTCTCGAACTCGGTGCTGGTGTCAGTGCTCTCGATCTTGGTGCTGGTGTCAGTGCTCTCGATCTCGGTGCTGGTGTCAGTGCTCTCGATCTCGGTGCTGATGTCAGTGCTCTCGATCTCGGTGCTGGTGTCAGTGCTCTCGATCTCGGTGCCGGTGTCAGTGCTCTCGATCTCGGTGCCGGTGTCAGTGCTCTCGATCTCGGTGCTGGTGTCAGTGCTCTCTATTGCGGTGCTGGTGTCAGTGTTCTATCTCAGTGCTGGTGTCAGTGAGGGAAATAGCAGCGGAGAAGCCAATCAGCAGGCAGTGCCAGCACTATGGCTGAGGATCAGCACTGGACTGGCACCTCCGGACCACCGCAGTGGAGCCCTGCATAGGTGGAGGTAAGGGCCAGGCATAGGGAGGGGTCAGGGGCTCAAGCACAGGTTGGCAAACTAGGACACTGGCACAGGACTGCGCTGCCCTGACTGTGGCACTGATCATCTCCTGCACCCCCTTCATAGCCTGGCCTGATCTTGCCTCTCCTCCATGGCCTTCAATTGACAAAATTTCACAGATAAAAAAAGAGTGCTTGTCGTTGTCGATCCCAGATTTACTTAATACTTCTGGTATGTCAGTGTTCATGTTGTGGGACTATGTGTGCACAGCTAGTAAGTATTTTGTGGCTGCAAATATGACCTGGAGGTTTTTAAGGTTCGCCTGCCATTAAAATGAATGGGGCCCACCAACATTTGGGCACGTTCGCGGATCGCGTTTGCGAAACGTCCCGTCGGAAGTTCATCCATCACTACTTTGGAGGACCAGTACCATTCTACTTGGGAGGAGATCTTTCTCAATTTATCTGGGGAAAACCCTGACCTGGGTTGTATGGCCGCATGTCCTATTGACCTTTTCTTTAATTAGAAGATCATGTGAAGCTGGTAAACCTGCATATTTATCATTGAGGTGGTGGTGTCACAGCTGGAATCTCTGAAGCCCCATACACACGGTCGGATTTTCGCATGGATTCTGTCCGATCGGACAATGTTGTTGAAAAATCAGACCGTGTGTATGCACCATCGGACAGTGTACGTCGGATTGTCCGACGGACAAAGTCCTATCTCCTGCTGGATAGATTTTCCGACAACACGGTCCGATCACACCAAATCCGATCGTGTGTACCGTTGTCCGACGGACAAAGTGCTACGCATGCTCAGAAGAAATTCTGTGACGGAAGCGCTCGGTCAGGTAAAACTACCTTTCCTAATCGACACAGCACATTCGTCACGCTGCAATGTTAAAATTTCTTTAATGCAGCGCATTCTCTTTTTCTTTACAATGCAACAAGAATGACATGTTTTAGCTGCTCCTATTCACCCGCACTTTTCACAAACTTAGTTCTTTATTACTTTTCAGGATTTATACACTACATGTTTATTTTTACTCAGATCGTAAAAGAATCTTTGTTATATTTTTAGCATGATTTGTCTTTTTTTATTTTTTATTTTTGGGAATACATATTTGAAGGAGATGTTTTTTTTTTTGGAGGTGGGTTGTGTGTCTCAACTTAGCAAAACCACATTATTAACATTTGTATTTGTTGCTTAAATTTACTAGGAGTTTGTTTGTTGTTGGTGCACCTTGTTAATTATACTTTATGATTAGTGAAATGTACCTGCCTACTCAAAGAAAAACTGTCATTGTAGAAAAGTAAAACACAATAGGCAATGATTATTTCAAATCAAAAAAACCTTTATTTAGGTCTCAGCAACAAACCAAAGAGGAACGCAGCCATGGTGAAACTTGTGGATCAATTTTCAAGCGTAGAAAATTGGGGGCCTGAGGAGTACGTATATTAAGGGGAGTGCAATCTGGTCCTGAAGTCCAAAGCATCCGGAACTGCAGCAGATGCCATCTAGGTCCCCAGGCTCTGGTACTACGAGAGGCTCCATCTTCTCTCAGAACAGACTGAATCTAGGATCGTCACTCTCAGGTCTTCCTTGCACGCTTCCTTGCACGCTGTGGCTGTCGTGCTGGTGGGGTGGCAGAAGGAGGAGGAGGAGCATGGTAACTATGGCAAACATGTGTGAGGGGAGTCATCTCCCCAGCCATCCCCTTATTTAGGACATGGAGGATGAGCCCCTCACACATGTTGCGTTGCCTCACCTCCATACCCTTCATTTTAGTGACAACCACGGAGCCAAAGGTCTCCTCGTCGGTGGGTGTGGCATGTAGGGAGGCTGAAGCCTCTCTGATCATCCGGAGCGCTGACTCTCCCGCCTCACCCCCCCTTCTCGCCCTTCTGTAGGGAAGGCGGAGGGGAGAGACTTGGGAGACAGTCCGGCTCCTACGCCTACCCCCCTGTTGGCTGCCACTACCCACCTCTTGGCTGCCACTAACCCCTTCCTCCTCCTGACTGCCACATTCCACAGCCTCCTCCTGGCTGAGGTCTTCCTGTGTATGAAAAAAGAACATCGTTTCAGTTATTTGTTCATCAAACACACACAATTCTCATCTAGTGACTGGTGCAAAATGTTTACAAATAGAAAACCATACAATTCTCAGCCCTGCAGTTTAGATTCTTGCCCCAACTGTCTCCAACACTACTGTCAGTTGATATGTCAAACACGTTAGGAACTAAGCAATTGGGGATCCTGAATTAAGTGAACATCATTCATTATTCACATAAATGGTAACAAAACTACTATACCTGGAACAAGCTGGGCTCCTGCACATCTTCCATACTGGAAGGCCCAGGTTGCTCCTCGGAAGCCTCATCAGGGGTGGCCTGCGCGCAAGGAAGCGTGGAAGGAGGAGTCGAGAGTGGCTCCGTGACATCAGTCTGGTCTTTGAGAAAATGGAGACTCTGATAGTACCAGAGCTTGGGGGCATAGACCTGATCTGCTGCAGTTGCAGTTTCTTCCGACTTCCGGACCTTCTTGCGCTCCCTGATATACGCACTCCTCAGGCTGCCAATTTTCTTTCTTATATCATCAACAGTTGCCGTGGGGAACCTTGGCTTGACAAATTCCACAAGTTCCTCCAGGGCTGTGTGCCTCTTTGCTTTGATGCTGTAATGGGGGTGTTTAGCCTGCCATAAAATGGGAAATTCCCTGTATTTCTCAATGAAGAGGGGGAGAAAACTCACGTCATTGAATACCTTCATAATCTCTGCAAGACACAACACCACACAAAACACTATAAATTATGTCAGGCTAAACTCTCCTAATCTTCTCCATAAAGAAGCCTCAAGTTCGAATCAGTCTAGGCTAGTTATGTACCAACGTCAAATTGTACCTTTGTTTCTAGCGATCGTCTCGTGCGTGAGCTTTCTCTCCCCTCGTCTCCCAGATCGTGGCTACGACACAGGCGTGTGACGTTTTATATCCAGTGCGCATGCGTCAAACTCCGCCCGCCCCTGACGATCTTTCTCGTCTATTCCCCACCCCTTCTCTTTACGGCGCAGTGGGGAGAGCACATGGCGGGGACACAGCAGGTGTGCCCCAAATATCCCACCAACGAGGAGGAGGACGAGGAAAGTCCGGAGGCAGAAACGTCCAGATCCCGGAGCCTGAAATTCAAGGCCTCCAATATGTCATTTGAAGAAATGTTGGAGATGGTGAACATATTAAAGAGGAGCGATTATGATGGGAAGTATGGGCCTTACCTCAACCCCAATGTCCGCAAGGCCAAGATCATGTCGAAAGTTGTGAGAAGGCTGTACAATCATTTTGGGGTACAACGATCCAAGGAGCAACTGAGGAAACGCTGGTCAGACCTGAAACTGAGGGAGGCCGATCAGTACAGAAAGATCAAGCGAATTCTTCAAAAAAGTAAGTAGTTGTGTTTTGTGTTTGATTTCTTGCTTGCATACTGCGCCATGTGGTTTGATTTTTACAAAGTTGTACATTCCAAAATGGCCACTTTCAGGTTCGTCTGTGCATTCGATCGTACTCAGCCTCGATCTTTCTGCCACTGTCATGATCGTGTGTGTGTCCATTCGATCGTACGCAACCTCGATCGTTCGGCCACTTATAATACGAGGTTTGGGGAAGTTTTTATTGAAAGGAAGTTTGTTCTCACTAGAGATGTCATCAAGAACGTAAACCAAATTTATTCAATGTAAAGGAGAGGTCACTCAGTAGCTGTTTACCCATCTGGACTCTAGAGCACTAGTGCTGGGACACCCAAACCCCCTTTTTATTATGCTTTTCCACACATGTGCTCCAGTGGATACTAGAGGGGGGTCTCCATCAGACAAACTTCTACCAAAAAGCTAGTAAGTTTAGCACCTTTACAAAGTGACTACATTCATGTTGTTGGCATTTGTAACTGGCCAAACAAAAATATTGTCCCTCACTTTCAAGCAATGTTTGTCATTTCCTATTTCTGCCCTCAATAGATTGTGTTGCTAAATATTCCTTTTGTACATTCTCATAGGGGAGCGAAAACTTGGGCCGTCTGAGGAAACCCCAAAACCAACACCTCCCAAAAAAGGGGAAAGAGCAGAAGCAGAGGAGGAGGAGGAGGAAGGAGAGATCATCGAACTTGGAGAACTTGTCACCACAACAGGTGAGTGTGGGAGAACACAGCTACTGGTAAGCTAATCAATGTATGGCTGCCTCATTTCCAACACCCGATTTTTGTTTGTTTGTGGTTTTTAGGTGACGTGGATGTTGTGGAAGAAAAATCGCACTTTACCACAGAGAGTGCCCACGTACTCATCGGGGAGATAATGGTCTGCAATAGAGATCTAGATTACATAAAGCAAAACATCAATGATGTTCAACAAAAAATGAAGAACATTATTGATGTTTTAGGAAAAATATGAAAACGCACCAAGTAATTAACACACATTTGTGGCTGCTTCTGAACATATTTGCAAGTTAAGAACTGCGTGAAATTTGGAACATGCACACATTGTGTCCACATGTGCTAGCTCCCATCATGGTGGATGAATGACAACGTTTTTTTGGGGGTGCAACCACTTTACGAACTACGAAAGTGGTTGTGGTGAAGGGGTTGCACCCCCAAAAAACTTCCATTCATCCCCATGATGGAAAATGGCACTTTTGAAGCTTCTAGGCATGTGTTTTACCATCTAATGACCATTTTGAGACCCAAATTGTGTGCATGTTCTAAATTTCCACTTTCCAGGGGTGACCCCCCATGTGATGAAGGCAAGATCAAACACACTTTGAACATATAGTCATGTCTGATCTTGTCTTCACTTTACAAAGTTGAACTTTCCTAGTTCCTAGGTTCTGTTTTGCTCCATGCCTGGTTTTACCAATTGCGGAATGTTTGTAAACAATGTTGGAAATAACCAAGATGTTGTCAGTTTGGGCAAGAAGATTGTAAACGCACTTGTGAATGTTTTCCAAGTAAACTTTTTAACTTTTCAAAATGTGTGGCTTCCTTATTTAAAAAACACAATGCATTATGTATGTCAAATGTAAAGGATATGGGGGGCAATGGGTGTTATTTACTAAAGGCAAGTCCAGTTTGCACTGCAAGTTTCTTTTCCAGGGCACTTTTTCACTGCACTTGTAGAGCATAGTGGATTTGACTTATGTAAATGACACCCACAGTGCTTTGTACGAAAACACAGAGCACAGCATTTTTGAGAATACACACATGTCTGACCTGGTGATAAAAAGGAGTATTTTGGGTGTCAGTTATGCAGTACAAACCTTCTCTAGACCAAAGATTAGCTATAAAACACACAACATGAGAAGAATCTTTTTGGGAAGAAGAGACTGTTACCTCCTTTTGCCCAGAAAGTGCATTCCCACTGTCGAAGGCAAAGGGAAAAAATTTCAAGGTAAAATAAGCTAAAAAGAATACAGAAATGACAAGAAATCATAGGTTGGTTGAAAAATAAGATTTAATAAAAAATGCCTCTCACACATCGTCAGGCAGAGCAATGGCCCCCCTACCCACAAAGTACTCCATATATTGCTCGCGGACCGCGCGGGCATTTAGAGGGGGCAAGCCTGGACGTGCCACTTGAAGGGCTGTGAGGTCAGCATTTGGAGGGCCCTCCACATCTGGGCCAACGGGCACCACATAGTTCCTGTTATGTCTTTTGAGGAAGTTGTGCAATATGCAACAGGCAAGAACTATGTGGTTCAGTTTGTATTCCGCCAAGTTAATAGCCGTCAAGAACAGGCGGAAGCGGCTGGCCAGGATGCCAAAAGTGTTCTCAACAACTCTTCGGGCTCTGGACAGCCTGTAGTTGAAGACCCTCTGGTCTGGGGTGAGGGTCCTCATCGGGAACGGCCTCATCAGATGGGGAGTCAACGCAAACGCTTCATCTGCGACAAAGACGAAGGGGAGTCCTTCTGCATTCTCCTCTGGAGGTGGCAAGCACAGACTGCCACTTTGGAGACGCCAGTAGAACTCCGTGTGCGCAATGGCACCACCATCCGAGATCCGGCCGTTCATCCCCACGTCCACATACATAAATTCATATGTCGCCGACACCACCGCCAACATCACTACACTATTAAACCCTTTATAATTATAATAGTAGGACCCCGAGTTGGGCGGTGGGACGATGCGGACGTGTTTCCCATCAATTGCCCCTCCGCAGTTAGGAAAGTCCCAACGGCTGGCAAAGTGGGAGGCCACAGTCTGCCATTCCTGTGGCGTGGAAGGGAACTGTGGAGTGAAACAAGAAAAAAAAATTTGTCACTTTGCACATAAACATTGCAAGCAGATTAGACAATCAACATCTTGGAACAAGAGCATTGTTTAAAATTGGAGGCTGGAAAGTATTTGCACAGAAAAGTAGAGGCTCCCCTTCACAGATTAATCACCCCCCATCAATCCCCCCACTTCTGATGGGCCATTGGCAATAACTAGGGTTTTGGGGGGGGGGGGTTGGACAGGTAACCCTGTGCACTTCATTGATTGCCAAATGGCTCAATAATGTGTGCTAGTGTTAAGTAGTGTTAAGTAAGGAGGGTCTGGCCAAACTAGCACACATTATTGAGCCATTTGGCAATCAATGAAGTGCAGAGGGTTACCTGTCCAAACCCCTAGTTATTGTCAATGGCCCATCAGAAGTGGGGGGATTGATGGGGGGTGAGTAATCTGCTAGGGGGACCCTCTACTTTGCGTTGCAAATACTTTCCAGCTTAAAATGTAAAAGTCTGATCTTGTTCCAAGATGTTTAGTGTCTAATCTGCGTAAAAGCCCGACACCAATTCCGCGTACAGCACGAACTCGGCGACGAGTACGCACGGGAAACATCGCTCACAAGGTCACAAAAGGTCGGCTGGTCAGAACGGACAAACAGAAAGCACCGATAAACAGCAAGGCCTGAAAGAACGAAAATGAATACCAGAAACGATCAGACAATAAGCAGTGCAAATCAAAGCTTCCTATATCAAGATATAGGCCGCAATGACCAACAAATGCGAACTGACTACACGCACTAATAAACAGATACGCACGACAAGCACAAACTGAAGAGCAGTAACGATCTGAGTCAGAAAACTGAGAAGCGCGAATCTTAAGTCACCAAACTTCGACTAACTCGCGATAAACACGGGATCAGCAGAAGGAGCCCAACGGGTGCCTGACGTGGTGCTGAACTTCCCTTTTCTAGTCTCGTGGAAGACGACTTACGTCACGACGTTCTTGCAGACCGGATATTCCGACAACGTAGTCCGACCGTGTGTACGCAACACCAACATCGGACAAAGTACGACGGACAGGATCCGACCGACCTGGTCCGCGGATAATCCGCGCGTGTGTATGGGGCTTGAAAGGGGTGGTGTAACTCTCTTCTCACTGCACAGATTTGTGGTCTTTACTTGAGCTAGATCTCTTTGTAGAACACAATCTTGATAATTTTTTTATATTTTTTTTTTCAGCTTTATTTTTATTTATGTGATTTAGTGTGATATTTGAGATATTAATTCACATTTTTTCACTTTTGACTTTATTTGCACTCATCTGGTTTGTGAATTATGATTTATGCAATTAATTTTGTTCAGTTTTAGTGATTACAGTATTTGCACTTTATCTTCTATTTATTACTTTTGCACCACGTGTACTGAAACTCTACTATATGCTAAGAAAATCATGAGTGTTACCACCATTGACCCTTATTTGTGAATTTGCTAGTTGTCTGACTGTCACGCTGACTGTTTGGCTTAAGTACTTTAAATCACTGATCTAGAACTAATATATACTGTAGCTAAGGATTTCTGGCTTTATTGATTCACAGACTTCAAAAGCAAAGGCATCAATAGTAGCCTCAGTAGTCTCTGCTGAGAGGTTTACTAATATTTATTGAACACATCTAGTTATGTTTTCAATAGGGATCTCATACACAGAACAGAAGAATCAGGGAATGCAAACCACATCATGGACTGGGAATAGCATTTTACTGATGAAGTCAGCATTTTAGACCATTAGAGTGTGTTTCAAACAAACAGTGCCCATAAAACAATTTATTTTTAACTACATTGACAGGGCTTTTTGGATTTTGGTGAAAGTATTGCTCAGCTACACAATGAACAGCCTTTTAAAGCTTGCTTGATAGCCAAAATCTAGCCTTTATTTTGTCTATGAATTTATTTATTAAATCAGCAATGGTACATAACAAGCCATGACAGAAATCAACTTTAATCGGTTTATTTATCAGGTTGCTTTAGTCTTACTAATAAAAACTGATCTGAAACTGATTACATTCAATATTGCACTTCATTGTTTTTTGCTATACATATAAAAAAAAGTATGTTAAAAGCTGGCCGAAAGCAAGTGACTGATCACTTTTTTAATACTGACTGAGTGAAAGGTAATTGTTCCCTCTGGTTAAAGGCTTTGGTGGATTGGGATGATTCATGGCTGAAAGATATTGGCAATATTGTTGTAGCTATCACACATGGTTCCTTGTGATTTCACCTTTTGTTTTTCCTCCACACACTCCTAAAAGAATATATGCTGATCACACCAGAAATACAAACTGGTATTTCTAAAGTAATATACCATTTGATCTACAGGTGCCTTAAGATGTGTGTTCCAAAACTGCAGCCCCTCTCAAAACACTATATCAGTGCTAAGGGGCTTTTCTGAACCACCAGTGCACCAAAAGGAGATGTGGGTACAAGGAAAGGGATTTGATACAACTTGCTTGCCAGTGATGTTGGCAGCTAAATTTTCTACCTCTGATGATATCATATCCAGTAGGGATGAGCTCAAGGTTTAGTCTGAACACATTTACCCATTTGGCAGGAGCTGAATGCTATGTATTTCAGCAGTATTACACATGACAACTTCCCACTGTCAGTGATTGTTAAGCATTCCAGCTGGTACAGGCACCACTGAGTCCTTAACAACCAGTGATATCACTGGCTCAATTTACTTTCATGGCCAGGAACCCCCAGCCATGTGAGTAAAAGGTCAGGGATAGCCTAATAAAAGAAACAACAACGTAGTCCCCCTTTTTCATACCAGGCCCTTTGAGTCTGGATGGATTTTAATGGGGTGCCCCATGCAATAACTACATGGATGAACTCCACAATGAAATCCATATGAGACTCTTTTGTTCTGATACGGATCTTGATGAATGTCTCCCTAAAACTCCATACTAGACCCTTTATCTGAGAATGCAGTCTGGCTGGCCAGGAAAATGGGAAGATGCATGTCCCCCCAAACCATATCAGATCACATGTTCTCAACATGGGGGGGGGGGCTCTCCTGGTAAAGCACATTTCCCCCATGTTGAGGAGGTTGAGGGCTTTAGCAAGTGATGAAGCACATTATAATAGTATCACCATGTTTACATACATGGGGAATGGGAAGTACAAAAATATGTTCATTTGTTATATTAGATAATCACGGCCACTTTGCTGGGAGGTTATCAGGGGATTTATTTTGTAAGCTTTTTCCTCCTCCTTAACCACTTTAGGAATGCCCATAGTACTTTTACTGTGGGAAGATGGCACGGGCAGGCTCCGCAAGGTATATACAATATATGTTGCTTCGCACATGTGCACTGGTGCATCCCGTGGCACACAGCAGATTATGGTTCCTGGTATGCGGCCAGGGGAATCATGCGATCGCAAAGTCATCACAATGTATACACAACTGTTATTAGTTTCATAAATAACAGCTGCGCTTGCTGTAGTGAAGCTGCGATTGGCCCATAGCTATCATATGGTACCTGGGCCAATCACAGCACCCTGTACTATGTGATTAGCTGAAGCCAATCACAGCACCCTGTACAATGTGATTAGCTGTAGCCACTCACAGCATGTCAACAGAAAAGCAAGCTGTCATGAATGGAAATCAATTTATGACAGTTCAAAAAATTCCTGTTACAGTGTTCATTATTGCAACAATCATAAAAAATAAAAATAAAATCCCTGATTAACCTTATGCCCCGTACACACGGTCGGATTTTCCGACGGAAAATGTCCTATCGGACCATGTTGTCGGAAATTCCGACCGTGTGTGGGCTCCATCTGACTTTTTCCGTCGGAATTTCCGACGGAAAAAGTTTGAGATCCTGCTCTCAAATTTTCCGACAACAAAGTCCTATCGGACTTTTTCCGATCGTGTGTAGCGAATTCCGACGGACAAAGTGCCACGCATGCTCAGATCACATTACAAGACCAAAGCTATTGGCTACTAGCCTCTAAGTAGTCCCGTCGTACGCAACGAACGTCACCGCGTTCAGGATGATCGGATTTTCCGACAACTTTGTCTGACCATGTGTATGCAACACCAGTGTCGGACAAAATCCGTCGGAAAAAATCTGACGGATTTTGTGGTCGGAATTTCCGACCGCGTGTACGGGGCATTAGAGTAGTACAGTGTTAACATGATGACACTGAACTATTCTGATGAAAATGCTCAAACCAATAAAACAGCGCTGGCAAACAAAAATTGTGACAAAATAATAAATGATTCCACAAAATTGACAAACATCAATAATTTTTTTCAAATAGAGTTTATTGAAGTTTTACAGTTGTACATTAAATGCAAAACAATTAACACGTATAGTATACAGTGTCGGTAAAGAAGCACCGAAGTGCAATAATGTGCTTCGGAGTTACAAAACATTTCAAGTATCAAACATAAACCTGTGAACAGCAATAAGGATGTTCAACCCAAACAAGTCTCAAGAGATTTATTAGTGGTTCTAGCTAAGGCGGCGGGTCCGATTATGTGTCAGTTAGTAGTGAACGGTGAGTGGGTGGAATGAGAAAACGATGTGGGGTCAATTTTGTGTATATAATGGGGTATTGTCAGGCCGAAAGTGCATGTCTCGCCTTCGCCCACCCCTAAAGGGATCCTGCTGTGAGCGGGGGCGAGATGGATAGGAGCTGTCAGAGAGTATGCAAGAAGCGGCAGTACAACGTGAGTATATGAGACTATTGAGCCCCATGGTAAATGTTGGGGGAGGAGAGGGGGAGGGTGGGGGTGTGGTGAGAGCCTAGGTGTCAGGCATACGGTCAGTAGTTTAAAGGTATACAACGAAGGGTCGATATGTAGCTGATAGAAGGTGTTGAGATCTATGAGGCATATATGTAGAAATCGGAGTGAAATATCGTTTCAAGAAGTGTCCCTGTTAGAGGGTGTATAGTTTAGTAGGTTTAAGTGTGTATAGAATCAGTGACATCTGGAGAGTTCCTGAAGTGAATCCAGCATGCCCATGTAATATTGTATTTAGTGGTGTTGTCTGTGGCTTGGTGTATGAGGGATTCCATGTTAGCTATGTTATCAACCCTTCGTTCCCATTCTGATACTGTTGGGGGTGAAGTGGTTTTCCAATGAACCGGGAGGCATCGAACTGCTGCATTGATGAGGTGCATGGTCAGCGACTTCGAATAAGAGTGTTGGGGGATGGAGGTGTGGTGCAGAAGGAACTGGGCTGGTGTAAAATCTGGGGTGTATGTTGTAATATGAGAGATCAGGCGATGTATGTCTGACCAATAGGCCATAAGGACTGGACACTCCCACCAGATGTGTAACAGGGTGCCTGGTGCAGAGTTGCACCGCCAACAAGAGGGGGATGTGGCGGGGTGAAATTTATGTATCATGTCCGGAGTCCTGTACCACCTGGAGAGCAATTTGTATCTGCTTTCCTGAGTGGAGGCATTTATGGAGCCCTTGTGTACATGACGAAAGATGTGATCCCAGTCTTCAGTGGATAGGTTTACATTGAGATCTGTTTCCCACTTCCGGATTATATTGTCTTTTTTGATATCATGGGTGTTGAAAAGAAGGGTGTATGTTTTGGAAATTAAGTGTCTTTGAGGTTCAGTTTGTGTACAAAGTGATTCAAAAGGAGTGCGATCTCTGCACCATTGTTGGGGGCGTGTGGAGTTATTGAAGAAATGCCTAAGTTGAAGGAATTTGAAAAATGGGATGTGGTATTCTGGAAAAGAGGCCGTCATAGCTTGGTGAGATAAGAGTTCGTTATTCTGAAAGAAGTCGAGGGCTCTTGGGCAAGGGTTGTCTACAGTTCCTGGTGTGTTCTGTCTCGCTAGGCCCGGGGGGAATTCAGGGTTGTCGGTCAAGGGGGTCATGGGTCCATTGGTTGGTATAAGATTCATGTGTTGGCAAGAAGTACGGAAGCAGAGTAACGTGGTATTGATCAGAGGGTGTGAGGATAGGAGTTTAGGGACGTGGGAATTATGTATCCAAGGCAGGTGTGATAAAGGGATCTGGGAAAATACTTGTTCTAACTGGATCCAGTCTTTGTTCAATTTGTGGGTATGCCAGTCAATTAGTCTAGTCAAGTGGCATGACAAGTAGTACTTTCGTATATCAGGAAGGCTCAGACCTCCTAAAAGTTTAGGTAATGTCATATGTGACCAACTAAGTCTGGGGGGTTTGGAGGACCAGATGAAAGTTCTGCATATTCTATTATAAGTAGAGAAGAATGATGGGGGTAATTTGATGGGAATGGCCTGCAGTAGGTAGAGGATTCTGGGTAGGATATTCATCTTTAGTATTGCAATTCTCCCAAACCAGGAGAAAGTCCCTGAATGCCATTTCTGTAGGTCGCCTTGTATGGAGTGTAGTACAGATTGAAAGTTTATGGTGTATAAATCTATCAATCTAGATGGGAGTTTGATGCCGAGGTAAGATATAGCTTCAGGGTCCCAGCTAAAGGGAAAGTTGAGCTTACATTGTGACACTATTCTAGCAGGGAGGGAAACATTCAAGGCTTTGGATTTGGAAAAATTTATTTGTAGGTTGGACAGGGATTTGAAGAAAGCAAAGTCTTTGAGGAGGTTGGGAATAGTGGTAATGGGGTCGGTGAGAAAAAGCAAGACATCGTCGGCATATGCAGCTATTTTGTATGTTTTATTTTTGATAGTTAGGCCTTTGATGTCCGGGTTTTCTCTGAGCCGACGGAGGAGGGGTTCCATGGTGAGTAGAAAGATAAGTGGGGATAGAGGGCAGCCTTGGCGTGTGCCGTTGGAGATGGAGAAGGCGCTCGACAGGCGACCATTGATTCTAAGTTTAGCTATTGGGGACGAGTATAGCACCTTGATCATTTGTAGCAAAAGAGGGGGTATGCCCACAGCTCGGAGTGTAGCTTCCATATAATCCCATGCCACCCTGTCGAACGCCTTCTCCGCATCCAAGGATAAGAAGAAACCTGGTGTGGAGGTTGTAGTAAGCCAATGGTGTACATTGAGAGCCTTGATGGTGTTGTCCCTGGCTTCCCTTCCAGGGACAAAACCGACCTGGTCCAGATTTATTAAATTTGGGAGAAATGGTAGAATACGATTGGCCAATATCTTGGCGTAGAGCTTTAGGTCAACATTAAGAAGTGAAATGGGGCGGTAATTGGTGATTATCATGGGGTCCTTGTCCGGTTTCGGAATCAGTGTGATGTGGGCTTCCAGAAGATCTCTACGTGCTAGGTTAGGGGTGGGGAGTGTGTTAAAGGCTGTAACCAGATGAGGTAAGAGAATGTCATGAAAAGATTTATAATAACTAGCCGTTAGGCCATCGGGACCTGGGCTCTTCCCAGGTTTCAACTGTTTCAGGGCTTGGAGGGCTTCCTCCAAGGTAAGAGGGATATTTAGGCTTTCTGATTCTGCATTGTTGAGGGGCGCAGGGGAGTATTTGTGTAGGAAGTCATGTATGGCTGCAGCGCGATTGGGTTGACTGGTCTGTGAGTGAGGGGCTGAAAGGTTGTACAGTTTAGAAAAGTATTTGACGAATTGTTCCATTATGTTTTCCGTTTTAGAGTGTGATGTACCTTTTGCGTTTTTAATTAAATGAATCGTATGGGCTGCCTTTTTGCTCTGGAGGGCTCTGGCTAGTAGCTTACTAGATTTGTTGCCGAATTCATAATACATTTTTTGGGACATGGCGTAGTTCCGTTTTAGTTTAATATGTAGTTCAGTTAGGAGTTCTTCCCTAGCCTGGGACAGTTCTGTCAGGACCTTAGTTGCGAGGGAGGCTTTATGTGACTTTTCAAGGTCACGGATTTTAGAGGTCAGCAGTTTGATGCGTTCTTTTCTTAATCTGTTGCGTTTTGCAGCTAAAGAAATGAGGGTGCCACGTATGACGCATTTGTGGGCGGCCCATATCGAATCTGGAGAGGATTCATCAGTCGTGTTGTCTCGGAAGTATTGTTGGAGGCTTTCAGATATGGCGCGCACGTTCTCTGTGTCTGTCAGAAGGGAGTTATCTAACCTCCAAATGGGCGATTTGGGGCGATCAGGGGGTAATGATAGAGTTAGGGAGATCGGGTTATGGTCTGATAGCACCATTGGGTCTATAGTAGCTTTGGAAACATGGGAGAGATCATTTTGGGAGATAAATATGTAGTCGAGTCTTGAGTACCGGTTGTGTGGTGCGGAGTAAAAGGTAAAGTCTTTTTCAGTAGGGTGTAGTGTGCGCCAGGAGTCATGTAATAATAGATCATGGAATTGTGTTTTTATTGATTTCAGGGCTCTATAGGGCAATGTGGAGTGGCCGTTTGAAGTGTCTAGAGTTGGGTTCAGTGCGACGTTGAAATCACCACCTACTATGAGAGTGCCTGAGTAGAAAGCAGTAAGTTGTTGAAGGGTAGTGCGGAAAAAAGTAACCTGATGTTTGTTAGGAGCGTAAATGTTAGCAATGGTTACGGGTCTGTCCTGGAGTTTACCTTTCAGAAAAATAAATCTACCGTCAGTATCTTTTTGGATGTCAGTAACATGAAGTGGACAATGTCTTGAGATGAGGATGGAAACTCCTTTGGACTTGGCAGATGCATTAGGGGCATGGAAGGCTGTGGGGAAGTGTGTGTTGTGAAGTCTCGGGACGTTATCAGACCTAAAATGTGTCTCCTGAAGTAGGGCAACGTGTATCTTCGCTTTTAATAGAGAGGAGAGTAGTAGTGATCTTTTTTCAGGAGTATTTAGGCCTTGTACATTAATAGAACATATCTTAATATGGGGGAAAGGAGGCGTATCATTTTGAGGCGTGGGAGGGTTATCCATTTGTGCCAAACACCTAAGAACTCTCTGCGTATGACAGAGAGAGGGAAGGAAGAAGGGTGACAGAAGAAAAAAAAAAAAAAAAAAAGGGGGTGGGGGAGGGGGTTATGCACAAGGTTTGTACGAGTAGCAGTAGGTATGAGTCAGTAATTGTTGGAACTAATGAAGGTGGGTAGGGTGAATACCCTAAAATGACCGAAGAGACGGGGGGGAATATCCCTAACCGTCTCAAAAGTGGAGGGATCGGTATGTACAGAGTGGAGACAACGGCCACTCTCCAAAGGGAGCAGTGGCATGCGAGACCACTACTGTGTGGGGGTTAGCGAAAGCTCTGACAAGAGGAGATGTAAGGTGGAGTATGTCAAAATAATAGCCTGCTGCTTCACGAATAAGACAGATGTATATATGAAGGAGGCAAACAAGTAGAAACTAAGGGGAGCTGCGGTGTAAAATATGTGTGAAGGTCTATCAACCTGGGCGGTCCGTGTAACAAATGTCGGGTTAGGAATGGGTCCACGCACCATATGAACACATAGTGAGTGTAAAGATTGTGTTGGGAGGGTCATCAGGGGCAGGTAGGATGGTTAACTAAAAGTAACAGTATCTACAGTAGGCGAGCAAATAAGCAGTGTGGCCTAAGTTTCATCACGAATAGCATAGCGTGAGTTTAGGTCACCATCTTATAGATAAGTTGTGCAGTGTTTGTTAAGGAATGGTCGGGGTTAAACAATATAGGCCTACAGGTAATTCTATGAACGTGACTATATTCGTAGAAGGCCAAACAGATGAACAAAGTACGTTACTGGGCCATAGAGGTAAGGCGGGCACTATAGTGGTGCCAAATAAACAGAGGCTGCTGACCGTGGGAAAGATAAATCCGACCTTGTGGGTGGAATTCCGAGGTCTTCGGCGGTGTTAGAAGATGGTGAGGCCGAAGCTGCACTGGTCCCGGTATGTATGGTGGGAGCGGTTGCCATCGCAGAGCGGGATATATCGAGTAATGCACCTGTGGAGGACAATGGAGAGGGGGAACAGATAGCATAGAAGTAAACAAAGTGAGCATATATTTACCGGTGTATATGGCATAAAAGCTGTCTGACATAATAGAAGCAAGGGTCTATGTCTCTGAGGAGAAGAGGCCGGGAGCAGCGTTTGCGTCGTCTGTCGGGGTGATGACGTAGGCTGTGTAGATCCTGTGCTTGCGTGCGCTGTGAGGCGGGAAATCCACCGCTGGGTATTGTGGGGCTTGTAGTTTACAGCGGAAGCGGAGTTTGCAGAGTATTCGCATATAGAGTCTGATGGAGAGCAAGAGGGAGGCTAGTAGTAAAGTCGTGTAGAAAAAAGTAGAGGTCCAATAATCATCGGCAGCCTACGGCAATTACGGAGGCAGAGAGGGCCCACAGCACTATAGCATTACAGTTTGCATTCGGAAGGTGAAAAAAAAAAAATAATAAAGAGAGAGAGCGAGAAAAATAAAAATAAAAATAAAGAATGCCTGTACTTTAGGTGAGGGATGGGACGGTATTCTTCGGTGGATCTCCAGGTATAGTGAAAAAGTAATCAGATGCGATATGTACGAGGGTCTGCATAGATGGAGTATAGAAAGTGGAGGCATACATACCGGGATAACGACTGCCAGTCAGTTCGCGACGGGGCATTGACATGTTGAATCACCAGAGGTATGGGTGTAAGCAAGATAGCGATGAGGGCATGTAAGACCGCTTTCATGTGGCAAATCCGTGCAACAGGAACATAGTGCGGTGGCCCGTCTGGGCGAGGATTTCAGTAATCTCTCCTCGCTCGTCGTGGAGCGGGAGAGCGGGGGGGACTGCGGTGCCGTTGGGATCCTCTGCGTGGAGTGTGGCCATCTGTAGTGGCATGGGATCCATTCCGGTGAACGTCGGGGGATTGTGCATCCATCGGTTCTGTAGAAGGTGATTCGCGGTACATAGCCGAGCGACGGAATTCAGCGAACCAGTCTGGTACCTCTGTCATCGGGATATTTAGAGTGTGGCAGAACCTGGGTAGATCCTCTGGCACTTTTAAAAGAGCGGTGCGGCCGTGAGAGGAAGCCGAGAGGCAGAAGGGGAACTTCCACTTATAAACGATACCCTTAGATCGCAAGGTATCTAATAGTGGACGTAGGTGACGGCGGTGTTGCAGGGTGATGCTCGATAGATCCTGGTATATCTGGATCGCGTTACCGTCTAGCTGGATCTGAGGACGCCCTCTTGCCTGTTTGAGGATTTCTTCTTTTAGTCTAAAGTCCACGATGCAGCAGATGATGTCTCGGGGGGGATCCGTATCCTTGCCTTTAGGTCTCAGGGCTCTGTGAATTCTCTCCATATCTATCGGAGTGGATAGAGGTCTGTGGAGCAGGTCATTGAAGAGGCTAGTGACTGCGGGGATAATCCTGTCACCTTCCACAGATTCTGGAAGACCTCTGACCCTCAAATTATGGCGTCTTCCTCTGTTGTCGAGGTCTTCCAGGTGTCTAGCCATGTCCCGAAGTTGCAGGGTGTGAGTATCTACGTGGTGGGTGGTTTTTTTCAGTTGAGCGCCTTGTTGGTGCATAGTAGGGATGAGCCGAACACCCCCCCGTTCGGCTCGCACCAGAACCCGCGAACGGACCTAAAGTCCGTGCGAGCTTTAGAACCCTATTAGTTATAATGGATGCGAACGTTCGAAATTAAAAGTGCTCATTTTAAAGGCTAATATGCATGTTAATGTCATAAAAAGTGTTTGGGGACCTGGGTCCTGCCCCAGGGGACATGTATCAATGCAAACATTTTTTTTAAAAACGGCCGTTTTTTCAGGAGCAGTGATTTTAATAATGCTTAAATTGAAACAATAAAAGTGTAATATTCCTTTAAATTTCGTACCTGGGGGGTGTCTATAGTATGCCTGTAAAGGGGCGCATGTTTCCCGTGTTTAGAACTGTCTCTGCGCAAAGTGTCATTTTTGAAAGTAAAAAAGCTATTTAAAATCACTCGCGGCTAATGTTAATTCACGGCTCCCGTAACACAGAGAACAGTGATTCATTGAAACTCATTCATAAAAAAAAGTCATTGATAAAAAAAAAAAAAAAAATGAAAAAAAAAAAAAGCGTAGGGGTCCCCCCAAATTCAATAACCAGGCCCTTCAGGTCTGGGATGGATATTAAGGGGGATCCCAGCCAAAAAAAAAAAAAAAAATGGCGTAGGGTCCCCCTCAAAATCCATACCAGACCCTTGAGGTCTGGTATGGATTTTAAGGGGAACCCTAGCCAAAAAAAATGGCGTGGGGTCCCCCTCAAAATCCATACAGACCCTTATCCGAGCACGCAACCTGGCAGGCCGCAGGAAAAGAGGGGGGGACGAGAGCGGCCCCCCCTCTCGCCTGAACCGTACCAGGCCACATGCCCTCAACATTGGGAGGATGCTTTGGGGGTCTAAGACCCCTAAAGCACCTTGTCCCCATGTTGATTAGGACAAGGGCCTCTTCCCCACAACCCTGGCCGGTGGTTGTGGGGGTCTGCGGGCGGGGGGCTTATCGGAATCTGGAAGCCCCCTTTAACAAGGGGACCCCCAGATCCCGGCCCCCCCCCTGTGTGAAATGGTAAGGGGGTACAAAAGTACCCCTACCATTTCACCAAAAAAGTGGCAAAAATGGTAAAAAAGACAGGAGACAGTCTTTGACAATTCCTTTATTAAAATCTTCTTTCTTCTTTCTTCATCCTTCGGATTCTTCATCTTCTCCTTCCTTCATCTTCTTCCATCTTCTTCTTCCATTTTCTTCTTCCTCCGATCCGCTTCTTCTTGCGCTGGTCTTCTCGTCCTTCTCGTCCGGCATCTTCTTCCGTCGGCGTCGGTGTCTCTGTCTCTTCTTGGGCCGCTCCGCGCAATGGGAGGCTCCCGCTGTGTGAGGCTCCGCTCCATCTGACAGGTCTTTTAAAACGGAGGGCACCTGGTGACCCCGCCCCCCTCTGACGTCCTGGGGAAAGCCATCATGGAATTACCCATGACGTCCCTGTGCGTCAGAGGGGGCGGGGTCACCAGGTGCCCTCCATTATAAAAGACCTGTCAGACGGAGCGGAGCCTCACACAGCGGGAGCCTCCCATTGCGCGGAGCGGCCCAAGAAGAGACAGAGACACCGACGCCGACGCCGACGGAAGAAGATGCCGGACGAGAAGGACGAGAAGACCAGCGCAAGAAGAAGCGGATCGGAGGAAGAAGAAAATGGAAGAAGAAGATGGAAGAAGATGACGGAAGGAGAAGATGAAGAATCCGAAGGATGAAGAAAGAAGAAAGAAGATTTTAATAAAGGAATTGTCAAAGACTGTCTCCTGTCTTTTTTACCATTTTTGCCACTTTTTTGGTGAAATGGTAGGGGTACTTTTGTACCCCCTTACCATTTCACACAGGGGGGGGGCCGGGATCTGGGGGTCCCCTTGTTAAAGGGGGCTTCCAGATTCCGATAAGCCCCCCGCCCGCAGACCCCCACAACCACCGGCCAGGGTTGTGGGGAAGAGGCCCTTGTCCTAATCAACATGGGGACAAGGTGCTTTAGGGGTCTTAGACCCCCAAAGCATCCTCCCAATGTTGAGGGCATGTGGCCTGGTACGGTTCAGGCGAGAGGGGGGCCGCTCTCGTCCCCCCCTCTTTTCCTGCGGCCTGCCAGGTTGCGTGCTCGGATAAGGGTCTGGTATGGATTTTGAGGGGGACCCCACGCCATTTTTTTTGGCTAGGGTTCCCCTTAAAATCCATACCAGACCTCAAGGGTCTGGTATGGATTTTGAGGGGGACCCTACGCCATTTTTTTTTTTTTTTTTTTGGCTGGGATCCCCCTTAATATCCATCCCAGACCTGAAGGGCCTGGTTATTGAATTTGGGGGGACCCCTACGCTTTTTTTTTTGTTTTTTATTAATGAATGACAGCTCTCTGTGTTACAGGAGCCATCAATTCATTAGCCGCGAGTGATTTAAATAGCTTTCTTCCTGCAAAAATGACACTTTTTTGCAGGGAAAGTTCTAAGCACAGGAAACCTGCCCTCCTTCACAGGCTACCTATAGACACCCCCCAGATGTGATACTGCAATGCTGTTCTAACAGCATGCACACACATATCCCCAGAAATAAAGCACATATTGTTGTCAGCAGTCAGCAGCACACTGACACGCTGACACTGTGAGTGAAACATAATATGCGAGGCCGCCGCCGCGGCGGCCTCTTATACCGTGGGGCGTGTATTAAAGCCCCTGAGCTATAATTGGCTACAGGCATCCTGCCTGTAGCCAATTATGGCTCTCCTCGCTGCCGGCGCTGTGATTGGCCAAGCATGCGGGGTCACAGTGCATGCTTGGCCAATCATCAGCCAGCATTGCACTGCGCGGGCCGCAATGCATTGCGGGGCCGCTCGCATCACACGAATTTGATGCGAGCGGCCCCAATAGTTCTGGGCTCGCCGAGCGAGCGAACACCCGGTGCTCGATTCGAACATGGGTTCGAATCGAACACCGGGCTCATCCTTAGTGCATAGTATCCTCAACCGCCATTACCCTGTCAGTGACCGCTCTTAGGTCAAGGCGTAATTCTGAGATGGCCGCTGACAGAGTATCCTTAATGTCCGCTGCAATGGTACGGAGATCATTGATGTTGAGCTGTGGTTGGGGGTGTGGTGTCGGGTGGTCTGTATTCCCACCGGTTGTTGAGGCGGCCGGGGTTGGCAGAAGCGGTATTCCGTTTAGTGAGGGGTTCTGTGTCTGGGAGCTCGTGAGGTGATTGCCCGCCATGTTTCCCCTGTCGGGCCTAAACATAGCCGGGATGTTGCCTTGTTGGGATCCGGAGTGGCCCCTCGGGGAGCGGGATCGAGAGGCTGAAGAGGTTCTCGATGCAGTCCCCATGTGGTAGCAGGTGTGGGATGGCAAAAAACCTCCGATAGGCAGTTATCTTGTCGTGAGGCAGCGGGAGCTCTGAGATTAAGCGTCCATCTTCTTGCCGAGTTAGGCCACGCCCCCGACAAACATCAATAATGTGTGTGAAGTGGTTAGATGTCTGACACAAACCAATCCCATAAAAAATAAACTAGCATCAAATAATATGTGTGATAAATTATTACATAAGTGACATGATTGAATAATAACCATAAAATTATTTCATAGATACCAAAATTGAATAAGTGATAAACCACAACCTAAATGTGGTAAGAAAATATATAAATAAAAATGAATGTGAGTAAGTCCAGTTATTGTCCCAAAAAACCAAGACCCAAAATAAATGTACATATGAGCTCCTTCTTGGAATAGACTCACCGGGCTAGCAGACAGACAGAGCAGCAAAGCAGAGGGCAGATATGCAGACAAACTGTGGTTCGGCAAGTAGGCACAAAAGCAGAGCTGAATAAACAAGCCAGTGGGATGAGAGGATCCAGGGAGCGATGCATGCACACAAGGCACAGTGATGTTCTTGGAGATATTGTACCGATAATAGAAGAGAGCAAATTTTAAAGTGTTGTAGAAGGATTTTTAAAATGCGCGCTCTGCGCTACTTACAGGATGCATAAAGTAAGGCAAACTTCTCAGATACTTCCGCGGTTGCAGCTGGTTTAGCGTGCGCTCCACGGGAACAGGAAGTGGCGTCAGTGGTTAGATCCTTGGCCGGAAATTACGTCGACGCGTTTCGCCCCTCCTCCAGGGCGTCATCAAAAGATGGTCTTTTGATGACGCCCTGGAGGAGGGGCGAAACGCGTCGACGTAATTTCCGGCCAAGGATCTAACCACTGACGCCACTTCCTGTTCCCGTGGAGCGCACGCTAAACCAGCTGCAACCGCGGAAGTATCTGAGAAGTTTGCCTTACTTTATGCATCCTGTAAGTAGCGCAGAGCGCGCATTTTAAAAATCCTTCTACAACACTTTAAAATTTGCTCTCTTCTATTATCGGTACAATATCTCCAAGAACATCACTGTGCTTTGTGTGCATCTATCGCTCCCTGGATCCTCTCATCCCACTGGCTTGTTTATTCAGCTCTGCTTTTGTGCCTACTTGCCGAACCACAGTTTGTCTGCATATCTGCCCTCTGCTTTGCTGCTCTGTCTGTCTGCTAGCCCGGTGAGTCTATTCCAAGAAGGAGCTCATATGTACATTTATTTTGGGTCTTGGTTTTTTGGGACAATAACTGGACTTACTCACATTCATTTTTATTTATATATTTTCTTACCACATTTAGGTTGTGGTTTATCACTTATTCAATTTTGGTATCTATGAAATAATTTTATGGTTATTATTCAATCATGTCACTTATGTAATAATTTATCACACATATTATTTGATGCTAGTTTATTTTTTATGGGATTGGTTTGTGTCAGACATGTAACCACTTCACACACATTATTGATGTTTGTCAATTTTTGTGGGATCATTTATTATTTTGTCACAATTTTTGTTTGCCAGCGCTGTTTTATTGGTTTGAGCATTTTCTGAAGGTTATAGCACTTTCTTATCAGCAGCTGCACATTTTTTGTGTTTTCTTTTTCTCGTTCAATATTGCACACGTCTATTCCAGCGCCGTTTCTTTGTTTATATATTCTGATGAAAGTACAGTATGTAAACAAATATGTAAGAAAAAAAAGAATAAAATGTCTTAAACTTGAATAAAAAAATATTCTTTTTTTTTTTTTCACTAGTCACCAGTCAGTATCCCTGAGAACCGCCACACCAATTTTGTGACAAAAACTAACAAAATATTTGCCATAATTCCTAGTGTAGCTACCTTATCCAAAACAGGTGTGTCTACCTAAATTTGGTGGTGCTAAGCTGTAGTCAGGATAGCTAAATTGACACTTAAGCTTTCTTAGGTTTCTCTTAGAGACTCTGGTTACAGTTAGCTTTTTTCTGCTGTCAGTAGGTGTTACAGGTACCTCTGGCGCTAGTATGAGAAGTTGCATTAATCAGAGCTGGGAATATTTATCTCTCCCTGCACCTGGCTGTTGCAGGCTGGGAGAGGGCACAGGTATACATGTTTAGGGAGTGTACTTGGATTTGTTTTGCTGTTGAATCCTCTTAGGCCTATTGAATGAGAGGGTGGTTGTGTGGCTGAGCAAAGGCCTGGGTTTGAAAATTAGCTTGTGTAAACTAGGGATTGAGGAGACATGGAGGCACTCCAGATGTCTTGAGAGACGGAGAAGCTTTGGGCAGAAGCTTGGATCTCACTGGACTAGGTTATCTCCCCCCAGCAGAACTAAAAAGTGTTTTACAGTTAGGAAAACTATGTGAAGACTGTAAGCACTTTTACTCCATTATTGCTGAAGAGTACATTCTGAGGCTAAATGCTGGTCCACCCTGTTCCTGGAAGGAACACCAGCCTTTGGGGGTAAGGGGGGTGCTATACTACAAAGCTTAGATGGGAACCTTTATTTGAAAACAAACTTACTGTTGTACAACATTTACATAAGTGACAGGTTGTACTGTGGCCGGCACTGACTACTGAGGGGATTTTATTTCCTGGATTCCTGCTCTTTTGTATGAAGGAAGTGGAATTACAACTGTAGAATTGGATAAGGTAAATAGCCAGGTTTGAGGATCCTCTAAGCTTTGTGGAGGCCCCTAGGATTAAAATCTAGCAGGAGCAATTTAATAAGGTGTTGTAAAGACGGTTTCTGTTTCCCCAAGGTTATACTTACTAGAAGCCCTCTAAATGTAGAGTTGTTCCTTTTTTATTGATCTTCAATATCTTCAAATTTGGAAAATTGTGGAAATTGTCAGGATCCATCAGTTTGTTACGTTTTGCATAAAATTACCCTATCTTAGTTTCAATGGGGCCAAGCCTACTGTCCAACCATTTGGAGTTGAATTATAATTAAACAGAATGGATATCTGCAAATTGAGTGGAGGATTTCTTTAAGCACAGGTAAATCATTAACTGAATTAAGACTATCACCATTTAAATGTTATGCTGGGGTTCTCACATTTCCAATTGCTATGATTTTCAGCATTGTATAGGGATGGGCCCGATGCTCGATGCGAACCCACGTTCGCATCGAGCACCGGGCGTTCGCTCGATCGGCGAGCCCAGAACTATTTGGGCCGTTCGCATCACATTCGTGTGATGCGAGCGGCCCCGCAATGCATTGCGGCCGGCGCGGCCAGCGCAGTGCATTGCTGGCTGATGATTGGCCAAGCATGCACTGTGACCCCGCATGCTTGGCCAATCACAGCGCCGGAAACTCAGAGAGCTATAATTGGCTACAGGCAGGACGCCTGTAGCCAATTAAAGCTCAGGGGCTTTAGTACACGCCCCACCATTTAAAAGGCCGCCACGCCGTCGGCGCCGGTCACATGAGTTCCGGCTTTAGGAGAGATCAGGCTGATTCTGTGTCTTTGCTAGATTCATTCATATAGAAAGATTTGCTCTACTTTGCTAAACCATTGGCTATTTATTTGCTAAACCATTGCTACCTGTCATTGATCGTCCGTTGCTGCTGGTTAGTGTGTTATTAGCTGCTGCTTGGGATTAGTCTGGTGCGTGTTTTACTGTTAGTACAGTATTTCAGTAGTACCAACCGCAGTGCTGTTAGCACAGCATTGCACCCCAAAAGCACCCATAGGACTTCTAGTGTGTTAGTGGCAGCAAACAGAGCTCCTATATATTCTTCCCAGAAGCACCCATAGGACTTCAATTGTGTGTTAGTGGCATCACACAGAGCTCCCATATTTTCTTCCCAGAAGCACCCATAGGACTTCTAGTGTGTTAGTGGCATCACACAGAGCTCCCATATTTTCTTCCCAGAAGCACCCATAGGACTTCTAGTGTGTTAGTGGCATCACACAGAGCTCCCATATTTTCTTCCCAGAAGCACCCACAGGACTTCTAGTGTGTTAGTGGCATCACACAGAGCTCCCATATTTTCTTCCCAGAAGCACCCACAGGACTTCTAGTGTGTTAGTGGCATCACACAGAGCTCCCATATTTTCTTCGCAGAAGCACCCATAGGACTTCTAGTGTGTTAGTGGCATCACACAGAGCTCCCATATTTTCTTCCCAGAAGCACCCATAGGACTTCTAGTGTGTTAGTGGCATCACACAGAGCTCCCATATTTTCTTCCCAGAAGCACCCATAGGACTTCTAGTGTGTTAGTGGCATCACACAGAGCTCCTATATTTTCTTCTCAGCAGCACCCACAGGACTTCTAGTGTGTTAGTGGCATCACACAGAGCTCCCATATTTTCTTCCCAGAAGCACCCATAGGACTTCTAGTGTGTTAGTGGCATCACACAGAGCTCCTATATTTTCTTCTCAGCAGCACCCACAGGACTTCTAGTGTGTTAGTGGCATCACACATAGCTCCCATATTTTCTTCCCAGAAGCACCCATAGGACTTCTAGTGTGTTAGTGGCATCACACAGAGCTCCCATATTTTCTTCCCAGAAGCACCCATAGGACTTCTAGTGTGTTAGTGGCATCACACAGAGCTCCCATATTTTCTTCCCAGAAGCACCCATAGGACTTCTAGTGTGTTAGTGGCATCACACAAAGCTCCCATATTTTCTTCCCAGAAGCACCCACAGGACTTCTAGTGTGTTAGTGGCATCACACAGAGCTCCCATATTTTCTTCCCAGAAGCACCCATAGGACTTCTAGTGTGTTAGTGGCATCACACAGAGCTCCTATATTTTCTTCTCAGCAGCACCCACAGGACTTCTAGTGTGTTAGTGGCATCACACAGAGCTCCCATATTTTCTTCCCAGAAGCACCCATAGGACTTCTAGTGTGTTAGTGGCATCACACAGCGCTCCCATATTTTCTTCCCAGAAGCACCCATAGGACTTCTAGTGTGTTAGTGGCATCACACAGAGCTCCCATATTTTCTTCCCAGAAGCACCCACAGTACTTCTAGTGTGTTAGTGGCATCACACAGAGCTCCCATATTTTCTTCCCAGAAGCACCCACAGTACTTCTAGTGTGTTAGTGGCATCACACAGAGCTCCCATATTTTCTTCCCAGAAGCACCCATAGGACTTCTAGTGTGTTAGTGGCATCACACAGAGCTCCTATATTTTCTTCTCAGCAGCACCCACAGGACTTCTAGTGTGTTAGTGGCATCACACAGAGCTCCCATATTTTCTTCCCAGAAGCACCCATAGGACTTCTAGTGTGTTAGTGGCATCACACAGAGCTCCTATATTTTCTTCTCAGCAGCACCCACAGGACTTCTAGTGTGTTAGTGGCATCACACAGAGCTCCCATATTTTCTTCCCAGAAGCACCCATAGGACTTCTAGTGTGTTAGTGGCATCACACAGAGCTCCCATATTTTCTTCTCAGCAGCACCCACAGGACTTCTAGTGTGTTAGTGGCATCACACAGAGCTCCCATATTTTCTTCCCAGAAGCACCCATAGGACTTCAATTGTGTGTTAGTGGCATCACACAGAGCTCCTATATTTTCTTCCCAGAAGCACCCATAGGACTTCTAGTGTGTTAGTGGCATCACACAGAGCTCCTATATTTTCTTCGCAGAAGCACCCATAGGACTTCTAGTGTGTTAGTGGCATCACACAGAGCTTCCATATTTTCTTCCCAGAAGCACCCATAGGACTTCAATTGTGTGTTAGTGGCATCACACAGAGCTCCTATATTTTCTTCGCAGAAGCACCCATAGGACTTCTAGTGTGTTAGTGGCATCACACAGAGCTCCTATATTTTCTTCTCAGCAGCACCCACAGGACTTCTAGTGTGTTAGTGGCATCACACAGAGCTCCTATATTTTATTCTCAGCAGCACCCACAGGACTTCTAGTGTGTTAGTGGCATCACACAGAGCTCCTATATTTTCTTCGCAGAAGCACCCATAGGACTTCTAGTGTGTTAGTGGCATCACACAGAGCTCCTATATTTTCTTGTCAGCAGCAAACATAGTACCTATAGTGTGTTAGTGTCAGCACCCATAGGACCTACAGTGTGTTGTGAGCACACATAGGAGCTCTATTTTTTATACTATATACACTACCGACTACAATTCCTGGAAGACCGCCAAGGGGAGGCAGAGCGTGCAGAGGCAAGAACACAGGGCAGGCAGGCTCTGTTTCTAGAGACAACAGTTCTGGCCGTGGCCGTGGTCGTGCATCGTCATCAGCACGTGGCCATGGGACACGCTCGTCTTTGTTTTCGGCAGCTGGACATGTGGAGCCGCATCATGCTGAAGGCTTGGTAGAATGGATGACCAAGCCCTCCTCATCCTCCTCATCCTCTCTCACCCAGGCTCAGGGTACTGGCAGAGCAGCTGCCAACGCGTACTCAATGGCATCATCAGCCACCCCTTCCCTAGACCCACCATGTCCTCCTGAGGAGTCCCCCGAACTCTTTGAGCACAGTGTTGGGTACATGCTCCAAGAGGATGCCCAAAGATTCGAAGGATCGGATGATGATACCCAGCTTGAGGAAGTCAGTAGTGTGCGCGCAGAGAGAGGGGATGCTGAAGGACAGCAATCTGGCAGTACTGTTCCACCAGCTGCAGCTTACTGCCAGGTTTGCTTTAGTGGTGAAGAGGGAGGGGATGATGAGGTCACTGACTCCACGTGGGTGCCTCAAGGGAGAGAGGATGAGGAGGAGGACGAGGAGGAGTACGAGGAGGAGGAGGATGCGGCGTCACATGTCCAACGAGGCAGGATGCCCCCTGGAAGCCAGCTAGAGGCCAGCACAGCATCTGTACCACACCGCAGAGCTCCGCCTGTGCAGGGCGCTGCCTATGCACGTTATCAGAAAAGTTCTTTGGTGTGGGCCTTTTTTGAGACGAGTGCATCAGATCGCACCACTGCTATTTGCAATATTTGTCTAAAGCGTATCTCGCGTGGCCAAAACATCAGCCGCTTGGGCACCACAAGCATGAGCTGCCATGCAGCTCGTTGGCAAGCACACATAAAAGACCCACACCAAAGAACAAAGCGGACCTCTCCTTGCTCCTCATCAGCTGGGATCTCCATCCCCACTACATCTTCAGTCCTCTCTGAAAGCTGCTCTGAGAGGACTGAAGGTGTAGAATTAGGTGTGTCACAACCAAGTACTTGCAGTACACTGACGTCCGATTGTAGCAGGCAAATTTCCCTGCCCCAGCTGCTGGACCGTCGAAAGAAGTACACTCCCAGCCATCCACATGCCCAGCGGTTGAATGCTAGCTTGGCTAAATTGCTAGCACTTCAACTGCTGCCTTTTCTGTTGGTAGACACGTCCCCCTTCCGTGAGTTTGTTCAATGTGCGGTTCCTCAGTGGCAGGTTCCCAAACGCCACTTTTTCTCACGGAAGGCGATTCCGTCTCTCTACCGGCGTGTGGAAGGCAATGTCCATGCCTCGCTGGACAGGGCGGTCAGCGGTAAGGTGCATATTACCGCTGACTCATGGTCCAGCAGGCATGGACAGGGACGTTACCTTTCTTTCACGGCCCATTGGGTCACTCTATTGGCAGCTTGGAGGGATGCAGGACAAGGTGCAGTAGTGTTGGAGGTTGTTCCGCCACCACGCCTCCAAAATGCTACTACTGCTACTGGTTGTGACACACCTCTCTCCTCCACCCCCTCCTCTTCTTCTTCCTCCAGTGCTCTGTCCTCGGAACCAGCGGTGCTCCGTAGGCGTACAAGGGGCTACGCAAGTACGCAGGCAAAAAGATGCCATGCCGTGCTTGCGCTGGTGTGTTTGGGGGACAGGAGCCACACGGGGCCAGAGGTTCTGGCAGCTCTGCAGGGGCAGGCCGAGAGGTGGTTGACGCCATGCCAGCTTAAGCCAGGAATGGTCGTTTCTGACAATGGCACCAACCTCCTCTCCGCCCTGCGACAGGGGCAGCTCACCCATATGCCCTGTATGGCTCACGTCCTCAACCTGGTGGTGCAGCGGTTCTTGGGCAGGTTCCCAGGCTTACAGGATGTCCTGAGGCAGGCCAGGAAAGTCTGTGTGCATTTCCGCCGATCTTATAATGCCAGTGCTCGGCTGACTGAGCTGCAAAAGGAGCTGAACCTGCCCAAGAACCGCCTAATATGTGACATGCCCACCAGGTGGAACTCAACGTTGGCCATGCTGCAGCGACTGCACACGCAGCAGAGGGCCATCAATGAGTACCTTTGCGACTACGGCACCAGGACAGGGTCAGGGGAGCTTGGCTTTTTTTCCCACGTCAGTGGAGCATGATCAGGGATGCATGCACTGTCCTCTCACCATTTGAGGAGGCCACGAGGATGGTGAGCAGTGACAGTGCATGCATCAGTGACACTGTACCTCTTGTCCACCTGTTGGAGCATACGCTGCGTGGGATAATGGACAGGGCACTTGAGGCAGAACAGAGGCAGGAAGAGGAGGACTTCCTTGCCTCTCATGGCCCCCTTTATCCGGAAAGTGTTCCTTCTGTCCCACCCATCACACAGGAAGAGGATGAGGAGGAGGAGGAGGATTGTGTGAGCATGGGAGGTGGAGCCTGGCACTCAGCATCAGCAGCAGCAGTCTTTTAGGGATGATGTACAGTCCCAACAAACCAGTGGACTTGTACGTGGCTGGGAGGAGGTGGCTGGCGATCATGTCATCCTCAGTGACCCAGAAGACTCCGGACTGAATGCCTCAGCTAACCTACGCTGCATGGCCTCCCTGATCCTGCAAAGCCTGCGGAAGGATCCTCGTGTTCTTCGGATCAAGGAGAGGGACCATTACTGGCTGGCCACTCTCCTTGATCCACGGTACAAGGGTAAGGTTGCGGACCTTATCTTGCCGTCGCAGAGGGAGCAGAGGATGAGACATCTCAGGGAGGCCTTGCAGAAAGGTCTGTGCAACGCGTTCCCAGAAACTGGGAGGTTACAAACTCCTGGTCCTGGACGACGAGTTGCTGAGGCTTCGGTCAGTAGCAGAAGGAGTGGTGGGGAAGGTGGACGTCTGACCGATGCGTTCAAACAATTTTTTAGTCCGCAGCCCCAAGGTATGATCGGTTCCAGCAACCATCGCCAGCGTCTGATATACATGGTGCAGGAATACCTTGGGGCAAGGTCAGACTTGGACACCTTTCCCACCGAAAATCCTCTGGCTTACTGGGTCCTGAGGATGAATCACTGGCCAGAGCTTGCACAGTATGCAATTGAGCTACTGGCCTGTCCTGCCTCCAGCGTTCTTTCCGAACGCACATTCAGTGCTGCTGGAGGATTTGTCACCGATCATAGGGTGCGCCTGTCCACAATTTTTCAGCCCCTGTTGGGGCGTGTAATTACAATTTTTAGGCAATGCTTTGCAACAGGTCTCATTGCTGTGCTAAGAGTACAGTATCTGTGAGGGGTTGCAGTGTTGTGGCACCAGCACCAATGCCTAAGGCACAATTTTTCAGCCCCTGTTTAACAGGGGCGTGTAATTACAATTTTTAAAAAAAAATGCTTCGCAACAGGTGTGACTGCTGTGCTCCAAGTACAGTATCTGTGAGGGGTTGCAGTGTTGTGGCACCAGTGCCTAAGGCACAATTTTTCAGCCCCTGTTGGGGCGTGTAATTACAATTTTTAGGCAATGCTTTGCAACAGGTCTCATTGCTGTGCTAAGAGTACAGTGTCTGTGAGGGGTTGCAGTGTTGTGGCACCAGCACCAATGCCTAAGGCACAATTTTTCAGCCCCTGTTTAACAGGGGCGTGTAATTACAATTTTTTAAAAAGATGCTTCGCAACACGTGTGACTGCTGTGCTCCAAGTACAGTATCTGTGAGGGGTTGCAGTGTTGTGGCACCAGCACCAGTGCCTAAGGCACAATTTTTCAGCCCCTGTTGGGGCGTGTAATTACAATTTTTAGGCAATGCTTTGCAACAGGTCTCATTGCTGTGCTAAGAGGACAGTATCTGTGAGGGGTTGCAGTGTTGTGGCACCAGCACCAATGTCTAAGGCACAATTTTTCAGCCCCTGTTTAACAGGGGCGTGTAATTACAAATCTTGATCTAATAGTTCAGAGCAGGGCCCATTCCTGCGCCCACCAAGAGTAACTATGAGGGCCTACAGTCTTGTGGCAACACCGTCCACCACCACCACCAAAGGCCCAATTTTTCTGCCCTGTTCAACAGGTTCATGCAATTACAAATCTTGATCTAATAACTCACAGCAGGGCCCATTCCTGCGCCCACCAAGAGTAACTGTGAGGGCTTACAGTCTTGTGGCAACACCGTCCACCACCACCACCACCACCACCACCACCAAAGGCCCAATTTTTCTGCCCGGTTCAACAGGTGCATGCAAGTACAAATCTTGATCTATTAACTCACAGCAGGGCCCATTCCTGTGCCCACCAGTCTTGTGGCTACACCAACATCTAATGAGGCAAATTTCTGCAGAGTATATACGGCAGGCCCCTACTTTCAAACATCCAACTTACAAACGGAAAGAGAAAACAGGAAGTGAGAGGAAATCTACCCCTAGGAAGGGAAATTCTATCATGTTAGATTTAATTTGGGAAAAAGGTATCTCCTCTCTACTGATGCTTTATCACCAATCCTTGTTTCAATTAAAACCCCACTTTTCCAAAAACATTTGTCATTGGGACGGAAAGTGAGGTGACATGTTCTGAACAGATGTGCAAAGACAGCAAATGTTACAGGGGTGATAACCCCTCCCTATGTTCTCCAAAAAGCTTAAAAATATATTTTTTTGGGATGGAGCTACACTTCATAATGTACCTGTTCAGATTCTACTTAAGAACAAACCTACAGTCCGTGTCTTGTTTGCACCACCTATATACTGCTGTTCAGAATATATAGGGTTGTAGGTATAGGGTTTTATTTTGGGTGCGGGGTCCCCCTTAATATCCATACAAGACCCAAAGGGGCTGGGGTGGGGGGGGGGGGGGTGATGGGGTAGCCATGCCATTTTTCTCAAGGATTTTCAGCCATATGGCGGCCAGGACAAGACATGACATTAAAGCCGCAAGTGGTTTCAAATGGCTTCTTTTTTTCCTTTACAAATGTCATTTTGTGCAAGGACAGTTCTAAACACGGGAAACACATGCCACTTCACAGGCATACTTTAGACACCCCCCAGGTACCATATTTAAAGGAAAATTTCACTTATTTTTTTTCACTTTATGCATCATTAAAATGACTGCTCCCGAAAAAACGTTAGTTTTTAAAAGTTCTTTTTGCATTGATATATGTCCCCTGGGGCAGGACCCGGGTCCCCAAACCTGTTTTATGACATTAACATGCATATTGGCCGTTGTAATTAGCACTTTTGATTTCGAACGTTCGCGTCCATTATAACGTATAGGGTTCGTAAATTCGCGCAAACTTTCGGTCGGTTCGAAGGTTCTGGTGCGAACCGAACCCGGGGGTGTTCGGCTCATCCCTAGCATTGTAATCCATTTTTGGTTAAGATATAGAAGAACTTTTTTGTTGCATTTGAAAGTTATCTACATATACATAATCTCATAATTTAAATATCTATACTCATACATATATTAAAGATCTTGAGTTGATTTGACTTATAGTCATCCTAAACTATTATTACAATATATTTGTACATAATAATTGTTAATGAAATTTAATTATTATTTTTTTTCTGTACTATATAATATGTTAATTGTTTCACTGAAATTCTGAATAAAACAATGAAACAGAAAAAAAAAAAGATATAACAGAACTACAGGATAAAGCAGTTGCTGGCGAGGAATCCCTTGGTTATCTATATTGTTGTATCTGTTGATGGCCAAGCATCACATGAGAGAGGATGCAGATAAAGGAGGTGGCAGTACATCTTGAGTAGGGATGAGTGGAACTCATGTTTGACTCGAACATTGCCTGTTCGCCTGTTCACCGAACAGCGAACAATTTGGGGTGTTCGCGGCAAATTCAAAAAGCCGTGAGCACCCTGTAAAAATCTATGGGAGAAATCGAAAGTGCTAATTTTAAAAGCCTATAAGCAAGTTATTGTCATAAAAAGTGTTTGGGGACCTTGGTCCTGCCCCAGGGGACATGTATCAATGCAAAAAAAAGTTTTAAAAATGGCTGTTTTTTTCAGGAGCAGTGATTTTAATAATGTTTAAAGTTATACAATAAAAGTGTAATATTCCTTTAAATTTCGTACCTGGGGGTGTGTATAGTATGCATGTAAATGGGTGGATGTTTTTTTTCCGTGCTTAGAACTGTCCCTGCACAAAGTGTAATTTTTGCAGGAAAAAAAGCTATTTAAAATCACGGCTATAATGAATTGTCAGCTCCTGTAATACAGAGAACAGTCATTGAAAATCATTGATAAAAAAAAAAAAAAGCATGGGGTTCCCTCCAAATTCAATTACCAGGCCCTTCAGGTCTGGTATGGATATTAAGGGGAACCCCCGGTCAAATAAAAAAAAAATGATGTGGGGTTCCCTCTAAATATCCATACCAGACCCTTAGGGTCTGGCATGGATTTTAAGGGGAACTCCACGCCAAATTAAAAAAAAATGGCGTGGGGGTCCCCCTCAAAATCCATACCAGACCCTTATCCAAGCACGCAACCTGGCAGGCCGCAGGAAAAGAGGGGGGACGAGAGAGCGCCCCCTCTCCTGAACCATACTAGGCCACATGCCCTCAACATTGGGAGGATGCTTTGGGGGTCTGTGACCCCTTAAGGCACCATGTCCCCATGTTGATGAGGAGAAGGGTCTCTTCCCCACAACCCTGGCCGGTGGTAGTGGGGGTCTGCAGGCGGGGGGCTTATCAGAATCTGGAAGCCCCGTTTAACAAGGGGACCCCCAGATCCCGCCCCCACTGTTTGAAATGGTAAGGGGGTACAAAAGTACCCCTACCATTTCACAAAGAAAGTGTAAAAAATAGTTAAAAAACACACAGACGGGGGCGTGGCCTAGCACCGGGAGAAGATGGCAGCATAACTTCAGAGCTCCGCCACCCAGAGCCTCTACAGAGCCACAATCAGCGGGATAAACGCACAGACTGCGATCATAATGACCGGGAGAAGCTCGTCAGCCACCCGGTCCCTGCAGGACACCTCCACACAACTAAGCCGCAACATACCGGCGATGTTCCGCTCTCAGCACGCGGACACGCAGGCCCCATCTCAGGCCTCGGACCGGAGTTATGCCGCCGTCGCGGCCGACATCCCTGGAGCCTCCGCAGCAGCAGCAGGTACGACCAGCGCACAACCCCAGCACTCCCTGAGTCTAGCTGACCTCCACCTGGTAGCCACAGACATCAAAAACACGCTATTTGCGGCGATCTCAGACCTAAAGACCGACATTAGAGCAGTGGCATCAAGGCATGTGGAAGCAGCGGCCATTACACATGGGGCAGCCATTCAACAAGTGCAGCAGGTCGCAAGTGTGCATACTCAACATCTCATAGATATGCACAGGCACATGGAGGACCTTGATAATAGGGGGAGCAGGCGGTACCTGAGGGTGAGAGGAATCCCAGAGTCTGTAGAAGGACCCCAACTACAAGCTACCATTTGGGCGATTTTTAACACGCTGCTAGGCAGACCCCCTGACACGCCGGTAGAGATGGAGAGATGCCACAGGGCCCTGAGGCCTAGGGGTAGAGACACTGACCCCCCCAGAGACGCAGTATGCTGCCTAGTGAGTTTCACCCAAAAAGAGGAGATTCTGCGTCTTGCCCGTACGCATGATCACTTGGACCATGAGGGTGCGCGTATCCAACTATTTCAGGACCTGTCCGCAATCACCCTGCAACACAGGAGAGATCTCCGTCCCCTGCTGCAAGCCCTGCGTGACAGACGTATACCGTACAGGTGGAAATTCCCCTTCTGCCTCCAGGCCTCTGCAGGAAATCGCACTGCACACCTGAGAACCCCGGCAGACCTACAGCCATTCTGTGACACACTGGGAATCCCTGTAGTAGAGGTGCCGGATTGGTACAGTGCATTTATTCAAGCAGACCCCTGGATCCCCACTCAACCAGACGCCATGCCAAGATCGCAAAGACAGCGACAGAGGAGACGCAGACTCTCAAACGCTTCACCACCGAGGATGCGAGGTGACATGGAAACTGATGAGAGCCCACGTGTATCCCCATCTTCCGTCAGACGCAGAACCGACCGATAAAGCCCAAGACAGAGTGACGAGTAAGCAGAACTACGCCACCTTGCTCTTTGTTTGTGTTATTCCCCTTCCCTACAGCCTGAGGGCCCCTACAAGGGTGGCTCTTTTTTCGCCCCCCTCTTAATTTTTTATGTTTTTATTTTTTATTTTTGTGTCTCCTGTTTTTTCTTCTGCTTGATATCAAGTCATTGATATGACCCCCCCACCTCAGAACAGTGACCAGTGCACGCAAGCTACATTGACACGCCTGTCAATCGAATGCCAGGAAACTGTCCCAGAATGAGACAACAGGTAATGCCCCAAGGTATGGGGAGACCAAGTCTTTCACACCTTGGCTGAACCTACCCGGTGTGCGGGTCCATCAAGCAGGCAAGTTGTTAAGCAACAGATCTGACTTTCGCGAAGCATGGAGGGGAGCGTTCCCCTTATTACATCTCACAAGTGCCTCTGTGGTAATTCTCTGATGGCTTGCAAATCTAGGTGAACCAAAGCCACATCTGTTGATTGGGAACTGCAAAGATTCCCCCATGGAGCTACTAAATTAGCTCGTCAGAAGGTGAGCGATTGCGCCACTAAAGGACCCCTTCCGGGTGTTTAGCAATGTAGCCTAATTAAAATGCTAAGATGTTCCAGAGGGATGCAGTGCTCCCTTGGAGACAGGGGCTGATCTGTGTCTCCCGGGAAACATCAAGGTGCTGGGGCATTTAAATGTCAACTTAAGGTGGTATGAGCTTAATTGACAAAAAAAATAAAAAATGAAAAAGCTCATGGAAGATCAGGTACTCAGCATGCCTCCTTTTCTAAAAGGCGCCTGGCTGAATACGCAGCTGTTTAGTTTAGTTATGTTTGCATTTATTATGTTCTTTTTACTGTTATTCCAGGGTGATGTATTCCTAACCAGAAATTTCATGCAGCCTTAGGGATCAGGAGCCAGTTGCTCTGGTTCTTTTTTACCGAGCAAGAACTTGGAACTCTTGATACCTAACGCTGAAAATCATCTGAATAAAAGGGTCTCTCACACGTGGAGATCTCGCTAATTAAGGCGGGGTATCCACTGGGGAGAGAATCCAGGAATCCAAGGTGGTTATTGTTAACGCTGGGCACATACCGATACACCTGCCCTTGGTCCGCAGGTGCTAGGGGCCTCAAACCCACCAGATCTACAAGCTATGGTCTGGCTGGGGGTGGAGGCCTCGGGCAGCTGTGGAGATCAGTGTCTCGCATCCTGAGAGAATTAAACATATCTCAATGCGATGGGTCGCAGGGAACATGGTCACCCGCAGGTTATATATATCTCATAGGTCTGAATGTTGTACAAGATGTATAGAGAGTTTTGTCCATAAAGTTAAGGACACATTTTAAATGTTAATAGAAAAGTGGCAACCCCAATACCCTCAGTCTCACACTTAACAGGGGGCGGAGGGGGGAAGGGGAAAGATACCAAGAGCGCTCCAATAGAGATAGTCCACGAGACGGCTTCAACTGGTATGCTTAACGTCTAGTTTATCCCATTCAGAATCCAACCCCAATTAGAGGTACCTGGGTGGCGATGGCATCTAGACTCACCCAGGTGTTAGGCTTCATTCCCAACTCAAGGAGGCTGGTTACTCTCTTGAACCTATCCGGAGTAGTTTACCCCTACACCCGTTTCCTTGTAGAACACTCACTAGGTGGGTAAGCAGGACTATACCCACCTCTGGAAAGAAAAAATATGTTTTTCTTCTCTTTGCATTTTGCCCACTTTAAGGGCATATTGCAACCATAACTAGGGAGCTCCAGTTGTAACTGGAGTGACCTATAGTTTTAACTCAAGCATCCGACTTCTTTTCCTTCTCAAGTCTCAGTAGTCTTCCTACTCAATTCTCTCCCTGTGAGCCGCCCGCCCCTTCATCCTTCTATCACTCATCCACGAGTACCGACCTACTACACCGCCCGGTTCTCACGGGGCGATCCCTCTCCGTCTGTTGAGACCTGTCAGACTGCAAGTGATCCCGTCTCAACTTGCAATGTCCGCTGCAGTGCACTCCTCAGCTCCTCTTTCGATCAAAGTATATTCTCTAAATGTCAAGGGCCTCAATGTACCTGAAAAGTGCAGTAGTGTACTGGCGGAAGCCCACAGGCACAAAGCCCAAGTGGTCTTCTTACAGGAAACTCACTTTAAGTCAAGCTCCATTCCACGCCTAACGGATAAGCGCTATCCGGAAGTATACCATGCAACATGTACCGATTCCAAAACCAAAGGAGTATCCATCTTACTGGCCAAATCCATGGCATTCCACCTCTATGGATTTGGCCAAATCCATGGCATTACTGACCAACTCACAGATCCTGAGGGCAGATTTATTTTTTTGAAAGGCACTTGGAAGGACAAGCCCGTGACTTTAGCAAATGTCTACTGTCCCAATGCAAATAGGGTCCCCTTCCTTAGAAATCTTGTCTCAAAACTAGCCTCATTCCAGACAGGCCTGCTGATTTTGGGAGGGGACTTTAACATGGCCCTGGACCCACTTATAGACACTTCCACAGGCACTTCTTCCTTTCCATACTCAGCGCTACGCCAAATAAAGCTCCAACTAGCATCCCTCACCCTGCATGATACATGGCGTACACTTAACCCCCGAGAGAAAGACTACACATTCTACTCGATACCGCACAACCGATACTCAAGACTGGACTACATTTTCATACACCAAGCAGACCTATCGTATTTGAAAAACGCTACGATTGAAAATATGACGCTATCTGACCATCACCCTGTCACAATAACCTTACAATTTCCGCAGAGGGAGGGATATACTAGGATGTGGAGACTAGATGCCTCCATCCTGGCAGACGCGATAGATGCAGAATTTATCAGAAAGACAATGCAGGAATATTTTCAGAACAATGACACCCCTGATGTGACCCCTATGGTACAATGGGAAGCGCACAAATGTGTCATACAGGGCCACCTTTTAGCCATCGCAGCGAGGAAAAAAAGGGAACACCAAAAACTGATACTGGCCCTCTCTGACAAGATAACCACGCTAGAGTTGCAACACAAATGTACAGGGGCAGCCCAAGTAGCGCAGGAACTGGCAGACACCCGATCCCTATTTGTCGAGGAACTATTTAAGAGGGCTCGAAAACGTCATATACTGTCCCAGAAACTGTTTTTTGAACAGGGCAATAAGCCCGGGAAGCTGTTGGCCAGATGCCTACAGAAACGTACACTAGCATCCACTGTCCATCATGTGACTGATCAATCAGGGAAGCACCACACAAAACATGAGGACATCGCACAACAATTTCTCCTCTTCTACAGCAAACTGTACAATCTACAGGATGTGACCCACAGCCCTAGGGAGGACGAGGCGCGCTCCAACCTGATGAAGGAATTCTTGGGCAAGTTCTGCTCAAGAGCTTTATCAGAGGAGGACTGTGCAGAACTAGAAGCTCCATTGACCTCCGAAGAATGGGTAGCGGCCCTGAAGACCATGAAGCCGGGCAAGAGTCCCGGCCCAGACGGCTTCATGGCGCAATATTATAAGTCCTACGCAGAATTATTAACCCCACGCTTCCTTAAAGCCTTCAACACTCTAGCAACTGCACCCTGCCCATCAGACACGCTGCTAGAAGCGTACATTACGGTAATTCCCAAAAATGACAAAGACCCTGCAGACGTGACTAGTTACCGACCAATCTCACTCTTAAATGTGGACGTAAAGCTCTTTTCAAAAATCCTAGCCACCCGCTTAGCATATCATATACCGGCATGGATAGGAAAGGATCAAGTGGGATTTGTCCTAGGCAGGGAGGCCAGGGACAATACTATTAAGGCCCTAAACTTACACCACTGGCTAACCTCCACCCAAAGAGAGGGATTCTTTTTAGCGATGGATGCAGAGAAGGCGTTCGATAGGGTGGCTTGGGACTACATGGAGGAGGTCCTGAAGGCCTTGGGTCTGGGAAGACGCATGCGTACATTTATTGGGGCACTCTATGTAAACCCCAGGGCCAGAGTTAAGGTCAATGGTCGCCTATCGAACGCCTTCCCTATCCATAACGACACAAGGCAAGGATGCCCCCTATCACCCCTGTTATACATTCTCACTCTTGAGCCTCTCCTGCGTAGTATCAGGGCCAACCCAGACATAAGAGGTGTCGAGGTTCATGGTAGGGAGTACAAGATTGCAGCCTTTGCGAACGACATCTTGCTCTTCCTATCAACACCACTGACGTCCCTACCAAACCTCATGCCAGTCCTCGAACAATTTAGGCACATTTCTAACTTAAAAATTAACTATTCTAAATCATTTGCACTGAACGTCTCCCTCCCCAACAACTTGGTACAGCAATGTCAATCTAACTTTCACTTTAAGTGGAAAAAGGAAGCTATTACATACCTGGGCATTCAACTTCCCAACAAGCTAGACACCTTATACGAAAAAAACTTTGCAGCAGAATTAAAAACCCTACAGCAAGATTTAAAAAAGTGGGATGTCCCTACTCTGTCCTGGTTCGGCCAAGCTGCAGCCCTGAAAATGACAGTGCTCCCGCGCATTCTATACAAAATGCAAACAGTACCAATTCGCCTACCACCAAACATTTTTTCAAACTACAAAAAGCTATGTAGATCTTTTCTTTGGGGCTCCAAACAGGCACGCATCGGGTGGGCAAAACTGGTCCTACCTAAATCCAAAGGTGGAATAGGCCTTCCTGATCTACAGCGCTACTATTGGGCGACACACGGAACTAGAGTGGTAGATTGGAAAATTCATGCACGTCATAAAGATTGGGTGGATCTTGAACGGGCGGTCTCGGAGCGCGATCTTCGCCTTCTCCCCTGGCTCTCCAGGAAACATATAAGTAATCAGCTGCTAGCACATCCCCTTATTGGAGCGACCCTTCAGGAGTTTCATAGGGCATGTAAGGTACACGCTCTGTCAAACCCTGTGTGTCCAATCACCCCGATTAGAGATAATCCAGACTTTCCCCCGGGACTAGAGAGTACGTTCCTGGCACAGGAATGGCCCTATGCAGAGATGTGGGCAAAACACTTTTTTCATAGGGGCAAGTTTGCCAGACAACGTGACCTAGCAACAGTGTCCAACACCAAGTCCTTCCCCTTTTGGTCCTACATCCAGCTAAAACACTTCTTAGACAACCCGGAGAGAAGGAAGGGGTTCACGACAATGCCTACAGTGCTCGAATCGCTGTGCTCGAGCTCAGTCCCCCAGAGTCATGTAATCTCAACCCTTTAGCTTCCATGTTTAAAGAACCATTTGCTGAGCTACACTCGGAACATGCTTTTTGGGGGGCGGCGCTGGGCAGAGAGATTGGAGAGAAGGAATGGGATCGTGTCCACCTAGCTATTCACAAGGGGTCCCTCAATGTGCACACGCAGGAAAATGGATATAAAATCAAGACAAGGTGGTACAGGACCCCGGACATACTTCACAAAATATTTCCAACAGTACCTGACCAGTGTTGGAGATGCGAAAGGGAAACTGGGACTTTCCTCCACATCTGGTGGACGTGCACTCTAATCCAACCTTACTGGAGGAGAGTGCACGAACTCACGTCTGCTATCTCCACATTACCACTGGAATTTTCCCCAGAGCAATACCTCCTGCACCTATCCAAAATCCCCCCCAAAAAATATTTCAAATCAATAGCCATGCACTTGATCAATGCGGCTAGGCTGTGTATTCCGGTACATTGGAAGTCTTTATCCCCCCCCCTCGATCAAAAATTGGATACAGCGTACAAATCGCATTGAGATGATGGAAGAGCTGATACACATCTCTCAGGATAGAGTGTCCAGCTTTACGGACACCTGGGAGACGTGGCTCACGTTTAAAAAATCGCAACAATATCAAGCACTGATGCAGGAGAATGACTGAGTTTGGAGCCATACATAATATCACTGTGACGGTGGTGCAACATAGGGAACAAATCCCGATATACACCGCTATAGACAGGCCTGAAATACCAGGCAACCAGGGGCCATGGGCCCCTGGGGCTTTCAACAGACGGAGGGGGTAGCTGGTGGGAAACCCCACCCCCTCTCTGCCGGATAACTTAACAGTAAGCTCAGACACCATCTTCCCTTCCCCTCCTCCCCCCCCCTTTTTCTTTTTTTTTTTCTCTTTTCTTTCCCCCCCCCCCCCCCCTTCCTCCCCTCCTTGTCAATTCACCCTTTCTCTATCCCCTCTTTCTAGAATCTACTTAATCTGTTTATGTGTTATCTGCCTCCTCGCGCCTTTTTGCCTTTCCCGGTTATACTGGGCGAAGCAACAAGCGAGTAGAAAAAGGAGCGGAATTGAAAGCATGAGCCATAGAATCAGCTGAAACACACACCTAGTGTACGTGGATATTGGTGACAAGTCCACCCCTGGCCGTCAAAGCGATCTCACCAGTTCACATTTAACCAGAGGTGGGTGGACATACTAGTGGACCCTACTATAACTTCATTGCAGTAGGTTCCTTATACTACAGGGTCGTTTGCACCTTTTAAAATGTTGTACACGTTTCTGGTAGCATTGGCATGAACCACTTGAAATGTTGATATCTTGTACTGTACATTTTTGAAGTATGAACATACCATGTATGATGTTAAATTTTCTCAATAAAAACGTTTTTTGGAAAAAAAAAAATAAAAAAAAAAAAAACACACACAGACACCGTTGGGATAAGTCCTTTATTAAAAATAATAAAAAGATTCCAGCGGTGGTAATCCACTCTTGCTATAAAGCGATGGGTGGTCTCTTCAACGGGGTCCAGCGATGGGTGATCTCTTCCGACGACGTCCAGCACAGCGCATCCTGTCTCCATGGAGACACTGAGGGAATCCCATCTTAGCAGAGGAGGACCGGGCCACTCCGTCACCTGACCCCGCCCCCTCTGACGCAACGCAAGGGGGAAGCTGGGATTCCCCAGTGACGTACGGGTGACCCCGCCCCCTCTGATGTAACGGAAACCTGCGTTACATCAGAGGGGGGCGGGGTCACCCGTATGTCAGAAGACGGAAGAGATCAGCCATCGCTGGACCCCGGAGAAGAGACCACCCATCGCTGGATAGCAAGAGTGGATTACCACCGCTGGAATCTTTTTTTTTATTTTTAATAAAGGACTTTTCCCAATGGTGTCTGTGCATTTTTAAACTATTTTTTACACTTTCTTTGTGAAATGGTAGGGGCACTTTTGTACCCCCTTACCATTTCAAACAGGGGGGGTGGGATCTGGGGTCTCCTTGTTAAAGGGGGCTTCCAGATTCTGATAAGCCCCCCGCCCGCAGACCCCCACAACCACCGGCCAGGGTTGTGGGGGAGAGACCCTTCTCCTCATCAACATGGGGACATGGTGCTTTGAGGGGTCACAGACCCCCAAAGCATCCTCCCAATGTTGAGGGCATGTGGCCTGGTACGGCTCAGGAGGGGGGGGGCGCTCTCTCGTCCCCCCCTCTTTTCCTGCGGCCTGCCAGGTTGCGTGCTCAGATAAGGGTCTGGTAATGATTTTGAGGGGGACCCCCACGCCATTTTTTTTTTTATTTGACATGGAGTTCCTCTTAAAATCCATACCAGACCTGAAGGGTCTGGTATGGATATTTAGGGGGAACCCCACGTCATTTTTTTTTTAAATTTGACCCAGGGTTAATATCCATACCAGACCTGAAGGGCCTGGTAATTGAATTTGGGGGGAACCCCACGCTTTTTTTTATCAATGATTATCAATGACTGTGCTCTGTATTACAGGAGCCGACAATTCATTATAGCCGCGAGTGATTTTAAATAGCTTTTTTTCCTGCAAAAATTACACTTTGTGCAGGGACAGTTCTAAGCACGGGAAACACGCGCCCCTTTACATGCATACTATAGACACCCCCCAGGTACGAAATTTAAAGGAATATTACACTTTTATTGTTTCACTTTAAGCATTATTAAAATCACTGCTCCTGAAAAAACTGCCATTTTTTAAAACTTTTTTTGCATTAATACATGTCCCCTGGGGCAGGACCCAGGTCCCCAAACACTTTTTATGACAATAACTTGCATATTAGCCTTTAAAATTAGCACTTTTGATTTTGAACGTTCGAGTCCCATAGACTTTAATAGGGTTCTAAAGTTCACATGAACTTTAGGTCTGTTCGCAGGTTCTGGTGCAAACAAAACAGGGGGGTTTTCGGCTCATCCCTAATCTTGAGCTTCAAAGATCCTGCTATGGCAGATTAACAATCAGCTAATCAGCAGAAATAAGGGTTCCTTATGAGGTGGGCTAATTTAGGGAAAGCCATTAACTTTTTCAGATTATGACCATCTTTACTTTTACCAGACAAAATATTCCAAATATGTTTAAAAACATGAAGTGTTGGTAGAAAAGTGGAGATTGTTTTATTTGAATATGGGGAAACACATTGCATTACAATGAGTTGGGTGAATCCACAGCAGCAGCCACATTTTAGAAGTTCATCTCTAGTACTAACACAACTACCTTTGGGAAAGAAAAATCAGCTTTCATTAAACTAGATGCAAGACTTGGAAACTTTATTACACTATTATGCTAGCTTTAACTGACATCATAAAGAATGCACAGCTGTGTTGTATGTCAATGTTATTGACTCACTATCTATTACACTAGACAAATTTAAATACCAAAGTGAGTTATATATTTGCTTTGAAGGATTCCAATACATGACAAATCCATTTAAGCAATTAAACTCATCTTAACACACAAACACAAAGTGTACATTTAATTGTGTGGAGTGTTAGTGAATCAGTCTCCATGGGAATACAACCTGTTAATATGCTGCATAGACGATGTGCATTTTTGCCAGTCTTGGCTTTTAATCAAATCATGAAGCTGCAAAATAGCAAAGTAATCTGGGATTGATCAGATGTAGGCACAACCGCATTAAAGAATATGAAGCACTTAAAAATAGAATCACAAACCTTCTACTCCCATTTAGGAACATACACCAGCATTATTTGTTACTTTTACCTGTAGTGATAAACAGCTTTTGTAACCTCCTTATACCTTGTAAAATATTTGCAGGGACAGCTGCTAGGAGCTAATTTCCTACTAACGTAGGCATGCTCCTCCTGCACCAGAGCTACAAATCCTTACATATAGAGCTTTTCCCCACACATAGGGGGAGATTTACTAAAACTGGAGCATGCCAAATCTAGTGCAGCTCTGCATAGAAACCAACCAGCTTTCAGTTTTTTTTTTTGGTAAAGCTTAATTGAACAAGCTGAAGTTAGCAGCTGATTGGCTATTATACAAAGCTGCACCAGATTCCGGGTGCTCCAATTTTAGTAAATCTCCCCCATAGTATATTGCAACCTCCTGGGAGTCGGGCAGCAGAATTTTTTTTACTGATAAGGACATCAGTGTATGGATGTGGAGAGGATAGAGTTATATTGTATATTCTAGCAGGCAGGGCTAACAATATTGGTTACCCTGACATATATTTTATTCATTTATTATTAGCATGTTATGTTAAAGGGTCAATTTTAAAAAACAAACATGCTATTCTTACCTCCACTGTGCAGCTCGTTTTGCACAGAGTGGCCCCGAACCTGGTTTTCTGGGGTCCCTCGGCGGCTGTCGGCTCGCTCCCGCAAGGACTCCACAACTTCATGCAAGCTCCCTTGCATGCTGTGGAGTGCTTGCGGCCATGCTCCATGATACAGCTGGTGGCTATAGCCACTCACTGTATCACTCAGCCCGCCCCCCGGCATGCCGCATCATTGGATGTGATTGACAGCAGCGTGAGCCAATGGCTGCGCTGCTTTCAATCCATTCACTCTAGCCAATCAACGGCCAGGGTGAGCGGCGAAGAGGACGTTGGGGACGAGCGCGGGACTTTCGAGGGGTCAGGTTAGTATAATGGGGGGCCTGGGGGGGCGGCATTGACGGATGTTTTTTCACCTTAATGCATAGAATGCATTAAGGTGAAAAAAAATTTACCTTTACAACCCCTTAATATACCATATCTAGAATGAGTTTGTAATCAAAATGGTTGCATTATGTTATTTTTAATACTTTTTATGTATAATTAGATATATGACCAGAAACTCTTTATTGTCCTGTCTACATTTAAACAATTTTTTTACTAAACTGTTCCATGTATTAAAATGTAAAGTTTAGCAGCAATATACTGTAAATACTAAATGCAGACATGAAACAACTACTTGAGAGAAGAGAAATATGTTTCTACTAATGCTCAAAGGGAACACTGTGCTGACACTATGTTACCTGTCACAGATGGTGCTTCTATCTAACTCTGGTAGTGGTGGTGTTATAAGTTATTTAGAAAGAAGAGCAGACCTGTGCCCACCCTGTAGGTAGGGATGGGCCGAACGGACCCCTGATCGGTTTACACCAGAACTTTCGAACACCGCAAAAGTTCGGACCCAAAATATCTAACCCCATTAAAGCGGGACTGTACCTGAAAAAATAAATCTACAAATACTGCAGCTGCTGACTTTTAATAAATGGACGCCGGGACAGGAAGTGGCGTAAACTCCCGTGGGAGTTTATGCCCGGAAGTGGGCGCAGATACCTGTCTTAGATAGGTATCTGCACCCCCTCCCCCTGAAAGGTGCCAAATGTGACACCGGAGGGGGGGGGGGTTCCGAAAAGCGGAAGTTCCACTTTAGGGTGGAATCCCGCTTTAAGGTCAATAGGACCCGAACGTCAAAAATAGTACCGGGGGGCGTGGCGTCCGGGCCAGAAGATGGCCGCTTAGCCGCGAGCTCTGCTACAGCATCGGGGAATCTGCCGATATCGGAGCCCAATGACACGCCATCCACATGCAGCTGACCCCGCCGAATCTGCTCCACCACCGGGATGACGCAGAGAAGGAAAGATCCTCCACCGCAGCTCCGTAAGCTGCCAGGCTTCTTCACTAACCAGGCACAGCCTAATAAAATGGCGCCCACACGGAGCACAAGACGGGAAAGACCGCAGCCGTGATCTCTCCAGCGGGATGGAATCGGTGCACATACCCAGTGGATCATCCTCTGTGGCATCCACCCCAACCACTAGAAGCCCTGCCAAGACCAGGCAGCGTACAGCCTCCCCTCAGGAAAGCCTGCAGCATCAGTATATGGAGGTGAGCGCTCATAATCCACCACAACAGCACACCCTAGAGGCATCAGATCCCATAGCTGGATTCCCCACATCAGATCAGCCAGATACTGTGTCAGATACAGTTCTGAAAGAAATGCTGATGTCCCTGAGATCATAATTACACCATGACATGCTGCATACAGTGAAACAGTGTAAAGCAGAAGTTCACATAATAGGAGAGAGGGTACACCAGATTGAAAATGCACTGGAAACGCATGCATCCTCTTACAATCAGATGGTAGATGCTCATAATGCCCATACTGATGAAATATCCTGGATCAAAGATAAAATCACAGACCTTGAGGACAGATCCAGGAGGAACAACCTCAAAATTAGAGGTATCCCTGAATCAGTTCCTGCGACACAACTACCACAATACGTCCAAGACGTATTTTCCACACTACTACCCGCAATGTCTGCATTAAAGCTAACAATGGATAGAGTGCACAGAATCCCAAAGCTGTGTTTCTTAACTGACAATGTACCCAGGGATGTTTTGTTGCGGCTACATTTTTACAGAGCAAAAGAATCAATACTAGCTGCTTTTCGTAATCCTGACCATCGCCCTGCTCAATACTCCTCTCTGCAACTACTCCCTGGCCTTTCTAGGCACACTCTCCAGCGCCGTCGGAACCTAGCCACCATCACTAAGGTGCTACGCAATCATCCCATAATACATAAGTGGAAATACCCTGCCACACTCTCCATCACGCGCAACGGAACTGATACTAACATTTCCACCTTAGAAGAAGGTCTGACAATGGGGAATTTTGTTGGAATCATCTCTAATTACCACACAAATGGATGGGCCCTCACACATGCAGACGGATTGGCAAGTGGTGACTCGGAAGAAAAGTGACAAAAAATCGAGTCAACTAAAGGAACGCTCCTAACTGTTTAAAACAATCCTTGTGTTTGTACCCCCCGGTGACGGCATATATGGAATTACTTCCAATACTCCTCACCTTTACTGAATAGTGCACATGGATCAAGAATCCTCTAGAGGATTCTCCTGTTACCCTGTGATCATTATTTTCTTTTTTTTTCACTTCGTTCTGTTATACCTTTCCTTTTGTTATGTGGATGAACTATCTAGACCAGAGACATCTCCAAGTCCATGTCTATGGAAAAGAACCTCCAGACTCTACATGGCATCTACCCGTACCAAGCAGCAATTTAGAGACACCGTCATCTTGGAGAGAAGGAAATCTACCACCAAGTGGACCATCGCCCAGCAACATAAATGTGAGTACCATCGACTCCCAACATTCAGTACAGTTCCTAATTTTATACATGCCAATTTAACTACTCTCCATTAATGCACATGGCCTAAACCACCGGGCCAAGAGAGCATCCCCTTGGAAAGAGGCTGACTCCTCCCAAAGTGATATTCTATGCGTGCAAGATACACACTTTCATCTCCAATATGACTCCAAAAAAAAGAGGAGTTATGGTGGCTATTAAAGATTATGTCTCATTCCAACTTCACTCTGAAATATCAGATTCGATGGGCCGCTACCTCATTATTATATGTGACATTAACTCTACCCGTTACACTCTAGTGAATGTTTATGTTCCCAACAACAACCAAGTTAGATACTTGAACAAGTTAATGAAAAAGCTGAAAAGAATTCAACAAGGTTCCCTTGTATTATGTGGGGACTTTAACATTACACCTCATCCACACATGGATTCTACTTCAGTATCATCCAAAAGATCGCCTTCCTTGAATTTCTTTTTGAAATCTCATGACATATTCGATGCATGGCGGTGTACACACGCTAATGAACGTGACTTTATGTATTATTCTCATAGGCACTGCACTTATTCGAGAATTGATTTGTTTCTAATGGACAAGTGGCTACTACAAAAAGTAGATCAAATTAAAATCAATAGCATAACATGGTCGGATAATGCTTCTGTCCTCCTTACTTTAGGAGACAACTACCCTAACAATAGAGCCTTCGTATGGTGCTCTAGCCCACAGGTAATACAAAATCCATCCACTAAAAGTATGTTAGAAACCCACTTGTCTGATTATTTTCAAATCAATGCCTCTTCTACAAATGACCCATTTGTACTTTGGAACGCCCACAAGGCGTACATTAGAGGCATATTTATCCAACTAGCCACTAGCTAGCTGGACTTAAGAAGCAGAGGCAGCAGCTGCTTAATACCCTTTTATCAGAAATCAGAATCCTTGAAACTCAAGATTAAAAAAAAAACCTACGCACTACCTCAATACAAAACTCACAGCCCTGCAACACAATCTTAGATTAGAACTACTCCATTTTTTCGAGCATAAAGAAAGAAGACTAAAAATTACCTTCTACTCATTCAGCAATAAAGCTGGTAAAGTACTAGCTCGTAAGTTGCGAGGCCAACCCTTTAGAACTAAAATACTCCACATCATAAACCCTACAACCAAACAAAAAATATTTGATCCCCAAAACATAGCTAATGCATTAAGGCCCCTTTCACACTGAAGCGTTTTTCAGAAGCTACAGCGCTAAAAATAGTGCCTGTATAGCTCCTGAAAAAAGCGGGTCCTTTAACTCCAGTGTGAAAGCCGGAGGGCTTTCACACTGGTGCGGTGCGCTAGCATGGCAGTAAAAAAAGTCCTGCTAGCAGCATATTTGGAGCGGTGAAGAAGTGGTGTATTCACCGCTCCTATACCGCTCCTACCCATTGAAATCAATGGGACACGCGGGGATACCGCGGTAATACCGCTGGCAAGGGCCGCTACAGCGGCACTTTGCGGGGGTTTTAACCCTTTTTTGGCTGCTAGCGGGGGTTAAAACCACCCCGCTAGCGGCCAAATACCGCTGCTAAATATAGCTCTGCTTTACCGCCCCAGTGTGAAACCGGCCTTAGCGAATATTATGGGTCCCTCTACAACCTAAATCAGGATAGCTGTACTGTACAACCATCCCAATCAGATATAAATGATTTTTTAAAAGACATTAAACTCTCCACTTCACAACTGGAGGAGTTAAATTCCCCCTTTTCGTTACTACTAAAAGCTATAGACACTCTTCCCAATAACAAATCCCCCGGACCCGATGGACTGATAGGGGAATACTACAAAAACTTTAGACAAATCCTGGGATCACACCTACTTTCCATCTGAAATGTTAGAAGCATTAATAGTCACATTGCCCAAACTAGGGAAGACACCGAATGTTCCCCAAAATTGTAGGCCAATATCCTTATTGAACAACGACTTAAAAATGTATGCTAAAATTATAGCATTGAGACTAGTTGACATTCTTCCTACCTTAATTGACCCAGATCAATCTGGATTTACTAAAGGAAGACAGACTTCCGATGCAACCAGAAGATTAATCAACGTAATCCATCTAGCTACAAAACACCGGACGCCTTCTCTGCTTCTGGCCCTGGATGCAGAGAAGGCGTTCGGCAGAGTCCACTGGCAGTATCTATCCCAAACCCTAACAAAATTTGGATTTACAGGACACATACTAAGTACATTGGAGGTAGCTAACAACAACAATAGAGAAATTTGGTTTTACAGGCCATCTACTTTCTGCAATACTAGCCCTATACACTTCCCCATCAGCCCGAGTGTACACCTCGGGTATGCTATCTAAACCCTTTAAAATAACAAATGGCACACGCCAGGGGTGCCCACTATCTCCCCTTATTTTCAACCTGTTAATGGAGCCCCTGGCAACTAGTATAAGACAAAATCCCAATGTACAAGGATTCATGATCAATGATCGTAAGCATGTCATCAGTCTTTTTGCAGACAACGTCATTCTTAAGGCCCATACACACGATCGGACTTTTTGACAACCAACATGCAAATTAGCTGTTTTGGACCAACATCCGACCGTGTGTACGCTCCATCGGACCAACTTTTTCCAGGTTTCATCAGACTTTTGTTGGCTGTGCGAACGGACCAACTTTCTGCCAACAAAAGTCCGATGGACCAAAGTCCGACCGTGTGTACACAAAACCAACGGACTTTTGTACAAACCAATGCAGAACCAATGCAAAAGATCAGACAACAATACAGAAGTTGACCAAAGGTGGCGGTAAAGAGCAGAAAAACCAAGTGATTTGGTGAAAGTTGGCTGAAAAAGTCCTGTTGTGTGTATGCAATACCAACTTGGGGCCAACGCCCTTTGGACAAAAATCCACGGGAAAGTTGGTCCATGGTCCGATCGTGTGTATGGGCCTTTATGCTCACTTATCCGATGTCTTCCCTGGAACACGTGTCTCAATTATTGCACTCATATGTTAAGATATCTTACTACAAGGTAAACAAAACAAAATCATATATACTAGACCTGGGTGTAGCTACAAGGGATAGAATAACCCTACAAGCCAGATTTCCATATGTGTGTGTGCTGAGTCCAGCGGACAATTTTAAGTCTGAACTTAAAACTTAGTCCGCCGGACTTTTAGGAGGAAAAAGTCCGCCGCCGCCCACACACGGGTGGATTGTCCGGCGGACTCTAGTCCGGCGGACAATCCCGCGGGAAAGTCCGCTTGTGTACGCGGCCTTAGAGGATGGCTTCCCAACCAACACACCCCACTATGGGAAGGTATTGAGCGAGCCATGATACCAGGAGGTAATCTACATGAATATGCTTTAGCCTACCTACATATCAAATCCAAACTGACTGATCTTCCTTTAACAATTCTAGAAACCCTAAACTCCTGGAGGATCTTGCTAACTACCAAATCTCGATCGTCCCCCACTATTCCACTATCAATACCTATCTCTACTCTGGCTTTGCTAATTCCAGATCTGTCCTTAACCAAATGGAACATGAAGGGACTGAAATGGATCTCAGATCTGTACTCAGGCACCACCGTGAAATCATTTGCTGACTTACAAATAGAATATGGTCTACCCACTTCATAACAATTTACTTACCTTTGTATTTCATCGTACCTAAAGCACAATACCACCATTAAACATCACTTATTCTGGCAGATCCATATCTACCTCATTACCAAGACACCTCGCAAAGGTGACATCTCACTATTTTATAACTTTCTCTATGATAAAAACATAATTACCAAAACAGACTCTATGCTAGCATGGGAAAGAGATCTTAATGATTCTTTTACTGAAGCGCAATGGCACAAAGCCCTGCAACATATCCACTCAGCAACTAAATGCACCAACTTGTGGGAACTTAAGTTGATCCCCCCACATCCCCCGCATGTTGGAGAAATTGTGGCCAACCAGGCACCATCTTTATATCTTATGGAGCTGCAATAGTCTAGCCAAATACTTGTCCCAAATTTTCACAATTCTATGTCAGGTAACAGATTTACATATCCAACTGTCCCCTTCATTAGCTATCTTAAACATTGGCATAGAGGATATCCCACCATGCCATAGACAATTTACCACTCACTTATTCCTAGCGGCCAAATTAATAATACTGAGAAAGTGGAGATCACTGGAGCCTCCTAAGGTAGAAGAGGCTTTACATACACTATCCTTACACTTCACTTATGAAAAAATGCTAGCATCAATAAGGGGAACACAAGACAAATTTCTTCCACATTGGCAACGGTGGATAAATTGGCACAACAAACAGCACTAGAAAAGAACCCTTAATCAGACAATGATCTGATACACTACCTAATGATTAATGGTACTTTTAAGGTCCTCACCATACTATCCTCAGATGGTCTAGGAGTTGATCCTGAATAGTTTATATGTTTAATTACTTATTTCTAGTTATCAGTTATATAATCTTGATGAATAATTGCTAACAGATACAGTCAAGGTAATGTTATTACTACAACGTAGACTGACGGGAGATATCCTCTCTCGGGTCCCAATAAGCTCTCAAAGATGACTGTAAAGTGAATGCAATGTTAACATATGATTCTGTTGGCTATTATTGTTTAAATCTCGGTTTACAAAACCAATTGATGTATAACAATGTGACTTAATATTCTGTAAACTGACAAATCTTGAATAAAAATTATTTACTAAAAAAATATGCCTATGCAGATGACCTACTTATTTCTTTAACGAGTCCACAAACCTCACTACCAAATTTTATGAAAGAAATCGAGAGATACGGAGCTCTGTCTAATTTTAAAATAAATTATAGCAAGTCGGAGGCGATGGGGGTGGCCCTGGAGGATTCCATGCAAAGTAATCTGCAGAGCAATTATAAATTCAGATGGACAACAACGGCTCTAAAATATCTGGGAACACAGATATCCCCAAAATTATTAGATATATTTGAGCTGAATTTTCCACCACTATTAAGAGAGGTAAAGAAACTATTAGAAGGTTGGAATAAAGGTATTCACTCCTGGTTTGGGAGATGTAATATCTTAAAAATGAGCATAGTGCCAAAATTTCTGTATTTGTTCCAGGCATTGCCTATCCGTATCCCCATGAACTATTTCAGTCAAATTCGGACTGAATTTACAAAATTTATTTGGGCAAGCAAGCACCCAAGGATAAACAGAGAGCTGCTGGCATTGCCGAAGGAAGCAGGTGGAATAGCAGCACCAGATCTATTTAAGTACTATCAAGCGGCCCACCTCAGTAGAATAATTGACTGGAATAGACATGGGGAATACAAGCTATGGATCTCGCTGGAAAAACAACTAAGTCAAATACCGCTGGACAGGGCTATTTGGTGTTATGCAGACATACCTCCCGAGCTAAAGACACATCCATTGATTGGGCCAACTCTGCAGATAGGAGCGGGGATTATTCAGAAACAGAGATTATCCACACCGAACTCACCTCTTTTTCCGATCCTGGGGAATCCTAAATTCTTGCCAGGTTTGGAGACACACGTGTTCGGGAAACTGAAGGAGAAAGGGGTCTTTCAAGCCTCACATTTTCTGAAGGCCAGTGGATGGCTATCGATAGAGGACTTAACAAAAAAAGGAGGACAGATAGAAATACCATGGTGGCAAGCTAGACAAGTGCGACACTTTTTAGAATCATTAGGACCAGTGGAAGAATTTGAGAGACCCCGAACAAAGTTTGAGAAGCTGTGTGAGGAGAAAGAGCCCCGGACCCATACCATCTCTAAAATGTATGCGCTTCTGATAGCCCCACCAGAGGGATTTACATTGGCGAGTTTGGATAAATGGGGGAGAGACCTAGAAAAAAAATTTACTGTAGAACAAGGGAAGAAAATAATTCATCTGACAATGAAATCGTCAAGGTGTATAAAAATGCAGGAACTAAATTTTAAGCTTTTATCAAGATGGTATCTCACCCCCTCAAGGATGAATAAAATATTCCCAGAGGTCACGGGGAACTGTTGGAGGGGCTGTCAGGGTAGGGGCACACTATTACATATATTTTGGACCTGTCCTGTAATGAAACAATTCTGGCAAGAGGTATATAGAATTACCCAACGACTATCAGTACTTCAGATTCCACAAGACCCGGACTTCTTCCTACTACACTTATCACCAATCCCTATCAAGGACTATAAAAATTCAATAGTATGTCATCTGGTGAATGCGGCGAAAAGCTGCATCCCGAGATGTTGGAAGGAAACACAGGCCCCTAGCATAGCTATGTGGCTTAACATAGTTCGAAAAATTGGGATAATGGAAAGTTTGATTCCAAGATCCTTAGAGGGAAGGGAACGGGTCAAACAAACCTGGGACCCCTGGGAGAAATATCTACAAACAGAGGAGGGTAAGAGACTAATGGATGAGGAGACGGGGGAGTAGGGGGCGAGGGGGGCCCAGGGGGGGGATGGAAATCTCTTTTTTTTTTTTTTTTTTTTCTTTCTTTTTCTTTTCCCTCTCAGGAGTGGGAGGAGGCCTCGAGGGAACCCAAGGGACTGGGACCCACAGAATAAGAAGAGGCACAGGGAACCGGGATAGATGGGGATTATATATAAAATAAATAGAAAAAGGAAAGAAAGGGATAACAAGGAGTATTTTGGTACATGAAACAGGATGGAAATATAATTTAAGGAAGGGGAAGGACAGTAAATCTGTATGTCTGAAATCCTATATGTTATGTTTGTAATGTATCCCTTTGAAGAAATAAATAAAGAATTAAAAAAAAAAAAAATATATGCTTATATGGCTTATATGCAAGTAATTGGGCCTACAATGGTTATAGGGGTCCGGGTCCTGCCCTGGGGGACATGTATCAATAAAAAAAAAAGTTTGTGAAAAACTTCATTTTTAAATAAGCAGTGATTTTTCGATTTTTAAAGTGAAAGCATAAAAATAAAAAAATCCTTCTAATATAGTGCATAGGGGTTCCCCTTATGCGGCGTACACACGCTCGGACTTTCCCGCGGGATTGTCCGCCAGACCTAGTCCAGCAGACAAACCGCCGGACTTTCCAGCGGAGGTCCGCCGGACTTTCCGAGCGTGTGGACGTGCCCACACACGCCCGGACTTTTCCGGCGGACAATCCGCGGGAAAAAGTCTGTGGGACTGGAGGATGCTGGGACTGTGACATCATATGGGGGCGGGGTCACCATGTGACATGAGTTGGTGGCCCCGCCACTTGTCTCTATATAAGTCACAACACCGCGTGTCTCTGCCATTACGGCCAGAGAGAGCGACGAGTCAACATCGGAAGAAGAAGAAGAAGACGACGATGCAGAAGGCGCAGCAGGCGGCGGCGACGACAGCGGCAAGAACAGAAGAGACCCCCGAAGACCCCCGAAGGCGGAACGAGATCACCAGACGACGACGATGGTGGCGACGAAGAAGAAGAAATCCGGGCTCCTCCGCTCGTAAAAGAGCTAGGTAAAAGAGCAGAAGAGAGCGGAGGTGTCCGGTGAGAAGACCCCCCAAGACGGAAGAAGACCCCCGGAGCTGTGCAATAAAATATTTTTAAAAATTGTGTGTTTTTTTTATTTACACTTTTACACCTTAGATGAATGGGTAGGGGTACACCGTACCCCATACTCATTCACATAGGGTGGGGGGCCGGTATCTGGGGACCCCTTATTAAAGGGGGCTCCCAGATTCTTATAAGCCCCCCCACCCGCAGACCCCGACAATCAATGGCCAGGGTTGTCGGGAAGAGGCCCTTGTCCTCATCAACATGGGGACAAGGTGCTTTGGGGTGGGGGGGCCCCATGTTGAGGGCTCGCGGTCTGGTACGGCTCGTCCCCACCCCCTATCCTGACCGACCGGGCTGCGTGCTCGGATAAGGGTCTGAGATGGATTTGGGGGGACCCCCACGCCGTTTTTTCGGCATAGGGATTCCCCTTTAAATTCATACCAGGTGACGGGGCTAGCGCGGCGGCGGCATTTACTGCCTTCGCTAGTCCCGTCTACCTGCAGTCAAGTTCTAAATGAAAGGACTTTCCGATCATGTGTCGGCAAGTCCGTTCATTTCAAAAGTTCCGCGGACTAGCACACAGACCGCGGGATTGTCCGCCCGACTCACGAGTCCAGCGGACACTTTTAAGTCTGAACTTAAAACTTAGTCTGCCGGACTTTTGGGAGGAAAAAGTCCGCCGGAACTCCAGTTTGGCGGACAATCCCGCGGGAAAGTCCGCTCATGTGTACACGGCCTTAGTCTACCTGTAAAGTGGCAGATCTGTACCATGACTAGAATCTGTTGCAGCAATAATTGCATTTATAAAACAAAAAAAATAAAAAAAATACCCTGCAACAGCTGTGTATGATGAGGCCACAATGTAGTGCACTGGGAACAAGATTAGAGATTTTTTGTATACATTCTGGTGTCACTTTGACTTTGGATAGAAGTAACGTGTGCGTAAAAATTGGTCTTTGGGTGTATAGAGGTACTCTTAAGGGAAGCAAGTATTGGCCTTGCTGTAAAAAAATGCAATGATATGCACCTGTCAAACAGGTGCAGAAAAATTACTCTTTGGGTGTCAGGGGTGCCTTCCTACCGTAACCCTATAGAGGTGCTCTTGATCAATGCAAAAAAAATTGCAATGATATGCACCTGTCAAATAGGTGCTGAAAAATTGGTCTTTGTGTGTTAGTTGTGATGTGCCCATGAAACCTATACCAAAAACTTTCTTCCAGATGAAATGATTGAACACCCTCAAAGCTAGGCAGCCTTGAAGTCCTACAGAGATTCCACATCCCCAAAAAGACTTAATCAGTGACATCGGCATCAGGGGCTTCATAGCTGGTAATCCAGGACTGATCCTTTTTTATAAGAGTCAAACACTCCTGTGTATAGACATGTTCTATGATCAGTAGGGATGAGCCGAACACCCCGATTCGCAGCAGAACATGAAAAAAATTTGTTTAACCACTTCCCGACCGCCCCCTGTATATATACGTCGGCAGAATGGCACGTACAGGCAGAATCACGTACCTGTACGTGACATTCTTCCGGCGGTTGGGGGGCCGGCGGGGACGGTCGGGATCGCTTCAGAAGCGATGCGGGACGAGGTAACGGCCAGTCGTTTCTGGCCACCCCCTCCCGATCGCTCTGGCCAATAGGATTCGTCCGCTTCCTTCCCCTTCCTGTGTAATTGTAAACACAGGCAAGGGGAAGTGATGTCACGCTCCTCGTGTCGGTCTTTCTGACCGGGACGCCGAGCGGAGAAGACATCAAGTAAGTGCACAAACACTACACTGACACCAGGTACACATAGGCACACATTTCACCCCCCTGTCACCCCCTGATCACCCCCCAGATCACCCCCTGCCCCCCCTGTCACAGTGTCACTGATTGCAGTGATCATTTATTTTACTGATCACTGCATTTAGTGTCAGTGTGACTGCAATAACTGTCAGGGCAGTTAGTTTTAGGCCCCTTTAGGTCCAAGGTAGCCCCCTACCCCCCCCCAATAAAGGTTTAACCCCTTGATTGCCCCCTAGGTAACCCTTTCACCCCCTTTTGCCAGTGTCACTAAGCGATCGTTTATTTTGATCGCTCTATTAGTGTCACTGGTGCCGCTAGGTAGCCAGTTTTTTTTTTAGGTAACCGCCAGGTTTATATAGGATTATAAATAGGTTTATAGGTCAGGTACCCCCATATTACAACCTAAATAAAGGTTTTAACCCCTTGATTGCCCCTAGAGTTAACTCTTTCACCAGTGATCACAGTATAAGTGTCACTGGTGACGCTGGTTAGCCAGTTAGTTATTTAGTTATTTAGGTTCCCCGTCAGGTTTTTATATAGTGTCAGGTACCCCCATATATTACCTAATAAAGGTTTTAACCCCCTGATTGCCCCTAGTTAACCCTTTCACCAGTGATCACCGTATAACTGTTACGGGTGACGCTGGTTAGTTAGCTTGTTTTTTTATACTGTCAGGGCACCCGCCATTTATTACCCAACTATCGGTTTAACCCCCTGATCGCCCGGCGGGTGATATCAATTAGGTGTTAGGGTCAAATAAGGTCTGCGTCGCCCCAGGTTAGTGCCAGTACCGCAAACACCCACGCGCAAAGCATACACCTCCCTTAGTGGTATAGTATCTGAACAGATCAATATCTGATCTGATCAGATCTATACTAGCGTCCCAGCAGTTTAGGGTTCCAAAAAACGCATTGTTAGCGGGATCAGCCCAGATACCTGCTAGCACCTGCGTTTTCCCCCTCCGCCCAGCCCAGCCCAGCCCACCCAAGTGCAGTATCGATCGATCACTGTCACTTCCAAAACACTAAGCACACATAACTGCAGCGTTCGCAGAGTCAGGCCTGATCCCTGCGATCGCTAACAGTTTTTTTGGTAGCGTTTTGATTCATTCGCCAGCAGCCTAGGAGCTTTTTTTCCTGTGAATCTCACTAGTGTACTACTAAATTTAGAGCCCAAAATGGCAAATCGCAAGTACACTAGTGAACAGGCCTACTTGTTTCTGAGTATGTCAGATAGTGAAGAGGAGGTCACTCATCTGTCAGAATCAGGCTCAGAATACGATCCAGTAGACGACAGCGGCTCCATGACAGATAGCTCTGGCGACGAAGGTGTGGTCCCTGCTAAGGTCAGGCGTACCCGATCCCGATCTTCTGATGTTGTTGAGGTGCAGGAACCGCAGGTCTCTCGTATGGAGCAGAGAAGTACTAGCGCCGCTATTCCTTCTGGTGAACTGGCAAGCACCAGCGGCCTAGTACACCCTGGACGTAGTCAAACCAGCACTGCAGTAACACTTGGTGACGTGGCGAGTCCCATAAGTGCAGTTCAAGCTGGCGAGGTGGCAAGCACAAGTAGTGTCCCGCTGCCACCAAGAAGAAGACAAAGGCAGGCCCGTCGATCACATAGTGTCCTTCCTGCAGAATTCGCCAATCCTGATTGGGTGCCCACCACTTCTGCAGAACCCGTACTTCCCCCATTCACTGGCCAACCCGGTATTCAGGTGGAAACAGCTGATTTTAAGCCATCCGATTTTTATTCGCTGTTTTTCACGGAAGATCTCTATAGATCTATTGTGGACCAAAGTAATATATACGCTGGTCAACACATCGCCGCTAATCCCCAAGTGCCTTCCCTTGCCAGAGATTGGAAACCAATTACGGTTTCCGAATTTAAGACCTTTCTGGGCCTTTCCCTCAACATGGGCATACACAAATTCCCGACGCTGAGGTCTTATTGGTCCACCTCACCGCACCACCATATGCCCGTGTTCTCTGCCTCCATGTCCAGGGCACGATACGAACAGATCTTGCGGTTCATGCACTTCAGTGACAATGAACTTTGTCGTCCTCGTGGAGACCCTGAATTTGATCGGCTCTACAAAATTCGGCCCCTCATAAACCACTTCAACCAATGTTTTGCAGCCTTGTTTACGCCCAATCAAGTTGTCTGCGTTGACGAGTCCCTGATTAAGTTTTCTGGCCGCTTGTCTTTCAAACAGTTCCTTCCCAGCAAGCGTGCCAGATACGGGGTCAAGCTCTACAAGCTCTGTGACAGGGCAACAGGCTATACGTGGAGCTTTTCGGTTTATGAGGGAAAAGATAGTCACGTAGAGCCGGAGAACTGTCCAGATTACATAGGGAGCGCTGGCAAGATAGTGTGGAACTTGGTGTCACCCTTATTCGGAAAGGGGTACCACTTGTACGTGGACAATTATTACACGAGCGTGCCACTGTTTAGTCACTTGTTTGATCATCAGATTGGAGCATGTGGCACCGTGCGACCTAATCGCCGGGGCTTTCCCCAGCGGCTTGTAGATTCCCGTCTTAGGCTGGGGGAGAGAGCCTGCTTGAAGTGTAATAACTTGCTCGCTGTGAAGTGGAGGGATAATAGGAATGTTTTCGTTCTTACCTTTCTTCATGCAGACACGACAGTCCAAATTCGTACGGCGGCTGGTGTTGTGACGAAACCCCTCTGTATCCACGAATACAACCTTAATATGGGGGGGGTGGACCTCAACGACCAGTTGTTGGCGCCGTACCTAGTTGTCCGTAAGGCTAGACGCTGGTACAAAAAAGTGTCTATTTATTTATTCCAATTGGCTTTGCTGAATGCTCATGTGCTATACGGAGCTTCAGGCGGGACGTTACCCTTCCTTGAATTCCAGGGAGCGGTTGTCATGGAACTCCTGTATCCAGGCGATTCCACACCTCACCATCCCCTACCAAATGCAGTAAGCCGGCTGCATGAGAGGCATTATCCTCATGTCCTCCAGAGTACCCCTACCCAACGAGCCCCCCAAAGAAGATGTCGTGTCTGTAGCAAGCGCGGATTTAGGCGTGACACCCGTTATTATTGTCCACGCTGTCCTGACAATCCTGGTCTCTGCGTTGGTGAATGCTTTGAACGCTACCACGAACTAGTGAGGTATTAGCGTAGGGTACAGCATTTCACAGGCTAGGATACACTTTCACAGGGTCTCAAGAATGCCATCGCATTTTGAGACCCGACCGTTGCAGTTCAAATTATAGTTACAGGGTCTCAAGAATGCCATCGCATTTTGAGACCCGACCGTTACAGTTAAAATTATAGTTATAGTTTAAAAAAAAAGTGTAAAAAATAAAAATAAAATAAAAAAGTACAAAAAAAAAAAAAAAAAACCCCAAAAAAAATATAAAATAAAAAACCAAAAATAGTTGTCGTTTTATTGTTCTCTCTCTATTGTTGCTCTTTTTTACTCTATTCTATTCTGCAATGTTTTATTATGTTTTATCATGCTTGCTTTTCAGGTATGTTTTATTGTTAACCATTTTTTTGTTTTCAGGTGCGCCATTCAGTTGCAGCGCGGATTTATTTATCTTGACAGCAACAGCGTTTGCTCCCACGATACATAAAGCCGCGACTCCAACACTGTAGGAGGTGATTTCACCACCACAGTTAAAAAAAAGAGCATATATGCCGAAGCATGGGGGCAGCAGAGGGCGGAGGAGCGATTTTGCTCCTAATGCCACGTACATACGGTCGAAAAAAGTCCGACCATGTGTACGTGGCATAACTTTTTTGCGGGAGGATGCCCCCATGCTTCGGCATATATATATTTTAGGCACCGGTTGCGTTAACAAAATGTTTTATTTTTTACTATGTTTTTTTTTTGGTATTTGCTTTGCAGGTATGGTATGGTAAGGTCTTACTGTTATACTCTAATGTTACTTTGTTTTAATGTTAACCATTATTTGCTTAGCAGGTACGCCATTCAGTTGCAGCGTGGATTTATTTATCTTGACAGCAACAGCGTTTGCTCCCACGATACATAAAGCCGCGACTCCAACGCTGTAGGAGGTGATTTCACCACCACAGTTAAAAAAAAGAGCATATATGCCGAAGCATGGGGGCAGCAGAGGGCGGAGGAGCGATTTTGCTCCTAATGCCACGTACATACGGTCGAAAAAAGTCCGACCATGTGTACGTGGCATAACTTTTTTGCGGGAGGATGCCCCCATGCTTCGGCATATATATATTTTAGGCACCGGTTGCGTTAACAAAATGTTTTATTTTTTACTATGTTTTTTTTTTGGTATTTGCTTTGCAGGTATGGTATGGTAAGGTCTTACTGTTATACTGTAATGTTACTTTGTTTTAATGTTAACCATTATTTGCTTAGCAGGTACGCCATTCAGTTGCAGCGTGGATTTATTTATCTTGACAGCAACAGCGTTTGCTCCCACGATACATAAAGCCGCGACTCCAATGCTGTAGGAGGTGATTTCACCACCACAGTTAAAAAAAAGAGCATATATGCCGAAGCATGGGGGCAGCAGAGGGCGGAGGAGCGATTTTGCTCCTAATGCCACGTACATACGGTCGAAAAAAGTTCGACCATGTATACGTGGCATAACTTTTTTTGCGGGAGGATGCCCCCATGCTTCGGCATATATAAATGGTGCATGTATGCCCATCATTAGAAGTGGGTGGATGAAGGGAGGTATTCTAATGGTGGGCATACCCACCGCGCCATTGGGAAATTGGGAAAGCATTTTATCACACCGATCTTGGTGTGGTCAGATGCTTTGAGGGCACAGGAAAGATCTAGGGTCTAATAGACCCCAATTTTTTCAAAAAAAGAGTACCTGTCACTGCCTATTGCTATCATAGGGGATATTTACATTCCCTGCGATAACAATAAAAATGACAACTAAGAAAAAAAAAATGGAAGGAACAGTTTAAAAATAAAATAAAAAAGCTAAATAAAAAGAAAAACTAAAAAAAAAAAAAAAAAAGCACCCCTGCCCCCCCTTCTTTTGCGCAAAGGCGAACACAAGCGTTGGTCTGGCGTCATATGTAAACAGCAATTGCACCATGCATGTGAGGTATCACCGCGAAGGTCAGATCGAGGGCAGTAATTTTAGCAGTAGACCTCCTCCGTGAATCTAATGTGGTAACCTGTAAAGGCTTTTAAAGGCTTTTAAAAATGTATGTAGTTTGTCGCCACTGCGTGTTTGTGCGCAATTTTAAAGCATGTCGTGTTTGGTATCCATGTACTCGGCCTAAGATCATATTTTTTATTTCATCAAAAATTTGAGCAATATAGTGTGTTTTAGTGCATTAAAATAAAAAAAAGTGTATTTTTTCCACAAAAAATGCGTTTGAAAAATCGCTGCGCAAATACTGTGTGGAAAAAAAAAATGCAACACCCACCATTTTAATCTGTAGGGCCTTTGCTTTAACAATATATATAGTGTTTGGGGGTTCAACGTAATTTTCTTGCAAAAAAAAAATATGTTTTCATGTAAACAAAAAGTGTCAGAAAGGGCTTTATCTTCAAGTGGTTAGAAGAGTGGGTGACGTGTGACATAGGCTTTTAAATGTTGTGCATAAAATGCCAGGACAGTTCAAACCCCCCCCAAATGACCCCATTTTGGAAAGTAGACACCCCAAGCTATTTGCTGAGAGCAATGTTGAGCCCATTAAATATTTTTTTTTTTGGTCCCAAGAGATTGAATAATGAAAAAAAAAAAAATAATATTTTTTTTTACAAAAACTTGTCACTAAATGATATATTGCTCAAACATGCCATGGGCATATGTGGAGATACACCCCAAAATACATTCTGTTGCTTCTCCTGAGTACGGGGATACCACATGTGTGGGACTTTTTGGGAGCCTAGCCGCGTACGGGACCCCAAAATCCAAGCACCGCTTTCAGGCTTTCTAAGGGTGTAATTTTTTTATTTCACTCCTCACTGCCAATCACAGTTTCGGAGGCCATGGAATGCCCAGATGGCACAAACCACCCCCAAATGACCCCATTTTGGAAAGTAGACACCCCAAGCTATTTGCTGAGAGGTATGGTGAGTATTTTGCAGATCTCGCTTTTTGTCACAATGTTTTGAAAATTGAAAAAAGAAAAAAAAATTTTTTTTTTCTTTACTTTCTTCATTTTCAAAAACACATGAGAGCTGTAAAATACTCACCATGCCTCTCAACAAATAGCTTGGGGTGTCTACTTTCCAAAATGGGGTCATTTGGGGGGGTTTTGTGCTATTTTGGCATTTTATGGCCTTCGAAACTGTGATAGGTAGTGAGGAGTGAAATCAAAAATTTGCACCCTTAGAAATCCTGAAGGCGGTGCTTGGGTTTCGGGGCCCCGTACGCGGCTAGGCTCCCAAAAAGTCCCACACATGTGGTATCCCCATACTCAGGAGAAGCAGCAAAATGTATTTTGGGGTGCAATTCCACATATAACCATGGCATGTGTGAGCAATATATCATTTAGTGACAACTTTTTGAATACATTTTTTTTATTTTTTTTTTTGTCTTTATTCAATCACTTGGGACTAAAAAAAAAAATATTCAACGGGCTCAACATGCCTCTCAGCAAATAGCTTGGGGTGTCTACTTTCCAAAATGGGGTCATTTGGGGGGGGTTTGTGCCATCTTGGCATTTTATGGCCTTCAAAACTGTGATAGGTAGTGATAGGTAGTGAGGAGTGAAATCAAAAATTTATGCCCTTAGAAATCCTGAAGGCGGTGCTTGGTTTTCGGGGTCCCGTATGCGGATAGGCTCCCAAAAAGTCCCACACATGTGGTATCCCCGTACTCAGGAGAAGCAGCAGAATGTATTTTGGGGTGTAATTCCACATATGCCCATGGCATGTGTGGGCAATATATCATTTAGTGACAACTTTGGGCAAAAAAAAAAAAAGTTTGTAATATTCCCGCAACTTGTGGCAAAATATAAAATATTCCATGTACTCAACATGCCTCTCAGCAAATAGCTTGGGGTGTCTACTTTCCAAAATGGGGTCATTTGGGGGGGTTTTGTGCTATTTTGGCATTTTATGGCCTTCGAAACTGTGATAGGTAGTGAGGAGTGAAATCAAAAATTTGCACCCTTAGAAATCCTGAAGGCGGTGCTTGGGTTTCGGGGCCCCGTACGCGGCTAGGCTCCCAAAAAGTCCCACACATGTGGTATCCCCATACTCAGGAGAAGCAGCAAAATGTATTTTGGGGTGCAATTCCACATATAACCATGGCATGTGTGAGCAATATATCATTTAGTGACAACTTTTTGAATAAATTTTTTTTATTTTTTTTTTTTGTCTTTATTCAATCACTTGGGACTAAAAAAAAAAAAATATTCAACGGGCTCAACATGCCTCTCAGCAAATAGCTTGGGGTGTCTACTTTCCAAAATGGGGTCATTTGGGGGGGGTTTGTGCCATCTTGGCATTTTATGGCCTTCAAAACTGTGATAGGTAGTGATAGGTAGTGAGGAGTGAAATCAAAAATTTATGCCCTTAGAAATCCTGAAGGCGGTGCTTGGTTTTCGGGGTCCCGTATGCGGATAGGCTCCCAAAAAGTCCCACACATGTGGTATCCCCGTACTCAGGAGAAGCAGCAGAATGTATTTTGGGGTGTAATTCCACATATGCCCATGGCATGTGTGGGCAATATATCATTTAGTGACAACTTTGGGCAAAAAAAAAAAAGTTTGTAATATTCCCGCAACTTGTGGCAAAATATAAAATATTCCATGTACTCAACATGCCTCTCAGCAAATAGCTTGGGGTGTCTACTTTCCAAAATGGGGTCATTTGGGGGGGTTTTGTGCAATTTTGGCATTTTATGGCCTTCGAAACTGTGATAGGTAGTGAGGAGTGAAATCAAAAATTTACACCCTTAGAAATGCTGAAGGTGGTGCTTGGGTTTCGGGGCCCCGTACGCGGCTAGGCTCCCAAAAAGTCCCACACATGTGGTATCCCCGTACTCAGGAGAAGTGGCAAAATGTATTTTGGGGTGCAATTCCACATATAACCATGGCATGTGTGAGCAATATATCATTTAGTGACAACTTTTTGAATACATTTTTTTTTTTTTTTTTTTTTTTTGTCTTTATTCAATCACTTGGGACTAAAAAAAAAAATATTCAATGGGCTCAACATGCCTCTCAGCAAATAGCTTGGGGTGTCTACTTTCCAAAATGGGGTCATTTGGGGGGGTTTTGTGCCATCTTGGCATTTTATGGCCTTCAAAACTGTGATAGGTAGTGATAGGTAGTGAGGAGTGAAATCAAAAATTTATGCCCTTAGAAATCCTGAAGGCGGTGCTTGGTTTTCGGGGTCCCGTATGCGGATAGGCTCCCAAAAAGTCCCACACATGTGGTATCCTCGTACTCAGGAGAAGCAGCAGAATGTATTTTGGGGTGTAATTCCACATATGCCCATGGCATGTGTGGGCAATATATCATTTAGTGACAACTTTGGGCAAAAAAAAAAAAAGTTTGTAATATTCCCGCAACTTGTGGCAAAATATAAAATATTCCATGTACTCAACATGCCTCTCAGCAAATAGCTTGGGGTGTCTACTTTCCAAAATGGGGTCATTTGGGGGGGTTTTGTGCTATTTTGGCATTTTATGGCCTTCAAAACTGTGATAGGTAGTGAGGAGTGAAATCAAAAATTTGCACCCTTAGAAACCCTGAAGGCGTTGATTGGGTTTCGGGGCCCCGTGCGCGGCTAGGCTCCCAAAAAGTCCCACACATGTGGTATCCCCATACTCGGGAGAAGCAGCAAAATGTATTTTGGGGTGCATCTCCACATATAACCATGGCATGTGTGAGCAATATATCATTTAGTGACAACTTTATGAAAAAAATTTTTTTTTTTTTTTTTTTTTTGTCTTTATTCAATCCCTTGGGACTAAAAAAAAAAATATTCAATGGGCTCAACATGCCTCTCAGCAAATAGCTTGGGGTGTCTACTTTCCAAAATGGGGTCATTTGGGGGGGTTTTGTACTTCCCTGCCATTTTAGCACCTCAAGAAATGAGATAGGTAGTCATAAATTAAAAGCCGTGTAAATTCCAGAAAATGTACTCTAGTTTGTAGACGCTATAACTTTTGCGCAAACCAATAAATATACGCTTATTGGCATTTTTTTTTACTAAAGACATGTGGCTGAATACATTTTGGCCCAAATGTTTGACTAAAATTGAGTTTATTAGATTTTTTTTATAACAAAAAGTAGAAAATCTCTTTTTTTTTCAAAATTTTCGCTCCTTTTCCGTTTATATCGCAAAAAATAAAAATCACAGAGGCAATCAAATACCATCAAAAGAAAGCTCTATTTGTGGGAAGAAAAGGACGCAAATTTCGTTTGGTTACAAAATTGCATGACCGCGCAATTACCAGTTAAAGTAGTGCAGTGCGAAATTGAAAAAAGACCTCTGGTCCTTAAGCTGACAATTGGTCCGGGGCTAAAGTGGTTAAACACGCAAGCACCATTAAAGTCTATGGGACATGAACATGAAAAATCAAAAGTGCTAATTTTAAAGGCGTATATGCAAGTTATTGTCATTGTTATTGTTATTGCCAGGGGACATGTATCAATGCAAAAAAAAAGTTTTAAAAACTAAAGTTTTTTCAGGAGCAGTGATTTTAATAATGCTTAAAGCGAAACAATAAAAGTGAAATATTCCTTTACATTTCATACCTTGGGGGTGTCTATAGTATGCCTGTAAAGTGGCGCATGTTTCCCGTGTTTAGAATAGTCTGAGAGCAAAATTACATTTCTAAAGGAAAAAAAGTAATTTAAAAGTACTTGCGACGTACAGAGACATCCCTATGGCTTTCCCGTAGCGTCAGAGGGGGTGGACTGGGTGGCCCCGCCCCCTCTGACGCTACGGAAAGCCATAGGGATGTCCCTGTACGTCAGAGGGGGTGGGGTCCCCCAGCGACGTCATCACGTGGCCCGCCCTCAGTTATAAAAGAGCTGTCATCTGAGAGGCCAGTCATTATGGAGGCAGGATGGTCACATTTTTATTTTTTTTATTTTTCGGTCCATCGGAGCAAAAGAAGAAGATGAATGGACTTTGTGGGACACTTTTATTTTTTTTATTTTTTAATATAGGACTTGTCCCAAGGCGTGTATTGTCGTTTTTACCATTTTAACACTTTTTTTGTGACATTTGTACCCCGTTACCATTTCACACAAGGCGAGGCCAGGATCTGAGGGTCCACTTGTTAAAGGGGGCTTCCAGATTCCGATAAGCCCCCTGCCCGAAGACCCCCACAACCACTGGGCAAGAGTTGTGGGGATGAGGGCCTTGTCTCCATCAACATGGGGACAAGGTGCTTTGGGGGGGCCGCTACCCCAAAGCACCCTCCCCATGTTGAGGGCATGTGGCCTGGTATGGTTCAGGAAGGGAGGCGCTCTCTCGCCCCCCCCCCCCCCTATTTTCCTGTGGACTGCCAGGTTGCGTGCTCGGATAAGGGTCTGGTATGTATTTTTGGGTGGACCCCCATGCCATTTTTTTTTTTTAAACTTTGGCGTGGGATTCTCCTTAAAATCCATTCCAGACCTGAAGGGTCTGGTGTAGATTTTGAGGGGGACTCCCACACCATTTGTTTTTTAAATTTTGGCAAAGGGTTCCCCTTAATATCCGTACCAGACCAGAAGGGCCTGGAATGGAATTTGGGCGGACCCCCACGCAATTTATTTTTTCATTTTGGTTCGGGGTTCCCCTTAATATTCATACCAGACCCAAAGCACCTGGTAATGGACTGTGGGGGAATCTAATGCCATTTTTTTCAATGTCTTTTATCTGTATTGCCGAGACCCGACAATTCATTATAGCCGCAAGTAGTTTTAGTAGTTGGGGCAGGACCCAGGTCCCCAAACACTTTTTATGACAATACCATGCATATTAACCTTTAAAAGTCTATGGGAAAAATCAAAAGTGCTAATTTTAAAGGGTGTTCCGCAGCTTGCCGCGAACACCCCAAATTGTTCGCTATTCGGCGAACGGGCGAACAGCCAATGTTTAAGTTAAACTCATGTTCGACCCGAACATCAAGCTCATCCCTAATGATCAGTAACGGAACTTCCTGCAGCACTGAATGCCCGTTCTGAAAGCACGCTGGATGTAGGGCAGCCCAACAACTCAAAAGCATACTGGGCAAGTTCAGGCCAGTGGTCTATTCTAATGACCCAGTAAGTCAGCTGGAAAGCTCTCTATCTCTGTTTTGGCCCTGAGGTAATCATCCACCATGTGATGCAGACACTTCAGGTGGGATGTGGAAGCTGACAGCCCTGGGCTGCGAGGACTAAAAAAAATCTGAAATGCCTCACTTAGGCAGATGCCTTCTCCAACGCTCCTCCCTTGACCAACAGAAGACTCAAAACTATGTTTTCCACCACACTGTAACCTACTGGAGTCAGGAAAAACATTCAATAAAATCCTCTTTAAGGTGTCCTCAAGAGATTTAATCTTCTGCACTCTCTGTGGGGATGGGATGAGTTCTGAGACCTTCCCCTTATAACAGTAATCAAGGAGGGTTGATTCAGTCCTTTCGCAGGCTTTGAAGCATGAGGTTGCCCATGCGCCTCAAATTTGCCGAGGCTTGAGAGCAGACTTCTCTGGGTCACTCAGGATGACAGCATCTGGAACTTCCTCCTCCCAGCCACGTACTACTCCCAAGGGTCCTGGGGTTGGAAAGGCATCACTCACAGATTGACGCATGTCTTCCCCTTCTACGAAGCCTATGAAAGTGCCAGAATCCTCCTCCTTCCCTCTCTCCTCCTGTGTGTCCTGTGACATAGGAATGATGGTGTCTGGATAAAGTGGGCCTTAGGAGGAAAAGAAGTCCTCCTATTCCTCCTGCTGCTCTGCTTCCAGTGCCCTGTCCATAATGTCACGCAGAGTCTGCTCCAGCAGGAACACAACAGGGATTGTGTCACTGATGCAAGAACTGTCACGGCTCACCATCCTTGTGGTCTCCTCAAATGGTGACTATACAGTGCATGCATCCTTAATGATCAGCCATTGGCATGGGGAAAAAAGCTGAGGCGACCCGAGCCTGTCGTCCTGCTGTATTTGCACAGGTACTCCTTGACGGCCCTCTGCTGCATGTATAGCCACTGCTGAATTGACAAAGTCGAAATCCACCTGGTGGGCATGTCACAAATCAGGCGGCTTACCTGATGTTCATAGTACAATTCTGCAGAAGAGGGCATGGAGGTGGAGGAGGGGGTAGAGCTCACAGGTCTGACATCATCACCACCAGCTGTATGGAGACGTTGGGGCACAACAAGCTGCAGCACCGAGCCCTGTCCTGCATCCTTTTGAGTTGCAAGCAGCATTACCCAGTGTGCTGTGAACTAAATATATCGTCCCTGCCCATGCTTGCTGGATGTATGTGTCAGCAGTAAGGTGGAATGACTGCCTTGCCCAACGATGCCAGAACATTCCCTTCCACTCGATGGTAGAGAGATGGAATGGCCTTAGGTGAAAAGTAGTAGCGACTGGGAACCTGCCATTGTAGCACAGCACATTGTGTGAATTCACTGAAGGGGGCAGAATCCAAAAGGCTGAAAGGCAGAAGATGGGACAAGCTTGCATTTAGACGCTGGGCATGTGGGTGTCAGGGTGTTTTTTTCTGCTGCAGCAGATGGGGCAGAGAAATTTGCCGGCTACAGTCTACAGCTGGTGTTGTGCTGCTGGCAGATGTGCTGCTAGGACCTGGGACACCCTGTGCTATACCATCATTCCTGTCAGTGGAGGCTGCTGAGAGGTAAAGACTCGGTATAGCAGGGGCAGACTGAAGTGGGTAAGGAGGAGGAGGGACATATTTGTGCCCCTTTTGTGTGGCTTTTAGGTGCTCTTGCCAACGGACTGGATGTTAAATACCTTTTTAAGCATGTGTTATCCAAATGGTTGGTGTTTTTGCCATGTTTGATGTGCCTGAAAGACAGTTTGCAGATAGCAACAGTGCGAGCTGCTGCAGATGTGCTGAAAAAGGCCCAGACCGCTGAGCTTTGGGGAGTGGGCCGGGAGATAACAGCTGCAGAATGTGATGGAATAGGGTGGCTGCTTTCTATTCTTTCTTGATGTCGGCCTCCTTGGGGTTGTGCCACCTTACCTTCAGTTTCCTCCTTTGCTCTATCATGCACCCAAGTTGCATCAGTGACATCATCATCATCTCCATCTCCTCCATCTTCATCATTACCACTGGAGACAACTTGGCAATACGTTACGGCTTTGGGAACATTAATGCCAATTTGTCTACGAGTGTTCCTCCCTCTCTCTAGGCTTATGTTCCTGTCATCCTCAACCTCAGAACCAACATCTGAATGCAGTAATGGCTGGGCATCATCAAGGGCAAGTGGCTGATGCTGTGGTCAAATAACTCAGCTGACTCCTCATTGGCTGATGTCGGGGCTATGGCAGGAATAGATGTGGACAAGGAGGCAGGTTTATCCATTCTGGCAACTGCAGGGGACTGCACACTTGTCTCTGCTTGCGTGACAGAGGATGAGGAGGATGAAGAAGGTTTAGTAAGCCAGTCAACCACCTCCTCTGCATGCTGTGGCTGGATAGTATGGGAAAACTCACTAAACAGAGGAAATTATGCCCTGCCTGGGGACTGACCACCATGTCCACCTTTGCCTGTGAACACATTTGTTGCTGGCCCCTTACAGTGCCAAGGGAACGTCTGCCGCTCCTTGTTGTCCTCCCAGACATTATTAAGAGGGAGAGGCTGGTGCTTATAAGCAAATGTAAAGAAGAAGTTGAAATTTGTACGTAGATGCACTTTAGTTAATATAAAGAGTTGTTTGTGAACTTTAGTTTGAGTACTCACACTACACACACACATTCCACAGATACACTATAATATACTGCAATATAATGCGCCAAACGTACAGTGGCGTACAGAACTATATGGCGTTAAAGTGGCAGTAACACACACAAAACTATATGGCGTTAAACTGGCAGTAACGCACACAGAACTATATGGCGTTAAACTGGGCACAACGCACACAAACCTATATGGCGTTAAACTGGCAGTAATGCACACAAAACTATATGGCGTTAAACTGTCAGTAAAGCACACAGAAGTAAATGGCATTAAACTGGCAGTAATGCACACAGAGCTATATGGCGTTAAACTGGCAGTAAAGCACACAGAAGTAAATGGCGTTAAACTGGCAGTAACGCACACAGAACAATATGACGTTAAACTGGCAGTAACGCAAACAGAACTATATGGCATTAAACTGGCAGTAATGCACACAGAACTATATGGCGTTAAACTGGCAGTAATGCACACAAAACTATATGGTGTTAAACTGGCAGTAACTCACACAGAAGTAGGGCTGCAACTAACGATTATTTTCATAATCGATTAGTTGGCCGATTATTGTTTCAAATAATCGATTAATCAGTTAATAACCTTAAAAAAAGTGTGGTGTATAATTTTAGTTAATATGTAAAGTTTAAAAAAAAGGCAATTTATTCTTAAATATCTATATGCAGGGGTAAGTATAAATAACCAACTATATAGTTAGGGAGCAAAATATTTAATCTACTCTGAGAATAACAGACAGAAGAGATATACTGTATATACTATTAGAGGAGATATACTGTATATACCATTAGAAGAGATATACTGTATATACTATTAGAAGAGATATACTGTATATACTATTAGAAGAGATATACTGTATATACTATTAAAGGGTGAATCTGGTAAATATCAGACTCGTGCCGCGTACACACAAAGGGACTATCCCGCGGGATTATCCCCTGGCCTCAAGTCCAGGGGATAATCCCCTCGTGTGTGGGCCTCCAACGGACTTTTTTTCAAAAAGTCCGGCGGACTAAAGTTTTAGGTTTTGTTTTAAAATTATCCGCTGGACTTGGCAGTCCAGCGGACAATCCCGCCGTTAGTAGGCTAGTCCGCCGGACTTTTGAAATCAACGGACTTGCCGCTCATCGGAAAGTCCGTTCATTTAGCATGTGACTTCAGGTACGTAGCTAGCGCAGGCAGTAAATGCCGGCGCGCTAGCTTCGTCACCTGGCATGGATTTAAAGGGAATCCCCACGCCGAAAAACGGCGTGGGGGTTCCCCCCAAATCCATCTCAGACCCTTATCCGAGCACGCAGCCCAGCAGGCCAGGAAAGGGGTGGGGACGAGCGAGCGCCCCCCCCCCCTCCTGAGCTGTACCAGGCAGCGTGCCCTCAACATGGGGGGTGCCCTGGGGAAAGGGGGGCCGTGCGGCCCCCCCACCCCAAAGCACCTTGTCCCCATGTTGATGAGGACAAGGGCCTCTTCCCGACAACCCTGGCTGTTGGTTGTCGGGGTCTGCGGGCGGGGGCTTATCGGAATCTGGGAGCCCCCTTTAATAAGGGGGCCCCCAGATCCCGGCCCCCCACCCTATGTGAATGAGTATGGGGTACGATGTAGGTCCGCCGGGAAAAGTCCCTTCGTGTGTACGCGGCATCAGAGATCAAATTTTTTTTTATAAAAAAAAACAGTGTAAAAAAAAATGCAATTTTAAGAACGTTCATTCGATTTTTTAATTGTTAGTGGGGTGAAATCGATGTTCATTTTCAACCACCATGACGGGAAAATTTGGAAATAGAAAACTTCTTGGTGAAAGGAATTTTCAGACAGTATGTGGTTTACGTTCAGAAATGACATTCATTTTAAAAACAGAACGTTAAAAACAAGTGGAAATTTCAAACAACATTCTTTCATTCAGCGAATGTACAAAGATTTTTCATCTAAATATTCTCGTCTGAAAATGGATCTGTGTGGCCAGCCTAATGCCGTGTACACACGATCGGAATTCCGGCCAGAAAAAGACAGATGAGAGCTCTCATCGGAAAATGCTTCAGTGTGTAGGCTCCATCGGAATTTTGCTGGCCGAATTTCCGACAGCAAAGAATTGAGAGCATGTTCTCAATTTTTCCGACTGAAAAGGTTTCTATCGGAAATTCCGATCGTCTGTAGCAATTCTGATGCGCAAAATTCCTACGCATGCTCAGAAACAATTCAACGCATGCTCTGAACTCGGCTCGTTGTAGTGTTGTACGTCATCGCATTCTTGACAGTTGGAATTTGGTGTGACCGTGTGTAGGCAAGACAGTTTGAGCGGAATTCCGTCGGAATTCCATCGAGAAAACCGTCAGAGCTTTTTCCGACGAGAATTCTGATTGTGTGTACGCAGCATATGGCTCGGTACACACCTGTGCAGTTGGCTTTTGATCTGTTTCTGCTGTGATTTTTGCTGTGCATTTTAGATTTTTGCGCACATGATTTTGCTGCGGTTTGCGTTTTTGCTTTTTTTTGGCCAATTAGTTGTTGGGCAGATTAATAAACACAAATTACTGCAAAAACGCATTACATGCTTTTCTGCAGCTTCTCCATTGAAGTATATTTAACCAAAAAATAAAAATTTTGCGTTAAAAAAAGTCACTGACTCTTTCCAAACAGCAGCATCTGAAAAAAGCATAGATGTGAACGTGTCCCATAGGAAACCATGTAAATGAACTGTAGTGCGTTTCTGTAAAAAGAACCAAAAAACACATAGGTGTGAAACAGGTCTAAGACGTTTAGTAATATAATGGGGTTAAAAAAACAAAAATTAGCCCTTCATAGTACAAAAAAAGCAAATAATCACTACTGTAGGGGTTAATTTTTTTACTGTAGAACTGTGAAAGTAATATTTACAGTAGTGATTATTTGCTCTTTTTGTACTATAAAGGGCTCATTTTATTTTTTGTTAACCCCATTAACATGCAACATGCTGGCCGATTAATCGATTATGAAAATAGTAATCGATTAATTTCATAATCGATTAGTTGTTGATTAATCGATTAGTTGTTTCAGTCCTACCCAGAAGTACAGTGGTGTGAAAAAGTGTTTGCCCCCTTCCTCATTTCCTGTTCCTTTGCATGTTTGTCACACTTAAGTGTTTCGGAACATCAAACCAATTTAAACAATAGTCAAGGACAACACAAGTAAACACAAAATGCAATTTGTAAATGAAGGTGTTTATTATTAAAGGTGAAAAAAAATCCAAACCATCATGGCCCTGTGTGAAAAAGTGATTGCCCCCTAAACCTAATAACTGGTTGGGCCACCCTTAGCAGCAACAACTGCAACCAAGCGTTTGCGATAACGTGCAATGAGGCTTTTACAGCGTCCTGGAGGAATTTTGGCCCACTCATCTTTGCAGAATTGTCCTAATTCAGTTGCATTAGAGGGTTTTCGAGCATGAACGGCCTTTTTAAGGTCATACCACAACATCTCAATAGGATTCAGGTCTGGACTTTGGCTAGGCCACTCCAAAGTCTTCATTTTGTTTTTCTTCAGCCATTCGGTGGTGGACTTGCTGGTGTGTTTAGGATTATTGTCCTGCTGCAGAACCCAAGTTGGTTTCAGCTTGAGTACACGAACAGATGGTCGGACATTCTCCTTCAGGATCTCTTGGTAGACAGCAGAATTCATAGTTCCTTTTATCACGGCAAGTCTTCCAGGTCCTGAAGCAGAAAAACAGCCCCAGACCATCACACTACCACCACCATATTTTACTATTGGTATAATGTTCTTTTTCTGAAATGCAGTGTTCCTTCTACGCCAGATATACTTGGACACACACCTTCCAAAGAGTTCCACTTTTGTCTCATCGGTCCACAGAATGTTGTCCCAAAAGTCTTGGGGATCATCAAGATGTGTTGTGGAGAAATTGAGACGAGCTTTGATGTTCTTTTTGCTCAGCAGTGGTTTTCTCCTTGGAACTCTGCCATGCAGGCCATTTTTGCCCAGTCTTTTCCTGATGGTGGAGGCATGAACGCTGACCTTAACTGAGGCAAGTGAGGCCTGCAGTTCCTTGGACGTTGTTGTGGGGTCTTTTGTGACCTCTTGGATGAGTCGTCGCTGCGCTCTTGGGGTAATTTTGGGCGGCCGGCCACTCCTGGGAAGGTTCACCACTGTTCCATGTCTTCGCCATTTGTGGATAATGGCTCTCACTGTGGTTCGCTGGATTCCCAAAGCTTTGGAAATGGCTGTATAACCCTTTCCAGACTGATAGATCTCAATTACTTTCTTTCTCAATTGTTCCTGAATTTCTTTGGGTCTCGGCATGATGTGTAGCTTTTAAGGATCTTCTGGTGGACCTTACTGTGTCAAGCAGCTCCTATTTAAGTGATGCCTTGATTGTGAACAGGTGTGGCAATAATCAGGCCTGGGTGTGGCTAGAGAAATTGAACTCAGGTGTGGACAACCACAGTTATAGTATGTTTTAACAAGGGGGGCAATCACTTTTTCACACAGGGCCATGATGGTTTGGATTTTTTTTCACCTTTAATAATAAACACCTTCATTTACAAATTGCATTTTGTGTTTACTTGTGTTGTCCTTGACTATTGTTTAAATTGGTTTGATGTTCCGAAACACTTAAGTGTGACAAACATGCAAAGGAACAGGAAATGAGGAAGGGGGCAAACACTTTTTCACACCACTGTAAGTGGCATTTAAACCTGGCAGTAAAGCACATAGAACTATATGGCGTTAAAGTGGCAGTAATGCACATGGAACTGTATGGTGTTAAACTGTCAGTAACGCACATGGAACTGTATGGTGTTAAACTGGCAGTAACGCACACAGAACTATATGGCGTTAAACTGGCAGTAATGCACACAGAACTATATGGCGTTAAACTGGCAGTATCGCACACAGAAGTAAATGGCGTTAAACTGGCAGTAACACATAACACTATATGGCGTTAAACTGGCAGTAACGCACACAGAACTATATTGCATTAAACTGGCAGTAATGCACACATAACTACATGGCATTAAACTGGCAGCAATGCACACAAAACTATATGGTCTTAAACTGGCAGTAACGCACGCGAAACTATATGGTGTTAAACTGGCAGTAATGCACACATAAGTAAGTGGCATTTAAAACTGTCAGTAAAGCACACAGAACTATATGGTGTTAAAGTGGCAGTAACGCACATGGAACTGTATGGTTTTAAACTGGCAGTGACGCACACAGAAGTAAATGGCGTTAAACTGGCAGTAACGCAGTAAGTCCCAAACTGGAGGGTTTGCCTCCAACAGCCAATCGCCTCCTACACAGTTTGTGACCTCACAGGAAATGACCAAATAATGATGTAACACAGAATGTGGACGTCAACACAGGAAATTACCAAATAAAGACATGACCAAATAAGGATGTAACACAGGATAAATTAATGTATACAATAACCAATGGACGATGACAACAACTCCGCTGATAGGAATCCTTATACTACCATTCCTTGTGGATGGGAGGCTATCTGCAGGTGCACGCTGCGAATCTCGTCAGGTGCTGATCAGACACAGCAGAGACAAGAGCGTACATCCACCTATAACCGATAATGTCCTTGCAGAGCGAACATATCCCCTCAAACGATCATCTGTGCAATGCACAGGGGCCCTTTCATTGGCGGACATACCCCCATTCTGCAAACACCTTTCTCCAATCCCAGGAAGTTTTCCATTACCTAATGGTTCTCAAACAGCGTCAGTCTGCCCCAGTCAGCTCTTTAGAGCGGGCTGCGAGAGAATGAACACTGGGAGACACTGTGACAATACATATTAAAATACATTTTCATAAAATTTTCACAACACAGTAACGCACACAGAAGTAAATGGTGTTAAACTGGCAGTAACGCAATCAAATAGACAGCGTTCAACCGTTACTACAATGGCGCTATCTGCACTGTCCCTACTCTAGATATACACTAATTTAAAGATTACTGACACGGTCTCACTACACTACACTGAAACTATCTGAGCTGTCCCTACTCCACACTAATGTATGTATGAATGACACAGTCTCACTACACTACAGTGAAACTATCTGAGCTGTCCCTACTGCACACTATGCAAAGCTGAATGATGGTCTTCCTCACTGCACTCACACTATCCCTAGACTGACACTAAACTAATATTCTACACCGGCAAATGAGGCAAAATAGCACCGTATAGCACACTAACTAACTAATAGCTTTAAACAGAGCCCTGTTCTATCTCTCTCCATGTGGAAATCACACTGAAAATGGCTGCCATTGAAAGAATACTATTATACTGTGGGGCGGGAATGAGCCATGATTGGATAAAGTCATGATGACAGTGTCCAATAATGACTCTGACAGTGCTCTGTGCCCTGATTGGCTGAAGCTTTCACTGCTTCAGCCAATCAGGGCTTGCAATGCACTGTTCAGCACCACAATGCATTGTGGTCGGTTCGGAGGGCCGAACAAACGGTCGAATTACCCGTTTGTTCAGATGTTCCCTGGACGACCGAACAACGAACGTTCTGCCCGAACTTTTGCCCATCCCTACCATTAGGTAACACTGCCTCCAGATGTTGGGAAATTTAATCTTAGGTAGAAGATTTAGCCATGGGAGGTAACAATAATAATGGAAGACTCCCTTGAATGCTTATGTAGGTGGACAGAGCTTACATACAGGAATTATTGAACTGAACAAAGATTGCAGTAGTAGCCCAAACTAATGCCACCACTCATCTACATTTTAATGTGAGGGCATAAAGCAAATAGTTTGCTGAGTACCTGTGTGTGTTAAGCATACATTTAAATGAAATTCTTGTTCACTAGGAACTTGAAAGAGAAGTGTGGAAATCAAAAATAATCCCAGCTGCAGCTGTGCCCCTCTGCCTCTACACTGAAAACTGACTGCTGATAACTCAGTTCTCAGTCTTCAGTAAGAAGAGAGCCTGGTGACTGACATTAAAGTCTGGATCTCTTCAGACCCTGGACCGACTCTGTGACATCAGCAGACAGAGGACTTTAGCCTGCTGTTAGCTGAAAACCGATCACGGGAGTGCAGAGCAAAGTGCACTTCTGTGACCCAGAAGAGGAGAAGGACCAAAAGAGCTTTGGCCCTACCTCTCCTTTGAGTTTGTTAGCAGTTCAAGTACAGCTCAGTACATGTGTAAGTACAGTCCAGACTTTAAAAATAATTAAACTCTCTGTTTAGTGACCCTACATACTTCATACAACATCACATGCCTAAAAGCTGAACTCTAGGATTACCTTCAGTCTTGCACAGTTGTACCAGCCCTGCAACTGTATTGAAATAGGATACTCTGACAAGTTTGCAGTGTGCAGAGAAATCAGAGTGTGCATTGGATGTTGCAGCAAGTCAGATAGAATTTTCCACATCTCAGGCCTTATCTACTCCTTAACTCCCTAGCTTTACTGTGCCTGGAAATACAGTCTAATCATGTAAGCTAAGCATTATATGTAAGCATTACCTAGAGAAGACTGATTTCAAATGCAGCCTGCCTAGGAACACCCATTCCTCTAGACTAACATTTATCTATCAAGGCATTTTGATATTTAAATGATACTTCCCAAAAGCCAGCCCACTGCTTGGTTGGGGCTCTTGAGAGGAGTACTAAGGCAGGGTGCTGTGTTGTTTTCAGGAAGCCATGTACAGCATTTTGTCTACGTTGCACAGCATAAAGTAGCACAGAAACACACTGATGACCAGTGATGTAAGTAACTCAGTTAAAATAAACAGTATTACTTAACGCAGTTACTTTAGAGGGTAACAAGTAATCTAACTCATTATTCTTCCCCTCATGGTAACGCCGTTCCCATTACTTGGGCGGCGTTACCGCAATTACATCTACCGCCCGGGAGGCCCACCGTGGCCACGCTGCCTGGCCGTTCGTTCGGCCGCGGGGAGTGGGGCTTTGGCCCGCTGAGCTGAGAAGAGGTTGAGACTCAGAGAGACTGTCTGGACCACCCCATCCTGCCCCGCCTATCCAGAGAGATAGAGAATGTAGGGAGGCGGGGCGGACACTGAAAAATGAAGTCAGCTGACCAGCTGACACCAATCGAGTGAAAGGGAGGGTCTCTCTCTCTCCCCATGAGGAAAGGCATCCCAGGAGGCATCCAAGTAAGTGACTGTCAGTGTCTGATGATTCGAATTGCAGTGCAATCGATCCATCCCAAGTCCTCCACCACCTCTGCTTCTTACTGATCCCATCCCTACCCACCCAGCATCACTTCTACAACAGAGGTGATGGGGGGGATAGGGTAGGGATGAGATCAGTGGTGGTGGGGGATGGGATCAGTAAGAGGCAAAGGTGGTGGTGGGAGAGGATGGCACCACCACCGCTGCCACCCCCCAAGTACCACCGCTGCCTGCCACCCCCCCGAGTACACCACCGATGCCACCCCCCCAAGTATCAACGCTGCCACCCCCCCAAGTACTGTGCACCATCACCACTGCCACCCCCCAAGTACACCACCACCACTGCCACCCCCCCAAGTACCAACGCTGCCACCCCTCAAGTGCCATTGCTGCCACCCCCTCAAGAACCACAGCTGCCACTCCTGTCATAGTTACTTTGCTGAGTAACTACTAATTACTTTTCCAATGTAGTAACCAAGTTACTAACGCAATTACTTTTTGGGAGAAGTCATTTGTAACTTAACTAATTACTTAAAGTAAGTAAAGTAAGTAAGTAAGTAAGTAAGTAAGTAAAGTAAGGTGACCAACACTGCTGATGACATCACTGAGTCTAAAATAATGTATGTAATAAAAAAAGGTTTTATATGAACATGTCATTAGCATGTTAATGGGTGTAGGGGAACCTAGAAATTTAAAATATAAGCAGAAGAAACAATTTAAGGGCTATCACATCTTGATTTGAGCCCAGTCAGTGTTATTTTACACCTTGTCACTAAGAATTAGTTAAAGAGCATTTTTTCCAAAAATGCTAACTAAAATTTACCTGACAAGGACTAAAATAATGCACCTAATAACAAAATGAAAAATGGACAAATTGATCTAATTTTATTAGCTCGGGTACGTAGAATATTATTAGTATATAATTAAAACTATAGAAAACTATGCCTGATAGTTACTGAACTTCAGAATCTCTTTACACTGAACTTGATGAATTACTTCTTAAATTAAATCAGATTTATTCATAATTTAATAAACCTGGTGACTCCAATTAAAGGATTAGGGCAACATGTCTTCAAACATATAACAGTAAAACTGTCATATATCCAGCATATACAGTATACTGTAAGTAACCACGTCCCTGGGTTTCCTCTAAACTTTAGAGCATTGCGTTAACCAATCAAATTTATTACCTGAAATATTAGTGTCTTAAAATGGGACTCAAGGCAAATGGCTAAATACACACGTGTAACTGAGGATGAGCAAACCAAACAAAGTAAATATCCACACCCTTATCCAGGCAGCCTGGGTGGCCATAAAAGGAAGGAGGGGGCCACAAGTATGCACACCCCACTCTCCCTAAACACACTAGACTACATGTATTGGCTGAACTAGATGGACTTGTTTCCTTTTTAAGCCAGACTAACTATATAACATGTCTTGCAAAGAAAAAAGAACCAAAAGAATGACAAAAAAATCTATACCAGATATGTGACGGGAGTCACTTTGGGCAGGGGGTGGGGCTCATTGAACCCAGCTTACCTTAAAGAGGTCGAGAAACTCCTTTTTCTGCTCCTGAAGCCCCCCTTATGTGTAAGTCACCCTGCGTCTCTTAGGGGCACAGAGTGACTGAGAAAATGATAGACAACTACTTGATGGATGCTGTGAGCATGGTTCAGATTAATTCTCTGAATAAGGACAATAAAGCTTCCCTTCTGGAGTGGATGGAAAGAGGTAATATTAATTTTGTACAGATTAATGGTCAGAGGGAATACGATGGCCCTATAAACAAAGAAAGAATTTTCTCCTGCGCTCGTGAAGGCGTTGTTGATATAAAATGGTAGTACTTTCAAAGGAAGCGATACATGAAAAGATGATCATGTGAGTCCCGCTGCCTAAACTGACCAGGGGTGGTCCGAAGTAAGCTAAGTGTAAGAAAGAGATGGAAGGTGCGTGATCTGATACATTAATCAAAATATTACAGTTTATTCATGAAAAGGGGGGGGGGGGTGAATCCATACAAAAAGTATCTATGTGTTAATAAAACCAGGTTACAAGTATACACATTAAATTAAGAAAATAGACATGCCCATGCAAGAGCAAGTGCTAAAATTTGCATGGGCATGTCTATTTTCTTAATTTAATGTGTATACTTGTAACCTGGTTTTATGGACACGTAGATACTTTTTGTATGGATTCACCCCCCCCTACTTTTTTCATGAGTAAACTGTAACATTTTGATCAATGTATCAGATCATGCACCTTCCATCTCTTTCTTACACTTGGAATACGGTGGCCCTCCTGCAGACTGGGTTGGTGAGGCGTATTCACCTGGGACCAAAATAATAAATATCAACAACATCCCTTAAAAAATCTTTAACGATAAATGAATTCCACCTTTTTAGACTACTGGAATATTGTATGAGTTTGTCTCATAGACTGTTGTAGACTTTTTGGCTGGATAGTTTGAGGTGGGGTTTGTTATGTGTTTATTGTTAAGTGTCTTTCCCCCATTGTTAATTGGACCACCTATTGTTTCTGTCTATCTGAGCATCTTTTGTAGATTAGATTAATCTTGTGGCTACTTGAAATTGTTATGGAACTATTGTAAGATGTTATGTTTTATGCATATAATAATGTGTATTGTACAGTACTTTGTACTTTGGGTGAAGGTGCAGAATAGTCTGGTCACCTAGGATGATTTAAGTGACTAGTTAATAAGCTCATGCTAATTATATCACTGTCAGCTATTAGTTGCTGGAAGGGGGATTTTTCCAATGGACCTTCTTGCTGATAAGGCTGTCTATGTGCCCAGTTACTGATTGAATTATTTGTTGAAAAGTTTGAATGTACCTATGTCTCATGTTACTGGATGTACAGTTTACCCCGCCCTGTGTCATTATGCAAAGAAAGGGCTATTGTTCTAGAGTGTATGCAGTATATTTTTGTGCCTGTGTTTCAATAAACAGTTGATGGTTTACTCCACCCTATTCTGTGTCCCCACAAGTGATTGGGTGAGCTACGGGATCTTGGTATTGTTATGTTATCGGGCAAGGGAAGCTTATACAACGGACATACTCCTCTTGAGTACTGGTCTCCATCACACCAGACACTTATCTTAGATAGGAGACCAGTATAAATTTTAAGGGGGACTCAAGAAACCTCCAAAAAATAGTGTGGGTTTCAAATACAGGCAGGGAGCTGCAGTATTTTGATTTAGTGTCCTTTGCACAGTAGGCACCTAAAACTTACCTGAATACAATTGCTGGTGTTCTCATACAAATACAGGCAGGGAGCTGCAGTATTTTGATTTAGTGTCCTTTGCACAATGTGCACCTAAAGCTTACCTGAATACAATTACTAGTGTTCTCATACAAATACAGGCAGGAAGCTGCAGTATTTTGTTTTAGTGCCCTTTGCACAGTGTGCACCTAAGGCTTACCTGAATCTAATTCCTGGTGTTCTCATACAAATACAGGCATGGAGCTGCAGTATTTTGATTTAGTGTCCTTTGCACAGTGTGCACCTAAAGCTTACCTGAATACAATTGCTGATGTTCTCATACAAATACAGGCAGGGAGCTGCAGTATTTTGATTTAGTGTCCTTTGCACAGTGTGCACCTAAAGCTTACCTGCATACAATTGCTGGTGTTCTCATACAAATACAGGCAGGGACCTGCAGTATTTTGATTTAGTGTCCTTTGCACACTGTGCACCTAAAGCTTACCTGAATACAATTGCTGGTGTTCTCATACAAATACAGGCAGGGAACTGCAGTATTTTGATCCATTGAGTGACATTGGTGAAAACAGTCAGGGACAGGCACTGCTGGAGCTGAGGGATTCTCCTAGCTGGCGGGGGAAGAACAGGAAAGACAGATTCTGGTGGTAGGGGACTCAATTCTTAGAAGGACAGAGAGGCCAATCTGTGACGCACCAACTAGAAATAAAACATTTCTGGATCTACTGATTACTAGGGATGAGCTTCGAGTTTGAGTGAAACTCATGTTTCGACTCGAACATTGCCTGTTCGCCTGTTCACCGAACAACAAACAATTTAGGATGTTCGCAGGAAATTCCAAAAGCCGCAAACACCCTGTAAAAGTCTATAGGAGAAAACGAAAGTGCTAAATTTAAAGGCTTATATGCAAGTTATTGTCATAAAAAGTGTTTGGGGACCTGGGACCTGCCCCAGGGGACATGTATCAATGCAAAAAAAAAAAAAATGTTTAAAAACGAATGTTTTTTCGGGAGCAGTGATTTTAATAATGCTTAAAGTGAAACAATAAAAGTGTAATATTCCTTTAAATTTCGTACCTAGGCTGGCAACACGCTGGCTACAGGACGAGAGGGTAGAAGAAAATATGCAAGGGAAAATTGCCCAATATTGGGATTATAATGACAATGTAACCAATGCACAGGTGACCTGGGATGCCTTTAAGGCAACTATAAGGGGGGATTACATTTCTGCAATTAAAGCTGCCAGGGTGGACTACGCCTCTGAGACTAAAGACCTGGAGTCTTCTGTGAGCACAGCAGAGGAGGTATTTGCATCAGATCCTTCTCCTGAGGCGTACTCCTCCCTGGCACAAGCTCAAAGGGCACTCTCTCTACACCTCTCAGGTTCGACTGCCTCTTCGGAGAGGTTACTCAGGGCCAGAATATTTGAGTCTGGGGACAAGAACGGGAGGCTTTTAGCCAGTCTGGTGGCCGACCCCAAATTTCAAACAGTTATACCCACAATACATACTGAGGCAGGGGGAGTCACTTCAAACCCGTCTGACATCCTTAATGAATTCAATATATTCTATTCCTCATTGTACAGGTCCACCACCTCGCAGATATCCCCTGAATATCTCTCGTTTCTCCGCGGGCTGGCTCTGACGGCTCTGACGGAAGAGGACGTGGCCGCGCTAGAGGCCGAAGTCTCGGTGACCGAAATTGAAACAGCAATTCGCTCACTTCCCCCTAACAAGACGCCGGGCCCTGACGGGCTCCCAGGAGACTGGTACAAAATGTATATAGCTGACTTGGCCCCGCGTCTCCAAAAGCTGTATGCCCTTAGTTTAGAAACAGGAAGCCTGCCTGACTCAATGTCACAAGCCCATATAGTACTCATACCAAAGCCAGGGAAGGATGCCTCATATTGTTCAGCATATCGTCCCATATCCCTTCTTAACTATGATTTGAAGATCCTAACAAAAGTGCTAGCCACCAGACTGATGAGGATTCTCCCGTTCTTAGTAAACATGGATCAAACTGGCTTCATGCCAGGGAAGTCAACTGATATCAATATCCGTAGAGTGTTCACCCACTTACAAATCCCTCCTACAGAACAGAACACCAGGGTCTTAGTTGCCTTGGACCTTGAAAAGGCATTTGATTCTGTTGCCTGGCCCTACATGGAGGAGGTACTCAAGATTTATGGTTTTGGCCCCGTTTTTAGGAAGTGGATTCAGCTCTTGTATCAGAAACCGACAGCACAGATTAAACTTGGCGGGGTGTTATCCTCTTCATTCCCGGTGGAGCGTGGTACCCGACAGGGGTGTCCTCTATCCCCCGCTCTCTTCTCCCTGATGGTTGAGCCCCTGGCGGTTGCGCTGCGGTCCTTGGATGCTGTTGGGGGGGTGCGGGTCGGATCCCTGGAGGAAAAAATAGCACTTTATGCCGACGATATTATCCTTTTCCTCCGGGATCCGGGGCCCTCCCTCCGGGCAGCGTTGGAGCTCCTCTCACGCTTCGCTGACATGTCGGGACTAAGGGTCAATTGGGACAAGTCCCAGATAATGCCGGTGGACCCAGGTGCTAAACAGTTGGCAGATTCATCACTTCCATTGCAATGGGTGGAGAATATAAAATATCTTGGCATTATTATTTCCCCCAGAGTACAGGACTTTTGTGGACTTAACCTTCTTCCTATTCTACAAACTACTCAAAATAGGCTGAAGGTTTGGGCTAACCTCCCCCTCACGCTGATTGGACGGATCAATTTAATTAAAATGAAATTACTCCCCCCTCTTCTATATGTAGTGCGCCATTCTCCAATGTGGATACCCAAAGTTTTTTTTAAGCGACTAAATTCTCACATATCCAGTTTTTTGTGGGGTTCCGCCCCTCCCCGTTTCCGATTGTCTATACTCCAAAGACCTTGGACACAGGGGGGCCTAGCCTGTCCTGATTTCTTCCTTTATTTTCTTGCGGCGATGCTCACCCATGCCCACAACTGGCTTGCGTCGGATGCCTCTAATGCAGCGGTTGCCTTGGAGGCTGCAGTTGTGGGATCGTTTGAGGCATTGCGGAACGTTTTATTTCGGGGCCTTAGGGCTCCACATCCTCTCACTACCTCAATGAAAACGGTGCTGAGAGCATGGTCCAGGGCAGCTGGCCCCCAGGTGGCCGACCCTCAGGTGCGCTCCCCAAATACTCCACTATGGATTAACCCTTCTCTACCTGAATTCTACTCCATACCGGATCCGGTCATATGGGCGTCGCGGGGTATTAGATATCTACATCATATCTGTGAGAATGGTGCACTACTGACATTCGACCAGCTCAAGGGCAGATTTAACTTACCCAATGTGTACTTCTTCTGGTTCCTGCAGCTCCGCCACGCTTATAGGGCACAGTTCGGAAGCGCTCCCATAACCCTTTACCAGTCAAATACAGAATTGCTCCTACGTCAGGAAACATTGACCAAACCATTATCCACAATCTACAAGGCCTTGCAGCCTACTGTTCATCACGGTTTGGAGAGGCTTCGTGACTTCTGGGTGGCGGAGCTGCCGGAGCTGGATGGGGAGGACTGGGAGGATGTCTGGGACTCCCCCTTTAAACACTTGGTCTCCTCTAGAGATCGGTTGATCCAGTTTAAAATACTACACAGATTCTATTACACTCCATACAGGCTTCATAAAATTTACCCAGACTGCACGTCGCAGTGTTGGCGCTGTCGTGCTGACTCTGCGGGGTTCATCCACATGATCTGGTCGTGCCCCGAAATCCAGCATTACTGGTCATTGGTTACAACCTTCATCTCTACACTGACAACAATTCCTATACCCCAAAATATGGAGATTTGCCTGCTTGGCTTAGTGGATGCTCTTGCCCCTTCAAGGGCAGTTCGCACATTACTGGGATTGCTTCTCTTTTATGCCAGGAAACTCATTGTTCTCAGGTGGAGGGCTCCCGTGTCTGCCCTTACTCTGAATGCATGGAAATCATTGGTTAACTTTGCAGTACCCTTGTATAAAGAAACATATTCCAGCAGAGGATGCCCCCTAAAGTTTCAAAAAGTTTGGAATATATGGCTAGAGTCTGAAATTACAATTGTAGAACAAGAGGACCCTGTAAGACTACCGGTCTGATTTGATTTGCATGTGAAGGGATGGTTCCTCTGACTGTCCCCCCCCCAGGGGTACATTCCGACTGACCACGTACCTAGAGTTACCCACTCATAGACTTATTCTTGAAGGATGCCTGTCGGTTATCACATATTCATGTAAATTGCTGAGCATTACATTTCTCCTGTTAAAGATAGCAGCAAGCTAAGGGGTTGTTCTGTTATTTGTTCACAAGTTAGGCTAGAAGTTTAGGTAGGATATGCCTTGCCTAATGTTTTATTTGATTTTTTTCAGTTTTTTCCTCGAGCCGGGGTATGCCCAGAGATTCTGTTATGTAAATTTTCTTTCTCTACAAAATAAATAAAAAGAATTTAAAAAAAAAAAAAAAAAATTTCGTACCTAGGGGGTGTGTATAGTATGCCTGTAAAGGGGCGCATGTTTCCCGTGCTTAGAACTGTCCCTGCACAAAGTGTAATTTTTGCAGGAAAAAAAGCATTTAAAATTACTTGCGGCTATAATGAATTGTTGGCTCCCGTAATACAGAGAACAGTCATTGAAAGTAATTGATAAAACCGTGAACCGTACCAGGCCACATGCCCTCAACATTGGGAGGATGCTTTGGGGGTCTCATCCCCACAACCCTGGCCGGTGGTTGTGGGGGTCTGCGGGCGGGGGGCTCATCAGAATCTGGAAGCCCCCTTTAACAAGGGGACCCCCAGATCCCACCCCCCTGTTTGAAATGGTAAGGGGGTACAGACAAAAGTACCCCTACCAATTTACAAAGAAAGTGTAAAAAAAAATAAAAAACACACAGACACCGTTGGGAAAAGTCCTTTATTTAAAAATATTTTTTTTTTTAAAAAGATTCCAGCGGTGGTAATCCACTCTTGCTATCAGGCCTGGATTTACTCCCTTTTCTGCCCCAAGGCTGGGTCCTTCAATGACCCCCCCCCCCCACACACACACACACACCACCGTTCCCGTCATTTATCGATGACTGCTACAATAGATCAATTAAAAACATATCTCCACACACAAGAACACTGAAAATAACTGGCTAAAGTATTTAAAAGTTCTGATTAAGTAAAGCTAAACTGGTCCGTCTGGTTGCTATATGTTAATGCACATCATTACCACTCACTGAACAGTGGAGCAATCCCAAATAATTGAGCAAGTAAAGTGGCACATTAATACACATACTACAGGAGAGTGTCAGAGAGTGCAGACATACTGCACGAGATTACCAGAGACTGTGGATATACTGCACAAGATTAGCAGACTGCGGACATACTGCACAAGATTAGAAGACTGCGGACATACTGCACAAGATTAGCAGACTGTGGACATACTGCACAAGATTATAAGAGACTGCGGACATACTGCACGAGATTATATAACGCTGTGGACATACTGCACGAGATTATAAGAGACTGCGGACATACTGCACGAGATTATAAGAGACTGCGGACATACTGCACGAGATTACCAGACTGTGGACATACTGCGCGAGATTACCAGAAAAAGAGGCCAGGTGCGCCAAACTAAGTGCAGTATATAAAATCACTGCTTAATAAATTTAAAAACCAAAGCCAAATGGCTACTAACAAAAGCAGAGTGAATACAGGCATATAATGGATAATGGATAATACAGGGGCCAGGTGCTTCAATGGGCCCCAATGACAGCTTTGCAGAGAGAGTGCACAGAGGACACAGGAGGCTGTATTTGCACACTAGCTAGCAGAGAGGGGGTAGGGCAGGGAGCTCCACTTGGAACAGAGCGGCTGTAGTCAGAGCAGTGATTGGAGTGGGCATGTCAGTGGAGCTTCTGGCCTGGCCCCCAGACCTCCGCATATCACTGGGGAAGCCTGGGCCACCCGTCACCTGACCCCACCCCCCTCTGACGCAAGGGAAAAGCTGGGCTTCCCCAGTGATGTACGGGTGACCCCGCCCCCTCTGATGTAACGTAGGTTTCCGTTACATCAGAGGGTGCGGGATATCCCGTATGTCACTGGGGAAGCCCGACTTCCCCCTTGCGTCAGAGGGGGGCGGGGTCAGGTGACGGGTGGCCCGGTCCTCCTCAGCTAAGACCTGGGATTCCTGCAGTGTCTCCATGGAGACAGGATGCGATGTGCTGGACGTCATAGGAAGAGATCAGCCTTCGCTGGAACCTGGAGAAGAGATCACCCATCGCTGGATAGCGAGAGTGGATTACCACCGCTGAAATCTTTTTTTTATTTTTTTTATTTTTAATAAAGGACTTTTCCCAACGGTGTCTGTGTGTTTTTTAATTTTTTTTTACACTTTCTTTGTGAAATGGTAGGGGTACTTTTGTACCCCATTACCATTTCAAACAGGGGGGGCGGGATCTGGGGGTCCCCTTGTTAAAGGGGGCTTTCAGATTCTGATAAGCCCCCCGCCTGCAGACCCCCACAACCACCGGCCAGGGTTGTGGGGATGAGGCCCTTGTCCCCATCAACATGGGGACATGGTGCTTTGAGGGGTCACAGACCTCCAAAACATCCTCCCAATGTTGAGGGCATGTGGCCTGGTACGGTTCAGGAGGGGGGGCGCTCTCTTGTCCCCCCTCTTTTTCTGCGGCCTGCCAGGTTGCATGCTCGGATAAAGGGTCTGGTATGGATATTTGGGTGGAACTCCACGCCATTTTTTTTTTATTTGGCGTGGAATTCCCCTTAAAATCCATACCAGACCTGAAGGGTTTGGTATGGATATTTAGGGGGAACCCCACGTAATTTTTTTTAAATTTGACCCGGGGTTCCCCTTAATATCCATACCAGACATGAACGGCCCACGCATATTTTTTTTATTTTTATCAATGACTTTCAATGACTGTTCTCTGTATTACGGGAGCTGACAATTCATTATAGCCGTGAGTGCTTTTAAATGCTTTTTTTCCTGCAAAAATGACACTTTGTGCAGGGACAGTTCTAAGCACGGGAAACATGTGCCCCTTTACAGGCATACTGTACACACCCCCCAGGTACGAAATTTAAAGGAGTATTACACTTTTATTGTTTCACTTTAAGAATTATTAAAATCACTGCTCCCGAAAAAAGGCAGTTTTTACGTGTTTTTGCATTTATGCATGTCCCCTGGGGCAGGACCCAGGTCCCCAAACACTTTTTATGACAATAACTTGCATATAAGCCTTTAAAATTAGCACTTTTGATTTTGAACGTTCGAGTCCCATAGACTTTAATAGGGTTCTAAAGTTCACACGAACTTTAGATCTGTTCGCAGGTTCTGGTGCGAACCGAACAGGGGGGTGTTCGGCTCATCCCTACTGATTACCAACAATACAGACCTGATCACGGATGTGGAAATACGGGACAATTTAGGGAACAGAGCTCACAGGTCAATTGGCTTCCGTATAAATTACACAAATAGGAAACATAAGAGGAACTGAATTTCAAAAGAGCCAACTTCCCTAAACTATGAACCTTACTAGAAGGCAAAAATTGGGATAAAATCTTAGAATGCAGAGGAGAGATGGGTTTGCTTTAAGAGCATATTAAATAAGGGCATTAGCCAATGCATCCCATTAGGTAATCAATTTAAAAGAACAAATGTCCTGAATGGCTTAACTCCAATGTAAAAATGCATATAAAAGCAAAGGAGAAGGCCTTCAAAAAATACAAGGTTGAGGGATCATCATCAGCATTTAGATTTTATAAAGAATGCAAAAAGAAATGTAAGGGTGCAATAAGGACGGCTAAGATAGAACAGCAAAAAGGGGAGGACAGACTATATTGGCCCCATAAATAATAAGGGAAGGACATCTGGTTACAAAGGAGGGGGAGATGGCAAAGGTATTGAATTTATTCTTCTCCTCAGTCTTCACGAGGGAATCGGGGGGCTACAATATCCAAAACTGCAGTGTTTATCCTCATGACACATCACAGGAAGCACCTCCATGGTTAACAGAGGACAGAATTAAAATTAGACTTGGGAAACTTAACATTAATAAATCACCAGGACCAGATGGCTTCTGGGGTACCGAGGGTACTTAGGTAACTCGATCAAGTAATTGCCAGACCATTGTTCCTATTTTTTACTGACAGTCTACTGACTGGAATGGTACCAGCTGATTGTAGAAAAGCCAATGCAGCACCAATATATAAAAAGGGCCCTAAATACATCCCTGGGAATTACAGACCAGTTAGCCTAACATCGATAGTATGTAAACTCTGGGAGGGGGTGATAAAGGACTATGTATACGATTTTAGTAATGAGAACGGTATCATTAGCAGTAATCAGCATGGAATCATGAAGAATCGTTCTTGCCAAACCAATCTACCAACCTTCTATGAGGAGGTGAGTTGCCAGCTAGAAAAAGGAAGGCCCGTAGAGGTGGTGTATCTGGATTTTGCAAAAGCATTTGACACAGTTCCCCATAAACATTTAGGCTGCGTACACACGAGCCGACTTTCCCGCCAAAAGTCCAGCGGACTACGTTTTAAGTTCAGACTTAAAATTGTCCGCTGGACTCGCGAGTCTGGCGGACAATCCCGCGGTCTGTGTGCTAGTCCGTGGGACTTTTGAAATGAACGGACTTGCCGACACAAGATCGGAAAGTCCGTTCATTTAGAACGTGACTGCAGGTAGACGGGACTAGCGAAGGCAGTGAATGCCGCCACGCTAGCCCTGTCACCTGGCATGGATTTAAAGGGGAAACCCTATGCCGAAAAAACGGCGTGGGGGTCCCCCGCAAATCCACCTCAAACCCTTATCCGAGCACGCAGCCCGGCCGGCCAGGAAAGGGGGTGGGGACGAGCGAGCGTCCCCCCTCCTGAGCCGTACCAGGTCACGTGCCCTCAACATGAGGGGTGCCCTGGGGAAAGGGGGGCCGTGGGGCCCCCCCACCCCAAAGCACCTTGTCCCCATGTTGATGAGGACAAGGGCCTCTTCCCGACAACCCTGGCTGTTGGTTGTCGGGGTCTGCAGGCGGGGGCTTATCGGAATCCGGGAGCCCCCTTTAATAAGGGGGCCCCCAGATACCGGCCCCCCACCCTATGTGAATGAGTATGGGGTACGATGTACCCCTACCCATTCACCTATGGTGTAAAAGTGTAAATAAAAAAAAACACACAATTTTTTCAAATATTTTATTGCACTGCTCCGGGGGTCTTCTTCCGTCTTAAGGGGTCTTCTCGCCGGACTCCTCCGCTCTCTTCTGCTCTTTTACCTAGCTCTTTCACGAGCGGAGGAGCCTTTTTTCTTTGTCGCCGCCGTCATCGTCTGGGGGTCTCGTTCCGCCTTCGGGGGTCTTCGGGGGACTTCCGGGGTCTCTTCTGTTCTTGCCGCTGTCGCCACCTTCTGCGCCGTCTTCTTCTTCCGATGTTGACTCGTCGCTCTCTCTGGCCGGAATGGCAGAGACACGCTGTGATGTGACTTATATAGGGACAAGGAGGCGGGGTCACATGTTCATGCCACATGGTGACCCCGCCCCCCTATGATGTCACAGTCCCGGAGGATGCTGGGGCTGTGACATCATATGGGGGTGGGGTCACCATGTGACATGAGCATGTGACCCCGCCCCCTTGTCCCTATATAAGTCACAGCGTGTCTCTGCCATTCCAGCCAGAGAGAGCGACGAGTCAACATCTCCGCAGGATGTGGAAACCTTGCAAAAAGATCTGAACAAATGAATGGGGTGGGCAACTACATGGCAAATGAGGTTCAATGTAGAAAAATTTAAAATAATGCATTTTGGTGGCAAAAATATGAATGCAATCTACTCACTAGGTGAACCTCTGGGGGAATCTAGGATGGAAAAGGACCTGGGGGTCCTAGTAGATAATAGGCTCAGCAATGGCATGCAATGTCAAGCTGCTGCTAACAAAGCAAACAGAATATTGGCATGCATTAAAAAGGGGATCAACTCCAGAGATAAAATTATAATTTTCCCGCTCTACAAGACTCCGCTACATAGTTATGAGGAAAGGTTATGAGGAAAGGTTGCGAGCACTGAACTTATTCTCTCTGGAGAAGAGACGCTTGAGAGGGGATATAATTTCAATATACAAATATCGTACTGGTGACCCCACAATAGGGATAAAACTTTTTCACAAAAGGGAGTTTAACAAGACTCATGACCACTCTGTCACGTACCTGGTGGTTGAGCCCACGAATGCAGGGAGCGGCGTCTCGTATACCTCCGGCTCGGGAACCCCTGGTAGAATAGACAGGGGCTCGGAAGCACAAAGGGGCACAAGTGCCTGGCGGGTTACAGGTGTAGGGCTGGTCCCGACGTCTGGAGTACTGTAGGACGACCAGTAGAGGACTAGAGCAGGAACCCAGTCGTAGAAGACAGGCAGGTGGAACTTGCGGATAGCCGGGAGAGACTGGAGTCCGAAGCTGAAGTAGGTCACAGACAGGCCGGGTCAAACACGGGCAGGCAGGTGCGGTACCGAATCAGCAGGCAAGGCGTAGTCGTGAAGCAGGCCGGGTCGTTTAACAGGCGGACAGCAGAGTACCAAGGAGCAGGCAGAAGAGATGTCAGGACAAGCCGGGATCGAGGACAGGCAGCAGGCACGGGGTATCAGGAACAAGCCGGGTAGTCAGGTATCAGAAGTCAGGTAATTCACAGGTAGCTGGTAGCTGGGGGTCACGGGAACGCTGTAGACCGGACAGCAAGACAGCATGGACAGGCACTTCCTTAAATAGCGCTTCTGGCGCCAAAACGGACTCAAACAGCGTGCGTGCGCGCTCCCGTGCGTGCGCGCGCGCTCCCGTGCGCGCGTGCGCGCTCCCGTGCGCGCTGAGCGGCTCTTTTGCTGGACAAACCATAGCCGATTCTCCTGCTGGCAGAAAAAGGTACTGAACGCTTTTCTTGACATTGCCCCCCCCTAAGGGGCAGCCTCCGGATGCCCAACCGAACCATCTTACTTGCGTGTGCATTATTAAATGCCCGAATCAGTCTCTTTGCATGAATGTTGGATTCCGGTTCCCACGAATTTTCTTCCGGGCCGTACCCCTTCCATTTCACCAGATACTGCACACGCCCGCCTCTTCTCCTACAATCAAGGATCGACTCCACCTCGAATTCCATTTCCCCATCAATGAGTACCGGTTCAGGAGGCCCCGTATTTCGGCCAACAAAAGGATCTGGGACAGTAGGTTTGAGCAGAGCTACATGGAAGACTGGGTGGATCCGGAATGATTCGGGTAGCTTTAATTTATAAGTTACACTATTGATTTTTTTTTCCACAGGGAAAGGACCCACAAACTTAGGGCCAAGCTTCTTGGAGGGACATGCCAATTTCAAGTTTAATGTAGACAGCCAGACTTGATCTCCTGGTTTTAAATTGAGTTCTCCCCTTCTCTTCCTGTCAAAGACCTCCTTGTAATATTCCTGAGTTCTTGTCATTGTCTCCTGGAGTAGTTTATTATTGGCACTAAAAAAATTCAGCGTTTCCTGAGCAGCAGGTACAGGACATTCCGGTATGCAGTTTGATAGAAATAAAGGGTGAAAACCATAATTTGCAAAGAAAGGAGTCTGTTTTGTAGCAGAATGAATTGAATTGTTATAGGCAAATTCGGCCAGCGGCAATAGAGGAACCCAATCGTCTTGTGAGAATGATGAAAAGCAGCGTAAGTACTGCTCCAATGTTTGATTCGTCCTTTCTGTCTGGCCGTTTGTTTGAGGATGGTAGGCTGAAGAAAAGGACAAATTGATCTTCAGAGAGCCACATAATGCCCTCCAGAATTTTGAGGTGAATTGTACCCCACGATCTGAGGTTATGTTTGCCGGAATGCCATGAAGTCTTACGATTTCCTTAATGAAAATTCTCGCGGTTTCGGCCGCAGAAGGAGTACCCTTCATGGGAAGGAAGTGAGCCATTTTAGAGAGTCTATCCACCACTACGAAGATGGTTGAATGATCTTCCGAGGGAGGCAGCTCAACAATAAAATCCATAGAGATCATTCTCCATGGTCTCTCTGGGACAGGTAATGGTTTCAACAGCCCCCAAGCTTTTGATTTGTTGCCTTTGTTCTGGATACAGACGGTGCAGGATTCCACATAATCCCTACAGTCCTTTGTTAACTGTGGCCACCAAAACATGCGTTGGAGCAATTCAGATGTCTTGTGCACCCCAAAATGACCAGCTAACTCATGGTCATGACAGAAGTTCAGAACAGCCACTCGCACCTCCTTAGGTACGAAGATCTTTTCTCCGTACCATAACAGATCGTCTCTGGTTTGTAGAGTGGTATCAGGTGGAGAAGAAATTCCTGCGGAAGCCTGTTTTATCTGAACCAGCAAATCTTCTTGGAGTAAAAGAAAACTTCCAGAAGACAAGATGGTGTCCGGAGGAGAAGAAGTTTCAGGTTCACTAAACATCCTAGAGAGGGCGTCTGGTTTGGTGTTCTTCGACCCGGGCCTGTAAGTTATGTGGAGAGAAAATCGCGTAAAGAAAAGTGCCCACCTGGCCTGGCGTGGTCTCAGTCTCTTAGCGGTTTTTAAATATTCGAGATTCTTGTGATCCCTATACACAAGAATCGGATGTGTCGCTCCTTCCAAAAGATATCGCCATTCTTCAAGAGCCGCTTTGATGGCCAATAGTTCTCGATCTCCCACGTCGTAATTTCGTTCCGCCTCAGATAGTTTGCGGGAGAAGAACGCAACTGGATGCAACAGAGCTTTAGGCCCTTGTCTCTGGGATAACACTGCCCCGACTGCAATTTCCGAGGCATCAACCTCAAGTATGTACGGTAACGCTGGGTCAGGATGCTTCAGAACTGATGCCGACGTGAATCGATCCTTCAAGGTTGCAAAGGCTGCCTGCGCTCCGGGAGACCAAGAAAACTTAGTGCTCTGCTTGGTTAGATTCGTGATGGGTGAAATGATAGTGGAGAACCCTTTGATGAATTTCCGGTAGAAATTTGCGAATCCCACAAAGCGTTGAACACCCTTCCTGTCGGTAGGAGCTGGCCAGTCCAGGATGGCAGAGACCTTCTGTGGGTCCATTTTGATACCTTCCACGGAAATAATCAATCCTAGAAACTGGATGCTCTGTTGCTCGAATACACATTTTTCCGGTTTCGCATACAAGCCGTGGCGTCGAAGTCTGGTTAGCACCTTTTTAACATGTTGGCGATGCTCTGTCAGGGAAGGCGAGAAGATCAGGATGTCGTCCAAATATACTATGACGAACAGGTCAAGGTAGTCTCTAAAGATATCGTTCACAAAATGCTGGAACGTAGCAGGGGCGTTGCAGAGTCCGAATGGCATAACCAAATATTCAAAATGCCCGAATCGGGTGCGAAAGGCAGTCTTCCACTCATCACCGCTCCGGATGCGAATAAGGTTGTATGCCCCGCGGAGGTCCAGTTTTGTGAACGTCGCTGCAGATCCCAGTCTTTGAAATAATTCAGGTACCAAGGGGAGAGGGTACCGGTTTTTGATGGTAACTTTGTTAAGTTCCCTGTAGTCTACGCAGGGGCGTAGGGAATGGTCTTTTTTCTCTACGAAGAAAATTCCTGCCCCTGCTGGGGAAGTGGAGGGCCGAATGAACCCCTTCTCCAGATTATCGTCAATATAGGCCTTCAAAGTGCCAAGTTCAAGTTCAGTTAAGGGGAAGATTCTCCCGAATGGAACTTCTGCGCCAGGAAGGATTTCAATTGGGCAGTCATAAGGCCTGTGAGGAGGAAGAGTATCTGCGCCCTTCTTGCTGAAGACGTCTAAAAACTCATGGTAGACTTCAGGCACGGCTTGACGGGTCTCTTCATCAGCTTCCATGCAGAGTAGGGGTGAAAGTGCTTGAGCCGTCTCAGGTAAGCAATATTGGTGACAATAGGAGGAGGGAAAGCTGATCTCCCCAGTGGTCCAATCAATGAATGGGTTATGAGCCCTCAACCAGGGCATGCCTAGAATAACCGGAAACAGAGGGGATTGGATGATGTTCAGGCATAATAGTTCTTGGTGGTTACCGGCCATAGTGGTAAATATTGGCACAGTCTCTTGTGTGACAGGTCCAGATTTAAGAGCCGAGCCGTCTGCCAGGTGTATAGAGAGGCCCTTTGCTTTTGGTCGAAGAGGAACATGATGCCGGGTGGCGAAAGCTGAGTCCATGAAACCGCTGCAGGCTCCGGAGTCAATGATAGCGGTTACCCGGATATTCCCTCTGGGGAGCTGAAAAAGAACGGAGATAGCCAGGTGAGACGTTTTATTCGGCAGAGTGGGAGTAAGAGCAAAAGAGGTAGGGCAGGACTTACGGAGTTTAGCAGGACAGGATCTCACATAATGTCCCGATTCGCCACAGTAGAGGCACAGATTATTGGATCGCCTGCGTTGTCGCTCTTCAGGTGTCAGAGATGGCCGCAGTAATCCTAGCTGCATAGGTTCCGGAGCATCAGAGGTATAGGCCACGGAAGTTCTGGGATTCGGTGGAGGCTGACTGGGTACCCGGGGAAGCATCCAGATTGGTCTGGAGGGACCGGCGGCACGTTCAGACCTCCGTTGTCGTAGTCGCCTGTCAATCTGTATGGACAGGTTAATGAGTGCGTCTAGAGTCTCAGGTGTATCCACTCTGGCCAGTTCGTCCTTCAATGATTCAGAGAGACCCATGCGGAACTGGTACCGCAGAGCGGAGTCATTCCAGTTAGTATCGGAACTCCAGCGCCTGAATTCGGACGCATAATCCTCCGCTGGTCTGCGACCTTGCTGTAGGGAATGCAGGGCTGTTTCTGCAGTAGCTGTTAGTTGCGGATCCTCGTAGAGCTGGGACATAGCATGAAAGAAAGAGTTCAAATTGTCAAGGGCGGCATCCTTCTGTTCCAAAAGCCGATGGGCCCAAGCTTGTGGATCTCCTGACAACAGGGAAATGACAAAGCCTACTTTGGTGGCGTCAAGCGAAAAAGTCCTGGGCTGCAGAGCAAAGAAAAGTTCACAAGCATTGTGGAAAGCTCGAAATTTGCTACGGTCCCCAGAAAACCGCTCAGGAGTGGGAACCTTAGGTTCAGGTGGCATCATCACTACTGAAGGAGCAGCAGGAATCGCAGGTGAAGGTGACGTAACTGTGGATAGTATCTGAACACGTTCTTCGAGCCGGGTATAGCCTTCCTGAAGACTCTTCACTGCCTGGGTTAGGCCAGCCAGGTGGCGACACAGATCATCCACTGGAGCAGCTCCCTGCGTGGGCTCGGACATGGCTGTCCGGTACTGTCACGTACCTGGTGGTTGAGCCCACGAATGCAGGGAGCGGCGTCTCGTATACCTCCGGCTCGGGAACCCCTGGTAGAATAGACAGGGGCTCGGAAGCACAAAGGGGCACAAGTGCCTGGCGGGTTACAGGTGTAGGGCTGGTCCCGACGTCTGGAGTACTGTAGGACGACCAGTAGAGGACTAGAGCAGGAACCCAGTCGTAGAAGACAGGCAGGTGGAACTTGCGGATAGCCGGGAGAGACTGGAGTCCGAAGCTGAAGTAGGTCACAGACAGGCCGGGTCAAACACGGGCAGGCAGGTGCGGTACCGAATCAGCAGGCAAGGCGTAGTCGTGAAGCAGGCCGGGTCGTTTAACAGGCGGACAGCAGAGTACCAAGGAGCAGGCAGAAGAGATGTCAGGACAAGCCGGGATCGAGGACAGGCAGCAGGCACGGGGTATCAGGAACAAGCCGGGTAGTCAGGTATCAGAAGTCAGGTAATTCACAGGTAGCTGGTAGCTGGGGGTCACGGGAACGCTGTAGACCGGACAGCAAGACAGCATGGACAGGCACTTCCTTAAATAGCGCTTCTGGCGCCAAAACGGACTCAAACAGCGTGCGTGCGCGCGCGCTCCCGTGCGCGCGCGCGCGCTCCCGTGCGTGCGCGCGCGCTCCCGTGCGCGCGTGCGCGCTCCCGTGCGCGCTGAGCGGCTCTTTTGCTGGACAAACCATAGCCGATTCTCCTGCTGGCAGAAAAAGGTACTGAACGCTTTTCTTGACACACTCATTAAAATTAGAAGATAAGAGGTTTAACCTTAAACTACGTAGAGGGTTCTTTACTGTAAGCACGGCAAGGATGTGGAATTCCCTTCCACAGGTGGTGGTCTCAGCAGGGGGCATTGATATTTTTAAGAAACTATTAGATAAGCACCTGAACAACAGCAACATGCAGGGATATACAATGTAATACTGACATATAATCACACACATAGGTTGGACTTGATGGACTTGTGTCTTTTTTCAACCTCACCTACTATGTAACTATGTAACATTTCACAAAACCCCCTTTTATGATTGATTTTAAAGCCAGAGGAAGGGCTCCCGTGAAGACAAAATTACAATTATCTGGAAGCACAGAACCCAATAGCTTGTCCCCTAATACAATATCCCAAAGTCTTACAATAAGTCTTTGAATTAGACAGGCCTGTGAGTTATAGCTAAAGAAGATTATTAAATATCTTTGTTATTTATGGTCAAAACTCAAGCTATTTTACAATGTAGTTGGAAACTCTGTTTTACATCTATTGCTTTATTGGACACTTTATTACCATTAAACATAAGTGAACGCAGATGTGTCATTTACGTAGTTACTGAAAGGAAATAAATCAAGATTAGGGGTTACTGCTTTGGTGTACCATTCAATACTGGAACCAGATCTGGGAGATTTGCCCTTTGAGATAAAGAAACATGTACACAGCAGGTTTCTCTCCGAGCAAATCTAATCTTTATTCTTGGGTGTCGATATAAGAGGGCTTTTCAGAAAGTACCGCCCTTTAACAGATTATCCAATCATATACAGAGACGCACAAGTACAGTCTGACGCCCACAGTGAAACTAATTATTTCTAAAATATCACGTGCTTTACGAGAACATGAAACTCAACAGAAGATTACAGTATTATGGAAAAACGAAACTAGATTAGCAAGACTTGAGCATACTTCACAAAATGGATGTTAGAGACACACAAAATGGTTTAGTAGTTAAACTAAATATACCTTCAATCCCCTCTTAGATCATATAAGATGATCTCTACATTCTATGTTGTGCTTTAATACTTCTTTGGGGCTGTGGCATAGATTGCCTGATGACTCTTCATGTATGTCATGTGAGATAGAACCTTATCATCAGGAGATCGAAGGTGCGCAATTATGTAAGTGCAAAATTTAAAACAGAGGTAAAGAATCAGAGCAAGGATAAATACCATAACAAGGACAATGTCTTTTAACCATAAAAATATACCTCCAAGCTCAAATCCTGCATTGGCAAATGGGCTCCATGTTTTAGCAATGTCCCTAGCTTCCTGCTGGAGCTGGCCTCTAGTGGATGTCCCCTTTTATAATCCCCTACCATTCCCATGACAGATAACAAGGATACAAGGTAACACCATCCCTTAACATGGAGGGGCACCCAGGGATAACACACTTTCCTACAACATACATGGATACTTTGTCCCAGTGCAAAAAGGTCTCTTAGCGACAAACTCATGAGTGTACTTGTCCTGTGTTGCGATTTATAAATTAGTGTAATATTTCACCTACATTTTTTGAGAAAAAGAAAAAGTTATGCAAAGTACAGTTTAACCCTGGGTCAGTTACTTGAAACAGTGAGCAGGCAGGGGCAGAGACTCTGGATTCGCACATGGAGATATTAAATATTGACCTGCTGCAGAAAGAGGGGTTAGTCTGTGTCTCATTCCCTAAATTAAAACACCAAACAGGGGAATGACTTCTACCTGCTATTGGAAAGGTAACAATGTTGTTTATGTACAGAGTGGATATGTTAGTCAAGAATACAGGAGGAGTCTCATTGAGAAAGGAGGAAACATTTAAAGGTACAGCCAAAAGGGCAATTCGGGCAGGGCTAGGATGTAATATTATCATTATTATTATTATACAGGATTTATATAACAGTCCGCGCAGCGCTTAATATGCTACATATTCAACATTCTTCATACCCTGATTTTTAGCATAAGCATACTTAAATTTTAGCAAAAGCATCTTATTAGTAAAACTATCTCCAATCTCTCTCTTGGTTCTAGCTTGTGTCAATATAATGTTCTTGTGTGTGTGTGTGTGTTTTTGTTCCCACAGATACTTTTAATTGCACCCAAATCTTCAGGGTGGTAGATACAGTTAGTGGTGATCCAGGTGGGTAGGAACACTGTCAGAGAGATCAGGATTAGTGGGCAGAATGCCTTGTCAGAAGTCTGTGGTGAAGTAAGCGAGGTCATCTTCTCTGGCCGGACCTGCTTTCCCAGGAACTCCTTCATCTGCTTGGACTTCTGCTTGAGGGCCTCCTGTATCCAAGATCTCCTTCCTGCTCTTGGGGCTTTGGGCAACCTTTTTTTACTCTGTTGGCATGGATCCAGGACTGGCAATTTTTTCACTAGGGTGGCTGTTCTGGTCACTGCAACCACTGTGGTAGGAGGTCCAAAGGGATACTCTTGCTTCTTATTTCTGTTCAGCTGATGGACCACTACAGTGTCTCCCAATTTGAAGGGGCGAGTAGTTTCCTGTGAAGAAAAAGAAAAGGTGCGAGCAACATTTCTCTCAACTGTTTACAATGTTTCAACCAATTACCTTACATATTCTTCCTGTAATAAGTCTAAATCTCCCTTTTCTATCATTAAATGTGCTCTGGCCTATGGGGTGGGGAAAAATCGACCCATCAAGACATCAAAAGGTGAATACACTGTTGTCTTGGAAGGGTCATTCTTATTTCTGCCAGGACTGCTGGGAGGACCTTCTTCCAGTTGGCAAAGGTTCCTCCTGTGGCCTTTCTTATTTTGTCTTTTTATTGTTCTGTTTATTCTTTCTACTATCCCTGAGATTTGAGGGTGTTAGGGAATGTGAAACTTCCGTTCTATCTTGAGAGTTTTTTTTACCCAGTCCTGGCAGACCCTTGATACAAATGTAGGTCCATTGTCTGTCTGAGTTTATAAGAAGTGGGCATCCCCATCGAGGAATGAACGAGAATCTTCTTTTGTGGTGACAAAAAGTTCAACTCAACTTGAGAACTTGTCCACAATTTCCAAAAAACACTCCTGTCTTTTGCCTAGTTTGGGTATGTGTGTGAAGTCAATCTGCAAATGTGTAAAAGGAATTGTTGGATATATCAGGTGTTAATGTTCGGCCTTGTGTGGGTTGTTCCTGATACATGTGATGCATCTTGCTACATAAAATCGGCCAGGAAAGTTCTGTAATGTAAAAGTCTTTCTCCAATAGTTCACACGTGGCTTTCCAGCCTCTGTGACCTATTCCATGGAAATGGGAAATAAAAATGATGCATAAAAAGTGATGCACTAGCTACAAAAAGTGATGCACTAGCTACTGGTATACATGGCTTCCCCTCTTTGCAGAGAAGTCCAGTCTTTGGATCTTTCTGCACACCTATTTTGTCCCAACCTCTGAGATCAGCTTCGTTTGCCATACCTGCAAATCTGAAAGAACCTGATCAAAAAACAAAAAACAAAAAACAAAAAACAACAATTCTGGTGCTAGCATGGGCATTTGGATCTGTGCATTTTGTGAAGTAGCAGCTTATTTAGCAGCTAATCAGCCAGAGCATTTCCCTTGGCTATCTGTTTGTTGGCCTGTGTATGCTCTGCAGTGTTGTGGAAGATACATCAGACCTGGGTGATGTGTCTTGGTGAATGAGGTCTATGCACTCATGTTGTGGCACAACCTCATTCTGCTCTCCTTTTAATCCTAAAAGGGCATTTGGATTTAGTGCTGGTCCTGAAGTGGGAGAAGCATATTTGATGTGCAATTTTTGATTGGACATCAAGATCAACTCATAGCCGCTCAACCTTTTGAGCAGACATGTGCTGCGTATGTACATTTTTCATACATTGTGGGTGGTGTGAAGTGTAGTGTCGTGCCCCAGAGTGAAAGAAGTGGCCATCTCAAAACCATCATCGAATAGGATGCCTCTGAGACACACAGGCATGCCTTGAACCTGCACCGGAACCATCTTTGAAAAAAAATAGGGCGCAACTTGTCTCCATGCTCCTGAGCGAGGACACCTGACACGTCCTTACAATTTTCCCTTGCAAACAAATGAAACATTTTTTCTTGCAAACAAATTAAACATTTTTCCTAGTTAGGGAGGCCGAGCCCTGGAGCCATTACCATAGCATTTCTCAAATACACAAAAGCATTGCACATTTCATTTGACCATTTTATACAATCTGGCATGTGTAAACCTGTGGCTTGTCTCAGGAGATTGTAGTAGGAACAGTCAGGTACTCATTGGCGGCAGTAACCAATCATAATTACCAAGAAAGGTGAACATATCTTTCTTAGCAAGTGGGCGGGGCAGACCCACAAGAGCCATAGCTCTTCTGTGATTGACTTTCCTTTCTCCTTTTGAGAGTACAAAACCAAAATATTCAACCTTTTCTGACACCTTGCAATTTTTCTTTGACACTTTGTGACCACTTTCAAAAATACATTTCAAAAGATCCCTCCCATCCTCCAGGGCGGCCACCCGAGTAGAACTGCAGACGAGGAATTCATCCACATACTGCAGCAGGGATGAACAATATCCTGGTATCCAAGCTCTGAGAGTAGTTTGGAATAGGCTACAAGGGAGTCTATATAGCCCTGGGGCATTCTGCACCATGTTAGTTGGCGGTTTAAAAAAAAAAAACATAAAGCAAAGATTGGTTGTGCCTCCTCATCCACAGGGACGGAAATAAAAATGCGTTCAATAAATCAATCACAGTAAAATAGTCTGCATCGTAATGTATGGCGGTAAATATTGATGGCACATCAGGCACTTTTGGGGCAATCGGTACCACTAGGCTATTGATGGCCCTTAGGTCTTGTACAAACCTATAGTCACAATTGCCTTCTTTACTTTTCTTACCTTCTCATTTGTTAATATAGAACAAGGTAATTTCCCTTTAAGATCCCTTTTGTTTCAAACTCAAACTCATTCTGCTATTCTCTGTGTCCTTGTGTCTGTGCTGCTCTGTTCTGCTCCTATCTGGTTATGGAATGTAAGGGGAGGAGGAAGCGGGCGCCTGATAAAGGCATGGAGAAAGTTAATTTAACCTCTAAATTCACCATCCCATGGCTCTGCTAACCTATCTTGGGCAGCTTTTGGGCTAGGATGCCATAGGGAGCCCCGGGCCAGCCAGAGATCTCCCACAGCATCTTCTTTTGTAGACAATCTTCATACATTATTACTTTTCTTATTATTTACAACCAAACAAACACTGATATTTTCTGCTAACTCTCTAGTCAAAACATTCATACATAAATCATTAAGAATAAACATCAATACATCGCCGGATACTGTAGCATTACTCTGTGTTTCGATCGGGAACTTCCATCAATCACAAAAGAACCCGGAATTCATAGGAAGGCACGTCTGTCGCTCTTAAATCTAAGTCCTATGATAACACGGAGCAGTGGAAGGCGTTGTCTTACCTTACAAACGCTGACAAATTCCACACAGACAGTTTACAAATTAACTTATCATCTACGCAAAAGATAAGTAAAGCAAAGAGATCGGTTTTGTCCAGCACACCTTAGCAGACTTTGTTTTGTTTTGTAATTACAGTACTGTATTATCATTGATATACGGACTTCTCAAAAGTCCTGGAACCTACCCAAGGTTCTCTGACTGTTCATCCCGAACAGACGCTGCGCAGACTTATAAATGGACTTCTCAGAGCCCATAAACCCATCTAGGGTTAACTGTTCACCCAAAACAGCTGCTGCTTCTCAGAGCAGTCTTATCTAATGGGCTTCTTAAAGCCCATTCAGCCCCCCCAGGGCTGCTGACTTATTATTAAAGTCTAAAAACTATTTCTACATAAATCACAGGTCCCGTTAAAGGAACGATTTCTAAATAGAGGTCACGGTGAGAGATGATATATATCAAGTCTACTCACCCGACATATAATAATCGATCCCGGACGAGCCCCCAAACTGAAAGGAAATAAATCAAGATTAGGGGTTACTGCTTTGGTGTACCATTCAATACCGGAACCAGATCTGGGAGATTTGCCCTTTGAGATAAAGAAACATATACACAGCAGGTTTCTCTCCGAGCAAATCTAATCTTTATTCTTGGGTGTCGATATAAGAGGGCTTTTCAGAAAGTACCGCCCTTTAACAGATTATCCAATCATATACAGAGACGCACAAGTACAGTCTGACGCCCACAGTGAAACTAATTATTTCTAAAATATCACGTGCTTTACGAGAACATGAAACTCAACAAAAGATTACAGTATTATGGAAAAACGAAACTAGATTAGCAAGACTTGAGCATACTTCACAAAATGGATGTTAGAGACACACAAAATGGAAGCTGACTATAATACAAAGAAGTAGTTAAACTAAATATCCCTTCAGTTACATAGTTAGTCAGGTAGTAAAAAGACACAAGTCTATCTACAGTAGTTCAACCAAAAAAAAAAAAAAACATACAATCCCATATACGCAAACCTTCACCCACATTTGATCCAGAGGAAGGTGCAAAACTCCAGCAAAGCATGCTCCAATTTGCTCCAGCAGGGGGAAAATTCCTTCCTGATCCCCTGAGAGGAAATCGGATATTCCCTGGATCAACTTTACCTATAAGGGTAAGTATCCAGCTATATTATGTGCATTTATGAAATAATCCAGGCCTTTTTTAAAGATATCTACTGAGCTGGACAGAACCACCACCTCTATTCTACATTTTCACAGCTCTTACTGTGAAGAAACCTTTCCGTATTTGGAGATTAAATCTCTTTTCCTCTAAACGGAAAGAGTGCCTTCTTGTCCTCTGTGAATAACTCTACACCAAGTTCACTAATTGGACCAATTATGTATTTATACATGTCGATCATATCCCCCCTTAATCTCCTCTTCTCAAGAGAGACTACATTCAGTTCCTCTAATCTATCCTCATAGCTGAACTCCCCCATGCCTCTTATCAGTTTGGTTGCCCTTCACTGCATTCCGGCACCAGTTTCCTGATATACCTTTTGTGAACTGGTGATAAAAACTGAACTGCATATTCCAGGTGAGGTATTACTAATTTGTACAGGGTCAAAATGATATCTTTCTGTCTTAATACAAGAAAGGACAAACACTGAAATTGTACTTTAATCCCCAGACCCTATGTCAGTTATAAATATATTAAAAAGCAAGGGTCCCAACTAAAGATGAGCCAAACACCCCCTGGTTAGGTTCACACCAGAACATGCGAACAGGCAAAAAATTCAGAACAGACAAACTCTGTTAAAGTCTATGGGCCACGAACATGAAAAATCAAAAGTGCTCATTTTATAGGCTAATATGCAAGTTATTGTCATAAAAAGTGTTTGGGGACCTGGGTCTTTCCCCAGGGGCCATGTATCAATGCCAATTTTTTAAAAACGTATGTTTTTCAAGAGCAGTGATTTTAATAATGCTTAAAGTGAAACAATAAAAATGTAATATTCATTTAAATATTGTGCCTGGGGGGTGTCTATAGTATGCCTATAAAATGGTGCATTTTTCCCGTGTTTAGAACAGTACCACAGCAAAATTACATTTCTAAAGGAAAAAAGTAATTTAAAACTGATCGCGGCTGTAATGAATTGTCGGGTCTCGGCAATATAGATAAAACTCATTGAAAAAAAATGGCCCCCCCCAGTCCATTACCAGGCCTCTTGGGTCTGGTATGAATATAAAGGGGAACCCCGAACCAAATTAAAAAAAAAATGCTTGGGGGTCCCCCCAAAATCCATACCAGGCCCTTCAGGGGCCCTTCAGGGGTCCCAAGCTGAGGACATGTGGCCTGGTAAGGTTCAGGAGTGGGGGGCACTCTCTCGTCCCCCCTCTTTTCCTGCGGCCTGCCAGGTTGCGTGCTCAGATAAGGGTCTGGTATGGATTTTGCGGGGGGGCCCTACACCATTTTTTTTAACTTTGGCACATGGTTCCCCTTAAAATCCATACCAAACCTGAAGGGTCTGGTATGGATTTTGGGGGGTCCCCTACGCTATTTTTTTTCCAAATTTGGCACAGAGTTCCCCTTAATTTCCATACCAGACCTGAAGGGCCTGGTATGGATTTTGGGGGACACCAAAACAATTTTTGTTTTAAATTTTTGGTTTGTGGTTCCCCTTACTATTCATACCAGACCCAAAGGGGGGGACCCCATGCCGTTTTTTTTAATGAGTTTTATCTATATTGCCGAGAACTGACAATTCATTACAGCCGCGATTAGTTTTAATTACCTTTTTCCTTTAGAAATGTCATTTTGCTTTGGTACTGTTCTAAACACGGGAAAAATGTGTCACTTTACAGGCATACTATAGACCCCCCAGGAATATTTAAAGTAATATTCAATTTTTATTATTTCACTTTAAGCATTAAAAAAAATCACTGCTCCCGAAAAAAAATCAGTTTAAAAAAATTATTTGCATTGATACATGTCCCCTGGGGCAGGACCCAGGTTCCCAAACACTTTTTATGACAATAACTTGCATATAAACCTTTAAAATGTTTCATTTTTCAGATTTTTCATGTTAGTGTCCCATAGACCCTTATACATTAGCCGTGTGTGGAGAACTGTGACAAACACTTTTGCAAAATCCAATATACCATGTCCACAGCCACCCCTCTGTCCAAGGTGTTAATTACCACCTCATAAAAAGAAATCAGATTTGTCTGACAACTTCTATCTTTCATGAACCCATGCTGCCTGCTGCTAAAAATACGCGTTTCCAGCAAGAACTCATCTATGTGGTCTTTTATTATACTCTCCAGTATCTTCCCAACTATAGAAGTTAAACTAACAGATCTATAGTTAATTTGATCTCTTTTTAAATATAAGGGTCTGGTGGAATTTTTGGATGAATTCCATGCCCATATATTTCCATTCCCTTTTTTTTTTTTTTTTTGTCACCCTATCCTCTATTTTTGGTTTCCAGGTAGTCCTGGATCCATACAGAGAGATATCTCCTTCCCTTTCTCTTTCCCTTTCTCTTTTTCCTCTTTATAGCCTACCCCCCTATTCCTTTTTCCTAATTCCCGTTTACCCTTTTCCTTTTTTTCTTTCTTCTTTTCTCCTCTCTTTTTCCTTGCAGCCAAGACATGGCACCAGATTCTTCTTCACCTAACTCTCTGAAATTGTATTCCTATAATGTTAATGGTCTTAATAATCAATTAAAAAGAGGTCAGATTTTATATGCTTTACACAAATCTAGGTGTCAGGAAGGGCACGCCAGCATCCAAGATGGCGATCATGGACGTCCCCCTGTTCTGCATGTCCCACTGAGAAGGGTCGCGCGAGCACGTTTGCGTGCACACACTTGCGCACTAGTGCTGCACGAAATGCCGCTGTTGGCACGCATGGGCGCACACGCACATGTTCCGTCCGGTGACGTTCGCGTTGCTAACAGACTATTTAAACTGCCTTACTTCCTTGGATCAGTGCTGCTTGGTCTACAGCGTTACCTGTGAATCCTGATTATCATTTGCCTGTACCTGCTCCAGTTGACCCTATATAGATTACTCCTGACTATCCCTGCTTATCTGCCTGCACCTGACCTTGGCCTGTTTTGACTACGTTTCTGTCTGCTCCTTCTGCCACAGCGCTGCCAGCCTGTTGCCGAACCTGCCTGTACCTGAGACTACGTTCCTGCCTGCTCCTTCTGCTACCTCGCTGCCAGCCTGTTGCCAAACCTGCCTGCACCTGACTCTGCTCCAGTGTCCACCTGCTCTTGACTAGTGTGCCTATGCTTCCAGTCCATCTGCCTGCACCTGCCTGAGCTCCAGTTTCCAGTCTGACAGGTGTTCCTGGGTCCATTCCAGTTCCTGCTTCAGTTCCAGTCCAGCTCGTCTACCAGCAACCTTGCCAGGCACTCGTGCGACTCTGCACTCCTGTGCCTCCTGTTTTCTCTATCAGGGGTCAGTGGTGTAAGAGAGGCCTCCCTCTGCATATCAGACTCTACCATCAGGTACGTGACACTAGGGTAGACATTATACCTTTTCAAGAGACCCATTTCCGAACAGATGGTATTCCTAGATTTTCTGGCAGATATTACTCAAGGTGGTTTCATAGCACTATGTCTTCTTCGACTTCCGCTGTCGCCATTGTGGGTCAGACCTTGGAACCAATTTACCGTCAAGTAAGTATGTGGTCTCCTGCCTAGGACCCCTGCTTTCTGTCTAACCATAATCAATACTGTGTTATATTTTATTTACATTTCATCTTACAGACATTTTGTACACACAATAACTGAAGAAGCGTGTAGAGCTTGTGAAACGCATCGAGTTAACAGATGTATATGTACACTTTATACTATCATTGTATACCAACATTTTTATGGTTTAAAGTAATTTGTACCATGCTGTTCCTTTTAATGGGCTTTGTTATCCATGTTCGATGTACAGTATCTCACATAAGTGAGTATACCCCTCACTTTTTTGCAAATATTTTATTATACCTTTTCATGTGACAACACTAAAGAAATTACACTTTGTTACAATGTAAAGTAGTGAGTGTACAGCTTGTATAACAGTGCACATTTGTTGTTCCCTCAAAATAACTCAACACACAGCCATTAATGTCTAAACTGCTGGCAACAAAAGTGAGTACACCCCTAAGCAAAAATCTCAGAATTGGGCCCAATTAGCCATTTTCTTTTTTTTTTTCACAATCAAAAGTTTTTTATTAAGATTTGAAACATAACAGATAATATAACATGTGGTTTTACATAGGCTTACAATGTTTATTGAAGTTACATTAACAGCATGAATATACATAAGGTATTTCAAGTAATGTAGTGTAAATGAATAATAGGGCAAACTTAAACAGTTCACTGAATTAGTGTCTGTAGGGGGAAGGTGTGGGAGGGGTGAAGGGAGGGAGGTATTGGTGAGTTTCAGGGTGTTGGGGAAGGTTGATTGGGTCACATTTTGTTATATCACATAGTGTAAAAATCTCTGGCGTTGGTTCAAGAGTACCATTTAACCAACTTGGGGTCTGATATATTAAGAAGATCTGGTTATTGTTTATCTTTGTATCCTGTTAGGGGTCTATGGTTCAGTCTGGGTGGTGAGGAGGTGTGGGTCTAGGTGATGTGGGATTATCTGAATCGTATGAGTCGGTGAGCGAGATGTAGTCAGGTGAGTACTTAAATAGCAACCATGGTTGCCATGTTTCATTGAAGCGGGATTGTTTTCTTGTTTCATCGCGGCTATTTCTTCCATTTTGTGAATATAGTTTGTTCTGTCAATCCAGTCTTTGATGGTGGGTGTGTGTGTGGTCTTCCAATGAAGGGGGATAAGTGTTTTGGCAGCAACAAGAGGTGTCTGGTGAGGGATCTTTTGTATCTACTTAAAGTGGAGCTGTTTACATTTATCAGGCAGGCTGCAGGTGTGATTTCTAATCTGGTATCTGTTATAGCTTTAATCCATGTTATCACTTCTGTCCAGAATGTTAGGATTGGGGGGCATGTCCACCAGATATGGAGGAAGGTGCCCCTGTTTCTGTTGCATCTCCAACAGGAGTCAGAACCTGTGGAAGACCATTTCCTGGCTTGGAGGGGTGTGATGTACCATTGAGTTAGTATTTTGTACAAGATTTCTTGATATCTGGAGCTCAAGGAACTTTTGTGGGTCATGATACATGCCTTCTCCCATTGTGTGTCTGTTATTGTAATATTTAGGTCCCTTTCCCACCTCTTTTTGTGTCTATTATTGTCTGTGTTCTCAGTCTGGCTTAGCCAGATATAAGCTAACGAGGTAGTGTTATTAATAGGGGATCCTTTGAGACAGATTTCTTCTAAAGGGAGTAGTGGAAGGCAGTATGATGCTCTATATTTACTGTTTAACAAGAAATCTTTTAGTTGTAAATAGAACCAAAAACCAGGAAATGGGCCTTCCCATTCTGTTCGTAAGTCATCTAGTGCTTTGATTTGTGAGTTTGTCATGCATGAGTCGTCGTTCGTGTCTGTATGTGTTTGAGGTGTAAGCCTGGGAGGAAGTCTGGATTGTTTGTGATTGGTGTAAGTGGGCCTGGAATTGATGCAAGTTTGTGTTTCCCCGCTATTTTGTGCCAGATCTTTAGCGTGGTTGATACCAGTGGGTGGTCTAGTTCTTTGTCTGTTTTGGAGTGTCTCGTCCAGGGGTAGAAGGAGAGGTTGTGTGGTGTGAGGTATTGTTCCAGTTGTATCCAATCTTTATTTGTCTTATGGCAGTGCCAGTCTATTATGCATGTGATGTGGGAGGCTTGGTGGTATTTTCTGAAATTTGGAAGGCCTATACCGCCTCTGTTCTTGGGGAGTTGTAGGAGTCTAATCTGTATTCTTGTTTTTTTGTCTGCCCATAGAAATTGTCTCTGTGCTCTAGTTAGGGTGGTGAAGAAGGCCTCAGGGATTTTAATGGGGAGGGCGTTGAAGAAATAAAGGAGTCTGGGTAGTATCGTTATTTTAAGTATGGAAGCTCTGCCGAACCAGGAAAATGTTTTTGATTGCCATTTTTGGAGATCTCTAATTAGTGTTTTTAGTAGTGGTTCATAATTGTGATGATATGGAGAGTCTATATCATTGGTTAAATTAATCCCTAGATATTTTAATGTATGTTTTACCCATGTGTAGGTGTGGTTGTCTTTTAGTAATCTCAGTTGGTCTGGTGGTAGGTTAATGTTCAGGGCCTCGGATTTTGTGTTATTAATTTTAGTTTCCCACTTTTGTCGCCATGCTCATAGTAGATGCCCTTCTTAAAGAAGGGTGCTTTCCTAATCCTGATGTCTAATATTTGTTTTAGTGCAGTCCTGCATCTTGTAAGCTCTTCCTCAGCTAGAATAGAGAGTGATTGTTTGTGCAGCGTTTCTAGTTTATGGATTTGTGTGGTCAGACTGGTTATTTCTTTCTCCCTCTCTTTCTTCTTCCTTGCGCCCCATTTCATTAGGTGTCCTCTTATGACGCTCTTGTGTGCTTCCCAGTTAGTCAGGGGGTCAGTGTCCGAGTCTGTGTTAATCCTGAAGTAGTCATTGATAGCGTTGTGTATGTCGTCTTTGATCGCCTGGTCTGTTAGTAGAGAGGCGTTCAGTCTCCAGTTGAAGAATGGTCGTTTAGGGGTGTCAAGTTGTATAGAGATTGCTGTGGGTGCATGGTCCGAGAGTGATATAATGCCTATGTCTGCTGATCTGACGTTTTGTATATCTCGTTGTGTAACAAAGATGAGGTCAATACATGAGTACCTTTTGTGAGGGTGGGAAAAGAAGGTATAGTCCTTTCCTGTGGTATGGACAGTTCTATAAGTGTCTACTAGAGAGAGAGAACTGATCAATAATTTGATGCACCTGAGTATTCTATATGTCACTGTCGTGTGGCCTGTGGATGTATCTCTGAGGGGTGAGAGGGGGATATTGAAGTCCCCGCCTAAGATAATGCAGCCGTCTGCAAACCATTTCAGTTCATCTATGAGCTTTCGGCAGAAAGGGACATGTGTTTTGTTTGGAAAGTAAACATTAGCTAGTGTGATAGGTGTCCCAGCCCAGTCTCCTTTGAGGAATAAATAACGACCTTCAGGGTCTATAAGTTTGTGTTGGAGTTTGAAAGGGGCTTCTTTGTTAATGAGGATTGAGACACCTTTTGTCTTAGCTAGGGGGTTAGTAGCGTGGTGTATTTCTGTGTATATGTTGTCCGTGATTTTGGGTACGTGCTTATTTTTGAAATGAGTTTCTTGTAAGAACACTATCATCGGGAGAGTTTTTCTAAGTTCCCTTAGTAGCTTAGATCTTTTTTCAGGCTGGTTAAGGCCATTAACGTTGTGTGACACAAGGGTCGGTGATTTCCCTAGTTGGGAATATGCCATGTTGTGGTATGTCTATGCACCCGGGGAATCGGGTTGAGATGAATTAGGTAGTAGTTGTATGGAGTTCAGACTGTGAAATGTACCAGTTGATTTAGTGTTCCAACTGTCAGGGAGGCAAGTTTTGTGTAGTTGGGTGATACAGGGGTCAAGGAAAGGGAGGGTGGGAAGTAGAGAGTTTTGAGGTAAGGGAGGGAGGGTTTATTGTGGGGTCAGGGGTTGGGGTGAAGGGGAGACCGTTGAGTGGATGCTCAAATCTCACCTAAGTGGCGAGGAGCCGGATAGTACCTAAGAAAGTCAGGTACTAAATTGTACTCTTAGGGGATAGTGGGAGGGGCGGTAGTGGACGTCTGTCACCAGCAAGGAATGTATTACCAGTGAGAGGTCTGTGTTGCCTGGAAGTAGGGTCTTTAGTAAGGCCGGGAGGCCCGGGGGTTGTGTGAGATTGATTGTTGTTCATAGTTTGAACCGTCTGTAGTGTGTATGCGTCGTGGAGGGGGGACAAAGGAGTAGATTATTGGTGCTTTTAAGTATCATTCAATGGAAAGCCAATAACTTGAGTGGTGTATAGACCACTGAAATAAGTCACACATAAATAACATTAAGAACCTTAAATAACATTAAGAACCTTATGACTGTAGTAGATCAATTGTCACCTGGGGTATTAACAGGGTAAAGGGGTGGTGCATGTCCCGTGGGCCATCAACAGGTCTGTAAGCAATTTGATCAGTGTGTATAGGTAATGACCTATATTCGGCTTATGTAGCCTCGTACGTCTATGGAGAAACAAGTAGGATGTGGAGAGATTCGCTATCCAGGGAGATGTTGGGTGTTTGGCTTAGGAGCGGCCGTAGGGGTCGTTGAGTATTGGCGGTACTGCAATCTTATAAACCCATACAAAAACTTTTCATCAACGTCTTTGACATGTTTACGACAGTGTGGACTCATTGAGGAGAGTGGGGGGTCCCACAATAAGGGGAGTAGGTGGTCTCAGTTTTAATAAGGCTTATATAAACATCTTAGTTTAATTGATATCTGGGAGAAGGTTCGTTTGGATTGTCACCTAGGCGCCGTACGCCTGTACATGGTTAGTAATTAATTAGGGTACTTGAATTAGTGTTATCTTGGGATCGTTGGATGCCCCCATTCTCCTCAAGAGTATGTCATGTTAATTTCGGGCTCAAGATCGTTATGTTAACAGGTTGAATGTCCCTGTCACTTGTGAGTATAAAAGCAGTCTAGCCATATATTGCTTTCATGGTTATTACAACAATCTATCTTATGATGAGAATAAAAAACCTTGTCGGCGGTACCAGGATGGGTCGCTGCCTTTGTCCATAGTGTTGTAAAAGTCTCTTCTGATGAGTGGCACACTTGCCGTCATTTGCTGTGTGTAGATACAGGGTGGATGTGGCATCAATTAGCCGGAGGAAGGTTAAGGTGGTGGATCTGTGGGGAAAGTCTCACCTTCCCTGGTGACGATTGGATGTCAAGCGGCGTGGGGAATTTCCTGTTAGGGGTCAAAATTAAAATAAAAAAGGGAAAGAACCAACAAAACAGAGAAAAAATTAAAAAAAATAAAACACCTGGTGGGAAAAATAAAAAAAGGGAAAAACCAAAAGAGAGACAACCAGTCGGCTGTTTGCCTTTTCACTTCTTCAGAGTTTGTGTAAGGTTGAGAGTTGGTCTTCTTGCGTCCTCTGGTGGTGAGTCTCGGTAGGAGTATCCCTCCTTGTGTCTCTCTGCATATGTTCGTTTTCCCTGGGGGGTGTAGGTTGTAATGGTAGGGATAGTTGTTCCCATGTTGTCAGATTATTCCTATCAGAACGGTGTATGAGAATATAAAGTAAAGGGAAAAAGGAAAAAAAAAAAAAAAACTGCGAGTGTTAAGTGCTTGTTCTGTTTCTTATGTTGCTTGAAGTGGTGTTGTGGTCTCCTTGTGCCCTCTGGTGGTTGGTCATGGAAATTGCTTCTCTCCTGTTATGTCTCTGCGTCTGTCTTATGTTTCTGATCTGATGGATTCAAGTTGGCCATGCAGTGTGGTGTGTCCACACAGGACAGGATGAGCATCCAAGGTGAGATTGGAACTGGATCTAAGTCAATACAGCCGAGTCAAAAAAAAGGGTGATGGAACTTGGTAAACAGGTAGGTTCTGGAAAAAGAAATTAGTCAGGAGGACATTTAGTGTAGGACATCTATTTAATCCTCTGGCTTTTTGCACTCTTAGAAGAGGAGGGAGAATCACAATTGTGCCTGCTGCTGCTTCTTCTTTGCTTTCCTTGCTGGAAGGGAGATTGCATGGGTGAGGACCCTGGGTTGAATTGTGGATTATTGATCTCTGGTGGTAGCATGAAGTCTGCATACCAATCTGGTAGATCTACTGGTGCGATTTGAAGATTATCGCAAAATCTGTTTAGTTCTTCAGGAATTTTGAGCACATGCTGCTTCCCCATGAAGGAGGCCTGCAGGGCCAAGGGGAATTTCCACCTATAGCTGATGTTTCTTTCTTTCAGCACTGCTAACAGGGGTTTCATTGCTCTCCTTTTTTTTAAGGTGATAGGGGAGAGATCTTGAAATAGCTGTATTGTAGTTTCCTGGAAAAGGATTTGCTCGTTTGCCCTAGCTTTTTGTAGCACTTCTTCCTTCAGGCAGAAGTTGGGGAGACAGCAGATAATGTCCCTGGGTGGATTATCATCCGGTGCTCTGGGCCGCAGGGCTCTGTGAGCTCTATCAAAATCAATTGGGGAATGTTCTGGCCTGTTCAGCAATTCATTGAAAATGGTGGTCAGTGCTGGCTTGATTTGATCAGTCCGTACAGATTCAGGAATACCTCTGACCCTGATGTTGTGGCGTCTTCCCCTATTGTCCAAATCTTCTAAATGCCTATTCATTTCTATGAGATGGTGTGTGTGGGAGATAGCAACGTCGTCCAGTCTCACCAGGGCCCTGTCTCTCCTCTTCCCTGCTCTCTCAGTGACCGCCATTTGTTCAGACAGTTTGACCAGTTCTGTTTTTATGTCAGTAATTGCAGAGGTGAATGATCTCTTAATGTCTGTGGCAATGTCCGTCATGGTGGCATATGTGAGGGGTCTATCCTTTTTGTTATTACCTGCTGCTGAGTCCTCAGAAGCCGGCAGGAATACCTCATCATCGTCTATGTCCTCCTCCACGTTTTGCCTGTGTGTGGGCGCCATCTTGGCAGACCTCCCTCCGCTGTTAAATCTGTATTTACTCAGGCTTGCGGCTGAGTTTCTCCTTTTAGGGGTCGCAAAGGAGCGGAGTATGTGTCCGTGAGTCCCCCTCTTGAGCTGTGTGGACATTATAAATGTCTCGGCGGTGTCAGCAGGTCCCGGGCCTCTCAGTCTCCCGGAGCTCAGCTACAGTGCGGGCGTCCACATTGCACTCCAAGCCATGCCCCCCAGCCATTTTCTATTGTATGTCTTCTTCTAAGGTCAGAGGGGTCTCCATTGCGTTTCATATGCGTTTACCAATACATTTGCTGAAGCATGTGGCCAATCCTAATGGCCTGTATCTTTTTCTTACATTTCAGCTTTGGAACAAGCTTTTTACGATTGCCAACCTTTACATTCCAAACCATGCTCAGATTAAGGCATATTACGGCAGATTTTGCAGGGGGTACTATTCTTGTGAGAGGTGATTACAATCTGGTATTAGAGCCTCAATTGGATGCTTCCTCACAGCGATCTAACATTTTCTACAATCGTCTCAGGGCTCTTAAAAAGCAGCTGTTTGATTATCGATTGCTTGATGTTTGGTGGATTTTATACCCTAAAAAAACGCAATTATACATAGTACTCTTCAGACCATCAATTTTATATCAGGTTTTTGCTGGGCCACAGATATTGGAATGGAATCCTTCTTTGGATATTGGGTACTTTATTTGGTCTGACCATTTACCTCTTTTTCTGACAATATACCCTCCACAGACCCCCCCTTTAAAAGGAAACTCTTAAGTCAGATCCATGCTGTCATCAAGCCATTGTAGCTGCCATAAACTATTTTATCTCTGTCCATGAGCATGATGAGACCTCTCTACCCATACAATGGGAAGCCCTTAAGGCTGTGTTTACGAGGGTTTACAAGGTTTATTCAGCACGATGCCTGTCTTAAAAAAGATAGATTAACTGAAATTCAAAACACTATGCGTAAGCTTCATTCTTTAAAAACTTCACATAAAGTCTCTCTGTCTCCAGAGTTTTGGCAGGGCCGTCTTTTACATTGGGCATGCTGGGCAGTTGCCGGGGGCCCTACTTGCCTGGGTGGCCCCACCTGCCCAGCCACCCCAGCCAAACATCTATGTGTCACCCTCGCTTCAATTTTCTGTGACCCTGCACTCTGGCCTCCATGTCCAGTCTCAGGTCGGCCCCTGGCACCCTGTGATTGGGCGAAGGGGGTCATGTGTGGCAGGTGGGGCTGGCCTGTCCTCAATCACGGGAGAGCGGGGCTGGCCTTCACTGTAAGCTGTGGTCGCTATCTTCTCCTCCTCTCTAGGTCACCGATCATGTCCCCTCCAGGGCATGCAGTCTGTGCCCGATGTCTTCTTCTCCTCTTCTCTTCCTCCTCTCTGGGTCACCGATCATGTCCCCGCCGAGGCAGTTTATCTTTATTGCAGCTTTTAGAGGTCTCTTTAAGGCACCTATTAACATAGATATGCCCTAGGTAGGTACCAATATAGAAACAAGAGTGAGAGACTACTGGCCCATTCATTATACCCCCATTCTTTTCAGACTTTTATACCTAGTATTAAAGGGGTTGCAAACTCTCAGGGTCCTGTGATACAGCAGCCCCCCCAGAGCCCCACTTTTACCTACCTGAACCTGGTTTCTCCAGCGACAGGAACGAGCACACCAGCTCCAGCCGGTGTCTTGGGTCCTTAATTGATAGACTAATATCAGCACAGCCATTAGCTCCCATTGCTGTCAATCAAATCCAATGAGTTGGGGGGTGGGGCCGAGTCCTGCTGTCTGTGTCAATAGACGCAGCAGCAGGACAGGGAAGCGTGCCCGCACAAGTGCCTCGAGAGAGAGCTGCTCTCCAATTGGGTACTCGAGAAGAGGAGGAGCGCTGAGGGACCCCAGAAGAGGAGGATCGGGGGCCACTCAATGCAAACCAACTGCACAGAGGAGGTAAGTATGACATGTTTGTTTAAAAAAAAAAAAGAACCTTTAGGTATCCTTTAAGTTGTCATCAGGAGAAATCACTTCAGATCCTCTTTCCCTTTACCAGGTTTTCTATGATTATTTCTTAGTTTTATATAACCTTGCTCCATCAATATCTTCTGAGGACTCTATTACCCAACACATACAAGACTATCTACAGGAGACTGCTATCCCAACACTAGATGGTGATACCAGGGACTCTCTTGTTGCTCCCTTTTCACATTAGAAATTACTAGATGTGATTACTAACACACCGACTGGCAAAAGTCCTGGCCCTGATGGATTTACTTTGAAATTCTACAAGATATACAAGGAGTATTTAATTCCATTTATGCTTTGAGTGTTCAATTGCATTTCTGTTACTAATTCATTTCCTACTAAGACACTGGAGGCCCATATCACCTTACTCCCAAAACCGGACAAGGATTTAACACTTTTCTCCAGTTATCGCCCTATATCTTTAATTGGGGTAGATGTAAAAATCTATGCCAAGTTGATTCCCGCACGTCTTCAACTCCTCCTCCCTACTATGATGCATACAGACGAGGTTTGGTTTGTTCAGGGTAGAGAAGCACTTGATAATACGCTAAAATCTCTATTGCTCATGGGTTATGCCCAAACAGCAAAAATCCCAGCCTGCATTCTTTCTGTTGATGCAGAAAAGTCTTTTAATTGCATTGGTTGGCCTTTCCTTGAGCAAACGCTAGTGCAACTAGGGCTTGCCATGATTCTGTTGCATAAGATTCTAGCACTCTATTCTAAACCTGGTGCCAAAATGAGATGCCAGAGGTGTCCATTATCTCTCCTTCTGTTTGTCTTAGCGATGGAACACTTGGCAACAGGCCTTTGAAAAAAAACCTTCTATCACTTGTATACAAATAGACAAACAGGAGATGAAATTAGCAGCATTTGCTGATGATTTGCTACTTTGTGTCACCAATCCACATATGTCTATGCTTTCTATTTTGCTTGAGTTCCAGCATTTTTTTGATCCTTGAGCAACTTCAAGGTAAACCTAATCGAAATTAGAAAGGTTTAGTGTGTCTCCTTCACCACATCAACTTCAGGTCCTTAGGAGTAATTTCCTATTTAAATTCTGCTCTTCTGCACTCAGATATTTGGGCGTCAGAATTCCATCTGATCATACTCGGAAAATGACTACCCTCTTTTGTAGTGTACATTACAAGATCTAAAAAAAGTATGACCGTGCCCTATAGTCGTGGTTTGGGAAGATCAATATTCTAAAAATGGACATAGAACCGCATTTTCTTTATATCTTTCAAACTATGTCTTTTGTGGTTCCTGTCTTTTTTTTCGTTACACTCTGCCATGGTTTATATGGGGAGGTAATAGACCAAGATTACAAATAACAACTCTCTCTCCCTAAAACAAAAGGAGGTGTGGGTGCATCGGACCTTTATAATTACCATGCTACAGCAGTCTTAAGAAGGCTGGTGAATTGTCTTCACCAATCCCATTCCAAGCAAAAAGCAATGTTTTTTTTTAGAGCAATTGATTGCTCTTTATGATCTTCAGGCACTCCCTTGGATAGAGTCATCTTTTCATGGTCAACCCTCTTCTTTACCTTCCCTCTCTCCCAAAAAGGAGTCACACTGCTGATTATGCCAAATTCTCTGCCAAGAACTCTTTCACCCAGTGGCGTAATTAGAACCCTCAGGGCCCTGATGCAAGAAACCATGGAGGGCCCCCCCCCCCCTCACCTCCAGACAAAGCTCTTTACTCCGAGCCCGATGTTGGAACACCAGGGCCCAGTCACAAGTGGGTGGCTGCATATAAAGGAACCGATTTTTTTCATTTTTATATAAAAACACACACACTATATATATATATATATATATATATATATGCTTATATAAACCAGTGACAGCTGGTGCTCAAAATTTTCAGGTGGGGCGCAAGCAAACTGAAAAATTCAGAAATAAAAACATCAATTGCCGCCACTGTACCATCAAACGCCACCACTGTACCATCAAATGTCGCCACTGTGCCCATCAAATGCAGCCACTGTACCATCAAACGCCACCACTGTAGCATCAAATGTCGTCACTGTGCCCATCAAATGCTGCCACTGTGCCCATCAAACTCTGCCGCTGTGCCATCAAATGCTGCCAGTGTGCCCATCAAATGCTGCCACTGTGCCCATCAAACTCTGCCGCTGTGCCATCAAATGCTGCCAGTGTGCCCATCAAATGCTGCCACTGTGCCATCAAATGCCACCACTGTGCCCATCAAATGCCGCCGGTGTGCCCATTAAATGCTACCGGTGTGCCAAATGCTGCCACTGTGAATCCCCACCGCCCGCTCGCACACCCACACACATGCATGCACACCCACACACACATGCATGCACCCCCCCCCCCCACACACACACATGCATGCACCCCCCCCCCACACACACACACATGCATGCACCCCCCCACACACACACACACATGCATGCACCCCCCCACACAGACACACATGCATGCACCCCCCACACATGCATGCACCCCCCCAAACACACACATGCATGCACCCCCCCATACACACGCATGCATGCACCCCCCCACACACACATGCATGCACACCCCACACATGCATGCACCCCCCCCCCCACACACACACATGCATGCACACCCCCCCCCCCACACACACACATGCATGCACCCCCCCAACCCCCCCCCCCCCACACACACACACATGCATGCACCCCCCCACACACCCCCCCCCACACACACACACATGCATGCACCCCCCCCCCCACACCCCCCCCCACACATGCATGCACCTCCCCCACACCCACACATGCATGCACCCCCCCACACACACACACATGCATGCATACACACACCCACACACATGCACACCCCCCCACACACACACACACACACACATGCATGCACACACATATAAACACACATACAGTAGATAGTCTTATAAAAAAACGTCAGACATTTACAGTACCCTCTTCCTGCCGGGTACTGCACTGTAGGGGGAGACAAAGAGCACAGCACAGCACGTACTGATTTCACTTTAGGTATGTGAGGAGCTCCCTGCACCGATTACAGTTCGGCTGACGATCATGGAGCTCCTCTCAGCCTCCCCTCCTATCAAAGAGTACAGGGGGCCCTCAAAGGCCCCCTGCAGCAAGGGGCCCAGTCGCCATGGCGATCTCGGCGACCCCTATAATTTCGCCACTGCTTTCACCTTTGTCAAATCTGATTCCAATACAGCAGAACTCAGTTAAGTATTGGTTGGAATATCAGCAATTACTGTAATTTTTTTCCTTTTTTGTTCTTCAACAGAATTTCTTACTAGGGAAAGAGATACTTATGAGTCTCCTCTTTTCCAAGAATCTACACCTGATCATGTCCTTTCAGTAGTATTTAAGGTCCTCCTTATGAAACTTCATCTGGATTTTCCGGAATATACAATCAAATGGGCTTTAGATTTGAAGATCCAAAATCGTTTACTCTTACCCACTGTCTGTCGATGGCGACTAAGGTACACAAGACAAATTTTAAAATTCTCTCCCGGTAGTATTGGTATCCAACGTTACTTCATCGGATAAATCCAGACACCTCAAATACATGCTAGCACTGTCATTTTGCCAAGTGCTCCCTATTGCATATTTGGTGGGGATGCCCACCTATTCACGATTTTTTTGATTTGATTTTGTGGTTTTATACTACTGTTACTGGAGCTAACACGCTGCAATTTACTTTGTTATCCATTTTACTCAGTTCTTTCAAATGCATCAAAAAATGTCTCCTAAGACATTGGCTGACAGCAGCGGTTATACCACGCCATTGGAAAATGGCACATGCTCCCCCTCTAATTGAGTGGATTGTAGAGAAGGATTACATTAGGAGGATGGAGTCCCTTTTGGCAAGTGAATTAGAAACATATGAGCAATGTCAACAAATATGGCTCTCTTGAAAGCTGTTCAGGGAGTCGTCAGAAATGCATAATTGTCTTGCTGAACAACTGTAGGACCAGAACTTGGCCCAACATTGTGTTGTTTACTATTTTTATTTATTTTTTTATTTTTTTTCTGTATTTTACTTGTTTTTTGACACGTACATCTTTTCCGAAATAAAAAATAAATAAAAATAAATAAATATAGGCACCACACACTCCAGTAGTGCTATGCCAGTCATTAAAGAGTCACAAAAAAATTGAAAAAATGGCTTTGAAATGACAGAGCTCAATTCTTTTAGGATCTGTGGGTATATGCTATCTGGACCAGGTGCATTATCCACCTTTATTCTGTCTTAATATTTCTGGACAATATCACTTTTGGATCATTTGGGGCTGTGTCAATACCATCTCCATTATGGACACGAGCTTCTCCATGCTCCTTGGTTATACAGTACAGAGCTAGAGAAGGTATTTGCTACATTTGCCTTCTCTTTGTCCCCACTTACTCTATACCTCATCTTGGTCAATTTTCTTTTTCATTATAGCCACAGCAGCACTGCAAGCATAGTTATGGGGCAGCAAATATGGATTATTTAACAATTGTCAACTCAACTGTTACTACATTATAATTAGATATAATCACTATAGATATCAAAGCTTAGAATGACGCCCAGGTTGTAAATAAATCAATGGTATACTTATTAATTGTATAACGTTTACATCAAATTAATTGTTTGATGTGACTTTACGTTGTACATAATTGCATACTGTATAAGGCAAGGGCAATAAGCATTTTGATTAAACAACTAGTGAATTAAAACCAATTACTGGATAAACAACAAAGAGAGTGTATTACTTTCAATTAAGGTTGATCTGCAGGATAAGAAGCAGAATCATTAGTCCTAACTATAAAATCAGGAAACATAAATTATTAAATTATTATTCCTTAAGCAAGTAAGCAAATATGGTTGACTACTGCCTTTAAATACAAATTATAAATAAATAGGATCAAGGTATAAACACATTCAAAGAATCATATATATATATATATATATATATATATATATGAAGCGGCCATAACCCCTTGAGGGGCGGCCTAAAATTTTGGGTTTACCAGTTACCAGATACCAACAACTTCAGATGCTGACACCATAAAAGTCCTTTTAGAAGGTTTTTATTTGCAGGGGTAACATCCAACACACATAGTCTCGAATAGGAACAGAGGGCAAGGATGAAGAAACTCAGGCACCTTGAACTGCTGACAATTTAAATGTCTCTGATTTAAACCCAGCCACTCACAGCTGGGTACTTCAATGCTGAACAAATCTCTTGCCAGAGATTATGGCAGTCAACACTTTGATCCGGAAACTTGCAAAAGTCTCTGACACAGCATAAACTTTCAACCGAAAGTGAATAGGAACCTTTTCTCAGTACCTGGAACTTTCTCTGTCTCCTTGGCAGTACTGCGAAACTGTGGATTCGTTAGTGTCCTTAACAACCCAGCAACCAGGCTCTTCTTGAGATGCCAGCTTGTTGGCCTTCCTTCGAAGAGTCCTCCCCTGGTCCCTTACACGAGCTGCGGTGCCCCTCCAAGATTGAGAGCACACCCGGACGCCTTGAATCCTCCCTCAGTTACTGCACCTCGGACCAGCCATTCTGAGACTCGGGAACAGATAGATCATCGCCCCAGCCCATGCAGGTCTGTGGGGCTAGTCAAACGGACCATGTTGCGGGATGGCAAAAGCTCTCGGGCACGGGACCCCTCGTGGGGCTACCCCGGTCCAGATTCAGGAACAAGCAGCTAAGGCTGAAGGAACCCCAAACACGTGACTGCAGCACCTTAAGTACCCTTCCCCAGATTGCACAGCGGGGCCAAAGGCACCCACTGATTGGCTCCGGGGAAGACTGATACTCAAAACGTCCAACCAGGCCTGGTTCTAGGCCTGTCATGTGTACTTCACTGTACCCATGACCAGGCAGAAGCCTAGTACAGCCCAGCCAAACTGATGCCAGAGCAAACCTGCACAATTAACCCTCAGAACCCCACTACTGTTCTGAGGGGAAAAAACAAAATGTTTACACATATAGGGGATACCCCTCTATATATATATATCATGTTTTTTGGTGTTTTTGTTTTTGGGGTGATGTGCAGTGCCATTTGACCTCTAAACATGGTGAGTATTATGGCATCCAAAGAGTTCAATTGTGGTGTCATTTGACCAGACTATATTCTCCCAGTATTTCACATGCCTTTTTAAATGTTGTGCAGCAAATTTTGAATGAGATTCAACATGCTTTTTATTCAGCAATGGAGTCTTGTGTGGTGAGCGTGTATACAGGCCATGGCAGTTGAGTGCATTACTATTTGTTTTATTTGAAACAATTGTGCCTGCTAGATAGATTTCAGCTGGTACCTTGGCTTCCCATGCCTTTTTGCACTTCCATTTCTTTATAAGTTTAATACTTTTTCCCTGTGTCATTACATTTTATTACACATAACTTAATTTCTGAATGTATGGATTGCATGGTTTGCTACTGACATGAAAATTTTATGTCAATACCACCTTTAGAAATATATTTACCGGAGGGGCGTGGCTTCCGCCGAGCAGTATGGACGCTTGACTAGATAGCTCCCGCACCGAGCGAAGCAACGAGCGATAGTACCGCTGATCCGCACCATCTACATGGCTGCTCTTGTCCCCCAGACCCTCAGCTACCCCTCAGGCTCATCCCGCAAACGGAAAGACTACCGCCCGCCGAAGAGACTCACGGACTTCTTCACTATGCCGTCCGGCGGGAAAAATCAAGATGGCGCGCACGGAGCCTCTCCACACACCACCGCGGCTTACACAGACCTCCTGGATGCCGACGGAGAATCATCTCCCTGCCCAGCTGACAATACAGCGGCCTCTCCTCCTTCACCTCCCCAGCACATCTCAGCATCCAACAGCCCTGCTAAGACACGGATGCGCCTGGATTCCTCCCCACAGGCTCCTGAGGTAAGATCTGCCTTAGACGCCATTTTAGCTCAGCAGACCCAACCATCCCCTATTGCAGCCTTTCCTACGGCTAATATGCCGGTTATGGACACAATCCTGAAGGAGATGCTGATGTCTCTCCACAGCTCACTACATGCTGACATATCTACTATGTTTAAATCATTTAAAGAAGAAATTACATTTATTGACCAAAAAATCAATCGAGTGGAACGTAAAATGACTAACATTGCTGAAACGGTGAATGACCTTGTTGACGCACATGACCATTCCAGGGATGAACATCACTGGGTCAGGGCCAAAATGGCGGACCTCGAAGACAGGTCCAGACGTAATAACGTCAAAATTTGCGGCATTCCTGAATCTATCCCGCCACCTGACCTAAACCCCTACGCCAGAAAATTGCTTTCCACTCTCCTACCTGACCTATCTCCGATGGAAACCATCATTGACCGCATCCACCGCCTTCCTAAACCCTCGCATCTGCCCACCAGTGTCCCTCGAGACGTCCTCATGCGCGTCCACTTCTATCACGCCAAGGATATGCTCCTTAGCAAATCAAGACATCTCGGTCAACTTCCAGACCCCTATTCAAAATTACAATTGTTTGCTGACATCTCGGCCTTTACCCGCCAACAAAGGCGACAGCTGAACACGATAACCAAACCTCTCAACAACCACAAGATACCATACCAATGGGGATTTCCGACTAAATTAATAGTCACCAAAAATGGCCAGAAACACCACATCACCTCTGTGGGAGAAGGAATCCATTTGCTCCGCACCTGGGGAATTGTTCCCGAAGAACCTCCTCAACCAGGCTTCCACAACCATCCTAACACCCGCAGCCCTAACAACAACGATGTAGTCGCCCATGCGACTTGAACCCCAAATTAGCGGTACACACGTCTCTAATCTATCTTTTTTTTTACTGTACCATGCTTTGTCTCGGTGCCTGCTTGTTGCTGACAGCACACGGACTTTTACCCCCAAGATTTTTGGCAGTACGATACTTACTGCTGTTCCCTTATACTCCTCCCCACTGTTACGATTGTTTTTTCCTTGTTTTTTTTTTTATCATCCTCTCTCCCCCTAACTCCTCTTCTTTTCTTACATCCCTTGCTCCGAGAACACAGGAACCATCTCCTCCAAGAACTTTTGACCTCTTCCTCTCAAAACCTACGGATCCACCTGCACGTCTCCCGACTCCTCTTTAAGTGACCTTTCCGCCACATCAAACTGTAAGTCTCCAATCTTATCTTTTTTTTACACATCACCTACTCACGCCTGACTGCAAGATGCCTAAATTCCTGTCACTCAATGCCAAGGGCTTGAACCATCCAGCTAAAAGGAAATCTATGTGGCGCACTGCCCTTGAATCTCACAGTGAAGTGATTTGCATCCAAGAAACTCACTTCATGTCCACGGCAGAACCACATTGTTCACACACCCACTTCCCCCATATTTTTAAAGCCTCTGGGCCGCAAAAGAAAAATGGGGTCCTGATAGCTATCAAGAACACTGTCTCATTTTCCCTCCACGATACATTAACAGACACAGAAGGAAGATTTCTAGTCCTCGATTGTACCTTGAACAATGTAAGATATACGCTTGTAAACCTCTACGCACCCAACTCCAACCAAATCAAATTCTTGAAAAAATTGTGGAAGAAGATTGATTCTTTCCGCCATGGCCACCTCATCCTTTGTGGTGACTTTAACTTGGCACCTGATGCCACCATAGACACCTCAGCCCGAACACCCAGACGTTCTTCACCTTTGCTCACTTTTACTAGAACCAGGGACCTTTATGATGTTTGGCGCTGTCACCACCCCTCTGAACGTGACTATTCTTTTTTTTCTCATCGCCACAACTCCTACACAAGGATCGATCTCTTCCTAGTAGACAAGTGGCTACTGCCCAACATTTCTGACTCCAGGATATCCACTATAACGTGGTCGGACAATGCACCCGTCACCATGACAACGACTGACACACCAACCAGAACCTCCTCACCTGTTTGGAGGGCAAATGCTCGGATTCTACACTCCCCAGAACTTTCAGCCTCCATTCGCGAAAAACTGGAAGAATTTTTTAGTTTAAATGATGGCTCTGTATCTAATGTTACTACTTTATGGAATGCCCACAAAGCATTCATTCGAGGGGTTATGATTCAAATTTGTGCCAGGGAAAGGAAAAAGAGAACTCAGCGTCTAGATACCATTACCTCAACCATTAAAAAATTGGAATCAGATAACCAAATCAACCCAACTCCCCAACTGAAAGAAGAACTAACTCGCCTTAGACAGGACTTAAGAGCCCTCCTTCTAGATACTTACGAAAAAGCCCAATTACATTTCAGAGCTGCCCACTATTCTACCAGTAACAAAGCAGGGAAAGCCATGGCCAACAAAATTAAAGGTCACCTCGCTAAATCCAAAATCTCTTTCCTATATCACCCTACTTCGCAGAAAAAACTATCTGAACCCCAATCCATAGCAGATGCCTTTAGTATTTATTATGACAAATTATACAATTTAAATAATGACTCCGACACTGTTCAACCCTCCTCCCACCTGATAGAATCCTTTCTAGCAGAAATTAACCTCCCCAAATTGACCCAAACCCAACTTGAATCCCTTAACGCTCCTTTCACGCCAGATGAACTCCTTCAGATTATAAAAGCTCTACCACCTAACAAATCTCCTGGACCAGACGGTCTTACAGGCGAATACTACAGATGTTTTGGCGGACTACTCGCTCCCTTCATGATCAGAGTATATAACGACGCTGCCTCCTCTTCCTCCTTTCCTCGAGAAATGCTATCTGCTTTAATCTCTACAATCCCGAAGTCAGGGAAGGAACCCTCCTCGCCTCAAAACTACCGTCCCATTTCGCTTTTGAACTTAGATACTTTGAGAAAGTCGTAATGACGAAACGCGTCAGGGCGTGACCGACACGACGACCGGAAGTGACGTATTTACGTATCTGCTCTCCATGAGGTGACTATCACAAACCGGAAAGCCGTTTGGAGACTGGGAATAGTGTGAGCATATTTTTGCCTTATCCCACCACCGGCTTATTTCCCAGGCAAATACACTGCAAACCACCTTGAGTGTATGACAACCAGTGATTGGCCTTACTCGCAGAGAAAGAGATAAAGGAGAACAAGTGTGAAATCGATTTTTGATTGTGCAAAGTGGAAATTGTTTTTAAAAAAAGAAATAAAGTCAGTTTAAGACGTACTGGACTATCTGGATCTTTTTACCCCCTCTTTATATCAAAATACACGGGCTGATCGTTCCTGATGTGTGGAGAGGATAGACAAAGAGATTGACTGCAGATCCTGGGAGACCATGACTCAATGCTGACATTACTAGAGATTCTGGTGAGTTTAAACCCCAGAGGGGAGTGTGGAACATGCACGGGTGAAGCAATTTGGTGGAAGCTTAAACAAGCAGATAACATCCCTGTCCTCACTCGTCTTATAACATATGGACTATATTCTCACTTCATTAAGATATTGATGTATTGTTAGATCAGAGTATCTATGAGAAGTGATATATTATCTCCACAACACATTATTGCTGAGTTTATACATATGCTGGTTTTAAATATTAGTGTATATATATATAAATATTGATTTTCTGGTATTATGAAAATAATCAGATGAGCGCTGCTAAATGGTAATGAAGTTTTAATGAATTTGCAATTAACAATTTTATTTACTGTTACAAAATCGTATATATGCAAAACTCATTGCCACCAGATTACTAAAGATTATGCCCCTATTGATCCATAAGGATCAATCGGGTTTTACCCTAGGTAGACAGTCTTTTGACGCCACTCGCAGATTGATCAACCTGATCCACACAGCTGAGACATCACGAACGCCTTCTCTGTTCCTATCTTTAGACGCAGAGAAGGCGTTCGATAGAGTCCACTGGTCTTATCTTAAGGCAACCCTATGCAAATTCGGCTTCCAAGGCCAAATCCTTTCGGCTATACTTTCGCTATATTCCACTCCTAATGCACAAGTACTCACATCAGGAGTCCTATCCAAACCCTTTGATATCAGCAAAGGCACTCGCCAAGGCTGCCCACTTTCACCATTGATTTTTAATCTTCTTATGGAACCATTAGCAGAACATGTCAGAACCAACCCCTCTATTACTGGTATCACCGTAGGATCCCATGATCATAAAATAAATCTCTTTGCAGACGACGTAGTTATAATACTCACCAATCCCCTTTCCTCCCTGGCTTCGGTTCAACAACTGCTTCAAAGATTTAGCTCTGTATCTTATTATAAAGTGAATGATCACAAATCTTATATACTAGATTTAGGCCTTGACGCTATCACCAGCAACTTACTCAGACACCAGTTCCCTTTTCAATGGTCAGAAAAAGGAATATCTTACCTCGGTATCACTCTCACTAAATCATCTAAAGGTCTCTTTGCAGCCAACTACACCAAGCTCAAACAACTACTACTGAAAGAAACCTCAGATCTTTCAAAATATGAATTCACATGGACAGGTAGACTCGCAGCATTTAAAATGCTAATACTCCCTAAACTTTTATACACCTTTAGGACTATGCCCCTTCCATTACCTAAATCTTATATCCGATCACTTCAATCGATAATCTCCCGCTTTATCTGGCAAGGGAAAAAACCTAGAAGTAACCACTATTTGCTCATTAAACATAAAACAAAAGGTGGTATGGGATATATTGACCTACACGACTACTATCTAGCTTCCATCCTTACTCAGCTGACCCTCAACACTTTGGGGCAACATAGAAAACACTCTCACACCCGGACGAAACCTCAAAGACTGCCTATTTGCCTCCATTGCCAAACACACACACTACAATCACCACTCTCCTACCATCAGAGCTTCCATTAAAGCTTGGAAGTCCTTATGCAGTATCTCATGGCCACACCTTCCGACCAAAATAGTACACATACCTTTGACTACACTCACACATCTCTCACCTGAACTCCAGGTGCCCCCCTGGCTAGCGTCCCAGGCACCTCACGTTTCAGCTCTTCGCTCCTTAACTAATAACAAATCCTTCTCACAAACTCGAGAAGAACTTAATGCACCCGCCTCAGACTTTCTCATTTACCTCCGACTAAAGTCCTGCTTGACAGCACATCCTCACCTAGAAATGACCCTACCCATTAAAATATGGCACTTCCTATTCTCTGATGATACTCGCTTTAAAGGTACCTCTTTAATTTACTCCTCTCTCCAAGACAAATCTGTCTTCCTCAAATCCAAACCACTAACTGACTGGGAACTAGATCTCCAAGAACAATTCACCGACATTCAATGGCAAAATGCTATTAACGCTACCTACAAGGCTACCACCTGTACTTCGTTATGGGAAGTGGCATATAAAACCACCATGCGATGGTACTTAACACCCCTTAAATTAGCGAAATACCACACATCCACATCACCACTATGCTGGAGAGGCTGCAACCATATAGGTTCTTTATTACATATCATGTGGTCTTGCCCACTAATTAGACAATTGTGGACCCAAGTTGAACTTCTTCTACAAAAAGTGCTACTTATACCCATCTTGCTGACTCCCCAACTTAGTTCGTTGAACTTGACAATAGAAACAGTCCCTCCCAAACTCAGACTCATAACTTCTCACATACTCCTATCTACCAAACTACTCATAGCCAGAAAATGGAAATCCCAGGAAATCCCGACCATCTCAGAAGTCACCTCCTTGACACACACTCATTGCCTTTATGAACTCACCCTCTCTAGAAGCAAACCCTCCTTCCCCAAATTACAATTGCTCTGGTTACCCTGGATCCAATGGTATAATAAACCTCCTCCGCGAATCCCTTCATGAATATTGACACCTTCTCCTGTATTCTCATGTTCACACACTTCTTACCTCTGATCTCCTTATCTGCTCCTTTTTACCATCCTTTCCTACCCCTATCCCCTCCTCCCCTCCCTCCCCCCCTTTTTTTTTTCTTTCTCATTTTCCTCCCCTATCCCATCCCCTACCCTCCCGCACATTGAAAGTCCTGAGTTATGGATAATATAGTAATTCTACAAGTTATTCTCTTTGTTACGTTCCATGATTGACTTCCAGTTGTATGCTGTAACTTGTTCATTAAGTCATTTATTTCTCAGAATACTTCTCCATATACCTTCCTACCAACCAATTACAGTATTGTATTATCCTATGTATGCATATTTACGCTGTTATTGTAAAACCTTAATAAAAACCACTTTGAAAGAAATATATTTACCTAGAAAAATGGTGACGTGTTCAATAACAGAAAGTTTCCTATGAAATACTTACCGTAATTTTCCTTTCCTGATTCGACTCCATGGCAGCATAAGTATGGGTTAACCCCGCCTCCTCTCCACTCCTATAGGACCCCACTCCCATAAAAGTTTGCTCAGAGCCAGAACCATGTTCCGTAACTAGCCTACTCATGACACAGAGAAGGAACTCCTGCTGCCATGGGGTCCATTAGGAAAGTAAAATTACGGTAAATGTTTGATAGGAAATGTTCAGTTTTCCTGACAGACTCCATGGCAGCATACGTATGGGAACAAACTAGCCATACACCCTCGGGGTAGGCAATTCTGAACCAAATGCCTTAATTTTTACAGTCGAAAAAAAAAGAGAAATACCCCTTCATTGGGACTTTGTAGGCAACATATACATGTATTAAGGAAAAGATTGTATTTATTGATTATGCATAAAATCATGCGATGATGAAGATGATCGATATTAAAAACAAGCATCAAAGTTTATACAGAAAATGTACACACATAAAAAACAACAAAAACAAAAAACAACAAGTTACATGAAAAATATGACAGCAAAATTGTACTCTCCGGTATATAGTACCCGACGCGTTTCTGGTTAAACACCTTCGTCAGGGGTATAAAATAGGAGTATGTATGGTCATAATTAGTTTTTAAATGCAAAATGATTCTGTAGAGGAAGATGGGTGAAGCAGCTGTGCCAGCGGGGGTGTAGGTGGGTGCCAACCAAGAAGCGGTGAGGTATGGGAACCAGATGTTCCCTATATTAATATTTGCCTGATGAACAGCAAAGGGTCAAATCTGGAAATATGATTGGACAATGTCCATTGATATCTACATGATGGGAGGCTAATAAGAGCTTTAAATAAGGCTCCAGGTCAATGAGTGACTCCAGGGCGTCCTGTGTCCTATGGGTATGTCTCCCTGTGTGGTTGTGAAGAAACATAAAGGTTGGAGTCTCCCCACTCTGCAGTGCACAGACAGGACCTTCAAGCCAAAATAAACAGAGGATAAAGAAGCAGGCTCTACACAATAATGAGCCGTAAATGTATTGATTGAGGACCACAAAGCTGCCCTACAGATTACATTCGGAACCACAAGCTGTGAAGCTCCCCTATATGTAGACACACTGCTGTTCGAGTGAGCAGTCACTAACTCAAAATAAGCCAAGCCTTCAGCTCTGCAAGCTTTTTTATGGCCGGGACAACCCATGCCACAATCGTCCTAGATGAGGCATGTACCCCTTTGTTCTTTCCAGCAAAAAGAATAAACAGGCATTCTAAAACCCTCAAGGAAGCTGTAGCTTGTCGATATAACTTCACAATATCTAAGAGATTCCTAGAACCAAAGAAAAGGCAATCTTATACATAGTTCATGTGGCAATGCTATTGGTGTAAAGCAGCAACCTCATATACACTGACACGGGTTTCTTTTTTTTTGTATTTTCACATTTGTTTTACACTTACCGTATATACTCGAGTATAGTTCGACCCGGATATAAGCCGAGGCATCTAATTTACCACACAAAAACTGGGAAAACTTATTGACCCGTGTATAAGCCGCTACTGTAAGTGGAAAAGAGGGTCAACAATGCCCATTTGCAGCTGCATATCTCCCTGTGTCCTGTGTACCTCCCTGTGTCCATTGCAGCCTACCTGTGTCCTGTGCATGCCTCTGTGTGCCCATCTGCAGCTCTGTGTCCTTCTGCAGCTCTGTGTGCTGTTTTGCAGATCTGTGCCCATCTGATGCTCTGTGTGCCGTTTTGCAGTTCTGTGCCCATCTGATGCTCTGTGCCCATCTTATGCTCTGTGTGCTGTTTTGCAGATCTGTGCCCATCTGACGCTCTGTGTGCCGTTTTGCAGCTCTGTGCCCATCTGACGCTCTGTGCCCATCTGATGCTTTGTGTGCCGTTCTGCAGCTCTGTGCCCCGATCAGTGTGTCATAGCAAAACATACGGCGGCCATATCAGGATTCAAAAGCCACGCCTCCTTCTCGTCTGTGATAGGCGGAACACTCAATTTCCCAGCAGTCAGTGTTCTGCCTATCACGGACATCGGCTCATCCTCATACCACGGATGAGGATGAGAGGACTGCTGGGAAATTCAGTGTTCCGCCTATCACAGACGAGGAGGCGTGGCTTTTGAACACTGTGATGGCCGCTTTCTGTCTGCATGACAAGCTGATCAGGTAGGAAGACGGTGGCGACTCGAGTATAAGCCGAGGGGGGCACTTTCAGCCCAAAAACAGGGCTGAAAATCTCGGCTTATACTCGAGTATATACGGTACTAAGTCACTCATAGTAGCGCAGAAGTCAGATCACTATTGTAAAAGAAAAGGCACTGCTGAGATTACAACTCCCACGTCTAATGGACACATGCTAGTACTCTAAAGGTTGGCAGAACAATTTATTGGTTCCCATGAAAGACTAATGTGTCCTTGGGATTTGAGTCAAGCATAGGTAACAGCACCGCTCAATCTGGAAAGAACAATAAGAAAGGTTCTCCATGACCGATGCTTCCGTTTCTGAGGATTTTTATGCCGACGTGATAGCCAGAGGAAAGGCGAACTTGACAGAGGTCTTTAACAGAGACAGCCCTAGAACACTCTGCTCCCATTCCTGAGAGGGTGTCAATAACAAGGGAGTTTCCATTTGGGAAGCTTCTGCTTACTCTAAGGTCTGAGCCAAGTTGCTCCTCTACAGAATTGTCAGACAGAAAAAAAATGCCTAGATCTGGATACACCTGTGACAGTGGATAAAGCTGACATTTGTACTCTGAGGGAGCTGACCCATAGGGCCAGATCTAAATCTGACTGGAGGAAGCCCGGAATATTTTGAACTTCAAGATCATTACATGATCCATCAGCAGCAGACATATATTGCACAAACTTTGACCAGATTCTCCCATAAACTTTGTTTGTGTTCACTCGCCTAGTATTCATGAGAGCGAAGATAACTCTGGAGGAGCAGCCAGGGACCTCCAATCTTAAGAACCAGACCATCAGACGCCATTGTGCTGGACATGGATGTATAATTGCACCCAGTGACAGAAGGTCTTGCCTGATGGCAAGGGGCTCTGGGTTCCGGAAGCTGAGCTGTGCTAGCAAGGGGAAATATGGCCTATTTGGCCAATAAGGCATCACTGCCACTACCTCCACAACTTCTGTTGTAAGTCGTCATAAAAAACTTGAGAATGACTGGAAAAACCGCACAGGTCCTGCTGCATTTCCAATGATCCGCCAGGGCATCTTTCCTGGAGCCTTGGAGATACCGGCCCCACGTATAATACTTCTTCAACTTCTTGTTGCACAGGGATGTAAATAGATCGACTTCTGGACAGACCTTCAGGGAAAAAATCCACCTGAAATCCTCCACACGGAGAGACTATTCGTTGTTGTCCACTTGGACTCCGGAAACAAAGTCCGTTAGAATATTCTGGACTCCAGGGACATAAGCCACTGAGAAGTTGGCTAGATTCTTATGGGCCCAAGACATAATTGGCTTGTAGGGTGCAAAAGGCTGCCCGTAGCAGCCCCACCTGCAGGCCCCACCATCCATCGGACGTGATTGTGTACCAGGAAATGGATGCAATGTAATGGCCAATGAGTAAGTTTCTCCATTGCAGCCACCAGGGACTCTCTCTCATGACTGAGCATATGTAGATGACCTGAATTCTGCTTCCTGGCTCCCACTGCTGGAGAAACCCCTTCTGGAAGGGCCACATTCTCCAGAGCGTCCACTTGACCATCGGATCCATAGACCTCATAGTGCTGATAATTTTAGACACTGAAGGCACGCAGGTGGGAAGAAGACAGGGCCAGAAGTACTTTGTTCCAGATAATTGGGATCCAGAGGCAAAGCAATGGTCCTCTTGATTATATTGAACTGACCCCCAAAGTACACAAGAGACGAATTTTAGGAGCATTGAAAAGACCTGAGCTCTGGGCTCTAGCAGCTGCCCTCTGTCTTGGGATAGTATGCACCTTTTTTGATAATGACTATAACAAACAAAAAAACTTTGAAAAACAAGCAGGATGATGTTGAAGGCCCGAATGATAGACAGAATAGCTGGAGATGGTCTTGACCTACGGTGAACCGAAGGAACTTGCGGAAGACTTTTACAATGGGCACATGCAAGTAAGCATCTTTAGGTCTATCTTTGGGCTACCCCCAAAGCACCCTCCCAATGTTGTGGGCATGTGGCCTGGTACGGTTCAGGAGGGGGGGGCGCTCTCTCGTCCCCCCTCTTTTCCTGCGGCCTGCCAGGTTGCGTGCTCAGATAAAGGGTTTGGTATGGATTTTTGGGGGGAACTCCACGCCATTTTTTTTTTATTTGGCATGGAGTTCCCCTTAAAATCCATACCAGACCTAAAGGGTCTGTTATGGATATTTGGGGGTAGCCCCACGTCATTTTTTTTTTTTTCATTTGACCCGGGGTTCCCCTTAATATCCATACCAGACCTGAAGGGCCTGGTAATTAAATTTGGGGGAACCCCCACCCATATTTTTTTTTTATCAATGACTTTCAATGACTGTTCTCTGTATTACGGGGAGCCGACAATTCATTATAACCGCGAGTGCTTTTAAAGACTTTTTTTTCCTGCAAAAATTACACTTTGTGCAGGGACAGTTCTAAGCATGGAAAACATGCACCCCTTTACAGGCATACTATACACACCCCCTAGGTATGAAATTTAAAGGAATATTACACTTGTATTGTTTCACTTTAAGCATTATTAAAATCACTGCTCCCGAAAAAACTGCCGTTTTTAAAACTTTTTTTGCATTGATACATGTCCCCTGGGGCAGGACCCAGGTCCCCAAACACTTTTTATGACAATAACTTGCATATAAGCCTTTAAAATTAGCACTTTAGATTTCTCCCATAGACTTTTACAGGGTGTTCCGCTGCTTTTCGAATTTGCCGCAACCAACCCAAATTGTTCGCTGTTCGGCGAACGGGCGAACAGGCAATGTTCGAGTCGAACATGAGTTTGACTCGAACTCGAAGCTCATCCCTAGTTTTCTCCCAGTGGTGATGTATATGTGGTTGGACTCCTTCTATCTGTCTCTTGTAGTATGCTTTGAAGCAGTGATATCCTAGCCTGTGAATTTTTGGAATGTGAATAGTAGCTTTTACTCGCCAACATTGGGGCCATTTATGGGCTCTTTGACAAGCTATATACAGGTATTTTTTGGTTATATCTGTTGATATATTTTTTGTATTTGGAATTTTTGGCATTGCATTTAAGGGGATTTATTTTTATATAGGAGCCTTTGATGTCTTACCAATAATTGCTATACTGCATTTAAGAAAACAATCGATTGCTGACTTATGCTTTGACAGCATAGTTTATGAGTCCATAGTGAGTACTTTTTGATTATTATTGTAATGGATAGGATCTTCTTCTCATTTCACTCATATTTGGAGTGTTATTTTGAGGTAATTTCTTAATAAGTAATAAATATTTTTTTTATACATATAGGGTTTATACTGGTCCCAATCCTGTCGCTTCTTGACATCATCCACTCTTCCCATGCTTTCATATGGGGCACACCGCTTCTGATCTTAAGGTTCAACTAATGTGGGTTCTTGATATGCAAGTTATTTTGCTTCCCCTGTTTGAGCGTTACTAATTTAATAAATATTGATAATCTTTGTTTGATCCATACATCGCATACATCTATCTTTAACTACTTCCCACCCGGCCACTGTATATATACGGCTGGGTGGGAAACGTCTACTTCTGATCGGACGTTCCTGAACGTCCATCAGAAGTAGCGGGATCGCACTTGCCCGCGCATCGGCGCGATCCCGATGCGCTCGTGTCACCCGGACGCGGCGCATCTCGGATCAGCAGGAGGGCGCTGTGATTGGACACGGCCGTCATGTGATGTAAGCAAACAGCTGGTTGCTAGGCAATCGGCTCTCCTCTCCTCACACGGAAGTCAGCGGTGAGGAGAGGAGAGCGGATCGCTGCAGCCGGCTGGTGATCAGTGAGTATTAGCTGTTTTTTTACAGCTTTTTACTCACTGATCACCAGTCTAGTGTAAACACACATGTCCCCAAAACATACATGTCCCCAAAACACACATGTCCCCAAATAATAAAAACAAGTGTCCCCAAATAAAAACACATGTCCCCAAATAATAAAAACACATGTCCCTCACATATGTCCCAGTAAAATAACATGTGCCAATGATTATCTGCACACATGTCCGTGATCACCTGCACACATCTGTACATGATCATTTGCGTACATATGTCCGTGATCACGCGAACCAATTATTATACACTTAACAGATTTTTTTTACTAAAAACATGTAGCAGAATACATTTTGGCTTAAATTTATGACAAAATTAGATTTTATTGGATTTCTTTTAAAAAAGAAAGGAGAAAATATAGTTTTTTTTCCAAATTTCCGCAATTTTTTCGCTTATATCGCAAAAAATAAAAGACGGAGTCATGAATAAATACCACCAAACTATAGCTCTATTTATGCAAACAAAATGATAAAAATTTAATTTGGGTACAGCATTGCATGACTGCGCAATTGTCAATGAAAGTGCGAGAGCGCTGGAAGCTGAAAATTGGGCTGGGAAGGAAGGGGGCAAAAGTGCCCTGTATTGTAGTGGTTAATAATAATCATCTCTCTCATATTTTCCCAACTGAAGGTTCTTTGATTACGAGTCAATAAGCAATTTGTTCTGAAGAAGCTATTTTGTAAAACGCGCCAACCATCTTTTTTGACATATGCTGTAACTATTGTGTTCAACCGCAAGATAACATTCTAGTGATTTTACAATGTTCTTTATGTATTTCATTCTATAAAATAAATTTATTATAAAGTATTATTTGTATGAATGCCTCAATGGTACCATGATAATCCGTCATGTTGGTTCTTTGTTTTTGTAAAAAATCTATCTAGGATGAGGTATATAAATCTGGAAGAAGATTGTTGATGTTGTGATCTAATGAGGTATTTATCATCATCAAAATAGGGTAGAAAGGAAAGGGTTAAAATCCCCAAAACAGTGCCCAGGCAAGCAAGAAAGAAAAGGGGTAAATACACCCTCTCATACCCAGGGCCGCTGATAAGCCAGTACAACTGACCCTGTTGTACCGGCCCAGCCAGCAGGGGGGGCCCGAGCAATCTGAACAGAGTTTAGAATTTAAAAAAAAGTTTTACTGCATGGGGCTGAACGAGGGAGGAGGAGAGCGTCATCCCAGGAACCTGGATATCACCACCGCTCAGATAAGACACACCTTGGGTCTATGGATAAGAGAGGAGAGGACTTGTATTCCTGTCAGCACCCAAGCCTCCCTCCCCCCTCCTCAGAAGGACAAAACAGGCAGGACAGAACACAGGAGCTCTCCACAATGCAAGATAACAGGTGACAGATTGCATTCTTCTCCTGTGATCACCATCATTCTGCCTCTGTACAAATGTGTGCTGTAAACTTGCCCTGTACCTCAGCAGGACAGGTCTGGTGAAGAGTGAAAGCAAAATTTGTGAACAAGTTAGGAATATAATGGGACTTTTCAGGTACTACACACAGATGCATTTCACAAAATCATTCTTTTTAATATATGTGTATGTTGAATATATTTATGTAGCACCTGAAAAGTCCCAGTATATTCCTAACATATTCCTAAAGTTGAGCATTAACAGCAAAAAAAGTGTGTATGTGTATATATATATAATACAGCCCATCTCCAGGAAATTAAATAAAGTCCAATCTTGCAGTGTGTGTGGGGGGGATAGACTCTTTCACTTACCTGTTTCCATGCTCCAACCAGCTGCAGAGCCCTCTTCTTCCACCAAACCTCAGCCTCATCACATACCATACAGGAACATTAACCCTGTAAGGTATGATAAGGGGGCTGGAGTGTGAGCAACTGAGGATAGTCATTAAAACATACACAGGCGCTGTAGGGAACCAGTCAGCTCTGGAAGAAGCCAGATAAAGCAAGGAATTAGGTAAAGCTGAGTACACACACATCAAAATTCAGTTTAGCAGGGATCGCCAAATTTTGATATCTGTGTAGCCCTCCCTGTTAGAACCAATCATTAGACCATCTTAGTATATTCATACCATCCCACATACTGACTCCTACCACCTTGATCACTTCAAATCACTGAAGTGGTCATTGTGGTTAGAGTGTTCCTTTAATATCTCTCAGAAACCCACAGCACACATGCACTGAGTCCCTGGGCAGGAGTAACCCAGGGACGCTAGGCCGGAAGAGAGAGCGGCGGCTTTGAACCCAAATGCGCTCCAGCCACCATAGGTTGGACGACACTAGATCCAGGGAAGAAAACAGATGAACACACAAAAACCACTGCCATGGATTATGCAATATAAAATATTACATCACCGCACATGGCATCTGAAAAAAACAATTGTTACTCTACATAAAGATGACCTAGGCTATAAGAAGATTGCCAAGACCCTGAAACTGAGCTGCAGCATGGTGGCCAAGACCATACACCGGTTTAACAGGACAGGTTCCACTCAGAACAGGCCTCGCCATGGTCAAACAAAGAAGTTGAGCACTCATGACCAGCGTCATATCCAAAGGTTGTCTTTGGGAAATAGACATATGAGTGCTGCCAGCATTGCTGCAGAGGTTAAAGGGGTGGGGGGTCAGCCTGTCAGTGCTCAGACCATACGCCGCAGATTAGTCTGCATGGCTGTCATCCCAGAAAGAATGCACAAGAAAGCCTGCAAACAGTTTGCTGAAGAGAAGCAGACTAAGGACATGGATTACTGGAACCATGTCCTGTGGTCAAATGAGACCAAGATAATCTTATTTGGTTCAGATGGTGTGAAGCGTGTGTGGCGGCAACCAGGTGAGGAGTACAAAGACAAGTGTGTCTTGCCTACAGTCAAGCATGGTGGTGAGAGTGTCATGGTCTGGGGCTGCATGAGTTCTTCCGGCACTGGGGAGCTACAGTTTATTGAGGGAACCATGAATGGCAACATGTAGTGTGACATACTAAAGCAGAGCGTGATCCCCTCCCTTCGGAGACTGGGCCGCAGGGCAGTATTCCAACATGATAACGACCTTAAACACACATCCAAGATGACCACTGCCTTGCTAAAGAAGCTGAGGGTAAAGGTGATGGACTGGCCAAGCATGTCTCCAGACCTAAACCCTATTGAGCATCTGTGGGGCATCCTCAAACGGAAGGTGGAGGAGTGCAAGGTCTCAAACATCCACCAGCTCTGTGATGTCATCATGGAGGAGTGGAAGAGGACTCCAGTGGCAACCTGTGAAGCTATGGTGAACTCTATGTCCAAGAGGGTTAAGGCAATGCTGGAAAATAATGGTGGCCACACAAAATATTGACACTTTGGGCCCAATTTGGACATTTTCACTTAGGGGTGTACTCACTTTTGTTGCCAGTGGTTTAGACATTATTGGCTGTGTGTTGAGTTATTTAGTGGAGACAGCAAATGTATACTGTTATACAAGCTGCAAACTCACTACTTTACATTGTAGCAAAGTGTAATTTCTTCAGTGTTGTCACATAAAAAGATATAATAAAATATTTACAAAAATGTGAGGGGTGTACTCACTTTTGTGAGATACCATATATATATATATATATATATATATATATATATATATATATATATATATTACATTTTATATTTTTTATAAGAAGTAGTAAAACATGTTTTAAAACCTTCACCATGGATAAATCCAAAATACCACTCTAAAATTATCAAATCACATCCCCTCATAGGTCCAACCCTAGAAATCTTTCAAAACACCTTCAAATATTCTAACCCATCTCCTTGGTTTAGCCCTTTCAAGCCACTTAGAGAAAACCCTGATTTCCCACCAGGTCAAGACCAACATTTCCCGACCAACACCTGACCTCACAAAGAAATCCTGGTCAAACATTTCTTTAAAAGTGGGAAACTTTTATCCAAAAATGAATTAAACAAGGAAACAAATCCAAACCTGTTCCCACAATGGAACTATATACAAATTAGACACTTTCTGACCAGAAGCGAAACAGCCCAACACTGGACTTACTCACTTACAACACTGGAAACCCTGTGTACAAAACCCCCCCCCACAAAGACACTTTATATCCACTCTTTACAACTCGCTGTCTGGGGACAAAACGGAGTTCTCCAGTGTGTCATGTCAAGCATGGGAAAAAGACCTTGAAACAAACAAACAGAAGAGAACTGGGAAACAATCTACATGAATGCACATAAAGGGTCACTAAACGTAGCCACCCAAGAGTGTGGCTTCAAAATAATCACAAGGTGGTACAGAACCACCACTCTACTACATAAATTTTATCCCCAGATCTCTGACAGATGCTGGAGGTGCAAAAGGGAGGAAGGCTCGATGATACAGATTTGGTGGTCCTGCTCTTTAATCCAGAACTTCTGGAAAATAGTTCACGAAACCATACTCTCAATCACCTCAGAAAACCTAAGTTTTACCCCAGCACAATACCTGCTACATCACAACTCTATCCCCAAAAAACAATATCTGAAATCATTATCCATGTTTATGGTAAACGCAGCAAGACACTGTATTCCATGTCACTGGCGTTCGAACACCGTCCCTTCGAAAAAAGAATGGTTCAGGAGAATAAACAACATAAAAAAAAATAGAAGAACTCATAAGTATTTCACAAGAGAAAATAACCAATTTTACATCAATATGGTACAACTGGATAGAATTCAAAAACTCTCAGGCTTATAAAGCTACCTTTACATAATCATAGAACCCATATGCTAAAAAGTAACCTCTTAGAAATATCTGAGAAAACAACACAATAATCGTATTTCACCTTATTGTCTACCCCACTTTTTTTTTTTTTTTATTATCCTATTAGTTTATTATTATCCTGTATGTGTTACAATCCACTCGATAAATCATCGCTTCCATATGAGAATGTCTAGGTATTGAATAAATATATGCTTAAAATCAAAATCCAGACAAGGTATATAACCATATTGATGCTATACTTTGAAATGTATTAAAACCCATTTGTTATATGTAATTTGTTTACGTCTTCCTACCAACATAACATTGTAATGTGTTTTTTTATATTATTTCAATAAAAACTTTGTGAAACAAAGAAAAAAAAGTTTTGGGGAGATCTTATGTACATCTTGTCATAATTCTGTAACTGGAACCCCTTTCTTTTCCACACCGCACATATTTAGACTTGGCCCCAGAATCAGAATGCAACTACCAGGTGTTTAAGAATTAAATATTGGCCAGGCTGGTAGTGACGCTAATCTTGAGGGTGAGCTGCACCCGTACCTGGCACCTTGATGAGGATAAGCATGTATGTGGACTTATGTATACCATGATGCTCCTCCTTGACGACTGGCTGCAACCATAGGTGCTATCCCCAATAATATTTTGGAGTGGGTCACCCTGGAGTACTTTGTGTGTGGTCTTCCCAAGGAACTGTACCCAGAAGCAGCCCAGGATAAATGGTGATACCTCAGATTCAGACACAACACTCTTGCTTTTGTGCTTGGGAGTCATCTCAGGACTGCTACACCTCAGGGTCAGGTGGATTTTGCAACATTTTTTATTGGCCCAAGGTATATCAGGAGATGATGGATTATGCGAGTCCTGCTCGACCTGTCAAAAAGTCTACTGTTACCACTTCTAACTAAGAAGAAAGTCTTTGATTGCGCAATCATTTGATGTGTGGGCCCCTGAGGTAAGTCAAGGGACACACTATAATTTAGTAGTCCTTGGCAGTGCTGCTCAATATCTGGAGGCAGTAACTTAATGAAAAATCTCATCCAAGATTTTTGCACAGAAATTGTTTTAAATGTTCATGACAACAGGACAACAGGACAATGCATAGAATTCATTTAGATTAAAAAACCTTCTGACTTTACTATCACTTTAAGTCTAAGGTTATGATGGAGTTCTTCAGATTTTAAAGTTAGACACCTATAAACCCTAAACTGATCAGTTTATAGAGTGGTTCAACAAAACACTTAAGGTGATGCTCAGGAAACTTGTTAAGATGGGCATGATTGTGATTGTTTACTACATCATTTGTTATTTGCATGCAGGAGTATCCCCAGGTATCCTCAGGGTTGTTTCCGTTTGAGATGGTATATGGGCTTCACCCCTGTTGATTACTAAATGTGGTTAAAGAGACATGGGAGCAAGAGACTATGCCCTATCAGAGCATAGTGGAACATATTGGGGATTATGTATTAAAACTGAAGAGTGCAAAATCTGGTGCAACTCTGCATAGAAAGCAATCAGCTTCCAGGTTTTATTGCCAAAGCTTAACCAGTTCAGGACCCCCTATATCAATTTTACTGCTACAGGGTGGCACCTATGTGCCGAATTACGTATATATATAAGCGATCAGGCTCTTCTGGGTAGGGGGCAGGCATGCACGCCGGCGGCAACTTGTACGTGCTGTGATTATTCACCCACCGATGATCGAGCAGAGAGGCAGAATGGCAATCTGACAGGAGGGAAGGCATGGATCCAGGGACTAGGATCCATGTCTTACCCTAGTAAAAGCACCACACACAGTTTAGAAAAACACAGGCTAGGTACACAGTTAACACTTTAATCGCCTCTGATGTTAACCCCTCCCCAGCCAGAGTCATTAGTACAGTGACAGTGCATATTTTTTGGCACATAAAAGTGAGGGGTGTACTCACTTTTGTGAGATACTGTATATGTTCTCTACCCACAAGGGAAGATATGGATAGATATGTGTTTAGGTTATAAACCTCATATAAAACAGAATTACAAGAGCTCAAAACATCTGTGCGGGACACTCAAGACAAAATGGAGATAATGGATAATAGAGTGGTGGCTATTGAACAAAAGCTGGCATTAGCTGAAGTTAAAATTCAGGAACAAGATCAATGTTTAAAGTATGCCATAAACACCATGGATGACTTGGAAAATAGAAATAGAAGAAACAACATAAGGGTCAGAGGAATACTTGAAACTGTAAACTCAGCAGATATATCATTAACATTACAGGGTATATTTAATACTCTATTACAAAACCCCCCTACAATGGAGATAATAGTTGATTGTGCTCATAGATCTGGAGGGCCTAGAAGGACAGACACAACAAGACCAAGAGATGTAATTTGTAGAATACACTATTTTCAAATAAAATAAAAAATCATGTTAGCGGCTTGGCAATGTAAAACTGTAAACTTCAAAGGGGCTCAGTTGATATTGTTCCATGACCTTTCTAGACACACGCTGGTGTTAAGAAGGGCTATGAAATCTATCTTGGAGCTCCTTCAGAAAAGAGAAATTCAGTATAGATGGACATTTTAATATGAATCGCAGGTGCAATATAACCACTTCCCGACCGCCCCCTGTATATTTACGTCGGCAGAATGGCACGTACAGGCAGAATCACGTACCTGTACGTGACATTCTTCCGGCGGTTGGGGGGTCCGATCGGACCCCCCTCCGCCGGCGGGGACGGTCGGGATCGCTTCAGGAGCGATCCGGGACGAGGGGACGGCCAGTGGTTTCTGGCCACCCCCTCGCGATCGCTCCTGGCCAATGAAAAACTTCCCCTTCCTGTCTATTGTATAGACAGGAAGGCGGAAGTGATGTCACGCTCGGTGCGCCGGTCTATGTGACCGGAGACGCCGAGCGGCGAACATGTACAGGTTAGTGCACAACACTACACTGACACCAGTACAGTTAGGCACACAAAACACCCCCCTGTCACCCCCTGATCACCCCCCAGATCACCCCCTCCCCCCCCAGTCACAGTGTCACTAATTGCAGTGATCATTTATTTACTGATCACTGCATTTAGTGTCAGTGTGACTGTAATAACTGTCAGGGCAGTTAGTTTTAGGTCCAAGGTAGCCCCCTACCCCCCCCTAATAAAGGTTTAACCCCTTGATTGCCCCCCAGGTAACCCTTTCACCCCCTTTTGCCAGTGTCACTAAGCGATCGTTTTTCTGATCGCTGTATTAGTGTCACTGCTGTCGCTAGGTAACCATTTTTTTTTTTAGGTAACCGCCATGTTTATATAGGTTCATAAATAGGTTTATAGGTCAGGTACCCCCATATTACAACCTAAATAAAGGTTTTAACCCCCTGATTGCCCCTAGAGTTAACCCTTTCACCAGTGATCACTGTATAACTGTCACTGGTGACGCTGGTTAGCCAGTTAGTTATTTTGTTATTTAGGTTCCCCGTCAGGTTTTTATATAGCGTCAGGTACCCCCATATATTACCTAATAAAGGTTTTAACCCCCTGATTGCCCCTAGTTAACCCTTTCACCCCCTTTTGCCAGTGTCACTAAGCGATCGTTTTTCTGATCGCTGCATTAGTGTCGCTAGGTAACCATTTTTTTTTTTTTTTTTTAGGTAACCGCCATGTTTATATAGGTTCATAAATAGGTTTATAGGTCAGGTACCCCCATATTACAACCTAAATAAAGGTTTTAACCCCCTGATTGCCCCTAGAGTTAACCCTTTCACCAGTGATCACTGTATAACTGTCACTGGTGACGCTGGTTAGCCAGTTAGTTATTTCGTTATTTAGGTTCCCCGTCAGGTTTTTATATAGCGTCAGGTACCCCCATACATTACCTAATAAAGGTTTAACCCCCTGATTGCCCCTAGTTAACCCTTTCACCCCCTTTTGCCAGTGTCACTAAGCGATCGTTTTTCTGATCGCTGCATTAGTGTCGCTAGGTAACCAGTTTTTTTTTGTATTACTGTTACGGGTGACGCTGGTTAGTTAGCTTGTTTTTTATACTGTCAGGGCACCCGCCATTTATTACCCAATAACGGTTTAACCCCCTGATCGCCCGGCGGGTGATATCAATTAGGTTTTAGGGTCAAATAAGGTCTGCGTCGCCCCAGGTTAGTGCCAGTACCGCAAACACCCACGCGCAAAGCATACACCTCCCTTAGTGGCACAGTATCTGAACAGATCGATATCTGATCTGATCAGATCTATACTAGCGTCCCAGCAGTTTAGGGTTCCAAAAAAAACTGCATTGTTAGCGGGATCAGCCCAGATACCTGCTAGCACCTGCGTTTTCCCCCTCCGCCCACCCCAGCCCCCCCAAGTGCAGTATCGATCGATCACTGTCACTTACAAAACACTAAGCACACATAACTGCAGCGTTCGCAGAGTCAGGCCTGATCCCTGCGATCGCTAACAGTTTTTTTTTGTGGTAGCGTTTTGATTCAGTCGCTTCAGTCAGGAGCTTTTTTACCTGTGAATCTCAAAAAAATAAAAAAAAAAAAAATAGTTGTCGTTTTATTGTTCTCTCTCTCACTCTATTCTCTCTCTATTGTTGCTCTTTTTTTTACTCCATTCTATTCTGCAATGTTTTATTATGTTTTATCATGTTTTATCATGCTTGCTTTTCAGGTATGTAATTTTGTTTACTGTGTTTTAGTGTTGAGCATTTTTTTGTTTTCAGGTGCGCCATTCAGTTGCAACGCGGATTTATTTATCTTGACAGCAACAGCGTTTGCTCCCACGATACATAAAGCCGCGACTCCAACGCTGTAGGAGGTGATTTCACCACCACAGTTAAAAAAAAGAGCATATATGCCGAAGCATGGGGGCAGCAGGGGGGGGAGGAGCGATTGGCTCCTAATGCCACGTACATACGGTCGAAATTCCGACCGTGTGTACACGGCATAACTTTTGCGGGAGGATGCCCCCATGCATCGGCATATATAAATGGTGCATGTATGCCCATCATTAGAAGTGGGTGGATGAAGGGAGGTATTCTAATGGTGGGCATACCCACCAAGCAATCTCTTTTTTTCGTTCAGCCAAGAGGCTGCATGAAAAAAAAAAGATTACAATATATGTCCAGTATGTTGCTGGACTTTAAATGGTTATACCAGAATGATGCCTGCAGGTTTAGGTATCATCTTGGTATCATTCTTTTCAGCCAGTGATCGGCTTTCATGTAAAAGCAATTCTAGCGGGTAATTAGCCTCTAGACTGCTTTTACAAGCAGTGGGAGGGAATGTCCCCCCTCCCGGATATAAACCGCGCCATTGGGAAATTGGGAAAGCATTTTATCACACCAATCTTGGTGTGGTCAGATGCTTTGAGGGCAGAGGAAAGATCTAGGGTCTAATAGACCCCAATTTTTTCAAAAAAAGAGTACCTGTCACTGCCTATTGCTATCATAGGGGATATTTACATTCCCTGAGATAACAATAAAAATCATAACAAAGAAAAAAAATGGAAGGAACAGTTTAAAAATAAAATAAAAAAGCTAAATAAATAAAAAAAAAACCAAAAAAAAAAAAAAAAAAAGCACCCCTGCCCCCCCTTCTCTTGCGCAAAGGCGTACACAAGCGTTGGTCTGGCGTCATATGTAAACAGCAATTGCACCATGCATGTGAGGTATCACCGCGAAGGTCAGATCGAGGGCAGTAATTTTAGCAGTAGACCTCCTCCGTGAATCTAATGTGGTATCATGTAAAGGCTTTTAAAGGCTTTTAAAAATGTATGTAGTTTGTCGCCACTGCGTGTTTGTGCGCAATTTTAAAGCATGTCGTGTTTGGTATCCATGTACTCGGCCTAAGATCATATTTTTTATTTCATCAAAAATTTGAGCAATATAGTGTGTTTTAGTGCATTAAAATAAAAAAAAGTGTATTTTTTCCACAAAAAATGCGTTTGAAAAATCGCTGCGCAAATACTGTGTGGAAAAAAAAAAAATGCAACACCCACCATTTTAATCTGTAGGGCCTTTGCTTTAACATTATATATAGTGTTTGGGGGTTCAACGTAATTTTCTTGCAAAAAAAAAATATGTTTTCATGTAAACAAAAAGTGTCAGAAAGGGCTTTGTCTACAAGTGGTTAGAAGAGTGGGTGACGTGTGACATAGGCTTCTAAATGTTGTGCATAAAATGCCAGGACAGTTCAAACCCCCCCCAAATGACCCCATTTTGGAAAGTAGACACCCCAAGCTATTTGATGAGAGCAATGTTGAGCCCATTAAATATTTTTTTTTTTTGTCCCAAGAGTTTGAATAATGAAAAAAAAAAAAATATATATATATTTTTTTTACAAAAAGTTGTCACTAAATGATATATTGCTCAAACATGTCATGGGCATATGTGGAAATACACCCCAAAATACATTCTGTTGCTTCTCCTGAGTACGGGGATACCACATGTGTGGGACTTTTTGGGAGCCTAGCTGCGTACGGAACCCCAAAAACCAATCACCGCCTTCAGGCTTTCTAAGGGTGTAATTTTTTTATTTCACTTCTCACTGCCAATCACAGTTTCGGAGGCCATGGAATGCCCAGATGGCATAAAACCCCCCAAAATGACCCCATTTTGGAAAGTAGACACCCCAAGCTATTTGCTGAGAGGTATTGTGAGTATTTTGCAGATGTCGCTTTTTGTCACAAAGTTTTGAAAATTGAAAAAAGAAAAAAAAATTTTTTTTTTCTTTACTTTCTTCATTTTCAAAAACAAATGAGAGCTGTAAAATACTCACCATGCCTCTCAACAAATAGCTTGGGGTGTCTACTTTCCAAAATGGGGTCATTTGGGGGGGTTTTGTGCTATTTTGGCATTTTATGGCCTTCGAAACGGTGATAGGTAGTGAGGAGTGAAATCAAAAATTTGCACCCTTAGAAATCCTGAAGGCGGTGCTTGGGTTTCGGGGCCCCGTACGCGGCTAGGCTCCCAAAAAGTCCCACACATGTGGTATCCCCATACTCAGGAGAAGCAGCAAAATGTATTTTGGGGTGCAATTCCACATATAACTATGGCATGTGTGAGCAATATATCATTTAGTGACAACTTTTTGAAAAAAAAAAAAATCTTTTTTATTTTTGTCTTTATTCAATCACTTGGGACTAAAAAAAAAAAAATATTCAATGGGCTCAACATGCCTCTCAGCAAATAGCTTGGGGTGTCTACTTTCCAAAATGGGGTCATTTGGGGGGGTTTTGTACTTCTCTGCCATTTTAGCACCTCAAGAAATGAAATAGGCAGTCATAAATTAAAAGCGGTGTAAATTCCAGAAAATGTACTCTAGTTTGTAGACGCTATAACTTTTGCGCAAACCAATAAATATACGCTTATTGGCATTTTTTTTACTAAAGACATGTGGCTGAATACATTTGGCCCAAATGTTTGACTAAAATTGAGTTTATTAGATTTTTTTTTTTATAACAAAAAGTAGAAAATCTCTTTTTTTTTCAAAATTTTCGCTCTTTTTCCGTTTATATCTCAAAAAATAAAAATCACAGAGGCAATCAAATACCATCAAAAGAAAGCTCTATTTGTGGGAAGAAAAGGACGCAAATTTCGTTTGGTTACAAAATTGCATGACCGCGCAATTACCAGTTAAAGTAGTGCAGTGCGAAATTGAAAAAAGACCTCTGGTCCTTTGGCTGCCAAATGGTCCGGGGCTGAAGTGGTTAAAGGCACAACAGCCATATTTTGTGATATAGATTTGCCTGGACTTCTGAAAACTCTCCAACTCCCTGAAATTGAACTACCTCAGTGGCCTGGAATATACACCGAGTCGGGGCTTATATCAGCGCCTAAATTAGAGAGAAAAATTCAAGATCCAGATCACCCTAATAATTAGAAGAGATAAGTTTAAAAAGGAAAAGAAACAAAAAGAAAGAACTTGGATAGCTGGAAATGAGCAAAGACTCCTGGGGGGAATGAAGGAATAAGGGAATGGGGATGAGGGGTGGAAATGTTTTTTTTATTTTTTTATAGGGATACATAACCCAATAGATGTATTAATATGCACACTTTAAAGCACATTTGTGATTAATAAGGGTGTCACAGTAGAAGAGATATAACAATACACATATTTATAGGTATGAGGGTATGGTCTATATAGTTTATAGACCACTGAAAATACAGGAGCACTGTTTTGCATATAGAAGGGGACTCAATCTCTTTTTTTTTTCTAAACCTTTATATAAATATCCATAAATTGTTATTACATGCCACATACCCTAAACGTAATTAAAAGTAGGACGTGGGGGAATGGAAAGGAAATTAGGAAGTAAACACGTAGTTTTTATTTATGCACTTACATCACATACAATAGGGGTGGGGTTTTTTTAATGTTTTTTTTTCCCTTCATCTCCCTGCATCCCAGGAATTTATCTGCATGTTTATAAGAAAACTTGATATGTTTAGATAAGGAAATGGTTTACGGTGTGATATAAATGGAGATGTATGTTTTAGGATCAAAGCGTTGCTACAGTGGGAGGGGAAAGGGGGCCACATATGAAGAACTCCTTAAGATTTTCCCTGATCTATAGTAACTGCGTTGTTTTTTTAATAGAGTCTCTCTTTTCTGGGGGAGGGGTGGGGGATGTCGATGGCATATACAAGAGATGTGGTGGTCTCTCTCCTTCCATAGACCCCTCCTTTAGGGAATGGAGACTGAGATGGGAACATCTGCTTTTGGAGTAGTCGGAGGATAAATGGTATAAGTAGACGACAAAGGAAATCTGTTCAAATATATTAGCATATATATAAATGATAGTAGTATACTGCATATCGATATGCTGCAAATCTGGAGACAGTAGCTCCTAACACCCTCTATAGGGTACTTACTATCGTAAGATAGACTTAAATGAAATCAGTTAGGTAGAAAGTTCCCCCCCCCCTTTTCCCTTTAGGGTTTTCATGGATACAGTAAAAATCTGTTCTTTTAATGCTAGAGGCCTTAACGCTCCCTCTAAAAGAATGCAAACATTCAACTATTTTCATAAACAGAAGATTGGTATTATACTCTTCCAGGAAACACATTTTCGTTCAGATCACACTCCAGATATACCTAATAGACAGTATCCAACATGGTTTTATGATTTATTCCCCAATTCTAAATCTAGAGGAGTTTCCATTGCAACCCATAAAACCTTACCCCATCAAGTTCTACAAATATGGAAGGGTAGAGATGGAAAGTCTTTAATCTTAAAAATGATCATATTCAGACTGGAATACAGGTTTTTACAAAGGCAATGGAAAAAGCAAAAGGAATGGTAATTATTGGAGGTGACCTAAATTTTGTAAATGGATTCAAAATTAGATACAACATCGACTCGTCCACATAAAAATAGTGGCCAACTAAAAGATTTTAAAGAGATACTTGAAAAACACCAATTGGTGGATCTATGGAGGGTTCAACATCAGACAGCAAAATTATTCTTATTACTCGACTATACATAACACATACCATAGATTCAAATATTTCTTTATTAGTCAAATAGGATTGATAATGACTCCTTCCTCTGAAATTGTGAGTTTCCTGTGGTCAGAGCACGCTCCGATAATTATGGAATTGGCAGTGACTGACTATAGGAAACTGCAAGGATCATGGAGATTAAATGATAACCTGCTTAGGGATAAAACATGCAAAATGGATATCCGTGACACGATAAAGGAATTTCTGCAGATTCATGAAATAGATAATACGTCAATCCCCATACAATGGGAAACATTAAAATGCATGTGGCGTGGATTGTTAATTAAACATGGAGCTAGATTGAAGGCATATAAATATCTCAACTATTAAATTCCAATATTAGAAAATTCTCACAAACAAAATCTTACTTCAGAAATTCGAATGCGATTAAATGATAAACAGATTGAATTACAAATCCTGTTGAATGAGCAATCCCTTAAAACAAGGGATAAAAATAGGGGCAGGTTTTATCAACAAGGAAATAAACCGCAATTGTGACATACGATCCTGCGGAAATTTCTAAGACAGTTCACACATACTACTCTAAACTTTATAATATACAGTGGTGTGAAAAAGTGTTTGCCCCCTTCCTCATTTCCTGTTCCTTTGCATGTTTGTCACACTTAAGTGTTTCGGAACATCAAACCAATTTAAACAATAGTCAAGGACAACACAAGTAAACACAAAATGCAATTTGTAAATGAAGGTGTTTATTATTAAAGGTGAAAAAAAATCCAAACCATCATGGCCCTGTGTGAAAAAGTGATTGCCCCCTAAACCTAATAACTGGTTGGGCCACCCTTAGCAGCAACAACTGCAACCAAGCGTTTGCAATAACGTGCAATGAGGCTTTTACAGCGTCCTGGAGGAATTTTGGCCCACTCATCTTTGCAGAATTGTCCTAATTCAGTTACATTAGAGGGTTTTCGAGCATGAACGGCCTTTTTAAGGTCATACCACAACATCTCAATAGGATTCAGGTCAGGACTTTGGCTAGGCCACTCCAAAGTCTTCATTTTGTTTTTCTTCAGCCATTCGGTGGTGGACTTGCTGGTGTGTTTAGGATCATTGTCCTGCTGCAGAACCCAAGTTCGTTTCAGCTTGAGTACACGAACAGATGGTCGGACATTCTCCTTCAGGATCTCTTGGTAGACAGCAGAATTCATAGTTCCTTTTATCACGGCAAGTCTTCCAGGTCCTGAAGCAGCAAAACAGCCCCAGACCATCACCTTATTTTACTGTTGGTATAATGTTCTTTTTCTGAAATGCAGTGTTACTTCTACGCCAGATATACTTGGACACACACCTTCCAAAGAGTTCCACTTTTGTCTCATCGGTCCACAGAATGTTGTCCCAAAAGTCTTGGGGATCATCAAGATGTGTTGTGGAGAAATTGAGACGAGCTTTGATGTTCTTTTTGCTCAGCAGTGGTTTTCTCCTTGGAACTCTGCCATGCAGGCCATTTTTGCCCAGTCTTTTCCTGATGGTGGAGGCATGAACGCTGACCTTAACTGAGGCAAGTGAGGCCTGCAGTTCCTTTAACGTTGTTGTGGGGTCTTTTGTGACCTCTTGGATGAGTCGTCGCTGCGCTCTTGGGGTAATTTTGGGCGGCCGGCCACTCCTGGGAAGGTTCACCACTGTTCCATGTCTTCGCCATTTGTGGATAATGGCTCTCACTGTGGTTCGCTGGATTCCCAAAGCTTTGGAAATGGCTTTATAACCCTTTCCAGACTGATAGATCTCAATTACTTTCTTTCTCAATTGTTCCTGAATTTCTTTGGGTCTCGGCATGATGTGTAGCTTTTAAGGATCTTCTGGTGGACCTTACTGTGTCAAGCAGCTCCTATTTAAGTGATGCCTTGATTGTGAACAGGTGTGGCAATAATCAGGCCTGGGTGTGGCTAGAGAAATTGAACTCAGGTGTGGACAACCACAGTTATAGTATGTTTTAACAAGGGGGGCAATCACTTTTTCACACAGGGCCATGATGGTTTGGATTTTTTTTCACCTTTAATAATAAACACCTTCATTTACAAATTGCATTTTGTGTTTACTTGTGTTGTCATTGACTATTGTTTAAATTGGTTTGATGTTCCGAAACACTTAAGTGTGACAAACATGCAAAGGAACAGGAAATGAGGAAGGGGGCAAACACTTTTTCACACCACTGTACCAACACAAAAGAGAAGTAAGTATAGGGGGAAAGACAAAAAGAAATATGCCAATATATTAGAGAAACAGCATTACCTGTTATTCCTAAAGAAATAACAGAGGAGTTGGAAAGAGATTTTTCAATAGTAGAAATAAAACAAGCTATATCTGCAAAAGTCCAGGCCCGGATGGATATACTCCTTGATTTTATAAGGTATTTCAGGAGATATTTATTCCTATTCTTAGCAGGATGTATAACTCTATATCTGCCTCTCAAATCTTTGCTGCACAGAGTATGGAAGCACACATTGCACTTATCCCTAAGGCCCCATGCACACGAGACGCAGATGCAAACTCTGCTGAACGCATGTTTTAAAAAGCAGAAACCTGCGTTTAAAAACGCGAGTTTTGCTGTGTTTTCATGTCGCGTTTAGACGCGTTTAGACGCGTTTGCGTCTATAAGCATTTGTAAAGATAGCATCATATAGACCCTCCCCAAGCTCAGAAAGCATGTATTATTAACTATTTCTGCCATTTTGTGAGCAGCAGCAGCAGAGAGAGCAGTTGTACACTTGCATTTGCCTCTCTTTCTGTGTTTTTTTTTGGAAATGGATCCCATATTGAATATATGTCAGGAAATGCTCCTGATGTCGCTCTTGATGAAGCAGCAACGTCGTCGCAAATTTGCATGAGAGGTCCAGAATCAGAGCTTGGCGATATTGGACCCATCCGTTGATGGCACAGCAAATGTCCGTTGGATATTTCACAAACATGTATGCAATTCACAAACATGTATGCATTAGTGAGTATATATGCTCTATGAACTATCTAAACTAATTACGACATTTTAAACAATTTTTTCTAGTATTTTTTATGGTTTACCATCATATTTCTCAGTTTTCTGGTCAAAAAAATTGGGTTCCTTTAAAAAGGCTTATAAACGCAAACGTTTAGCCGCGTTTAGACACGTTTTGCGTCTGAAACGTGGAAAAGCAAAGTGTCTGAACGCATTTTTTTGCTTCTGGAAAAACGAGGTTAAACGCAACTGCATAAAAACGGGAAAAAACTAGACTGTGTGCATGGACACATAGGATAACATTGCATGCGTTCAGGTGCAGTTGAAAAAAGTGTCCAACTGCCTCTGAACGCGCGTTTAACTGCGTCTCGTGTGCATGGGGCCTTAACCTGATAAGGATCATACGATATGCGGTAACTACTGACCAATTTCCCTCACACATATAGACCTGCGTCTGTACTCTGCGAATAGGCTGACATCTAACTTACCCACTCATATCAGCCTAGATAAAGTGGGCTTTATGATGGGTCACGAGGAAAGGGACAACATAATAAAAACGTGAACATTGATGGTATATGTCCAGAGAAACGCTATTCCATCATGCCTTTATCGGTGGATGCTGAGAAAGCATTTGATAGACTGGACTGGTGTTTCCTAGGAGAAGGCCTGAATCAACTTGGGGTTGGCCCTCGGATGTTACATAGGATTATAGCCTTATATTCAAATCACAAAGCAAAAATACGCACAAATGGTGTACTCTAGGAATATGTGCAAATATCAAATGGTAGATGACAAGGTTGTCCTCTGCCCCCCTTGCTATATGTGATAGAAATGGAACATCTTACTAGAACTATACGCAATAATAGCAATATTCAAGGTATTAAGGTCAAAGGAAAGAATATAAAATGTCAGTATATGCGGACGATTTTTTATTATATATCATCAAGGTTTGGAGAGGTAAGCAACTTTAAAATTAACTATGATAGAGATGCTAAATATATCATTGCCAAATAAAGTTCAGGAACTCCTTCAAAAGAACTTTTCCTTTAAATGGCAAGAAATAGCAATCAAATATCTAGGCATATATATCCCAAGAGATATGGCTAAATTACAGGAGTTAAATTACTCGCCATAGATCCGAAAAGTTATAAAATCACTTCAAAGATATGATAAAGTGGTCTATATATGGATGGGGAGAATTAATGTAGTGAAAATGGATATATTACCAAAATTACTATATGTATTTCAGGCAATACCTATGGTTCCTTCAATTAACTTAATGGCACAACTACGCAAAGCCATAGGAAGCTTTATTTGGGCTCAAAAATCATCACGGATAAAAAGAGAAATCCTATTTAGAACAAAAGAGAATTGAGGCCTTGCCCTTCCTGGACTTTATAATATACTTGCATGCAGCATCTATAATTAGGATTATTGATTGGTTTCACAATGTGAAATATAAACAATGGGTAACACTTGAAGAAGATATTATTTCTTTACAACTTAAATCAATCCCATGGATCAAACCCCAGTTTTGACCCTGGAAAAAAGAACTAACACTTGTGACATCAACATTAAAGATATGGGACACAATGATGAAAAGGAAATGGAAATGTCTCTCTACACTGGATGGGCCTATGACCCCACTATTTTATAATCCCAAATTCCCACCAGCACTAGAAGCTACACACTTTATTAAATTAAATAGGTCAGAGAACACAAGGATAGTATAGACCTTAGTGGATGGTAAGCTTCCTCGGTTAGCTGAATTAGGCCATGAACATGGACAAAAATGGATGCAATATTGCCAATTATTTACATATATTAGATCAAGTTTACAACTTTCCCTGATGGATAGATCATTAACTAACTTTGAGCAAATCCTAATACAAGAACAGAAACCGAACTCATAATTTGTCGATTATATATAAGCTTCTACTCCTTTCTAGGTCTTTGGAAGAAATAACATATATGAAAAATTGGGAAACTGAAATAGAGAGGCCAATTTTATTACCAGAGTGGAAGAAGTCATTTCAGTTATGGTATTGGAGCCCTGTCGATTTACATAAATTAAATGGAGATAACTCAGAAACATGTTCAAGATGTCTTAAGGAAAAAAGGTACAATGATACATATATGGCACTGGTGTCCATTGGTGAAGGATTTCTGGCTTAAAATATTTAATATATATCACTTGGTATCGGGAACCAAGATACAACCAAGTATTAGTATCTCAATACTATCTATTATTCCTGGATCAATGAAAGCATGTCCTTCGCCATATGATCACAAACGCTAGAACAATAATAGCTTGAAATTGGAGAAAAGCAAAAAGTCTCACAATAACAGATTGGGTCTGTGAGATGAACGAAATGCAATCAAAGGAGCAAATGATTAATTTAGAGGAGAGTTTAAAAAATTGAAATCAAAAAGCATGGCAACAATGGGAAAAATTTCAGGCCTCGCCAACTATCATACAATATCTATAGATGGGACTGAAAGAGGGGTTTTGCCTCATCTAAATGACTAGACTGCCTGTGCATCCCATCCCGAAATAGATAGTAGAAAAAGATACCTCAGAAATGGGACACTTTAAATGGACGTCAGGCAGTAATGAGTATAAAAATTACAAAATGTATTGTGCAATACATACATTACAACATGAAAAACATATAGCCAATAATAAAAACATATGTATGGGAGGTAATTATGGAAACCAGCTGGAGGAAGGAAGGAGGCTCCCATTTCTGAGGAATCTTTTTCTACTATAGATGGGATTGTATCCCCCCCCTTTTTTTTCTGTGTTTCTTTTTTGTTGTTGTGATAGTCTTGGTTTAATTGCATATGGAGGAATGGAGAATAGATGGGGGAATGAGATAAATTATAGGTAAAGTTATGTAAGAATTTAAGATAGAAATAGAATTGGAAAGTAGAAAGTATTATGGGATACAGGTAATCCCAAACTAGATATATAAAATATTATCCAATTTTATAATTTGCTCATAATATATATATATATATATATATATATATATATATATATATATATATATATATATATATACATACATTTGCATAAAAGTGTTTTAAAATTAATAAAAAGAGATTGAAAACAAACTATACAGAGGAATAACGTCCTTACAGGATGTCTCCAATTTACAAGCCAACCTCAATGCACTGTCTAATTGGGCGACTATGTGGTAGATGAGGTTTAATGTTGATAAAGGTAAAGTTATGCACTTGGGGGCTAAGAATATGCATGCATCATACATACTAGGGGAAGTACAACTGGGGGAATCATTAGTGGAGAAGGATCTGGGGGTTTTGGCAGATCATAAGCTCAATAATAACATGCAATGCCAAGCTGGGATTTCCAAAGTGAGCAAAGTCTTTTTTTTAATTAAGAGAGGTATGGACTCCAGAGAGAGCAATATCATTTTGATCCTGTACAAATAATTAGTAAGACCTCATCTGGAATATGCAGTTCAGTTTTGGGCACCAGTTCTCAAAAAGGATATTGGGGAACTGGAGAAAGTACAGAGAAGGGCAACCAAACTGACAAGAGGCATGGAGGAACTCAGCTATGAGGAAAGATTAGAGGAACTGAAGAGGAGAAGAGGAGATTAAGGGGGATATGATCAACATGTACAAATATATAAGGGGTCCATATAGTGAGCTTGCTGTTGAGTTATTCACTTTACGGTCAACACAGAGGACAAGGGGGCACTCTTTACGCCTAGAGGCAAAGAGATTTCATCTCCAAATATGGAAAGGTTTCTTCACAATGAGAGCTGTGAAAATGTGGAATAGTCTCCCTCCAGAGGTGGTTCTGACCAGCTCAGTAGATTGCTTCAAAAAAGGCCTGGATTCTTTCCTAAATGCACACAATATAACTGGGTACTAACATTTATAGGTAAAGTTGATCCAGGGAAAATCTGATTGCCTCTTGGGGGTCAGGAAGGAATTTTCTCCCCTATAGCAAATTGGATTATGCTTTTCTGGGGGGTTTGCCTTCCACTGGATCAACTGTGGGTATAGGGTTGGGTATATGGGATTGTTTGATATTATTTATTTTTTATTTTTTGGTTGAACTAGATGGACTTGTGTCTTTTTTCAACCTGACTAACTATGTAACTATGTATCTATAAAAGAAAAAAGAGAACTTGTGACAAAATACAAAAATACAAGCGCAAAGACAATACATACCTATAATAGTAATTTAACCAGGTAGGGAAAACAAAAAACACAACAATAAAAAGAACAAGGGTTCACAGTAGCCCTGCTAAACTGCGTCACTTTATAAGAAAAAGGGAAAGATAATCTATTATGCACTTATCCAAATAGTGCCCGCTGATAGGACACGCTAATAAAATGCTCTTATATGAACCCTCATGTAGCCCAAAAGAGGAATTTTATGGCCTGTACTGCTCCACAAAGGCCCATAGAGGGCCTAGCGATAGAACTTGACAAAAAGCAGTGAGAGAATCTGAAATGTAAATGGGAGGACTAAGCTAAAACTTGTTAGACAAAAGTCCACTCAAATTTATCAGTCTATGCACAGACATTTTTTTCTTCCCTTCATTAATCAAACACCAAAATAACACAAAATACTCCCACCTACACACCTGAACAATTTTTTTCAGACAATATATTCCTCTAGAAAGAAGAGAGATGGAATCCCAGGGTGCACTTCAAAAAGGACGAAGGAGAAAAATGCCCAAAGATGTTCTATGGTGCCACCAGTGCGTGCTCTAAATAAACAAAAGCATACATAAACATGCTGGCCATGAATATATATACAAAGTCTATCACGTACAGTGAATCCAAACATTTAGAAATGCTCAACATACAGTCCTGCAGAATGCCTGCCATGAACCTTGACCGTCCCACTAGCCAGACAGATTAAGGCTAGTGGACCTATATAAATTGTCCCACTTGCTAAAGTTCAACAGGTGTGGCCCTTTTACCCCCAGGTCCCACCAGATAGGGCTCCACGTGAACAGACGTTGATGTTGATAGCGGGACGCCCTGCATCATGATAACAAGCCATCTAACTCACTAAATACTTCACTTCCGGGAGATCACCGGAAGCCGTCATGGGCCCCACATTGGAACACCCACGATCTGGTGGTTATAGGCGCCAACTTAGGACACCCAACCCCTGAATCCAATATCAGAGCCAAACTTAGACTTATGTACAAAACAGAATACCCTTTACACCACAGCATAAGCCGTGGCAACCATGCAATCCCAAAAACACTAGATGTATCCTGCCTATGCTACCAAAAACACAGTCACATGGCATATTAGACTCCCGTATTCCAGATGCATACTAGTAGTCAAAATATCAGTAGGTAAGAAAGCAACATGCCGAAGGAGCAGGCATGGATGACGAAAATACAAATAAATAAAAAAAATAAAAATAAAACCCCTCAACAAAATAGAAAAGTCCTCCATAGTTTTACAATCTTAACATAGTATACAGTAACATAACAAAACACAAAAAAAATAAACTTCAAAATGAAAATCATAAATAAGATATATTGTAAATAAATTGCAAATATATTACAACATTGTAAATCTAAAGCTGTAAGATATTCAGATTGGATATTTAGAGGGTTTAGAGGAACGTGGCATAGCTTACTTTTTCGTTCAAGCCTAGTTTTTACAGGTTTTAAGCTCCGGCAGAATTTACCCCCTTGCTGACCAGGCCATTTTTTGTGATACAGCACTGCAACACTTTAATGGACAATTGTCCGGTTGTGCGACGCTGTACCCAAACAAAATTGATGTCTTTCTTTTCCACAAATAGAGCTTTCTTTTGGTGGTATTTGATCACCTCTGTGTTTTTTATTTTTTGTGCTATAAACAAAAGAAGAGCGACAATTTTGAAAGAACCCACAATGGGTTGATTTACGAAAGCCGTGCGCCATCAGTAGAGGCGCACGGTGAGGTGCAACGCACATTTTCATATTTATGAAACAGTGCGCCAGTAACAGAGCTCAAATCGCCCATTTGCTAAAGTGATCTCAGCGCGCGGGAGAATGCAATCTGTGGGCCTATGGACATGGCGCACAGCATTTCCAATTCAATATGGACAGAAGATAGAGGTGCCAATATTATGGGGTGATGTGAGGAAGTTTAGTAACAACTGCTCAAGTAACAAATATGCCCAAAATAGAATGAGAAAGTAACTTTTTCAGAGAGAGCCTGCTGTGCCTGAAAGTACGTTTAGAACTGTGGGAGATCAATGTAAGCAGTGTGCATGCGCAAGCAGCTCTTGCGTTCGTTCACATAAATTTTTATGTTAAGCAACGTTTATGCAACTGCACACCTCTAAACTTTTTTTTTACGCTGGTTACATAGACAAACAAGAAGTGAGGGTAAAACCTTACCACTGTCTTTCCTTGGGGACACACAGGTCAATCTAACTAATGTCCCCATTAGGCAATTTGCACTCTAGCACTATGTACACCCCAAATTATTAGGTATTTTGGGGTTTATCTCCTTCCCGCCGAGCGTACACACATATGCAGCCTCGGCTTTAAGGGGTTATACCAGGATGACGCATGCATCTATTATCAATGAGAAAACCGCAGTTACCCTAGCGCCAGTTGCAGTTTACATATGCAGCTGCATGCATCGACTCTTCAGGGATAACAACCAAGGTGGCTATAAGCCCCTCGGCTGTTATACCGGAGGAGTGAGAGGTGACGACTCCCCCCTTCTGCCGCTCTTCCCGGGCCTCCCGTCCCATCGGGAGACCCGAGACACGATCTGGCACTCCCGGCAGCTAGAGTAAGACTGGAATGAAGCTGTAAACAGCTTTGTTCCAGTCTTATTTCTGTAAACACGGAAGCGACATCATTACATCACTTCCGTTTTACTCGGCTGCCAATGGAGCCGTTTATAAAAAGAAGACAGTATTCAGAATCACAGTTTTTGATGATCTGAATACTTTGAAGTGCATGGGAGGGATTTGGGGTCTTTTAGGTCTTTTTTTAGGTACCGGAGTTTGTCGCCATTCCACGAGTGTGCGCAATTTCAAAGCGTGACATGTTGGGTATCTATTTACTCAGCGTTACATCCTCTCTCACATTATATAAAAAAATTGGGCTACTTTACTTAACTTTTTTTTTTATTCATGAAAGTGTCTTTTTTTCTAAAAAAATTTCATTTGAAAGACCGCTGCGCAAATACAGTGTGACAAAATATTGCAACAATGGCCATTTTATTCTCTAGATTCTATGCTAATTATATATATATATATATATATATATATATATATATATATATATATATATATATATATATATATATATATATATATATATATATAATGTTTGGGGGTTCTAAGTAATTTCCTAGCAAAAAATGCAGATTTTATTTTGCAAGCAACAAATGTCAGAAATAGGCTTAGTCATGGATGGGTTATTAAAGGCAAATCCACTCTGCAATACAAGTGTACTCGCTGTAAATCTGAGGGGAAGCACTGGGGATTTTATCATCCAAACACATAGAAGCAAAGATGCTGTTTTTTATTTATTTTCCTTGCATGTCCCCCTCGGATCTCCAGCAACTGCACTTCCAAGTGCACTTGTCGTGAAAAAAGTGGATTTGCCTTTAGTAAATAAACCCCAAAGTCCAAGATACCTAATAATTTGGGGTGTACACAGCAAAATGCTAGAGTGCAATTTACCTAATGGGGAAAAAGGTGTCTTCACCCTATCAGGGGTGCAGACATCCCCAAAAACTGACAAGACTTCTAATCCCTCTGCACTCTATCCCCAAGCTAAAAAAAAAAAGAAAGGATTTAATTCAGTTTAACTTTGCAAAGACACATTCCTAAGTTCAACTGTGATGCATGTCAATGGCCCATTTAGACCTTGTTAAATAGAAAACACCAGTTGCCTTTCACTAGAAACATTTGTTAGTCACATCCTGGAAATTTGCATCTGCTTTATTAATAATTTCCATCAAAATTGGGTTCCTGCAGCTAGATGCGTGACCGCTGTGTTTGTGAGATGCGCAACTGCTGTGTGCGTGGAGGTATGTACCCATGGCGCATATCTGGTTCCCGTAGGTGGTGGCCAGCACACATGAATGACATCATGCCTCTCCAGGAAGTTGCTTGTACTGCTGCTAATTTCTTCCCACCACCATGCCCCGCTCACTGTTCTCTGAGAAAGAGATAATCCTTTTGCAAATGAATCACTTCAGCCCCGGAAGATTTGGCTGCTCAATGACCAGGCCATTTTTTGCGAATCGGCACTGCGTCGATTTAACTGACAATTGCGCGACCGTGCGATGTTGTACCCAAACAAAATTTACGTCCTTTCTTTTCCCACAAATAGAGCTTTGTTTTGGTGGTATTTGATCAACTCTGTGGTTTTTATTTTTTGGGCTATAAACAAAAAAAGACCGACAATTTTGAAAAAAACACAATATTTTGTACTTTTTGCTATAATAAATATTCCCAATTTAAAAAAAAAAAGCAAATCTTTTCCTCAGTTTAGGATGATATCTATTCTTCTATATATTTTTGGTAATAAAAAATCGCAATAAGCGTATATTGTTTGGTTTGTGCAAAAACTATAGAGTCTACAAAATAGGGGAAAGATTTATGGCATTTTTATTATTATTACTTTTTTTTTTATTAGTAATGGTCTGATCGTGTGTACGGGCCTTAAGAGTAACAACCTCAGCTTTGGAGCTATTGAAAAGACATGAGCATGTTTTATACTCTTTGAAAATATGGGGTTCAAGAAAGAACAAGGGTAAACTCATCCCCACACACAGTACTGAGAGGTGGGTCAAAAAGGGGGGTGTTAGTCCCCCTACAACAGAGTAGAAGAAGAAAGAGAGACAGAGAATGGAAGATGTTATGGGGGTGGGAGGGAAAATACCATAAGGTAGAAAAGCCCTCCACAATGCCAGGAGGAATGTCAATAGTAGAGAAGGCACATTCATACAAAGGCCAAACTCTACTCTTGTCACCGTGTACTTGATAGGTGAAGATTTCACCCTCAGAGCAGCAGTTTAAATGAATCTGTAAGGCCCCTTTCACACTGGGGTGGGTGAGTCGGCGGCACTATTCGGCCGCTAGCGGGACGCTTTTACCTCCCTGCTAGCGGCCGTGAAAGGGTTAAAACCATTTTTTCCCCAGAAAAAAAAGGTGCCTCTATTTTTTTTCCTTAGGGTCCTGCAAAGCATTGCACCCTTATTTAGTGGATCGTGAGTGCAATGTCAGGCGACAGCAGACCGCCATACAGACTTTCAGTTAGAAAGCTGGCAGAATTGTCAATGGACTACATGTGTGTTGATCAGCTGCACCGATTTTAAATGTGACAACTGTAGGGGAGAGGAACTCCCACTCGATGGTTCAGGGGGGCTCTGGGAGTGGAAATCAGGTGATTGGCAATACTATAAAAAATATGTATTATGTTCTTAAAGGTGGAAATAGACTTTTATGTGTATGTAAAGCCATTTTTTTTAACATGGCATACTTACCTGCTCTGTGCAATGGTTTTGCACAGAGTAGCCCTGATCTCCCTCTTTGCTGGTCCCCCGCCAGTGCTCCTGGCCCCTCCCCTCTGCTGAGTGCCCCCATAGTAAGTGACTTGCTATGTGGGAACTCATGCATGCTCGCTCCTGAGTCCCACTCTCTGTGTCCTGCTCCCTCTCCACGTGTTGTGATTGACAGCAGAAGGAGGAAATGGCTCCTGCTGCATCTCAGCCAATGAGGAGGGGGAGACCCGGAGAGCCTCAGATCTCGTGAACATCCCTGGATTGAGACCTGAATTAGGTAAGTGCTGGGGGGGGGGGGGGGGGGTTGAGGGGGAAGCTGCACACAGAATGTTTGTTTCTTACCTTTATGCTTAGAATGCATGAAGGTAAAATAATCTACAGTCATTAGAAGGCATGTGTGTATACTTGCCACAAATGTAGAAGAAGGTATCATAGCTGTTCCAACATTGGTGAGACACTGTTATCACCAATCATTCTATAGCAAGTCTATAACTGACTTACTTGTTATGTAAATTACATGTACATGGACAATGCTATGCCTTAAAATAATCATATCAAAATACATGGAAACTAATATCAATAAAAGAGCAGCATCTGTGCATGCAAGCTGCTTTTATAACCTTTTCCAGGCAAAACCCATCCAGCCTAAGCATATGCAGATGTTATGCAATATGTCCTGAGTGCATGACTGGACATGCATGAGCTACATAAAGCCTTTGCTTTATATGCTCTAATATGGGGCCTCTCAAAGAATAAGCCAGGACTGCACCTTACGAAAAGGCCTTGATGAGGCAGTGCTGCTTTTACATGTATTTGCAAATGTACAGCTAGAACCACTGTTTTGATGCAACTTATTTTAGACAGTGAATGTTTCGTTTTTTTGCTGGGCACGGGAGTAATTTGACATCATGTGGGTAAGGCGCTCTTAAAAGAGACCAGCACTCAAGTCCCCAGAAGGAATATCCAGCAGGATAAGGGTGCCCTAATGAGTAGGAGGCCATACTACAAGCATACAAAGGATTCTTTCACAGGGTGTCAGCGGGAGAGAACCAAGTTTGATATGATCATACACGCGCTTTATACCATATCCCTAATTTGAGGGCACTGAGAGCACAGTGGTACACGGGAAGAGATTCTTTAGTAGCACATGAAGATTTTTTAACAAGAATACCACATCACATATAAACTGTCACTTTTATTATTATATGACCTGGAACAGCTGAATATTTGGTGAACATTAAGGACAATAGTTCATGTCTATTTGTATTATTATATTTATTTCTGGCACATTGGTATTTGACCATCATATTTCTGGTATTGATAATATTTGCAGAGATTAGTAGCACAGCACTTACCTTATATTAAGTGAGAGAAGATCTCCCCAAAGTGAGGGAAATCCCCAATCAGACATTTTGCACCAGAACAATCCTTTATTCCTGTTTTTTTATGACAACTCAATATTTCCGATTTTTCATCACTTTCAGCGACCAATGTCACTTGACAAATAATGAGAAAGAACCCCCTTAAATTGTGAAACAGGTATCAACAGAAAGCTCACAGCAATTTTAACCCTTCAAATCTCTTGATCTTAGATTCTGTCTTAAGGCCCGTACACACGATCTGACTTTTTGACAACAAACATGCAAATTAGCTGTTTTAAGGCAACATCCGACCGTGTGTACGGTCCATCGGACAAACTTTTTTGGTTTTCATCTGACTTTTGTTGGCTGTGCGAACGGACAAACTTTCTGGCAACAAAAGTCCGATGGAGCAAAGTCCGATCGTGTGTACACAAAACCATCGGACTTTTGTACAAAGTACAAACACGCATGCTCAGAACCAATGCAAAAGATCAGACAACAATACAGAAGTTGACCAAAGGGTGGTACCGGAGTAATTGAACATCCTCTTTTGAAGTGTCGGCAGTACGTTGAAACGTCACTACGTTCATGTTTGTTGCCTAAAAAGTCTGATCGTGGGGGCGTGGCTTGGCGCATGGAGAGGAAAGACGTGTGAGAGCTCAGCTCCCGCTCCAGCGTCCACAAACGGCACACAGCACAGCTGCAAACAGCGCCGGACACCCTCCACATGAGCAGGAGGGGTGGATGCAACACCCCCCGCACGGCGGGATCGCAAAAATCGGCCGACTATTTCCCGCTGAAGGGATCGAGCAGCAAGGCCCCGCCGGCCTCCAAGATGGCGGTGACCCGCGCGGTGGCAGCACAGGCAGCCCACGCTGCATCTAAGGTAAAGGCCTCACAGCCATCACCGTCCCCCTCCTCACCCCGATCCCCGGGCTCAGATCACACAGCTCACAGGGAGCCACCCCACTCGAGAAGCCCCTCGCCAGACACTCGCAGCCAGAAGGCCCAGTGGGACATGGAAAGCTATATTAAAGCTCTCCCAACTAAGGGGGACATTGAGGCCTACATTAGCAGGCTGGAGAGGTCATACAAAAGACCATCCTTACATCAATATGTGCAAGATACAGCCTTACCCACGATATCACAACCTGACATGGAAGCGCTAGAATTACCTATGACTATCTGAATTCACAACTGCCATCAAAGGCCTCAAGAATGGCAAGAGTCCAGGCCCAGATGGGTACACCCCCCAATTTTACAAAAAATTTGCCCAGCAGCTAGCCCCAATCATGATGAAAGCTTTCAATGAGGTAGATGATAATCACCCCCTCACTTCTACAAGCCCAAATAGTTGTGCTCCCCAAACCGGGTAAAGACCCCTCACTATGCAGTAACTACCGCCCCATCTCTTTATTGAATATTGACATGAAACTTTACTCCAAAATTTTAGCCACCCGTATAGCCCCCCTGCTGACTGACCTGATTCATAGTGACCAGGTCGGATTCATACCGGGTCGCGAAGCCAAAGACAATACAACAAAAACTCTCCATCTTATTGCTTACGCGAAATCGCACAACATCCCAACCTGCTTACTAGCGTGTGACGCCGAAAAAGCGTTCAATAGAGTCAGCTGGCCATTCCTACACGCGTCGCTACAACAAATGGGACCACAGATGATCTCCAAAATTATGTCCCTGTACTCGCGACCATCAGCGAAGGTATCAGCTAATGGGGAATCGTCGGAAATGTTTAGCATTGCTAATGGCACACGACAGGGGTGCCCCCTCTCACCATTGTTATTTGCCATCACTGTGGAACACCTAGCGCAAGCCATACGTAAAAACGAGAACATACATGGGATCTCGACCCCCTCCGCCACATGCAAATTGTCACTATATGCTGACGATTTAATGTTATACGTCACACAACCTCAAAACAGCATCCCGGCCCTTTTGACTGAACTAGACAGATTTGGGATACACAGTAACTTCAAATTAAACATTACTAAAACGGAAGCCCTGAATATCTCCCTAGCGCCCCCAGAACTCGAGTATCTCAAGCTGCGATTTCCCTTTAGATGGCAGGCAAAATCTGTGAAATACCTAGGCACCGAGATCCCCGCAGACGCACAAGACATCTACTCCCTGAGCTACAGCCCGCTCCTAACCACGATCAGACGCTCCTTAGAATCTTGGCATAACCTCAAACTGACGTGGTGGGGGAGAATGAACGTAATAAAAATGGACATCCTACCTAAAACACTCTATTTATTCCAGACACTGCCAATCCTCCTCCCTAAAGCGTTCTTTCTCTCCGCACTCTAGTGAGCAAATTTTTATGGCAAAATCACCCGCCTAGACTCAGACATAAAGTACTATGCGCCCCCAAAGACAGAGGAGGTATGGGTCTCCCTGATTTCCAAACATATCACAATTCCTCACTTTTTTCCAGACTCCTTGAATGGTTTCCGAGGCCCCTGATCAAACCTTCAATCTCTGTGGAACAAGACATGGCGCAAATTGATCTAAGAGCCCTTTTATGGGGATATAATACTAAATTTCGCTCACTCCCTGGATTATCCCTACTGACAATCGCAGCTCTCACCCTTTGGTACAACAAGGCCAGTAAACTTGCACTTACTACAGACCCAGGCCCTCTTTCTCCCTTATTTGATAGCGCAGCCCTTCTCACTTCCCTGTCCAGGGAGAATTTGGGAACCTACAACCGTGAGCAATGGCCTACAGCCAATCAATTCGTCCACCTTTCAACAGGTCAATTCCGACCCACGTCGGACCCCCCACATCACACAAAAGTGGATTGGTTATCTACACTCTCTCTGAACCACCTCAGTAGATCTCTGCATCTCTCGGGCCAGGCCCACAGACAACTCACTAACTTCGAAACAATGTGTAGTCTCTCTCCGACCCCTAAACACACCCTGTCTCTCATATATAAAGACATACAATCTCATCAATATGAAACTCTCCCTGCATACACTCACAAGTGGGCCCGTGACATGGAGGTAGAAATTTCCCCTGCCCAGTGGCGCACGTCATTTATTCATACACACCAAGCTTCCAGGTCAGGATTCACACAGGAAAAGAACTTTAAGCTACTCTCAAGGTGGTACAGAGTCCCATCCTCGGTACACAGAATGTTCCCCGCTACCACGGACACCTGCTGGAGATGTCACGGAGGACAGGGATCGTACACCCACGTTTGGTGGGGCTGCACCAAGGTACGCCCTTTTTGGGATAACGTGTTTAAGACTTACAACGATATGTACCAAACTACACTCACCCCCTCCCCCATGATTGCTCTATTATCTATCATCCCAGGGTCCATCAAATCACAAAAGCAATGCCTCTTAAGATTTATTCTCTCTGCAGCGAGACACAATATTTCTCTATACTGGAAGAAGGACTCCACCCCTCCCCTAGCGGGATGGGTGAATATCCTTAATGATACCATGCTAATGGAAGAAATGCAAGCCAAATTGGATGATAGATATGATAAATTCAACACTTTGTGGTCAATATGGCGCCACCACTCCACTTCGGTTGGGTTCCTAAGCAATGTATAATATTGCAGCTAATACTAGGAAATTACTAAGAGTGCATGATTTTCTATAACGTGTTCATCAAGAATGGTTAAACACAGAGTTGCCTCCCCCCTCATATTTGTATTTTGCTCTTGTCGAATACCTCTCTTAATTATATTACATACTCTTAAGAGGGGTTTGAAATATCACATTGATTAAGCCTTGGGTGGTGTCCGTTGAGAGATGACACCACGCAGGGACAATCAAGTTTGTTACTCGACAAACCCTGCCCATAGGTAGTCAGGTAAACTGGCACAACGATAAGCCATACAGGCATCTTGGTGGGAGCGACCTGTGATCAGTCCTTAGATGTGATTCTATTACCCCCTTACCCCCTACCCTTCTCTGCCCCCCCAATGTTTCCCCCCAACCCCCCCCCAATTATGCGCTTTAATGTTTATGTTATGTAAACTATGTTATATGGACGAAATTTATTGGATTTATGTATGTGTGTACATATTGTTAATAAAATATATATTCAACCTAAAAAGTCTGATCGTGTGTATGCAATACAAGTTTACGGCCAACGTCCTTTATACAAAAATCCACGGGAAAGTTTGTAGAAAGTCCGATTGTGTGTATGAGGCTTTATGGAGATTTCTACTCATTCCAAGTTAAAAAGTTAAGCCTCATACACACGATCGGACCTTGTACCAACTTTCCCGTGGATTTTTGTACAAAGGGCGTTGGCCCCAAGTTTGTATTGTATACACACGATTGGACTTTTTAGGCAACAAACATGAATGTAGTGTAGTGACGTTTCAACACTTCAAAAGAGGACGTTCGAATACTCCAGCGCTACCTTTGGTCATCTTCTATATTGTTGTCTGATCTTTTGCATTGGTTCTGAGCATGCGTGTTTGTACTTTGTACAAAAGTCTGATGGTTTTGTGTACAGGCGGTCGGACTTTGCTCCATCAGACTTTTGTTGGCAGAAAGTTGGTCCGTTCGCACAGCCAACAAAAGTCAGATGAAAACTGAAAAAGTTGGTCCGATGGAGCGTACACACGGTCGGATGTTGGTCCAAAACAGCTAATTTGCATGTTTGTTGTCAAAAAGTCTGATTGTGTGTACGAGCCTTTACTGTTAGTTTTTGTTCAAGAACTAACTCTATTGCCCTGTACACACGATCAGACTTTCCGACAACAAAACTGTGGATTTTTGTTCAAAGGTTGTTGGCTCCAACTTGTCTTGCATACACACAGTCCCACAAATGTTGGCCAACAATTACAAACGTGGGAACGTGGTGAAGTACAAGACATAAGACAAGCCGATAAAAAGGAAGTTCAATAGTCATGTGATATCTCCATTACAAACACCAGTTTTACAAGACCGATCGCTTCTGGCTCGTACTTGATTTCGAGCATGCGTAAACTTTTATGCAACGGACTTGTGTACACACAATCGGAAAGTCAGACAACAAAGTTTTGTTGCCGGAAAATTTGAGAACCTGCTAGCAGACATTTGTTGGCTGAAGGTCCGCCAACAACTGTTCAATGGAGCATACACACGGTTGGACTTTCAGCCAACAAGCTCACATCCAACATTTCCCACCGGAAAGTCCGATCGTGTGTACGCGGCATAACTGTTCCTGCATGTATTTAGTAAAGCACTTCTGATTTGTTCAGTTTGAAAAAGTTTAAGGTTATTGTTTCTTGAACAGTTATTAAACTACCAAAGAGTAAACTTAGAATGAGGCACAGTTGCTTGAATTGATTTGCATTTAAAACAAGTGACATTAATATAGATGTAATGCTTCTGGAAAATATGCCAGATGTTAAATACTAGTACACTACTTGACATTTTAAAAAATAGGCACTGATATTCAAACATAATGTATAATTTAATTTTGGGCTATAGCACTGGGATCATGTTGCCAGAATTAAGTGTCAACAACCTCCTGAAAAAAAAAATATTCTACATAGAATCACAGTTGACATAAATATTGTAACCTAAATGTACTAAATTCTTTAAAATCTCATTTCTAATCTTAAACATCTTAGCTATTTTAAACTGTTATAGTTTTTATTTAACCCTTTCCACTAATAAAAAAAAAAAAAACTAAACTAAACTGGGTGATAATTATTTATCTACACTTGTAATATTATTAAAAACCAATAATAATAAAAAAAAATAATAATAATAGTTTTGTTGCTGCTCAAACACTGTACAGGCGATTCCACAACACCTCCTACTAATATACCACAATAGTGTAGCGCAACAATATATAATAGACGTGCACACAAATCAGTCCAGGAAAAATGTGAAATCAGTCCCCAATAGCTGTGACACAACTAAAACACTGCTGTGTAAATGGTGACTGAGAAATCTTCACTCTTCATCACGTGTCATATGTGCCTCCACCCCATATGTGAAAAACATGCTCACCTCCTTATCAGAGATAATACATAGGTCAAAACTTGTTTGTTACACTCTCCCAAATAGATGAGTTGACTCCTTCACTCTTCTTACTCTTGATCCAGATTCACACTAAGCTTCTCCTTCCACAGTGTTCAGGCATCAATCTGTGCAACAGTGTCAAACTATTCCTAAAAATAAAATCAGTGAAATAAATGACAAATTTTCAAAAACTGATCATCGTGCTGGAAATTATTTCTTCAAACACAGTGTGCATGTCATAAGTTATCATCACCAAATATGCACGCAGAAGTGTCTAATATTTTCAAATATAAAACCAAACTTTCCACCAATGTAAACCATGACTTACAGTTTTCCTCCGTGATCACTGCTTATCACTACTGTGTCCACCACATGACCACCCGTCTGTGCAATATATGTCCTTACCTCTGGTTATTGACCCCTGTATTGTACAGGGCAATTAACGGCATGTACCCTTTAAGGATAGGAAGCCTCCAATATTCCTCCTCCTGCAAGCTGTGCAGCTCAAGATAAAAGAGTCACCTCATAGCTCTTTTCATTTATTAAAAGAAGTAAAATTAACTCACATTTATAAGAGCAAAGAATGGAGCATAGCAGAAATTTGTTTATGAATAATATCCCCTTGGTCCTGCCTGTGACCGGCACTGCTCTGGCTTGAGTATCTGATTACATTTGTGTTAATGTGATGATGTCACCTGGCTTCCCTCTACACATTACATTAGTTGTTTTATGGATAGTATCAGCACGGCACTTAATCACTATTGCATTGATTTGTAGTGTGGGAACACATGATAGGGTCAGCTGGCTGCATTAATGTGGATTACAGGTAGCATAGAAGTACTTTATGTATTCATCATTGGCCAAAGTCTTGTGCCTGAGAAGAAGTCAGGTGCAAGACTTTGGTTAATGATCGTTTTGGCGATGCATTATGGGATGTTTTCCAGAGGAATTCCTACCAAACATCTCAAAAGTTCAGGAATTGGACTGAGGGGCAGCTCTTGCCTACATGTCAGCTGTCCTTCTTGTCCCATTTTTTCTCTATCCTTCTCCTCCCTTTTACTCCTCTCTTATCTCTTATTTTCTCAGCTATACTTCTCAGCCACCCTTGCTTTCTTAGTTTTTAGCCACCATTTTCCTTCCTCAATATCAGGCCTGCTTATGACCCTACAGTTTAAGGCATTTCTTTCATTTGCCACTTAGGTTTTTTTTTCTGCCTGTAAACTTATGTAGCGCCACCCCCGAAAGAGCTGCTTGGTGATTTTGGGTTCTCTGATCTCCACCTCCATTCCAAGAATGACCTTAGCCCCTCTGGCACACCTGGTTAAATAAGATTAGGCACTGCAAACATATTTAAGCACATAAGAGGAAAATAGCTTTATCCTGGCTGTGGATTGTCACTAGGGATGAGCTTCGAGTTCAAGTCAAACTCATGTTCGACTCGAACATTGCCTGTTCGCTTGTTCACCGAACAGCGAACAATTTGGGGTGTTCGCGGCAAATTCGAAAAGCCGCGGAACACCCTGTAAAAGTCTATGGAAGAAATCTAAAGTGCTAATTTTAAAGGCTTATATGCAAGTTATTGTCATAAAAAGTGTTTGGGGACCTGGGTCCTGCCCCAGGGGACATGTATCAATGCAATTTTTTTTTTTTTTTAAACTGCCGTTTTTTCGGGAGCAGTGATTTTAAAAATGCTTAAACTGAAACAATAAAAGTGTAATATTCCTTTAAATGTCGTACCTGGGGGGTGTGTATAGTATGCCTGTAAAGGGGCGCATGTTTCCCGTGCTTAGAACTGTCTCTACACAAAGTGTAATTTCTGCAGGAAAAAAAGTAATTTAAAAGCACTCGCGGCTATAATGAATTGCCGGCTCCCCGTAATACAGAGAACAGTCATTGAAAGTTATTGATAAAAAAAAAGCGTGGGGTTCCCCCCAAATTCAATTATCAGGCCCTTCAGATCTGGTATGGATATTAAGAGGAACCCTGGGTCAAATTAAAAAAATTAAGAAAAAGGGGGTTTCCCCCAAATATCCATACCAGGATTTTAAGGGGAACTCCAGGCCAATTTTTTAAAAAAAGATGGCGTGGCATGTTGATGGGGACAAGGGGGGTCACCCGCACATCACTGGGGGTTTGGTGACGGGTGGCCCCGTCCTCCTCAGCTAAGACCTTATCAGGCTGTCGGGATTCCCGCAGTGTCTCCATGGAGACAGGATGCGCTGCGCTGGACGTCATCGGGAGAGATCAGCCATCGCTGGACCCCGGAGTAGCGATCAGCCATCGCTGGATAACAAGAGTGGATTACTTTTTTTTTTTTTTTTAATAAAGGACTTTTCCCAACGGTGTCAGTGTGTTTTTTTAACATTTTTTTACACGTTCTTTGTGAAATGGTAGGGGTAGTTTTGTACCCCCTTACCATTTCAAACAGGGGGAGGTGGGATCTGGGGGTCCCCTTGTTAAAGAGGGCTTCCAGATTCTGATAAGCCCCCCGCCTGCAGACCCCCACAACCACTGGCCAGGGTTGTGGGGTTGATGCCCTTGTTCCCATCAACATGGGGACATGGTGCTTTGAGGGGTCACAGACCTCCAAAGCATCCTCCAAATGTTGAGGGCATGTGGCCTGGTACGGTTCAGAAGGGGGGGCCTGCCAGGTTGCGTCCTCGGATAAAGGGTCTGGTATGGATTTTTGGGGGGAACTCCACGTCATTTTTTATTTTTTTTGGCATGGAGTTCCCCTAAAAATCCATACCAGACCTGAAGGGTCTGGTATGGATATTTGGGGGGAACCCCACGGCATTTTTTTTTTTTTTATTTGACCCGGGGTTCCCCGTAATATCCATACCAGACCTGAAGGGCCTGGTAATTGAATTTGGGGGGACACGGGGACACGCTTTTTTTTTTTTTATCAATGACTTTCAAAGACTGTTCTCTGTATTACGGGGAGCCGACAATTCATTATAGCCGCGAGTGCTTTTAAATTACTTTTTTTCCCTGCAGAAATGACACTTTGTGCAGGGACAGTTCTAACCACGGGAAACATGTGCCCCTTTACAGACATACTATACACACCCCCCAGGTACGAAATTTAAAGGAATATTACACTTTTATTGTTTCACTTTAAGCATTATTAAAATCACTGCTCCCGAAAAAACAGCGGTTTTTAAAAGTTTTGTTTGCCTTGATACATGTCCCCTGGGGCAGGACCCAGGTCCCCAAACACTTTTTAGGACAATAACTTGCATATTAGCCTTTAAAATTAGCACTTTTGATTTTGAACATTCGAGTCCCATAGACTTTAATAGGGTTCTAAAGTACACGAAAAGTTTAGGTCTGTTCACAGGTTCTGGTGCGAACTGAACCGGGGGGGGGGGGGGTGTTCGGCTCATCCCTAATTGTCACCAAAGAAAAACAGACACACACCTTGTAGCGATAAACAAGTTGAATATATTATCATGGTTTAACACATGTGGAAACTCACAGCACTGTTAAACCTTGCCGCAGAGGATCTATACAATAGAAACGACAACCTTCAATAGTAGCAACTGTAAGTATAGGAAATACAGTAAACTATATGCCCATAGCACAGTGCTGAGAGGTAGGGGAGAAGGTTTTTCAACTTCTCAGCTCCTTCTGGGCCACAAACACCATTGAGAGGTGACAACACAAAAAAAAAAGAAATGGGTTAAACAGGTACTTTTTTAATCAAGCAAAATCGAGACAGCAATTATCTAGGATATTCCATTAGGTAGTGGTTTGTAAGAACAGACTGGCTAAAGGTGACAGCTCCAAACAAGCATCATTTGACACTATAAAGGGGAAAAGGTGTCTGCATGCAGTGTCTGTACTGTGTTAAGAAGGATGTTTGGGCTTGACACCCGCTCATCAATCCTCTGTGCGATGACACAACGGAGATTCCAAATGCTGATTCAGGCTCGTAGCAATGTTGTAAGGCACCGGATCACCTCCTTTCAGCCGATCAGGATGGCTGGCAGCTAAACTGGTAGGGCGACTGGACAGCAGCCGACTGGACACCTGGATGGGTATTGCGATTCCTGAAGCAGTGTGGGTCGTCTCCGCTGGGCTAGGCGGTGCTGAGTTTCTGAGCGGGGTCTCTGGGATGAAGGGTGGTGTACCATGTGGGTGTCACTGTTTCTGGCTCCTTTCTCCTCAGTCTTTTGGCAGCAGTCTCGGGTAAAATGTGTCTCTCTCTCAGGTGGAGTTCCACCACACACTCCCTAGTGACAGCGTCGCTTTCTATCCCTCAGGTGGAGTTCCACCACACACTCCCTCGTGTCAGCGTAGCTCTCTCTCTCGGATGGAGTTCAGACTTTCACACCACCCAGGGGCTTTTGTGGCTTGGTCTCTGTCTCTCCTCAGTCACCTCAGTCTCTCCTCCCCCTGTCTGTACTGTATTGTCAGAGCCTTTTCTTTTCCTGGGCTCCTAGACCCTCTCTCTCTCTTCCTCTTAAATCACCTCATTCTCCTCAGATCTTCCTGAAACTCCCCTTTTTCCCAGTGTCCTCTGTGTCTGCAAGTTTTCTGGAAGGACAAGTCAGCATCTCCCTATCTCCATCGTGTGGCCAAAAGGAGAAATTGCATGACCTGCTACACTTATATGCCTGTAAACCCCTGAAAATGCCTAATGTGTGCATTCATAGGCCAACATGGAGGGGAGTTAAAGCGGTGGGCAAGCTGAATTTTTTTTTTTTAAAGTCAGCAGCTATAAACACTGTAACTGCTGACTTTAATAAGCACACTTACCTGTCCAGGATGCCTGGGATGTCGGCCGCCCGAGGCCGACCTGTCCCTCGGGTCTCGGGTCCCGGTGCCACCATTCAAACTAAGGGAAACAGGCAGTGGAGCCTTGCGGCTTCATTGCCTGTTTCCTACTGTGCATGCGCAAGTCGCGCAGCGCTTTGTGAATGGCCGGCTGTGTTCTGGGACACACACAGTTCCCAGAACACACCGCGCCACCTTCCCCAGAAGACAACACGAGGAGGAGAAGACTGAAGATTACCACAGTGTAGGAAGTGCCAGATTAGGATGATCTGCCTAGCAACAGCCATTTCTGTTAAGTAAAACAATTTTTTTTTCAAATTTTTAGGAGCACTTTTAGGAGCATTTTAATGCAATTTTTTTTATTAGGGCGACCTTCCGCTTTAACAGGCAGATAAAAAAGTAAAAGCTCAAATGCGCTAAAATGCCTGCAGGAGCAGCTTCTTTGAGCTGCAGTGTGCATGAGGCCTTGCAGTCATTCTCGACACTTTTTTGTTTATAAATTCTGTAGCATTTCTATATGTTTGAATTGCATTTGCAAAGTCCCTTGTTCCTTCCAGTGGTTCCTATTGTGCATTTTCCTATAGCAGTTATCACCTCCCTTTGTGAAGTCACCTCTGATATGAAGCATCAACTCTAGGAATGTTCCTTCATAGGGGCAATATTAGAGTTCAGCCTTCAAGTTGGATACATTTACAGGTTTAGTTTGCTATAGGGAGCCCTAAGAAATAGCATTTACTTTACAATTTGCAGTGCAAACCAAAACTTGCATTGGGGTGTACGCTCTTCCTTAAAACACATATACTGTAAGAATACATTTAGCTGCCCAGGGAATATATTGCAGCGAGGCAGCAAGAGTATACAGTACCTGGAAGTCCTGGATATTTCTTTATAGATAAAAAGAAGGGAGCCTACAAAAGAGGTGGGGGAAAAGGTTTAACATTACACTAGGAGTTATTTTTACCCTCTAACATTCCTATGAGAAGTGAATAGTATTTTCATTACTCTCTTTTTTATCTTTTACTGGCCTTTAAAAGACTGTAAAATTCCCTTCAAACCATTCCCATTTGTCCACCTTATTTATAGAGCCATGCCACAATAAAGGTTAATATTTAGGGCTGCTGATAGTATAGCACAACTATAACTTTCATCTGTCCTTATCAATATATTAATGTCAATTGTGTTTTATAAATATGTTATCAAAATGGTAATTCCATGCTTTCCTATCCAGAAAGAGACTTGCAAAGGTGCCATTATTACTATATAGGGGTGGGAAAGCTATTTCAATTACTGACAGAATATGTAACTCCAAGCCTATTTATTTCAATTTATTCAACTGTCTCAATGTATTCAGATTGAAAACTTCAGGAAGACTGAATACATTCACCTTGAAATCAGACCAGTTGACTTTGTTGGGACTTGTTTTTAAAACTGGATCAGAATCACTTTCTGAAATAAGCTTTGACAATGTTGATCAAAACAAAGTGGCTGCTCACTTATTGAACTGACATTTTTTCCACTTTCTCAGATGCTGCGCCCTGGATATTAGCAACGCAGATTCGGGCCACTCATTGCCATTCAAATGTTCATAAAGTCTTCTCATTACCTGACATGATCAATTGAATATAATCACCTGTGTGCACATCAAGTTAGAAATTGAAGCTGTCACATATCTGATTGGTATTTCTGCAACAGGGTTAGAATTCTACATGAAAGTTAATATAAATTTAGATTTATAAAATGGAGAGAACGGAAGCTTTCAATGTCCACTGAGCTATTCTTATTGCCATGCAGGTTCCTCCTAATTTTCTCCTCTTTGAAAAATAACTTACAAATACATATTTAAAAGCACATTTATGGGCATATTAAAGGAAAAGCTAAAAGTAGCAAAAAATTTGCATAAATTGTTGGTGTAAACAGTAAAAGTAATTACATTTTTTTTTGGAAACCAGAAATGACAAAAACATGAGATCTGCCATTTCTAAGCTCTCAATGACTGGCTGTCTTAAAGAGGAAGTAAACTGATGTGTTTACTTCCTCTTTGTCTCCCTGCAAAGGTAAAGCACAATGGACTACTATGCATTGCATAGTAGCCCATTATGTGTCACTTACCTGACACAGGAGCCAGCGATGTCACCGCTGTCCCCTGTAGCACGAAGCATCCATCTTCTTCCGAGTATCGCTGCTCCGGCAATGTGAGTGGCCGGAGAAGCGATGATGTCACTCTGGCGCATGCGCCGTAGACATCAGTGCCCTTTCTTTGTAAAATATCTCCTTAACCACTTAAGGACCAAGCCTGTTTTTCAGACTCTGTGTTTTCATGTTTAAAACATTTTATTTTGCTAGAAAATTACTTAGAACCCCCAAACATTATATATTGTTTTTTTTTTTCTAACACCCTAGAGAATAAAATGGCAGTCATTGCAATACTTTTTTTCACACCGTGTTTGCGCAGCGGTCTTACAAGCGCACATTTTTGGAAAAAAATCACTTTTTTGAATAAAACAATAAGACAACAGTAAAAACATTTTTTATATTGTGAAATATAATGTTACGTCGAGTAAATTGATACCCAACATGTCATGCTTCAAAATTGCGCCCGCTTGTGGAATGACGTCAAACTTTTACCCTCAAAAATCTCCATATGCGGCATTTAAAAAATTCTACAGGTTGCATCTTTTGAGTTACAGAGGGGGTCTATGGCTAGAATTATTGTTCTCGCTCTACCGATCGCGGCAATACCTCACAAGTGTGGTTTGACTACCGTTTTCATATGCGGGCGCTACTCACATATGCATTCGCTTCTGCATTCATTTTTACACTGTTTTAAAAAAAAAAAAATGGATAACTTTTATTCCTATTACAAGGAATGTAAACATCCCTTGTAATAGAAAAAAGCATGACAGGTCCTCTTAAATATGATATCTGGGGTCAAAAAGTCCCCAGATCTCATATTTGGACTTAAATGCAATAAAAAAAAATGTCATTTGAAAAAATGACATTGAAAAAATTTTTCCTTTAAGACGTATGGGCGGAAGTGACGCTTCCGCCCTCCTATGTTATAGAGACGAGTGGGGGCCATCTTAGCCTCACTCGTCTCCATACTCATCACACTGCAGGACCCGATCGCCTCCGCCGATACCGACGACTCCGGTAAGTGGCGGAAGGCGGGGGAGAGACGGCAGGTGGCACCGATAACAGTGGCGCCGATAACAGTGATCTTGCGGCGAACCCGCCGCAGAGACCACTATTATCATAAACAGAACTGCCTTCTGTAAAGATGGATATCTCGGTTGTGGCAGCAGCTGCTGCCGTTACCGAGATATCCTACTTCAAAGTCAGGACGTATATGTACATGAGGTGGGGCTTAAGTGGTTAACCGTGCAGGTTAAGAAGATATTTCTTGGACCTACAGGTAAGCCTTAATCTAGGTTTACCTGTAGGTCAAAGTGGTTTGTAAGGGTTTACAACCACTTTAGGCTGGCCATAGACGGTTCGATTGTGCACCGGTCGAGATTCGAAACATGTATGGGCAGGCTGATTTGACCCAAGTCAATCCATCAACTTGGGTCGATCCAATTGGGTACAACTAGCATGTTGGATTTTTAAGATGCAATTATTTGCCAGCAGCTATAGCCACTAGCAATAATTAATGTGTTCTCCTGGCAGGAATGGCTCCCTGCACAACCCGCCGGGCCCCACTCCGGAGAGCACAATAGCTTCACACACTGCCTGCAGCCAAAATCATATAATCTATGGCTGGATTTACTGACCCTCTTACTTCCATACTTTTAGTTACTGTCACAAATAAGTATAGTGATAAGAACTTTCCTGATAAGGATAATTATTTCAGGTCAGTTGGATTCACACCTATGCATTTTTAGTGCTTTTTGCATTTTGCAGATTTGCACTACAGAATGTGTTCCATAGGAAACTATGTTAAATGGACTGTAGTGCAAATCTGCAAAAAAGCACTAAAACTGCATAGGTGTGAATCCAGCCTTACAAGCTAGTGGTACCTAGCACAAACTATTAGTTTTTGTTGTTCAACCCACAGCTTAGGAGGAGCCACTGTACTAACTATGCAATGTTAGTACAGTGATCTGCCCTGCTGCCCCCTTCTGACACTACCCCTCCAGAACACACCATTCAGCACTTTCACCCATTGGCTGAGAGCGCTGATAGGATGCCGATCGGCATATCTTTTTCAGTCATCCCTCTAAACACACAGGCCGAATGTTGGACAGTTTTTATAGAACCACCCGATATTCGGCCTGTGTGTGCGACCCTTTAGAGTTTTTGGCTTGAAATACATATTTTTTTTGGTTTTCAGGTTGCAAAATGTATTCCGTTTGGGATATTGAAACACATTGCAATTAAGAAATCTAATTTTTCTCATGTGGTTCACATGTATACGCTGCAGTTTATTATGTTTTAAAAAAAGGAAACCAGGTCTGTTCACATTTGTACTACCACATGTGCTGCAATGCACATTAAACAGCATGAAGCTAGCATAAATGATCCTGTACTGAGAAAAAACACAGGGCTGTCATTGCTGACCTTTTTCTAGAATTAACAGAGTGTTGTGATTTTAATACCTTGTATTTTATAATACCTTGCAAAAAAGCTAACCTATTTTAAAAGCTTGTACTTGAAAGCCCAATCAAAATGTCATTTTAGGCGTATAATTAAAGCCCAACTTCGGGCAGCTGTTGTGCTCCCTTCCCCTTTTTACACCGTGAGTGTTGAATGCTCATTTAGTTTAGCGGAACTGAAAACGGAAAATTGTATCATACTTTACCGTAATTTTCCTTTCCTGGTGCCAATCCATGGCAGCATACATGTGATAGAGCTCCGCCTCTACTCCGCCTTCAGGACTAGTGAATAGCATAAATTAAAGGGCATAGCCCCTCCCCCAACATTCTTCGTAATATAGAATACCGAGGGTGGGAGTTTATGCTGCCATGGATTGGCACCAGGAAAGGAAAATTACGGTAAAGTATGATACAATTTTCCGTTTTCCTGGTGCCTCCATGGCAGCATACATGTGATAAATAACTAGCTCACATGGGTGGGTTTAATGCTTTAACAAAAGAAACTTTAATCAAACACAGACATAGCAGCATGAAGCGCTTTTCTCCCGAACTCTACGGTTGTAAGAGCCCCGGGATCAATACGATAATGTTTGAGGAACGTGTGTCGGGAAGACCAAGCCTAATGTTTCAAGAGAAACATTTGCCCTCGCTGCCCAAGATGCCGATACTGCTCTTGTTGAAGGAGCATTCACCTGAGCTGAAACTTGCTGTGGCTTCTAAGTAGGCCCTGAGAACTTTGGATATGTCTAACTCATAACAGGAGTTTGATTCTGAGTCCATGAAAACTGGTAACGCCCATGGTTCTGATGGGTGTGAAACCTCTGAGAGGGCGAAGTTCTACCCTATCTGGAAAAAAAGGATATGTGATCATCCCCAATGCCCAGGGAGTGGATTTCCGAAATCCTCCTGTCGGATGTAATAGCCAACAGAAAAGTTGTTTTTAAAGTCAAGTTCCAAATTGAGACCTCTTCAACCGGTACAAACGGATGAGTGGATAGGACTTCCAATATTAGAGGAGGATCCCACTTTGGAAAGGAACGTCTGGATGGGGGACTCCAATACTCCCCTGAGGAACGTAACCACTAGAGGGTCTTCTGCCCCCCTGGTGTTAGTTGCTGCAGAAGTTGCGGAAACTTGTACCTTGAGGGAACTCTTGCTGAGCCCCAAATCGAGACCAGTTTGCAGAAAACTCAGAACATCAGCAGTGGAAAGAGAGATAGGATCAATTCCCTTTTCCTGGGGCATAGGATAAGAACTTGTCCCAAATTCTTGCATAGATTGTGTTGGTTGTAGGCTTTCTAGCTTTTAACAGGGTGGATATGACCTCTTGGGAACAGCCTAACGATTCAAACCTCCTCCTTTCCACTTCCATACTCAAAGATCCAGCTTCTGTGGGTCTGGATGGTCCAGCCTGCCCTGGGTCAACAACTGCAGAAAGGGAGGAATTCTGATCAGATGATCCACACTGAGGTGCATGGCTAGTGGAAACCACGGTCTCTTCGACCAATAGGGTAGCACTGCTAGCACTTTGACAGGTTCGTTCAGGAGTCTGAGGAGAAACCTCGAAATGAGTGGGCGAGGAGGAGAGGTGTAAGCTGTCTTGAAGGTCCAAGGACAAAATAGCGCATCTACTCCTTCCGCCTGTGGATGTGGAAGGTGAGAGAAGAATCTCCTGATTTTGCAATTCTCATGCGTAGCAAAAAGATCCACCAGTGGGGGTCTGCCCTAGATTGGAGATTTGGATGAACACATGGGGATGTAGAGACCACTCGTTGTCCCCAAACCTCCTCGATAAGACATCTGCCTCTGTGTTCATCTTGCCTGGGAGATACATTGCCCTGAGGTCTACCAGGTTCCTCTCTGCCCAGAGCATTACAGGTTCCACTTCCCTCAGAAGTGTCTTGCTGTGGGTGCCCCCTTGTTTCTGAAGGTACGAGACCGCCACCTTGGTGTCCAAACATAGAAGTACTCCCTGTCCCTTGACCTGAGATGCAAAAAGAGGTTAAGGCTAGAAATGCTGCCCTCATTTCTAGGACGTTGGACACTGTCCCTCTGGTGGGAAAGGACCATCTTCCCTGAATTCTCTGCAATGGGCACCCCACCCCTGGCCACTCGCATCTGACGTAATTGTGGACCATGAGTGGGAACCCAAATGATAGAGCCGGGAGAGATTCTCTAGATTCGTCCACCAGTGTAATGACCACTGCTCATTAGCGTTGTTAAACGGATTGTCTGAGACAGATGTCGTCTCCATTGTATTAAGAATCCCATCTGGAAGTGTCTCAGATGCTAGTGAGACCATGGAACTAGAGGTATGCACGAGGACATTGTGCCAATAAGGCTCAAACACTGCAAGGCTGATAGATGGGATCTCTAGGACCTTGGATACCTTCTGAATGATGCCCTCCATCTTCATCTGGGGTAAAGAGACTGTGCCTAGGAGCGTACCGAACATTGCTCCTAAGTAATCCATCTGCTGTGTTGAAACTAATTGGCTCTTCCGATGGTTCACCAGCCACCCGAACTCCGACCACGACTGGAGAAGAATCTCCCTGTGGACTAAAAGGTGGCTCGGGTTTTTTTGACAGCAAGAGGATATCGTCCAGGTAGTGATAAATTCTTAACCCCCTCTCTCTCTCATGGGGGCCAAGACAGATATCAACACTTTTGTGAACACCAGAGGGTAGGTGCATAGCCCGAAGGGCAGAGCTTGAAATTGCAGGTGGACATGACCCACTGCGAACCTTAAGTATTTTTGGAAGGATGGTAGAATAGGGATGTGGAGGTACGCATCCTGCAGGTCTATCGAGATTAATCAATCTCCTGGTTGTATGGTTTGTATGATCGTTTGGAGTGACTCCATCTTGAAGCTTTCGAGATGGATGTATTGATTTAGCTTTTTCAGATCTATTACAGGTCTCCAGTCGCCTGTTTTTTTCTGCACCAGGAAAAGGGTGGAGGAAAAACCTGTAAAATCGATCTGATGGGGGGACAGGTATTGCTGCCCCTTGACGCTGCAGGGACTCCAAAAAAAATTGGTTTAAGGCCAGTGCCTTCTGTGGGGAGGCTGGTAACTGTCTCTTTGAAGGACGTGTGAGGAGGCTGCTGAGAGAAAGTCCAGAAGTGACCGTACCGGATCGTTGCTAGGACCCATGGGTCTTGACATTTGGAGGCACAGATGGGGAAAACGTTTTTTTAACCGGGCTCCCACTGGGGGCGTTTCCTCCCCGCTGACGTCAAAAGGACTTTGTCCCCTCCTGGGGAGCAGTGAGGGACTTGTACTTTCTGGCTCCCAGAAAAGAAGTCTGGGTGCCTCTCCACGATTTCTTGTTGTCCCTAAAGGGGCGAGACTGCCTGAAGTCTCTAGAATTTGATTGCCGGAATCGTGATAAATAGGCCTTGTTCTCCGAACCTTCCTGTCCTGAGGAAGTAAGCCAGATTTGCCCCCTGTTACTCTGGAGATTACTTTGTCGAGTTTCTCAACAAACAGAGATTTTCCATCAAGGGAAATCTTGCACCAATTCTGCTTTGATGCTAGATCGGCTGTTCAAGGCTTTAGCCATAAGGCCCGCTTTGCCATAACAGAGTTGCAGCGTTGAATTGGCTGAACACCGGATTGTGTCAATTGCAGCTTCTCCCACGAAATCCGCCAACTTAAGCTCCTCCAGAGCTTTGATTATGTCATCTTTGGGAACGTCTTAGTGCAGGGATGTCTCAATATTTTCCGTCCAAGACCTGATGGCATTGGAAACAGATGTCAGCGCAATGGCTGGTCTGCAAGCCACCCCTGCTTCTAGATAGATGTATTGATCTAGACCTCAAATGGAGCTATCTAGGGGATCCTTGAAAGACGTTGAATCCTCCATTGGCATTGTTACATTTTTTGCCAGACGCACTACAGCCGCATCAACCACAGTCATTGAACTGAGTATCCGAATCTGCCAGTGGATACATTTTGCATAAACGTGCTACAGAAAACTCTATCAGTTTTGTTCCACTCATCCTCTATGATCTCCCCCATTAATGGGAAGAAGATTTGGTTTCTCTTGAGGAATGAGAAATAGCTTTTTGATTTTTGAGGAGGCCCTTCCGGGTCTTCCCAGGCAATGTCGCTCCTCACCGCTTGTACAAAGGGTTGAACCAGGGAGAAATTGAAACCAGACGGTTCTGTATCATCTGAGGACTCCTCGGATGAATCTACCGGTGGGATTTGTTTAGCTGTTTTTCCTGATGGAGGCAAAGGAGTACTAACAGCTGATGGGCCCGAAATGTCGGGGTCCAAATCCAACACCTGGGCAGCTTGTGAAACCGGGTGAGCTGGAATCATGGCCGTCAGTTCAGAAAGAGAGTCTCTCATGGTTTGCTTAAGCAGGTCAACCACCTGCTGGCCTTCTAATTCCCGGTTAGCTGCGTAGTCCCTGAGACAGTCTCTGCAGACGAGCTTATCAGGGAGTGGAACCGCGCCACAGGCCCAACATTTTTTCCTTGACGCCCGCGGTGGAGGCGAAGGCGAATGACGATGTCTATAAGATCCTGATCTTCTGGAAGATTTATGATGAGAAGAGCGCGGTCTTCGCTCAGGACTATCGTCATTGTCATAGCGCCTTGAGGACTTTCTGGACCGCTTTGAAGGAACAGGGCTGAAACAAACAAACAAAGTTTGTTTGTCAGTGGCGCACTCTTTTTTTATTTTTTTTTAAATACTCACGTACAGGTGGTCCACATACCTATTGGATATGAGGATCTTGGCTTTGTGACGAATGGCTCATGGTAAATAATGGGCAGGAGGATCAGCTGTAGGAAGGCGAAGTAAGAAAGCAAAAAGAAATAGAGTCTATTTGCACACCAAATTTTTAAATGAAGTCACCGCAATAGGAGTGAGATAAAAGTGTAAGGCTGGCCATACACTACACAACCCCCGTCTATAGATCTCCCTCAGATCTACCAAAGCCATACAATATGAAGTCAAATCTAATCACCTCCAATTTGCATGCAATCAGGCAGGCCCCTGTACCACACAGTTGAAGGCAAACCTAAAGGAAATTGAACAAGAAAATTGCATGGTGCATGGCCAGCTCCACACATACCTGTAATGCTGAAGTAATTTGGACTGCAGGGCATACACCTGATATGCAGAGCAGCCCTGAGTCCAATTTGGAGCCAACATTTTAAAGCTAAATAGGGAGAGCAGCTTAATTAAAAGGACCTACCTTATTACTGACAAAAAAAAAAAAGAAACAAAACCAAGGCCACGGCAAGAGAGTGAGAACCCTGAAGGGTAGAACAAAAAAGCTAGAGAAAAAAAACATCAGAAATAGCAAGGAAACGCCCGTCCTGCACATGTGCAGACCAGGAATAAATGTCTTAAAGGGGACATTTTTTTTTTTTTTTTTTAAACCTATAAATTTTAACCACCAGGGCTCAAAAACAGTGCAGACATGGAAGCAAAAAGAAAACCTAACCTGACCAAGAAGGAAGAGAATCTGATCCTCCCGCCGTCATCACCAGCATTCGTTTTTCTGGAAATTCAGCAGACTGCGTTCCTATGAGGAAACTCTGCAAGACCCCAAAAGATCCTCAGAAGGGGTTCCCAGTCTTATCAGCGCTAATAGCGGCCCAAGAACAGGGACTGCGCACGGGAGAGGCTTAACCCGGCGGACGCTGCCGACTGCAGAGGTATGGACATACTGCTTCTCTTCACCAGTCAAGAGGAATGAGGAAAAAAAGGAGAATGTTGGGGGAGGGGCTATGCCCTTTAATTTATGCTATTCACTAGTCCTGAAGGCGGAGTAGAGGCGGAGCTCTATCACATGTATGCTGCCATGGAGGCACCAGGAAATAAGCTATAATACTTATCTAATTTCTCAATCCCATAAGGTTTCTTTTTTCTCTTTGTTGTTCAGCCAGTCCAAAAAAGCAGTTTGACAGGAAGATTAAGCCAGTCCTCATAACTAGATCCCTGATTAAAACGTTATTAAACCCAAATGTAAGGTAAAAGGTAAAAAAAATCGCAATTAGCGATTATTGATTGGTTTGCGCAAAAGTTATAGCGTTTACAAAATAGGGGATAGTTTTATAGCATTTTTATTAATATTTATTTTTTTACTAGTAATGGCGGCGATCAGCGATTTTTATTGTGACTGCGACATTATGGCGGACACATCGGACATTTTTGACACATTTTTGGGACCATTGTCATTTATACAGAAATCAATGCTATTTAAATGCATTGATTCCTGTATAAATGACAGTTGTAGTGAAAGAGTTAACCACTAGGGGGAGGTGAGGGGTTATGGGCTCTGACGTGTGTTGTGTTTTTTACATTAGGGGGCGGGGCTGACGTCTGATGTCATTGATTGGCTTTCCCGATGACCGGGAACAGCCAATCAATGACAGGCAGAGTAGGAAGCGCGGGGAGAGGTTTGTTTACTCAGCTCCGTAACCCGATCGCGGGACACCAGCGGCGATCGGGTCCGCTGGTCCTGCGGCCACGGGCAGGCATTTAAAGGGCCACGTACAGGTAGGTGGTTTTGCCTGCCCGTGCCATTCTGCTGACGTATATATGCAGTGGGCGGTCGGGAAGCGGTTAAGTAAAGCAAAAGTGAAAAATAAACCTGCCAGTGAAGCAAAACCAAATCAGCAAAATAACTATAATACACTATATGCAAATGGAGGGAAGCTTATATAACTGGGCATGACCAGGGCCCGGATTGGGAACAAGAGGAGCAGAGATTGGGGTAACATAATACAGAGTACTAGATACAGAATAAGGCAGGGATTGTGCTAATCAGTGAGCAGGTATATGGCTAACAGACAAAACACAGAAGCACTGTTGCAAATCAAACAAGGGGTTATATACCTTCCCAGCAGCCAGCATCAGGTGGAGCCTAATTACTGGGATCTGCTGCTAATGGCACCAGTGGGTGTCTCCCTTCAGCTTTGGAAATCAAAATGCCACCAGCAGGTGATACAGGTCCTATAAATGCTACATCTGCAAAAGAGCTTGTTGTTTTGAAAAACAGTAGACTTACTGGCTATATCACCAGGTGAAAATAAGGGAAAGAAAGCCTAAAAAGAAAATAAATACAGTCATCACATGGAAGAATTTGTAAGCTGCAATATAATAAATGTTTGTTTTCAGATTTAATACTATTTTAAGCACCTGCGGCTGCTCATAAGCATGTGTATAGTTTTGATAATAAAAATGTCCATAGCCAGAAGGCGCATGCGCAAAGTCTCCCAAGATGGCCACGTAAGCCCGGAGCTCTGCACTGCCCCAGTCATACGGCTCCCACTACAGCAGATCAGGACCGACTGGATGCTCGCTAACAGCAGCATCTAACGAGGGACCATCAGAAGTGACGGGGAGAATCCAGGATGGCAGCAGCGACCCAGACACAAGACAAGGCCGCAGAGGGACACACTGAACTGAGGCAAGTGCTGACCCCAGCAACCCCGTCCTTTACACCCCAGGTGCCTGGCTCCAATACTCACAGCCAAACCTCATCTCCAGCATCCACCTCATAGAGCGCTCCATGGGATTCTGTGGACTATCCCCTCTGGGATTAACCCCTGCACCCTCAGACCCCAGCTCAGCTCCAGGTGACTCTATCCCTGACATCCTCTTCAATGTCACTGATTTATTCGCTAAATTCTCTGAGCTGCTAGACAGAGGGCTGACACAAACAGCTGACAAAATCACTGGAGACATTTGGTCAGACTTTCAAAACCTAGGCTTGAGAATAGAAACCATTGAACACAAACTGGACATCATGATCTCCAGAGCTAATCAGAAGACGGATCACATCCACTTGCTCCAAGAACAACTTGACATGGCTCATGCTAGGATCGATAACCTTGAAAATCGATTGAGGAGGGACAATTTCAGAATCAGGGGCCTCCCTGAATCCATCACGGATATCCCCTTAACAGTACAAGATGTTATCAAAAACCTCATCCCATCTGTCCCAGCACACAAACTGGAACTGGACAGGGCTCATAGATACCTAGGACCACCTAGGAAAGATGGATCCCCAAGGGATATAGTTGTGAAACCCCACTTCTATTCAATCGAAAAAGAAATTATGAAAAGATCTCGCCAGCAATCCCAATTAATTAAACTTTCTAATTTCTAAACTAATTCAAATTAGTTTCAGGGACACACAATCCAAATTTTTGCCAACATATCCCATTCACTATTCAAAAATGGAGGTCCCTAAAATCCCTTCTTGCTGTCCTTACCTAGAAGGACATTAAAAACAGATGGGCTTTAACATTCACATTAAAATTTACTTATAAGGGCAAACCGTATACCTTTTCCAGCTTCCCGGAAGGAGAGCGACTACTACTGGACCTCAAACTAATTTCCCAGGATGCCGCAATGGACACTTCAACACTGCAACAGGGGTCTGCCAAACACCCCACGCCAACAAGCCCCGGTTCACCAACGCGGAACAAAGCCAAGACCAAGCGAGTCATGGAAAATCTGCCCCCCTTATTAGGGTGGTCTCAAACTGTCTTATTACTCCTGGTCAAGCCAGGCTCCAATCCTGAGCACTCTAGTTTACAAGGTTGAACTCTGCCCACTGATCTTTGACCCAGTTAAACATGTTTAGGGGAGTTCATTCTTCTTTAATCCCCATCTACATGGAACTATCCCACGCCTCCCCTTCCCAACTATACGATCCCATACCCACATCGCATCTACCCTAGCCCTCTACGTTTGGGTAATTTGGTGGGGGTTCTATTGGTTTTGATCCTGCCTAAAGAAATACTTTTGGTAACTGTGGCTGGGGCAGCTGCTATGCGCCTTCACCCACCATCTGGATATGGTTCCCCCATACCCGAATGGTGGGATACTAGCCCCAGTTGAGGGCTATAAACTGTTGTTTGACTTGAATGACAGGAGGGAGCCCCCCCCCCATTCATTCATGGCCAGTATTAGGCCTAATTGTGCTTATTTCTCCAAGCTCATACTTTCTTCTTTCTAACCTCTTCTCTTTTTCAGCCAGCCTACAGAGGCTACCCCATCATGAAGCTACTCCAGGTTTCCTAGCAACCACACGACAGATCTGCTATCTTCCCACTCCTCTCCAGGCTAAGGTAAGTGATGATAGATTGAATAGCTGTCTTTCCTGTCTGCTCCATGGCCTGTGACATGACAACCACCTCTCCCCTCTGTATAGTCTCCCATAATGCACAGGGTTTAAATTCCCCACTGAAACAAAGGAAAGCCTTTCAGGCATATCGTTCTCAACATATTGAAGTGGTCTTGTTGCAGGAAACCCACTTTCCAGAGCGGTACACCCCCTCATTCCTCCATTCTCACTTCCCCCAGTTCTTCTTAGCAAACGCTGAAGATAAAATGAGGGGGGTTGTGATCTTAATTTCCAAAAATTGCAAATTCACACTACATTTTATGAACATAGAGACACGGGGGAAAGGTTTTGCCTAGTCAATGGGGTTATAGACGACCACCTATACTCCCTTATTATTATTATTATTATTATTATCTTATTATGCTCCTAACAGGGGACAGAATACATTTTTCCAGAAAAGGCTCAAAACCCTGGAGCCTCTCGTGGAGGGTATCACAATTTTTGGCAGTGACTCCAACACGGCCTTTGACTTAGGCCTAGATAAGGCCTAGATAAAACCAAACCCCTTAAGGCACATCTAGTTTGGCCCAGTAAGGGTAGCGTCAAGATAACTAAACTGACTTTTCAACAAGGCTTAGCTGACATAGTGAGGGAGATGAACCCATCAAAACGAGGCCCTACGCATTTCTCAAACCTGCATCAATCACACGCCAGAATAGACCATATTCTAATCTCTACATACCATATCCCCTTAGCCATTAAATCCTCCATTATACGGTCTGGTCAGACCACTCCATGGTCCTACTCTCATTATGTAGAAACTCGCCTAGACTAAATGCACCTCACTGGAAACTGAAAAAAAAAATTTTTGAGTGACCCCATCCGAGTTACAGAGCTACAACGAGCTCTACAAGAATACTTCTGCCTCAATGACATGAAAGAACATTTGGCTGAGATGCTCTGGGCAGCTCATAAGGTGACGTTTTAAAGCAAATTTATGCAAATAGCATCCCGATTAAAAAGGGAGAGACTAGGTGAAATAGAGAAACTCGAGAAGGAATTTGCTAAACTACGCTCGCAGCACAAAAAAGATCCCTCAAAGGTCCCTATATCTAAACTAGACACAGTACAATTAGTCCTAAACTTAGCGCTAATGGCTAAAGCAGACAAGAACATCATATGGACTGGGGCTAAGTTTTGTCAACAACGGGACAACATAGGACCCATGCTAGCTTCCAAACTCCCCCCAAAAACAAAATTCAAGATGAATGATGGCGCCTCCACTCTAAACCCACAGCGTATAATGCAATCTTTCCAGGCATACTACTCTGATCTATACAGGGCAGACTCGAATACTAACCTGACACAGATAGATGCATTTTTGGAGGGTCTCCCACTCCCATCCCTAGGGGAAGGCCACAGGACAGAACTAGAGGCACCCATCACTACTGAGGAAGTTTCAGAGGTCATCAAAAACCTAAAAGGGGGCACAGCACCAGGGCCAGATGGATTCCCTGTCTCTTATTATAAAACATATGGAGACGTTCTAACTCCATACTTAACCAGATTCTTTAACTCTAAAAAGAATGGCAGCCCATTAGATAACCAGCTAAATTCTGCATTCGTCTGAGTCATACCCAAACCTGACAAAGACGTGGGGATCATAGGGAACTACAGACTTAATTAGAAAATTAACAATGACTTGAACATCTTAACCAAAATTATTGCAAACTGGCCTGCTTCTTTTATCAGTCAGTACATACACAAGGACCAGGTAGGATTTATACTGAGAAAAGCCATAGATATAGTCTCAATACTACAATCCGTATGGGAGGGAGGTCCACGATAAGAGGGTATGCTACTATCGCTAGATCTTCAGAAGGCTTTCCATTCGGTCTCCTGGCCATATGTCTTTGCGGCGTTCCGACCCTGGGGATTCAGCCCAAACTTTATCGGGATCTTAGAGGCCCTATATTCCACACCAGAAGCTAAACTCCGGTTACAAGGCTATCACTCGGACCCAATTGGGATAGCTAGAGGCACACGTCAGGGTTGTCCACTTTCACCCTTGATATTTGCCATGGCGATAGAATCATTAGGGATAGCTATCCAAGCCCACCCAGTGGCCAGACATCCCATAAGTCCGCTCTCTTCGCTAACTATCTACTTCTTTTTATAACTTCCCTCTCTCCCCAATAACATATTCGCCAAAATATCAAGCCTTCAGGTAAATATGGCTAAATCTCAAGCACTAAATGTTTCCCTACAATACACCCTAATATCTCAACTGAAAAACTCCTTCAAATTCGAAAGAAGTACTTTGTCCATCCGATATTTGGGGCCCAATCTTACCCCCAGTGTCGAACAACTATATCAGGCAAACTATCCCCCCATATACCGAAAACTAGAGTCCGATCTTAGGAACTGGGCCCTGTATAAAATGGCATGGATAGGTAGAATTAATTTGGTAAAGATGACCCTCCTTACCAGGTTATTATACCTATTTCTCTCCTTCCCAATTCCTATTAAAAGAGACCACCTCAAGTCCTTCCAGGGTAAAATCATTAGTTTCATTTGGTACAAGGCTCTTGATTTTCACAAAGCAACCTTTTCAATCTCAAATCCCAAGGCGGCTAGGTCTTCCAAACTTAGTATGGTACTATCAAGCTACCAGGCTGGCACAACTGTCTACCATTTACCTTAGAGTGGAAAAACCTGACTGGGTGAGCATAGAGAGGCAGTCAACGCCAACATTTACATTGGATTTCCTCCAATGGTGTCCCCCTAAGAGAAGACCCCCCCATTCTATCTCCTACTCTTTTCCACTCCTTTTCCTTGTGGAATTATCTGCGAAAACTTCCCTCCTTGGTCTCAGAAATTCAACCACTAACCCACATTTTCAACAATCCCCAATTTAAACCAGGCATGGATATCAAAATCTTTAAATGGTGGTTAGACAAGGGTCTGTACTGCATTGGACATTTTTTTTCTCTTGCACAGGACCGCTACCTCTTAAGCAGTACAAAAACAAACTAGAGCTCCCCACCTCGGAAAGATTTCACATTACCTTCACTCCTTTTGGAGAAACAAACCAAACCCCCCGATGTTTACGGAATATGAGAATTGGTGTGACCAGACCATGCGGCAGAGGGGAGGTATATCTATAATCTATGCGTCACTTGCGAGGAACACTACCAAACTATCATATATGTTGGCATGGGAAAGATATACAGGAAACATGGGATTTGGAGGATTGGCATAAGTCATTCTCCAGATCACTTAAAGGTATTTTCAATACCTCTCTCATAGAAGCCAACATTAAAATCTTGACAAGATGCTACCTGGTCCCCACTAGATTAGCTTCAATATTTCCCTATTCATCTCCATTATGTTTCAGGGGCTGTCAGAGCCTAGGCACAATGCTACATGTTTGTTGGGAGTGCCCAAAAATCAGAGGGTCGTGGAGTAAAATATTCCACCTCATCCGCAAGGTCACGGGCTGTTCAATCCCACAGACCCCATCCATAGCTCTGCTTAACGGTTCCACCACGAGTATTCCAAAACGCACCCAAAAATGTATCCTTTTTTTCCTATCAGAGGCTAACATCTCTATTGCCAAGGCCTGGAAACAACCCAAGGTTTCAATAATACCCACTAAAAGGAAAATCTCTTGGATAATGGCCCAAGAAAAGATAGTAAGCGCCATCCTAGACACATCCAAAAATGTTCATGTGATTTGGGAACCCTGGGCCCAATATATAGGCCTAGCTCTGCTACCTGGAAACAACGGATCCTGAATATCAGGGAGGGCATCTTAGAGGCTGGCAAGCCTTTCCTTTCTCCTCTGTACTCTCCCTCTCTTTTACCTTTTCTTCTAGTCTTCTCTTCACTCCACACTACCTGTTAACGGATCATGCAACAGGGTTAATCTGAATTAAGGTCTTTCCTAAATAACCAGGCTCAGAGTCTTTCCTAATGCCGATGTTCCTATCTAGACTGGTCCCTCTGAGGACCCATAGAACTTTTACATCTGTGCCCCAGTTGTTGCCACAAGTTACAGAATGGTATGAGTTGGTGGTACCTCTGGCTTACCCCAGACACAGCTTGCTCCCATAGGGGTTGTCTGGGGCGAAGGGGACTACCTCCGCCCACCTAATATGTTTGAAGTACATGCCTTTATATAGATGTTAATAGAACAGCATGACAGCATTAATCTCTGCCACACAAACCTGGATAACTCAAACCTCTGTCAACAATGTGATCAATGTTTTGTACTCTGAATTTTATTTCTCTGTTTTGTTTTTTTGTTGAAAATCAATAAAAGCTTTGAAATATAAAAAAAAAATGTCCATGGCCACACATCTATGCACTGTACGGACACATCAGTAAGCATATCTTTCAGTATGCATGGACATGCTTGTACTTTACTACCTGCAAGTTGCTGATGCAGCTTGTCCTGACTCCATATCTCCCTGCTGTATCATCTTGCTTGACTTTTGCTGACATTCTCTTTTTACTGAACTCTTCTCACCAATTGCCTGTATTTCCTGTCCCCTCCAGCCACGCAATGACATCAGTGACTTCATCATTCATTAGCATGCATGCCATACCACAAACTGAAGCCAGTGCCAGTTTTATAAGGGGTCAGAGGGGGCCCCAGAATTATTTTAATAAACAAAAAAAATTATTTTCCCCTTCAGTATTGTGCTTATTGAGGAAATTGTTTAGTTTTCAGCCTTTGCCAGGGTCCAGGTATATCTCACTCCATCTCAGCACTGCAGGCAGTTTTATTACATGATAAAAGGCTTGCAGATACCTTCCCAGGTGTAATGTAGCTATTTGGATAGTTGTTCAGGAGAAATGTCACTCAGCAATTTGGCACTAAGGCCCGGTTCACACTGATGCGACATACGCTCCGACTTTGGGAGCACATGTCGCATGACTGTACAAAACAATGGTTCTCTATGAGAACCATCTTATCTGATATGACACAAGTCAGTCCGACTTTAGAAAAGGTTCCTGCACTACTTTGGCCATGGTCTGTTCTCAGCCCTTTCAATATCATTGAAGTCGGATCAAAGTCATCCTAACCATCCGACTTGTGACTTTCAACATGGTGATTACAGCAGGAAAATAAATGTATGTCACACTGGAATTGTTTTGATTGGTCAAAAGACAAGTTGGACTATCTCAAAGTCGGAGCAAAATCATATCCTGTTCATTCAAGTTGGATAGAAGTAGGACCGAAGTAGGACCGATGTAAGACCAATGTCGCAGGGCAAAGTAGGATGACCATACAATGGTCGTGTCATACCAGTGTGAACCCAGCCTAATAAAGAATTATCTGATGTCCCTAAGGCTGGACATACATTTGTACAATTGTACAATTGTCTTTTAGATTTACCAAAACCATATAATAGGAGGTCAAACCTAAACACTTTCCATTTGTATGCAATCAGACAGGCCCTTGCACTACATAGTTGAAGGTAAATCCAATGGAAATTGAATAATAACATTGTATAATGTATGGCCAGCTTAAGTGCTCTGTGTCTACTGACTGTCGAGAGCAGTGTCCTCAAGATGATACGATTTGATGAGTTAGTTAAAGATTTTGCAGCTGCTAAGTGCAGGAAGAAAAACTTTTTGCAAATATTGTGGTGTGATGCATAATTGATGTATGACTTGCCAATTCCAATAACCTGTGTAATGTGTATTCTTACAGTCAATAAAATTGAGAGAAAAAAAAATCAGATAAGTGTCATCAGAACCTAACATATTTTTTTAGAACATATTACGGTTTATCATTTATTTCAATTCACTTTTTTATGTTCTCATATAATACATTTTTTATGTTGAGGGGCCCCCGAACTTGAAATGCCCCGGGCATAAATCTAGCACTATCTGCAGCAATGACACTGTTTCTTTTCACTGCTTCTCCAGTCACAGGCTTTCTCAAGCCATCACATACAGTGCAGAAACAGCAGTCATAATTATGGATCTGCACATTTGTTCTAGGCCTATGCTTAGAAGGTATCAAAGTTATTTGATCAAAATGGCAGCAATGGAAGTAGCATTTTCATAGAGAGAGGTAAAAAAATTAAAGTCACTATATTCTCTCTCTACAGAGAGGCTTGCAAATACTTTGCATTGCAGTTAGAGGCTTTCTTTGCAATATGGGGCTACATATTTACCGTATATACTCCAGTATAAGCCGAGTTGTTCGGCACATTTTTTTGTGCTGAAAATGCCCCCCTTGGCTTATACTCGAGTCAAGCACTTTTCTGCAGCAGAGAATGACATTTTCCGACCCGACTACGGGGGCCAAAAGTAGGTTCAGAAAATGTCATTCTCTGCTGCAGAAAAGTGCTTGACATTTTCTGACCCGACTTTGGGGCCCCGTATCTCGGGCCACTTAGTGCTAGGAACACCATCTTTGGATATGTTGTAGTGCTAGTTCCACTGGGTTTGTATTTGGGGTTCCTAGCACCAAGTGGCCCCGAGATATGGGCCCCAAAGTCGGTCAACTGTGTCCATCTGCAGCAATGTAATTTCAGGACCTTTTGGGTCCAGAGAACCCAAATTTTGGCTGCATCTAGGAACCCTTAACTACCAAGTTTAAAGTTCGGGTGACCTATGGCTGCAAATGGGCACAGTGAGGCTTGCAAATGGGCACAGTGAGGCTGCAAATGGGCATTGTTGACCCTCTTTTCCACTTACAGTAGCTGCGCATTTCTCACCCTAGGCTTATACTCGAGTCAATACGTTTTCCCAGTATTTTGTGGTAAAATTAGGTGCCTCGGCTTATATTCGGGTCGGCTTATACTTGAGTATATACGGTAGTGAGAAATGTGATAACACTCTTGCATGCATTAGGAAGCAGAGCCTGTAGCTATTTAGGCCACCGATCAGGTGCTATCCTGAAACCTAATCTTGATCAAAGCCGGACAGTCTTGCGCACAAGTTCAAAGAAGATTATAATCCACACATAGATCTGACAGATTTTAAAACATGTTTTCAAAGTTCAACAGTTTACAGCTGGTCAGCATCTGAAAAGCCTTGACAAATTTTGGAAGAGTGAACTACCTATAGAATTATTTATTATTTCAAGGGCATAAAGAATGGACATACCATTTTGAGGGAGTTATTCTTCTTCATCATATGCAGGAGAGGTACATTTCGGGCTAAAGGCCCATACACACGATCAAACTTTTTGACAACAAACATGCAAATTAGCTGTTTTGGACCAACATCCAACCGTGTGTATGCTCCATCGGACCAACTTTTTCAGTTTTCATCGGACTTTTATTGGCTGTGCGAACGGACCAACTTTCTGCCAACAAAAGTCTGATGAAGCAAAGTCCGATCGTGTGTACAGAAAACCATAGGACTTTTGTACAAAGTACAAACACGCATGCTCAGAACCGATGCAAAAGATCAGACAACAATACAGAAGTTGACCAAAGGTGGCGGTAAAGAGCAGAAAAAACACGTGATTTGGTGAAAGTTGGCTGAAAAAGTCCTGCTGTGTTTATGCAATACAAGTTCAGGGCTGACGTCCTTTGTACAAAAATCCACGGGAAAGTTTGTACAAAGTCCTATCGTGTGTATGAGGCTTTAGGTTAACAAACAAGAACAATAAAAATTAAAGTGAAAACAGTTGTTAACATAATCAGACCTGTATGTCTAACATAGCTACCATACAGTGCCTTGCAAAAGTATTCAACCCCCTTGGCATTTTTTGCGTTTTGTTGCCTGCAATTAACATGGATTGTTTGAGGATTTGCATCATTTAATTTAGAGAACATGCCCACGACTTTGAAGATGTTTTTTTTTTTTTGTTTTATTGTGAAGCAGACAACAAATAGGACAAAATAACAGAAAAATTCAATGTGCATAACTATTCACCCCCTAAAGTCAATACTTTGTAGAGCCACCTTTTGTGGCTATCACAGCTCCAAGTCGCTTTAGATAAGTCTCTATGATCTTGCCACATCTTACCACTGGGATTTTTGCCCATTCCTACTTCCAGCTATTTCAAGTTGGATGGTTTGCACTTGCGAACAGCAATCTTTAAGTCTGACCACAGATTTTCTATTGGATTGAGTTCTGGGCTTTGACTATGCCATTCCAACACATTTACATGTTTCCCCTTAAACCACTAAAGAGTTGCTTTAGCAGTGTGTTTGGGGTCATTGTTCTGCTGGAAGGTGAACCTCCATCCTAGCCTCAAATAACACACACAGTGGTACAGGTTTTGCTCAAGAATATCCCTGTATTTAGCACCATCTTTCCCTCAACTCTGACCAGTTTCCCAGTTTCCCAGTCCCGATTGCTGAAAAGCATCCCCACAGCATGATGCTACCACCGCCATGTTTCAATGTGTTCTTTGGGTGATGTGATGTGTTGGGTTTGCACCAGACATACCATTTTCTTTGATGGCCAAAAAGTTAAATTTTAGTCTCATCAGAGACATACATTTTGCGAGTCTCCGCCTTTTCGCAAACTCAAAACGTGCCATTTAGTTTTTTTTCTGAAAGTAATGGCTTTCTTCTGATCACTCTGTCATAAAGCCCAACTCTATGGAGCGTACGGCTTATTGTGGTCCTATGCACAGTTACTCCAGTCTCTGCTGTGGAACTCTGCAGCTCCTCCAGGGTTACCTTAGGTCTTTGTGCTGCCTCTCTGATTAACAACCTCCTTGCCTGTAAGTTTTGGTGTGCCGCCGTCTCTTGGCAGGTTTTCTGTTGTGCCATGTTCTTTCCATTTGGTTATGATAGATTTGACGGTGCTCCTAGGGATGTAGATCGTTTTTTTATAATTTAACCCTGACTTGTACTTCTCAACAACATTGTCCCTTACTTGTTTGGAGAGTTCCTTGGTCTTCATGGCAGTGTTTGGTTAGTAATGCCTCTTGCTCAGGTGTTGCAGCCTCTTGGGCCTATAAAAAAAGTGTGTATATGTAATAACAGATCATGTGACACTTATATTGCATACAGGTGGACATCATTTCACTAATTATGTGACTTCTGAAGGTAATTGGTTGCACCAAAGCTTTTTATGGGCTTCATAACAAAGGGGTGAATACATACACACATGCCAATTATCATTTTTTTTATTTCTGAAAAATAGTTTTATGTATATATTTTTCTAATTTACTTCACCAACTAATGCCCCATACACACGGCCGAATTTTCCGATGGGAGCTTTTTATCGGGTTTTCTGAACGTGTGGATGCCCATCGGCCTATTTCTGTTGGCATTTCCGACGGACTTTATATATGGAGCCTGTTCTTAATTTTTCAGACGGAAAACCTTTCTATCGGATTTTCCGATCGTGTGTATGCATTTCCGACACGCAAAATTCAGACACATGCTCGGAAACAATTTGATGCATGCTCAGAAGCATTAAACTTCCCTTTTGGGGGGGTGTGGCGACCGAGCTCCAACATAGGCGACTGATCTCAGAGCTCGGCCACCGGAGAGAATCCAAGTCCATCCGTGCCCCAAGCAGCCATCTACGGCCCAAACACCGCCACGGCCTCCTGGAGCCCCGCTGCCTCGACGGACATGACCCGCCAGCGAAAAAACCTGCAGCATCCGCAAAAGCTTCAGGAATTCTTCAAGGTGCGCGGGCCTCAACAAAATGGCGCTGGCGCTGGCGCCTCAGGCAAACCGACGGAGCTGCAGGCCGGGACATCTAACGGCCGTTCCAGTCCTCCACACCACAAAAACGGAGCCCATCCACACAGCGGATCCTCCTCTGGGACATCCAGTCCCTCCACAAGAAGCCCTGCTAAGCAAAAGCAGAGGACTGTATCCCCTGAGAGGCCGCTGATGGACCCTGAGATGGAGGTAAGCAGGCCCACTAATATGGGGGAAAACGGCACACATCTCACATAGGATCCCATAGCTGCATTCCATACCTCTGACAGGCCGGTTTCAGACACTGTCCTCAAGGACATGCTGATGTCCCTAAAAGCATCTCTCCATGCTGACTTAACTGCTGGAATCAATCATTGCCACACAGAAGTTCAGGCCCTGGGTGACAGAGTAGACCATGTGGAGCACAGCCTCAGAAGGGTTACCTCATCATTCAACACAATGGTAGATGCACATGGCAACCATAGTGAGGAAATCGCATGGCTGAAAAACAAAGTCGCAGATTTGGAAGATCGTTCCAGAAGGAACAACATAAAGATTAGGGGGATCCCTGAATCTGTACCAGCTGCGCAACTACTGTCATACACCCAGGCCCTGTTCTCCACTCTAACTGCCTTCCTTGTCCCCTCAAGATCTCATAGTGGACCATATTCACTGTATACCTAAACCAGCATTTCTCCCGGACAACACTCCCAGAGATGTGCTTCTAAGAGTTCACTACTACCATATCAAGGAACAAATCCTAATGACCTCACGCAGAGCTGACAACAAACACCCACAATATGCAGACTTACAACTACTCCCAGATCTGTCTAGGCATACACTCCAGCAACGTCGCAACCTGGCCACAATCACTAAGGCCCTGAGGAACCACAATATTACCCACAAGTGGAAATACCCCGCCAAGCTCTCAGTCACCCATAATGGAGCCTCAATAATTATCAACACGCTGGAAGAAGGTTTGGCAGCACTCCGCCAATGGGGTATCCTGCCTGAAAATGCGTCCCCATCTGCATCTGCACATACTTCATTCCCTTCTCCAATGCATGAGGAATGGCAGGTAGTCTCCCGCAAAAGATCCTCCAAAAAGGACACTGGTGGTCACGGATGAATTTCACACAACCTATGTCACACTTTTCTCTCCAGACACAGGGGTTACATGTTCAGATCCCTGTTCTCTCCCCTCAGACAGCTAACAGCAGTTTCACCTGCACATGGATCAGTTTATGGATCCCTTTCTTATTGTGCAGTAGTATTTACTTACTATTAACTATGTTCTACTTCTGTTGTTTTTATTTTTCTCTAAGTTTTATCTTTGAAGCACTCCAACCAGCACAGGACTACCACACAACTTTGGATTCGCCTGACACCACCATTCATCGCCCGATCACCCTACAAGGTCGCAGTGAGTATGTGCACCACACAGTCCAGCAAAATCTCTACAAACTGACCCATGCCTATTAACTGCCTGTCCATCAACGCAATGCAAAACAACTATCCATGTGGGCCGAAGCCAAAAAACACAGGGCGGACATCTTGTGTGTGCAGGAAACACATTTCCAGGATACAAAAGCCCCCAAATGCTCCCACAGAGATTACCCACATGTGTTTCTGGCAAACACGCCTGGACATAAAAAAGGTGGCGTCATGCTCACTCTGAGAGACACCCTCTCCTTCCAACACAAAGAAACTATCACTGATCCGAATGGCAGGTTCATCATTCTCAAAGGAGACATAAACTCAATGCCATATACACTGGTCTCCTTATATGCCCTGAACTCGCACCAAATCCGCTTTCTCAGCAGTTTGCTGAAAAAAGTCAAGGACCACCTTTATGGCAGCGTGCTCTTATGCAGTGATTTCAATCTCCTAGTTGACCCAAAACTGGATACTTCTGCTCACAAAACTAACAGTTCCTCATACCTAAGTAAACTGATGAACAATGCAGATTTGTTTGATATCTGGCGATGCATGAATGCAAACGAAAGGGACTATACCTTTTTTTCACACAGACATTGCTCCTACTCGCGCATCGACCTATTCCTTTCAGACAAATGGTTACTGCAAAAAGTCTTCTTGGCACGCATACATGACATAACGTGGTCTGACCACGCAGCTGTAATCATTACTATTAATGATCAGGTTGTCTCCTCTTCCCCACCCATCTGGCGCAACAACATACGGTTACTACAAGACCCCCGTACTTCTGCAGGGATCTCCCAACAGGTAAAAGACTTATTGCTCAATAACGTAGACTCTGTCAGTGATCCATTTACCCTTTGGACTGCCCATAAGGCATATATGAGGGGCATCTTGATCCAATTAGGTGCCAGGGAAAAAAGGCGCAGGACAGCACACATTACAGATATCCTACGTGACTTACTCTCCCTAGAAGAACAAAATAAACAAGCACCGACCACTACTCTTACCCACAAGATATCCCATTGTAGAGAAAAACTTAGAGAAATACTTTCCCAACAATACGACTACCACCTCAGATGCCTGAAATTGACGTCATACGCCAATGCCAATAAAGCTGGCAAATACCTGGCGAATAGACTCAAGAATGCATGTGTGAAAACAAGAATTTCCCACTTGCTTCACCCCACTCTCAAACCCAAATTTCCAACTCACAAGAAATCGCTAACCAATTCGCAGACTATTACAGTAGCCTATACAACATTAAAGATGACCACTCCACGACTCAACCTACACCAGAACATATACACAACTTCCTCAAGACTCTAAATTTGCCCTCTTTATCGGAGGACCAAATTGCATCCTTAAATGCACCATTCACCACATCCGAAATAGCTGCAATAATAGCCACACTACCCTCTGGTAAATCACCTGGACCTGATGGGTTCACCAATGAATACTTTAAACTTTTTCAAGCACACCTTTCCCCACACCTGCAAACAATCTTTACCAGAGCTGCTGAATCTGCATCTTTTCCCCCAGAAATGCTGAGGGCTTACGTAGTCACACTACCTAAGCCAGGTAAGGATCCCACAACCCCACCCAATTTCTGTCCAATTTCCTTATTAAACACGGACATTAGGATATACGCCAAACTTATCGCCAAACGCTTATCTGACTTCATCCCATCCCTCATATGACGCGACCAGATGGGCTTTGTGAAGGGGAGACAAACCTCAGATGCTATCAGGAGAATCATTAATATTGTTCACCATGCTGCACATACTCAAACGCCTTCTCTGCTGCTCTCTATAGACACAGAGAAGGCGTTTGACAGGGTACATTGGAAATATATGTCTATGACCTTATCTAAGTTTGGTTTTTGTGGTACTATAATTAATGCAGTGCTGGCCTTGTACTCCTGCCCATCGGCACAAGTATATACTTCCAGCATGTTGTCAACCCCCTTTCAGATCACTAATGGTACCCGCCAGGGTTGCCCCCTATCCCCGACAATCTTTAATCTCATGATTGAACCCCTGGCGGAGACCATTAGATCTCACAAGGATATCACTGGTTTTCAATTGGGCTCTAAATCCCATGTTATCAACTTATTTGCTGACGATGTGATATTAATGCTTACTCTGCCTCTTTCCTCACTTCCTCTAGCCCACGAGGTACTAAAAACCTTCAGAGACGTTTCCTACTACAAAGTGAATTTTTCCAAATCTCTCATCTTAAATATGGGCCTAGCACCTAGTGACTGTCTTAAACTACAACGACACCTCCCTTACACATGGAATGACAAGGGATTACCATACCTAGGTATAACCCTGACTCATGACATCAAAACTATAGTTGAAACTAATCTGAAACCTCTCCTAGCCAAGATAGGACCTCAAATCAACAACATAGCCAAAAGAGAATTGTCATAGCTTGGTAGACTAGCAGCATTCAAAATGCTCATACTCCCACAAATTCTATATGTTTTCAGGGCTATCCCACTCGACATTCCCAAAACCTACCTGAACTCTCTATCTAGCCTTCAATGGCCACTACTGTGGGGGGGACAAAAAAGCCAGGTGCTCACGGACTAATCTACTACCACATAAATCAGCGGGAGGTGCAGGCCTTGTGGACATACAGGACTATCTATGGGCTACCAGACTCGACCAACTTAAACACTGGTCCCCTTCAGATGACAGGCCTTTATGGGTGGACATCGAAACCTCCCTAGCTCCCGTACCTAAATTATCTACAGTGCTGCTGGGGGACAAATGGTTGCTCTGGAACTTATGGAAGCTGCCCCCCACTATCGCCACATCATTACGAGGTTGGAGATTTTTACTCTCCCGCCACTTCAGTAATAGCAAAGCTATAGACAACAACCTTACACTAAATATAATAGAGGCTAACGTCCCTATGCTATCCCTGAAACAATTCCCTTCCTTAGGGGTAAAATTTGTTAGGGACCTACTCCAAAACGACAACCCACTGTCAGCAACAGACTTGATGACCAAATACAACATGCCTGACTATATGCTGTTCACATGTATACGGGTAGCACACTTTATGAAGGATAACCCATTTTGTACCTTATTTCTACCTACCTCGGTGTGGCAACACCTCACCAAGGGTCCACAGAGAAACAAAGGTAAAGCAATGTACTACAATCTTTTAAACAACAAAAAGTTGTTTGTTAAATCAGCGGCACATATGAAGTGGGACACTGACATGGGAACCATAATTACGGATGACCAATGGAAATTCGCATTTAACATCATACAATAATCTTCCCATTGCATTAACCACTGGGAAACATCACTTATGCTGCGTACACACGATCGGAATTCCGATCGTCTGTAGCAATTCTGACACGCAAAATTCCTACGCATGCTCGGAAACAATTCGACGCATGCTCGGAAGCATTAAACTTGGCTCGTTGTAGTGTTGTACGTCACCGCGTTCTTGACGGTCGGAATTTGGTGTGACCGTGTGTAGGCAAGACAGTTTGAGCAGAATTCCATCGGAATTTCGTCGGGAAAACCGTCAGAGCTTTTTCCGACGAGAATTCCGATCGTGTGTACGCGGCATTAGAGTTATCAATCGATGGCAATATACCCCCTGCAGACTCGCAAAAATGTTCCCTGGTACTTCTCCCCTATGCTGGAGAAACTGCGGTCACAAGGGACATATTCTCCACATTCTCTGGTAATGCCCTAGTATCACTAGTCTATGGAACCAAACATTTACACTTATCTCATCCCTAACGGGTATGATTACACCCCCTACCCCCACACTGGCTATACTGCTGTTAGGTTCTGAAGATTTTCCATACACAATGAGACATGTGGTGTTCCACATCATATTGGTTACCAGATCCTTGATACTACAACATTGGAAAACCATTCCGACTGTTAATATCACAGATGTCACCAGGAAAGTTCACCAAAACTACACATTCGAAGGGCTCTTGGCAATTAACTTGCTTAAATGCATTAAGTTTGATGAAATGTGGAATATATGGACTGCAAAATACGCTACTACATAGCTTACTACATAATTTACTGATGATTATATGACTTGAATATGAATACTGTACATACTCTGGTTCTGTGCTTCTCTATGTTCACTACTTTTGTTTTATTTTATTTACTTCTCTGTATGTTATAAAAACTCAATAAACATCTTTTAAATGAAAAAAAAAAAAACTTCCCTTTTCTAGTGCCGTCGAACGTGTTGTATGTCGCGGTGTTATTGACCATAGGAATTTGGTGTGAACATGTGTAGGCAAGACAGTTTGAGCGAAATTCCGTCAGAATACCGACGGGAAAACCATCAGAGCTTTTTCCGATGAGAATTCCGATCGTGGCATAAGACTATTGTATTCTGATCCATCACATATAATTCAGATTAAAAAAAACATTGAACTAAAGGCTGTAATGTAACAAAATAGGTAAAAAGACAAGGGGGGTGAATACTTTTGCAAGGCACTGTATAAAATCAGAACGTTGCCTGCTCACCTGACTAGTCACTAAATTGCTGGAAGACCCCTCAGTTTCTATACAAATAGTAAAGAATGTATCTTTGCTACAGCAATGGGGGCAGCAATTATAAGCTAGCATTCAATCCTCCATTTTCTCTAGTATAACTAAATTCATTATTAAAGTCACTGTGAATCTACAATCTAAACAGAATAAAAGATTAATGTAAACATATAAATATACAGAACAGAAAATGAGTCATATGAGGAATGTACAAGGAGGAATGTGGGGAGAAACATAAATCAGAAAACCTGAATAGATCTAAAGGACAAACAGAAGAACAAGTTGGACAGGAACACACTGGGAATAGATGAGAAGGTGAAAATATAAAGTATACATGAGAAGATCAGAAATGAAGCATGCATAAAACAGAAAGACTGAAAAACACAGTTTTGGAGGAGAAAAGCTCAATGGTAAGTGAGAAACAATTCACACCACATGAAATGAGCTGCATTACTCAAATCAGACCTTATGCAATAAGAAAACAAAATCAATTGTTTTCAATAGGTACAATTCATACTAATGCATTGCATTGAAACGTGTTACAAGATAAGTATGGGTTTGGGGGTTATTGTAGTTTTATACTTACCTAGGTGGATGCAGCATCGGTCCAATGCTGCATCTGTCCCCTGGCGTCTCTGCACTGAGAACCGAGGCTCGGTTGTCTCGGCTCCCCGTGCAGGGAGCTGCTGCCTGTCAGTCAGCATCTCTCCGTTCTCCTCCTCCACACTCATTGGATCGCTGAACTGTGGAGAGGCAGGGAGCGGCTATCTCAGGCTCTCAGTAGTGGCCTGAGAGGCTGAGACTGCTTTCAGTCCAGGCACCTGGCGGATCCAGACTCCCAGAGTCGGTATAATGTGGTGCCTGGACTTATATTGGTGACGTCAGCAGAGAGTGGACTTCAGCCTACTCTTTGCTGAAAACGCGTCACAAGAGCAAACGAGTTCAGGCTGGACTTCTCCTTTAAGGGTAATTTAACCACTTTCCGCCTGGCCTATAGCAGAATGACAGCCGGGCGGTGGTTCAGTTTTCCTGACTGGGCGTCATATGACATCCTGCAGCATAACAGCCGACGAGCATCCGTGGGGGTGGGCATTGCATTGATTGGTAGTGTGGTGTGTCAGTCTGACACACTGCTACACCGATCTGGGTAAATATGGAGGCTCTTTACCACGTGATCAGCCATGTCCAATCACGGCTGATCATGACAGACACAAGTAGAGGAGAGCCGATCGGCGGCTCTCCTGACAAGGGGGGTCTGTGCTGATTGTTTATCAGCGCAGCCCCCCCAATGATCCCACCCAGGACCACCATCATGCTGCCCAGGACCACCAGGATGGCCATCCACACTGGACCACCAGGTATGCCCCCCTAGACCACCAGGGAAATGCAAATCTGTGCCAAGGCAGCTGCCAATCAATGCCCAGGCAGCTGCCAATCAGTGCCCACTCACAATGTCTACTACTGCCAGTGCCACCAGGGATGCCTATCAGTGCTGTGTATCAGTGCCCATCAGTGTCACGTATCAATCCCCATCAGTGCCCAGCAGTGCCGCATATCAGTGCCATTCAGTGCCCATCAGTGCTGCCTATCAGTGCCACCCATAAGTACCCATATTTTCAGCCTTTCAGTGCCCATTAGTGTTGCCTATCAGTGCCCATCAGTGCTGCCTATCAATGCCCATCAGTGCTGCATACGAGTGCCAGCCATCAATGCCACCTACCAGTGCCCATCAGTGCCGCATATCAGTGTCCATCATCGGTGCCTGTCAGTGCCCATCAGTGCCCACTCATTGGTGCCACCTCATTGGTGCCGCCTTATCAGTGCCCGTCAGTGCCGCCTTATCAGCCTGGCCAATCCCCAAACGACGTCCTATTGCTGACGAAACGCATAGGCTGAAGCCTTGACGGTGACGTCATCACGTTCGTTCTCTCGAGATGATGGACGGACGCGTAATATAGGAAGTAGAGTCAGACTAATGGTGATACCGCAACTGTGGCTTACCTACCCCACTATCTGTTCCGTAAATAGATGACTACAATTCTGTAAGTGCAATCTTATCTTTTAATACATTTTAAAAGCCTTTTTTGTTTTATGTCTCTGAGTACCCCTAGTAAACAGCGGGAGTTCCAGACTGTCCATAAGGGTTGAGGGAGATCTTCTTCCCTAGACAGGGCGAGACTGCTGCGGTGGTCATCGTCTTCTAGTAAGCAGGCAATTCATACACTTTGGGTGACGATTTGGATGCACTTCGTTTACTTTGAGGATTTTTTCACGATTGTCACAAATATCTTTCTACAATTGATTCTTGTTAACATCACCTTCTAAAGATCTTTGGACTTTTTTCCCATTTTCCTTTTTAATGGGATCTTGCTTTAGTTTTTTTTGTCACTTTTTTCTTTTTTAATTTTGGTACTTTCTCCCTTTTTATATATATTCATATTTATATAATTATGAGTCTTTTAATTAGCGCTGCATCTTTTTGACATTGCCGCCTTATCAGTGCCCATCAGTGAAGGAGAAAACGTACTTATTTACAAATTTTATAACAGAAACAAAAGCAAAAAGTGATTTTTTTTTTAAATTTCCAGTCTTTTTTTATTTGTTTAGCATGTGGGAACAAAATTATAAAAATTCTGTTTGGGTACAGTGTAGAATGACCGCGCAATTGTCATTTAAACAGCGACAGCGCAGAAAGCTGAAAATTGGCTTGGGCAGGAAGGTGTATAAGTGGCTGCTATTGAAGTAGTTAAGGACTGAGCCTCTTTTTGAGATTTGTTGTTTACAAGTTAAAAACAGTTTTTTTTTGCTAGAAAATGACTTTGATGCCCAACATGTCAGGCTTCAAAATTGCGCCTACTCATTGAATGGCGACAAACTTTTACACTTAAAAATCTCCATAGGCGACGTTTTAAAAAATTCTACAGATTGAATTTTTTTAAATATACAGTGGAGTTCTAGAGCTAGAATGATTGCTCTCACTCTACCGATCACGGTGATACCTCACATGTGTGGTTTGAACACTGTTTCCATAAGAGCGCAAGCTCGGCGGGACGGGGCGTTTAAAAATGTTCTTATTTATTTTACCTTTTATTTTTAATTTTTTCACTGTTCTTTAAAACAAAAAAAGTGTCACGTTTATTCCTATTACAAGGAATGTAAACATCCCTTGTAATAGAAAAACGCATGACAGGATCTCTTAAATATGAGGTCTGGGGTCAAAAAGACCTCAGATCTCATATTTACACAAAAATGCAAAAAAAAAAAAAAAAAAAAATTGTTATTTAAAAAAAAAAAAAAGCCAGTCGCTTCCGCCATGCAATGGTATGGAGACGGGTGGGGGCCATCTTCCCCTTACTCATCTCCATGCCACTGATATGGGAACATCCGAGATCGCCTCCCTCTCCCGATAAAAGTGATCTCGTGGCGAATCCGTCGCCGAGACCACTATTATCGTAAACCGTATATACGTCCTCTTCAAAGTTAGGACGTATATCGGCGTGCAGCGGTCCGAAAGTGGTTAACATGGTATGATTTCTCTAAGATCTGAGATTTGAGAGAAAATGTGTAAACAGCCACACCGTCTGCCAAATTATGCCAATAGTAATAGTAAGCAAGGCTGTCATTCATGATGCCTTGCTTACTACTGTAAAGATCTCTGTGATTAGTCACAACAATCACATGGTGCTAGAGCCAATCACAGGCCCTGTATTTTGTGATAACTGGACCAATTACAGCATCACAGTAGTAAGCAAGGTTTCATGAATAAAATATGTTAACAGTATTACAGATTACTTATAACCATGACCATCACTGCAATCAGAGTGTAAGAAAAAAAAAACATGACCAGTGTAGCCTAGATAATACCCCCCTGTTGTAACCCCTTGCTCACCACTACTTTTTACCCTTAAAATAACAGACCACACCGTTCTTGTGGAGTAAATGGCCACAACAGCCTTTATTAAACATAAAACTCAATTTTATTCAAACTATAAATAACCAATTAAATACCATATAAATAACCATAACATAAACACTGAACATCAGTAACCCTCGAACACCGTACATATATATATATAAATATATATATATATAACACCAGGGGGCACTGCAGGATTTTACCGAACCAAACTAGGCCTCCACTTAAACCGCCCGGAGACAAATACCTATCCCGCAGTGCAACAAAGAGTATCATCAAATTACTTTGATGTACTGCAACCGGAGGGGCCATCTACTGACGAGCCCCCCACAGGAGGGGCCATCTACTGACGAGCCCCCCACACACTTACCAACTACCAAACTGCCACCGTCACTGACCCACAATAAAAAAACCGCCACAGCCTGAAAGGTTGACACCTCACCCTTGAAGGCACCTCCACACCCGCAGGGCCGCCTGAATAACCTCCTTTAACCCCAACGACCACAGGTCGATACCCACATCGGTCACGTGGACACCATCCCTTCTAAGATAAAGGTCCACATTTGACCCAAGCTCCCGGTGATGAATCACCAACCCCCCTTGCCATGGGCCACCATATCCGACCGTACCAGCAAAGTGTCGGGAAACGTCACGTACAGGTATGTCCGATCTTTTTCAATGTCTGCAATTAGGTCCCTCACCGTCCGAACCCCCAGGTCATTACCACCCGCGTGGATGACCAAGACCTCAGATCATCCCAGGGCTGCCCAGCCAATGTATTGAGGCCTCCCGTCTCAAAATCCCCAACTACCTCCCCCCTGGTCTGGCATCCCCTCTCCTTGTTCCCCAACACACATACGAATGTCCGAGGATCCAGACGAGGCGTGGGAGCCCTCCATCTGAAATGACAAACATAGTGTAATTGACAAGCACCATCACCTCAACCCCGTAAAATCTACCACGACTAAACAAACCAGTATCTGTAACCTTCCACCTCAAAATCCCCTTCTTATTTTTATTTTTTTTTATTATATCTCCTCATTCCCAAACTAACTGAGGCCGAATATAAGAACGGAATCGCTTAGATTCACATCTCCCCATTCGTCGCACATCCGCCTCATCCAGCCCACACCTGGCGGCTTCTGTGGCCACCCCGATGCGGAAGGAGTGTGAGGCGTAGGCGGAGCTGTCCAACCCCATTCCCTGTAACATTTTCGAAGAACTGCCCTAAACTGAAATCTGGACAGATTTGATCCGTCTCTATGCACCAAAAAGGGGCCCCCTACCCCCGGCCTTGCATTCGCAAACTCACCCAACAGCCCTGACCGGCCACGCAATACAACCCTGTAACCCAAACAATGAAATCTGTACCCCAACACCTTTTTGATCAGTCTTAGATTTTTTCAACCACCAACACCCTGTCCGCCAATACCGTGACTTCCCCCAACATTACACCGCCCATCTTCTTCTTAGAAGGACTAACCAACTCCCCTATGCGAAACGCACCTAAAAAGCTAATGCAAACGCCACTGCCAACAACAACTCCTCATACCCATCCTAACATACCACCACCACTTGTTGACGCAATGCTATCCAATTGGCAAATGTAAAAGGCCGCCTAGTATCCTTGGTCCTGTGCCAAACTTTTTGGTAACCTGACCAAGAGGACTTACTCACCGATCGTTGAATCCATCCTGCGGCGAACCTAGTGCCAAATCCCATATCCAACTTGGGCATGGGACACCCTTCTCCTGAGCTTCTGGAGCCAGTGCCCTGAATTTGTCCCACTGGAACCGAGACAAAGAACCAGCCACTGTATTTTCTACCCCCGGAATGTGCACAGCATATAAAAACACCTTCAAATGCAAACAGCGCAAAACTAATTGTCGCATCAACCGAACGACCGGTACTGACGCCGACATACTAATTATAACCTGGACTACCCCATTTTATCGCAGTTCAAGCGTAATTTCAAATTCTTGCAAGACTGTACCCATAGCTCTATGGCGAGCACCACCGGGAACATCTCCAGCAGTACCAGATTTTTAAGAAATCCAGGGCTCCGCACTCCGTTGACCCTGAACGTACGCCCCATAACCTATGGATCCCGCGGCGTCAGTGACCAATTCCACGTCAAAATTGCTGACTGGACCCGATATCCACACCCACCTGCCATTAAACTCACCCAAGAACTGATGCCAAACCTGCAGGTCATCCCTATGTTCCTTATTCAATCTAATGTAATGCGTGGGGCTTTTACCCCCCCCCCCCCCGTGGAGGATGACATTCGCCTACAAAAATCCTCCCCATAGGAATGATCCGACATGCAAAATTGAACTTGCCTAACAAAGACTGTAACGTCCGCAATTGAACTTACTTACGCCCATGTATCTCCCTGATCTCTTTTTGTAGGTCCCTGAGCTTTTCTTCGGGCAACCTGCATTCCATAGCCATGGAATCTATCACTATCCCTAAAAAACTCAGCTCTGTTCACGGGCCCTCCGTTTTATTGGCTGCCAATGGCACCCGAAACCTCTCCGCAATGTGCTGCAACGTGGACAACAGTATCGCACACACATTGGAAGCAGGAGGGCCTACGCAGAGAAAATCATCCAAATAATGGATGACGGAACCAATGTCTGTCACATCCCTAACAACCCATTCTAAAAATTTAACTAAACGCCTCAAACATGGCGCCCGAGATGGAACACCCCATTGGTAAACCCTATCCACATAAAATTGGTCTTGCCAACAACAACCTAACAAATGAAAACTCTCCGGGTGAACTGGCAAAAGTCTAAACGCCGACTCCACATCTGATTTTGCCATTAACGCCCCTTTCCCATAACGGCGCACCCATCTGACCGCGGCATCGAAAGATGTATACGATACCGTACAGGCCTCCGGATCAATAAAGTCATTTACCGAACCCCCTTTAGGAAACGATAAATGGTGTATCAACCGAAATGTATTCGGTTCCTTCTTCGGGACCACCCCCAGCGGCGACACAACCAGGTTCGCCAATGGTTTGTCCCTAAATGGCCCCACCATACGACCCCAAAACCACTTCCTTGGTCAATTTCTCGGACACTACGTCCGGATGCTGCATTTTTTGGCGAGAGGGGGAATAACCTTCAAGGTGCACGGAATCCTAAAACCCTCCTGAAAACCCACACTAATCAACCTCGCCGCCTCCCTATCACGATATCTATTTAGAAAAGGCTGCATCCTTACCCACATCACCGGAGTCGTCCCTCTTGTTACCAGGCTCTCCGGTGTGCTTCCCCTTCTTAAAACACCTGGCATACGTATGGGCTCCCCCGCAACCTGAACATTCATGTTTGAACTTACATGTGTTTCCAAACTTGCAGGATCCCTCGTTGTACTGATAGCATACTCCCCATTTTCTTCCGGCCGGTGATCCCGAGGAGTGGCTACCTCCGGCCCCCCCTTGAAATGGCTGCGCCGGAGCTTTTTCCGACGCCATGAGCCTCATCCACAGACTGATGTCCTTGTGATCCCATCTTAACGCCGGGCGTACCGCCCTGCACTGCCTAAACTGCTCATCATAACGCAGCCATGCTGTACCCCCATACACCCTGTACGCTTCACCAATGGCGTCCATGTAACAGAATAACGCCGAGCAATGCTCAGGGTTCTTCTCTTCTATTACCCCCGCCAGAATGGCGAACGCCTGCAACCAATTTGTGAACGTCCTCGGAATCAAGCGATACCGCCTCTTCTCCTCGTCGTCCTTTTTCGTGTTGTCCGGTTTCACCCTATCCAAATTAAATTTTTCTAACGGTAATAGGGAGAAAATCTCTACATACTCCCCTTTCCAAAATTTTTCCCTCACTTCCTGCTTAAGATGCGCTCCCAAGGGGCCCTTAAAGCATACATATACTTCACATTTTGCCGCATCCGTCATCCTCACAATGTCTGATCTCACCACCTGTTCCGACGAGCCCTTCTCTGACGTACTTACCATCTCCACCTCACCACCCACCGGAAGCGATGCATCCAACGCAGCTGTTGTGACGAAGTACCTCCTACGTTACCAGGCCCTTGCTCAAACCTACCCACTAATGCCCGCAGGCCGTCTAGCAATTCTTGTACCTGTCCCCCAGACCCCGATGCGGTTTCACTCCTAACCCGCGGTTGGTCACTGACTGCCACCCGCGGAGCGGAGGAGCTACCCCCTCCCCCCCACAGGCACCATCCCCAATAAGCTTTTCAATGCCGCAGTAAAAGAACTATTATCATATGACTTACTGGGCCGTCTGGGCACCGCCTCCGCCACTGATGACCTGACCTCCGCCATTACTGCCGGGACCGTGGGCTCTTCTTCGTCCGACAATTCACCCTCCGATCTGCTCACATCTCCCTGCTGCGACAAAACTGGCCGCCCTTCCGGGGAGGGACTTCTAGAATACGATCGACTCCGTCCGCGCGCTGCCACCAATGATGTCCCCCTCCCGACCTCCCCGCTCCCCTGGCCCCCCAAGTCCCGTGCAGCTGGGCCGTACCCAGCACCGCTCCTGCCATGCGATCCCCGTCCAGCACCACCTGGTGGCGTCAGCCTACCCCTTGCGGTGTTTGCCCCCCTGACTGCTCGTCTTACTGTCGCCGCCGACATGGTGATCCTTCTGTCCTTTCCCCTAGGCTCGTGCAGAGCTGCTGGGGGTACTGCGGGCATACTCCTCCGGGGCATAGCAACCCCCCTCTTGGCCGTGCCTGATTTGTAAGCCGGCTTCCCTCCCGTCTGCTCGTGCAGAGCTGCTGGGGGGGGAAACGCTGTGGAAGGGCCTGCTGAGCCATCCCTCCTGCTGTCCCCGCTAGCTCCAGCCCGCTGTGGCTCTCGTTCCACCCGGGTACCCCCCTGCTCGTTAAGAGCTGCAGGGGCTGTTGTACCCAGGGATCCTCTGCTAACCGACCTAGGGAATGCTGTAGAAGGGCCTGCAGAGCCATCCATCCTTCTGTCCCTGCTAGCTCCAGCCCGCTGTGACTTCCGCTCCCCCCGATCACCCCCCCGCTCGTTCAGAGCTGCAGGGGCTGCTGTACTAAGGGAATCTCTGCCACCAAACCCCGGGGATACTGTTGGGCCTTGCAGGCCTGTGGCCCCGCCCCCCGCATGGCGCCCACGGCGTGTGCTTCGCCTGGGCCCACCGGCTGGTGGAGATAACTGTTCCCCCCTAGGGCTCCTAGCAATCCGGGATGGGCCTGCACTTGGGGTAGGGGAGTATCTAGCAGGCGGACTAGAGATCCGGCCGCGTGTTTTCTTACCGCCGTCCACCGGCTGCTGTTGTGCCTCCATGGACTGTCCCTGTAAGCCCCGCTCCTTGCGCTCGGCCAGCAATGCCCCTGCCTGGTCCCTTAGCCAGTCCGGTCCGTTCTCCTCCGCCGCCGCCCGCAGCCGGTCTATTAGGTCACGCGCATCCGCCATTTTCTTGCAATAGAAAGAGAGGAGCAGTGAGAAAACTGACTCCTCTCGTGTTTCCTACTAATTGCATGACTCCGCTAAGCCACGCCCCCTTCTTGTATTGCCGCTCCCCCTGTTCTGATTGGTCTAGCCCGCTAGGCCACTCCCACCTCTCACTCTTGGTGTGTAACTATGCACACCGTCATGCCCGGCCCTCCCCTACATTCCCTGCTGTCCATTCGGTCCGGCCCTCTCTTGATCACTCCCAGAGCAGTACAGTGTCACTATGTTTACACTGCACAGCTCTGATGACAGTATGAACAAAAATTGGAAAAATAATCAAATATAAATTGTAAAAACAATGACATTTTTAAAAGACTCACTATGCCCTTCAGAAAATACCTTGGAGTGTTTGTTTTCCAAAATGGGATCATTGTGTGGGTGTTTCCACTTTCTGGTGCGCCAGGATCTCCAAAATGTGATAGGTAGTCAGGAAACTATCCCCTTTGCCGACCGACTCACGCCGATATACGTCAGCAGAAGGGCACGTACAGGCATATTAACGTACCTGTACGTTGCCCTTTAAGATGCGGCATTGTGGGCGCGTGCGTGCTGCGAGCTCTGTGTGTGACCGTGGGTCCCGCGGACTCGATGTCTGCTGGGATACCCACGATTGTCTCATGGAGAGGAAGAACGGGGAAATGCTGATGTAAACAAGCATTTCCCCATTCTTCTTAGTGACAGGACACTGATCACCGCACCCTGTGATCGGAAGCGGTGGTCAGTTTTTCTTGTCACACATAGCCCACCCCCCTACAGTTAGAACACATCCCTAGGACACACTTAACCGCTGCTGCGCCCCCTACTGGTTACCCCTTCACTGCCAGTCACATTTACACAGTAATTAGTGCAGTTTTATTCACACTGATCGCTGTATAAATGTGAATGGTCCCAAAATAGCACCAAAAGTGTCTGATCTGTCCGCCATAATGTCGCAGTCATGATAAAAATTTGCAGATCGCCGCCATTACTAGTAAAAAAAATAATAATAATAAAAATAGTTTTTTATTCTCCTCTGGCCATCCTATGAGGCTGCATGATCCCTGACCCTCTGTCTTGACATTGCTGATTTTACTGTTGTGGGTTTAGTAACACTCTAAATTAATACTCAGTCTCAGTTTTTGACCATAGTTGTACTTCAATGTTCACTGCAGCAGGACTACAGATACATTTTTTAGCCAGCACAAGAAAAGTTATTTTGCTGCTCTTTTTACATATGGCATTGCGCATATACATAAAAACATAATGCATTGTTATAATTTATTGCAAAGCTTTTGAAGGACCTGTAATTTACAAGCAACAGAGTTAGCAACAGCGTTACAAGCAACTAGTGTTAAAATCAAACACGAGGTGACGGAGGAGTTTATAATAATAAAATGCTTTGAATTTATACATTGCTTCTTTATGAACAAAAAATACTTTCCAGAGTTATATACAGTATATCACCACAACCGCTTCACAAATCACATTTTTATATTTGTTTAACGCAATAAACTCATCATCATCTATTTATAGAAATCTCTTCCTATTAAAAAAAATAAATGTACAATAAATAAATCAGTATTGAAATATGTTCTAGTTCCTAGTCTTTTAGTGTCATTTGTCTCTGTTAAATCGTACACCTTGGCATTCAAAATTATCCCATAAAGTATTTTGGATCTGGGGAATTTTCTGTATTGAAAAATACCCCAGAGGAAACCCTTCTATTAAAGTCATAGTCAAAATCAACTTTTCAGTGGAAGGGCAATATATCTTTTCCAAAGCTATTATAGATGCTGGCTGACCTAAATGGAAGAAAAAATATATAAATGCATTCTTTGTATAGTGTGGCTACCAGCAATAACTAGGACATGTTTAAGTTTTTTTTCACTCTGTATTTGAAATACAAATCATAAAAAAAGTCAGTTAGTGAGTTTGTAAATATTTCACATAAATGCACATAAGTCTAAGGACTTACACTAAGTATTTACACTATGTTTAAAGTATCAGAAAAATGTCTAGCACACCCCCTAAGGAGCCGCAAGTAGAAAGGGATCCCCCACCCTGCATAGCCAGGCACACCATATTTTTACAGGCAAGGAACCATCCAGTGCTTTGTTTTGTATTTTTATTAGGGGGTTAAACTTGGATAGGGAGAAGGGTAATATGGGATGCCCACTTGACTTTAGTAGAACTTTCAGGGACAAACTTCTACTGTACAGCTATTTATACGCTAACAACTCCCAGGACCCGCTGGCACTATTGGATAGGTAGCAAATGGCATTTACAGACAGGGACCATGGGCCTCTTGTTTGTGTAATTCCTAGTGCCCAGCTGTCCTTCTGTGGCTAGTGATCCCAGCACCACCTCTTCAGGCACTACCAGCCCACCTGGCAGCAGATGCCCCTTTCTGCACCCCTCTTGGCTAAACTTCCACAGCCCTCCCAGACTGACTCTGCATCCATCTCAGACTGGTCTCATCCAGTCTTCTTAAGCTGCCTCTCAGTCCTCCCCGACTTGACTGTAACACTCACCAGCCCACCTGGCTGTCTTCCTCTCCGGAGATTTACTTGGCAGTGGTCTCCTCCTGCTGTCCTTCTTCTGCTCCCCTGCCTTTGGTCAGGGCACCCCGTGTAGCGTAAAGAGGGTCCCTTCTGCACCCGAGCTCCCAGACCTGAGGTCACCCCCCAGACTAGGGGGTTACCCTCATGGGTCTCTAACAGCTTCCTAACACTCCATCTCCAGCTTCCACCCGAACTCCACTGCCCCAGCTGGGCTGGCGCTGAGTATTTGAGGGGGCCTGCCCCCTGCCTACCCATCTGTTGGGGATTGGTAGGGGCCTCAGAATACAGACAGCTCCTCCTCACCTCCACTCCCATTCTTCTGGAAGTTTCCAGCAAGTTCCAGAAGTAGGGGGAGGTCTCAGAAGTGCTGCCTGATAAGTCATTCCAGCCCTCCCTGAGTCTCTGGCCCAGACCCAGATAAAAAACAAAACAAAAAATGCAGGCTTATATAATCAATATCAGTATATAATCAAATAAAACATAAACATGCCCAACATTTATAATAACTAATCAACTAATAGTTGTCCTATCAACTATTTCTTGATGTAGTTTAGCAAGTGAAAACTGGGCAGGGTTGACATCACTCATTCTAGGAAAATGCCATATGTTGTCAACTACTAGTAAAATGTAGGAAATTAATGCATTTCTCTCATTGCAGGGTCTTTAAACACCTCCTGCCCAACCATTGCATATAAACAGCTGGGCAGTTGCTTCAGACAGAGTGGATCACAGACTGGGGTACAGATTCAATGAAATTGCAACCAACCACAGCAATCTCACTTGTAAATAAATGCATGTTGCAGCCTCTACTCTGTGAAACGACTGATTGTCACTGTAGTAAACACTCGGTGTGTAAAAGAAAATGATCTCAGTATGCCTGCAACCAGTCAATGTCTCTGATCATTAGTCACAACAGTACAGTGTCATCACACCAGTGCAGCTAGTCACAGTGCCCCCGGATCACCACCACACCAGTCATAGTGCTGCCAGATCAGTGTAGCCAAAAACAGTGTTCCTGGTTGCCACCACACCATAACAGTGCAGCCAGAAACAGTGTTCCTGATCATTGCCCCACCAGTTCCAGTGTCCCAAGACCAATGTAAGCCAGTAAAAATGCTCTGATCACAGCCACCCCAGTCCCAGCATTACTAGACCAGTGTAAGCCAGCAACAGTGTTCCTAAACTCTACCACACCAGTGCTAGTGTCACCAGACCAGTGAAAGGCAGCAACAGTGTTTCGGATCACCTCCACATCCGTACAGTGTGAGAAGACCAACATAAGTCAGGAACAGTGTTCCTGATTACTGCCACACCAGTCTACTGCCACACCGCCGGGACGGGGCATGTTAATTTTTATTTTTTCTTATTTATTTTACTTTTTATTTTTACACTGCTCTTTTAAAAAAAAATGGTGTCACTTGTATTCCTATTGCAAGGAATGTAAACATCCCTTGTAATAGAAAAAAGCATGGCAGGACCTCCTAAATATGGGGTCTGGGGTCAAAAAGACCTCAGATCTCATATTTACACTAAAATTAATTAAAAATATTATTTTTTTTTAGGAATTTTAAGCCTTTTTTTTTTTTTCTTAGGGGGAAACACCACTTTAAGTGCACTGTGTTCGGACGCCGGACACAGTCCGACGCCGGACACAGTGCCCTTATGGGAAGCGCCACGTCTATGCGATCACGAGATTGCAGACGTGGCACTGCATTTGCGGGTGTTTGCATTTAATGGGACACACGTGACAGGTCCCAGATGACTGGGGAGCCCTTTCTGCACTGAGGGGAAGGGATGTCACCAGCCAAGGCTACGCAGGAGGCAGACTACGAGGCACCCCCTAGCAGCAGGCATTTAGAGGTATGTAAAAAAACATTTTTCCAATTATTTATTTAAATTTTTTTTTAGGAATTTTAAGCCTTTTTTTTTTTTCTTAGGGGGAAACACTACTTTAAGTGCACTGTGTTCCGACGCCGGACACAGTGCCCTTATAGGAAGCGCCACGTCTATGCGATCACGAGATTGCAGACGTGGCGCTGCATTTGCGGGCGTTTGTATTTAATGGGACACAGGCAGCATTTGGGGGGGGGCACAGGCTGCATTTAATGGGACACAGGCAGGCTACATTGGGGGGGCACAGGCTGCATTTTGGGGGGGGGGGGCACAGGCTGCATTTAATGGGACACAGGCAGGCTGCATTTGGGGAGGGGGACACAGGCTGCATTTGGGGGGGGCACAGGGTGCATTGGGAGGGGGGCACAGGCTGCATTTAATGGGACACAGGCAGGCTGCATTTGGGGGGGCACAGGCTGCATTTAATGGGACACAGGCTGCATTTAATAGGACACAGGCAGGCTGCATTGGGGGGGCACAGGCTGCATTTTGGGGGGGGGGGCACAGGCTGCATTTAATGGGACACAGGCAGGCTGCATTTGGGGAGGGGGACACAGGCTGCATTTGGGGGGGCACAGGGTGCATTGGGAGGGGGGCACAGGCTGCATTTAATGGGACACAGGCAGGCTGCATTTGGGGGGGCACAGGCTGCATTTAATGGGACACAGGCTGCATTTAATGGGACACAGGCAGGCTGCATTGGGGGGGGGCACAGGCTGCATTTGGGGGGGGGCACAGGCTGCATTTAATGGGACACAGGTAGGCTGCATTTGGGGAGGGGGACACAGGCTGCAACTGGGGGGGGGGCACAGGGTGCATTGGGAGGGGGGCACAGGCTGCATTTAATGGGACACAGGCAGGCTGCATTTGGGGGAGACACAGGCTGCATTTAGGGCGGGCACAGGCTGGCACATAGTGTGTAAAAAAAAAAAATCCTGATCATTGCCCCAGAGTAGTACAGTGTTATTATGTCAAAAAGAGTCCAAATGGATTCACACCTTGCAGACCCTTGTGCCTGGAGGAATGAATGTGGAATTTGACCTCAATTGTTTTTTAAGCAACTTTTAATTATTCTATATCATATCATACTTTACATTTTATGTACATGAGGCCCTATTATACACCATATCTACGTTTGGCTGTCACACCTTATCTCACCCATTCAGGAAGTTATACTATCTTAGATCAACCAATAGATATGCGCCTTATAGAGACGCACAGTGTATACAGATTTATACTTGTATTATATAATCCTACTGTAATTTACACCGGTGATCTCAAGGCTTCCTCCTGTTCTATAAGAACCATAGAAATCCAATTACATCTAGAATGCCAATATTTAGTTGATAATTTGGCAGGGTCTTAGCTATTACCAGACTTTTATGTATTGTAGAAATATCTTCCACTATCATTACATATATTTAGCATATATGTGCATCTCAGTGAGCCACATATAAATAGGAGCAACCTAAATTAACCTTAAAATATGCCAGATGGTGAGGTATGATCCCCCTTTGGATATAATCGTTATTGTTTAATAACTTTTAAATATTTTAAATTATTTTAAAAACCTAAATATAGCTGCGACATTATCCAATCGTACGTAGCTTAATATGCCAGATTCACATCAAGACCATCTATGAGTAAAGTGAAAATGTCTATTTTTTATAATATTTTTTATAATATTATAATATATTTTGTATTTTTTATATTTTCTTTACATACTTATTCACACTATACCACAGCGACTGACTATACCATGTATTATGAACAGCTTATTAATCAGCATAGTAGGGAAATAGACACTCCGTCTCCCCAAATGAGGAGGATATCGTGAGACATAGATTGCTGACAGTACGTAAATTAGAACTGTAAATAACCAACAAAATGGTGGCGCACATACAAACACCAAGTCCTATCCAGTATAGTCAAGAAAATGGCCGCCACCTGTCAACATAAAAAGTCACCCGTAACATGGTAGACATACACACTGATATATATACCATTGACCACAACAAAGATGGCCGCGACGGAACTTCCGGTTTGAATAGATACTTAAACATCCAATGCCTGACCAATCCGGTTCCCCAGATGAAGACACGTGACGTGTCGTAACGTGTAGGGAGTGGCCGTAGGCAAGCAGTGGAAGAAATAGGACGCGAGGAGGCGCTGAGAACGCCGGTGAAGTTGTCTTATCTTTATGCCAGTTTTTCATTTTTTAAATGTACGAGTACACCTTTTTACTATTAAATTGATCCTTTGGTTTTAATCTTACTACACTAGTGGAGGCTTGTTTGTCCCCCTTCCCCTCTTACTCCCCTGGGTGTTATGTCATGATGAGCCCATGACTATTAGCACCTTAGATACACCACCCAGAAAAATACATAAGGAGAAAGATTGGACGGAACAACCCACCAGACGAGACAGGGAAGGCAAGGGACAAAACTCATACCTATACCCATGACCCTTGAGACACCGATAGTTGGGAAATATAGGATATCCCAGAAAGGCGATACCCAATACTAATTGAGGTGAGCGAATAGAGAGACCGATCTAGGATACCCCACTATAGATGATCGATAAGGAAATCGTAGTGACCATATTGATTACAAGCTTGGCAATATCCGACTTTAATTGTGGAGTTTAATTGGACTTTTATCACCACAAACTTTTTACACTTACACACACTTGTTATTTTAGTGTGTGATACACGCTCACTCTTTTTGGATTGACTTTTAATGTTTTAGCACACCCACGTGCATCACATTTCATTTTTTTTTTTTTTTTTTTTTTTTTTCAGCCTCAATTTTTGATACTCTGCTGTATCATTATTTATTCATATGATTCATTTTATATGACATATGCGACTCACTGCTTGGCACATATGCGATTTATTTTTATTTTATTCCTAGTTTTAACTTTTTATGTCAATTATTTAACGCATCATCAAGTTTAACACCAGGCACCTTTTATTTTAGACAACACGTCACTATTTGCTGTGTGTTTTTACACTTTTTGCACTTATTTGTGATCTCTGTGATTAAGTCGCACTAGAGAACTTGTATCATCATTATTAGTATTCTGATTTTTAATACCCCCAGACTATGTATATATATTGGTGACACTATTAGTATATGTTTATTCACTAGTGCACTTTTTTAACTACCGTTTATTTTAATTATTTGCGCGAAAATTCTTTTACTTATTTTATGACTTTTTAGTGTATTTGTGAACACTGTTCATTTTTGCTGCATTTATACGCTTTGTCACTTTAACTGACTCCAATTACTCATAGTAGCGCCAGGGACATACCCATACATTACCCACTTTTGAGTCACATACTTACCCAGGCAGCTACGATGGATGTTTTTACATTCATGGAGAATAGGAAGATCAATTTGGATGAGGTATTTAACCCTCAAACAAAAACCCGCAATATGGATCTGGAGGGTATAGTTAGAAAGTTGGGACACCATATGGAAAAAAAAGTGAACCTATGGTGGGACACCAACACATTTGAAAGATACATAAGGGAAAATATAGTACCTAGAAGACTCCGCTGGGAAATACCACCAAATGACGGACTAGTAGATAAAGACTCCATGGAAGAGTGGTTTGAGTTTTTTAACAATAAAGGGGTAGAAGGTCTAAAATTCCTACTACAAAGGAAATATAGAAAGACAAGACTTCTAGAAACCCAAATTGAAGATCTCAAACAAAAACTAGAACTGCACAAAGAATCAGCGGATCTCAAGAAATTAACAACACAGCTCAATAAAGACCTTATTGCCAAAGATCTAGAAACACAACAGAAGAAGATGAAAAAATACCAGAGAGACATATCAGACTATAAGACCGATCAAGTCTTCAAATGGCAAAGTAAGATAGAATCAACACAACCCGCATCCACCTATTCAACACCGGAAAAAGAAGTCAGGATCCACGATACAACAACATCCCATATCTATAACCCACCAAGATGGGAAGAGAGAGATAGATATGCAGAAACACCTAGAAACCAAAACGAACAGAGACACACTAATGGTTATGGATATCAAACCCCCAAGAAAACGGGAAAAAAACCTTTTAAAAAACCTTTTAAAAAACCATATAATAACTGGCACCAAAATGAAAGAAATCCAAGAGATAACAGAGGACCCCCACCACAACAAGAATATCATGGAGGATATAATAGAGCACCTATACCAACCTATAACCGATATGAGCCCATACGTGACCACTATGACAACTATGACAACCAACGAAACTATGGGAGCCAATATGATAACCAAAGAAGCTATGGAAATAACTATGACTACAATACACAGCGTTCTTTTTTAGACAGGGAAAGGAGGGACCATTCCCTGAGAAGACAAACCCAAGAGACGTATCATTCACCAAGGAGGCAACAAGAAACATACAGAAAAAGTCCAGAACGAAGAGAGGACACAGAGTGGGAAAGAGATTCCAAGCGAAAAAGAGAGTAGTTGGAGAAAATGTGGTTAACCTGAGCAATATACCTATCACTAGTGAAGAATTGGCGGTGCTAGATAAAGGACTAAAACACGCACCAGTCAAAAATCTGGATAAATTTAACACATATATAGGAATTCAGAAATACATTAGAAAAATCAATATTAAAAAATGCATTTTAAATAATGCATGGGGACCACAAGTTAAAAATAAAGAGACTATACCCACAATAGCACATAGCACTTTAAGAAACAATTCGGTATTCAACCCCCAAGTGTCCAACAACCACCATGTAGAGGTATTTAAAAATCTGGTACTACAAGATCTTGAGGCACTCAAATTGAAGAAAATAACTGACCCTTCACATATTAAGAAGGGTATCAAACTATTAACAGAAAGAAAAAATCTAGTGATACGACCTGCAGACAAGGGAGGAGCTATCGTGTTACAATCCAAAGAACAATACCAAAATGAACTTAACAGACAGTTGAATGATGAAGGGACATACATCAAACTCCTAGGAAATCCAACACCCAAATATAAGAAAGAATTGGAACTACTAGTGAACCTTGGAATAAAGAAATAGATACTCAATGCAAAAGAATCTAAATATTTAATACCAGAAAACTGCAGAATTCCGATCATTTACACAGTCCCAAAAATCCACAAATGTAAAGAAAACCCCCCAGGGAGACCAATAGTCAACGGGATAGACTCCCTAACATCCCGAATGGGACAATATATTGACTATTATATTCAACCAGCGGTACAACAAACACAAGCGTATCTTAAAGACACAAAACATATACTGCAGCTGCTAGACAATACAACAGTACTAGAGGGTAGAACCCTACTAGCAACGGCCGATGTTGCATCACTATATACCATAGTACAACATCATGATGCATGTTCAGCCACCAAATGGCTACTCAGAAATTACAGCACGTATATATGCAAACAAAGAAAATACCTTATTAAGTGCCTCGATTTTTGCCTGAAGTACAATTACTTCTGGCATAACCAGACTTACTATAAGCAAGCAATCGGGATAGCGATGGGTGCCAAATTTGCACCAGGAGTAGCCAATGCATTTATGGCCCAATGGGAGGAGAATGCAGTATATAAGGATATACCAGCAGAACTTACGCTATATAAACGCTATATTGATGATGTTATAATCGTATGGAATGGAGACAGAAACTCCCTGGAAAATTTCCTAAAAAAACTTAATGAAAACGAAAATAACATCAAACTAGAGTGGAAAATTGATGCAAAAGAGGTAGATTTTTTGGATCTGAATATCAGCATTGAGGGCAATACAGTGGTAACAAAAACATACTTCAAGAATGTGGACACCAATAGCTACCTGGATATAAATAGCTGCCACTACAAACCATGGCTCTACAATATCCCAAAGGGACAATTAATAAGAATTAAGCGGAACTGCACAAAAAAAGAAGATTTCCAGGTACAAGCCAAACAAATTGGAGAAAGGTTCATAGCAAAGGGATATGATGACCAATGGATCAGACAACAAATACAATCAGTTAACCAAATGGATAGAAACACTATGCTCAAAAGTACCCCAAAAAAACTATACCAAAATGAAGCACCTTGTTTAATACTAGATTTTAACGTACAACATAAGGATGTAGCCAAAATGATAGAAAAACATTGGCACATCTTGAAGAAAGATAAAGACCTCAAAACCATATTACCTCAGAAACCAAATATTGTTTACAAAAGAGCACCTACAATTAGGGATCTTATAGTTAAAACAGTAATAGAACCACCAACTAAACCAACCTACTCATTTTTCTCAGGAAAGGGTTTTTTCCCCTGCCGCAACTGCTATGTATGTAGACATGCACAGAAATTCCAAGGCAAAAGAACAGAATTCATTGCCACAAGTACGGGCCAAACACACAAAATAAAAGATTGTATTGGCTGTCACTCTAAAGGAGTAGTGTATGTATTACAGTGCAGTTGTAAACTACAGTATGTGGGAAGAACAAAAAGGGCCTTAAAAGACAGACTAGAAGAACATGTCTGAAACATCAAGAATGGCTTTCCGAAACATAGTGTTTCGAGACATTTTGCTCTAAAGCATAACCAGGACCCTTCCACACTTCAATTTTGGGGAATCGAAAAATATAAAAAATCATGGAGAGGTAGTCACAAAATTAGGAGCATAAGTCAAAAAGAGTCCAAATGGATTCACACCTTGTAGACCCTTGTGCCTGGAGGAATGAATGTGGAATTTGACCTCAATTGTTTTTTAAGCAACTTTTAATTATTCTATATCATATCATACTTTACATTTTATGAATTTATGAATTTTATTTATTTTATTACATGAAGCCCTATTATACACCATATCTACGTTTGGCTGTCACACCTTATCTCACCCATTCAGGAAGTTATACTATCTTAGATCAACCAATAGATATGCGCCTTATAGAGACGCACAGTGTATACAGATTTATACATGTATTATATAATCCTACTGTAATTTACACCGGTGATCTCAAGGCTTCCTCCTGTTCTATAAGAACCATAGAAATCCAATTACATCTAGAATGCCAATATTTAGTTGATAATTTGGCAGGGTCTTAGCTATTACCAGACTTTTATGTATTGTAGAAATATCTTCCACTATCATTACATATATTTAGCATATATGTGCATCTCAGTGAGCCACATATAAATAGGAGCAACCTAAATTAACCTTAAAATATGCCAGATGGTGAGGTATGATCCCCCTTTGGATATAATCGTTATTGTTTAATAACTTTTAAATATTTTAAATTATTTTAAAAACCTAAATATAGCTGCGACATTATCCAATCGTACGTAGCTTAATATGCCAGATTCACATCAAGACCATCTATGAGTAAAGTGAAAATGTCTATTTTTTATAATATTTTTTATAATATTATAATATATTTTGTATTTTTTATATTTTCTTTACATACTTATTCACACTATACCACAGCGACTGACTATACCATGTATTATGAACAGCTTATTAATCAGCATAGTAGGGAAATAGACACTCCGTCTCCCCAAATGAGGAGGATATCGTGAGACATAGATTGCTGACAGTACGTAAATTAGAACTGTAAATAACCAACAAAATGGTGGCGCACATACAAACACCAAGTCCTATCCAGTATAGTCAAGAAAATGGCCGCCACCTGTCAACATAAAAAGTCACCCGTAACATGGTAGACATACACACTGATATATATACCGTTGACCACAAAAAAGATGGCCGCGACGGAACTTCCGGTTTGAATAGATACTTAAACATCCAATGCCTGACCAATCCGGTTCCCCAGATGAAGACACGTGACGTGTCGTAACGCGTAGGGAGTGGCCGTAGGCAAGCAGTGGAAGAAATAGGACGCGAGGAGGCGCTGAGAACGCCGGTGAAGTTGTCTTATCTTTATGCCAGTTTTTCATTTTTTAAATGTACGAGTACACCTTTTTACTATTAAATTGATCCTTTGGTTTTAATCTTACTACACTAGTGGAGGCTTGTTTGTCCCCCTTCCCCTCTTACTCCCCTGGGTGTTATGTCATGATGAGCCCATGACTATTAGCACCTTAGATACACCACCCAGAAAAATACATAAGGAGAAAGATTGGACGGAACAACCCACCAGACGAGACAGGGAAGACAAGGGACAAAACTCATACCTATACCCATGACCCTTGAGACACCGATAGTTGGGAAATATAGGATATCCCAGAAAGGCGATACCCAATACTAATTGAGGTGAGCGAATAGAGAGACCGATCTAGGATACCCCACTATAGATGATCGATAAGGAAATCGTAGTGACCATATTGATTACAAGCTCGGCAATATCCGACTTTAATTGTGGAGTTTAATTGGACTTTTATCACCACAAACTTTTTACACTTACACACACTTGTTATTTTAGTGTGTGATACACGCTCACTCTTTTTGGATTGACTTTTAATGTTTTAGCACACCCACGTGCATCACATTTCATTTTTTTTTTTTTTTTTTTTTTCCAGCCTCAATTTTTGATACTCTGCTGTATCATTATTTATTCATATGATTCATTTTATATGACATATGCGACTCACTGCTTGGCACATATGCGATTTATTTTTATTTTATTCCTAGTTTTAACTTTTTATGTCAATTATTTAACGCATCATCAAGTTTAACACCAGGCACCTTTTATTTTAGACAACACGTCACTATTTGCTGTGTGTTTTTACACTTTTTGCACTTATTTGTGATCTCTGTGATTAAGTCGCACTAGAGAACTTGTATCATCATTATTAGTATTCTGATTTTTAATACCCCCAGACTATGTATATATATTGGTGACACTATTAGTATATGTTTATATACAAGGGGCCGGACACCTGAATAGGGGGCGGCAGCGGTGACAATAGATAGATTCATGCAATGCATGAATCTATCTATTGGTGATAGAGCGGTGCAGGAGAGGGGGGGCGGCGCTCCTGCGCCCTCTATGCACGCACCGCCACTGTTTTTATCACTGATCACTGTATTAGGTCCACTGGTTCCCAATAAAGTGGAAAAAGTGGCAGTTAGTGTCCTATTCTTCCGCCACAATATCGCAGTTATGCTATAAGTCGCTGATCGCTGCCATTTTACCAAAAATATGTAGCAGAATACATATTGGCCTAAATTCATAAAGAAATTGGATTTTTTTACTGGATAGGTTTTATATATTTTTTTCAAAATTGTCAGTTTCTTTTGTTTATAGCGCAAAAAAATAAAAAAATGAAGAGGTGATCAAATACCACCAAAAGAAAGGTCTATTTGTGTGAAAAAAAGGACAATCAATTTTATTTGGGTACAGTGTCGCATGACCGCAAAATTGTCAGTAACGCACTGCTGTATCGCAGACAATGGTCTGGTCATGAAGGGGGATAAATATTTTGGAGCTGAAGTGGTAAAATATGGTACAGGGTCTACTTTGTGAAATGTGTTCATTTTGTGAGTGTTTCTCCTGTCCTGGAACTTCAGTACCTCAAGAAATGTGATAGTCAAAAATTTTAATACATTATTTATACTTCTTGAAAACTTGGAGGTGCTCCTTGGATTTCTGACCCCTCTAAGTATATAGACAGCAAAAAAAAGGCTCAAAAAGATAATATCCCCATACTAGGGAGTAATAGAATTTTTTTTTTTTTGGGGGGGGGGGGGGGGTGTAATTGTAAGTGTGCACAATCAAATTTTATTTACTTTCTTGATTTGTGGCAAAAAGTTAAAGAACTCTTACAGCAAGGAGTTCCACAACAGAATCACACACGGAAATTTGTACGCAGTCACTTTTATAGCAGTATTTGGCAACCTGCCATTGGCTAAGGCACACTGGTGACTCATGGTGCATTGTCAGCTTTATTGCCAAATCCAGAGTGCCTTTACAAGGTTTCCTATTATGGTAACATCTGCTAGTATTGCTTTAGGCTTTGGTCAGAACTTAATAAAGTTGCATAAACAATAAGTCAGCACCATTTTAGCCACAAAAATTATATATAAGGAACAAGACAAATGTCTATATCACCTATAATTCTTTGCATATTTCTTATCAGTTATAATTCAAGAGCTCACCATGCCTCTTACTTAGATACCTTGGAGTATCTAATTTCCAAAAATTGGTCATTTTGTTTGTACTGCCCTGGTATTTTAGGGGCCTAAAGAAACGAGATAGGCAGTCAGAACATTTGTAGAGTTTTTATAGCAGAAACTAAGGGAAACCTTTTTCTTTTATATAATTTATATAAGTAAAATAATTATAATTTTATTATATAGTAAAAAATATATAGTATAGTGAAAAATATAGTAAAAAATATAAAACCCAGTGGTGATTAAATGCCACCAAAATAAAACTCTTTCTGTATCAAAAATTATATATAATTCATATGGATACAGTTTTGCATGCCCAAGTAATTTTTACTCAAAATATCACAGTGCTGAAAACTGAAAGGAATTTAGTTTAACATGCTGGTCTTCAAGTGCTTAAGGTGGCTGTAAACGCCAAAAAATAAAAACATAAAAAATATATAATATTAAATATGGTAGGGGATAAACAACATGTTTGAGAAATCTAGAACTACACATACTGAGTATTTTTTGCACAAACAATTAAACTAATAAATAAAAAAAAATAAAAAATAAATGTCATGTGAAGTCAGAGCCATACTAACAACATAAAAATGGCAAGCAAAAACAAGCTGATCTCAAAAATCATAAAATACTCATTGCAAGCCCTGGCCATCGTAATAGCACAGTGGTCTCCAAACTGTAACCTGAGGGTCAAATGCGACCCTTTGCTTGCTTTTTTGTGGCCCCGGGGCACTATTCCTCCCACTGATATGAGGCACTATTCCTTATACTGACACCAACAGTGAGGTGCTACTCCTTCCACTGATACCAATGCCAAAACACTATTCCTCCCACTGACACCAACAGTGATGCCCAATTCTTCCCACTGACACCAATGATGGGGCATTATTCCTCCTCCATCTGACCACAGATGCCATGTCATTTTTTTTTACTCTTACTAAGCACCCAGTTTGAGACATTATTTACTTTACATTGTTATTTACATTGAGGCTGGGGCACTTTTTACTTCCAATGACCACAATCTCGCCCCCCTAAAATCTGAAGGACAGTTATCTGGCACTTTTTTACAAGGTTTGGAGACCCCTGTAATAACATGCCATGGTGATTAACTAACAATAACATGAGCCTAAGCCAACAATAGCATGTTGTCCAAAAGGAACATAAGTGGTATATCAGTTATACGGCCGTGAGTAACAAGCAACCTGATGATAGGAGAATAAAGCAGAATGATAGAGAAATTATCCAGCCAGCTTCTTTTCCTTGTACTGTCCACTTACATGCTGATAGAGTGGCAAGACCTGTAAGTGTTACTTAACTGCAGTACAGAGGTCTCCTGCCCTACCAGACAAAGCTGTACTGTGTCCATATCTTAGAACTGAATTGACAGAAACACAAATATGTCGGCAGGTAGAAAAGCTCCCATATGTGTGTTTTAATTTTTGCCAATTCAGCTTTAACCATTCTATCAGAAAAGTTTTAGGTAACATTGTAGAAGTCAAACTCACGAAAAAAAAGGGTTGTCAGCACATTCATCGTGTGTTATTCTTTAGTGAAAGTATGACATTTTTTTTTTCTGTTGCAAGAAATATAGAGCTTGGATCCGTTTTCCTTGCAGACATGAAGACAGTTCTGGAACTGGGTGGGAAACTGCAGCTGTTTAAAAATACTTCTGTGGGCTGAACTTTAGGTGGGTGGAAACCCTCACTTATACCCAGTGAAGTTATTAGCCTCAGATGGTACATGGAGATGAAACACATCCTCTTATCTGTAACCATCTCTTCTGTAGATTGTTTTAAAGACTCACAGACCAAAGGATTTTTTTCAGCTCTAGCAGCAGTAAATGAAGATCTGAGATCTCAATGATGGGAGCTCTGAGCCCTGATTGGAGGGAAGGGACAGCCTCCCCTCCTCACATTACATGGAGAACATACAGAGCTAAGGATGAGAATCACATTCTGTGCGCTGGAGATCCCTCCCATGTCACCTTTTTAACCATTGGTGTTGGGGGACACTTGTCAGAAGTGATTTATGCTGATAACAGAGGAATGAAGCAGAAAGAAATAACATTCAGTGCTTTGGATAGAGACAACTACACATTATAGAAGGATTTGCTTTGTTTACATTTCATGTCTTAGGTTTACAACCACTTTAATGATTGGAGTTGCAGTGTCCAATCAGAGGCACATTGCTAAGAAGCAAATGGAGAGTTAGACAGGATAAAATAAGCAATATCTTAAGGGTCATTTACAGCAATATTTTTATCAGATGAATATTTGTATAATGAGTGTTGCTGGTAATGATTTATGGTACAGTGTGAAATTATAAGTGTGATTTGGCAGGACATGGTCACTTTGAAATGATAAGAATATCTGTTTAATGTAATCTTTTAATGTAGCAATTACCCTGAGAAACTGTTTCTGGCAGGCACTGGAGCTCATTTAATCAAGAAGTCATTTTCATCCCAGCCTGTGTACACTCTAAATTCCCAATCACATTTAGGAGAATTTGAAAGAAAAATTCTGAGACTTCTCCTAAACCTGATTGCATATTTGAAGTGAATGCAGACTTGAAAATTAAAGCTTTAGCAAATCAGGTTCATAATGTGAATCTTTCTCGTCATTCTGTGTATAGCATAATTATCTTCACTGAAATCCTTTGGAAGCTTTTTCAAACTTCTTTGTAGTTAGAAGAAAAACAGATGCAGAAAACAATCACAAGCGTTAGCTGCCTTGGAAACTAGAATATATATTGGGCCCACTACCTTCTAGCCATGAGAAATGTACATTTTAAGATTCTATCTCAGTGCATATATAGAAATTGATTCCATGAATGAATAGAGCACTGGGAGGCTTTATTATAATTAGCACATTGCAGTAGCAAGACAGCCTTGACGCCTTTCGTGATTAGGTGCTTAGTCATGAGGCTTATATTCATGGACTATTTTATGTGTACATTGGATACACAGTTTGGAAAAGCTGGAAAACCAGTGATTAGGAAAACCAATCCCCTACCGGAAATGGCATCTGTTTGTGAGTCTATATCATTAAGATAAAAAAAAAAAAATCTATTTATTTCAGTTCCATAATTGTAGTAGTTTTGTCTCATTGTTCCAATCAACAAAAGCAATACAAGCATGGTAGTTAAAAAGTAAGAAATAGACACTGATTTATGCTAGTCTATCACTAAGCATTAAAGCTGAACTCTGGGCATAACTACTTTTACATAGTTTGACAGGTGATTCCCTACCTTTAAACAATTTAATTATGTCTTCCAATGTGGTAGTTCGCCCACTGAGTAATCACATTTTTTACTCCTGCATAATAAGGGACCATTCCCCTTTACTTCCATCGTATAAGTCCAGTGGCCACTATATTTTCACCTACCCTGGCCAACTGTTCCTGTAACATGAGTTACCTCTGTAACTCATTTATAGTGTAATGGGAGAATCCAGGTCCCTGTCTGACCTGTTCACTGTGTAGTTTATCCATTAGTCTGCCCAGCCTATTCTGTAGTTTATTTACACTGTAGTAGATAGAACTGGGTCCTGGTCTGACCAACCAAAGTTGTAGTTCATTCAGCGTAGTCGGAGGAGTAGTTGGAGTCTCACTCATCCACCACTAGATTTGTTGGATTTACAGGCCCATGTAGTTATCTGGGGCATGCCAAATGCCTTTAGGATGTTACATTGGATGACTCACTGATTCCTCCTCCCAGCAGCTGGGTGTAGCTGTAGGACCAAAAGAGGCTGTGACATCACCCATTTACAACTAATATTGATCTTTCAGAATAAAGATAAATAAAAGAAAAATGTTCTGCTTGTATTTACTTTTCATAAGGAGGAGAAACTAAGGAGAAAAAATAATGTATCCTAGAGTATTACTTTAACTACAGTATGCAAAAACTACGAGGCATCATGCAGATTGGGTGTTTGCTCTGCTCCTCTGAATGCCTTTTCTCCTGGCAGGAGAAAAACTGCTTAAAAAATTCACCTATAGCCATGTTTTGCACATGTGTTTAGGCACGTCAAGCACTTGGGCATTCTTTGATTCCATTGGCCAGAATATTAATTTATTCTGGCCATTGGAATTAATAAAGTACTAAACAAGTCTTGTGTTTAGGCGTGTTTAGCATTTTTGTGTCTAAACGCTACTCTCATGAATGCACTAGACATGTGCACGCTGAAATATTTTGTTTCGGAATTTCATTTTTTCAACCGAAAAATACATTTATTTAGTTACTTCCGAAATTCCCAAATTTTGTTTCCTTAAAAAATGCATTTGACCGAAATAATTAAGTCAAATCTGTCATTGATGGCTTATGGTGTCTGTCGAATGCTCTAAGAAGATTCGACAGAACAGCTAAACTGTACGACGCCGCAATTGTACATTTCCGGTCGAATGTTCCGCCTACAAGCTATAGTAGAATTCTAATGTTGTATGACACTAGTAATAATTATATTTGTTAATTATTATTACTAGTCAACCAACATTAGAATTCTTCTATAGCCTATGGGTGGAGAATTTGACCATAAATGTCCGCTCGCAGCGACTGCTTCGTCAAATCTTCATGTTGAATCTTTTCTCTCTGTCGAATAATCTTGGACTAATAGAGTTAGATTAGGCACATTCAACCTTTTTTGCTATTGTCTCTATAATGTCGAATCTTTTCTCTCTATGTCGAATAATCTTGGACTAATAGAGTAAGTTTAGGCACATTTGACCTTTTTTGCTATGTCTCTATAATGTTGAATCTTTTCTCTCTATGTAGAATAATCTTGGACTAATAGAGCTAAGGTTAGTCACATTCGACCACAGGTTCGATGGACACAGATCACTATTGTCAGCGTCATGTCAAATCTTCTATTTATATCAAACTGTTGTTGCAACGAAAATGAAAATAAAGCATTTGTTTATGTCGGATCTTTCGGTTTTTGAATTCTGCACATTCGTTATCATTTGTTAAAACGATAACGAAAATACCCGAAATTCGGACGAAAATGCATTAGAACGAAAATGAATGCACATGTCTAGAATGCACTGGTGATTCTTTTTCAGTCTATAAATGCTCCTCTTCTAATACACCTGTAAACAAACGCCTATGTGTAAATGGGCATATAGGCTAACATTGAGGTGCATTTACAGGATGGAAAAAAAACACCAAACACCCAAAAAAGTGACATTTTCTTTAAGCTCGGTGTGCATGAGGACCAAAAGATGGTTTTAGACATGAAGTGATTGCAAACGTATCCAGCTGATTTCAGTCATTTCCAGTGATACCAAAATGTCTATGGTCACTAGCAAAGGGTAACAGTCCCCTTCCAAACCTCCTCCCCCAACTGACCAGTCTTAAGGGAAAAAAAAGTATTTTAAAAATAATGAGGGCCAATCCACTGCTTCCTTCTGTCCAAAATGAAGATTCAAGTCATATTCACACATGTTTATAAATCAGTCTGTGTTAAGAAAAAAAAATATTGAAGCAATCAAAATGTGCATATCCAACCAATCTCTGATTCCTGTGGCTAGATAACTCACAATCAGAATTTTTATTTCCATATAGGTAAGAAAAAAACATTTAAAAAAAATCTTTTCCTGATTTTAACTTGTCATATTACTAACATAAGCATTCATAAAAAATCGAATCTGCAATTTAAATGAATTTGTAATTGCTAAAATATTATGAACAGTCACAAATTATAACATTGTAGAGAAAAAAATAAAAACCAGCTCTAGGTTTACTTGTTGCTTACTTACTTTCCACATTAACTGTTGTGTCAAGATCAGTACTGAAAAGTAAAATCAACATTTGTTATAATTACCATTTCAAGTAAACAGCATGATGTTAAAAGCAGAAAATTGTTGTGGCTAATCAGTTCTGCTGATTAGCATTGTGAAATCAAAATGACAGCTATATTTACCACAGTACAGTTGTATGTCTTGTTACTAATCAGCTCTTACACTCAAAACAAGATCCTGCATAAATGTTTTATATATGCAAGCAAACTTTAGGTGTATGGCATGTATAAATTCTTGCTTTTCTCTTCTCCTGTGAAGTTTCACTGTTCTTGCTCCTGCTGAGGGATTCTCTTTCACACTGGGATTATCTCTCTGTTCTGGACATGGAGTGTGGTTTAATATTGAAAGAGAGTAGGAACGTGTTTTGTGATCATAACTTCTCAATTCATTTTTCATTAACATGATACTTACTGTACCTCATAGCAGTCATACTGAAGGCATTCCCATATTAAATGCAAAGGAGGTTTCTGGCTGAGAAATTAAAAACATTGTTCAGATTTTGAATAAGATCTATGGTTTTTATTTACACCTCTGTAAACCTAAAGCTGGCACATGGAGAATCTGTGGATCATATCCTCTTGCCTGCAGCTTGTATTGGTTCAACACTGGAGACGCTAAACAGTGCTTAGGCCACGTGCATGATGTTATAGCAGCATTGATGGATTCAGACAGTAAGGCTATTTTCACACTGGGGCTTTGCTCACGCTGGCGGTAAAGCGGTGCTATATTTAGCGCCTCTTTATGGTCGTTTTAGCGGCGCTATTCGGCCGCTAGCGGGACGGTTTTAACCCCGCTACCGGGCGCAAAAGGGTTAAAACCACCTGCAAAGCCCCGCTGCAGCGCCGCTTTGCAGACAGGTTTGCAGCACTGCCCCATTGTTTTCTATCGGAAGGGGCACTTAAGGGCTTTCACATTGAAGAGCCAGCAGCGGCTGTTTAAGGGTGCTTTGCAGGCGCTATTTTTAGCGCTGTATCGCCTGCAAAGCTCCCCAGTGTGAAAGGGGCCTTATGCATTTGCCACGACAGGGGACAGGGGGGGGGGGGGGGGGGGGGGAGTTAGTGTGGGGTGGCGGGCTGGAGCGATGGGGTTTCTGTGGTCAGGGCTGTCTGCCACCCCCTTTATTGATGGAGCACCAGCCGCCACTGCAGACAGCTGGCTCTGTGACTCTGGAGAAGGTAATAGAGAAAGAGGAGAGTGGAGATTGGGTGCATTCTAGACTAATTGTGGTCACAAGGCTCTGGTGAGGCTCCATTGCATGAGGGGACACCTGATGGTGGAAGATTGTTTGGTATAGTGTGAGATCACTACATGTTTAGTTGAGCACAATAAAGTGTGGAGAGCACAGCTTTGGCTTGATAGTATCACACTATGATGTTTTTTTATTTTATATGTCCATGATTATTGCACAGAAGGGAGACAAGCAGTGGAGGGATGAGGAAAGAGTGAAACTGGATTGTTGCTGGGCACACATGTGATTTGACCCATTACACAAGAGGGGTCTTACTATCTGGTGAAAATCTAAGGTATTGGTGAGAAGATCTGTTGAAGAGGATTGTTAATTAAGGAACTCTGCACATGTGGATATTCTAGTGCTGGGAATAAGGGCTATAATACTGTAGATATGGTTACAGAATAATTCTGGAATAGATGATATAAAAATGCACTTTTAAAAAGGCATTATTATTTATAGCTCCTACCCAAGGGTCAAAAATATAAAAAAAAGCACACTAACATAAAAAATAAACATGAACACTGTGAGCAGTAACTCAAACGTAGAGCAGGTCATCAATTTCTCGACAGCCAGGGAAGTACAGGGCTTTTAGCCCACTTTTATTTAAAAAAAAATCAAATGGTTTATCTTGCAGGGGTTTTCAGCATCACCACAACAGAACATAAAATCTTCAGCCTACTGGCTATCGCAACTCTGCCTACCCTGGGCCACAACAAACTCCAGCCTCTTAACCTCTTATCCATCTCTTAGTATTGCTATAAGACCCTATCCTGGCCAGAGCTAATCACCTCTCCTTGCTCTGGCAGCAGCTTGTCCTCAGGGGAAAGAAGCACTTAATCAGAGACAGCCTCTAGATTAAAAAAGCTGTGCACCATCAGGCTGTAAGACATGAACACAGGGTTGGAGGCATCATCCCAACCATCACTCTTCAAAGTCTCTAGACTCCAGAACCAAATCCAAAAGATCCAAATCCTGGAGAAAACTCTTTAACCAGCTTTCTTCATTCAGAATATCCATGCTGTAGCACATAAACCTGCACCATTGAGAAACCTGTGGGGAATATACACCATCTGACACCATGACAAAGTATAGCACTTTTAAAACATGTAACGATGTATACATGTAGATACACCCTTACTCAAAGTGCACAGGTGCCCCTGTAACATTTTGAGACTTTGCTCCAAATAAAATATGCATGACATGTTCATGAGTCACTTTAAGGTTACTTCTATTAATAACGCTAGAGTCTTTTACTGAAACTAGTACTCTAAAATGTTGCTGGACGTAGCACATCGTAAAAGAAGCCACCTTGGTTAACATTTCAGGTGCTAATTTTTCTCCTGGCCCAAAAGGCTCTTAAAGGAAAAGACTTCACTAAAAACATGACATAATGAACCTAACTGGTACAGTCACTATTTTGTAAAGTAATGGTATATAAAATCTTTCCATTACAATTGCAGAGACTCTTTTTTGTTCTAAAACTGTATAAAAAAAGTTAACCTGAAGATGCATGTTATTTCCTCAGAAACCTAATTTTTTTGTTTGCAAATAAATACTAGAGTATAAATAGTGCGCAATATCAACCTTAGTCTATTTAGATCAGCAGGTGAGGTTAAAAGACAAATGTCGTGGTATAGTAAAATATATAAGTGCTTGCGTGACAATCCCAGGTGCACAAAAAAATATATAAACTTCAAGTTACAATAAGGTTGTAACCAATTTAATAAATAAATAAATACACAATGTGTTAAAAGTAGATACAATGTGTCTTAAATAAATAAAGTGCTTCAAAATGTGAGTAAAAACAAGTATGTGTTATAATGTATCAAAGAAAGGAAATATCCAGTTTATGCCAATGATGCATATGGGGATATATAAATTCCAAAAGCCAATACAGGCTAGACCTGATGGATTAGCCAATTAATTGATGAATTAATGGGTAAACGGCCGCCAATTAAATATTATATTAATCCCATAGGTGATAACAGTCCATTAAATGAGTTAGATAATTAATGAAATAACTCTTCACATCCACTAATGATATCCGGGACACAATAGGAATGCTAGAACTGAAAAAAAAAAAAGAGAAAAAAAGAAACTCCCCTTTATGCTGGGAATGTGGGGCTTTTTTCCTTTTGGTTGCTCATGTACCCAGTAGGGTACACGAGGAAGCAGTTTTGCTTCCAAGATCTTGTTTAGGCCTATTTCTTGTAGATATACTTTTATTTTTTCTGACCTCTCTTTTTCCATTTCTGGAGACTCCTTTTGGTTAATCGAGTACAGTTTTACGTAATAATTCTGGAATACCTTTGCTATTTCTACTGTTGTATATACTATTTCCCCCATGCTGGTTTGTATTTTCTCTATGTAGTTAACAGATTTTTTTCACCTCTGTGAATGTTTTAAAATATGTGGCTGTGAATCCGTCTGGGCTAGGGCTTTTTCCTGCTTTTAGATGTTTGATCGTGTTTTTAGTTCGTCTGCCGATATGGGGTTTTCTAATTGACGGGCATCTTCTCTGTCGATGGGCTTAGGGCAATGTTTTTTTTTAAATTCCTTTATAAGGGAGTGTCTAGTGTTGTTTGCAGTGGGGCAAGGTGCATTTTACCACCCTGATTCTTCCCCTCAGGAACAGAATGCGCCCTTCCTGGTCCGCCAATATTTCCTTCAGGGAAAATCTTACCCCTCTGGCAAATTCTATTGTGACCCCCTTTGCTTGATTAGTTGTGGAGTCACCGTAATACCATGCCGGGAAGTCATTTGAGATTATTTTAGTGTTTGTTTTGTGTGAGAAATGTGTCTCCTGCAGGAAGATTACTTCTGCTTTTAATTGTTTTATCTCTCTTAATATTGTAAATCTTTTTGAAGGCATATTAAGCCCTCGCACGTTGTATGTCAGAAAATTTAGTGTTGTCATTTTTGCTCAATGCGCACCTAGCTCACTCTCCCATCTTCTTGTTCTGGCCTAGCCGATTGGTCCGGATAAGCCCATTAATCGTGTTTGGGTGTTCAGTGAGCAAACGGGTTTTATCCCTTCCACCAGTGGCTTTGACTAGGTTTCGAGAGGCTCCCCCCACCCTCCCCCCTTTCCCCTGCCCCCATCTCTTACCCACCCCCTCCCCCTTTTGGGGGATATCGGTCTCCCCATGACTCAAGAACCTGAGGCACCTCCTACTCCTTCTTGCCTACGGTTCTCCCCCTGAGGTGGTGCTCCACCTATGGACCCCAGACCAAGTCGCTACCCACCCTCGTGTCCCCTTGTCCTCTCTGCTCCACAAGTCTTGGTGTTGTATTTCCATTTCTTCATTTTTTTCAATAAAGGTTTTAATATTCTTCTCCTTGTCAGAGTCTCTGAAGCCCCGTCTGGGAATATCTGTAAAATGGTCTCTTCGTACTAAAAAGACTGGTTGGATTTTACCCATCACCCATATCTGTTCTTTATCTTTGTAATTATGGAGTCTCACATCTCTCGGGATTTCTCCTGCCATCTCTGCCGGTTTTCTCATCCTGTGTACTCTTTCAAGCTTTTTTCTGTCTGTGAGAGTCCCAACAGAGGGCCGAATATTTTATCCATCTTTTCTTGTAGGTCTTCACCCTGTAATTCCGGTAGGCCTCAAAATCGTAGTTTTTTTCTCCTATTACGATTTTTCTGGTCTTCCATTTTATATCTCATGTACCTTTGTTCTCCCAGTACCCCATCCATCTGTTCTTGAAGGTCCTTTATTTCCTCCACTCTTTTTAATATCTGGTTCAGATCTCTGTGTAGTGTTGCCATTTCCCCCTTTATGGAGTGTTCCAACCTGGCAAACATCTCTGCCATTTCGCCCTTAGTTGGTAGTTGCTCTTTTTGTCTTGGCTCTACTTCAATTTTTTCCTCCACCTCCTTGTTTATATTCGTAGAGATGTTTGTTCCTCCTGATTGCCTGCTCTGCCCGTTGTTCAGAGAGCCCTCTGTTAGTTTGCTTTTAGCCCTGGTTGTTTTCCTGGGCTATCCTTCCCTCCTTCTTGTATCATATACTTCTTGATGGTACCAAGGCTATTGGTCACCTTAGGCGGGTTAGCTCCCACTGCCCTCACTGGCTTACCCCTTATATTGTTCAATGATCTTCTAATAGTTTTATGCTAGGTAATGCGCTTACTTTAATATTGGGCTTAGACTTTTCCTAGTCCTCTTTTGAGACCTGTAGTTTGACATTAATTTGCGTCCTTCTTTTTTGCTGGTCTAATTATGGGGTAAGTGTATTGGAGAAAAAAGCGCTGTCTATTAAATCCTGAACTGATATGTGCCACAATAATAATGAACTAATTTAGTGAAAAACAATATTAGTGATAAAATTGAATTAAAATATAAAAGAAATTAGAAAATTCTCTGCTGCAACTTAACGTGAGATACACACTGTGAAATACAAAGTAGAAAAAATAGCTGCGCTGAAAATTGAACCACGTGATGAACCAAATAAAATTAAATAGCTCCGATAACATAAGTTAAAATAGTGATCATTGAAATAAATCCCCCTTTAAGCAATATAAGTGAAAAAACAATTCATGTGTGCACTGTTGTGTATTATAGTGACTGAACACTGTGTTCAGTATAAATAATAACGTGAACAATCATAAATCATTAAGGGGTTAATTAATATGATGGTATACATAAAATCCAATTATGAATGGTAAAGCTGTTGTTGTGCTTCAGTGATGATATCCGCACTCAACACCCATCAGAAAACTGTGATGAAATACACCAGATAAGGCAAAGACAGAAGATCCTCCACCAGAAAAAGAAATTTATCTGCAGCTTACCAGCTGGTCTGATCTCTTTATTAGGGAGATCAGAAAGGCCTGTGGCTATATCACCCTGCCAGGGTCTCTATCCCAGACTCTCCAATTGGCAAACTTAGGGAAAGCTTGTGGGTTCCACCTAGGTCATTCCTTACTTCCACCAGAACTCGGTTATGCAGGAAAAATATACACATCCATAGCATAATACAGATTTAATTGACCCCTATTACAGGGAGTTAAATTACACATATTGGAAAAACCATGATGTCATACACGAGGTCACAGGAATTAATCCAAACAGCTGCTGTCATCTGCTCCTGTCTGGCGCTGCATCCTCCGGGACTGTGACATCACAAGGGGGCGGGGTCACCATGTGACATGAGCATATGACCCTGTCCCCTTGTCCCTATATAAGTCCCAGCACAGCGCGGCTCTGGCATTCCGGCCAGAGACAGCGACGGGTCAACATCGGAAGAAGAAGTGGAAGAAGAAGAAAAAGGCGGCGCAGGCGGTGCGGAAAACGACAACCGCGGCAAGAACAGAAGAGACCCCGGAAGACCCCGGAAGACCCCCGAAGGCGGATTGAGACCCCCAGACGACGGCGTCGACGACGAAGAAGGTAGCTGGGCTCCTCTGCTTGGTAAAAGAGCTAGGTAAATAGCGGAGGAGTCCGGCGAGAAGACCCCCCAAGACGGAAGAAGACCCCCGGAGCAGTGCAATAAAAATATTTTTTTAAATTGTGTGTTTTTTTTCTTTACACTTTACACTTTAGGTGAATGGGTAGGGGTACATTGTACCCCATACTCATTCACATAGGGTGGGGGGCCGGGATCTGGGGGCCCCCTTATTAAAGGGGGCTCCCGGATTCCGATAAGCCCCCGCCCGCAGACCCCGACAACCAACGGCCAGGGTTGTCGGGAAGAGGCCCTTGTCCTCATCAACATGGGGACAAGGTGCTTTGGGGTGGGGGGCCCCTTTCCCCAGGGCACCCCCCATGTTGAGGGCATGCAGCCTGGTATGGTTCAGGAGGGGGGGCGCTCGCTTGTCCCCACCTCTTTCCTGGCCTGCCGGGCTGCGTGCTCGGATAAGGGTCTGAGATGGATTTGTCGTGGGGATTCCCTTTAAATCCATGTCAGGTGACGGGGCTAGCGCGGCGGCATTAACTGCCTTCGCTAACTCCGTCTACCTGAAGTCACGTGCTAAATGAACGGACTTTCCGATGAGCGGCAAGTCTGTTCATTTCAAAAGTCCGGCGGACTAGCCTACTAACGGCGGGATTCTCCGCCGGACTGCCAAGTCCAGCGGATAATTTTAAAACAAAACTTAAAACCTAGTCCGCCGGACTTTTGGCGCCAAAAAGTCTGCCGGCGCCCACACACGAGGGCATTGTCTGGCGGACTCGAGTCCAGCGGACAATTCCGTGGGATAGTCCCTTCGTGTGTACGAGGCATAAGGCTAGATTCAATCAAGGAGATGTTCTTAATCTCTTTGTAGGCCCTAGAAAGGAGGTCTGCCACCTCTCTAAATCCCAATGAATTTGGAGGTCATTTTCCCAAGCCAACATATAAGGTTATTTGCAAGATGGGTGAGCAAGCGACTGGTAGATAATAGAGGTTCCACCCCTTTGATCTATGGCTTGTCCACACCAAAGTTCATAAGGTGTGATTTTGGGAGGGGCTGGTCTACTCTTCCATATCTTATGGAGAAAATGTTGTATTTGTTGGAATCTGAAGTGCTCCAAGGTCGGAATTTCAAGCTTCTGAACACAGTAACTCTGGAAAATTGGTCCCCAGGGAGTGAAGAAATGGCCAATGCGATACAACCCCTTTCCCAGCCACCATTTAAAGGATTTAATGTCTAGACCGGGGATAAAGTCTGGATTGTGAAAGATATGTGCAAGGGGCCGGAACTCATAGTTCAGTGAGGTCTCAGATCTCATTTTGTCCCAGAGAGTCAGGGTTTGTAATAGGATGGGCGATAGTATTGGGGGGGGGGGGGGGGCGATCTTTGGAGGGAACCCATAAAAGATAATCTAAGGTTTAGGTGGGGACTGTCTGTCTCTGTATTTGAACCCAGTCTGGTTTTTCAAATCTGGAGTAAACAGTGGATATTTGAGCTATTCTTGCTGCTTGAAAATAACACAACAGGCATGGCAGACCCAACCCACCATGTGTCCTAGGTTGGAATAGGGTTTTTTGGGGACCCCCCCCCCCCCCCCCCCCCAGGTGAATTTAGTGACTTTGCTTTGGAAAGATTTTAAATGATCCTTCCTTTAGTTGATTTGGGGGGGGGGGGGATCTGAATAGGTAAAGCAGTCTGTGGAGAAGCATCATTTTATGGAGTGTATTCTACCTAGCCAAGATAGCTCCCCTCTAGCCCAGTTTTTCAGGTCAGATTCTAGTTTCTGGTACATAGGTGGGAAGTTTGACGAGTCCAAGTGTTCTATTTTGGCCATGAGAGTGATCCCCAAGTACTTAATAGAGGAGTTGCTCCATTCAAACGAGCTTTTCAATGATGTAACCAACTCTGGTTTAAGAGAAATGTTTAGAGCTTGGGATTTAGAGTAGTTTACCCGGAGGTCCGAGACAGCTGTGAAATTGTTCAATAGTTTGCAGGGATTGGCAAAGGTTGTGATCAGTGAAGTGATAAATAGAAGAATGTCGTTGGCAAATAATCTGCATTTATGAGTTTGGGAGCCGCAAGTTACCCCTTGGATATTGGGGTTGGAGCGTATTGCGATTGCTAAGGATTGGATAGCAATATCAAAAATTAAGGGGGACACTGGGCTGCCCTGTCTAGTGCCTTTAGCTATACTTAAGAGTTTTGAGTAATGTTCCTGGAGGCGTATCAGAGCCTTAAGGGAGGCGCTCCATGAAGGTAAAAATATAAGGCCAGGCAACGGAGTCAAAAGCCTTATGCAAATCCAGAGAAAGTAGCATTTCTTCTTGTTTGGGGCCCTTATCCCAGTTAGATTGTAGTGGGGAGATGATGTCTATTGCCCTTCTGATTTGGTCTGGCCCCTGTCTACCTGGGATAAATCCCACTTGGTCCTTGTGGATGTATCTGCTTATGAAGGAAGCTAGGGGATTGGCAAGAATTTTTGTTAGAATCTTTAGGTCGTTGAGAGATGGAGATAGGTGTATAGTTCCCTACTTCTTCCTGGTTTTTATCAGGTATGGGTATAACTTTTACATAGGCAGTGTTGAGTTGAGGGTTGAGTTGAGGGTCTGAGAGGGTGCCTAGGGTTTTTGCATTGAAAAATGTTGCCATGTAGGGGGCGAGAGTATCGTCAAAAGCCTTGTAATAGGGTACTGAAAGACCATAAGGTGCAGGATCTGATCCCTTTTTAAGTTATTTTATGACCTCCAGTATCTCCTTAACCGAAAAGGCTGCTTCTAACAAATTTTTGTGTTCGGTAGATAGGGTAGGTAAGTGAAGGTCTTTCAGAAAATTAGAAATTACTGGACCCTTTTCTGTGGAGATTGTGCTGTAGAGCTTAGTGTAGAAGTCATGGGAGGCTTTGAGTATTTTGTTTGGATTGGTTGTAGGGGTTTTTCCTGCTATCCTAATTTTGGGGAGAGTGTGAGCGCGATACCGAGGTGAAAGTTTTGAGGCTAACATAGAGCCAATTTTGTCTTTCTGAGAGTAGAATTTGGCCCCACTCCAGTGAATTTGTTTCTCCGCTTTTGCCATGAGAGCTAGATTGAGCTCCAGCCTAGCTGCATCTAACTGTTCTATTGAGGCCTTAGTTGGATTTTTCTTATGTTTGGTCTTTAGGGTTGCAAAGGTCTTTTCTAATTTGAAAATGTCCATCTGTCGCTCTCTCTTGATTTGGGTTGCCAGTTGGATTATTTTGCCTTTAATGGTCACTTTGTGGGCTGCCCACAAGGTCTCTGGGGAAATACCGTCAAAGTCATTCAATTGAAAGTCAGCTACTTCCTTAGTTTTAACGGGATCACTAAGGAGCGACTCGTTTAGTCGCCAGTGCGATCCAGGTTGTCTTGTAAGGGTGTTATGTAGGGAGAGTGTTACCATTGAGTAATCTGACCAGACTGTATCTTTGATGGTCGATTTTTGGGTGGACAGAATGAGATTCGGGGAAACTAGGATATGGTCGATCCTGGCATGCAACTGATGGGGGCAGGAATAGTGAGTATAGTCTCGTTTAGAGGAGTTCAATTCCCTCCAAATGCCTACAAGGCCTTGTGTTTAGGAGACTGGCTCTTTTAAGACTCGTCTTAGTGGGGGCGGGTTAACTGGGCAGTAGGGGGTCTGGACCTATCTAGCCCCTGGTCAAAAGTGATGTTTGATTCCCCTCCAAATATGACCGTGCCCTCCAAGAGGGGGTTTAGGGTTTTGAAGAGCGACTAGAAGAATTTAGTCTGTCCCTTATTAGGGGCATAGTAGGATACTATGTAGTATAAATGTCCCTCCATAGTACCCTTTACTAGGAGAAATCTTCCCTCTGGGTCTCTGTAGTCTGCTATCCGGGAGAATTTACTGTGCTTAGAAAATACGATTGTTACCTTCTTGGTCTTGTTTACCGCGTTCACTAAGTAAAATGTTGGGTAATAGGCGTGGAGGAATCTGGGGTTATATCGGGCCAGGAAGTGTGTCTATTGGAGCATAATTATTATCTAATTTGAGAAAGTGGTATTTTTCAAATGTTTTTCTCTGTTTCTGAGGGGAGTTTAGTCCCTGAGCATTATGTGTAGCTATCCTGAAATTTGTCCTTGTTGGGTTTAAGTTAGCCATGAGAACAGAGGGGTGGAATGCTGTCAACACTACTGTCACTTACCCACTGCTGTCTTCTTCCATTTGAAATAGATCTGTGTTTAAGGCAGGTTTGTCACAACCTGGAGATTGGCTAGAAAAAGATAAAAAGATAAAAAGTTAATGAAAGAGAAAAGGAGATATTCCTTTGTTCCAGACGGGGGGACCAGGCTTGCTGGGGGAGGACGTTTGGTAGACCCCACGAATGAGTTGGTAAAGTCCATGGTTTCTTCCTGCCAGATGAGCTTGAGGTTCAGGAAGATCTTTTCACCTTCCGGCAAGTTTGAGAAAGGGTATGTCTTGCCCTTCAGTGTGAATTTCACAGCAAATGGGAAGGCCCATTTATATTTAATGTCCTGTTGTACGAGGTTTGTCGGGAGCGGTTTGAGAGCTCTGCGCTTTTGAATTGCTGAGGGAGAGAGGTCTACAAAAATTTGTATTTGATGGCCCTGGCATGTCACCTTTGGCTTGGAGTGTGATTGTCACATGACTTCTTCTTTTATGGGGTAGAAGATTACGTCCCTAGGGGATCCATTATTTCTGAGGGGTCCCAGGGCCCTGTGTGCTGTGTCCAACTCCAGGTGGTGAGGAGGGGTATTGGGGATTAGATACTTGATGAACTCCTGGACTGCTCGGGAAATGTCTGTTATAGTCTCAGGAAGGCCCCGGATTATGAAGTTGTATCTTCTGGACCTATTTTCCAAATCATGAATTCTGGAAAGGGCTGTTTCAAACTGATCTTGGAGGACCTGAATGTGGGCTGAATTCTGGTTCTGAATACCGTGATGTCCAGTTTATTTTCTATGGCCTCCATTCTGGATCCCAGGTTCTGAAAATCCGATTTAACGCCCCTTGTGATTTTAGCCACCATGTTGGCTAGCCTCCTCTCTAGGAGGTCAGAGAGCTTAAGGAATAGGTCCGCTGGTGGTGTCGGCGGGTCCTGGCCTGGGAAGCCTGGGGATGGGGGTCACAAGAATATGGGTTTGGGAAGGCCCGACTGGTGAAAGCATATAGTCCTCCATGGAGTGGCCAACAGAGACTCTGTGAAGGCTGACGAGGGAGCCAGGAGGAGCTGGGTACTCCTATGGATCACCGGGGTGTAGGTGAGGGTTGCTGGGGCTAAAACTTGCCTCTGATCCAAGGATCCCTCTGTGTAGGGCGCATATGGCTGTGCTGCTGTGGTGGCGGGCGGCCATCTTGGTACACCCACCCCACACTGAGGTATCGAACTGCGGCCCAAGATCGCATCTGGCGGCCGGTCCGGACATCCAGGGGTGGACATGGGAGTCTCAGGGGCTAGGGTGTCATGTTGGTGTCGGTCATGGGTGGTTGTGAGAGGAGCTATGTGCGCCACTGGTCTGGGGTGATGCAGAGCTCCAGGATTAGGCGGCCATCTTGGAACTCCCGCGTATGCGCCATCAATGTAATTCTTATGAGATAACTGTCAACAAGCAGTAGAGAAAGAACCCCAACTGAAGCCCTCAGGCTTAGTCACCAGTTTTGCTATAGTATGGTTGTATATGTGGAAATTTGATAGTGCTCCAACATTCTATTGCATTTTTTTGTCAAAATGACATAGTAATTGAAAATTAAACAAAGGTTTTGATCAACAACAATGGCATTGGATGGAAATTTCGATAACAGCAGACAGATCTGGTCACTTTCAATGAAATTGCTATGGTTTTTTTTTTTTCTTCCATTTAAATTAAATTTTTCAATAAACTCTACTCAATAAACTTTACTAAAGCTGTCTTTTTTGATTTTCCAATCAATTAAATCCTGGTGATCAATCAACTTGTGGCAATCCCTTTCGATTTCATCTGTGAATCACAGGGGCTCAAAAGTGGTTAAAACTGACTATAAATTGCCAAGTGTACAGAATGTCCAGCTTACAATGATGCAGACATTTCAAATTTTGCCAATAAAACACTGACTTTATGTTTTTAAGGCAGAGGGTATTCATTTTTTAAATATACATAAAAATATTGTAAATCTATTTTTCAAAATGATAATCTATTATACTATTAAGTGGTAAGATAGTGTTTATCATTTGATAAAAGAGCGTGAGACTTCTTTATATCGACGATCACACTTAATATTTATTGTTCAAGCTTTTTAGTGTACTAACACTGTAATGAGGCATGAAATAGAATCTATTCAGCCTTCTAAAGCAATATTCAGTGAAAGGTTAGTATACTATAATGAAATGCATTCACCCAGTGGAATATATGTCAGCTTTCCATCCCTCAAAGAGATTTAATATTATAGAGTATGTGTAATTTTCTAAATTTGAAAATTCCTTAAAATATAAAAATGTAACACATTTTTAGTATTATTATTATTACTATTAATATCATCATCATTAACAAGCATGTTAATTACCCACTTGACCTCCGGAAGATTTACCCCCCTTCATGACCAGGTAATTTTTGATACGGCACTGCTTAACTTTAAATTACACGTTCATTATGTTCTTTATTCCCAAAAATAGAGCTTTCTTTTGGTGGTATTTGAACACAACTGGGTTTTTTAATTTGTGCACTATAAACAGAAAAATACCAACAATCAAATTGCTTCATAAATTGAGGCCAAAATGTATTCTGCTACATATTTTTGATAAAAGTCCCAATAAGCGTATATTGATTGGTTTATGCAAAAGTTATAGCGTCTACAAACTATGGGATACATGCTGGAATTTCTTTTTTTTCTTTTTTTTAATACTAGTAATGAAGACAATAAGCGACTTATAGTGGGACTGCAATATTGCAGTGGACAGTCTGACACTAACTGACACTTTGTGGGAACCAGTGACACTAACACAGTGATCAGTGCTAAAAATATCCACTTGCACTGTACTAATGATACTAGCTGGCAAGGGGTTAAACATCTAGGACAATCAAAGGGCTATACAGACAGTGTCACTTTGTCCCACAATAACATACGTATGGGTGCGGGTTCATTGCCCCAAATGCACTCAGGGTGAGTACAGGAACAAGCACCCACACAGATGTCATATTGGGTCACAACAGCTGTGTCTGTGCAGCTGCTGTGTCTCATTAGACATGAATGTGACTGGCGGCATGGGGATGCATGCAACAGGGCATAGAAGTAGGGCAGGACTTTAGTTAAAGGGGAACTTCAGTCATTTCTTCAACTTTCCATCTATTAAATCTTCTACGCTTGTTGTTTTAACTTTGGGTAGTAAAAATTTTTTTTTTCTACCAGTAAATACCTTATACAGCCCACTTCCTGTTTCTTGTAAAAAAAAAGCTAGGCTTATGACATCATGCACAGCCCTCTCTCTCACTCCCGTGAGAGTTTGCCGGGGGTGAGTCATAAGAGGGCCAATGAGAGCTGCAGAGCTGGAGGTGTGCCTATTTGTGTCTGTGTAAATCCAGGCAGTGAACAGGCAGCAGCTTCAGCTGCCCACAGTTAAAATGGCTGCAGCCAGACTTAGTGGAGGGGTATTTCTGCAGCATATTTGGCAAGCACAGAATTACAGTATATATAAAATATTATGAAAAGTGGTTGGAGGAAAGCTTCAGAATGGAAAATATGTTTTTATTACAAATTATGTGAGCAGACTGCAGTTCCCTTTTAAGCTACTTAGAAAGGCTGCTGGGGAAAACAAAATCAATTCAGAATCATTGAAGGGAAAAGAAATGTTGGGGTTAGTGTGTTAAAGAAACCTATTTAAAATGAAAGCAGATGAAGTGCTTCCTGAGACTGGGTGGAGGCTCAATCAGGGATTCAAAGTATTTGTTTATACTTCAAACATGCCCAGCTGAGGCTGTCTATCACCTGCTGTGTGCTGGAGGGGGGTTGGTTTCCTGGGATTGTGTGGTGTCACCATAGACTTTAAAGAGGAAGTAAACCCTGTCTTTTGGCAAATATCTCCTAAACCGTGTAGGTTTAGGAGATATTTCTTGGACCTACAGGTAAGCCTTAATCTAGGCTTACCTGTAGGTAAAAGTGGTTTGTAAGTAGGGATGGGCCCAGTGTTCGATTCAAACCCATGTTCGAATTGAACATCGGCCGTTCGTCCACTCGTCGAGGTCAGAACTCTAAGGCCCGTTCGCATCAAATTCGTGTGATGCGAACGGTCCACAATGCCCTGCGCCAGTCGCAGTGCATTGCTGGCTGATGATTGGCCAAGCATGCACTGTGACCCCGCATGATTGGCCAATCATAGAGCCAGCGGCAAGGAGAGCAATAATTGGCCACAGGCAGGATGCCTGTGGCCAATTATAGCTCAGGGGGCTTAGTAAACGCCCCACACTATATAAGGCCGTAGCGCCGGCGGCCTCGTGTAGTGTGTTTCAGCTTTGAGGGAAAGAGTATTGCTAGGCAGGGACAGTGTACTGTACACTATATGTGAATCATTTTTGTGTGGGGAAAGTGTAGGGAAAGAGAAAAAATAGGCAGGGATAGTGTATTCTTCTCAGCCTTTGCGTGTGGGGAAAGTGTAGGGAAAGAGGAAAAATAGGCAAGGATAGTGTGTTCTTCTCAGGCATTTGCGTGTGGGGAAAGTGCTGTTCTCTACCAATCCAGCCATCTGCAGGAGTTAGTGTGTGTGCTGTGTGAGTCTAGCACAGCACACTAAACCACCTGAACCTGTATCTGCCCTGTTGTCATCTAAGACAGCCATCTGCAGGAGTTAGTGTGTGTGCTGTGTGAGTATAGCACAGCACACGAAACGACCTGAACCTGTATCTGCCCTTCTGCCCCGTTGTCATCTAAGACAGCCATCTGCAGGAGTTAGTGTGTGTGCTTTGTGAGTCTAGCACAGCACACAAAACCACCTGAACCTGTATCTGCTCTTCTGCCCTGTTGTCATCTAAGACAGCCATCTGCAGGATTTAGTGTGTGTGCTGTGTGAGTCTAGCACAGCACACAAAACCACATGAACCTGTATCTGCCCTTCTGCCCTGTTGTTATCTAAGATAGCCATCTGCAGGAGTTAGTGTGTGTGCTGTGTGAGTCTAGCATAGCACACAAAACCACCTGAACCTGTATCTGCCCTTCTGCCCTGTTGTCATCTAAGACAGCCATCTGCAGGAGTTAGTGTGTGTGCTGTATGAGTCTAGCACAGCACACTAAACCACCTGAACCTGTATCTGCCCTTCTGCCCTGTTATCATCTAAGACAGCCATCTGCAGGAGTTAGTGTGTGTGCTGTGTGACTCCAGCACAATATACACTACCCAATAGCTTTTTTTCCCATCTCCCTGCAGGCCATTACAATGTCTGGAAGACCAACAAGGAGAGGCAGACAGTCACGAGCCAAGAAAACAGGGCAAACAGGCTCTGTGTCTAGAGACAACAGTGCTGGTCGTGGAGGCGGTGCATCGTCATTAGCACGTGGCCATGGGACACGCTTGTCCTTATTTTCGGCAGCTGGACATGTTGAGTAGGGATGAGCCCGGTGTTCTATTCAAACCCATGTTCGAATCGAACATCAGGCGTTCACCCGCTCGGCGAGCCCAGAACTATTTGGGGCTCTCGCATCAAATTTGTGTGATGCGAGCGGCCCGCAATGCACTGCGCCAGTCGCAGTGCATTGCTGGCTGATGATTGGCCAAGCATGCACTGTGACCCGCATGCTTGGCCAATCAAAGAGCCAGCGGCGAGGAGAGCCATAATTGGCCACAGGCAGGATGCCTGTGGCCAATTATAGCTCAGGGGGTTTAGTACACACCCCACAGTATAAAAGGCCGCCGCGCCGGCGGCCTCGCATATTGTGTTATCAGTGTCAGCGTGTCAGTGTTATGTGCTGCTGACTGCTGACATTATGTGCTGTGATTCTGGGGATTAGTGTGTGCGTGCTGTTAGTACAGCATTGCAGTATCACATCTGGGGGGTGTCTATAGTATGCCTGTGAAGGGGCGCATGTTTCCTGTGCTTAGAACTGTCCCTGCAAAAAGTGTAATTTTTGCAGGAAAAAAAGCTATTTAAAATCACTCGCGGCTAATGAATTGACGGCTCCCGTAACACAGAGAACAGTCATTCATTGAAAGCCATTAATAAAAAAAAGTCATTGATAAAAAATAAAAATAAATAAAAAAAAAAGCGTGGGGGTCCCCCCAAATTCAATAACCATGCCCTTCAGGTCTGCTATGGATATTAAGGGGGACCCCAGCCAAAAAAAAAAAAAAATGGCGTGGGGTCCCCCTCAAAATCCATACCAGACCCTTATCCGAGCACGCAACCTGGCAGGCCGCAGGAAAAGAGGGGGGACGAGAGCGCCCCCCCCCCCTCCCTCCTGAACCATACCAGGCCACATGCCCTCAACATTGGGAGGGTGCTTTGGGGGTCTGAGACCCCCAAAGCACCTTGTCCCCATGTTGATGAGGACAAGGGCCTCATCCTCACAACCCTGGCCATTGGTTGTGGGGGTCTGCGGGCAGGGGGCTTATCGGAATCTGGAAGCCCCCTTTAACAAGGGGACCCCCAGATCCCGCCCCCCCTGTGTGAAATGGTAAGGGGTACAAAAGTACACCTACCATTTCACCAAAAAATGTCAAAAATGGTAAAAATGACAGGAGACGGTCTTTGACAATTCCTTTATTAAAATCTTCTTTCTTCTGGTCTTCCTTCTTCCTCTCTTCATCCTTCGGTTTCTTCATCTTCTCCTTCCGGTATCTTCTTCCATCTTCTTCTTCCATCATCTTCTTCCTCCGATCCGCTTCTTCTTGCTCTGGTCTTCTCGTCCGGCATCTTCTTCCATGGCGTCGGCGTCTCTTCTGGGCCGCTCCGCGCAATGGGAGGCTCCCGCTGTGTGAGGCTTTGCTGCTTCTGACAGGTCTTTTATAATGGAGGACGGGGCCACTTGGTAACCCCGCCCCCCTCTGACGCACGGGAACGTCATGGGGAATTCCCTATGGCTTTTCCCATGAGGTCAGAGGGGGGCGGGGGCACCTGGTTATAAAAGACCTGTCAGGCGCAGCGAAGCCTCACACAGCGGGAGCCTCCCATTGCGCCCAAGCCACTCTTTTCCTGCGGCCTGCCACTTTTTTTGTTTTGTTGTTTGGCCGGGGTTCCCCTTAAAATCCATCCCAGACCTCAAGGGTCTGGGATGGATTTTGAGGGGGACCCCACGCCATTTTTTTTTCCGGCTGGGGTCCCCCTTAATATACATAGCAGACCTGAAGGGCCTGGTTATTGAATTTGGGGGGGACCACCACGCTTTTTTTTTATTTTTTATCAATGACTTTTTTTTATCAATGACTTTCAATGAATGACTATTCTCTGTGTTACGGGAGCCGTCAATTCATTAGCCGCGAGTGATTTTAACCACTTCAATACAGGGCTTTTAAACACCCTTCCTTACCAGAGCACTTTTTGCGATTCGGCACTGCGTCGCTTTAACTAACAATTGCCCGGTCGTGCAACGTTACACCCAAACAAAATTGACGTCCTTTATTTCCCACAAATAGAGCTTTCTTTTGGTGGTATTTGATCACCTCTGCGGTTTTTATTTTTTGCGCTATAAACAAAAGAAGAGCGACAATTTAGAAAAAAAAAACACAATATTTTTTACTTTTTGCTATAATAAATATCCCATTTTTTTTAAAAAAAAAAAAATATTTTTTTCCTCAGTTTAGGCCGATACGTATTCCTCTACATATTTTTGGTAAAAAAAATCGCAATAAGCGTATATTGATCGGTTTGCGCAAAAGTTATAGCGTCTACAAAATAGGGGATAGATTTTTTGGATTTTCTTTTTTTTTTTTTTTACTAATAATGGCGGCGATCTGCGATTTTTTTTTTCGTGACTGCGACATTGCGGCGGACACTTCGGACACTTTTGACAGATTTTTGGAACCATTCACATTTACACAGCGATCGTTGCTATAAAATTGCAATGATGACTGTGTAAATGTGACTGGCAGGGAAGGGGTTAACACTAGGGGGCGCTGTAGGGGTTAATGTGTTCCCTATAGAAGTGATTCTAACTGTGGGGGGAGGGGACTCAAGGGGAGGAGACCGATCATGTGTTCCTCCGTACTGGGATCACATGATCGGTCTCCTCTCCGCTGACAGGACGTGGAGCTGTGTGTTTACACACACAGCTCCACGGTCCCGCACGGTCCCGTTGTTTTAACGGGCAATCACGTCGCGGCCGCCGGGCACCCGCACCGGTAGATCCACCTTGTGGGCGTCATATGAGCATGAAGCGGTATTGAAGTGGTTAAATACCTTTTTTTCCTGCAAAAATGACATTTTTTGCAGGGACAGTTCTAAGCACAGGAAACATGCGCCCCTTCACAGGCATACTATAGACACCCCCCAGGTACAAAATTTAAAGGAATATTACACTTTTATTGTTTCACTTTAAGCATTATTAAAATCACTGCTCCTGAAAAACGGCCGTTTTAAAAAAAAATTTGCATTGATGCATGTCCCCTGGGGCAGGACCCAGGTCCCCAAACACTTTTTATGACATTAACATGCATATTAGCCTTTAAAATTAGCACTTTTGATTTTGAACGTTCGCATCCATTGTAACTAATAGGGTTCTTATGCTCACACAGACTTTAGGTCCGTTCGCGGGTTCTGGTGCGAACCGAACAGTGTTGGTCATCTTACTTTAAAAAACCCGGGGGTGTTCGGCTCATCCCTAATGTTGAGCCGCATCATGCAGAAGGCTTGGTAGAGTGGATGACCAAGCCCTCCTCATCCTCCTCATCCTCCTAATCCTCTCTCACCCAGGAGGATGCCCAGCGTTTTGAAGGCTCCGATGATGCTACCCAGCTAGAGGAAGGCAGTAGCGTGAGCGCAGAGAGAGGGGATGCTCAAGGACAGCAATCTGGCAGTCATGTTCCACCAGCTGCAGCATACTGCCAGGTTTGCTCCAGTGGTGAAGAGGGAGGGGATGATGAGGTCACTGACTTCACGTGGGTGCCTGAACGGAGAGAGGAGGAGGAGGCGGCACATCTCCAACGAGGCAGGATGCCCTCCGGGGGCCAGGTTGAGGGCAGCACACCAACTGAATCACACCGCAGAGCTCCGCCTGTGCAGGGCACTGCCTCTGCGCGTTATTACAAAAGTTCTTTGGTGTGGGCCTTTTTTTGAGACGAGTGCATCAGATCGCACGGCTGCTATTTGCAACATATGTCTAAAGTTTATCTCGCGTGGCCAAAACATCAACCGCTTGGGCACCACAAGCATGACCAGACATATGTTGACCTGCCATGCAGCTCGTTGGCAAGCGCACCTTAAAGACCCACATCAAAGAACAAAGCGGACCTCTCCTTACTCCTCATCAGCTGGGATCTCCAACCCCACTATACCTTCAGTCCTCTCTGAAAGCTGCACTGAGAGGAATGAAGGTGTAGAATTAGGTGTGTCATTTCCGCCGATCATATAATACCAGTGCTCGGCTGGCTGAGCTGCAAAAGGAGTTGAACCTGCCCAAGAACCGCCTTATATTTGACATGCCCACCAGGTGGAACTCAACGTTGACCATGCTGCAGCGACTGCACACGCAGCAGAGGGCCATCAATGAGTACCTGTGTGACTACGGCACCAGGACAGAGTCAAAGGCGAGGATAAGGCGAGGATATTTTCACCACGCCAGTGGAGCATGATCAGGGATGCATGCACTGTCCTGTCACAATTTGAGGAGGCCACGAGGATGGTGAGCAGTGACAGTGCATGCATCAGTGACACTGTACCTCTTGTCCACCTGTTGGAGCATACGCTGCGTGGAATAATGGACAGGGCACTTGAGGCAGATCAGAGGCAGGAAGAGGAGGATTTCCTTGCCTCTCAAGGCCCCCTTTATCCAGACAGGGTTCCTTCTCTCCCACCCATCACACAGGATGAGAAGGGGGAGGATTGTGTAAGCATGGAGGTGGAGCCTGGCACTCAGCATCAGCAGCAGCAGTCTTTAGGGATGATTTACAGTCCCAAGAAACCAGTGGACTTGTACGTGGCTGGGAGGAGGTGGCTGCGGATCATGTCGTCCTCAGTGACCCAGAAGACTCTGGACCGAATGCCTCAGCTAACCTACGTTGCATGGCCTCCCTGATCCTGCAAAGCCTGCAGAAGGATCCTCGTATTCTTCGGATCAAGGAGAGGGACCATTACTGGCTGGCCACTTTCCTTGATCCACGGTACAAGGGTAAGGTTGCGGACCTTATCTTGCCATTGCAGAGGGAGCAGAGGATGAGACATCTTCGGGAGGCCTTGCGGAAAGGTCTGTGCAATGCGTTCCCAGTGACTGGGAGGTTACAAACTCCTGGTCCTGGACGACGAGTTGCTGAGGCTTCGGTCAGTAGCAGAAGGAGCGGTGTGGAAGGTGGACTTCTGACCGATGCGTTCAGACATTTTTTTAGTCCGCAGCCCCAAGGTATGATCAGTTACAGCAACCATAGCCAGCATCTGATATACATGGTGCAGGAATACCTAGGGGCAAGCTCAGACTTGGACACCTTTCCCACCGAAAATCCTCTGGCTTACTGGGTCTCGAGGATGGATCACTGGCCAGAGCTTGCACAGTATGCAATTGAGCTACTGGCCTGTCCTGCATTAAGCGTTCTTTCGGAACGCACATTCAGTGCTGCTGGAGGCTTTGTCACCGATCACAGGGTCCGCCTGTCCACCGTCTCGGTTGATCGACTGACCTTCATAAAGATGAATCAGTCTTGGATCACCACCAGCTAATATGCACCTGAAGCTGATATAACAGAATAATTTATTTTGAAATGTCACATCCCTTCAAGAATGCCTATGCTGATGCTAAGTGACTGTCCTGTTATGTCGACTGACTATCCTCTTCCTCCTCAATGATCCTGATGATAGCTTGGAAGAACATTTTTCTTTCTGGGTGCCACCACCAGTGGCTAAGGCCCACTTTTTCAGCCCCTGTTTAACAGGGACGCGTAATTAAATTTTTTTATGCAATGCTTTGCAACAAGTCTCATTGCTGTGCTCCAAGTACAGTATCTGTGAAGGTTTGCAGTGTTGTGGCACAAGCACCAGTGCCTAAGGCACAATTTTTCAGCCCCTGTTTAACAGGGGCGTGTAATTAAAAAAATGTTATGCAATGCTTTGCAACAGGTCTCTTTGCTGTGCTCCAAGTACAGTATCTGTGAGGGGTTGCAGTGTTGTGGCACCAGCACCAGTGCCTAAGGCACAATTTTTCAGCCCCTGTTTAACAGGGGCGTGTAATTACAAATCTTGATCTATTAATTCACAGCAGGGCCCATTCCTGCGCCCACCAAGAGTAACTGTGAGGGCTTACAGTGTTGTGGCAACACCGTCCACCACCACCACCAAAGGCCCAATTTTTCTGGCCCTGTTCAACAGGGGCATGCAATTACAATTCTTGATCTAATAATTCACAGCAGGGACCATTCCTGCGCCCACCAAGAGTAACTGTGAGGGCTTACAGTGTTGTGGCAACACCGTCCACCACCACCACCACCACCACCAAAGGCCCAATTTTTCTGCCCCTGTTCAACAGGTGCATGCAATTACAATTCTTGATCTAATAATTCACAGCAGGGCCCATTCCTGTGCCCATCAAGTGTAACTGTGAGGGCTTACAGTGTTGTAGGACCAGCACCAGCACCACCACCAAAAGCCCAATTTTTCTGCCCCTGTTCAACAGGGGCATGCAATTACAATTCTTGATCTAATAATTCACAGCAGGGACCATTCCTGCGCCCACCAAGAGTAACTGTGAGGGCTTACAGTGTTGTGGCAACACCGTCCACCACCACCACCACCACCAAAGGCCCAATTTTTCTGCCCCTGTTCAACAGGTGCATGCAATTACAATTCTTAAACTAATAATTCACAGCAGAGCCCATTCCTGTGCCCATCAAGTGTAACTGTGAGGGCTTACAGTGTTGTAGCACCAGCACCACCACCACCACCAAAGGCTCAATTTTTCCTAACACTGTTCAACAATGGCATGTAATTACAATTCCTGACATAATAGTTCACAGCAGGGCGTTCCAGCGCCCACCAAGAGTAGCTGTGAGGGCTTACAGTGTTGTGGCAACACCAACATCTAATGGGGCAAGTTTCTGCAGAGTATATACAGTAGGCCCCTACTTTCAAACATCCAACTTAGAAACGACTCCTACTTGCAAACGGAAGGAGAAAACAGGAAGTGAGAGGAAATCTACCCCTAGGAAGAAAAATTCTAGCCATGCCATTTTTCTCAAATGATTTTAATCCATATTGCCAGGACAAGACATGACATTAAAGCCGCAAGCAGTTTTAAATGGCTTATTTTTTTCCTTTACAAATGTCATTTTTTGCAGGGACGGTTCTAAACACGGGAAACACATGCCACTTCACAGGCATACTTTAGACACCCCCCAGGTACCATATTTAAAGGAATAGTTCACTTTTTTTTTCACTTTGTGCCTCATTAAAATGACTGCTCCAGAAAAAAACGTCTGTTTTTAAAACTTATTTTTGCATTGATATATGTCCCCTGGGGCAGGACCTGGGTCCCCAAACCTGTTTTATGACAATAACATGCATATTGGCCTTTATAATTAGCATTATCTTGCATTATCACTTTAGATTTCGAACGTTCGCGTCCATTGTAACTAATAGGGTTCTAACGCTCGCACAAACTTTCGGTCCGTTCGCAGGTTCTGGTGCGAACCGAACCCGGGGGTGTTCGGCTCATCCCTATTTGTAAGGGTTTACAACCACTTTAAGAAGTGACTCATACAGATAGCCGAAGGAGGAGATAGGAGATGTGAACCAAACTAGGTGTGTTTGATAGAAGCAATTACACACTATAGAAAGATATGCTTTGTTCATTTTTCATTTCTGAGGTTTACAACCACTTTAAATTACATCTCAGACTTGATTAGTTTGCTGTCAAGTATGAAGTGTCTGGCATGAAGCTGAGTGCCTCCAAATCTGAGGCAATAATACTATTGAGGAAACAGTTCCCTCCAGGTGTTTAACTAGAGGTTGTTTAGGTATTTTTAAGGTACCTTGGGAATGCCCTCACTAATGATAAAAATAGGGAGTACAAGACTAATAAGTTGGTTGGCTCAGCATATACACTTCTGTGGACCCTGTAGTAGCAAATGATAGGAAGGCTAGGGCAGAGTTTTTGTAGGAGGCTCATGAGTAATACATGGAGTGCGGGGTTGCTGGTGCAAGAAATTAGGTTTCTTAGCAAGATTATTTGACATGGCTGCCTGTAAAACGGAGAAGAGTATGAAAGTCTATGGAATAGAGGTGCTCCAAATTTAGTGGGGCTGGTAGGGATGATACTCCATACAAGTTTTACAGGACAAGGCCAACTGAATAGAGGCCTGAGAGCACACAGACAAATTTTCTGGCCTGAAAAACACCTTTGAAGTCCTCAACCAGGCCAATGGAAGTCTAGATGTACTTGCTTAAAAAGCCATCCATACAACATTAAGAAGAGTGAGAATGGATGGGTGGGAAAATTGTATATGACAAAGGTCTCAAATTAGCATTATTAGAAATGTGCTTTGTTTAATTAGTGCACAGTCATTAAAATCAATCAAAATATACTAAAAATGTGCACTGTAACAATTTCTTCTAATTAAAGTGAAGAGTGTAATGATATAGATGCAAAACTGGCAACATCATAACTATAATCTTTTATTCCGTAGAATTTATTAATTATATCTATGGTATAATGCCCATTAACACAAATTAGTGCAGTTTTAAAAGTAGGACTTTTATGACTCTAGAAAGTGAAACTGATCAAGTCATATCCTGCCTTTAAGCAAAAGGCACAAAGAGATAAATAGGAAAATTTACGAAGGCACTAATGGTGCCTTATTAAAATCCTATTTACATAGCATTTACATAAATATGAGTTTATAAACCATATGCTGTCACATCTGCTACTATGTGTAGTAATAAGAATACAAATCTGCAAGGCTCTAAAAAAACAATAGGATTCATCTATCATTTGTTTTAAATAAAAACGGTTCTGTGTTGTTCCTTAGCCACCAATCAGATTTAAACTTTTGTTCTCCAAGCGTCATTTCCCATTGGAGTTGTTAATGAGATGGGTCAATATGAAACTACAAAAAAATTTTCTTGCATAAAACAAATGATAGATTAAGCGGTACATTGTATTAATATAAAATATGTGCACAGCAATATAACTATACTTACATTTTGTTTTAGATTAAAGTGGTGAATATGACATACAGGGTTGATTTACTAAAACTGGAGAGTGCAAAATCTGGTGCAGCTCTGCTTAGAAACCAATCATCTTCCAGTTTTTTATTTGCCAAAGCTTAATTGAACAAGCTGAAGTTAGAAGCTGATTGGCTACCATGCACAGCTGTCCAGTTGTAATAAATCAAGCTTACAGTGATGAAAACTTTTAGCCCAAAATGGGGTAGAGAACAGTCCACCTAATAGGAAGTATGGTTTAAGACTTTTCCCACAGTCCATAGATTTGTTGCTTCGCCTCCTAGAAATCACTATGATTTATCTTTGCTGTCATCTACTCATGGCAGTTATGGAAAATACATTATTTCCCTGACTACTGATTTAAACAGCTTAGCTTGTCTCCACTAAAGCCACAAGTGTTGCCCATAGACAAGAGATGGCAGTCATAATTTTCTAGATGTGGCAATGACTTTATGGTTATAGGTGCCTATAGACACCACCATCTAGCCCCCTTTAAGGCAAGCAATCAATCAAACAGGTTAGATCACAGGCGTCAAACTGGCAGCCCTCCAGCTGTTTCAGATCTACGAGTCCCATGAGGCATTGCAAGACTGACAGTTACAAACATGACTCCCACAGGCAGAAGCATGATGGGACTTGTAGTTCCGCAACAGCTGGAGGGATGCCAGTTTGACACCCCTGGGTTAGATAATCTATTGCAATCACTACTGAGCTGCGATAATAAGTCAGAGCCAGCAGAAATATTCATATTTCTCAGAGGAGGATTTCTTGTATTTGTTCTGGATCAGTCTGAAAACACTTAACAATGGTGTTACTCAAAGCCAACCACCTTTTTTAACCACTTAGCGTCTGCGCTATAGCCAAATGATGGCCACAGTGCGGACCTGAATTTCCGGAAGGCCGTCATATGACGTCCTCCCCTTTGCACGCACTGTGATCACCAAGTCACTGAGACTCGGGTGATCAAAGATCCAAGTAAGGGGCCGGTCGCGTTGCTTCAGTTATAATGTGCTATTACCGGCGGCTCCCACATGCATGCGCAGGAGTGATGTCATTGCGGCTCCGGACAATCACAGAGCCGGAGCCGCGATACCCAGAAGTAACCCCCGGGAGAGATGTCAGCCGTAGCGGTGAACGAGGACCGTTGCGGGGGCTTCGATCTCAGGTAAGTAATTCATAATGAGCTAGTATACTATGCATACTAGCTCACTATGCTTTTTGCCCCGTACACACGATCAGACTTTTCGGCCGGACTATCCGCTGGATCTTCCAGCGGAGGACCGCCGGACTTTTTCCAAACGCGTGGACTTACCCACACACACCCGGACTTTTCCGCCGGACAATCCGCCAGAGTTTTGGCGAAAGTCCGCAGGACTTTTGAAATGAACGGACTTGCCCACACACGGAGGAAAGTTCGTTCATTTAGAACGTGACTCCAGGTAGACGGGACTAGCAAAGGAAGTGAATGCCGCCGCCTCGATCGGCGACATTGACACCATGCTAGCCCCGTCACCTGGTATGGATTTAAAGGGGAATCCCTACACCGAAAAAACGTTGTGAGGGTCCCCCCCAGATCCATATCAGACCCTTATCCGAGCAGGCAGCCCGGCCGGTCAGGAAAGGGGTGGGGACGCACCCCCCCTCCTGAGCCGTACCAGGTCGCGTGCCTCAACATGGGGGGTGCCCTGGGGAAAGGCCCCCCCCCTCAAAGCACCTTGCCCCCATGTTAATGAGGACAAGGGCCTCTTCCCGACAACCCTGGCCGTTGGTTGTCGGGGTCTGAAGGTGGGGGGCTTATCGGAATCCGGGAGCCCCCTTTAATAAGGGGGCCCCCAGATACCGGCCCCCCACCCTATGTGAATGAGTATGGGGTACGATATACCCTACCCATTCACCTAAGGAAAAAAGTGTAAATAAAAAAACAACACAATTTTTTAAAATACTTTATTGCACAGCTCCGGGGGTTTTCTTCCGTCTTGGGGGGTCTTCTCGCCGGACTCCTCCACTATCTTCTGCTCTTTTAGTAGCTCTTTCACTAGCGGAGGAGCCTGGCTTTCTCCTTCGTTGCCGCTACCGTCTGGGGGTCTTGTTCCGACTTCGGGGGTCTTGTCTCACTCTTCTGTTCTTTTTGCCAGACCTCCGCTTTCTTCTTCCAGCTCTTTTACTAGCGGTGGCCCAGGCTTCTGTCGCCGTCACCGTCGCTGTCCCGGAGGATGCTGGGACTGTGACATCATATGGGGGCGGGGTCACCATGTGACATGAGCCAGTGACCCGCCCCTTGTCCCTATATAACTGGCAGCGCAACACTTCTGAGCCATTAGAAGAGGAGACAGCGCCGAGTCAACATCGGAAGAAGAAAGAAGAACAAGAAGCAGAAGAAGAAGAAGCAGAATGCAACAGCGACGGCGACAGAAGCCCGGGCCACCGCTAGTAAAAGAGCTGGAAGAAGAAAGCGGAGGCCCGGCAAGAAGAACAGAAGAGCGGGACAAGACCCCCGAAGTCAAAACAAGACCCCCAGACGGCGGCGGCGACGAAGGAGAAAGCCGGGCTCCTCCGCTAGTGAAAGAGCTAGTAAAAGAGCATAAGATATCGGAGGAGTCCAGCAAGAAGACCCCCCAAGACGGAAGAAGACCCCCGGAGCTGTGCAATAAAGTATTTTAAAAAATTGTGTCGTTTTTTATTTACACTTTTTTTCTTAGGTGAATGGGCAGGGGTACCCCTTAGGGTACCCCTTAGGTGAATGGGTAGGGTTCCCCTATACTCATTCACATAGGGTTATATTATTAAATATTTATTATATTTATTAAAGGGGGCTCCCGGATTCCGATAAGCCCCCCCGCCCACAGACCCCGAAAACCAACGGCCAGGGTTGTCGGGAAAAGGCCCATGTCCCCATCAACATGGGGACAAGGTGCATTGGGGTGGGGGGCCGCAAGGGCCCCCTTTTCCCCAGGGCACCCCCATGTTGAGGGCAAGCGGCCTGGTACGGCTAAGAAGGGGGGGGGGCGCTCGCTCGTCCCCACCCCCTTTTTCTGACCAGCTGGGCTGCGTGTTCGGATAAGGGTCTGATATGAATTTGGAGGGGACCCCCACGCCATTTTTTCGCCGAAAAGTTTGATCATGTGTATTCGGCAATAGTCTTGCAGTTTTTTTATTTTTTTTATTTTTATTTAGGGTTTACAACCACTTTAAGTCTTTGGCACATATCAGTTGAAAAGTAGGCAAGGCAGAGAATAGTCAGGTAATATCAGTGATGTGTACAAGAGGATAGTGCAGAACAATGCTGTTTTCAGTATAGTTAAATATAATGACTATCTAGGAGTAGAAAGGTTTCCTCAAGTGCATGAAAGCAATATAATTCCCCAGCCACAATTTTATAACAGGCCCTGAGCTAAAAATTTTCTCCCTTTTTTTCACTTACAGCTTTTCAGAGTTTGTTAGAGACCAAATATTTTCTGGAAGCACAAGGTCAGTAGAATAAAAATAAGTTGCCTCGGATTTTGTAGGTCTCACAAGAGTTGCGCAAATGTTTATAAACGATAACAATGTATTTTCTAAAAATATACTAAAATCAGAAATAGTGGATGCAAACACAACTTAACTTACAAAATCCCTGCTAAATTCCTACTAAATCTAAAAGATAAAACTGTACTGAGTTATTAAATAACAAATATTTGCCAATTTTTAAATTGTGCCTTTCTATGAGAATTGAATGTACTCAAAACTGTAAAAAAGGGTATTGGTTCATGGCCCCCGAATGCACACAGGGTGAATTCAGGGACACAAACCCACACAGAAGCCATATTGGGTCACAACGGCTATGTCTGTGCAGTCACTGTGTCCCAATATACATGAAAGGGACTGCTGGCATAGGGATTCATGCGAGGTAGGGCAGGAATTCAGCTAACCTACAGTATGTACTATTTAGAAAGGTAGCAGGTGTAAAAGAAATCAATTCTGAATCATTTAAGGTAATATACATTTTTGGGGTTAGTATGTTAAAGAAACCTACAAGTCTCATCTGCCACCACGGCAGGTGGTTTGTACACATATGAAGGTACGGGTACAAAGCTGGAGGATGTGTCTGCAGGAGCCTGACATTGCACCCATGATGATTTTTTTTCTAAATATTTTATTTAAGAACAGTTACAGGTTTGTACAATATAATCTTAAAAAAAACAATATAGAAGGTCAGTTATCAATGGGAAAATATATGTATAAAAAAGGGCAGGTAGAAATAAGAACAAAACTTCCTTAACCGTGTGAAGGCAAGGAAGTGGAGCAAAGAAAAATGACTAGGTTAGTCTAGCCTTTTACAGCCCACCAACCATTACACATTTTTCACTATTTAAAAAGATAAACTTAGCCTTTAACCACTTGCCTACCGAGCACTTTAACCCCCTTCCTGCCAAGATACATTTTCAGCTTTCAGCGCTGTCACACTTTGAATGACCATTACATTTTTTAGCATTTTTTCACACAAATAGAGCTTTCTATTGGTGGTAATTCAATAAATAATTCAATAAATGAAAAAAAGACTGAAAAATTTAATTAAAATTACATTTTCATATAAAACGTTTTTCATAGTTTGTTACATTTTGCAAATAGGTAATTTTTCTCCTTAACTGATGTGTGCTGATGAGGCTGTACTTATGGGCATTAATAGGCTGCATTGATGGGCACTGATGATGCGGCACTGGTGAGGCTGCATTGATAGACACTGATGGACACTGATAGGTGGCACTGATGGGCACTTATAGGTGGCACTGGTGAGGCTGCACTGATGGGCACTGATAGGTGGAACTGATGGGCACAGACAGGTGGAACTGATGGGCATCACGGGGGCGGGATCTGGGGGTCCCCTTGTTAAAGGAGGCTTTCAGATTCTGATAAGATTCTGTGACCCCAAAACATCTTCCCCATGTTGAGGGCATGTGGCCTGGTATGGTTCAGGAGGAGGGCCACTCTCTCGCCACCCCTCATTTCCTTTGACCTGCCCGGTTGTGTGCACAGATAAGGGTCTAGTATGGATTTTGGGGGGACCCTTATGCCATTTTTTTTATTTTGGTGCAGGGTACCCCTTAAAATCCATACCAGACCTGAAGAGCCTTTTTTTTTATTTTGGTGCGCGGTTCCCTTTAATATTCATACCAGACACAAAGGGCATTGCAATGGACTGGAGGGGAACCCATGCCGTTTTTTTTCAATGATTTTTATCTATATTGCCTGGATCCGACAATACATTTAGACCTTTAGAAATGTAATTTTGCTGTGGTATTGTTATAAACATGGGAAAGATGTGCTACTTTACATGCATACTAAGGACACCCCCCCCCCAGGCATGATACTTAAATGAACATTTCATTTTTATTGTTTCACTTTAAGCATTATTACAATCATTGCTCCTGAAAAAACTTTTTTTTGCATTGATTCATGCCCCCTGGGACAGGACCCAGGTCCCCAAACACTTTTTATGGCAATAACTTGCATATAAGCCTTTAAAATTAGCACTTTTGATTTTTTTTTTTCATGTTCGTGTCCCGTAGACTTTAACGGTGTTCACGTATGAATTTTTTGCCTGTTCGCGTGTTCTAGTGCAAACCGAACCGGGGGTGTTCGACTCATCCCTACTGATAGGTAGCAATGGTGGGCACTGCTGGGACTGCACTGATAATCAGGACACTGATAATCAGTGCCCTGATTATCAGTGTAGATGTCCCTTTCACACAAGCCAGTTATCGTCTCTCCCCTCCTCATGCTGTCAGTGTGAGCAAAGGAATGCGGATAACTAGCTTGTGTTTACATCATGATCAGCCGCAGTGGGCACACATCGGGCGTGATCGTGGAAGGACATCATATCACACCCTCCCAGAACTGGACAACTGCACTGTAGCCATCATTAGGCTATAGAGCAGTCAGCAAGTGGTTAAACTTCTGTTAGAATATATTATTGCGTTTTGTCTTTCTTTTTGACTTTCATTTGTTCTACATAAACTACTAGCTGATCTTAATCTTTACAACTCTGGCCAAAGTTTGTTCTGCTAGAAATGTGTCTTTTACTAGCTCCTGACTGAAAATTGGCAAGTACCATTCCCACTCCATCTCAGTATAATGTATATAATTTATATCATCCTCATGGGGTAAACACAGCTTGAAGTTGGCACTGGCAGATATGATCCTATTTAAAGAGGAGGGCCGGGCAAAAAAAAAAAAAAAATTAAAAGTCAGCAGCTACAAATACTGCAGCTGCTGACTTTTAATAATCGGACACTTACCTGTCCCGGGGTCCAGCGATGCGGGGGAACGAGACCCCCCCCTCGTTCCCCGCTCCGCTCACGACGCCGGCATTCTTAATGTGGGAACCCGGCTGGGCTTCACAGCCGGGCACCCACTGCGCATGCGCGAGCGGCGCCGTGCGCCGTGATTCGACGCTCACTCATCTGGGACACATGACATGTCCCAGATGACTGTGCGGCGCCTACAGGAAGTGACTTTTAGCCCGGGCTATGAAGGTGGCAGACTTCGAGGGACCCCCTAGCAACAGGCATTTAGAGGTGAGTAAAAAATTTTTTTTTTTCCAATTATTTTTTTTTAATTTTTTTTATGATTTTTAAGCCCCTTTTTGTTTTTTGGTTGGAACCCCACTTTAAGTACCATTTGAAATAAGCACCAGGTGCATTTAACTACTTCAATACCAGGCACTTAGACACCTTCCCGCCCAAGCCAATTTTCAGCTTTCAGCGATGTCGCAATTTGAATGACAATTGCGCGGTCATGCTACACTGTACCCAAACAAACTTTTTATCATTTTGTTCCAACAAATAGAGCTTTCTTTTGGTGGTATTTGATCACCTCTGCGATTTTTATTTTTTGCGCAACAAACAAAAAAAGACAGAAAATTTTGCAAAAAAACAAGTTTTTCTTTGTCACTGTTAATTTTTTTGTAAATAAGTGCGTTTTCTTCAATGACGGGCACTGATAAGGCGGCACTAATGGGCACTGATAAGGCGGCACTCATGGGCACCGATGAGGTGGCACCAATGAGGTGGCACAGATGATGGGCACTGATAGGCGGCACTGATGGGCACTGATAGGTGGCACTGATGGGCATTAATAGGTGGCACTGGTATGCGGCACTGATGGGCACTCAGGTGGCACTGATGGGCACTCAGGTGGCACTGATGGGCACTCATAGGCGGCACTGATGGGCACTCATAGGCGGCACTAACGGGTACTTATGGGTGGCACTGATGCACACATATAGGTGGCACTGATAGGTGGCATGGATGGGCACTGATAGGTGGGCATGGGTGTGCACGGATGGGCACTGATAGGTGGCATGGGTGGACGCTGATGAGTGGCACTGATGACACTGATGGGTGGCATTGCTGGGCATCCCTTTTTTAAACTTTTTTTTTAATTAAATATGATGTGCCAATCAGTGCCCATCTGTGGGCACTGATTGGCATATTTTTTGCATTTGTTTTAACATGTGGATGGCCATGGGGGATGTACCTGGCCATCCACATGCTGGGGGCTTCCCTGGTGGTCCTGGGGGCTTCCCTGGTGGTCTAGTGTGGACATCTGAGGGGGGGCTGTGCTGATAAACAATCAGCGCATACCCCCCCTGTCAGGAGAGCCGCCGATCGGCTCTCCTCTACTCGCGTCTATCAGACGCGAGTGAGGAAAAGCCGATCAACGGCTCTTCCTGTGTACATCATGATCAGCCGTGATTGGACACGGCTGATCACGTGGTAAAGAGCCTCCGCCGGAGGTTCTTTACCGAGATCAGTGTAGCGGTGTGTCAGACTGACACACCGCTCCACCGATCGCCGCGATGCGCGCCCCCACGGGCGCGCGGCGGCTGTTATCCTGAAGGACGTCATATGACACCCAGTCAGGATAACGAAACCACTTCCCGGACGTCAATTTGCTATTGACCGGGCGGGAAGTGGTTAAGCACAGTATTTTATAGTGTTGGACAAACTGTTCAGGCCAAGCAAAAGTCCAGCCTGCACATTGCCTGTTCGCCTGTCTGGGGAACACCCACATTTGCGGGGTGCACTTCGCAGTGTATTCTGGGGCCCTAATTGGATGAAGCCTTGCTCCTGACCAGCATAGGGCACAGAGCACTGTCAGAGCCCTAACTGGACAAAGTGATGATGACTTTCTCCAATCACGGCTCAGTGTTCATAGTCCCACCCCACACTATAAAAAGTTCCTTCCCATAAGAAGCTTTTGCAGTGAATTGGAGTAGCCGCAGGGCGCAGTTTTCTGCTAGCAAGTTGGTATGTTGGTGACTCTGAGTGTAGCTTGTTAGTGTAGTGTTAGTATAGTGTGTGAGTATAGTGTATCAGTATAGTGTAGTGTGTTAGTGTAGTGCAGTGTTTAACACAGCATTACATAAAATTTAGTGCTATATACAGTGCTGTATCACCTTTTTTTTTTTTTGTTTAATGCTTTGCTGTGTCCTCAATTTAACCACCTGATTACTTTGCACTTAAACCCCCCTCGTGACCAGACCAATTTTCAGCTTTTGGCGCTGATGCACTTTGAATGACAATTGCGCGGTCATACAACACTGTACCCAAATGAAATTTTTATCATTTTTTTCCCACAAATAGAGCTTTCTTTTGGTGGTATTTAATCACAGCTGGGGTTTTTATTTTTTGCTAAACAAACAAAAAAAGATGGAAAATTAAAAAAAAAAAAAAATCATGTTTAATAGTTTGTTATAGAATTTTGCAAACAGGTAATTTTTCTGCTTCATTGATGTGCTCTGATGAGGCGGCACAGGTGGGCACTGATAGGCTGCACTGGTGGGCACTGATAGGCTGCACTGGTGGGGACAGATAAGTCGGTACTGATGGGGACAGCAAAGATGGCACTGATGGGCACGGATGGGTGGCACGGATGGGTGGCACGGATGGACACTGATGGGTGGCACTGATGGGTGGCACTGATGGGCACTGATAGGTGGCACTGATGGGCACTGATAGGTGGCACTGATGGGCACTGATGGGCACTGGTAGGTGACACAGATGAGCACTGGTAGGTGACACAGATGAGCACTGGCAGGTGACACTGATGTGCAGCACTGGCACTGCGGGCACTGAGAGATGGCACTGCGGGCACTGAGAGATGGCACTGTGGGCACTGAGAGATGGCAGTGTGGGCACTGGTAGAAGGCACTTTAATGGGGCAAAGGTGGGCACAGTGGATCGGGCACATTGCAGTTAGAGGGACTGATGTCCCTCTCACTGCCTCCGGTGATCGGCTTTTTTTTTTTCTCCTCGCGCTGTCAGCGCGAGGAGGAAAAAAAGCCGATTACCGTCTCTGTTAAGATCACATGATCAGCTGTCATTGGCTGACAACTGATCACGTGGTAAGGGGTCGTGATCGACCCCTTACTCGGATCTGTGATCCAGCGAGTCTCACAGACTCGCTGATCACAGAGCGCGCCGCGCGCGCCCTTCAGGGGGCACGCAGGCAGCTCGTGGCCGGGACGACGTCAATAGACGTTGTCCCGGCACAATAGATCCGCGCTGTAGCCGTCATTTGTCTATAGCGCGGATCTCAGGCAGTTAAAGTGCATCAGACACCACTTTTTATTACAAAAAAAGTGCATCCAATCACATACCGTATTTTACGCTCCATAAGACGCACCTGACCATAAGACACACCTAGGTTTTAGAGGAGGAAAACAAGAAAAAAATATTCTGAACCAAATGGTGTACTAAAATATTTACTAGGGCCCATGAAATGCAGCCTGACCATTGCACATAAATGCAACCTGACCAGTGCACATAAATGCAGCCTCTAGTTGCCCACCACTGCAGCCTCTTTGCCCACCACTGCAGCATCTTTTCCCACCAATTGCAGCCTCTGTGCCCATTGCAGCCTCTCTGCCCACCAACTGCAGCCTCTGCAGCCTCTCTGCCCACCAATTGCAGCCTCCGTGCCCATTGCAGCCTCTCTGCCCATTGCAGCTTCTGTGCCCACCAATTGCAGCCTCTGTACCCATTGCATCCTCTCTGCCCACCAATTGCAGCATCTGTGCCCATTTCAGCCTTTGTGCCCATTGCAGCCTATGTGCCCATTGCAGCCTCTGTGCCCACTAATGTCTGCCTCTGGATAACACGGCGCTCACTTCCCTCTGTCCTCCGGCGCTCGTATGTCACAGAGCTGGGTCTGTGTGCAAGGTCCCGCCCCCCCTAGACCGGCTCTTGTGATAGGCGGAACACTGATTCAATCTATTATCACACGAGCCAGTCTAAGGGGGCGGGACCTTGCACACAGACCCAGCTTCGTGACATACGAGCGCCGGAGGACAGAGGGAGGAGAGCGCTGCAGTCGCAGGTAGGACAGTCCAGCCCTGCTCACAGGGGATTCAGATGTCGGTCTTCCGCTCTCCTGCCTCTTTTCTGTCGATGGTGGCGGGGGTGTTGCCATCGGCGGGGGGGCGGTGCCTAGCATGCATTCGCTCCATAAGACGCAGAGACATTTTCCCCCATATTTCTGGGGGAAAAAGTGCGCCTTATGGTGCGGGAAATACGGTATTTCCCAGTTTCTATTAAATTTGGGTAATAAGCCCCCACCATTATGTCTGGGAAGCCAACAAGGAGAGTCAGACGTTCCCATGCCACTATGAGGGGGCCAGCAGCGTCTGTGTCCACAGGCAAATGTGGACATGGTCCATCTTCAGGCAGGGCACGTTTGTCTCTGTTTAGTGATGTTGCCCGTGCTATCCAGCCATAGAATGCAGAGAAGGTGGTGGACTGGCTTACCAAACCATTCTCATCCTCCTCATCCTCTATGACCCAAGCTGACACTAGTGGCTTATTCTGCCTCCTTGTCCACAGCTACTCCTGCCATAGCTCAGCATCATGCAAAGAGGAATCAGTTTAATTATTTGACAAACAAAGATTTGGGGGCACACCCTAAAAGATGCATCAAAGATGGTGCATCCATAAGACCATATGAATAGAACAAAATATTACAGCGCACACATGCAAAAATGGCATTTACCCTCCATTATTGCTTCTCATTAGTGTCCACTAGGGATGAGCCGAACACCCCCGGGTTCGGTTCCAGTGATGTAAGTAACTGAGTTAAAATAAACTGAGTTACTTAACGCAGTTACTTTAGAGGGTAACGAGTAATCTAGCTGATTACTTTTCCCCTCATGGTAACTCAGTTCCCATTACTTTGGCTTAGTTACCCCAAATACATCTACCGCCACTAGGAGGCAGTAGTGTAATTCCGGTGTCCTGCCGAAAAAGTTCCCCCGCCGGATAAGGACCCCCTGTACTGCGCAGGCGCAGCGCTTGCGCAGTACGAAGGACTACGGAGCTTCCGAAAATTGCCGAACCTAAACAGCTCTGAGTGAAATCTACACCGCGCAGGCGCAGTTAACATGTAATTGTACGAGGCGATGCTGCACGCTCCTGATGCTGTAACTAAGGGGCGGGTCTAGTATTACTGTAACCAAGGGGCGCATTTATTATTATTGTTATATATCGAGCTCTGCCCATTCATTTAACATTCACCCTCTTCTGTAGAAATCCGCCCCTTACACGATATAATAATAATAGACCCGCCCCTTGCTTACACGCTATAATAGATCTGCCCCTTGTTTAGAGTAATAATAGAGCAGCCCCTTGGTTACACGATATATAACAATAATAAATGCGCCCCTTGGTTACAGTAATACTAGATCCGCCCCTTAGTTACATGTATAGAATATTAAAAAAAAAGTCACAGTTACTTTGCTGCGTAACTAATTACTTTTCCAATGTAGTAACTGAGTTACTAACGCAACTACTTTTTGGGAGAAGTAATTTGTAACTTAACTAATTACTTTTTTAAAGTAGGATGACCAACACTGTTCGGTTCGCACCAGAACCTGCGAACGGACCAAAAGTTTGCACGAACGTTAGAACCCTATTAGTTACAATGGACGCGAATGTTCAAAATCTAAAGTGCTAATTATAACGGCCAATATGCATGTTATTGTTATAAAAAAGGTTTGGGGACCCGGGTCCTGCCCCAGGGGACATGTATCAATGCAAAAAGAAGTTTTAAAAACTGACATTTTTTTTCTGGAGCAGTGGTTTTAATGATGCATAAAGTGAAAAAAAAAGTGAAATATTCCTTTAACCACTTCAGCCCCGGACCATTTGGCAGCCAAAGGACCAGAGGTCTTTTTTCAATTTTGCACTGCACTGCTTTAACTGGTAATTGCGCGGTCATGCAATGTTGTAACCAAACAAAATTTGCGTCCTTTTCTTCCCACAAATAGAGCTTTCTTTTGATGGTATTTGATTGCGTCTGTGATTTTTATTTTTTGCGCTATAAACGGAAAAAGACCGCAAATTTTGAAAAAAAAAGATATTTTCTACTTTTTGTTATAAGAAAAATCCAATAAACTCAATTTTAGTCAAACATTTGGGCCAAAATGTATTCAGCCACATGTCTTTAGTAAAAAAAAAATGCCAATAAGCGTATATTTATTGATTTGCGCAAAAGTTGTGCCCATTGCAGCCTCTGTGCCCACTAATGTCTGCCTCTGGATAACACGGCGCTCACTTCCCTCTGTCCTCCGGCGCTCGTATGTCACAGAGCTGGGTCTGTGTGCAAGGTCCCGCCCCCCCTAGACCGGCTCTTGTGATAGGCGGAACACTGATTCAATCTATTATCACACGAGCCAGTCTAAGGGGGCGGGACCTTGCACACAGACCCAGCTTCGTGACATACGAGCGCCGGAGGACAGAGGGAGGAGAGCGCTGCAGTCGCAGGTAGGACAGTCCAGCCCTGCTCACAGGGGATTCAGATGTCGGTCTTCCGCTCTCCTGCCTCTTTTCTGTCGATGGTGGCGGGGGTGTTGCCATCGGCGGGGGGGCGGTGCCTAGCATGCATTCGCTCCATAAGACGCAGAGACATTTTCCCCCATAATTCTGGGGGAAAAAGTGCGCCTTATGGTGCGGGAAATACGGTATTTCCCAGTTTCTATTAAATTTGGGTAATAAGCCCCCACCATTATGTCTGGGAAGCCAACAAGGAGAGTCAGACGTTCCCATGCCACTATGAGGGGGCCAGCAGCGTCTGTGTCCACAGGCAAATGTGGACATGGTCCATCTTCAGGCAGGGCACGTTTGTCTCTGTTTAGTGATGTTGCCCGTGCTATCCAGCCATAGAATGCAGAGAAGGTGGTGGACTGGCTTACCAAACCATTCTCATCCTCCTCATCCTCTATGACCCAAGCTGACACTAGTGGCTTATTCTGCCTCCTTGTCCACAGCTACTCCTGCCATAGCTCAGCATCATGCAAAGAGGAATCAGTTTAATTATTTGACAAACAAAGATTTGGGGGCACACCCTAAAAGATGCATCAAAGATGGTGCATCCATAAGACCATATGAATAGAACAAAATATTACAGCGCACACATGCAAAAATGGCATTTACCCTCCATTATTGCTTCTCATTAGTGTCCACTAGGGATGAGCCGAACACCCCCGGGTTCGGTTCCAGTGATGTAAGTAACTGAGTTAAAATAAACTGAGTTACTTAACGCAGTTACTTTAGAGGGTAACGAGTAATCTAGCTGATTACTTTTCCCCTCATGGTAACTCAGTTCCCATTACTTTGGCTTAGTTACCCCAAATACATCTACCGCCACTAGAAGGCAGTAGTGTAATTCCGGTGTCCTGCCGAAAAAGTTCCCCCGCCGGATAAGGACCCCCTGTACTGCGCAGGCGCAGCGCTTGCGCAGTACGAAGGACTACGGAGCTTCCGAAAATTGCCGAACCTAAACAGCTCTGAGTGAAATCTACACCGCGCAGGCGCAGTTAACATGTAATTGTACGAGGCGATGCTGCACGCTCCTGATGCTGTAACTAAGGGGCGGGTCTAGTATTACTGTAACCAAGGGGCGCATTTATTATTATTGTTATATATCGAGCTCTGCCCATTCATTTAACATTCACCCTCTTCTGTAGAAATCCGCCCCTTACACGATATAATAATAATAGACCCGCCCCTTGCTTACACGCTATAACAGATCTGCCCCTTGTTTAGAGTAATAATAGAGCAGCCCCTTGGTTACACGATATATAACAATAATAAATGCGCCCCTTGGTTACAGTAATACTAGATCCGCCCCTTAGTTACATGTATAGAATATTAAAAAAAAAGTCACAGTTACTTTGCTGCGTAACTAATTACTTTTCCAATGTAGTAACTGAGTTACTAACGCAACTACTTTTTGGGAGAAGTAATTTGTAACTTAACTAATTACTTTTTTAAAGTAGGATGACCAACACTGTTCGGTTCGCACCAGAACCTGCGAACGGACCAAAAGTTTGCACGAACGTTAGAACCCTATTAGTTACAATGGACGCGAATGTTCAAAATCTAAAGTGCTAATTATAACGGCCAATATGCATGTTATTGTTATAAAAAAGGTTTGGGGACCCGGGTCCTGCCCCAGGGGACATGTATCAATGCAAAAAGAAGTTTTAAAAACTGACATTTTTTTTCTGGAGCAGTGGTTTTAATGATGCATAAAGTGAAAAAAAAAGTGAAATATTCCTTTAACCACTTCAGCCCCGGACCATTTGGCAGCCAAAGGACCAGAGGTCTTTTTTCAATTTTGCACTGCACTGCTTTAACTGGTAATTGCGCGGTCATGCAATGTTGTAACCAAACAAAATTTGCGTCCTTTTCTTCCCACAAATAGAGCTTTCTTTTGATGGTATTTGATTGCGTCTGTGATTTTTATTTTTTGCGCTATAAACGGAAAAAGACCGCAAATTTTGAAAAAAAAAGATATTTTCTACTTTTTGTTATAAGAAAAATCCAATAAACTCAATTTTAGTCAAACATTTGGGCCAAAATGTATTCAGCCACATGTCTTTAGTAAAAAAAATGCCAATAAGCGTATATTTATTGATTTGCGCAAAAGTTATAGCGTCTACAAACTAGAGTACATTTTCTGGCATTTACACCGCTTTTAATTTATGACTGCCTATCTCATTTCTTGAGGTGCTAAAATGGCAGGGAAGTACAAAACCCCCCCAAATGACCCCATTTTGGAAAGTAGACACCCCAAGCTATTTGCTGAGAGGCATGTTGAGCCCATTGAATATTTTTTTTTTTTAGTCCCAAGTGATTGAATAAAGACAAAAAAAAAAAAAAAAAAATTTTCATAAAGTTGTCACTAAATGATATATTGCTCACACATGCCATGGTTATATGTGGAGATGCACCCCAAAATACATTTTGCTGCTTCTCCCGAGTACGGGGATACCACATGTGTGGGACTTTTTGGGAGCCTAGCCGCGCACGGGGCCCCGAAACCCAATCAACGCCTTCAGGGTTTCTAAGGGTGCAAATTTTTGATTTCACTCCTCACTACCTATCACAGTTTCGAAGGCCATAAAATGCCAAAATAGCACAAAACCCCCCCAAATGACCCCATTTTGGAAAGTAGACACCCCAAGCTATTTGCTGAGAGGCATGTTGAGTACATGGAATATTTTATATTTTGCCACAAGTTGCGGGAATATTACAAACTTTTTTTTTTTTGCCCAAAGTTGTCACTAAATGATATATTGCCCACACATGCCATGGGCATATGTGGAATTAAACCCCAAAATACATTCTGCTGCTTCTCCTGAGTATGGGGATACCACATGTGTGGGACTTTTTGGGAGCCTATCCGCATACGGGACCCCGAAAACCAAGCACCGCCTTCAGGATTTCTAAGGGCATAAATTTTTGATTTCACTCCTCACTACCTATCACTACCTATCACAGTTTTGAAGGCCATAAAATGCCAAGATGGCACAAACCCCCCCCCAAATGACCCCATTTTGGAAAGTAGACACCCCAAGCTATTTGCTGAGAGGCATGTTGAGCCCATTGAATATTTTTTTTTTTAGTCCCAAGTGATTGAATAAAGACAAAAAAAAAAAAAAAAAATAAATGTATTCAAAAAGTTGTCACTAAATGATATATTGCTCACACATGCCATGGTTATATGTGGAATTGCACCCCAAAATACATTTTGCTGCTTCTCCTGAGTATGGGGATACCACATGTGTGGGACTTTTTGGGAGCCTAGCCGCGTACGGGGCCCCGAAACCCAAGCACCGCCTTCAGCATTTCTAAGGGTGCAAATTTTTGATTTCACTCCTCACTACCTATCACAGTTTCGAAGGCCATAAAATGCCAAAATAGCACAAAAACCCCCCAAATGACCCCATTTTGGAAAGTAGACACCCCAAGCTTTTTGCTGAGAGGCATGTTGAGTACATGGAATATTTTATATTTTGCCACAAGTTGCGGGAATATTACAAACTTTTTTTTTTTTCCCCAAAGTTGTCACTAAATGATATATTGCCCACACATGCCATGGGCATATGTGGAATTACACCCCAAAATACATTCTGCTGCTTCTCCTGAGTACGGGGATACCACATGTGTGGGACTTTTTGGGAGCCTATCCGCATACGGGACCCCGAAAACCAAGCACCGCTTTCAGGATTTCTAAGGGCATAAATTTTTGATTTCACTCCTCACTACCTATCACTACCTATCACAGTTTTGAAGACCATAAAATGCCAAGATGGCACAAAACCCCCCCAAATTACCCCATTTTGGAAAGTAGACACCCCAAGCTATTTGCTGAGAGGCATGTTGAGCCCATTGAATATTTTTTTTTTTAGTCCCAAGTGATTGAATAAAGACAAAAAAAATAAATAAAAAAAATGTATTCAAAAAGTTGTCACTAAATGATATATTGCTCACACATGCCATGGTTATATGTGGAATTGCACCCCAAAATACATTTTGCTGCTTCTCCTGAGTATGGGGATACCACATGTGTGGGACTTTTTGGGAGCCTAGCCGCGTACGGGGCCCCGAAACCCAAGCACCGCCTTCAGCATTTCTAAGGGTGCAAATTTTTGATTTCACTCCTCACTACCTATCACAGTTTCGAAGGCCATGAAATGCCAAAATAGCACAAAACCCCCCCAAATGACCCCATTTTGGAAAGTAGACACCCCAAGCTATTTGTTGAGAGGCATGGTGAGTATTTTACAGCTCTCATGTGTTTTTGAAAATGAAGAAAGTAAAGAAAAAAACATTTTTTTTTTTTCTTTTTTCAATTTTCAAAACTTTGTGACAAAAAGCGAGATCTGCAAAATACTCACCATACCTCTCAGCAAATAGCTTGGGGTGTCTACTTTCCAAAATGGGGTCATTTGGGGGTGGTTTGTGCCATCTGGGCATTCCATGGCCTCCGAAACTGTGATTGGCAGTGAGGAGTGAAATAAAAAAATTACACCCTTAGAAAGCCTGAAGGCGGTGCTTGGATTTTGGGGTCCCGTACGCGGCTAGGCTCCCAAAAAGTCCCACACATGTGGTATCCCCGTACTCAGGAGAAGCAACAGAATGTATTTTGGGGTGTATTTCCACATATGCCCATGGCATGTTTGAGCAATATATCATTTAGTGACAACTTTTTGTAAAAAAAAAATATTATTTTTTTTTTTTTTCATTATTCAATCTCTTGGGACCAAAAAAAAAAAATATTTAATGGGCTCAACATTGCTCTCAGCAAATAGCTTGGGGTGTCTACTTTCCAAAATGGGGTCATTTGGGGGGGGGGGTTTGAACTGTCCTGGCATTTTATGCACAACATTTAGAAGCCTATGTCACACGTCACCCACTCTTCTAACCACTTGAAGATAAAGCCCTTTCTGACACTTTTTGTTTACATGAAAACATTTTTTTTTTTTGCAAGAAAATTACGTTGAACCCCCAAACACTATATATATTGTTAAAGCAAAGGCCCTACAGATTAAAATGGTGGGTGTTGAATTTTTTTTTTCCACACAGTATTTGCGCAGCGATTTTTCAAACGCATTTTTTGTGGAAAAAATACACTTTTTTTTATTTTAATGCACTAAAACACACTATATTGCTCAAATTTTTGATGAAATAAAAAATATGATCTTAGGCCGAGTACATGGATACCAAACATGACATGCTTTAAAATTGCGCACAAACACGCAGTGGCGACAAACTACATACATTTTTAAAAGCCTTTAAAAGCCTTTACAGGTTACCACATTAGATTCACGGAGGAGGTCTACTGCTAAAATTACTGCCCTCGATCTGACCTTCGCGGTGATACCTCACATGCATGGTGCAATTGCTGTTTACATATGACGCCAGACCAACGCTTGTGTTCGCCTTTGCGCAAGAGAAGGGGGGGCAGGGGTGCTTTTTTTTATTTATTTTTTAGTTTTTCTTTTTATTTAGCTTTTTTATTTTATTTTTAAACTGTTCCTTCCATTTTTTTTTTCTTAGTTATCATTTTTATTGTTATCGCAGGGAATGTAAATATCCCCTATGATAGCAATAGGCAGTGACAGGTACTCTTTTTTTGAAAAAAAGGGTCTATTAGACCCTATATCTTTCCTCTGCCCTCAAAGCATCTGACCACACCAAGATCGGTGTGATAAAATGCTTTCCCAATGGTGCGGTGGGTATGCCCACCATTAGAATACCTCCCTTCATCCACCCACTTCTAATGATGGGCATACATGCACCATTTATATATGCCGAAGCATGGGGGCATCCTCCCGCAAAAAAGTTATGCCACGTACACATGGTCGGACTTTTTTCGACCATATGTACGTGGCATTAGGAGCAAAATCGCTCCTCCGCCCTCTGCTGCCCCCATGCTTCGGCATATATGCTCTTTTTTTTAACTGTGGTGGTGAAATCACCTCCTACAGCGTTGGAGTCGCGGCTTTATGTATCGTGGGAGCAAACGCTGTTGCTGTCAAGATAAATAAATCCACGCTGCAACTGAATGGCGTACCTGCTAAGCAAATAATGGTTAACATTAAAACAAAGTAACATAACAGTATAACAGTAAGACCTTACCATACCATACCTGCAAAGCAAATACCAAAAAAAAAAACATAGTAAAAAATAAAACATTTTGTTAAATCAACCGGTGCCTAAAATATATATATGCCGAAGCATGGGGGCATCCTCCCGCAAAAAAGTTATGCCACGTACACATGGTCGGACTTTTTTCGACCGTATGTACGTGGCATTAGGAGCAAAATCGCTCCTCCGCCCTCTGCTGCCCCCATGCTTCGGCATATATGCTCTTTTTTTTTAACTGTGGTGGTGAAATCACCTCCTACAGCGTTGGAGTCGTGGCTTTATGTATCGTGGGAGCAAACGCTGTTGCTGTCAAGATAAATAAATCCGCGCTGCAACTGAATGGCGCACCTGAAAACAAAAAAATGGTTAACAATAAAACACAGTAAACAAAATTACATACCTGAAAAGCAAGCATGATAAAACATAATAAAACATTGCAGAATAGAATAGAGTAAAAAAGAGCAACAATAGAGAGAGAGAGAGAGAGAGAGAGAGAGAGAGAGAACAATAAAACGACAACTATTTTTGTTTTTTTTATTTTATTTTTTTTTTGGGGGTTTTTTTTTTTTTACTTTTTTTTTATTTTTTACACTTTTTTTTTTAAACTATAACTATAATTTTAACTGTAACGGTCGGGTCTCAAAATGCGATGGCATTCTTGAGACCCTGTAACTATAATTTTAACTAGCGGTCGGGTCTCAAAATGCGATGGCATTCTTGAGACCCTGTGAAAGTGTATCCTAGCCTGTGAAATGCTGTACCCTACACTAAAACCTCACTAGTGAGTGGTAGCGTTCAAAACATTCACCAATGCAGAGACCAGGATTGTCAGGACAGCGTGGACAATAATAACGGGTGTCACGCCTACATCCGCGCTTGGTACAGACACGACATCTTTTTTGGGGGGCTCGTTGGGTAGGGGTACTCGGGAGGACATAAGGGTAATGCCTCTCATACAGCCGGCTAACTGCATTTGGTTCGGAATGGTGAGGTGCAGAACCGTCTGGAAACAGAAGGTCTGTGAGAACCTCTTCCAGGAATTCAAGGAAGGGTAACCTCCCGCCTGAAGCTCCGTATAGCACATGAGCATTCAGAAAAGCCAATTGGAACAAATAAATAGACACTTTTTTGTACCAGCGTCTAGCCTTACGGACAACTAGGTACGGCGCCAACAACTGGTCGTTGAGGTCCACCCCCCCCATATTAAGGTTGTATTCGTGGACACAGAGGGGTTTCGTCACAACACCAGCCGCCGTACGAATTTGGACTGTCGTGTCTGCATGAAGGGAGGTAAGAACGAAAACATTCCTATTATCCCTCCACTTCACAGCGAGCAAATTATTACACTTCAAGCAGGCTCTCTCCCCCAGCCTAAGAGGGGAATCTACAAGCCGCTGGGGAAAGCCCCGGCGATTAGGTCGCACGGTGCCACATGCTCCAATCTGATGATCAAACAAGTGACTAAACAGTGGCACGCTCGTGTAATAATTGTCCACGTACAAGTGGTACCCCTTTCCGAATAAGGGTGACACCAAGTTCCACACTATCTTGCCAGCGCTCCCTATGTAATCTGGACAGTTCTCCGGCTCTACGTGACTATCTTTTCCCTCATAAACCGAAAAGCTCCACGTATAGCCTGTTGCCCTGTCACAGAGCTTGTAGAGCTTGACCCCGTATCTGGCACGCTTGCTGGGAAGGAACTGTTTGAAAGACAAGCGGCCAGAAAACTTAATCAGGGACTCGTCAACGCAGACAACTTGATTGGGATTAAACAAGGCTGCAAAACGTAGGTTGAAGTGGTTTATGAGGGGCTGAATTTTGTAGAGCCGATCAAATTCAGGGTCTCCACGAGGACGACAGAGTTCATTGTCACTGAAGTGCATGAACCGCAAGATCTGTTCGTATCGTGCCCTGGACATGGAGCGAGAGAACACGGGCATATGGTGGAGCGCGAGGGTGGACCAATAAGACCTCAGCGTCGGGAATTTATGCATGCCCATGTTGATGGAAAGGCCCAGAAAGGACTTAAATTCGGAAACCGTAATTGGTTTCCAATCTCTGGCAAGGGAAGGCACTTGGGGATTAGCGGCGATGTATTGACCAGCGTATATATATTACTTTGGTCCACAATAGATCTATAGAGATCTTCCGTGAAAAACAGCGATAAAAAATCGGATGGCTTAAAATCAGCTGTTTCCACCTGAATACCGGGTTGGCCAGTGAATGGGGGAAGTACGGGTCCTTCAGAAGTGGTGGGCACCCAATCAGGATTGGCGAATTCTGCAGGAAGGACACTATGTGATCGACGGGCCTGCCTTTGTCTTCTTCTTGGTGGCAGCGGGACACTACTTGTGCTTGCCACCTCGCCAGCTTGAACTGCACTTATGGGACTCGCCACGTCACCAAGTGTTACTGCAGTGCTGGTTTGACTACGTCCAGGGTGTACTAGGCCGCTGGTGCTTGCCAGTTCACCAGAAGGAATAGCGGCGCTAGTACTTCTCTGCTCCATACGAGAGACCTGCGGTTCCTGCACCTCAACAACAGCAGAAGATCGGGATCGGGTACGCCTGACCTTAGCAGGGACCTCACCTCCGTCGCCAGAGCTATCTGTCATGGAGCCGCTGTCGTCTACTGGGTCGTATTCTGAGCCTGATTCTGACAGATGAGTGACCTCCTCTTCACTATCTGACATACTCAGAAACAAGTAGGCCTGTTCACTAGTGTACTTGCGATTTGCCATTTTGGGCTCTAAATTTAGTAGTACACTAGTGAGATTCACAGGAAAAAAAGCTCCTAGGCTGCTGGCGACTGAATCAAAACGCTACCAAAAAAACAGTTAGCGATCGCAGGGATCAGGCCTGACTCTGCGAACGCTGCAGTTATGTGTGCTTAGTGTTTTGTAAGTGACAGTGATCGATCGATACTGCACTTGGGTGGGCTGGGCTGGGCTGGGCGGGGGGGGAAAACGCAGGTGCTAGCAGGTATCTGGGCTGATCCCGCTAACAATGCGTTTTTTGGAACCCTAAACTGCTGGGACGCTAGTATAGATCTGATCAGATCAGATATTGATCTGTTCAGATACTATACCACTAATACACTGAGGTGTATGCTTTGCGCGTGGGTGTTTGCGGTGCTGGCACTAACCTGGGGCGACGCAGACCTTATTTGTCCCTAAAACCTAATTGATATCACCCGCCGGGCGATCAGGGGGTTAAACCGTTATTGGGTAATAAATGGCGGGTGCCCTGACAGTATAAAAAACAAACTATCTAACCAGCGTCACCCGTAACAGTAATACGGTGATCACTGGTGAAAGGGTTAACTAGGGGCAATCAGGGGGTTAAAACCTTTATTAGGTAATATATGGGGGTACCTGACGTTATATAAAAACCTGACGGGGAACCTAAATAACTAAATAACTAACTGGCTAACCAGCGTCACCAGTGACACTTATACTGTGATCACTGGTGAAAGAGTTAACTCTAGGGGCAATCAAGGGGTTAAAACCTTTATTTAGGTTGTAATATGGGGGTACCTGACCTATAAACCTATTTATAATCCTATATAAACCTGGCGGTTACCTAAAAAAAAAACTGGCTACCTAGCGGCACCAGTGACACTAATAGAGCGATCAGAAAAACGATCGCTTAGTGACACTGGCAAAAGGGGGTGAAAGGGTTACCTAGGGGGCAATCAAGGGGTTAAACCTTTATTGGGGGGGGGGGGTAGGGGGCTACCTTAGACCTAAAGGGGCCTAAAACTAACTGCCCTGACAGTTATTACAGTCACACTGACACTAAATGCAGTGATCAGTAAATAAATGATCACTGCAATCAGTGACACTGTGACAGGGGGGGCAGGGGGTGATCTGGGGGGGTGATCTGGGGGGGTGACAGGGGGGTGGATTGTGTGCCTAAGTGTCCTGGTGTCAGTGTACTGTTGTGCACTTACTTGCTGTGTCTTCACCGCTCGGCGTCCCGGTCAGAAAGACCGACACGAGGAGCGTGACGTCACTTCCCCTTGCCTGTGTTTACAATTACACAGGCAAGGGAGAATGTGATTCGCCAGGAGCGATCGGGAGGGGGTGGCCAGAAACCACTGGCCGTCCCCTCTTCCCGCATCGCTCCTGACACGATCCCGACCGTCCCTGCCGGCGGAGGGGGGTCCGATCGGACCCCCCAACCGCCTGAAGAATGGCACGTACAGGTACGTCCTTTTGCCTGTACGTGCCATTCTGTTGACGTATATGTACATGGGGCGGTCGGGAAGTGGTTAAATATGGTACCTGGGGTGTCTAAAGTATGCCTGTGACGTGACATGTGTTTCCCGTGTTTAGAACTGTCCCTGCACAAAATGACATTTGTAAAGGAAAAAAAGAAGCATTGTCCAAGCAATATGGATGAAAATCTTTGAGAAAAATGGCATGGCTACCCCATCCCCCCCCCACCCCAGCCTATTACCAGCCCCTTTGTGTCTTGTATGAATATTAAGGGGAACCCTGCACCCAAAATAAAACCCTATACCTAAAACCCTATATACTCTGAACCGCAGTATACAGGCGGTGCAAACAAGACAGGGACTGTAGGTATATACTGTATGTACAGTATGTATGTATGTATGTATTGACTGTTGGTGTATACTGTGCTGGAGGCACACAAAACACACTAACTCCTGCAGATGGCTGTCTTAGGTGACAACAGGGCAGATACAGTGTAAGGTGGTTTAGTGTGCTACTGCTGTGCTATACTCACACAGCACACGCACACACTAACTCCTGCAGATGGCTGGATTGGTAGAGAACAGCACTGAGAAGAACACACTATTCCTGCCTATTTTTCCTCTATCCTACACTTTCCCCACAAGCAAAGGCTGAGAAGAATACACTATCCCTGCCTATTTTCCTCTTTCCCTACACTTTCCTCACACAGAAATGATTCACATATAGTGTGTACATGTACAGTAAACTGTCACTGTTCCTCAAGCCGGAACACACTACACGAGGCCGCCGGCGCGGTGGCCTTATATAGTGTGGGGCGTGTACTAAACCCCCTGAGCTATAATTGTCCACAGGCATCCTGCCTGTGGCCAATTATTGCTCTCCTCGCCGCTGGCTATGATTGGCCAAGCATGCGGGGTCACAGTGCATGCTTGGCCAATCATCACCCAGCAATGCACTGCGACTGGCGCAGTGCATTGTGGACCACTCGCATCACACAAATTTGATGCAAACGGCCCTCAGCGTTCTGCCCCCAACGAGCGGATGAACGGCCGATGTTCGATTCGAACATGGGTTCGAATCGAACACCGGGCCCATCCCTAGTGTCCACCTGTTATAGGAGGAGTCCTTTAGTTCTCCCATATAGAGGAGTGTAATTCTCCCAAGGTTTAGATAAGCAGGATCATCCATTCTATGTATAGTGTAGGACCCACTGATAATGGGGTACTTTGATGCAGTAAGTGGGCTTAAGCACCATATAGCCATATAGTGTGACTAAATCCCCATATTTTTTTTTAAATGTTCAGGTGTTTTAAATAGCCTTGCAGGAGGTAAATGTCATTTTTGCATGTGTGCGCTGTGATATTTTGTTCAGCTTAATTATTTGAACACAGCATCAGTCACTTGCTGCTTGACAATGCACAGACATTACAGGATTCTGATGTTGGTTCTGAGGTAAGGGTAGAGGAAGGGAGCAACATGAGCCTACAGAGAGGGGATAACACTGATATACAACAAATTGGCAGTCATGTTCCCCCAGCCACAGCGTATTGTGAAGTTGGCTCCAGTGATGATGAGGATGGAGGCAGAGGCGGCTCTAGGCTTTGTGAGGCCTTAGGCAAATCTTAGACATGAGGCCCCAAAATGGGAAAAATAATTAAAGCAATAGAAATTAACTGTATAAATTGCATGATATTCCCTTCAACTGTAACACACACATCAGGCGAATTAGGCGGCCGTGAGGCCCCTAGGAGTGTGAGGCCTTAGGCGATCGCCTAATTTGCCTAATTAGAGAGCCGCCTCTGGATGGAGGGGATGATGATTATGAGGTTACTGATGCAACTTGAGTGCTGGATAGAGCAGAGGAGGAAAGTGAGGGGGAGAAACAACCCCAACTAGGCAGGATGTCCTCCATAGGCAGCCATCATGGAAGAGTAGAGAGCAGCCACCCTATTCCATCTCATTGTGGAGCTGCTTCTGGTCTACTTCCAACAGCTCAGCTGTGTGGGTTGTTATTAGCACATGTGCAGCCGATTGTACTGTTGCAATTTGCATTCTCTGTTGCAAGCAGAACAAGGCATTTAACTACTTCCCGCCCAAGGGCATCATATGACGTCCTGGACTTTCAGTGGGAATATCTGAATGATGCCTATAGCTGCAGGCATCATTCAGATATTCCCACTGAAATTCCAGGACATCATATGACGACCCTTGGGCGGGAAGTGGTTAAATGCCTTGTCAAGCATGTGGTTCCTTGTCCTTGTTTGCAGCCAGTGATTCTGTGCACCATAAGAACGATCATAGCTTGATCATTCTTACAGGCGATGGGAAGGGACATCCCCCCGTCACCACCCGGTGCTTCTCTGGGCTCTCCCGTGCCATTGGGGACCCAGAGAAAGAATCACCCGCCGCCAGATGACGAGTATAGAGATTTATCTCTATGACCGTAGGAGGGCCAGGCGTTACGTTATGACGTCACATCTGGGCCACGGTTGTAAACAAAGCTGCGACCGTGGCTGGTAAACATGGGATTGTGGATTTTTTTTCCCGATCTCCTGCTTTCCAGCCTGGAGGAGAGATGTGGGTTCTTATTGACCCCGCATCTCTCCATAAAGAGGACCTGTCACGAATGATTCCTATTACAAGGGATGTTTACACTTCCGGTATGGAAGTGGTTAAACTCTCACCACTCAGCCCATTGGCTGAGTGGTAAGCACCTGAAAGCCACACACAAGGGACACAATTCTTTTTCTCCTCACATATTATGTCTACCCCTGCTATATCACATGTCCTCTCAGCAGCCTCCACTGACAGGGATGATAGTATAGCAAAGGGTGTCACAGGTCCTTGAAACATGTCTGCCAGCAGCACACCACCAGCTAGAGTATAGCAGGCAAAGTTCTCTGACCCAGCTGCTGCATAAAAAAAAAAAAATACACTCACTGCCACCCACATGCCCAGTGTCTAATTTCCAGCTTGTCTAAATTGCAGGCTTTACAACTCCTGCGTTTTCTTCTAGTGGATTCTGCCCCCTTCCATGAATTTGCAGAATGTGCTGTACAACAATGGCAGGTTCCCAGTTGTTATTTCTTTGCACGTAAATCCATTCCAGGCTTCCGGTTCCGGCGCCGCATGGATTAGCTGAGTCTCCCTCAGCTCTCGCATAGCAATCCACAAATCGGCCTATAAATTCTGCTCCGAGCCATCTGGTCTCCGGTATCTGCTTCAGATACCCCCCCATGATCAGCCGACCACGGCCGTACCTCTGACGCCACCCCATTTGCGGCTGCAAAATCGCCGCCGGCCGGGCCGAAAATCGAGGCCCCGGCTTCGGCCTACACGGCCGGTCCCGCTCCACTACGCGGCCTGTTAGCACAAAACGCCGCCTCCCACGCCGCCTGCTGCCTTACCGGACCCCCCCCCCAATCCTCCAGCAGTCTGAAACCGCCGCCGGCCGGGCCGAAAACCGAGGGCCGAAAATCGAGGCCCCGGCTTCGGCCTACACGGCCGGTTCCTCTCCACAACGCGGCCTGTTACAGCAAAACGCTGCCTCCCACGCCACCTGCTGCCTTGACGGACCCCCCCCCAACCCTCCAGCAGACTGATCTTTGCTTGCAGACTGCACTTGCCTGCTGAGGGACACAGTCAAATCCCTTCTGTCAAAGACGCAAATAGAGGCCCAGGACTCGGCCTTCTCATTCAGCATTTCCTCACAATCTCACATATCCCCCCCAGCTGCCAATAACCCCCCTGGGGGTCCGTACACTTTCTCCATGGATCGCTTTGTGGAAAAGACTGGCTCACGTTCCCTCACACCCGCTCCGGTGTCTCAGGCCCAGTCACATCTGGAGGCCCCAGCCGCAGCCTCCCTGACCATCGAGGGGGACCAACCAGCAATGGAGGTGATCACTCATAATCACACTGCACCCCCTCCCCGATACAGTCTCCTCTTCCCCCACACCCTGCTAATTCCTCATCAAGCCTGGGGGATGATAACACCGACCGTATCGCCCAAGCTGTTGCAGCACTCCTTTCCCCCATGATAGCCGCCTCAGTGGAAAAGGCCATAGATGCGGGGATGAGGCAAATTAAGGCCCAAATAGGGGAACATTCTACTAGACTACATGAGGTGGAACATCGCCTCTCCAGTTTGGAAGAAGAGGTATATCAGGCGCAAGCTACCGAACAAGCACAAGACAAAACTAATCAATATATACTCCAAAAATTGGATGACCTAGAAAACCGATCCAGAAGGAGCAATCTGAGATTTGTAGGGGTCCCAGAATCTTTGCAGACGTCAGCCATCATGGAATTCTGTGCCAACCGCATTCCAGAGGCGCTAGGACTTCCTGGCCCTTGCATGGTCGAACGGGCCCATCGCATGGGCACCTTCACCCCAGATCGCAAATCTCCTCGCCCAATAATCGCGAAATATCTTAATTACGCTGACAAAACAATCATTCTGCAAAAGTTCAGGCAGTCCAGATCCCTTCACATCGACGGCATCAAAATCCTGATCTTCGCAGACTATTCTTTGGAGGTCTCAAAGAAAAGGAAAGCGTTCCAAAACATCTGTTCAGAGCTTCATCAGCAACAGATTAAATTTACGCTGACCTTTCCCGCAACCCTCCGCCTCAAAGCCCCCAATGGGGACCAGCTCTCTTTTCAAGATCCCCAGGAAGCGGAAGTCTTTCTACGATCGATGCGGGCTGACGCACACTCCGACTCCCAATCTAGATCTTCCCCGCACCATCGCTCTCTGGATCAACGAAGCCCGCGAAAGGATTCCCCAAAACGCTTTAGGTCGTCAGGACCTAACCACCGGAATTCCCCACGCTGACGCACACTCTGAACATCCGCCATGCCTTCAACATGGGACACGTACGCTGCTCAGCCCGTGACCCTTGAGCCTACTTACACGGACTACGCAGGTATCCCCACCTAACTTGTTCCCCTGCTCTTGCACATGTATGATTTATTTTACTGTACTTATATGCATTCCCATATTGCTGATATACATCACCCCCATTAGCCTCACTGTGTTCACCCTCATCCTGATCTGGCACTTATGTACTTCCCGCCACAGCGGCTATTGTCATTGTCACTAAAGTACGAAGGGCAAATACCCACCTTCACGCTGGATTGCCAAGAGAGCTGGTTCACACAGTGATTCTATGCGGAAAAAATTGAAGTTCTTCCAATGTTTTGTATTGGTTGTTACCCTCCCCCACCCTCTCTATCTATCCCTCTTTTTTATTCCCTCTTATTACCGGCACCCATCAAACACCAGATGAACAGCCATCAGTCCTTTCGAAACACCAGACCACTCATGCTGACAAACTACTTCAGTCTCTGAGGCCTCCAGCTGCTGTACACAATACACTGCCCCATACCACACGCAGGCCTACACTCACATGAGAGTTACCTCTTGGAATGTTAAAGGGCTTAGGTCACCCTTTAAAAGACTCAAGATACTCCGGCACCTTAAAAGACTGAAAACAGATATTGCCCTACTCCAGGAAACTCACCTTAATCTCTCCGACTTCCATCGGATGAAAAAGCTGTGGGTAGGCACTGTGCTGGGTTCCATCTCACTCAAGCGTAGAGCAGGGGTTGTCATCCTCATCCACAAGAACCTCCCTTGTGAGGTGCTGTCCGTTGACACTGATAATCAGGGCCCGCTTCATTTCCGCTCATCTGAAACTAGGGACTAGAGAGCTAGTAATTTCCAATGTATATGCCCCGAACAATCCCAGCAAGCAGTTTCTCAGTGAACTGACCACCTGGCTGTTACGCGACCCGCACCTACCCCATGTTGTTGAGGGAGATTTCAACACCATCATGCATCCACTAGAAGACAGATCTTCCTCCAAACGTGCGCGATCATCTCACACAACCTCCAGAACTTCACACTTCACGTCCACAATGGATTCCCTTCACTTACATGACATCTGGCGGCTTCACCACCCAGCTGACAGGGAATACACTTTCTATTCCAACCCTCATAATATTTTTACTAGAATTGACTACTTATTTTGTACTGACCACCTCATACCAATGATCTCAGGGGCAGATATCCATGATATCGCCATCTCTGACCACGCCCCCATCTCGTTATGGCTAGACACCCCTGACTCAAGGCCCCCTCCCCAGCTCTGGCGCTTTCCCTCATATCTCCAAAACAATTCTGACTTTCAACATTATATGGAGGAAGCCTGGTCCGAATTCTCTGCTGCCAACTCTCCCCACACGGCTAATCCGAACCTCTTCTGGGAGGCCGGTAAAGCCTTTCTAAGGGGACGCATCATTTCATATGCTGCTTCCCTCAAGAGACGTACCTTGGCGAAATACAAGAAGGCAAGTGCTGACCTGCGCTTGGCACAATGCTCTCTTTGTTCTAAGAACTCTCCGGAAAACAGGGAAAATTGGCAGGTAGCAAAGAGGGCATTCGACACTTGGGCAGACACCCTCGAAAGGACACATAGGGCACATTGGGAAGCTTCCTTCCATAAATTTGGCAATAAATCCGGCAAATTGTTAGCGAGACTCTGCAAAGGCCCCTTTCGCCCGTCCCACATCACCTCCTTACGGGATTCTACAGGTAACACTACAACCTCACAACAGGGTATAAATAAACTTATGCTCCAATATTATTCCTCGCTATATGCCACGGATCCCATAGATAAGAATACTGCAAAATCTTTCTTGGACAAAATATGCATGCCCGAGGTTTCTCCCTCCCAACTTGAAACCCTCAATGCACCTATCTCCCTGCCCGAATTATCCACCGCCATTCGGAACTTAGCTCCCTCTAAAGCTCCAGGCCCTGACGGGTTTACAGGGGAATTCTATAAAACACTACAATCTATAACCGAGCCCACTCTCCTCGCAGTCTATAATGGTATATGGTCCGGTGGTCCTTATCGGCCGACCGGGAACCAGGCTATCATAAAATTACTTCCAAAAAAAGGCAAGGACCCCCAAGAGCCAGGCTCATACCGACCCATCTCACTCTTAAATCTTGATGTAAAAATTCTCTCAAAAATAATAGCTTCCAGACTAGCCACCATCATTCCCTCTCTGATCCACCCGGCCCAATCAGGATTTGTGAAAGGGAGAACGGCTACCATAAACATTCGGAAAGTGTTGCTGGCTCTCGAACATGCCAAATGTAACCCGGGGGGGGGGGGACCATGCCATCATCACCCTGGACGCGGAGAAGGCCTTTGATAATGTCAGCTTCGATTGGCTATCGATGGTCCTGGCAAAAATGGGCTTTACGGGTCCCTTTAAGCACCTCGTACATGCCATGTACGCCTCTCCGGCGGCCAGGTTGGTGGTGGCTGGTCTCCTCTCGGATGAATTCCGTCTCTATAAATGCACGAGACAGGGCTGCCCACTTTCCCCCCTCCTCTTCAACATTGCTCTTGAACCCCTCTCACGATATCTCTCCCAGCGGGCTCCTCTGCACGGCATCAAAATTGGGACTCAAGAACTCCGCACATCTCTCTTCGCAGATGACATATTAATTTTCTCAACCAGCCCATCCTCCGACATGCCCACCATCAAAAAAATCTTTGATGAATTTAGGACCTGTTCGGGTCTCTGCATAAACTACGGCAAGAGCGAAATTCTCCCTATAGGCACATCATCTATCCCTCCATGGGCACATCACTCACCCTTCACGGTAGCCCAATCCTTCATTACGTATCTAGGTGTTAAGATAGGGAAAACACCCTCTTCTATCTATCACCTCAACTATCCCCCTTTGATAAAAAAAATAACTCAAGAATTGGGTAACTGGATGGATCTGCCTCTTTCGCTTCTGGGAAGATGTCACCTTCTAAAAATGGTCAGTTTTGCTTGATTACTATACCCACTCCAAACGATACCGTTACTTCTGAAACACAAAGACACCTTAACTCTTAACAAAGCCATTTCTAAATTTTTATGGCAAAACAAAAGACCACGTATAGCCTTTGCGAAACTGTGTCTTCCCAGACGCGAAGGGGGCATTAGTCTTCCAAATATCAGAGCATATAATCTTTCTTGCTTATTGAGGGTAGGTTTGGATTGGATTTCGCAACTCTCTCGCTACTCCAATTATTCTGTGGAATCCTCCATGGCACGTCCCTACTCATTGGCAGCCCTTCTTCACTGCAGATGGAAAATTACTCCTATACCCTTACAACACAACCTTCTCCTCAGAGACACAGCCATAGCATGGAGGGAAGTGAGAAAAGCATTAAAGTTATCGCCTTTTATATCCAAGCATCTCCCGATTCAAGGAAATCCTAGCTTCCCACCGGGATTGGAATACAAAACCTTCTCTCTCTGGCAACAAAAAGGCCTTTCAAAATTCTCCGACCTATGCAACTCGGAAACGGGTCGCCCTCTTCTCTTCTCTGACATCGCAGAAACATTCTCCCTCCCCCAATCTCATGCCTTCTATTATATGCAATGTGTCAGCTATATGAGAAACTCATGCAAAGATGAAAACCAGAGGTTTCGGTCATCCTTCACAGATAAGTTGCTACAAGGGGAGTCATTTAAAATCTCGGATATATACCAAACTCTCTTACCAAAAATCATCCCCTCGATTGTTACCTCATCTGTGGCAAACTGGGGGAAAGACTTTCCTGAACCAGACTTAGTGGATAAGATCCTTCAAGGTTATAACAAGTCGCACCAGTTGATCCCCAACGAGGTCTGGAGAGAAACAAGTCTCAAGATTATGCACAGGGCCCACATACCCTTCCTGTCGGATAAGAATGTCCAAGGTGCAGCCAGCTGCCCCAAATGTCATCAGCCAAAACCATCCCTCTCTCACTGATTCTGGGCTTGTTCCTCTATCTCCACCTTTTGGGAACATGTTATCTCCTTCATTTTTGAAATAACACTACTTAAACTGCCTAAAGACCCCTTACTTCTCATTTTTGGATACTGGGATGATCAACTACTGCCATGGTCTTCTTCCACCCGCCCCATCTATAGAGACTGGACATTGACCTGTCTCTTACTAGCCAGAAGACTTATCTTGAAAAGCTGGACTTCATTGCATAGCCCACGTATCTCACAACTCAAACGGGAGCTCCTACACTTGCTTCATAAGGATAAACTTAATACCGACTTCAAACATGGAAAATCCCATACCCGTTTCTATTCCAAATGGTGGGCTTTCATGCAAGCGACCCTGACTCAAACAGAATTACAGTCTTTTGAAAGCTTCTCTTTCTCCTACTATGGGACTCTCACTACGTTTACCCCTGAAGACAATGACATCTCTAGCTGTGAACACTCAAGCACGAATCTGGAGGCCCCATCTCCCATCCAGCCTGTTCACTTTGTCGTATCTCCGGCTACTCCAACAACCTCTACCCCATATGTGGCCACACAACCCACATTGACCCATTAACTCTAGATGGTATTTCTATATCTATGATTTTATATCTATGGTTTTATATTTATGGTTTTATTTTCATTGGTGCACAATGTACTGGTGTTTGATCCCCCTCTTTTTTTTTATCATCCTCTTTTCTTCTCCCACTCCCCCTCTTTTCTCTCTCTCCCTCCCCTCTTTTCTTTCCTTCCCTGTCCCCATGGCTACCGTTGTAGTCTGTTTTTTCTAGGGACCCTGCGTGTTGATCCATCCAGTTACCTCGTTATGATAAAGGTATCTGTGACACATGTTTTACCCTACACTTGTTATTCGTTATGTACCTATGTATGTAAGAGCCTAGACAACGGCTTTTGTTTTCTATATCATTTCCCTTTTGAGAAATTGTATACTTTCTCGGCTTTGTAACTTGCAATGTTTTCAATAAAATCTATTGAAAAAAAAAAAAAAAATCCATTCCAGCTCTGTAACATCACACGGAAGGCAATTTTGTGGTACGTTACTGCTGACTCGTGGTCCAGCAAGCATGGTTTGGGACAACATATTTCATTCATACCACCCTGGATAACTCTGCTTGCAACTGGGAAGGATGCAAGACAGGGCTCTGTGCTGTAGCTTTTTTATACATTTTTCTGCCATGTCTCCATACAGCTGATGATGATGCAAGATTTGCCAGCTCCACCACCTCCTCCTCCTCCTCCTCCTCCTCCTCCATGCCCTCCTCTGCTGAATTGTCCTATGAACCACCAGTACCCCCTAAGCGTTCAAGGGGCTATTCAACAAGCCAGGCTAAAAGATGCCATATCATTTATAGGTAAAGTTGATCCAGGGAAAATCCGATTGCCTCTCTGGGATCAGGAAGGAATTTTTTTCCCATGCTGTAGCAAATTGGATCCTGCTTTTCTGTTTTTTGTTGCCTTTCTCTGGATCAACTGTAGGTATAGGATTTGGTATATGGGATTGTATGACTTTTTTTTTTTACGGTTGAACTAGATGACAGAAAACTCCTAGGGATCCTGGGACCAGTGTCAATGCTAGGGAGGGGGTGTGTTATCAGTGACAAAGGCTGGGGGGTTGATGGGATCAGTAGCAGTGGTGGGGGGATGGGATTAGTTTGGAGGCAGTGCACTGTGGTAAATTCTGAATCATGTAGAGCAAAGCTGGAAATCTTTGTCAAGTATATAGTGGGGGATTCTACCATTGTAATGGGGAATTTACAATGACCACCAATGTGAGGGGGGGTTTACTCTGACCACCAATGTGGGGGGAAATTTGCACTGTCCACCATGTAAAGGGGGATTTTACACCACCCAACAATATAAAGATGTATTCGAATTTCCCAATTTCAGAATTTCGAATCTCCGAATTACAATAGTAACAAATTTCACCTAATCTGAAATAACGAAAACAATTTGAATGGAATTTGAATTGATTCAAATAGTTTTTAAATTGATTTGAATAGTTTTTGAATTAAAAAAGTTTTGAATTCGAAAAGTTTTCGAATTTCCAAAGATAATAAAATAAAATAGAAAATAAAGGAATAGAATCAAAAAATAGAATAGAATAAAAAAATATATAGAATATAAGAGAAAATAAAAGAATAGAATACACAATGGAAGGTAAAAGAACCAAATAGAATAGAATAGAATAGAAATTAACAGAATAGAATCAAATAAAAATAATATAACAGCTTCTGAAATTCTAATTTCAAATACAATAAATTTGAATTTGAATAGAATAGAAAATATATTAGAATAGAATATAAAATAACAGAATAGTATAGAAAAAAAAACAACAAAATACAATAGAATAGAAAAATATGAGCATCTTCCAAAATCAAATTTCAAATAGAATAGGTTTGAACAGGGCCGATCCTAAGGTCACAGACGCCTGGGTGCAGAAATATTTCTGGCGCCCCCACGTGGGCGTGGTCATTTTACCAACTCCTCCCCTTTACAAATGTTTCTATGACAACGACTTCAACACAGAGATGTTCCCGTAAGAAGTCTTCGTTACCCTGGGATCCTCCCATGATCTTTTACCAATAAAGAAAATACAGGAAGAGCGTACACTAATGAGACCTGGAGGGAAGTTTCTCTGATGCACACAGAGGGGGCTTCTGTTAGAGAGTCTATTAGAAAGAGCCCCCAGACATAGTACAGGAGATGGTCAGAGACTGTAGACATGATACTAGAGACGGTCAGAGACTGCAATCATAGTACAGGAGACGGTCAGGCTGCACACATAATACAGGAGATGGTCAGAGACTGCAGACATGTTACAAGAGATGGTCAGAGACTGCAGACATGTTACAAGAGATGGTAGTAAATAATGGCCGATCGGCCCTCTCACCTGACCCAGCGATACAGCAACAACGGTTCCTCTGATCAGGAGTCAGCTCACTCTGAATTGCCCGTGGCGACTCCGCTGGGTAGAGCCCAGATCTGTATTCCTGCAATGATTCCATTCCTTTCTCCACCAGGGATGGCGCCAGGCTGTGTGGCTTTTTCTCTCTCTGATGGTGTCCTCTCAGCACTGCCCTCTCCCTCTGGAGTCCTGGGTGCCCTTCCCTGAAAGCTTTCCTGGGCTCCTGGCTTTCTCTCTCCCATTCAGCTGAGCATGCTGTGTGGGCTGCAGTTTCCGTGTTACAGTGGGGCTGCCAGTCCTTGGGACCACATGTCCCACAATCCTCTTCTTTGCTTCTTTGTTTTTTCTTCCCTGGCCGTTATGAAGGCGGGGAAGAAACATAGTGTGCCGCTCATTAGTACAGCAGCGCACGAGGAGGAGAGGGAGAGGGGAAATAAGAGCCTGCAGCTGCAGTGGCATCACTAGGGTTGGTGTCACCTGGTGCAGTAAAAGATGGTACCACCCCCTCCACCAACTATAGTCGTCCCTCAGTACAGACCCCACTCCATTAAGTATAGACCCCCCCTCCGTCAGTGCAGACCCTTCACTAAGTATAAATACCTCCCTCAGTACAGACCCCCCCATCAGTATAGAACCCCAGGACAAAACACCCCCTTTATCAGTATAGACCCCCTCAGGACAAACCTTCCCCCCCTACATTAGTACAAACCCCCCAGAACAAACCACCCCCCATTAGTACAGACCCCCCAGAACAAACCACCCCCTCCATTAGTGCAGACCCCCAGGACAAACCACCCCCTCCATTAGTATAGACCCCCCAAGACAACCCCCCCACATTAGTATAGCCCCCCCAGGACAAACCCCCCCACATTAGTACAGACCCCCCACATTAGTATAGCCCCCCCAGGACAAACCCCCCCCATTAGTATAGACCCCCCAGGACAAACCCCCCCTACATTAGTATAAACCCCCCAGGACAAACCAGCCCACCACCCACATTAGTATAGACCCCCTCAGGACAAACCACCCCCCCACATTAGTATAGACCCCCTCAGGACATACCATCCCCCCACATTAGTATAGACCCCCCAGGAAGAACCCCCCACATTAGTATAGACCCCCCCAGGACAAACCACCCCCCCACATTAGTATAGACCCCCCAGGCCAAACCACCCCCCACATTAGTATAGACCCCCCAGGACAAACCACCCCCCCACATTAGTATAGACCCCAAGGACGAACCACTCCCCACATTAGTATAGACCCCCCAGGAAGAACCCCCATCACATTAGTATAGACCCCCCAGGACAAACCCCCCCTACATTAATATAGGCCGCCAAGGACAAACCACCCCTACATTAATATAGACCCCCCAGGACAAACCACCACCCCCCTACATTGGTATAGACCCCTCCAGGACAAACCACCCCCCCACATTAGTATGGACCCACCCAGGACAAACCCCCCCACATTAGTATAGACCCCCCAGGACAAACCCCCCACATTAGTAGACCCCCCAGGACGAACCCCCCACATTAGTATAGACCCCCCAGGACAAACCACCTCCCCCCACATTAGTATAGACCCCCCAGGACAAACCACCCCCCCCCCACATTAGTATAGACCCCCCAGGACAAACCACCCCCCCCCCCCCACATTAGTATAGACCCCCCAGGACAACCCCCCCACATTAGTATAGACCCCCCAGGACAAACCCCCCCCCCCACATAAGTATAGACCCCCCCAGGACAAACCACCCCCACATTGGTATAGACCCCCCCAGGACAAACCACCCCCCCCCCACATTAGTATAGACCCCCCAGGACAAACCCCCCCCCCACAATAGTTTAGACCCCCCAGGACAAACCCCCCCACCCCACATTGGTATAGACCCCCAGGACAAACCACCCCCCCACATTAGTATAGACCCTCCCAGGACAAACCCCCCACATTAGTAGACCCCCAGGACAAACCCCCCCCCCCCACATTAGTATAGACCCCCCAGGACAAACCACCCCCCCACATTGGTATAGACCCCCCCTAGACAAACCACCCCCCACCACTAGGCTAATTAAAACCACCCGTGCGGCAGCTGGAGAGGACAGTGTGCAGCCGCACCGCCCGGGTGGAGAACAGAGCGTGTGTGATGCTTGTGCTGGTGGGCAGACTCCTCCTGTGTTTAACTTCCGCCTCCTGCCCACCAGCACCAGCATCACACACGCTCTGTTCTAAACAAGTCGGGCTTGGGCTCGGCCACGGACCGCCCCCCCTCGTAGCGTCACTGCGCAGCCGCGGCCGCGGCTGTGACAGGCGGAGAGAGCCGCCTATGGAGAAGGAGAGGAGGAGGGAGCGGAGCACTCTGGCCCCGGTGCACCCCGTGACGGATCGGCCCTGCAGTTTGAATTTCAATAGAAAAGAATAGAATAGAGAAGGATAGAATTAAATAGAATAGAATGGAATAGAAAATAAAATACTAGAATTGAAAAGAGTAGAATATAATAAACAAATAGAAAAAAGAACAGCATAAAAAAGAATAGTATAGAAAGAATATAACCATTTCCCAAATTCAAATAGAATCAATTTGTTTTAAATAGAGTAGAAAAGAATAGATTAGAATAGGAAGATGGTTATATTCTTTCTATTCTATTCTGTTGTTTTTTTTTTTTCTATACTATTCTGTTATTTTCAAATCTAATCTATTCTTTTCTATTCTATTTAAATTTGAATGTCTATTCTATTATTTTTTGAATTATAATATCTTCTATTCAAATTTCAGAAGATGGTTTTATTCTTTCTATTTTATTATATTCTTTTTTTTTATTCTGTTCTATTCTATTAATTTCTATTTTATTCCATTCTAGTCTGTTCTTTTATTTACTATTCTACTTTGTTCTGTTTTACTCTATTATATTCTATTCTTTTATTTTCTGTTATATTTTTTTCTATTCTACTATATACTATATTCTACTCAGTCCCTGAGGAAGTCACGAGGTATGCAATGTGATGTAACGCGTAGGACGCAAACCGGAAGTAAACACCATGGATCGGAAGTAGGTGCCGTGGACTGAAAATAACAGTAAGAAGTATCGAAAAACGCTGCTGTATACTGAATCTAACCCATTTTAAAGAGTTATATGCAAGCAGCCCATTTGTCATTAATAAAATTCAGTTTTTTGGGTAATGCATCTGAGCCCCATTTTTTTGCATATGGATACCTACATGGAATACAAGCCGATATTCATCCATTACTCCTAAAAGGACAACGCTGAAAGTGGGGACTGACCAATACATATTACTGAAATGCTTTGTACACACCTATAAGGTAAGAGCTATGTGAGCACTTTTATGGATACAGGGTTTACTGCTGATTGCTGGAAGAAGCTGTAAAAACACCTGGGCTTTGGACCCCAGCTACAATATAAAATTTTGGCCTGTGGAACCTAGTACATTATGCACTTTATCCATTGATTTCTATTGCTTACCAATTTCTGCACATTATATATTAGTGCATTCCATTGTGCACATTACACTGGACTATATTGTATACTGGATGCAGTTGATCCATTGGACACATCTTCTGTTATGAACTTTATTTAGGTGGATATACTACAAATGTATACATTTGATTGTGTGCACTTTATTTTATTGGATGAATTTTTACTTATGCACTTTATCTTATTCATGCACTTTATTGGTTATATCCATTAACTTATGTATGCACTGTATTGGATAAACTGAAGACCTTATTTATTGTTACACCAGCACTTTATTTATCTATTAGTTAGATAATTTAGGTCATGCGCTGAGTCACGTACATTTTAGTACACATTTATTTATGCTTATATGCAAGTTATTGTAATAAAAAGTGTTTGGGGAACTGGGTCCTGCCCCAGGGGACATGTATCAATGCAAAAAAAAGTTTTAAGAACGGACGTTTTTTCGGGAGCAGTGATTTTAATAATGCTTAAAGTGAAACAATGAAAGTGAAATATTCCTTTAAATTTCGTACCTGGGGGGTATTTATAGTATGCCTGTAAAGTGGCGCATGTTTTCTGTGTTTACAAGAGTCCCTGCACAAAATGACATTTCTAAAGGAAAAAAAGTTATTTAAAAGGCTATAATGAATTGTCGGTCCCGGAAATACACATAAAAGTCATTGAAAAAAAAACGGCATGGGATTTCCCCACCGTCCATTACCAGGCCCTTTTGTTCTGGTATGAATATTAAGGGGAACCCCGAACCAAATTAAAAAAAAAAAATTGCGTGGGGGACCCGGGTCCCAAAACACTTTTTATGACAATAACTTGCATATATGCCTTTAAAATGAGCTCTTTTGATTTCCCCCATAGACTTTTAAAGGGTGTTCCGCAGCTTTCGAATTTGCTGCGAACACCCCCAAATTGTTCGCTATTCGTTTGCTACACCCGTTCGACTCAAACATCGGGCTCATCCCTACTTTCAAGCATGCCCCTTGACCTCCCCAGTGGGCAGCATTCGGCAGAAGTGATGGTGGATATGACCTCAGGGGGGCATGATATACATATGAATGGCGCCTCTATTTACATATCAATGACACCGATTCGCAGCTGTTTATATATTAATGCTGCTGCTTTTTACATATCAATGCAGGTTATTTACATGTAAACACAGGGTCTGCAGGTGAGTCATCTGTACATGGCAATAGGGCAGAGCTGGGCAGCATTAGTAACAGAACTTTACACTAAGATATCGGGACACAGCACGGGATTAAAACGGAACGTGACAAGGGAATTTAAACTGGGATAGTTGGCAAGTATGAGGCAGCTGGTAAAACTAAAAGGCAACTCCGCGCTTAGGATAACCAAAAAGTCAGGTATGCAGCCCGCCCAAGGAAATTTAGCCCCCTAGAGGGTAAATTGAATATAGAAATGTACGTGAAAGGGCGATTGGCGCTCCCCTGTATACTTAATGAGTAAATGAATCTGTTTAATGAGAATTCCGTAGGTTGCCCTGTTATAAGTGAGCTAAAAGGTAAATGCTACTGAATGCCCCCAAACATATTATATTAGTGGCAAAGGGTAATTAAAAGTGAAGTGATCCAGTGCCCAGTGTTGTGTAGGAGGGGCAGGATATAATCCCAGACCCTCATACGGATTAGGTTCGTGATCCAATATTAATCCCACCTTAGTGACTAATAATTAATATAAATGAATAAAATAAATCCTGTGTTAGATTCGTGATCCAATATTAATCCCACCTTGGTGACTGATATTTAGTATAAATGAACAAAATAAATCCTGTGTATGGCCACCTACATATACCATACCATAAATGAACCAATATAGCCTAATTGGTAACAGTGATAACAAGATAACAAAATACCAAAAAAACAGAAAAAAACAAGAAAATATTGCCCATAAGGGGCTAATGTTTAAATATGTGAAAATAAATAAAATTGCATGAGTATAAGACCAGAAAGCCCCAAAAAGTTAGTGTGATAGTCCAGTGAATAATAAAAAATTAATAAAGATAAAAATAAGACTAGCAGTCCAATCCACAGTAAATTCCTAAATAAAAATATAAAAAATAAAAATAAAAAGGGTTTCCACAGTGTGTGACTGACAGCTCTACATCAAAAAGGCTTCATAGCGGCAGTTTCAATGGTGATTCATAAAGGTGATTCAAAGACGTGACTTTTGTGCTTCAAAGGAATGACGGTGACTTTGTGCTGTCCCCTTTTGCTCCCTCACTCACCAGATGTAGATACCCCTACAGGGGTAAGCAGCTTCCAAATTATCGATACCAGGTGCTCCTCAGGGTCCCCACTGGAAGATGTCCTAGCCGATCGAGCTTTTCCAGCCAAACCACCCAGGTCTCCTAGGGTTGGGAAATCCAGCAACGTTCCCCAAGGGGGGTATACCTCACAGGGAAGCAAGGAAAAAACGGAGGTCCCATGTGCATTACCAGATGTAAAAAATCGATGTTTATTAAAAAAAATTTTTAAGTTTAAAAACAAAGCAGAGTTAAAAAACAGGGTATCCTGCAAGGTACTCCTGTTTCCACCATCCAGGTTGAAAAACAACACAAATAACGGAGGGGTATAGGGCGGCTTGCACTCCAACTGCGCTCCACGCCTCTATGTCCCGCACCGGAAGTGACGTCAGCACGCCTTACGTGTTTCGTCGTCAGACGTTATCAAAGTATGAGGCAGCTGCTTTGGGCCCCACAACACTGATGGGGCCCAGGGCAGCTTCCCCTTTGGTCCTCCCTTAAAAATGGCCCTGCACATGTGTCATGCCTTGCATATGTCCTCAATTGGTGGTGCAGGATTTCCCAAACAGGTACCCAGGGTTGCAAGACCTTTTGAAGCAGGCCAGAAGAGTCTGTAGCCATTTCAGGCGGTCATACACCAGTGTTCTGTTGGTTGAAATTCAGCGGGAATTCCACCTGGGCTTAAACTGCCTGATTTGTGACATGCCCACCAGGTGGAACTCAACTTTGGCAATGCTGCAGCAGCTGCACATGCAGCAGAGGGCCATTGATGAGTACCTGTGTGAGTATGGCACAATAATAGGCTATGGGCGGATCGGCTATTTTTCCCCACGCCAATGGTTGCTGATAAAAGGATGCATGCATTGTACTGTCACCATTTGAGGAGGCCACAAGGATGATGAGTCTTGACAATGTATGCATCAGTGACACAATCCCTGTTATGTTCCTGCTGGAGGAAGGACTTCCTTTCCTCTCAAGGCCCGCTTTATACAGACACCATTCTTGCAATGCCACTCAACACACAAAAGGAGAGGATGGAGGAGGAGGAGGGTTCTTGCAGTTTTGGAGGCATTGAAGCAAAGGAAGACATACATCAACCCTTAACAGATGGTTTTCCAACCCCTGAACCCTTGAGAGCCCTAGTACGTGGCTGGGAGGAGGCAGTTCCAGATACTGTAATCCTCAGTGACCACGAGGACTCTGCTTCTCATGCCTCCACAAACTTGCAGTCATTCTTCAAAGCCTGTGAAAGGACCTGAAATTTTTTTTTTTTATGTTGAATAATTTTTATTGAAAATTTTGCAATAACAGAACATTAACATGCATGTAAGTACATGTGTATAACAACATTCATATTCAAAGGATGTGGTGTCACAGATAGTAAGATCCGTTCACATGAAGCAATAATACATAACCAGTCATAACTCTTGAATGAAGGGGGTACAGGAAGGCTCCGTCCCTGTATATGGCCCTATATATCGTCTTAAAGGATCAGGTATAGAAGGAGTCCAGGAGATCCCAGACTCCCGGGTGCCCCAAAAGGGATCATGCTGTCACCCCGGAGTGGGAACTACCAGATATCCGCCACAGGTTCAGGTTATGTCTCGACATGAGAAAGTTCCGACCAGACATTAGTGTCGGTCAATCGAGCCCAGGGAGCCTAATGTTCAGCAAGAGTCTAAGTTATCCTTGCCAAGGGAGGCAGTACAGGAAAAGAAAAGAGAGAAACGTGTGAGGGAGAGGAGGGTGGGGGACTGGAAAGGGGAGTCAACTAATAGTCCCAGAGATCGTCATGTCAGGTGGAAGTCCAGGAATTAGAGAAATGTTACAGAAAGTGGCCCATGGTTCCCATATGTTCTGGAATTTCTCCAGTTTGTCATCCAGTTTGGCTACAATCTGTTCTTGGGCCATGATCCACGAAACTTTGGTTTTAAAGAGCTGAAAGGAGACAAAATGTTTCTTCCAGGCCTTGGCCAACGTTATTTTGGCACCCAGTAAAATAAAAAAGGATAGGGTCTGGAACGCTTTTGGGAGTCCAGTTATGGGATGATTGAACAAAGCTGAATTAGGGTGAGGCGGTACAGCGGTACCTGTTAAGGTGCTGATTGTACGAAATACTTTCCGCCAAAACGATCAGGACCTGAAAATTTGTGGCATCAAGGAGAAGGATCATTATTGGTTGGCAACACTCCTTGACCACCGTTACCAGGGAAAAGTCTCGGAACTCATCTCATCTCCACAGAGGGAGCAGAAGATGAAATATCTTCAGGAGACCTGTAAGAGGAGTTTACGAGTTTACGCTTTCCAGACTCAGGTTACAGTCTCATGGAAAAGCTAGTTTTGAGGCTTCTTCTGGTCAATGGAGGAGCGGTGAAGAAGGTGGCCACCTCAGTGATGCATTTCAAAATAATTTTAATCCTCGGTGCCCAGGGCTGTCAGCTTCCCCATCCCATTAGCAGCTTCTGCATCATATGGTGGAAGATTATCTAGGATCAAAAACAGACCTGAACAGACTACATCAGTGGTCATCAACCCTGTCCTCAGGGCCCAATACCAGGTTTTATGCATTACCTTGGGGAGATGCAGACAAGAATACTGCAATCACTGAGCAGCAATTGATATCACTTGTGATGTATTTCAGTTATCTTGCAAACCTGGCCTGTTAGTGGGCCCTGAGGACAGGGTGGAGGACCACTGGACTAGACCACTGACCACTTGCCCAGTATGCAATTGAGCTGCTGGGCTGCGCTGCATCCAGCATGCTTTTAGAATGGGTGTTGCCAGGGGGTAAATGGCAGATAAAAAAGCGTGTCTGTCCACAGACCGACTGACATTTATCAAAATTAATCATTCCTGGATTAGGAGCAGCTATCATGCCAATATCACCAATTAAATGTTTTTGAGGTGTGGAATCTCTGCAATTCTCTCTAGGCTGCCTAGCTTTGTGGGTGTTGATTTTATCTTGAAGAAATGTTTTGGTATAAGTTTCATGGGTGCAATTAACATCCAAGGACCGATTTTTCCTCACCTGTTTGAAAGGTGCATATAATTTAAATTTTTATACAGCAAGGCCAATTCTTGCTTTCATCAAAAATTACCTCTATAGGGTTATGATGTGAAGGCACCACCAACACCTGTTACGTCTATCCAAAGTCTGTGAAACTGACACCAGAATTTATCCAAAAAATCTCTAATCTTGTTCTGAGTGCACTAAATTGTGGCCTCATTATACAGACTGGCTCCCCAAGCTGTTGTTTACAAAATAAAGCTTGCAAGGAAAATGTCCTTTTTAAAGGACATTTTCATAGTTATTGTTTCCTTTTAAGCATCATTAAATCCCGTCTCATTTAAAAATGATCTTTTTTCGTTTCGTTTTTTTGCATTTATACATGTCCCCCAGGGCAGTACCCGGACCCCATAACCTTTGTATCTAACTATAATATAATAACTTGCATGTAAGCCTTCAAAATGGGAACTTTTGATTTTTCCAGTTCAGGGCCAATTGATTTTTATGGGGTTCGTTGTTCAATTCAGAACTTTTGCAATTTTTGAAAGTTCTGGTGTGAACTGAATCGGGTGATGTTTGGCCCATCTCTATTCACCAGTTACCAAACATAAAAAAGTGGCCCCGAATGTCCTATGCTTTTGTCATATGAATTATAATGCCACGGAAGTAGACCCATTCATGGAATTCAAAATAGCCATTACAGCATTTTTTTCTAGTGGTAGTTCTCCTGTGAGCTACCTTTGCCTATTTCAAGCAATCATTTTGTGCCAGCTGGGTTGATTTACTAAGTTGGAGAGTGTAAAATCTTTTTTTTTTTGTTAAAGCTTAATTGAAGCTGAAGTTATAAGCTGATTGGCTACCATGCACAGCTGCACCAGATTTTGCACTCTTCAGTTTTAGTAAATCAACCCCAGTGTGTCAGCACCATGGTACCAGCTGACTGGATAATATAGGCTGTCTGGCTAATGCGCATAGGCATAGGTATGCACATTTCTATAAGCAGTGGAGACTTGATTTGCATGTTTGATTCTGTTATTGACCCAACTTTCTCTCTGACCTTGCTCTCTGGTGACCCTTACCTGATCATGTTTACTGTCTGTCTTCATTACTGACCCCAGCCTAGGCTACTAAGCATGCTTCTGCCTAGTGACTCTGTATCCCTCTGCCCGATTGCTGCCAACTTCTGCCTGTCCTTACTCTAATACTGCTTACATCCTGGTGTCCTTCCACTTGGCTGTTGCTTAACCAGGTTTGTCACCTGACTCCATAATTCACTGGACTTGGTGTTTCCACATTGCATCATCTGCACCTTGGCACTCATGCTTTTCCTTTGCCCCTGCAGTCCCTGTTTCAACATTCATGGTTGCTCAAATGGGAACTGTGCAAGAGGCCTTCTTGCCATCTCAGGCTCTGCATACAGGTACGTGACAGTGTCAGTAACATTACAGACATGTGTGGCAAATGCATGTAGCTCTTAGTACTGTCACTTTAAGAATCTATTGATATGGCTGATATAGGTTCTTAAAAAAATCCTGTCAGTTCTCAGATTGGGCAATTGGTAATAATTAAGACCAACTCTGAGCAGAACTCAGAGGAGGCCTTGCCTGTACTGAGAAGCTGTCATGTACTCGACAGCTTACCACACGGGGCTGTATCCCTGGCCCCTGTAAACATAAATGTAAACATAAATGTGAATTGGAACAAGGACACAGGATATGTTATTATCCAAATATAAGCAATGCCAATATTTGGGAAAGGACTTCTCACCGAGTGGGCAGAGCCTAATAGGGAACTGAGAGACTGGTTCCCCATCAGATCCATATTGCTTTTGATTGGCAGCACACAGTGGGCAGATTTGAAAGAAGTTAATGGACGGAATAGTGACTATGGAGCTGCCCATGGCCGTGCTCTGTCAATAAAAGTAAAGTGAACCTGATGGGGAGCTAGTCGCTCAGTTCCCAATCAGCCTCCTCCCAGCCCAGTAAAAAACTCCACCCAGTGCCTCTCAGTGTGATGGGTGCAGTGTCCTCCCAGAGAGGGTGGAAGGAAGTGTAGGAATGCACTGAGCAAGGATTGTCCAGTTAATAAATGGACAATTAAATGGTTCAGCATTTTTGGCATCATGCCTCACTCTTTTCTTTTTTTTTTTAGCAAATCATTTTTTTCCGAATCGTTTTTGCAAAGGTTCTTACCTGATGGTCCTGCCAATAAAAACATTTCCTGTTGCAGGATGACAATTGCCTTGCAATTAGTAGCAGCCTTGCCAGTGAGCATATCCTACTATTAGGCAAAAATTATGGTTTAGAGGAGCTATTTACAGAAAGTTAATAGCTCAGAATCATTGGCTCCCGCTGAGGTTAATCAAAAGCTGTGACACGGGAATGGGGGGCGGGGCTGAGTCCCGCTGTCTGTATCAATGGATGCAGCAGCGGGACTCGTGAGCGAGCCCGGATACTGCGGATACTACTGGATATTACTGGATACTGGATTAGACAGGTATCTGCTCCCCCATGAAAGGTGCCAAATGTGACACTGGAGGGGGGAGGAACCGGATCTGCGGAAGTTCAATTTCTGGGTGGAACTAGGGTTGCCACCCTTTCTTCAAGTCAAACCTGAACACTTTAGAGGCGCACAGCAATTTTTTTTTTTAATAGTATAAACTATACATATAGTTTGATATTAAATAACATTTCTAATCATATGAAGTTAATAACAAGAGTTCCCCTTTTACATCTGAATCCACAGAGTTTCTCTTTTACATCTGAACTCACAGAGTTTCCTTTCACTGTAAGGGGGGGACTCTGCAGACTCTGATGTAAGGGAGAACTCTGGGGACTCTAACATAAGGGATGCTCTTGGAACCCTGATTGAAAGGGGGAACTCTGAGAACTCTGATGTACGGAGATGACTCTGATGTAGGGTAGAACGCTGTGGCCTTTGGTGTAAAGGGGAACTCTGATGTAAGGGGAGACAGGAGAGAGAAGGGGGGAGACTTCAGTCACAGACAGGGATGGATGGTGAGCTCACTCACCCCATGGCAGTCAGCACCTCTCATCTAGATATATCTGAGGCTGCTGGACTTCAAATTTCCGGCCCCCACTTTCATTTTTTTAGGCACAGCGCCAGAGATTGGAGTGTGGGCAGACACAGAGGGGTAGGGGGGAGGACGAGGAGCAGATCAAGCCCTCTCTTCTCTCCCGTCTGTGTGTGTGCATTCGTGGGGGGGATTGTTAGTGCTGGCTTTGGGCAGTGTAAAAGAGAGTGTATCAGACACTCTCAGCATAGACAACTGCAGCCAGCAACCCTGCTGGGAAGTCATAGTCCAGTCTTAATAATGTGTCCTGGTTTCAGGCAGTCTGAAACCCGGACGCATGATTCCAAACCCGAACTGTCCGGGTGAATCCCGGACAGGTGGCAACTTCGCTTTATTGCACATATGCTTGTAAGCTGTACTAAACAGAATAGGTATTAACCTGATAAGATGCAAGATAGAGGAAAAGAAGGTGCTTTGCTGAACAACAGAATGTACAACTGCATTATGGTTTGTTATTTTAATGATTAAATTACTTTTGTAACTTGACACCACTGAAATTTCATAATATACACCCATCAGTATCATATTTCAGGATCATTCTGGGACATGCCCTAAATGTAAATCTTGTACTCTTCCACTATTCCAGCTCTAGTGAGCTGGAAACATTAGAGCACACTTAGACCCTCCCAAACAGTGAGGCGGTTCACTAAACGTTTGACAATGTTCATACATAAATGTGTGTGAAGAGTCACTTGAATTAGCCAATCATATGAAAGGGAATCCCTCTTTGCTTATTTTATCTGCACGTTATTGGGTAGTTGAAATTAATGTTCACAGTTTATTGTGTGTAGATTCTCCAATCCTTTAGTTAATAAGCCTTAATGTCTTAGCCAAAGGATAAACACCAGAATGTGAGAACACTATTTGCAATAACACTCCAGTTAATTTATTCTCATCTCTTTGTATATGCATACATACATGCACACATACTATATGGTATGTTTCATTTATTGTATTTGACAGGAATCATTGTTAACAGGTTTTAAAATTCCCACTCATAAATTATAATTCATTTTATCTGTCTTTATCATTAGGCAGAAATCTAGGGCAACTTGAAGACTCTTTACTGATGACAGTAGTAAAATCTAAACAGTCACATATTAATCTGCTAATGGTTATCCATTATCAAAATGTTGTTTGCATATAATTACAATAAACAAAGTTTAATGAGCCATATGTTTTATCAGCTGCACTTTTGTGAATTTTAAGCAGGTTTGTCTCATAAAAGACACATGCAATATATGTATATCAGAAAATATACATTATTTGCTTCTAAGTAAAGACATGTTTTTTTAACCACTTAACGACCACCCTATTGTGGCTTTACTGCTACAGGGCGGGCACTCTATGCAGAATCACACATATATATATATATATATATATATATATATATATATATATATATATATATATACTGTACGTGATTCTGCACTTACGGGTAGGGGGCGCGTGTGTGCGCACCGCTTCTGCTGTGATTAGTCACAGCAGAAGCCGATCAGTGGGTGCCGGCTAATGGATGACCTCCAGCACCCGCTGATCGACGGGAAGACACACTGGATGGAGCTCTGTGACTGTAAACAATGCAGAGCCCTGTACTGTCAGCGGGAATGTGCTGGATTTTGTTTCCTTGCAAAGCAGGGAATACAATTCAGCACATCTCTTAGTGAATACAGCACACTGTACACACAAAAAACACTGGTTAGGCACACATTCAACCCTTTGATCGCCCTAGATGTTTAACCCCTTCCCAGCCAGTGTCATTGGTACATTGACAGTGCATATTTTTAGCACTGATCATTGTATTAGTGTCACTGGTTCCCACAAAGTGTCAAAAGTGTCAATTAGTGTCAGATTGTCCATTGCAATATCGCAGTCTCGCTATAAGTCTCTGATTGCCACCATTACAAGTATAAAAGAATAAAATTAAATTAAAATTCCAGTATAAATATATATATATATATATATATATATATATATATATACCATAGTTTGTAGACACTATAACTTTTGCGCCAAAAAATCAGCTTATTGGGAATTTTCTGCCAAAAATATGTAGCAGAATACACATTGGCCTAAATTTCTGAAGACATTTAATTATTTTCAATGTTTTTATTGGATATGTTTTATAGAAGAAAGTTAGTTTTTTTTAATTTTTTTTCAAAATTGTTGGTCTTTTTTTGTTTAACCACTTAAGCCCCGAACCATTTGGCTGGCCAAAGACCAGAGCACATTTTGCGATTCGACACTGCGTCTCTTTAACTGACAATTGCGTGGTCGTGCGACGTGGCTCCCAAACAAAATTGACGTAATTTTTTTCCCACAAATAGAACTTTCTTTTGGTGGTATTTGGTCACCTCTGCGTTTTTTATTGTTTGCAATAAACAAACTCAATTTTTTTTAACTTTTTGCTATAATAAATATCCCCCAAAAATATATTAAAAAAATATTTTTTTCCTCAGTTTAGGCCGATACATATTCTTTTAAATATTTTTGGTAAAAAATCGCAATAAGCGTTTATTTATTGGTTTGCGCAAAAGTTATAGCGTTTACAAAATAGGGGTTAGTTTTATGGCATTTTTATTATTATTATTTTTTACTAGTAATGGGGGGCAATCTGCGATTTTTATTGGGACTGCGGCATTATGGCGGACACGTCAGACAATGTTGACACATTTTTGGGACCATTGTCATTTTTACAGCGATCAGTGCTATAAAATTGCACTGATTACTGTAAAAATTACTCTGGCAGTGAAGGGCTTAACCACTAGCTGGTTAGGAAGGGGTTAAGTGTGTCCTAGAGAGTGATTCTAACTGTTAGGGGGAGGGGCTGTGTGACACATAACTGATCATAGCTCCCGATCACAGGGAGCTATGAGCAGTGACAGTGTGACTAGGCAGAACGGGAGAGATGCTTATTTACATTAGCATCTCCCCATTCTTCAGCTCCGTGAGACGATAGTGGGTATCCCCACGGACATTGAGTCCGTGGGACCCGCGATCCTACTCATGGAGCTCCCGGCAGGGTCTTGCACGCTCCCCCGGCGGCGTACCCGTACGCCCATTTGCCCAGCCGTGCCCAGCATTCTGCCAACGTAAATGTACATGTGGCGGCTGGCAAGTGGTTAAAAAAAATAAAAAATATATGTGCAGTGTTGCATGACCGCTGGGGGCCAATGGAGAGAGGGCTTCCCTTGCAGCTCAGTTCCAGACTCCCCTGGAGGTGAGACAGGAGGAGTCAGGCCCAAAGTCACACAGGTCTCCTGCACAGTTGCTTGCAGAAAAGGCTCAGAAACACTGCTCATGTGCTGCAGGGCTGCTGCAGGCAGATGGCCCTGTGAGATGTAGCAGGTAACCAGGGTCACTGAGACAGAGGGTAGTCGATACAAGCCAAGGTTCTGTGCCAGGTGGATAGCAGAGGAGACGAGGTTAGGTGGGAGCCGAGGGTCAAGACAGGTAGCAGGCCGAGGAGATCCATTTAACAAGCCGAGGTCAAGGTCAGGAGGCAGACAGGAGACAGGTCTGGAACAAGCCGGGTTGGTAATCAAGAATCACAGGAAACACAGCAACATCGGTAACAGCTGAGATCAAACAGCACTTCAGCCAAGGGCTGACTTCCTTTTCAAGGCCCATGTGATGTGCTGGTGGAGGTGCTGGGTCCTAGAGACCTCCTGCTATTGGTACCCTGACAACCGCCCTGACAACCGCTCAATTGTCAGTTAAATTATTATTTAAGTGGTTGTCCTAGGAGAAACTTTTCGGTTCACAATTTTTACTAGTGAGGCAACCCTATTGGGTATGGAGGAATGTTCCAGGGCTATCGCAGCCCCTATAGAAAATAGAGGGGTAGCCTGGTACAAAGAAAGAAATGTGCGAGGGGACTAGGTACCATCTTATCATTACTTTATAGTCGGCTTCCGAGGTATTAACAGAAAACCAAATGTGCTCCTAGTCTTTATTTCCTACACCTAGCTCCTTAAGCCAGGTGCCATAGGTGTGAAGAGTAACAAACTTTTCAGATAGCATAGATTTGTAAATTGAGGAAAATAATGTGGGGAAAATTGGGATCAATAAGGGAGAGATGCAAAGGGGTATGAATGGCGTGCAAATGCAAAGGGGTGTGATAATTTTTTATCTGTGGTGTCTTGTCCCCTTTATGCTCTTCAGGAAACAGACAAATGTTTACTACCTTACACAGTATGGATGCTACACACAGGGACAGATTAAGTCAGCTTTGGGCTCTGGGCTATTCACAAGAGTCCCTTCCTAGCAATAAGGCTTCATGCACACTAGAAGCTAAAAGCTAAAAACTGCTATTATTTTAGCGTTTTTTTGCCTGCATTTAGCAGTGTTTGGAACAGTGTGTAAGCTTAATTTAGTAGCATTAGCGTTAAGGAGCAGTGCAGCCAGTGTCCATAACAACTAGCGAATAGCTGGTTGTTAAGGAGCAGCCCTGCAAGCCAGCCGCCGTGTCCTTAACAACAGATGACTGATTAACATCAGCTGTCAGCGGGGAAGCTGAATGTAAAAAAAAAAATATTCAGCAGTAGAAAATTGTGAAAGAAACAGCGTGGGGGGGGGGGGGGGGGGGGGGGGGGGGGCAAAAATCATACCAAACTCTTATCAGAGCTTGCAACCTGGCAGACCAGGAAAGGGGGGGCGAGTGAGAGCCCCCCCAAAACATACCAGATCCTTATCAGAACTTGCAGCCTGGCAGGCAAGGAGAGGGGGGGGGGGGGTGGACGAGGGTCCCTTATTTAAAAAACAAATGTCCCCCAGTGTAGATCCACTGTCAATAACAATGTAAGACAGCACCGACTAAAGCTCCCACCATCTGACAGCTCAGCTGCTTTCCACTGCCTCCCGTTGCTAAATACACTGCCCCTTGTGACAACATTGACTGGGCCATGCTGGGAGTGAAGGGCCTGGCATGGATTGGGGGGGGGGGACACCCACACTGTTATTTTCTTTTACATTTTTATTGCAATTGTTTTCTTACATTCAGCTGACAGCTAATGACTTATCTATTGTTAAGGATGTGGTGGTGGCCGACTTGCCGGCCCGTTCCTTAGCAACCAAATATTCACTGGTTGTTAAGGATGCCGACAGCCTCCGCTTAGAAAACGTATGCAGAAATAACATGCAGAGGAGTTTAGAGGCATTTAAAAAAAGTCTGACGCCCCTAACAGCAGCGTCAAAAACCGTCTAGTGTGCATGAGGCCTTAAACTTAATTTGAAATTCTGCAAATTATATCAGAGTGGGAGATGCACATTGTACTTTACTTTTAGCTGATGGTTTTCATAACTAAGGAGTTGTTGAAAAGAAACCATTTACATTTATAGAAGGAGGAGGATTACAAATGATTTCCGGTTGCAAAACATACACTTTCCCAGTGCCTTGAAAAAGTATTCATACCCCTTGAAATTTTCCACATTTTGTCATGTTACAACCAAAAAGATAAATGTATTTTATTGGGATTTTATGTGATAGACCAACACAAAGTGGCCCATAATTGTGAAGTGGAAGGAAAATGATAAATGGTTTTCCAAATGTTTTACTAATAAATACCTGAAATGTGTGATGTGCCTTTGTATTCAACCCCCTTTACTCTGATTTCCCTAACTAAGATCTAGGGGAACCAATAACCTTCAGAAGTCACCTAATTATTAAATAGAGTCAACCTGTGCAACATTTAATCTCAGTAGAAATACAGCTGTTCTGTGAAGCTCTCAGATGTTTGTTAGAGAACCTTAGTGAACAAACAACATCATAAAGGCCAAGGAACACTCCAGACAGGTCAGGGATAAAGTAGTGGAGAAGTTTAAAGCAGGGTTAAGTTATAAAAAATATCCCAAGCTTTGAACATCTCACAGAGCAGCGTTCAATTCATCATCTGAAAATGGAAAGAGTATGACGCAACTAAAAACCTACCAAGACATGGCCGTCCACCCAAACTGACTGGCCAGGCAAGGAGAGCAATAATCAGAGAAGCATCCAAGAGGCCCATAGTAACTCTGGAGGAGCTACAGAGATTCACAGCTGAGGTGGGAGAATCTGTCCACAGGGCAACTATTAGTCGTGCACTCCACAAATCTGGCCTTTATGGAAGAGTGGCAAGAAGAAAGCCATTGTTGAAAGAAAGCCATAAGAAGTCCCGTTTTCAGTTTGCGAGAAGCCATATGGGGGACACAGCAAACATGTGGAAGAATGTGCTCTGGTCAGATGAGACCAAAATTTAACTTTTTGGCCTAAAAGCAAAACACTATGTGTGACCGATAACTAACACCGCACATCATCCTGAACACACCATCCCCACAGTAAAACATGGTGGTGGCAGCATTATGTTGTGGGGATGTTTTTCTTCAGCAGGGACAGGGAAGCTGGTCAGAGTTGATGGGAAGAAGGATGGAGCCAAATACAGGGCAATCTTAGAATAAACCCTGTTAGAGTCTGGAAAAGACTTGAGCCTGGGGTGGAGGCTCACCTTTGAGCAGGACAAGCACCCTAAACATACATCCAGAGCTACAATGGAATAGTTTAGATCAAAGCATTTTCATGTGTTAAAATCACCCAGTCAAAGTTCAGACCTAAATCCAATCAAGAATCTGTGGCAATCTGTGTCTACAGATGCTCTACATCCAATCTGACAGAGCTTGAGCTATTTTGCAAAGAAGAATGAGCAAAAATGTCACTCTGTAGATGTGCAAAGCTGGTAGCGACATACCCAAAAAGACTTGCAGCTGTAATTGCAGCGAAAGGTGGTTCTATAGAGTTTTGATTCAGGGGGGCTGAATACAAATACACGCCACACTTTTCACATATTTATTTGTAAAAAAAAATTAAAACTATTTTATAATTTTTCTTCCACTTCACAATTATATGCCACTTTGTGTTGGTCTATCACATAAAATCCCAATAAAATACATTTACGTTTTTGGTTGCAACATGACAAAATGTGGAAAATCTGAAGGGGTATGGGTACTTTTTCAAGTCACTGTGTATGTATATATATATATATATATATATATATATATATATATATATATATATACATACATACATACACATACAGGGCCAGTGCTAGACTATTTTGTGCCCTAGGCAAGACCAGCTACTTGCACCCCCCTCAAAAAAAAAAAAACAGTAAATGATATTAAAACAACAACAACTTGAAACTGCTACATTTCTCTAGCTAACATCATCCAATCCTGCAGTGTGCAGCAGTTTGCGTAACATCAGCACAGTGTGTGTGGAAAATCAGTGGGAAGCATACTCGGACTGGGACAAAAAATAGGCCTGGGCATTTTAGACTAAGCAGCCTATTTTATTTTTTAAACCAAATTACAAGTACAGATGCTTCCCGTTCATTCATAAAGTGAGGCATAGTAAACACAGTTTACTATACCTAAGTTAAGAAAGGAAAAAAAAGAAAACAGAGTCAGTGATTGGTACCATCATTTCAGATGAGGAAGGGGCCAGTAAATGATACATTTACTGCCCCTTCCCTGCTCTCCATTCTTACAGGGGGATGAGGATGGGGCAGGAGAGAGGAAATAGTGGGGCAGGAAAGATCAAAGCAGGGTCGGGGGAGATCAAAGTGGCTCTGGGGGAGATCAAAGCGGGGCTGGGAGAGATCAAAGCGGGGTTGGGAGAGATCAAATTGGGACTGGGGTGAGAGGACAGGAGGCTCTGGGAGAAAGGAAACAGCAGGGCAGGGAGATCAAATTGGGGCAGCAGGACCTGGATAGGAGGGGCAGCATATAGAGAAACTAGTCTCCTCCATTTCCCTCCTGCATCCGCTGAATGTATGTGGGAAGAAGAGGAGGAGAAGCTGGCATTCAGTAGCTGCAGGGAATCGGTTTCTCTACATGCTGCTGTCTTGTTAGAACATGGCATGGCTAGTTTGCCTAGTGGTAGCACCGGCCCTGTGTATATATACAGTGTGTGTGTATGTATAATATATATATATATAACTTTTTAAGTGCAGTAAGAGTACTGATATGGGCGATTTTGTTGGTTGACTGTAAATAATAAAACACTGTGGGTTAGAATTACTAAAGAAAAATAGACTGTGCACCTTGCAAATGCAATTGCACAAATTTTCCTTAGTGAATTTAAATGTGGTAAAGCTTCACTTTGTAAAGAATATTCAATCAGGTGCAAGGAAAAAAAAACAGCATTTTTCTTGCACATGATTGGATGATGGAATGTTTTACCACATTTACTAAGCTCACTATGCTCTGGGGAAAATTAGTTCAACTGCACTTGCAAAGTGCACAGCCTATTTGCCTATTTGCCTTGATTAGTAAATCAACTCCTGGGTATGGGACTTTCAATCCGTGGGAGTAAATTAAACTGATTATTTTATTTCAAACAGTAATTTTCTTACAGACATGCTTATAGTCTATGGGATGTCTCAGTTACTGCTGGAAAAATCCAATGTGATTGATATCTGTGATGCAGTATGACCTTCATTAAAATAAACACAATTCTGGTGTGTATTTCTGCAGAAGTTTGTGGTTCATTTACATTACCTCAGTATAAGAAGCAAAAAGCAGACATAAAATGCAACTATCTGGGTTGGAATGGAGTAGGTAACATTGTGCAAGACCATTGGAGCCTTGAATAAATGCCAATAAAGGTAGATTTATTGAAAGAAACTTGTTCTGTGCTAGGGATATATTTCCGTCTTCTTGTGTGACAGTGACATTTTTGTCTAATTGCTTGTGTCTTTTAAAAACATCAAAAATGTTTAAAAAGCATCACATTAACAGAATAATATGTAATAATACAGGAGGACTTTCAGTCATACAGCAGTCAAACATGCAAAATTTGCAGGAATCATTTCTAAAACTTCATTACGTAAATCAGATTTTTCAGCTGGAGGGCCACAGCACCCTGGGGTTTTGTTTCTTGAGGGATCTCGTGACAAAATGTCTAATTATTGCCCCAACTTGCCAAAATTGTCAACATGCTGGCAGGTGGATCAAGCCTGCCTTTTTTGTTACAAAAGCCACATTATTGTTTGTGTGCAGCATTACAACCTTGGGCACCATGTGGGTCATCCATTAGCATCCAACAACTGATGACAACAATGGTTGACAAGGAGTGCATTGGGTGCCTTTACAGTGTCCTTGTGTGTCCCTTCTCTGGCCCTCTCTGTCAGCACTGGGGTCACGCTAACTATGTGATAGAGAGAAACTGAGCAAGAAGAGAAACTCTGAAAAGTTGTCAGTACCGGTGTGAAAAGGTATATATACTTTGCAAAAATAAATTGCCTCTTAGGTTGGGTGTCTTATGTGTGCGGATGCTGCTTCATCTAAATGCTGTTGCATTTAGATATGTAAAACTATTAGTTTAGAATAGGATGCCTCACTGTTGCCATAAGAGGGGTTTATGTGTAATCACCATTAATAAATGTAAAAAGATATGTGTATAAATATATTTTAAACAGCTTAAAAGTTTAGTGGTGTGATATGATAAACTTTGAAGAGAAATGCTTAGATCTCCTGTATATTCTGGCTGCCAAAGGGTGAGTTCTATTGTTTACCAATTATACTGTATGCAAGAAGTCATGACAATTAGATTCAGTGACTTAACTCAGGCTGTGTGGGGCCACGGTACAGTAATTATCTAGACCAGGCAATTTAAATCTCTTTGTTTTCCATATATCCTCTTCAAATGATCCCCTCATTTAGACATGCAATAAGGGTGGCCATTCTTTCAAGAAAGCATAATTTTCCATTTAAAAAGGCTTCCTTCCAAAAAGGTTGTGAACTTGCAATCCTAGGCCAGTCAGACATGGTTCGAAATTTGGCTGGCTCAGCAGGGACTGGACAAGATTCAAACTTGCAATCAATTTGGGCACAGCCAGTCTGTCAGATTTCTTTTACATGTGATTGCTTTCAGCAGCTATAGTTGCTAGCAATAATCATTGCATTCTGCCAACTGGGAAAGCTCCATGTGCCCCCCACTTGCAGAGCCTGTCAGATCCTGGAGGGGAGAGATCCTGAGATTACCATAGGGCCCCCCACATACACATACAGAGGGTTCCCGGGTTACAAACAAGAAAGGGACTGTAGGTTTGTTCTTAAGTTGAATCTGTTTGTAAGTCGGAACAGGTACATTTTTTAAGTGTAGCTCCAGACAAAAAATCTATTTTTAAGTTTTTTTAGATAACAAAGAGAAGGGTTATCACCCCTGTAACATTTGTTTTGCTGTCTGTGCCCCTGTTCAGAAGATTTCACCTCACCTTCTGTCCCAATGACAATTGGATTTTGAAAATTTTGGGTTGTTAGGGAAACATGGACTGGTGATAAAGCTTCAGTGGAGACACCTTTTTCCCTAATTAACTCTTACAGGAGAGAATTTTCCTTCCTAGGGGTAGATTTCCTCTCACTTCCTGTTGTCTCCCTCCGTTTGTAAGTAGGAGTCATTTGTAAGTCGGATGTTTGTAAGTAGGGGACCCCCTGTACATATAAACAGTATATACTGTATATATAGCTATATCTATAGATATATATATATATATATATATCTGTATATAGATCTATATAACAGATCTATATAATAGATATATCTATATATCAATATAAATATATATCTATCATATATATATATATATATATAAATATAAAGGGAAGTGTGGTCATATTCAGGGGGTCACCCAGGATGGGTGAGGAATTCCCGGGAATAGCCTTAGTCAGGAGAGGACTGACTCGAAGTTCTCTCTGTGTTAATAGAGAGATATTTGGGACCAGGAATTTCGGAGGCTCTGAAGTTATATTCGGGTGGGAAAGAGCCTCCACCCCTGACTGCACACGCAGGGTTAATAGCCTCCAGGAAGCAGCTCCAGACAGGTAGTAGTGCTAGGTTGGTGGTGAGAAGGAGTTGGTGAATACACCTGTCTTGAAGGGTTGTGCGTCTGCTGGAGGCTGCTAAAAAAAGATCCTGCAAGGACTGTTAAACCCTTGGGGCAAAGACCCATCCATGAACTGTATGTGCCTTTTTACTTTTACTTGTGCTGAAGATAAGCGGACTTTATGTTGTATTTTTGTGCTTGTATGCTGCTGGAAGCCTTATTTTGATTTGCTGAAAATTATAAGCCTTTTTGTTTAAAGTTTAATGGCTTTGCACTCGGTCCTGTGGAGCTAAAATCCCCCCAAACTTTACAAGTATATATATATATATATATATATACTGTATATATACGTATCCTATGTGTTGTCTGTCTCACTGATTGTGTATGAATGCAATGTTAGAGTATCTTCAATAATTCTGTTAACTTTTTTTTTCTGTAACCATGTAACTAGATAGATTTCTGGTTGCTAGATTTAGAACTTTTTCTTTTCAATATTTTTATTCAGAAATTACAAAATCAGCATTTGCCATTGCAACAGAAAGTGAGTGCTCATTATAAAACAGGAGATGATTTGTTTACAGCACTGAAGAGTATATTTTGATATTAAATTCGATCTATCATCCACATATTAGACTTGTGTGAGAAAATCAAACATAAAAAATTAGACCATAAAGAAACACTCTATAACTTATGAAATAAATAAAAAAACTCCCAGGCCATTTACTCCTGCTCTGCCTAAATTACGATTACGAAACAGCAAAACGACCCAGAATCCTCAGTTAATACTATAGGAATTCTTCACCTTTTATTCCAAACTGTATGATTCCCCTAACCTATTCCCCAAAGATAAGGCAGAGGAGTTCCTCCATGATATCCCACTTCCTACACTGGCTCAAGGTCATGTGGAGTTAATGGAAGCAGAATTTACTATAGGAGAAGTAGTAGCAGCCATCAAAAGTTTGAATCCGTCAAAGGCGCAAGGCCCAGATGGATTCTCTGGTCACTACTATCGCAAATATGTTTAGACTCTGACCCCCCATCTGTGCTCCTTTTATAACGAATTGAGAAAGGGTTCCCCTTTGCCACTGCACAAAAATAATGCTTTTATCCATGCTATCCCCAAACCAAATAAGGACCATGGGGACTGTGTGAATTATCACCCAATATAATTAATGTCGACCTCAAAATAATGACAACGATTTTGGCCTCTCACATGAACTTGTTCTTACCAACATACATTCAACTTGGACCAGGTAGGATTCGTTCCCAATAGGCAAGCCGTGATCAGACCAGATGGATTATTGATATCATATATGCTCTTAACTCAGGCTGGGATGGTAGGGGGAAGAGGGGGGCGCTGTTGTTATCACTAGATCTCCACAAAGCCATTGATTCCCTGTCTTGGGATTATCTCTTTTTCACTTTAGAAGGCTACGGGTTTGGCTCAAAATTTTTGACGATGCTTAAAACGATCTATAGTGCTCCCATGACATGCCTTGTGGTCAAGGGCTATAAGTCATAAAACATAGACATCCGTAGAGAGACCCAACAGGGTTGCCGCCTGTCTCCCATATTGTTTATTATGGCACTAGAACCACTGGCCATCAAAATTCGGGGTCATCCAGTTATACAAGGTGTTCACTAGGGTGATCACAAGCACAAATGTGCAGTCGGATCTCCTGGGCTGGGACCATATAGGAGAAACTAGACAACTATCAGCATTGTGAGCATTGGAGACAGGAGAGTCTCTTGAAATCAGTCCCAAATCCAGGAACATCTGCTGCAAGTTGGTAAAGGAGTGGGATTTGCCCCTATATGAAAATGACAACCAGAATGGAAACGACCAACGATACTTAATTTGGCGGTTGATCAGATGAGTTAGTAGCGGTTTCAGCGATCTCCTCCTCCTCATCGTCGCCTGAGAGATATCTGCAAAGATCTGGTCAGAATATCCCAGGAGGGATACCGTATATCTTACTTGGTTCTAGCCTCCTTTATTATCTTCTCCTTAATCTGGTAAAAGTGCAGCTTAACAATCTCATCTCTAAGCAGGCCATCTGGCCTGGGGGGCTGTCAGGGCTCGATGTACACTGACGATTTCAAGCTGATGATGTGAGATATCTGGTATCAAATTTTTCATCAACGATTGTATAGTGTCCTCTAAATCCACCACCGATTCTGGGAGGCCCCGCACCCAAAAGTTTTACCTCCTGGATCTGTTTTCCATTTCCATGCGTTAACCTGATCAACTTGCATGGACGAAATCATTCTGGAATTTTGGTTCACTCTCTTCACGGTACTATCCATTTTGGACTCAATAGTGTCCAGCCTTTCTCCAATATTTTGAAAATGATCTTTCAAATCAGTAGTAATAATTGTGCAGGCTTTAGTTCTTGTTGCAGGAGAGCAGAAAATCTAGCCATAAGAGCTGAATCTCCTGAATATGAAGTAGTACGGATAGGTGGCTGAGAGTGTACAGGACTGTTTTGGCTCAGTGCCAGCTCAGCAAGTTCTGCCATTTGCCTGTCTTTGGAGGAGGCTTGGGAATCAGCATATTTGAATGCCCTTTCTGGGGACACAGATGAGGGAGATAGCTGTGGGTGCTCACCTCGTGGTGTGGTCAGCATCTCATCCTGAGATTGGGAGGAGAAGTGGCCTCTCCCAGGGCTGTCCTGTGAAGCTGCATCCAGGCATGGTGAGGCTGGCTTCTGGGTCTGATGGCCACCACGCGCCGTGTCTCCCTTCCCTGGTGCCATCTTAGCCTGGGGAGCTTTAGAACTTTATACAATTTACCAATACATTTCTGTTGTTATGTAAGGGTGAGTTCAATGTTTGAGTCGAACAGGTGTATATTATGGGGCATCTGTGGCAAATTTTAGCACCGCGGAATTGCCCCATTATGCACTGCGAGATCGCATTGATGTCTGATGATTAGCTAAGGCATGCACCTGACCTGTATGCTTTGGCCAATCACAGCGTGCTTACATAGCAGCCGTGTATAGTGTGTGACTGTGGACAGAGGTAGATTGAGCTAGATTAGGCAGGCAGGTTAGTTAGTGGCAGTGTATTTAATATATATATAGACAGTCTATATAGCACAGTGTATTGAAGTGGTTAAGGGGAACCCTGCGCCAACGTTTAAAAAAAAATGGCGTGGGGGTCCCCCCCAAAATCCTGCACTAACAAGGGGGCCCCCAGATCCTACCCCATACCCTATGTGAATGGGTATGGGGTACATTTTACCCCTACCTATTCACCAAAAAAGTGTAAAAAAAGTAAAAATGACAGGAGACCGTTTTTTGACAAATCCTTTATTTAAAAAAAAAAAAAAAAAGTGTCCTGTGATATCCATCCATCTTCAATCACGGCGCCCGACAGACCCGAAAATTAGAAAGAAAAACTCTGATACCTTTACAGTTTTTCTTAGATTAAAACTTTAGAGACAGGCATCAGCTTTGCTCTCCATAAATATAAAAAAAAGAAAAGAAAGCCACAATCTGCCAGTCTCTTCTGAAAGAAATGTTGTAAATGCATCAGTGCTCCAGTGACCAGTGTGAGTCAGGTGTACCCGATGGCTATTCATGCTTAGGCAAGGTTGGGAAGATGTGTAAACTAGAACAAGAAAGAGGTATATACCTGGGGACTCGATCTCAATAAAATTTGTGAGAGGTGCCACCCACAATTAAGGAGAGGGTGTCTCCAATTATGTATATACACCAAAACCAGAGAAAAACAAAAAGAGGGGAGATTTGGATAGACCACCCAAAGGCTTATTTCTCGTAAAAATATTTTATTTAAAAAAAAGAGAAAAAAGGCATTGAAAAACAGCAAGGCTCCTACAGCATACTAATACCTCACTCCCTCCTAAAATACACCATCATCTCCCCAGTAATATATATACCCTCCCAAACCAACACCCTAAGACCCTCCTCCCAGACACAGCAACCCACTAGGACCCTCCCGTACGAAGCTAAGACAAATGTGACTGTATAAACTAGACCCCCTAAAAAGAGAGTTGGAACCCCTGATAAAGCACCCGCACGCTAATATGACCTATAGTCCATAACAACCAAATGACCCAGCAAATCACCAGAGATCTTGTATATGTTAGTACTGCACCTTAAAGCCGCAATGGGTAAATGCAGTGCATAACCAACACACAGGAAATCCAGTGGAGAGCATTGTCACTGTATATTTAGTATCATTGACACATTTGTGTATCTCTATGCATGCAGTCCATCCAATATCATTGAATATAAAAATCTGCTTTTGAAGCTCAGGTACAATCATAAATCACTGTGGACTCCTATAGTCTATGGATACAGGAAAGGACTCGGGCTATTCCAAAGGATTGCATAGTTAATAACCAGAGATAGCAATACACAGTTTACTGAAGCTCAGGACAAATAAACCAGAGATGGATATACATATATGCAGAGAACAGTTCGTGGTGACTCCCTTAGGCTTGTAGCTGGAATGGCCGATATTTTACTAGCGTCCTAGCCACTCTGAGTGTCGTAGTTCAATGCCAATAGAGCAAGGATACCTGTGCTAGGGGTCAAAGTTACTCAAAGTCCCGCTGCAGCTGTCTCACGGTTCCAGTGTGCATCACAGTCTCCAGGCATCCAGGCTCTTGAAGTACTAGTAGGTGAAATAAACCTAATGAAAGTCAACAGCATGCAGTCTGCGGATGAAGATAAACACAGTAATCCTATAGATAGGTAGACCGCAGTGTGTGGTGTGACGATGACATCTAGTGTCTCTTAAATGTTGCGTAATGGGACAATAGCTGTGAGGATACATGATGCACAATGCCTCCACCGGTTCTGGTATGGGATCCAATGGTTGCAGTGAGTAGTAGTTATTTGGTGATTAAGCGTGTGGTGCATACTCCTGTCTCTGCAGGTTGTTACATAATCCATTCAAAAATAAATATGGGAGCCTTTAGTGTTCATAGACTTATCATTTCCAAATGCACTCTGCCCATTCCAATACCTGCTTTGTCTATTACTCCTATTCCAACTGATGCACCTCCCCCTAAAGGCCTAGACATGGAAGCTCTTAGTTATTGGCATATGTGAACACATTCTACAATTCATTTTAGTGCTCTACTCCTTTCCGTCTGCCAAGGTACGAGTCAATGGCCACCTATCGAATGCCTTCTCTATTTCGGATAGAACTCGCCAAGGCTGCCCTCTCTCCCCGCTAATATTTGTCCTCATGCTAGAATCACTACTCATCCGCCTCAGGAATAACCCAGACATCAAAGAAGTCTCAATCTCCAAGACTACATACAAGTTAGCTGCTTTTGCAGATGACATTCTCTTATTTCTAACAGAACCACTTATTAGACTACCCAACTTACTTAAGGACTTCGTCCTGTTCAACACATTGACTAACCTATGAATAAACTTCTCGAAATCAGAAGAGCTGAATATCTCCTTAACGAAAGAGATACTAGTGCAATGTCAATCAAACTTCCCATTCAGATGGAGGCACGACTCGATAGCTTATCTTGGGATCCAATTACCCACCCAATTATCCATTGGGTGTATACCAAAAATTACCTCCCGACCCTTCAAAATATTCTGAAAAACCTGATGTCTTGGTCTATGGGCCTTTTCTCATGGTTTGGTAGAGCAATAATTAAAATGAACATCCTCCCAATAATACTATATATTCTACAGACAATTCCTGTAAAACTGCCTCATGCCTCTCAATTAACCCTTTCTGAAGAGGACTGGGAAAAAATATATTCTTATATACACAAGGGAACAATCAATGTAAACCCCACTATACCCCCCAACTGTTGGAGATGCTCTGACAAGGACGGCTCACTCCTTCATATATAGAGATCCACCACCTCATTACTCAAATCACCACATTCCAGATAGAATTTTCCCCAGCCCAATCACTCCTACACCACTCCTCCATCCCAAAAAAGACTACCACCGCTCCCTATTAGGGATGGGCCCGGTGTTCGAATCGAACATCGGGTGTTCGACCGATCGTCGAGCCCAGAACTATTTGGGCCGCTCGCATCAAATTCGTTTGATGCGAGCGGTCCGCAATGCACTGCGCCAGTCGCAGTGCATTGCTGGCTGATGATTGGCCAAGCATGCACTGTGACCCCGCATGCTTGGCCAATCATAGAGCCAGTGGCTAGGAGAGCCATAATTGGCCACAGGCAGGATGCCTGTGTCCAATTATAGCTCAAGGGGTTTAGTACACGCCCCACACTATAAAAGGCCGCCGCGCCAGCGGCCTCGTGTAGTGTGTTCCAGCGTGTCAGTGACAGTATCTGCTGTGATCCATTCTGCAGTGCTGTTTAGTCTGACTATATCTGTGCTGTGATTCTGGGGATTAGTGTGTGCGTGCTGTTAGTACAGCATTGCAGTATCACATTAAAACACCTCAAGGGTCTGGTGTGGATTTTGAGGGGGACCCCACGCCATTTTTTTTTTTTGGCCGGGGTTCCCCTTAATATCCATAGCAGACCTGAAGGGCCTGGTAATTGAATTTAGGGGGACCCCCACGCTTTTTTTTTATCAATGACTTTTTTTTTATCAATGACTTTCAATAAATGACTGTTCTCTTTGTTACGGGAGCCGACAATTCATTAGCCGCGAGTGATTTTAAATAGCTTTTTTTCCTGCAAAAATTACACTTTTTGCAGGGACAGTTCTAAGCACGGGAAACATGCGCCCCTTCACAGGCATACTATAGACACCCCCCAGGTACGAAATTTAAAGGAATATTACACTTTTATTGTTTCACTTTAAGCCTTGTTAAAATCACTGCTCCTGAAAAAACGGCCGTTTAAAAAAAAAAAAATTGCATTGATACGTGTCCCCTGGGGTAGGACCCAGGTCCCCAAACACTTTTTATGACAATAACATGCATATTAGCCTTTAAAATTAGCACTTTTGATTTTGAATGTTCGCGTCCATTGTAATTAATAGGGTTCTTTAGTTCGCACGAACTTTAGGTCCGTTCGCGGGTTCTGGTGCGAACCGAACCCGGGGGTGTTTGGCTCATCCCTACTCTCTATCTTTACACCACTTGAACGCCACAAAAATGTGTATCCCAGTCCACTGGAAATCACCCAATCCCCCTACCATTGAGGATTGGATTAGATGCATAAACAAAGTTGCGGAAATTGATGATCTGGTACACCAAGCCAAAGACACATCCACCAAATACCGAAAAACATGGGCTTGCTTCATCACTTCCCCACGACTGCCGAATACTCCCAACTATTCTCTCAGTAATTTCTGAAGTCACTAAATAATGTGTCGGAGAAGAAGGGAAAGATCTCCCTTTACCCCCATCTTCTCTCTCACTCCACTACTTTTTCCTTATCACCACTCCCCCGTACCCACTCATTGCAGTTCTAAACACTGCCTCCCTCTAGAGACGGATGCTCTATTCACCTCCCCATCATTAGGTTTTACACATCTCCCAGCTGTCTCTCCGTATTACCAACTCCTTTCCTACGAGGTATCTCCTCTGCGGAGACACCCCCGCCCTAACCATTTTACATAAAGGACTCGTTGTACCACCCCCCTTGAGAGTCTTTTTCAATGACCAAGCCTGCTGGTCTTGCTTTTTTCCCTGGGGATAGCTAGAGGTCCGATGGCCGCAATTCTACAGAGAATTGGCCTATCTAGAAATAGCAGACCACATACCCTAGAGAACACCATGCAACTGATAATGGAAAGTATTCAATATCCTTAAGTTGACAGCCCGTATGGGGTGCCCTCACATGACTATTATCAACACCAACACTCCTTGGGACCCCTACCCTTGATCTCTACTAATATAGTAAAAGTACTTTATGGGTCTTAACACTTCGACACTTCGATAAACTCATTGAAGTGCAACGTTAGGGACACTACAGCACGTTAAGGATATATATTACTTAATAATATATAAGATGACATAACTACTTGTATATGTGTAGGTCCAAACACCCATAAGGTTCAATATTTCTTGTTACACCTTACTTAAGTTAATGTATAATCCCTTCTCTGCTGTTGGTTATCTTGTGATATTACATTGTACTGACTTCTATGTATATCTCAATCCTGTTCTTGTAAATCATTTTTTGCATACAAAAAACATTGTTTTGGGAAAAAAAAAGGCCTAAACATGCTCAAAGATTTCAAACCCACTTAGAAGTCAGCAGACTCTGATGTAAGAAGAACAGAAAAGTTTAGTCCACTTTGAAATAAATAAAAAGGAAACCTCCCTAAGGGCGATGCAACCAATAAAAACTGGCAGAGGTTCTATCCATTATCCACTCAATCTGTATGTCTATCCTGCACATCTACTCCCCATCTACTCCTCAATCCTGCTCCTATACATTATATACCCACCTTAGCTTCCACACCACTCTGCTAGGCTGCTTATAGCAGAGAGGAATATCCACTACTCCCATGTATGGGCATTTTCATGCTTCTGTGAACACTAGGGATGAGCCGAACACCCCCCCCGGTTCGGTTCGCACCAGAACCTGCGAACAGACCTAAAATTCGTGTGAACTTTAGAACCCTATTAAAGTCTATGGGACTCGAATGTTCGAACTCAAAAGTGCTAATTTTACAGGCTTATGTGCAAGTTATTGTCCTAAAAAGGGTTTGGGGACCTGGGTCCTGCCCCAGGGGACATGTATCAATGAAAAAAAAGTTTTAAAAACATCAGTTTTTTCGGGAGCAGTGATTTTAATAATGCTTAAAGTGAAACAATAAAAGTGTAATATCCCTTTAAATTTTGTACCTGGGGGGTGTGTATAGTATGCATGTAAAGGGGTGCATGTTTCCTGTGCTTAGAACTGTCCCTGCACAAAGTGTAATTTCTGCAGGAAAAATTTAAAAGCACTCGTGGCTATAATGAATTGTCGGCTCCCCGTAATACAGAGAACAGTCATTGAAAGTCATTGAAGAAAAAAAAAAAGCGTGGGGTCCCCCCCAAATTCAATTGGCCCACGTCAAATTAAAAAAAAAATGGCGTGGAGTTCCCCCCAAAAATCCATACCAGACCCTTTATCCGAGCATGCAACCTGGCAGGCCACAGGAAAAGAGGGGGGCGAGAGAGAGCCCCCCCCCCCTCCTGAACTGAAGCTGGCCGGTGGTTTGGCGGCTTATCGGAATCTGGAAGTCCCCTTTAACCAGATCCCTCCCCTGTTTTAAATGGTAACGGGTACATTGTACCCCTACCATTTCACAAAGAAAGTGTAAAAAAATTGTAAAAAAACACTGTTGAGAAAAGTCCTTTATTAAAAATAAAAAAAATAAAAAAAAGATTCAAGCGGTGGAAATCCACTCTTGCTATCCAGCGATGGCTTATCTCTTCTCTGGGGGCCAGCGATGGGTGATCTCTCCCAATGACGTCCAACGCAGCGCATCCTGTCTCCACGGAGATACTGCGGGAATCCTGACAGCCTGATAAGGTCTTAGCTGAGGAGGATGGGGCCACCCGTCACCTGACCCCGCCCCCTCTGACGCAAGGAGAAAGCCTGGCTTCCCCAGTAAGGTGGGGTGACCCCGTCCCCACTCTGATGTAGCGTAAATCTGCCCCGTCCTCTTCAGCTAAGACCTTATCAGGCTGTCAGGATTCCCGCACTGTCTCTGTGGAGACAGTATGCGCTGCGCTGGACGTCATCGGGAGAGATCACCCATCGCTGGACCCCAGAGAAGAGATCAGCCATCGCTGGATAGCAAGAGTGGATTACCACCGCTAGAATCTTTTTTTTCTTTTTAATAAAGGACCTTTCCCAACGGTGTCAGTGTGTTTTTTTTTTTTTACACTTTCTTTGTGTGTACCCGTTACTATATCAAACAGGGGGGGCGGGATCTGGGGGTCCCTTGTTAGCCCCCCGCCCGCAGACCCTCACAACCACCGGCCAGGGTTGTGGGGATGAGGCCCTTGTCCTCATCAACATGGGGACAAGGTGTTTTGGGGGGCTACCCCCAAAGCATCCTCCCAATGTTGAGGGCATGTGGCCTGGTACGGTTCAGGAGGGGGGGCACTCTCTCGTCCCCCCTCTTTTCCTGCGGCCTGCCAGGTTGCGTGCTCGGATAAAGGGTCTGGTATGGATTTTTGGGGGGAACTCCACACCATTTTTTTTTATTTGGCGTGGAGTTCCCCTTAAAACCCATACCAGACCTGAAGGGTCTGGTATGGATATTTTGGGGGAACCCCAAGTCATTTTTTTTTTTTATTTTATAGCGGGGTTCCCCTTAATATTGATACCAGACCTGAAGGGCCTGGTAATTGAATTTGGGGGGAACCCCACGCTTTTTTTTTTTTTTTATCAATGACTTTCAATGACTGTATTACGGGGAGCTGACAATTCATTATAGCTGAGAGTGCTTTTAAATTACTTTTTTTCCTGCAGAAATTACACTTTGTGCAGGGACAGTTTTAAGCACAGGAAACATGCGCCCCTTTACAGGCATACTATACACACACCCCATGTACGAAATTTAAAGGAATATTACACTTTTATTGTTTCACTTTAAGCATTATTAAAATCACTGCTCCCGAAAAAACTGCCATTTTTAAAACTTTTTTTGCATTGATACATGTCCCCTGGGGCAGGACCCAGGTCCCCAAACACTTTCTATGACAATAACTTGCATATAAGCCTTTAAATTTAGCACTTTAGATTTCTCCCATAGACTTTTACAGGGTGTTCGCGGCTTTTCGAATTTGCCGCGAACACCCCAAATTGTTCGCTATTCGGCGAACGGGCGAACAGGCAATGTTCGATTCAAACATGAGTTTGACTTGAACTCGAAGCTCATCCCTAGTAAACACTAAAAAACAATGGGTAAATAATGTTTCTTGATGTGTTTTATACAAATTCCTGTCCTCATTTTAGGAAGCAATGTGAAGTCCAGAAACTTGCCACCATTCTGTGCTGAGGGGTGATGATCATTTAAAATGGCAAAATCACGCTAAATCTACCACTTCATGGAGAAATTATTCAAAACATTAACATACTCAGAATGGACTTTCATAGCTGCATGTCGAAGGACTTGTTCCTTTTTTTGATTTACATTTTCTATATATGTGTTCTGAGAGATTTTGTAACTGAAAGCTTGTGGAATAAAAAGAGATGGGCAATAAATTGAGTCTTTGTCTTGTTCTAATTTATCTAAATGTAATCTAAAACAGCAATGTAATGAATAGATCATGGGCAATGGGCTAGAAAATCAAACTATAATGTATTGTAGAACATAATATTATATCTGTGCAGCAATAATAATTGATCATACCGATTTGTCAGTCTTACACACTTACAATAACATTATATAACACAAAGCCAAATATGATTATGATGTTATACTGAATATATTACCAGGCTCCTTGGACTTTTTAAATTACCCTCTTTAAAAATTGTGCTCTTTAATGAAAATGTGTTTATTTTTTAAAAGTAATTTCAATGTCTAAGCTTGTAATAACAAATAACATTGCATGCCGGATACAGGGTTTCATTCTTATTCTCCCTTAGATAACTAAGAAGGAAAACATAATGTACAATAGTTTGAATAATAATTTCTAAAAAAATGCTCATTCTTTAAGTGTAACCTATTGGAAATGAGATTAATTGCAGAAGAAGGGTAATGTGGGCACACTAAACAAAGTCTAAAAAACTATAATATTTATGGACATGAATTAAGAAACCGTTTAAAGGCAACCAAAGCCGACTGTTACATGTTACAGTCTAATTATACTATTTCCTTTAGGTCTATGTAGTGTGAGGGTCTGTTTTATTATTGTTTAGCACCTCTTGACCACTGAATACTGCTTAGGTGGGTCTTCAAATTATATTGCTTTGCAAAAAAAAAAAAAAAAGGGACTGAACATATAGTGCATTGAGGTAGAATAGCTCCAATTGATTATGGCAAGTCAATTCCAATTTATATTTGTGTGACCTTAAATTGGATGGAACACAGTTACATTTGGCTGTACTACTTAACCACTTCAATACTAGACACTTTCACCCCCTTCCTGCCCAGGTCAATTTTCAACTTTCAGTGCTGTCGCACTGATTGGCACTGATAGGGGGCACTGATAGGTGGCAATCAGTGGCGGCTGGTGAAGTTTTAGGAAGGGGGGGCGCCAGACTCCGCCCTGCCTTTTTGACCCCTCCCACTTGGTGAAAATGAGCGTGGTTTCAGTGAAATAGTGGGCGTGGCTCTAAGGTGGTGTGGTTAGCGTCTGAGATGAACGAGGGATGGAGGGAGAGAGGAATGAAGGGGCAGCAGGCCCAGATCCTACACAACAATAGAAATATGTGTATTCTAGAAAGTTTAACAATCAGCAGATAGCAGATGGTGTTAGCACTTCAATCATCCCGGCACCATGGTTGTTATGGTTTCAGGATGATTGAAGCGCATTATTTCTATTATTACACTGTAAAAGTAATATATAAAATAAATTGATTCGACTCACCATAATGCGGAATCAGTGGGAGCCCTGAGCGTGTCACCTGCCACGTCGCCTGCCACCAGATGCCATCAGGCGTCCCCAGCGGAGTCCTCCCTTACATCAGGTGCCCTCAGTGGAAAACCTCCTTACATGCAGCCTGTGTCCCACCAAATGCAGCCAGCCTGTGTGTAGAACATGTTATGTAGGACATGCCATGAATTACATGTTGTACATAGCATGTCCTACACATAGCATGTTCTTCTACACATAAAATGACATAAACATAACATGACATGAACATAACATGTCCTCCACATAACATGACATAAACATAACATGTCCTCCACATAACATGACATACACATAACATGTCCTCCACATAACATGACATACACATAACATGACATAACATGACATACACATAACATGACATAAACATAACGTCCTCCACATAACATGACATACACATAACATATCCTCCACATAAAATGACATAAACATAACATCTCCTCCACATAACATGACATACACATAGCACAACATACACCTAGCATGACATATACATTGTGTGTCCTCCACATAACATGTTCTACACATGACATACAAATAACATGTCCCACATATAGCACATACTGAACATAATGTCGTCCACATAACATGTCCTATGCCTACAATTTTTTTACCCATAGCATATCCTCCACAAATCATGAGTTGCACAGCATGTCCTACATAGCATGCCCTGTACATAAAATGCCATATAACATGACATACACATAAAGAAGCCCAAACATATGTGTAGTCATGTGTAGGACATCATACTGCAGACACCCACTCCTGGCCAGAGACAACACCTCGGATTGTAAGCACTTGTTGATGTCATTATGGGAGGGGGAGGGATTCTCATTAGGTGATCAGACAGTCGCTGGAAGTAAGGATGGCTTTAATTTGAGTGGGGTGGGTGGGGGAGGGGAGGAGTTCATTAGAGCAGCTGATAAAACTCCTTACCTTCCCCGGCTGGCCAGCCTCATCATTCTCTGTGTCCTCTGCCCAGTATGTGTCCGCTGTTGGTGTGGATGGAGGGATCACTATGGAGGCTGGCATCCCAGATTCCAGTGCCCGGAGAGTCAGTCTGCTCCTCATACTTTCTGTTTCCTCTCTCTCACGGGCGCAATGGGATAGAGGAAACAGGAAGTGACATCAAACTCGGATGTCACTCAAACCGCCTGGCCGTAGTAATAGAAGCGCCGGGCGGAGGCTACTCTGCGATTTGTAAAGCGCCGCAAGGTGGGATAAACTCCTGCAAATGAAGCGCCACGTCTGCAATCTTGTGATTGCATAGACGTGGTGCTTCCCATTAGTGCACTGTGTCCGGCGTTGCACTGTGTCTGGCGTCCGGACACAGTGCACTTATGGACGTTTCTTTGTATTTTATTTTTAAAGGGCCAGTTTTAAACATGTCTTTTTTGTGACTGCCTGGAGGGGGGGCTGCGCCCACGTGTCCCCTATGGACAGGCCATAACTGGTGGCAATGATAGGCACTGATGGGCACTGATGGGCAGCAGTGATAGGCACTGATGGGCACTGATAGGTGGCACTGATGGGCACTAATGATCACTCAGAAAGCAAAGATTAGCATGGATGGGGCTGCACTGATAATCAGGGCACTGATGATCACTGCCCTGATTATCTGTGTAATTGTCCCCTGACACACTTGCCAGTTACCAGCTCTCCCCATGCTGTGACAGCGCATGAGTAAAAGAATACCGATAATCAGCAAGTTTGTTTTCCTCCACCAAAAACTCGCTCATCTATGTCTTTAGGGACCTTGCTTTGTGCACTGGTGTGCAGTCATGTTGGAACAGGAAGGCCCAACCTCAAACTGTTCCCACAAGGTTTGACATGTTAGGTATATATTTACTTGGAGCAACCACATATTTTAAAGTTTACCAATAAAATTGGGTAATTTATTGTGTGTTTGTGCCCTAAAATTTAATTTAGCATGTTTTTTACTGAAATTTTGCATTTCCTAGACCTTTGCTGTAATATCGTGTGACATCCCTTGAAATTATCTAGTGAAAAAGCTGTCTCATTTAGTAGCATTGTAACTAAATAAGACAGCTGTCTGATTTTTAAATAAATTTAATAAAGTAAAAGCCTTTCCTGATGGACTCCATTGCAGCATACGTTTTGGTAGCCCCACCCTCACTCCTATGCCATAGAACCCCACTCCCATAAATTGTCAGGCTGAGCCAGAGGCCACGTTCGGTAACTAGCCTACTCATGACTCTGGTAGGGATCTTCTGCTGGAGTCCATCAGGAAAGGAAAATGACGGTAATTATTTGATAGTAAATTTTCAGTTTTCCTGACAGACTTTCCTGGCAGCATATGTTTGGGAACTAACTAAAAAAACAAGGGTGGGATGTCTGAAAAGTAGGGTTTTAATAATAGCCAACAGAAACCCTATGGATAGATATTAACAGCATAAGGAATTTAGCTACACCCCACAATGAGCCAGAACAGCTTTAATGCAAGACATTCCATCCTCCTATAACTATTTCTGGTGCCCATTCACAGGGAGCCTATGAAGCCTACACACTCCTGGCTGAGTATGTGGTGACTGCTTCCATAGGAACCAAACCCTAAACCTTATAGGCCTAATGGCTAGCTGCAATGACTCATCCAGCAGAAATTCTGGATGACTTCTCCGTCCCGCTGATTCTACTAGAGAGAGTGACAAATATGTCCTAAAACTCTTAGCAAAGCTGTAGCATGAGAGTAGACGTGCACTGCCAAAAAAATTGTTCATTTTCGTTTTCGTTTCATTCGTTATGATCGCAATTAGTAAATTCGTTCATTCATAAATTCGTACATTCGTATATTCGTACATTCGTAAATTCATACATTCGTAAATTCGTACATTCGTACATTTGCAAATGCGTACATTTGTAAATGCGTTCATTCGTACATTCGTAAAGTAGAAAATTCATATATTCGTACATTCGTAAATTAGAAAATTAGAAAACTTGGAAATACGAAAACCCCAAAAATTGAAAATCTGAAATAGTCACTAACTATTAAATTATAGGTATTGTAAAATCTGACATTCGTACATCGTACATTCGTAAATTTATACATTCGTAAATTCGTACATTTGCAAATGCGTACATTTGTAAATGCGTTCATTCGTACATTCGTAAAGTAGAAAATTCATATATTCGTACATTCATAAATTAGAAAATTAGAAAACTTGGAAAATACGAAAACCCAAAAAATTGAAAATCTGAAATAGTCACTAACTATTAAATTATAGGTATTGTATTTCCTTTCAAATTTGTCTGTTAGTGAACACGAATTTATCTGAAGTTACCAAGTATCCAAAATAACGAACGCTGCATCTAAACAAATTTACACATTTTCAAATTTACGAATATTCGGAAAAATTTGTTAAACAGATTTTCTTTAATTTGGATATTTCCGAATTAACAAATTTGTTGAAATTCGTAAAAAAATTAATTTGGAACGAAACAAAATGCACATGTCTACTTGAGAGCATGCTCGAAGTATCCCAATATCCATGGAATGGAACCAGTTATTCTTGGTGGTCCTGCATATGGGAGGAACAAATCCTTTGTTCTCATAGAATGCCAAAGCCCCCTCAGATTGCTGCTCAGAATGGATATAAAAATGACCCATACTGGGCAGAAAGCCACAAGGATCCCTTTTGGCACAAGGCCCAGATCCCGGAAAATTTCCTCCATAGAAAGGCTGCCTTCATGACTAAAAGCTGGAGCCACATGCCAGGCTGCTGCCCACAAAGCTGCTATTCCCCGAGTGGAGTGTGCTGTCACTACCTCTGAAGGAGCCAAGCTCTTAGCCCTGTATGCTTGCTGGATGGTCTGTACGATCCAGGATGCGATTGTCCTGGTTGAGGCTTTCTTTCCTTTATTAGCGCTAGAGTGCAGAATGAAAAGGTGATCAGATCGTCTGAAGGAAGAAGTGATTCGTAGATAGTCTTTTAGAACTTCACCTATGTCTAGAGGGTGCTTCTAGGAAGATCCTGGAGACCTGAATGTGGGTAACAAAATCTCCTGGTTCTTGTGGAACACTGACATCACTTTCAGGTTTGAGCCCAGCATTGGGATGAGTACTACTCGATGCGGAAAAATTGTCAGGAAGGGTTCTTCATGACCTAGTGACCCAATCTCAGAAACCCTCTTGGCTGAGGTAATGGCTATTAGGAAATCTACTTTTGCAGAAAAGTCCTTAACGGAATGTGGTGAAGGCCAGATAAATAATCGAGGACGAGGGGAAGATCCCATTTTGGGAACCTTGGTCTCTTCTGGGGCCTGAGTCTGGATGCCCCATGGAAAAACTGTCGAACTAAAGGATGAACTGCCCATGAGGTTCCTGAGAAAGCTGACAAGGCCGACACTTGGACCCTGAGAGAATTAATAGATAACTGTAGATCTAGGCCAGTTTGGAGGAAAGTAAGAATATCCTGAACTTGTGGATGTCTGAAGGATCTGCCCGAAGAGTAAGAAAACTCAACAAATGTTGCCCAAATTCTCCCATAAACTTTATTTGCGCTTGTCCCTCTTGATCTCATTAGTGGAGTGAGTGGAGATCACTTTTAAGGAGCATCCAAAGGATTCCAGCCTCTCCCATTCAAGAACCAGACCATCAGTCTCAGCTGTGCCGGAAAAGGATGCAGGACTGTCCCTTGAGAAAGAAGGTCTGGTCTGAGAGGAAGAGGCACCGGATCCCTCTCAGAAATCTGAGGATAATTGGGAGCGGGGGAAAGGCATACGCCCTCTTGAAACTCCAATGATCCGTCAGAGCATCTGTTCCGAATGCCTGGCTGCAACGACCCCGAGTGTAAAATTTCTTTACTTTGAAGTTGCAGGGAGAAGCAAAAAGATTCACTTCGGGACTGACTCCTATTGATAGAATACACTTGAATGTTTCCGCATGAAGTGACCATTCGTTGTTGTCCAATTGATTGTGTAAAAGGAAGTCCGCCTGAGTGTTCTTGAACCCGGGAACGAATACTGCAGAGATGCCAGACAGATTTCACTGGAGCTCCGTGTGCTTCCTTGCTTCTTCACATAGGATACCGCCGTGGTATTGTCCATCCTTAGTAACACTGACTCTCCCTTCAAGAGGTGAGAGAAGGACTGGAGAGCACACCAGGCTGCTCAAAGTTCTAGAACGTTCGACCCTGGGTTGGGGAGACGAGTGTGCCACTTGCCCTGAGTAAGGACTGATCCGCAAAGGGCCCCCCAACCGGTACCGCTGGTGTCGGTTGTAACTGTGACCCAGGAGATGGGGGCAATGGAGTGGCAATTCAATAGGTTCTTGCGCTGAAACCACCAGAAGAGACTGTTCCTCATTGCTGCGGATACAAGAATAGTTTGATTCTTGTCACCTGACTTCCATTGACGGAGGAACCCTGACTGGAAAGGGCGAAACCTCCACAGGGCCCACTTGACCATAGGAGTCGTAGATACATTTGTGCCAATGATCTACAGTCACTGAGAGGCCTTTAGACATGAGGCACGTAGGGCCTCAGAGATTCTCTCTTGAATCACTGGAATCTTCTTGAGAGATGTAATTTCTTACTGTATCGAATTGAGCTCCCAGATTGACCAGACGCTGGACTGGGACTAGGTGACTTTTCTCCAAATTCAGGAGATCCCCAAAGCTGGACAGGGTGGAGATTACCTGTTCCCTGTCTTGGGACAACATTAGGAGGTCGTCGAGGTAATGGTAAAGACGTATGCCCTTTAGTCTGATGAGGGCCACTACGACCAACAGAACCTTTGAGAAGACTTGGGGGGACATTGTCAGCCCAAAGGGAAGGCAGATGACTTGCAGGTGTTCTTCCCTGACTTGAAACCTGAGATATTTGTGAAACTCTTTTTCCACTGGGACGTGGAAGTAGGCGTCTTTTAAGCCAATTGAAATCAGCCAATCTCCTGGCTTGCTGAATGGTTGACAGAGTCTCCATCTTGAACTTTCCATGCTGTATGAATTTGTTGAGGTAGGTCAGGTCGATGCTTGGGCACCAAGCGACACTTTTCTTTCGAACTAGGAACAGAGGGGAATATACCCCTTGAAGCCAGTCGTCTTTTGGAACGTGTGCCACTGCCCCCTGAGTCTTTAGTATGTCCACGTAGGACATTAATGCCTGCTTCTTTTCCTCCGAAGAAGGGAGTAGAGTGGATATGAATCTGGGGGGAGGGGTCCTGGAGAAGGCCCATTTGTGATCTGACGAGACCGTCTTGACAACCCAATGGTCTAAGATCAAGGCCACCCAGACGTGCCAGAAGAGGATCAGAAGTGCCCCTACCCGACCCGCCTGGGCGAGCGCAATCTCAAAAGGACTTAGCCGGTTCATGACCATCAGATGTCTGGCTCTTAGCGGTCTTACGGAAGGAAGCCTGTCCTCTGCCCCAATTTATCCTGCAGTCCCGGCCAGGCTTGTAAGAGCATGCTTCTTTCGAACGCTCCTGGCTTTGTCTTCTGTACTGGAACTTCTTCTGACTAGACAGACGCCTGTCCTGGGGAAGAAAGCCTGACTTACCACCCGTGGCCCGGGTTATGGCATCATCTAATTTATTGCAAAACAGAGAAGATCCTTCAAAGGGAATCATACACCAGGCTTGTTTGGAGACTGGGTCAGCGAGCCAGGAACGTAACCATAAGGCCCGTTTGGCTGTCACTGAGGATAACATAATCCGTGCCAGCAGGTGGATCAGATCAATAGACGCCTCCCCCAGGAAGACTGCCGCCAACTTTAGCTCCGCTGCTGCCAAACTTCTGGCCAATTCTTCAGACACACCCCTGAGGAAGGAATCTACGTTCTCTGTCCAAGCTTCCATGGCCTTAGACATGGCTGCTAACGTTAAGGCAGATTTACAAGCCATACTGGCAAGCCCATAGATCCTCTTGAGATCCTGATCTATCTTTCTTTCAAGGCCATCCTTAAAGCACACTGCATCCTCCAGAGGAAGAGTAACATGCTTGGCTAAACGCATCAAAGCTGCGTCCACAAGAGGAGCTTTTTCCAGATGCTTTACCTCTTCTGCCTTGAAGGGATAAAGTTTTATTAGACATTGAAGACTTCTTGTCCACCTTGCTCCATTCTTCCTCAATAATGTCCTTTAACTCAGTAAAGAGTGGAAATTTTGAATGCTCTTTTCCCAGCTGCTTAAAACAACTTATGCTGCTTAAATAGGGGGGGGGGGTAGATGGATCCTCCCATTTAAGGGCTTCTTTAATTGCCTTGATTAGAGGTGAGACCAAAGAAAAATCAAAGCCTCCGATATCCTCTTCGCCTTCAATTTTGCCATCCGAAGAGTTTGGTGAAGAAGTGTAGGGCTGAGAGGGGCCTGCAACCTCCTGTGCCTCAACAGCCGGGAGCTAGAAAAAGTGGTGGACTGGCTCCGCGTGTGGGGTGTCTCTACTTCCTTCAAAGACTGCAGCAACACACGCCTCACGAGAGACTCCAAACTCTGGTTTTCTGTCTCCTTTTCCCAACCACTCGGGCATAACAACGGTCACACAAGGACTTGCCCTCCGGGACTCGTGTCCCACATCCCCAGCAGACTCTGCAATCAGAGTGGCCGTCATGGCGGTGGGAGCGGTGTCTGGAGGAGGAATGAGAGAATCTCCTCTGGTGATGCATTTCAGACGGAGATTCACGTCTGGATCTTGAAGACGAATGATGCTGTCTAATTTCCACTCTGGAAGGGCTGAAAAAGAATATGGGGAGGGGAAGGCGACATGCATCAGAAAGCGCAAAATACTTGCGACCGAACCTCAAACCCCTCCCCTCATCAGCACATACCTTGTGCATGAGGGCTGGCCACGTGAGACGGTGACTTGTCCATATTTTCTGGACGAAAAATGTCAAGAAACATGCGGTCTGCAGAAAAGAATGCCGGAAAATGGTGAGCAGACCCCACACAAATCCCTCAGAATTTACAATTAATAAATACCTACACAAAGATAAATGATTAAATTAATAAATTAATGAATAATAAACAAATAGTAACTTAATGCCCTCAAAGAGGCAATACATCCCCCCCCCTATTTTCCTCTCCTTTTTTTTAAATAAAAGAAAAAGAAAGCAGCACTCACCAATGTAGAGTAGCTCAGGGCTGGGGGAACCACAGCTAACGACTTGCTTCTGCTCACTGCAAGGGAATCCCAAGAGACAGGAGCTGGAAGCAGAATTTAGATCCCTACCAGTGACGTCACCACCCTCCCCATTGCGCACCTGCGTGGAAGGGTATAGCCAAACGGTGCTTGCACGGCCGCCAAAAAAACCTCGGGACCGCGCACGCACAAGCCAAGCCTCGCACGAGCGGCAGAGACAGCCGCGACCCGGAAGCTACGGCGAGCTGGACCGCAGAAACGTTCCAGTTGCCATAAGGGGAAAAAAGGGATATTCTGCATGGTAGGGAAAACAGACAACAGAAAATTCTCACAAAGAGGTGACTGCCATGGAGGAAAGCAGAACAATTTCAGACCTTGCCAGCCGTTGTACGTCCATCTGTCCGTCCGTTAGGCATACAGAGGAAACCACCCCACACTAACCAGGGTATCATCGGGCCTTTTAAGCTACTCGCCCGTCCATGGCTGGGCTCTGAGCTGCACCGAAAAAGGTATGCCAACATCTTCTAAATTCAACCGACTGGATGCGAACAGCATATGTATGGTCCATTGAAGGAGGACAAAAAAGGAATGTAGTATCTAGCGGTGAGTGCTCATTTATTTGAATGGGGTCCTATAGCATTGGAGATTGTGTCTATCCACACGTAGACTGCCATGGAGTCTGTCAGGTAATTACATTTTTTTGTCACAAGTGATTGAAAAGTGACTAAAAAAGCTTCAGAGGCCATGACATGCCCAGATAGAACAATGCCCCCCCCCCCCCCCCATGACCCCAAGCTATTTGCTGAGAGGCATGTTAAGTCCATGAAATATTTTATATTTTGCCACAAGTTTCGGGAAAAATTTTTTTTTTTCACAAAGTTGTCGCTAAATGATATATTGCTCAAACATGCCATGGGTAGATGTGAAATTACACCCCAGAATATATTCTGCTGCTTCTCCTGAGTACGGGGATACCACATGTGTGAGACTTTTTGGCAGTCTAGTCGCATACAGGACCCCGAAAACCGTGCACCGCCTTCAGGCTTTCTAAGAACCTAAATTTTTTATTTCACTCCTCGGTACCTATCACAGTTTTGGAGGCCATGAAATGCCAGGATAGCATAAAACCCCCCACATGACCCCATTATGGAAAGTAGACACCCCAAGCTATTTGCTGAGAGGCATGTTGAGTATTTTGCAGATCTCACTTTTTGTCACAAAGTTTTGAAATTTGAAGAAAGAAAAAAAAAATTCAAAACAAATGAGAGCTGCAAAATACTCACCATGCCTCTCAGCAAATACATTGGGGTGTTTACTTTCCAAAATGGGGTCATTTGGGGGGGGGGGGGGTTGTGCTATCTTGACATTTCAGGTCCTCTTAAACTGTGATAGGTAGTGATGAGTAAAATCAACATTTTGCGCCCTTAGAAATCCTGATGGTGGAGATTGGTTTTCGGGGGCCTGTACGCATTTGGGCTCCAAAAAAGCCCCACACTTGTAGTATCCCCATACTCGGGAGAGGCAGCAGAATGTATTTTGTGGTGTAATTCTACATATACCCATGGAATGTTAGAGCATTATATAATTAAGTGACAACTTTGTGCAAATAAAAAAAAAAAAAGTTTGTTTTCCCAAAACTTGTGGCAACATATAAAATATTCCATGGACTCAACATAGCTATCAGCAAATGGCGTGGGGTATATATATTATATATATTTTATTATGATATATATATTTTAACAGATCCACGCTTAAGGGGTAGGTTAGGCTGCAGCCTCCCTTTGGGGGCCCCAATTAAGGAGCTCGAATTGCAATATAAATACGTGTGAGTTAGGGGTGAGTGGCGCTGCCTGTAAATTAAAAAGTGATCTTAGTGAATCACTCTTCTCATATGAGAGTGCACACATAGTGAATTAACACCAGGTGTAGGAATTTGGTGTGCTCAAGTACTCCACCTTCTATTGGAGTTTTTGAACCTCTTAAAATGGGATTTTAAAGGCAACGACAATTAGATTGTATATAAAGTGTATAAATTTATTGTACAAAAGGATAGAATTCTAACATACTATACATATTCCACAGAAGTATAAAAACAAATAACCGATGCTTGTAATTGATATATAGACAGATGGATGATAATTCCGACGCGTTTCCACACGGCCATTTAATTGCCAGTCTTCATCAGGGAATTTTTGATCATCATCTATAGAGTATATCAAAAAGGCATATTAATTACATAATATATTTCCATAAAGTCGGTTCTTAAGTGACCCAAGGATCACGGATTTCCAATGTTTACATTTATATAGGGATATAGAGTGAAAACACTTACATCAACAAACATAGCATCAAATGTGGTGTTGCTCCCCCATATGTCTTTAAATCCAGGGTAGATGCCAAGGATAAAGCAGATATTTCTTTTTATCTCTCTACAAGACGGCTTGAAAAATACAATTTTTCATTGCTGTATTTGATGTTTAAATCGGCAAAAATAAGGAGCTAAGGAAAAAACACAAAAATGAAGACCCAAAGTAAAATAAATTAAGACCGGGCAGATCCACTTAACAGTGGCTTGGGTTGTGGATAATTATCCAGCCCAACCAGTGAAAGTAACAGGACTCACACGACAGAGTCTCCAGCAGAGTTCCAAAGGTCCAATCCAACAGGATAGGTATCCTGTGTGTAGAAGAGAACACTCCTGCAGCACCGGCTGCGGAGAGGGAACACATCAAATGCCGTCTCAGGCGCCCTTAAGTAGGATCCAGTGAGATCAAACCCGCCCCTGTGGGCGTTGCCCGATGACGCGGCGCACAGCGTCATCGTGTTAACGTCCCGCCATAGGCTGGTAGTCTGTTGGAAACTACAAAGACCATAATGCAAATGGGTGACCACATCCCACGTGGTGGGCCCGCACATGCGCAGCGGCACATCCCGTGTCCATGAACGGACATCCAAGTGTGCCATCGCTGGCGAACCCAGTCCAGGGGAGAGTGATCCCCACATGCAACCTTGAATGGTCAGACCTGTATAACAAGGCTGACCAGAGAAAGGAAGGTCATGGGGAAAACTGGACATGTGGCTATTATAACATGCCAGTCAAAGTGCCAGCCCACGTTGGTAGGGGGAAAAAAGGAACGGAGAAGAGTCCAAGATGCTGGAAAAGAACGAAGTTCAATCCCATTCTAGGACAAAAAAACCGCCTTGGGCAAGAACCCGTAGTATCAACAAATCCAACAGGGTGATGGAAAGTGGCCCTAACTAATAGGGGAAAGAAGAAAAGTCCCCTGTGTATGCCCCCAGGAGACCCCGCCCAAAAATTCTCATATTTGGGTTCGGTCAACCCCGGAGGTACATGAGTGGGGCTGCATCCGGGAGAGGTCCCATTGTCGGGGAGAAAGGTCTATCAACCCCCACCTGGGTATTGAAAAGGCACCAGGAGGGGTTCCAGAACCCAACTTCCCCATGTAAGGGCTAAAACCACTGGCATAGTGGCCCATTTAGGACCGAGAATCACGGTCCAAGAATATGAGCCAAAAAACTAGCCTCAGGGGACAGATAAGGACATCCTCCGGGGAAAAGAATTGCCCCATAAAGGAAAGTCCGAGTGTCCCCAACCTTTGCCCCCCAAAATCGAGATGGAAAACAAGGGGGTAAAAAAGGGGGATTTTTGAACACAAATCGTCCTAAGAGGCTAGGCTGCCAGGTAGAGAGAATCAAAGAAAAAAACTTCTGCCCCAGACAACAACAAAAAATCCCTGGATATTCAAGTTTCTAGGGGTTAGCAACACCATTTACAAATGAATGAGAACAAAAATACATAAATAAATAAATAACAAAAAAGACCCCCCATGAGAAATAATGTTAATATCCTCCAGAACACGCATACCTTATCCATAGTTGTTCCCAGAGGTGCATATTATCCCCAAACCATGGGAAGAAACCCAAAGATAATAGTGAGAGAAAAAAGGAAAAATAAATTTTCAATAGACCAATAACATCACAATCATGAAAAATAAATAAATAAATCTAGTGGATTTTATATAGGTAAGTGGAGATGAAAATCCCCCTAGATTGATCAATCAGTTTTCCCGGAGCTATAGCCCTACAGGAATGGCCTGAAGCTTTCCGCCTCATTGAGACCCGGGGGGTCGTTGCCCTCAGGCTTCTAATCCAGCGCATTTCTCGCTGGAGAAGAACCTTGTTCCAATCTCCCCCCCCTGGCGGGGATATGTAGTCTGTCCAGTACTGTAAAATTGACCTTTGGGAGTCGGTAATTATGCTTTTTGGCTACATGTCGTCCCAACGGTAAATATAGATTACAGATTTTCATATCATGCATATGTCTCTCCACCCTTTTGCCCAATTTCTGTCTAGTCTTCCCGACATAAAAGGCACCACACTGACACTGCATGAGGTAGACCACCCCCCGAGTCTGGCAAGAAGCAAAATGTTGCAGGGAGAAGTCTACCCCGTTTGGCAGCGTCAGTGTGGTTCTCTGTCCAACAACCGCACATTGTGAGCAGTTCCCACAGGGGAAAGTACCAAAATTTTTACAAGGGTCCTTCCTGGCACTGCCCTTGTATTCACTTTGTGTGACCATACTGCCTATAGACCCAGCCTTCCTATAGGTAATCAATGGGAGGGGTGTAACTAGACTACCCACAATTGGATCCTCTGTTTTTTTCTTTTTAGGTTTGAAAAGAAGATCCTTCCTACTTATGGCTTTAACTCTATTGAATGCTTTTTAAGGCTACTTGCCTCTAGTCAGTAGTCTCTTGGTTAATTCGTCACATTCATGTTGAAAGTCTTCCTCACCAGTACAATTCCTTCTGATACGGAGGAATTGGCTGTAAGGGATAGATCTTTTCAAAGAGGGTGGATGGAAACTATCCGCATGGAGCAGAGTGTTACCTGCAGTTTCTTTTCTAAAGAGTTTACTTGTGAGGTTACCGTTGGGAGATTTCTGAATGCATATATCGAGGAAGTTAACTTCCTTCCGATCGTAGCTCATTGTGAAAAATAGATTAAAAGAGTTATGATTCATGAACTTAAGACAGTCAGTCAATTCGGCCTCTGATTACAGTACTGGACAGACTACATATCCCCGCCAGGGGGGGAGATTGGAACAAGGTTCTTCTCCAGCGAGAAATGCGCTGGATTAGAAGCCTGAGGGCAACGACCCCCCCCCCGGGTCTCAATGAGGCGGAAAGCTTCAGGCCATTCCTGGAGGGCTATAGCTCCGGGAAAACTGATTGATCAATCTAGGGGGATTTTCATCTCCACTTACCTTTATAAAATCCACTAGATTTATTTATTTATTTTTCATGATTGTGATGTTATTGATCTATTGAAAATGTATTTTTCCTTTTTTCTCTCACTATTATCTTTGGGTTTCTTCCCATGGTTTGGGGATAATATGCACCTCTGGGAACAACTATGGATAAGGTATGCGTGTTCTGGAGGATATTAACATTATTTCTCATGGGGGGTCTTTTTTGTTATTTATTTATTTATTTATGTATTTTTGTGCTCATTCATTTGTAAATGGTGTTGCTAACCCCTAGAAACTTGAATATCCAGGGATTTTTTGTTGTTGTCTGGGGCAGAAGTTTTTTTCTTTGATTCTCTCTACCTGGCAGCCTAGCCTCTTGGGACGATTTGTGTTCAAAAATCCCCCTTTTTTACCCCCTTGTTTTCCATCTCGATTTTGGGGGGCAAAGGTTGGGGACACTCGGACTTTCCTTTATGGGGCAATTCTTTTCCCCGGAGGACGTCCTTATCTGTCCCCTGAGGCTAGTTTTTTGGCTCATATTCTTGGACCGTGATTCTCGGTCCTAAATGGGCCACTATGCCAGTGGTTTTAGCCCTTACATGGGGAAGTTGGGTTCTGGAACCCCTCCTGGTGCCTTTTCAATACCCAGGTGGGGGTTGATAGACCTTTCTCCCCGCCAATGGGACCTCTCCCGGATGCAGCCCCACTCATGTACCTCTGGGGTTGACCGAACCCAAATATGAGAATTTTTGGGCGGGGTCTCCTGGGGGCATACACAGGGGACTTTTCTTCTTTCCCCTATTAGTTAGGGCCACTTTCCATCACCCTGTTGGATTTGTTGATACTACGGGTTCTTGCCCAAGGCGTTTTTTTTGTCCTAGAATGGGATTGAACTTCTTTCTTTTCCAGCATCTTGGACTCTTCTCCGTTCCTTTTTTCCCCCTACCAACGTGGGCTGGCACTTTGACTGGCATGTTATAATAGCCACATGTCCAGTTTTCCCCATGACCTTCCTTTCTCTGGTCAGCCTTGTTATACAGGTCTGACCATTCAAGGTTGCATGTGGGGATCACTCTCCCCTGGACTGGGTTCGCCAGCGATGGCACACTTGGATGTCCGTTCACGGACACGGGATGTGCCGCTGCGCATGTGCGGGCCCACCACGTGGGATGTGGTCACCCATTTGTATTATGGTCTTTGTAGTTTCCAACAGACTACCAGCCTATGGCGGGACGTTAACACGATGACACTGTGCGCCGCCTACGCGCCGCGTCATCGGGCAACGCCCACAGGGGCGGGTTTGATCTCACTGGATTCTACTTAAGGGCGCCTGAGACAACATTTGATGTGTTCCCTCTCCGCAGCCGGTGCTGCAGGAGTGTTCTCTTCTACACACAGGATACCTATCCTGTTGGATTGGTCCTTTGGAACTCTGCTGGAGACTCTGTCGGGTGAGTCCTGTTACTTTCACTGGTTGGGCTGGATAATTATCCACAACCCAAGCCACTGTTAAGTGGATCTGCCCGGTCTTAATTTATTTTACTTTGGGTCTTCATTTTTGTGTTTTTTCCTTAGCTCCTTATTTTTGCCGATTTAAACATCAAATACAGCAATGAAAAATTGTATTTTTCAAGCCGTCTTGTAGAGAGATAAAAAGAAATATCTGCTTTATCCTTGGCATCTACCCTGGATTTAAAGACATATGGGGGAGCAACACCACATTTGATGCTATGTTTGTTGATGTAAGTGTTTTCACTCTATATCCCTATATAAATGTAAACATTGGAAATCCGTGATCCTTGGGTCACTTAGGAACCGACTTTATGGAAATATATTATGTAATTAATATGCCTTTTTGATATACTCTATAGATGATGATCAAAAATTCCCTGATGAAGACTGGCAATTAAATGGCCGTGTGGAAACGCGTCGGAATTATCATCCATCTGTCTATATATCAATTACAAGCATCGGTTATTTGTTTGTATACTTCTGTGGAATATGTATAGTATGTTAGAATTCTATCCTTTTGTACAATAAATTTATACACTTTATATACAATCTAATTGTCGTTGCCTTTAAAATCCCATTTTAAGAGGTTCAAAAACTCCAATATTCTTAGGGATGATGGCAACCCTAGTGTCTCTATGCAAGAGTTAAATCTTTTTCATGTACTCCACCTTCTAAGGATAATAGAAACTTGTGTAAAAATGTGCATTCATCAAAATCTCATTATATATATTGACAACAAATTGAATATTCCTAGAGTCTCCTCTTAGACATAAACTGTAAACTGATAAACAGCACATGCAAGTGTGTTTAGCTACACTCAAAGTGGTAAGTGTGACCTTTAAAAAAATATATATACATCAACTAAACACAGTGCAAAAACAAAAAAGAAGCAAGTCAATGTATATATCAATGTTAAAAGGCAGTCCAATCTTATATGATTGCTGATAACACAATTTTCAAGTGACTTGTGCTGGAATTTGTTTCCAATCCTTGAGCAAGAGATGGGTTACCTTTGTTCTCCCATTTTGAATCCTTACTCACCAGGGTAGGGATTCAAAATGCCCTAGCATCCCTAGCACCCCTGCAGGGGTAAACAGCATGTAGTGAGTACGTGGTGGTTGCCCGAACGATCACTCCCTCCTTCCGCACGTCCTGAGAAATCCAAAGCTTCCAGCCTTTCAAAGGATCATTGGAACATTCCTTTAACCCTGGTTCAGAGTGTAGCAGTCTCCTTCTCTATACCCCAGATATTGTATCCTCATACAGAAAAGAAATGGGCTCTTATAGCGTAAATCTGAAAAGTCGTTTTTATTAAAAAATTTATTTCAAAACAAGAATCTCCTTTAAAACAAAAATGGGTGGTAATCTCCAACCCAATACAGCTTAAAATGCAACAAGCGTTCTAGGTTAGCGTACGTTCCACAGACCGAAACTTAACTTAACCAAAAAAATGACATGTGTGTGTAGCCCCGCCTTGCGTATTTCATCAGTGGACGTCTTCTGAGGTGTTTATTTTTTTGTTTTTTCAAAGGTCACACTTACCACTTGAGTGTAGCTAAAAAAAATTGCATATGCTGTTTTTTTATCAGTTTACAATTTTTTAAGAGGAGACTCTAGGAATATTCAGTTTTGTTGTCAATATATAAATGGGATTTTGATGAATGCACATTTTTTACACAAGGTTCTATTATCCTTAGAAGGTGGAGTATTTGAGCACACCAAATTCCTACTTTCTGATTCACCTGAATGCAATCTCATATGAGAAGAGTGATTCACTAAGATCACTTTTTAATTTACAGGCAGCGCCACTTACCCCTAACTCACATGTACTAATATTGCAAATGGCTTGGGGTGTCTACTTTCAAAAAAGGGGTAATTTGGAGGGGGGGGGGGGGTTGAACTGTCCTGGTATTGTATGCACAACATTAGAAGCTTATGCCACACATCACCCACTCTTCAAAACCACTTGAAGACAAAGCCCTTTCTGACACTATTTGTTTGCATGAAAAAATATATTTTTTTTGCTAGAAAATTAATTTGAACCCCCAAACGTTATATATTTTTTTAAAGCAAAGGCCCCACAGATTAAAATGGTGGGTGTTGAAACTCTTTTTTTTAAAACAGTATTTGCGCAGCGATTTTTCAAACGCATTTAAAAAAAAGAAAAAACCCTTTTTTGAATTTTAATGCACTAAAACAGACTTTATTGCCCACATGTTTTGTACAATATAAAAGATGATCCTATTCTGAGTACATAGATACCAAACACGACATGCTTCAAAATTGCGCACAACCGTGCAGCGGGGACAAAGTACATACATTTTTAAAAGCCTTTACAGGTTACCACTTTAGATTTACAGAGGAGTTCTACTGTTAAATTTACTGCCCTTTTTACTGCCCTCGATCTAACGTTTGTGGTGGTACCTCACATGCATGGTGCAATTTCTGTTTACATCTGACACGAGACCGACGCTTGCGTTCGTCTTTGTATGTGAGCACGGGGGGACAGGGGTGCTTTTTTATTATTATTTTTTATTATTATTATTATTTATTTTGCTTTATTATTTTATTTTTACACCTTTTTCTTTCAAATTTTTTTTCTTTTATATATTTTTTTGTTATTACAGGGAATGTAAATATCTCCTATGATCCCCTATGATAGCAATATGTAGTCTATTAGACGCTAGATCTCTCCTCTGCCCTCAAAACATCTGACCAAACCGGTGTGATAAGATGCTTTCACAATTTCCCAATGGCACTGTTTATATCTGGCAAAACCGAAGTCATGAAAACACTCGTAGCTTCCGGTTTCCATGAAAGACGGGCGAGGGAGGGGGCGTTCCCTCCCACTGCTTGTAAAAGCAGTCTAGGGGCTAATTAGCTGCTAGTATTGCTTTTACATGAAAGCTGACCACTGGCTGAAAAGAACGATACCAAGATGATACCTTAACCTGCATGCATCATTCTGGTATAACCACTCAACGTCCAGCAACATATCAGTACGTTGCTGGTCCTTGTTGGGCATATATTGTAATGTTCTTTTTTTCCATGCAGCCTGTGGGCTGACTGAAAAAAGAGATTGATCGGTGGGTATGCCCACCATTAGAATACCACCCTGTATCCACTCACTTCTAATGATGGGAATACATGCACCATTTTTTTAACTGTGGTGGTTAAATCACCTCCTACAGTGCTGGAGCTGAATGGTGCACCCAAAAAAGAAAATAATGGTTAACAATAAAACACAGGAAACTTGTAAATTTAGTTTTTCCCAAAACTGGAATTGAGTTTGGGGTTAATTATTCTAGGTTATGCTTTGGCATCAGTTTGGCTGGGCTGTACTAGAGTTCTGCCTGGTCATAGGTGAGGTGAGCACCTGTGACAGGCTGAGAACGCAGTCTGGTTGGATGCATTAGGTACCAATCTTTTCCTGGAGCCAATCAGTGGGTGCGTCTGGCCCCGCCATGTATTCCGGTAAGGGGTACTTAGGGTGCTGAAGTCACGTGTTTAGGGAGTTGTTGGTTCTGGTTCCGGTCCGGACCAGCCCCGTGAGGGGTCTAGGTCCAGGAGTGTCTGCTGACCTCGTAAGCCTGGTCATCCTGACCAGTAGGGATGAGCCGAACACCCCCCCCCCCCCCGTTCGGCTCGCACCAGAACCCGCGAACGGACCTAAAGTCCGTGCGAGCTTTAGAACGCTATTAGTTATAATGGATGTGAACGCTCGAAATTAAAAGTGCTAATTTTAAAGGCTAATATGCATGTTAATGTCATAAAAAGTGTTTGGGGACCTGGGTCCTGCCCCAGGGGACATATATCAATGCAAAAAGAAGTTTTAAAAACGTCCGTTTTTTCAGGAGCAGTGATTTTAATAATGCTTAAATTGAAACAATAAAAGTGTAATATTCCTTTAAATTTCGTACCTGGGGGGTGTCTATAGTATGCCTGTGAAGGGGCGCATGTTTCCCGTGTTTAGAACTGTCTCTGCGCAAAGTGTCATTTTTGAAAGTAAAAAAGCTATTTAAAATCACTCGCGGCTAATGTTAATTCACGGCTCCCGTAATACAGAGAACAGTCATTCATTGAAACTCATTCATAAAAAAAAAGTCATTGATAAAAAATAAAAAAAATGAAAAAAAAAAAGCGTAGGGGTCCCCCCAAATTCAATAACCAGGCCCTTCAGGTCTGGGATGGATATTAAGGGGAACCCCAGCCAAAAAAAAAAAAAAAATGGCGTAGGGTCCCCCTCAAAATCCATACCAGACCCTTATCTGAGCACGCAACCTGGCAGGCCGCAGGAAAAGAGGGGGGGACGAGAGCGCCCCCCCCTCCCGCCTGAACCGTACCAGGCCACATGCCCTCAACATTGGGAGGATGCTTTGGGGGGTCTAAGACCCCCAAAGCACCTTGTCCCCATGTTGATGAGGACAAGGGCCTCTTCCCCACAACCGTGCCCAGTGGTTGTGGGGGTCTGCGGGCGGGGGGCTTATCGGAATCTGGAAGCCCCCTTTAACAAGGGGACCCCCAGATCCCGCCCCCCCCCCTGTGTGAAATGGTAAGGGGGTACAAAGTACCCCTACCATTTCACCAAAAAAGTGGCAAAAATGGTAAAAATGACAGGAGACGGTCTTTGACAATTCCTTTATTAAAATCTTCTTTCTTCTTTCTTCATCCTTCGGTTTCTTCATCTTCTCCTTCCGTCATCTTCTTCCATCTTCTTCTTCCATTTTCTTCTTCCTCCGATCCGCTTCTTCTTGCGCTGGTCTTCTCGTCCTTCTCATCCGGTATCTTCTTCCGTCGGCGTCGGTGTCGGTGTCTTCTTGGGCCGCTCCGCGCAATGGGAGGCTCCCGCTGTGTGAGGCGCCGCTCCGTCTGACAGGTCTTTTAAAGCGGAGGGCACCTGGTGACCCCGCCCCCCTCTGACATCATGGGGAAAGCCATCATGGAATTCCCCATGACGTCCCTGTGCTTCAGAGGGGGCGGGGTCACCAGGTGCCCTCCATTATAAAAGACCTGTCAGACGGAGCGGAGCCTCACACAGCGGGAGCCTCCCATTGCGCGGAGTGGCCCAAGAAGAGACAGAGACACCGACGCCGACGCCGACGGAAGAAGATGCCGGACGAGAAGGACGAGAAGACCAGAGCAAGAAGAAGCGGATCGGAGGAAGAAGAAAATGGAAGAAGAAGATGGAAGAAGATGACGGAAGGAGAAGACGGAAGGAGAAGATGAAGAAACCGAAGGATGAAGAAAGAAGAAAGAAGATTTTAATAAAGGAATTGTCAAAGACCGTCTCCTGTCATTTTTACCATTTTTGCCACTTTTTTGGTGAAATGGTAGGGGTACTTCCCTTACCATTTCACACAGGGGGGGGGGCGGGATCTGGGGGTCCCCTTGTTAAAGGGGGCTTCCAGATTCCGATAAGCCCCCCACCCGCAGACCCCCACAACCACCGGGCACGGTTGTGGGGAAGAGGCCCTTGTCCTCATCAACATGGGGACAAGGTGCTTTGGGGGTCTTAGACCCCCCAAAGCATCCTCCCAATGTTGAGGGCATGTGGCCTGGTACGGTTCAGGCGGGAGGGGGGGCCGCTCTCGTCCCCCCCTCTTTTCCTGCGGCCTGCCAGGTTGCATGCTCGGATAAGGGTCTGGTATGGATTTTGAGGGGGACCCTACGCCATTTTTTTTGGCTGGGGTTCCCCTTAATATCCATCCCAGACCTGAAGGGCCTGGTTATTGAATTAGGGGGGACCCCTACGCTTTTTTTTTTTGTTTTTTTATCAATGAATGACAGTTCTCTGTGTTACAGGAGCCATCAATTCATTAGCCACGAGTGCTTTTAAATAGCTTTTTTCCTGCAAAAATGACACTTTTTTGCAGGGAAAGTTCTAAGCACAGGAAAACCTGCCCGCCTTCACAGGCCACCTATAGACACCCCCCAGATGTGATACTGCAATGCTGTTCTAACAGCATGCACACACATATCCCCAGAAATAAAGCACATATTGTCAGCAGCCAGCAACACACTGACACGCTGACACTGACTGAAACAGAATATGCGAGGCCGCCGGCACGGCGGCCTCTTATACCGTGGGGCGTGTACTAAAGCCCCTGAGCTATAATTGGCTACAGGCATCCTGCCTGTAGCCAATTATGGCTCTCCTCGCTGCCGGCGCTGTGATTGGCCAAGCATGCGGGGTCACAGTGCATGCTTGGCCAATCATCAGCCAGCATTGCACTGCGCGGGCCGCAATGCATTGCGGGGCCGCTCGCATCACACGAATTTGATGCGAGCGGCCCCAATAGTTCTGGGCTCGCCGAGCGAGCGAACGCCCGGTGCTCGATTCGAACATGGGTTTGAATCGAACACCGGGCCCATCCTTACTGACCAGTCCCAGAGGATCTCATGGTCTGGGGTGGGGATCCATCCGTTTCCCTGCCTCGGAACTGGCTAGTTCTTCTGAAGTGTCCCGGTGCCCTCTCAGGATTGGAGAGGCCCAGTAACTCGACAAGAGACCAGGGGAGGACTCTTCGGAGGAAGGCCACGCACGAGGCTGGCTGCTCGGTAAGAGCCTGGAAGCTGAGATGTATGGACACCAGATGAATCTGCATTTCCTACGGTATAGCCGGATCGGCTGAGAGATACTGGTACCATAGGAAAAGTTCCAACCCATCCTTCAGTTGCAACAAAGTCTGTGGCAGAGACTTTTCCATGTTCATTTGAAGTTTCACAACCAAGTCTGTGGCAGAGACTTTGCTAATTCCGAATCACTTGTTGGCTGTTAGATCTACAAGCAAGGGTTTATTCAACAGTGAAGTATTCAGTTGCAAGTGGCTACTCCCTGGATCATCTAGAGAGACATTTATCTGAATGTCAGCAGTTCTAAAGTGCCTGCGCTTTATCACCCATACCCTCTATTCCCAACTGTGTTCTGTTTTAACGTTTTATGCAAATAAAAATCCTCAAAAGGACTTGAGAGTGTCAGTCTCAGCAATTACTGGGTATCAACCCTGGGAAACCCTAGACAAGAACGACGAGCTAGAAGGAGGAGGTAATCGGTAAGCCCAGAAATCCATAGCCGCCCCGCAGAGGGTTATGGCGCTACATATAAAATAATTATATACCGTAAAAAGTTCCCCATTGACAATGTCACATATGACAAAACACGTCTGGAGGAGGATACGTGCTGACGTCACCACGCTGTGTCATTAGGTGGATGGGAGTTTGTAGCCGGCTCTGTCATTTTATGCGCAATTTTTAAACTTCTAAAATGTTGTTTTTTATATAAATAAATATCCAATTAGGCAATATTACACTAAGGTAGTTCTCTCTTTCTGGGTTTACTACTGAGTGGGTTGCTGAATTTATGGTCCTGGATTGAACGGTGTCATCCGTGTTTGGATATATTAATGCTACCATCCACCCAGAGCCTATCTCCACAATCTTCTGTGCAAGCCAATGCCTTGGCTGGGCTATAACCACTTGCCGGTTTTGCTTGCCATCTGATAAGTGAGTTTTTCTTAAGGTGGTGGCACACTTATTGAACAAACTCACTGTGGTGTTAACATTAGAAGAATTTGATTATTATTCCACAATTTTCTTGCCGTATGAGAGATGGTCTTCATTTCTACAATCAATTATTAATAAATTGGACTTTATTAGCGTGGCTTCTTCTTTCCTATAATTACATACAGTACCTGAAAAGCGAACATGATAAAACATAGTAACAATAAAACATACAGTAAAACAGAGCAGAACAATATAGAGAACATTAGAGAGAGAATAGAGAGAGAAGAACAATAAAACAACACCTATTGTTTTCTGTTATATACCGTATTTATCGACGAATAACACGCACCGGCGTATAACATGCACCCCAAGTTTAGGAGGGCATTTTAAGGGAAAAAAGTTTTAGGAGGGAAGTTTAAGGAAAAAAACAACTTACATTTAAATGCCCATCAATGCAGCCTTATCAGTGTGCATCTGCAGCCTTGTCCATCATTGCAGGATGATTAGTGCCATTTGCAGCTTGCCCAGCGTCATTTGCAGCTTGCCCAGCGTCATTTGCAGCTTGCCCAGTGTAATTTGCAGCTTGCCCAGCACCGTTTGCAGCCTTGCCCAGTGTAATTTGCAGCTTGCCAGTGTCATTTGCAGCTTGCCCAGTGCCGTTTGCAGCTTGCCCAGTGTAATTTGCAGTTTGCCCAGCGCCGTTTGCATCCTTGCCCACGTTTAAATTTCCCGCCGCGAGACAGACCGAGCAAGTGCCGCTGAAAAATACAGAGTGCCGCCGAAAAAGACAGATCGCTGACGAAAAAGACAGAGTGCTGCTGATGAAAAAGACTGAGCCGACTGCTCGGCTCCGCTCGCAGTCCCGCCTCCCTGCTGTTTCTGGAGCGAGCGCTGTCGAAAAAGACCGAGCTGACTGTACTGTGTACTCGGCTCGGCTCGTCTCGCAGTCCTGCCCAGTTCCGAAAACCTCAGCAAAAATGACGGTAAACCGCTGCTAAAAATAGTGGCGTTTTACAGCCGACACCTCAGTGTGAAAGCACCCTAATACTCTACTAGTGTGTGGTAGCATTGGAAACATTCTCCGATGAAGAGACCAGGTTGGCCTGGACAGGAGGGACAATGATAGCGGTGTCATGCCTTTATCCGCGCTTGCTACAGACACAACATCTTCTTTGGGGTGCTCGTTAAGTAGGGGTACCAGGGAAGACATATGGAAAATGCCTCTCATGCAGCCGGCTCACTGCATTTGCATTGGGAAGTTGGGGCACAGCACTGTCTGGAAACAGAAGGGCTGTGAAGATCTCTTCTTGGAATTTAAGGAAGGATCCAGTTCGTCCTGATGCATTGTATTGCACATAAGCATTCAGCAGAGCAAGTTGAAATAGGTATACAGACACTTTTTTGTAACAGTGTCTGGCCTTAAGGGCAATTAAGTACGGCGCCATGAACTGGTCGTTGAGGTCCACCGCTCTCATGTTAAGGTTGTATTCATGGACACAGAGGGGTTTCCTAACAACACCAGTCGCCATTGGAATTTGGACTGTCATATCTGCGTGAAGGGAGGACAGAACAAAAACATTTTGATTATCCCACCACTTCACTGCGAGCAAATTATTACACTTCAAGCAGGCTCTTTCCCCCCATCTAAGTCAGGATTCTACAAGCCGTTAGGGGAACCCCCTGCATTTAGATCGCACGGTGCAACAGGTGACTAAAAAGTGGCACGCTTGTGTAATAATTGACACCAAGTTCCAAACAATCTTGCCAGCACTCCCTATGTAGTCTGTGCAGTTCTCAAGCTCCACGTGACTATCTCTTCCCTCGTAAACCATAAAACTATATGTATAGCATGTTGCCCTGTCACAGAGCTTATACAACTTGACCCCATATCTGGCACGCTTGCTGGGGAGATACTGTTTGAAAGACAAGTGGGCAGAAAATTTAATCAGGGACTCATCAACGCAGACAACTTTATCGGGAATAAACAAGGCTGCAAACTGTTGGTTGAACTGGTTTACGAGGGGCCAAATTTTGTAGAGCCGATCGTATTCCAGGGTCACCCCAAGGACGGCAGAGTCCATTGTAATTAAAATGCATGAACCGCAATATCTGCTCGTATCTAGCCCTGGTCATGGAAGCAGAGAACACAGGCATATGGTGAATTGGGTCAGTGGACCAATATGACCGCAACTAATTTTTTTTAGTTATACCCATGAGGAGGGATAGGCCCAGAAAGGTAACAGGTTTCCAATCTCTGGCAAGGGTCTGGGGATTAGCGGCGATGAATTGACCAGCATACAAATTGCTTTGGTCCACAATAGATCTATAGAGATCTTCCATGAAAAACAGTAAATAAAAATCAAGTGACGTAAAATCCACTGTTTCCATCTGAAGTCTGGGTTGGCTAGTGAATGAGGGAAGTAAGGGTGCTTCAGAAGTGGTGGGCTTCCAATCAGGGTATTCTGCAAGAAGGGCACTATGGGCTCGACGGGCATGTCTTTGTCTTCTTGGTGGCTGTGGGACACTACTTGTGCTAGCCACCGCACCAGCTTGAACCTCACTTATGGGACTCGCCACATCACCACGTGATACTGCAGTGCTGGATGTACAACCAGGGTGTACTAGGACGCTGGTGCTTGCCAGTTCACCAGAAGGACGAGCGGCACTAGTACTGACTTGCTTCTCCATATGAGATCCCTGCGCTTCTTGCACCTCAACAACAGAAGAACGGGGTCGGGTATGCCTGACCTTAGCAGGGACCACCACTCTGTCAGTCTATCTGTTATAATGCCACTGCTCTCTACCGGTTCGTATACTGAGCCTGAATCTGCCAGTGAGGTGGCTTCCCCTTCGCTCTCATCTGTCATGCTCAGCAAAGTGTAGGCTTCTTCACTAGTGTACCTCTGTTTGGACATTTTGGCCTCTAAATTTATAGGTACAACTAGTGCGACTCACAGGCAAAAGAGCACCTGATTGTCAGCCACTGCTTCAATTGCTACCAGGAAAACTGTTAGTGCTTGCATGGATCAGGCCTGACTCTGCAAATGCTGCAGTTATGCGTGCTGTGTTTTGTAAGTGACAGTGATCGATTGATACTGACCTTGGGTGGGCTGGGCTGGGCGGATAGTTTAAATGCAGGTGCTAGCAGGTATCTGGGCTGATCCCACTAACGCTGCATTTTTGGCAACCCTAAACTACTGGGGACGCTAATATAGTTCTGATCAAATCAAAGATATTGATCCGTTCAGACACTATACTAGTAAGGGAGGTGTATGGTGCGTACTTTGGTGTTAGTGCTACTGGCACTAATCTGGCACTGCCTGGCACTGATGCTGACCCTAACTGATGCTAAAACCGATGTCACACGCCATGTGACCAGGGGGTTAAATCTTTATTAGGTAATATACAGCCCTATAAAAAACTAACTAACCAGCATCACCCGTGACACTAATAAGGTGATCACTGGTGGCAGGGGGTGAAAGGGTTAACTAGGGGGGAATCAGGGGGTTAAAACCTTTATTAGGTAATACATGGGGATATCCTGACACTATAAAAAACGAACCAACTAACTGGCTAACTAACGTCACCCATGACACTTATACGGCGATTTAGAAAATGGATCTACTAGTGGCACTAGTGACAGGGGGTGAAAGGATTAACTAGGGGGGTGATAAAGGGGTTAAACCATCCAAGATTTTTCCGATGGAAAATCTGCTCGTGTGTACTCGGAATTTGACTTGCTGACACAGATTCAGCTTAACCACAGTATCTCATAGGGTGTGGTTCTATGCAAACTTTTAAGATGATTATGGGAAAACTCACACACACAAAAAGTTCACTTCTACTTTTATGTAAAATGGAAGAGAATTCAAGATGTAGTCAGTTGTTTATACATTATTTTACACAAATTAGTTCAAATTTCTTAGTCCTATCTTGTAATACACCAACAAGTTTTTCATGGTTTAAAGAGATTTCGCGTTTAGCAGCACCAACCAAGATCGTAGGCTGTTTCCAAGAACTAGCTATTGTGATTTTAACCCCGAGGAGCATATAGAACACAAGTGTCTGGGTATGTTTGGGAATCCTCTCTACTTGGCTATTTAACAGGCCTATATGTGGGGTCTGAGGGATCGCGCATTCTGTGACCTTACACAAAATCTGGAAGAATTTATTCTAGAAATTACGAATTTGAGTTGCACGTTTTTTTACTGCTGCATTTGTCACCCATTTTTTCATGTGGCAAAATGTGTGTTTGCTTCTGTGTTTAGTGTGCCTTTAACAAATAATGACACTGAAAGTGAAACTAGGTAATTTTAGGTATATAAATGGCCATACACTTTACAATCTGATTGTACAATCTCTGTATGATTTCCTTTAAATTTATCAAAACTATATAATAGGAGGACACACCATCTATCCAATCACTCTGTATCCAATAGGTAGGCTCTTGCACTACATCAAGGGTGTCCTGTGGGCTGCATGTGACCCCAGGGAGTTTAGCATGCGGCCTGAGCCCATTTGAAGGGACACTGTGGAAGCCAAGCAAATGCACACATGGAGAGATGCTGGGTAAGTTGTGAAAACATAGTTGATGGGTCAGCTTGTAAACTCCTTCCTGTGTCTTACTGGTTTCTCGTCCTACATCTAATGTCAGGATGTGTTAAAGCTTTCTAAGAAATACAGCAACGGCTAAGGTAAGGCCTTGTTTTCAAAATCAAAGAAAGCTTGTATTTTTCTGCAACCAAGCTACATTAATGGTATACTGGAACATAGGTGACATAGATTTTAGAAGATTGTCTGTTAATGTGTTCCCTTTAGTTCATTTTAGGAGCTTTATTTAAACTCTGTATAAATTATTGCAGTTGTATGCATTTTTCAAAAGTTGGTGGTTTACATTGGGCTAATGGACAGACTGTCTATCAGATCATGATTCGTTTATAGTTATAATTGTTTTATATACACTGTGTACTACTGGAAACATGAATATACCATCCATTTTTAGTATGCAATGTTTCTGAACTTTTTAGTAATAAATAACTTAATATTGTCATGACTGGCCAATAAAGATTGCTATTGTTCTCTAGACTTATGTTTTCAAACAATATCCAGTAATATTATAATTTACTAGGTCAACTATTGTAGGGGACTTTGTGAGCATATCATTAGCCTCTGTTACTTTTTATTACCTTTTCTCCTTTAGTAATGTAGTTGATCACATTTAAAATATTTCTGACCTTACAGTGCAGAGCTCCATATTCACTATTCAGTCTTTTGAAAAATAACAAAATAGATTTTTGTCATTGAAAAGCTGAATTAAGTATAAGGTCAGATTACAATAACATTAACATTTGTAACTTTACATTTGTTTTTAATGACAATAACATTTAGGAAAACATTTAAATTATTATTATTATAATTTATGTTGACAATTTGGTTTTTCAGTAAAATAGCTCAAATACATTCTCCCACCAGAGACAAATAAGAGCTATTTCAAGATTCTGTTCAAATGAAACATGTTTAATATACTTAATGCAAGACATTAGAGATAATCCCTGTCTGGCCTTTAATAGCAACATTAATCATAACACACTCAATTAATAATGTTGAATTTTATTAATATAATCCCCTCAGCATTCATGAATCGTATTTAAAGTTTGTTAAACTGAGCATGACTTTCAATTAGCATATTTTTAATAAAAAAATTTACATGCTTAAAAAGAGGGGGGGTGTGCTATTACATGGGACTGGATAGTTTACATTTAAGAGAAAGCCAAATGAAACAAAAAGAGGATTAAGATTTAATACCTAATTTCGTAATTCGATCAAGTTCTTATTTGGCATTATTAATAGGGTCTTAAAGTACATTTTCATAAAATACAAAGTGATAATTTTACTTATGACCCAGCTGCATAACTCTAGTGAACTTTTAGGCTCTTTCATACCAGTTGCATTATCATGCAATTTGTTGACTCTCCCAATGCAAATAAAATCCATGAGCATTAGAGAAGAGTGAATCTGGGAAAGTTTGGTGCTTATTAGATAAGTGAGCCCAGCAGAAGGTCCCCAAATCCTCCCTGAACATAGCTTCAATCCACAATAAAGTCTATCATCTTATATCCAACTAGACCATATTGCAGTAAACTTGTGCAAAGCATTTCAAAAAAGGTATGTATGTTTCTCAAACAAAATATATTTATCCATTTCAGATTTCCACTTATCTACCAATGGCGGCATGAAGAATACCCATTGAAAAGCAATCAGTTTTCGTACAATAAAAAGAGATATTAAAACTGCAATGGTTAGCTTAGAGTCCAATGTATTTGAATCAACAAATCCTAGGTTATATAAAATGGGGTCATGGGTTAGGAAAATTCCATATAGATCATTTAAAGTTGAAATAACCAGATGCCAGTAACACCTGAGCTTTGAGCATCGCCACAAAGTGGATAAGGTTGCCATGCAGATGAGTTCTCCCTAAAACCTACCTCATACAAAAGTTCTATTGTATGACACACCCTGTGCAAATTCCGTGGGATGGAAAGACCAAAATAATCTGATTATTCCACAGCCCTTCTTCCCAAAGTTCATCTGAGAGGGGCTCAGATCCTCCTCCCATCTGTGCTTAAGAGGAAATTTAAGGAGCAATTTTGACAACAACTGTGTGTATGCCATTGAGACAAGCCCCTAGTATTTTGAGCCTGGGCAAGTGTATCAAACAAAGGCATTGGAGCAAAGGAGGTGGATGAAGTCAATCCCTGTGCACAAAGTGCATGACATAATTGTAAAAATGTATAGAACCAACACTGTTCCAAGTTAAACTCTGAATGGAATTGTTGTGAAAATTTTAGCATTCTGTCAGAATAAAGCCGTGAGAGCTGTGGTTTTTGCCCTCTCCCACTTTTAAAAGCCTTCAAGCCGAGAAATATTTGTTATATGCAACAATTTCCAAAAGAGTTTTAGCTGTTTGCCACACTTTATGCATCAGATTGAGTGTAGAATATGCAGAATGTACTTTAAGAACAACAGGATTGAAAGATGTGGATGCAGAGATTCAGGAAGTGCTGGGATGAGCCGAAAACCCCCCGTTTCGGTTTGCACCAGATCCTTCGAACGGACTGAAAGTTTGTGCAAACTTTAGAACCCCATTAAAGTCTATGGGACTCGAACGTTCAAAATCAAAAGTGCTAATTTAAAGGCTAATATGTAAGATATTGTCCTTAAAAGGGTTTGGGAACCCGGCTCCTGCCCTAGGGGACATGGATCAGTGCAAAAAAAAAAACGTCTTTTTTTTTCGGGAGCACTGATTTTAATGACGATTAAAGTGAAAAAAAGTGAAATATTCCTTTAAATATCGTGCCTGGGGGTGTCTATAGTATGCCTGTGAAGTGGCACGTGTTTCCTGTGTTTAGAACAGTCCCTGCACAAAATGACATTTAATGGAAAAAAAGTCATTTAAAACTGCTTGCGGTTTTAATGTAATGTCTGGTTCCGGCAATATGGATGAAAATCCTTGATAAAAATGGCATGGGTAGCCCCCCTGCTCATTACCAGCCCCTTTGGGTCTTGTACGGATATTAAGGGGAACACCGTACCCAAATTTAAAAAAAGGAAAGGCGTGGGCCCCCCAGGCCCTTTATACTCAGAACAGCAGTATACAGGCGGTGCAAATAAGACAGGGACTGTGTAGGTTTGTTGTGTTAAGTAGAATCTGTTTGTAACTGGTACATTTTTTAAAGTGTAGCTCCAGTCAAAAAATCTATTTTTAAGCTTTTTGGAAAACATAGGGAAGGGTTATCACCCCTGTATAATTTTTTGGGCTGTCCATCTTTTTTCATCTCACTTCCTGTTGTCTCCTTCCTTTTGCAAGTAGGAGACATTTGTAAGTTGGATGTTTGAAAGTAGGGGCCTACCCTATATGCTCTGCAGAAATTTGGCCCTGAGGTGTTGGTGTTGCCACAAGTTAACACTGTAAGCCCTCAAAGTGACTCTTGGTGGGCGCTGGAGCTCCCTGCTGTGAACCATTATATCAAGAATTGTAATTACATGCCATTGTTGAACAGTGGAAAAAAATTAGGCCTTTGGTGGTGGTGGTGGTGCTGATGCCACAACACTGTAAGTCCTCACAGTTACTCTGGGTGGGCGCTGGAACGGGCCCTGCTTTGAAAGATTATATCAAGAACTGTAATTACATGCACCTGTTAAACAGGAGCTGAAAAATTCGGCCTTAGGAACTGGTGCCACCACACTGTAACCTCTCCCAGATACTCTAGTTGGAGTGCAGGAATGAGCACTGTTGCAAAGCATTGCATAATATTTTTTAATTACATGCCCCTGTTAAACAGGGGCAGAAAAATTGGGCCTTAGGCACTGGTGCTGGTGCCATGACACTGCAACCTCTCCAAGATACTCTAGTTGGAGTGCAAGAATGAGCCCTGCTGCAAAGCATTGCATAAAAAATTGTAATTACATGCCCCTGTTAAACAGGGGCTGAAAAATTGGGCCAACAATGTTCTTCCAAGCTATCGGCAGGATCATTGAGGAGGAAGAGGATAGTCAGTCAACATAACAGGACATACACTCAGCATCAGCATAGGCAGTCTTGAAGGGATGTGACATTTCAAAATAAATTATTCAGTTACATCAGCTTCAGGTGCTTGGTAGCTGGTGGTGATCCAAGACTGATTCATCTTTATGAAGGTCAGTCGATCAACCGAGTCGGTGGACAGGAGCACCCTGTGATCGGTGACAAAGCCTCCAGCAGCACTGAATGTGCGTTCCGAAAGAACGCTGGATGTAGGACAGGCCAGTAGCTCAATTGAATACTGTGCAAGCTCTGGCCAGTGATCCATCCTCAAGACCCAGTAAGCCAGAGGATTTTCGGTGGGAAAGGTGTCCAAGTCTGACCTTGCCCATAGGTATTCCTGCACCATGTAAATCAGACGCTGGCGATGGTTGCTGAAACCGATCATACCTTGATGCTGCGGACTAAAAAATTGTCTAAACGCATTGGTCAGATGGCCACCTTCTCCACCGCTCCTTCTGTTACTGACCGAAGCCTCAGCAACTCGTTGTCCAGGACCAGGAGTTTGTAACCTCCCAGTCTCTGGGAACGCGTTGCCCCGACCTTTCTGCAAGGCCTCCCGGAGATGTCTCATCCTCTGCTCCCTCTGTGATGCCAAGATAAGGTCTGCAACCTTACCCTTGTACCGTGGATCAAGGAGAGTGGCCAGCCAGTAATTGTCCCTCTCCTTGATCCAAAGAATACGAGGATCCTTACGCAGGCTTTGCAGGATTAGGGAGGCCATGCAGCATAGGTTAGCTGAGGAATTCGGTCCGGAGTCCTCTGGGTCACTAAGGACGACATGATCCGCAGCCACCTCCTTCCAGCCACGTACAAGTCCACCGGTTTCTTGGGACCGTAAATCATCCCTAAAATACTGCTGCTGATGATGCTGAGTGCCAGGCTCCACCTCCATGCTGACACAATCCTCCTCCTCCTCCTCTTCCTGTGTGATGTGTGGGACAGAAGGAACACTGTCTGGATAAAGTGGGCCTTGAGAGGCAAGGAAGTCCTCCTCTTCCTGCCTCTGTTCTGCCTCAAGTGCCCTGTCCATTATTCCACACAGTGTATGCTCCAACAGGCGGACAAGAGGTACAGTGTCACTGATGCATGCACTGCTCACCATCCTCATGGCCTCCTCAAATGGTGACATGACAGTGCATGCATCCCTGATCACGCCCCACTGGCTTGGGGGAAAAAAAACAAGCTCCCCAGACCCTGTCCTGGTGCCGTAGTTGCACAGGTATTCATTGATGGCCCTCTGCTGTGTGTGCAGTCGCTGCAGCATGGCCAATGTTGAGTTCCACCTGGTGGGCATGTCACATATAAGGCGGTTCTTGGGCAGGTTCAACTTCTTTTGCAGCACAGCCAGCCAAGCACTGGCATTATATGATTGGCGGAAATGCACACAGACTTTTCTGGCCTGCCTCAGGACATCCTGTAAGCCTGGGTACCTGCCCAAGAACCTGCACCACCAGGTTAAGGACGTGAGCCACACAGGGCACATGAGTCAGTTGTCCCTGTCGCAGGGGGGAGAGGAGATTGTGCCATTGTCGCAAACCACCATTCCTGGGTTAAGCTGGCGTGGCGTCAACCATCTCTCGGCCTGCCCCTGCAGAGCTGATAGAACCTCTGCCCCAGAGTGGCTCCTATCCCCCAAACAAACCAGAGCAAGCACAGCATGGCATCTTTTTGCCTGCGTACTTGCGTAGCCCCTTGAACGCCTACTGAGCACCGCTGGTTCGGAGGACAAAGTACAGGAAGAGGCCATGGAGGATGAAGAAGAGGAGGGGGTGGAGGAGAGAGGTGTGTCACAACCAGTAGTAGCATTTTAGAGGCGTGGTGGCGGAACAACCTCCAATACTACTGCACCTTGTCATGCATCCTTCCCAGCTGCCAAAAGAGTGACCCAATGGGCAGTGAAAGATAGGTAACGTCCCTGTCCATGCCTGCTGGACCATGAGTCAGCGGTAATATGCACCTTACCACTGACCGCCCTGTCCAGCGAGGCATGGACATTGCCTTCCACATGCCGGTAGAGAGCCAAAATCACCTTCCATGAGAAAAAGTGGCGTTTTGGAACCTGCCACTGAGGAACCGAACATTGCACAAACTCACGGAAGGGGGCCGAGTCTACCAACTGAAAAGGCAGCAGTTGAAGTGCTAGCAATTTAGCCAAGCTAGCATTCAACTGCTGGGCATGTGGATGGCTGGGAGTGAACTTCATTCGACGGTCCAGCAGCGGGGGCAGGGAAATTTGCCTGGTACAATCGGACGTCGGTGTACTGCTAGCAGAGTGCCCGCAAGTACTTGGCTGTGACACACCTAATTCTACACCTTCATTCCTCTCTCATTCCAGCTTTCAGAGAGGACTGAAAGTATAGTGGGGTTGGAGATCCCAGCTGATGAGGAGCAAGGAGAGGTCCGCTTTGTTCTTTGGTGTGGTTCTTTAAGGTACGCTTGCCAACGAGCTGCATGGCTGGTCAACATATGTCTGGTCAAGCATGTGGTGCCCAAGCGGCTGATGTTTTGGCCACACGAGATACGTTTGAGACATATGTTGCAAATAGCAGCGGTGCAATCTGCTGCACTCGTCTCAAAAAAGGCCCACACCAAAGAACTTTTGGAATAATGCACAAAGGCAGCGCCCTGCGGAGGTCTGCGGTGTGATTCAATCAGTGTGCTGCCCTTAAGCTGGCCCCCGGAGGGCATCCTGCCTCATTGGACATGTACCTCCTCCTCTCTCCTATCAGGCACCCACGTGGAGTCAGTGACCTCATCATCCCCTCCCTCTTCATCACTGGAGCAAACCTGGCAGTATGCTGCAGCTGGTGGAACATGACTGCCAGATTGCTGTCCTTTAGCATCCACTCTCTCTGCGCTCACGCGAATGCCTTCCTCTAGCTGGGTATCATAATCAGAGCCTTCAAAACGCTGGGCATCCTCCTGGAGCATGTTCCCAACACTGTGGTCAAACTGTTCGGGGGGACTCCTCAGGAGGACATAGTGGGTCTAGGGAAGGAGTGACTGATGACATTGAGACGAGGGAAGAGGATGCGTTGGCAGCTTCTTTGCCAGTACCCTGAGCCTGGGCGAGAGAGGATGAGGAGGATGAGGCTTGGTCATCGACTCTACCAAGTCTTCGGCATGATGCGGCTCAAAACGTCCAGCTCCCGAAAATAAGGACAAGCGTGTCCCATGGCCATGTGCTGATGACAATGCACCACGACCAGCACTGTTGCCTCTAGACACAGAGCCTGCTTGCCTTCTTTTATTGGCTCGTGACTGTCTGCCTCTCCTTGTTGGCCTTCTAGACATACTAATGGCCTGCAGGGAGATGGGAAAACCAGCAATAAGGGGTAGCTTCAGGTGTATACTGTGCAGCGGACACCTACACCCACTGAAAATGCTGCAGATGCCTGTGTTGCACAACAGAACTACAGAACAACACCAGCAATGAGGGGTAGCTTCAGATGTTTACTGTGCAGGAGGCACCTACACCCACTGAAAATTCTGCAGATGCCTGTGTTGCACAACAGAACTACAGAACAACAGAACAACACCAGAAATGAGGGGTAGCTTCAGGTGTATACTGTGCAGGAGGCACCTACACCCACTGAAAATGCTGCAGATGCCTGTGTTGCACAAGAGAACTACAGAACAACACAAGCAATGAGGGGTAGCTTCAGGTGTATACTGTGCAGGAGGCACACTACACCCACTGAATATTCTGCAGATGCCTGTGTTGCACAACAGAACTACAGAACAACACCAGCAATGAGGGGTAGCTTCAGCGCTAGGTTAAGAAGCAAAGCTGACACTTCCCCTGCCTATCCTGCTCTCTCCCTGCACGCCAACACACTACACAAGGCCGCCGCGCTGGCGGCCTTATATAGTGTGGGGTGTGTACTAATCCCCCCTGAGCTATAATTGGCCACAGGCATCCTGGGGGGCCTGGTAATTGAATGGCCTGGTAATTGAATTTGGGGGAACCCCCACGCTTTTTTTTTATTATCAATGACTTTTACCGCTTAAGGACCGCCTCCTGTAGATTTACGTCAACAGAATGGAAGGGCTGGGCAGAAGCACGTACCGGTACGTACTCCTTTAAGTGCCCAGCCGTGTCCCGAGCTCCGTGACCGCGGCCGCGGGACCAGCAGACCCGATCGCCGCTGGTGTCCCACGATCGGGTCACAGAGCTGAAGAACGGGGAGAGGTCTGTGTAAACAAACCTCTTCCCGCTCTTCCTACACTGTTCCCTGTTATCGGGAAAGCCGATCAGTGACGTCAGACGTAAAGCCACGCCCCTACTGTAAAAAAAACACACACACGTCACACTAACCCCTCCCCGCCCCCTAGTGGTTAACTTTACTGCCACTGTCATTTACATAGGAATCAGTGCATTTAAATAGCACTGATTTCTGTATAAATGACAATGGTCCCAAAAATGTGTCAAAAATGTCCGATGTGTCCACCATAATGTCGCAGTTAATAATTAGTTAATCAATAAAATTAAAGATTCTCTAAGATCTGGAGCAGGAGCCAATGATATATATGTTCCCAGACTATGGTACTTTCAAAGCCTGAGATTTCTAACAGATCAAGTATATGCAAGATCATCAATATCTACTCTTCCTTCGACCTCCAGTACTCCTCTGCAGATTTTGAACAAATGTCTCCTGAAATACAGTTTGAGGATTCAGAGGACATACCACAGACACAGGTATTAACAAATATTTGGCTTTTCACATGTTTTCTTACATCATGGTTTGCATCATGGTATTTATTAGCAATACTATCATTTCCTTTTTTTTGACTAGACAACAACACAGGCAAATTAATCACCAGAAGACTTGAATGTGTCCACTCCAAGCACACCGGTGACAACTTCCATCACAAGTATGACCACTTTGATCACACCTGTGATTAGGCCTCAGAAGAGGAGGAGAATTGAGGATGCCACTACATCTTTTCTGACAAAGGCAAGTGCTGCTCTTCAAAAGAAAACAGATGTATTTGACGCTTTGGGCATTATAACAGCAGACAAGACGAGAAGCATGCCGGTGGAACAACGACAAATTGCTGAAATTTTAATGCATGAGATGCTGAATAAAAGGAGTTAGAGGTGAGTTAAAGAGGAGGGCCGGGCAAAAAAAAAAAAATTAAAAGTCAGCAGCTACAAATACTGCAGCTGCTGACTTTTAATAATCGGACACTTACCTGTCCCGGGGTCCAGCGATGCGGGGGAACGAGACCCCCCCCCTCGTTCCCCGCTCCGCTCACGACGCCGGCATTCTTAATGTGGGAACCCGGCTGGGCTTCACAGCCGGGCACCCACTGCGCATGCGCGAGCGGCGCCGTGCGCCGTGATTCGACGCTCACTCATCTGGGACACATGACATGTCCCAGATGACTGTGCGTTGCCTACAGGAAGTGACTTTTAGCCCGGGCAATGAAGGTGGCAGACTTCGAGGGACCCCCTAGCAACAGGCATTTAGAGGTGAGTAAAAATTTTTTTTTTTTCCAATTATTTTTTTTTAATTTTTTTTATGATTTTTAAGCCCCTTTTTGTTTTTTGGTTGCAACCCCACTTTAACTAGAAAAATGATAATAAAGGAGTCTGATTCATCTCCATCATCAACACAACAATCACAACACATTGCTCATGGATCAAATCATCCTGGTGCCCAATGGCAATACATACAGCATGAACGTCAAATTTCACCTTGGTCACAAGACTTTAATTATACGCAACTGTAGTTTCAGATTAATGAGTGTTATGTTTTAAATAGAGTTCAATTGTTTTGGATGTTATCAACATTATGTTGCATTTATGTTGTGAGAATTAAACTTGCTCTTTTTTTTATGTTGACCACCAGGTCTATTATAATGCATTTGTATTGTTTGTTAGATATCAGCAATGTGGATCTCTTATGGTTTCATTACAACTACTTCCAATCTACATACATAACCATTGTCCCATTTAGAAGATTTTCCCTCTGCTTTTCTGGGGTTTTGCAATTCTTTATGATAACGGTAAACATGTCAAATAGAGGGGGTGAATCTCCTACATGGGGGTGCAGACAGCTAAAAAAAAATTTACATTCTTTTAGTAGTATAGTTCTGAGATTTATTTTGTTCAGTTTTATAAGACACGCTTTAATAAACATGATCTGATTTGAAAACATTCTGCAAACTTTATTATTCTTTATTTTATTTTTATTTATTTTTTGGGTAACAATTACTACAGTGCAATGAATAATAAATATAATTATATCCTATTTTCAAGGAATATCCTGATTAATAATTAACTACAATATTATCATCTGGTGATTGATTCTTGATGAATATTATGATTGGCTACAGGTGCGTTTCTGTTCGTATATAGGAGCATTTTCACGGTACGATCATTGTTTACATTCTCCCATCTCCTTCTGGGTTGTTTTCGCGTTTCCGATCATGCGTGGTGTTTGTCTATCGACTTTTAGCGGACACATACTGTACTGATTACACGATTTTCGTATGATGGGCTGTCGTCCGAGCAAAGTTTTCTTGTTTGTCCCTTCGGATTTGGTTGGACGGACTGTCGTGATCGGCAGTCGAAAACTGTGTACTAACGATCAGATTATCGAACGATCTATCCGAATGCGATTTTTATCATCCGATATTTGGAACGTGTGTACGGGGCATTGGATCCCCTCTGGTTGTAATTACCCTATGTATTACGAGATATCATTAGCTATGTTACTGTACATGCTTGATATTTTATCATATAGATACTATACATGCATTTACTAAAGAGTGAACAAACAGTCAAAAAAACGAGTCAAATTTATGGATGAAATTTTTGTTTTATCATGTATTGCCAGTTGGATTGTATATGGTCAACACTATATTTAATAGCAATATGACGTGTGCAAAGTGGTTTCATTATCCTGACTGGACTTGTATGATGTCCAGCAGGATGAGCCGCTAGCGTGCACCCGCTGGTGGGAGCTGCGTGGCGATCAGAGGTGTGGTGTGTCAGTCTGATCCCCGTAAAGAACCTCTGACGTAGGCTCTTTACCATGTGATCAGCTGTGTCCAATCACAGCTGATCACAGTGTAAACAGAAAGAGCTTCATTTTGTTTTTTCCTCTACTTTCACTGACAGGTGCGAGTAGAGGAAACCCGATTGGCTGCTCTCCTGACAGGGGGGGTCTGTGCTGATATTCAGCACATTGATTATCAGTTCAGACCCATCGAGAATGCCCACTTCTGACCACCAGGGAAACCCACTTCAAACCACCAGGTGAGCCCACCAGGGATCCCAATCAGTGCCCATTAGGATGACACTCAGTGCCCATCAGTGATTGCCTGTCAGTTCCTCCTGATCAATGCTTCCTATCAGTGCCATCTATCAGTGCCACCCATCAGTGCCCACAAGTGCCCATCAGTGCCACCTATAAGTGCCCACCAGTGCCCCTATCAGTGACCATCCGTAGTGCATATTAGTGCCATCTATCAGTGCCCATCAGTGCTGCATATAAGTGCCTCTTTATCGGTGCCCATCAGTGCCACCTCATCAGTGCCAATCAGTACTGCCTCATCAGTGCCAATCAGTGCAGCCTAATCAGTACTCATCTGTGAAGGAGAAAACATACTTATTTACAAAGTTTTAAAAACTATTTAAAAAAAAATGTTGGTCTTTTTCTATTTGGAGCGCAAAAAAAAAAAAAAAAACCCAGTGGTGACCAAATACCACCAAAAGAAAGCTCTATTTGTGAGGAAAAAAATTATAAACATTTTGTTTGGGCACAGTGTTCCATGACCACGCAATTGTCATTCAAAATGTGACAGGGCTGGAAACAGAAAATTGGTCTGGGCAGGAAGGGGGGTATTAGTGCCCCGTATTGAAGTGGTTAATTATATATGGAATTAATTAATATGGATTTATTACAAATCAGCTTGTTACCATGTTATCCTCTTTTTGTAGGCAATGTTTATTTATTTATTAAACAACAATGTTGGAAACTAGTTCTGTTGGTCATATGTTCTGTGCCTCATTTAAAGTCCCAGGATAAAAAAATTGGTTGTATGAAGATATTAATGAAGGGATGGCGGCACATCACTGGGTGCACCAGGCCACATGGGCATCCGTAGGTAGGGGCAAGGGGTCGCAGGCGCCCCCCTGGAATCAGGGATCAGCAAGGTGTTCGCCCTAGGCGTGCGCATGAGTTGTGCCCAGGCACGCACACCCTAATCACCCGAGTGTCAGCGGGTGCTGGGCGCTGGAACATTTGCCATGTACCAGCACCTGGCACAGGAAGGAAGATTGCACTGTGGGCGGCAGTCGGCAGGGCTTTTTATCGTCCGGTGTTAAGACAGCGCTGGTCTCTAGCATTGGGAGGCAGAACACAAAACCCTTTCTGCTCTCATAGCTCTGCATATACAACAGAGGGCGGGGTGGGTTATCCACAGCCGCTCAAGCCTGCAGCGTGTATCAACAACTGCCTGTGCCAGGAGCCTGAACTACCACTGTGAGTTATAGACGATTCTCTTCTGTGGGGGGAAGAGGGCTCTGTGGGGGGATTGGGTATGCCTACTGGCATAGCACATGCCTGAAATCTGCACCCTGTACATAGCACATGCCTGGAATCTGCACCCTGTACATAGCATATGCCTGGAATCTGCAACCTGTACATAGCACACGCCTGGAATCTGCACCCTGTACATAGCACACGCCTGGAATATGCACCCTGTACATAGCATATGCCTGGATTCTGCACCCTGTACATAGCACACTCCTGGATTCTGCACCCTGTACATAGCACACTCCTGGATTCTGCACCCTGTACATAGCACACGCCTGGATTCTGCACTCTGTACATAGCACATGCCTGGAATCTGCACCCAGCACACGCCTGTAATCTGCACCCTGTACATAGCACACGTCTGGAATCTGCACCCTGTACAAAGCACATGTCTGGAATCTGCACCCTGTACATAGCACATGCCAGGATTCTGCACTCTGTACATAGCACATGCATGTAATCTGCACCCTGTCCATAGCACATACCTGGATTCTGCACCCTGCACATAGCACACTCCTGGATTCTGCACCCTGTACATAGCACACGCCTGGATTCTGCACCCTGTACATAGCACATGCCTGGAATCTGCACTCTGTACATAGCACATATCAGGATTTTGCACCCTGTACATAGCACATGCATGTAATCTGCACCCTGTCCATAGCACATACCTGGATTCTGCACCCTGTACATAGCACACTCCTGGATTCTGCACCCTGTACATAGCACACACCTGGATTCTGCACCCTGTATATAGCACATGCCTGGAATCTGCACTCATCACATACCTGGAATCTGCACCCTGTACATAGCACATGCCTGGAATCTGCACCCTGTACATAGCACACGTCTGGAATCTGCACCCTCCACATAGCACATGCCTGGATTCTGCACCCTGTACATAGCACACACCTTTAATCTGCACTCTGTACATAGCACACGCCTGGAATATGCACGCTGTACATAACACACGCCTGGAATCTGCAGCCAGCACATGCCTGGAATATGCACCCTGTACATAGCACACGCCTGGAATCTGCACCCTGTACATAGCAAATGCCTGGAATCTGCACCCTCTACATAGCACATACCTGGATTCTGCACCCTGTACATAGCACACACCTGGATTCTGCACTCTGTACATAACACACGCCTGGAATCTGCACTCTGTACATAGCACACGCCTGGAATCTGCACCCAGCAAATGCCTGGAATCTGCACCCTGTACATAGCACACGCCTGGAATCTGCACCCTGTACATAGCACATGCCTAGAATGAAGTCTGCTGTTTCCCCTTTAAAAATAAATACTTGCGAGTCACGGCTAAGCCCCTCCCCTTCATAACATTGTCGAAAAGGGGGCGGAGCAGGCGTGACCTTAAAATGATGCCCTCCCTTGAAAAAAGTTCTGCGGACGCCCATGCCAGGCCACATTCTATTTTGTTATATTAGCTCCACTAGTCTATTGTCTTAGGCTGGCCATGCATTATACAATTGTCTTGTACAATTTCTGTACAATCTGTTTTAGGTTTAGATTCAACTATGCAGCGCCCACTTGATTGGATACAAATGTAATGTGTTGTTTAGGTTTGACCTCATATCATATGGTTTTTGGTAAATCTAAAGGGAAATTGTACAAAGGAATCGTATAATGTATGACCACCTTTAGACATAAACACCATTTTACTATCACAAAACAAACAACAAACAGATGCTATCAGTCATATATCACTTGATGTTTAGAGACAAAAGTTATACATTTAAATCATCTACCATTTTTTAATAGTTTCTAAAACTCTAATAAAAACACTTCATCTGCACAACAAATACAGTTTAAAATGAAAAGAGGTTTCAGACCATTTATGACCATCGTGAAACTGTAGAATTATTTTCTATGACCTTTAAAACTTTTAAATTATAAAAACATGAAATGTGTATATATATATATATATATATTTCTGTTTTACATGGAAAAATCATTTGACACGTACCCTGCAATACTTAAGAATACTACGATTTTTTAATAAAGTGTGACATATTTCACAATACTAACTGATTTGCTGTTTGTTTATATATTATCACATTTGATGAAATTGCCTCAGAAACCATCCAGCTATAAATCCTGCTGTTAACAGAAATATTGAGGTCTGTTAATGTCTGCAAGAGGGTATTAAGTTCACATAAAATGAAGGGACCATGCTAAATGTTTATGATTAGTTTTAAATGAAACTACGGAGATGCAATGAATAAGAAGAGGCCTCCTAAAGTGTTTTGTAATAAGAAGCAGAGCACTTACTGATGAGTGCCCTTGACTTGCTTTTCCACTGCAGATTAGCCATACACTGCAATTCCAATATTGATAATACTTTGTGACCTACTTATATAGATAGTTTTTGAATGCATAAAATCTAATAATCAAGAAAAAAAAAACACCATGTCCAGCTACAAATGTTTCAATTTGCCAAGTAGCAGCAAAGTTGTTGTTTTTTTCACCTGTATAAGATTTTTATACCTTTGGCATCCCATTGTTATATTATAGCTAAAACCATGGGAGTGAAAGCAGGTGTTTGGTCTGCCCACTCTCTCCCATCCTAAAAGATTCCTACAACCTTCTACCAATCATCTTAGTTACCCACTGCCGCCGCCCCCCCCCCCCCCCCCCCCCCCAACTCATTCTAACTTAACTTCTCTTTCTCCCTGTCCCTTCTTTTTACACAACCTAAAAATCTTCCCTCATCATTGCTTGTATTAGCAGCTGCTTTTTTAGTTGCCACAGTATAGCAACAACAAAGATCAGCCACATACAGGGAGGACTACGCACAGTACATAACTTTAAGTGACTGTTCTATGCTCTCTGTGGTTTTATATAGGACCTGTCTGAAGCATGTAAAGTACTACATGAATCTTGGCCGTATTTAAAGTGATGGTGGGCATAGAGATACAATGGAAATGCATTCATTGCACATTCCCAATTGCTACCATTTTGTTGTAAAAATCAGAGGTACAATAGGATAAAGGCAGTTTGTGTTTGCAACAAGATGTTAGCAGAGAGGGATAAGCACAATATGTGCTTTTAATTCAAAATATAAATTGTGAACTATGCCACAATTTTATGTAGGGCTAAGCATCACTGTACATGTCAGAAGCATGTACAGTTATTATTGCTGCTTGGCCATAAACAAAGTGGTGACAAGCATAGATCTGAGATGGAAAGTATTTACTAGACATGCCTATAAACTATAAAAAAACAATTAATTCACATGTTTATCACAGCCATTTTGTTGTGGACATCAGATGCCAAACATGGCATTTGCAGTTGGATGCAAAGCAAAATGCAGCTGGAATGTGTTTTTTCTCCAGTTTTGCTTCTTTCCTTCCCCTGATGATCAGGGTGGGACCAGTCATCCTAGCAGTCTAAATGTGCAGTATATAGTGATGAGTATCTTTACAGAAAGAAAACCATTTATTGACATCTATATTGAAGTTGCCTTCCCTGTGTCCTAATTCAGATCACTTAACAGCCCATTTCACATCATGATCTTGAGACACTGTATTTATGCATCCACTTAGTACACCCCAAATATTTATATCTGCAAGAACTCATAGTTCCACCAGTCCAAATAGACATTTAAAAAAAACGTAAAGAGACAGTAACATATTTTGACCAGATTTTTACTTTACGTTACGTTATTAATGTCAAAAAACCTTTAATATCAAAAAAACTACACCAAAAGTGTTCCTTGAGAGACACAACTTTTAATTGAAAACCATTCAGATATACTGGGTTAAGCTGTCCATTTCAAGGAGTAGAATGTTAGGTTAAAAAAAAATACTGGGAACTTAAAAGAGTTGCGGGAACTATGCCAGTCAATGAACTTAGAGGAAAAAATATTATGGTGAGTACAACAAATGTGATTGCTCTTTTACATTTAGCGAGAAACACAGATTTTGATTGAAGATCAGTTAATACCAGTGGGATGTCATTAACTGGTACCAAACAAAAGGGGTGGGCACTACACTGATAATACAATAAACACATAGTGAACCCTAACCCCACAAGTAAAAATTACACTGCTGCCTGTAAAACACTGTGACCAAAGTTAGCATTGGCTGATGCCACCAAATTAACCTTATAAAACTTAATGAAGGTATGAACAGAAGACCAGGTCACACCCTAACCCCACAAGGAAAAAATACACTGCTGCCTGTGACCAAAGCTAGCATTGGCTGATGCCAACAAATTGACCTTATAAAACATAATGAAGGTATGAACAGAAGACCAGGTCACAGCCTTACAGACTTCTAAAATCAAGACCTGACAATGGAAGATCAAAGAAGCATTTACAGAGAAAAGTGATTCTTTATGTCTAATGGCATAAGCATGAGATACAGCTTGTCAAATCCATCAAGAGATGTTAGGAGAAGCAGCAGGCCTCTTATAGGGACCATCAACCACAATAAGAATCAGTCTGATGGAAAGATGAAATAGCCTGATGGTAAACCTGAACAGCCTTGAAAACATCTAAGCTTTTTAAAACCTCCTTCCTTAGTGTGATAAGGAGCCAGACAGAGAGACCGTAGCACAAAATCCTTGTAGTGGTGAATGACAGAATGTACCTTAGGTAGAAAGGAGGGGTCTGGTCTCAAAACCATCTGTTCCTTTGGAAAAATCAAGAAGAAGATTCATAAGACAAGGTTGCCAACACAGTCATGCATCTGGATGAAGTTTTGGCCGCCAAAAAGGCCATCTTTTGAGGCAAGATCTACAAAGTGAGCTCCAAAAAATTGTCACAAGGTGGTCTTTGCAAAACCAAATGAAAACAAATTAGGATCTCATGAAAAAAGCATCAGTCTGGCAAGAGGGACAACATGGTTAACTCCCTAAATAAAGGTACAGAATAAAGAATGTTAAGTAAAAAAAACAGCCAAGGCAAAAACGTAACCCTTGAACATTCATCTACAACTTGCTGCAAACATAACATAATCCTGCTCACTGAAAAGGCCAGAAAAGCAAATCCTAAAGACTTGCACCATCAGAAGTACAATTTCAAGATTTAATGGTGGATTATATGAGACCTATAGGCCTGCAACATGGTAGGATTAGCATAATCAGACAGACTTCTGTCCCTCAGCACCTGGGCTTCAACAGCCAGGTTGTTAGAGACTCTTGACAAGTTCCTAAAATGTGTGCAGTTTGTCCATGGATAAAAAAGTTAACCAGATTGCCTCTAGGGTGAAGCCCAGAAGAAGAGTGGACATCCTGGCATGTAGGATCTAATCGAAGTTGTGCAAGGCACATACCATCACCTGAATGCTGTCTTGGAAAGACTTGTAAGAGTCTGCCCAAAAGAGCATTTCAGTGAGATTACTCACAATTGGGATCCCCTTGAAATGGAGAAGAGCATATCTCCGTTTATGATCGTATGCTTATGCACTGAGACACTGTAACAGAGAGTCAAACACATGTGTTTTTTTTTAGCATGCACAAGGATCAACCAAGTATTGTATGGTAACAGAGGATTCATACCCCAATACATATCACCATATCATCAACACTAAACTATATATTTTTTTCACATTTTTGACACCCTGCATATTACATATTACCCTGGGGTCACAGGCTCATGTCACATGGTGACCCCGCCCCCTATGATGTCACAGTCCTGGAGGATGCTGGGACTGTGACATCATAGGGGGGCGGGGTCACCATGTGACATGAGTAAGTGACCCCGCCCCCTTGTCCCTATATAAGTCACAACACTGCGCGTCTCTGCCATTCCGGCCAGAGAGAGCGACGAGTCAACATTGGAAGGAGAAGAAGAAGACGGCGCAGAAGGCGGCGACAGCAGCAAGAACAGAAGAGACCCCGGAAGACCCCCGAAGGCGGAACGAGACCCCCAGGCGACTGCGGCGACGACTAAGAAGAAAGCCAGGCTCCTCCGCTCGTGAAAGAGCTAGGTAAAAGAGCAGAAGAGAGCAGAGGAGTCCGGCCAGAAGACCCCCAAGACGGAAGAAGACCCCCGGAGCAGTGCAATAAAATATTTTTAAAAAATTGTGTTTTTTTTTTACATTTTTACACCTTAGGTGAATAGGTAGGGGTACATCGTACCCCATACTCATTCACATAGGGTGGGGGGCTGGGATCTGGGGGCCCCCTTATTAAAGGGGGCTCCAGGATTCAGATAAGCCCCCCGCCCGCAGACCCCGACAACCAACGACCAGGGTTGTCGGGAAGAGGCCCTTGTCCTCATCAACATGGGGACAAGGTGCTTTGGGGTGGGGGGGCTGTACGGCTCCCCTTTCCCCAGGGCACCCCCCATGTTGAGGGCATGCGGCCTGGTACAGCTCAGGAGGGGGGCGCTCGCTCGTCTCCACCTATTTCCTGGCCGGCCGGGCTGCGTGCTCGGATAAGGGTCTGAGATGGTTTTGGGGGGACCCCCACGCCGTTTTTTCGGCATAGGGATTCCCTTTAAATCCATGCTAGGTGACGGGGCTAGCATGGCGGTATTCACTGCCTTTGCTAGTCCCGTCTACCTGCAGTTACGTTCTAAATAAACAGACTTTCCAATCGTGTGTCGGCAAGTCCGTTCATTTCAAAAGTTCCACGGACTTTTTCCCGCGGATTGTCCGCTGGAAAAGTCTGGGCGTGTGGGCAAGTCCACACGCTCGGAAAGTTCGGCGGACCTCCGCTGGAAAGTCTGGCGGTTTGTCCGCTGGACTAGGTCCGAGCGTGTGTACGCCGCATTAGTCTCCTGGTTTGTATACTCTGTGGCACAGTATCACACACCATTTCTCATTACATTTTGTTCTAAACCGATGAAAACATTTGGGGGATATTTATTGCAGCAAAAAGTTAAAAATATTGTTTTTGTTTTCAAAATTTACAATCTTTTTTTGTTTATAGTGCAAAAAATAAAAAATGCAGAGGTGATCAAATACCACCAAAAGAAAGCTCTATTTGACGGAAAAAAAGGACGTAAATTTTGTCAGGTAAAGCGACGCAGTGACGTATTGCAAAAAATTGCCCCTTTTTGCGATTCGGCACTGCGTCGCTTTAACTGACAATTGCGCGGTCGTGCGACGTGGCTCCCAAAATTGGCATCCTTTTTTTCCCACAAATAGAGCTTTCTTTTGGTGGTATTTGATCACCTCTGCGGTTTTAATTTTTTGCGCTATAAACAAAAATAGAGCGTCAATTTTGAAAAAAATGCAATATTTTTTACTTTTTGCTATAATAAATATCTCCAAAAAATATATAAAAAAAATATTTTTTTCCTCAGTTTAGGCCGATACGTATTCTTCTACATATTTTTTGTAAAAAAAAAAAAAAAACGCAATTAGCGATTATTGATTGGTTTGTGCAAAAGTTATAGCGTTTACAAAATTGGGGATAGTTTTATAGCATTTTTATTAATATTTTTTTTTTACTAGTAATGGCGGCGATCATCGATTTTTATTGTGACTGCGACATTATGGCGGACACATCTGACATTTTTGACACATTTTTGGGACCATTGTCATTTATACAGCAATCAGTGCTATTTAAATGCACTGATTCCTGTGTAAATAACACTGGCAGTGAAGGAGTTAACCACTAGGGGGCGGGGAGGGGTTAAGTGTGTGTGTTTTTTTTTACTGTAGGGGGGCGTGGCTTTGCGTCTGACGTCACTGATCGGCTTTCCCGATGACAGGGAACAGCCGATCAGTGACAGCGTCACTAGGAAGCACGGGGAGAGGTTTGTTTACACATACCTCTCCCTGTTCTTAAGCTCTGTGACCCGATCGCGGGACACCAGCGGCGATCGGGTCCGCTGGTTCCACGGCCGTGGTCACGGAGCTCAGGACCAGGTCACGACCCACGGCAGTGGCGCGCGACCCACGGCTGGGCGCTTAAAGGGCCACGTACAGGGACGTGGTTGTGCCCAGCCGTGCCATTCTTCCGACGTATATCGGCGTGAAGCGGTCCTTAAGCGGTTAAGGGGGCAAACCTATTGGTTCTTAACCAGTTCGCACCCGCGCTATAGCCGAAACAGGTCCTCCTGTTTACATCCTCCCCGCGCGCCCTCAAGGGCGCGCAGTGGGGAAAATCTGTGTTGCCCGTGTCCGTCGGACACGGCCAATCACAGATCGCTGTAAACGGCCAATCACAGCGACCGTTTACAGCGCGATCTCAGCAGCCAATGAGAGATGATCTCAAATGTAAACATATGAGATCATCTCTCATTGCCGGCTTTCTCTCTCCTCACACAGAGACAGCGTGTGAGGAGAGAGAGAGTGTTCTGTGCCAGCATTGTCTACTGTGAGTAAAAAAACACTTTACACTGCCATCAGTCCCCATAAAGTGCCATCTGCCAGCCCAATCTGCCAGCCCAATCTGCCAGAGGAATCTGACATTACCATCTGCCAGAGGAATCTGCCAGTACCATCTGCCAGTACCATCTGCCAGTGCCAGTGCCATCTGCCAGTGCCAGTGCCATCTGCCAGTGCCACCTGTCACCAGTGCCACGTATCAGTGCAATCTGTCAGTGCCACCTGTCACCAGTGCCACGTATCAGTGCCATCTGTCAGTGCCACCAGTCGTCAGTGCCACGTATCAGTGCCATCCGTCAGTGCCACCAGTCGTCAGTGCCACGTATCAGTGCCATCTGTCAGTGCCACCAGTCGTCAGTGCCACATCAGTGCCACCTGCCAGTGTCACCTGCCACATAAGTGCCACCTGCCAGTGTCACCTGCCACATCAGTGTCACCTGTCAGTGTCACCTGCCACATCAGTGTCACCTGCCACATCAGTGTCACCTGTCAGTGTCACCTGCCACATCAGTGTCACCTGCCACATTTGTGATCAGCATGTCACAAAGGTTATATTCAGCCGAGGAGGCTTACGACATTCTTGCAGCCGACAAGAGCAACGGGGAGCTCTCCGCTTCGGATTCCTCCTCCTATGCAGGTTCCGATTCTGACATGGACTACGAGCCTGTCATAAGTAGTGGGACAATGACAGCCTCAGAGGAGGAAGATGAGAGTCCGCCCGCCAGACGAAGGCGTACTGATGAGGCAGTGCCATCCACCAGTACCGCAGTGCCATCCACCAGCACTGCAGTGCCACCCACCAGCACTGCAGTACCTCGGCAAAGGCCAAGTTTCAGTGGGGTGTCACCTCGCCCCCAAAGGGTTAGGTCCCATGCAAGCCTTCCCTATGCCCTTCAGAACCCCTTGTGGCTTCCTCCTAATTCAGGAGAAACTAACGTTCCCCCTTTCACTGCCCACCCAGGAGTCCAGGTGGACACAGAAAATTTTTCCCCAATGGATTTTTTCAATTTAATTTTTACCAATGACATGCTTGCATCGATTGTGGCCCAGTGCAACCTATATGCACAACAATTTATTGCAAGTAATCCAACGTCCTCTTATGCCCGTCCCTACCAGTGGAGAGCCCTGACAGTGGAGGAGTTCAGAATTTTTTTGGGCCTCACGTTCTGTATGGGACTAAACAACAAAAACGAAATCCGTGCTTATTGGTCAACCCTCCACATCTACCACATGCCCATCTTTTCTTATGTAATGCCCAGGACCAGATATCTGATGATTTTGAGATTCTTACACTTCAATGATAACACCCAGTGCCCTCCCCGAAATGACCCAAATTTTGATAAACTCTATAAAATTTGGCCGCTAATAAATTATTCTTCCCCCAGTTGTTTACCCCAGACCAGCACGTATGTGTGGATGAGTCCCTGATCAAATTTTCTGGCAGGCTGGGCTTAAAACAATTTATTCCCTCCAAAAGGGCCCGCTATGGAGTGAAAATGTATAAGTTGTGTGACCGAGCCACAGGTTATACATATTCCTTCATGGTGTATGAAGGGAAGGACACCCAGCTACATCCCCCTAATTGCCCAGACTATATCGGATCAAGTGGGAAAGTGGTTTGGCAACTCATAAACCCACTCCTGGAGAAAGGTTACCATCTCTATGTGGATAACTTTTATACCAGTTTGCCCCTGTTCTGAAACCTTCACAGGAAGAACACGCCAGCATGCGGTACCATAAGAACGAACCGGAAGGGTTTTCCTCAAAGCCTCGTCAACAAGAAGCTGAGAAGAGGGGAGACGGCGAGCTTACGCAATGAGGAAATTCTGGCTGTGAAGTGGAGGGACAGAAGGGATGTGTATATGCTTTCGTCGATCCACAACAACACATTTGTTGAGATCACCAGGAGGACTGGCCCAGTCGTACAAAAGCCACTGTGTATCCATGAATACAACAAGTTCATGGGGGTGTCGACTTCAACGCCCAGATGCTCGAACCTTATCTTGCCACAAGAAGAACATACCAGTGGTATAAAAAAGTTGCTATTTATTTATTTAATTTGGCCACATACAACAGCTATATTATCTACCAAAACTCCACTGAAAGACCCAGACCCTTCCTTGGCTACCAGGAGATAATCACCACTGCCCTTATATTCCCGAACGGCCCACCACAAAATATTCGATCCGATGTCATAAGCAGACTCTCTGAACGCCACTTTCCCGATAAAATCCCTCCCACTCCAACAGGCCAAAAACTTCAGAAAAAATGCCGGGTGTGCTCCAAACGAGGATTGAGAAGAGACACCACTTATCATTGTGTAGATTGTCCTTCCCAACCAGGCCTCTGCGTAGTTAACTGCTTCCGCCGTTACCATACGTCACTGAATTATTAGTGAAGTATGGTAAAAATAACCCTCACTTCCTGCCATTTACCATCACACCCCTATGCCTCTGCTTGCTCTGTAATTGACCCTAGCTTGTTGTTCAACCATGCTTCTGCCTACTGATTCTGTTTATACCTCTGCCTGATTTGGAACTGACCCTGGACCGTTATTTGACCATGCTTCTGCCTACCAATTCTGTACATACCTCTGCCTGATCTGGAACTGACCCTGGACTGTTTGACCATGCCTTTTGCCTGCCTCTTGGACTGATCTTGTACCCTGCCAGTGGACTAGTGGGGTTCATAACACAGGGGTCTCACATATGTGAGGGGCTCCAGAATTGTTTTTCTGGATGAAGAAAACTTTCATTTGTTTTCTCATTCCTAGATTAGGGTCTGGAGGCTCGGAGGCTTCAAAGAGATTTGGGTGGGAGAAGCCTCTACCCCTGTCCCCATTCTGTCCTGAACGAGGCCCTACTTCTGCCTGCTCTGCCTGTAGGACCTATGCCATCATGCCTCTGCTTGTTGCATGAACTGACCACACCACGTGGATGGACCATGTTCCTGCCTAATACCAGGACCAATATTTTGGCACTGCTGACAATCTCTCCCTGCACTGACCCTGGACTGTATATGGACAGTATCCCTGCCTGCTGCCTGTATTGACTATGGACAGTATTCCTGCCTGTTGCCTGGAAAATTGTGTTCGCTTTTGCTGACCAAGTTCCTGCCTGCTGCCTGGACCACTGCTATCCTCCTGTGGACAACTGCGCTACTAAAACCACAGGTAATCTTTTGTTTACTCTTTGCTAGGGAGAATGTATTTTGGGGTGTAATTCTTGGTATGTGCATGCTATGCGTCCCTGGTACACCTCATGGTGTTCCTTGCATGTTGGGCCTCTGTATGTGGCCAAGCTGTGTAAAAGTCTCACACATTTGGTATCGCCATACTCAGGAGGAGTAGCAGAATGTATTTTGGGGTGTAATTTTTGCTATGTACATGCTATGTGTTGGAAATATCTTATAAATGAACAACTTAGCGTAAAAAAAATGCGTTTTCATTTTTTTTTTTTCCACATTTTCCCCAAACTTCTGGAAAAAAATGAACCGTTCAAAAGACTCATTATGCCTCATAGATTATACGTTGGGGTGTTAGCTTTCCAAAATGGGGTCACTTTGTGGGCGTTTCCATTGTCCTGGTGCTCCAGGGCCTTCAAAAGTGTAATAGGTGGTTGAGAAATGAGATGTGTAATTTATGCTTGTAAAACGCCTGATGGTGCTATTTCAATATTGGGTCTCTGTATGTGGCCAGGCTGTGTAAAAGTCTCACACATTTGGTATCGCCATACTCAGGAGGAGTAGCAAAATGTATTTTGAGGTGTAATTTTTGCTATGTACATACTATGTGTTGGAAATATCTTATAAATGAACAACTTAGCGTAAAAAAAATGCGATTTAATTTTTTTTCCACATTTTCCCAAAACTTCTGGAAAAAAATGAACCGTTCAAAAGACTCATTATGCCTCATAGATTATACGTTGGGGTGTTAGCTTTCCAAAATGGGGTCACTTTGTGGGCGTTTCCATTGTCCTGGTGCTCCAGGGCCTTCAAAATTGTAATAGGTGGTTGAGAAATGAGATGTGTCATTTATGCTTGTAGAACGCCTGATGGTGCTATTTCAATATTGGGCCTCTGTAAGTGGCCAGGCTGTGTAAAAGTCCCACACATGTGGTATCGTAATACTCAGGAGAAGTAGCAGAATGTATTTTGGGGTGTCATTTGTGGTATACACATGCCATGTGATAGAAATTTCCTATTATAATGAACATTTTGTGGGAAAAAAAAAAAAAAATCTTCATTTTGCAAAGAATTGTGGGAAAAAAATGACAACATCAAAAAGCTCACCATGCCTCTTACTAAATACCTTGGAATGGCTACTTTCAAAAAAGGGGTCATTTGGGGGGTATTTGTACTTTCCTGGCTTGTTTGGGTCGCAAGAAATGAGATAGGCCACCAGTACATCAGGTGTGATCATTTTTTTATGATTCGCACCACCGCTTGTAGACTCTATAACTTATACAAAGACCAAATAATATCCACTAATTTGGGTTATTTTTACCAAAGATATGTAGCAGTATAAATTGTGGCCAAAATTTATGAAGAAAAATTTATAATTTGCTAAATTTTATCACATAAACTAAGAAAAATGCGTTTTTTTTCAAAATTTTCGGTCTTTTTTTTTCATTTATAGCGCAAAAAATAAAAAACCCAGAGGGGATCAAACACCACCAAAAGAAAGCTCTATTTGTATGAAAAAAAGGACAAAAAATTAATTTTGGTACAGTGTTGCATGACTGAGTAATTGTCATTCAAAGTGTGAGAGCACCGAAAGCTGAAAATTGGTCTGGGCAGGAAGGGTGTTTAAGTGCCCAGTAAGCAAGTGGTTAAGTGGTTAAACATTGGCTTTTTTTTTTCTTTTGCTATTACTTAAAGGGGTTGTAAAGGTTTTTTCTTTCAAATAACAAACATGTTATATTTACCCCCTCTGTGCAAGGGTTTTGCACAGAGCGGCCCAATTTCTCTTTTGCTGGGGTCCCTCAGCGGTGCTCCTGGCTCCTCCTCTTCTCCCGAGTCCTGCTGCTGTGTTCATTGACACAGACAGCAGGACTTGGCCCCGCTCCCGACTCCTATATCACTGAATTTGATTGACAGCAGCGGGAGCCAATTTATATCAATCTATCCAACGAGGACCAGAGACAGTGGCTGGAGCTGTTGTGCTTGTCCCTGTCACTGGAACGACGATACGGTTCAGGTAAGAAAAAGGGGGGCTCTGAGGGGCTGCTGCACTAGAAATGTATTAAGGTGAAAAACCTTGAGGGTTTACAACTCCTTTAACTTGGAGGGATTCTTTAAACATTGTTTTTTTTAGCTGAAAAAACTTAAAATGTAGAAAAAAGGGGGAGAAGAATTTATTAACAAATATAAAGTATTTATTACAAAAATTCACTTAACACTAATCTCTTTTAACCACTTCCCGCCCGGTCAATAGCAGATTGACGTCCGGGAAGTGGTTTCGTTATCCTGACTGGGCGTCATATGACGTCCTTTAGGATAACAGCCGTGGGGGCGCGCATCGCGGCGATCGGTGGAGCGGTGTGTCAGTCTGACACACCGCTACACTGATCTCGGTAAAGAGCCTCTGGCAGAGGCTCTTTACCACGTGATCAGCCGTGTCCAATCACGGCTGATCACGACACGATGTACACAGGAAGAGCCGTTGATCGGCTTTTCCTCACTTGCGTCTGACAGACGCGAGTAGAGGAGAGCCGATCGGCGGCTCTCCTGACAGGGGGGTATGCGCTGATTGTTTATCAGCGCAGCGCCCCCTCAGATGCCCACACTAGACCACCAGGGAAGCCCCCAGCATGTGGATGGCCAGGTACATCCCCCATGGCCATCCACATGTTAAAAAAATGCACAAAATATGACAATCAGTGCCCACAGATAGGCACTGATTGGCACATCATATTTATGTTTTAAAACAGGAATGCCCAGCAATGCCACCCATCAGTGTCATCAGTGCCACCCATCAGCGTCCATCAGTGCCACCTATCAGTGCCCATCCGTGCCCATCCATGCCCACCTATCAGTGCCCATCCATGCCACCTATCAGTGCCACCTATATGTGTGCATCAGTGCCACCCATAAGTACCTGTCAGTGCCACCTATGAGTGCCCATCAGTGCCGCCTATGAGTGCCTATCAGTACCACCTGAGTGCCCATCAGTGCCGCATACCAGTGCCACCTATCAGTGCCCATCAGTGCCACCTATTAGTGCCCATCAGTGCCGCCTATCAGTGCCCATCATCAGTGCCCATCGGTGCCACCTCATCTGTGCCACCTCATTGGTGCCACCTCATCAGTGCCGCCTTATCAGTGCCCATCAGTGCAGCCATATCAGTGCCCGTCATTGAAGAAGAAAACGCACTTATTTACAAAAAAATTAACAGTGACAAAGAAAAACTATTTTTTTTTGTAAAATTTTCTGTCTTTTTTTGTTTGTTGCGCAAAAAATAAAAATCGCAGAGGTGATCAAATACCACCAAAAGAAAGCTCTATTTGTTGGAACAAAATGATAAAAAATTTGTTTGGGTACAGTGTAGCATGACTGCGCAATTGTCATTCAAATTGCGACAGTGCTGAAAGCTGAAAATTGGCTTGGACGGGAAGGTGTCTAAGTGCCTGGTATTGAAGTGGTTAAATGGTATGACATACCTCCACCAAATACAATAAAATTAGACAACGTTGCCTTAAGACACAGATGGCCACCACACTCAGACACACACCCCTCACCAATATCATTAACCAATGAATCACTGGCGGCTGGTGAGGTTTTAGGATTGGGGGGCGCAAGACCCCGCCCCTCCACTTTGGCCACTCCCACTTCTCATAAGCCACACCCCTTACAGAATCCACATCATATACCAGGCTGCACATTATACACAGGGCTCTGCACATCATATACCAGGCTGTACATTATACACAGGACTCTGTACATCATATACCAGGCTGCACATTATACACCAGGCTCTGCACATCATATACCAGGCTGCACATTATACACCAGGCTCAACACATCATATACCAGGCTGCACATTATACACCAGGCTCTGCACATCATATACCAGGCTGCACATTATACACCAGGCTCGGCACATCATATACCAGGCTCGGCACATCATATACCAGGCTGCACATTATACACCAGGCTCTGCACATCATATACCAGGCGGCACATTATACACCAGGCTCGGCACATCATATACCAGGCTGCACATTATACACCAGGCTCGGCACATCATATACCAGGCTGCACATTATACACAGGGCTCTGCACATCATATACCAGGCTGCACATTATACACAGGGCTCTGCACATCATATACCAGGCTGCACATTATACACAGGGCTCTGCACATCATATACCAGGCTGCACATTATACACCGGGCTCTGCACATCATATACCAGGCTGCACATTATACACAGGGCTCTGCACATCATACACCAGGCTGCACATTATACACCAGGCTCGGCACATCATATACCAGGCTCAGCACATCATATACTAGGCTGCTCATTATACACCAGGCTCTGCACATCATATACCAGGCGGCACATTATACACCAGGCTCGGCACATCATATACCAGGCTGCACATTATACACCAGGCTCGGCACATCATATACCAGGCTGCACATTATACACAGGGCTCTGCACATCATATACCAGGCTGCACATTATACACAGGGCTCTGCACATCATATACCAGGCTGCACATTATACACAGGGCTCTGCACATCATATACCAGGCTGCACATTATACACCGGGCTCTGCACATCATATACCAGGCTGCACATTATACACAGGGCTCTGCACATCATACACCGGGCTCTGAACATCATATACCAGGCTGCACATTATACACAGAGCTCTGCACATCATATACCAGGCTGCACATTATACACCGGGCTCTGGACATCATATACCAGGCTGCACATTCTGTGTAGAAGTATGAGATCATACTACGATCATGGGACACAGGTATGACATCATACTGCAATCATGGGTCACAGGTATGACATTATATTACAATCACGGGTCACAGGTATGACATCATACTACAATCATGGGTCACAGGTATGACATCAAATACATACTTATTTAAACAGGCCCTGGCAACATTAAGGCCCCTTTCACACTGGGGTGGGAGCCGCAGCGACGGTAAAGCAGCGCTATATTTAGCGCTGCTTTACCGTCATTTTAGCCACAGTATTTGGTCGCTCGCGGGGGTAAAACCGCCCCGCGAGCGACCAAATACTGTGGCTAAAATGACGAAAAAGGGTTAAAATCCCATTGGAGTGTTTGAGCCGCAAGTAGGCTCTTAACAAGCAGGATATCCACCGACATTGGTCGCATCTGGGAGACCCGGAGGGACAGATGGAGGTTCTTTTCTCATTCAGAAATAGGTGGAACAACGGCTTCACACTGATGCTGTGGACGTTGTGGATATCGGGAGAGCGGTGAGCAGTATTGTTCTTCACTTCCTGGCTGGGAGGAGTACATACATAAACATACTCATACTCACCTGCCCCCTAGAGGTTCATTAGCACTTATTGCTCCTCAATTTGCGAGTGGAAAATGAGGGCTGGCGAGGGGCTGGGCTGCCTGGGGGTGGGGGGGGGGCACCGCTGGTGGGCGGAGTTGACCGGGAGCCGTTCTCCCAGTGGAAGAGTGCATGGAAGTTAGATGTGAGCCGCAAGATCACTGAGCGCTAAAACACGCCGTAACAGCTGACATTGAGACTGTCTCCGCTCTGCTCACACAGCCCTGCCTCCTCCTAACCCCGCACCTACAGAATGCATCCCCGCATTGGACCCGCATTCTGTCTATTACAGGCGCAGGGTTAGGAGGTGGCGGGGCTGTGTAAGACAGTCTCAATGTCAGCTGTTATGGAGTGTTTTACCACTCGGTGATCCCGTGGCTCTCCTCTAACTCATCATGATCCGTCCGCCCTGGCAAGGCTGCAATTGGGGGCACTGTGAGACTGCAATTGGGGGCACGGTGAGGCTACAATTGGGGGCACGGTGAGGCTGAAATTGGGGGCACTGTGAAGCTGCAATTGGGGGCACTGTGAGGCTGCAATTGGGGGCACTGTGAGGCTTCAATTGGGGCACAGTAAGGCTGCTATTGGGGGCACTGTGAGGCTGCTATTGGGGGCACTGTGAGGCTGCAATGGGGTCACAGTGATGCTGCAATTTGGGGCACAGTGAGGCTGCAATGTGGGGCACAGTGAGGCTGCAATTTGGGGCACAGTGAGGCTGCAATGGGGGCATGGTGATGCTGCAATTGAGGGCACTGTGAAGCTGCAATTGGGGGCACTGTGAGACTGCAATTGGGGGCACTGTGAGACTGCAATTGGGAACACTGTGAGACTGCTATTTGGGGCACTGTGAGACTGCTATTTGGGGCACTGTGAGACTGCAATTGGGGACACTGTGAGACTGCTATTTGGGGCACTGTGAGACTGCTATTTGGGGCACTGTGAGACTGCTATTTGGGGCATGGTGATGCTGCAATTGGGGGCACAGTGATGCTGCAATTGGGGGCACAGTGAAGCTGCAATGGGGGCACAGTGATGCTGCAATTTGGGGCACAGTGGGGCTGCAATTTGGTGCACGGTGAGGCTGCAATTTGGGGCCCGGTAATGGTGCAATTTGGGGCACAGTGATGGTGCAATTTGGGACACAGTGAGGCTGCAATTTGGGGGCACAGCGAGCCTGCACACGGTGAGGCTGCAGTATGGGGGCACGGTGAGGCTGCAATGGGGGCACGGTGAGGCTGCAATGGTGGGCACGGGGAGGCTGCAATGATGGGCACAGGTTACGCTGCAATGAGATAATTTATGATGGCGTGATTAGGGCCCGCCCTAAGCCCCTGACACACGGTCGGACATTACGATCACCAAATCCATCGGATAATTTCCTTCGGAATTTGCCCCCGAAGCTGGTGTTGCCTACACACGGTCGGACAAAGTTTTCGGGATTTCCGGTCATCAAGAACGCTGTGACGTAAGCCGCATACGACAGGACTAGAAAAGGGAAGTTCAGCACCACGTCCAGCACCCTTTGGGCTCCTTCTGCTGATTTCGTGTTTATCGCGTGTTAGTAGAAGATTGGTTAGAGACAATTTGCGCTTTTCAGACTTGTGCTTCAGATCGTTACTGCTCTACAGTTTGTGCTTGTCGGTGCATATCTGCTTATCAGTGCGTGTAGTCAGTTTGCATTTGTTTCTCATAGCGGCCTATATCTTGATACAGTATGCTTTGATTTTCAGTGCTTATTGTCCGCTCGTTTCTGGTTTTCAGTTCGTTCTTTCAGGCCTTGCTGTTTATCGATGCTTTCTGTTATTCCGTTCTGACCAGCCGACCGTTTTGAAGCCATGTTTCATGTACGTACTCGTCGTATAGTTCGTGCTGTGCAGGGGCTTGGTGTTGGGTTTTTATCTTTGACACAAGCCCAGTCCATGAACAGGGCGAGGAGGAGTTCATGGACCAAGAATTGGTTGTTCCAGCGTGACCAATTCTCGCACATGCCTTTGCTTCGTGAGATTCGGGAGAATAATCCTGATGATTTCAGGAATTACCTCAGGATGGCGGACCCAGTTTTTCACCGTCTGTTGGCTTTGCTGACCCCTTATATCAACAGGCAGGATACCTGCACGAGGCAAGCCATCACTGCGGAGCAGAGGCTAGTTGCCATGTTGAGGTACTTGGCGACAGGGAGAAGCCTTCAGGACCTCAAGTTCTCCACAGACATCTCCCCCCAGGCTCTGGGATCATTATTCCAGAGACCTGTTCTGTCATTATACAGGTCCTGCAGAAGGACTATATTAAGGTAAGATTTCTCCTTTAACATCACATTCTATGTATTTACTGTTTTCTAATGTATTGTATTTCTTTCCTCATTCCCTAATTACCAGGATTGCAATATGCTGTAATATGCTGTGCCCCTTTGTCCTCATGCATGATGGAAGCTTTTAATGTTTTTTTTTTGTCCTTCATGCATATTTGCCTTCACTAACCTCCCCAGCATGCTCTCCTGGGCCCATATACCTATAGCCTAGTCACTTAGTACTGTATTTTGTCAGCTCCATAGTATTGGTTTCCCCTAAAATCTCTACAAATGTTATGTGTGTGTTTAAATTCATGCAGAGTGCCAGAGCTTTTTTTTTGGTGGGCCAAACTCATTAGGAACCCCCCTCCCCCAACTGCTAGGTCAGCTGATACCAATCCTCTATCTGCTGACTTTGCCAAACACAATATACACTATACCTACCGCTTTAGTGGTCAAATTGATGGATGAATTCACCAAAGCATGTAGTGCAAGGGCCTGCCTCAATACTTTGAAATGCTACTGTTAAATTTGTTTAGGACGAATATTATTATCTTGATAGGTAATAGCAGAATGTAAAAATGTGCTTTCATTTGTTCATTTAGTGATTTTTTTTTTGTATTATGACACTTTTTACCTGTCCAGTGGGCTGCCAATAGTGTAAAGTAAAAAATGATTCTGGAGATCTGACGAATAAAAATATTCTATTCATGAAATCAGGAAAAAGAATAAAGAAATAAGTTTTGGAGAAGTCAGTGTGAATATGAGCAGCAAAAAAACGTCATTCTTCTAACATTATAAAGAAAAAGAGAATCTCTCTGCATTAAACAATTTTTAACATTGCAGCGTGACGAATGTGCTATAATCGATTACGAACGCTAGTTTTACCTGACCAAGCGCTTCCTTCTCAGAATTTCTTCTGAGCAAGCGTGGCACTTTGTCCGTCGTACTAGGCTACATACAATCGGAATTGCCGTGATCGGATTTTGTTGTCGGAAAATTTGAGATCCAGCTCTCAAACTTTGTTGGTCAAAGATTCCGAGGGAAAAAATCCGATGGAGCCCACGCACGGGCGGATTTTCCGACAACATGCTCCGATTGGAATTTCTGACCGCGTGTAGGGGGCATAAGGGTTGGGTAGGGCAATTGGTGGCGAGTAACCCTTGAGACCTGGCTAGTAGCTCAGGACTTGAAATTTTGAGCCCTGCATTAGCACATCCGCATCTGTTGTCAATAGCCTGAATAGCTATCATATATTTATACACACTGAAGGAAGCTTGAACATTCATGTTCTGTCTACCTCCTGATCTGCAATACCAGAGATTTTGCCTTCACTCCATTATTAGAATTGTGAACTGTCTACTATCTATCTTTATTTTTGACATCATCAGGGTCAATTGCTTCTATCACTGTCCACTGTCATTGTTTAACTGAGCTATGGACAGGATTAATTCTCTGTGTGTGGTATCCATGCAATATTAAGCAAACTGCTTTAAAATCACTAATATCCATACCAACACAGGGATTACAATATATTCATCAGTAAATAATGATATTGGTGAGAAGTGTGTGTCTGAGTGTGGTGACCATCTGTGTCTTAGGGCAACATTATCTAATTTTATTGTATTTGGTGGAGGTATGTCACACCATTTAAAAGTGATTAGTGTTAAGTGAATTTTTGTAATAAATACTTTATATTTTTTAATACATTTTCCTGTTCCCTTCTGATGAATTGCTTTGGGAAATTCTTCTCCGTCCTTTTTTCTATATGCTTACCCTAATTTAGAGGAACACACCTCAGGCTTCTTAGGAAGACACTTCCTGAGGTGACGGCATGTGATGGCTTATATGAGGAATTATCATCATGATTTTTCCTCCTGAGTCCAATTATTATATATAGGTGTAGCCGTTGTGTCATTTTTACCCTCCCCTCTGTTTTTTGTTAGAAGACTTAATATGTGACATCACAGAGGAATTTTCTATGTTATGATACTTAGCGTGAGAAAATATAATCGTAGATAGTTTGGCAATTCACCCAGAAAATGTTTACAGAATATAATTATAAATACTGATAAATATATCTGGGACATATGGTAATTGGAACTAACTTTAAGATTGTACAATAATACACAAATATATACTTAAACCACTTCAGCCCCATTTTTTGCGATACGGCGCTGCATTACTTTAACTGACAATTGCGCGGTCGTGCGCACCCAAATAAAATTGATGTCCTTTTTTCCCCACAAATAGAGCTTTCTTTTAGTGGTATTTGATCACCTCTGTGATTTTTATTTTTTGCTGACAATTTTGAAAGAAAAAAAACAATATTTTTTACTTTCTGCTATGAAACATACCCCATAAAAAATGTAAAAAAAAAACAAATTTCTTCATCAAGTTAGGCCAATATGTATTTTACTACTTATTTTTGGTAAAAGCCAATCCCAATAAGCGTATATTGATTGGTTTGCGCAAACGTTATAGTGTCTACAAACTATGGTATATTTTTAGGGCATTTTTATTTTTTTACTAGTGATGGCAGCGATCAGTGATTTTTAGTGGGACTGCGACATTGCGGCAGACAAACCAGACACCTAACTGAAACTTTTTTATGAGCCAGTGACATTATTACAGTGATCGGTGATAAAAATATGCACTGTTACTGTACTAATGACATTAATAGGGAAGGGGTTAACACCAGGGGCAATCAAAGGGTTAAGTGTGCCCCTAGGGGATGCTTTCTGACTGTGTTGGGGATGGACTCACTGTATAAGCAGAGAGATTTGTGTTCCTGCTTAGCATGGACACAAGATCTCTCTGTTCATACCTGACAGGACAGAAATCTGCCTTGTTTAAATCGGGAGACCGCCATCCTGTATCTCTGGACAGCGGTCGCGGGTGTCTGGCTCCCCTTCTGGCCAATCAGCACGTGCAAGCACCTGCTTACTATTGCACGAAATGACATACAGGTACGTCGTTTCGCACAATAGAGCCAACCTGCCACAGTATATGTACTGCGGCCGGTCGGCAAGTGGTTAAGAAGATGTGTATTACTTACTAGCAGATAGTATGAGTGACAAACATATGTCCATAAAAAATTCAGGTTGAAGTATACTTTCACTATATGAATCAGAAATCCACAGATGCCATCCGATTTCAGTGCATTGGCCCAGTAATCTGTAAATCCCATACTGATTAAACCAATTTTCTCATTTATAATGGTATGTTAACTTGTGTCTATTTGCTTGGCTGTTACCTTCTTTCTAAACAAGGCAAATGTAAAGGTGTGTTTATGGAACAGCAATATACAGTATAGACATGCACAACTATATTGCAAACAAAAGTTTTACTTAATTAATCATTCAGGAAGTATTTTTACAATTGTTAAGGCAACCAAAGCGAATATGCTCTAATAATCAAGGATCAAGTTACCTTCATATAGATAGGTAGTGATTACTGAAAAGTGCCAAAAAAAATGTGACGGCTGTCATAAATCAGCAAGGCTACCCTTGACTTCAGTTATTTTATACACTATATAGCAATATTAAAAAAATCTCTCAAATGGGACACAAATGACAAAAAAAAAAAAAAAAAAAACGACAGGAGTTTTAATCATTCTCTATTCCAAACAAACATTTTGATTTTCAATATACTATAACAACAATATGATATTGACTGACCCTTTTTTATATACAGAAACGTTTAAAAAACTATAACTACAGAATTTTAGCTTTAAATGACTATACTAGTAAATTACATTTGCATTGTTACTCTACATCATAAGGTTAATGTTTTCACTTTATTCACAGTCTGCTTGATACAGTATTTACACTGGAACATGTGTACTATTGTCAAGTGAATCAAGCTATTCACTTTTGTCTAATTCAGTAGATAATCATTATCTTTTTTCTGCTTCTATTGTGATTAAGTTCATTACTAACATAGTCAACATAAATTGTTTCTACTGTAGTTTGCTTATTGTTTTAAGATTTATGTGAAAATTAGCAGTACATGGTGATTAGGTTCTTAGATCAGCTAAAGAACGGAAATATTCTTCCCTTGCCATTTTTAATGCATTTTTAATCACCAACTAAATAACAAAGAAGTGTATTTTAAAATAATTAAGATTGCTTACTGAATCTCCATAGGATGTCAACAACAAAGGGGTTAATGATCCATCACACCATAATTGAAATAATCAGAGATGTCTTTCTACCACCCAAAGCAATTTTCTTTATCTAAAATGCATCTGTGCCAAAACAACATAGCATTTCTCATCCTGCATAAAAATGATCAAAGAAAATAGAGAGCCCATAATCTTAGGACAATAGCTCATATTCAGCTGAAATGTTATATGCAAATACGGCTGAATAGATCATGCAAATACTCAAGATAGCTTATCATTCCAAAAAGCTGAGTACCTTAACACCAACTTTTCCTTCGAAAGCATTAAATGAGTTTCATTAAAATGTGTGCTACCTGATAATATCTGGAAATTAATACTCATTGTGAAGTTTTACCATGGTGCTATAAAAGGTTAATGAGTCTATTTAAAACGTATTATGATAGCTACTTTAGATAGTGAAAAACAAAGAAATTTAAGAAAATGTGTATTTTACAAGAGGAACAGATGAAAATAGGTACTTTGAGTGTACCTGCTAAGGTTATTCTGTAGACAATTGCTTCCACAGTAACATTAAGAAAATAATGAAAACCTTTCTTGGCAACCTTTTTAGTAGCACATTTGTTAATTTATTAAATCTAGCAGCTTGATGACATGGAGACAGTGGCTAACTAACACAGCAACTTCTGAAGGTAGTAGTGGTGCCACACTGATGCACATTACGGATGATGAAGTCTATTTTAATTGTTTTGAGTTTACTCATGGCATTGGTGGCAAAAAAAAATTAGGAATGTGTTTTGTGCTGGCAGTTTTATAATAAAACTAAAAAGACAAAGTTTTGACATCATTTATGGGATCCAAATAGACATTGTCATCAACATTAGAGCCCACATCTGATCCACCCTGATGAGGCTGTCTGCCTACCCTCCAAATGTAACAATTTATTAAATAAATACTTTGTCCAGCTCCTACTTTGAGTCTTTTAAGTACTGCAACATTGTCTACGATTTTGTCTAAGTATCCTCAGCAAGTAAAGATAGGTTCCATGAACTTGAGAAGCAGAGGGAAATCAAAAGAAAACAACAGCAAAGTTAGTTAGCATGTGGAGGTTCAGCAGCATTACGGCACCCTCTGGTATCCAGCTAGTGAATTGACATGGTGATAGTAGTGAAAAAATTAACTTATAGCCTACTCTCAATTTAGCCAGCTTTAACATAGTGTAGCTGGGTGTTGGGCTATAGCAAAATGGAAAAAGAGACATCGCCTTTTTTCTCATTAAGATTTTTATTTTCACAAAGTAAAATCATTACAGAAGAATTCACAGTAAAGCTAACAAATGTGACTAGTTAACATACCAATGAGACATTGAGAATTTAACAAAGTAAGAAATAAGTACGGTATGTAACTTAAGCTGTGACAACTCATTTGTATGCTATATCCCAGAACACTCTTAAGCCCCATACACACGGTCGGTCTTTTTCATGGATTCTGTCCGATCGGACAATGTTGTTGAAAAATCAGACCGTGTGTATGCACCATCGGACAGTGTACGTCGGATTGTCCGACGGACAAAGTCTTATCTCCTGCTGGAAAGATTTGCCGACAACACGGTCCGATCACACCAAATCCGATCGTGTGTACGGTTGTCCGACGGACAAAGTGCTACGCATGCTCAGAAGAAATTCTGTGACGGAAGCGCTCGGTCAGGTAAAACTACCTTTCCTAATCGACACAGCACATTCGTCACGCTGCAATGTTAAAATGTCTTTAATGCAGCGCATTCTCTTTTTCTTTACAATGCAACAAGAATGACATGTTTTAGCTGCTCCTATTCACCCGCACTTCTCACAAACTTAGTTCTTTATTACTTTTCAGCATTTATACACTACATGTTTATTTTTACTCAGATCGTAAAAGAATCTTTGTTATATTTTTAGCATGATTTGTCTTTTTTGTTTTTTTTTTCAGAATACATATTTGAAGGAGAATTTTTTGTTTTTTTTTGGAGGGGGGTTGTGTGTCTCAACTTAGCAAAACCACATTATTAACATTTGTATTTCTTGCTTAAATTTACTAGGAGTTTGTTGGTTGTTGGTGCACCTTGTTAATTCTACTTTAGGATTAGTGAAATGTACCTGCCTACTCAAAGAAAAACTGTCATTGTAGAAAAGTAAAACACAATAGTCACTGATTATTTCAAATCCCAAAAACATTTATTTAGGTCTCAGCAACAAACCAAAGAGGAACGCAGCCATGGTGAAACTTGGGGAATTTGCAAAGCCTTGGACCCCCACGGCAACCATCATTTTTCAAGCGTAGAAAATTGGGGGCCTGAGGAGTACGTATATTAAGGGGAGTGCAATCTGGTCCTGAAGTCCAAAGCATCCGGAACTGCAGCAGATGCCATCTAGGTCCCCAGGCTCTGGTACTACGAGAGGCTCCATCTTCTCTCAGACCAGACTGAATGCAGGTCGTCACTCTCAGGTCTTCCTTCCACGCTTCCTTGCACGCTGTGGCTGTCGTGCTGGTGGGGTGGCAGAAGGAGGAGGAGGAGGAGGAGGAGGCGGAGCATGGTAACTATGGCAAACATGTGTGAGTGGGGTCATCTCCCCAGCCCTACCCTTATTTAGGACATGGAGGATGAGCCCCTCACACATGTTGCGTTGCCTCACCTCCATACCCATCATCTTCGTGACAACCACGGAGCCAAAGGTCTCCTCGTCGGTGGGTGTGGCATGTAGGGAGTCTGAAGCCTCTCTGATCATCCGGAGCGCTGACTCTGCCGCATAACCCCCCCTTCTCGCCCTTCTGTACGGAGGGCGGAGGGGAGGGATTTGGGTGTCAGTCAGGCTCCGAGGCCTAGCCCCCTCTTGGCTGCCACTACCCACCTCTTGGCTGCCACTAACCCCTGCCTCCTCCTGACTGCCACCTTCCACAGCCACCTCCTGGCTGAGGTCTTCCTGTGTATGAAAAAGGGACATAGTTTCAGTTATTTGTTCATCAAACACACACAATTCTCATCTAGTGACTGGTGCAAAATGTTTACAAATAGAAAACCATACAATTCTCAGCCCTGCAGTTTAGATTCTGGCCCCAAATGTCTCCAACACCACTGTCTGTTGATATGTCAAACACGTTAGGAACTAAGCAATTGGGGATCCTGAATTAAGTGAACATCATTCATTATTCACATAAATGGTAACAAAACTACTATACCTGGAACAAGCTGGGCTCCTCCACCTCTTCCAGACTGGAAGGCCCAGGTTGCTCCTCGGAAGCCTCATCAGGGGTGGCCTGCGCGCAAGGAAGCGTGGAAGGAGGAGTCGAGAGTGACTCCGTGACATCAGCCTGGTCTTTGAGAAAATGGAGACTCTCATAGTACCAGAGCTTGGGGGCATAGACCTCATCTGCTGCAGTTGCAGTTTCTTCCGACTTCCGGACCTTCTTGCGCTCCCTGATATACGCACTCCTCAGGCTGCCAATTTTCTTTCTTATATCATCAACAGTTGCCGTGGGGAACCTTGGCTTGACAAATTCCACAAGTTCCTCCAGGGCTGCGTACCTCTTTGGTTTGATGGTGTAATGGGGGTGTTTAGCCTGCCATAAAAAAGGGAAATTCCCTGTATTTGGCAATGAAGAGGGGGAGAAAACTCATGTCGTTGAATCCCTTCATAATCTCTGCAAGACACAACACCACACAAAACACTATAAATTATGTCAGGCTAAACTCTCCTAATCTTCTCCATAAAGAAGCCTCAAGTTCGAATCAGTCTAGGCTAGTTATGTACCAACGTCAAATTGTACCTTCGTTTGTAGCGATCGTCTCGTGCGTGAGCTTTCTCTCCCCTCGTCTCCCAGATCGTGGCTACGACACAGGCGTGTGACGTTTTATATACAGTGCGCATGCGTCAAACTCCGCCCGCCCCTGACGATCTTTCTCGTCTATTCCCCACCCCTTCTCTTTACGGCGCAGTGGGGAGAGCACATGGCGGGGACACAGAAGGTGCGCCCCAAATATCCCACCAAACAAAGAGGAGGACGAGGAAAGTCCGGAGGCAGAAACGTCCCGATCCCGGAGCCTGAAATTCAAGGCCTCCAATATGTCATTTGGAGAAATGTTGGAGATGGTGGACATATTAAAGAGGAGCGACTATGATGGGAAGTATGGGCCTTACCTCAACCCCAATGTCCGCAAGGCCAAGATCATGTCTAAAGTTGTGAGGAGGCTGTACAATCAGTTTGGGGTACAACGATCCAAGGAGCAACTCAGGAAACGCTGGTCAGACCTGAAACTGAGGGAGGCCGATCAGTACAGAAAGATCAAGCGAATTCTTCAAAAAAGTAAGTAGTTGGGTTTTGTGTTTGCTTTCTTGCTTGCATACTGCTCCATGTGGTTTGATTTTTACAAAGTTGTACATTCCAAAATGGCCACTTTCAGGTTCGTCTGTGCATTCGATCGTACTCAGCCTCGATCTTTCTGCCACTGTCATGATCGTGTGTGTCCATTTGATCGTACGCAACCTCGATCGTTCGGCCACTTATAATACGTGGTTTGGTGAAGTTTTTATTGAAAGGAAGTTTGTTCTCACTAGAGATGTCAGCAAGAGCCTAAACCAAATTTTGTCAATGTAAAGGAGAGGTCACTCAGTAGCTGTTTACCCATCTGGACTCTAGAGCACTAGTGCTGGGACACCCAAACCCCCTTTTTATTATGCTTTTCCACACATGTGCTCCAGTGGATACTAGAGGGGGGTCTCCATCACACAAACTTCTACCAAAAATCTAGTAAGTTTAGCACCTTTACAAAGTGACTACATTCATGTAGTTGGCATTTGTAACTGGCCAAACAAAAATAGTGTCCGTCACTTTCAAGCAATGTTTGTCATTTCCTATTTCTGCCCTTAATAGATTGTGTTGCTAAATCTTCCTTTTGTACATTCTCATAGGGGAGCGAAAACTTGGGCCGTCTGAGGAAACCCCAAAACCAACACCTCCCAAAAAAGGTGAAAGAGCAGAAGCAGAGGAGGAGGAGGAGGAAGGAGAGATCATCGAACTTGGAGAAATTGTCACCACAACAGGTGAGTGTGGGAGAACACAGCTACTGGTAAGCTAATCAATGTATGGCTGCCTCATTTCCAACACCCGATTTTTGTTTGTTTGTGGTTTTTAGGTGACGTGGATGTTGTGGAAGAAAAATCGCACTTTACCACAGAGAGTGCCCACGTACTCATCGGGGAGATAATGGTCTGCAATAGAGATCTAAATTACATAAAGCAAAACATCAATGATGTTCAACAAAAATTGAAGAACATCATTGATGTTTTAGGAAAAATATGAAAACGCACCAAGTAATTAACACACATTTGTGCCAGCTTCTGAACACATTTGCAACTTAAGAACTGTGTGAAATTTGGAACATGCACACATTGTGTCCACATGTGCTAGCTCCCATCATGGTGGATGAATGCCAACGTTTTTTAGGGGGTGCAACCACTTTACGAACTACGAAAGTGGTTGTGGTGAAGGGGTTGCACCCCCAAAAAACTTCCATTCATCCCCATGATGGAAAATGGCACTTTTGAAGCTTCTAGGCATGTGTTTTACCATCTAATGACCATTTTCAGACCCAAATTGTGTGCATGTTCTAAATTTCCACTTCCCAGGGGTGACCCCCCCATGTGATGAAGGCAAGATCAAACACACTTTGAACATATAGTCATGTCTGATCTTGTCTTCACTTTACAAAGTTGAACTTTCCTAGTTCCTAGGTTCTGTTTTGCTCCATGCCTGGTTTTACCAATTGCGGAATGTTTGTAAACAATGTTGTAAATAACCAAGATGTTGTCAGTTTGGGCGTGAAGATTGTAAACGCACTTGTGAATGTTTTCCAAGTAAACTTTTTTATTTTTCTAAATGTGTGGCTTCCTTATTTCCAAAACACAATGCATTATGTATGTCAAATGTAAAGGATATGGGGGGCAATTGGTGTTATTTACTAAAGGCAAGTCCACTTTGCACTGCAAGTTTCTTTTCCAGGGCACTTTTTCACTGCACTTGTAGAGCATAGTGGATTTGACTTATGTAAATGACACCCACAGTGCTTTGTACGAAAACACGGAGCACACCATTTTTGAGAATACACACATGTCTGACCTGGTGATGAAAAGGAGTATTTTGGGTGTCAGTTATGCAGTACAAACCTTCTCTAGACCAAAGATTAGGTAGCAAACACACAACATGAGAATAATCTTTTTGGGAAGAAGAGACTGTTACCTCCTTTTGCCCAGAAAGTGCATTCCCACTGTCGAAGGCAAAGGGAAAACATTTCAAGGTAAAATAAGCTAAAAAGAATACTGAAATGACAAGAAATCATAGGTTGGTTGAAATATCAGATTTATTAAAAAATGCCTCTCACACATCGTCAGGCAGAGCAATGGCCCCCCTACCCACAAAGTACTCCATATATTGCTCGCGGACCGCGCGGGCATTTAGAGGGGGCAAGCCTGGACGTGCCACTTGAAGGGCTGTGAGGTCCGCATTTGGAGGGCCCTCCACATCTGGGCCAACGGGCACCACATAGTTCCTGTTATGTCTTTTGAGGAAGTTGTGCAATATGCAACAGGCATGAACTATGTGGTTCAGTTTGTATTCCGCCAAGTTAATTGCCGTCAAGAACAGGCGGAAGCGGCTGGCCAGGATGCCAAAAGTGTTCTCCACAACTCTTCTGGCTCTGGACAGCCTGTAGTTGAAGACCCTCTGGTCTGGGGTGAGGGTCCTCATCAGGAACGGCCTCATCACATGGGGAGTCAACGCAAACGCTTCATCTGCGACAAAGACGAAGGGGAGTCCTTCTGCATTCTCCTCTGGAGGTGGCAAGCACAGACTGCCACTTTGGAGACGCCAGTAGAACTCCGTGTGCGTAATGGCACCACCATCCGAGATCCGGCCGTTCATCCCCACGTCCACATACATAAATTCATATGTTGCCGACACCACCGCCAACATCACTACACTATTAAACCCTTTATAATTATAATAGTAGGACCCCGAGTTAGGCGGTGGGACGATGCGGACGTGTTTCCCATCAATTGCCCCTCCGCAGTTAGGAAAGTCCCAACGGCTGGCAAAGTGGGAGGCCACAGTCTGCCATTCCTGTGGCGTGGAAGGGAACTGTGGAGTGAAACAAGAAAAAATAATTAGTCACTTTGCACCTAAACATTGCAAGCAGATTAGACAATCAACATCTTGGAACAAGAGCATTGTATAAAATTGGAGGCTGGAAAGTATTTGCACAGAAAAGTAGAGGCTCCCCTTCACAGATTACTCACCCCCCATCAATCCCCACACTTCTGATGGGCCATTGGCAATAACTAGGGTTTTGGGGGGGGGGGGTTGTTGGACAGGTAACCCTCTGCACTTCATTGATTGGCAAATGGCTCAATAATGTGTGCTAGTTTGGCCAGACCCTCTGTACTTAACACTATTGGCAGCCCCCAGGAAAGCTAAACTAACATTTCAAAACCCCCCCCCCCCCCCAAAAAAAAGGAAAGCACATTGTGACATTCTGAAATTACCAAGCAAGATAATAGGAGGGAAAGAACACAAAAAATTACGAAATGGAAAGTATGGAGGCAGCCCCTTGCACTACATGCTTTGCAGAATTCATCCCTAAAGATGCCCACTATAAAGAGGTAGGTATATAGTGTGTATTGACCTTGGGAAAGCCAGCAGATAGAGGATTGGTACCATCTGACAGAGCAGTTGGGGGAGGGGGTTCCTAATGAGTTTCCCCCCCCCACCAAAAACACTAAAAAAAAGGGGCTCTGCATGAAGTAAACCACACAGCAAACATTTGTGCATATTTTAGGGGGTGTTTGGGGGCAAAAAATACTATGCAGCAGACAAAATACATTGCTTAAGTGACTAGGCCATAGGTGTCTATTGGGGCAGAAGAGCATGCTGGGGAGGTAAGTGAAGGGAAAAATGCATGAAGGAGAAAAGGGGCACAGCATATTAGAGCATATTGCAATCATGGTAATTAGGGAAGGAGGTCAAAAATAGAAGACATTAGCAAACAGAGCATACATAGAAGGGAATAGTAAAGTATAAATGTTACCTTAATATAGTCCTCCTGCAGGACCTGGATGATGGCAGAACAGGTCTCTGGAATAATGATTCCCAGGGCCTGGGGAGAGATACCTGAAGAGAACTTCAAATCCTGAAGACTTCTCCCTGTCGCCAAGTACCTCAACGTGGCAACAAGCCTCTGCTCCGGAGTAATGGCTTGTCTCATGCAGGTATCCTGCCGGCTGATAAAGGGGGTCAGCAAAGCCAAAAGACGGTGAAAATCGGGGTCCGTCATCCGGAGAAAGTTCCTGAAATCATCAGGATTATTCTCCCGGATCTCACGAAGCAAAGGCATGTGCGAGAATTGGTCACGCTGAAGCAACCAATTCTTGGTCCACATACTCCTCGTCACTCTGTTCATGGACGGGTCTTGGGTCAAAGCTAAAAGCCCGACACCAATTCCGCGTACAGCACGAACTCGGCGACGAGTACGCACGGGAAACATCGCTCACAAGGTCACAAAAGGTCGGGTGGTCAGAACGGACAAACAGAAAGCACCGATAAACAGCAAGGCCTGAAAGAACGAAATGAATACCAGAAACGAGCAGACAATAAGCAGTGCAAATCAAAGCGTCCTATATCAAGATATAGGCCGCAATGACCAACAAATGCGAACTGACTACACGCACTAATAAACAGATACGCACGACAAGCACAAACTGAAGAGCAGTAACGATCTGAGTCAGAAAACTGAGAAGCTCGAATCTTAAGTCACCAAACTTCGACTAACTCGCGATAAACACGGGATCAGCAGAAGGAGCCCAACGGGTGCCTGACGTGGTGCTGAACTTCCCTTTTCTAATCTCGTGGACGACGACTTACGTCACGACGTTCTTGCAGACCGGATATTCCGACAACGTTGTCCGACCGTGTGTACGCAACACCAACATCGGACAAAGTACGACGGACAGGATCCGACCGACCTGGTCCGCGGATTGTCCGACCGTGTGTATGGGGCTTAAGAAGGGTAGGGACTCCACATCCCCTCCGACACCCCAACCGGGATCAAGCTGTGTCCAAGGAGGTGCAGATATCCCCCCCCTTGAACAAATAGAATTTACTATATAACTTCTTTCTGAGATGCAAGATATAATACTATTAACTTTAAAAGTTGCCCAGACAAAATAAAATTGTAGATTCTAACATGGATACAACATCATGTTCTCACTGGATTAAGCCCAGGAAAAAATCCTATATTTAGTAGGACATACTAATGTAAAAAACCTGTCAATTCCTAGGTAACTCAAGGAAAGATACTCTAGTCAAAAAAAAAAATATATATATAATAAAAATAATAATAATAATAATAATAATATCCAAAATAAAAATAAAAAGGAAAGACTAAATAAAAGAGAGAGAAAAGAGATAGAAAGAAGAAGAGAAGATGATGCCTTTATGTCCTATAAAAGATCCAAAGATCAGCGATTAATATTGTTATGTGTGCCTGGCATCAGTGAAATACCCAGATACTGAGCCCAGGGATCCCATATGATTTCAAATTGTGTGGTCTTATCCAATAGGGAGCTGACCATTTTCTCTTGTTTCATTATCCATGAAATTTTCCTTTTCATGGACAATACAGATACCGAGGGCTTCTTCCAATCTTTTGCAATGGTTAATTTGGCTCCCGTTAATATAAATAGAATCAGTCTTCTAGTGTTTTTAGGCACGTGCGGCACTAATCCATTGAGCAAGGCAATCGCTGGTGTTTGGGGGACAGCATAACCCGTAACCTTTCTAATAATATGGAAGACCCTATTCCAAAATCCCCGGAGTTTGGGACATTCCCACCAAATATGTATCATAGAGCCCAGTCCTTGGCAACCTCTAAAGCATAGAGGCGAAGTGGAAGGATACATTGCTGCTAATTTTGTAGGAACTAAGTACCATCTTGTAAATATTTTGATGTTAGCCTCAATGAGAGAGGTATTGTAAATGCCTTTGATCGATCGAGAATAGTTCTCATACCAGTCTACCAGTTCCCAGTCAGTATGTAGATCCTTCTCCCAGGCCAGCATGTATGGTAGTTTATCAGAGCTAGACGCTAGAGACTCACAGATCACAGAAATCCCCCCCTTCCGCCCCATGGCTTGTTCACACCAGCTTTCATAAGCTGTAATTCTCAAGGGATTCAATTTATTTTTCCATATGGAGTGGATGAAACTGTAGATCTGATGAAATCTACTCCTTTCCGAAGAAGGGAGCTCCAGTTTTTCCACAAATTGTTTAAAAGGTAGAGGGCCCGTGCAAGATATATATATATAAATAAATATAAGTGTCCTATGCGATATATCCCCTTGTCTAGCCACCATTTGAAGTCATCAATGTCCATGCCATGATTGTACAGGGGATTTCAGAACAAATTAGCCAATTGTTGTAGTTCAGAGACCAGGGAAGGAAGCCTCCTAAGTGAATCCCACATAGAGAGAGATTGAGAGAGAGTTGGAGATAGAATAGGGGGTCTACTCTTGGGAGGACACCATAATAAATAGGTATATAGCTGAGAGCTGTGCTAACTGAGCCGCTTGGTAGTACCAAAGAAGGTTTGGTAGGCCTAGCCCCCCTTGTTTGGGAAGATTAAATAGAGTACGGTGTGAAAGGCGTGGTCCTTTTTTATTCCATATAAATTTGGTAAGTTGGCCTTGAAAGGTTTTTAGATGGTCCCTTCTGATAGGGATTGGAAGGGATCTGAGACATCGCCTTTTATTCTTCTCTTCCTCTGCTGAGATATTGATGTTATAATGCCCTATTCTCTTCTGGCCAGTAGGGGGAAAGCTAAAACCAAGCAAGCCCATAGGCTTCTACGTAGAGCACTGAGAATCCTGAGAGCACCGTCAACATTAGAACACATGCACCACTGCCACAGGGATACTGGAGCATCCACTCATCCTTTGTTTCTCACCCCTGGTCACCAGATGCTTTTGGGGGAGAAAACAATGGGCCTCACTTCTACAGCAAGAGGTCACTGCAGCATCCCTGGGACTGGTAAGGGGGCTATTTGCCCATTGCTGATACTACTAGCAGAGACTGGACCACTGAGACCAGGACACCAAGTGTAATCCATAATCCATACCACACTCTATGTTGCACTTTTTCCAAACCTAGACTGCTCCTATACCAACTCTATACCGCATTATACTAAACCTTTACCACATCTGAATTACAAATACCATGTACCTGTGCAGGGACTATACCATAGCTAAACTGTATCTAAACTGCATGCAAGTTAACTGGGACTGTCGTTAAGTGCACCAATGCTGCTAAGTGCCCCAACGATAGCCAGCAGAAGAACATCTTGAAGGACTGCCCCTTCCATAATAATTAATCTTCAAGCCCCCTGTGTTCCCTTTCCCTCTCCCTCTATGCTACCATCCACCTTCTCCCAGTTGGTCTAGGACTAGCATCGCTGCCATGAATGTTCTCTTGCAGTATAGTTTCCGCACTTGGTAGATTAAACTTTACTGCTGCACTTGAAGTGGTCTTGCTACTGTTTATGCTGATCTGGATGCAAAATGTCATCTTCTGCCTAGTCCTTACTGTTAATCACTTTATATGCTAATTTCTGTTATTACCCTTGTTAATACATTTTATACTTGTTAGCAACCATATTGGGTGACAATATATTATGTTTGCCTTTACTACCTGGTTTGGTGCCTGTTTTCTTTGATATAGCACTACTATTGGGTACTAAATATTACTTTCAATCATTTCCTGTGATATTGTATGTTTGTACACTTAACATAGTGTGTCAGAGGGGCTGGGGTCTTGAGAAGGTTGAAAAAAAGAACAGAGGACCCATCCAGTGGCTTCTACAGGGGAATAGCACTACATGTGGGGGCTCATCTGAGAATTCCTCTGTTCTCAGTGCCAGTAGTATAGAAAAACGTGCCTGAAAAAGTCATCATGGACCTAGCTGCAGCTGCTGAGTGGTGCCAAGAACAAAATGGCCAACTGGAAATGTGTGTGGAGATCATGTGCCAGGGAATGAATGGACTGTGGAACACACTAACCCCAGAGCAGAGAGTGATCATACTAGACATGAAGGTGTATCCAGCTTCTGCTTGTACCTAGATGCTTTTTAGAGTAGAGAAGGGACATCCCTGCCCATATCCTGGAAGACTGAAGTCTGTTAAATCCAGCTACAAGTGTCAGATACCAATACTGAGAGACCAAGTCAGACTGTGTCAGAGATGGAAACGAACACCCTAACTTCTGCATCTACTTCAAGACTGCCTTCTGCTTCCTTCTTGACTGATAGGGATGGTCCCGATGTTCGAGTCAAACGTAAGTTTGACTTGAACATCGGGTTTCTGTTTGTTCGTAGAACAAGCGAACATATGGGGCATTCGTGGGACTCCCCCCTCCGCCCCATAATGCACTGTGAGATCACAGTGCATTGACAGCTGCTGATTGTCCAAAGCATGCACCTGACCTGTATGCTTTGGCCAATCACAGTGCGATGTGCTGTAAAAGCCAACCATGGCTCATGGGTTCTGACGCATTTCGTCATCATCATGCCTGCCGAACAAGACGTGATAACGAAACCACGCAGCTTCCTCTACTGTCAGTCTCAGAGCTGGTCATCCTGGGTCCCATTGCAGCCAATACCATCTCAGAGGTGGTTAGATCCTGGGATTGGGTTTTGGGAACAGCCAGGAGCTTGGCTTGTTGATTGTGCAGGTGGGTCCTGGCTTATAGCAGTGCCAGGCCCAGGGTTCTGGGCTACACCCTCCCAAGGAGTCCAGGCGAGCAAGGGAGAAGTGTGCATGTCTGCACAGTTCTGTCTGTCAGAGCAGACAGAGGGTCCAAGCTGGTGGGCTGGAACAGCAAGGAAGCTGGAAAAGAGTGCTGAGGTACTGGGTTTGTAAAGGAACTCTGTTATAAGAAGGCTGAATTATAAGCCTGAGCAGTGGTGCTGCTCGAGAGCCAGGTGGCTTGGTATTCCGTTTATTACTACATTACTGCTGTGAAGCTGAAACCCCTGTGTGGTAATTTTGTATGGACATATTCTTTCTTTAATAAAAGTGGACCTAAAAGTCCTTAAACGGCATATCTGGTGTGGACTCCATTCACTGGCAGGCTCTACACTGATCTAAACAACCCCCAACTTTACAAGTGGTGGAGAATGCAAGCATAACTGAAGATTCTCGCATATATGAGTGAGTTATTGCTAGAAACTGCCTGTGCTCTGCAGCAGGTGGTGTACCTGGAAGGGAGAGGCCCCTTAAAGAGACAGTGCTCTTGTTGTTGTTCTGTGCAGTGGAGTGACTGCGAGTAGGGAGAGTACACCAGTGTTTGAATCGGCTGTGGACTGGTGCAAGCGGCACCTGGCAGTGCTGAACCAAGCTACAGAGGAAAGCAAGCCAACCCTCAGTGCAAGGGGAGAGCGGCTGGATGTCCATAACTGGAAGAGGGGTGTTGTTGCCCCTGGCAACGCTGCTGCAGTTAAAACAGTAGCTATTGTGAAAGATGTGAATGTGTCACAGCATGAGATATGATCCAGCAGAGAGAAGCCCATGCTATATGCAAGGAGAGAGGCTGACTAAAGGCTGAGACTGAGAGTGATTGCCCATAGCAACACAGAGGAAGCCAGTCGGGCTGTCTATGTACAATGAGATATGTCTAACAAGGATCGTGGCAGGTGGCTTCAGGGGGAGCTGATACGGCATGTTGGAGAGAGCCAGCAAAGTTCTGCTGGGAGAGTATGGTCTTCCATGGCAACAGGAGTGAAAGTTGTACCTGAAAGGAGGAGCTGCAGTGGAGATTTGGCTCAGCATCCTCACAAATGGGCTGTGCGTTCCAGCCAGCTGGGAATCACCAGGAGAGCAGCGCCCTAGGAAAAAGTTGTCCAGTACCATGCCTGGAATGTGGCCAGCTGGGGCATGGCATGTTTTCTTGCCCTAGGTTATGGAATATGGCTGGAGATAATATTGCTGAGCAAAAGTTTTCATCCACAGGCCCAAATTCCTGAGCAAACATGTTTGCAGTCACCCCTGGCAACAAGGAGTATTGTGTCGGCAGAGGGTGCTGAACAGTGGGAGATACCTGCTGTAGTTTAATCCTATGGCCATCAGGGGGAGTTGGCCAGTAAGAGTGCAGCCGATGACTGGTTTGTGAGACACCGTACTCAAATGAAGATGGTGACCCCCTACTACTGCGGTGGGTAAGATTGTCTTTAACGGAATAATGACTGGAAACGCTAAATTTATGTAAATGACTGGTTACGAGACTGTCCATGATGTGAGAGTGACCCCAGTAAGTGGGGCCACTGATTGTGTTCTTGAGGGTGACTTTTCCCTGTGCAGTACCCTGTACAGTGGGTAGGCAGGGGTTAAAGTCAAACCTGTACCTGTGTGTGCTTCTCAAGAGGGGAATAGTGATGTGTCTAATGTCTGCCAGTCTCAAGTTGGCAGTGGGCTAGGACAGCTTGCAAGAGCTAAAAATGCTGTTAATGTTAATGAATAGTTTGCTGTTGGGAAAACCCCAGGTTCTTGCAAAGCAAAAGATGTGGTTAAAGATGGGCCGTTGCCCATAGCAACTGGTGGTAAGACAGTGCAGTTTTCCCTAGACAGCTTCATGGAACTTCATATATTGGAGCCGGAGGTTGCCCTGGGCAACTGTGATGTCACTCTGGTGGGGCAGAGTGGGACTGCACCTTATAATGGTAATATCTTAGTGCAAGCTGCTAATACTAAAACTAGGTGGAGCACTGAATGGCAGGCTGTACAGAATAATGGAGAACGAGACAGGAATGGTTTACTCCTGAATTTATTACTTTTGTTAAAAGTTGCGTATGCTTCTGGATTACATGCGGAAGATAATATAATATAATATAATATATAATAATATATGAGAGTGAAATGGAAAATGAGCCCAAAATGTCTGTGGTTTCACCTCTTAACAGCCAGGTGGAAAGCATTTCTGCTGCTATGGTTCAGGGTGGTGCTAGTCAGTTGTCGGTGACCGTGAAGGGCGTGTATACAGCACCAGTAGACAAACCACATGGGATGGAAGGACTGAGCATGGACCAGGAAACAGCAGAAATCCTGACCGGGACTCAGACAGAGGTGGTTAATGAGACTGGGGTCCCCAGTCCCATAATAGGTTCATGTGACAAACCTGATAAGGTCCCTGAGACAGGGGAATGGATAATAAGTGCGGTAAAAGTTGTATGTGAATCAGGCGAGAGCTTATCTGTTCAAAATGTGGATAAAAACTCAGGTTGTGCTGGAAAAGGTCAGGTGGTAGGACAGCTGCCTGCAGAGTGGGTGACACCTGGGGAGGTGGAATCTGGTGAGGTTCCCATGGGTGAAGGTCGCCCTCTGGTGAGTGTGCCTTCTGGAGACACTGCCCTAACAAACCCTGGGAAAATAGTTGATGACATTTGCAACATGGAATGATGTCAGTGTGAATATGTCTGTTCATGAGGAACCAAGTAATGTGTTAATGGTACACAATGTGGTGTCCAAAGGTACAGGTGAACCTGGGAAACAATTTGTGACTGTTGAGTCAGGTACCAGAAATAAGAGGAGTGGTCCCATTAGACACCATAGAGATGGTCCCTTGCAGCCTCAGGACAGTAATGCTGAGAAAGGTATTGGGAAAGCATCATTTGTAAATGTTAAAATATAATGCTTTTCTTTAACAACACCATTGCCGAACTTTCTGCTTGCCCACCATTAATGTGATCATCTGCCCTGCATCCACCCCCCCCCCCCTCCCTCTCACTTCCCCCTTTGCTACCCTTGGTTATTCCCCCATTATTGTTCTACTTTACTTATTGGCTGGGGCCTGTAGACAGATCCATCCAGTTTTCTCTTTTATGTCAGGCTTGTGTTTAAATCTGATGTTTTCTTATAGCCTCTCCGCTTGAGATTTCTCTCCTTACGCAGCCTTTCTACAACCCTGCGATACATTCTTTTATTGAATTGGTACCTGTCTTGTTGTATTGCAATTGGTTTGCATAAACTGCTTTACACTGTAACATGTTATTACTGAAATCACTATTGGATTGTACTGTTTTTTCTGAATCCCAATAAAAACTTTTCGAAAAAATAAAATAAAAAATCAGGAGAGAAAGGGCTTTTGGAAGAGAACCCGTAAAAAAGGTTGGAAAGGACTCATTAGAGCCTGTAGCAGAGTGACAGTGAGGCTTAGAGGGAGACTCCAAAGGAGATATTGGGTAGAGTTCCCCTTTAGGAAAAGTATGGTCAGACAGGATTGGACCCCTGTAAATGGTAGCTGGCACAGAGGTGCCAAAATAAATGTGTGTGTTTCTCCCTCCGGTTTGAAACAGGGGGGGGGGGGGGGGGGTATGTGACAGTACAGATCCCTGTCCTAGTGATTGTTGCCCAGGATTCTCAAATAGGCAGGTTGAGAGGCTGCACGAGGATTATTTAATTTGGGGGAAACTGTTTTATCAGTTTCCTCTGTGTTTGGTAAAATCCAGTTGGGGACCTGGAGCGTTGAGATTTCATAGCGATCTGGGTGGGATGGAATCTTCAATCCTGGGACCAGGTTTTGGGAACAGCCAGGAGTCTGGCTTGTTGGTTGTGCAGGTGGGTCCTGGGCTTATAGCGGAGCCAGGACCATGGTTCTGGGCTCCACCCTCCCAAGGAGTTCAGACGAGCAAGGGAGAAGTGTGCATGTCTGCACTGTCAGAGCAGACAGAGGGTCCAAGCTGGTGGGCTGGAACAGCAAGGAAGCTGGAAAAGAGTGCTGAGGTACTGGGTTTGTACAGGAACTCTGTTATAGAGCCAAGAGGGCTGAGGCATAAGTCTGAGCAGCGGTTCTGCTTGAGAGCCAGGTGGCTTGTTATTTTTCGTTTATTACTACATTACCGCTGTGAAGTTGAAACCCCTGTGTGGTAATTCTGGATGGACATTTTCTCTCTTTAATAAAAATGGGCCTACAAGCCCTTAAATAGCATATCTGGTGTGGACTCTGGTAGGCTCTACACTGAGCTAAACAACTCCCAACTTTACAGCAGATAGTATTATGTATGTGGGTGTTTTTTTTATCAATAAACAGTATTACGCTATGCCAGTCTCCCCTGTTTTCTTGCATGAAGCATCATGTGAATTATCCCATGAAAGATTGATCTAATCCAGGGATAGGTGCCAGTTTTAAGTTTCAGATGATTACAGGCTCCAGTGCCTATTACATTTGCATCATGCTTGGAGAATTGAAGTTTATTTTATAGTATGTGGATACACAAGGCTCATACATCACTCATGTCTGGTGAGTTTATTACCAATGGGGATTATCCATGCACGAGGTGATGGTATCCAGATGAGGAATCTATTTCTGGTTGCTAAGGGTTACGGAGCAATGTGCACACTACACAGGTCTTATGTGGAAATTTTCTCTTTTTCGAATATTGACTGACTTTTAAGTGGTTTTCATTACCACAATTTGCACTAAATATTTAATTGTATTATTTTATTAGCGCTGTTACTGCTGAGATGATTGTTTCGATTTTTATCTTTGGTACATTTTATTAATTGTATGTTTCTAACAGCTGCTGTTGTGCATTGAACTTATTTTGTCCATTAGAGCGCTTAGATCAGTGACACCTGGTGCTACTGATACATATAAATACTGTATGTAACAGTGTATTGAACTGGTTAAGGGGAACCCTATGACAGAATTAAGAAAAAAAAATGCCCCCCACCCCTCAAGATCGATATCAGGTCTTTTGGGTCTGGCATAGATTTTAAGGGGAAAATGTTTTAAAAAAAATGGCGTGGGGTCCCCCCCCCCCAAATCCATACCAGACCCTTATCCAAGCATGCAGCCTGGCAGGCCAAGAAAGGGAGGGGAGGAGCGAGCCCCCCCAAGAACCATACCAGGCTGCTTGCACTCAACATGGAGAGGGTGCTTTGGGGTGCCCCCCAAAGCACCTTATCCCCATGTTTATGTATACAAGGATCTCTTCCTGACAACCCTGGCCAGTGGTTGTCAGGGTCTGCGGGCATAGGGTTTATCGAAAAAAACAAAAAAATGCTCTGCCTCCCGGCGACTGCTGCCTCTTTGCTTTGACAGCTGTTATATAGGCAAGGGCGGGGCCACCCAGTAACATAACCGAGTTACCCCGCCCCCTTCTGATGTCATGTGATGTCAGAGAGGGGTGGGGTCATCCGGTTGCATCAGCGGGTGGCCCCACCCTTGCCTATATAAGAGCTGTCAAAGCCAAGAGACAGCAGTCGCCGGGAGGTCTCCCATGGAGGTGGAACTTTTTTCATTTTTTTCCGATAAGCCCCCCGCCCACAGACCCAGACAACCACCGGCCAGGGTTGTCGGGAAGAGTTTTTTTTTGAGTTTTCTATTTTTCTGGTCCATCGTGTGGCTTGATTGACGATGGATTTTACATCGCAGGGACACTTTTTTTTTTCTTTTTTTTAAAAGGAATTGTCAAAAACTTTCTTGTGTGGTTTTTACTTTTTGACACTTTTTTTGGTGAATGGGTAGGGGTACAATATACCCAATACCCATTCACATGGGGGGCCCCCTTGTTAAAGGGGGCTTCCAGATTCCAATAAGCCCCTCACCCGCAGACCCCGAAAACTACTGGCCAAGGTTGTTGGAAGAGGCCCTTGTCCCCATCAACATGGAGACAAGGTGCTTTGGGGTGCGGGAACAGAGCCCACCTGCCTCAAAGCACCCACCCCCCCATGTTAATGCTATGTGGCCTGGTATGGTTCTGGAGGGGGGCCCACGCCTATATTCTGACCTGCCAAGCTGCATGCTAGGATAAGGGTCTGGTATGGGTTTTGGGGGGTCCCGATGCCATTTTGGCGTGGAGTTTCCCTTAAAATTCATACCAGACCGAAGGGCCTGGTATGGACTGGGGGGGACCCTATGTCCTTTTATTTTATCTATGTTGCCGGGGGCCAGTAATTACAGCCGCGAGCAAGTTTAACTGACATTTTTTCCATTAGAAATGTTATTATTGTTGCAGCATGTTCTACACATCGCACATATGCGCCATATTACAGGCAGATTTTTTTTGGCCCATCCCTATTGAATGCTGTAGTGAAATTGATGGAGAGCTTTGCCAAGAATGTTTTTTTTTCCCTATCAATCATGAATATTGGAAGCTACAGTTCTTCTCAGGAGAGACCCCAGTTCCATCTGTAGAAGAAGACTTTGAAACATGGATGGACCGGGCTTCACAAGCACTAGAAGAGTGTGATGCTTTAAAGAAACAGAGAATTATTGAGAATCTCAGGGGCCCAGCTGCTGATGTGATTTGTAACTTAAAGCAGGGAAAGCAGGGCTGTGTAGCCTTGGACTATATTGAGGCATTGTATGCAAAATGGGGATACACTTTCTGACTTAATAACATGGTTGGACATGATCCTACACCAAACTTTCCAAAAAAGGGTATAGACCTATGAGAGGCTGATCGAGTCCTACGTGGAGCTTGCCCAAATCACCCTAAAGTGCTTAAGCTTCTTCTCTAGGGACCCAGATCTGCTCCCACCTATCCTGAACTAGTATAGGAAATTAAGAAAGAGAATCCTCTGTTAGATGAGAAGAATCAGGAACAAGCTACTCTAAGCAAGTCACCATTTAGGAAAAAGAAAATCCCTGCACGGGTGGCTCAAGAGGATGGATGATGATGATGAATTAACAATGGAGTTAGAAGCTGAACAGCTGACCATACCTAACCCCAAAACCTCAATGGAAACAACAGCACCTGATTTGCTGACCCAGGTGGCTCAGGCACAGTTGAAAATGCAACAAACCATGATACAGGTAATGGAGGACCATGCAAGAATGCAAAAGTATCTGATAGATATGAAGCAGATTGTGTCCACTCCAACTTCAGAGAAAGGAACCAAAAAAGGGGACATGTTAACACCCCCAGGAAGAAAATGTTATTGCTGCAGGGGAGCTAGATATATCATGACACAATTTCCTAGCAGAGAGACTGTATCTGGCCTAACTGCTGAAGTTCTGAAAGCATTACAGAAACTGTGCCCTGGGAAGCCAGAGGAAATCTTCAAAGGGCCAACTGAAGGCATGTCCCTTACAGTGAGCTCCAAAGCTAAAGAAGTAAAAAAGCCACTGTAGCAAGGCAAACCTCCTCTGTGACTCCTGACCAGCATCCCAACTTGCACGCTTTGTTTTCAAATAGATAGGCACAGGAGGCCAATGCACACCATTCCCCCAGGATTGCCACAGAACTGTAAGGAAAATGGCAGTAAAACTAATAGAAAAGTTCAGACTGTTGAGCAAGTTCTAAACAAGTTCAATCAATTGGTGGGTCCCTTGCCTATAGTTCCAATTCAAGTAGAAAGGGTCTACACCAAAACATGGGGGCGCAAGTATCTGAATCATATACTCCAGAAGTTGGAAGATTTGGAGATCTGGGATATCGGAACACAGAGATTCCCATATAATGGGATATATGGACTTTGGAACTAGATGGACTTTTTTTCAACCAGACCAATTAGGTAACTATAACTAACTCTATAATGGGTACAGTACCTCCCAATCTGACCGAAGTTCGATCCTCCTGCATTCAGGAAAAACACGACATTCGATACCTTTAGAAGTCATGTGTCCTCACCCCTCTGTTGAAAAACAGAACTTATTGCTGATAGGGACAAACATCAATCTAGTGAGAAGACTACTCACCCCCATAGCAATGAAGAGTGACTTATCAGTTGAAGATGTTTACCCTAAGCTACGACAGGCCTACTAACTTGTTCTGCAGGAGCAGAAGGCCCAAATGGAAGGGTAGGAAAGCTCTGATGACTCAGTTCTGAAGAGAGAGTGCATCAACCTGGGGAAATAGCTTGCTTGAAAGCCACTGTTAAGTTAACCTAGGACCAGCCCAGGCCCTTTGTTGTCCTTGAAACCAGGTCTCAGGGAGAGGACACCAAGGTGGAACTGATTCCCAAGGTAGTATATACTAAGCAGAAAAAGCTGTAGGGGAAACCTCCAATGAGGGAACCCCCGAAAAACAAAAAAAAACAGGCTACTAAGGCAGCAAAGGGCAATACTAGAGTCTGATGAAAATATAGAAACATTTATTCAAATTCAGAGTAAAAACATGGCTCAAAGTACTGAGAAATAGGATTACATCTACACTGGTTATAGTTTATAAAATCCCACACTGCTGTGGTGGAGTGTGGTACACAAACAATGGACATACAGACATGTAAGAACAAATAACAAAACAAGTAACAACAAAGGTCCGGACACCATATTAATTAATAGATCAATGCATAAAGCCTCTAAGTTCATGTATTTCGAAGATGCATGTACTGTAATCAAATGAAGATGCATGGAAGTTGCTTCTGTCACTTGCATAAGTCCTGCAAAGGTTGAGTAATGTTCTGTATCTAATAATGCCCACTAACTAAATGCACCGAAGTTACTGCTGAGATGGCTGCTGATCACTGATGAACAAGAGATCATTGGCCTCAGATTATTATGTGTACTGAATTGGCTGCGGATTCCTAGAAGGTAAGCTGTACTAGGTCTCATGGTGCATGCCTGCATGTATGCTCTCCTTACGATTCAAGGTTTCAATGGTATGCCAAATGTAATGCTATATACATCAGTCACACATAAACACATAAATGTCAGTAGCTAGCAATGCCCGTAGGAGCTGACCACAATGAAGCAAAGTCCTGTTTGATGGACAAATGATATGTCAGATTTAGCAAGCAAACACAAAAGGCAATTGCAGAGGTGCATAGCAGTTCTAGGGCTTGAGGCAGAGAAGCAATCCTACTTTGCCAGATCCTGTAGTCAATGATTTTGATTCTCACGGCCGCAAGCATGAAAAGGGTAAAAAAGTGGGAGGGGTATGCCTATATATCAAGCACAGTGTACAAGTGAATGTGAGAGATGACATCACTAAGGGAGCTAGGGAGGAGGTGGAATCCTTATGGGTAGAGCTCCAAAGGAATAAAGCTAAGGTGAAAATAATACTGGGAGTATGCTATAGGCCCCCTAACCTGAGGGAGGAAGGGGGGACAGATCTCCTATCACAATTTGGATTAGCAGCAAGGATGGGAAGTGTTATCATAATGGGGGATTTTAATTATTCAGACATAGACTGGGCTGAGGCAACCACGCATTCATCTAAGGCTCTGTACTGACTGGGTCTAATGGGAGTGGTTTCATAATTAACTGTCAGGTGTGCAGCTGCAGGGCATTAATGAGGAAATTTGTTAGGCCTGCATCCCTTTAGACATGCTCCTATTGAAAGTATTCTTTCCAAAAATGATATTTTTGTTGCAGGAGATGCCTCAAATCTGACTTGAATCTTAGGCAGATTTCTGGGGGAAATTGGTCTGCCAATCACACAAGCAGGAATTATGTTTCTGGGGAGTGGTCAGTACACACTCTGTGTACAGAACAACTCCAAGTAGCCATATTGCAATGCATTCTCAGAAAATTACAGTGGCTGTAGATTGAAAAGGAAATGTAATTTTTAATAACATTCAATTAAAATATGATTAATTATATGTGCTATATTATTTTTTTTCTTTATTTGCTATTTCTTTCCCCACAAAAGTAGAGTTACCCTTTAAATATGGTGTTTGAACAGTCAGGGAGTCTGGATAGCCCAAACTAGGCAACTCAGCAGCCAGGAGGCTAAGTGCTTGTATGTGCATTGAACAGACTGGAAACCTTGTGTTGTGCTCTATGGACTTATGTGCCGTCCTGCTGGGTGGATGTGAGCTTTCAAAGGTAAAAGAAAATGTTAATGCAGACTGCCAATATGGAATATGGGGTAAGACAGAGTAAGCATGAGTTAAATTAAAATGTAAAGACTCACATTGTGCAAATGCAAATGCAACTTTCTGAGAGTAAAGACAACATTTAAAAAAATGTCCTTGATGAGGTTGCATGGCACTTCTCTATCACTGAGTCAGAAATAATAACCTCTTGGAGGATTAGGGCTCCCAGATCTATGGCGCTACTATTTATCAACTAGACTTGCACAAACAGCCCAATGGCATGCCCCGTCTTCTCACATCCCATGGTTAAAATTCGAGTCACAAGCCATTCTCCCCTTTATCCCCTCAGGACTACTATGGTCCAAATCTATCAAACCTAACCCATTTAGCACCCATAACACTATAGTATATCAATCATTATACCTTTGGTCATTATATGGAAAGAAATTTCAACTGTCATCTCCTCTCTCTCCCCTACTCTCATTTATAGGAGATCCAGACTTTCCACAAGCGTTCCAAGATAGCTCCCAGTTTCTCCTCTGGCACTTAGCCGGGGTCACCACATACCAAGCCTTTAAAATAGGACCTCATTTTAGAATTTTTTCCCAACTACAAGCAATCCACGATTTCCCCCACTCTGAAATACACAGATACGCACACATTAAAAATTTTATCTTAGCAGAGGCTCATTAGATTCCCGTGTAGAAAGCACTCATTTTGAACGCCTATGCCGTTCCTCTTCCAGAGACAGGGGGATTATTTCCGAACTATACTGCATGCTTAACGAGGCACCCTAACACATATTTTTTGGAGTTGTAATCATCTTAACCCTATTTGGCAAAAAGTGTCCTGCAAAATATCCTCTATCGCAGGTCGTTCAATCACCCCAACGATACAAATGTGTTTATGTTTCTCTTCCATTCCCAATATCCCCGCACCCTGTGAAAAACAAATTTTTACCCTCTTTGTTGCCATACACTGGGTTATAGCATTCAATTGGCACTCCCCAGTTCTCCCTTGGTCACAAGTCCTAGCCAGAATGGAAACAATTAAACTTTCGGAACGAATCCACCACACTTTGTATGATACTCTACATACCTTCAATAGCAAATGGATACACTGGAATACAACAACTTTGTGATTAAAAAAATGCCATATATCTACAGACAAATATATTGTATATTGAATGTCTTTTTTGCAACATTCCCTTCTCTTCATGTCCCAATTCCCCACCATGTAACAAAATACTGTATCTTGTTCTTGTTTTGAACTTTGTCTGACACAGTAAAGCCCCATACACACGCTCGGATTATCCGAGGACCAGGTCCGTCGGATCATGTCCGTCATACTTTGTCCGATGTTGGTTTTGCGTACACACGGTCGGACAAAGTTGTCGGAAAATCCGATCATTCTGAACGTGGTGACGTTTGTTGCCTACGACGGGACTACGTAGAGGCTAGTAGCCAATAGCTTTGGTCTTGTAATGTGATCTGAGCATGCGTAGCACTTTGTCCGTCGGACAACGGTACACACGATTGGATTTGGTGTGATCGGACCGTGTTGTCGGAATATCTATCCAGCAGGAGATAGGACTTTGTCCATCGGACAATCCGACGTACACTGTCCGATGGTGCATACACACGGTCGGATTTTTCAACAACATTGTCCGATCGGACAGAATTCAATGCGAAAATCCTACCGTGTGTATGGGGCTTTACTGTTTTCCTTTATGATTTTTTTCAATAAAAACTTTTGTAAACAAGAAATCCTCTAGATAGTCTCTCCATATGCTCAACCACATAAAGATCCCCAAGAGCAAAAAAAATCCAATGGATTATTCAGTTGATTGGTTATATATCAGGGGTCTCAAACTGACGGCCCTCCAGCTGTTGCAAAACTACAAGTCCCATCAGCCTTGCAATGCCTCATGGGGCTTGTAGTTTTGCAATAGCTGAAGGGCCACCAGTTTGAGACCCCTGTTATATATGATTAAAGTAGCACCCTATTCTGGGGGGGGGGGGGTTAGAGCTGTGCAGGTTTGATACTATTCAAATGGTAACTCCACTTTTATGGGGAAAAAAAAAGCAAATAAAGAAAAAAAAATAATATAGCGTATACAATTGCGAGTCATATTGTAATTCAATATGCAGCGCTGTAATTATCTGCAAATGCAATGCAATAATGGCTACTTGGAAGTGTTCTACACACAGAATGTGCATAGAACGTCCCCCAGAAACATAATTTCCTGATTGTGTGATTGGCTCACTGATTTTCCCAGAAGTCTGCACTAAGATACAAGTCAGATTTCCGGCATCCCCTGCAACAAAAATTAAATTTTTGGTGAGATACTTTCAATAGGAAATCACGGCTATAGGGATGCTGACCCTGCAATTTTCCTCATTAGAGGCCTGCAGGTGCACAGCTGGTTGATAATTATGAAACCAATCCCATTAGACTCACTCTGCACAGAGGAACAAACAGAGATTACTTCAGAATACAAAAGGTAGGAATCTGCAACAACGTTTGATACAATCCTTGTAATGTACATAGGGGAATGTTTTTTTTTTTTTTTTATTCCACAAAAGATTTTTATTAGGTTTCACACAAAACAGCTTATACAGCAAAAATTGCATGTATATTGCATTGCAATAGTTTTTATAATCATATGGGGTAGGTAAGGGAGGGGGATTAAGTTGTTCTATGTAGATGGGAGAAAGGTGGGAGAGTAGAGTATAGAAAAAATAAAAATGGGTAAGGAGGAAAGATTTTAGAAGTATAGAAGGGAAGAGGGGAGGGGGGGATAGGAAGCAGGGGAGGGAATGGAAGATGGGGGAGGGAATGGAAGATGGGGGAGGGCGGGGGTATAAGATATAATTGTTGTCAGGGTCTCAAGGCCATAGAACCGTATGGTCCAACCACCTCGGTATATTCACCTTTTAATCACCTGCAGTTAGCCAGGTAGTGATTGTGACTTAAGTGCCATAGGCTTGAAAGTGTTGCGTTGATTTAAAGTGGGTCCAACAGGCCCATGTTGTTGTGAATTTTTGGACACCTTCCTGTGAAATGTCTACTAGCTCTTCCACTCTTCCATTTCCTCTATTTTGGAGATCCTCAAAAACCATTCACCAATTGTAAGAGTGTGTGTAGTTTGCCAATGTATCGGGATGCACAGTCTTGCCTCGTTCACCATGTGCATAGCGAGGGACTTATAGTACTCAGTTCTGGTCAGATGGGTATGGTGTAGGAGGTACTGTGCTGGGGAGTAATCTAAGGCATATGTGGTGATGTGGGTGATAAGCTCATGTACCTCCCTCCAGAATGGCTGGAGGGATTTGCATTCCCACCATATGTGGAGCCTGGTTCCTTTCACCTTCTTACATCTCCAGCACATATCAGGGATGGATGGGGAGAATTTATGTAAGAGAGACGGAGTCCTATACCACCGTGTCTCAATTTTATAGCAATTTTCCTGGGTGGCAACGTTAAGAGATCCCTTGTGGACATAATCGTTGATGAGGGCCCAGTCATCATCAGTGAGGGGGATCTGAAGGTCAGATTCTCACTCTGCACGTGCCGAGTCTGGGGTGCTAGGTGCTTCATCTATAAGTATATTATATATACCTGAGATCAGGTGTCTTTGTGGAGGGAGACATGTGCATATTGTTTCAAATGATGTCAGTTGTCTCATCCATGTCTCTGTTGTTGCCTGAGTGGATAGAAAATACCTGATCTGTCTATATGACCAGAACGGGTTGGAAAGGGACGTCGCTACTATGTCCTCGTAGGGACGTGGGGCTCCGCGAATAAAAAATTGCTGGGCTAAGATTTCTTCATGTGGCCATTCCTGCCTAAGAAAGGAGGTTGAGATACCGGGTGAAAATCTGGGGTTTCCCCTTAAGGGTGTTAAGGGGCCAGGAACTGTGGAGAACGTTGCAATTTTTGTCACCTTTCTAAAGGCTCCTAGAGATGGGTGGATAATGGGGTGCGTCACGACCTCTAAGGGCCATAGTTGGGAAGGTATCCAGGGGAAAGACCTAAGAGGAAGATGTGTAAAGGATTTTTCTAGTGTTACCCAGACCTTTCCAGCCTCATGGATGTTCCAGTCTACCAGTCGAGTGAGGTGGCTTGCCAGGAAATATTTATATAGGTCCGGTAGCCCAATACCAACTCTAAGTTTAGAGCGTGTTAGGCGCGTATATTTAATACGTGGCGGGGAGTTTCTCCATATAAACAGTGAAGATGCTGTCTTGTATGTTGCAAAGAAAGACACTGGAAGATTGATGGGAATGCATTGGATGAGGTATAGGAGTCCTGGTAGAACTATCATTTTCAGAAGGGCTGATTGGCCAAACCATGAAACATTTAGATTTCCCCAGTCTTTCAGATCTTGTTGGGCTCTTTTCAGGGCTTTCAGGAAGTTCTCATTATATAAGTTGGCCAATTTTGTTGTGATTTGTATGCCTAGATAAGTAATGGCCTTCTGGTTCCACAGGAACGGGAGGGATTCCTGGCAGCTTTCTACTTCTTTTTTAGGCAGGGAGACATTTAGGGCATTTCGTATACTTAATCTTTAGATTTGAAAGGGTCCCGAAATGTTCTAAATCTTTCAACAAATTAGGTATGGAGGAAAGGGGGGAGGTGAGGGAGAGGAGAATATCGTCCGCGAAAGCAGCTACTTTGTACTCTCTATCTTGTATCGAAAGGCCTTTTATATCGGTCTTATCTCTCAGTCTATTGAGGAAGGGTTCTAGTATCAGGACAAAAATTAAGGGGGACAAGGGACACCCTTGGCGAGTACCATCACCTATGGAGAAGGTGTTTGATAGGTGGCCATTAACTCTAACGCTCGCACTCGGGGAGGAGTATAGATATATGGGCAAACATGCAAGAATGGAGACCCACTGCCTTCAGGGTCTCGTGCATGTAATCCCAGGCCACTCTATTGAACGCCTTCTTGGCATCTAGGAATAAAAAGAAGCCTTGGGTTTTGGATGTTGAAAGCCAGTGGTGGAGGTTTAACGCTCTAATACTGTTGTCCCTTGCCTCCCTTCCGGGGACAAAGCCCACTTGGTCTAAAGAAATAATGTTGGGTAGAAGTGGGGACAGTCTATTCGCTAGGATTTTGGCGTAGATTTTGATATCCACGTTTAGAAGAGAAATGGGTCTGTAATTCTGTACTAGGGTGTTATCTTTTCCTTCTTTTCGAATGACTGTAATGTGGGCCTCCAACATGTGCCCCACTGAGATCTTAGGGTTTGCCATGGCATTAAAAGCGGTAATTAGCTTTGGGGACAATATGGTAGAAAAGTATTTATAATATTGCAACGTGAACCCATCCGGGCCTGGGCTCTTTCCTGGTTTCATCTGTTTTAACACGTTCTGGAGTTCTACGGAGAGGGGTCTCTCCATATCCTTAGCTTGCTCGCATGAGAGAGAGTTTGGGCAGTAGCGCGTCAGAAAATCCTTGATGGCTTCTGACCTCCTATCCGCCTGTCCCGAGTTTTGAGTGTTAGGCTTTAAATATATATATATATTTTTTGACAATATAAATTTTATTAAGAAAATTGAAGCATATACAGAAAATTAAAAACCGACAGTACGGGTGATATAGATAGTATAAACAGGTACATGATATCAAAATATAACAATACAGCTGGTATAGATGGTATAAGAAGAAGAACTGTAGTCTTAATACAACACTTCAGTATGTGATATACATAGTGAACTTAATGTAATAAACAGTAAACACAGTCAGGGGTCTATTTATACCAGGCAGAAGTTTGAAGTCAGTTACAAGGTGTGTAGGTGACTTACAAAATAGATTCTGTGCAAGAGGCAATGAGGGGCACATGTCATAGGGGTGGATATAAAAATCTGCAAGTAGATCCCTGGCAAACCCCGCTCGACCTCTGCACCCCTAATGGGAACATGCTGAGCAGAGGGAGCGGGGGAATGGTCTCTATACAGTGTGATGAAAGTGATGATCTACGGTGTGGGAGAGAATGTGTCCACTAGCCGCTAATGTCACTAAGGGCAATTCCAGGTCAGAGTCACGAATGAGAGTAATGCAATGAATAGGCAGATGGTAACATGATTTTATCTGAAGGGGTTATCGAAGAAGGGGTCGAACAGTATCCATATATGTCAGGGTAAGTAACCTATGAGGATCGAATAGCATGACGGGTACGGTTCAGAGTATAAATTAACAGGCAGTCTTGTCGATGAAGTGTTATTTCGCATTTATATAGATGTAGGGTTAAGGGGAGTGAAGAAGCTTGTGATAGGACGGTGAGTCCTTGAAATGTAACCAGCAGGCACAAATAGTACTATAAGTGGTCGGTGTGTCCTTGGCTTGATGGATTATGTTTTCCATATCTGAAATTTTGTCTACACCGTTGAACCAGTCCATTAATGTAGGTGGGTTCGTATTTCTCCAATAAAGTGGTATGCATTGTTTGGCGGCATTAAGTAATGTGGAATGATAGACTTCTTATAAACGGAATGTTGGAGTGAGATGTGATGTAGGAGGAATTGAGATGGTGTAAAGGCCACTGTATACGTTGAAATGTGAGATATTGCCTTACGGATTTTTTCCCAGTAGGGCTTAATCAGTGTAGAGTTCCACCATATATATACGTTTAGTCGCAGGTCACGTGACTTTTCCCTTGAGAAAGTCACGTGACCTGTGACGATACGCGTCGGGAGGAGGAGCCCGAGTGACGCTGCAGAGCACAGTGAGGAGGAAAAGGGCTGACAGCCCCGTCTTTGAGCCTGACCATTAGCGGTATCTGAATGCGCCAAGATCCATGGGGTAAATGTGAGTTTACTAGCTGTAGGCAACCCCCTGAGATCTCCTTTGAATATTCAGTAGAGCGCTGCGCAATGGTGTTTGTTTTTTGTGTAATTTTCTTTTCATGTTACACCGGAGCAAGACACCAGGAGGAATTATAAAGAAGACTTAAAATCCCCACATTCCAGCATTAAGGGAAGTCCTTTTTTATTCACTCCTTATACATTTAAATGTCTCCCGGATTTTTACCATTGGTGGATTTGAAGAGTCATCAGTGAATTTTGTTTAATCAATTATTAATGAATTAATTAATTAATTATTCATTGCTTTTAATGGATTGGTATTAATTAAGGGATCAACATATTAATTAATCGGCCACTATATCAGGTCAATCCTGTATTGGTTTTGAGATTTACATATCCCCATATGCATCATTAGCATACACTGGATATTTCTTTTGAAAACATTATAGCACATTAAGGATTACTTGTTTTTACTCACACTTTGAAGCACTTTATTTATTTTGAAACACATTGTGTATTTATTTATTCATTTATAAACTGGTTACAGCCTCATTGTAACGTGAAGCATTTATTATTCTGCACTTGGGATTGTCACGCAAGCACTTATATATTGTATCAGATTTTATCACGACACTTGTCATATTTATTCTTTTTACATCACCTATTGATCTAAATAGATTAAGGTTGATACTGCGCACTATTTATACTCTCTTAGTATTTATTTTCATTTTGTAAGATGTATAGTATGCGGGGTAGGATGTTCATTTTTAGAATGGCGGCGCGCCCAAACCAGGAGAATTGACCAGATGTCCACTTGAGGAGATCATTTTGTATAGTTCGTAGTATTGGGAGATAATTTATATCATAGAGATCTTCTAAGTTAGTGGGTAATTGGATTCCTAGGTAGGTGAGAGCTTTAAGTTCCCAGCTAAAGGGGAAGTTTAGTTTACATTGGGCAACTAGCGGTAATGGGAGGGAGATGTTAAGGGCTAGATTTTGAAAAATTAATTTGCAGGTTGGCTAACGTGTTAAAGAGGGCAAAGTCTTTCAAAAGGTTGGGTAAGGAAGTAATGGTCCGAAAGGAAGAGGAGTATATCGTCCGCGTAGGCCGCAAGTTTATAATGTCTATTAGGTATGTCTATTCCTTTAATATCGGGATTCGCCCTGAGCCTACATAGGAAAGGTTCCAGGGTGAGAATGAATATGAAGGGTGAAAGCGGGCAACCCTGACGGGTACCATTCGAGATGGAGAAGGCGTCCGACAGGCGGCCATTGATCCGTATTCTCGCTGTGGGGTGGAAGTATAATGTCAAAATCATTTGTAGAAATTGTGAAGGGAATCCCACGGCTCGTAATGTTGTCGACATATAGTCCCAAGCCACCCTGTCGAACGCCTTCTCCGCGTCGAGTGATAAAAATAAACCTTTTTGGGTTGATGTGTGAGAGAGCCAACGATGAATGTTGACGGCTTTTATGGTGTTATCCCTAGCTTCTCTACCAGGGATAAAGCCAACCTGGTCAAGGGAAATCAATTGTGGGAGAAGAGGAGGAATACGATTAGCAAGGATCTAAGCATATAATTTCTTATCCACGTTTAAGAGGGAAATGGGTCTGTAGTTAGATACAATGGTGTCATCTTTGCCAGATTTAGGTATCAGTGTGATATGTGCCTCCAGGAGGTCACCGAGTATTGGGTCAGAGAAGGCGAAGGAGTTGAAAGTAGTGGTAACATGGGGGGTGAGAATTTCATGGAAAGTTTTGTAATAGCTTACAGTCAACCCATCCGGTCCAGGGCTTTTGCCCAGCTTGAGCTGTTGTAAGGTAGTCCTAGTTTCCTCAATAGTAATAGGTTCATTCAGAGTTGCCGAATCTTCCTTCGAGATTGGGGGTATGCCATATTGTGTCAAAAAGTTGGATATCGTTTCCTGTCAGTTAGAAGCTTGGGCTGTCACGGCAGTCGGCGATAGATTATATAGTTTAGAAAAGTAAGTGACAAATTGCTTAGCTATGCCTTCTGGGGTTACGTGTGTAGTGCAGGTAGGGTCAACGATCTTGTGTATGGTTGTCAACGCCTTTTTGTATTGTAGTGCCAGAGCTAGCAGTTTTCCGGATTTATTGCCGAACTCGTAGAACAATTTTTGTGTCAACATATATTTGCACTTAAACCTCTTAATTAATTCCTCTCTAAGATCATCTCTAGCCTGGAGTAGGTCTAAAAGAGTTTGGTTGGCAAGTGAGGCCTTGTGTAACCTTTCCAGTGAGTGAATTTTAGCAGATAAAGTGGTTATGCGTTGGCGTTGCAGTTTGTTTCTATGAGCGGCTATGGAGATAAATTCTCACCTAAGAACACATTTATGTGTGGCCCAAGTCGTCGATGGAGTGGAGTCTTCAGTAATGTTCTCTTTAAAGTATTGAGCAAGTCAGGAGCTAACCTTCTGAGTAATCTCTAAATCAGTCAGCAGAGAGTTGTCTAGACGCCAAATCAAGTTCGGTGTACGAGTAAGTGGCATAGTCAGTGTCATGGAGATGGGATTATGATCGGAGAGCACCATAGGGTCTATCGCTGCTTTAGTAAGGAGTGTCAAATCATTTTGGGAAATGAAAAAGTGATCCAGTCTAGAATATTTATTGTGAGGTGTAGAATAAAACGTGAAATCTCTGTCGTTCGGGTGCAGAGTGCGCCACGTGTTGCGTAATGTCAGTTCTTGGAATCGTTTTTTAATGTCTCTTAATGCTCTCTAAGGTAAGGACGAGGACCCATTTGAGGAGTCCTGAGTGGGGGTGAGAGCCACATTAAAATCCCCACCTACAATGAGAATGCCTGAGTAGAATTTAGTGAGCAGCTGTAGTGTTTCTCGAAAGAAGGGAACCTGTTGTTTGTTGGGAGTGTAAAGGTTTGCTAGTGTGATTGGACTGTCGTATAATGTACCTTCAAGAAAAAGATATCTACCATTGACATCCTGTTTGATTTCAGATACTTTCAGTGGGCAATGTTTAGATAGTTGTATGGCGACCCCCTTCGATTTTGAGGTGTCAGTAGTGGCATGATAGACAGTGGGAAAATAGTGGTTGTGAAGCTTGGGTACGTTATTAGAGCGAAAATTTGTTTCTTGCAAGAACGCTATCTGTGTCTTGTCTTTCTGCAGGGTATATAGTAATTTTGATTGTTTCTCAGGAATATTTAGGCCTCGGACATTTATCGAGCAGAATTTCACCTGGAGATTGTGCGGTCTGGTGGATGGAGCTATTAGTCCACATGAAGTGGGAACCGTATCCGTCATGCTATTAGGTTAACAAGGAACAGGGGCTTATTGCGCACAGTAGTAGGGATGACAATATGGATAGAGTTTGGGAACGTTAGCAATGAAGTGTCACCAGCAAAGATTCGTGGGTTAGGTAGGGGGGGTGAAGGAAGTATTAAACTAGCCTATTCTACTGTGATGTAGGCTAGAAAGGTACAGCGGGTAATCAGTGGGATTAGTGTCGAATATAGAAAAACGAACTAGTCCACTGCGCTGTCAGGGGGTCGGCCTGCGCCTAACAAGATATCAATGTCAAATACATGGCGATACCGTCGTTGCCTCCCGGTGAGGTATAGGGAAGGAGATAAAAGCAGTTTGGGTTTCAAAGATCAATTAAGCAATCCCCTGTAGGCACAGACACCTGCACAGCAGGGGAAAACTAAAGGGGTTTACGGGTACGAGCGATGGAGTGCAGATTGTAACCTGATGGGGCCAGTAGGCAAAAAGGGTAAGGCATAAGGAGAACAGAAATATACATACAGTAGATGGTTAAAAGCCGTGTGTTTCCTATATAAAGGTATGCTTCCAAAATGCTGCGTGAACAGAACACAGTATAGAAGGTGTTGTATCAATGTGCCAGCTAAAACTACGTTAAACAGGAAGAACCATAACATAATGTCGACTTTTACAGAAATGCATAATGTCAAACTGATATGCAGTACGTAAGGAAGATTATAAAGCTAAAACTGTTCTCAGTAACAACGGTAGAAATTCCCCTGTCCCAGTAACCTATGTCCTAAGGAGGGGGGGTAGCTCACGTTGCATATAATTTTAAAGTGACCTCCCAGAATTATTACTAGTAGAGGAGAACTCTATAGGAGGTGTGCGGAAACAGGGGTAACAGGGTAGCTCTAAGCGGTAGGACCAGCGGGACCGATATAGAGATCGATAAATCTTTTGGAGCCCGTCTTCCAGGGCAGTCACGTGGGTATCATAAAGGCGTGTAAAACGACTCAAACATTAAATCGTCAAGTGTGCTTTTGACTAGTGTGCTTCTGTGTTACCCCCCATGAGGTGATGTCAAAAAGGTTGCACGATACTTGTATCGCCAGGTGCATGTTTATGGTAGGTGCCACAGCAGCTTATGATAGACTGTAACAGGCGCATAGATGTTGCACGATCGTGAGAGGCCAGAGGTTTCAGTTAGTAAGCATCTTAGCTGCTATATCACAGTGACACGAGGGGAGAGCCCCTGATACGTACATTGATGCCGCGTACACACGAAGGGACTATCCCGCGGGATTATCCGCTGGACCGAAGTCCAGCGGATAATCCCCTCGTGTGTGGGCGCCGGCGGACTTTTTTTGGCCAAAGTACGGCGGACTAAAGTTTGAAGTTTTGTTTTCAAATTATCCGCTGGACTTGGCAGTCCAGCGGATAATCCGGCCGTGTGTAGTATGGTCCGGCGTACCAAAAAGGACGCATGCTCAGTAGCTAGTATGTCACGGACTCGCTCGGTCTGGTAAAACTAGCCTTCGTTTTGAAGCTCGCACAATCGTCACGCTGCAGATTTTTTTTTTTTTTCTTCTGACAGCGGGATTTGTATGTTATCGTACTTGAAGAATGATTTTGCCTTGCTGCTTGTATATTCACGCAGAGTACTCCCGAACGTTTTTTATTCAGCATTCTTTAGTGAAGTTATATATTTGTATATATATATATATATATATATATATTTATCTATATCTCTCTATATATATATATATATATATATATATATATATATATATATATAGATATAGATATAGATATAGATATAGATATCCAAATCACCAAATGAAAAATATATCTATATTTCTCAATAAACCCAAAAAAAGATATATCTATATATACATATATATATATATTTATATATATAGATATATAGATATATACGTGTATATATATATATATATATATATATATATATATATATATATATATATATATATATATATATATATATATATATATATATATATATATATATATATTTATATATATATGTACATATATCCCTATTTAGATATATTTTATTATTTGTTGGTTATCAAAAGGATTTGTTATTACACATGATACAATTGTGGAGTCAGCAGAGCTTGCCCTTAATTCAGATCTTAACCCTCACCTTTCCAGCGACTGCACTTGCAGTTCCATTGAAGTTGCACTTTACACTTGTATTGTCAAATGAATGTTTAGACATGTACCTGCCTACTCCTAAAGAAACTATGTTTTTGAATAACAAGCACGTATATCATTATTTTCAGAAAATTAAATTACCATTTATTCTGGTTTAAACAAACAAGGCAAAACAAAATAGGAAGGCAACACTGGAGCCACTTTGCGATTTTGAGAAGACTTTTTGCCCCAACGGCAGACATCAAGTTTGTGAAGCCAAAAATTAAGCTTGGGCACATTTCATCCAATATAGGGAGCACAAGAAGATTGACCAGGAATCAGACAGACCAGGAACAGCAGCAGATGACATCTATGTCCCCAAGCTGTGGCACTACAACAGCCTGTGTCTTCTGTGAGACCAGACTGAAGCCAGGCAATCACTTCCGACTCTTCCCACCACGCTGCCCTGCACTCTTCCCTGCAGTCTTCCCTGCACGCTTCCTTGGAGGCTGACTTGTGGTAGGAGGAGGAGGAGGAGGAGGAGGAGGAGGAGGAGAAGAAGAGGAAGAGGAGGAGGAGGGAGGAGGAGGAGGAGGAGAAGTTGGTGTCGGGCCTTCATGTGTCAGGCGGGTGGATTCTCGTAATTGACCCCTCAAACCCCCCTTAATAGCCTCAAAAATGAGGCCCTCACACAGGTGCCGTTGGCCCTTCTCCATTTCCAGCAACCTGCTGGCCAAGTAGGTGGCATAGGCCTCTTCTGGAATGGGGGGTTTGTCGAGAATCGCACTCGCCTTCCTAATAAGTTGGAGTGATTCCTCCTCAACAATGGTCATCCTCCTGGGCCTTCTTGGGGGTAAGGGCAGGGGTGGAGGTAGACTTCTTAAGACAGTCTGGCTGTCACTCTGGCTCGTGCTGGGCCCAGCCACCTCCTGGCTCTCGCTGGTCATGTCCTCCTCCTCCATACCACTTGTCCCGGCATCATCCTGGGTCAGCTCATCCTGTGTGCAAATAAAAACAAAAATCAAACACCTGTTTTTTGGTTTATGGCCTCCTCAATCATCCAATTGTAAACTTATGAAGGAGCAGATAAATTTGTAAAAAGATCCAAAAGGCTATCATTTGGACCCCTGCATTTTCCAAGCAGATCACCAATGTTGTATAAGGCATTTTTTGCCACTACTGGATGTATGTATACACTATATATGTATCGATATGTTGCACCCACACTTTTTCGAAGTTTGCGCAATTTTTGGCAGCTTTTTTCACAATTCTGAGTTCAGGGTGTTAATTGTTTCACATTTTAACGTTTACAGCATTAATATTCACACAATCACAATTTAGGCTACTAAATATATACCTGGCTCCAGCTGGGCGCATCAGCCTGCTCCAAGGTGGAGGGGTCTTCTCCTTCCGTGGAAGCCTCAGCTGGGGTGGAGGGAAGAGTGGAGGGAAGAGTGGAGGGAAGGGTGGAGGGAAGAGTGGACAGTGATTGCCTGGGTTCCATCTGGTCACCTAGAAAAGCCAGTTGGTTGTAGTACCACAGCTTCGGTACATAAACCATCTCTGCTGCTGCTCCTGATCTGACTGATTCCTCAATCTTCTTGCGCTCCCGCTTGTACATGTGCCTTAAACTTGAAATTCTGGCTTCAACAAACTTGGTGTCTGCGTTGGGGACTTGAGTCTTCACAAAATCCACAAGTGGCCCCAGTGTTGCCTTCCGGACATCCCTATTGCCATATAAAGGGTTCTTGAGCTGCCACAGGTTGGTATTTTTTCTGTACAGCGCAATGAATTCGGACATGAACTGCTGGTCCTTGAATGGATTCAACTGGGCTGCTGACATGTTTGTTTCTGTTTTGTTAGTAATGGCAATACAAAAGACCAAAAACACAAATGTTACTAAAAACGCACATCCAGTTTTTCAAACCAAACATTACACAACACACCCACACACAGGCAGCAACACACCCACACAGGCAGCAACCCCTACACACAGGCAGCAACACACCCACACAGGCAGCAACCCCTACACACAGGCAGCAACACACCCACACAGGCAGCAACCCCTACACACAGGCAGCAACACACCCACACAGGCAGCAACCCCTACACACAGGCAGCAACACACCCACACAGGCAGCAACCCCTACACACAGGCAGCAACACACCCACACAGGCAGCAACCCCTACACACAGGCAGCAACACACACATATCCTTAAAAAATGCAGGCCCAAAACCCAGTAAACCACAGTAATGCATCCTAGAAAACACTTACCTTCGTACACAGCGCTCGCTACTTCCGTTCGGGAACACGTGGGGCCCTCAAACAGCCTTATATACACTGCGCACGCGTCGAAGTCCGCCTGCGTCCTCCGCGTCGCCCGCCCATGACGTTCCTCCTGACGAGTATTCCCCGCCCCGCTTCCCCTCGTTGCATTGTGGGTGAATAAATTCATGAAGATGGCGGACACATTCTCAGCCAGTAGCGCGGAGGAAAGCCAAGAAGCGAACACATCTGCATCCAGCAGCAGATATAAGGCCACCAATATGGCCTTTGAAGAGATGGTGGAGATGGTGGACATCCTCCAAAGGGAAGATTACGACGGGGAAAATGGCCCCTACCCTCGACCCAACTTGCGCAAGGACAAGATTCTCACTACAATCGTCAGCACCCTGGAGCAGAAATTCGGCGTACGAAGGGGCAAGGATCAACTGCGCAAGCGATGGTCCGACATCAAATCCAGGGAGCACGATCAGTACAGGAGAATTCGAAAAGCCATCAAAAAAAGTAAGTCAAGCACGTGCGCTACTATGGTTATACTTGATATGTCTAATCTTGCGCAGATGTTATTAGCATTCGTACGTGAAACTTGCGCAGATGTTATTAGCATTCGTACGTGAAACTTGCGCAGATGTTATTAGCACTCGTACGTGAAACTTGCGCAGATGTTATTAGCATTCGTACGTGAAACTTGCGCAGATGTTATTAGCACTCGTACGTGAAACTTGCGCAGATGTTATTAGCATTCGTACGTGAAACTTGCGCAGATGTTATTAGCATTCGTACTTGAAACTTGCGCAGATGTTATTAGCATTCGTACGTGAAACTTGCGCAGATGTTATTAGCATTCGTACGTGAAACTTGCGCAGATGTTATTAGCATTCGTACGTGAAACTTGCGCAGATGTTATTAGCATTCGTACGTGAAACTTGCGCAGATGTTATTAGCATTCGTACGTGAAACTTGCGCAGATGTTATTAGCATTCGTACGTGAAACTTGCGCAGATGTTATTAGCATTCGTACGTGAAACTTGCGCAGATGTTATTAGCATTCGTACGTGAAACTTGCGCAGATGTTATTAGCATTCGTACGTGAAACTTGCGCAGATGTTATTAGCACTCGTACGTGAAACTTGCGCAGATTTGATGAAAGTTCAGTTTGTCTTCATAACGTTTATTGAGTTTACCTGGCTTTGGGTTGTTGGAGTTGTAAGGTTGTTTATTATTGTCACTATCTATACAATTACTGCTGTAGTAAGGGTTTTAGGGGTAACTTACACAGGGACTCCAGAAGCTGTTTTGGGGGGGGGGGGATAAATATGTTAAGCAGGGTGTCATGCTCACAATTCCCGAAAAATGCTCATCATCTACAAATACTGTAGGTGGTGACTTTTCAAAGAAGTACACTCACCTGTCCCTTGGATGGTGCAGCTCCAATCTCTGATCTTGCAATCGTGAAATTAATGTTTGCGGCTTCACTTCCCGGGTCACTATTGGGCATGCGCCAGTTGCGCAATGCAATAGGACTGGTCCGCGCGAGCTCGGGGACCCCTGTGTGTCCCAGCAGACAGCACGGTGGGACGGGATGTGGCGTATACTTCTGTGGGAGTCTAGGGCCGGATGTGTGTGCAAATACCTGCCTTACACAGGTATCTGCAACCCCTCCCCCCTAAAAGGTTCCAAATAAGACACCACAGGGGTGCAGGGATCCAATGAGCGGAAGTTCAAATTTAGGGTTGAAGGGCGGTTTAAGTATTGGAGTTTCATTAGATAGACATTTCAATTCTGTCTTCAAGTAGGATCTTCTAACAAACTGCTAATAATTGGACAACACTTTTAAACAATGTTTAATAATCCTATTTTGGCACTCAAATATCAGTGTGATTAAAAGTGTACCTTTTTGTGTTCCATTACCATAGGGGGCAAAAGACTCAGACGTCAGTCCGAACCTACGAGGACCTCCCGGCCTCACCAGACTAATTGGGCAGTTTGCCCAAGCCCACGCGTGGATGTGGCGGAACAGGTGGTTGAAGTGGATCAAATCTGCACCCCACCAAGTGAGTGTCTCAGAACACAGATTGAGCTAATAAATTAAGGTCTGCATGTTTTTGACACTTTTTTTCTTGTGTTTTATCTACCCAACTTTTAGGTGATGCTGATCTGTTTGTGGAAGGACAAGCTGCGGAGCCATTTTCCACAGACAGTGCCCACAGGCTTATTGGCCAGATCATGGCCTGGAATCTGCAGCTGGAAAATATGCAGAAGGAGATGGCCACCATGCAGCAGGGAATGAAGGACATGATTGATGTTTTGGGGAGAATCTAAAGACCCCTTTTCCATTTCTTAACATCAATCATGTCCTTCATTCCCCTTTTGATGCGCTGTTTTACAAATTTTAGAGGCCAAATTTTTAATATGCACACGGTGTGTCAACATGTGCTATGTGCCATCAGGGGATCTCAATGGACGCATTTTGTGTTTGCAACCCCTAATGCTAGTAGGTGAGAGGGAAGGGGTTTCACACACAAAACACGTCCATTGATTCCCCATGATGGAACATAGCACATGTTGACATTACCCATTTTCCTGTTAAATTAGTGTGCATATTCTAAATTTGGCTTCTACTGTTCATGGGTTACCTGTTGAACTTTGTAAGTTCTGGACTTTTACATTGTGTAAATATTTTCTAATGCTAACCCTAAATTTTTTACCATTTTAAAACATGTTTTTATGTTTGTTTAAAAAAATCAATCACAAAAATAAAAAAAATATGTTGTGAGAAAAAGACCAAAAAAATGTAAAAAATATAACATAAAAAAAAAAAAAAAAAATTTTGTTGAAAAAAAAAAAAAAAAAAAAAAAATTAAACAAAAATACAAACAAAAAAAAAAAAAAAAAAAAAAAAAAATTATTTAAAACATAAAAAATTTTTGGATGTGCACTAGAATAAAAAAAAAATGTTTGCACAAATTAAACAATGTGTGGCTTCTTCTTTTTAAATACTACCAGTTTGACCAAAACATGTTGTGGTTCATTGACAAAGGGGCTTATTTACTAAACGCAAAACAAGTTTGCCACTATTAAGATGTGCACTAGGACAACATATAAAACAGGCAAAATTAAAAGCAAAACCATACGAAAATACCAATATTTCAAACATAAATAACTGTATTTATTCTTTGTAAATCAAAAAGATGGTTTAAGGGTCTGCTGCCATTGCAATGGCCCCCCTACCATTAAAATAATGTAAATAACGGTCCCGCACTTGCTGGGCTGATTGTGGGGCCGAACCAAGACGGCGATTATCCAGCCCTGTCATGTTGCCTTCCACTCCGGCCTCAGGCCCGATTGGTAATGAGTATGTTCCCGAATGTTTGCGTAAATAATTGTGCATGACACAGCATGCAAGAATAATAGTATTCAGTTTGTACTCTGCCAGATGTAGGGATGTAAGGAGCAATCTGAAACGGTTGGCCATAATACCAAAGGCATTTTCCACAACCCTTCTTGCTCTGGCCAACCGATAATTAAAAATCCTCCTCTCAGGGGTGAGGGATCGTTGGGGAAATGGCCTCATCAGATAGTCACCCAGACCGAACGCCTCGTCGGCAATGAAAACGAACGGGAGTCCCTCCACATTATCTTCATCTGGTGGCAGCTCCAGCCCACCAGTCTGGAGACGATGACCGAACTCCGTGTGGTTGAAGACTCCTCCGTCCGACATCCGGCCGTTTTTCCCCACATCCACATAAAGAAAGTCATATTGTGCCGACACCACCGCCATCAACACTATACTATGGAACCCCTTATAATTCCAATAGTAAGACCCCGAATGGGGTGGGGGCACAATTCGCACATGTTTCCCGTCAATCGCCCCTCCGCAGTTGGGAAAGTCCCAACGGGCAGCAAACTGGGAAGCCACAGTCTGCCATTCCTGTGGCGTGGAAGGACACTGTGAAGTCAAACAGAAATATACAAATCGAATTAAAAACCAGGCAAAACACCTAACTAAATGCAACAAATTAACAAACAATTTGGAAGAACATATGTATTTATTTTGTAAGTCCTTGAAATAAAGCCAAAAGATTAAGGATAAGGGACAAATCTCTGATTGATGACCCCTCTGATGGCCCAGAGAAGATAATAATGGGGATGTGGGTGTGGAGTAATTAATTGTAAGGTCACACAATACACATGCAATTAATTAAAGGGGTGTGTGTGGGGGGTGGGTTAATTACAAGCTGACCAAAACCACATGCAATTAATTAACGGGGTGTGTGGGGGGGGTGGGTTAATTACAAGCTGACCAAAACCACATGCAATTAATTAACGGGGTGTGTGTGGGGGGTGGGTTAATTACAAGCTGACCAAAACCACATGCAATTAATTAAAGGGGTGTGTGTGGGGGGTGGGTTAATTACAAGCTGACCAAAACCACATGCAATTAATTAACGGGGTGTGTGTGGGGGGTGGGTTAATTACAAGCTGACCAAAACCACATGCAATTAATTTAAGGGGTGTGTGTGGGGGGTGGGTTAATTACAAGCTGACCAAAACCACATGCAATTAATTAACGGGGTGTGTGTGGGGGGTGGGTTAATTACAAGCTGACCAAAACCACATGCAATTAATTAAAGGGGTGTGTGTGGGGGGTGGGTTAATTACAAGCTGACCAAAACCACATGCAAGATTCCATGCTGGGGAGGTTGGTGCAAGGAAATATGCATGTGACCCACTAAATAATACATTCTTAAAGCTATTTTGATAAGTCAACCATAAAATACTAGACAAAAAAAAAAAAAAAAAAAAAAAAAAAAGGAATAGGGGACATTCATAGAATAGTCCTATCATGGTAATTAGCTAATGATGACATTGATGCACTACATTAGCAAACATACAAGACATAGGTAATTTTAAAAGAGAAGACTTACCTTAATGTATTCCTCCTGCAGGACGTGGATAATGGCAGAACAGGTCTCTGGAATAATGAGCCCCAGAGCCTGGGGGGAGATGCCTGTCGTGAACTTGAGGTCCTGCAAGCTTCTCCCCGTCGCCAAGTAACGCAACGTGGCGACTAGCCTCTGCTCCGCACTGATGGCTTGCCGCATGCAGGTATTCTGCCTGGTAATATAAGGGGACAGCGAAGCCAACAGACGGTGAAAAATGGGGTCCGTCATCCGGAGATAATTCCTGAAATCATCAGGATTATTCTCACGGATCTCACGGAGCAAAGGCATATGCGAGAATTGGTCACGCTGGCGCAACCAATTCTTGGTCCATGAACTCCTCCTCACCCTGTTCATGGACTGGGCTCGTGCCAAGGTGTTAACCGCAACACCGAGCCCCTGCACAGCACGAACTCGTTCCCGAGTACGTCCACACTCCATGGCTTCAAAACGGTCGGCTGATCAAACAAACAACTTAACCGAACGCACTGAAGAACAGCAAGGCCTATGAAGAACGACCTGAAAAACAGGAACGAGCGGACCAGAACGGCCTGAGAACAGGTAGGAACTGATCCACACGCACTGAAAGCCAGATACAAACCTCACAAGCACAAACTGAACGGCAGAAGCGAGCGAATTAAGCAGAAGTCTGAGAAGCGCGAATCGTCTCTAACCAAACGTCAACTAACACGCGATACACACGAGATCAGCTGACGGTGCCCAAAGGGTGTCGTTTGGGATCTCGAGCTTCCTTTTTCTAGTCCCGTCGTACGTGCTGTACGTCATCGCGTGAACCGCCGGACTTTTTGCGTGATCGTGTGTGGTCAAGTCCGTTCGCTTTTTAGTCCAGCGTACCCAGCTGGAAAGTCCAGCGGATTGTCCGCTGGACTTAGGTCTGCCGGGAAAAGTCCGTACGTGTGTACGCGGCATGAGACTAACCGTTTCTGCAGTATTTAGTAGTAGCCGCCCCCTATAGCATTCTGCCTTACTCTAACATTACAGTCTAGAAATGACATAAGCCTATATGTGAACAAACCCATGGGTATAGTATAACAGAAACCAAAGCAATGCAAAACCCTAGTCCAGCATACGTTACCCAGTGTATACACTTCTAGCAGTGTGGGGGACATCGAGCAGCGATTGCATCATGGGGGGATCAAACCGCCCAATAACAGACAGTCGTGAGGTTTGATCCCCATTAAATTATAGGGTGCAGTTTCTGAAAAGAAAAAGGCAGTAGAAACAGGCACAACTAGGTTTCTGCAGAATAAAGGGGATAGTAAAACAATAGCGTTCCAGTGGAAGGTATAGAGTCAGTCCGGACATATAGCTGTATTCTCCACGGAGGGTAGTATGCAGCAGTCACGATCCATAGTGGCGGCGTGAATGTCCTCCATCTTGAGTGTAAGCAACAGTGTCCAGTGGGTAGTCAGTAGGGATGAGCCGAACACCCCCGGGTTCGGTTCGAACCAGAACCTTCGAACGGACCGAAAGTTCGCGCGAATTTTCGAACCCTATACGTTATAATGGACGCGAACGTTCGAAATCAAAAGTGCTAATTACAACGGCCAATATGCATGTTAATGTCATAAAACAGGTTTGGGGACCCGGGTCCTGCCCCAGGGGACATATATCAATGCAAAAAGAACTTTTAAAAACTAACGTTTTTTCGGGAGCAGTCATTTTAATGATGCATAAAGTGAAAAAAAAAAAGTGAAATTTTCCTTTAAATATGGTACCTGGGGGGTGTCTAAAGTATGCCTGTGAAGTGGCATGTGTTTCCCGTGTTTAGAACTGTCCTTGCACAAAATGACATTTGTAAAGGAAAAAAAGAAGCCATTTAAAACCACTTGCGGCTTTAGGTTTGATCTTAAGTAGAATCTGAACAGGTACATTATGAAGTGTAGCTCCATCCCAAAAAAATCTATTTTTAAGCTTTTTGGAGATTATAGGGAGGGGTTATCACCCCTGTAACATTTGCTGTCTTTGCACATCTGTTCAGAACATGTCACCTCACTTTCCGTCCCAATGACAAATGTTTTTGGAAAAGTGGGGTTTTAATTGAAACAAGGATTGGTGATAAAGTATCAGTAGAGAGGAGATACCTTTTTCCCAAATTAAATCTAACAGGATAGAATTTCCCTTCCTAGGGGTAGATTTCCTCTCACTTCCTGTTTTCTCTTTCCATTTGCAAGTAGGAGTCGTTTGTAAGTTGGATGTTTGAAAGTAGGGGCCTGGCGTATATACTCTGCAGAAATTTGCCCTATTAGATGTTGGTGTAGCCACAAGACTGGTGGGCACAGGAATGGGCCCTGCTGTGAGTTAATAGATCAAGATTTGTAATTGCATGCACCTGTTGAACAGGGCAGAAAAATTGGGGGTGGTGGTGGTGGTGGTGGACGGTTTTGCCACAAGACTGTAAGCTCTCACAGTTACTCTTGGTGGGCGCAGGAATGGGCCCTGCTGTGAGTTATTAGATCAAGATTTGTAATTGCAAGCACCTGATGAACAGGGCAGAAAAATTGGGCCTTTGGCGGTGGTGGTGGACGGTGTTGCCACAAGACTGTAGGCCCTCATAGTTACTCTTGGTGGGCGCAGGAATGGGCCCTGCTGTGAGTTATTAGATCAAGATTTGTAATTGCAAGCACCTGTTGAACAGGGCAGAAAAAATTGGGCCTTTGGCGGTGGTGGTGGACGGTGTTGCCACAAGACTGCAGGCCCTCATAGTTACTCTTGGTGGGCGCAGGAATGGGCCCTGCTGTGAACTATTAGATCAAGATTTGTAATTACCCGCCCCTGTTAAACAGGGGCTGAAAAATTGTGCCTTAGGCACTGGTGCTGGTGCCACAACACTGCAACCCCTCACAGAGACTGTACTTGGAGCACAGCAGTCACACGTGTTGCGAAGCATTTTTTTAAAAAATTGTAAGTACACGCCCCTGTTAAACAGGGGCTGAAAAATTGTGCCTTAGGCACTGGTGCTGGTGCCACAACACTGCAACCCGGCCCTCACAGATACTGTACTTGGAGCACAGCAGTCACACGTGTTGCGAAGCATTTTTTTTTAAAAATTGTAAGTACACGCCCCTGTTAAACAGGGGCTGAAAAATTGTGCCTTAGGCACTGGTGCTGGTGCCACAACACTGCAACCCGGCCCTCACAGATACTGTACTTGGAGCACAGCAGTCACACGTGTTGCGAAGCATTTTTTTAAAAAATTGTAAGTACCCGCCCCTGTTAAACAGGGGCTGAAAAATTGTGCCTTAGGCACTGGTGCTGGTGCCACAACACTGCAACACGGCCCTCACAGAGACTGTACTTGGAGCACAGCAGTCACACGTGTTGCGAAGCATTTTTTTAAAAAATTGTAAGTACCCGCCCCTGTTAAACAGGGGCTGAAAAATTGTGCCTTAGGCACTGGTGCTGGTGCCACAACACTGCAACACGGCCCTCACAGAGACTGTACTTGGAGCACAGCAGTCACACGTGTTGCGAAGCATTTTTTTTTTAAATTGTAAGTACACGCCCCTGTTAAACAGGGGCTGAAAAATTGTGCCTTAGGCACTGGTGCTGGTGCCACAACACTGCAACACGGACCTCACAGAGACTGTACTTGGAGCACAGCAGTCACACGTGTTGCGAAGCATTTTTTTAAAAAATTGTAAGTACACGCCCCTGTTAAACAGGGGCTGAAAAATTGTGCCTTAGGCACTGGTGTGGTGGCATGGATCATTGAGGAGGAGGAAGAGGATAGTCAGTGAACATAAGAGGACAGTCACTCAGCATCAGCATAGGCAGTCTTGAAGGGATGTGACATTAAAAATTATTCGGTTATATCCGCCTCAGGTGCCTGGTAGCTGGTGGTGATCCAAGACTGATTCATTTTGATGAATGTCAGTCGATCAACCGAGGCGGTGGACAGGCGCACCCTATGATCAGTCACAAATCCTCCAGCAGCACTGAATGTGCGTTCGGAAAGAACGCTGGAGGCAGGACAGGCCAGTAGCTCAATTGCATACTGTGCAAGCTCTGGCCAGTGATCCATCCTCAGGACCCAGTAAGCCAGAGGATTTTCGGTGGGAAAGGTGTCCAAGTCTGACCTTGCCCCAAGGTATTCCTGCACCATGTATATCAGACGCTGGCGATGGTTGCTGGAACCGATCATACCTTGGGGCTGCGGACTAAAAAATTGTCTGAACGCATCGGTCAGACGTCCACCTTCCCCACCGCTCCTTCTGCCACTGACCGAAGCCTCAGCAACTCGTCGCCCAGGACCAGGAGTTTGTAGCCTCCCAGTTTCTGGGAACGCGTTGCACAGACCTTTCTGCAAGGCCTCCCTGAGATGTCTCATCCTCTGCTCCCTCTGCGACGGCAAGATAAGGTCCGCAACCTTACCCTTGTACCGCGGATCAAGGAGAGTGGCCAGCCAGTAATGGTCCCTCTCCTTGATCCGAAGAACACGAGGATCCTTCCGCAGGCTTTGCAGGATCAGGGAGGCCATGCAGCGTAGGTTAGCTGAGGCATTCGGTCCGGAGTCTTCTGGGTCACTGAGGATGACATGATCGCCAGCCACCTCCTCCCAGCCACGTACAAGTCCACTGGCTTGTTGGGACTGTACATCATCCCTAAAAGACTGCTGCTGCTGATGCTGAGTGCCAGGCTCCACCTCCATGCTCACACAATCCCTCCTCCTCCTCCTCCTCCTCCTCCTCCTCATCCTCTTCCTGTGTGATGGGTGGGACAGAAGGAACACTGTCCGGATAAAGGGGGCCTTGAGAGGCAAGGAAGTCCTCCTCTTCCTGCCTCTGTTCTGCCTCAAGTGCCCTGTCCATTATCCCACGCAGCGTATGCTCCAACAGGTGGACAAGAGGGACAGTGTCACTGATGCATGCACTGTCACTGCTCACCATCCTCGTGGCCTCCTCAAATGGTGAGAGGACAGTGCATGCATCCCTGATCATGCTCCACTGACGTGGGGAAAAAAAACCAAGCTCCCCTGACCCTGTCCTGGTGCCGTAGTCGCAAAGGTACTCATTGATGGCCCTCTGCTGCGTGTGCAGTCGCTGCAGCATGGCCAACGTTGAATTCCACCTGGTGGGCATGTCAGATATTAGGCGGTTCTTGGGCAGGTTCAGCTCCTTTTGCAGCTCAGTCAGCCGAGCACTGGCATTATAAGATCGGCGGAAATGCACACAGACTTTCCTGGCCTGCCTCAGGACATCCTGTAAGCCTGGGAACCTGCCCAAGAACCGCTGCACCACCAGGTTGAGAACGTGAGCCATGCAGGGCACATGGGTGAGCTGCCCCTGTCGCAGGGCGGAGAGGAGGTTGGTGCCATTGTCAGAAACGACCATTCCTGGCTTAAGCTGACGTGGCGTCAACCACCTCTCGGCCTGCCCCTGCAGAGCTGCCAGAACCTCTGGCCCAGTGTGGCTCCTGTCCCCCAAACACACCAGCGCAAGCACGGCATGGCATCTTTTTGCCTGCGTACTTGCGTAGCCCCTTGTACGCCTACGGAGCACCGCTGGTTCCAAGGACAGAGCACTGGAGGAAGAAGAAGAGGAGGGGGTGGAGGAGAGAGGTGTGTCACAACCAGTAGCAGTAGTCGCGTTTTGGAGGCGTGGTGGCGGAACAACCTCCAACACTACTGCACCTTGTCCTGCATCCCTCCCAGCTGCCAATAGAGTGACCCAATGGGCCGTGAAAGAAAGGTACCGTCCCTGTCCATGCCTGCTGGACCATGAGTCAGCGGTAATATGCACCTTACCGCTGACCGCCCTGTCCAGCGAGGCATGGACATTGCCCTCCACATGCCGGTAGAGAGACGGAATCGCCTTCCGCGAGAAAAAGTGGCGTTTGGGAACCTGCCACTGAGGAACCGCACATTGAACAAACTCACGGAAGGGGGCCGAGTCTACCAACTGAAAAGGCAGCAGTTGAAGTGCTAGCAATTTAGCAAGGCTAGCATTCAACCGCTGGGCATGTGGATGGCTGGGAGTGTACTTCTTTCTACGGTCCAGCAGCTGGGGCAGGGAAATTTGCCTGCTGCATTCGGACGTCGGTGTACTGCAAGTACTTGGTTGTGACACACCAAATTCTACACCTTCAGTCCTCTCAGAGCAGCTTTCAGAGAGGACTGAAGGTGTAGTGGGGATGGAGATCCCAGCTGAGGAGGAGCAAGGAGAGGTCCGCTTAGTTCTTTGGTGTGGGTCTTTTATGTGTGCCTGCCAACGAGCTGCATGTCAGGTCGCCATATGTCTGGTCATGCTTGTCGTGCCCAAGCGGCTGATGTTTTGGCCACGCGAGATACGCTTGAGACAAATATTGCAAATAGCAGTGGTGCGATCTGCTGCACTCGTCTCAAAAAAGGCCCACACCAAAGAACTTTTCTGATAACGTGCAGAGGCAGCGCCCTGCACAGGCGGAGCTCTGCGGTGTTGTACAGTTGCTGTGCTGGCCTCTACCTGGCCTCCAGGGGGCATCCTGCCTCGTTGGACATGTGACGCCGCATCCTCCTCCTCCTCGTCCTCCTCCTCATCCTCTCTCCCTTGAGGCACCCACGTGGAGTCAGTGACCTCATCATCCCCTCCCTCTTCACCACTAGAGCAAACCTGGCAGTAAGCTGCAGCTGGTGGAACTGTACTGCCAGATTCCTCAAGCTGGGTATCGTCATCCGAGCCTTCGAATCGTTGGGCATCCTCCTGGAGCATGTACCCAACACTGTGCTCAAAGAGTTCGGGGGACTCCTCAGGAGGACATGGTGGGTCTAGGGAAGGGGTGGCTGATGATGCTCTGTCAGTACCCTGAGCCTGGGTGAGAGAGGATGAGGAGGATGAGGAGGGCTTGGTCATCCATTCTACCAAGCCTTCAGCATGATGCGGCTCCACATGTCCAGCTGCCGAAAACAAAGACGCGCGTGTCCCATGGCCACGTGCTGATGACGATGCACGACCACGTCCACGTCCACGGCCACGTCCACTAGAAACAGAGCCTGCCTGCCCTGTGTTCTTGGCTCTGCACGCTCTGCCTCCCCTTGGCGGTCTTCCAGCCATTGTAGTCGGTAGTCCTGTGGGTGCTGCTGAGAAGAAAATATAGGAGCTCTGTGTGATGCCACTAACACACTAGAAGTCCTATGGGTGCTTCTGCAAAGAAAATAGAGGAGCTCTGTGTGATGCCACTAACACACTAGAAGTCCTGTGGGTGCTTATGCAAAGAAAATAGAGGAGCTCTGTGTGATGCCACTAACACACTAGAAGTCCTGTGGGTGCTTCAGCAAAGAAAATAGAGGAGCTCTGTGTGATGCCACTAACACACTAGAAGTCCTGTGGGTGCTGCTGAGAAGAATATATAGGAGCTCTGTGTGATGCCACTAACACACTAGAAGTCCTATGGGTGCTTCTGCAAAGAAAATAGAGGAGCTCTGTGTGATGCCACTAACACACTAGAAGTCCTGTGGGTGCTTATGCAAAGAAAATAGAGGAGCTCTGTGTGATGCCACTAACACACTAGAAGTCCTGTGGGTGCTGCTGAGAAGAATATATAGGAGCTCTGTGTGATGCCACTAACACACTAGAAGTCCTGTGGGTGCTTCTGCAAAGAAAATAGAGGAGCTCTGTGTGATGCCACTAACACACTAGAAGTCCTGTGGGTGCTTATGCAAAGAAAATAGAGGAGCTCTGTGTGATGCCACTAACACACTAGAAGTCCTGTGGGTGCTGCTGAGAAGAATATATAGGAGCTCTGTGTGATGCCACTAACACACTAGAAGTCCTATGGGTGCTTCTGCAAAGAAAATAGAGGAGCTCTGTGTGATGCCACTAACACACTAGAAGTCCTGTGGGTGCTTATGCAAAGAAAATAGAGGAGCTCTGTGTGATGCCACTAACACACTAGAAGTCCTGTGGGTGCTTATGCAAAGAAAATAGAGGAGCTCTGTGTGATGCCACTAACACACTAGAAGTCCTGTGGGTGCTTATGCAAAGAAAATAGAGGAGCTCTGTGTGATGCCACTAACACACTAGAAGTCCTGTGGGTGCTGCTGAGAAGAATATATAGGAGCTCTGTGTGATGCCACTAACACACTAGAAGTCCTATGGGTGCTTCTGCAAAGAAAATAGAGGAGCTCTGTGTGATGCCACTAACACACTAGAAGTCCTGTGGGTGCTTATGCAAAGAAAATAGAGGAGCTCTGTGTGATGCCACTAACACACTAGAAGTCCTGTGGGTGCTGCTGAGAAGAATATATAGGAGCTCTGTGTGATGCCACTAACACACTAGAAGTCCTATGGGTGCTTCTGCAAAGAAAATAGAGGAGCTCTGTGTGATGGGACTAACACACTTCAAGTCCTATAGGTGCTTCTGGGAAGAAAATATAGCTCTGTGTGTGTGATGGGACTAACACACTTCAAGTCCTATAGGTGCTTCTGGGAAGAAAATATAGCTCTGTGTGTGTGATGGGACTAACACACTTCAAGTCCTATAGGTGCTTCTGGGAAGAAAATATAGCTCTGTGTGTGTAATGGGACTAACACACTTCAAGTCCTATAGGTGCCTCTGGGAACAAAATATAGCTCTGTGTGTGTGATGGGACTAACACACTTCAAGTCCTATAGGTGCTTCTGGGAAGAAAATATAGCTCTGTGTGTGTAATGGGACTAACACACTTCAAGTCCTATAGGTGCTTCTGGGAAGAAAATATAGCTCTGTGTGTGTGATGGGACTAACACACTTCAAGTCCTATAGGTGCTTCTGGGAACAAAATATAGCTCTGTGTGTGTGATGGGACTAACACACTTCAAGTCCTATAGGTGCTTCTGGGAACAAAATATAGCTCTGTGTGTGTAATGGGACTAACACACTTCAAGTCCTATAGGTGCTTCTGGGAAGAAAATATAGCTCTGTGTGTGTAATGGGACTAACACACTTCAAGTCCTATAGGTGCTTCTGGGAACAAAATATAGCTCTGTGTGTGTGATGGGACTAACACACTTCAAGTCCTATAGGTGCTTCTGGGAACAAAATATAGCTCTGTGTGTGTGATGGTACTAACACACTTCAAGTCCTATAGGTGCTTCTGGGAACAAAATATAGCTCTGTGTGTGTGATGGGACTAACACACTTCAAGTCCTATAGGTGCTTCTGGGAACAAAATATAGCTCTGTGTGTGTGATGGGACTAACACACTTCAAGTCCTATAGGTGCTTCTGGGAACAAAATATAGCTCTGTGTGTGTGATGGGACTAACACACTTCAAGTCCTATAGGTGCTTCTGGGAACAAAATATAGCTCTGTGTGTGTGATGGGACTAACACACTTCAAGTCCTATAGGTGCTTCTGGGAACAAAATATAGCTCTGTGTGTGTAATGGGACTAACACACTTCAAGTCCTATAGGTGCTTCTGGGAAGAAAATATAGCTCTGTGTGTGTAATGGGACTAACACACTTCAAGTCCTATAGGTGCTTCTGGGAACAAAATATAGCTCTGTGTGTGTAATGGGACTAACACACTTCAAGTCCTATAGGTGCTTCTGGGAAGAAAATATAGCTCTGTGTGTGTAATGGGACCAACACACTTCAAGTCCTATAGGTGCTTCTGGGAACAAAATATAGCTCTGTGTGTGTAATGGGACTAACACACTTCAAGTCCTATAGGTGCTTCTGGGAACAAAATATAGCTCTGTGTGTGTGATGGGACTAACACACTTCAAGTCCTATAGGTGCTTCTGGGAACAAAATATAGCTCTGTGTGTGTGATGGGACTAACACACTTCAAGTCCTATAGGTGCTTCTGGGAACAAAATATAGCTCTGTGTGTGTGTGATGGGACTAACACACTTCAAGTCCTATAGGTGCTTCTGGGAACAAAATATAGCTCTGTGTGTGTGATGGGACTAACACACTTCAAGTCCTATAGGTGCTTCTGGGAAGAAAATATAGCTCTGTGTGTGTGATGGGACTAACACACTTCAAGTCCTATAGGTGCTTCTGGGAAGAAAATATAGCTCTGTGTGTGTAATGGGACTAACACACTTCAAGTCCTATAGGTGCTTCTGGGAAGAAAATATAGCTCTGTGTGTGTAATGGGACTAACACACTTCAAGTCCTATAGGTGCTTCTGGGAAGAAAATATAGCTCTGTGTGTGTAATGGGACTAACACACTTCAAGTCCTATAGGTGCTTCTGGGAAGAAAATATAGCTCTGTGTGTGTAATGGGACTAACACACTTCAAGTCCTATAGGTGCTTCTGGGAAGAAAATATAGCTCTGTGTGTGTAATGGGACTAACACACTTCAAGTCCTATAGGTGCTTCTGGGAACAAAATATAGCTCTGTGTGTGTAATGGGACTAACACACTTCAAGTCCTATAGGTGCTTCTGGGAAGAAAATATAGCTCTGTGTGTGTAATGGGACTAACACACTTCAAGTCCTATAGGTGCTTCTGGGAACAAAATATAGCTCTGTGTGTGTAATGGGACTAACACACTTCAAGTCCTATAGGTGCTTCTGGGAAGAAAATATAGCTCTGTGTGTGTAATGGGACTAACACACTTCAAGTCCTATAGGTGCTTCTGGGAACAAAATATAGCTCTGTGTGTGTGATGGGACTAACACACTTCAAGTCCTATAGGTGCTTCTGGGAACAAAATATAGCTCTGTGTGTGTGATGGGACTAACACACTTCAAGTCCTATAGGTGCTTCTGGGAACAAAATATAGCTGTGTGTGTGTGTGATGGGACTAACACACTTCAAGTCCTATAGGTGCTTCTGGGAACAAAATATAGCTCTGTGTGTGTGATGGGACTAACACACTTCAAGTCCTATAGGTGCTTCTGGGAAGAAAATATAGCTCTGTGTGTGTAATGGGACTAACACACTTCAAGTCCTATAGGTGCCTCTGGGAACAAAATATAGCTCTGTGTGTGTGATGGGACTAACACACTTCAAGTCCTATAGGTGCTTCTGGGAAGAAAATATAGCTCTGTGTGTGTGATGGGACTAACACACTTCAAGTCCTATAGGTGCTTCTGGGAAGAAAATATAGCTCTGTGTGTGTAATGGGACTAACACACTTCAAGTCCTATAGGTGCCTCTGGGAACAAAATATAGGAGCTCTGCCTGCCTGCCACGAACACACTACAAGTCCTATAGGTGCTTCTGGTAACAAAATATAGGAGCTCTGCCTGCCTGCCACGAACACACTACAAGTCCTATAGGTGCTTCTGGTAACAAAATATAGGAGCTCTGCCTGCCTGCCACGAACACACTACAAGTCCTATAGGTGCTTCTGGTAACAAAATATAGGAGCTCTGCCTGCCTGCCACGAACACACTACAAGTCCTATAGGTGCTTCTGGTAACAAAATATAGTAGCTCTGCCTGCCTGCCACGAGCACACTACAAGCCCCTCTTTCTCAATCAATCTTTGTAACTGAATCTATCTAACTCAATCTCTGTAAGTGAATCTCTCTAACTATCTAAATGCAGCAGAGTGTCACAGAATCAGCCTGCTCAATCTGCGCCGGAACAGCATGTGACCGGCGCAGACGGCGTGGCGGCGTTTTATAGGGGGGGGCGTGTACTACAGCCCCTGAGCTGTAATTGGCTACAGGCGTCCTGCCTGTAGCCAATTATGGCTCTTCGAGTTTCCGGGGCTGTGATTGGCCAAGCATGCGGGGTCACAGTGCATGCTTGGCCAATCATCAGCCAGCAATGCACTGCGCCGGCCGCAATGCATTGCGGGGCCGCTCGCATCACACGAACGTGATGCGAGCGGCCAAAATAGTTCTGGGCTCGCCGAGCGAGCGAACGCCCGGTGCTCGATGCGAACGTGGGTTCGCATCGAGCACCGGGCCCATCCCTAGTAGTCAGTGAGAGGAGCACTTGCGGCAAGGAAAAACAATAAAGAAGAACGGGGAACAGTCCATAAAACATAAACCGTGGAACAAATTAGAAGTAACCTGTGCAGGCAGAACAATGGGGCTGAGTGCAGGAATTTCACATCTGCTCAGAAAACCAGGAAGAGAGAGAGAACCATCAGTAGTCCCTACTGGTTCTCCGTGATCTTGGAGAATCGGTTGGACTGTAGCCACGGTCTGCCTGGCGAGTGGAGCGCGGTCTGGAGCCCGAAGGGGATCTTCTCCTGGAATGCCAGGCATCTTGTACTTGCTCTATTTTTGTTTATAGCGCAAAAAATACAAAAACCGCAGAGATGATCAAATACCACTAAAAGACAGCTCTATTTGTGGGAAAAAAAAGGACGATGCAGTGCAAAAAAAAATGGCCTGGTCATTGAGCAGCCAATTCTTCCGGGGCTGAAGTGGTTAATACAATTACAATGAATCACCGTAGCAGCTTAGATCATATTAGATAGAATTTAGTTGAAGTGATTGTAAAGTCTATTTTTTTTTCTTTGAAAATAACAAACAAGTTATACTTACCTGCTCTGTGCAGTGTTTTTGAACAGAGCAGCCTGGATCCCCCTCTTCTCGGGACCCCCTCCCACATAACTATGTGTTAAAATACAGTACATTGTAGTAACACACAGGAAAATATGCATCACTGCAAAATACAATTGTGAATTCAGCACATTAGAATAGTTAGTATAGTAAAAACATGTACACATTCAGCAAATGGAGACATTTTTGGTAACCACAAGAAAAGTGATAAGCTATTCTAGCATCAAATAGATTTCATAGATTAAACTAGTATTCTGTTTTAATGGAAGATGGGCAGTGAAGCAGATATATAGAATTCCTCAGTAAAGATGAAAAGGACTTGAAGAGGGCGAAGGGTAAAAACAAGCAAAACAAAAAGGAAAAAAAGGGATATTTCAGCTTAGATCAATGAAATTAAATAAGCATGAGATGAGATTATTATACCAGGGTTAACAAAATTCCCTCATCAAGATAAAGAATAAATATAATGTTTTTGCATCTATACAAAAATGTATAAGAATGCTGACTTTTAAAATATATATGTTTTACAAAAGTTGGTGAGAATCTGTTACCAAGTGTTGTACACTGGTTTAAGGAATTTTAAGGAACTTCAATTATAAATCTTCCCCTCTTTAAGGCGATTCTTAAGGGGCTGGAGAGGAAGAAGAGGAGGTATAATAAAATATACAACAAAGATTTGCCTGAGAATTTACCCAATGAATATGCATCCTTATTCAGCCAAAAGATTCAGTCAAAGATTCTATACGATACTCCGTTTTTTCCCTACATTCAGTCAACCTTTGCAGAAACCAGGATGCCATGTCACTTTCTCCTATTATGCCATTGAGTCTACTGTATTTTTAGCAATTCAATAACATTTGATTTGGCCACATTCTAATGCAATTATTCTCTGCTGACTGACACCTGCATAACCCAATTTACTATCTTACCTTTCCTTCCCATCTGATTCTCAGAATATAGGGAGCACATGAACCTCATTATTACGTATCTATGAACAAGTGTTGGGTGAGAAAAAGCCTACACTGAGAGATATTAATTGCAGTCCAAAAACTTGGTTCCTCTTGCATCAATAAAACTCAAATGGATGCAATTTGAGAGGTAATAATAAATTATAAAAATGATTGGGAAAGTATCATGGTTCTAGAAGAAACAATAAGTGGAATTGAGGATATGGTTTATCCTTTTAAAAAGCTGTGCATTGTATTAAGCTAAAGGTAAATACTAATACTGATTAAATAGATGACATTGAAAGTAGACTCAGACAAAACAACATTAAAATTGTTGGAGTTCTGGAAAAAAAAAAGGTTTAAGAGAATAATATAGCAGAGTATATTGAGAGATGTCATCCCTCTGTGTTTGGGAAAGGTGCATTTTTATCTGTGTTTGCCACAGAGAAGGCTCATTGCTTTTCTAATCAGCCCCCCTTCACCTGGGGAAGGCCAAGATTATCAAGATTGATATAGCATTCTGCCATGAGCTGACTGCTTTGAGGATATTACAATAAATGATGTAAAGATATCCTTATATCCAAATGTATCCACAGAGGTGCAAAGAAACAGGGTTTCCAGTGAATTAAAAAAACCTTTGCAGGAGTTGAAAGTGTCTAAGACCCGATACACATTATACAACTTTTGTCTGATTTCCTTTAGATTCACCAAAACCATGTAGTGCAAGGGCCTGCCTGATTGCATACAAATTTAAACTCTTAAGGTTTGATCTCATATTGTATGGTTTTGGTAAATCTGAAGGAAAGAAAATCTACAGAAAATTGTATAGTGTGTATTCAGCATTATGCTATATTTTATAGCTACATTTTATACCCTGTACAGTTAAGGATTATTGGGGATGTACTAAACTGCATATTGGGATGATGGGATGATTGGACTATTGGCTGCAATACTCAGAACTCTCACTAGATGTCAGTGTACTTTATACACATATATATGGTAATGACTCCGACTCTTGTTTCTCAAAATATTTTATTCTTTCCTGCAGTGCTTTATACAATGTTGCAAGAAGCAGTTGCTAATGTTTAACTGTTCACTTGCTGATATATATGCAGCTGTAAAACAGGATCATAGTAAATTTTATAGAAGTAACGGAAAAATTACATTTGACCTGTTTTTGATGGGAATATGGGAAGAATTATTATTTCTCACGGGGTTTATGGGTGGAATATCATGTTAACACCTAACAATGAAGATATTTAACCCATTAATAATAATAATATGCATATAATTATTTTTACATGGGGATTATGGGTGGAATATCATAGATACCTAGGAACAGGGGTCAAGTCCTGGGGAAAAAAGTGTGGGAACTCCCACCCAAGATCCACTCGCCCACCAAAAAAAAAAAAGATACGCTCATATGCATGAACGCTTCAAAAGTAGTATTTTTCATCCAATTTTCATATTGTGTGTATGAAGCTTAACTGTTAGTACATAAAAAAAAAACAATCCTCAATAAACATAAATACGGTAATTCTCTGAATAATCAGCATTCATTCAATTGTGCTTCCATGCAAATGTGAACATCATGTTCTGATCTTTATTGGGGATTTTATTTTTTATATAGAGTGTTTATGTGGTGAGTTTACACTTTTCATTGAACAGAGTTTGGATAACACAGGGCTAAATGGAAAGGTCATAAATTAACTGCACATAATCTGAACAGAATGGGGAGATAGTGATTTGTTCCTGCTTAAAAAAATGTATGTTAGCTTGGGGGGCTGCAAACTCTGCAGGGCTCCAACACACACTCGCTGCTATTCCAACCCTTCACATATTTCCACATAAACTTCCCTCCTGGCATTAAACTTTGCCAGGTATTGTGCTCAGCTTACCACCCCAAACTGATGTTCCTCCCTCAGCTCACCTCTCTCTTCTGTGAGCAGAATAGCTGTGCTCTTCCTCTGGGTTCTCTCATCATATGGCACTGAAGATAGAGGAGGGGGGATTCAGCAGGACACACAGAGCAAGTATGCAGGAGACTGGGGGGGGGATGAGGAGACAGAAAATCAGGAGTGGCCGGCGGGGAGCAGTGCATCACGAGAGGTCTGACTAAATACAATCTCTTAGCAGCAGGGACCTGATCTACCTGTCAGCTAGCTGTGATTGACAGGTAGATCGAAGAGGAAGCTGCCATGGGGCCCCCTACTGGCAATGCCTGAATGGTCAGGTGGTCACTTACTATTGCGAGCTATGTCGGCAGCTGCTGGTGTAACACCTGCCACATAGCTTGCATACTTCAAAGTCTGGCAGGATGCGGCTGATAAAGGGAACTCCTGTTGTGGAAAAAGAACAGGAACTCTATTCCCATGCGTTCCTGCAGGACTTGAGCCCTGCCTAGGAATATAGTTAAAGTGGAGTTATGCCTAAAAAAAAAAAAAAAAATTTAAAGTCAGCAGCTATAAATACTGCAGCTGTTGACTTTTAAAATAAGAACACTTACCTGTCCAGGGCGACTGCAATGTCCTCATCTGAAGCCGACCCATCCCTCGGCTCCGGGTGGAGGCGCTGGCATTGCTAGTAAGGGAATCAGAAAGTGAAGCCATGTGGCTTCACAGTCTGGTTCCCTACTGAGCAAGTGTGAGTCGCACTGCATGTCCTGACTGGTCCCTTCTGTCTTCTGAGACCTGTGTGTCTCCCAGAAGACAGCGGGGTGGGACTGAAGAGATGCCGGACATGATGTAGTTGCCTCATTCTGGCATTGCCAGAAGTGGGAGCAAATACCTGTATTAGACATGTATCTGCCCCCCCCCCCCCCCTGAAAGGTACAAATGTGACACCGGAGGGGGAAAGGAATCCGGTAAGCATAAGTTGCATTTTTGTGTGGAACTCCTATTTCTGCATATCATTATTTTTCTACATGGGGATTATGGGTGGAATATTGTAGTTAAACATATATAGGAACAAATTTAACCTATTTCTTACAAGAATATACATATACCTATTTTTCTGCATGGGGATTATGGGCGTAATATTACAGTTAAACATACATAGGAACATATTTAACCCATTTCTGATATGAATATGCATATAATTATTTTTCTACATGGGGAATATGGGTGGAATATTGTAGTTAAAGTGGTTGTATACCCGCATAAAAAAAAAACATGTAAGGCAAATTCATAATGAGCTACTAGCTCATTATGAAATACTTACCTTAGAACGAGGCTCCCGCATCGCATCCTGCTACATGGCGAGGGAGCTGACATTTTGTCCTCAGGGTTTGTTAGAGCCGCAATTATGTCACTCGTGTGGGAGTCCTCTGTTCTGGCATGGTCCGGCATGATTCACCGGACCTTCACTGTACATGTGCCACTAACATCAGTGGCTGCATGCAGGGTGATTATCTCCTAAACTGTGCAAGTTTCTACATGGGGATTATGGGTGAAATATTACAGTTAAACATACCTAGGAACATATTTACCCTATTTCTGATAAGAATATGCATATAATTATCTTTCTACATGGGAAAATTGTAGATAAACATACCGTATTTATCGGTGTATAACACGCACTTTTTTCCCCTTAAAATCAGGGGAAAATCGTGGGTGCATGTTATACGCCGATACCCGCCGATCTCCTGCTGATTTTTTCTTTAGGGGAGCGAGCGGAGCCAATATTCCGAAAGCCGCGTGTATTTTCGGCTATTTTCGGCTATTTTCGGCTCCTCTCGCAGTCCCGCCCACCTCCACTGATTGCGAGAGGAGCCGAGCGCCGATAACATAAAGAAATCCGAGTTCGGCTATTTTCGGCTCCTCTCGCAGTCCCGCCCCTGTCTGCGAGCAGAGCCGAGACTAGCCGAACTCGGATTTCTGTATGTTGTCAGCGCTCGGCTCCTCTCGCAATCGGTGGAGGTGGGTGGGACTGCGAGAGGAGCCGAAAATAGCTGAAAATACAAGCGGCTTTCGATATGTCACGCAGCGCTCGTCCTCCCCACTCGGCGCCAATTTTAAATGGGCAACGCCGCAAATGTACTGGGCAATGCTGCAAATGTACTGGGTAAGCCTGCAAAGGCACTGGGCAAGGCTGCACTGGGCAAGGCTGCACTGGGCAAGGCTGCAATAGCACTGGACAAGGCTGCACTGTCAAGGCTGCAAAGGCACTGGGCAAGGCTACACTGGGCAAGGCTGCAAGGATGGACAGGGCTGCACTGGGCAAGGCTGCAAGGATGGACAAGGCTGCACTGGGCAAAGCTTCAAGGATGGACAAGGCTGCAGTGATGGGCATTTAAACGTAAGTTTATTTTCCTTAAACTTCCCTCCTTAAAGTTTTTTTTCCTTAATATTCCCTCCTAAACTTGGGGTGTGTGTTATACGCCGATAAATACGGTACTTAACCCATATCTGATAAGAATATGCATATAATTATTTTTCTACATGGGGATTATGGGCTGACTATTGTAGTTAAACATACATAGGAACATATTTAACCTATTTCTGATAAGAATATGTGTATGATTATTTGTCTACATGGGGATTATGTTTGTAATATTGTAGTTAAATATACATAGGAACACATTTAACCTATTTCTGATAAGAATATGCAGATAATAATTTTTCTACATGGGGATTATGGGTGGGATATTGTAGTTAAACATAACTAGGAATGTATTTAACCCATATCTGATAAGAATATGCATACAATTATTTTTCTACATGGGGATTAGTGGTGGAATATTGTAGTTAAACATACATATGAACATATTTAACTGATTTCTGATAAGAATATGTGTATAATTATTTTTCTACATGGAAATATTGTAGATGAACATACCTAGCAACATATTTAACCCATTTCTGATAAGAATATGCACGTAATTATTTTTCTACATGGGGATTGTCGGTGGAATATTGTAGTTAAACATACATAGGAACATATTTACCGTATTTTTGATAAGAATATACATTTAATAATTTTTCTACATGGCGATTATTTGTGGAATATTACAGTTAAACATACATAGGAACATACTCAATTATATGCATATTCTTATCAGAAATGGGTTAAGCATGTTCCTATGTATGTTTAACTAATATTCCACCCATAATCCCCATGTACAAAATAATTATATGTATATTATTATCAGAAATGTTAAATATGTTCCTATGTATGTTTAAGCACAAACACTGGCCTGCTGTCACCACCAGCCACTGTGTTTCACAAATATATTTCATATACAGTTTTTAGCCTTTGACCTTGCCTTGCCTTGGTAGTGTTCTGGGACCTTTGTGTCCTTTGCTGTCTCCTCTGGCGGTTGGCGTTTTTTTTGTCTGGCATGGGAGCTGTGGGAGATTTTTGTCTCCTGCTGTCTCCCCCCCCTCGTCCTATGGACTTTGGGGAGGGGCCACCGGCATATCGGCACTATGTTCCTACACCCATTGGGTGGCTTTCGCGGTTGCGCTGTCACACAGTGGCAGTGCAGTTTGTCATCTTGGATGGACGGGAGTCCACTATGCATGCATACTCTCATTGGCAGATGACACCCCGGCGTCGGCACACTGGTCCATCCTCGCATGGCGTTGGGGGTAGAGCGGACCGGACCCCTTTCGGGGATAAAAGTCAGGGGTGAGACATGGCTGAGATCACTTCCTTCACTCACCAATACTATGCACACCACAGAGATTTATACTGTTGTTTAAGGATGAGCCCGGTGTTCGATTCGAACCCATGTTCGAATCGAGCACCGGGTGTTCGCTCGCTCGGCGAGCCCAGAACTATTGGGGCCGCTCGCATCAAATTCGTGTGATGCGAGCGGCCCCGCAATGCATTGCGGCCCGCGCAGTGCAATGCTGGCTGATGATTGGCCAAGCATGCACTGTGACCCCGCATGCTTGGCCAATCACAGCGCCGGCAGCGAGGAGAGCCATAATTGGCTACAGGCAGGATGCCTGTAGCCAATTATAGCTCAGGGGCTTTAGTACACGCCCCACGGTATAAGAGGCCGCCGCGCCGGCGGCCTCGCATATTATGTTTCAGACAGTGTCAGCGTGTCAGTGTGCTGCTGACTGCTGACAACAATATGTGCTTTATTTCTGGGGATATGTGTGTGCATGCTGTTAGAACAGCATTGCAGTATCACATCTGGGGGGTGTCTATAGGTGGCCTGTGAAGGAGGGCAGGTTTCCTGTGCTTAGAACTTTCCCTGCAAAAAAGTGTCATTTTTGCAGGAAGAAAGCTATTTAAATCACTCGCGGCTAATGAATTGATGGCTCCTGTAACACAGAGAGCTGTCATTCATTAATAAAAAACAAAAAAAAAAGCGTAGGGGTCCCCCCAAATTCAATAACCAGGCCCTTCAGGTCTTGGATGGATATTAAGGGGAACCCCAGCCAAAAAAAAAAAAAAAAATGGCGTAGGGTCCCCCTCAAAATCCATACCAGACCCTTGAGGTCTGGTATGGATTTTAAGGGGAACCCTAGCCAAAAAAAATGGCGTGGGGTCCCCCTCAAAATCCATACCAGACCCTTATCTGAGCACGCAACCTGGCAGGCCGCAGGAAAAGAGGGGGGGACGAGAGCGGCCCCCCTCTCGCCTGAACCGTACCAGGCCACATGCCCTCAACATTGGGAGGATGCTTTGGGGGTCTAAGACCCCTAAAGCACCTTGTCCCCATGTTGATGAGGACAAGGGCCTCTTCCCCACAACCCTGGCCGGTGGTTGTGGGGGTCTGCGGGCGGGGGGCTTATCGGAATCTGGAAGCCCCCTTTAACAAGGGGACCCCCAGATCCCGGCCCCCCCCCTGTGTGAAATGGTAAGGGGGTACAAAAGTACCCCTACCATTTCACCAAAAAAGTGGCAAAAATGGTAAAAATGACAGGAGACAGTCTTTGACAATTCCTTTATTAAAATCTTCTTTCTTCTTTCTTCTTTCTTCATCCTTCGGTTTTTCTTCATCTTCTCCTTCCTTCATCTTCTTCCATCTTCTTCTTCCATTTTCTTCTTCCTCCGATCCGCTTCTTCTTGCGCTGGTCTTCTCGTCCTTCTCGTCCGGCATCTTCTTCCGTCGGCGTCGGCGTCGGTGTCGGTGTCTCTGTCTCTTCTTGGGCCGCTCCGCGCAATGGGAGGCTCCCGCTGTGTGAGGCTCCGCTCCGTCTGACAGGTCTTTTATAATGGAGGGCACCTGGTGACCCCACCCCCTCTGACGCACAGGGACGTCATGGGGAATTCCATGATGGCTTTCCCCATGACGTCAGAGGGGGGCGGGGTCACCAGGTGCCCTCCGTTTTAAAAGACCTGTCAGATGGAGCGGAGCCTCACACAGCGGGAGCCTCCCATTGCGCGGAGCGGCCCAAGAAGACACCGACACCGACACCGACGCCGATGCCGACGCCGACGGAAGAAGATGCCGGACGAGAAGGACGAGAAGACCAGCGCAAGAAGAAGCGGATCGGAGGAAGAAGAAAATGGAAGAAGAAGATGGAAGAAGATGAAGGAAGGAGAAGATGAAGAATCCGAAGGATGAAGAAAGAAGAAAGAAGATTTTAATAAAGGAATTGTCAAAGACTGTCTCCTGTCATTTTTACCATTTTTGCCACTTTTTTGGTGAAATGGTAGGGGTACTTTTGTACCCCCTTACCATTTCACACAGGGGGGGGCGGGATCTGGGGGTCCCCTTGTTAAAGGGGGCTTCCAGATTCCGATAAGCCCCCCGCCCGCAGACCCCCACAACCACCGGCCAGGGTTGTGGGGAAGAGGCCCTTGTCCTCATCAACATGGGGACAAGGTGCTTTAGGGGTCTTAGACCCCCAAAGCATCCTCCCAATGTTGAGGGCATGTGGCCTGGTACGGTTCAGGCGAGAGGGGGGGCCGCTCTCGTCCCCCCCTCTTTTCCTGCGGCCTGCCAGGTTGCGTGCTCGGATAAGGGTCTGGTATGGATTTTGAGGGGGACCCCACGCCATTTTTTTTGGCTAGGGTTCCCCTTAAAATCCATACCAGACCTCAAGGGTCTGGTATGGATTTTGAGGGGGACCCTACGCCATTTTTTTTTTTTTTTTTGGCTGGGGTCCCCCTTAATTATCCATCCCAGACCTGAAGGGCCTGGTTATTGAATTTGGGGGGACCCCTACGCTTTTTTTTTTTTTTTTTTTTTATTTTTTTTATTTTTTATCAATGACTTTTTTTTATGAATGAGTTTCAATGAATCACTGTTCTCTGTGTTACGGGAGCCGTGAATTAACATTAGCCGCGAGTGATTTTAAATAGCTTTTTTACTTTCAAAAATGACACTTTGCGCAGAGACAGTTCTAAACACGGGAAACATGCGCCCCTTTACAGGCATACTATAGACACCCCCCAGGTACGAAATTTAAAGGAATATTACACTTTTATTGTTTCAATTTAAGCATTATTAAAATCACTGCTCCTGAAAAAACGGCCGTTTAAAAAAAAAAAAATTGCATTGATACATGTCCCCTGGGGCAGGACCCAGGTCCCCAAACACTTTTTATGACATTAACATGCATATTAGCCTTTAAAATTAGCACTTTTAATTTCGAACGTTCGCATCCATTATAACTAATAGGGTTCTAAAGCTCGCACGGACTTTAGGTCCGTTCGCGGGTTCTGGTGCGAGCCGAACGGGGGGGTGTTCGGCTCATCCCTACTGTTGTTCAGCTGTTTGTATATCAAGGTAAATACACTCTCCCCACCCTAGCACTCATCTGGTGCTTCATCTGCATTCCCTGCACTTTTTTGTTTCATTTAAAACACTGCTTTTCACACAACCTTTTTCCCCTTTTCTTACTATAGGGTTTGATTTCCCAGACAAACACATTTTTTCTGAATTGACTTTCTTACCCATGGTCTCTATGTCTGCTCCATTAATGGATCAGGTTAGTCCACATATGTTTCTATACAAATAATTGTACAACTTTTGTCTAAACCTTTGTCTATTCTGCTTATTTAGTAAGGCTTGACATATATACTTATGTTAGAGTATACATGCTCTCATACAAAAATATTATTACAACTTGATGTTCCTCTTACTAAATTTGGAAAATCATTGAGACACATTCATCAATGTTTACAGCTATATCTATCAAGTTACATACCGAGACAATTAGGACCATTCACCCTCACCTATGCCATGTCTGCCACCTGGCATCCCCCCTGGGGGTCTGCCACCTTGCATCCCTCCTGAGGGAGAAGACAAACCCATGTCCGTATTCTCCCCCTCAGCTCCTGCTGCCATCCATTTGGGGGTTCAGCGATGGAAACTCTGGTTTCGTTCATTGGTAAGTATAGGGCCGTTTTGCTCTGGCCCATTCTGCTATTGTTCTTACACTTACCACTGTGACACATCTTTTTGTCTATTTAGATACATCTTATCCGCATCCACCCCTGATGAACGAGCAATGATCTTGCGAAACGCATGTCTGGTTTTCTGATGCATGCATTAGTATATACTGCATTGTATAATGTTTGCATCAACTTTATTTATTCCCTTTATTATGTGCAAATCCATTGGCTGAGCAAATATGCTAAATTATCTATGTACATATATTAATTTTAATAAACATTTATACTGCTATTACTCTTGGTACTCAGTGGCTAACTGTGACCACCTCATTAAAAGTCCCAGGGCGACTCTCTTTTTGTGTATATCTTTTTTTTTTTGTATATTTAACTACAAAATTCTACCCTTAATCCCCATGTACAAAAATAATTGTATGCATATTCTTATCAGAAATGGGTTAAATATGTTCCTAGGTATGTTTAACTACAATATTCCACCCATAATCCCTATGTAGAAAAAGAATTATATGTATATTACTATCAGAAATTGGTTAAATATGTTGCTATGCATGTTTAACTGTAATATTCCACCCATAATCCCCATGTATAAAAATAATTAAATATATATTCTTATCAGAAATATGTTAAATATGTTCCTATGTATGTTTAACTACAATATTCCTCCCATATTTTCCATGTAGAAAAATAATTATATGTATATTCTTATCAGAAATAGTTTTAATATGTTCCTAGGTATGTTTAACTACAATAGTCCACCCATACTCCCCATGTAGAAAAATAATGATATGCACATTCATATCAGAAATGGGTTAACTATGTCCCTATGTATGTTCCCTACTACAAACCAATTACTTTTGGTTTAATGGGAAATTTTTTTCACAAGAAAAGGGAGTTGCTATGGGGGCCAAATTTGCCCCCAGCCTAGCGAATATTTTTATGGCCAAGTGGGAGGAGGATGTCATCTATGCCTCAGATAGACCAGAACTTAAACTCTGGGCCAGGTATATTGATGACATCCTCCTCCTATGGAAAGGATCGCAAGAATCCTTGGACAATTTCTTCACATTCCTGAATAATAACGACCGCGGCATCATACTCACCCATGAATCAAGCCGCAACCAAATTCATTTTTTAGATTTAGTAATCGAACTAACGGATGGAAGTTTTAAATTTAGGACCCATTTTAAAACCACAGACCGCAATGGATTTATTCCTATCGACAGTTGCCATCATAGGAGTTGGCTCAGATCAGTCCCTAAATGTCAGTTCCTCCGACTACGGAGAAATTGCCCAGATTTGGACACCTTCAGAACACAAGCCAACACCTTACGTGAGAGATTTAAAGAAAAGGGATACAACATGGAAGACGTAGATCAAGATCTAAGGAGCGCTGTGGAAACAGATAGAACATCCCTTCTGGCTGATAGACCCCGAGCTGCCCCTGACGAGAAATTCAAATGGTCCTTTCTAACTGGCTACTCAGTCCAACATAAACAAGTCAAATCCATATTGGCTAAACATTGGAACATTTTAAAAAACGACAAAGTCCTAGGCCCTCTTCTACCGGACAATGCCAGAGTAATATATAAAGGGGCACCCTCACTCAAAAGCCAAATTGCGCCAACAACCATCAATCCCCCCACAAGATTAAGTTTTTTTCACAATCTCATAGGGTACTATCCATGTAAAAAATGTATAGTTTGCCACTATAATGTGAAGGGGAGGTGTACAACTAAAGAGTTTGAGTCCACTGTCACCAAAGTAAAATATCCGATTAAACATTTTTGCACTTGTGCCACTACGCACGTGGTTTATTTAATAACCTGCCCGTGCTCAAAACAATATGTTGGCCGCACTATTCACTCTTTTACGACAAGAGTATCAGAACACATCTCTAAAATAAAAAGGGGGAGTATTAAACATACGGTACCCAGGCATTACCGCCAATACCACAATAGAGACCCCAGCGGTACCCAGTTTACCATCATTGACAAATTCACAGCACCTTGGAGGGGAGGAGCTAAAACTAGAGGGGTTTCACAGTTGGAAACTTTCTGGATTTACCAATTGCAGTCCCATTTTCCATCAGGTATGAATATTGACTGGGACATAAATGCATTTATAAATAAAGCATAATTCACAACGTCTATATGGAAATTCACGATAAAATAACTTTTAGTCCATATACACACCTCTCAAACTAAACATATTCACGTTCCCACCTTTAATATTAATATTAATAATTACTTTTGGGCAAAATTCTTCTTTCTGATAGTATTTTATCTATCATTTTTTCTATATTTTACGGAATTCTTATAATTTTTTATATTTTATGAGATTCTTAAAATTTTAAATATTAACCTTCACCGGTTTTTATTGCAAAAATGCTTTATATTTTTATATATATAATTTTATGTATATAACTTATTCCATTGCATTGATAATTTATTTATCATAATGTATCTAAGATTCTTTGATAGAAAATACTCCAATGCCCGATGTAATATATTGTACACACATAAGATCCACATATATTGTATTTAGCACAATGTATACTATGATAACAGTAGTGTCACCCCATCGTATCATTTACTCATATTTTTTTACATTTATGTTATAATGCAAGACATTTAACATTCAGAATTTAATGCAATTTTCTATGTTCTAAATAATTAACGTCTCAGCTGCGTGTTTCTTATATGCACGGGCTTTGGGACCTTTCGTCCCCGCCCCTGGTGTCAGCATAGAATGTTTTCCCAGGTGCGCCATGTGATCCGGATATATACTACGTTTCACAACCATTAAGGTTTGAAAACGAGGCTTGGTTCCGGCCGAGTTCCCGGAGTCTGACGTCATTACGTCACGCCGGCCCCATACGAAAACAAGGCTTGGCTCACTCGACACAGCGACACAGCGGCAGTGCACCACCGCTCCAACACATCCACAGTGAGGCTTGGTTACACAGGCGGTCACGTGGACGGAGCGGTGGGGGTCAAATTGACGCTGACGCTGGAATAGCCCGCCTCATAGCCACACAGCCCTGTGTGGTTATTTATAATGAATAAAACACTATAATGGCAGCATTTAAACTGTACAAACAATATTTATTAATAAAACCTATATACATCAAAATAACAGTATAAACATACAATTATTTCGCCACTCAATACACTTGATTTTCCACTTTGGGGTCACACTCCCTATAAAAGCGTGCTGCTGGTGCTTGTGGTCCACACCCCAGACGACGTCTATGCGGACGAAATGCGTCGGGTGGACCAGAGCGACAGCACCACGCCATCTCTAATTTATAAACAGGCCTGTTTTAAACCTACTAAATGTGAGTGTTTTTAATCTGTTTTTATACTATTAAAAACCTTTCCAAACGTTATTATGCTATGCAAGTTTTTTCTTCTATCATGACTTCATAATACGGTTGACCATACGGACCATTGATGCCCATTCCCTACTTGATACATCTCTCCTTGTGACCCCTGACCACTACGGCACCTGGACAAGCCTCTGGAGTCATCGTGTGGAGCGGAGATTTGCCCAAACCCCCTAAGGTTAAAGCGCTTGCGACTTGTGAGGCATATGCCCCTTCAAGTCCAACCCATCTGGTAAGCCTCTATCCATTAGGCTCGAGAACCACCAGACAACCATCACCCCACCTAGCACACCAAACAGAGTCACCCGTTGGATCCAGTGCCATTCACTTGACCACCAACCATTTTTTATGGACTGCACCGTTATTTTATTCACGTGTATAAGTTCTTTTCACCTAGCACCTATTACCTCAACCGCTGTTGAATCCATTTCATCACCAATATTTAAGTTTTTTTATTCGTTTACTTGTCACGGTATATGACCCCAAAAAAACAAACCAGGTTTTATTTACTTGTTTTAAACACGTGTTTTTTATCGCATATTTTAATTGGTTTTATGGTGTTTTATTGCCATTTCTAATGTAATGAGGTTTTATGTTTTTATTTTTTAAAATATAAAGGGAGTATATGTTGACATCACGGCACACTTGGCAAACAATCCATTCTGCTCCCTTGCATATTAGACATGGGAACTGTCAAAAAATTTGTTTCGTTTCGTTTCGTCCCGTTTTGTATATAAAAAAATTCGTAATTCGGAATTCGTGTACGAAATTCCGTTCGAATTCGTACGAAATACGAAATTCGGACGAATCGTAATTTTTTTTACGAATCGTTAGTAAAGTTACGAATCGTTACGAATCGTTAATGCGGCTAATGAATTGTTGGTTCTCATAACACAGAGAACAATTCGAATCCAACTACAAATATCGAATTTCAATTTCAAGTTACGAATCGTTACGAATCGTTATGAATAGTTACGAATCGTTACGAATCGTTATGAATAGTTACGAATCGTTATGAATAGTTACGAATCGTTAGTAAATCCAACTACCAATATCGAATTTCAACTAATTTGAACGAAATTATTATAGCAGATATAACGAATGAATTCGAATGAATTCGAATGACAAAGTGTCATTTTTGCAGAAAAAATAAAAGCGTAGGGGTCCCCCCAAATTCAATAACCAGGCCCTTCAGGTCTGGTATGGATATTAAGGGGGACCCCAGCCAAAAAAAAAATGGCGTGGGGTCCCCCCCAAATATCCATATCAGACCCTTCAGGTCTGGGATGGATTTTAAGGGGAACCCCGGCCAAAAAAAAATGGCGTGGGGTCCCCCTCAAAATCCATACCAGACCCTTTATCCGAGCACGCAACCTGGCAGGCCGCAGGAAAGGAGGGGGGGACGAGAGCGGCCCCCCCTCCCGCCTGAACCGTACCAGGCCACATGCCCTCAACATTGGGAGGGTGCTTTGGGGTCCCCCCCAAAGCACCTTGTCCCCATGTTGATGAGGACAAGGGCCTCATCCCCACAACCCTGGCCGGTGGTTGTGGGGGTCTGCGGGCGGGGGGCTTATCGGAATCTGGAAGCCCCCTTTAACAAGGGGACCCCCAGATCCCGCCCCCCCTGTGTAAATTGGTAAGGGGGTACAAAAGTACCCCTACCATTTCACCAAAAAAGGTGACAAAATGGTAAAAATGACAGGAGACGGTCTTTGACAATTCCTTTATTAAAATCTTCTTTCTTCTTTCTTCTGGTCTTCCTTTCTTCACCTTCTCCTTCCGTCATCTTCTTCCATCTTCTTCTTCCTTCGATTCGCTTCTTCTTCCTCCGGTCTTCTCGTCCTTCTCGTCCGGCGTCGTCCTTCTCGTCCGGCATCGTCGTCTCTTCTCGCAGGCCGCTCCTCGCAATGGGAGGCTCCCGCTCTGTGAGGCTCCGCTCCGGGTGACAGGTCTTTTATAACGAAGGCACCTGGTGACCCCGCCCCCTCTGACGCACAGGGACGTCATGTGGAATTCCCTATGGCTTTCCCCATGACGTCAGAGGGGAGGGGCGGGGTCACCAGGTGCCTTCGTTATAAAAGACCTGTCAGCGGAGCGGAGCCTCACAGAGCGGGAGCCTCCCATTGCGAGGAGCGGCCTGCGAGAAGAGACGACGATGCCGGACGAGAAGGACGACGCCGGACGAGAAGGACGAGAAGACCGGAGGAAGAAGAAGCGAATCGAAGGAAGAAGAAGATGGAAGAAGATGGAAGAAGATGACGGAAGGAGAAGATGAAGAAAGGAAGACCAGAAGAAAGAAGATTTTAATAAAGGAATTGTCAAAGACTGTCTCCTGTCATTTTTACAATTTTTGCCACTTTTTTGGTGAAATGGTAGGGGTACTTTTGTACCCCCTTACCATTTCACACAGGGGGGGGGCCGGGATCTGGGGGTCCCCTTGTTAAAGGGGGCTTCCAGATTCCGATAAGCCCCCCGCCCGCAGACCCCCACAACCACCGGCCAGGGTTGTGGGGATGAGGCCCTTGTCCTCATCAACATGGGGACAAGGTGCTTTGGGGGGACCCCAAAGCACCCTCCCAATGTTGAGGGCATGTGGCCTGGTACGGTTCAGGCGGGAGGGGGGGGCGCTCTCGTCCCCCCTCCTTTCCTGCGGCCTGCCAGGTTGCGTGCTCAGATAAAGGGTCTGGTATGGATTTTGAGGGGCCGGGGTTCCCCTTAAAATCCATCCCAGACCTGAAGGGTCTGGTATGGATATTTGGGGGGGACCCCACGCCATTTTTTTTTTTTTTTTTTTGGCTGGGGTCCCCCTTAATATATATACCAGACCTGAAGGGCCTGGTTATTGAATTTGGGGGGACCCCTACGCTTTTTTTTTTTTTTTATATCAATGAATGACTGTTTTTTAAATAGCTTTTTTTTCTGCAAAAATGACACTTTGTCATTCGAATCATTCGAATTCATTCGTTATATCTGCTATAATAATTTCGTTTGAATTAGTTGAAATTTGATATTGGTAGTTGGATTCGAATAATTTGGAGCTGAAATTCGTAAACAAAATTTTTCCTGCAAAAATGACACTTTGTCATTCGAATTCATTCGAATCCATTTGAATTCATTCGAATTCATTCGAATCATTCGGCGACGAAATTCGTAAACGGAATTTCGTATTCCGTACGGAATTCGTACAAAAAAAAAATTCGTACTACAGATTCGTAAATTCGTACGAATTTCGAAAAATTCGTACGAATCACGAATTCGTACGAAACGAATAGCACATGTCTATTGCATATTCCTCTAACGAAAACACCATATCCAACCATACCACAGTAGTACTTTCTCCCCAGGCACTAACTCCTTTTTCAGCGCTGCATTTATACATATACCAACCTTGATTCACCGTTAATCTTTCGGCAATGCTGGCAGCTTCAACCATATAATAACCCCCTTTTTCTGTTCAACTACAATAGTCCACCCATAATCCACATGTAGAAAAATAATGATATGCACATTATTATCAGACGTGGGTTAAATATGTTCATTGTTAGGTGTTAACATGATATGCTGCCCATAAACCCCATGAAAAATAATAATTCTACCCATATTCCCATCAAAAACAGGTAAAATGTAATATTTCCATTACGTACTGTAAAATTTACTATGATCCTGTTGTACAGCTGCATATATATATATATATATATATATATATATATATCAGCTACTAAACAGTTAAACATTAACAACTGCTTCTTGCAACATTGTATCAAGCACTGCAGTAAAGAATAACATATTTTGAGAATCATAGTCATTACCTGTCAGAAACCATGAAATCAGGCCGAGACAGAAGTACAGTTAAATCACACTTGTTTAATAATAAACGTATTATTAAAAGGAACAATATCGCGCTGAACTTAGGTGAATGACTAAAAAAACAGGTGTGACCCCTAAGCAGCTACATAAAAATGTGACGAAAATTCTATCAATAGTGGGAATGAAAATGTAGCGCTAAACCTGAAACAATGCACTGAGAAGTGCCGAAAAATGTATGCCTCAAACAGACAAAAATAGATGACAGAGTGACTGTCTAGTGTAAAAAAACAAAAACACATCTAACATAAGTGCATATAAACAATGAACCATACATGCATATGATTAGTGCCTGTAAAGAATATAGTGAAATAAATGGGAATGTCCACCATGCAAGAAACACTTCAAATGAATAAATGTCCCAGTATGATGAACAGGTGTAAATCTCAATAATGAGTGAGCACCAACAAAGAATAACTTGGACTGGATCCTCTTTCAGTATTCAGATCAATAAGGGAAAATGGATGTATGCTTACCAAAGCAAGTGGACTCCCTGTCAGCGACAGGAAAGTCAAACAAGCCTGTAGTATCCGGACACCGATGGATGGAACATCACTGGCACGAACCGATGTAATCCGTGGACTTCTCACTAGGAGATGGTGGAGCCGGTCTTCCAGGGCCCAAGATGGAAACGGGTACACGGCTACAAACACAGGACCACGAACTCCAATCGGTCAGACCGAAAAGCAGGCGGGGTATGAGAACTGATGGCCAAAGACCACTAGGATGGGGTCAAGGCTCTCATATGGTGTTTGTCAAACAGCATGTGGAGAGAGAAGAAAAGAGGGGGACTCCAATAGTGCAGATCAGCATGGAAGGTTTTATTGAAAGAAAACCACCAATACAAAAAATAAAATAATAAAAGTGATCACGATTAAGGTTAAAAGCAGTATGGGGATAGGTGAAACCTCGCCCTACGCGTTTCGTCTTAGACAGACTTCAACTGGGGCATCTACCTGTTCCCCCACACTGCAGACATATATATAGATATTTCATAAACTAACAACCAATCATCAAATGCCCATAGTTAGTGTTCTGGAAGTATTGATTGGCTCTGAAAGCATCATGTGACAGGAAGTGGGGATGAGAATAGGTTATGTGGCCAATCAACTATCAGACCGGACCAAAAGAACCAAGTGTATGGTGGAAACCACCCACATGTTCCATCTATTCCCATGAAGCTCCTCCCAGACACATGGTGAGTTTGGCGCCAAAATCTCTCACCCAATCGGCAGGACGATAAACTGGCGTCCAATAAAGTGGGCCAATCCGATTTCACTATGACAATGAAGGCTCGAGAAACACCAGATCTGATTGGTCTAAAAATGACCAATCAGAGACAGCGAGAGCCAGGCATCCAATCCCGGGCAGAGAGAAGTCCGGACTTGGTTTGGCGCCAAAAAGTGATGGCGACGTGATGACGCTCGCTGTGTCCCTCCGTCGGAAGTGACGCAACTGGGACAGAGTGAACGTGAGACGCCCCGGCATATGGAGAAAGACGCCGGCAGCGTCAAACTCCGTCTTGGCGTGATGACGTCACCCCTCCCAGAGCGTCCAACATCGACCCAAGGCTCAAACTGTGCGTGATGGCGTCAAACGTCCATACACGTCCGGTGTCAGCCTCATCACGTGGCCGGCACGAAGCTATACATAAATGCCAAGGGCCCAAAAGAATATCTAAACAAACATGAAAAACTTTTTACAAGTTACCATGAGATAAAGAAATAATGTATTAAAATTATATGCAAAAAAGTAAAACTCATCAATTTGGAGGACCTCATAGTAACACCTAAGGTGCAGGTGCGACGCCCTGACCCCTAGTGTTAGGAGGTGTAAACAACAAGTCGGGAATACCCAAATTATGCACAGAAAGACTGAGATGGACAATACATGGTGTGGATTGCGGGCCAACGCCATCATGTGGTTGAAACCCATATTGCATTTCACAGTGAATAATCTTGCTGTACAAATTGTGCCTAACAAACAAAAAGAAACAAGGGACCCTCTACAAAGCATGAAGGTATGAATAAAAACTTTTCACAGTTTGTACAATTTATAATACATAGCAGATACCAAGTGTGTATACATACATAAACGGGACTGGGACAACTCTAGCGAAATGCAAGAATAGGACAGGAGGTCGGATGTAAGGTATAGACTCAGGATGAATTAATGAAAGAATTAATATCCCACTCGACGTTTAACCCAAACGGCGAGTAGGTACGAAGCTCATAGATCCAATAAGTTTCAAGACGGGATACCCCACGTAGGCGAGATTCGCCTCTCCAATGAGGAACGAACTGGTCTATGATTAGAAATTGTGTTCCAATGGGGTTGCGGTCATGGGTCTCTAAATAGTGACGAGGGACACTGTGGTTTGTTTTCCCCTTTTTTATGTTGTTTATATGCTCGTTGACGCGAACAGAAAAGGTCCTGATTGTGCGTCCAATATATTGTTTCTTGCAAGGGCAAGTGAGAAGATACACAACATATTGGGTCGCACAAGTCACAAAACGCTGTATGGGATAGATGCGTGAAGTGATAGACGATTGAAAGGTATCGCTCTTTCGCCTCCCGCAAGTATTATGCAAACAAACGTTGCACTTGCGGCAGGGAAAGTAACCCTTACATTGAAAAAAGAAAGAAGGCCTTTTCGGGGGATCAATAACATTAGGGGCAACTTGACCTTGGATAGATCTCGCGCCCCTAAAGATAACACCAGCCGTCTCTGGGAGTGCTGGACCCAAAACTTTATCGTTTTGGAGTACTCCCCAATGCTTCTTCACAATCTCTTTGATTTGTCTTGACTGTGTAGAGAAGGTGGTGAAAAGAGACCACTTGAACTTATCGTCAATAGGCTTTTTGGGTTTGACCTTGAGTAGGGTTTTGCGATCGATTTGTTGAATACGGTCAATCTCCACATCGAGATCCTCAGATTTATAACCCTTTTCTAGGAAACGTTGTTTCAAGACTACCGCTTGTGTGGAAAAATCGTCCACCTTAGTACAGTTCCTCCGTAGACGGAGGAACTGACTACGTGGTACCGATCGGAGCCATTGGGGATGGTGACAGCTATCGACCGGAATGTAACCATTCCGGTCGGTAGGTTTGAAATATGTGACGAATTCCAAACTGTGGTCAGTCACCTTAATCTCGAGGTCCAGAAAGCTAACACGAGAGGTGCTGGCCTCATGGCTCAGACGAATGCCCCTGTCGTTGGAATTAAGATGGACAATGAAGGCATCCAAGGATTCGCGGCTGCCCCTCCAGAGGAGGAGGATGTCGTCTATGTACCTCGCCCAGAAAACTAATTCTGGTCTCTTGAGGGCATAGACGAGGGTTGCTTTCCCTGCCGCAAGTGCAACGTTTGTTTGCATAATACTTGCGGGAGGCGAAAGAGCGATACCTTTCAATCGTCTATCACTTCACGCATCTATCCCATACAGCGTTTTGTGACTTGTGCGACCCAATATGTTGTGTATCTTCTCACTTGCCCTTGCAAGAAACAATATATTGGACGCACAATCAGGACCTTTTCTGTTCGCGTCAACGAGCATATAAACAACATAAAAAAGGGGAAAACAAACCACAGTGTCCCTCGTCACTATTTAGAGACCCATGACCGCAACCCCATTGGAACACAATTTCTAATCATAGACCAGTTCGTTCCTCATTGGAGAGGCGAATCTCGCCTACGTGGGGTATCCCGTCTTGAAACTTATTGGATCTATGAGCTTCGTACCTACTCGCCGTTTGGGTTAAACGTCGAGTGGGATATTAATTCTTTCATTAATTCATCCTGAGTCTATACCTTACATCCGACCTCCTGTCCTATTCTTGCATTTCGCTAGAGTTGTCCCAGTCCCGTTTATGTATGTATACACACTTGGTATCTGCTATGTATTATAAATTGTACAAACTGTGAAAAGTTTTTATTCATACCATCATGCTTTGTAGAGGGTCCCTTGTTTCTTTTTGTTTGTTAGGCACAATTTGTACAGCAAGATTATTCACTGTGAAATGCAATATGGGTTTCAACCACATGATGGCGTTGGCCCGCAATCCACACCATGTATTGTCCATCTCAGTCTTTCTGTGCATAATTTGGGTATTCCCGACTTGTTGTTTACACCTCCTAACACTAGGGGTCAGGGCGTCGCACCTGCACCTTAGGTGTTACTATGAGGTCCTCCAAATTGATGAGTTTTACTTTTTTGCATATAATTTTAATACATTATTTCTTTATCTCATGGTAACTTGTAAAAAGTTTTTCATGTTTGTTTAGATATTCTTTTGGGCCCTTGGCATTTATGTATAGCTTCGTGCCGGCCACGTGATGAGGCTGACACCGGACGTGTATGGACGTTTGACGCCATCACGCACAGTTTGAGCCTTGGGTCGATGTTGGACGCTCTGGGAGGGGTGACGTCATCACGCCAAGACGGAGTTTGACACTGCCGGCGTCTTTCTCCATATGCCGGGGCGTCTCACGTTCACTCTGTCCCAGTTGCGTCACTTCCGACGGAGGGACGCAGCGAGCGTCATCACGTCGCCATCACTTTTTGGCGCCAAACCAAGTCCGGACTTCTCTCTGCCCGGGATTGGATGCCTGGCTCTCGCTGTCTCTGATTGGTCATTTTTAGACCAATCAGATCTGGTGTTTCTCGAGCCTTCATTGTCATAGTGAAATCGGATTGGCCCACTTTATTGGACGCCAGTTTATCGTCCTGCCGATTGGGTGAGAGATTTTGGCGCCAAACTCACCATGTGTCTGGGAGGAGCTTCATGGGAATAGATGGAACACGTGGGTGGTTTCCACCATACACTTGGTTCTTTTGGTCCGGTCTGATAGTTGATTGGCCACATAACCTATTCTCATCCCCACTTCCTGTCACATGATGCTTTCAGAGCCAATCAATACTTCCAGAACACTAACTATGGGCATTTGATGATTGGTTGTTAGTTTATGAAATATCTATATATATGTCTGCAGTGTGGGGGAACAGGTAGATGCCCCAGTTGAAGTCTGTCTAAGACGAAACGCGTAGGGCGAGGTTTCACCTATCCCCATACTGCTTTTAACCTTAATCGTGATCACTTTTATTATTTTATTTTTTGTATTGGTGGTTTTCTTTCAATAAAACCTTCCATGCTGATCTGCACTATTGGAGTCCCCCTCTTTTCTTCTCTCTCCACATGCTGTTTGACAAACACCATATGAGAGCCTTGACCCCATCCTAGTGGTCTTTGGCCATCAGTTCTCATACCCCGCCTGCTGTTCGGTCTGACCGATTGGAGTTCGTGGTCCTGTGTTTGTAGCCGTGTACCCGTTTCCATCTTGGGCCCTGGAAGACCGGCTCCACCATCTCCTAGTGAGAAGTCCACGGATTACATCGGTTCGTGCCAGTGATGTTCCATCCATCGGTGTCCGGATACTACAGGCTTGTTTGACTTTCCTGTCGCTGACAGGGAGTCCACTTGCTTTGGTAAGCATACATCCATTTTCCCTTATTGATCTGAATACTGAAAGAGGATCCAGTCCAAGTTATTCTTTGTTGGTGCTCACTCATTATTGAGATTTACACCTGTTCATCATACTGGGACATTTATTCATTTGAAGTGTTTCTTGCATGGTGGACATTCCCATTTATTTCACTATATTCTTTACAGGCACTAATCATATGCATGTATGGTTCATTGTTTATATGCACTTATGTTAGATGTGTTTTTGTTTTTTTACACTAGACAGTCACTCTGTCATCTATTTTTGTCTGTTTGAGGCATAAATTTTTCGGCACTTCTCAGTGCATTGTTTCAGGTTTAGCGCTACATTTTCATTCCCACTAATAATAAACGTAAAAAGAACAAACATAGTCAAAACATAGCCAAAGTTCAGTAACTGGAACGGAGATATATATATATATATATATATATATATTGTGGAGATGCGACCCCGTGTCACTTAGTGTATTAGCAATCTAAGCCTGATCTTTTTTGAGGCAGGCATGCTAAATGCACACCTGTGGGCTGGGTTCATATTAATCTCAGAATTAGAGCTCAGGGCTCCCTCTTTGGAGACAGCTCCACCGGGCAGACAGGAAGTTTGGCCCAGGAGTCAGAAGGACACCACTCTACAGACACAAGGTCTGTGTATGAGAGTCAGGAGGGCTCCCATCTTCTCTATGAGAGAGGCTACAGGTGGCAGCTTGAGCGTACAGGTCTGAGGAGCAGACATAAGGCCTAGGCGTGAGGCCTGAAGCAGCTATGTCGCAAGTAAGCCAGGAGACTGAACTAACAAATTGCAGTAATGGTGGAACCCCCTGCGAGGGAAATTGCTGTGTTTTTTTTTGAGCTTTTTGTTCCTTTAACTTACTTTGTTCCTAACTCCTTACTGGGCACTTAAACCCCCCTCCTGCCCAGACCAATTTTCAGCTTTCGGCGCTGATGCACTTTGAATGACAATTGCACGGTCATACAACACTGTACCCAAATACATTTTTTATCATTTTTTTCCCACAAATAGAGCTTTCTTTTGGTGGTATTTAATCACAGCTGGGGTTTTTATTTTTTGCTAAACAAAAAAATGGAAAACTAAAAAAGAAAAAGTCATGTTTAATAGTTTTAAATAAAATTTAGCAAACAGGTAATTTTTCTGCTTCATTGATATACGCTGGTGGGCACTGGTGGGCACTGATAGGCTGCACTGGTGGGCACTGATAGGCTGCACTGGTGGGCACTGATAGGCTGCATTGGTGGGCACTGATAGGCTGCACTGGTGGACGCAGGTAAGGCAGCACTGATAGGCACAGATAAGGTGGCACTGATGGGGTCAGATAAGTCGGTACTGATGGACACAGATAAGGCGGCACTGATGGCCACTGATAAGATGGCACTGATGGGCCCTGATGGGGGGCATGGATGCGTGGCACGGATGGGTGGCATGGATGGGCACTGATAGGTACCACTAATAGATGGCTCTGATGGGCACTGATAGATGGCACTGATGGGCACTGATGGCACTGATGGGCACTGATAGGTGGCACTGATGTCCACTGATTGGCACTGGTAGGTGACACTGATGGGCACTGATAGGTGGCACTGATGTGCAGCACTGTTCAGGCACTGTTTGTTTGCACTGACAGGTGGCACTGTGGGCACTGACAGGTGGCGCTGGTGGGCACTGACAGGTGGCGCTGGTGGGCACTGTTAGGTGGCACTTGTAGGGGGCACAGGTGGGCACTAATGAGCTGGGGCACATTGCAGTGATCGGGACTAATGTCCCTCTCACTGCTGCCGGTGATCGGCTTTTTTTGCCTCCTCGCACTGTCAGCACGAGGAGGAAAAATAGCCAATTACTGGCTGTGTTGTCATCATATGATCAGTTTTCATTGGCTGACAGCTGATCACGTGGTAAGGGGTCGGGATCGACCCCTTACTCGGATCTGTGATCCAGCGAGTCTCACAGACTCGCTGATCACAGAGTGCGTCGCATGCGCCCTTCAGGGGGCATGCAGACCGCTCATGCATGGGACTACGTCAATAGACGTAGTCCGGGCAAAGCAGGTCCACGCTGTAGCCGTCATTCGGCTATAGTGCGGATCTCTAGCGGTTAAATAAAAGTGGGCTGCAATGCCCTTAAAAATGCAGAGAGAAGATTTACAGGGGAAGGATTCCCACTGAGAAGAGACACAGGTGGACCATGCTGCTTAATAAGGGATACATTTTATTAAAAAAAATATATTTAATACAAAAAGTGATATTGGTGATTTTGTCAGTAGCCCCCAGTGCTTTTGAAGTATGCCTGTTACCTGTTTCCACTGTGCCCAATATTTAGTAATAATTCTTAATGGAGCTTGCGTAGATAGTTTTTTGTTTCCATTTGTGGAGACTGTTTTTTTTAGCCAGAAGATCCCTTCTTTCTGTCAACCAGGCCTTTTTGCGTGCTTGTTTCAACGTTTTTTTGGGGTAACCCCTATCTTTGAACCTGGCAAACATTTAATTTGCCTCCTTACGAAAATCATCGTCTTTTGAGCAGTTTATGAAAAGTCACAGAAACTGGCCCACAGGGATGTCTCTGATTAGGTGATCTGGATGATGGCTTGATGCCTGCAGAAGCATGTTTGCCGCTGTGGGCTTTCTGTAGGTATGAGTCACCAATCGTGTATCCACATGTGTAATCTGCAGGTCAAGGAAACAAATTGTATTGTCATCTATCACATGGGTCAAGACAATGTTTCTGTCATTCTTATTTAGAATCAACAGAAATGCGTCAAGTTCATCATGGTTACCCAGCATACCATAATGATATCTATGTGCCTCAGCCAGGTCAGTACCCGGCCGAGGTATTTTGGCATCTTATAGACCACATCCCATTCCCACAGGCCCAGATGAAAGCATATGAGGGGGCCCAGGGAGCTCCCATCACTGTGCCCCTTCGTTTGCTGATAATATCCATCATGGGATTGGAAATTATTGGTCTATGCCAATTCCAATAATTCCAAGATTAATTAATTGTGTGCCCCGGGATGTGCTGTTTCCAGAAAGAAATAGACCACTCTGAGGCCCCAGTCGTGGGGTATCGACGTGTAAAGTGATTCCACGTCGATACTCACAAGTAGGGCCTCAGGCGGTATCTCCATATCATGTAACTTACCCAGAACATCGTGAGTATCACGAACATGATGGCATAGAGGTCACCAAAGTTTTTATGAAGGAATCAACATATCTCCCAATCCTTTCTAGAGGGTCTTTTATTGCCAAGACAATCGGCCTGCAGGGGGGATTATCGAGGGATTTATGGAGTTTTGGGAATATATAAAAGGTGGGATTATTATATTCTCCTACCCTCAGATAATCCCATTCCTTCTTTGTTAAAAGGTTCACTTTGTGGCCCAAGGAAAGTTGTTGGTTTATTTTCTCGACTAATGCAGGGAAGGGGTTACTCTGCAGCTTCCAAAAGATGGTGGTATCAGCTGTTGAAAAAACCTCTCTTTTGTACATGTCAGCTGACATTAAAGCCACGTTACCTCCCTTGTCACTAGATTTCTATATCAAGTCATCCTCACATTCAAGTTCAGAAAGTGCTTGTCTATCCTGACTTGATAGATTATCTGGGCCCTGTTTAAGTCCATTTGATTTTATTAAGGTCGTCCCTTACAAAATCAAGGAACACCCTAATCCAGTGGTGTTTATGCAGGGGAGGCATTTCCGTGGATTTAATTTGTAAGTTACTCGGTCTTCTAACTGGTTCAGGATTAGATTTGTCCTGGCCTCGCCCCCCCCCCCCCGTGCTCCCGGAGTCTATGGGTAGCTATCCAGGCAGATAACCTTTTTCTGCGCACACAATAATTGACTGCTGTTTCTTGTCTGTGTCTTTTATTGGCACATTGCAGATTTTAATATACACGTGAATGACACATGAGATATGTGGTAAAACTGAAAACAACAAGAATAATATAACATTACCATACAATAGTAAACATCATATAAAATAACTAAAATGACTAACTCCTTTCCCTGATAGCTTGTGAAGGAGGAAATAAATGTTGCTTACCTCCGATGCCATGGATGGGAAGAGATAGCATCTAGGCTGCTGCCATGATATTGAACATATTTATCCCTGTGGCTGTTTCACTTCCTGACTAAAGAGGATATGACGATTTTTACATCACTTCCTAAGTAGCTGGATAATATCTCTTATAAACTATATTAATGTTTGGCCATTAGGTGGCGCAAGCATAACAGCTAACCTATAACAAACAATTTATAGCTTAATAATGCAACAACACAATTTACAAATTAAATGACAAGGGGAATTCTCTTTTCTGAACCTCAGAAGAGAAAGAAGGTATCCTGGAGACATGACAGTCCCTGTCTGGCGTTAACCAACGCCACTAACAGCGTCATTGGACACAAGTAAAATCAAGTCCGATATGGGTCTGAGAAATGACTTTACTTCACCCGATTTTTGAAATCTTAACTTCAACCTTCCTGACATGCCCATCTTTGCTTGGGAATGTCTGTGTGATAAGTCCCAATGGCCAGTCATTCCTGTGTGCTTGGCAGTCTTTAACGAGCACCACATCTCCTGACTTCAGGTCTGGTTTGTTAACTTGTCACTTATTCCTGAGTTGTAGGGTTTGGATGTAATATCTCCTCCATCTGTCCCAGAAAGTGTTGGCTAGGCATTGCACCTGTCTCCATTGACGTCTGAAAAGGTCTTTATCAGTAAACTCTCCATTTGAAGCACTGACCATGTTCGTTTTTTGTAGAGTAGAGTTGCAGGTGTCAGCAACATGGGGTCCTCTGGATCATTAGTAACTGGGATCAGAGGTCTAGCATTTATGATGGCTGAAACCTCAGCCATGAAAGTGGACTGACATTCATGCGTGAGTCTGACATTTCCCATTTGAAGGAAAAAAGAATCCAAGATCTTGCGGGCTACGCCTATCATTCTTTCCCACACACCACCCATATGGGAAGAATGAGGAGGGTTAAATGTCCAGGTACATCCCTGTTGATTGAGATACCTTTCCACGCTGTTGTTGTCTAGATTCGAAAGGATCTGAAGTTCCTTGGCCGCTCCAACAAAGTTGGTGCCCCTTTTAGAGCGGATGTGCTTAACAGGACCTCTAATGGCAATGAAGCGCCTGAGAGCATTGATAAAGCTGGAAGTGTCCATTGATTCAATCAGCTCTATGTGAACAGCTCGAACAGCCATACAAGTAAAAATAACTGCCCAGCGTTTGCTGCTGGCGTGACCTCCCCTCATTTGGCGAGTTGTAATGGACCAAGGACTAAATACATCAAGGCCCACACTTGTAAAGGGAGGATCTGAGTTAAGTCTTTTAGGTGGAAGGTCAGCCATCTTTTGGGTTTGTAAAAGTCCACGGAGTTTGTGGCAGGTAACGCAATTAAAGATACACTTGCTCACACATCTTTTTGCTCCTATTATCCACAGTCCAGCAACCCTCAAAGCTCCTTCAGTGAATATTCGGCCCTGGTGTTTAACTTGACTGTGATAGTGTTGTACAAGCAGGGCAGTGACATGGTGCTGAGCTGGGAGAATGAGAGGATGCTCCTCGTCATACTCCAAGGTAGCTTCTTTAAGGCGTCCTCCTATTCTCAACAGGTTACTGATGTCGAGGAATGGATCGAGTTTCCTTAAGACGCTGTCTTTAGGGATTGTCTTTTTGTTGTTAATACAGTCAATCTCTCTAGCAAAGGTCTCTTGTTGCACAGTGTAAATGATCAGATGTTTTGATTGCTCTAGGTCAGTCACTGAGTAGGTATTTTTACAGCAGTGCCAGCCTTTGCAGTTAGTCCTTTTCCCAAAGGAACGGGCTATGTGGGATAAGGAAGTAATGGCTCTAATGAGTGATTTCCATGTGGAAAATCTGGAGAACCGATGAGATTTGAGTCGGTTTTGAGAAGTCACCGTGACTAATGCAGACACTTGTGGACGAACTTCTGCATCCTTGACTGCATCTACCAAGCTAAAGGTTTCCGATTCAGAAGTGTGTTCTGAATTGTACAGGAATGCAGGGCCAGTAAACCATGTTATGTCCTTAAGACAGTTGGCTGGGACAGCTCTGGTCGCTAGGTTTGCAGGGTTGTGTTTAGTTGGAACGAAGTGCCACTGTTTTGGGTGTACGGATCTCCTAATCCTCAACACATTATTACTGACGTAGACGTAGAAGCGTATGGTTTCGTTGTAGATGTAAGTAGTAAAAAAGTGCGCTGTGTGCTTGAATAAAAAAATGAATGAAAAAATATAATATTGTGACAATAATGTTCAGTGAAGTCCATATAAAATCCAATAGTGAATAGGTGACTGGTAAAATTCAATAACGTAAAACCCAATGAGATATGAGTGACTGAAATAATAACACCAACGCTGTGATCCACCACCACACGGATAATATGCTTACCAGAAGGCAAGCTATAAAAAGCCTGTAGAGTGGTAATATCCTGATGTTGGATCAGCAGTAGGACATCCACACCAGCTCCAACCATCCACTGAATAGTGACCAATATCAGACCGTGCATGTTGAAATAGATCCACCTGGATATACTCATGAGGTGACTCAAACTAGGATATCACCTTTCCTCAGCCTTATTATAGGAACTCTCCAGCAGTCCCAGAACCGAAGATCACCAATCAAACCTCAGTAAAAATCATAGAAAAACAAGGGATGCTCCCATAGTGTGATTCCATAAAATGAGTTTATTTAGAGAAAATTAAAAGTTATACTTACAAAAATGCAGTATAAACAGGCATTTCAAATAGGAGGAAAAAGTTCGCCGGCCGGCTAGAATCTCCCGCTTACAGCAGGTTGCGCTGACATCACATGTTTCGCGTGCAGAATGACGCTTCATCTGAAGCAGGACATTTGGTGACTAACAAAAAAATTAGATCAAAAGACACAATGAATATATATACAATATTAATTTGAATTTTGCAAAGTATTTAAAAAAAGATTACATAACGTTCACAAAATTTGTAAAAAATGTCAGCCTGTACGTGCTTAAATAATGCCAGCCCATGATTTTGTGTCTTTTGATCTAATTTTTTGTTAGTCACCAAATGTCCTGCTCCAGATGAAGCGTCATTCTGCACGCGAAACATGTAGAGCCTTTGCTGTGTTATATGATGACATCACCGCCTTACTGCATCCTTGCCTCACTGTTGGACATTCCATGATTGTCGGATAGTCAACTTTAGTAGTTGGTTTACCTGTGTCCCTATGGCTACACTTATCAGGATGCAATTTATTTAAACATATCAATGATGGCAAGAAAATGTGTTTTTTAAGCATTTATTAATGTATATGTAATCTTCTTTTAAATAATAAATATTTTGTTTAAATACATTGTCGTACGGTGCCTATAAAGTCCAAGTCCCCCTCTTGTTTCTTTAATATACTGTTTAGGACGTGACACATTATTACCTATTTGGTATCCACAGTACCACACTGTTCCAAGGATACAAATTCCTCTGTTGCGTTTAAGGACTTGTTCCTTGTTGTTAGGTAGACGCTGTCTATGGGGTCTAAATAGGAGAGGTGCAGTGCAACCCAATTGTTTGACTCTTCCTTGACTGTCTCCCTTTCCATTATTTGCAAGAAAAGTCTATCTTCAAAGGACATTGCTACCTGCTGGTCTTCCTTTGTTCTATGAAAGACTGTACATCCTAGGTGGTCTGGGTCACTGTCACAAGCGTGGTCATTTGTGTCTGGGTCTACAGAGGAACCAGATATATGAGTACTACCTGGAAGTTCTATTGTGATTAAGCTGTTGTGACATGGTTTCAAGGAGGAAGGACGTCCTTTGTCAAGTACATTAGTGAACATGCTACTGACTGTGGTGGGTCTGTGCACAGTCTTTAGGCAGATGTCCCCTACGATGACCCACTCCAGGTCAAGTCTTTGGGCAAAGGGAGCATTGTGGGGACCATTAATCTGATCCCTTACTTTATGAACCTGCAAAATGTCTCTTCCCAGGAGCAGCATTAACTGAGCTTGCTCGTCATATTCTGGTAGGAGATGGGCCATGCGTTTTAGATGAGGTTGGTGAATTTCTGCATCTGGTGTAGGGATTGCTGACTGGTTGTCAGGAATCTGGTTGCACTCCAGTATGGTGGGTAAAGGTAGGCGAGTCCGACCGTCTATGGACTCTATACAGAAGGCGGTGGCTCTTCTCCCCGCCATCTCAACAGTACCCGCACAAGTCTTTAGGGAGTAAGGGGAGCTTGTACCCCTGACACCGAAGGTGTCAAAGAATGTGGATCTAGCTATAGAGTGGTTGCTATGGTCATCTTATGCCGCATACACACGAAGGGACAATCCCGTGGGATTATCCTCTGGACTCAAGTCCAGCGGACAATCCCCTCGTGTGTGGGCGTCGGCTGACTTTTTGGCGCCAAAGTCCGGCGGACCAAAGTTTTAAGTTTGGTTTTAAAATTATCCGCTGGACTGGGCAGTCCGGCGGACAATCCCGCCGTTAGTAGGCTAGTCCGCCGGACTTTTTAAATGAACGGACTTGCCGCTCATCGGCAAGTCCGTTCATTTAGCACGTGACTTCAGGTTACGTAGCTAGCGTAGGCAGTAAATGCCGGCGCGCTAGCTCCGTCACCTGGCATGGATTTAAAGGGAATCCCCAAGCCGAAAAACGGCGTGGGGGTCCCCCCCAAATCCATCTCAGACCCTTATTCGAGCACGCAGCCCGGCAGACCAGGAAAGGGTTGGGGACGAGCGAGCCCCCCCCCCTCCTGAGCCGTACCAGGCCGCGTGCCCTCAACATGGGGGGTGCCCTGGGGAAAGGGGGGCTGTGCAGCCCCCCCACCCCAAAGCACCTTGTCCCCATGTTGATGAGGACAAGGGCCTCTTCCCGACAACCCTGGCCGTTGGTTGTCGGGGTCTGCGGGCGGGGGCTTATCGGAATCTGGGAGCCCCCTTTTATAAGTGGGCCCCCAGATCCCGGCCCCCCACCCTATGTGAATGAGTATGGGGTACGATGTACCCCTACCCATTCACCTAAAGTGTAAAATGTAAAGTAAAGAAACCACACTTTTGAAAAAATAATTTATTGCACTGCTCCGGGGGTCTTCTTCCGTCTTGGGGGTCTTCTCGCCGGACTCCTCCACCATTTATGTAGCTCTTTTACCGAGCGGAGAAGTCCGGCTACCTTCTTCGTAGTCGCCGCCGTCGTCTGGGGGTCTCGATCCGCCTTCGGGGGTCTTCGGGGGTCTTCCGGTGTCTTTCGGGGTCTCTTCTGTTCTTGCCGCTGTCGTCGCTTTCTGCGCCGCCTTCTTTTTCCGCCTTTTTCTTCTTCTTCTTCTTCTTGTTCTTCTTCTTCCGATGTTGACACGTCGCTCTCTCTGGCCGGAATGCCAGAGCCACGCTGTGCTGGGACTTATATAGGGACAAGGGGACAGGGTCACATGCCCATGTCACATGGTGACCCCGCCCCCTGTGATGTCACAGTCCCAGCATCCTCCGGGACTGTGACATCACAAGGGGGCAGGGTCACCATGTGACTTGAGCATGTGACCCTGTCCCCTTGTCCCTATATAAGTCCCAGCACAGCGCGGCTCTGGCATTCCGGCCAGAGAGAGCGACGTGTCAACATCGGAAGAAGAAGAACAAGAAGAAGAAGAAGAAGAAGAAGAAGGCGGAAGAAGAAGGCGGAGCAGAAAGCGACGACAGCGGCAAGAATAGAAGAGACCCCGGAAGACACTGGAAGACCCCCGAAGGCGGATCGAGACCCCCAGACGACGGCGGCGACGACGAAGAAGGTAGCCGGACTTCTCCGCTCGGTAAAAGAGCTACGTAAATGTCGGAGGAGTCCGGCGAGAAGACCCCCAAGACGGAAGAAGACCCCCGGAGCAGTGCAATAAATTATTTTTTCAAAAGTGTGGTTTCTTTACTTTACATTTTACACTTTAGGTGAATGGGTAGGGGTACATCGTACCCCATACTCATTCACATAGGGTGGGGGGCCGGGATCTGGGGGCCACCTTATAAAAGGGGGCTCCCAGATTCCGATAAGCCCCCGCCTGCAGACCCCGACAACCAACGGCCAGGGTTGTCGGGAAGAGGCCCTTGTCCTCATCAACATGGGGACAAGGTGCTTTGGGGTGGGGGGGCCGCACGGTTTCTTTACTTTACATTTTACACTTTAGGTGAATGGGTAGGGGTACATCGTACCCCATACTCATTCACATAGGGTGGGGGGCCGGGATCTGGGGGCCCCCTTATAAAAGGGGGCTCCCAGATTCCGATAAGCCCCCGCCCGCAGACCCCGACAACCAACGGCCAGGGTTGTCGGGAAGAGGCCCTTGTCCTCATCAACATGGGGACAAGGTGCTTTGGGGTGGGGGGGCCGCACGGCCCCCCTTTCCCCAGGGCACCCCCCATGTTGAGGGCACGCGGCCTGGTACAGCTCAGGAGGGGGGGCGCTCGCTCGTCCCCACCCCTTTCCTGGCCTGCCGGGCTGCGTGCTCGTATAAGGGTCTGAGATGGATTTGGGGGGGACCCCCACGCCGTTTTTCAGCGTGGGGATTCCCTTTAAATCCATGCCAGGTGACGGAGCTAGCGCGGCGGCATTTACTGCCTACGCTAGCTACGTACCTGAAGTTACGTTCGAAATGAACGGACTGCTCCGTGTGTGGGCAAGTCCGTTAATTTTCAAAAGTCCCGCGGACTTTGTTCAGCGGACTGTCCGCCGGAGAAGTCCGGGCGTGTGTGGGCAAGTCCACACGCTCGGAAAGTCCGGCGAAGCCAGCTGGAAAGTCCGGCAGATTGTCCGCTGGACTAGGTCCGCCGGGAAAAGTCTGCACATGTGTACGCGGCATTAGAATGCATACATCTTGACAGCTTTGTTTCTGTGACCCATTGGATAAGCTCTAATAAGACAGATCTTTGAACAAGACCTACCGCCTGCAGGATCTTTGCATACCTCAGTAAACTGTGAGGTAACCACTGAGATGTTTGAACCAGTGTTCTCTTGCTCCCCGCCATGCTCGTTGGTATCGCTAGCTCGCTGGGCGGTCCAAGGAGCAGGGCCTGGATGTAGTGCTGAGTTGTGGTCTGTGTTGTTACACTCTGTGCATGATACACTAACCTTGCAGTCCTTGGCAAAGTGTGATGTGGATGAACAACACCTGAAGCATATGTGGTTCTCTCTTAGGAAGGCTTTGCAATCTTCTAGAGACTTTTCCCTGAAGGTCTTGCATTTTGGTAGAGGGTGCGGCTTCTTGTGTAGAGGGCACTGCTTGCTAGGATCTCCGACTTTGTCTTCTGGGTGAGCAATGTTGAAAGACCTATAGGAATCTGTAGGAGAAACATGAGACTTGTTCACTGTCATTGGCATCCTGTGCTGTTTGAAGCTAGGGGGCGTGGCTGATGGCAGCATAAAGTCAAAGCTGGGATCATTCAGGAACTTAGCTTGCTCTGAAACAAAGTCTACAAAAATGTTGAATGGTGTAAATGGTACCTGGAACCTTTTCTAATGTTTAGAACCATATGTGACCTACCTTTGTTGTAGGTCGTAGGGAAGCTTCAGAATTAAAGGTTTAATCCCTCTGGCCGCATCCAGGGAGGCGAGACCTGGCAGGTCTCCCTCCTCTTTAGCAAGAAGTTGTTCCTCTAGCAAGTCGGCTAATTCTCGTAGTTTGTGATAACCCTTGGTAGGTATTCTGGGAAAGTCCTCAATCCTTTTAAAAAGTGCATGCTCTATAGTCTCTGTCGAGCCATAGCACTCTTCTAATCTGCTCCAAATCTTTTTAAGACCAGTCTCTGGTTGTTTTATGTTAATGTTCCTGATTCTACTGGCATGATTCTACTGGCACGTTCCCAAGCCATTGGACTAGGAGGTCTATTTCATCGGCGTGAGACAGGTCTAGACCTTTTATGGTATTTTGAAAGGATGACCGCCAGGCTTTTTAATTTTCTGGCCGATCGTTAAATTTTTGTGATTCCTTTTGTGATTAAATCACATCTGGCAAAGAATTTGGCAAAGTCTGTTATAACTTGGTTGGTGTTAGAGCATGTTGGCGATTCACTACTGTAGTGGGAGTGTGGTGTGCGACCATACCTGTCAGATGTTTCTGCTTTAGGCTCTCTTGTCTCGTATCGTTGTGTAGTAGAAGGGTTATTCTGATGCTGGTTTGGAGGTTGAGAGTTGTGGCGTGCAGAGACGTAGGCTTGATCTTTAATGTGCTGGCAGGAGTTCTGCTGCTTGCAGCTCTGAGGAATTTGGTTGCTCTCATGCTCTGTTACCTGCAGTGCTTGGTTTGTTTCTCCTAGGACATCGTCTATTCCCTGTAGAGAAGAGGTATCGTACATTGATTTGAAGTGTTGGTGCAAGTACTCTAAAGTGCGTTGCAAGGGATTCGGCTCTCCTTGTTCGGAGCCAAGCACATTTATGCGTTCACCACTGAGGCTCACGGCTGCTTCCAGGGCTTCTGCTTCAGCTATGGCAATTGCAGCTTCCTTTTCTGTAGTGAGCTTCTCCATTGTGACATCTAGACGTGTTTGTTCAAGCTTTATAGAGGTTTTCCCTGACCTCTAGTGAGGCCCTATCTTGCACTTGCTTGGCTTCTATTGCGGCCCTATCTTGCACTTGCTTGGCTTCTATTGCGGCCCTATCTTGCTCTAGCTTGGCTTCTAGCGAGGCCTTTTCTAACTTCAACTGCATTTCTTGTTCGGCAAAGGTAGCTTGCTTCTTTGCAGCTTCGGCTTTCCCACAGGCAATGGCGGCTGCAACACTGGCTGTCACCGACTTACTGGAACCGTAAACTTGTGATCTGGTTTTGAGTGAGAATGTGTTACTGTGTGACATGGCTGCTTGACTGAGTAGCGGCCTGTGGGAGCAGTAAGCGTATAGGGCTGCAGTCTCTGTATGCTGCTTGGCTGTATGAAAGTGGCTGTATAGTCCATTGCAGACTGTAGCTCTTCCGTGTGGGCCAAAACCTCTTCCCCTTCTGCACTATCCTTAGTGTTCCTGGACGGAGTTTTACTGTCCTGGCCTCGCCCCCTGTACTCCCGGAGTCTATGGGTAGCTATCCAGGCAGATTAACCTTTTTCTGCGCACACAATAATTGACTGCTGTTTTTTGTCTGTGTCTTTTATTGGCACGTTGCAGATTTTAATATACATGTGAATGACACATGTGATATGTGGTAAAACTGAAAACAACAAGAATAATATAACATTACCATACAATAGTAAACATCATATAAAATAATAACTAAAATGACTAACTCCTTTCCCTGATAGCTTGTGGAGGAGGAAATAAATGTTGCTTACCTCCGATGCCATGGATGGGAAGAGATAGCATCTAGGCTGCTGCCATGATATTGAACATGTTTATCCCTGTGGCTGTTTCACTTCCTGACTAAAGAGAATATGACGATTTTTACATCACTTCCTAAGTAGCTGGATAATATCTCTTATAAACTATATTAATGTTTGGCCAGTAGGTGGCGCAAGCGTAACAGCTAACCTAGAACAAACATAATTTATAGCTTAATAATGCAACAACACAATTTACAAATTAAATGACAAGGTGAATTCTCTTTTCTGAACCTTAGAAGAGAGAAAGGTATCCTGGAGACATGACAAGATTCATTGTCGATCTGCTCATCCACAAGGACAATTAGACTCTCTAGGGCTAGGCTTTCTTCTTTCTCCTCCGGGGTCATAGCAGATGTGACCCCCATTGGCGTGGTATTATTTAGGCAGTGTGACAAATTTTAAATACCACCTTGCGCAAGAATAAGCTGATGTCTTTGAACACTTTAAATTCGTCCATCGCTGCTGAGGGCGAAAAGGACCAACCCTTACTTAATAAGTTGACGTGTCTCTCTTCTATAGGAGAATTTGATAAATTAACAACTTTCATATCCCTCAGCAGAGGTGATAAGACAGTTTGGGGATCGCAGCTATCTAGTACTTGGTGCTGCAAGTTTTGGTCTGTTTGCGGGTCTGCTAAACCCTCGCTCGAGTGTTGTTAGTCCTTTCTTGTTCTCTTCCTTGATCTCTTATGTCTACTCTTGCTCCTTCCTTTTGTTGGTTCCCTAAAGGGACTAGATTAGTCATATCAGTGCAAAGTCTACGCTTAATGTTGTCACCTTTGTCGCTGTCTGAAGAGGCAAAAAATACTGCCTATTTTTTTACGATTGGATGATCTATTTCTTCTACTTTGGCTGTGTCCTCTCGGGATCGTAAGATTGAATATTTCGCCCTTTTCAAAATCAATATTTTGCCAAAATTTTTGCTGTTTTATGGTCATTAAATGTTTCTGTGTTTTTTCTATTTCCTTTCTCAAAATGCTGTTATGTTTCTCAAACTCAACTTCATTCTGTAGAGGTTCTAGTTCTTTACTGCTGTGTTCAAGTTCTGCCTTTAGCTCATCTAATTGGATCTTTTCCTCATCAACCATCAATTGGATAACAGAAAGCCCATGCTCAATGCATTTGGCTTTCCATTTTTCCATAAATCTGGGCGTGTGTAGGTGTTCCGCAGGCACAACCCTCTCACGTAAACCTCTTGGGATAACCCCAAATTTAATGTGTGATTCCAGAGAGGAAATATTCCATTTACAATTCAAATATTTAATTGTCAGTTTTTTATGTTCTTTAAAAAGTTTTTTAATAATCTGTTCGTTGTCAATCTTTTCTGTCACCTGTTCTCTAGTGAATGCAGTTTGTATCTCCAAGTCTATATCATCGCCTATTCGATAGGCCATGATATATAGCTCAAAAATTTAGAGATCAAAAAATGAACCCCTAGTGCCTGTGAATAGTAGATAGAGTTGATCCACTGTGATGGTAGATTAAGTACCAGGTCTATGGCTGTAAAGATTAGAATAAAGGACAATAGGCCTATAGAACCTGTAGGGGACCGCAAAGCATATAGAAAATTGGTTGAAGATCAGTACTCACTATTAGTTACCACAACACTGGGTGTTCAATATACCCGTGTGGTGTCCCAAGATTTTCAGACTCACCAATAATAGGTGCGGTCTCTGTGCCTAAATACTATAGAGAGAGAAGATTTACAGGGGAAGGATTCCCACTGAGAAGAGACACAGGCGGACCATGCTGCTTAATAAGGGATACATTTTATTTAGAAAAATATATTTAATACAAAAAGGGCCAAGACCAGGTACCCACCACCAACACCAAGATCATGTCTGTTTAAGAGCAGCTGCAACATGCTTCAACCATGCATGCACACACCTATAACAAGGCTATTGTTAATTGGAGTGGGTAATATTTATGGAACAGACTATTGATCTCAGTGAAATGCACCATGCGTAACAAAGTCCATCCTGTCTCTAAGTTTAATTAGAAACCCTTTTAACAAAAAGGACCCCTGTTAAAGGGTGTCCTTGTTATAGGTGTGTGCATGCATGTTTGAAGCGTGATGCAGCTGCTCTTAAACAGACAACGTTGTCTATTTTTTAACATGATCTTGGTGTTGGTGGTGGGTACCTGATCTTGGTCCATTTTGTATTAAATATATATTTTCTAAATAAAAAGTATCCCTTATTAAGCAGCATGGTCCGCCTGTGTCTCTTCTCAGTGGGAATCCTTCCCCTGTAAATCTTCTCTCTCTATAGTATTTAGGCACAGAAGCCACAATAGCACAGAAGCAGTGGGGGTTTCTCCTCTTCGTGTGAATTACACTCAAGTAAGTAGTGGACCCTTACCTTGCAGTAGAGGGTTAACTGCAAATGAACTGGCAATATCAGCTTCCTCTCCCCTCTGTCACTGTGCCTAGATGGATGGATTTCCTATCCCTGGGTCTAGGTTTTTTTCTTTGATCTCACGGTGAATGGCAGAGTAAATGAAGAAAAATAGGGGATGCCGTATAGTGTAGTATGTATTAACAGTAGCACGTTTCTTAAACAGTAAAAAGAGGTACTCACTAACAACTAAAGATAAAGTGCTTGTCTCATACGAGTGCCGAGCTTGCTGCCTCCTTCAGTATGCAGTGCCTTTCCTGTCCTTACGCGTGACATCACACCACGTGACTTCATCAGAGAATGAAGTCACTTGAGTGTAATTCACACGAAGAGGAAAAACCCCCACTGCTAAAGACACCCCCTCTGCTATAGCACATATGCAATACCTGCATACTTTGCACACCTGTACACATTTTCACCGGAAGAAGAAAAGTCACATAATAGACTTCAAATTGCATTGTTTTGCATATCACGGACTTGCATGGAACAAATTTGTATCGCTTTATTCACTATAGCTGTGCTAGATGTTTGCACCGTTTACTTTGCACAGGCTATTTTCTATTTACAAACAGTCCGTCTCACGAGGAAGAGACAAAGAATAGTGGGGCTCTTTAAACAGTAGCAAATTTTTCTAATTAGAGTCAGAAAATGTGTATGAAAAAATTCATATATACATTTATTTCTAGAACTCATTCTGTCACAGGTACACGTTAATGGTAGTTTGCTAAATATCAAATACGACTAAACTGTATATACATTACTCGTCGGTTCAAATTGAGCTAAAACGAGTATACACAGGACATGGGGGGACATAACAACATAAAACATAAATAACAAATATACGTCCGGACGCCAGAGGGAACACATGATATGTTGACTGATGCTGGACCCAGCAGCTTTATATTTACTGTTTGGAAGTAAAGAGCCCTTTACATGACCAAAAATGTCCACATATCATGGGTGCCCCTAGGAGGCTCGAGCCAGTAGGGAGTTATATAGCAGGGAAGGAGGGATAAAGGGAAAATTCCCTATATATGGCTGTTTTAATTGCAAAGGAAAAGAGAGAGACAAGTATGACTTATATTCATACACAGATGATTTTGGCGTGAAAAAATGGCAACACTTATTCTGGATAAGTAATTAGATGATTAAATCATATAAAGATTGGTATTGTCCCGGAATATGTAATAGATCATTGCCTATATACTCTGAAGATTATTGCATTGCTGATTGCCTTTATCCAGTTGTGGGAATCCTTTCATTGTATGTCCATGGGTTCTCTTAACAGAGAATATCCTATGGTTATCTTACCAAATTGACATAGAGTTCAGCTCTACAGGTTACCCTCTAAGTACCGCTTTTAAATGCCTTGACCGGCTTCAAATGGTATCATACATTACCGCTCCCATGCGTATTATTTTCTATTTAGTATCTTTATATCTGCACTTTATTATTGTTTTAGTGCCTAGTATTCTACATTCTGTACCTTACTGCTAATAGCACATCTGGATTATTTGATTATTTGCGTATCACCTATCACACACCTTTAGTGTGATTGCATCAATCGTAATACTTGCACTTTATTGTGTAGTTTACACTTATTATTATTTTGTGCACTTTGGAATATTGTTCGTTTGCACATATTTATATCCTTTGCACTTTATATTGTTGTTATCACGTTTTTATTATATATATGTGTTATATATATTTTTTATCTTTTCAGTCTGTGTTTTTAGGTGCTATTAGCTATTTTAACATTGTTTACACTCATACCTATTCATTTTATAGTATTTATACATTTTTATTGTGACATTAGTATTTTATGCACTGTGTATACACTATTTGGACTGCTACCTTTAGACTGAGTCCTAAGTTAGTCCTAAGATTGGACTATTATTGGACTAATACCACCAGCAATAGACTCTGCTGGAGACAGTCTCACACCTAGGTGTTTCACTTCTATACTGCTACATCTAGCAGCGGATATTTACTTTCATACTGCTACCTTTAGCAGGGATTCCTCTCATCCCCCTGGGAACAGCGCAACACCATTCCTTTAACCATTTATTTTTAGTAGGTACGGTCTGACCTACACTCGGTGTCTGCAGCAGTCCCCCCCTCCCCCCTTTTTTTACCCATCTCCCTCCCCCTTTCATGGTAGCGCAGGAATAATTCTATACCATATGAGATTTAGAATAGTTACCAGGAACATCATTAGTTACATGTGTGTGTGGTCTCTTGGACGGTACAAGGGATGGGAGAGGCCACTATATATACGCAATTTTTAACTTATTCAAATAATAATAGCCTGCTACATTTTTTGATATGCCAGATGATACAGTGAGTTTTCTACAAATGTTTGCTTATACATTCTTGCTACTCTTGTTATTATTCTTATGCATGTGGTGTTAGCTTACTTTTACACATACTTGTACAGTTACATTGGAGTCAGTAAGAGTTGGATTCTAAAGGTAGATAGTATTTATATATAGTTGATGGTTTTGCACCAATTATATACTGGTAATATGTATATTACTCAATCATATTCTAGTGAAGTGATGAAACTCCTTTCAAAATGTGCTTCAGATAAGCAACATTAGTTTCTTATTGTCGTAGGAAACGTAAATAATATTATAATGCCTAAAATGGATAGACATCTTCCTTCTTAGGTACAGTCTCCTAGCTCTCTTTCTTCACATGGCAAGTTACAACGAGAGCTTGAGTTAATAGAAATATGGTGCATGATACACCCTAGAGAGAAAATATAATCTTGTTTAAAAAAAACATATTGTCTAGGAAAGATTTAACAGTTGGCTCCTATAATAATATACTACTAACTTTTAAAATAAATATATGTTTAGGGGAATTTCTGATTATTCTCTGCTGGTAATTCAATAATAGAGATACTTAGAGATATTTGGAAATTAAATCCTTATTGGTTAAGATTGTTCCCAGAGTCCTCTTCTATCTATTCTGATTTCAATATTTTTTTGGGGCAGATTAACTCTACAGCTTCCCCATTGGTAGTCTGGGATGCTTTGAAAGTGTAACTCTGAGGGCTACGTTTGATACAAATCTCAGTTATTAAAGCAAATATGAAAGAATGGAATCTGATGGTACACATGAATAGACTGGAAGGAAACTATATTAATAATCCTTCTATTATTTCTTTGAAGATTTGGGAAATGTCACAGGATCTAGTGAAGCACAGCATTACTGCTAGCAGCATTACATTGAAGAGGTATATAAAGTAAGGTATTTGTTGTCTTTTCAGTATAAGAGAGTTCTAAACAAATTTTAACATATTTTGGTGAAATGGTTTCAAGTACTTAGTATAGTACCAAATTAGTGAACATATGAAAGATGCTACAAGCCTGGTAATATTAGAGTAACAACAAGAGTTTATTTTTTACCAGTGGAATATGGTAGATTAGAATGTTTTATGTTTTAAATATGTAATATTGGGTTTTGTTTCATATTTTTATACGGTGTGTGTAGAACCTGAGCAATGCCATATTAGACATGTACCAATGCCAAGTGGCAAGTGGTTTCAAAAAAATGCCTACCGCGAGTAGAGGGTCTTTTTCATGCTGCTTTAAGGGAAACGTGGAAAGCATAAGTGATTTAAATTACAGTCATTATGTAGGCCTGGTAGATAGAAATTGGTCAGCGGTTTGCTAGGGCTGTCCCTATTTTCGTTGACTTAACTGTCCTGAGCAAGACTCCACCTCAATATATTAGAGACAAAGGTCACAGTCAAATGTTTTTCTATCAGAATTAGGAGAATTGTCATATATCTGACTGTGGAACCTGAGATGACAAGGGTAGCCCCTTGCACAATTCCCATCCAAGCACTCCTGGTAGTGGAGATAGGGACTGCTATGACAGCAGAAGGGTACAGGTGCTAGGAAGCTTGAACAGTAAACTTGAGCTTGGAAACACAGGAGTTCTTTTAATGGCAGTATGAAGTCAGCTATGTTCAGCATCAGGCAGACAAACAGTTGCAGGATCAGGAAAAAAATTAAGGTCAGGAACGAGCAGAAATCAGCAATGTGTTAGCGGTAAGGTACTAAACCAGAAGGTAGAATCGGGGTCAGAAGTGCAAGTCATGGTTGATAACACAGGGAAATAGCAGACATAACAGGCAGGGGTGAACCAAGAGAAGTGTCAGGTCTAGCTGGGTCAGGAACAAGGTAAGCAGATGTCAGGAATTAGCAGCTAAAGAGACCAGATACATAGCTACACAAGGAAACTGAAACCAAACAAAGGATATATATACTGTATTTATCGGCGTATAACACACACCCCAAGATTAGGAGGGAATTTTAAGGAAAAAAACTTTTAGGAGGGAAGTTTAAGGAAAAAAACTTACATTTAAATGCCCATCAATGCAGCCTTATCAGTGTCATTGCAGCCTTGTCAGCGCCCCTCTGCAGCCTTGTCAGCACCCATCTGCAGCCTTGTCAGCTCCCATCTGCAGCCTTGTCAGCTCCCATCTGCAGCCTTGTCAGCTCCCATCTGCAGCCTTGTCAGCTCCCATCTGCAGCCTTGTCATTGCAGCCTTGCCCCAGTGTCATTTACATTTAAAAATGGCACCGCCGAGATACAGAGCCGGATGTCCTGTGTATCTCGGCGGCGCTCGATAGATTTTGGCCACTCTCGCCGACTTTCGGCTGCTTTCGGCCCTTCTCGTGGCTTTCAGCCGCTCTCGCTGAGTTTCGGACGCTTTCGGCCATTCTCGGCAGTTCTCGGCTGTTCTCGGCCGCAGCCAGCCAAAAGCCGGCGAGAACAACCGAGAGCTGCCGAGAATAGATGAAAGCGTCCGAAAGCCAGCGAGAACGGCCGAAAGACGGCGAGAGCAGCCGAATACCGCGAGAAAGGCCGGGAGGCTGACACTCAGCGGGGGAGCGGTGTATAAAATCCCCTGATTTTAAGGGGAAAAAAGTGTGTGTTATACGCCGATAAATACGGTATATATATATATATATATATATATATATATATATATTTATCAACAGTGAAACACACAGCAAACCATGAACACAGCAAACAACAAACATTAACGACCCAGCTGTCAAACTAAAGCCAAACCCCCAATGAACAAGAACTACTGACAAGGTAACTAAAGAACTTAACTACTGACTAAATACAAACATATACAATGTAATAACAGGGGTAAACAGGGATACAAGGAAGGGGGATCACAACTGGGTACTGAGCAGAGGGAGGCAGGAGCAAGGCAGAGGGGATCAAGGCTGGAAAAGCAGGAACAGGGCAGAGGGGTGCAGGATGGATTGGGCTATCAGGAACAACAGGAAGCAAGGAAGGAACCAAAATCTTGATGCGCCAGGGGAAGGGAGGAGAAGCCTTAAGTAGCCCCCCGGAAGCTGAACACTAATTTGCCTGATTACCCCAGCCTGCTGGCTCCTGGGAGACACCTGCTGGTGGACACTGGAACTGTAGCAAACAGCCCAGAACAGGATAGTGCCACCAGCAGGTGAAATTAATCCTAACATATCCCCCCCCTAAAGGAGCGGCCTCTGGACACTCCATAGGGCCTCACCACCAGAATCTGAAAGCCGGCTGAGCACTCCACTGTCCATGTCTGAATACCTGGTGAGAAACCCGACGCCGGGGTCCAAAAACTGGCTAGGTTCTCTGCTGGTCAGATCCCCAAGGAGAAATTAACGAGTGGCGTTACCTACAGCTGTTACATTTTGTGAGAAAATTACCTCAACCCATTAGAACAAAAGATAAGTATACAGCATTAGAAAAAATATGTGTGGAAACAGGAGTAAAAAAAGATATATCCCGACTATACAGAGCCTTTCTTGCAGAAGAACGACTGGAGGTACCGCCTTTCTTTATAAAATGGGGGAATGAATTAGGGTTGCACGATTATAAACATAAGATTAAAAAAAATTTGAAATTAACTCATAACTCAGCAATTAACACTATGACCGCAGAGATAATTTACAAATGTCTCTCCAGATGGTATATAACACCCGATAAACTCAACAAAGTTCAGCCAGAGAGATCGCAGGATTGCTGGAGAGGATGTAATTAACGGGAAACAATGGCCCACCTTATGTGGGATTGTCCAAAAATTAATTCCATGGAACAGAAGAATCAATAAAACAGTACACTAAAACATTAATTCCCCATATGTTGAATGCAGCAAAGGGACCTTTCCCGAAGAGGTGGCAGCAGGAAGAAGCTCCAACAATAGTAGAATGGGTAGGAAGGATGGAAGAAATATATCATCTTGAGAAACTGAGATTTAAGGGAGAAGAAGGGGGAGAAGGTGCCGTAGATAAATGGAAATGTTGGTAGGTATTTCAGCAGACATGGAGATATGTCGAAATAATAACTTAAATGAGAAAGGTTCTGATACCCTTAATTGAATTAAGAAGACGAGAGTTTTTTTTTGAAGTTGGGAGGGAAGGGGAAGGGAGGGAGATAAAACTTAGGTGTTATAAGATTGTTCTTAATTAAATAAAGAGATGACAAATAAAAAACATGTAAAAAAGATACTTTATTGGTAAATAATATATTTATAAACAATTGAAATGAAGCTCCACAATGATGTGAATTACAATAAGAGATATAAATGAACGTTAAGTTGAATAAGAATCTCTTAAATGTTCGCTGAAGTGGAAAAAGAAAGAAAAAAAAAAGAAAAAAGAAAAAGATCCCCAAGGAGGCGCAACACCAAAGGCTTATTCTCAAAAGCAGCCTGTGTCCCAATTCTGGGACACCAAAGGACACCTGGCCGCCCAATGCCAGATTTCCTGGTCCGTGCAGGTGCCCTGACACCAGGGCATTCCTTCATGACTGAACCCTCTCTCCCTCTGTTGCTAGAGGCCACTCTGCACTTTACCTGTCCCTTGGGTCTACCCAGAGCATAGGTTACCCTACTTGGGTCCCCAAATACATGATGACCCCAGGGTCAGGACAAAGTTCAAATGGAACACTGTCCTTTCCCATAGGACCTCTACTACCGGGGCTGTAACAGCATATGTTGCTTCAAGTTCAAAATGGAGATCTGGACCTCTTGGCCTTGGCACAACAGGATCCGCTGGTTGCAGAAATAACTCAGGATGAGCAAAAGTAGCGATCTTAACCCACCCAGACAACCCCTTTAGGCCACATAACACTGGACTTTTAGAAGTCTCAGACACACCAGTAGGTGGGAGTTTAACCAGGTCAACAGAGTCCAGCTTAACAGCAAGTAGGGATTTGGCATAGTCCAGAGGGGTGGCAGCCCTGGAATCAGCATAGTCCAGAGGGGTGACAGCCCCGGATTTAGCATAGTCCAGAGGGGTGGCAGGCCCAGAATCAGCAGGTTGGGGAGCGGGCACCAGATTAACAAGCTGGGCAGCGGGTACATCAGACTGGGTAGCAGCCCAGGAACCAGCATAGTCCAGGGGGGCAGCGGCAGCCCTGGAACCAGCTGCAGCAAGCTTGGCAACAGATGGCAGGTCATCTGCGGAAGGCTGGGCAACAGACGGCAGCATGGAGGAGGAATGGACACCATCAGCAAGTGGCAGCATGGAAGAGGAAAGACACCATTGGCAAGCGGCAGCATGGAAAAAAATTGTATCGTGCTGACATCTATCTAGTATCACCCAGCAAAACACTAAGACAAGTGTAAATCAAGTAATAAGTAAAAAGTGAAATTATGTGCAGTGCTCAAAACATGGAAATACATATGTATAAAAACGAATGTACACTGTGCAATGACCACAAAAACTAATGATAATGAGATGTGAAATTCACACCCAAACTAAAGTCCACATGCCATCATACAAAAGTTGTTTTAAAACATAAACATAGCAGATTTTAACCACTTAAGCCCCGGACCATTTGGCTGGCAAAAGACCAGAGCACTTTTTGCGATTCGGCACTGCGTCACTTTAACTGACAATTGAGCGGTCGTGCAACGTGGCTCCACAAAATTGACGTCCTTTTTTCCCACAAATAGAGCTTTCTTTTGGTGGTATTTGATCACCTCTGTTTTTTTTTTTTTGCCCTATAAACAAAAAAATTGTGACAATTTTGAAAAAAAATTCACTATTTTTTACTTTTTTGCTATAATAAATATCCCCCAAAAATATCTAAAAAAAACATTATTTTTCCTCAGTTTAGGCCAATCCGTATTCTTCTACATATTTTTGGTACACAAAAAATCGCAATATGCGTTTATTGATTGGTTTGCGCAAAAGTTATAGCGTCTACAAAATAGTTTGGATAGTTTTATGGCATTTTTATTCATAATTTTTTTTACTAGTAATGGCGGCGATCAGCGATTTTTATGGCGGACACATCGGACAATTTTGACACATTTTAGGGACCATTGTCATTAACCACATGCCGACCGGCGCACGACGATATACGTCGACAGAATGGCACGTACAGGCAGGAGGGCGTATATATACGTCCCTCCTTTCGCCTGTCCGTGCCATCGGGAGCGCGCCGGGAGCGGCGCGCTCCCGCGCCGGTCGGGACCCCCGTGAGTCCGGCCGCGGTCCCCGCGGACTCGATCGCCGCGGGGACTCCCGCGATCGTCTCACGGAGCGGCTGAACGGGGAGATGCCGAGATAAACAGCATCTCCCTGTTCTGCCTAGCAACTAGTGACGCCGATCTCTGCTCCCTGTGATTGGAGCAGAGATCAGCATTCACTAGCTGACAGCCACGCCCCCCCACAGTAAAAAACACACCCCTAGGCCTACTTAACCCCTACACTGCCACCTTGTGGTTAACCCCTAAACTGCTAGTGTCATTTATACAGAAATCAATGCATTTAAATGCATTAATTGCTGTAAAAATGACAATGGTCCCAAAAATGTGTCAAAAATGTCCGATGTGTCCGCCATAATGTCGCAGTCACAAAAAAAATCGCAGATCTCCGCCATTAATAATAAAAAAAAATTATTAATAAAAATGCTATAAAACTATCCCCTATCTTGTAAACGCTATAACTTCTGCGCAAACCGATCAATAATCGCTTATTGCGATTTTTTTACCAAAAATATGTAGAAGAATACGTATCGGCCTAAACTGAGGAAAAAAAATGTTTTTTTATATATTTTTTGGGGATATTTATTATAGCAAAAAATAAAAAATAATGCATTTTTTTCAAAATTGTCGCTCTATTTTTGTTTATAGCGCAAAAAATAAAAACCGCAGGGGCGATCAAATACCACCAAAAGAAAGCTCTATTTGTGGGAAAAAAAGGACGTCAATTTTGTTTGGGAGCCACGTCGCACGACCGCGCAATTGTCAGTTAAAGCGACGCAGTGCCGAATCGCAAAAAGGGGCCTGGTCTTTGGCTGCAAATTGGTCCGGTCTGAAAGTGGTTAATACAACGATCAATGCTAAAAAATTGCATTGATTACTATAAGAATGTCACTGGCAGTGAAGGGGTTAACCACTAGGTAGCGCTGTAGGGGTTAAGTGTGTCCTAGGGAGTGATTCTAACTGTGAGGGGGAGGGGCTGTGTGTGACACGTCACTGATCCCGATAACAGGAAGCTGTGATCAGTGACAGTGTAATTATGCAGAATGGGGAGATGCTTGTTTACATTAGCATCTCCCAAATCTTCCTCACCGTGAGACGATGGTGGGTATCCCCGCGGACATCGAGTCCACAGGACACGCGGTCACGGGGCTCCCAGCGGGTGCGCGGGCCCGCGAGCCGCCTCTTAAAGGGCAACGTATAGGTAACTTTAATATGCCTGAACGTGCCTTTCTGCCACAGTGTATCTGCATGAGGCGGTCGGGAAGCGTTTAAATAAACAGTGAAAACAAATTGTGTAAGTAGAAGTGGGATTCCACGTGACAGAAATGTTGAGGTGAGGACACAGACAATAGAACCACCACTAGTTAGTGAGGAGGCTTACCAGAGTGAGAGGACTCAAATGGGCATATGCTCAGTGAGTCAACAAGGCTTATGATGCAACCACCAAAATATGGGACCTCCACGTCTGAGTTCCAGATTAAGTTCTAAGGCAATCCAATTGGTCAAGAGATGCCACCAAGAACCGGTCTTCAGAAGCAGCCAACTTGTCAGACCAAATGCTCTCAAGTATTCAAAATAGCATGACCAAAAACGAAAATACTCCACATAGTGTGAATCCATATAAACTTAATATTTATTAAAAGAAAATTGGAAACACTCACATTTAGAAAGTGGATCAAGTGCTTAAAATTGAAGTTTGTGGGTAACGCAATGACATCAGCAGGGCTTGTCCCGACCCGTTTCGTCTAAAGAGACATCATCTGGGGTATGGGCCTGCTGTAGTCACTGCGTTTATATATCTTATGAGGTCCAATAATAAAATTGCCAACCTGTGATCATAATTGATGCTTCCTGCATGTGGACACTACACTAAAAAAATGGTGCCATGGCTTGCATTCCAAGCCTCACTCTAGATAGAGTTGTAAAATCCATTGACATGCGAGGAGGCAGGCTTTTGCGAGTCAAGCCTCACTGTGATCCACATAGGAAGTAACCGGATCAGCTGACACACAGAGTGTCCTATGAGGACATGGACATGAACCAAGCCTCATTTACTCATGGACAGCATGCAGTTCAAGCCTCACTTTGAGAAAATGGAATCAACAGACAGATCCATCACATCGTCAACAGGAAATACAATGATCATCGGCATTTGGCTCGCCACCTATAGGCGTAATGCAGTACAGACCTCAATCTGAATAAACAGAGAGGTCAAAATATCAACTGCAATATAAACAGGAAGTGTGAACGGCCGTGACACCATCATGTATTTGAAAAAGAGGAAGCAACTAATCGTATATTAGACAAACATTTTATTAAAATAAAATGTTAGCAATTTGATCACAGGACTGGTCTATACATAATAAAATTGAATAATAAATGAATGTGAATACATTACATAAAATTATAAAAAAATTCTTATAGTGGATATCCAGAAAAATTCATAAGTTTTGAGGCATGACACGTCCCTGGTTGTGGCCCTGCCCTCCAAGGGGGAATATACCTATTGATAATTAAAAATTCTGTGCCCATAGGATCTCTGTTAGGAAACTGTCGATAATCTCTTGGGACATTATGTTTAGTATCACCTTTTCTAATGAGAGCTATGTGTTCACTAACTCTCACTGAAAAGGCCCGAATGGTTCTGCCCACATACTGCTTGCCACGTGGGCAAGTGAGTAAATAAATTACATTTTTTGTGGCACATGTACAGAAGTGTTTAATATTATATAGACGGTTGGTAATGACCTCCAGAGGATGCTGGGACTGTGACATCATATGGGGGCCGGGTCACCATGTGACATGAGCTGATTGCCCTGCCCCTTGTTCCTATATAACTGGCAGCGCAACACGTCTGAGCCATTAGAAGAGGAGACAGCAACGAGTCAACATAGGAAGGAGAAAGAATAACAAGAAGCAGAAGAAGCAGAAGGCGGCGACAGCGACGACGACAGAAGCCTGGGCCACCACTAGTAAAAAAGCTGGAAGAAGAAAGAGGAGGCCTGACAAGAAGAACAGAAGAGACCCCCCGAAGTTGGAACAAGACCCCCAGACGGTGGCGGCAACAAAGAAGAAAGCCGGGCTCCTCCACTAGTGAAAGAGCTAGTAAAAGAGCAGAAGATAGTGGAGGAGTCCGGCAACAAGACCCCCAAGACGGAAGAAGACCCTCCTCATCAACATGGGGACAACGTGCTTTGGGGTGGGGGGGCCGCAGGTCCCCAACCCCTTTCCTGACCAGCCAGGCTGCATGCTCGGATAAGGGTCTGATATGGATTTGGGGGGGGCCCCATGCCGATTTTTCGGCGTAGGTATTCCCTTTAAATCCATACCAGGTGACGGGGCTAGCGGCGGCATTCACTTCCTTCGCTAGACCCGTCTACCTGGAGTCACGTTCTAAATGTACAGACTTTCCTCCATGTGTGGGCAAGTCTGTTCATTTCAAAAGTCCCACGGACTTTCGCCAAAACTCCGGCGGAAAAGTCCGGGCGTGTGTGGGCCACACGTTCGGAAAGTCCGGCGGACCTCTGCTGGAATGTCCGGCAGACATCCGCTGGAAAGTCCAGCGGATTGTCTGGCGGACTAAGTTTATTTAAAGACTACTATGTATATGTTTTAAAACAACTTTTGTATGATTGCACATGGACTTTAGTTTGGGTGTGAATTTCACGTCTCATTTTCATTATCATTAGCATGGACACCATCGGAAAGAGGCAGCAGCATGGAGGAGGCATGAACCCCATCGGCAGGCGGTATCATCATGAAGGAGGCATGGACCCCATCGGCGGCCAGCATCAGCATGGAGGAGGCATAGACATCAACACCATGAGCAGGCGGCAACATGGAGGAGGACTGGATCACATCGGCAGCAGTCAGCATGGAGGAGGACTGGATCGCACCGGAAGCAGTCATCAGCATGGAGGAGGACTGGATCACACTGGCAGCAGTCATCAGCATGGAAGAGGACTGGATTGCATTGGCAGCAGTCATCAGCATGGATGAGTACTGGATCACATTGGCAGCAGTCATCAGCATGGAGGACTGGATCACATAGGCAGCAGTCATCGGTAGGGATGGGCTCGGTGCTCAATTTGAACCCACGTTCGAATCGAGCACCGGGCGTTCGCCTCCTCGGCGAGCCCAGAACTAATTGGGCCGTTCGCATCACATTCGTGTGATGCGAACGGCCCACAATGCATTGCGGCCGGCGCAGTGCAGTGCTGGCTGATGATTGGCCAAGCATGCACTGTGACCCCGCATGCTTGGCCAATCACAGCGTCGGCATCGAGGAGAGCAATAATTGGCTACAGGCAGGACGCCTGTAGGCAATTAAAGCTCAGGGGCTTTAGTACACGCCCCACTCTATAAAAGGCTGCCACGCCGTCGGCCCAGGGCACATGTGTTCCGGCTTTTAGAAGAGTGAATAGGCAGTCTGCTGATTGATTTCTTCTTTGCTAAACCATTGCTGATTCATTCAATACTGATCATTGCTGCTGATTGCACTGCTGAGTGTGACATTATCTGCTGCTGGGGATTAGTCTGGTGTGTGCGTGCTGTTAGTACAGCATTGCAGTAGCACCAATCGCAGTGCTGTTAGAACAGAATTGCACCCCAACTTTCTGTCCCAACCTTCTGTCCCAACCTTCTGTCCCATCCCAGGCAGGCAGACAGGCAGGCAGGCAGGGATTTATAGGAGCCATATTGTGTGTGTTGTCAGCACACATAGGAGCTAGTGTGTGTGTTGTCAGCACAAATAGGAGCTATATTTTTTTGTCAGCACACATAGGAGATATAGTGTGTTTGTGTCAGCACACATAGGACCTATAGTGTGTTTGTGTCAGCACACATAGGACCTATAGTGTGTTGTGAGCACACATAGGAGCTATATTTTTTTGTCAGCACACATAGGAGCTATAGTGTGTTTGTGTCAGCACACATAGGACCTATAGTGTGTTTGTGTCAGCACACATAGGACCTATAGAGTGTGTTGTGAGCACACATAGGAGCTATATTTTTTTGTCAGCACACATAGGAGCTATAGTGTGTTTGTGTCAGCACACATAGGAGCTATAGTGTGTTTGTGTCAGCACACGTAGGACCTATAGTGTGTTGTGAGCACACATAGGAGCTATATTTTCTTGTCAGCACACATAGGAGCTATAGTGTGTTGTCAGCACACATAGGAGCTATAGTGTGTTTGTGTCAGCACACATAGGACCTATAGTGTGTTGTGAGCACACATAGGAGCTATATTTTTTTGTCAGCACACATAGGAGCTATAGTGTCTTGTCAGCACACATAGGAGCTATAGTGTGTTGTCAGCACACAAAGGAGCTATAGTGTGTTGTCAGCACACATAGGAGCTATAGTGTGTTGTCAGCACACAAAGGAGCTATAGTGTGTTTGTGTCAGCACACATAGGAGCTATATTGTGTTGTGAGCACACATAGGAGCTATATTTTTTGGTCAGCACACATAAGAGCTATAGTGTGTTGTCAGCACACAAAGGAGCTATAGTGTGTTTGTGTCAGCACACATAGGAGCTATAGTGTGTTGTGAGCACACATAAGAGCTATATTTTTTTGTCAGCACACATAGGAGCTATAGTGTGTTGTCAGCACACATAGAAGCTATAGTGTGTTGTCAGCACACATAGGAGCTATAGTGTGTTGTCAGCACACAAAGGAGCTATAGTGTGTTTGTGTAAGCACACATAGGAGCTATATTTTTTTGTCAGCACACATAGGAGCTATAGTGTGTTGTCAGCACACATAGGAGCTATAGTGTGTTGTCAGCACACAAAGGAGCTATAGTGTGTTTGTGTAAGCACACATAGGAGCTATATTTTTTTGTCAGCACACATAGGAGCTATAGTGTGTTGTCCGCACACATAGGAGCTATAGTGTGTTTGTGTCAGCACACAAAGGAGCTATAGTGTGTTGTCAGCAGTCATCAGCATGGATGAGTACTGGATCACATTGGCAGCAGTCATCAGCATGGAGGACTGGATCACATAGGCAGCAGTCATCGGTAGGGATGGGCTCGGTGCTCAATTTGAACCCACGTTCGAATCGAGCACCGGGCGTTCGCCTGCTCGGCGAGCCCAGAACTAATTGGGCCGTTCGCATCACATTCGTGTGATGCGAACGGCCCGCAATGCATTTCGGCCGGCGCAGTGCAGTGCTGGCTGATGATTGGCCAAGCATGCACTGTGACCCCGCATGCTTGGCCAATCACAGCGCCAATCACAGGACGCCTGTAGCCAATTAAAGCTCAGGGGCTTTAGTACACGCCCCACTCTATAAAAGGCTGCCACGCCGTCGGCCCAGGGCACATGTGTTCCAGCTTTTAGAAGAGTGAATAGGCAGTCTGCTGATTGATTTCTTCTTTGCTAAACCATTGCTGATTCATTCAATACTGATCATTGCTGCTGATTGCACTGCTGAGTGTGACATTATCTGCTGCTGGGGATTAGTCTGGTGTGTGCGTGCTGTTAGTACAGCATTGCAGTAGCACCAATCGCAGTGCTGTTAGAACAGAATTGCACCCCAACTTTCTGTCCCAACCTTCTGTCCCAACCTTCTGTCCCATCCCAGGCAGGCAGGGATTTATAGGAGCCATATTGTGTTTGTGTCAGCACACATAGGAGCTAGTGTGTGTGTTGTCAGCACACATAGGAGCTATATTTTATTGTCAGCACACATAGGAGATATAGTGTGTTGTCAGCACACATAGGAGCTATAGTGTGTTTGTGTCAGCACACATAGGACCTATAGTGTGTTGTGAGCACACATAGGAGCTATATTTTTTTGTCAGCACACATAGGAGCTATAGTGTGTTTGTGTCAGCACACATAGGACCTATAGTGTGTTTGTGTCAGCACACATAGGACCTATAGTGTGTTGTGAGCACACATAGGAGCAATAGGAGCTATTTTTTTGTCAGCACACATAGGAGCTATAGTGTGTTGTCAGCACACATAGGAGCTATAGTGTGTTTGTGTCAGCACACATAGGTCCTATAGTGTGTTGTGAGCACACATAGGAGCTATATTTTTTTGTCAGCACACATAGGAGCTATAGTGTGTTGTCAGCACACATAGGAGCTATAGTGTGTTTGTGTCAGCACACATAGGACCTATAGTGTGTTGTGAGCACACATAGGAGCAATATTTTTTGGTCAGCACTCATAAGAGCTATAGTGTGTTGTCAGCACACATAGGAGCTATAGTGTGTTGTGAGCACACATAGGAGCTATAGTGTGTTGTGAGCACACATAGGAGCTATATTTTTTTGTCAGCACACATAGGAGCTATAGTGTGTTGTCAGCACACAAAGGAGCTATAGTGTGTTTGTGTCAGCACACATAGGAGCTATATTGTGTTGTGAGCACACATAGGAGCTATATTTTTTGGTCAGCACACATAAGAGCTATAGTGTGTTGTCAGCACACAAAGGAGCTATAGTGTGTTTGTGTCAGCACACATAGGTCCTATAGTGTGTTGTGAGCACACATAGGAGCTATATTTTTTTGTCAGCACACATAGGAGCTATAGTGTGTTGTCAGCACACATAGGAGCTATAGTGTGTTTGTGTCAGCACACATAGGACCTATAGTGTGTTGTGAGCACACATAGGAGCAATATTTTTTGGTCAGCACTCATAAGAGCTATAGTGTGTTGTCAGCACACATAGGAGCTATAGTGTGTTGTGAGCACACATAGGAGCTATAGTGTGTTGTGAGCACACATAGGAGCTATATTTTTTTGTCAGCACACATAGGAGCTATAGTGTGTTGTCAGCACACATAGGAGCTATAGTGTGTTGTCAGCACACAAAGGAGCTATAGTGTGTTTGTGTCAGCACACATAGGTCCTATAGTGTGTTGTGAGCACACATAGGAGCTATATTTTTTTGTCAGCACACATAGGAGCTATAGTGTGTTGTCAGCACACATAGGAGCTATAGTGTGTTTGTGTCAGCACACATAGGACCTATAGTGTGTTGTGAGCACACATAGGAGCAATATTTTTTGGTCAGCACTCATAAGAGCTATAGTGTGTTGTCAGCACACATAGGAGCTATAGTGTGTTGTGAGCACACATAGGAGCTATAGTGTGTTGTGAGCACACATAGGAGCTATATTTTTTTGTCAGCACACATAGGAGCTATAGTGTGTTGTCAGCACACATAGGAGCTATAGTGTGTTGTCAGCACACAAAGGAGCTATAGTGTGTTTGTGTCAGCACACATAGGAGCTATATTGTGTTGTGAGCACACATAGGAGCTATATTTTTTGGTCAGCACACATAAGAGCTATAGTGTGTTGTCAGCACACAAAGGAGCTATAGTGTGTTTGTGTCAGCACACATAGGAGCTATATTGTGTTGTGAGCACACATAGGAGCTATATTTTTTGTCAGCACACATAGGAGCTATAGTGTGTTGTCAGCACACATAGGAGCTATAGTGTGTTTGTGTCAGCACACATAGGACCTATAGTGTGTTGTGAGCACACATAGGAGCTATATTTTTTTGTCAGCACACATAGGAGCTATAGTGTGTTGTGAGCACACATAGGAGCTATAGTGTGTTTGTGTCAGCACACATAGGAGCTATAGTGTGTTGTGAGCACACATAGGAGCTATATTTTTTTGTCAGCACACATAGGAGCTATAGTGTGTTGTGAGCACACATAGGAGCTATAGTGTGTTGTCAGCACACAAAGAAGCTATAGTGTGTTTGTGTCAGCACACATAGGAGCTATATTGTGTTGTGAGCACACATAGGAGCTATATTTTTTGGTCAGCACACATAGGAGTTATAGTGTGTTGTGAGCACACATAGGAGCTATAGTGTGTTTGTGTCAGCACACATAGGAGCTATAGTGTGTTGTGAGCACACATAGGAGCTATATTTTTTTGTCAGCACACATAGGAGCTATAGTGTGTTGTCAGCACACATAGGAGCTATAGTGTGTTGTCAGCACACAAATGAGCTATAGTGTGTTTGTGTCAGCACACATAGGAGCTATATTGTGTTGTGAGCACACATAGGAGCTATATTTTTTTGTCAGCACACATAGGAGCTTTAGTGTGTTGTCAGCACACATAGGAGCTATAGTGTGTTTGTGTCAGCACACAAAGGAGCTATAGTGTGCTGTCAGCACACATAGGAGCTATAGTGTGTTGTCAGCACACAAAGGAGCTATAGTGTGTTTGTGTAAGCACACATAGGAGCTATATTGTGTTGTCAGCACACATAGGAGCTATAGTGTGTTTGTGTCAGCACACAAAGGAGCTATAGTGTGTTGTCAGCACACATAGGAGCTATAGTGTGTTGTCAGCACACAAAGGAGCTATAGTGTGTTTGTGTAAGCACACATAGGAGCTATATTTTTTTGTCAGCACACATAGGAGCTATAGTGTGTTGTCAGCACACATAGGAGCTATAGTGTGTTGTCAGCACACAAATGAGCTATAGTGTGTTTGTGTAAGCACACATAGGAGCTATATTTTTTTGTCAGCACACATAGGAGCTTTAGTGTGTTGTCAGCACACATAGGAGCTATAGTGTGTTTGTGTCAGCACACAAAGGAGCTATAGTGTGTTTGTGTCAGCACACATAGGAGCTATAGTGTGTTTGTGTCAGCACACATAGGAGCTATATTGTGTTGTGAGCACACATAGGAGCTATATTTTTTGGTCAGCACACATAGGAGCTATAGTGTGTTGTCAGCACACATAGGAGCTATAGTGTGTTTGTGTCAGCACACAAAGAAGCTATAGTGTGTTGTCAGCACACATAGGAGCTATAGTGTGTTGTCAGCACACAAAGGAGCTATAGTGTGTTTGTGTCAGCACACATAGGAGCTATATTGTGTTGTGAGCACACATAGGAGCTATATTTTTTGGTCAGCACACATAAGAGCTATAGTGTGTTGTCAGCACACATAGGAGCTATAGTGTGTTTGTGTTAGCACACATAGGAGCTATAGTGTGGTGTGAGCACACATAGGAGCTATATTTTTTTGTCAGCACACATAGGAGCTATAGTGTGTTGTCAGCACACATAGGAGCTATAGTGTGTTGTCAGCACACATAGGAGCTATATTTTTTTGTCAGCACACATAGGAGCTATAGTGTGTTGTCAGCACACAAAGGAGCTATAGTGTGTTTGTGTAAGCACACATAGGAGCTATATTTTTTTGTCAGCACACATAGGAGCTATAGTGTGTTGTCCGCACACATAGGAGCTATAGTGTGTTTGTGTCAGCACACAAAGGAGCTATAGTGTGTTGTCAGCACACATAGGAGCTATAGTGTGTTTGTGTCAGCACACATAGGAGCTATAGTGTGTTGTCAGCACACATAGGAGCTATATTTTTTTGTCAGCACACATAGGAGCTATAGTGTGTTGTCAGCACACATAGGAGCTATAGTGTGTTGTCAGCACACATAGAAGCTATAGTGTGTTTGTGTCAGCACACATAAGAGCTATAGTGTGTTGTCAGCACACATAGGAGCTATAGTGTGTTTGTGTCAGCACACACAGGAGCTATAGTGTGTTGTCAGCACACATAGGAGCTATAGTGTGTTGTCAGCACACATAGGAGCTATAGTGTGTTTGTGTCAGCACACATAGGAGCTATAGTGTGTTGTCAGCACACATAGGAGCTATATTTTTTTGTCAGCGCACATAGGAGCTATAGTGTGCTGTCAGCACACATAGGAGCTATAGTGTGTTGTCAGCACACATAGGAGCTATAGTGTGTTTGTGTCAGCACACATATGAGCTATAGTGTGTTGTCAGCACACATAGGAGCTATAGTGTGTTGTCAGCACACAAAGGAGCTATAGTGTGTTTGTGTCAGCACACATATGAGCTATAGTGTGTTGTGAGCACACATAGGAGCTATATTTTTTTGTCAGCACACATAGGAGCTATAGTGTGTTGTCAGCACACATAGGAGCTATAGTGTGTTTGTGTCAGCACACATAGAAGCTATAGTGTGTTGTCAGCACACATAGGAGCTATAGTGTGTTTGTGTCAGCACACATAGGAGCTATAGTGTGTTGTCAGCACACATAGGAGCTATATTTTTTTGTCAGCACACATAGGAGCTATAGTGTGTTCTCAGCACACATAGGAGCTATAGTGTGTTTGTGTCAGCACACATAGAAGCTAGTGTGTGTGTGTGTGTCAGCACACATAGGAGCTAGTGTGTGTGTGTGTGTCAGCACACATAGGAGCTAGTGTGTGTGTGTGTCAGCCCAGTTCTTGTCATCTAAGGCAGCCTCTATCTGCCATAGGGCCCTGTTGCTGTCATCTAAGGCATCCATCTGCAGGAGTGAGTGTGTGTGCGCTGTGAGACTCCAGCACAATATACACTACCCACTACAATGGCTGGAAGACCGTCAAGGAGAGGCAGACAGTCACGAGGCAAGAATACAGGGCAAGCAGGCTCTGTTTCTAGAGACAACAGTGCTGGTCGTGGACGTGGTCGTGCATCGTCATCAGCACGTGGCCATGGGACACGCTTGTCTTTGTTTTCGGCAGCTGGACATGTTGAGCCGCATCATGCCGAAGGCTTGGTAGAATGGATGACCAAGCCCTCCTCATCCTCCTCATCCTCTCTCAACCAGGCTCAGGGTACTGGCAGAGCAGCTGCCAACGCGTACTCAATGGCATCATCAGGCACCCCTTCCCTAGACCCACCATATCCTCCTGAGGAGTCCCCCGAACTGTTTGAGCACAGTGTTGGGTACATGCTCCAGGAGGATGCCCAACGATTTGAAGGCTCGGATGATGATACCCAGCTTGAGGAAGGCAGTAGTGTGTGCGCAGAGAGAGGGGATGCTGAAGGACAGCAATCTGGCAGTCATGTTCCACCAGCTGCAGCTTACTGCCAGGTTTGCTCTAAAGTGGTGAAGAGGGAGGGGATGATGAGGTCACTGACTCCACGTGGGTGCCTGAAGGGAGAGAGGAGGAGGAGGAGGAGGAGGAGGAGGAGGATGCGGCGGCACATGTCCAACGAGGCAGGATGCCCTCCGGAGGCCAGCTAGAGGCCAGCACACCAACTGAATCACACCGCAGAGCTCCGCCTGTGCAGGGCGCTGCCTCTGCACGTTATCACAAAAGTTCTTTGGTGTGGGCCTTTTTTGAGACGAGTACATCAGATCGCACCACTGCTATTTGCAATATTTGTCTCAAGCGTATCTCGCGTGGCCAAAACATCAGCCGCTTGGGCACCACAAGCATGACCAGACATATGTCGACCTGCCATGCAGCTCGTTGGCAAGCGCACATTAAAGTCCCACACCAAAGAACAAAGCGCACCTCTCCTTGCTCCTCATCAGCTGGGATCTCCATCCCCACTATATGTTCAGTCCTCTCTGAAAGCTGCTCTGAGAGGACTGAAGGTGTAGAATTAGGTGTGTCACAACCAAGTACTTGCAGTACATCGACGTCCGATTGTAGCAGGCAAATTTCACTGCCCCAGCTGCTGGACCGTCGAAAGAAGTATACTCCCAGCCATCCACATGCTAGCACTTCAACTGCTACCTTTTCAGTTGGTAGACTCGGCCCCCTTCCGTGAGTTTGTTCAATGTGCGGTTCCTCAGTGGCAGGTTCCCAAACGCCACTTTTTCTCACGGAAGACGATTCCGTCTCTCTACCGGCATGTGGAAGGCAATGTCCATGCCTCGCTGGACAGGGCGGTCCGCGGTAAGGTGCATATTACCGCTGACTCATGGTCCAGCAGGCATGGACAGGGACGTTATCTGTCTTTCACGGCCCATTGGGTCACTCTATTGGCAGCTGGGAGGGATGCAGGACAAGGTGCAGTAGTGTTGGAGGTTGTTCCACCACCACGCCTCCAAAATGCTACTACTGGTTGTGACACACCTCTCTCCTCCACCCCCTCCTCTTCTTCTTCCTCCATGGCCTCTTCGAGTGCTCTGTCCTCGGAAACCAGCAGTGCTCCGTAGGTGTACAAGGGGCTACGCGAGTACGCAGGCAAAAAGATGCCATGCCGTGCTTGCGCTGGTGTGTTTGGGGGACAGGAGCCACACTGGGGCAGAGGTTCTGGCAGCTCTGCAGGGGCAGGCCGAGAGGTGGTTGACGCCATGCCAGCTTAAGCCAGGAATGGTGGTTTCTGACAATGGCACCAACCTCCTCTCCGCCCCCGAAACAGGGGCAGCTCACCCATGTGCCCTGTATGGCTCATGTCCTCAACCTGGTGGTGCAGCGGTTCTTGGGCAGGTACCCAGGCTTATAGGATGTCCTGAGGCAGGCCAGGAAAGTATGTGTGCATTTCCGCCGATCGTATAATGCCAGTGCTGGTCTGGCTGAGCTGCAAAAGAAGTTGAACCTGCCCAAGAACCGCCTAATATGTGACATGCCCACCAGGTGGAACTCAACGTTGGCCATTCTGCAGCGACTGCACACGCAGCAGAGGGCCATCAATGAGTACCTTTGCGACTACGGCACCAGGACAGGGTCAGGGGAGCTTGGCTTTTTTTCCCCACGCCAGTGGAGCATGATCAGGGATGCATGCACTGTCCTCTCACCATCTGAGGAGGCCACGAGGATGGTGATCAGTGACAGTGCATGCATCAGTGACACTGTACCTCTTGTCCACCTGTTGGAGCATACGCTGCGTGGGATAATGGACAGGGCACTTGAGGCAGAACAGAGGCAGGAAGAGGAGGACTTCCTTGCCTCTCAAGGCCCCCTTTATCCAGTGTTCCTTCTGTCCCACCCATCACACAGGAAGAGGAGGAGGAGGAGGATTGTGTGAGCATGGAGGTGGAGCCTGGCACTCAGCATCAGCAACAGCAGTCTTTTAGGGATGATGTACAGTCCCAACAAACCAGTGGACTTGGCTGGGAGGAGGTGGCTGGCGATCATGTCGTTCTCAGTGACCCAGAAGACTCCGGACCGAATGCCTCACCTAACCTACGTTGCATGGCCTCCTTGATCCTGCAAAGCCTGCGGAAGGATCCTCGTATTCTTCGGATCAAGGAGAGGGACCATTACTGGCTGGCCACTCTCCTTGATCCACAGTACAAGGGTAAGGTTGCGGACCTTATCTTGCTGTCGCAGAGGGAGCAGAGGATGAGACATCTCAGGGAGGCCTTGCAGAAAAGTCTGTGCAACGCGTTCCCAGAAACTGGGAGGTTACAAACTCCTGGTCCTGGACGACGAGTTGTTGAGGCTTCGGTCAGTAGCAGAAGGAGCGGTGGGGAAGGTGGACGTCTAACCGATGCGTTCAGACAATTTTTTAGTCCGCAGCCCCAAGGTATGATCGGTTCCAGCAACCATCGCCAGCGTCTGATATACATGGTGTGGGAATACCTAGGGGCAAGGTCAGACTTGGACACCTTTCCCACCGAAAATCCTCTGGCTTACTGGGTCTTGAGGATGGATCACTGGCCAGAGCTTGCACAGTATGCAATTGAGCTACTGGCCTGTCCTGCATCCAGCGTTCTTTCCGAACGCACATTCAGTGCTTCTGGAGGATTTGTCCACCGACTCGGTTGATCGACTGACCTTCATAAAAATGAATCAGTCTTGGATCACCACCAGCTACCAGGCACCTGAAGCGGACATAACTGAATAATTTATAATGTCACATCCCTTCAAGACTGCCTATGCTGATGCTGAATGACTGTCCTGTTATGTTCACTGACTATCCTCTTCCTCCTCCTCATTGATCCATTCCTTGATTGCTTGGAAGAACATTTTTGTTTCTGGGTGCCAAGGCACAATTTTTCAGCCCCTGTATAACAGGGGCGTGTAATTACAATTTTTTTTAAAAATGCTTTGCAACATGTCTGACTGCTGTGCTCCAAGTACAGTATCTGTGAGGGGTTGCATTGTTGTGGCACCAGCACCAGTGCCTAAGGCACAATTTTTCAGCCCCTGTATAACAGGGGCGTGTAATTACAATTTTTTATGCAATGCTTTGCAACAGGTCTCATTGCTGTGCTCAGAGTACAGTGTCTGTGATGGGTTGCAGTGTTGTGGCACCAGCACCAGTGCCTAAGCCCCAATTTTTCAGTCCCTGTTTAACAGGGGCGTGTAATTACAAATCTTGATCTAATAGTTCACAGCAGGGCCCATTCCTGCGCCCACCAAGAGTAACTGTGAGGGCTTACAGTCTTGTGGCAACACCGTCCACCACCACCACCAAAGGCCCAATTTTTCTGCCCTGTTCAACAGGTGCATGCAATTACAAATCTTGATCTAATAACTCACAGCATGGCCCATTCCTGCACCCACCAAGAGTAATTGTGAGGGCTTACAGTCTTGTGGCAACACCGTCCACCACCAAAGGCCCAATTTTTCTGCCCTGTTCAACAGGTGCATGCAATTACAAATCTTGATCTAATAACTCACAGCAGGGCCCATTCCTGCGCCCACCAAGAGTAAAGCCCCATACACAAGGTCGGATTTTCCGATGGATTCTGTCCTATCGGACAATGTTGTCGGAAATTCCGACCGTGTGTAGGCACCATCGGACAGTTTCCATCGGATTGTCCGACGGACAAAGTCCTATCTCCTGCTGGATAGATTTTTCGACAACAAAGTCCGATCACACCAAATCCGATCGTGTGTATCGAATTCCGATGGACAAAGTGCCACGCATGCTCAGATCACATTACAAGACCAAAGCTATTGGCTACTAGCCTCTACGTAGTCCCGTCGTACGCAACAAACGTCACCACGTTCAGAATGATCGGATTTTCCGACAACTTTGTCCGACAGTGTGTATGCAACACCAGTGTCGGACTAAATCCGTCGGACAAAATCCGATGGATTTGGTGGTCGGATTTTCCGACCGTGTGTATGGGGCTTAACTGTGAGGGCTTACAGTCTTGTGGCAGCACCGTCCACCACCACCACCAAAGGCCCAATTTTTCTGCCCTGTTCAACAGGTGCATGCAATTACAAATCTTGATCTAATAACTCACAGCAGGGCCCATTCCTGTGCCCACCAAGAGTAACTGTGAGGGCTTACAGTGTTGTGGCTACACCAACATCTAATGGGGCAAATTTCTGCAGAGTATATACGGCAGGCCCCTACTTTCAAACATCCAACTTACAAACGACTCCTACTTGCAAACCGAAGGAGAAAACAGGAAGTGAGAGGAAATCTACCCCTAGGAAGGGAAATTCGATCCTGTTAGATTTAATTGGGGAAAAGGTACAGTGGTGTGAAAAAGTGTTTGCCCCCTTCCTCATTTCCTGTTCCTTTGCATGTTTGTCACACTTAAGTGTTTCGGAACATCAAACCAATTTAAACAATAGTCAAGGACAACACAAGTAAACACAAAATGCAATTTGTAAATGAAGGTGTTTATTATTAAAGGTGAAAAAAAATCCAAACCATCATGGCCCTGTGTGAAAAAGTGATTGCCCCCCTTGTTAAAACATACTATAACTGTGGTTGTCCACACCTGAGTTCAATTTCTCTAGCCACACCCAGGCCTGATTATTGCCACACCTGTTCACAATCAAGGCATCACTTAAATAGGAGCTGCTTGACACAGTAAGGTCCACCAGAAGATCCTTAAAAGCTACACATCATGCCGAGACCCAAAGAAATTCAGGAACAATTGGGAAAGAAAGTAATTGAGATCTATCAGTCTGGAAAGGGTTATAAAGCCATTTCCAAAGCTTTGGGAATCCAGCGAACCACAGTGAGAGCCATTATCCACAAATGGCGAAGACATGGAACAGTGGTGAACCTTCCCAGGAGTGGCCGGCCGCCCAAAATTACCCCAAGAGCGCAGCGACGACTCATCCAAGAGGTCACTAAAGACCCCACAACAACGTCCAAGGAACTGCAGGCCTCACTTGCCTCAGTTAAGGTCAGCGTTCATGCCTCCACCATCAGGAAAAGACTGGGCAAAAATGGCCTGCATGGCAGAGTTCCAAGGAGAAAACCACTGCTGAGCAAAAAGAACATCAAAGCTCGTCTCAATTCCTCCACAACACATCTTGATGATCCCCAAGACTTTTGGGACAACATTCTGTGGACCGATGAGACAAAAGTGGAACTCTTTGGAAGGTGTGTGTCCAAGTATATCTGGCGTAGAAGGAACACTGCATTTCAGAAAAAGAACATTATACCAACAGTAAAATATGGTGGTGGTAGTGTGATGGTCTGGGGCTGTTTTGCTGCTTCAGGACCTGGAAGACTTGCCGTGATAAAAGGAACTATGAATTCTGCTGTCTACCAAGAGATCCTGAAGGAGAATGTCCGACCATCTGTTCGTGTACTCAAGCTGAAACGAACTTGGGTTCTGCAGCAGGACAATGATCCTAAACACACCAGCAAGTCCACCACCGAATGGCTGAAGAAAAACAAAATGAAGACTTTGGAGTGGCCTAGCCAAAGTCCTGACCTGAATCCTATTGAGATGTTGTGGTATGACCTTAAAAAGGCCGTTCATGCTCGAAAACCCTCTAATGTAACTGAATTAGGACAATTCTGCAAAGATGAGTGGGCCAAAATTCCTCCAGGACGCTGTAAAAGCCTCATTGCACGTTATCGCAAACGCTTGGTTGCAGTTGTTGCTGCTAAGGGTGGCCCAACCAGTTATTAGGTTTAGGGGGCAATCACTTTTTCACACAGGGCCATGATGGTTTGGATTTTTTTTCACCTTTAATAATAAACACCTTCATTTACAAATTGCATTTTGTGTTTACTTGTGTTGTCCTTGACTATTGTTTAAATTGGTTTGATGTTCCGAAACACTTAAGTGTGACAAACATGCAAAGGAACAGGAAATGAGGAAGGGGGCAAACACTTTTTCACACCACTGTATCTCCTCTCTACTGATGCTTTATCACCAATCCTTGTTTCAATTAAAATCCCACTTTTCCAAAAACATTTGTCATTGGGACGGAAAGTGAGGTGAAATGTTCTGAACAGATGTGCAAAGACAGCAAATGTTACAGGGGTGATAACCCCTCCCTATGTTCTCCAAAAAGCTTAAAAATAGATTTTTTTTGGGATGGAGCTACACTTCATAATGTACCTGTTCAGATTCTACTTAAGAACAAACCTACAGTCCCTCTCTTGTTTGCACCGCCTATATACTGCTGTTCAGAGTATATAGGGTTGTAGGTATAGGGTTTTATTTTGGGTGAGGGGTCCCCCTTAATATCCATACAAGACCCAAAGGGGTTGGGGGGGGGGGGGGTGATGGGGTAGCCATGCCATTTTTCTCAAGGATTTTCAGCCATATGGCCAGGACAAGACATGACATTAAAGCCGCAAGTGGTTTTAAATGGCTTCTTTTTTTCCTTTACAAATGTCATTTTGTGCAGGGACAGTTCTAAACACGGGAAACACATGCCACTTCACAGGCATACTTTAGACACCCCCCAGGTACCATATTTAAAGTAATATTTCACTTTTTTTTCACTTTATGCATCATTAAAATGACTGCTCCCGAAAAAACGTTAGTTTTTAAAAGTTCTTTTTGCATTGATATATGTCCCCTGGGGCAGGACCCGGGTCCCCAAACCTTTTTTATGACATTAACATGCATATTGGCCGTTGTAATTAGCAATTTTGATTTCGAACGTTCGTGTCCATTGTAACGAATAGGGTTTGAAAATTCGCGCAAACTTTCGGTCCGTTCGAAGGTTCTGGTGCGAAACGAACCCGGGGGTGTCCGGCTCATCCCTAGTCATCGGCATGGGGGAGGACTGGATCGCATCGGCAGCAGTCATTAGCATGGAAGAGGACTGGATTGCATTGGCAGCAGTCATCAGCATGGAGGAGGACTGGATCGCATCAGCAGCAGTCGTCTGCATGGAGGAGGACTGGATTGCATCAGCGGCAGTCATGTGCATTGAGCAGGACTGGATCGCATCAGCAGCAGTCGTCAGCATGGAAGAGGACTGGATCGCATCGGCAGCAGTCAGTATCACATCAAGCTGGGTAGCCGGCATCAGTTCTGCAGACTGGGCAGCAGACACTGGATCGATGGGCACAGGATCAGAAGGCAACATGGATAGTGGCAGAGTTATAAGAGCAGGAGAAAAGTGCTGTTTCTTTTTCTTTGGCTTGGATACTGCAGTCGTCGCCTTGTGCTGACCAGAGTGTACTGCTGATGGGAAGGTAATATCAGTACTAGGAAGAATAGAGGGAGTAGCAGAAATACAGGAATAGGCCTGAAATGTTGCTATGGGTAATGGCACTGTAGGGGGAGCTTTTGATGTATTGCATAAAGGGGAAGTGTGCTTACTGGTGGCAGGGTAATGATCTACAGGAGGGAAAGAACACTCAGTAGCAGCTGTGGTTGATAAGGGTAACAGAGGAAGAGATTCTTGATTCTTAGCAGCAGCTCTGACTTTATGTGACTCATCTAGTACTGGAGACATGATCTCTGGCCAAGCTTGAAGTAGAGGTTGAACTAAAGTCAGTTTGTCTCTCCCTTGCTCAGTTAAACAGTGCAGATCAGCAATGCAATCCAACATCTGTTGTGAATAGAAATTTAATTTTAAATGTATTATCACAAGATGGCATTGTGGATACAGATAGGTATGAGTGTGCCAAGGTCCTAAATATATTGCAAAATATTATTCAAAATAAGGAAACGTGGACTTTAGAGGCACATCTGTAGCGTTGAAATACAAAATGTACTTTTATTAATCTTAAAAATGAACATTATTGACATGACATGTTAAAAACAAAACATGGTGTTTGGTCTAAACGACGCTCACACCACCTAACACAGCCAACTATTACCACAGTGGAACAGATCGATCAATAGTGATTCAAAATGAGGTGATGTCAAATAGAAGGAGCAGCTGTTTAGTGATAGAGACGCAGTGAAGAAAACTCTACATGTTACATGCCCTTAAGCACTTCTTCAGGAGATTGTAGTCTAATATGTACAATATAAAAACAATATAAATAATTAAAAAACAAACAGACAGCCAAATAATGTATCAGAACTGAGAATATAACAATCATTTAATAATAGTATAAACAAAAACAAACATATCAAGGAGTCTAACCCCCAGAAAGCAAGTGATCATAGGTGGACACAACCCATGTGCAGGGGCATATAAAACTGTACAAATGTGATCTCCTAAGGCAGGTAACAGCTAGTATAAAACAGGGAAGGAGCATACTTATGGTGCATAGTATACAAAACAATATACACAGGCAAACCTGGCGGGATCATCCACCAATCAGCGGTTTCTCATGCCTTAAGCAGTATAAAGCTCTAGAAGGAAGTGCACAAATATGTATTTGTCTAAATGTATAGAAAAACAAGACACGAAGCTCTATATTTTATATAAATGACAATCTCTTTGCTTGTCTAAGAAAGGAAATGAGACAACAGTCTATATAAAAAAATAATAATTAAACAAATTTTTTTTGAACAAATATACTATTATATTCTTCCCTTTTTTCTCTCATCATTCCACATGCTTTATTGCTTATAGTTATTTATATTGTCCCATTTCACTGTATATGATTGTATATCTGAACACTAGCAAACAAGCTTCCCTATGCTGAATGTGTTGTAATCTTTCTATGTTACTTGTATACATTCCTTGTACTTAAATAAAATACTTTTTTTTTTTTTAATAAATTCTTTATTTTCATTTTACAGGTGCAAGTTTTACAATTACACAACTTAATAATGATATTTCCTAATTAACCTTTTCCCTTTCAGATTCATATCACCCTACCAAGAATAACACTCCTTTATATTGTCTTCTAATTTTCCCCTCTGCATTGTCCACTGATCAAAACAGAGAGAAAAAAAACACGAAAAAAAAAGGGAAAAAAGGCAGTGAGGAACTTCAGTTCACCTTTCCTCTGCTCCTGTAATTTTACTTCCCATTTTGTCTCCCCCCCTCCCTCCTCCCCCGTTCCTCTCCCCCCGTTTTCTCTCCCTCTAGCATTCCTCTTCCCAGCCCCGGTCCCCCCTTTTTGTTTCCCATCTTTCTCCCCCATGAGGCTATTGGCGGTTTTGTTCCCTGTATGTCATATAGGGTGTCCATGTCTCCTGGTATCTATCTTCTTGTTCTCTTAACCACTTTAAGACCAGCCTCGTTTTGGATTTTAGGTGTTTACATGTTTAAAACAGTTTGCTAGAAAAAAACTTAGAACCCCCAAACATTATATATTGTTTTTTTTCAAACACCCTAGAGAATAAAATGGCGTTCATTGCAATACTTTTTTTCACACCGTATTTGCGCAGCGGTCTTGCAAGCGCACTTTTTTTGGAAAAAATTCACTTTTTTGAATAAAAAAATAAGACAACAGTAAAGTTAGTCCAATTTTTTTATATATTGTGAAAGATAATGTTACGCCGAGTAAATTGATACCTAACATGTCACGCTTCAAAATTGCGGCCGCTCGTGGAATGGCATCAAACTTTTACCCTCAAAAATCTCCATAGGCGAAGTTTAAAAAATTCTACAGGTTGCATATTTTGCGTTACAGAGGAGGTCTATGGCTATAATTATTGCTCTCGCTCTACCGATCGCGGCGATACCTCACATGTGTGGTTTGACCACCGTTTTCATATGCGGGCGCTACTCACGTATGCATTCGCTTCTGCGCACGAGCTCGTTGGGACGGGGCGCTTTAAAAAAAAAAAAAATTTTTGTTTTTCTTATTTATTTTTCTTGATTTTATTTATTTTTACACTGTTTTTTTAAAAAAAAAAATTATTGGCTCACTTTTATTCCTATTACAATGACATTTGAAAATTCCTCTTTAAGAGGTATGGGCGGAAGTGACGTTTTTGACGTCGCTTCCGCCCTCCTATGGTATAGAGTTGAGTGGCGGCCATCTTAGCGTCACTCATCTCTAGACACATCAGGGGAACGGACCCGATCGCCTCCGCCGCTGCCGACGGTTCCGGTAAGCGGCGGAAGGCGCGGGAGAGCGGCGGGAGGGGGGGCACCTCTCCCGCCGCCGATAACGGTAATCTCGCGGCGAATCCGCCGCGATGACCACCATTATCGTACAGCCGACCGGCGCCTGAAGAGATGGATACCTCGGTTGTGGCAGCAGCTGCTGCCGTTACCGAGATATCCCTCTTCAAAAAATGGACGTACATCGTCGTGCGCCGGTCGGAAAGTGGTTAACTTCATGGTAAGTTTTTCCATTAGATGGATTTCTGATATTTTCTCTAACCATTGTGCTCTCGTCGGGGCTATAGTTAAATAAAATACTTTTGACAAGAGAAAAACAAGACACAAGAGAAACACCCTATCTGTAGGAAACAGCCAAGGATGATGTATAGAGTTCAAAAGGTGCTTACCGAAAGGTCCTTATAACTTGTGTGGGACGGAGGTAATAACCATACCCTCAACAGCCAAACTAGGGAACTTTAAACCAGGCACTAGTACCATACACGTGGAAAGGGGGAAGCCCAATATGGCTATTCCTATATAAAGTCCACTTTAAGTGTAGGGGGCCAGTAGAGCCCTAACAGTTTTAATGCTAAAAGGAAACAAATGGAGGAGTTTTATCAGTAACCAAATGAGCACCAACAAGACAAAGTAACAAAGCCTTGTTTTAGAATAAGGAACATGCCTTGTATCCAAAAGCGTAGACAGAGCATAAGCAGTGCATAACTTACCCAGAGACGGTAAATGTAATGAAGATCCACCGACCATATCACTCCAGACAGAGTGAATCTGTCACTGTCTGAGAGGTGCTCTGGCCGCTTGCATATACACCCCGCCGGGAAGTGCGTCATCCCGGAACCGGAAGTGACGTCAACCGGAAATGCTGAGGCAGAGGGGGCAGGAAACTGCAACAAAAGCAAAGAAGGACCATTCAGACAGGATGAGTCCCTCAGGCGCCACAGTCAGGCAGCACCATGTGCTGCTGTACATACGCCGCTGGGCGGCCATGCAATTGGGAGATGACATCCATCACACCAACCACAGACAGCCAGTCAGGCCACCAAGAAAGGGGGGCTGAGCAGACCGATTGACATGCCAGAAATAATAAATGTAAAAGTAAAACATTACAATATTAATAGTAAATATACATATATATAATGTGATATGTATAAATGTTTAATTGAGACAGCAAAAAATCCAGCATTAAAAACGGACAGCCCAAACCATAATTCATTATATAGCAAATATTTGAGAACTTTATATATTAATACAGGACAGCAATAGAGATAACCATCTCCGCAATTTGCAGAGCATCAAGTAGTCTATGCCCCGTGTGTCACAGTTGACATGGAATTTTGGGACAAACATTTCCCCATTGGGAAGCAATAACCTGTTACCTATATGCACCCAGGGGCAGAATATGCACCTGCCAATCTATAGATGCCTCTGGGGGATCTACAGGTTTTGGAGTCGGCAGAGTAGTGACAGATGAGTATGTCACAAAGCGACGTGGCTCGCCTGAATGTTATCTCAGGGTGTAGCCCAACATATTTTCTCAATATTGGGTTCTCATGTAGCAAATGCCAATGATTGGTCATAATATGTCTTAATTCAAGGTGTTGATAAAAGAATCTTGTGACATATTTAACTGTAGACTGGCTCGGAAATCCTAGCTCTATACAACAATTCATTGTGAGACTGACGCATTGCTTTATTGTATGCCCAACGAAGTAGAGTCTTGCTGTATCCCTATTCTAGGTGACATACATGTAAAGACTTAGCCCGTCTTTGGAAGTCTGTTAAATGCGTACAATTGTGTCATAATCTAATATACTGTGCATATGGAATGCTTCGAATTAGGGCCGGTGGGTGAGCACTTGATGCGTGTAACAGATTGTTTTCTGCAGTTTCCTTTCGGAACAAATCAGTTGCCAAAACATTTTCTTTATCGTTAAAGATCTAGGAATGTGATTTTAGATGTATCGCAGATAAACGTAAATTTTAAATTGAATGAGTTGTGAGAGATTAGATGAACGCCTCCAAAGATGCCTCCAATATTTAATGTTGCTTTTGGATGAGAGCGACGGCACTGAGGATTCCGTTGCTGGCTCTCCTTCGGAAGCACCCAATACAATACCAGTAAGAAAATGTAAACCTAAATTTAGGAATTCCCCAGATCTTACAATTAATCCCCAAATATGGGCCTTCCTGCATAGTGTAGTTAGTGCCATTAAGTGTCTTGTCATTGCTCCAAAAGAAACCAATCTTACATCAACACAACTACAGGCACTATCTAAATTACAAAATCATCCTGATTTGGTAATAAAGCCGGCAGACAAGGGGGGAAATATTGTCGTCATGACAAAAACTAACTATGAGAAAATGTGCCTTAAAATACTATCTAATCGGGATTGGTATCGCCGTATACCATCGTCATATGCCTCCCGGTTAAAAAAAAATGACTACCTAGCTCTTATCAATGATGCCTTCCAGAAGGGCCTCATTGATCAAGATACTTACGATTACCTGAATGTTCGGTCTCCCAGGGTGATGACATTTTATGCACTACCCAAAGTGCATAAAGATAGATTGTCGCTCCCTGGGAGAGCGATAATTTAGAGTGTCGGATCTTTGACAATGCAAGCAGATTGGTAGACTCTGTCTTAATGCCTCACGTGATTCGGCTACCCTACTATACCAAAGACACAATTTGCTCAAGCCCTGCTCGTGACCTTGGATGTTGATGGGGCGTCGAGACGATCCGCACCTTTCTCTAGGAGGAAGACCACCACCAGTGGAAATATATTGAGTTTGTATTAGACCTTCTTCAATGCATTCTGACCCATAACTGGTTCAGTTTCAAGGATTCCCACGACCTCAAGGTACAGGGTGTGGCCATGGGCACTTGTTGTGCCCTGGCCTACGCCAATCTGTACCTGGCAGAGTGGAAACACGATTTGTTCTCCAATGATGCATTATCCTCCTTTACAAACGATATATTGCATTGGATACACTATATCAAAGATATCTTTATTATCTGGACTAACACTAAGACATCATCATCGAATCTCTTAAACACAACTCATTCAATTAAAAATGTACGTTTAGCTGCGATACTTCTAAAATCACATTCCTTGATCTTACCATCTTTAAAGATGAAGACAATTGCTTGGCAACTGATTTGTTCCTGAAAGGAAACTGCAGGAAAAAATCTGTTACACGCATCAAGTGCTCACCCACCGGCTCTAATTCCAAGCATTCCATATGCACAGTATATTAGATTATGACGCAATTGTGTGCATTTACCAGACTTTCAAAGACAAGCTAAGTCTTTCCATGTACTTCTCCTGGAAAGGGGGTACAGCAAGACTCTACTTTGTCGGGCATACAATAAAGCAATGCATCAGTCTCACAATTATTTGTTGTATAGAGCTAGGATTTCCGATAGCCAGCCTACAGTTAAATATGTCACAAGATGCTCTTCTCAACAACATCTTGAATTCAGACATATTATGACTAGGGTTGAGGGAACCCGAACTATAAAGTTCGGGTCCGTACCGGACTTTTGGGTGTCCAGGACCCGGACCCGAACCCAAACTATTGGCTGTAAGTTCGGGTTCGGGTCCGGTGTTAGGCAATGTATTGGCGCCTTTTTAACAGCTGCAGGGCAGCCAATCGACGCTAGTTTCACTAGTGTGCCCTTAGAAGCCATCACAGCCATGCCTACTAATGGCATGGCTGTGATTGGACAGTGCAGCATGTGACCCAGCCTCTATATATAGTCCAGACACACAGCACACAGCGTCATTCTGCTATAGACAGGTTCCTGTCCTGCTGAGAGGATTTTAGGAGTTAGCGTGTGTCAGTCAGTCAGTCCACATTCCTTAACGTTGCTTCTAATTAATTAGATTAGACACAGCGTTATTCTGCTATAGACAGGTTCCTGTGCTGCTGAGAGAGAGGATTTTAGGAGTTAGTGTGATAAAGTCAGTCAGTCAGTCAGTCCACATTCCTTTAATTTTCTTCTAATTAGTTAGATCAGTGAGCGATCTAGATAGCTAGAGTAGGGAGTTTCTTTATTAAGCAAAAGAAAGAGGCAGAGAGAATTATTGAAGAGATTCCTAAATCAATTGTACCCTGGCTGGGGTGCAGTGCACAGTCTTTTAACAGTGCCATGAGGCCAGTGCCAGACAAAATATAAAAGTTTTACCTGCAAGCTCAGTGCACCATTAGGACCAACACTGCATATAGTAAGAGATACACCATAGTCTGTGTGTATTCTGCTATTGGAAAAACATTGCAAAAAAATTAAATTTTGCTGTGTTTTTTTTTCCCCAATAGCATTTTCTGCGTGTTCATACACACTTTAGATACTGTCCGTGTATTCTGATATTGGAAAAACATTGCAAAAAATGTAATTTTGCTGTTTTTTTTTTTTTCCCAATAGCATTTTCTGCGTGTTCATACATACACGCTGTAGACACTATCCGTGTATTCTAATATTGGAAAAACATTGCAAAAAGGCAGTTTTTTTTCCCCAATAGCATTTTCTGTGTTTTCATAAACGCTTTAGATACTGTCCGTGTATTCTGATATTGGAAAAACATTGCAAAAAAATTTAATTTTGCTGTGTTTTTTTTTCCCAATAGCATTTTCTGCGTGTTCATACATACACGCTGTAGACACTATCCGTGTATTCTGATATTGGAAAAACATTGCAAAAAAATTTAATTTTGCAGTGTTTTTTTTTTTCCCAATAGCATTTTCTGCGTGTTCATACATACACGCTGTAGACACTATCCGTGTATTCTGATATTGGAAAAACATTGCAAAAAAATTTAATTTTGCAGTGTTTTTTTTCCCAATAGCATTTTCTGCGTGTTCATACATACACGCTGTAGACACTATCCGTGTATTCTGATATTGGAAAAACATTGCAAAAAAATTTAATTTTGCAGTGTTTTTTTTTTCCCAATAGCATTTTCTGCGTTTTCATAAACGCTTTAGACACTATCCGCGTATTCTGATATTGGAAAAACATTGCAAAAATTTTTAATATTGCTGTGTTTTTTTTCTTCCCAATAGCATTTTCTGCGTTTTTATAAACGCTTTAGACACTGTACGTGTATTCTGCTATTGACAAAAACACCCATTTAGGGCGAGATCATAAATTTTGAATATATGAGGAGATCATCAAAAAGGGGACGTGGCCCGGGTCGTGGTGCTGCTGGTGGCGCTCCTGTTGCAGGGAGAGGACGTGGTCGATCTGTGCCAGCTACACGCACTAGTGAAACACCTTCCTCAGGTGCGAGTAGGCGACAGAGCCTGCATCGGTATTTTGGCACGCCTAATGAGGCTGTACGAATGTTGAGGCCAGGACAAGTACAGGCGATAGTAGATTGGGTTGCTGACAGTGCCTCCGGTTCCTTCACATTGTCTCCCACCCAGTCTCCTGATGAAAGTTCAGAGTTGGCACCTGCAGCCGATGTCCATCAGTCTTTCACCTCACCCCTTGCAAATCAGCCAATCAGTCTGAGCCCTAAATCATGCAGCAGTCTCTTCTGCTTTTTGATGACTCTGTTAGCAGGGTTTCCCAGGGCCATTCACCTAGCCCTGCCCCAGAAGTGGAAGAGATTGTGTGCACCGATGCCCAACCACTTATGTTTCATGATGAGTACATGGGAGGACCATCGCAGCACGTCTCGGATGATGACGAAACACAGGTGCCAACTGCTGCTGCTTTCGCCATTGTGCAGACCGACAAGGAGGGCAGGGGTGAAGACTGGGTGGAAGATGATGTGGAGGACGATGAGGTCCTTGACCCCACATGGAATCAACGTCATGCAGGTGACCAGTGTAGTTCAGAGGAAGAGGTGGTGGTCGCACAGAGCCACCAGCACAGCAGAAGAGGGAGCAGGGTGCAAAAGCGGAGCGTCCGTCCCCTAGACAGTACGTCTGCTACTGCCCAACGCAGCAAGGGACCAAGCACACCAAAGCCAGGTCCAAGGAGTTCCCTAGCGTGGCAGTTCTTCAGACAATGTGCTGATGACAAGACACGAGTGGTTTGCACGCTGTGCAATCAGAGCTTGAAGCGAGGCATAAACGTTCTCAACCTGAGCACAACCTGCATGACCAGGCATCTAAGTGCAAAGCACGAGATGCAGTGGAGTAGACACCGCAAAAACCAAGAAAGGTCTCTGGCTCCTCCTGCTTCCTCTTCTGCTGCAGTCTCGGCCTCTTCATCCACCTCTGTAGTGACAGTGACACCTGCCAACCCGCAAACAGAGGATCTGCCAGCAACACTACAACCTGGGTCACCAACCATCTCCACAATGTCCCATGGAAGCTTTCAGCTCTCTATTTCCCAAACACTGGAGCGGAAGAGGAAGTACCCCCCTAGCCACCCGTGATCCCTGGCCCTGAATGCCCGCATTTCAAAATTCCTCGCCTTTGAAATGCTGTCATTCCGTCTGGTGGAGACGCAGAGTTTTAAAAGGCTGATGTCATTGGCTGTCCCACAGTACGTCGTGCCCAGCCGCCACTACTTTTCGAGACGAGCTATCCATTCCCTGCACAACCAAGTGGGGGACAAAGTCAGGTGTGCACTTTTTTTTCCCCAATAGCATTTTCTGTGTTTTCATAAACGCTTTAGATACTGTCCGTGTATTCTGATATTGGAAAAACATTGCAAAAAAATTTAATTTTGCTGTGTTTTTTTTCCCAATAGCATTTTCTGCGTGTTCATACATACACGCTGTAGACACTATCCGTGTATTCTGATATTGGAAAAACATTGCAAAAAAATTTAATTTTGCAGTGTTTTTTTTTTTCCCAATAGCATTTTCTGCGTGTTCATACATACACGCTGTAGACACTATCCGTGTATTCTGATATTGGAAAAACATTGCAAAAAAATTTAATTTTGCAGTGTTTTTTTTCCCAATAGCATTTTCTGCGTGTTCATACATACACGCTGTAGACACTATCCGTGTATTCTGATATTGGAAAAACATTGCAAAAAAATTTAATTTTGCAGTGTTTTTTTTTCCCAATAGCATTTTCTGCGTTTTCATAAACGCTTTAGACACTATCCGCGTATTCTGATATTGGAAAAACATTGCAAAAATTTTTAATATTGCTGTGTTTTTTTTCTTCCCAATAGCATTTTCTGCGTTTTTATAAACGCTTTAGACACTGTACGTGTATTCTGCTATTGACAAAAACACCCATTTAGGGCGAGATCATAAATTTTGAATATATGAGGAGATCATCAAAAAGGGGACGTGGCCCGGGTCGTGGTGCTGCTGGTGGCGCTCCTGTTGCAGGGAGAGGACGTGGTCGATCTGTGCCAGCTACACGCACTAGTGAAACACCTTCCTCAGGTGCGAGTAGGCGACAGAGCCTGCATCGGTATTTTGGCACGCCTAATGAGGCTGTACGAATGTTGAGGCCAGGACAAGTACAGGCGATAGTAGATTGGGTTGCTGACAGTGCCTCCGGTTCCTTCACATTGTCTCCCACCCAGTCTCCTGATGAAAGTTCAGAGTTGGCACCTGCAGCCGATGTCCATCAGTCTTTCACCTCACCCCTTGCAAATCAGCCAATCAGTCTGAGCCCTAAATCATGCAGCAGTCTCTTCTGCTTTTTGATGACTCTGTTAGCAGGGTTTCCCAGGGCCATCCACCTAGCCCTGCCCCAGAAGTGGAAGAGATTGTGTGCACCGATGCCCAACCACTTATGTTTCATGATGAGTACATGGGAGGACCATCGCAGCACGTCTCGGATGATGACGAAACACAGGTGCCAACTGCTGCTGCTTTCGCCATTGTGCAGACCGACAAGGAGGGCAGGGGTGAAGACTGGGTGGAAGATGATGTGGAGGACGATGAGGTCCTTGACCCCACATGGAATCAACGTCATGCAGGTGACCAGTGTAGTTCAGAGGAAGAGGTGGTGGTCGCACAGAGCCACCAGCACAGCAGAAGAGGGAGCAGGGTGCAAAAGCGGAGCGTCCGTCCCCTAGACAGTACGTCTGCTACTGCCCAACGCAGCAAGGGACCAAGCACACCAAAGCCAGGTCCAAGGAGTTCCCTAGCGTGGCAGTTCTTCAGACAATGTGCTGATGACAAGACACGAGTGGTTTGCACGCTGTGCAATCAGAGCTTGAAGCGAGGCATAAACGTTCTCAACCTGAGCACAACCTGCATGACCAGGCATCTAAGTGCAAAGCACGAGATGCAGTGGAGTAGACACCGCAAAAACCAAGAAAGGTCTCTGGCTCCTCCTGCTTCCTCTTCTGCTGCAGTCTCGGCCTCTTCATCCACCTCTGTAGTGACAGTGACACCTGCCAACCCGCAAACAGAGGATCTGCCAGCAACACTACAACCTGGGTCACCAACCATCTCCACAATGTCCCATGGAAGCTTTCAGCTCTCTATTTCCCAAACACTGGAGCGGAAGAGGAAGTACCCCCCTAGCCACCCGTGATCCCTGGCCCTGAATGCCCGCATTTCAAAATTCCTCGCCTTTGAAATGCTGTCATTCCGTTTGGTGGAGACGCAGAGTTTTAAAAGGCTGATGTCATTGGCTGTCCCACAGTACGTCGTGCCCAGCCGCCACTACTTTTCGAGACGAGCTATCCATTCCCTGCACAACCAAGTGGGGGACAAAGTCAGGTGTGCACTGCGCAACGCCATCTGTGGCAAGGTCCACCTAACTACGGATGCGTGGACCAGTAAGCACGGTCAGGGACGTTATATCTCCCTAACAGCACACTGGGTAAATGTAGTGGCGGCTGGGCCTGAGGCGGATAGCAGTTTGGCGCATGTCCTTCCACCACCGAGGATTGCAGGGCACTTCAGTTTGCCTCCTGTTGCTAACTCCTCCTACTCCGCCTCCTCATCCTCTACCGCCTCCTCATCCGGTCAGCGTAACACCTTCACCACCAACTTTAGCACAGCCAGGGCTAAACGACAGCAGGCAGTTTTAAAACGTTCCTGTTTGGGTTGAAAAACCCCACACCACGCAGGAGTTGTGGAGGGACATGGAACAACAGACCGATGAGTGGTTGGTGGCAGTGAGCCTCAAGCCCGGCCTGGTGGTGTGAGATAATGGGTGAAATCTTGTAGCAGCTTTGGGCCTTGCCGGTTTGACGCACATCCCTTGCCTGGCGCATGTGCTGAACTTGGTGGTCGAGAGGTTCCTTAAGAATTACCCCGATATGCGAGAGCTGCTGCAGAAAGTGCGGGCCGTCTATGCGCACTTTCGGCGTTCTCACCCTGCTGCTGCTCGCCTGTCAGCGCTGCAGCGTAACTTCGGCCTTCCCGCTCACCGTCTCATATGTGACGTGCCCACAAGGTGGAACTCCACCTTGCACATGCTTGCCAGACTGTGCGAGCAGCAGCAGGTGATAGTGGAGATTCAGCTGCAGCACGCACGCGTGAGTCGCTCTGCGGAACAGCACCACTTCACCGCCAATAACTGGGCCTCCATGCGAGACCTGTGTGCCTTGTTGCGCTGTTTCGAGTACTCCACCAACATGACAAGTGCCGATGATGCTGTTCTCAGCGTTACTATCCCAGTTCTATGCCTCCTTGAAAAAACTCTTCAGGCGATGATGGAAGAGGATGTGGCACAGGATGAGGAGGAGGAGGAGGAGGAAGAGGGTTCATTTCCAAGGCTTTCAGGGCAGTCATTTACAAGTGGCTACGAGGGTCGGTTCCTGCACCAACAAGCGCCAGGTAGACAATTGTCTGGCAGCAAGGGCACAGTTCTGGAGGATGACGAGGTGGAGGATGAGGAGGAGATGGAGGAGGAGAAACCATGTTCACAGCAGGGTGGCACCCAGACCAGCTCATGTCCATCACTGGTGCGTGGCTGGGGGGATACAGAGGACACAGACGATACACCTCCCACAGAGGACAGCTTTTCCTTGCCTCTGGGCAGCCTGGCACACATGAGCGATTACATGCTGCAGTGTCTCCGCAACGACCACGAGTTGCCCACATTTTAACTGGTGCTGATTATTGGGTGGCCACCCTGCTGGATCCCCGTTACAAGGACAACGTGCCGTCCTTAATTACCTCACTGGAGCGTGATCGTAAGATGCGTGAGTACAAGCGCACGCTGGTAGACGCGCTGCTGGTGGCATTCCCACTTGGAAGCGGGGGTACGGTGGAAGCACAAGGCGAAGGCAGAGGAGGAGGAAGAGGTCGCCAACGCAGCCGGGGCAACCAAGTGGGGGACAAAGTCAGTTGTGCACTGCCCAACGCCATCTGTGTCAAGGTCCACCTAAGTACAGATGCTGAACTAGTAAGCACGTTAAGGGACGTCATATCTCCCTAACAGCACACTGGGTAAATGTAGTGGCGGCTGGGCCTGAGGCGGATAGCAGTTTGGCGCATGTCCTTCCACAACCGAGGATTGCAGGGCACTTCAGTTTGCCTCCTGTTGCTAACTCCTCCTACTACGCCTCCTCATCCTCTACCGCCTCCTCATCCGGTCAGTGTAACACCTTCACCACCAACTTCAGCACAGCCAGGGCTAAACGACAGCAAGCAGTTTTAAAACTTTCCTGTTTGGGGGGAAAACCCCACACCGCGCAGGAGTTGTGGAGGGACATGGAACAACAGACCGATGAGTGGTTGGTGGCAGTGAGCCTCAAGCCCGGCCTGGTGGTGTGCGATAATGGGCGAAATCTCGTAGCAGCTTTGGGCCTTGCCGGTTTGACGCACATCCCTTGCCTGGCGCATGTGCTGAACTTGGTGGTCCAGAGGTTCCTTAAGAATTACCCCGATATGCGAGAGCTGCTGCAGAAAGTGCGGGCCGTCTGTGCGCACTTTCGGCGTTCTCACCCTGCTGCTGCTCGCTTGTCAGCGCTGCAGCGTAACTTCGGCCTTCCTGCTCACCGTCTCATATGTGACGTGCCCACAAGGTGGAACTCCACCTTGCACATGCTTGCCAGACTGTGCGAGCAGCAGCAGGCGATAGTGGAGATTCAGCTGTAGCACGCGCACGTGAGTCGCTCTGCGGAACAGCACCACTTCACCGCCAATAACTGGGCCTCCATGCGAGACCTGTGTGCCTTGTTGCGCTGTTTCGAGTGCTCCACCAACATGGCCAGTGCCGATGACGCCGTTCTCAGCGTTACTATCCCAGTGTCTCCACAATGACCGCCGAGTTGCCCACATTTTAACTGGTGCTGATTATTGGGTGGCCACCCTGCTGGATCCCCGTTACAAGGACAAAGTGCCGTCCTTAATTACCTCACTGGAGCGTGATCGTAAGATGCGCGAGTACAAGCGCACGCTGGTAGACACGCTGCTGGTGGCATTCCCACTTGGAAGCGGGGGTACGGCTGAAGCACAAGGCGAAGGCAGAGGAGGGTGCCCACGCCTACACGTACTGCATGACTGGTCTGCCCCCTTCAACTTCTGGGTCTCCAAATTGGGCACATGGCCTGAGCTTGCCCTTTACGCCTTGGAGGTGCTGGCCTGCCCTGCCGCCAGTGTATTATCTGAACGTGTATTTAGCACGGCAGGGTGCGTTATCACAGACAAGCGCAGCCGCCTGTCCAGAGCCAATGTGGACAAGCTCACGTTCATTAAAATGAACCAGGCATGAATCCCACAGGACTTGGCCGTACCTTGTGCAGAATAGACACATATACCGGTGTTCTGACGAAAACTCTCTTGCTATCGGATAGTGTCTGGCCAATTACTGCGCAGGTGCAGTGCTTGCGCAGTACGGAGGACAAGGAGATTCACAAAATCTCCAAAGATGAACGTCGCCTGCGCAGTGAGTGCAGGTTCAAGCCCGACCATCCAAGTGGACATACGGTAGCACATAGTAACAGGGCCCCTCACGGGCTCGCTTGGCTAGGCTTCAACCTCGGATGATGTGGCTTGAACCTGGAGTCACCGCGCATCGTCTTCGGAGAGTTTCAAAATCCCCTTGTCCTACGTACTGAGCAAGCGCAGTACACGGCGGACACTATGCGACGGGGGACAGAATTCGACACATCATTCACCACTAGCCTTAACCAGCCATTGTTGTATTTTTGAACCAGTGTTGGCTACCTTGTCCTCCTCCACCGCCGCTTCCACCTACACCGCCACATCCACCGCCACCTCAACCTCCTACTCCATTAGAATTTCGTCCTCCTTGGTCAAGATTATAATTTTTTCATTTTTTTCAATTTCCAAGTATTTTATTTTCCCACTATCTTATCCATTAAATTGAATAATTTTTTCCACAAAGTGCATATTCTGGGGTATTCCCACCATATGTGTGGCATCGTGCCGTTGAGTTTCTGAGGTTCTTAATGACTTCCTGTACCTCTTCTGCATTTTATTTTTTTATTTTTTTATGTTATTTTAAGTTATTTCCCTATCCACATTTGTTTGCAGATCACTTGCCATGCCCTTAACAACATTTTGTTGCCATTTGCAGCCCTCTAGCCCTTTCCAGGACTTTTTTACAGCCATTTTAGTGTTCAAAAGTCCGGGTCCCATTGACTTCAATGGGGTTCGGAGTTCGGGGTCAAGTTCGGGTCAAGTTCAGTCCCGAACCCGGACTTTTTTCCAAATTTTGGCCGAACCCGCAGAACCCGAACATCCAGGTGTCCGCTCAACTCTAATTATGACCAATCATTGGCGTTTGCTACATGAGGACCCAATATTGAGAAAATACGTTGGACTACGCCCTGAGATAACTTTCAGGAGAGCCACGTCGCTTTGTGACAGACTCATCTGTAGTCACTACTCTGCTGACTCCAAAGCTTGTAAATCCCCAGAGGCATCTATAGATGTGGCAGGTGCGTCAGCGTCCGAAGTTGTTGGGTACTAACCCTGAGAACTCCTAGACATGGAAGAACAAGCCAAGCGGAGGTAACCGGTAAGCCCAAAAGTCAAGGCCGCCCCATCGAGGGTTATGGCCGCTACATGTGGGGGCTCACAGTCTGGGATTTACAGTTACCTCGCAGGGCCTTGGAACAGAAGGTGAAGTGTTTTTTGAACTGCGCCATCAAAGATCAGCGCCATTATGGAGAGACTTTCATTGAGGTGCGTAAGCGTGGGAGGAGCCTGTACTGAAAAGCCCACAAAATTACACAGTAGCCAGCGCCCAGTGGGAGGATTTGACAACTAGGTCTCTCACTGTAGGAGCTCTTTTGTATACAATATTAGGTTTCTCAGGTAAAATGGTCCTCAAGTCTTTGTCACTTGTGAGCACGTGCCAGTGTTTTTGTATTACTTTGGCCACCTCTTTGTGTTGTACATTATGATCCAATATAATGCACGGTGCTTCCTTTCAACATTGTGTTGAGGTTTTGGGTTTATCTTCTAGCATTGTGGTTCTACTCATTTCCTGTACTTGAGCTATTTGTTTCTTGATCCAGGATTCTTCATATCCCTTCTCTTTAAATCTCGCTCCAATTACTTGTACTTAAATATTGAAATCTTCTTCTTTAGTACAGTTACGTTGAATCCTTACTAATTGTCCTTTCGGAATATTATATAACCAAGGTTTAAAGTGACAACTGTGCATTGAAAGATAACTATTGTTTTTTTAAACTTCCATATTTGCTTATTTTAAACTTTAAATATTAAATTCTAATTATCAAATAACACTAACACCAACTTTGGAGACTTCCATTAGGTCTATCCAGTTTGACTTTGTACAAGTAGAAAATGCAGTACATGTTTAGTTAAAGAACTGTCAGAACTGTCAGCACAGCATGTCATGCTCCATGACCGTTCAAGCACCAATAGACTGCAGCAATCTACAGAAAAATGGCTGACAATAATGATTTCAACGGGCCACGAGAAAATGGCTGCAGGGGTCTTCGTTATTGTATTTTGCCATTATAAATAGAAACATCCGCCACTGGAGAAAATATATTTACACACTACAATTAGAGCTTAGATACATGATAGATCAATAGAATCCTCTATAGTGCGGGATTATGAACATTGCTGCTACTCCATATAGACCAGTTCGGCTTCCAGAACAATGCCGCTGTAACTACCGATAATAGACCACGAGAAAATGGCCGCGGTTTGTTTACATCCACGGACCCCGGCAAAATGGCTGCTGATACATATCCGGTCTAGCTAAATAAATGACAGTCCTTCACAGCCAATCAGGTTCCCCTGATGAAGTCACGAGCACGTGACGTAACCGGTAGGGATAGATCTGATTGGACGACACCGGAAGCAATGTGAGACTGTCGCTAGTTGCCTTTTTTTGCTGATACTCTTTTTTTCTTTATGTAAGGATGCATTTTGTCTTATAATAAATAAACATTTATCAAAAACGTACTTCCCTACTGGACCCCCCTTCTTTATCCCTTGTCCCCATCTCTGGTGAGGTGTGCTCCGCCGGACGGCGGTGTTTTTAGGTTTTTAGGGACAAGAGAGGATATCCCTGAGAAGAGTTTTATGCCCCCAGTGGAGACAGTGGAGGAGAGGAGTTGTGATAGAGCTGGGACAGAGCCATAGTATACCCCTAGTGGAGACAGTGGAGGAGAGGAGCCTGGATAGAGCCCTTTATTACTTCGGATGCCCTGTGACAAGTGCCTTAAGGTGAGAGGCTAGTGAGCACTATTCTAGGATTTTATCTTTCCTGCACCCATCTCCCGGTTTGCCTTAAGAAGACAAGTGTGGTCACAGTTACCTACTTTATTTTTGGGGCCGCAATAAGACGGATTTGGGACACGAGCACATTGTGCAATTTTTTCCTCCACTGACTCATTTGTTCCTTTACTGACTTTTTTGGTATTCTGAATTTTACTGCTTGTGCAACAACAGTACCAATTGGTTTATATTATATCACCCACCTTTTATATACACGAAACTAATTACTTATATTAATTATTATCATACACATTTCGTATCACTATGGGATTTTTTATGTTTTAAGATGTATGCGATTTAATGTCTATTATTAGCCACTGTGAACTAATACTGCATTAACACTTATATAGCACCATCACTATTAACTATTTCCCATTTTATGCTATATTTATATATTTTTATAAAGTGCAATTTTAGCACGAAATCATTTATTTTTCATTTGATTTTGTGGTTTTGTGTTTACCATCTTTTGCTGCTACACTTAAGAATTTTATTCTATACTTTTGGCACGTTTTTAGTTGTTCTCACTTATTTATAGCACCTTTTGAGATACTTATTTATTTATCTTATATGCGTTTTTGTATGTGCGCTTTTTTCTAGTTTGAATTAGCATGAAGGTCACCCATATCACTTTTACTCATCGTTATACACACATTTTCCCTTTGCCGCTACCATGGATGTGTTTACATTCATGAAAAACAGAAATGTAAACCTCGATGAGGTTTTCAATGCACAGATAAAAACACGTAACACAGACCTAGAAAGTTTGGTTAGAAAATTAGGACACCAAATGGATAAAAAGGTTAATTTATGGTGGGATACCAATACTTTCGAGAGATATATAAGAGAGAATATAGTCCCCAGAAGACTATGGTGGGATATACCCACGAATGACGGCCTGGCGGACAAAGAGTCTATGGACGAATGGTATGAATTTTTCAACAGTAGGAGTATTGATTGCGTGAGACTACTGCTGAAAAGGAAACAAAGAAAAACACAAGCAGTAGAGAAACCAAACCAATTGAAGAAACCAAAACAAAACTCGAACCTTATAAAGAATCTGCAGAGTTCAAAAAATTTGCATTGCAATGAATAAAGATCTCATAACTAAGGATTTGGAACCACAACAACGTAAGATGAAAAAATATCAACGCGATGTAGCGGACTACAAGTCCGATTGAGCTTTTAAATGGCAAAACAAGAACGAACAAACACCCTCTGCTCCCCTGTATTCTACACCGGCAAGGGAAGTAATGATACAGGATCCGACAGCCATGTATCCACCTAATGAACCAAGATGAGAGGATATTCCTAAGGAGCAATTAGCTGTGAGACCTGTTTATGACCAAAGGAATGGGCAACAATATGAAACACCCAGACCCTACCAAGATCAGAGGTACCCTGCACAATATGGTCATCAAACCCCCAAAAAAACATGGAAGAAGCCATTCAAAAAAACATTTAAGAAACCATACAACTGGCAACAGAATCAACGGGTTAATAGAGGACCGCCACCATATCAACAGCAATATCAGCACTATCAACAAGGAAGGCAGGATAGGAGTCCAATACATACCTATAATAAATTTGACCCCATCAGGCATTATCAAGATCAGCAATATCAGTATGAACCACCCTACCAACAATATCAATCGGAGAGGAATTATCAAGGGGGTTTTTTAGACAAGGACCGAAGAGATCACTCTCCGAAGAGATCACCACGGGAATTACACCGCTCACCCAGAAGAAGAATAGAGGATCAAAGGATAGAAGACACTCCCGAAACCAAAGAGGCTGTAGAGCGGGAAAGAGAATCCAAGAGAAAAAGACAATAGTAGGAGAAGGGGTGGTCAATTTAAGTGGCAAACCCATCTCCACAGACGAGCTGGCCGTATTGGATAAAGGTCTTAAACATGCCCCCATCAAAAATCTGAACAAATTTGATACCTATATAGGTATACAAAAATATATCAGAAAATTGAACATTAAGAAATACATTATGGGGAATCCTTTCTTGTTTACCAAAAACAATGCCCCGGACCAAACACTACCTATACATAGTACGCTACGGAATAATTCAGTTTACAATCCTCAAGTCACAAATAATCAACACATTGATGTGTTTAAAAGACTAGTATTGGAAGATCTACAATCAATGAAGATTAAAAAGATTTCTGATCCCATACATATCCGGAAAGGAATTAAATCACTGCAACAACGGAAAGACATAGTTGTGAGGCCCGAGGATAAAGGCGGAGCTGTGGTTATCCAATCGAAAGAGCAATACATGCAGGAGCTCGATAGACAATTACAAGACCAAGACACCTATATTAAACTATTGGGGAATCCCACAAGTGAATACAAGAAAGAACTCAAATTAGTGGTTAATCTGGGGATCAAGAAGGAAATCTTGAATAAAAAGGAGGCGAAATACCTAATCCCGGAAGCCTGCAGAGTACCCATAATTTACACTATCCCGCAAATACATAAGAGTAAAGAATCTCCGCCTGGTAGACCGATCGTAAATGGGATTGACTCGCTCACTGCTAGAGTTGGAGAATATATTGATTATTTCATCCAACCGGCTGTACAAAAAACTAGGGCCTACTTGAAGGACACAAAGCACGTATTACAACTACTGAATAACGTGACAGTATTGGAAGGACGAACATTTCTTGCAACGGCTGATGTGTCCTCCCTATATACTATTGTACCGCACCATGAAGCATGCACAGCCACTAAGTGGTTGCTAAGAGCACACAGCACTTTAGTATGTAAACAGAGGAAATTTTTAATCAAGTGCCTAGATTTTTGTTTACAGTGTAGTTACTTTTGGCATAACCAATCATACTTTAAACAAGCCATAGGTATTGCCATGGGGGCAAAGTTTGCCCCCAGTGTAGCCAATGCCTTTATGGAATATTGGGAGGAAGAAGCGGTCTATGCAAATATGCCAGCAGAGCTCACACTATACAAAAGGTACATAGATGACCTAGTAATAGTGTGGAACAGGAGTAAAGATAAATTAGAAGAGTTCCTGAATCATCTCAATATCATTGACAAAAATATCAATCTTCTATGGAATATTAATGCTAGCTCAGTAGACTTTCTAATATTTCGATAGAAGCAGACAAATTTATCACTAAAACGCACTTTAAAAATGTGGATACCAATAGTTATCTTTCGATGCACAGTTGTCACTTTAAACCTTGGTTATATAATATTCCGAAAGGACAATTAGTAAGGATCCGACGTAACTGTACTAAAGAAGAAGATTTCAATATTCAAGCACAAGTAATAGGAGCGAGATTTAAAGAGAAGGGATATGAAGAATCCTGGATCAAGAAACAAATAGCTCAAGTACAGGAAATGAGTAGAACCACAATGCTAGAAGATAAACCCAAAACCGCAACACAATGTCGAAAGGAAGCACCGTGCATTATATTGGATTATAATGTACAACACAAAGAGGTGGCCAAAGTAATACAAAATCACTGGCACGTGCTCACAAGTGACAAAGACTTGAGGACCATTTTACCTGAGAAACCTAATATTGTATACAAAAGAGCCCCTACAGTGAGAGACCTAGTTGTCAAATCGGTAGTGGAACCCCCCTCTAAAAAAGGTTTTACATTTTTTACTGGGAAAGGTTTTTATCCATGTAGGAATTCTTTTGCATGCCGGAAGGCACGCAAATTTCAGAGTAAAAGAACCGAGTTCACAGCTACACAAACAGGACAGATCCACACGATTAAAGAGTTTATAGGCTGTCACACTGAGGGTGTAGTGTATTGTTTACAATGCAGTTGTAATCTGCAATACATAGGTAGAACTAAAAGAGAACTTAAAGTACGTATAAAGGAACATGTTCAAAATATTATTAATGGTTTCCCGAAGCATAATGTGTCTAGACACTTCGCTGCAGTACACAATAAGGATCCTACTCAGCTGCAGTTCTGGGGAATAGAACGTTATAACTCTTCATGGAGGGGCAGTCATAGAGTAAGAGTAATTAGCCAAAAGGAATCTATGTGGATTCATACCATGAGGACCCTTGTACCGGAAGGGTTGAATGTTGAGTTTGATTTGAACTGTTTTTTAAGTAATTTTTAGGATGATGACCATGTTTACTTTATCCAGTAGTCATACATGATTGTATAATGTATTTGAGATATTATAGGTCTCAAAAATGGTCAGACACATTATTTCCGATATGGTGTCACATTACACACATTACGATGACCATATATCAATGGAGATTACATTAATTCCTGATTATTATTTTAAGTTATTTTAAATTATTTTAAATTATTTTAACCAATTGTTTAAATATATTCTAGTTGTTTTTTTACAGCATCAATATATTTATGCAAATATGCCCTTATTAGATGAATTGATAAACGTTTCAATCTAATTTATATTTCAGTTTCATAAAGATTATTGCTGTCCTTGGGTCTGATTTTAATATGTCAGACTTTCATTTTTATTTTTCTGTAGAAGAGTGTCATTTATCTGACACTCACTATATTAATTCCACCCATATGGAATTTGATCGTCCTTATCATTCTATTTCAATGGAGATAGCATGATATACTCTTTTATATATGAAATATAAAAAGAATAATTTTTTTTATATATATAATGAATTTTTATTAGAATTTTTATTAGAATTTTTATGCATTTTCCCCATTTTATTAGCCAATAGTGTAATGGGAATGCATACCAACTCATTTTAATCATATATATGTTTATATTATTTTAATTCAAATGTTTTTAAAATCTTTTTTATTTTCCAGCCAATCTTACATGATGAGTTGGTCCACATTATGTGATTGGTTGGGTTATGATCTATTATCCGCCTTCCAACACACCTGAGATGCCTTGTGTGGCTTTATGGTAATGGATGGTTTATTATTATGACATCCTGATCATATGAGTGGGTGTACGTGTATTTAACATAATTTCATGTACACATCTCCCAAATTTTTTTTAAACTTCCATATTTGCTTATTTTAAACTTTAAATATTAAATTCTAATTATCAAATAACACTAACACCAACTTTGGAGACTTCCATTAGGTCTGTCCAGTTTGACTTTGTACAAGTAGAAAATGCAGTACATGTTTAGTTAAAGAACTGTCAGAACTGTCAGCACAGCATGTCATGCTCCATGACCGTTCAAGCACCAATAAACTGCAGCAATCTACAGAAAAATGGCTGACAATAATGATTTCAACGGGCCACGAGAAAATGGCTGCAGAGGTTTTCGTTATTGTATTTTGCCATTATAAATAGAAACATCCGCCACTGGAGAAAATATATTTACACACTACAATTAGAGCTTAGATACATGATCGATCAATAGAATCCTCTATAGTGCGGGATTATGAATATTGCCGCTACTCCATATAGACCCGTTCAGCTTCCAGAACAATGCCGCTGTAACTACCGATAATAGACCATGAGAAAATGGCCGCGGTTTGTTTACATCCACGGACCCCGGCAAAATGGCCGCTGATACATATCCGGTCTAGCTAAATAAATGACAGTCCTTCACAGCCAATCAGGTTACCCTGATGAATTCACGAGCACGTGATGTAACCGGTAGGGATAGATCTGATTGGACGACACCGGAAGCAATGTGAGACTGGCGCTAGTCGCCTTTTTATGCTGATACCCTTTTTTCTTTATGTAAGGATGAATTTTGTCTTATAATAAATAAACATTTATCAAAAACGTACTTCACTACTGGACCCCCCTTCTTTATTCCTTTTCCCCATCTCTGGTGAGGTGTGCTCCGCCGGACGGCAGTGTTTTTAGGTTTTTAGGGACAAGAGAGGATATCCCTGAGAAGAGGTTTATGCCCCCAGTGGAGACAGTGGAGGAGAGGAGTCGTGATAGAGCTGGGACAGAGCCATAGTATACCCCTAGTGGAGACAGTGGAGGAGAGGGGCCTGGATAGAGCCCTTTATTACTTTGGATGCCCTGTGACAACTTTTTTTTTTTTTTTTTTTTTTTTTTTTTTTTTTTTTTTAATTCTTTATTTAAAGTTTTTTAAGAAGAAAATGCTTACACAATTATTCCATCAGCAACAAATGAAGGAGAAATTCGCCTCCACTATCATACATATACAAAAGCATTTCACATTTTCTACCCTCCCCCCCTCAACCCTCCCTCCCCCTGTCCCTGTCCTGCAGACGCGCTATCCGTGAGTATGGCCCCTGCCAAGGGTAAATCAGCAATTTTTCCTCTCTACTTCATGAATTCTTCTGCATATCTCCATGAGTCTTTAAAGAGTTCCCACCTTTCCCATTTTCCACGGCCCTCATCTGCTCTATTTACTACCGGGGTTTCTATTTTTTGCTGTTGGTTTACTCTATTTATCCATTTTGCTATACTCGGGCTCTCTAATTCCCGCCAGTGCCCTGCAATGAGGTTTTTTGCTTCATTTAGGAGTGTCGGGGTAACTGCGGACTTGTATTGTCTCATGGGCGTAGCGGTCCCATGAAACAGCACCGTCCAAGGCTCCTGTGGTATGGTGTTCCCTGTTATTATTTTAATTAATTCCAAAATTTCCAACCAGTATTTTTTGATCTTGGGGCAGTCCCACCAAATGTGAGCCATCGTCCCCACATGCCCGCAACCTCGCCAGCAGTCCGCCGTTTTCTCTTTTTGGAACTTGCTAAGCTTCACGGGAGTTAGGTACCAATCTGAGATGCATTTGTAATTGACCTCCAGTGTTTTAGTGTTCCATCCGGACCGGTGCATTAAGTGAAAAATTTTATTGATTCTATCTTTACTACAAGTGATTCCCAATTCCCCTTCCCATCTCTTGATGCCTGGAGGGACCCACTCCGTGTCTTCATTACTCAACATTTTATAAATATGTGTTATATTATTTCTAGTTGAAGTTCTCAAACAAATTTTCTCTAAAAGTGTATAATCCTCTCCGAATCGGATTGGTTGTGGAAGAGATTCCACGAAATGCTTAAGCTGTGCGTACCTCCAAGCATCAATCGTCAAAGGATCTCTTTTATATTTTAATTCGTGAAACGTGTCTATCTTTCCTAAATTAATAATGTCTCGTAGCTGTGTCTCCCCATTTCTTATCCAATTTCCCCATAATTTACTTCTACCAGGTGTGAAAAAAATATTATCTTTTAGATATATTAAAGGTGAATTATATACCCATTTGTTTTTCCTGTGTACCCTATCCCATTCTCTTAGTGTTACCCGAGTGATTTCGTGTGCTCCTTCCCCTAGTTCTCTGTATTTTGGGGGATTCCAAATAATGTGACCCAATTGCGTATTACTTAGTGCATTCTCAATGTTGACCCATCTCTTATTTCCTCCCCCTTTACACCACTCCATTGCTCTTGAGATGACTATGGCGCTATAGTAATTCTCGAAGTTCGGGCTTGCTAGTCCTCCCTGTTCTTTGCTTTTCGATAGTATGTTTCTTGATATGCGAGGTTTTTTATTCGACCAGATAAATTTTGAAATTATTTTGTTTAAGATTCTAAAGAAGGCTTGGGGGACTGAGAGTGGAAGCATTTGTATTTTGTAGTTTACTTTTGGCACTATAACCATTTTAACCGCATTTATTTTACCCATCCATGACAACGGGCAGGGTGACATCCTTCTGATTTCTGTTTTAACTTCGTCCAGCAGAGGGGGGAAGTTTAATTTATACATTTTCCTTAAAGAGGATGCTAGCCTAACTCCCAGATATTTGACCTCCGCCCTCCATGGGAAATGAAACTCTTGCGACAGGCGCTCCGCTTCCTGTTGCTTAATATTAATATTCAGTATTTCTGACTTGGAAAAATTAATTTTAAAATTGGAAAGGGAACCGTACAGTTTCAGTATACTCAGGAGATTGGGGAGGGTGGTCCTAGGCTGAGTGATGAAAAACAGCACATCATCGGCGTATGCCGCCATTTTGTGCTCCTCTCCCCCGACTTGTATTCCCCTTATGTCCTTGTTGTTCCTAATAGTAGCAAGAAGTGGTTCTAAGGATAGCACAAACAGGAGGGGGGAGAGCGGGCACCCCTGTCGTGTACCATTTCTCATGACTAGTGGCAATGATAACATTCCGTTAATCCTTACCCTCGCCTGGGGAAAATCGTACAGGACCTTTATCCAGCTAATCATTTTCTTTCCCACTCCCATAGCCTCTAGTGTGTTAATCATGTGCCCCCAGTCGATCCTGTCAAAAGCCTTTTCGGCGTCCAGTGACAGGAACAGGCTGGGGGCCACCTCCTGTCTGGCCGCTTGAACTAATAAGAGGGCCCGGATACCGTTGTCTCTCCCCTCTCTTCCCGGAATAAACCCAGCTTGGTCCGGGTGTACCAATTCTGTCATGTGGATCTTAAATCTGTTTGCCAGAACTTTGGCGAACAGTTTTGTATCGATATTGAGCAGGGCAATGGGTCGGTAGCTGGAGCACGTTGTCCTGTCTTTACCTTCTTTTAGGATCACTATAATAGACGCCATCAGCGCTTCAGTTTTCATCGCTCCCCCCTCGCCCAGCCCGTTCCAATATCAACACAATCGTGGGACCAGTGTCTCCTTAAAGCGTTTATAATATGTTATAGTGTACCCATCCGGTCCCGGGCTCTTGCCTGTTGGAGTAGAGTTTATTGCTTCCAAGATCTCCTCCTCCGATATTGGTCTATCCATATTCTCGCGGTCTATGTCGGATAAGGAGCTGAGAAGACTATTTTTTAAAAAGTCCTGACTCTGGGCAGAAGGCCCCTCTTGGTTTTGTTCCTTTGGTTTGACATTATAAAGAGTTTCATAATATGTTCTAAACTCGTTGGCAATGTCCTTGGAGGAGTGGAGCATTTGACCTGAAACGTTTTTAATTTTCTCTATATAGTTAATTTCTCGTTTCTTTTTTAGTATCCTTGCCAGATGCTTCCCTGATTTGTTTCCCTGGTGGTGTCTTTCCTCTGCGATTTTATGGAACCATTTCCTTGTGTCTGCTTCGAAAATCGATTTAAGTTCCTCCCTTTTGTCTAACAGTCTATGGAGTATATCCTGGCTTTGTGCTCTTCCCTTCCTATGTATTTGTTCCAAATCTTGAATCTCTTTCCTCATCCCCTCGCAACGTTCTTTTCTCTCTCGCTTTTTTGCAGCGCCGATCGAGATAAATATCCCCCGGATATAGGCTTTATGTGCCTCCCATAATGTACCCTCAGATGTTTCTCCCGTGTCGTTGGTCAAGAAGAAGGATTCAATCTCCCCTCTTATAGCTTCTTCTACTTCACGTTCTGAAATGAGACTATCGTTCATGCGCCACGTGAATGGGGGCCTCTGTACCCCTCGAAGCTTCATGACCATCGACACTGGCGCATGATCCGACAGGGTCGTTATCTCGATCTGCGTTGTCTCCAGTCGTTCGAGTGTTTTGTGTTCTATCAAAAAGTAATCTAATCGTGAATGTGTGCCATGGACGGGTGAAAAAAAGGTGTAATCTTTAATGCCGAGATGTTGTACTCTCCAGGCGTCGATCAACTGATGCTGAAACATTTTTAATTTAATTTTTTTGAGCTTTGCATAGCTCGTTCTCAGAGTGCCTGAGGAACTATCTAATCTTGGGTCCAGAGCAAAGTTCAGGTCCCCTGCCAGAATAATCTCTCCCTCACGAAATTTCATCAGTCGACCCAGGGCCCTGTAGAGATACTCCATTGGGTTTTTATTTGGGGCGTAAAAGTTCGCTAAGGTCAGTGTATGCTCCCCTATCTTGCAATTAAGAAACAAAAACCTCCCCTCCATATCCGTCAATCTATTCAACAATTTAAATTTTAGTTTTTTTGCAACCCCTATAGCCACCCCTTTCGCTCCTCTCGTTGGAGAATCACTGCAGAACCATGTTGGGTATTCAGGCGAGGCGATCCTTATGTTGTCTTTATGTTGGAAATGTGTTTCCTGTAAGAAAACAATATCTGCCTGATACTCGCTCATTTCTTTAAGAATTTTAAATTTTTTCTCTTGTGCATTAATACCCCTAACATTATACGTTACAATTTTCACTGTACCTTCACCCATGACTGAACCATACTCTTCTGAGCTTCTTTAATTTGCGTATCTGCAGGACAGGGACCCCTTCCCCCCTCCCCCCTCCCCTACCCCGACCCCCTTGACCCCCCCTCCCCCCGGTCCTATTCCGACCCTATGTGTACCGCAGGGCATCCCTTTGGGTTCCCCCTTGTACACTATCCTCTCTAGGGGTGGAGCCCCGATCCGGCATGGGACCGGCTGCTCTCCGCCTCCCTCCCCCCGCCACTGAGGGAGGAGGGCGGAGACCGCCCAAGCCGCACCCGTCTTACCCCCGCACCTCCCGCCCGCCCCGCCCCCCCACCCTCCCACTCTCCTTGAATAATTAATTTCCTGCCCCCTAGATAGGGGGAGAGGTCCAGCACCCCCTTCCGGGGAAAAAAAACAAAAAAAAAAAACGGGGGGGGGCCCCCCCATCCCTCCCCATCCCATTCTCCCCCCCCCTTGTAAGATCTATTTGCGTTCGTTGTCCTTAGTCCGGGGGACCTGGTATGATAGGTGGGATAATCTCTAACTCCTGGCAGAAGTGTGACATCTCATCCATGAATTTCATCCGATATGTTCGCCCTTCTCGAACCACAATCAGAGCCGCCGGAAACCCCCAACTGTATTTTATATTTGAGGCACGAAGTATTTCTAGTAGGGGTCTCATCTGTCTTCTTCTTGCCAGTGTCCCGGGAGAGATATCTGCGAAAATCTGGAGCTCGTCTGTTTCATATTTCAAAGGGGGGCTACCCCGAAGTTTACTCCACACCTGGGCCTTCTCTTCATATGAATGAAAACGAACCAGCACATCTCTGGGGGCTTCTTCCCTTACTCCTGTAGGTTTTCTGACCCGGTGAACCCGGTCAAATTTCTAATCTGGGGCTTCCGGTTGTCTTATTAATGGTTTAAAAATGCTGTTAATTTTTGCCCCCAGGTCTTCCCCCCTTTGTTCAGGGAGAGACCTAATCCTCAGGTTTTGGCGTCTGTTCTGATCCTCCAGACTCTCCATCTTATAAGACATATCTCTTTGCTTTATGTGCATTGTTTCCATTTGTTTTCTGAGTTGCAGGAGATCTTTAGTTTGTTCGGAGGTGACGGTTTCAATCGTCTCCACCCTTTTTAATAGATGACCCATGTCCAGCCGGACATTCTCAATTTCCGATTTGATTGAATTTTCGAGACGGGCGAACATCTCTGCCATATCCATTTTATTAGGTATTTGTGTATAGTCCCTATTTGCCATTTGTGCCCCAGTGTCCTCAGGCCTTTCTTGTTCGATCTGAGTTCTGATTGCTTCAGCCTGCTCTTGTCTCTGTCTCTCTATCTCTTTTTTCTTCTCCTTTGTCCCCTGTTGTTTCTTTTCCAATTCTGGGCTTTTTATACTTATATCTTTCAAATACCTCTGGATAGTACTATTATTGAGACTTTCTTTAGGGGTTTTTGGTTCTGTAGCCCTCTGTGACCTCCCCTTCATTTTCTCTGAGCCTCTCGGTGTTTAACTTCTTCCTCCTGTCGGTAATATAGGGATAGTCCCCCAGCCCTCCGCCCACCGTTATTATGTCAGTAGAGGGGTATATAGTCCCCCAATTTATATCCGGCGGATAATTTTGTTGGCTTTCAGTAGTTGTACCTTTGTTTTCAGGAGCGGTATGTGCGAGAAAAGAGAGAGCAGAACGCTTTAAGCTATAATGTCCTTTTTCCAGTCCCCTTTTTTATCTATGTCTTCCTGTTACATTGATTAAAAGGGTCTGGGGCAGGGCTCTCCAATTTGCCTATAGCACCTTCAGGACCTCTGTGTGGTGCCGCTTAAGTTGTTCCCCGCAAGCGAATATAATGGCCGAGGGGGGGGGGGGGGAAGGGGGATACCCACTCCGATACGTTTTCTTGATCGTTCCTGGGTATTAATGTATTTAAGCTCCCGTTTATCGCCTCTTTCAAAGCTGCTTGATTTTAAGCAAATGCTGTAAAAAAAAAAAAAACAAAAACAAAAAAAAGGCCCAGGGTCACCGACCCGCCTCAGTCTGATAGGTTGATAGGTTGATAGGTTGATAGGTTGATAGTCTGGTAGGTTATATTTTAATGTCCCTGGCCCAGCCGTATATCCCTCCCCCTGTACAGTAAGGCCCCCTAAATATCCTGTAGGACGATACAGTTTATTCGTGCGTTAATTTTCAAATAAGTGTCCTTTTTGCATAAGGGCTGAGGGTGAGCACTTCTTGACCACCTGAGCTCTATAGTCTCTCGGGGCTTTGTATCGGCAGGCCTGTTACCTTTTTTTCCCCTGTAAGCATGAACTTGGGCCAATATGTTCCAGCGTAACCCTGAACCAAAACAGCACAGCAGACAAACCCGCAGCAATGAGATTTAACTCCAGAAACGAACCGCTGTTGAAAAGTTCTAAATCAGGTTTATGGGGAGTACTTGTAATACAAAAATAGGATGAGAACTCAGTCTACCAGTTCCTTTAAATCAGGCCACCATCAAAACATCCCCAACTTCTTGCTGAGCTATCTTAGCTGACCGTCTTTGCTTTACAGACGTTTCCATAAACTTCATGCCTCCACGGCAGAACCCCTCATCTTGTGCTTATTGTCCAGCCCACTAGTAAAGATGGTACAGCTGAAAACTCTGAGAGTCTTTTGCATTAAAATCTTGCAGGGCTCTAGTGGTAGCTTCAAGCCTGTTCATTTACTTGCTATATTGTAAGAGTAAAAGTTCATACCTGGACGGAGGGTGCCCGCCGCGGGTCACCCCCTCGTCAGCTGTCTTTAACCCAATCAGGCGGCTCCAGCGGCTCTGCCGTGTGTGGAAGAAGGGGTCCTGTGGTGGAAACACCGAGGCCGCAGGTTCCAGGGGGGTGTAATCCGGAGCGTGGTACTCTTGTTTAGGGCATTTAGGGGGTCGTATGCCGGGTCTCTTCCTTGCTGTAGGAGCGTGTCACCTTCTGCCGGCTTCCCTCTCCCTTTCAGCGAAGTGCTGGCTCGTGCGTCTCATCCCCCTCCCGCAGAGGGATATCGCTGTTCTGAGAGTGGAAGGCGGGCGGGCGGTTAAGCGGCGCTCGGGGGTAGCTCAGAGGGCGATCCTGCTCGATTTGGCTGGGGCTAGGCGGGCTCTCACCACCGCTTCACTCCCTGGGTCTTCGGACTCACATGACCCATCGCCTCTCCACGCGGCTTGTGTCTCCGCCATCCCTGGGCGCCTCCCCCTACGTCAGCGTCTGTCTCACGTCAGCATGACGACGATCGTGCCCTGTGACAACTTAAGGTGAGAGGCTAGTGAGCACTATTCTAGGATTTTATCTTCCTGCACCCTTCTCCCGGTTTGCCTTAAGAAGACAAGTGTGGTCACAGTTACCTACTTTATTTTTGGGGGCCGCAATAAGATGGACTTGGGACACGATCACATTGTGCAATTTTTTCCTCCACTGACTTATTTGTTCCTTTACTGACGTTTTTGGTATTCTGAATTCTACTACTTGTGCAACAACAGTACCAATTGGTTTATATTATATCACCCACCTTTTATATACACAAAACAAATTACTTATATTAATTATTATCATACACATTTCGTATCACTATGGGATTTTTATGTTTTAAGATGTATGCGATTTAATGTCTATTATTAGCCACTGTGCACTAATACTACATTAACACTTATCTAGCACCATCACTATTAACTATTTCCCATTTTATGCTATATTTATATATTTTTATAAAGTGCAATTTAAGCGCAAAATCATTTATTTTTCATTTGATTTTGTGGTTTTGTGTTTACCATCAGATTTTGCTGCTACACTTAAGAATTTTATTCTATACTTTTGCCACTTTTTTAGTTGTTCTCACTTATTTATAGCACCTTTTGAGATACTTATTTATTTATCTTATATGCGTTTTTGCACGTGCGCTTTTTTCTAGTTTGAATTAGCGCGAAGGTCACCCATATCACTTTTACTGGATGTATTGAATGCCACCTATTGCTCGGAACCACCCAGTGGGAGTGTCTTCCTGCTGTGCCTTCTGGGCGATGGCATTTAACCAGTTTCAGACCGCCCACCATCATATGACGGCGGCAAGAAACATCTCTTGTTCCAGGCCGCCGTCATATGACGGCACTAACTTTGCGGCCACTAGGGGGTGCGCGTGCACCACGGGGGGCGCGCGTGCGCCCGCCGCGTCGATGAGGACCCGATTCACGTGCCCAGCGGCCGTGATGTCCACCGGGCACCCGCGATTACACATTAACTGAGCAGGACATGGATCTGTGTGTGTAAACACACAGATCCACGTCCTGTCAGAGGAGAGGAGACAGATAGTGTGTCCCTTGTACATAGGGACACCGATCGGTCACCTCCCCCAGTCAGTCCGCTCCCCCCACAGTTAGAATCACTCACATAGGGAACATATTAACCCCTTGATCACCCCCTAGTGTTAACCCCTTCCCTGCCAGTCACATTTATACAGTAATCAATGCATTTTTATAGCACGGATCACTGTATAAATGTGAATGGTCCCAAAAATACGTCAAAAGTGTCCAATATGTCTGCCGCAATATCACAGTCACAATAAAAATCGCAGATCGCTGCCATTACTAGTAAAAAACAAAAATAATAAAAATGCTATAAATCTATCCCCTATTTTGTAGACGCTATAACTTTTGCGTAAACCAATCAATATACGCTTATTGCGATCTTTTTTACCAAAAATATGTAGAAGAATATGTATCGGCCTAAACTGAGGAAAAAATTAGTTAAAAAAAAAAAATTGGATATTTATTATAGTAAAAAGTATAAAATATTGCGTTTTTTCAAACTTGTCCCACTTCTTTTGTTTATAGCGCAAGAAATAAAAAACACAGAGGTGATCAAATACCACCAAAAGAAAGCTCTATTTATGGGGAAAAAATTGTAAAAATGTTATTTGAGTACATCGTTGCATGATCGCGCAACTGTCATTCAAAATGCGACCGCGCTGAAAGCTGAAAAAATGGCTTGGTCAGGAAGGGGGTGTTCGTGCCTGGTAGGCAAGTGGTTAAGGTACGGACGCCATGTTTAAAAAAAATACATTTCAGGGGTTCTTCCCTGGCTGTGCATGGGATCCGCTGCCCCAAAACCTCAGGGCCCTCCTGGCCTGGGGTGTGCAGCCTGTGCATCCTGTGCCTCGGGACCAGCTGGCCTGAGGCTACTCATCTGAGGGAATAGGTCCGGAAGAGTTTTGGGGCCTATTGAACTAGGGAAGGTCCGGTGCTGTCTCAAGTGAAGAGAGGCCCAGAAACTGAAGTACCCAGGGGAGGACTTTTTCCAAGGGAAGACCGAGCGCAAGGCTGGATTTCTCTGGAGGTTGCCCGGAGACTCAGTTGGAGGACGCAACCCAGATCACCACCTGTACACTATCGCCGGTTCGGCTGAAAGAGACTGGTATTGTATGGAATTATTCTTCAATCCCTCAGTGACCCTAAAGTTAATCTCACAAGTCTGTGGCAGAGACTGTGTCAAATACCCCACCGGCTGCTAGGTCCAGTGAGAGGGGCTTATCCGGCGGTGGCTGAATTCAGTGAGTGAAGCTATAGTCCTCTGGAATTCAAAGGAGCTCTTAAAAACTTGCAGTACCAGGTGCCTGAACTCACCCTTAATCCTATACCCTTTTATTGAGAGACTGACCATTAAATGACCATTGAAAAAGAAATAAGTATTGGAAATTCACATTCTTTGGGCCACTTTCCACAGGATCCCTGAGACAAAGCTACAAGCAGGTGAGGTAACGGTAAGCCCAAATAAAACCAGCAGCTCCTTCGGGGGTTAGTGCTACAGTACATTATATAGGCTAAATATAGTATCTTAATTTTAGTAGACATAAACATCTGCTGCCTGCATAAGTGGTGGCAAATATTAAAGTGTAACCCCTGATGTTCACAAAGGGCCACACATAATATTGGGTGAATGTATTGCTAAAGAAAGCTGTCAGAGAATGCAAGAAGATGGTAAAAGACTGCAGACATGCTACAGGAGATGATCTAAGCCTCAAAACAGGGTGCAGGAGTTGTCTGAGACTAGTGACATGCTTAAGTAGACATTAATAGATTGGTTTTATTAGACTGCTAGAGATCATTGCTATTATATGGAAAAATCATGATATAGCTCTTCAGTGAGATGAATTGAGATGTACAAGGGTAAATCTGAATTATGGTTGGCTGTAGGAATGGGAACAGAAAGAAAACTGCTACTGATTAGAACCCCAGAGACAAATAAAAGAGCAAAGAACTAGGTTTTCCAAGGGCAGCCTGGAGTAAGGCGAAAAACAAACACACAAGGACCTGATTAGGTGACCTGGTAGGAGCCTAAGGCTTAGTGGGTGCAAGGGTGTTGTCAGTGGAGTTAGACATAATTTGAGCTAATAACTCTTTGTTATTGGAAGTATCATTGTTCTTCAAGTGTCAATTTTAAACTTTAAACTTGTAAACGTGTTACCTTCGACTTCTAGTCCCTGAGTTAAAGTGCATATTGAAATGCACACGAGAGTTGCACACCAACTCACCAGTTCTTATATGTTTCTTTATTTTTGTGAGTCTAAATCCCTGCTCCCTTCCTCATCTTTCCCCCTCAGCTCAACTTTAACAAGCTCAGATATGTATGGAAGCAGCATAGCCGCAAGACATCTATTCCCACCATGACTAATTTGAACTTACTATCACTAAATGTGAAAGGCCTCAACACCCCATTCAAAAGGAAAGCCCTATGGACTGATACATTGAAATTTGGAAGCGACATCTTATGCATCCAGGAATCACACTTTGCAAGGGACAACCCCCCTCAATTTGCCCACCCGAAATTCCCACACATCTTTGCATCCTGCAATAGCAAAAAGAAGAAAGGAGTCCTAACGATCATTAAAGATACAATCTCTTTCCAACTCCTTGATTCCAAAATTGATCGACAAGGAAGATATGTGATTTTGGTCGCTAAAATTGAAAACACAGTTCTAACAACTGCCAATATTTACGCACCGAACAAAAATCCCCATCAATTCCTTCAAAAAGTAATCAAAATGGTGAAGAAGATTCAAAAGGGCAATGTCATCTACTGTGGAGACTTTAACGCAACGATGGACCCACTTCTAGACTCAACCAAAGGAACTCTATCCAAAAGAAAAGGTATAAAGGACATTTTCTCATACGAGGATCTGCATGATCCATGGAGATGTCTCCACGCAACAGAAAAGGACTTCACTTTCTTTTCAAAAGTACATAAATCATACTCTAGGATCGATCTCTTCATCACTGACAGAGTCCTCCTCCAAAAAATATCAAATGCTTGCATCTTTAACATAACATGGTCCGACCATGCCCCAATATCACTAAGCATAAATTTAAAACAGCCAAATTTAAATCATACACTCTGGAGAAATAACACTTATATTTTGTCCCAAAGGGAGGCTCTGGCAGTGATGAAGGAAAGATTGGAAGAATTCTTCAAGGTAAATGATAATGATATGGTATCTATCTCTAGTATATGGTGTGCCCATAAGGCGTTTATTAGAGGAATATTGATCCAATTAGCCTCGAGGGGAAAAAAAAGACGCACACAGTCAATAGCCAAACTACTACTTAGAATAACTGAACTTGAAAAAGATCACAAAACATCCCCCAGTAATCCCACCCTTCTTCAAAGATTAAACGAAACAAGAAATGAACTTAGAGCAATACTGATTTCCAACCACGAAAAATACCTTAAGAGATTAAAATTAACCTATTACTCACAGGGAAATAAAGCAGGGAAACTACTGGCCTCCCAATTATGCCATAGACAAAGAAAACAAAAAATAGTTCATCACAAAACAGGGAAAGTACTATACAACCCACAAAGTATAACTGATGCATTTGCTGATTATTATGAAAGCTTATATAACTTAAAGGATGATCTTAATACTATCCAGCCAACACCAACACAAATAGCCCAATTCCTAGTAAGATTAATGTCCCCGCTGTAGATCAGAGTGACCTCGAAAGGCTGAACGACCCAATAACCCCTGAGGAAATTAAGAGAGTCATTCAAAAACTGCCAGCAAATAAAACCCCAGGAGCAGATGGTTTATCCAGTGAATATTATAAGGCGTTTAACACAACACTTACCCCATTTCTAGCTAAAATATTTAACCATGCAGTGGTAAACCATTCGTTCCCCAAAGAAATGCTTGAAGCAATTATTGTTACTATTCCAAAACAAGGGAAAGACCCGACATCACCAATTAATTACAGGCCCATATCACTACTAAATTCGGATCTGAAAATATTTGCTAAGGTCATTGCCAACTGATTATTAGAAATCACACCCTATCTAATTGAACCAGATCAGGTTGGATTTGTGAGAGGGAGGCAAGGCCCAGACAGCACTAGACGCATGATTGACCTCCTTAGTCTTATAGAGCGTAGTTGAATGCCTTCCCTGCTCCTTGGATTGGATGCAGAGAAGGCATTCGACAGAGTGCATTGGGGATATATGGAGGAAACTCTTAGGAAATTTGGATTTTCTGGATTTATTTTTGAAGCTATAATGTCACTCTACACCACCCCTTCTGCCAGAGTATATACTGCAGGAAATATATCTAAAAGATTTAATCTAACGAACGGAACCAGACAAGGGTGCCCCCTATCGCCCATTATATTTTCATTAGCAATTGAACCCCTCGCAATATCTTTTAGATCCAATCCCAAGGTCACGGGGATCAAAATAGATCAGGTAGAACATAAATTAGGTCTATTTGCAGATGATGTCCTTCTATCACTATCAGCGACTGACAATGTACTTAATGAAGTGAACAGCACTCTGGAAGCATTCACATCCATCTCTTACTATAAGATCAATCCTGATAAATGTTATGTTCTGCCTATGAACATCCCACCGGATCAGGTTGTTAAACTAAGACAACACTCTAATTATAACTGGGATAATCCTTCTATTACATATTTAGGCATTCAACTTGCCTATCCTCCAACTAAATTGTACGATACCAACTACCCCTCCTTGCTAACCCAAATAAATCAAGATATACAATCAATAAAAAAAACACAGCTATCCTGGATAGGAAGAATAGCAGCCTTTAAAATGAAGATCCTGCCGAAGATACTATATTATTTTAGGTCCCTCCCAATCTCGTTACCGGCAAAATTTTTCACCCAAATTAACTCAAAGATTAGCAACTTGATCTGGATGGGAAAAAAAACCTAGGATTGCACTATCTATTATGTCTACCCCCAAAACTAAAGGAGGACTGAATCTCCCAGATATTAGTTTATATTATTATGCCACGCTCCTTGACCAAATGAAATTCTGGTTCAAACACTCTAATAATAAACTGTGGCTGAGTATTGAAAGGAAAATAACCAAAGGAAATGATCTTTTCTCCCTATCAATGGCCAGCCACACCTTAGGGAAAATAAATGCACCAAACTTCTTGACAATTAAATCCACATTGACAGCCTGGAAATTCGCTTTAACAAAATTGCAATCTTCAAACGCCCATGCCCTTGTACCTATACCACTCAGAGTAATTGATTATTGTAAAATACGTATAAATACATCATCCTGGTCTGAACAGGGATTTAACTTCTTTATACATTTGCCAGATAACCACAAACAGAGAATAAAAAATAAACTTTCCGCCAAATCCTTTACCAAAAATATTCATCCAGAAAAAAGTGTAGAAATCCCTAGCGCATTATGGGAATTTTTCCTCTCCCACGAGACTACTGGGAAGAAAGGTATATCCTATATATACAATTTACTTTCATCCTTCCCAACCCATACTAAGACTAAAAATATGCTGAAATGGGAAAAAGATCTTTCTCAGACCTTCACATGGGAACAGTGGCAAAAAGCCATACAGGTTAATAGCATATCAACAGCATGCATTGAACACTGGTAAAATGCCCAAAAGATCCTCAACCGTTGGTACTTAACTCCATATAGACTCAGCAAAATATTCCCCACTGCATCCTCTAGGTGTTGGAGATGTGATACCCACATAGGTAATCTGATACACACATTATGGAGTTGTAAAACTCTTTCTAGCTTTTGGAAATCGGTCTCCACCTTCATAGCTTCTTTCACTGGTAATTTGAAGAAACTCTCACCCGAAATGGCTTTGTTAAGTATAAACCTTGACATCTATCCTCCACAGTATAGAATTATAATTTCTAATATCCTTATAGCAGCAAGACTCACCATTACCAAATTATGGAAATCTACCTTAGCACCTAACCTATCTGAGGTAATACTGAGACTAAACAATCAGGCGCACTATGAGTTAATGTTAGCACATAAAAAAGGTTCTACAAGTCACTTCCTCAAAAATTGGAACGAATGGATAGGACACCCTAGAGCTTCCAACTATCTGAAGGACCCTAAGAACCACTAACTATGCCCCTGAGAGATAATTCTACTTCTCTTCCTCTTCTTTCCTTATGCATTATTATAGAAGGTCTGATATATATGTCTACTTCCATACATCAATCCCCTCTTCCTCCCCCCCTTCCTTGTCATATTCCTTATGATCCTCCGTTTATGTAAAGTTTTCTTTGAAACTTTATCCCATGTTTACAGCATGATCCCGTTAGGGGTAAACAGGGAATTATCAATCTTCCTATCTTGTTATTTTTTCTCGTTTTCTAGGAGCCTATCCACTTGTATAGATATTTAAGCTAGATATTTAAGCTACCATTATTTTGTGATAATAACATTATATGGAAATTTATTAGTTCTGAAACTGATCCAGTTATCCTAGAGATGCAGTATCTAGAATATGTAACTGTATAATTTTTCCTTTGTTATTTATGTTTTGAAAAACTAATAGAAATCTTGAAAGTAAAAAAAAAACTTGTAAACGTGTAATAGTCACTCATGCACATATAATCCTGACATTTGCTATGGATGGTACTCATTACTAAACCACACCTCCTTGAATGATTTAAATTTTTTCTTGTTCAATATTTTTTATAGAAATTTGTAGAAAAGAAAACAAAGTATAACAAGTAGCATAGCATAAGAAACATATTTAAAAACAATAGAATGATATCTATACATTTATACTTATGATTAATCTTACAAGAGAGGAAAAATTAAGATTCATGGATACAATATAGGTTATTATAAATGCAAGGATCCAAATTAAAGTAAAAAATGATGTGCAAAATTGGTAAAGCATGCCTCCAGACCATCCATCCACCCCATATCCAAAAACTAGAAATGTTATAACAAATAGTAATACGATTATTTGATATATAAAAAGAAAGGGTGTAACACTCTCCTTACTAATTATTAGTTAAGTGTAGCAATTTTAAAGATAAAAATTGTAAAAATTGAATCTTCAAAAGAAAAAAAAAAAAGCATTACACAATACTTATATGATATAAGGAAATAAGTAAAATATTAAGGTATCCCAAAATTGTTGTTTGCATAATAAACGAGAAAAGGAAAATAAGTAAAGTGAAGAAAGAATATAATATATGAGTCATATAATAGTATTGTTACCAGATAAGGAATATATTGATCTGCCCTTCATACTAAGGATATCTTATGATAACAGAGAGTAAAATGAATAAGAAGAGAAGAATAGAAAAAAGAAGAGAGAAAAAAGAAATCTCCCGAGGTGGCGATCCATTCCCAATATGAATAAGTAATATTTCATCAATAAAACATGAATTCTAGTAGGGTAACAACAATGACTGGTCAAAATCAGAAGAAAAAGTGCTTAACCCATGGTTGCCAAATTATACGGAGTTTATTAATATTATTTTCTTTGATAGCTGTCATTTTAGCAAAAATGAGAGCCTTGTTCATTCTATGTTTGGCTTCCGCTACAATTAGAGTATTGGACTTCCATGCCTTGGCAATGGTTTGTTTGGCTGCAATATTAATTTGAACAAGTAATTGGAATTGAGTCCGGATGAGTGTAGCCGGTTTAAGGTTCAAGAGTATTCCAGAATTCTTGAGCCACCGGGCATTGCCACCATACGTGAAAGTGGGTACCTGGTATGGAGAAACCTCTAAAGCAATTATTATGATAGGATGGAGTAAATTTTGCTATTCTAGCTGGTACTAGATACCAACGCGCCAGAACCTTGAAGTTAGTTTCCAAAGCAAAGCAATTAGGAGATGATGATTTGGTGGTTAACCAGATATCAGACCAGTCATTGATGTCAAACATTCGTCCTATATCCTGTGCCCATTTAGCAGTATATGAGGGAAGTACATCGTTAGGAGTAATAATGAGTTTTTGATACATGAGTGAAATCAGCCCTCTAACGTGTGGGTCACTCATACAAATACGTTCAAATTGAGACATTTGATTAAGTAGTGTACCTGACCTAAGGAGAGACATATAAAAATTCTTAATCTGTAAGCCTGGGTTCAGACCAGTGCGGTGCGAATTGAATGTCCGGCGTGACTGCGCACTGAAACGTCTGTTGTTCTGCGGTTTGTCAGCGTTTTAGGTGCGAATCAGCTGCAAATTCATTAGTAACGCTTCCTGTCTAATTAGAGTTGCTAATTTTTAGCTTGCCAAGCACTTTCTCTGATTGTCTGGCTGCTTATAAAACCTGGGATGTTTGTGTACACTTCCTGGTTGTCCAAGAGTCTGTAGTGTGTGTTTTGTGTTTCTTTGCAAAATGTGTGCTGCTCTGCCTATAATGCCAACAAATGTTGCTGCAACAGCAGCAATCTTGCTTGAAGAAGAGAATAGGAGAAGGACGAGGAGAAGAAGAAGATACTGGGTTCATCCCATCATTGCAAATCGTGAAGAGAGAGGCCAGTTCATGATCTTGTATGGGGACCTCCGTGGGCATGAAGAAAAATGTTTCCATTTCACACGCATGGCAATAAGTAGGTGAGTCATTTTTCATCCAAACCATACTTTATTTGTAGCCATTGATGTATATTGTGTTTTATATTTTCAAGACACAAGTCCATCCAGTCTAACCTATGTGTGATTATGTCATTCTAAGATTATTGTAACTAATAAGCGTTGCCCCCCCCCCCCCCACAAAATACAAACTGTACATTATTTGAGCATGCAGCCTAAAGCGCACAAAATGAGCGTCAGCTAGCACCCCCTCCTGGTGCAAACCAGGTCATATGCCCTTAACATGTGTTTTTGGATATTTTACCCCCCAAACACCTTGGCCCAAATTTTCTGGTGACAAGGTGCTTTGTGGGTGGTGGTGTTGCCACGCAGCTTTGTTTAGCATTTTTGTATCAGACAATTGTTAAGCCCCATACACACGGTCGGACAATCCGCGGACCAGGTCGGTCGGATCCTGTCCGTCATACTTTGTCTGATGTTGGTTTTGCGTACACACGGTCGGACAAAGTTGTCGGAAAATCCGATCATTCTGAACGTGGTGACGTTTGTTGCCTACGACGGGACTACGTAGAGGCTAGTAGCCAATAGCTTTGGTCTTGTAATGTGATCTGAGCATGCGTAGCACTTTGTCCGGTCGGACAACCGTACACACGATCGGATTTGGTGTGATCGGACCGGGTTGTCGGCAAATCTATCCAGCAGGAGATAAGACTTTGTCCATCGGACAATCCGACGTACACTGTCCGATGGTGCATACACACGGTCTGATTTTTCAACAACATTGTCCGATCGGACAGAATCCATGAAAAAGTCCGACCGTGTGTATGGGGCTTTAGTGTTAAATTAAAAGGCCAGTGGCTTCTTCTCTGTTGAAATGAGGACCCATATGCCTTTTTTTGCCACTTATTTAACCATAATTATATTGTAACTAAGGATGCATGCCTTGTTACCATAAATAATGTCCTTAACCACTTACCTTACTCTTTTTTATACAGTAGGCCCAAATGTTTTTCACACATGTATTTATTAATTTAATATTTTTGTACTTAGTTTTGACAAATTGCTTGGCTTAATCTCCCCTCGCTTGGAGCGTCAGAACACTGGCTTCAGAACAAGTATCCAGCCTGCTGAAAGATTATTGATCACATTAAGGTAATTTTCAGCACTCATGTCTTTTGTCATGTGATTTTTTGACCATGTAATCTAATGTTTTTTTTTAATGTTTTTTTACCTGGGTATTTGTAAAAATATGACGGCACAAAAAATGGTGGAATAATTATTTGTTCACGTATCATAAAATATGATAAAAATATAAACTTTTTCCCATGTATAAAACATAAATTTACTCTGAAATAACTTTAAAAATAAACTTGCCTGTCAAGTAGGCCTCTTCCATGTTGTTTTATCAAAATGTGTCATGTTGGTCCTTAACCTTGAACAGACCTCATCACAGATTCTGATATGTTTTTGGGAAAGGGGCCTCATAGGAGTATTGAGTTGCGGAAGCTGGGTCATCACTGGCAGTGTGGGGAGCAGGCCTAGCCTCCCCATGTTGACTTGGCACATACATACCCTGAGTTTGGGGGGGGGGCCCTAATTGAAGGAAGTGGGGATGGGATGGGATAGGGAAGGTTACTGTGTGGCACTTCATATCTGGAGATTGGCTTGTCATAACTTGAGGGATATGATGGTGGATTATAGGGGTAAGGATGGTGTTGCTGCTCAGGGTAGTGCATGTATCTTGGGTAGTTAAGGGGAGGTCTTGGTTGGGGCACATTTGGGTATTTCGATGCAGATTCCTGCTGTGGCTGGGAGAAGGAGTGCAGCATTTTTGCTATATTTTTTCGCATTTCATACTAACGCTCTGGGGGTACCTTTTTAATTAGTGGTACAAAACTGGGCGCGAGGATTGTATCAGGACATAAAAATGCATCCACCTTTTCTGTCATGTTTTTTAACATTTCTAATAAGCGCTCACTTAGGTCAGGTTGGGATAGTGCTGGGCGCCTCCGTGGCACTTTGCCAAGCTGAACAATGTGTGCAGGAGCAGAGGATGTCCCAGGGACATCCTCTGCCACTGCACATTGTTCATCTGGATTAGTTTCCCAGAGATTGGAAGATGTTTGGATTAGTGATAAATCCTCTATGTCTTCTGGAACACCAATGGGTGCTTCCTCCTCTGTTTGTTGTTCTGGTTCTTCATCAAAAACATCTTGCTCTTCCCAACTAGATTCTGTCCTGTTTTATATTGTAAAAATGTAATAAATTAACTAGGCATATTCATTGTTAACAGATTGTGTGATACATAGATGATCTAGATGAAAACTTACTCCCACATCTCCACAATGGTTGCAGAAAATCCAAGTCCCTGGCAAACATATAGGGTACCCTAGGTGCTGCCCCCGAGCCACTCCTTGTTTCTTTGAGGTGCCGCATATATTTTCTGTAAGCATCACGCATGCTACGCCATCTTGTCTGTAAGTAGTGCACTGAAAAATATATAACAACATAATTGTAATTTTTTTTTTTTTTTATAGGTACTTAGCAACAGGAAATTCCTTTGGAAGTTTGCACTATGAATTCAAGTTTGGAAAATCAACGATTAGTGGCATTGTTCATGCTACCTGCCTAGTCATATGGGAAGAACTGAAGGATATGGTTATGAAGAAGCCCAAAAAACAAGAATGGTTGATGGTAGCGGACCTATTCTGGGAGCGATGCAACTTCCCCAACTGTCTTGGAGCCATTGATGGCAAACATGTACGCATCCTCAAGCCTCCAGCTAGTGGGAGCCAATATTTTAATTATAAAAAAAAATTTTCGTTGGTATTAATGGCAGTGGCAGACGCAAATTATAAATTTGTTTATATTGATGTAGGTTCTTATGGCAGCAGCTCAGATTCTAGTGTATTTTCACATTCCTCATTTGGCCGCATGCTGCGTGACAATACACTAGACTTGCCCAATGATTCTCCCCTGCCAGGGACTACAGAGCCTCTCCTCCCACATGTATTTGTCGGAGATGAAGCTTTCACACTTTCCCAGAACATGCTCAGGCCTTTTTCAATTCGCTCTCTGACAACTAAAAAACAGTGTTTAATTATAGGCTGAATAGGGCACGACGAGTAGTAGAATGTGCATTTGGAATTATTTGCAATAAGTGGAGATTCTTGCATACTTCTATCAACCTCAGTATTGATCATGCGATCAGTGCGATTAAAGCAGCCTGTGCACTGCACAACTATGTGCGTGAATGAGATGGCTATATTTTTGAGGATTCCCTGAGCCACAACATGGAGGCAGCACATTTGAATATTACTAGGGGCACCACTACTAGTACACTTATTCGTGATGAATTTAAGAATTTTTTTTGTCACCAGCTGGGGAGGTGCCTTGGCAGATGAATTCTATTGACTAAAACAAATTATGTATTTGTTTTCTTTATGTAAAGGCATGATAATATAATGCTAAGTGTGCTGTATGAAAAATGTTTGATGTAATTTTGGCCATGACAAATAAAACTTTTTTATCTCACATTTGTGGTGTATATCATATTACTAACCTTACAAATTCTAAGAATATGCATTTATTTAGGGACTCCTCCGTCGCTAGATAAAGCTGTTATGTGCACAATGTTTACAGCATGTGGCCTGGTACAGATTTGGGGGTGACCATATGCTGTTTGTTCAAATATAATAAATTAAATAAATGTACACCATATAAAAAATACAGGACAGCATCTACAGGTAGTGAAAGGTAATAAAAAAACTTACATTTGTCAGCCTGAACTTGGGAAGAGCACCTGCTCCACTCTGGCAAGAGGTCTCTGGCAAAAAGGGCGGCACAGTGGTGTAGTGGTTAGCACTCTCACCTAGCAGTAAGCAGGGTCACTGGTTCAAATCCCAACCACAACACTACCTGCCTGGAGTTTGCATGTTCTCCCTGTGCCTGCGTGGGTTTCCTCCGGGTACTCCGGTTTCCTCCCCACAATCCAAAGACATGCAGGTAGGTTAATTGGCTTCTGTCCAAAAAATTGGCCCTAGTATATGAATGGGGACCTTGGATTGTGGGCTCCTTGAGGGTAGGGACCGATGTGAGTGTGCAATGTACAGGGATAGGGACAATTGTAGACACTCACTCAGGTTTAACTGGATGGACTGATGTCTTTATTCAACCTTACTAACTATGAAACTATGAAACTATGAATTTCCTGCCATGCAGGTTTTTTTATAACGTTGTCCTTATATTTAGGATGCCGGGTGTCATAAATCATCGGTTTCTCCCTCACAAGTCTGATCAACTCCTCACAATCCACAGATTCTTTTGCCTTTGCTTTTCATCCTCTTTTCGCCATGCTGGTTCCAGTCTGGATTTCAAAACAAACAGGGGAGGAACAGGAAGAGGGGGAGGTGTTGGAGTGGCGCGAATTTCTGTTCACAACGCAAGCCAGATGCGAATCAGATGCGTGCCCATAGAAGATAATGGGCCTAAATTCGCACCTGAGCCGCACCGCACTGGCCAAAAATCGCACACGGTTTTTCTTCAATGCGCAGTGTGCATGCACCGGAGATATGTGAACATGCCTCATTGAAATCAATGTATTTTGAAATGTCCTGCGAATTCGCAGTGTTTTAGGCCGCTGCGAATTTGCATAGGTGTGAACCCGGGCTAAGTATCGAAATAGTTCATTACTAGGGAGCCCATAATGTGTACATAACATAGGAAATGTCTGAAAAGTATCCACAGAGACTAGCTTATAAAATCTAATCAAATTCGTGGAAGTCCAAGCAGAGAAAGATTTTGGAAACTTCCAAGTGGGATAAAAGGCTGGGTTCCCAAGAATGGAAAGGAGGGGGTTATGTGTTGATTGAAGCTTATGAAATTTACCAAACCTATCCCAAATAGGCAACGAATGTTTCGTAATGGGGTTAGTTATATGAGATCTATCTTTAGATTGAAGCCATAACAAGTTAGCAACAGAGATTGGGGTCGCTATCATTAGATCTGATAGCCACCCCCAAAGGTATTTAGTCTATGGAATGATATTTAGTTAATGTTGATATTTGTGCAGCATAGTAATAAGAGGAGAAGTTTGGTAATCCCAAACCCCCACACGTTTTGCTAAGATAAAGGGTAGACTTAGGTATGCGAGGTTTAATATTACTCCAAATGAAGGACATAACTTTACGCTGTGTGAGTCTTAAGAAGTATGACGGTAAAGAGATGGGAAGTACCCTAAACATGTATAAAAACTTTGCTAATATTGACATTTTTATAGCATTTTTTTCATCCTAACCATGAAAATGGAAGAGAGGACCCAATTAAATGGTAGAGAAATTTGAGCCTGTTGAAGGTCTGATTGTGATAGAAAGATATTTAACGCATTTGATTTTGTGTGATTTACATATAATCCAGAAATATGTGAGAATTTATCGAGTATATTTAGAATATTTGGGGCAGAAATGTAGGGATGTGATAAGAAAATAAGAATATCGTCTGCAAAGAGACAAATTTTGTGTTGATATCCACCTAATTCAATACCTTTGATGTCTGGATTGGATCTTATTAATTGTGCTAAGGGTTCCATAAGTAAGGTGAAAAGCAGCGGGGATAGGTGGCAACCTTGTCTCGTTCGTGCCTCTTCTAATATGCATCATTGCAGATTTGTAACCAGCATATTTAATATAAGCCCTTGGATTGTTATATAGGGAAGAGACCCAAGTAAGGAAATGGTTTCCAAAACCCAATTTTTGGAGTCAAATGCCTTTCTGATGTCTAAAGATAGGAGGCAAGTTGGAATATGTCTAGATTTGGCTGCATGAATGAGTAAGAGGGTTTGTCTAATATTATCTCCTGCCTGTCTCTTAGGTATAAAACCCGTTTGGTCCCGGTGTATAAGTCGGCCTATAATATTGTTCAATCGAGATGCCAGAATCTTGGCTAGTAATTTAATGTCTAAATTAAGGAGGGATAAAGGGCGATAATTAGTCCAGGAAGTAGAATCTGAACGGGGTTTGGGAATCTTAACTATTATAGATGTTAGTGTTTCAGATTGAAATGAGTGGCCTGTCAGAAGTGAATTAAAGGCTCTGGTCAAAACTGGAGTCAAAATTTGCTAAAATTTTTTATAATATGATGTAGAAAACCCGTCTGGGCCCGGTGTTTTATGAAGTTTCAATCCTTTTATAGTGGTCTTAACTTCAATATTTGTAATGGGGCACTCAAGTCGTTCTTGCTGTTAAACATTTAGATTAGGAAGTTTGATATTGGAAAAAAGGGTGTCTGCATTGGTCAGATTGAAATCTTGAACAGAGGAATACACTTTAGCCAAATTAGAGCGAAATACCTCTAGCATTTTAGTTGGGTTACTAGTATAGGCATCTCGTAACATTTTCAACCTTATGGAAGTCCGTATTTGATTTATTGATTTCAAACTTCTAGCCATAAGAGTGTCAACTTTATTAGCTTTAAGGTATTTAACATGTTGACGTTTACATATGTTTTTGTCCACGGAATCAGTCAAAAATAGATCTAGATCTAGCCGGGCCTTATCAAGTTTTGCTTGATTTGTGGCATTCGGGGATGATTGAAAAGCCAGAGTGACAAGTATTAAAAGTAGCTTCCAACTTTGTAAAAAAAAAGATTTGTTGCTTGTTGTATCAATCTACCCCAAATGACGCTTTGTTGGCTTCCCACAACGTAAGGTCAGAAACATCTCCCATATTGTTAGAAGAAAGATAGTCGTTTAGTATTCCTTCAATCTCAATTCTATGGGAAGGATGAGCTAGTGTAGAGTCATTAATACACCAAGTGGTATCATGTGACCTGAGTATTGGAGAAGCAATATTAGTGCATATTGCACAATGGTCTGACCATGTAAAGGGGAGAATGTTAGAGGATAAAAGTTCCGGAATCATGCTAGAAGGGACTAGAATATGGTCTATTCTTGAAAACGATTTATGCGGATAGGAGTAGTGTGTAAAACACCTACTAGTGGGATTAAGTTCATGCCATGTGTCTACCAAACCGTGTTTAGTAAGTAGATGTTGGAGGGTTAATTTAATGGAACTAGTACTAGGGCATGGAGGGGACCGTCGCATTTCAATCTCCACATAGGACTATGGTACCAAACTTATGTGTTTCCACAATTTGGAGAAGATGGGATAAGTAAGATTCAGTTTTTTTATTTGGAGCATAAAATGATACAATTGTAATAGCTATATTGGATATATAACCTGTGAGCAGTATATATCTTCCCTCTGGATCATTCAGTTGTGTTAGGAGGGTAAATGGCATAGAACGATGGAACCCAATAAGAGTCCCACGTTGCTTAACTGTGGTAGAGGCAGTATAAAATTGTGGATATGAAGCAGATAGAAATTTAGAGGAAAACTTGTCAGTGAAGTGGGTTTATTGCAAACAAATTATGTGTGCCTTCTTAGCTGAAAAAGACTGCATTGCTTTAGTTCGTTTATGTGAAATATTAAACCCTTGTACATTCAAGGACAAAATGTTTATGGGAGCAATAACAAATCAAAAATTACTATCATAGCATAAATAACACAATTAATGACTAGAGCCACGATCACCACCCTGAGAGAGAAAATGGGAAAAGAAAGGACAGAATAAGGAAGATCAATTAGCAATCAAATGACCCTAAGATGATAATATCCAAATGATAAACAGTAGCAAAACATTAGGGTATGGGAGCATCTTAAAGGAGTAATTAAAAAACTCCAAGAAGCTCCAAAGCCATCATCAGAATCTCGCATAATAATAGCGAGGGTCTGAAGGTGGCAAGGGGGGAACAAGGGGTGAACTTCCTCGAAGAACTACAAGAACCATATAATAATCAACTATAAACTGTAGTAATAGGCACAATCTTTACGTGAACAAAACTACCTATGTCACCACCAGACAGGAGATTGTCCACTTTGGTAACTATAATAAAGGAAAAAAACATCTAGAAAAAAAAAATACTCTACATTAACCGCTTCCCGACCGATGCACGACGATGTGCGTCAGCAGAATGGCACGGACAGGCATAAGGGTGTACAGGTACATACCTTTGAATTTGCCGCTGTGTCATTGCTTGGACGCCAACAGTCAGGACCTCCGTGAGTCCGATCGCAGGTCCTGCAGACTCGATCGCCGCGGGGATACCTGTGATCGTCTCATGGGGAGGACTAACGGGGAGATGATGAAGTAAACAAGCATCTCCCCGTTCTGCCTAGCAACAAGTGACACTGATCTCTGCTCCCTGTAATAGGAGCAGAGATCAGTGACTGTCACACACAGCCACGCCCCCCACAGTTAGCAACACGCCCCTAGGACACACTTAACCCCTACACTGCCACCTCCTGGTTAACCCCTTCACTGCCAATGTCATTTACACAGGAATCAGTGCATTTGTATAGCACTGATTGCTGTATAAATGACAATGGTCCCAAAAAATGTGTGATTTGTCCGCCATAATGTCGCAGTCACAATAAAAATCGCTGATCACCGCCATTACTAGTAAAAGAAATTATTAATAAAAATGCTATAAAACTATCCCCTATTTTGTAAACGCTATAACTTTTGCGCAAACCAATCGATAATCGCTTACTGTGATTTTTTTACCAAAAATATGTAGAAGAATACGTAATCGGTCTAAACTGAGGAAAAATAAAATTTTTATATATTTTTGGGGGATATTTATTATAGCAAAAAGTAAAATAAATTATTTTTTTTCAAAATTGTCGCTCTTTTTTTGTTTATAAATAAAAACCGCAGGGATGATCAAATACCACCAAAAGAAAGCTCTATTTGTGGGGAAAAAAAGGACGTTGATTTTGATTGGGCGCTATGTCGCACGACCGCGCAATTGTCAGTTAAAACGACGCAGTGCCGAATAGCAAAAAAGTGCTCTGGTCTTAAGCAAGCAAAATGGTCCGGTCTGAAAGTGGTTAAAGAAAGCCTGGTATTAGAAGATAAAAGTCTAATGCCACGTACACACGATCTGACTTTTCGGCCGGACTATCCGGCGGACTTAGTCTGATGGACAATTCGCTGGACTTTCTGAACGTGTGGACTTGACCACACACGCCCAGACTTTTCCGGCAGACTAGATCCGGCGGACAATCCGCCGGAGTTTTGGCGGAGGTCCGCCGGACTTTTACACGGAGTACATTTAGAACGTGACTCCAGGTAGAGGGGACTAGCGAAGGAAGTCAATGCCGCCGCCTCGATCAGCGAGATTGACACCTCGCTAGCCCCGTCACCTGGTATGGATTTAAAGGGGAATCCCTATGCCGAAAAAACGGCGTGGGGGTCCCACCAAATCAATATCAGAAACTTATTCGAGGACGCAGCCCGGCCGTTCAGGAAAGGGGGTGGGGACGGGCAAGCGCCCCCCCCCCGAGCCGTACCAGGCCGCGTGCCCTTAACATGGGAGGGTGCCTTGGGGAAAAGGGGGCCCTGCTGCCCCCCCACCCCAAATCACCTTGTCCCCATGCTGATAAGGACAAGGGCCTCTTCCCGACAACCCTGGCCGTTGGTTGTCGGGGTCTGCGGGCGGGGGGGTTATCGGAATCAGGGAGCCCCCTTCAATAAGGGGGCCCCCAGATCCCGGCCCCCCACCCTATGTGAATGAGTATGGGGTACGATGTACCCCTACCCATTCACCTGGTGAAAAAAGTGTAAATAAAAACACAAGACAAGTTTTTAAAATACTTTGTTACACAGCTCCGGGGGTCTTCTTCCGTCTTGGGGGGTCTTCTCACCGGACTCCTCCGCTATCTTCTGCTAATTCTTTTACTAGCGGAGGAGCCCGGCTTTCTCCTTTGTCGCCTCCGTCTGGGGGTCTTGTTCTGACTTCGGGAGTCTTGTCCCGCTCTTCTGTTCTTCTTGCCGGGCCTCTGCTTTCTTCTTGCAGCTCTTTTTCTAGCGGTGGCCTGGTCTTCTGTCGCCGCCGCCGCCTTCTGCTTCTTGTTCTTCTTTCTTCATCCGATGTTGACACGACGCTGTCTCCGCTTCTAATGGCCCAGACGTGTTGTGCGGCCAGTTATATAGGGACAAGGGGCGGGGTCACCAGCTCATGTCACATGGTGACCCCGCCCCCTATGATGTCACAGTCCCGGAGGATTCTGGGACTGTGACATCATAAGGGGGCAGGGTCACCATGTGTCCGGTGGACAATTTTGAGTCAAAACTTCTTACTAAGTCCGCCGGACTTTTGGAAAGAAAAAGTCCGCCGGAGCCCATGCGGTCGGATTGTCCGGTGGATAAAATCCCGCCGGATAGTCCGATCGTGTGTTCAGGGGATAAGAGGGACTTTTAACGATCAGTCTGAAAAATGCAAAATGTAAAACTTAGAAAAATAAAAAATAAAAAAATATTCACAAATGATTATTTATATAATCATTGGAAATAAGGACCAGACTGGAAGTCTATGAACTTGTAACAGTAGTATTGTAAATAGATAGTTCCTTATTCAATATATAATGCTGGGGGTCTGAATGAAAGAAATGGACCGACAGATAAATGGAGATCATTCCATTGAGTCTTCATTATTAGGGGTCGAGTTGTCAACGTGACCACGCTTATGCTAATTTTGACGTGATGGAGTAGATGGGTTAGAGTTTGCTGCTACATTTTGCTGAGGGGATCTGAAGGCTGATCTTCGGCAAGACAGATCTTTAGATGATGCTTGGTCCACTAAGCCCATTTAAATCAAGGCTGACTGCAAATCCTCTGAAGAGCGACAGACATATCTGGTTTCTAAATGCGTTAATCTAAGAGAAAAAGGAAAACCCCAATGATAAGTTATTTGATGACGTTGAAGTATTTATAACTGGGGTTTGAGTGCGCGTCTTTTAGCCACTGTGATAGGAGAAAGATCTGAAAAGAGTTTAAATACATGGGAATGCAGGCCGTACCTACCCTCCCCAAATACCAAAACTTATATAGCCTATTTAAATAATAACTCAACACACTTATTGCCAAAGAATTGTCCGCTGCACTTTATTGATATATTCAAATCAATAAATAAATAATAACCATATTCTAATAATTTTATTGCATCATAGAATTCTTATATTTCAAACGATCAACTTCAAAACAGCTCAGTCTTAAAGGACTCGAGCATACATAAATCTTTTAACCAAAGTCCCCCCTACATCACGTAGGGTGACAGACCACATAATCGTGCTTAGCGACAAGGGAAGGGGGGTGGGAAGCTTGTTGCACCTTCACTGCCTGGCTGGGAACAGGTGTGAGTGCACCTATGAGAGGGTCCTATATATAATAAGCCCCTTTCTATAACATTCCCCATGGGTCACATGACCATTTGGGATATCCCCAATAGCCTTGTGACCCTAAACCCCGCCCCCAGCCCAATTTGGCATTCTCTTAAAGGGACATTAACCCAAATACATTAACCTGTATATAGCCCTAAATGTTTACAATATTTCTTCTATTCTCTTACTATTAAAGGGAGGGGCGACCGCATGCCCATGCTGTCGGGCTCAAAGCCTTAAGCCCTTCTAGTTCATGGGAATGCAGGCCGCACCTACCCTCCCTGAATACCAAAACTTATATAGCCTATTTAAATAATAACTCAACACACTTATTGGCAAAGAATTGGCCGCTTCACTTTATTGGTATATTCAAATCAATAAATAAATAATAACCATATTCTGATAATTTTATTGCATCATAAAATTCTTATATTTCAAACGATCAACTTCAAAACAGCTCAGGCTTAAAGGACTCGAGCATACATAAATCTTTTAAACAAAGTCCCCACATGCCGGGTTTGAGAATTTCAAGCCCGGCCTACCCCACAACCATGGCCAATTCGATGCAGTTTTGCAATCCTACATTAAATATATCTAAACCTACATCGGACAGGTGAACTCCATCTGCTCTATATAATCCAGGGAAACCACACTCTATACCAATGTGTCTATATGAGAAACCTCCAATGCGCGGCATAAATGTTTCCATAAACCTGTTCAATCGCTTCCTAATTTTCTCAAAATTTTTTAAATGAGCTTCTTGGAGCCATACTAGTCAAGGGATTATCTCCGAAAAGATAATTCTGGTATTCGGAAAAGATAACTTAACCCTAATTAGGTCACATCTAAACAACGACATGAGGTCCACAGTTCTTACTTTCCCCACATCATTTCCCCCTTGCTATACGTCCACAAATTGGACGTATAGCAGCGCTTCTTGGCTCTTTTATTAGCCCAGTATACAAAAAAGTGGCCCAGGATCCAAACATATCTTCTATTACCTAGAATTAAAGAAAAAGATCAGGTCTGACATAAATCTGAAAACGTTAAGATTCTCATCTCCCCAATCGTTTGATTATTGCATCATCCAATCCCATCCTAGCAGCTTCCGTAGCTGCCCCGATCCTGAAAGAATGAGAAGTAAACTTAAATTGATGTAAATTCAATTTTCTCAAGCAAGCCTTTAATATGTAATTGAATTGAAAACATGTATTGATACTGAGTGAGAGAGGACCAATCAGTGTGAATAAAAAATTCCACTCTCCTATTGGCCTAACTGCCAGGTAACCATTTATGACTCTAACTGGACATATATCCTCATCTCCACATCGGCTTAACCACTTGCCGACCGGCGCACACAGATGTACGTCGACAGAATGGCACGGACAGGCAGGAGGGCGTATATATAAGTCCCTCCTTTCTGCCTGTCCGTGCCATCGGGAGCGTGCCGGGAGCGGCGCGCTCCCGCGCCAGTCGGGACCCCCGTGAGTCCGATCGCGGTCCCCGCGGACTCGATCGCCGCGGGGACATCCACGATCGTCTCACGGGACGGCTGAACGGGGAGATGCCGAGATAAACAGCATCTCCCCGTTCTGCCTAGCAACTAGTGACGCCGATCTCTGCTCCCTGTGATTGGAGCAGAGATCAGCATTCACTAGCTGACAGCCACGCCCCCCCACAGTAAGAAACACACCCCTAGGCCTACTTAACCCCTACACTGCCCCCTTGTGGTTAACCCCTTCACTGCCAGTGTAATTTTTACAGGAATCAATGCATTTAAATAGCATTAATTGCTGTAAAAATGACAATGGTCCCAAAAATGTGTCAAAAATGTCCGATGTGTCCGCCATAATGTCGCAGTCACAAAAAAAATCGCAGATCTCCGCCATTACTAATAAAAAAAAAATTATTAATAAAAATGCTATAAAACTATCCCCTATCTTGTAAACGCTATAACTTCTGCGCAAACCGATCAATAATCGCTTATTGCGATTTTTTTTACCAAAAATATGTAGAAGAATACGTATCGGCATAAACCGAGGAAAAAAAAAAATTATATATTTTTTGGGGATATTTATTATAGCAAAAAGTAAAAAATAATGCATTTTTTTCAAAATTGTCGCTCTATTTTTGTTTATAGCGCAAAAAATAAAAACCGCAGGGGCGATCAAATACCACCAAAAGAAAGCTCTATTTGTGGGAAAAAAAGGACGTCAATTTTGTTTGGGAGCCACGTCGCACGACCGCGCAATTGTCAGTTAAAGCGACGCAGTGCCGAATCGCAAAAAGGGGCCTGGTCCTTTGGCTGCAAATTGGTCCGGTCTGAAAGTGGTTAAAGGTACCCAAATGCTTTTTCCTAACCTATCCGTCTTTAACACCGGGATGAACAATTTGATCCCCATCTCAGAGACAATCACATTCTTTTTTAGTAAACCCACCAATACCTTTTTGCTTTTTGGCAGCAACTCAGATATTCTGAGAGCCCCAAAAACGGCTAGTACAAACGCGGTATTAAATAATATAGCCTCAAAACCGGATGAACACACTGAATGTGTAGTAACACACAGCTGTTTTAATAAGTGAATTGAAATGGGTCTTCTATTATCTGGAAAGGAATGGCTCTTCATGTAGCCTTGCAATGCCTGCCTAATAGAAAAGAATGCTGTGCATGGAGGTAAGTTTCTTAATTTATAATCTTCCACGTGCATGCGCGGGAGTGACAAAATCATGGCTCCAGCCACTGAAGCCACGATACCCGGAAGACACGCCGAGGCAACATGTCAGCTACCTCGGCGTGGACCAGGTGAGATACTGACGCCTCTTTCTAAGTTAAGTATTTCATAATGAGCTAGTATGCGGTGCATACTAGCCCATTATGCCTTTTGCCTTACAGGTGTAGAAAAAAAAAGTGTGTCAGCGGGTTTACTACCGCTTTAAGGTTCTTAAATTCATAAATATGTTGCTGTGTTTAGCATTCAATATCATCCACTCGTATTTCTAACTCAGCTGTTCTCTGCCCCAGCTCTCTAATTTCTCTTGTCAGCTTATCAGTAATGTGGTCAGATGTCTGTTTAACAGCTTTCTGTAGTATACGTTAAATTATTTAAATATATCTGACTGAAGTACTGACTGTGAGCTTACTGTATCTGAGTCAGACTCAACAGTAACATCCAGAGTGTTAATGTTAAGTTTCAATGGCTTGGCAGATTGTGAAGTGCTGGGCTGTGAGGAGCCTGCCTCCGTCATCTTGGTTTTGTGCTCTTTAGCACCATAATAATGGTACCTGAGTTCTTTATGAATGATTGACTGGTGGTTTTGCTGATTTTCTGCACCACCGGCACTTGTAGTTCTATGGCGTGAACGTCCCTGTAGCAGAGCTCTAAGCAGGCATTACTTTCCTCTCAGGCATCCGCGCATGCGCCCCCCAATTACATTTTTTTCAAACAAATCACTTCACCTTACTTTTTTCTCATCCTAAAAATTAGCCTCCAAAGCCTCCTAACATCTCAGTGTACACAAGAAATAGATTATTCAGTGATGTCTCAGAGGAGTTAATTTAACCCAACTTGTCCTGTGCCTAGAAAGGTTATATTTCTGCTAGCAATAACCCAATGTCTTCTTTGGACTATAGTTAAATGTAAGTGAGGACCTTCATAGGCTGTCTTCCATGTGATAGCTGGAACTTTTTCTTTACCAAGTATATTAACTTAAAAACATATAGAACTTATTTCAAGCCTGACAGTTACTTACAATCCTTTGATCAGCAGAAGATTTGTCCTTACTTTGGCATTCATGATGACCTGTGATGATTTTAGTTTGACGATTCTTAACACTTCAAAGACCTATGCCAATTCTTATTTTTAAAGAAATAAATTTCATTAACACTCAGGGGTATATACAGTATAGGTCAAGTTCTCTACTTGGAAATAACTTGAAAGTATTTTATACATTCAGAAATAAAGTGTAAAATTCTTCTGACATATAACTGACAACCATCAAACACAAGTCATTTGCCTGTAGCTCTTTTAACTACTGTGCACTTTTCTTGAAATGTATATCTTAAAAAAAAAGCACTGCAAAAATGAATTAAATGTTATTCTTCCAAAAACATAATAGTTTATATTATTCAATCACTTGAATACTGGCAGAAGGTGTTTTCAGTGTGACCCTGCAGGCTTTGGACATAAACCCTAGGACCCTATAACTATTGGTATAGGTGTTCTCTGGGACCTAAAGATATTGAACCAGACCCAATCTGTGGAATTTAAAAAAAGACAAGACACAGACTGGCCATCACAAAAAAGTAATGCAGCAAAGCCACTATGTAGAGGATTTAGACAAATGCAGAAGCCTAAACCTACAATTGATACAGTCGATGTGGTTTGTGGTATAGATTTCCTCCTCATTTTGAAAATATATGTGTGAATGCACAAGGGGCCTGTTGTGCAGTGCAGTGTTTACCGGTGCAGTGGAACTGCTAAAGAAACTCTGTGTGTGCAAGAGAAGGAAAGGTTATAGAGGGAGAACATCCGTTTGCAATATGTGGAACCTACACAAAAGCTCAGAGTGGGTAGAGGCTGAGGCCATTGTGACATGTCAGATTTCTTAGTTTAATTGTAGTGCCAAAATAGTGAGTTTACTCCATGTTAGATACAGTTTTCATGGCTTTCCATCTCACTTTTATTTAAACGAACATTACAATTTCACACAGGTATTTCTTCCTACGCAGGGGGTTCTCACCATCATTGCAAACACATAACATTCAGCCTCATGGTTCTCTAATGGCAGCTTTATTGCTCCAAATAACTCTTCACGGTCCTTCCAGAACTTTCAGTACTTTTATGGTGGTCCTGATCATGAAACACATCCCAGTGTTTATCCACAGATGCTGCACCTCAGCTCTGCTTACAGATTCCTAGCTGTTTGTCTCCTCATGGACTCTCTCTCAGACTCAGACCTTGCTCTGTCCCGACCTGAACACCATGGTGCACACCAGCACCTCTCATGGCTCCCTTCACACACTGACCCCCGCGAGGGGGTGGGAATCTGAGCTCTATCTCCAGTTCTCATATGAAGCCAGCACACACCTGTGACCTTAGTGTGCCTACTTCCTACAAAATTTGGCATAAACCACCATTTTACAGAGTAGCAGAGGGTCCCCCTGATACACCACCTACTTTGATGCAAAGACATCTCCAGAAAGACTGAACACAAGCTAAATGTTCTGGGTTGGTACCCAGTGCAAAGTTAGGACCTCACAGTTGCCAAGCGATTTCTTACAGAATGAGTTATGCCGCGTACACACGTGCGGACTTTTGCCGGCGGACTTAGTCCAGCGGACAATCCCGCGGGACTTTCCAGCTGGGTCCGCTGGACTTTCCGAGCGTGTGGACTTGCCCACACACGCACGGACTTCTCCGGTGGATAATCCGCCGGCCAAAAGTCCGCGGGACTTTTGAAAATGAACGGACTTGCCCACACACGGAGCAGTCCGTTCATTTCGAACGTAACTTCAGGTGATGTAGCTAGCGTAGGCAGTAAATGCCGCCGCGCTAGCTCCGTGACCTGGCATGGATTTAAAGGGACTCCCCCACGCCAAAAAAACGGCGTGGGGGTTCCCCCCAAATCCATGTCAGACCCTCATCCGAGCACGCAGCCTGGCAGGCCAGGAAAGGGGTGGGGACGAACGAGCGCCCCCCCCCCCTCCTGAGCCGTACCAGGCCGCGTGCCCTCAACATGGGGGGTGCCCTGGGGAAAGGGGGGCCGTGCGGCCCCCCCACCCAAAGCACCTTGTCCCCATGTTGATGAGGACAAGGGCCTCTTCCCGACAACCCTGGCCGTTGGTTGTCGGGGTCTGCGGGCGGGGGCTTATCGGAATCTGAGAGCCCCCTTTTATAAGGGGGCCCTCAGATCCCGGCCCCCCACCCTATGTGAATGAGTATGGGGTACGATGTACCCCTACCCATTCACCTAAGGTGTAAAATGTAAAGTACAAAAACATACACACTTTTGAAAAAATAGTTTATTGCACTGCTCCGGGGGTCTTCTTCCGTCTTGGGGGTCTTCTTGCCGGACTCCCCCGCCATTTACCAAGCTCTTTTACCGAGCGGGGAAAGTCCGGCTACCTTCTTCGACGTCGCCGCCGTCGTCTGGGGGTCTCGATCCGCCTTCGGGGGTCTTCCGGGGGTCTCTTCTGTTCTTGCGGCGGTCGTCGTCTTCCGCGCCGCCGGCGCCGCCTTCTTCTTCTTCTTGTCCTTCTTCTTGTTCTTCTTCTTCCGATGTTGACCCGACGCTCTCTCTGCCCGGAATGCCTGTGCTGGGACTTATATAGGGGCATGGGGACAGGGTCACATGCTCATGTCACATGGTGACCCCGCCCCCTTGTGTTGTCACAGTCCCGGAGGATGCTGGGACTGTGACATCGCAAGGGGGCGCCGAAGGCGGATCGAGACCCCCAGACGACGGCGGCGACGACAAAGAAGGTAGCCGGACTTCCCCCGCTCGGTAAAAGAGCTTGGTAAATGGCGGGGGAGTCCGGCGAGAAGACCCCCAAGACGGAAGAAGACCCCCGGAGCAGTGCAATAAACTATTTTTTCAAAAGTGTGTATGTTTTTGTACTTTACATTTTACACCTTAGGTGAATGGGTAGGGGTACATCGTACCCCATACTCATTCACATAGGGTGGGGGGCCGGGATCTGAGGGCCCCCTTATAAAAGGGGGCTCTCAGATTCCGATAAGCCCCCGCCCGCAGACCCCGACAACCAACGGCCAGGGTTGTCGGGAAGAGGCCCTTGTCCTCATCAACATGGGGACAAGGTGCTTTGGGGTGGGGGGGCCGCACGGCCCCCCTTTCCCCAGGGCACCCCCATGTTGAGGGCACGCGGCCTGGTACGGCTCAGGAGGGGGGGGCGCTCGTTCGTCCCCACCCCTTTCCTGGCCTGCCAGGCTGCGTGCTCGGATGAGGGTCTGACATGGATTTGGGGGGAACCCCCACGCCGTTTTTTCGGCGTGGGGAGTCCCTTTAAATCCATGCCAGCTTACGGAGCCAGCGCGGCGGCATTTACTGCCTACGCTAGCTACGTAACCTGAAGTCACGTGCTAAATGAACGGACTTGCCGATGAGCGGCAAGTCCGTTAATTTTCAAAAGTCCCGCGGACTTGCCTACTAACGGCGGGATTGTCCGCCGGACTGCCAAGTCCAGCGGATAATTTTAAAACAAAACTTAAAACTTTGGCGCCAAAAAGTCCGCCGGACTTTAGCGCCAAAAAGTCCGCCGGCGCCTACACACGAGGGGATTATCCGCTGGACTTCAGTCCAGAGGATAATCCCGCGGGATTGTCCCTTCGTGTGTACGCGGCCTTACTGTGACTGTTCAGAGGGCAACAGCAGACACAGAACCCCAGGAAACACTTCGACATACCTCTCTCCCAGAGTGGTTCAAGTCACAGGAATAAGTATAACTGAAAATTTGGGGGTACAGACTGATACTGATGGGTATGATTCCTGTCAGGTTATAACCCCTGACTACATCAACACAGAAAAATAAAAAAAACAAATAGATATTCACACACCTTCTTGAGTTAAACTACAAATATTTTATTTGCCTAGAAAAAGCGATATACGTAGAAAAAACATCAATCCCTATATCACCCTATGTTTAGGCCAGAGGGGAAGGCCCACAGAAGAAGAAAAAAATGGGGGGGGGGGGGTTCTCCCCTGTGGTCTAACCCAGCCCAATATCTAAAAACACAAACTGCGTAAATGGTGTAAATGAAAAAAAAAACTCACATAGAGGGGGGGGGACAAAAATCACACAGTCTGCAGACCTTATCCCTCCCCTGGTATAAAACACCCATATGTCACTGTCTCACAGTGGAATAAAACACAGCCTAATATGCACTAGATGAAACCCACCCAGAGGACTCCCATCGCTCTCCCATCCTATATGTAAGGACAACTGAGTATACAATATGTTTATAAACCAGTAAAGCATATTTATTACATGAGGCTTTCAGTATAAAGTTCTACACAAACGTTACTCACAGGCTCCCCCTAGCCGTAGCCAGTAAGAGCCTAATAGGTGCAGAGCGCATCCATCTGATAGGGAAACATACCAGATATTACCAGGTAATATCTACAGATGTACATTGGAAGACCAAGGATAACTGTCATTTGGCTAGCAATTGGAAATGATTGGACATACACTGACAGATCTGTTTCTGATCCAATCTCGAGAAAAACTTGTATAAACCAGTGATTGTAAAGCTACTATATAACTACACATGTGTACCAAGGATGAATCATGAGAATTACCTGCAGGCTGTGGGAATGGTCTCTGATTAACAAAATAGCAAATTATTGATTCACACTTGGATAGAATTGAATAACCTGTTTTTGTATATAGCCTTTGGAGTATTTGAAAAATGCTTCTTTCTCTTTAATTATACACCATTCAGCAAGATAAGACTATCAGTAGGATGTACTATATATCCACTTATTTATTGACTGACTGGGAGTCCTTCGGACGCAAGATAAGACCCCTCCCCATTCACATGTTAGCTAAGGTAACCTTGTATCTTTTCAGACTCTTTCACCTGTTCCTCTTCCCTTACCAGCCCATACCTTCTCATCTGTTTCCCTTCCCCTCCTTTTCATCTGTGGGCCTCCCCTACCTTTCCACTCCCTGTAAGACTCTCCCCTTTCACACTCATTGTAAGTGCCAACCGGCTTGCTGGCTGTGCTGGTTTTCAGAGAGTTGTTCTTCCTCTGGGTTGCAGCCTTTGCTGTTTTGGCCAGGCATTGTGCATGGCTCTCCTGCAGTTCAGAGAATGTGCTTACTCATTGTAGTGTGTGACCAATCTGACATTCTGAAATTGCAGCCATTCAGGAAATGTCACATGACAGTATTGCAGATTGCAGTATCAAGATATCTGATATTTGCACATTACAAAGAGTGAATACATTCGCTAAACTGTAGGACCACAGTTTTTTTATTGACTTTGGCTGTCATTTACATCCCCACTGCAGCCCATTTCTGTCTCCAAGATATCATAGTTACAGTAATGACCCAGGAATCGCATCATAATTATGGCATTGAATAAAGTTGAATAAAAACAGAGCAGCAAGGTGGGACTTTGTATGAGGTGCAAGGTGTGTAGAGCCAAACATGTCCATCCCCGATGCACCCCAGGAGATAACAATGAATATGGCAGGTACCCAAAATAATATAATAGAACCAAAAACATTGCATATAAGCATCACAGGTGAGGTGAGGGGAGGCTGCAATGGTGGGCACAGGTGAGGTGAAGGGAGGCTGCAATGGTGGGCACAGGTGAGGTGAGACTGCAATGGTGGGCACAGGTGAGGTGAGGGGAGGCTGCAATGGTGGGCACAGGTGAGTCTGCAATGGTGGGCACAGGTGAGTGCAATGGTGGGCACAGGTTAGGGGAGGCTGCAATGGTGGGCACAGGTGAGGTGAGGGGAGGCTTGAAATTTTGAGCCCTGATCTAGTGCATATTAGGCTGTGTTTTATTCCACTGTGGGACAGTGACATATTACCTAGACTTCGTTTTCGTCCGAATGCATTTTCGTCCAAATTTCGGGTATTTTTGAACAAACGTGCAGAATCCGAAAACCGAAAGATCTGACATAAACAAACGCTTTATTTTCATTTTCGTTGTGACAACAGTGCGATATAGATAGGAGATTTGACATGATGCTGACAATAGCGATCTGTGTCCATCGAACCTGTGGTCTAATGTGCCTAACCTTAGCGCTATTAGTCCAAGATTATTCTACATCTAGAGAAAAGATTTGACATAGAGAGAAAAGATTTTGACATAGAGAGAAAAGATTTGACATTATAGAGACAATAGCAAATAAGGTTGAATATGCCTAACCTAACTCTATTAGTCCAAGAATATTCGACGTGGAGAGAAAAGATTCGACATGAAGATTTGACGAAGCAGTCGGCGCGAGCAAACATTTATGGTCACATGCTCTGCCCATAGGCTATAGAAGAATTCTAATGTTGGTTGACTAGTAATAATAATTAATAAATATAATTATTATTAGTGTCATACAACATTAGAATTCTACTATAGCTTGTAGGCGGAACATTCGACCGGAAATGTACGATTGCAGCGTCGTACAGTTTAGCTGCTCCATTGAATCTTCTTAGAACATTCGACAGACACCATAAGCCTTCAATGACAGATTCGACCTTAATTATTTCGGATTTTCGGACAAAATAAATAAAAACAAATTTAGGGAGTAACTAAATAAATGTATTTTTCGGGCGAAAACAAAATTCCGAAACAAAATATTTCAGTGTGCACATGTCTAATATAACCTGTCTTTTGGGAATACACTGTCCCACACTAGGAATTGTTTGCATGACTTTGGTCCTATGGTTGACCTATGTGTGTTCTTTACGTATATATAGGGGGTGTTTTATACTAGGGGAGGGATAAGATCTGCAGACTGTGTGATTTTTTTTGGTCCCCCCCTTTTTTTTGTGAGTTTTTTTTTTTTCATTTACACTATTTACACAGTTTGTGTTTTTAGATATTGGGCTGGGTTAGACCAAAGGGGAGAACCCCCCCCCCCTTTTTCTTCTTCTGGGGGCCTTCCCCTCAGGCCTAAACATAAGGGTGATATACGGATTGATGTGTAGCACTGGTATTTTTGACTTCTAATGCTATGTAATGTAAACTAATGGACAATGCTATAAATTGGTATTTGGCTCCCTCTAGAGGTATAAACTTGAAATGGACTTTATTTATTTTCTATTTCAAGAACATAGGGAAAGCCTAACAGGAAGTAACTTAATAATTTTTTCTTTGGACACACCTACCCAGAATGCCCACTCACTTACCCATGAACACTAAGTGGCTGAACTGCATGCGATTCTGCCTTATACCTGTGTGCTGAAGAGACAGTGTGACCGGATCGGGGAGGATCTAGAAACAGCTAAAGGAGCCATTTGAGGGTCCCGGTCTTCTTACAGTAAAACAGTGTGACGTTGCTGGTTGGCAGCAGGACTGAGACGATTGGAGTGGAGGTTTCCAGTTTTCCAGACCTGGTGTGGTGAGAGGGCTGTTGCCCACAGTTCATTAACGCACTTTACACACTTAGACTCATACCACAGTGTTACTGGGACCTTTAGTTCCGCAAAGTAGTCACATTCAATTAGACTGAATTCAAGCAGGCCTCAAGCCTATGTCTCACTGAGACACCAACACTGTGTGGTTCAGAGACAAATATACCGGAGGCAGTTATAAGTGTGTTACAGCACCGGAACAGTTTAAATCATCAGCTTATATTGCCTTTTTCTCTTGTTAAAACCCTTGGATTACAATACACTGCAGTATAATAGCTAGCAGAAGACAGAAGACCAAAGACTGTATCTTTCACTGAGAGGCTTTGTGCATAGTTGCCGTAGCAAGGGGCTGCACCATACCTCAAGGGGGAGCTATTGAGCAAAGTGTACTGTACTGTATTTGTTTAACATTGTATTACTGTGATTAGTCAGCGTGCTGGAAGTGGGAAGGTGCCCAGTGTCAGAGTATTGTCATTCTGGGCACTGGTCCCACTTGAAGAAGCGCTTGCAGGGGTTAACCAAACAAACTTTCTATATTAAGAAGTTGTCGCATTACGTTTGTGTGGCAGTGCAGTTACTGTAATTATTGTTTATACCAGCTCTAGTAAAATCACATGCAGTGTTGTTCCTTTTCCTACAGGTGGAGCAACAGATACCCAGGTAATGGTAAAGGTATATTATTGGTATACTGTTATTGTGGGATTGTCCTTTGTTGTCTAGATTCACACCAACACTGTTCCACAGCTGTGTTGGGTTGAGCCGATTTACTGGGGTTGGAAGAGCAGAGTACAGGCCCAATCAAATATCAGCAGCTCCTTCGGGGGTAAGTGCTACATATGTATATCGCTTTTTCTAGGCAAATAATATATTTGTAGTTTAACTCAAGAAGGTGTGTGGAGATCTATTTGTTTTTTTATTTTTCTGTGTTGATGTAGTCTAATTTTTGATCAAACCTCCCGAAATTCATTCGGTGAGTGCTACTATTTTTGCTCTCCTTATGTACATATAAACCCTGACTACCATTGGGTAGATTTCCCTTTACTTACTGTCCAAATCCATACCAGGAAGTGAGAAGAAATCTCTCCAAAATGACAGAAATCCTTGGTCACCAAGGTTACTAGAGTTAGTGTCTTCATTGGACAATAGTGTTGGGTTAACAGTTCGGTGAACAACAGAATTTGGGGGGTGTTTTGCATGATTTTCACCCACCAATGGAGCCTTGCTCTTGGCTGCTGGTCAGATGTAAGGCTTTGCCAATTAGGGCACAGAGCAATGTCAGAGCCATGATTGGACAAAGCAATGATGATTTTGTCCAATCATGGCTCAATGCTCATAGTTTCACCCCACACAATAAAAGGTTCCTTCCCACAGGAAGATTTTGCAGTGTGTTGTTGGAGTGAAGATAGATAGAGCAGGGCTCAGATCACTACTACCAAGTTAGTGTGTTCCCTTATTGTGACTCTGAGTGTAGAGTGTTATGAAGTGTTAGTATAGTGTGAGTAAAGTGTGTCAGTATAGTGTAGTGTGTTAGTGCAGTGTTCAACACATAACATTTAGTGCTGTATACAGTGCTGTATACCTTTTTTTTTTTTTTGGTTGCTGCATGTTTTTTTTTTTGTCAACCTGCCCTCCCCCTTTTTTTTAAATTGTCAGCCGCTGTTTTTCTGACTACAACACTTGTGTTTCTGACTGCAAAACTTGTGTTTCCCCTTTTGTAAATGTAATCGTTTTTACATTTCTATCAGCGTCAGTCCTCAATTTATACACAAAAAACACTTATCATTCAATAAAGTGCATCCAATCACATATTTCACAAGTTCTATTACATTTTGGTAGTAAGCCCCCCCCCCCACCACGACCCCGCCCCCCCCCCCCCCCCCCCCCCCCCCCCATCATGTCTGGGAGGCCAACAAGGAGAGGCTGACATTGCTATGCCACTATGAGGTAGCCAACAGCGTTTGTGTCCACAGGCAAAGGAGGACGTGGTCCATCCACATGCAGGGCACATTTGTCTCTGTTTAGTGTTGTTGCCCATGCTATCTAGACATAGCAGGCACAGGAGGTGGTGGACTGGCTTTCTAAATCATCCTCATCCTCTATGACCCAAGCTGACACTAGTGTGCAGTCCAGCTGCCAGAGCAGCTTATTCTGCTTCCTTGTCAACAGATACTCCTGCCATAGCCACAGTCAGCTGAATTATTTGAACACAGCGTCAGCCACTTGCCACTGATGCTGGTTGAGGAAGGGAGTACCATGAGCCTACAAAGAGGGTAGAACACTGATAAACAACAAATTGTCAGTCATGTTCCCCCAGCCACAGCCTATTGCTAAGTTGGCTCTAGTGATGATGAGGATGGAGGGGATGATGATGATGGGGTCACTGACGTGACTCTGGTGCCAGATAGAGCAGCGGAGGAAAGTTAGAGGGAGGCACAACCCCAACAAGGCAGGATGTCCTCCAGAGGCAGCCATCATGAAAGAGTACAGAGCAGCCACCCTATTGCATCAGATTATCCACTTCAGCCCCGGACCAATTGGCAGCCAAAGGACCAGGCCCCTTTTTGCGATTCGGCACTGCGTCGCTTTAACTGACAATTGCATGGTCGTGCGACGTGGCTCCAAAACAAAATTGGCGTCCTTTTTTTCCCACAAATAGAGCTTTCTTTTGGTGGTATTTGATCGTCCCTGCGGTTTTTATTTTTTGCGCTATAAACAAAAAAATAGAGCGACAATTTTGAAAAAAATGCAATATTTTTTGCTTTTTGCTATAATAAATATCCCCAAAAAATATCTAAAAAAACATTTTTTTTCCTCAGTTTAGGCCGATACGTATTCTTCTACATATTTTTGGTAAAAAAAATTGCAATTAGCGATTATTGATTGGTTTGTGCAAAAGTTATAGCGTTTACAAAATAGGGGATAGTTTTATAGCATTTTTATTAATATTTTTTTACTAGTAATGGCGGCGATCAGCGATTTTTATTGTGACTGCGACATTATGGCGGACACAGCGGACATTTTTGACACATTTTTGGGACCATTGTCATTTATACAGAAATCAATGCAATTAAATAGCATTGATTTCTGTATAAATGACAATGGTCCCAAAAATGTGTCAAAAATGATCGCTGTGTCCTGTATAAATGTTCTGTATAAATGACAGTTGCAGTGAAAGAGTTAACCACTAGGGGGAGGGGAGGGGTTATGGGCTCTGACGTGTGTTGTGTTTTTTACATTAGGGGGCGGGGCTGACGTCTGACGTCATTGATTGGCTTTCCCGATGACCGGGAACAGCCAATCAATGACAGGCAGAGTAGGAAGCGCGGGGAGAGGTTTGTTTACACAAACCTCTCCCCGTTCTTCACATCTGTAACCCGATCGCCGGACACCAGCGGCGATCGCGTCCGCTGGTCCCGCGGCCGGGGTCACGGAGCTCCCGACCGGGTCGCGAGCGCGACCCACGGGCAGGCATTTAAAGGGCCACGTACCTGTACGTGGTTTTGCCTGCCCGTGCCATTCTGCTGACGCATATATGCAGTGGGCGGTCGGGAAGCGGTTAAGGAGCTGTTATCTCCCGCCCACTTCCGACAACTCAGCTGTGTGGGCCTTTTTGAGCACATGTGCTGACGATCGCACTGTTGCAATTTGCAATCACTGCCGCAAGCAGATCAAGTGTGGCAAAAACACCAGCCATTTGGCTACCACATGCTTGACAAGGCATTTAACCACGCAGCCAATTGGCAAGAGCACCTGCTGAAAGGCACACATAAGGGACGCAATTCTTCTCCCTCTCACATATCCTTGCAACATGTCTGCCAGCAGCACACCACCAGCTGTAGAATATAGCAGGCACATTTCTCTGCCCCAGCTGCTGCTTTGAAAAAAAATACACTCCCTGCCACCCACATGCCCAGCATCTAAATTACAGCTTTTGTTTTTTTTGTTTTTTTTTCTTTATAAATGTCAGTTTTGCTGCAGCAGGTTTTATATATGGTACTGATGCACCACTTTACAGGCAGACTAAGGGGACCCCATCAGGCATTGTTTCACTTTAAGCATCATTAACCACTTCCCAACCAGCCACCGCAGTTATATTGTGGCAGGTTGGCACAGCTGCGCGAGCCGTCATAGCTGTATGTCGGCTTTTTAAGACGCTGTAGCAGGCGCGCATACGCCTGCAGCGTGTCCCCAGAGCCAATGCGCGTGCCTGGCGGTTCACGATGACTGCCGTGCACCCGCCATTACTCGTGACAGAGCGAGAACTGGGATATATGTGTGTAAACACACAAATCCCAGTTCTATCAGGAGAGAGGAGACAGATTGTGTGTTCCTACTATGTAGGACCAACGATCTCTCTCCTCCTCTAGTCAGCCACATTCCTCCCACAGTTAGAAACACACATAGGGAACACAGTTAACCCCTTGATCGCCCCCTAGTGTTAACCCCTTTCCGGCCAGTGACATTTATACAGTAATCAGTGGCTATTTTTAGCTCTGATCGCTGTATTATTGTCACTGGTCCCAGAAAGGTGTCAAAAGTGTCCGATGTGTCTGTCTCAATGTTGCAGTCCCGATAAAAATCACAGATTACCGTCATTACTAGTAAAAAAAAAAAAAAATGCCATAAATATCACCTATTTTGTAGACGCTATAACGTTTGCGCAAACCAATTAATATACACGTATTGCAATTTTTTTTACCAAAAATATGTAGAAGAATACATATCGGGCTAAACTGATGAAGACATTTTTTTTTTTTTTTAGGGGGGGGGGGGGGTATTTATTATAGCAAAAACTACAAAATATTGTGTTTTTTTTTAAATTGTCGCTTGTATTTTTGTTTATCGCGCAAAAAATAAAAACCGTAGAGGTGATCAAATGCCACCAAAAGTAATCTCTATCTGTGGGGAAAAAAAGGACATACATTTTGTTTAGGTAAAACATCGCACGACCATGCAATTGTCAGTTAAAGCAATGCAGTGCCGTATCACAAAAAATGCTCTGGTCAGGAAGGGGGCAAATACTTCCGGGGCTGAAGTGGCTAAAATTACTGCTCCTTTAACCACTTGCCGACTGCTGCATGTACATTTACATTGGCAGAATGGCACGGCTGGGCAAATGGGTGTACAGGTACGTCCCTTTGAATTTGCCGCCGTGTGGTCATGTGCGAGCCACCAGCGGCGCATGCGTGACCCTGCCGGGAGCTCCGTGAGTAGGATCGGGGGTCCCACAGACTCAATGTCAGCGTGGATACCCGCGATCATCTCACGAAGCTGAAGAATGGGGAGATGCTAATGTAAACAAGCATCTCCCTGTCCTGCCTAGTGACACTGTCACTGATCATAGCTCCCTGTGATCGGGAGCTATGATCAGTGATGTGTCACACACAGTCCCTCCCCCTAACAGTTAGAATCACTCCCTAGGACACACTTAACCCCTTTCTAACCAGCTAGTGGTTAACCCCTTCACTGCCAGTGTCATTTTTTTCAGTAATCAGTGCAATTTTATAGCACTGATCGCTGTGAAAATGACAATGGTCCCAAAAATGTGTCAAAATTGTCTGATGTGTCCGCCATAATGTCACAGTCATGATAAAAAATGCAGATTTCCGCCATTACTAGTAAAAAAATAAAATATTAATAAAAATGCCATAAAACAAACCCCTATTTTGTAGACGCTATAACTTTTACGCAAACCAATCAATAAACGCTTATTGCTATTTTTTTTTACCTAAAATATGTAGAAGAATACGTATCGGCCTAAATTGAGGAAAAACATTTTTTTTATATATTTTTGGGGGATATTTATTATAGCAAAAAGTAAACAATAATGCTTTTTTTTCAAAATGGTCGCTCTATTTTTGTTTATAGCACAAAAAATAAAAACGACAAAGGTGATCAAATATCACCAAAAGAAAGCTCTATTTGTGGGAAAAAAGGACATTTTGTTTGGGAGCCACGTCGCACGACCGTGCAATTGTCAGTTAAGGAGACGCAGTGCCGAATCGCAAAATGTGCTCTGGTCTTTGGCCAGCCAAATAGTCTGGGGCTTAACTGGTTAAAAATTATCTTTTTTAAAAGTTTTTTTTTTTTGGCATTGGTACCGAGACCCCCTTTTTATGGCCAATAACTTGCATATAAGCCTTCAAAATAGGGACTTTTGATTTTTCAAGTTCGGGTCCCATAGACTTTATAGAGTTCTAATAGGTACTAATAGGGTTCTGAACTTTTGCGATGTTTGAGCGTTATGGCACAAACTCGGCTGAACTTCGGAAAAAAGTTCGAGTTCGGGACCGAACTTGACCCGAACTTGAACCCAAACCCCATTGAAGTCAATGGGGACCCGAACTTTTGAGGACCAAAATGTCTCTAAAAAAGTAATGGAAAGGGCTAGAGGGCTGCAAAATGTTGTTAAGAGCATGGCAAGTACTCTGCAAACAAATATGGATAGGGAAATAACTTAAAATAACATAAAATAAATAAAAATAAAAAATAATATGCTGGAGGTCCCCTTCTCAGAAGAAGAGGTACAGGAAGTCATTAAGAACCTCAGAAACTCAGCGGCACAATGCCACACATATGGTGGGAATGCCCCAGAATACGCCCTTTCTGGAAATAAATATTTAATTTAATGGATAAGATAAAGTAAATACTTTGAAATGAAAAAATAAATAAATAATAATCTTGACCTAGGAGGACGCCGTCCATATGGAGTAGGAGGTTGAGGTGGCGGTGGATGTGGCTGTGTAGGTGGAATCGGCGGTGGAGGAGGACGAGGTAGCCAACGCTAGTTTTTGTTTTAAATGTTATTTCTTTTTAAATTAGGGTACACCCCAAAAGAGTGAGAAAGATCAAAAATACAACACTGGCTGGGTAAGGCCAGTGATGTGTCGAATACTGTCCCCCATCGGATAGTGTCTGCCCTGTACTGAGCTTGCTTAGTACGTAGGACAAAGGGATTTCGAAAATCTCCGAAGACGAACGGCGCCTGTGCTGTGAGTTCAGGTTCAAGCCACACCATCCGAGGTTCAAGCCGAGCGAAGCGAGGCCATGCCCGAAGCCCGGTGAGCAAAGCTAGCCCGTGAGGTGCCCTGTTACTATGTGCTACCGTATGTCAACTTGGATGGTGGGGCTCGAACCTGCACTCACTGCGCAGGCGCCATTCATCTTCGGATATTTTCGGAATCTCCTTGTCCTCCGTACTGCGCAAGCACTGCGTCTGCGCAGTACGGGCCGGACACTATCCGATGGCTGGACAGTTTTTGTCAGAACACCGGTATACATGTCTATTCTCCACAAGGTATGGACAAGTCCTGTGGGATCCATGCCTGGTTCATTTTAATGAACGTGAGCTTGTCCACATTGGCTCTGGACAGGCGGCTGCGCTTGTCTGTGATAACGCCCCCTGCTGTGCTAAATACAAGTTCAGATAGGGGGAGGCCAGCACCTCCAAGGCGTAAAAGGCAAGCTCAGGCCATGTGCCCAATTTGGAGACCCAGACATTGAAGGGGGCAGACCCGTCATTCAGTACGTGTAGGCGTGTGCACACATACTGCTCCACCATGTTGGTGAAATGCTGCCTCCTGCTAAGACGTTCCATCTTAGCTGGTATTGCTGGTTGTTGTGGCGTGCTGACAAAGCTTTTCCACATTTTGGCCATGCTAACCCTGCCTTCTGAGGTGCTGGCGGTGCCCCGGTTGCGTTGGTGACCTCTTCCTCCTCCTCTGCCTTCGCCTTGTGCTTCCACCGTACCACCGCTGTCAGGTGGGAATGCCACCAGCAGCGCGTCTACCAGCGTGCGCTTGTACTCGCGCATCTTACGATCACGTTCCAGTGAGATAATTAAGGATGGTACGTTGTCCTTGTAATGGGGATCCAGCAGGATGGCCACCCAGTAATCAGCACCACTGCAGCATGTAATCGCTCATGTGTGCCAGGCTGCCCAGAGGCAAATGTGATAACCAATGTCTAAATGGAAACAAATAAACAAAAACATAACACAAGTAACGAAAGTCCGATTCAGAAGAGCTGGACAGATGATATCTCTAAACAACTTGACAGATGATATATAGGTACAGATTGGACACATCTGCCGTATAGCACTGTATCATACAGGCTTGTGCGCTTAACCCCTAGCGCAAAAGAGGTTAAGCGCACAAGCCTGTATGATACACTGCTATACGGCAGATGTGTCCAACACTCTCAGTAAGTGTATTTGACCTCTTTACCTATATATCATCTGTCAAGTTGTTTAGAGATACCATCTGTCCAACTCTTCAGAGCCTTGGTTCCTGAATCACATATAGACACTTGCAGATACCAGTGTATCACTGGACACCCATTGGACTTTCGTTACTTGTGTTATGTTTTTGTTTATTTGTTTCCATTTAGACATTGGTTATCACATTTCACTAAGATATTGAGTTTCATAGGAGTAGTCGCATGACATATGCGATTTTCCTTCATATATTCACTATTTTGGAGGTATTCACTTATTTATAGTTTCATTTCATGTGCACACCTGCATTGGAATACACTTTCACTTCATTGTGTTTAAATATTAGCGCTCAGGGCCGGTACTAGGGGTGGGGGCGGGAGGGGCATCTGCCCTGGGCGGGATGATTTAATGTGAGGCTGAGAACGCAGCCTGGTTGGACGTTTTAGGTACGTGTTAGGTACCAATATTTCTCTGAGCCAATCAGTGGGCGCGTCTGGCCCTGCTGTGTATTCCGGGAAGGGGTATTTAAGAGGCTGAAGTCACGTGTTCAGGGTTCGGCTCGCTTTTTGATTCCTGGTTCCCGTCCGGACCAACCCAGCGAGTGGCTGCTGCCCCTGTAAGCCTGGTCACCCTGACCAGCCCCAGAGGCCCTCATGGTCTGGGGTGGGGATCCGTCCATTCCTGAGCCTCGGAACTGACTAGTTTGAGGCCCAATAACTGAAGGAGGATTCTGAAGTGTCCTCTCAAGATTGGAGAGGCACGGCAATTTGTACAAGCAACCAGGGGAGGACTCTTCGGAGGAGGGCCATGAAGCTGGCTGCTCTGAAAGAGCCTGGGAGCTGAGATTGTATGGACACTAGTGAATCCGCATTTCCTATGGTATCGCCGAGACGGCTGGAAGATTCAGGTACCATAAGAAAAGTTCCTAACTCATCCTTAGGTTACAACATAGTCTGTGGCAGAGACTTTTGCTAATTCTGAATCACTTGTTGGCTGCTAAATCTACAGACAAGGGTTTATCCAACAGTGAAGAGCCCAGTTGCCAGTGGCTACTCTCTGGGCTATCTAAGGAGACATTTGCTTGATGACAGCAGTTTTGAAGTGCCTGAGCTTTATCACCCATGCCCTCTATCCCCAACTAAGAGACTGTGTTATGTTTTACTTTTTGTAAATAAAAATCTTTAAAAGGACTTTTGAGTATCGGCCTCTGAAATTACTGGGTACTAGCCTTGAGAACCCCTAGACAAAGAAAGACAAGCTTCAAGGAGGAGGTAAATCGGTAAGCCCAGAAAATACATAGCTGCCCCACAGGGGTTATGGCGCTACACATATTTGACACTACATTTTTTGGGAGTATAAAGTGAATATCATATTGCACAGTGATGACAAATGCAAGACAAAAGTATGCATATATATCTATATGCCACTAATACTAATTGACAATTGTAGTAATGATAGAAAAATATGTGCCAAATAGGCAAAACATGTGTGCATTGTCATAGCGATGGGAGAAGAAATATGATCCATATAATACAATATGTTCATGAGGTATATAGAAGTAAAGTATTGATTTATTCAATAGGTACTGAGGCATGCTGGTGTTTTAATAGTTTACCCAGAGTATGCAGCAAACTATATAATGACCCAAATTAGCACTGATCTGGTTTTTACCTTGGTTGGAGAGTAGTTGTAGAAGCCAGCCGCAGTCCCCGACATCCAGCAGGTAAGTGTTGGGTGTGGGAGTGCAACGGCTGGGTATTTGTATCAGATCCCTCCCAATCAGCTGCCGCAAGTGATTGCGAACAGCTGATGTGGAGGGGGAGACCAAAGGAAGATCCTCTGATTGCCCCCTGGGCCGAGTGTGTGCGGCCCCGCCCCCACCATTAATGCGCGAACATCAGCGCGTTGAAGCGGTGTCACACACACCCAGCCCACCGACACAGTAAGCCTCACTGGCAGACTGAGCATGTCCGCCGGAGTTGCAAGATGGAGGCTGGGGGCGGAGATGTTGATACCGTCCAGCAGACTCCAAGGCACCGCCCTTGGTTAGGAATAGACTTGTTTAGTTTAGTTTATTTCTTTTCAGTGCCGTTGATTCGTAATCATTCGTAATTTCGTAAAACAGGATTTTCGTGTTCGGACTAATTCGTATTTTCGCAAGCATCATTTTTTGCTGAATCGGAATGAGTCGTATTTCTGAAAGCCTTATTTTTAGTTGATTTATAATTCGTACTTTTGGTAGAGTACATTGTTTTTCGTTGATTCTGGACAACTCCTACTTTCGTACTATTTTTTTGTTTGTTGAGTTGTAATTTTCCGTGTCTCTCTCACAATGGCACTGTCTAACGTGCTTCGAATTGATTCGTACATTCGTAACTTTTTTTTGTTAGTTGATTAGTAAATTTACATGTCTGACAATGGAGTGGAGAAGTGGAGGGGAGCGGAGAAGTGGAGAGGAGCAGACGTGTGGAGGGGAGCGGAGGAGTGGAGGAGGGGACACAGGGGAGAAGAGGAGTGTAGCGGAGAAGAGGCATGGAGGGAAGAGGAGGAGTGTAGGGGAGGAGGGGCGTGGAGGGGAGAGGAGGAGTGGAGGGGAGAGGAGGAGTGGGGGGTTGAGGATTGAAGAGGAGGCGTGGAGGGGAGAGGAGGGAAGAGAAGGAGTGGAGGGGAGAGGAGAGAAGAGGAAGCATGGAGGGGAGGAGAGGCGTGGAGAGGAGAGGAGCGAAGAGGAGGAGTGAAGAACGGAGGCATGGAGTGAGGCCATGGCATGGAAGAGAGCGTGCCCATGGAGGTGGAGTGGAGCCGGAGCATGGCCAAAAAATGAGGCATGTGTCCCCCCCCCCCCTACATCAGAAGAGATTGCTGACTCCGACCTGCATCAGCACCAGTGAACCAAGAGACAGAAAAGATCAAGGGGGCACGAAACCCCAGAGGAGAATTCTGCTTTGGTTGCTGCAGTGAACAGAGACAAAGTGAGACTCTTCAGCCTAAATGTCTCAACCTCTGCAAAGAGCAGCCTGGGAGCAGCCTGGAAACGAGTCTGGGACTCAGTGAATGCAGTCTCCAAGGTTCGGAGGGCCACTGGCGTCAGGCACAGGTAATTATTCAAATATTATATCACTCTTAGAACACACCACATATATGTGAAAAATACACAGTATAGTAGTCTAGTCAATAAGCTGAGCTGAACGTAACACAAATATTTATTTGACACATACAGAAAAGTAACATGTAAAATAAAAATAATATTGTTGTAACGTGTATTAGCTATACTGTATCTTTTTTTTTCATTTGCAGGTTTTATGATTGTCAGGCGTCAGTTAATAAAAATATAGAGAAGCATCTCCTGGCCCAGTCTACTGGAGGAAAGACTGTGGTCTTCAGACAGTGGGAGCTGAGAGATGGCCTGCTTGCAGATGAGGATGTCCCTGGAGTCAGCAGAAAGGGTCCAGCCGAGCATCAAAGAGCTGATGAGTAAAATAAAATATATCATTATTTACTGCAGTTATATGGTTGTTTCCAGCTTACTATTTTTTTTTATGACTACGCATGTGAGACTTACATTATAGGCAGCCCTAGCAACCAATCACCTGCTGGTTAACTTCAGCACCTCCCGCTCCTGCCCACTATTCAGTGCTGCTGTATCTCCCACTGTGTCCCCAGCTCTGTGAGTCCAAATAAGGTAGCAAGGGGCAGGGCTGTGGAGGCTGTATTGTGACGGGGCAGAGCTGGGAGGTTAAGATGAGAAACTGGCAGAGATGCAGGGTGCTGTGTAATGTGAAGGGGCCCAGAGATGCAAGGGGCTATGTAATGTGAATGGGCCCAGAGATGCAGGGGGGCGGGGCTTTGATGTGAAGGAGGGCAGAGGACAAAGCTGTGGGGAGGTGCTGTGAAGGTGGGGGAGAAGATTAAGATACCATTGTGAACAGGGGTTCAGAACACTACTGTAATCTGTAAACTGTGATGTGAAGGGGGATTGTGATATGCAAGGGGACTGAGGAAACTGATGTAAGAATGGGATTGAGAAATAAAAGATGGGGGGCTGCCAAAGCACAAACTGTTTGGCAATGATTTGTCCTCTTACCTGGGACTTGCTAGGATCCTTTTTTGTTATGAAGTCAGATTTACGACATCTGGCTTCTGTTGTGCCGATGACAATCCTGCCGTCCATTCTCTGGCTGAGAGATTAGCTGATTGTTCTCAGCCAATAAATGGCACACTGTGCAAGGAAAAAATAAATATTAATTAAAGCTCAAATAAGTCCTGTAGTATTCCACTTCCCACAAAACGATGTATCTGTACCTCGCTTTGAGGAAGTGGTTGTACTGGGGTGATAAGCAGCTGCAGCCTTCACCCCGGTACCGCTTTTTGGATCTGGTGGTTTGTTATGATAACAACCACTGCGGCTCAGAAGCTGCTCAGCTGTCATCATAAGGAGTGGGAGAGGACATGACACCCCCCCGTCCGCCACCTTCCACTGCTTTGCCAGGGTCTCCAGTCCCACCGGGAGACCGGATCGACTTGCCGGCATGTCCGCCAGTATGCCAGAGTCGCAAACAAAGCTGGAATTAGCTTCAATCAAGTCTCCAATGTAGTAACTCCGAAGTTACGTACTTGTTTACTTGGCTGCCAATGGCTGGTAATCGTAAAAAAAAATTCCATGCTCGTCTATAGTGATTCTTAAGTACCGTAGTTTCTCGCCATTCCACGATCGTTTGCAATTTTTTTTTTTTTAACAAAGCTTTATTGAGCAAAGACAGAGAAAGGTACAAACAATAAGTTTTCTTTTTTAACAACAACTCCAAACATAGTAATCAGTATTGTTTATAGGAGATATTCAAGTCTCTACGTAATGTGTGTATCAATACGAAACATCTTCACTAGTACCGTGCACAATTAGTCCCATGCATACAGTGTGTTTATTATGGCTTGGTGAAGGACATCGCCTTCCTTCTTCTTACACCTTCTATATATACATGTACATCGTGGGGGACTCTTGGAGAGGAAAGTTTTGAGGAATAAGGGGGGACACCTGAAAATGGCCACAGAGGAAGAAATAGGGACGGAAAGAGGAGGGGTGAGAGGTCCAGGAATCCAGTATATCACGTTGCTCATCAAAGACATGTTTCAGGGGCTTTAAGCCAGCTCTCCCATATCTTTTCGTATTTGAGTGGGCATCCTCTGTGAGAATAGATTAGTTTTTTGTAAGGTAGAGCGTTATTAACCTCCACTATCCAATGTGAGAGTCCCGGCGGGTCAGGTCTCATCCAAGCTCTGGCAATGACTTTTCTTGCTGAGAAGAGTGTTTCATGCAGGAATGTTTTGGTGGATTTATTGAGTCCCGGGTCTGAAAAGATACCCAGGAGGCATGGTTTTGGTTGAAGCGTTATTGGAGAGCCCATTGTATCATGCAGAAAGCGCACAACTTGTGTCCAGAATACCTGGATTTTGGTGCATTGCCATATTAGGTGGTAGAACGTGCCCACCGCTAGGTCGCACATTGGACAGGTGGCCGGCTGGTTGTTTTTATACCTAGATACTCTAAGTGGCATGAGGTAGGCCCTGTGTATTATATAGATCTGAGTTAGGCGGTCTGATAATTTAGGGGACACCAACTTGCATGTATCTAGAGCATCACTCCACTCGTCATCTTCTATAATGCCCATCTCTCCCTCCCACCTGGACTTTAAGGCGTAGGCTGAGGTGGTCGCCTGTGGTACTGTTAGCATGCTATAGAACTGAGATATCAGCTTTTTAGGATCTGGGTATTTTATTGCCGCCACTAAGGGATTGTCATTTAGGGAGAGGTCGTCTAGGGGGAACTGTGCGCGAAAGGCGTGTCGTAGTTGTACATATCTGAATAACATGTGGTCCGGAAGTGTAAATTCAGCTTTCAGGCTATCGAAGGTCTTCAGTTTCCCGTTTTGAGTAATGTGTGACAGGTAGTATATGCCCCTGGAGCTCCACACCTCACTATCCTGAATGAGGTCAAACTCTGGTAGTGTTCTATTGTGCCATAGGGAAGTATAGTTGTGCGGTGGTGTAATGTGCAGTTTATCTGAGGCCATATTCCATATCTTCTTATATTGGTAAAGTAGGGAGCGGTTGTCAGAGGGTCGCCCCTCGCCCTCCACTCCCCCCACTATTGCCACTAAGGGATCCTGAGTAGGGATGAGCCGAACACCCCCGGGTTCGGTTCGCACCAGAACCTTCGAACCGACCGAAAGTTCGCGCGAATTTTCGAACCCTATACGTTATAATGGACGCGAACGTTCGAAATCAAAAGTGCTAATTACAACGGCCAATATGCATGTTAATGTCATAAAACAGGTTTGTGGACCCGGGTCCTGCCCCAGGGGACATATATCAATGCAAAAAGAACTTTTAAAAACTAACGTTTTTTCGGGAGCAGTCATTTTAATGATGCATAAAGTGAAAAAAAAAAAGTGAAATTTTCCTTTAAATATGGTACCTGGGGGGTGTCTAAAGTATGCCTGTGAAGTGGCATGTGTTTCCCGTGTTTAGAACTGTCCTTGCACAAAATGACATTTGTAAAGGAAAAAAAAAGAAGCCATTTAAAACCACTTGCGGCTTTAGGTTTGTTCTTAAGTAGAATCTGAACAGGTACATTATGAAGTGTAGCTCCATCCCAAAAAAATATATTTTTAAGCTTTTTGGAGAACATAGGGAGGGGTTATCACCCCTGTAACATTTGCTGTCTTTGCACATCTGTTCAGAACATGTCACCTCACTTTCCGTCCCAATGACAAATGTTTTTGGAAAAAGTGGGGTTTTAATTGAAACAAGGATTGGTGATAAAGTATCAGTAGAGAGGAGATACCTTTTTCCCAAATTAAATCTAACAGGATAGAATTTCCCTTCCTAGGGGTAGATTTCCTCTCACTTCCTGTTTTCTCTTTCCATTTGCAAGTAGGAGTCGTTTGTAAGTTGGATGTTTGAAAGTAGGGGCCTGGCGTATATACTCTGCAGAAATTTGCCCTATTAGATGTTGGTGTAGCCACAAGACTGGTGGGCACAGGAATGGGCCCTGCTGTGAGTTAATAGATCAAGATTTGTAATTGCATGCACCTGTTGAACAGGGCAGAAAAATTGGGGGTGGTGGTGGTGGTGGACGGTGTTGCCACAAGACTGTAAGCTCTCACAGTTACTCTTGGTGGGCGCAGGAATGGGCCCTACTGTGAGTTATTAGATCAAGATTTGTAATTGCAAGCACCTGATGAACAGGGCAGAAAAATTGGACCTTTGGCGGTGGTGGTGGACGGTGTTGCCACAAGACTGTAAGCTCTCACAGTTACTCTTGGTGGGCGCAAGAATGGGCCCTGCTGTGAGTTATTAGATCAAGATTTGTAATTGCAAGCACCTGATGAACAGGGCAGAAAAATTGGGCCTTTGGCGGTGGTGGTGGACGGTGTTGCCACAAGACTGTAAGCTCTCACAGTTACTCTTGGTGGGCGCAAGAATGGGCCCTGCTGTGAGTTATTAGATCAAGATTTGTAATTGCAAGCACCTGATGAACAGGGCAGAAAAATTGGGCCTTTGGCGGTGGTGGTGGACGGTGTTGCCACAAGACTGTAAGCTCTCACAGTTACTCTTGGTGGGCGCAAGAATGGGCCCTGCTGTGAGTTATTAGATCAAGATTTGTAATTGCAAGCACCTGATGAACAGGGCAGAAAAATTGGGCCTTTGGCGGTGGTGGTGGACGGTGTTGCCACAAGACTGTAAGCTCTCACAGTTACTCTTGGTGGGCGCAGGAATGGGCCCTGCTGTGTGTTATTAGATCAAGATTTGTAATTGCAAGCACCTGATGAACAGGGCAGAAAAATTGGGCCTTTGGCGGTGGTGGTGGACGGTGTTGCCACAAGACTGTAGGCCCTCATAGTTACTCTTGGTGGGCGCAGGAATGGGCCCTGCTGTGAACTATTAGATCAAGATTTGTAATTACCCGCCCCTGTTAAACAGGGGCTGAAAAATTGTGCCTTAGGCACTGGTGCTGGTGCCACAACACTGCAACCCCTCACAGATACTGTACTTGGAGCACAGCAGTCACACGTGTTGCAAAGCATTTTTTTAAAAAATTGTAATTACCCGCCCCTGTTAAACAGGGGCTGAAAAATTGTGCCTTAGGCACTGGTGCTGGTGCCACAACACTGCAACCCCTCACAGATACTGTACTTGGAGCACAGCAGTCACACGTGTTGCAAAGCATTTTTTTTTTAAAATTGTAAGTACACGCCCCTGTTAAACAGGGGCTGAAAAATTGTGCCTTAGGCACTGGTGCTGGTGCCACAACACTGCAACCCCTCACAGATACTGTACTTGGAGCACAGCAGTCACACGTGTTGCGAAGCATTTTTTAAAAAAATTGTAAGTACACGCCCCTGTTAAACAGGGGCTGAAAAATTGTGCCTTAGGCACTGGTGCTGGTGCCACAACACTGCAACCCCTCACAGATACTGTACTTGGAGCACAGCAGTCACACGTGTTGCGAAGCATTTTTTTATAAAAATTGTATGTACACGCCCCTGTTAAACAGGGGCTGAAAAATTGTGCCTTAGGCACTGGTGTGGTGGCATGGATCATTGAGGAGGAGGAAGAGGATAGTCAGTGAACATAAGAGGACAGTCACTCAGCATCAGCATAGGCAGTCTTGAAGGGATGTGATATTAAAAATTATTTGGTTATATCCGCCTCAGGTGCCTGGTAGCTGGTGGTGATCCAAGACTGATTCATTTTGATGAAGGTCAGTCGATCAACCGAGGCGGTGGACAGGCGCACCCTATGATCGGTGACAAATCCTCCAGCAGCACTGAATGTGCGTTCAAAAAGAACGCTGGAGGCAGGACAGGCCAGTAGCTCAATTGCATACTGTGCAAGCTCTGGCCAGTGATCCATCCTCAGGACCCAGTAAGCCAGAGGATTTTCGGTGGGAAAGGTGTCCAAGTCTGACCTTGCCCCAAGGTATTCCTGCACCATGTATATCAGACGCTGGCGATGGTTGCTGGAACCGATCATACCTTGGGGCTGCGGACTAAAAAATTGTCTGAACGCATCGGTCAGACGTCCACCTTCCCCACCGCTCCTTCTGCTACTGACCGAAGCCTCAGCAACTCGTCGCCCAGGACCAGGAGTTTGTAGCCTCCCAGTTTCTGGGAACGCGTTGCACAGACCTTTCTGCAAGGCCTCCCTGAGATGTCTCATCCTCTGCTCCCTCTGCGACGGCAAGATAAGGTCCGCAACCTTACCCTTGTACCGCGGATCAAGGAGAGTGGCCAGCCAGTAATGGTCCCTCTCCTTGATCCGAAGAACACGAGGATCCTTCCGCAGGCTTTGCAGGATCAGGGAGGCCATGCAGCGTAGGTTAGCTGAGGCATTCGGTCCAGAGTCTTCTGGGTCACTGAGGATGACATGATCGCCAGCCACCTCCTCCCAGCCACGTACAAGTCCACTGGTTTGTTGGGACTGTACATCATCCCTAAAAGACTGCTGATGCTGAGTGCCAGGCTCCACCTCCATGCTCACACAATCCTCTCCTCCTCCTCCTCCTCCTCCTCCTCCTCATCCTCTTCCTGTGTGATGGGTGGGACAGAAGGAACACTGTCCGGATAAAGGGGGCCTTGAGAGGCAAGGAAGTCCTCCTCTTCCTGCCTCTGTTCTGCCTCAAGTGCCCTGTCCATTATCCCACGCAGCGTATGCTCCAACAGGTGGACAAGAGGGACAGTGTCACTGATGCATGCACTGTCACTGCTCACCATCCTCGTGGCCTCCTCAAATGGTGAGAGGACAGTGCATGCATCCCTGATCATGCTCCACTGACGTGGGGAAAAAAAACCAAGCTCCCCTGACCCTGTCCTGGTGCCATAGTCGCAAAGGTACTCATTGATGGCCCTCTGCTGCGTGTGCAGTCGCTGCAGCATGGCCAACGTTGAGTTCCACCTGGTGGGCATGTCACATATTAGGCGGTTCTTGGGCAGGTTCAGCTCCTTTTGCAGCTCAGTCAGCCGAGCACTGGCATTATAAGATCGGCGGAAATGCACACAGACTTTCCTGGCCTGCCTCAGGACATCCTGTAAGCCTGGGAACCTGCCCAAGAACCGCTGCACCACCAGGTTGAGGATGTGAGCCATGCAGGGCACATGGGTGAGCTGCCCCTGTCGCAGGGCGGAGAGGAGGTTGGTGCCATTGTCAGAAACTACCATTCCTGGCTTAAGCTGACGTGGCGTCAACCACCTCTCGGCCTGCCCCTGCAGAGCTGCCAGAACCTCTGGCCCAGTGTGGCTCCTGTCCCCCAAACACACCAGCGCAAGCACGGCATGGCATCTTTTTGCCTGCGTACTTGCGTAGCCCCTTGTACGCCTACGGAGCACCGCTGGTTCCAAGGACAGAGCACTGGAGGAAGAAGAAGAGGAGGGGGTGGAGGAGAGAGGTGTGTCACAACCAGTAGCAGTAGTAGCGTTTTGGAGGCGTGGTGGCGGAACAACCTCCAACACTACTGCACCTTGTCCTGCATCCCTCCCAGCTGCCAATAGAGTGACCCAATGGGCCGTGAAAGAAAGGTACCGTCCCTGTCCATGCCTGCTGGACCATGAGTCAGCGGTAATATGCACCTTACCGCTGACCGCCCTGTCCAGCGAGGCATGGACATTGCCCTCCACATGCCGGTAGAGAGACGGAATCGCCTTCCGTGAGAAAAAGTGGCGTTTGGGAACCTGCCACTGAGGAACCGCACATTAAACAAACTCACGGAAGGGGGCCGAGTCTACCAACTGAAAAGGCAGCAGTTGAAGTGCTAGCAATTTAGCCAGGCTAGCATTCAACCGCTGGGCATGTGGATGGCTGGGAGTGTACTTCTTTCTACGGTCCAGCAGCTGGGGCAGGGAAATTTGCCTGCTGCAATCGGACGTCGGTGTACTGCAAGTACTTGGTTGTGACACACCTAATTCTACACCTTCAGTCCTCTCAGAGCAGCTTTCAGAGAGGACTGAAGGTGTAGTGGGGATGGAGATCCCAGCTGAGGAGGAGCAAGGAGAGGTCCGCTTAGTTCTTTGGTGTGGGTCTTTTATGTGTGCCTGCCAACGAGCTGCATGGCAGGTCGCCATATGTCTGGTCATGCTTGTGGTGCCCAAGCGGCTGATGTTTTGGCCACGCGAGATACGCTTGAGACAAATATTGCAAATAGCAGTGGTGCGATCTGATGCACTCGTCTCAAAAAAGGCCCACACCAAAGAACTTTTCTGATAACGTGCAGAGGCAGCGCCCTGCACAGGCGGAGCTCTGCGGTGTTGTACAGTTGCTGTGCTGGCCTCTACCTGGCCTCCAGGGGGCATCCTGCCTCGTTGGACATGTGACGCCGCATCCTCCTCCTCCTCGTCCTCCTCCTCATCCTCTCTCCCTTCAGGCACCCACGTGGAGTCAGTGACCTCATCATCCCCTCCCTCTTCACCACTAGAGCAAACCTGGCAGTAAGCTGCAGCTGGTGGAACAGTACTGCCAGATTCCTCAAGCTGGGTATCATCATCCGAGCCTTCGAATCGTTGGGCATCCTCCTGGAGCATGTACCCAACACTGTGCTCAAAGAGTTCGGGGGACTCCTCAGGAGGACATGGTGGGTCTAGGGAAGGGGTGGCTGATGATGCTCTGCCAGTACCCTGAGCCTGGGTGAGAGAGGATGAGGAGGATGAGGAGGGCTTGGTCATCCATTCTACCAAGCCTTCAGCATGATGCGGCTCCACATGTCCAGCTGCCGAAAACAAAGACGCGCGTGTCCCATGGCCACGTGCTGATGACGATGCACGACCACGTCCACGGCCACGGCCACGTCCACTAGAAACAGAGCCTGCCTGCCCTGTGTTCTTGGCTCTGCACGCTCTGCCTCCCCTTGGCGGTCTTCCAGCCATTGTAGTCGGTAGTCCTGTGGGTGCTGCTGAGAAGAATATATAGGAGCTCTGTGTGATGCCACTAACACACTAGAAGTCCTATGGGTGCTTCTGCAAAGAAAATAGAGGAGCTCTGTGTGATGCCACTAACACACTAGAAGTCCTATATGTGCTGCTGAGAAGAAAATATAGGAGCTCTGTGTGATGCCACTAACACACTAGAAGTCCTATGGGTGCTTCTGCAAAGAAAATAGAGGAGCTCTGTGTGATGCCACTAACACACTAGAAGTCCTGTGGGTGCTTCTGCAAAGAAAATAGAGGAGCTCTGTGTGATGCCACTAACACACTAGAAGTCCTGTGGGTGCTGCTGAGAAGAAAATATAGGAGCTCTGTGTGATGCCACTAACACACTAGAAGTCCTATGGGTGCTTCTGCAAAGAAAATAGAGGAGCTCTGTGTGATGCCACTAACACACTAGAAGTCCTATGGGTGCTTCTGCAAAGAAAATAGAGGAGCTCTGTGTGATGCCACTAACACACTAGAAGTCCTGTGGGTGCTGCTGAGAAGAAAATATAGGAGCTCTGTGTGATGCCACTAACACACTAGAAGTCCTGTGGGTGCTTCTGCAAAGAAAATAGAGGAGCTCTGTGTGATGCCACTAACACACTAGAAGTCCTGTGGGTGCTTCTGCAAAGAAAATAGAGGAGCTCTGTGTGATGCCACTAACACACTAGAAGTCCTATGGGTGCTGCTGAGAAGAAAATATAGGAGCTCTGTGTGATGCCACTAACACACTAGAAGTCCTATGGGTGCTTCTGCAAAGAAAATAGAGGAGCTCTGTGTGATGCCACTAACACACTAGAAGTCCTGTGGGTGCTTCTGCAAAGAAAATAGAGGAGCTCTGTGTGATGCCACTAACACACTAGAAGTCCTGTGGGTGCTGCTGAGAAGAAAATATAGGAGCTCTGTGTGATGCCACTAACACACTAGAAGTCCTATGGGTGCTTCTGCAAAGAAAATAGAGGAGCTCTGTGTGATGCCACTAACACACTAGAAGTCCTGTGGGTGCTTCTGCAAAGAAAATAGAGGAGCTCTGTGTGATGCCACTAACACACTAGAAGTCCTGTGGGTGCTGCTGAGAAGAAAATAGAGGAGCTCTGTGTGATGCCACTAACACACTAGAAGTCCTATGGGTGCTTCTGCAAAGAAAATAGAGGAGCTCTGTGTGATGCCACTAACACACTAGAAGTCCTGTGGGTGCTGCTGAGAAGAAAATAGAGGAGCTCTGTGTGATGCCACTAACACACTAGAAGTCCTATGGGTGCTTCTGCAAAGAAAATAGAGGAGCTCTGTGTGATGCCACTAACACACTAGAAGTCCTGTGGGTGCTTCTGCAAAGAAAATAGAGGAGCTCTGTGTGATGCCACTAACACACTAGAAGTCCTGTGGGTGCTGCTGAGAAGAAAATATAGGAGCTCTGTGTGATGCCACTAACACACTAGAAGTCCTATGGGTGCTTCTGCAAAGAAAATAGAGGAGCTCTGTGTGATGCCACTAACACACTAGAAGTCCTGTGGGTGCTGCTGAGAAGAAAATATAGGAGCTCTGTGTGATGCCACTAACACACTAGAAGTCCTATGGGTGCTTCTGCAAAGAAAATAGAGGAGCTCTGCGTGATGCCACTAACACACTAGAAGTCCTGTGGGTGCTTCTGCAAAGAAAATAGAGGAGCTCTGTGTGATGCCACTAACACACTAGAAGTCCTATAGGTGCTTCTGGGAAGAAAATATAGGTCTGTGTGATGGGACTAACACACTTCAAGTCCTATAGGTGCTTCTGGGAACAAAATATAGGATCTCTGTGTGATGGGACTAACACACTTCAAGTCCTATGGGTGCTTCTGGGAAGATAATATAGGTCTGTGTGATGGGACTAACACACTTCAAGTCCTATAGGTGCTTCTGGGAACAAAATATATGATCTCTGTGTGATGGGACTAACACACTTCAAGTCCTATAGGTGCTTCTGGGAACAAAATATATGATCTCTGTGTGATGGGACTAACACACTTCAAGTCCTATAGGTGCTTCTGGGAACAAAATATATGATCTCTGTGTGATGGGACTAACACACTTCAAGTCCTATAGGTGCTTCTGGGAACAAAATATATGATCTCTGTGTGATGGGACTAACACACTTCAAGTCCTATAGGTGCTTCTGGGAACAAAATATAGGATCTCTGTGTGATGGGACTAACACACTTCAAGTCCTATGGGTGCTTCTGGGAAGAAAATATAGGTCTGTGTGATGGGACTAACACACTTCAAGTCCTATGGGTGCTTCTGGGAACAAAATATATGATCTCTGTGTGATGGGACTAACACACTTCAAGTCCTATAGGTGCTTCTGGGAAGAAAATATAGGTCTGTGTGATGGGACTAACACACTTCAAGTCCTATAGGTGCTTCTGGGAACAAAATATATGATCTCTGTGTGATGGGACTAACACACTTCAAGTCCTATAGGTGCTTCTGGGAACAAAATATATGATCTCTGTGTGATGGGACTAACACACTTCAAGTCCTATAGGTGCTTCTGGGAAGAAAATATAGGTCTGTGTGATGGGACTAACACACTTCAAGTCCTATAGGTGCTTCTGGGAACAAAATATATGATCTCTGTGTGATGGGACTAACACACTTCAAGTCCTATAGGTGCTTCTGGGAACAAAATATATGATCTCTGTGTGATGGGACTAACACACTTCAAGTCCTATGGGTGCTTCTGGGAAGAAAATATAGGTCTGTGTGATGGGACTAACACACTTCAAGTCCTATAGGTGCTTCTGGGAACAAAATATATGATCTCTGTGTGATGGGACTAACACACTTCAAGTCCTATAGGTGCTTCTGGGAACAAAATATATGATCTCTGTGTGATGGGACTAACACACTTCAAGTCCTATAGGTGCTTCTGGGAACAAAATATATGATCTCTGTGTGATGGGACTAACACACTTCAAGTCCTATAGGTGCTTCTGGGAACAAAATATAGGATCTCTGTGTGATGGGACTAACACACTTCAAGTCCTATGGGTGCTTCTGGGAAGAAAATATAGGTCTGTGTGATGGGACTAACACACTTCAAGTCCTATAGGTGCTTCTGGGAACAAAATATATGATCTCTGTGTGATGGGACTAACACACTTCAAGTCCTATAGGTGCTTCTGGGAAGAAAATATAGGTCTGTGTGATGGGACTAACACACTTCAAGTCCTATAGGTGCTTCTGGGAACAAAATATATGATCTCTGTGTGATGGGACTAACACACTTCAAGTCCTATAGGTGCTTCTGGGAACAAAATATATGATCTCTGTGTGATGGGACTAATACACTTCAAGTCCTATAGGTGCTTCTGGGAACAAAATATATGATCTCTGTGTGTGATGGGACTAACACACTTCAAGTCCTATAGGTGCTTCTGGGAACAAAATATATGATCTCTGTGTGATGGGACTAACACACTTCAAGTCCTATAGGTGCTTCTGGGAAGAAAATATAGGTCTGTGTGATGGGACTAACACACTTCAAGTCCTATAGGTGCTTCTTGGAACAAAATATAGGAGCTCTGCCTGCCTGCCACGAACACACTACAAGTCCTATAGGTGCTTCTGGGAACAAAATATAGGAGCTCTGCCTGCCTGCCACGAACACACTACAAGTCCTATAGGTGCTTCTGGGAACAAAATATAGGAGCTCTGCCTGCCTGCCACGAACACACTACAAGTCCTATAGGTGCTTCTGGGAACAAAATATAGGAGCTCTGCCTGCCTGCCACGAACACACTACAAGTCCTATAGGTGCTTCTGGGAACAAAATATAGGAGCTCTGCCTGCCTGCCACGAACACACTACAAGTCCTATAGGTGCTTCTGGGAACAAAATATAGGAGCTCTGCCTGCCTGCCACGAACACACTACAAGCCCCTCTTTCTAAATCAATCTTTCTAAATGAATCTATCTAACTCAATCTCTCTAAGTAAATCTCTCTAACTAACTAAATCCAGCAGAGTGTCACAGAACTATCCTGCTCTATCTGCGCCGGAACAGCATGTGACCGGCGCAGACGGCGTGGCGGCCTTTTATAGGGGGGGGGGCGTGTACTAAAGCCCCGGAGCTGTAATTGGCTACAGGCGTCCTGCCTGTAGCCAATTATGGCTCTTCGAGTTTCCGGCGCTGTGATTGGCCAAGCATGCGGGGTCACAGTGCATGCTTGGCCAATCATCAGCCAGCAATGCACTGCGCCGGCCGCAATGCATTGCGGGGCCGGTCGCATCACACGAACGTGATGCGAGCGGCCAAAATAGTTCTGGGCTCGCCGAGCGAGCGAACACCCGGTGCTCGATGCGAACATGGGTTTGCATCGAGCACCGGGCCCATCCCTAATCCTGAGTGGGTAGCAGCCATCTTGGGCACAAGCAGTGCAGAAACCTGCTCCTGTCCACTTTGTCAATATGAAAGATCTGTGAGAGTTGGGCCGCTAGATAGTATGTGTTGAAGTCAGGAAGTGCCATTCCAGCAAGGTCAGTCGGATGTTTCAGCTTATGCCATGCCAGCTTGTGTCTAGTATTGCCCCATATGAATGGTTTAAGAATAGTTTCCATTACTTTGAAATGCCTAAGCACCAGGTATACCGGCGAATGCCAGATCAGGTACAAGATTTTTGGTAGTAGAACCATCTTCACAAGATTTATGCGGCCCATGACCCCAAGGGGGAGACGGGCCCACAACTGAGTCTTCTGCTTAAGCATCTCAAAGACTGGGGTTATATTGAGCGAGATGTAGTCCGCAGGATCTCGAGTGGTCCAGATCCCTAAGTATTTAATTGTGTCCACTCTCTTAAGAGGGAGTAGGGCCCTATCGTTAGTTGGCGGGAAGCTATCAAGTTGGAGTATTTGGGATTTGTCCCAGTTTATCCGGAGACCGGAGAATACCCCGAAACGCTCTATCAATGATAATGCAGTTGGTAGAGAGTCTCCAGAGTCATCAAGGTATAGTAGGGTGTCATCCGCATATGTGCTGATGGTTTCCGTGACCTCACCCCTTCGTAGGCCCACTATTCCTGGATGTGTGCGTATGGCTATAGCCAACGGCTCTGCCGCCAGTACATACAGCAGTGGCGACAGAGGACACCCCTGCCTTGTGCCCCTAGAAAGGGGGAATAAGTCTAAGGTCCAACCATTTGCCAGTACCCTTGCCACTGGATTTTGATACAGGAGCTGAACCCATTTTATAAATTTGGGGCCCAGCCCGAACCTCTCCAGACAGGTCCAGAGGTAACTCCATTCCACGGAGTCGAATGCCTTAGCGGTGTCTAAGGCTACTATCACTCTAGATCCCGGGTTGTCATGCACTGTCTGGAGATTGATAAATAGTCTCCTCAAGTTTAAAGATGTATTTCTGCCTGGCATGAAGCCAGCCTGATCTTCGTGTATTAGTGCAAGGATAACAGTATTGAGCCGTAGAGCCAGTATTTTCGCTAGAATTTTGACGTCAACCTGAAGTAGGGATATGGGGCGGTAAGACTCTGGGAGGTGTGGGTCCTTGTCAGGTTTGGGAATCAGTACTATGGTAGCCTCCCTCATGGAGGCAGGGAGTTCAGAGCTGTTGAATATGGCGTTGTATAGTGCTAGTAGTCTGGGGGCTAGGGAGTCCGAGTATGTGGAGTAGAACTCCACTGGGAGACCGTCTGAGCCTGGTGCTTTAGATCTGGGGAATTCAGCCACTGCCCGTTTGATTTCCTCTAAGGTTAGTGGGGCCTCAAGGTCTTCCGTCTGTTCCCTGGTTAGTGTGGGGATTGGCAAATCAGCCAAAAACGACTCCATCAAGGTGGAGTCGCCTGGGTCCGTGGTGGCGTATAGATTGGCATAGAAATCCCTAAACCGTGAGGTCACCTGAACGGGTTCTGTCACCAGCACACCCCCAGGAGAGGTGAGTGAAATCACTACCGGGGGCCTCTCCTCGGAGTGTACCATGTATGCCAGTAACTTCCCAGCCCTTTCACCGTGTTCAAATGCCCTTTGTTTGTGGAAGAAAAGCTTACGTTTTGATTTCTCATAATGTAGTTGGTCTAGTACTCTAGAGCGCAGTTTAAGATTATTTGCCCTATCTGGCGTCGGGTCATCCAGAAATGCCCTCTCAGCAGCAAGGAGATGATCTGTGGCCTTCTCTACAGTCGCCCCAGTCACCCGTTTTAGTTTATTAATACGTGTACTAAGCGTCAGGCGGGATCGTTTGCAATTTTAAACCATAACATGTTCGGTATCTATTTACTTGGAGTAACATCATCTATCACAATATCCCAAAAAATTGGGCTAAATAAATTTACTGTAAATTTTATTATTTAATTCAATAAATTTTTCCACAAAAATTGCTTTTGAAAGGCCGCTGCGCAAATACATATACAGTGTGTGTATATATATATATATATATATATATATATATATATACAGCCCTCAAATTTTCCACTCACCTACTCGCATTTTGCGAGTGGAAAATGAGGGCTGGCGAGGAGCTGGGTTGCCTGGGAGTGAGGGGGTGAACACCACCGGCGGGCGGGGTTGACCGGGAGCCGTTCCCCCAGTGGAAGAGTGCATGGAGTTAGAGGAGAGCCGCGGGATCACCGAGCGGTAAAACATGCTGTAACAGCTTACATTGAAACTGTCTCCGCTCTCTGCTCACTCTCACACAGCTCCTAACCCGGCGCCTGTAATAGACAGAACGCGGGTCCAATGCTGGGATGCATTCTGTCTATTACAGGCGCGGGGTTAGGAGGAGGCGGGGCTGTGTGAGAGTTGTTGTTACAGCGAGTTTTACTGCTCGGTGATCCCGCGGCTCTCCTCTAAATCCAGTCACGATCCGGCCACCCCTCTCACTTCCTCCGCCCTGGCAAGGCTGCAATGGGGGGACTGTAAGGCTGCAATTGGGGCACTGTAAGGCTGCAATGGGGGCACGGTGAGGCTGCAACGTGGGGCACGGTGAGGCTGCAATGTGGGGCACAGTGGCACAGTGAGGCTGCAATGTGGGGCACAGTGAGGCTGCAATGTGGGGCACAGTGAGGCTGCAATGTGGGGCACAGTAAGGCTGCAATGGGGGAAAAGTAAGGCTGCAATGTGGGGCACGGTAAGGCTGCAATGTGGGGCACGGTAAGGCTGCAATGTGGGGCACGGTGAGGCTGTAATGTGCTTTTTTTCTATTACAAGGGATGTTTTTCTGAGAAACTGAGGGCTAGTTCTTCCTCTGCCCCAGGACCCAAGGCAGCTCAGCTCACCTTTTTGTTAATAGTTGTATATATGTATACGTGTTAACATACATGTATTTTTTTCTATGTTTGTTTGTGCAAATAAATAAATGCAAATAATTTTCGCCTAATAAAAGCATACTTTAGTGTTTATATATTGATTATTATGTGATATTTTACACTTTATTACATATCTGGTTGCGTAATAATAACACACATGCTATCACACATGGTAATCAACTAAAACAGTTAAAAGAACATCCTTGCCAGTTGTCACCAACAACTTCATTTACATTTAGTTAGGTATTATACTGCCTCGCTGACCTTAGTTCTTTTTCCGCATCATTATATGTTGTAGTTCAAAGTTGCAGTAACAGAAATGGAAATAGTATTAGTCGTGATGACTAGGGATGAGCCGAACACCCCCTGTTCGGCTCGCACCAGAACCTGCGAACGGACCTAAAGTCCGTGCGAGCTTTAGAACCCTATTAGTTATAATGGATGCGAACGTTCGAAATTAAAAGTGCTCATTTTAAAGGCTAATATGCATGTTAATGTCATAAAAAGTGTTTGGGGACCTGGGTCCTGCCCCAGGGGACATGTATCAATGCAAAAAAAAAAATTGAAAACGGCCGTTTTTTCAGGAGCAGTGATTTTAATAATGCTTAAATTGAAACAATAAAAGTGTAATATTCCTTTAAATTTCGTACCTGGGGGGTGTCTATAGTATGCCTGTAAAGGGGCGCATGTTTCCCGTGTTTAGAACGGTCTCTGCGCAAAGTGTCATTTTTGAAAGTAAAAAAGCTATTTAAAATCACTCGCGGCTAATGTTAATTCACGGCTCCCGTAACACAGAGAACAGTGATTCATTGAAACTCATTCATAAAAAAAAGTCATTGATAAAAAATAAAAAAAAATAAAAAAAAAAAGCGTAGGGGTCCCCCCAAATTCAATAACCAGGCCCTTCAGGTCTGGGATGGATATTAAGGGGGATCCCAGCCAAAAAAAAATGGCGTAGGGTCCCCCTCAAAATCCATACCAGACCCTTGAGGTCTGGGATGGATTTTAAGGGGAACCCTAGCCCAAAAAAATGGCGTGGGGTCCCCCTCAAAATCCATACCAGACCCTTATCCGAGCACGCAACCTGGCAGGCCGCAGGAAAAGAGGGGGGGGACGAGAGCGGCCCCCCTCTCGCCTGAACCGTACCAGGCCACATGCCCTCAACATTGGGAGGATGCTTTGGGGGTCTAAGACCCCTAAAGCACCTTGTCCCCATGTTGATGAGGACAAGGGCCTCTTCCCCACAACCGTGCCCGGTGGTTGTGGGGGTCTGCGGGCGGGGGGCTTATCGGAATCTGGAAGCCCCCTTTAACAAGGGGACCCCCAGATCCCGGCCCCCCCTGTGTGAAATGGTAAGGGGGTACAAAAGTACCCCTACCATTTCACCAAAAAAGTGGCAAAAATGGTAAAAATGACAGGAGACAGTCTTTGACAATTCCTTTATTAAAATCTTCTTTCTTCTTTCTTCATCCTTCGGTTTCTTCATCTTCTCCTTCTGTCATCTTCTTCCATCTTCTTCTTCCATTTTCTTCTTCTTCCGATCCGCTTCTTCTTGCGCTGGTCTTCTCGTCCTTCTCGTCCGGCATCTTCTTCCGTCGGCGTCGGCGTCGGTGTCGGTGTCTTCTTGGGCCGCTCCGCGCAATGGGAGGCTCCCGCTGTGTGAGGCTCCGCTCCATCTGACAGGTCTTTTAAAACGGAGGGCACCTGGTGACCCTGCCCCCCTCTGACGTCATGGGGAAAGCCATCATGGAATTCCCCATGACGTCCCTGTGCGTCAGAGGGGGCGGGGTCACCAGGTGCCCTCCATTATAAAAGACCTGTCAGACGGAGCGGAGCCTCACACAGTGGGAGCCTCCCATTGCGCGGAGCGGCCCAAGAAGACACCGACACCGACGCCGACGGAAGAAGATGCCGGACGAGAAGGACGAGAAGACCAGCGCAAGAAGAAGCGGATCGGAGGAAGAAGAAAATGGAAGAAGAAGATGGAAGAAGATGAAGGAAGGAGAAGATGAAGAAACCGAAAGGATGAAGAAAGAAGAAAGAAGATTTTAATAAAGGAATTGTCAAAGACTGTCTCCTGTCATTTTTACCATTTTTGCCACTTTTTTGGTGAAATGGTAGGGGTACTTTTGTACCCCCTTACCATTTCACACAGGGGGGGCGGGATCTGGGGGTCCCCTTGTTAAAGGGGGCTTCCAGATTCCGATAAGCCCCCCGCCCGCAGACCCCCACAACCACCGGGCACGGTTGTGGGGAAGAGGCCCTTGTCTTCATCAACATGGGGACAAGGTGCTTTAGGGGTCTTAGACCCCCAAAGCATCCTCCCAATGTTGAGGGCATGTGGCCTGGTACGGTTCAGGCGAGAGGGGGGCCGCTCTCGTCCCCCCCTCTTTTCCTGCGGCCTGCCAGGTTGCGTGCTCGGATAAGGGTCTGGTATGGATTTTGAGGGGGACCCCACGCCATTTTTTTTGGCTAGGGTTCCCCTTAAAATCCATACCAGACCTCAAGGGTCTGGTATGGATTTTGAGGGGGACCCTACGCCATTTTTTTTTTTTTTTTTGGCTGGGGTTCCCCTTAATATCCATCCCAGACCTGAAGGGCCTGGTTATTGAATTTGGGGGGACCCCTACGCTTTTTTTTTTTGTTTTTTATTAATGAATGACAGTTCTCTGTGTTACAGGAGCCATCAATTCATTAGCCGCGAGTGATTTTAAATAGCTTTTTTCCTGCAAAAATGACACTTTTTTGCAGGGAAAGTTCTAAGCACAGGAAACCTGCCCCCTTCACAGGCCACCTATAGACACCCCCCAGATGTGATACTGCAATGCTGTTCTAACAGCATGCACACACATATCCCCAGAAATAAAGCACATATTGTCAGCAGCACACTAACACGCTGACACGCTGACACTGACTGAAACATAATATGCGAGGCCGCCGGCGCGGCGGCCTCTTATACCGTGGGGCGTGTACTAAAGCCCCTGAGCTATAATTGGCTACAGGCATCCTGCCTGTAGTCAATTATGGCTCTCCTCGCTGCCGGCGCTGTGATTGGCCAAGCATGCGGGGTCACAGTGCATGCTTGGCCAATCATCAGCCAGCATTGCACTGCGCGGGCCGCAATGCATTGCGGGGCCGCTCGCATCACACGAATTTGTTGCGAGCGGCCCCAATAGTTCTGGGCTCGCCGAGCGAGCGAACACCCAGTGCTCGATTCGAACATGGGTTCGAATCGAACACCGGGCTCATCCTTAGTGATGACTAATACTATTTCCATTTCTGTTACTGAAACTTTGCAGTACAACATACAGTATAATGATTTGGAAAAGTGTATAAGTGTTCTATACAGCTGTCTTGATTTTATGTTTGAAAGAAACATGCATCACTTGAGATTCCCTTTATGTATGGATACACCTGATACCGATATTGGATACGAGTAATTTTTTATCTGTACTCGTCAATACCACATACCATTACCTGCGTCCAGGTTCCGCGAGGGAGCTTGACGCCGGCATCCCTGTCAATCAAGAATCATGCTCTCTAACAGCACCTGGATGCACCTGAATGGTCTTTGGTATTGACGACGAGTACAGATAAAAAATTACTTGTATCCAATACCTCTATCATGCATCCCTACATACAAGTTTGCAGTTATTCATACATCCTAAAATATGTGTATGGTTAATACGTACCTGTGAAGTCTTCGACTTGTATGTGTCTGTCATGATGAAGCCTCATCCACTCTTTCCAGTGGTACTTTCAATAAATTGGCAAATAAAACAAGAGTTACATAAATGAACAGAAATCAATGATGGATGAGGGAGTAAGTGGGCAGTTGAGCAGGTACTCACCTATTTCTGACTCACGGCAATGCAATTACAGTCTTTTCTTCCTTGTCGTGGGTGATGACTTCCAGAGTGCCAACTTACAAGGGCCATGTTGCCAACACTGTGGCCTGGAGATTACATAAATATCTTGGTGGACTGGATATATTAGCAGCAAAATCTCCTTGCCACAAAGTAGGTGCCATCAGGGTAGAAAGAAAAAAACATTTTGGTGGTGGGAGTATAGGAGACTCTTAGTACCATTGTAGGCCTTCACTTTCCTGTGTCTGTATGTATATTTGCAGCAGACTCAGTATCACCACTATTTCCACCACCAGTACTACAAGTATAGGAGTAAGCCTGGTTGGCAAGCTGCATAACAAAACAACCACAGATTAAAAAGTACAAATAATGGTTTAATTGACTACTAACTAGGAGAAAATCCAATGGTATTATGTTTGAAGTGCACTGTTTAAATTCTGAAAATGACTGGAATAATTTTATAACATTCTTTCTTATACAGTGGTGTGAAAAAGTGTTTGCCCCCTTCCTCATTTCCTGTTCCTTTGCATGTTTGTCACACTTAAGTGTTTCGGAACATCAAACCAATTTAAACAATAGTCAAGGACAACACAAGTAAACACAAAATGCAATTTGTAAATGAAGGTGTTTATTATTAAAGGTGAAAAAAAATCCAAACCATCATGGCCTGTGTGAAAAAGTGATTGCCCCCTAAACCTAATAACTGGTTGGGCCACCCTTAGCAGCAACAACTGCAACCAAGCATTTGCGATAACGTGCAATGAGGCTTTAACAGCGTCCTGGAGGAATTTTGGCCCACTCATCTTTGCAGAATTGTCCTAATTCAGTTACATTAGAGGGTTTTCGAGCATGAACGGCCTTTTTAAGGTCATACCACAACATCTCAATAGGATTCAGGTCAGGACTTTGGCTAGGCCACTCCAAAGTCTTCATTTTGTTTTTCTTCAGCCATTGGTGGTGGACTTGCTGGTGTGTTTAGGATCATTGTCCTGCTGCAGAACCCAAGTTCGTTTCAGCTTGAGTACACGAACAGATGGTCGGACATTCTCCTTCAGGATCTCTTGGTAGACAGCAGAATTCATAGTTCCTTTTATCACGGCAAGTCTTCCAGGTCCTGAAGCAGCAAAACAGCCCCAGACCATCACACTACCACCACCATATTTTACTGTTGGTATAATGTTCTTTTTCTGAAATGCAGTGTTCCTTAGACATGTGCATTCGTTTTCGTCCGAATGCATTTTCGTCCGAATTTCAGGTATTTTCGTTATCGTTTTAACAAACGATAACGAAAGTGCAGAATCCGAAAACCGAAAGATCCGACATAAACAAATGCTTTATTTTCGTTGTGACAACAGTTCGATATAGATAGGAGATTCGACGCTGACAATAACAATCTGTGTCCATTGAACCTGTAGTCGAATGTGCCTAACCTTAACTCTATTAGTCCAAGATTATTCTACATAGAGAGAAAAGATTTGACGTAGAAAGGAAAGATTCGACGTAGAAAGGAAAGATTCGACGTAGAGAGGAAAGATTCGACGTAGAGAGGAAAGATTGCTGCTGGAATTGGGTGGAATTGCAGCTAAACTATACAGAGTCATACAGTTTAGCTGCTCCGTCGAATCTTCTTAGAACTTTCGACAGACACCATAAGCCTTCAATGACAGATTCGACCTTAATTCATTTGGATTTTCGGACGAATGCAATTTTTAACGAAAAACGAAATAAATAAAAACGAATTTCGGGAGTAACTAAATAAATTTATTTTTCGGACGAAAACGAAGTTCCGAAACGAAATATTTCAGTGTGCACATGTCTAGTGTTCCTTCTACGCCAGATATACTTGGACACACACCTTCCAAAGAGTTCCACTTTTGTCTCATCGGTCCACAGAATGTTGTCCCAAAAGTCTTGGGGATCATCAAGATGTGTTGTGGAGAAATTGAGACGAGCTTTGATGTTCTTTTGCTCAGCAGTGGTTTTCTCCTTGGAACTCTGCCATGCAGGCCATTTTTGCCCAGTCTTTTCCTGATGGTGGAGGCATGAACGCTGACCTTAACTGAGGCAAGTGAGGCCTGCAGTTCCTTGGACGTTGTTGTGGGGTCTTTTGTGACCTCTTGGATGAGTCGTCACTGCGCTCTTGGGGTAATTTTGGGCAGCCGGCCACTCCTGGGAAGGTTCACCACTGTTCCATGTCTTCGCCATTTGTGGATAATGGCTCTCACTGTGGTTCGCTGGATTCCCAAAGCTTTGGAAATGGCTTTATAACCATTTCCAGACTGATAGATCTCAATTACTTTCTTTCTCAATTGTTCTTGAATTTCTTTGGGTCTCGGCATGATGTGTAGCTTTTAAGGATCTTCTGGTGGACCTTACTGTGTCAAGCAGCTCCTATTTAAGTGATGCCTTGATTGTGAACAGGTGTGGCAATAATCAGGCCTGGGTGTGGCTAGAGAAATTGAACTCAGGTGTGGACAACCACAGTTATAGTATGTTTTAACAAGGGGGGCAATCACTTTTTCACACAGGGCCATGATGGTTTGGATTTTGCATTTTGTGTTTACTTGTGTTGTCCTTGACTATTGTTTAAATTGGTTTGATGTTCCGAAACACTTAAGTGTGACAAACATGCAAAGGAACAGGAAATGAGGAAGGGGGCAAACACTTTTTCACACCACTGTAAGTACATAAATACAGCAGTTTGAGCCAGTTTTGACACCTGTCCACACAGTGAAACCCTGACAGAAGGCAATCCTCCGAGGTGCTGTTTGCACTCATGCGTGGTCTATGCTTTCCTGATATTTTTCATGACTATATGCGCAGTCGCACTGACAAACGGTTTGCCTTTCATTTTCATGGTGCTGATTATATCGAACTTAAAGGGAATGCGTTTGTGTTCCAGTGTCCTAGGTATTTGAGAAGAAGGCAGGGGGAGTGGAAATAGCAGGACTATTGCAGCAAGTAAGTTTCACAAACTGAATGGTTTAAAGTTTTAATTTAAATGTACAAATGATACAGCTGTCCCATTTATTTAGTATGCTACTTAATGGCACAATTGTCTCAAAAGGACAACTATTTAAGTTATAATACCAGATCAGTGAGGTGGGACTTAGTAGGTGATCATTTCATGCCAAATCATCACAAACCAAATGGAAGTTTGTTTTCAACCTGAACATCTCAGAAGTTAATTAAATTTGATAGGATGGTATAGGGTCAGACATGGAGTAACTACCATATCTGACATTTAAGCCCTCACGGAAATGGTCAGGAAGAGACATGTGATGATTTCTGGCATGGAATGGGGACCTTTAGGTGAGACATGGGACTGGGTCAGGTGGAGAATTGGAGATTATGTTTTCCCAAATTAAATCTAACAGGATAGAATTTCGCTTCCTAGGGGTAGATTTCCTCTCACTTCCTGTTTTCTACTTCCGTTTGCAAGTAGGAGTCGTTTGTAAGTTGGATGTTTGAAAGTAGGGGCCTGCCGTATATACTCTGCAGAAATTTGCCCCATAAGATGTTGGTGTTGCCACAACACTGTAAGCCCTCACAGTTACTCTTGGTGGGCACAGGAATGGGCCCTGTTGTGAATTATTAGATCAAAATTTGTAATTGCATGCACCTGTTGAACAGGGTCAGAAAAATGGGCCTTTGGTGGTGGACGGTGTTGGCACAACACTGTAAGCCCTCACAGTTACTCTTGGTGGGCACAGGAATGGGCCCTGCTGTGAATTATTAGATCAAGAATTGTAATTGCATGCACCTGTTGAACAGGGCAGAAAAATGGGGCCTTTGGTGGTGGTGGTGGATGGTGTTGCCACAACACTGTAAGCCCTCACAGTTACTCTTGGTGGGTGCAGGAATGGGCCCTGCTGAGAATTATTAGATCAAGATTTGTAATTACACGCCCCTGTTAAACAGGGGCTGAAAAATGGGGCCTTTGGTGGTGGTGGTGGACGTTGTTACCACAAGACTGTAAGCCCTCACAGTTACTCTTGGTGGGCGCGGGAATGGGCCCTGCTGTGAACTATTAGATCAAGATTTGTAATTACACGCCCCTGTTAAACAGGGGCTGAAAAATTGGGCCTTAGGCACTGGTGCTGGTGCTACAACACTGCAACCCCTCACAGATACTGTACTTGGAGCACAGCAGTCAGACCTGTTGCGAAGCATTGCTTAAAAAATTGTAATTAGACTCCCCTGTTAAACAGGGGCTGAAAAAATTGGGCCTTAGGCACTGGTGCTGGTGCCACAACATTGCAACCCCTCACAGATACTGTACTTAGAGCACAGCAGTCAGACCTGTTGCGAAGCTTTTCTTAAAAATTTTTAATTAGACGACCCTATTAAACAGGGGATGAAAAATTGGGCCTTAGGCGCTGGTGCTGGTGCCACAACACTGCAACCCCTCACAGATACTGTACTTGGAGCACAGCAGTCAGACCTGTTGCGAAACATTGCTTAAAAAATTGTAATTAGACGCCCCTATTAAACAGGGGCTGAAAAATTGGGCCTTAGGCGCTGGTGCTGGTGCCACAACACTGCAACCCCTCACAGATACTGTACTTGGAGCACAGCAGTCAGACCTGTTGCGAAGCATTGCTTAAAAAATTGTAATTACACGCCCCTGTTAAACAGGGGCTGAAAAATTGGGCCTTAGCCACTGGTGGTGGCACCCAGAAACAAAAATGTTCTTCCAAGCTATCATCAGGATCATTGAGAAGGAAGAGGATAGTCAGTCAACATAACAGGACAGTCACTCAGCATCAGCATAGGCAGTCTTGAAGGGATGTGACATTAAAAATTATTCAGTTATATCAGCTTCAGTTGCCTGGTAGCTGGTGGTGATCCAAGACTGATTCATCTTTATGAAGGTCAGTCGATCAACTGAGTCGGTGGACAGGCGCACCCTGTGATCGGTGACAAAGCCTCCAGCAGCACCGAATGTGCGTTCGGAAAGAAAGCTGGATGCAGGACAAGCCAGTAGCTCAATTGCATACTGTGCAAGCTCTGGCCAGTGATCCATCCTCAAGACCCAGTAAGCCAGAGGATTTTCGGTGGGAAAGGTGTCCAAGTCTGACCTTGCCCCTAGGTATTCCTGCACCATGTATATCAGACGCTGGGGATGGTTGCTGGGACCGATCATACCTTGGGGCTGCGGACTAAAAAGCCTCAGCAACTCGTTGTCCAGGACCAGGAGTTTGTAACCTCCCAGTCTCTGGGAACGCGTTGACCAGATCTTTCTTCAAGGCCTCCCTGAGATGTCTCATCCTCTGCTCCCTCTGCGACGGCAAGATAAGGTCCGCAACCTTACCCTTGTACCGTGGATCAAGGAGAGTGGCCAGCCAGTAATGGTCCCTCTCCTTGATCCGAAGAATACGAGGATCCTTCCGCAGACTTTGCAGGATCAGGGAGGCCATGCAACGTAGGTTAGCTGAGGCATTCGGTCCTGAGTCTTCTGGGTCACTGAGGACGACATGATCCGCAGCCACCTCCTCCCAGCCACGTACAAGTCCACTGGTTTCTTGGGACTGTAAATCATCCCTAAAAGACTGCTGCTGCTGAGTGCCAGGCTCCACCTCCATGCTGACACAATCCTCCTCCTCCTCCTTCTCATCCTCTTCCTGTGTGATGGGTGGGAGAGAAGGAACACTGTCTGGATAAAAGGGGCCTTGAGAGGCAAGGAGGACCTCCTCTTCCTGCCTCTGTTCTGCCTCAAGTGCCCTGTCCATTATCCCACGCAGCGTATGCTCCAACAGGTGGACAAGAGGCACAGTGTCACTGATGCATGCACTGTCACTGCTCACCATCCTCGTGGCCTCCTCAAATGGTGACAGGACGGTGCATGCATCCCTGATCATGCTCCACTGGCGTGGGGAAAAAAATCTGAGCTCCCCTGACCCTGTCCTGGTGCCGTAGTTGCACAGGTACTCATTGATGGCCCTCTGCTACGTGTGCAGTCGCTGCAGCATGGCCAACGTTGAGTTCTACCTGGTGGGCATGTCACATATAAGGCGGTTCTTGGGGAGGTTCAACTCCTTTTGCAGCTCAGCCAGCCGAGCACTGGCATTATATGATCGGCGGAAATGCACACAGACTTTCCTGGCCTGCCTCAGGACATCCTGTAAGCCTGGGTACCTGCCCAAGAACCGCTGCACCACCAAGTTAAGGACGTGAGCCATACAGTGCACATGGGTCAGCTGTCCCTGTCGCAGGGCAGAGAGGAGGTTGGTGCCATTGTCACAAACCACCATTCCTGTCTTAAGCTGGCGTGGCATCAACCACCTCTCGGCCTGCCCCTGCAGAGCTGACAGAACCCCTGCCCCAGTGTGGCTCCTGTCCCCCAAACACACCAGCACAAGCACGGCATGGCATCTTTTTGCCTGCGTACTTGCGTAGCCCCTTGGACGCCTACGGAGCACCGTTGGTTCCGAGGACAGAGCACTCGAAGAGGCCATGGAGGAAGAAGAAGAGGAGGGGGTGGAGGAGAGAGGTGTGTCACAACCAGTAGTAGCATTTTGGAGGCGTGGTGGCGGAACAACCTCCAACACTACTGCACCATGTCCTGCATCCTTCCCAGCTGCCAAAAGAGTGACCCACTGGGCCGTGAAAGACAGGTAACGTCCCTGTCCATGCCTGCTGGACCATAAGTCAGTGGTAATATGCACCTTACCGCTGACCGCCCTGTCCAGCGAGGCATGGACATTGCCTAGCACATGCCGGTAGAGAGCCGGAATCGCCTTCCGTGAGAAAAAGTGCCGTTTGGGAACCTGCCACTGAGTAACCGCACATTGAACAAACTCCCGGAAGGGGGCCGAGTCTACCAACTGAAAAGGCAGTAGTTGAAGTGGTAGCAATTTAGCCAAGCTAGCATTAAACCGCAGGGCATGTGGATGGCTGGGAGTAAACTTCTTTGGACGGTCCAGCAGCTGGGGCAGGGAAATTTGCCTGGTACAATCGGACGTCGGTGTACTGCTAGCAGAGTGCCCACAAGTACTTGGCTGTGACACACCTAATTCTACACCTTCATTCCTCTCAGTGCAGCTTTCAGAGAGGACTGAAGGTATAGTGGGGTTGGAGATCCCAGCTGATGAGGAGCAAGGAGAGGTCCGCTTTGTTCTTTGGTGTGGGTCTTTAATGTGCGCTTGCCAACAAGCTGCATGGCAGGTCGACATATGTCTGGTCATGCTTGTGGTGCCCAAGCGGCTGATGTTTTGGCCACGCGAGATACGCTTGAGACATATGTTGCAAATAGCAGTGGTGCGATCTGATGCACTCGTCTCAAAAAAGGCCCACACCAAAGAACTTTTGTAATAACGTGCAGAGGCAGCGCCCTGCACAGGCGGAGCTCTGTGGTGTTATTCAGTTGGTGTGCTGGCCTCAAGCTGGCCCTCGGAGGGCATCCTGTCTCATTGGAGATGTGCCGCCTCCTCCTCCTCCTCCTCATCTCTCCTATCAGGCACCCACGTGGAGTCAGTGACCTCATCATCCCCTCCCTCTTCACCACTGGAGCAAACCTGGCAGTAAGCTGCAGCTGGTGGAACTCACTAACGCCGGAACACACTACACTAGGCCGCCGCCGCCGCCTTATATAGTGTGGGGCATGTACTAAACCCCCTAAGCTATAATTGGCCACAGGCATTCGCTATTTATGATATAATTTAGTTCGGATTCGGTTTTATTTGTAATTGCTTTGTTCGGAAATTCGAATGCTTCCAAATGTCCGAAAGTTGCTAAATTCGGACGAATTTTGATGTGTTACGAAATGAATTGCACAAGCCTAGTTAGGAAACCAGGTGGCTGTGTGTAGCGGGCAATCCTAGTGGTCAGCTGCAGCACAGAGGGAGTGAAAAACAGGGGAAATTGTTAAGTCAGTAAACATTGATAACAATCAATAGGTCAGTATATGAAACAATCAAAAAATGATCTTAAAGTGGAGGGCCACCCTGAAAAAAAAAAACTTGATAAAAATGTTAATAAAAATTTAAAATGAAAAAAAAAAAAATATATATATTTTTTTACTTACCAGAAATGGCTGTTGCTAGGCAGATCGTCCTAATCTGCCTCTTCCTGTTCCGCGGAGCTGTTCTGTCTTCTGCTCTTAGCGCCGTCTTCTAGTGAATGGGGCGCGGTGTGTTATGGGAACTGTGTGTCCCACAACACATCGCGTTCCCCATTCACAAAGCGCCGCGCGACGACTCGCACATGCGCAGTACGAAACAGGCAGTGAAGCCGTAGTCTTCGCTGCCCGTTTCCATTACTGAGGATGGCGGCACTGGGACCGGAGCGCCGAGGGACATCTCGGCCTCCACGACCGACATCGCGGGCGCCCTGGAAGGGTAAGTGTACTTATTAAAATTCAGCAGCTACTTTTTTTTTAGCTGCTGACTTTTAAAAAAAAATTTTTTTGCTGAAACACCCCTTTAAGAGGTGTAGATAGCTATGCCCACATAGCATTGGAAGAAAATCCCGATAGGCAGCAGTGTACTGATGGTTTAGTACGTAGGAAGCTGTTTCACAGGCACAATGATGTTTGCATATATAAGTTATGTTATGGATATCTGAAATTCAGAGAGACAAATACATTATATTCAGATTCAAAAGAGATAAGAAGACGTACAATATTAATATCCTCTGCCAATGTGCAAATAAAACATAACATTATTTGTTTATATATACAGGTCCTTCTCAAAAAATTAGCATATTGTGATAAAGTTCATTATTTTCTGTAATGTACTGATAAACATTAGACTTTCATATATTTTAGATTCATTACACACAACTGAAGTAGTTCAAGCCTTTTCTTGTTTTAATATTAATGATTTTGGCATACAGCTCATGAAAACCCCAAATTCCTATCTCAAAAAATTAGCATATTTCATCCGACCAATAAAAGAAAAGTGTTTTTAATACAAAAAAATTCAACCTTCAAGTAATTATGTTCAGTTATGCACTCAATACTTGGTCGGGAATCCTTTTGCAGAAATGACTGCTTCAATGCGGCGTGGCATGGAGGCAATCAGCCTGTGGCACTGCTGAGGTGTTATGGAGGCCCAGGATGCTTCGATAGCGGCCTGAAGCTCATCCAGAGTGTTGGGTCTTGCGTCTCTCAACTTTCTCTTCCCAATATCCCACAGATTCTCTATGGGGTTCAGGTCAGGAGAGTTGGCAGGCCAATTGAGCACAGTAATACCATGGTCAGTAAACCATTTACCAGTGGTTTTGGCACTGTGAGCAGGTGCCAGGTCGTGCTGAAAAATTAAATCTTCATCTCCATAAAGCTTTTCAGCAGATGGAAGCATGAAGTGCTCCAAAATCTCCTGATAGCTAGCTGCATTGACCCTGCCCTTAATAAAACACAGTGGACCAACACCAGCAGCTGACATGGCACCCCAGACCATCACTGACTGTGGGTACTTGACACTGGACTTCAGGCATTTTGGCATTTTCCTCTCCCCAGTCTTCCTCCAGACTCTGGCACCTTGATTTTCGAATGACATGCAAAATTTGCTTTCATCCGAAAAAAGTACTTTGGACCACTGAGCAACAGTCCAGTGCTGCTTCTCTGTAGCCCAGGTCAGGCGCTTCTGCCGCTGTTTCTGGTTCAAAAGTGGCTTGACCTGGGGAATGCGGCACCTGTAGCACGCCTGTTCACGGTGGCTCTGGATGTTTCTACTCCAGACTCAGTCCACTGCTTCCGCAGGTCTTCCAAGGTCTGGAATTGGTCCTTCTCCACAATCTTCCGCAGGGTCCGGTCACCTCTTCTCGTTGTGCAGCGTTTTCTGCCACACTTTTTCCTTCCCACAGACTTCCCACTGAGGTGCCTTGATACAGCACTCTGGGAACAGCCTATTCGTTCAGAAATTTCTTTCTGTGTCTTACCCTCTTGCTTGAGGGTGTCAATGATGGCCTTCTGGACAGCAGTCAGGTCGGCAGTCTTACCCATGATTGCGGTTTTGAGTAATGAACTAGGCTGGGAGTTTTTAAAAGCATCAGGAATCTTTTGCAGGTGTTTAGAGTTAATTAGTTGATTCAGATGATTAGGTTAATAGCTCGTTTAGAGAACCTTTTCATGATATGCTAATTTTTTGAGATAGGAATTTTGGGTTTTCATGAGCTGTATGCCAAAATCATCAATATTAAAACAAGAAAAGGCTTGAACTACTTCAGTTGTGTGTAATGAATATATATAAAGTATATATATATATATATACGTACATACACAGCTATACATATTACATATTATGGAAGAAAAACAGGAAAGCATAGGTAGGGAGCGATGGTATATAATATGTGTGGAGAGGGGGAGAGCACCTCTGTCTTAGTCAGTATTATCAGGCCAGCAAGCAAAATAGTAGATTCATGGTTTATATTTCCATTCCACCTGATGAAAAACCCTCAAGGCATGGTTTAGAGCAGGGATATGCAATTAGCGGACCTCCAGCTGTTGCAGAACTACAAGTCCCATGAGGCATAGCAAGACTCTGACAGCCACAAGCATGACACCCAGAGGCAGAGGCATGATGGGACTTGTAGTTTTGCAACAGCTGGAGGTCCGCTAATTCCCTGGTTTAGAGCATATGGCCTTGTTGAGGCCCAGAGGCAATGTAGCTTTAAGCTGGTGAATCTTAATTCCATCTGGAGGAGGGTTTTGTTCCAACATCCCCCCCCCCCCCCCCGGGATTGGGATGTATCCGATCCAGTATCAAAAATGTGACACTGGGGATACTCCACCATGTACCAGGGAGACATGGCGTCCCAGGGGGAGGTCAGGATTGCATACCTGGCATAGGTACAGGCATATTCGCATACTGCGGATATGCATGTATGCCCTCCACCAGAATTCCAGTTTGGTCTTACTTATGTAAAAGCAGCCACAGCTGCATCGCAGCATATTGATAACTCCAGAGGTCCTACAAGGGTTTTGGGTAGAAAATGTTCCCATTAGGGAGGGTAGGATTTTTTTGTGTGAGCATGTATCTACAGTAGTTACATGTGCCGCACATGAATGTGCCTTTGTATTTGCAGTGCATTTTCCTTGACTCATTTTTAAACTTGCTACTAACAATTTTATCACTGATAGAGGTGGCTCTTCTAAAAGTGAAGAGAGGTTTTACCAGGACAAATTGTCCCAATGATGGATCTAATGTCAGCGTGTGCCCATATTTTTCAATGATTCTTTTCACTTGATGCTGTTGTTTATTATATCTGGTGATAATTCTTAAATTGCCGTTATCATTTTGTTTTTTTTAGGTGTGTAGTAAGTCACTTCTGGATTTCATAGATGCTTGCTTATAAGATCTTTTTAAAGAGGCATGTAAATAGCCTGTTGCAAGAAGTCTATCACGTAAATCCGCTGCTTCTTTTACAAAGGTTTCGTCATCGGTGCAATTGCGTTTTATTCTTAAATATTGACTGTAAGGAATGGAGTCAATTAAAAGTTGCGGGTGGAAACTTGAAGTCTGGAGTATTGTTTTCCCCGCTGTAGGCTTTCTATACAATTTGCTACACAGTTTGCCATCTTCTCCCTTATATATTTCCACGTCTAAGAAAGTGATACACTTTTTGTCAAAAGACATGGTGAAACTTAGGTTGAAATCGTTCAGCCTCCATCTTGCCACTCCGGCGGACATGCTCAGTCCACCGGTGAGGCTTACTGTGTCGGTGGGCTGGGTGTGTGTGATGTGGCTCTGACGCGGTGACGTTTACGCATGCACGGTGGGGGCGGGGCCGTGCACACTCTGTCCAGGGGGCAATCAGAGGATCTCCCTTTGGTCTCCACATCAGCTGTTCGCAATCACTTGTGGCAGCTGATTGGGAGGGACCCGATACAAATACCCAGCCGGCGCACTCCCACACCCAACACTTACCTGCTGGATGTCGGGGTGTGCGGCTGGCTTCTACAACTACTCTCCAACCAAGGTAAAAACCAGATCAATGCTACTTTGGGCCACTATATATTTTCCTGCATACTCTGGGTAAACTAGTAAAACACCAGCGGACCTTTGGCAATTAAACCCTGCCATTACAGAAATCTCTATTTTAATCATGCCTCAGTACCTATTGACTAAATCAATACTTTAATTATGTATACCTCATGAACATATTGTATTATATGGAGCATATTGCTTCTTCCATCGCTATGACAATGCACACATTTTTTGCCTAATTGGCACATATTATATAAATACTTTTTTCTATCACTACTAAAATTGTCAATTAGTATACCTCTGGCATATAGATATATATGCATACTTTTGTCTTGCATCTGTCATTACTGTGCAATATGATATTCACTTTATACTCCCAAACAATGTAGTGTCAAATATGGATATAATACAATTCTATACCCCTCTGCTTTTTGACCTATATATTATATATATATATATTATATTACTATAAATTTACTATAAATTTACGTTTAACTGACAGACGCCTATTTACCATCTCCACAGTTGCTGTAATTCGTCCTCCAACTACTTGTGGTTTTCTCTGCTGCTTGTTGTATGCATGTAAATAGTGGAACAAGTGCAGCGCTGCACTTGTTCCACTATTTATATTGTATTTTGAAGGATTGGTGATTTGCCTCTTTTGTGTTCAGCTTGCACGTATTTTATTTTTGCAATTTTTTTGGGTTTGCGCTGATTGCTTTTTATTTATTGTATGCATGTATCCACGACACTCAGGTACGTCATTATCTTTCACCCTTATATGCAGCTATTTGTATCTACATCAAGATGCATTAGCTATTTGCTCCTATCTTGGAGTTCTAATTTAGTATAATGTTCTTATTTTTAGGGATTTCCATATTCTGGCCCTAGTATATCTTTCTGGTCATTCTGCTGCCTTGGAAATGTGAGGAGATTATATTCTCCCCCCCGGGGACGACATTTACAATACCAAATATATTGTGTAGAGATTTTTTATCTGCTTTGTTTGATGCCCATAGGCCTTGAGATAGCAACCCAATTGGCACAGTTCTTGGTGTTATCTACTCATCTTTTTAATGTTATACAATGAAATATTGAAAATCACCCTGCTCTTCAACATTATGTAAGTACATCATTGAAATGTTTGGTATTTTATGTACCATGACTCCAATCTTCTACATGTGAAACTTATTATATATATTTTCAATTATGTTACAGATGAATTTCTCCTTCCTATGCATCCCTGAAGAAGGATTAAACTGTACCCCGAAACACGTTGGGTGTAAGGAGGCTCTCTTATATACCCATTAGCACGGTGACACTAGCTGACTTTGTCTAGATAAATCAATATTTCATTCTGAGATGTATTTTTAATTATGTGCAAATTATCAATAAAATCCTTTTCTACTACTATACCTGCATATGTTTACATGTGCCTTAAAAGTCCGCTTAGGGGAAACCTTTCTTTTTCTTGAATACTGGATGCACAATACAAGCATAGATTTTGCCATTCGCTCTCCTTTTGGCTTCTGCTAAAAGTACATGACCGAAAAAGGTCTGCCGATTGGCTCCCGATCAGTGCTCTCAGCCAATGGCTGAAAGCGCTGACCAGAGTGTTCTGGTGGGGGAGGCCGTTCCCTTGCCAGAACACAATAGAACAGCAGGGTATATCACAGTACTAACATTGGATAGTTAGTACAGCAACTCCTCCGGAGCTGTCAGTTTTTTTTTTTTGTTCAGCCCTGCTGGGTTAAACGAGAAAAAAAAACTACTAGTGTATACGAAACCTAAAGGTAGAGAACACGTTATACATAAAGAGATTTACATACCCAGATTTACTGACATACAGAAATGTTCCCTTTACGTAAACCAAGTAAAACAAAAAATTAAGAAGTTGTTATAGATACATCATACAACTGTTATTTTCTCTTGCGTCCTTTAGTGTGAGCACATCTTCAAAACAAGAAAGACCCCCTTTGAATTAGCAAGGGGTGCCTAAAATCTGAATATGGAATGGTTAGCCTCTGACAGTTTTCTTACTGTTTTTGTTCCATTGAATAGATTCACTTCCTGTCTTCTCAAGAATTGAGAAGAACTCTCTTCAAAGTGAGTGTCTTATGCCATGTACACACGACCGGACTTTCCGGCAGACTAGGTCCAACGGTCTTCCCGATGGACTTTTGACGGAGTTCTGACGGACTTCCGAACGAACGGACTTGGCCATACACGATCGGTCTAAGTCGGTTCGAAAGCCTGTTCGTTTTGAAAGTGATGACGTAAGACGGGACTAAAAAAGGAAGTTCAATAGCTAGTAGCCAATGGCTGCCCTTGCGTTGTATTTGCAGCATACAGACGAATGGTTTTCCCGATAAGAATTGAGTCCGTCGGACAGATTTGAAACATGTTCAATTTATAGGTCAGTAGGATTTTTTTTTATAAAAATGATCGAATTATCCCACACACGATCGGAATGTCCGACAGACTGATCCTGTCGGACCTAGTCTGCCAGAAAGTCCGGTCGTGTGTACGCAGCATTAGTTGTCACCAGGACAGGTGTCCTCATCAAATGATTTTCCTACTTTTTTAAGAGAGTACCTTACATTTTTGAATTTTACATTTCTTGTTTTCCCAGTGACAATGATCACTGGCACAAATAGAGTTAACATACTGGGCACAGAAGGCAGTAAAAACCTATGGGAGGATTCAACCCCTACTTACTGAATCCAAAATGTTAAAAACATTTGACTAGTGATATACTTTAAAGCATAAAATAGAATCAAAATATTTTTACTAGCTAATATCATTTACTCTATCAACAATTGTGTATTTCCTTTTAAATCCATATATTTTCTAATTTAGGATGCTGGAAAGGAAGAAAAACAACAAAGTGCTTCTTAAGGAACATATTTTCAGCAAGAAGCACCCTCATAAAAATGAGAAGCACATATTCAAGATATGCTGCTGTGTAAAGCAAGGGTCTTTTATAAGTCTTCCCAGCAGTTCCCAGCAGTTGATCAAGACTGTGGCTCTCTTTCTGTGAAGTATGGATACAAATGCGCAAAATATAAGATGTTGTTGTGGCATAGATAAAGGCAGTTAATTAGTTGTATGTGTTTTTTTTTTTTTTTTTGTAATTTTAACTATCAGATGAACCTTTATTTTGATAGTTTTAATAAAAAAAAATTTTTTTGACATTCATGCAGGGATAAAGAACAGATCATTCTACAAATGCCTTAAAATCTAGAAAATCTCAAATACATATTAGAAGAATGAAGCGCTATGACTCCATACACTGAATATTGCAAAAAGTGTTTTTTTTTTTTTTTACTGTATGAATTGTTTGATCCAAAGTCTCTCATGTTTCTTATTCATTTTGTTTCAGCGTTTAAACAGCATGCAGTCACATCAAGGATCATATTGTTCCCAAACAGTTGCCAGTTCTGGCTGTATACATGCAGAGTAAAAAAAAAAAAAAAAAAAACTTTAAAATATAAATGTCTGAACACAAGGGAAAATTTAAGAAAACTTAATGAATACATGGCAGTATTATTGCAACTACTTTAAGGTATAAAATTTGAGTGCACTGTTTAATATAAATAATGCTTTGGCTGAAAATTATTTGTAATAAATAATATTTTTCTAACGGTCACATGCAATACCCTATGCTTTCTGCCACTTACTTGGTTCTACATAGCTTGCAGGTATATTCCTCTGTGTTGAGCAAATAAATGATAATGGAAACCTAGTGTACTTAGAGAGAGAGAGAGACTTAAAATAATACAGAGGAATAAACAGCAGAAAATAATGAGGCATTTTGATTTTAAAAAGGACCAGTACTATAGTCTTCAGGTTTCTGCACCCAGAGACAAGTAAATATTACTGTGACATGTTGGTCTTGGTTTATCTTAACCACTTCAATACCCGCCCATGTACATATGATGCCCACAAGGTGGATCTCCCATCCTGGGTGGGCGTCATATGACGTCCTCCCATTCCCGGACGCCTAGGGGGCGCGCGCGTGCCCGCGGCATCGCTCGGGACCCGGTGCGCGTGCCCGGCGGCCGCGATGTCCGCCGGGCACCCGCGATTGCCCGTTAAAACAGCGGGACCGTGCGGGACCGTGGAGCTGTGTGTGTAAACACACAGCTCCACATCCTGTCAGTGGTGAGGAGACCGATCATGTGTTCCCAGTATGGAGGAACACCGATCGGTCTCCTTCCCTTGTGAGTCCCCTCCTCTCACAGTTAGAATCACTACCTTAGGGAACATATTAACCCCTGCAGCGCCCCTAGTGTTAACCCCTTCCCTGCCAGTCACATTTACACAATAATCAATGCAATTTTATAGCAACGATCGCTGTGTAAATGTGAATGGTCCCAAAAATGTGTCAAAAGTGTCTGAAGTGTCCGCCGCAATGTCGCAGTCACGAAAAAAAATCGCAGATCGCCGCCATTAAAAGTAAAAAAGAATGCAATAAATCTATCCCCTATTTTGTAGACGCTATAACTTTTGCGCAAACTGATCAATATACGCTTATTGCGATTTTTTTTTACCAAAAATATGTAGAAGAATACGTATCGGCCTAAACGGAGTAAAAACATTTTTTTTTTTTTTTGAAAAATGGGATATTTATTATAGCAAAAAGTAAAAAATATTGTGTTTCTTTTCAAAATTGTCGCTCTTCTTTTGTTTATAGCGCAAAAAATAAAAACCACAGAGGTGATCAAATACTACCAAAAGAAAGCTCTATTTGTGGGAAAAAAAGGACGTCAATTTTGTTTGGGTGTAACGCCGCACGACCGCGCAATTGTTAGTTAAAGCGACGCAGTGCCGAATCGCAAAAAGTGCTCTGGTAAGGAAGGGGGTAAAATCGCCCGCTGCTGAAGCAGTTAAAGTGTTACTAAACCCAGTAAGACGAAAATAGTTCATCCATCTCTACCCAGTGCCCACAGCTTATAAGTCTTCTTTTTGCATTAGAATACTGCCACTATATACCTTTTTGGCTAAACTGTATACCACGGTCATGTGATAAACTGCAGGGTCTGAGTGTTTAGGTAGGAGGAGATTTCCACTATAGCCTGTGTCCTCATGCAGATATGGGAGGCAGATCATCCATCAATCAAGATGTGACATCCCACCCACTGTGTTATTTTTTAGTTGCTGTGGATGGAGGAGGAGGGCAGGACTGGGCTGTCATTTAGGATCTGTAAATCTGTAAAATGCTCAGCTCAACAAGGAAATATTCTCTCCAGCAATAGAGACCGAACTGAGCATGTGCAGCTTTACTACTCTGACTGTGTATATTCTGACCTTGCCAAGAGTGATCCTGCAGGAGGGGGAGGATCTGTAAATACAGGATCAAAGAACCTTTGTACACAATGTAGAGGATTAACCCCTTAAGTTCCACAGTGGGTATAACAAGCATGCTATTCTGCATATACAGATTTTACTGTTGTGGGTTTAGTAACACTTTAAGTTCAGGCATTTTTATTGAGAAATCATATTTCATAAATTAAAATCAGAGAAACCCTGACAATTTTCCATTCATTTTGACCAACTTACTTAGAAATCTCTTTGGATCCAGCTCTTGTGACTTTTGTACACTGAGATAGAAGAAAATTATCATATGTTTTGTCTTTTTGTCCTCTTTACCTTAAACCATGGCTTTTATCAATCCATGTCATCCTTTGAACAAGAATGTACTAAAGTGAGTCTGGCCACTTCTCTCTGCTAAAATTTTACTTTACATCAATCTGCCTTTCCTTAAGAAGCGGGAATTAAATCTCCATATCACGCTTTCAGGAAGAAAAAGCTAAACTTACTAATATATCACTCAAATCATCTACGAAAAAGTACCAGAAATTATACTAACTTACAATGAGGTGCCCCTCACCTTATCCTGTATGTTCCCAAATTCTCCCTGGCTTTCTCCTGGGCTCTGCCTTTGCTCCTGCATTAGCCTTGCTCACCTGATCTCTTTGACCTCGGCCTGTTTACTGGACTTGTCTTTGCCTGCCGATTCTGTACTGCGCTGCCCAGCTGTAACCGACCTTGGCCTGCTTCATAAAAAAAAGAAAAAACTGAAAATCACCCCGGGACTCTAAAAAAATGAGGTGAATGTGGTTAACCAACGATTGACAGAGTAAATGTAGTCTCAAAATGTATTAAAATTGTCATGCAAACCTAAACAACATGAATCATAGCCAAGCCACTAAAATAATACATACAGTAAAAAATGTCATTACACGTATCATGTTATAAAATGTAAATTGCAAAGTACAAAGACATGACAAGTATCCCAACGTGTTTCGTAAGACCATACTCGCTTCATCAGGGGTAGATGTGTGTGTAGTAAATCTGCAGGGGGTACCAAATAAGTATCAACACAGAGATGGTATTGTGACAATTAGTCAAGAGGGTCCAAAACGCATGGCCCTATAATCACCAAAGACTGGATAAGACTACCAAATGCTGAATACCCAGAGTAATGAGTGCCCGGCTTGGGAGCTGAGGAGGCAGAGGAAAAACCAACCCAACAGAGCACAAACGGAGGCAAGACATGGCCGGGATGGGGGAATGTGTCACCAAAGATCTCCCAGTATCCACTATCAACTGAAACTGCAGTATATGATATAAGTATGTATATGCATAAACCAATCTGGTTCAATAATGGTATGGGCTTAGAATCTTAGAATCTAGGTGACAATAAAATAAATATATAAATAAAATGTGTAAATAATAAAATATGACAAAAACTAAACTAGTAATAGAGTGTGTGTCCCGCATAGCATGTATCCAAGTTCATTGTATATGTCAGCTAGTAAATAAAGCCCCATTCAAAGTAATATGGGGATAGGGGTGGGTACAATTATCCTTAATTATGGATATTGGAAAGTGGGGAAGTGCCTGGAGCTGCTCCAAACATACTCTATAGCACTAAAAAATCGAGGACTATCTTGGTACCCAAGGATTAAGCCAGTTAAAAGGGACAATTTAAACCATTTATTAGAAAATAGACATAGTTAAAAACAGTTGATACTGAGGTACATACACTGTGCACATAGCACCATGCACTGTAATAAAAACAGGTAATGGACACATAGGTCCAAATACAACAAAACTTGGATGTGTATACTGACGGAGTCCTCTACGTGTTTTGCGGTATACACTGCTTCTTCAGGAGGGGTCAGTCAAAAACATCTACAAGAGTGGATAGAGTTTCATAATTGAACAGTTATACAAATTTCAAAATTAGTAGGTTTGAGTGTAATGGACACTTGGGCAACAGTACATAGTAGATTAATCTTGGAGAATCTATAGAGTTATAAGTAGCTTACCAAAGACGGCCCTGGAGGCGCCACGCTGTACTAAGAGAGGCACCGATACCCGGACACTGGAGGGGGTATTTGAAGGGGAAAAATGAAAGGGATGGAAGGGGAAAGACAAGGAGGGAAGAAAAAAAGGAGGGAGAGGGGGATTTTGGGAATAGGGTAGAAAACTTAAACAAACACCATATATATAACAACTATCTCTAGTTATTAAACACCGACCCACCTTGTCACTCACGTGTGTCCTATGTATATACCGGGGCAAGGTTTAGGCAGAGGAAGGTAGTACGTCCCAGGAATGGGAAGGCAGGCTGTGGTAGTGTAGCAACATTAGGACTGGAAGTGCTCCAGATGAGTCATTCATGGTTAGCAATGATATGCTGTAACATAGGGATAACAATGCATGAGAATTCGGAACATGACAGCCAGGGACAGTAGGTAGGGACAGTAGGTCAAACAACATTGGCTGACACTCGGATGCAGATCCCCATATGCACAGCATCCAACCACCACCCTGGTGGAGGATGCCACTGACATATGTCACAGCTTGTGTAAGTTAAGTAGCATACTCACCACGGCCATCCACTCTGCCACGTTTGCCCTCAGTTGCAGCCATCTGACTGATGGCCGCTCAGTGCGCCCTATAAATGTCTCCAACCCAGCCCACGCCAGTAACACAAATTCAATTTGATTCAATTTGAAGATGAATTTAAGTCTTTTTAGATAGGATCTTCAATCTCTTTAAACGGAAATCCCATCTCCATTGGCATACCCAGTATTTTGAAACGTATATCAAAGAAACAGCCTGTCCCTTGGGACTGCGTGTCCAAGTCTTTCTAACTGTCAAGGATCCATTCCCAGATTTAAAAAAATCTTGGGAGCAAACCCTTACTAAATGCAGCATATAATTAATGACGCAACTAATCTCCCAATACCAGGCTGACATGGTGGTCCTGGATGGTGAGACTGAGCGACTATATGCACAATTTCAACTTATTGTAGATTCTACCACATTGCTGCTAAAGGGAAAGAAGTTAAGTAATGCCTTGAGAAACTTAACAAAGAGATCATAGTTAAGAAACAGGGTAAATTTATGAAAGATAAGTTAGCTTAAAATTCCCTGCTAGGAGAGGTAGAACACCGGCACGAATACCACAGGATACGCCAAACTTAATGGACTTAACTGAATCTGACTCTGTTCCTTTTTTGTCTTCACAGGCTTTATCTCATCCTACTAATGCGCACCTACTGAGCACTTTAAATAAGAGATCACTCACTGGTGAGGGCCACCCTTTGAAGGACCCCAAGAAAGGGAAAAAACACGGTAAATCTCACAAACCACTGCAACCCATTAAACTCAGGGGCACAGGCCCAAGTGGTATACCTAACCCTACTTTGCACAATAATATTCCTAGAATCTTTCAGTCCAATGCTAAAGCACTTGCCACCAATCCGTATTTTATATTTCCAACGACACCAGAACCCACTCGACAGGGATATCTGGATATGTTTGTTCTAAAAACTCCATTATCCAATCTATCCGCCAACCTCCTACACTAGGGGACACTAATGCTTCACCTTCTCTAAACATTATTAACCTCACTCCTTTTACCTTGACTACTGAAGGGGAGATGATAATAAAACTGGGCCTAGGTTTTTGCCCCCTTGAACCCATTAATATATTTAAAACGATCAAAGATCTTTACCTTTTTGCCCGCAATCTAACATTTAGGTTCATTTTTGGTAAAGATCGGAAAAAACTCAATATAGAAAGAGAATTAGCCGAGAGAACAAAGCACTTCTCCATGCAGGAGTTTAGAGCTTTATGGGACCTGATGCTTCTAAACGAGGAAGGTGCGATCGATGATATGCAACCTAGTGTACACGACCAAGGGACTAATCCAGTCCCTCCGGGGTCGCCTATCCATGTCCCTCCCCCGATGGAGGTGAAAGTAAATCCTAGTCAATTTAAATTAAAATCACGTAAATTTCCAGACTTCATGACCTGTCCAGCAGTATGGGCTTTTTTTTTTTTTTTTTTTAATAATAGATTTTTTATTGAATTTTATGTCAACAGTACAGAATAAAATGAAGATGTATATAATAAAACAAAGCTAATAGGAAGCACAGTATGGGCTTTTCTACATGGAACATTAAAGGTGCTCAAAAGGCAACAATGGCCTGATCTTCCTTCCAATCTGACCCCAAGACAAATCCGTGCAGTGACTAAACTCCAGAAACGCACAGAGTTGGTGATAAAACCATCCAAAGGTGGCGATATATTACTAATGACGCACCCTCAATACCAAACCATGTGTTTGGATGTCCTTAACAGTACATCCTGGTATAGACCTATTGAAGGTACGCTAATTCAACAATATATTGTTGAATTTTGCAGCCTATGCACTGGAGCATTATGGGATGGTTTGATTGACAGGGATACTTTGAACTATATTAACACTCAGCACCACGTATGCCCACATTCTATACACTACCCAAAACCCACAAGAATCTCCAGGTACCCCCCCGGAAGACCCATAGTTTCGGGCATAGGGTCTCTGATGGAGAACACAAGTAGGTTTGTGGACACCTTTCTCATGCCACATGTACTGAGCCTGCCTTCCTATATACGGGATTCCACGGACCTGCTTTGACACATCAAGGGGGTCCCAGTCCCTCCGGATGCCCTCCTCGTGGCCATAGATATCAAGGCTCTGTACTTGAGTATCCCCTACGAGCAGGGCGTCCGGATGCCTGGGACCTTTTTGATGGAGCAGGATAGGAACACCTGGCCCCTGAACCGCTTTATACTCAGGCTATTGCAGTTTATCTTGACCAAAAACTACTTTACCTATATGAACCAGGTCTACCTGCAAACCCAGGGAGTTGACATGGGCACATCATGTGCACCCTCCTATGCCAACTTGTATTTGGGAGGATGGGTGAGAACTGTCTTTGCAGATGAATCTCCACAGCCCCTCCTAAATAATGTCCTTTTTTGGTACAGATTATTATCGACCTCTTCGTTATATGGATGGGGACAGAATCTGAGCTTATAAAATGTATTGACCATCTGAACGCAAACCAGTTCAATCTACGCTTCACGTTCAGCTTTGATCGCAATTATATCTGCTTCCTTAACTTCAAGATTGACAAGGACACTCATGCCCAAATTTGCACAAATCCCTACCGTAATCCCACAGTGGGCCATAAATTGTTTCATGCCTACAGTGCCCATCCCCACTCTCTAGTACGCAGAATTCCGTATGCCCAATACCTCAGGCTACGTTGGAACTGCACAGAGGATGGGGATTTTTATATCCAGGCTGCTGCCCTACGCGAGCAGCTCTTGGCACGGGGGTGTACCCGGACTAATTTTAGGAAGGCCTTCAACAAGGCCTCTGCAGGGACTGGATCATCTCTACTCTATGGCCCCCCTCATGTAAAGCAACCAGCAACTGTTAAACTAGTTACCAAATTCTGTGCTCACCACAGTGTATTACGGAGCCTCCTTTCGAATCACTGGCACCTTTTAACCACGACGTCTTAGGGAAGTATGTCAGGCCCCAACCCGGAGCTGGTGTTCAGTAGAGCAACTTCTCTGCATGACAGACTCACTAGTAGCCACACTAACGTTTGTGCTCCCCAATGGAGAACTTTTCTTGTCCCCCAAACATGCTAATTGCGGCACTAGGGGAGTTATCTATCTCATGATATGTGCCTGCAATTAATTTTATGTAGACAAAACTATTAGAGAGCTGAGACAAAGAATGGGAGACCATCTGTACTACTCGCCCAGTGAAATTTACCACTGTGGGACGCCATATAGGCCTACACCATAGGTTCCAGCCCAAAGTGGTTAACTTTATGGTCCTAAAATTTGTTCCAGAGGATCCGCGGGGGGGGGCGATCCTTAGATGGTAGACCATGTGGATAGAGCGATTAAACGCTCTTACACCACCAGGCCTAAATGAAGCACTCTCATAAAAACCCTTCCTATGAAATTACATTCTGCATAAATCCCAATCCCTTATTCCCAATAATCAAACCACTCCCACTTTTTCCCTTCTTCCCCCTTCCCTTCCCCCTCCCCCACCCTCTCCCCCCAAACCCTCTCTCCTTGTTGTTTTCCTTCCCCCTTGTCTTATCCATCTTTATCCACCTTCATGTGCAACAATCATTGCTGAGCATTCTTTCTTGATTAGTATTGTTTAATCTCTTATATAGGAACCGTATGACCACTGTATTTAATCCCTGTGGTCAGATTCTTTGATTGAGAATTAACTTTCATGTAAATGTTATATATTTTATATTGTAAGGATGTCGCTACGTAACTGCATCGTGTCATGCCCTGCAGTTACCGCTCAACATCCAAACCCCTGCTGTAACTCCTAAATACATGTTTCACCTCCTTTATTTGCCTTAGAACAATCCCTGGATGAGTGTGCAGTGTAAGGTTAATTTTTCCCCCTCGGCAGACATGCGTCTATCCCGGAAGGTGTTGACTGTGGGAGGCTTTTCCCTTCCTACCTTGAGTCTCCTTACCTGGTCATACGTGCGCACTGCATCGTCCACGCATGCGCAATGTGGATAGATGACCCAGTGACGTCACACACCGGCCCCCAGCCAGTGTTACTGGCGTGGGCCAGGTTAGAGACATTTATAGGGCACACTGAGCGGCCCTCAGTAAGATGGCTGCAACCGGGGGCAAACGTGGAAGAGTGGCTGGCAGTGGTGAGTATGCTACTTAACTTACACAAGCTGTGACATATGTCAGCGGCATCCTCCACCAGCGAGGTGGTGGTTTGGGGATATATATCTGAGTGTCAGCCAATGTGGTTTGACCTACCGTCCTTGGCTGTCATGTTCCAAATTCTCATGCATTGTTATCCCTATGTTACAGCATTCATTGCTAACCATCTGGAGCACTTCCAGTCCTATTGTTGCTACACTACCACAGCCTGCCTTCGCATTCCTGGGACATACTTCCTTCCTCTGCCTATATATTGTCCCCGGTACATACACACGTGAATGACATGGTGGGTCGTTGTTTAATAACTAGACATGGTTGTAATATTGTTTGTTTACATTTTCTACCCTATTTTCAAAATCCCCCCTCCACCCTCCAGGGCCATCTTTGGTAAGCTATAGATTCTCCAAGATGAATCTACTATGTACTGTTACCCAAATGTCCATTACACTCAAACCTACTAATTTTGAAATTTGTATAAAACTTTTCAATTATGAAACTTTATTCACTCTTGTAGATGATTTTGACTGACCCCTCCTGAAGAAGTGATGTATACCGCAAAACATGTTGAGGACTCCGTCAGGATACACATCCAAGTTTTGTTGTATTAGAACCTACGTGTTCATTACCTGTTTTCATTACTGTGCACGGTACTATGTGCACAGTGTATGTACCTCTGTACCAACTGTTTTTAACTATGTCTATTTTCTAATAAATTGTTTAAATTGTCCCTTTTAACTGGTTCATTCCTTGGGTACCGAGATAGTCCTTGACTTATTAGTGCTATAGTGTATGTCAACTAAGATAAGAATATATGTATATCAGCTGGTACTGGCTGCTGCCAGACTTATCCACCTTACCAATCGTTCAGTGTCTGTCAACCCTCTCCTCCAATCCCTACACTGGCTCCCGATCACCCAGCAAATTAAACTCAAAATTCTAACCACAACTTACAAAGCCATCCACAACTCTGGCCTGAGCTACATCACCAATCTTGTCTCCAAACATATCCCAAACCATCCTCTCCGCTCTTCTCAAGACCTCCTACTGCCAAGCTCTCTCATTTACTCCTCCCATGCTCATCTCCAGGATTTCTACAGAGCCTCTCCCATCCTCTGGAACTCGCTACCTCAACCTGTTCGGCTATCCCCTACTCTAGCTACCTTCAGGCGATCCCTGAAAACTCATCTCTTCAGGAAAGCCTATCACGTCTCCAACTAATCTTTTACCACTTCCATCAGCTCATTCCCCACAGTTACAACCTTTTGTACCACCTCCCCCACCCTATTAGATTGTAAGCTCTTCTGAGCAGGGCCCTCTTAATCCTCTTGTATTTTTTTGTATTATAACTGTATTGTCTCTGTTTTATGTTGTAAAGCGCTGCGTAAACTGTTGGCGCTATATAAATCCTATAATAATAATAATATAATAATAATAATACCAACAGAGTAACCATGAAGTATACAATTTTATGAAAAATATATATATTTATACACATATGAACCAATGTTGTTCAAAGCTAAATGGAAATTCGGAGATAGTGAAATAAATTAGATGAATATGTAATGGTGTGTGCATGAATGAAACATGAGAGTGAACATAATAATGCGTGAGGCAATATATATGGCAGACCATGCTAAAGTTAAGTGCTCAAATGTGAAGGGAGTGAATGGATGATTAGCATCCTTCAAGGAGTGTGGACTCACCTTGAATAAAGTGAAACTGCTGCGTGTGAGTGAAACAGGAAATAGGAAGTGACAAACAGATCCCAGCCATTACTAGCACTCAATTTATATCCCCAGAGGGCCCAGTGAGCTCCACCGTGTGCACGTGACAAGGCACACAAATGTGAATGGCCTGCTTTCTGGACTTGCTTTGTCTGCTGACTCTGTTCCGTTTTACCCCCTGCTGCCGCTGGTCGCTGCCTGCATACCAGCCCTGCTACCATCTTCTGCTCTGGTGCCAAGCTGGTTCAGTATCCTGTTCCTAGGACTGCTTCATCCACCTAAGTGTGGACTTCACCAGCCAGCTACTCCGGCACTCGTGCCACTCTGTGACCTCACATTCTGTCTCCACCTTCAGGAGTGTTGATCAGGAGGTGCAAGAGAGGCATCCACAACATTCCAGTCATCACCAAGTACGTGATAGATGGGCACTATGGCCTGATGGAGGTTTGGAATATATCTAAAGCATTACGATCTCATTTATAATTGAATCGCCCTCTTAAAAATGATCCATGGTGTATTGCTTTGCAGAGAGTGTTTGACAAGTGATGAGGAGGCAATATATCACCTCCACACTACCTGTTTTAACCCCTGAAAACCAGCACCAATGCAGTGCAACCACTTACATTGTATGCAGTTGCTGGGTGGTTCAGAAGATACTGCACAGATGTATGCGAATGCAGTTAGCCACTTTGTCACTAGGTGGCTCTGTACCAAACAGTGTCTGGTACAATAGGTAGTGATACTAGATTTTAGGTAGTGCCCTCTTGCAGTGATGTCAGTGGTGAGTCAGCACCCATATAAAAGGCAGGTAGGGAGGAGTATACACTCCTGGGGCATGGGAACCACACACCCTACATCTGTGAGGATATGGCCAGCAGCACACATAGATCCTGGACAGGGCAAGAGTACCGGTATATCAAATGACACTGGAATATGCTGTATGTTCTAGCGATCTGACTGTCTTCCAAATTCCATGAATAATACCAGTAAAGTACAGGGAAGCTAACTACTAGATGGACATTCCTTCTTCTGGATCGAAGGATTGATGGCTGGGAATGTTGTGAGGAGGCCTAATGCACAAGATTGTGGTGGGGTCAGCCTTCTACATGAATGGGGGGTAATTTTTGTCTTGGCATGCTGTAAAGCATCATGATGTAAGGCATCACAGCCATATTATGTGTTCCCAATCTTCCGCTGTCTTTGTGAGGGTATGTAAAAATGCAGCTCAAATGGCTATTTTTACTGCCCCCCAATAACAAGTGTAAATATAGTCTAAATGGACTTGCCAACCTGAAAAGGTATGCATAAGGAGAGGCAAAAACTACCTCAATAAGGTAGATGCAGTAATCCAATCCCATCAATCAGATGTAAATTAACATCCTCCCAGAAAGTTCCCTCCCAGAAAGTTCTCCTGACATACCTGACGTCCATAGTTAAGTCTAGGTTCATATCTATGAGTTTGATGCATTTTTCAGGCACATTTTACAGAGTGTTTTGCATTTTTAAACCTGCATTTTTGCATGCAGTTTTCATGTTGTGTCTGTTCCCTTTAAAAACACTGTATATAGCTAGTTGCTGAGAAGGGGGTCAGAAAGCCTGAGATCTTAACAATCGATGAGTCGATAGCTGTCAGCATTTGTAAACTCATGAAAAAAATGGCGGGGGGACTGGTATGGATTTGGAGGGGAACCCCACACCCAAAAAAAATGGTGTGGGGTCCTCCTTAAATCCATACCAGACCCTTATCTGAGCATGCAGCCCGGCAGGTCAGGAAAGGGAGGGGACGAGCAAGCGCCCCCCGCCCCATCCTGAACCATACCAGGCCGCATGCCCTCAATGTAGATGGGGACAAGGGCCTCTTCCCCACAACCCTGGACTGTGGTTGTGGGGGTCTTCAGGTAAGGGCTCATCAGAATCTGAAAGCCCCCTTTAACAAGGTGTTCCTAGATCCTGCCCATGTGAATCTGTACATTGTACTACTCATTCACCCAAAAAACTTTCACATAGAAAAAAACACAAAGACATTTTTTGACAATTCCTTTATTAAAAATCCCAAAATAATGTCCCCCTGATGTAGATCAAATGTCAATCATGCCACTCGCCGGATGAGCCCCCCTGCCCCAAAGGACTCCCCATGTTGGGGGTATACGGCCTGGTATGGTTCAGAAAGGGGGGCACTTGCTTGTCCCCTCCCTTTTACTGTCCTGCTGGGATGCATGCTCAGATAAGGGTCTGGTATAGATTTGGAGGGGACCCCACGCCATTTTTATTTTTATTTTGGCATAGGGTCCCCTCCAAATCCCTACTAGACCCAAGGGGCCTGGTAGGGATTTGTGAGGGAGACCCCACACAATTTTTTTTCTTGAATATTTTAGGCGGCAATTCTTTTTTTTTTTTGCATTTAGCTGTCAGCGGTGAACCTCACTGACAGCTGATGACTAATTGGTTGTTAAGGATGCGAAAGCTGGCTTCCCGGCCCGATCCTTAGCAACCAGCTATATACAGTGTTTTCAAAGTGGAAAAAATCAAAATGAAAAACGCATTAAAAAGTGCATCAAAAATGCAACACTTGTGTTTCTGGTGCATCTCCATTGAAGTCTATTACAAAATTGTCGCTCTACTTTTGTTTATAGCGCAAGGGCGATCAAATACCACCAAAAGAAAGCGCTATTTGTGGGAAAAAAATGACGCCAATTCAGTTTGGGAGCCATGTCGCACAACCGCGCAATTGTCAGTTAAAGCGACGCAGTGCCGAATAGCAAAAAGGGGCCTGGTCCTTTGGCTGCCAATTGGTCCGGGTGCTGAAGTGGTTAAAGTGAAACATTCCTGAAGAAATTAAATGAAATATTCCTTTAAATATCATGCCAGGGGGGTCCCCTTTGTCTGCCTGTAAAGTGGGGCATCTGTGTGATGTGTAGAAAAGTGCTGCAGCAAAATGACATTTCTAAAGGAAAAAGTTTAATAAAAACTTGCTTGCGGCTGTAATGTATTGCCGGTAAAAATCCATACCAGAACCTTATCCGAACATGCAGCCTGGATGACAGTATGGGGGGGCGAGCGAGCTCCCCCACTCCTGAACCATACCAGACCCCAAAGCATCCTCCCAATGTTGATGGCGACAAAAGCCTCTTCCCAACAACCCTGGCCATTGGTTGTCAGGGTCTGTGGGTGGGGGGCTTATCGGAATCTGGAAGCCCCCTTTAACAAGGGGGCCCCAGATCCCGTTCGCCCCTATGTGAATGGGTATAGGGTACTTTGTCCCCCTACCCATTCACCAAAAAAAAAAAGTGTCACAAGGTAAAAATCATAATAGACAGTTTTTGACAATTCCTTCATTAAAAAAGAAAAAAAGGTGTCCCGCAATTTACATCCACCTTCAATCACGCCGCCTGTCGGACCCAAAAAATAGAAAAAAAAAACTAAAAAACTCTTCCTCCGTGGGAAGCCTCTTGGCGACTGCTGTCTTTTGGCTCTGACAGCTGTTATATAGGCAAGGGCAAAGGGGGCAGGGTCACTCGGTTACATCACCAGGTGGCCCTGTCCTTGCCTATATGTAGCACCACCCCCGAAGAAGCTGCTTGGTAAATTTGGGTTCTTTGATTCCCGCCTCTACCCCAGCCCCTCTGGCACACCTGGTTATATTTAATTACTGTAAACATATTTAAAGACACATGTAGAAAATACTGTTATTCTGGCTGTAAATTATAAAAAAAAACACCTGGTAGTGATAAACAAATTAAATATATTATCATGGTTTAAAGCATATGGAAGCTTACAACACTGTTAAACCTTTTGCAAAGAATTAATACATTAGAAAAGACAACCTTCAATACTTAGCAATCTATATGCCCATAACACAGACGCTGAGAGGGAGGAGCGAAGATCTATCATCTCCTTCTGGGCCACAAACACCAATGAAAGTAACAATACAAAAAGAAGAAATGGGTTAACAGGTAGAGTAAGCACAGTTCTATAATGTTACAGGTCCTGAGTTGAAGGGTACTAGTGTCTTCTGCTAGCAAACATTGGGGCCCTTTTTAAAGAGAGTAGGTTTAATCAATCAAAAGCGAGACAGTAATCCTCTAGGAAATCCCGTTAGGTAGTGGTTTGTAAGAACAGAATGGATAAAAGTGGCAGCTCCAAACAAGCATCCTTTGACAGTAGAAAGGTGAATAGGTGTCTGCATGCAGTGTCTATACTGTGCTAAGAAAGATGTTGGGTTTACACCCGCTCACCAATCCTCTGGGTGATGTCACGACGGAAGTCCCAAATGGTGGTTCAGGCTCCTGGCAATGTTGTAAGGCACTGGATCACCTCCTGTCGGCCGATCAGGATAGCTGGTAGCCGAACTGGTAGGGTGATGGGACAATGGCCAACAGGACACCTGGAAGGGTCTTGTGATCACCAAAGCGGTGTGTGGGTTGTCTCCGCTGGGCTAGATGGCGCCAAGTTGCTGAGCAGGGTCCCTGGGCTGAACGGTAGAGGACTGTGTGGGTGACACTGTGCCTGGCTCCTTTATCCTCAGTCTCTTGGCAGCAGTCTCAGGAAAAGTGTGTGTCTCTCTCTCTCAGATGCTGGTAGACAGTGTGGCTCTCTCTCTTAGGTGGAGTTCCACCACACAGTCCCATCACCTCACCACTCCTGTCCGCTATCCCCTCTCCTCACGGTAACTCTCCCTGGTAGTTTCAAGAGAAACTTGTCTTTCTCTCCCTCTGTTGGGTCACAGTGTCCCTGGTGTCAGCGCGTCTCTCCCTTCAATCAGATGCTGGTACCTCAGACCACTCTCCTCACTCTCCTCAGACAGGCCTCCTCAGATCTTCTGTCAGCACTCTCTCTGTAGTGCTGTGTGGAAAACCTGTTTCTCTCTCTTTTCTCTCACCTCAGAACTTCCCTCTCCTCATTTACCTCAGCACTTCCTGAAACTCCCATTTTTCCCAGTGTGCTTTGTGTCTCTGAGTTTTTTGGAAGGACAAGTCAGCATCTCTCTGGCTCCATCTTGTGGCCAAAAGGAGAAATTGCATTACAACACGCCTGCTACATATATAACAACTGTCACAGCCAAGAGACAGCAGTCGCCAGGAGGCCTCCCATCGAGGCAGGTCTTTTTTTTTTCTTGGGTCCATCGGGCAGCGTGATTGAAGATGGATGGACATCGCAGGATTATTTATGATGCTTTACTGCAGGCCACAATGGCTAATTACTGACCCCTTTGTTCTGGCTTGAGCTGTGCTGATAGAATGTATGATGGCCTGCTCTATATCTCTGAGCTGACTGTTATATGTAAGAATTTGATGGCTGAATATACATTTTTATTATGACACACCATTCCCCATTCCCCAGACCTCATTAACATCATACCTAGGAGTGCTTAAAAATTGTGTGAAATTCATTTTGGAATGCAAAAAAATTAAAAAGCTATTGTTGAGTAAACCAGTGCATAAAAAAACTTGATTACCCTGTGAATTGAAAGGGTTAAGTTACGTTTATTTTCTCATCATAATAAAAATGACAAATTACTGCATGGTTAAAGTGAGATGTATGCTGCTATTTTTTAACCACTTAAGTCCCACATGTCATTTTAGAAAACAGCTATTTGGCTAGCGCGTTTTAATGGGGCACCCAGAGCTAGGGGCTCCAATCAACAATCACTGTTGGAAGTTCTGGCTGGGCACTAAGCCCCTTCCGTCCGTCACTCCGTGGTCAAGATGGACAAGCCCAGGAGGAACCGATGGATTCTCAAGATAGCAGACACCGCCGGAGAAGATCCCCCTCGGGACATAGACGTCACGGCACTCCTGAGTCCCACCACACCGCCAAACTCCAGGAGAGCCCGCAGGGACTACTGAACCTACTCGACCAGTGTAATAGCACAAAGTTTACTGAACGGGCTCAGTTATGTTTATTCCGAGGAATACACCGTGCTCAGTTACACAGCCGATGAACTGTACACCCTACATAAACATAAAACACACGTAGCCCTAATTCAAGAGACCCACTTTAGAACAGATACCCTACCCAAACTCCAAAATCACAACTTCCCTTTGGCCTATCATGCCACGAACAATACCGCAAAATCTAAAGGGGTATCAATCCTGATCTCCAAAAATTGCCCTATACAAATTACCGCAACACAGAGTGACGATCAAGGTAGGTTCATCTTCGTTAAAGGTTCATACCTGAATAGGCCAATAACGATTGCGAACATATATGCCCCTAACTCCCAACAGGTAACATTTTTTCGTAAAACCCTACATCAACTGACCGCTTTCAAATCTGGGATCCTAATCTTAGGTGGAGACTTCAATGTCGCTCTGACCCCCTCCTTAGATACCTCTAATGGCTCGTCCAGCATGCCATACAGAGCACTTCGAGCTATCAAAACCCAGTTGAGCACTCTAACCCTTCACGACACATGGCGTACCCTAAACCCCAACGTTAAAGATTTCACTTTTTTCTCCCCTCCACACAAAAAATATTCCAGGATCGATCACTTTTTCCTCTCCCAAAATGACCTGACCCTCCTCACTGCAGCAACAATTGAACCGATGGTGCTTTCAGATCACCATCCAATAACCATGACTTTGACACTCCCATCAACCCGCCCCACAAAAACAATATGGCGTCTAGACGACTCCCTTTTGATGGACCTAGATAACTCGACAGCCATAACCAAGGTGCTGTCCCATTATTTTGACGAGAATGTATCGGAGGACACCTCACCCACGACCGTCTGGGCTGCACACAAATGTGTGGTAAGGGGAGAACTCCTTTCTCTAGCTGCCAGAAGAAACAAGCTTAGGAAAACACGCTTAGATGAGCTATCCACTCGGATACACACTCTTGAACGGGCACACAAGCTCTCTCTAGCCGCCAAATGCTATGCTGATCTGTTGCAAGCAAGGGAAGATCTCCTAACAGAACTGCAAAAAACGCTGAAAAGAAAGTATGCACTTAGTCAAAAAATCTTTTATGAATTTGGAAATAAGGCAGGTAAATTACTAGCGAGAGCACTCCAAAATAAAAAAGCCGCCCACACAGTCCACACCATTAAAACCCCAGCCGGTAAAACCCTGGTCACTACAGAAGAAATATCCAACCAATTTGTCCAATACTTTTCAAAGTTATACAACCTCCCCAAACAGACATCCAATAACCCTACTCCTGACCGGACTAAAGCCATAACCGACTTCTTATCCCAATACGGCCCTCCCCCTCTAGCGGAAGACTTGAAACCTGACTTAGACGTGCCCATCTCCACGGCGGAAGCATTGACGGCTCTAAAACAACTAAAGACGGGTAAAAGCCCGGGCCCCGACGGTCTCACGGCCAATTATTACAAATCTTTTTCTGCTACTCTTATCCCCCACTTCATATCCGCATTTAACGATCTCACGACCTCCCCACAAGCCACCAAGGACATCCTAGAAGCACATATCACCCTTATCCCCAAACCTGGTAAAGACACGACAATGGTTTCCAACTACCGCCCCATCTCACTTCTTAATGTAGATGTGAAACTTTATGCCAAAATCATAGCCAACCGTATACTCCCCCTTCTCCCCTCCCTTATCTCAGCGGACCAAGTCGGGTTCATCCCTGGCAGGGAGGCTAGAGATAATACCCTAAAAGCCATCAACGTACATCACTGGTTAACGACAACCTCCTCTCCGGGCTTCCTTCTTTCTTTAAATGCTGAGAAGGCGTTCGACAGGGTGGCATGGGACTACATGACTACTACACTACAAGCACTGGGATTTCCTCCGCGCTTGCTTAGCATGATCCTTGCACTATACTCCACCCCCACTGCCAGAATAAGAGTCAATGGCCGACTGTCGAGCGCCTTCTCCATCACCAACGGTACCCGTCAGGGCTGCCCACTCTCCCCCCTCATCTTCGTCCTCACCCTTGAACCACTCCTGCGCAGGTTGAGGGCCAACCCGGACATAAAGGGAATCTCCATCCATGATGAACATTACAAACTGGCAGCATATGCAGATGACATCCTGTTATTTCTCTCCGACCCGGTCACCACTATACCCAACCTCCTCAAAGACTTCACATCATTTAAAAATATTTCAAACCTTCAAATAAACTTTGAAAAGTCGACAGCCCTTAATGTCACCCTTCCAAATACCCTAGTATCCCAATGCAAACACAATTTCCCCTTCAAATGGGACTCACGTGCTCTAACGTACCTGGGTATTAAAATCCCCACCAAACTAACAGACCTTTACTCCGCTAACTTCCTTCCAACATTGCAGAAAATCCAAGGAGACCTGCAAGGTTGGCACACTGGCCACTTCTCCTGGTTCGGTAGAGCCTCAGTCCTAAAAATGAATGTCCTCCCCAGAGTGCTGTATCTTATGCAAGCTATCCCCATAAAACTCCCACCCTCCTTCTTTGCCTCATATAGGAAAATGAGCAGGACCTTTCTCTGGTCCTCCAACACCCCTAGAATAAGCTGGAATAGACTAACCACCCCGAAAACCTCAGGCGGGATTGGCCTCCCGGATATCCGAAAGTATCACTGGGCATGCCACCTCACCAGAATAGTGGACTGGCATGTCCACGCACATACTAAGGCTTGGGTACGCCTTGAAAGTGCTTACGGCCCAATGCCGACCTCTCACCTACCCTGGATCCCCCGTAGACTCATACCCACTACTTACTCGACACACCCACTGATCGGCCCCACTATGCAGGTCTTTCACCAAGCTAGCAGACTGCTAGATATAGCCCCCCCTCCTGGACCCATGACCCCCCTGAACCAGAACCCAGACTTCCCACCAGGTCTATACACTTATAACCGACAAACACCCCCTTTGGCCGTATCACTCAGAGCCCGACAGCTCTTCCACAACAGATCTCTCCGCCCACACGCAGACTTAACACAAATTCTCCCGGAACTACACATACCCCTCTTTAACTACTTTCAGATCAGACACTACATCTATCACACGCAACCTCTTGCCCGCTGGCACAGGAAACTCACACCATTCGAGGATATATGTGATAGATCAGAACCCCAAAAACACCTTATATCAGAGGTGTACAAACTTCTCTTTACTACAGAAAACCTGAACAGAACCCAACAACACCAGTGGGAATCAGAACTAGCTACAGATATCTCAGAACGTGACTGGGATAATATCTTTGAACACATACATAAAGGATCTGTAAACGTTTCCGCACAGGAGAATAGATACAAATTATACTCAAAATGGTACAGGACTCCAGACATACTACATAAATGCTACCCAAGTATTCCCTCAATATGTTGGAGATGTAACAGTGCCAATGGCTCAATGCTCCATATATGGTGGGATTGCCCCCTGATTCAGCCCTTTTGGTCAGCTATACACCAACTAATTACTGACATTACAACTTACTCTCCAGACTTCTCCCCAGCCCAATACTTACTTCACCACACACCTATACCGCAATCCTCATATAGAAGATCACTTGCCCTGCACCTCATCAACGCTGCCACCATGTGCATTCCAACTCACTGGCGGACTACCACAATCCCCACTGTCACAGAATGGATTGATAGAGTAGACAGGGTCTCGGAAATGGAGAAACTCATCCACCAGGCCAAGGAAATCCCAAACAAATACCACACTACATGGGCCTGTTGGTCACACTTCAGGAACCCCATAGGAAATAGTACCTCTCAACCCACTGGAGTCACATAAACATCCACCTCTGAAAAGTATCTCGCTACGCTGATAGGCCACGTAATTGTAGCACGCCCCCCCCCCCCTCAACCCCCTGCTTAAGGTCTTGATTTATACCCACCCCTACTTCAATGCTCGACCATACCATGCCAGGAATTCTAAACTTCAACGCGATCCTCCTACCTCCTCAGGAGTAGACCGCCATCCCACCCAACCCTAGTATTGTAAACAATACCCCAGACTTGGGGCGTCGTAATTCCCATAAGGGCCCCTCTGACACACCTCAGCAACGTACCGTGGATACGAAGCACGGCACTTAAGCTCCTTCCGTCACCTCACCCATGCACAGCTAGTTCCCCACAGGGGTGCATGACTGTGGTGACACTGCGTCACGGTTAGGTTTGCTACATGATTCCCCACGACGCCCTTCCTCCTATACGATCCAACACCCTATTTCCGCCAACCACCCCATGCTTCTCCTAACCCATGGCTACACTAACTTATCCCCATTGTTCTTTCTATCATTCTTCTCCCTATCTGTACCTAATCGTCCCATAGGTAGCCATTGTTTGAACCAAAGCAATGATAGCAAATTTCTGATCCACATTACTTAAGTTCCAATGTTGGCACGGTTATATATTTTTTCTTTCTTTCTGGTTCTCTCTATTATTCATTGTTAACTATTTTGCAATTGAAGGTCTTTGTAAACTTTCATTTCTGTACTGTATACGAACTTCTGTACTGTATACGAACTTCAATAAAATCTTATTGTAAAAAAAAAAAAAAAAAAAAAAAAAAAAAATAACACTATGTTTGAACCAGGAAGAAGGGGGGTGGGGGGGAATTGGATTAAGTTAGAGGGGACACAAGTAAGAGATATAATTAAAAAGGGGAAAATCTGCACATTCCAAGAGTTAAGTAGTTACACAGAAATTATGTCAATTGACGTGTGGAGGTATGCCCAACTAAAACATTTTGTGGATAGTCTCCCCCGCCCAATCCGCGGGGAGGACAACTTCACTCAGCTGGAAAGACTTTGTCTTCTGGATACTACGAGGAATAATATTTCTCGAATATATAAAATCTTACTAAATGAAGAAGCGCTGGACATGCCCCCTTACGTCAAGAAATGGGAAGAAGATTTTGGGATACAGTGTAGTAAAAATAGGATAGAGAAAATATTTAAAATAATCCACTGCACGACCTTCCCCATAAAAATGGTAGAAAGTAATTTTAAATGTATGTCAAGATGGTATATAACTCCCGACAAACTGAGTAGGTTCCAGGCCGGGGTCTCCCCCGAGTGCTGGAGAGGGTGCGGATTAAGGGGTACGTTGGCGCATATACTGTGGGATTGCCCGGAGATCAAAAAATTCTGGAAAGGAGTACTGGATCTGATCCACGAAATAACAAACGAAACAATCATAGAAGATCCATGGACGTGTCTGTTCCATGGGACGGAGACTCCATGGAAACAATATAAGACGTCCCTTATCCCGATCCTCCTAAACGAAGCTAAGAACCTAGTCCCGAAGAAATGGCGAGAAGCTTCTGGCCCGAATATCCGGGATTGGATTTTTAGCGTAAATGAGACCCAAAGAATAGAAAATATTGAGGGGTTAGAGGGTGGGGTCTTGGCAGCCGGAAGGGATAAGTGGGCAGACTGGGAAAATTTTAAGGAATCATGGAGATACTTAACTGAGATCATAGGATAGGTCCCTTTTAACATTTATGTTGGGAGTTTTCTGGGATACATGTGGGGGAGACGACCTGGACCCCTTAGAGTGTTGCGCAAGGCAGGGGGGAGGGGGAGAGGGAGGGTAGAAATGAGGACGATTTGAACTAATAAAGAAGTCAAGGAAGGATAGGGGAATTATGCCCTTGACGCAGGTGTAGTCCGTTTATTTTGTCCTTGTTCCCCTTATATATACACTTATGTGTATCGTTTTCAACAAAAACTAAAAAGTTCCACAATGATGAGTACAACATAAGAGAGAAAAATGAATGTCAATTTGAACAAAAGATCTCTTTGACGGTTTCTGATGTGGAAAAAAAAAAAGACATTGCTTGTATATCAAGTCAAAATTAATTAAAGAATGTTGCTTGTCGTGCAAAACGCTCTCAGACCAAGTTACTCTCAATCCAAGGTTTTACTGTAAATAAAAAAAAAAGATATAAAAAAAAAAAAAAAAGGAATGCTCATTTGCAATGCTCTTAAAAGAACACGTCAGTCAATCCGTAGGCTAGGGCCAATCAAATTTACCTGTGTTGCTATAATTGCAACAATGTGATAATTGCTATAATGATTGTAATCAATAAGTGATAGATTAATATACATTATAAGTATTGTATTGTTGCAATTGTTGTTATTATTAATAAAATAATCTCTCTCCACAATAATTCCCAGATCCCAATATTTATGACTCATGCTCTGGATGACATTTGTAATAAAATATCATGTAAGCAAGCACAACATAATTATGAATGTTAGCAAAATTGTGAGGGATGAAGGGTGAGCTCTAAAAAAAAAAAAAAAGATGGCATTGTAGTAATAGATTGGGACATCAAATGTAAACTACCACTGCAGCTAAAGGAACAATAAATGTGTCAATATATTGATAGAGTAAACCCTGTTGGTAAAAGGTTTAATATGTTATAAGTGGTTAGCACTTCTGACTGGCAGCACTAGGGTCTCTGGTTCAAATCCCGACCACGACAATACCTGCCTGGAGTTTGCATGTTCTCCCTGTGCCTGCGTGGGTTTCCTCCAGGTACTCCGGTTTCCTTCAACACTCCAAAGACATGCTGGTAGGTTAATTGGCTTCTGTTTAAAATTGTCTCTAGTATATGTACTGTATGAAGTGAGTTAGTGTAGGTAAAATTCTATTCTCTCACTGATCAGTCAACTCCGGTCATGTTGATTAGAAGACAGATTTATTACAGATGTACAGTACAAAGGGGTGAATAGAACTCTTACAGCAAGGCGTTCCACAGCAAAATCACATGAAATCCGTACGCAGTTACTTTATAGCAGTATTTGGCAACCTGCCATTGGCTAAGGCACACCAGTGACTCATGGTGCATTGCCAGCTTTATTGCCAAATCCAGAGTGCCTTTACAAGGTTTCCTATTATGGTAACATCTGCTAGTTCTTTAAGTATTGCGTTAGGCTTTGGTCGGAACTTAAGAAAGTTGCATAAACAATAAGTAATTTTAGCTAGAAAAAGTACATATAAGGAACAAGGCAAATGTCGATATCACCTGTAATTCTTTGCATATTTCTTATCAGTTAGAGACTTTAGATTGTAAGCACCTCAAGTGCAGGGACTGATGTGGATGTATAATATATAACGTATGTGAAGCGCTAAATTGACATCACTATATAAGAAACTGTAATAGATAAAATAATCGTTATCTTGAACAGATATGACAAATGCATTCCAAAACTCATGTTGCTGCTATTACTGAGTATTATTGGAATACAGTATGGTGTATTGGAGTTTCCATTTCCCATGTCCAATCAAGTGTTTAGGTTTTCTTGCTTTATCTGTTTCACATTAGGTATCCTCTTTATTTTAACAAAAGGAAAAACTCTAATGGAATTTCCGACGGACTTTGAATTGAGAACCTGTTCTCAATTTTTCCGACGGAAAACCTTTCTATCGGATTTTCCGATCGTGTGTAGGCAATTCCGACACGCCAAAAATCACACATGCTCAGAATCCACTACGAGACGGAACCGCTCGGTCTGGTAAAACTAGCGTTCATAATGGAGCTAGCAGATTCTTCACACTGGAATTTTTTTAATTGTTCATTCTCTTCTTTATAATGCTAGAAGAATGAAGTTGTTTTGGAATTTTTTTAATTGCTCATTCTCTTCTTTATAATGCTAGAAGAATGAAGTTGTTTTGCTGCTCATATTCACACAGAGTTTTTACAAACGTATTTCTTTATTACTAGGTCACTCCAGAATAATATTTATATTAGAATTTAAGCCAGATCTGCATAAAATATATATCATTTCTTAAAGTGTTTTTTTTTTTTTTAATAAGAATATTTGTATTATTGTATTATTTTCTCGTGCTCTCCTTTTTATTTTTTATGTTACGTTTCCACAACACCATTATTATGTATTATTTGTAAACCTGTTTGTTGTTGGTGTCCCTTGTTAATTTTGACATTGTATTTTTGAAATATACCTGCCTACTCCCCCAAAATAAATTGATTTGCTATTTGTAGAAAAACACATAGGCAAGTATTTTCTGAAAACTAAATCAGAATTACAAAATAAAGATAAAGGCAACGCAGGAGAAATTGCTTCAATTTGTGCAGCCTTTGGCCCCCAAGGCAGACATCAAAAAAATTGGTAGCTTGAGAAGTCCATAGAAAAAGGAGGACAATGTGGTCCAGGAGTCCCAGACAACCAGAGCAGCAGATGGTATATGTACCCAGTCTGTGGTCCTACAACAGGCTGTGGGTTCTTTGAGACCTAAAGGCAGGGGATCACTTCCTTGTCTTCCGTGCAGCCTTCCCTGCAGCCTTCCCTGGAGGCTGTGGCTCTGGAGGTGGCATTGTGGTAGGAGGAGGAGGATGGGGGAGAGAACATAGATGTTTGTTGTCACAAATTTCCCCACTCAACCCCTTGTGGATAGTAGAAAAAAATATTTGTTCACATTTTCGCCGTTGGTCCTCCTCCATCTGTTGCAAATTTGAGGCTATATAGATGCCATAGGCCTCTGTAGCATCGAGGGGGGATCTGAGGGACTCATTCGCCTCCCTGATGAGGGCCAGTGCTGCCTCCTCTGCTTTCATGCCCTTCCTCTGTCAGGGAAGGATGAGGGGAGGCACCTGGGATTGCTTATTACTGGGCCCTGCCACCTCCTGGGTGACACTAGCCAGAGCCTCATCCTGGCTGAGGTCATCCTGTGTATGAAAAAGGGACATAGTTTTAGTTTTTTGTTCATCAAACACACACAATTTTCAGCTCATGACTGTTGCAAATTTAATGTTAATAAATAGAAAAGACTATCATTGTGAGCCCAGCATTTTTCCTTCCTGTCCTAATCTTTTTTGGCCACTTCTGTCTATTGATATGTGAAACACTTTTTGTTACTTCATTCATTTATTAGCAATAATAACATCTACTTACCAACAATCTTTTTTTTGCACAGATAAATTATGTATAAAAAACCTATACCTGACTCCATCTGGGCTCATCAATCTCCTCCTGTATGGAAGGCCCAGGTTGGTCCACAGATGCCTCAGCTTGGGTTGAGGGAAGGCTGGATGGAAGGCTGGTTGGAAGGCTGGAGGGAAGGGGTGCCGGAAGAGTAGAAAGGGATTCCCTGCCCTCCATCTGGTCATCTATAAACCTCATCCTGCTGTAGTACCACAGACTGGGTACATACACCTTATCTGCTGCTACTCCAGGCCTCAGGGACTTCTGGACCTTCTGGTACTCCTTCTTATAGGTGCTTCTCAAGCTACCAATTTTTGCCTCAACAAATTTGATGTCTGCATCGGGGACCCGGGTCTTCACAAATTGAAGCAATTTCTCCAGCGTTGTCCTCCTAGCTGGTTTATTATGGTACAAGGGGTTTTTCACCTCCCACAGATTTTTCATCTCATGATATTTATCAATGAATTCCCCAAGGAATTCTGGGTCCTTAAATGGCAGCATTATGTCTGCAAGACCAAACAAAATACAAAAATAAACATCTCAGGATAATCTTTCAACACAATATTGGCCTCAATCTAGATTCAATATAGGCCGCACATGACTCCAAAAAGTTTAAAATCTTACCTTCGTTGTAACGTTCGTCGTTGTTTGACGTTCTTCGTGGCGTCCGTTCCTCCTTCCTGTGCACACAGAATGTAGTTACGACACACACGTGTTTGAAGCTTTATATACACTGCGCATGCGTGAATCTCCACCCGCGTCGCCCGCACCTGATGTTCTTTCTAGAATATTCGCCGCCCAGTCTCTGCCGTTGCAGTGGGAGCGGAACATGGCAGAGACACAGCAGGTGCGTAAGAGCAGTAACGAGGAGGAGGATAGCCCGGAGCCTGAAACGTCATGATCGAGGAGGAGATTTAAGGCCTCAAATATGGCCTTTGTGGAGATGTTGGAGATGGTGGACATCTTGAGGAGCAACGACTATGATGGGAATTATGGTCCGAACCCAAACACAAATATGAGAAAGGCCAAGATCATGAATAAAGTTGTGAAGAGTCTGTACAGTTATTTTGGGGTACGACGAACGAAGGATCAACTGAGTAAACCATGGTCGGACCTCAAATTAAGGGAGCACGATCAGTACAGGAAGATCAAGAAAATTCTTCAAAAAGTAAGTATATTATGTCGTGTGTACCTATTATTATTATTAATATTGCATGCTGCGCCATGTGTTTTCCCCTAATAAGGTCTTGTACACTCCAAAATGGCTACTTTCATGGTCATACGCAGTAATCGTTCGTTGTAAACCCCGTTCGTTATCCAAAATACGATGTTTTTACAGATAAATGATTAAATACTTTTGTGGCTTCCATTTTTAACACTTATCCAAAAGAGTTTTTAGGACATTGTTGTCTAGATGTGTTTGAACCTAGAAGGAATATCAATCTTCATTCAGTGTAATGTATGTAGAGGACACTCTGCAGCTGTTTACACATCTGGACTCAGGTGCACTAGTGTGGGACACCAGAACAAACATTTTAGGGTCTTAAACACAGGTACTCCAGTGGATACTTTGGGGTGTCTCCAGGTGGGAAAATTATCCAAAAAAGGTAAGTATTCCAGCCTGAGGAATTAAGGGAATAAATCATGTGTTCAGCTTGGAATTCTGCCCAAACAGACAATTGTCCCCCACTTCCAAGCAATGTTTATCATTCATATTTGTTGGCTCAAATATCTGTGTGCTAAGTATACCTTTTGTTTTATTCTCATAGGGGAGCAAAGAATTGGCAAATATAATGTCCCCAGGGACCGCCCATCTCCTGAACAAAAGGAACCAAGGTCACCACCAGATGAGGATGTGGAGGAAGGAGAAGTGATTGAGATTGAGTCCACAACAGGTGAGTGTCTGACACCCCAGATTCAGGTAATAAGACATGTATGCCTGCCTATTTATAATACATGGTGTGTTTTTTATTTTTAGGTGAAGTACAGGTTGTGGAAGAACAGTCACAGTCAGATCATTTCACCAGTGACAGTGCCCAAAGGCTAATCCAGGACATCATGTATTGTAGTCAGGATTTAGAAATGATTCGCAAAAAAACTAGGGATATTGAAGTTAAACTTAAAAACATGATTGATGTCCTTGGAAGAATATAATTTTTTTCAAAAATGTCCAACTTTTTATTTTTGCTATTTAAAATTGTACAACATTTTAAAAAGCCTAATTTTGAAGATGCACACAGTATGTCAACATGTGCTATCTGCCATCAGGGGATATCAATGTACGCCTTTTGTGCCTGCTACCCCTTCCTCAAAACTCAAGTCAGTGAGAGGAAGGGGTTGCACCCCCAAAACACAGACATTGATCCCCCATGATGGGAGACAGCACATGTTGACATTAGGCATGGGATCAGGATGTAAATCCCCAGTTTGCCACAAAATTTGTGTGCATCTTCAAAATTAGGCTTTTACAGGGGTGACTTCACCCCATCTGATGAAGGCAAGATCCACACATTTTGGACAATGTAATGTGTGACTTTGTTATGCACCAGAGTTGTGTATTTTATGTTTGGAAATATGGCTATTTATGTAACGTAACTCCAATTTTTTGGTGGTGAAAATGTGAATGTGTACGGAGTAAAAAAAATATTTTTTGCTCAACAATGTGTGGCTTCTTCTTTCAATGATCAATACCATTTTTTTGCAAGCAGGAAATTCAAAGCAAGATTTTTAAAGATAAAAAAAGGTCAAATTTATTGAATCACTGCTGGCAAAGCAATGGCCTCCCTTCCCGAAAAATAGTCAGAATAATTTTCCCGCACTTCACGGGCGCTTTGGGGGGGCAAGCCAGGACAGGCCGCTTCCAGGGACGTCAGAGATTGCAGTCCAGCGTCAGGCCCAAGTGTAACCACATAATTGGGGTTTGTCCTTTTGAAAAAGTTGTGCAAAATGCAACACGCTACCACTATGTATTCAGTTTGTATTCCGCCATATTTATGTCCGTTTGGAACAGGCGGAACCGGCTGGCCAGAATACCAAACGCGTTCTCCACGACTCTTCTGGCTCTGGCCAGACGGTAATTAAATACCCTCTTCTCCGGGGTGAGGGTCCTCTGGGGGAATGGTCTCATCAAATAGTTAGCCAAACCAAACGCCTCGTCTGCCACGAACACAAACGGGAGTCCCTCGACATTCTCCTCCAGGGGTGAAAATCCCAAGCCACCACTCTCGAGATGTCGGTAGAACTCCGCCCGGCAAAAGACTCCTCCATCCGACATCAGGTCATTCCTCCCCACGTCCATATATAGGAACTCATAGGTCGCCGACACCACCGCCATCAACACAATACTATTGAACCCCTTATAGTTGAAATAGTATGACCCCGAATGGGGTGGTGGGACGATGTGGACATGCTTCCCATCGATTGCCCACAGTCTGCCATTCCTGTGGTGTGGAAGGAAACTGTGGAGTCAAACAAGAAAAATATATAATAAATATAATTAGTACATTTGATAATAAACATTGCAAGCAGATTCTACACAAACATTTTGGCAAACATCAGTATAACATTTCTTGTAGTATTTAAAGGCTAAAATATAAGGTCCACTTATCAGATTCCTCCCCCCCTCTGATGGCCCCTTGTAAATATTTTAGGGGGGGAGGTATGTTTTGGACAGTTAACCACCCTCTCCACTACGTAATGGAGTAACAAAGTAATGTGTGATAGTTTGGCCAGCCCCTTCTTAATTACACTATTGGCAGCCCATGGACAGGTAAGAAGAAGTGGCCTAAAAAAAAAGAAAAATGGAAGCACATTTTTGGATTCTGCTATTACCTATCACAATAATAATAGGAGGAGAAGAATTAAAACAGTAGCATTTAAAGGAATTGAGGCAGGCCCTTGCACTACATGCTTTGAAAAATTCATCCATAAATATGACCACTATAGAGGTAGGTATAGTGTGTATTGTGTTTGGCAAAGTCAGCAGATAGAGGATTGGTATCAGCTGACTGAGCAGTTGGGGGAGGGGGGTTCCAAAAAGATTTGGGGCACCACAAAACAAAGCCTCAGGCACTCTGCATTAATTTAAGGACAACTATAACATTTGTACACATTTTAGGGGGTGTTTAGGGTAAAGCATTACAATGGAGCTGACAAAATACATTGTTAAGGGACTAGACTATAGGTATATATGGGCCCCGGATAGCATGCTGGGGGGATTAGTAAAGGCAAATATGCATGAAGGACAAAAAAGGAACTTACAAAAATCCAACATGCATAAGGACAAAGGGGCACAGCATATTACAGCATATTACAGCATATTGAAATCCTGGTAATTAGGGAACGAGGAAAGAAATACAATACATTAGCAAACAGTAAATACAATAGAATGTGATGTTAAAGAATACAACTTACCCTCATATAGTCCTTCTGCAGGACCTGGATGATGGCAGAACAGGTCTCTGGAATATCGATCCCCAGAGCCTGGGGGGAGATGCCTGTCGAGAACTTGAGGCCCTGAAGACTTCTCCCTGTCGCCAAGTACCTCAACGTGGCAACTAACCTCTGCTCCGCAGTGATGGCTTGCCGCATGCAGGTATCCTGCCTGGTAATATAAGGGGACAGCAAAGCCAACAGACGGTGAAAAACGGGGTCCGTCATCCTGAGATAATTCCTGAAATCATCAGGGTTATTCTCACAGATCTCACGAAGCAGAGGCATGTGCGAGAATTGGTCATGCTGGAGCAACCAATTATTGGTCCATGAACTCCTCCTCACCCTGTTCATGGACCGGGCTTGTGTCAAAGTAAGAACCCCAACACCAAGCCCCCGCACAGCACGAACTCTACGACGAGTACGTACACATAACATCGCTTCTAAAGGGTCGGCTGGTCAGAACGGACTAAAGAAAGCACTGATAAACAGCAAGGCCTGAAAGAACGGAATGCAAATCAAGCAACGAGCGGACAATAAGCACTGAAAATCAAAGCGTACTATATATAAATATATAGGCCGCAAAGACAAACAAATGCGAACTGACTACACGCACTGATAAGCAAATACGCACCGACAAGCACAAACTGTAGAGCAGGAACGATCTGAAGCACAAGTCTAAAAAAAAACACGAATCGTCTATAGGGAAACTTCTACTAACACGCGATAAACACAAGATCAGCAGAAGGAGCCCAACGGATGCCGGACATGGTGCTGAACTTTCCTTTTATGGTCTCGTCGTACGCGGTGGACGTCACCGCGTTCTTGGCGGTCGGAATTTTGTGTGATCGTGTGTAGGCAACACAGCTTGAGCGGAATTCCGTCGGAAAAACCGTCACAGTTTTTTCCGACAAGAATTCCGATCGTGTGTACGCGGCATAACAGGTTGGGGTTGGTTCATACAGGAATTAACAGCTTCCAGCGTGCTTTACCTCACCGGCAGCTGTACGTTTATAACTGCTGTATGGAGCAGTGTGGCGCACAATTCACACAGGGCTCCTTTTTTTGCTTGTTTTTTCTACAAGTTTTATTTGAAAGTAACCTTCATTCATAGTTAGTAAGGTTGAATAAAGACATCAGTCCACCCAGTACAACCTGAGTGAGTGTCTACAATTGTCCCTATCCCTGTACATTGCAAACTCACATTGGTCCCTACCCTCAAGGATCCCACAATCCAAGGTCCCCATTGACTAGGGCCAATTTTTGGACAGAAGCCAATTAACCTACCTTCATGTCTTTGGATTGTGGAAGGAAACCAGAGTACCCAGAGGAAACCAACGCAGGCACAGGGAGAACATACAAACTCCAGGCAGGTAGTGTCATGGTTAGGATTCGAACCAGTGACCCTTCTAACTGCTAGGTGAGAGTGTTAACCACTACACCACTGTGCCACCATAAAATTCATGTTGTTGTACAGCGGTGCTATGCACTGTGCTTCTGTACAGTGTCATGCAATTCTGTACAGTGCTCTACAATAAAATACAGCATGCCTGCATTTTATTGCAGCACACTGCAGCTCTGTACTGCACTGTAATGTAAGTGGGGCACACAGAAAACAACTTTAATTGTTTAATCTTCAATGCAGTAAAATGTCTGTCACCCTCAAAGTTGAAAGAAAAAGGTGTTTTTTTCTTTTTTTTTCTTTTTTACACATTTAGAAATGTGTGTTTATCTCAGGTAAAGAGGGAATTCTTCGTCATGTTTTCAGTTTTACCAGTTTTGACTTTATTTATTTGTCTTTCCCTAAAGTCTGTTCTTAGTATTTCTCTACAGAAGATAACTCTTTTATAACAGGATGTCTGCAGGAACAGAACGGCAAAATGCACAAGAAATTGAGTTCCAACTCTTAGCAAATGATATCACAATGGTACAATAAATAAACCTAATGCCGCTTCACTGTAGAAAGAAATTGCTGACAAATCAGTGTGACTTCTGAGCTGATAACTCAGTTTTCACCAGTCAAAGCACTGGTTACATTTTTTCCCTGCATTTTTTTTCTAAAATAAGCTCTGACAGATATAGCAGCATTTCAAAAAAGTAAAAATAAACTTTCTGAAGCTAGCCGTTGTAATAACCAATCAGCATTATTCCTATATTTGATCAACACCTGTACACTGTTGAGATTTTCTACAGATAACTGCACAACATTATTTTTTAATTAAAGTCAGTGGAGTAGCATGGGTTGTCAGCACCCAGGGCAAGGTAAGGGTTGAGGGGGTGCGCTGTGTATGGCATGCAATGTTGAGGGGTGCTCTGTGTACGGCGTGCAGGGTTGAGGGGGTGCCTGTGTATGGATTGCAGGGTTGAGGGGTTCCTGTGTACAGCATGCAGGGTTGAGGGGGTATGCTGTGTATGGAGTGCAGGGTTGAAGGGGTGCCTGTGTACAGAGTGCAGGGTTGTGGAGGTGCACTGTGTATGGAGTGCAGGGTTGAGGGGGCTCCTGTGTACAGAGTGCATGGTTGTGGGGTGCCTGTGTACAGCGTGCAGGGTTGAGGGGTGCCTGTGTACAGCATGCAGGGTTGAGGGGGTGCCTGTGTACGGAGTGCAGGGTATAGGGGTGCATGTGTACAGAGTGCAGGGTTTAGGGATGCCTGTGGACAACGTGCAGGGTTTAGGGGTGCCTGTGTAAGGAGTGCAGGGTTGAAGGGGTGCCTGTGTACAATGTGCCGGGTTGAGGGGTGCCTGTGTATGGAGTGAAGGGTTGAGGGGTGCCTGTGTATGGAGTTTAGGGTTAAGGGATGCCTGTGTACAGGGTTGAGTGGTGCATGTGTATGGAGTGCAGGGTTGAGGGGTGCCTGTGTGCAGTTTGCAGGGTTGAGGGGTACCCCCCCTCGGCTGCCACCATCCAGTACAGAGCTTTCCTTCGTAGAGGAGTACTCACAATGTCCGTGCAGGTTGCCAGTGAGGAGGGGCTTCTGTCTGTGTGGATGCCTGAGCCTCAACCTCTCCCCCTGGCCTGGGTTTCCTCTGGTCCTGGGGTGGTCATTGCAGGGTCAGAGTGCCCGGGTCCACGTAGCAGCACACTGACAGGCAGGACTCAGCAGAAGCAAATCGACAGCAGAAGTCCAGTCTGTGGGGTGCGTTAAGAGCATGGATGGAGTGAGCAGGGATCCTGGTGTGTTGGGAGTGTGACGGAGAGGATGCCTCTCAGCCTCGCCTGCCCTCCTTTTTATCCCCCCTCTCCGCACGCTGCACTCCAATCCCTGGCATCATTCATGGCTAGTTTTCACTTCAGTGAGTCACTGGTATCACCACCGGAGCCTAAGCGGGGCCTGGGACTCCGACAGCAACAGTAGGTCGATTTCTTAGCGACTAGCTCTCGCTCCCCTAGACAGCACAACGCTGGAGATGTGCTGCACCCCTCTAAATGTTGTGCCCAGGGCAATGATCCCTTTCCCCCATGCTACGCCACTGATTAAAGCAACTCTTCCCTCTTCACACACAAACATTTCCGCATGGTTCAATATTGAGTTGGCCCTCCCTTTGCAGCTATAACAGCTTCAACTCTTCTGGGAAGGCTGTCCACAAGGTTTAGGCGTTTGTCTATGGCAATGTTTGACCATTCCTCCAGAAGTGCATTTGTGAGATCAGTCACTGATGTTGGACAAGAAGGCCTGGCTCACAGTCTTCACTCTAATTCATCCCAACTGTGTTTTATCGGATTGAGGTGCAGGCCAGTCAATTTCCTCCACCCCGAACTCGCTCATCCATGTCTCTTTGCTTTGTCCAAATCATTTGGTGGAGGGGGATTATGGTGTGTGGGGTAGTTTTACAGGGGTTAGGCTTGGCCCCTTAGTTCCAGTGAAGGGAACTCTAAGGCCCCTTTCACACTGGGGCGGGGAGCCGCGGTGACGGTAAAGCAGCGCTATATTTAGCGCTGCTTTACCGTCGTTTTAACCGCGGTGTTCGACCGCTCGTGGAGCGGTTTTATCCCCCGCGAGCGGCCGAAAAAGGGTTAAACACCCCCGCAGAGCGCCGCCGTAGCGGCACTTTGCGGCGGTATTGCTGCGGTTTTACCGCGGTTTCCCATTCAAATCAATGGGAAGGAGCGGTATAGGAGCGGTAAACACACCGCTCCTATACCGCTGCAAAGATGCTGCTAGCAGGACTTTTTTTGCCGTCCTGCTAGCGCACCGCTCCAGTGTGAAAGCCCGCCGGCTTTCACACTGGAGTTAAAGGGGCCGGATTTTTTCAGGCGGTGAACTGGCGCTATTTTTAGCGCTGTACTGCCTGAAAAACGCCCCAGTGTGAAAGGGGCCTTAAGGTGTCAGCATACCAAGACATTTTGAGGATGGCTTCTTCCTGTGGAAGCAGCACCACCGTTATATCGGTCAGCAGCAAAAGGCTCACATGCTTCTTCCTCATTCCTCATTTTCCACCTCTCCTTTTCCCTTCACATGATTCTCCATCTGCATCCACTGCAATCTCAGTGGTCTTAAGCAATAAAAGGCATGTCTCAAAATGGTTTCAGAAGTTTGGCTTACAGTGGGAAAGAGGGTCAGCATTCTGAGTAGGGTCGAGAGTAGGCTTACACCTTGACAAAGTCTTCTAACCCTTCTTTAGTGGTATTTTTGACCAGGCAGGCAGGTGTCTCTTCTGCAGCTACCATTGTATGCAGTGTTCTGAACCACTGTGCCTGTGTGAGTTTCCTCACACATTCCAAAGACATGGTGTTAGGTTTGGTGGCTCCTGTCTAAATTGGCCCTAGTATGTGTATGTATGAATGTGAGTTAGGGACCTTAGATTGCAAAGAATGTAAGCTTGGGGGCAGGGACTAATGCAAGTGTACAATATACAGTGGTGTGAAAAAGTGTTTGCCCCCTTCCTCATTTCCTGTTCCTTTGCATGTTTGTCACACTTAAGTGTTTCGGAACATCAAACCAATTTAAACAATAGTCAAGGACAACACAAGTAAACACAAAATGCAATTTGTAAATGAAGGTGTTTATTATTAAAGGTGAAAAAAAATCCAAACCATCATGGCCCTGTGTGAAAAAGTGATTGCCCCCCTTGTTAAAACATACTATAACTGTGGTTGTCCACACCTGAGTTCAATTTCTCTCGCCACACCCAGGCCTGATTATTGCCACACCTGTTCACAATCAAGGCATCACTTAAATAGGAGCTGCTTGACACAGTAAGGTCCACCAGAAGATCCTTAAAAGCTACACATCATGCCGAGACCCAAAGAAATTCAGGAACAATTGAGAAAGAAAGTAATTGAGATCTATCAGTCTGGAAAGGGTTATAAAGCCATTTTGCAAAGCTTTGGGAATCCAGCGAACCACAGTGAGAGCCATTATCCACAAATGGCGAAGACATGGAACAGTGGTGAACCTTCCCAGGAGTGGCCGGCCGCCCAAAATTACCCCAAGAGCGCAGCGACGACTCATCCAAGAGGTCACAAAAGACCCCACAACAACGTCCAAGGAACTGCAGGCCTCACTTGCCTCATTTAAGGTCAGCGTTCATGCCTCCACCATCAGGAAAAGACTGGGCAAAAATGGCCTGCATGGCAGAGTTCCAAGGAGAAAAGCACTGCTGAGCAAAAAGAACATCATAGCGGGTGTGACAATCCCCTGCATATTAGCTTTGAAAATGGACAAAATTCATTCCCAAGATTAGCATGGCTTAGCATGGACTTCAGTGGTGTACAGGTTTTATCTTCAGAATTTTTAGACTTCATAATGGGTTTGAAAAACACCCCGGAAGCCAAACCCAGACACTGTCCTTCATCCCTAGTCCTGAATTCTTACTCTTTGTCCGCTGGGTCTCTGATTCAACAAGTGTCCGTTTTAAGTTAACACGCATTTTAACAGATGTGGCCACCATCAGGAAACCCTCTATACAAAATGACAAGCAGCAATCACTGGAGTACATTCGTGTAGAAAGGAAATGGCTGCAAAGAGTCAGAAAGAAATCAGCAGAACGGACAGGATTTTTTTTTTACAAAAAGAGTGGAATTAAGTGTTTTGATTTAAAAAATTTTGATTGTTTATAATGTGCAGTGTTCAAGCAGACTAAACGCAAGCAGACTAAACGTTTTTCAGTTATGTTTACTTGAAACTGTACAGAAAAAAATGCAGCATATGCATCCATTTATTTGGACCTGTGTAATGTTGCATTTTCAGCTCTCTTATATGTTTTGCATCATCTGTGCTAAATTTCCACCAGTAAAGATAAGATCAGAACAACCACTGAATTTCTAATGTTCCATTTATCTGGATGTAGATCTCCTTAGGTTGCAGAGGGTTATGCAATGTAGGCATCCAGATAATTGTGATTTATGAATTGTATGATTTTCTGCCTATACATATTTAGGGACATAAAAATAAAATGATATTTGCTAATTTACCAGATTTGCAAAGCAATTCAGTCAATACTGTTTGCTATTATGGGCAGATATAAATATAACTGAGTACCCATAAGAATGTGAGAAGCTTGTTTTATTGGCACACAGCTTGCTCACTCCGTGAACCATAACGAGCATTAAGAAAATTCCCATCCAACACTACAGACTCCAGATTGATACTAAATTTTCACAGGGAGCTCAGTGTCACAATCGATACAAAAGTATTTCATGCACAGTGAGGACTTATACAAAAAAAATTTCACAGCTGATCATGTATGCTGCAATTCTGTTTGTCCTTAGAGGGTTGGATTATTTTCGCTTGTATGATAGGCTCAATAATACAGCATACTGTGACCAGTGCTAGAATGTATGCTGTGTCTTTGAGTAGAAGTACAATGGACAGCTACTAAATCTGGAAAACTGGGAATCGCAAGCTCGTATTGTGATGTGTTACTCTCTCATTTATTTGTCACTTTATAAATGAAAACAATATAAACAGTTAGGATGAAAGGTATAGAAATAAAAAAAAAAAAAAATGAACATCATAAACAATCAACATCTTGTGATGTGTTTTGCTTAAAATCTCAGTGGTAACACAAATGTGAAATGTCACACAGATAACATATTTTGCTTCTTTAATGTTTAAATGCTGTTGGATTGTTTTTTTTCCACCTCCCCCATGCAGCCCAATGTTCAGGTTGTTTCTCGCACACTGCAGATGTTTCTGGCTAAATAAGGTGACAGTGCTTGACGTGTCTTGCAATTGGACAAAAAGTTGCTGAAATTGATTAGTAATTAGAGCTTAGTGGTTCCCTTGGGCATTACTAAATTTCTTGGACTGAATTTGATGAAGTGTTTTTATTTGCCTTTCTACGTATCTAGAGATTGCAGATGAATTTGCAGTAGAGCAGCATGTCTTCCATTTAGCTTTGTCAGGCACCACTTAGACATGTTATAATTTATTTTCTAGGAAAAAAAAATCTCTCATGAGAGCGCAGAGCTAACATAGTTTTTGAACAGCTGGCTACCGTTCAGTTTTTTTCTGCAAGCAGCTGCGCTGCTGTGCATGTGCCAAAAACAGAACGCTTGCCGGAATAAGGGAAATAGGTGAACTAAACTGAAATATAAAGCTTATTTTCTTGTACAAATAGGGTCTGGTTTTATACATTGGTTGTCATTCACAATTGCTAAATTGCTTGCTAAAATTACCATTACACACACCATATGCTAAGTGCCTGTGGCTAGTCCTGTACATTACAGTATTATTATAAGTGATACAAAACATTAATGTGCATTATTTCATATCTGACTAATTCATTTTTGACATTTTATATTTTAGTCCTTACCACTATAAAGAAAGACAGAATATGTGTAAATAACTGCTACACGTTCTCTTAAAATATACGTTGTATAAAGAGTTTGTCCAAACCCAGCTTGGGCAACAAAAAACAGCGAGGATAACCTTATGAGAAGGTGAAGTTTGGGGGTCAGAATCATATCTACAGTTAGTAACAGTCCAGGGTAGGATGAGGTCGAGTCATTGTGTGGGACAGTTTGGTGGCTGGGTAAGAGGGTTGGTCAGGCAGTAAAATTCTGCAGTCATCTGAAAACTAGTCTAGCAAGCCCATTTGGTTGAGAATTTTTTTTGGGAGAATCTCAGGCTATGCAAATAAAATGCTCCATTGTGCCTTTTCTTTTAACAAAACTTGCAAACTACCCTTGAAAAAGGCCAGGAAAAATGACAAGATTTGTATCCAATAGACTTTAATAGTGTTCTGCCCTATATTTAGGGTTCACTGACTTGCCAGAATTTGCTAAACTTTGCCCAGTGTATTCATCTCTATTACTCAATAGTTACAGGGTTCACCTTTGATATGTTTCACTTTGAAGAAGCATTTCTCAAATGGAATCATTTCAGAGGTGGCCCCCTGCTACTATTCAATAAAATATTTTGTATGATGATGGTAATAACTAGGGATGAGCCGAACACCCCCGGGTTCGGTTCGAACCAGAACCTTCGAACGGACCGAAAGTTCGCGCGAATTTTCGAACCCCTATACGTTATAATGGACGTGAACGTTCGAAATCAAAAGTGCTAATTACAACGGCAATATGCATGTTAATGTCATAAAACAGGTTTGGGGACCCCGGGTCCTGCCCCAGGGGACATATATCAATGCAAAAAGAACTTTTAAAAACTAACGTTTTTTCGGGAGCAGTCATTTTAATGATGCATAAAGTGAAATTTTCCTTTAAATATGGTACCTGGGGGTGTCTAAAGTATGCCTGTGAAGTGGCATGTGTTTCCCGTGTTTAGAACTGTCCTTGCGCAAAATGACATTTGTAAAGGAAAAAAAGAAGCCATTTAAAACCACTTTGCGGCTTTAATGTCATGTCTTGTCCTGGCCGCCATATGGCTGAAAATCCTTGAGAAAAATGGCATGGCTATCCCATCACCCCCCCCCCCCACCCCAGCCCCTTTGGGTCTTGTATGGATATTAAGGGGGACCCCGCACCCAAAATAAAACCCTATACCTACAACCCTATATACTCTGAACAGCAGTATATAGGTGGTGCAAACAAGACACGGACTGTAGGTTTGTTCTTAAGTAGAATCTGAACAGGTACATTATGAAGTGTAGCTCCATCCCAAAAAAATCTATTTTTAATCTTTTTGGAGAACATAGGGAGGGGTTATCACCCCTGTAACATTGCTGTCTTTGCACATCTGTTCAGAACATGTCACCTCACTTTCCGTACCAATGACAAATGATTTTGGAAAAGTGGGGTTTTAATTGAAACAAGGATTGGTGATAAAGTATCAGTAGAGAGGAGATACCTTTTCCCAAATTTAAATCTAACAGGATAGAATTTCCCTTCCTAGGGGTAGATTTCCTCTCACTTTCCATTTGCAAGTAGGAGTCGTTTGTAAGTTGGATGTTTGAAAGTAGGGGCCTGGCGTATATACTCTGCAGAAATTTGCCCTATTAGATGTTGGTGTAGCCACAAGACTGGTGGGCACAGGAATGGGCCCTGCTGTGAGATAATAGATCAAGATTTGTACTTGCATGCACCTGGTGAACCGGGCAGAAAAATTGGCCTTTGGCGGTGGAGGTGGTGGTGGTGGTGGTGGACGGTGTTTCCACAAGCCTGTAAGCTCTCACAGTTACTCTTGGTGGGCGCAGGAATGGCCCTGCTGTGAGTTATTAGATCAAGATTTGTATTTGCAAGCACCTGATGAACAAGGGCAGAAAAATTGGGCCTTTGGCGGAGGTGGTGGTGGTGGTGGTGGTGGACGTGTTGCCACAAGACTGTAGGCCCTCATAGTTACTCTTGGTGGGCGCAGGAATGGGGCCCTGCTGTGAACTATTAGATCAAGATTTGTAATTACACTCCCCTGTTAAACAGGGGCTGAAAAAATTGTGCCTTAGACATTGGTGCTGGTGCCACAACACTGCAACCCCTCACAGATACTGTACTCTTAGCACAGCAATGAGACCTGTTGCAAAGCATTGCCTAAAAATTGTAATTACCCGCCCCTGTTAAACAGGGGCTGAAAAATTGTGCCTTAGGCACTGGTGCAGGTGCCACAACACTGCAACCCCTCACAGATACTGTCTTGGAGCACAGCAGTCACACGTGTTGCGAAGCATTTTTAAAAAAAATTGTAATTACACGCCCCTGTTAAACAGGGGCTGAAAAATTGTGCCTTAGGCACTGGTGCTGGTGCCACAACACTGCAACCCCTCACAGATACTGTACTTGGAGCACAGCAGTCACACGTGTTGCGAAGCATTTTTTTTTAAAAAATTGTAATTACAACGCCCCTGTTAAACAGGGCTGAAAAATTGTGCCTTAGGCACTGGTGCTGTGCCACAACACTGCAACCCCTCACAGATACTGTACTGGAGCACAGCAGTCACACTTGTTGCGAAGCATTTTTTTTTTAAAATTGTAATTACACGCCCCATGTTAAACAGGGGCTGAAAGATTGTGCCTTAGGCACTGGTGCTGGTGCCACAACACTGCAAACCCCTCACAGATACTGGTACTTGGAGCACAGCAGTCACACGTGTTGCGAAGCATTTTTTTTTAAATTGTAAGTACATGCCCCTGTTATACAGGGGCTGAAAAATTGTGCCTTAGGCACTAGTATGGTGGCATGGATCATTGAGGAGGAGGAAGAGGATAGTCAGTGAACATAACAGGACAGCCACTCAGCATCAGCATAGGCAGTCTTGAAGGGATGTGACATTATAATTATTCCGTTATATCCGCTTCAGGTGCCTGGTAGCTGGTGGTGATCCAAGACTGATTCATTTTGATGAGGTCAGTCGATCAACCGAGTCGGTGGACAGGCGCACCCTATGATCAGTGACAAATCCTCCAGCAGCACTGAATGTGCGTTCGGAAAGAACGCTGGAGGCAGGACAGGCCAGTAGCTCAATTGCATACTGTGCAAGCTCTGGCCAGTGATCCATCCTCAGGACCCAGTAAGCCAGAGGATTTTCGGTGGGAAAGGTGTCCAAGTCTGACCTTGCCCCAAGGTATTCCTGCACCATGTATATCAGACGCTGGCGATGGTTGCTGGAACCGATCATACCTTGGGGCTGCGGACTAAAAAATTGTCTGAAACGCATCGGTCAGACGTCCACCTTCCCCACCGCTCCTTCTGCTACTGACCGAAGCCTCAGTAACTCGTCGCCCAGGACCAGGAGTTTGTAACCTCCCAGTTTCTGGGAACGCGTTGCACAGACCCTTCTGCAAGGCCTCCCTGAGATGTCTCATCCTCTGCTCCCTCTGCGACTGCAAGATAAGGTCCGCAACCTTACCCTTGTACCGTGGATCAAGGAGAGTGGCCAGCCAGTAATGGGTCCTCTCCTTGATCCGAAGAACACGAGGATCCTTCCGCAGGCTTTGCAGGATCAGGGAGGCCATGCAGCGTAGGTTAGCTGAGGCATTCGGTCGGGAGTCTTCTGGGTCACTGAGGATGACATGATCGCCAGCCACCTCCTCCCAGCCACGTACAAGTCCACTGGTTTGTTGGGGACTGTACATCATCCCTAAAAGACTGCTGCTGATGCTGAGTGCCAGGCTCCACCTCCATGCTCACACAATCCTCCTCCTCCTCCTCCTCATCCTCATCCTCTTCCTGTGTGATGGGTGAGACAGAAGGAACACTGTCCGGATAAAGGGGGCCTTGAGAGGCAAGGAAGTCCTCCTTTTCCTGCCTCTGTTCTGCTCAAGTGCCCTGTCCATTTATCCCACGCAGCGTATGCTCCACAGGTGGACAAGAGGTACAGTGTCACTGATGCATGCACTGTCACTGCTCACCATCCTCGTGGCCTCCTCAAATGGTGAGAGGACAGTGCATGCATCCCTGATAATGCTCCACTGACGTGGGGGAAAAAAAACAAGCTCCCTGACCCTGTCCTGGTGCCGTAGTCGCAAAGGTACTCATTGCTGGCCCTCTGCTGCGTGTGCAGTCGCTGCAGCATGGCCAACGTTGAGTTCCACTTGGTGGGCATGTCACATATTAGGCGGTTCTTGGGCAGGTTCAGCTCCTTTTGCAGCTCAGTCAGCCGAGCACTGGCATTATAAGATCGGCGGAAGTGCACACAGACTTTCCTGGCCTGCCTCAGGACATCCTGTAAGCCTGGGAACATGCCCAAGAACCGCTGCACCACCAGGTTGAGGACGTGAGCCATACAGGGCACATGGGTGAGCTGCCCCTGTCGCAGGGCGGAGAGGAGGTTGGTGCCATTGACAGAAACGACCTTTCCTGGCTTAAGCTGACGTGGCGTCTACCACCTCTCGGCCTGCCCCTGAAGAGCTGCCAGAACCTCTGGCCCAGTGTGGCTCCTGTCCCCCAAACACACCAGCGCAAGCACGGCATGGCATCGTTTTGCCTGCGCACTTGCGTAGGCCCTTGTACGCCTACGGAGCACCGCTGGTTCCCGAGGACAGAGCACTGGAGGAAGAAGAAGAGGAGGAGGGGGTGGAGGAGAGAGGTGTGTCACAACCAGTAGCAGTAGTAGCGTTTTGGAGGCGTGGGGTGGCGGAACAACCTCCAACACTACTGCACCTTGTCCTGCATCCCTCCCAGCTGCCAATAGAGTGACCCAATGGGCCGTGAAAGAAAGGTAACGTCCCTGTCCATGCCTGCTGGACCATGAGTCAGCGGTAAATGCACCTTACCGCTGACTGCCCCTGTCCAGCGAGGCATGGACATTGCCTTCCACATGCCGGTAGAGAGACGGAATCGCCTTCCGTGAGAAAAAGTGGCGTTTGGGAACCTGCCACTGAGGAACCGCACATTGAACAAACTCACGGAAGGGGGCCGAGTCTACCAACTGAAAAGGCAGCAGTTGAAGTGCTAGCAATTTAGCCAAGCTAGCATTCAACCGCTGGGCATGTGGATGACTGGGAGTGTACTTCTTTCGACAGTCCAGCAGCTGGGGCAGGGAAATTTGCCTGCTACTATCGGACGTCGGTGTACTGCAAGTACTTGGTTGTGACACACCTAATTCTACACCTTCAGTCCTCTCACAGCAGCTTTCAGAGAGGATTGAAGATGTAGTGGGGATGGCGATCCCAGCTGATGAGGAGCAAGGAGAGGTCCGCTTATTTCTTTGGTGTGGGTCTTTTATGTGTGCCTGCCAACGAGCTGCATGGCAGGTGGACATATGTCTGCTCATGCTTGTGGTGCCCAAGCGGCTGATGTTTTGGCCACGCGAGATACGCTTGAGACAAATATTGAAAATAGCAGTGGTGTGATCTGATGCACTCGTCTCAAAAAAGGCCCACACCAAAGAACTTTTCTGATAACGTGCAGAGGCAGCGCCCTGCACAGGCGGAGCTCTGCGGTGTTGTACAGTTGCTGTGCTGGCCTCTAGCTGACCTCCAGGGGGCATCCTGCCTCGTTGGACATGTGACGCTGCATCATCCTCCTCCTCCTCCTCCTCCTCCTCCCTCCTCATCCTCTCTCCCTCCAGGCACCCACGTGGCGTCAGTGACCTCATCATCCCCTCCCTCTTCACCACTAGAGCAAACCTGGCAGTAAGCTGCAGCTGGTGGAACAGTACTGCCAGATTGCTGTCCTTCAGCATCCCCTCTCTCTGCGCGCACACTACTGACTTTCTCAAGCTGGGTATCATCATCCGAGCCTTCGAATCGTTGGGCATCCTCCTGGAGCATGTACCCAACACTGTGCTCAAAGAGTTTGGGGGACTCCTCAGGAGGACATGGTGGGGTCTAGGGAAGGGGTGGCTGATGATGCCATTGAGTACGCGTTGGCAGCTGCTCTGCCAGTACCCTGAGCCTGGGTGAGAGAGGATGAGGAGGATGAGGAGGGCTTGGTCATCCATTCTACCAAGCCTTCAGCATGATGCGGCTCCACATGTCCAGCTGCCGAAAACAAAGACGCGCGTGTCCCATGGCCACGTGCTGATGACGATGCACGACCACGTCCACGGCCACGGCCACGTCCACTAGAAACAGAGCCTGCCTGCCCTGTGTTCTTGGCTCTGCACGCTCTGCCTCCCCTTGGCGGTCTTCCAGCCATTGTAGTCGGTAGTCCTGTGGGTGCTGCTGAGAAGAAAATATAGGAGCTCTGTGTGATGCCACTAACACACTAGAAGTCCTATGGGTGCTTCTGCAAAGAAAATATAGGAGCTCTGTGTGATGCCACTAACACACTAGAAGTCCTGTGGGTGCTGCTGAGAAGAAAATATAGAAGCTCTGTGTGAGGGGACTAACACACTACAAGTCTATGGGTGCTTCTGGGAATAAAATATAGGAGCTCTGTGTGATGGGACTAACACACTACAAGTCCTATAGGTGCTTCTGGGAAGAAAATATAGCTCTGTTTGATGGGACTAACACACTTCAAGTCCTATAGGTGCTTCTGGGAACAAAATATAGGAGCTCTGTGTGATGGGACTAACACACTACAAGTCCTATAGGTGCTTCTGGGAAGAAAATATAGCTCTGTGTGATGGGACTAACACACTACAAGTCCTATACGTGCTTCTGGGAAGAAAATATAGCTCTGTGTGATAGGACTAACACACTACAAGTCCTATAGGTGCTTCTGGGAAGAAATATAGCTCTGTGTGATGGGACTAACACACTACAAGTCCTATAGGTGCTTATGGGAACAAAATATAGGAGCTCTGTGTGATGGACTAACACACTACAAGTCATATAGGTGCTTCTGGGAAGAAAATATAAGCTCTGTGTGATGGGACTAACACACTACAAGTCCTATAGGTGCTTCTGGGAACAAAATATAGGAGCTCTGTGTGATGGGACCAACACACTACAAGTCCTATGGGTCCTTCTGCAAAGAAAATATAGGAACCCTGTGTGATGGGACTAACACACTACAAGTCCTATGGGTGCTTCTGGGAAGAAAATATAGGAGCTCTGTGTGATGGGACTAACACACTACAAGTCCTATAGGTGCTTCTGGGAAGAAAATATAGCTCTGTTTGATGGGACTAACACACTACAAGTCCTATAGGTGCTTCTGGGAACAAAATATAGGAGCTCTGTGTGATGGGACTAACACACTACAAGTCCTATAGGTGCTTCTGGGAAGAAAATATAGCTCTGTGTGATGGACTAACACACTACAAGTCCTATACGTGCTTCTGGGAAGAAAATATAAGCTCTGTGTGATGGGACTAACACACTACAAGTCCTATAGGTGCTTCTGGGAACAAAATATAGGAGCTCTGTGTGATGGGACTAACACACTACAAGTCCTATAGGTGCTTCTGGGAAGAAAATATAGCTCAGTGTGATAGGACTAACACACTACAAGTCGTATAGGTGCTTCTGGGAAGAAAATATAGCTCTGTGTGATGGGACTAACACACTACAAGTCCTATAGGTGCTTCTGGGAACAAAATATAGGAGCTCTGTGTGATGGGACTAAACACACTACAAGTCCTATAGGTGCTTCTGGGGACAAAATATAGGAGCTCTGTGTGATGGGACTAACACACTACAAGTCCTATAGGTTCTTCTGGGAAGAAAATATAGCTCTGTGTGATGGGACTAACACACTACAAGTCCTATACGTGCTTCTGGGAAGAAAATATAGCTCTGTGTGATGGGACTAACACACTACAAGTCCTATAGGTGCTTCTGGGAACAAAATATAGGAGCTCTGTGTGATGGACTAACACACTACAAGTCCTATAGGTGCTTCTGGGAAGAAATATAGCTCTGTGTGATGGGACTAAACACTACAAGTCCTATAGGTGCTTCTGGGAAGAAAATATAGCTCTGTGTGATGGGACTAACACACTACAAGTCCTATAGGTGCTTCTGGGAACAAAATATAGGAGCTCTGTGTGATGGGACTAACACACTACAAGTCCTATAGGTGCTTCTGGGGAAGAAAATATAGGAGCTCTGTGTGATGGGACTAACACACTACAAGTCCTATAGGTGCTTCTGGGAAGAAAATATAGCTCTGTGTGATGGGACTAACACACTACAAGTCCTATAGGTGCTTCTGGGACGAAAATATAGCTCTGTGTGATGGGACTAACACACTACAAGTCCTATAGGTGCTTCTGGGAAGAAAATATAGGAGCTCTGTGTGATGGGACTAACACACTACAAGTCCTATACGTGCTTCTGGGAAGAAAATATAGCTCTGTGTGATGGGACTAACACACTACAAGTCCTATAGTGCTTCTGGGAAGAAAATATAGCTCTGTGTGATGGGACTAACACACTACAAGTCCTATAGGTGCTTCTGGGAAGAAAAAATATAGCTCTGTGTGATGGGACTAACACACTACAAGTCCTATAGGTGCTTCTGGGAACAAAATATAGAGCTCTGTGTGATGGGACTAACACACTACAAGTCCTATAGGTGCTTCTGGGAACAAAATATAGGAGCTCTGTGTGATGGGACTAACACACTACAAGTCCTATACGTGCTTCTGGGAAGAAAATATAGCTCTGTGTGATGGGACTAACACACTACAAGTCCTATAGGTGCTTCTGGGAACAAAATATAGGAGCTCTGTGTGATGGGACTAACACACTACAAGTCCTATAGGTGCTTCTGGGAAGAAAATATAGCTCTGTGTGATAGGACTAACACACTACAAATCCTATAGGTGCTTCTGGGAAGAAAATATAGCTCTGTGTGATGGGACTAACACACTACAAGTCCTATAGGTGCTTCTGGAAGAAAATATAGCTCTGTGTGATGGGACTAACACACTACAAGTCCTATAGGTGCTTCTGGGAACAAAATATAGGAGCTCTGTGTGATGGGACTAACACACTACAAGTCCTATAGGTGCTTCTGGGAAGAAAATATAGCTCTGTGTGATGGGACTAACACACTACAAGTCCTATAGGTGCTTCTGGGAACAAAATATAGGAGCTCTGTGTGATGGGACTAACACACTACAAGTCCTATAGGTGCTTCTGGGAAGAAAATATAGCTCTGTGTGATGGGACTAACACACTACAAGTCCTATAGGTGCTTCTGGGAACAAAATATAGGAGCTCTGTGTGATGGGACTAACACACTACAAGTCCTATAGGTGCTTCTGGGAAGAAAATATAGCTCTGTGTGATAGGACTAACACACTACAAGTCCTATAGGTGCTTCTGGGAAGAAAATATAGCTCTGTGTGATGGGACTAACACACTACAAGTCCTATACGTGCTTCTGGGAAGAAAATATAGCTCTGTGTGATGGGACTAACACACTACAAGTCCTATAGGTGCTTCTGGGAAACAAAATATAGGAGCTCTGTGTGATGGGACTAACACACTACAAGTCCTATAGGTGCTTCTGGAAAGAAAATATAGCTCTGTGTGATGGGACTAACACACTACAAGTCCTATAGGTGCTTCTGGGAACAAAATATAGGAGCTCTGTTTGCTGCCAGTGCCTGCCACTAACACACTACAAGTCCTATGGGTGCTTCTGGGAAGAAAAATAGGAGCTCTGTTTGCTGCAGTGCCTGCCACTAACACACTACAAGTCCTATGGGTGCTTCTGGGAAGAAAATATAGGAGCTCTGTTTGCTGCCAGTGCCTGCCACTAACACACTACAAGTCCTATGGGTGCTTCTGGGAAGAAAATATAGGATCTCTGTTTGCTGCCAGTGCCTGCCACTAACACACTACAAGTCCTATGGGTGCTTCTGGGAAGAAAATATAGGAGCTCTGTTTGCTGCCAGTGCCTGCCACTAACACACTACAAGTCCTATGGGTGCTTTTGGGGTGCAGTGCTGTACTAACAGCACTGCGGTTGGTACTACTGAAATACTGTACTAACAGTAAGACATGCACCAGACTAACCCCCAGCAGCAGCTAAAACACACTAACCAGCAGCAGCAATGGACGATCAATGACAGGTAGCAATGGTTTAGCAAAGTAGAGCAAATCTTTCTAAATGAATCTAGCAAAGAGTGACACAGAATCAGCCTGCTCTCTCCTAAAGCCGGAACTCATGTGACCGGCGCCGACGGCGTGGCGGCCTTTTAAATGAGGGGGCGTGTACTAAAGAACAAGGAAAAAAAATATTTTCATGGATAGCTAGATTTGTTTTTGTTTTTTTTTTAATAATCAAGTTTACACCCTAAAAAAGGTGTGCTTGTACCTATTATATTATCCATTACATCATTACATTATGCTGACTCACAATATAGCTTACATAATGTAAAAGAGGTAAAGCTCATATAGTGTCATGACTTTTTTTTTATTGATTTTGCTTTTTTTAAGTGGATCAAATTTTAAGTTCTTCCACACATGCTGGGAGCATAGAGGCTGTATAAGAAGTATGAGCTCATTCACTCTGCATTACCTGTAGTAATGCGTAATAATGCCTGTTACATACATTGGTGAGGTGTGGTAACATTTATTGTGAATGCAGCACAGTTCAGTAGTGTACATGGTAATGCATGTGTTGAATAATGTTATGTGTTACTCTAGCGCATGTGTTGCAGCACACTGAATTGTGGTGTGGGTCAGTCCCCTTTTTCTGCAAGTGATCTTGGGCAATATAATATGTTTTCCTCTCAGTAACTTTATTATGTCTGATATAACTAGTTTGTTAATCCAAAAGTACCATTACCACTACAATGAGCGCTTGCAGTCTCTGGTGAACTTCAAACCTGGAAACTTGCTTCTAGACATGTGCAATGTCGTACGAATGAACGAATCGTTCGAATCGAACGAATCCGAATAACGAATCGTTCGAATAGTACGAATCAGATTAACGAATCGTTCGAATCGAACGAATCCGAAAAACAATAAAAATCCGAAAAAAAATAATTAGAAACAACGAATGTACGAATGAAGAAAATCCGAAAAACGAAAAAAGGAACAACGAAAATGAACGAAAAAATTTGTACATTCGTAACTTTTTTTTTTGAATTGGTAATTTTCCGTGTCCCTTACAATGGTGCTGCTTAACAAACTTTTTTTTTTTCGATTCGTAAATTATTAAAATGTAATAATAGTATACACATTACATAAAATTATGTTACGAATGTACGAATAAATACGAATGCGTCCGAATTTCGAATAAACGAATAAACGAAAATTAAACTAACGAAAAAACAAATCAACGAAAAATAACTCTTACGAATGTACGAATTGTTACGAATACGAACACCGACGACTTACGAATGTACGAATCGTTACGAATACGAACACCAACGACTTACGAATGTACGAATCGTTACGAATCAACGGAAACAAAAAAAACGAAACGAAAATAAACGATTTTTTTTTCGGAAACGAAAAAAAAACGAAACAAAAATAAACAAATTTTTTTGTTGTGCACATGTCTACTTGCTTCCACCATTGCTTGCTTTGGAGCACCCTGTACTGCAATTATTAAATGCTTTTAATGTTTAAACATTAATGCACAGACAGTTTTATTTATTCTACACTCCTGCTCCAGCCTGTTCCAGTGCTCTTCTCCTCTGCCCAAAGCTACAGTCTGTGTGCAGAGCTTTTTCATCATCACTTACAATACAGGGACATAAACCCTGGTATGCTGAGGAGGCTGGGTTGCACTGGAGGGAGCCTGCAAATGAGAAGAATAAGGTAAGTATTTACTCATTTATCTTCTGCCCCTAGACTAAATGAGAATGTAATCCTTACAGTTGGGGGGGGGGGTGTGTGGTGGGGGGGGGGGGAATTAAAGGGTACTTCACTTTCATGGGGAAAAAAAATAGCAATTAAAGAAAAAATAATATTGGGTATACAATGGCGACACGTCATACTGTAATTGAATGTTATTAAAAATTACCTTTCTTTTTGAATCTGCAGCCACTGTAATTTTCTGAAAATGCAATGCAATATGGCTACATGTTCTGTACACAGAATGCATACTGACCACTCCCCTAGAAACATAATATCCTGCTTGTGTGATTGGCACACCAATTTTCACAGAAGTCTGCCTAAGATACAAATCAGATTTCAGGCATCCCCTGCAGCAAAAATATGATTTTCGGTGAGATACTCCCAATAGGAACACGTCTAAAGGGATGCAGGCCCAGCAGATTTCCCCATTAGTGCTCTGCAGCTGCACAGCTGACTGATAATTCTGAAACCACTCTCATTAGACCCGCTGAGCACAAAAAGTGATTTCTTCAGAATAACAAAAGGTAGGAATCTGCAACAAATGTTATTATAATCCTTGTAATGTACATAGATCACCCAGAGGGGAATGTTTTTTTTTTCTGAACAAAAGTGGAGTTACGCTTTAATGTTCTGTCATATATCACGGTTCTCTCTTTCCCTTTCGTTTCTTTGGTCATGGCCAACAGACACTTTCCCTTCAATATTATTTTCAACAGACACGTTTTTTCTTCATTGACTCTTTTGCAGAACCTTTCTATTCATGTCCAACTAATTGTCCAGTGGCACCACAGCTGAAAACTTTTTTCTTTTTAGAGACAATGTAAATGAAAACCTTTCTGTGATGTACCTGAATAAAAGTGAGGGGGCAGACAGGAGTACTAATAAGAGACCCTTACGGGTACCAGAGCTCTGGGTTGGACAAAGGAGTACAGGGGTATCTTACAGCAGTGAGATGCTGAACTTACAGGTACACAAGGGTAACAATATGTACAAGGAACACAGCAGTGCATAGGAGTCTTAGAAAAAGCAGGTACAGAATAAAAAAATTGAGGATGCATGAGCAGTTTAAGATGGAGAAGATACCTAATCTATTGGTACTGAGAGGGATGAACTCAGCTTGCTTACACATATAACAAAGGTGAGGCCCTTTGAGAAGGCCAAGGTGCAGATTCTAAGGCACTGTCTTGTCTTCTCCAGATCTTCTGAAGATCGAGAGGGGTTATACTGCAAACAGTTGCCAAGATGTGGTCCTCTGACTCATTAGAGCTGGCAGCTGAACTAGAGGCTAATAACCAGATAGTAATAACCAAGAATCCATTGAAGCACTGAGGCAGGGATCACAGGTCAGTAAATAGTACAACCCAAGCTGGCAGGAATTTTACTGTGGGAGCTTGAGCTAGAAACACTGGCTTTTGCTGAGGCAATGCCTATGGGAATGAGCGTAAAAAGAGAGAGTGATTGCTTGACTGTGATAAGCGCGTAGCTAGCTGAACTGAATGATTACATGTAAATAAAGATGACTGTTTAATGTTATTTACAGCTATGGCAATAGGGGATTGATGATGTAGTTGTCATATAGCTAGAGCTTTGCTCCTTATTTGTTGTGTCTGTTATCTTTAACTTGCAAGGTTTTGCTGTTACCTGTTATCCTACAAGACTTGAGTTCAAGTTTCATTATCCATCTACCATAGCCATATTTGTTCAATTGTATCACCACTATCCCAGTCCCTTCCCTTTTTATATTCCTTATCATTAAAGGGGACTACCAGATTCCGCTAAGCCCTTTGCCCACAAACCCCCACAACCACTAGGCCTGGGCTGTGGGGGAAAGGCTCATGCCTTCATAAACATGGGGAAGAGGTGCTTTGCAGTGGGAACCCTGGCAAGGCACACTCTATGTTGAGGGCATATGGCCTGGTATGGTGCATGCTCACTACTACAACCCCCCCCCCCCCCCACCTTTTTCTGGCTAGTCAGGCTACATGCTCAGACTATGGGCCTAGTATGCGTTTTTGGGTGTATCTTGCAATTTTAAAAAATTTCTCTTCTGTAAATCCCAGTGCTTCTGCAGCACTCTACATGTGCAGAGCTGTGCCGCAGGTAGGATTAAACCCCCCCCCCCCCCCCACAGGCATGTTATTTTTTAGAAGTTGGAAATCGGTCTAATGTTCCACTTTAGACATTTAAGAATGTCTCCTGATTGTATTATTTTTTTTTTGCATTAGTACATGTTACACAGGGCAGTGCCCACACCCCATACTAGTTTTGACATCACCTTGACTATCAGACCAAAAAATAGGCATTTTTAATGTTACTGATTTGGCTCCCATTAATTTCAGTGGGGTTCATGTTCAGCATCTAATCTTCTCTGAAGTTTGTAGAGCTCTTGCAAAATCAAACCCAGGGCAGTTCAACTCATCACTACTTAGGACAGAATTGTCAATGGCTTTCTTGTGGCCGTTGATATTTTTTTACATTTCCTTAATTGAAAGTAAGTGGATAGGTCAGTACATCTAGAAGCAGAATTCCTGATAGATTGAAGGAGGCATAGCCTGTGTAAAAGTTGACCGAAGAGGAGAGATTTGTAATAGTGGAAATGATAGATAACTTTATTTTGTCATTTTTTAGGAAGGGGCACATTTTCAGTGTGGCAAGATTCGAACAGTATTTGGATGTGGGGTTGAATAAAGTGGTTAGAGTCCAGGATTATGCCTAGAACCCTGGCACAAGGAAAATTACTAATAGTTGCACCATTGCTCTCTTAATGGAAAAGTCTGGAGAAGGAACACACGGTGTAGGAAATGTTATGAGCTTGGTTTTTGAAAGACTTAGTTTGAGTAAGTGCTGTGACATCCATACTGATAAGTAAGGTAATAATTTAAATATGTGTAAGGAGTAGGGGGTGAGCTGAGAAGAGAGATATATTTGGATGTTGTTAACATAGAGATAATATTTAAAGCCGTGGAAGGTTATCAACTCACCCAGGGAGAAGGTGTAGATTGGGGATCAGCTACCAGTTAGGACTGAATTTTGCTCATTCAGTGGTGTAGAAAATGGCCAAACTTAATGGGTGTTCTGCAGAGCTGAACCTCTGGCTGAAGTAAAAAGTGCAATAAATTACTTGTTTTGAAAATGTGACAACTTCCCACTAGAGTTATGCGAATGGTTCACCCATACGTTGAATACCTGAATTTGGCAGGTTTTCAGCCACAATGTCATTTCCTAATTTTTTTTTCTTTAGAAATGTCAGTTTTGCTACAGTAGGTTCAATCCACGGTACAGATGTGCCCCCATACCGCCCCATACCCCCCCCAGGCCACCATACCCTTTTTTTATGGCCAATGACTTGCATATAAACCTTCAAAATAGGGACTTTTGATTTTTCAGGTTCGGGTCCCATAGATCTTAACATGGTTTTCCGCTCGGATCAGAACTTTTTCCATGTTCGGGAGTTCTGGTGCTAACTGAACAGGAGGGTGTTCTGCCCATCTCTACTCCAGAGAGAAAGATATAATTTTTCCCCTGTACAAATCAATAGCAAGTCCTCCTCTGGAATATGCAGTTCAGTTTTTGGCACCAGTTCTCACTGGTGAAAGTGCAGAGAAGGGCAACCAAACTGATAAGTGGCATGGATGAGCTCAGCTATGAGGATAGATTAGAAGAACTGAATTAATTCTCTCTTAAGAAGAGGAGATCAAGGGGGATATGATCAACATATACAAATACACAAGGGGTCCATATAGTGAACTTGGTGTTGAGTTATTCGCTTTAAGGTCATCACTACCGATGGGCTGGGAGTTTTGAATCGAACGCATGTTCGACTCGAACATCGGCTGTTCACCTGTTCGGCGAAGGGCCGTTCGTGCCATATTCGTGTGGTACGAACGATCCACAATGCACTGCGCCATCGCAGTGCATTGCTGGCTGATGATTGGCCAAGCATGCACTGTGACCTGCATGCTTGGCCAATCACACCGCCGGCAGCGAAGAGAGCCATAATTGGCCACAGGCAGAATGCCTGTGGCCAATTATAGCTCAGGGGGTTTAGTACATGCCCCACACTATATAAGGCCGCCTGCGCAGCGGCCATGTGTAGTGTGTTGCAGCGTTACAGTTACAGTGGGTGTATTGTGCCCCCTGCACAGTATACACTTGAAGCTACCCCCAATTGCTGTAGTTGTTCTGTTGCTATACCACAGGCAGTTAAAGTGGGTGTATTGTGCCCCCTGCACAGTATACACCTGAAGCTACCCCTAATTGCTGTAGTTGTTCTGTTGCTATACCACAGGCAGTTACAGTGGGTGTATTGTGCCCTCCTGCACAGTATACACTTGAAGCTACCCCGAATTGCTGTAGTTGTTCTGTTGCTATACCACAGGCAGTTAAAGTTGGTGTATTGTGCCCCCTGCACAGTATACACCTGAAGCTACCCCCAATTGATGTAGTTGTTCTGTTGCTATACCACAGGCAGTTAAAGTGGGTGTATTGTGCCCCCTGCACATTATACACATGAAGCTACCCCCAATTGCTGTAGTTGTTCTGTTGCTATACCACAGGCAGTTACAGTGGGTGTATTGTGCCCCCTGCACAGTATACACATGAAGCTACCCCCAATTGCTGTAGTTGTTCTGTTGCTATACCACAGGCAGTTAAAGTGGGTGAATTGTGCCTCCAATACAGTATACACCTGAAGCTACCCCTAATTGCTGTAGTTGTTCTGTTGCTATACCACAGGCAGTTACAGTAGGTGTATTGTGCCCCCCTGCACAGTATACACCTGAAGCTACCCCCAATTGCTGTAGTTGTTCTGTTGCTATACCACAGTGGGTGCTATTTGGACCTGAAGCTACCCCCAATTGCTGTAGTTTTTCTGTTGCTATACCTCACCGCTGCTATTTGCAGTTACAGTGGGTGTATTGTGCCCCCTGCACAGTATACACCTGAAGCTACCCCCAATTTCCCCAGTGTTCTCATCACCCTGCAGGCCATTAGTATGTCTGGAAGGCCAACAAGGAGAGGCAGACAGTAATGATGCAAATTAAGGACTCTAAACGGCCGCACTCCAAGAAAAATTCAAAAGTCTTTATTGGTAAAAAGTTGAATCACACAAAAATAGGTCACAGCAAAGCAGGAAAATATCTAACGCGTTTCACACTACCAAGAGTGCTTACTCATAGCTGGAGGATAGGCAGACAGTCACGAGGCAATAAAAGAGGGCAAGCAGGCTCTGTGTCTAGAGGCAACAGTGCTGCTTGTGGACGCGGTGCATCGTCATCAGCCCGTGGCCATGGGACAAGCTTGTCCTTATTTTCGGCAGCTGGACGCGTTGAGCCGCAACATGCCGAAGACTTGGTAGAGTGGATGACCAAGCCCTCCTTATCCTCCTCATCCTCTCTCACCTAGGCTCAGGGTACTGGCAAAGCAGCTGCCAACGCGTCCTCTTCCCTTGTCTCAATGGCATCAGTCACTCCTTCCCTAGACCCACCATGTCCTTCTAAGGAGTCCCCCGAACTGATTGACCACAGTATTGGGTACATGCTCCAGGAGGATGCCCAGCGTTTTGAAGGCTCTGATGATGATACCCAGCTAGAGGAAGGCAGTAGCGTGAGCCCAGAGAGAGGGGATGCTCAAGAAGGACAGCAATCTGGCAGTCATGTTCCACCAGCTGCAGCATACTGCCAGATTTGCTCCAGTGATGAAGAGGGAGGGGATGATGAGGTCACTGACTCCAAGTGAGTGCCTGATAAGAGAGAGGAGGAAGAGGAGGCACATCTCCAATGAGGCAGGATGCACTCCGGGGCCAGCTTAAGGGCAGCACACTGACAGAATCACACCGCAGAGCTCTGAGTGTGCAGGGCGCTGCCTCTGTGCATTATTCCAAAAGTTCTTTGATGTGGGCCTTTTTTCAGACGAGTGCATCAGATCGCACCGCTGCTATTTGCAACATATGTCTCAAGCATATCTCGCGTAGTCAAAACATCAGCCGCTTGGGCACCACATGCTTGACCAGACATATGTTGACCTGCCATGCAGCTCGTTGGCAAGCGTACCTTAAAGACCCCCACCAAAGAACAAAGCGGACCTCTCCTTGCTCCTCATCAGCTGGGATCTCCAACCCAACTATACCTTCAGTCCTCTCTGAAAGCTGCACTGAGAGGAATGAAGGTGTAGAATTAGGTGTGTCACAGCCAAGTACTTGTGAGCACTCTGCTAGCAGTACACCGACATCCGATTGTACCAGGCAAATTTCACTCCCAGCCATCCACATGCCCAGCGGTTGAATGCTAGCTTGGCTAAATTGCTAGCACTTCAACTGCTGCCTTTTCAGTTGGTAGACTCGGCCCCCTTCCATGAGTTTGTGCAATGTGCAGTTCCTCAGTGGCAGGTTCCCAAACACAACTTTTTCTCACGGAAGGTGATACCAGCTCTCTACCAACATGTGGAAGGCAATGTCCATGCCTCGCTGGACAGGGCGGTCAGCAGTAAGGTGCATATTACCGCTGATTCATAGTCCAGCAGGCATGGACAAAGATGATACCTATCTTTCACGGCGCATTGGGTGACTCTTCTGGCAGCTGGGAAGGATGCAGGACAAGGTGCAGTAGTGTTGGAGGTTGTTCCGCCACCACACCTCCAAAATGCTACTACTGGTTGTGACACACCTCTCTCCTCCACCCCCTCCTCTTCTTCTTCCTCCGTGGCCTCCTCCTGTGCTTTGTCCTCAGAACCAGCGTTGCTCCGTAGGCGTTCAAGGGGCTACGCAAGTACACAGACAAAAAGATGCCATGCCGTGCTTGCGCTGGTGTGCTTGGGGGACAGGAGCCACACTGGGACAGAGGTTCTGTCAGCTCTGCAGGGGCAGTCCGAGAGGTGGTTGACGCCATGCCAGCTTAAGCCAGGAATGGTGGTTTGCGACAATGGCACCAACCTCCTCTCCGCCCTCCGACAGGGACAACTGACCCATGTGCCCTGTGTGGTTCACATACTTAACTTGGTGGTGCAGCGGTTCTTGGGCAGGTACCCGGCTTACAGGATGTCCTGAGGCAGGCCAGGAAAGTCTGTGTGCATTTCCGCCGATCATATAATGCCAGTGCTTGGCTGGCTGAGCTCCAAAAGGAGATGAACCTACCCAAGAACCGCCTTATCTGTGACATGCCCACCAGGTGTAACTCAACATTGGCCGTGCTGCAGCGGCTGCACACGCAGCAGAGGGCCATCAATGAGTACCTGTGCAACTACGCCACCAGGACAGGGTCAGGGGAGCTCGTTATTTTCCCCATGCCAGTGGGCCATGATCAGGGATGCATGCACTGTCCTGTCAACATTTGAGGAGGCCACGAGGATGGTGAGTAGTGACAGTGCATGCATCAGTGACACTGTACCTCTTGTCCACCTGTTGGAGCACACGCTGCGTGGACTAATGGACAGGGCACTTGAGGTAGAACTGAAGCAGGAAGAGGAGGACTTCCTTGCCTCTCAAGGCCCCCTTTATCCAGACAGTGTTCCTGCTGTCCCGCCGATCACACAGGAAGAGGACGAGGAGGAGAAGGATTGTGTCAGCATGGAGGTGGAGCCTGGCACTCAGCATCAGCAGCAGCAGTCTTTTAGGGATGATTTACAGTCCCAAGAAACCCGTGGACTTGTACGTGGCTGGGAGGAGGTGGCTGCGGATCATGTCGTCCTTAGTGACACAGAGGACTCCGGACCGAATGCCTCAGCTAACCTACAGCCTACGGCATGGCCTCCCTGATCCTGCAAAGCCTGCGGAAGGATCCTCATATTCTTCGGATCAAGGAGAGGGATCGTTACTGGCTGGCAACTCTCCTTGATCCACGGTACAAGGGTAAGGTTGCAGACCTTATCTTGCTGTCGCAGAGGGAGCAGAGGATGAGACATCTCCGGGAGGCCTTGCAGAAACGTCTGTGCAACGCGTTCCCAGAGACTGGGAGGTTACAAACTCCTGGTCCTGGACAACGTGTTGCTGAGGCTTTGGTCATTCACAGAGGGAGCGGTGGAGAAGGTGGCCATCTTACCGATGCATTCAGACAATTTATTAGTCCGCAGCTCCAAGGTTTGATTTACATGGATCAGGAATACCTAGGGGCAAGGTCAGACTTGGACACCTTTCCCACCGAAAATACTCTGGGTTACTGGGTCTTGAGGATGGATCACTGGTCAGAGCTTGCACAGTATGCAATTAAGCTACTGGCCTGTCCTGCATCCAGCGTTCTTTCAGAACGCACATTCAGTGCTGCTGGAGGCTTTGTAACCGATCACAGGGTGCGCCTGTTCACCGACTCGGTTGATCGACTGACCTTCATAAAGATGAATCAGTCTTGGATCACCACCAGCTACCAAGCACCTGAAGCTGATGTAACCGAATATTTTTTTCTAAAATGTCACATACCTTCAAGACTGCCTATGCTGATGCTGAGTGACTATCCTGTTATGTTGACTGACTATCCTATTCCTCATCAATAATCCTGCTGATAGCTTGGAAGAACTGTTTTGGTTCTGGGCGCCGCCACCAGTGGCTAAGGCACAAATTTTCAGCCATGAGTAAGCACTAGTTGTGGTGCGAAACGCGTCAGCTCTGTACCCCCCATTTTTTGCCGTGTATAGATTGCAGTGTTTTTTGCTTTTAAATAAACTTTTTGGATTTTATTTTCTCGGTGTGCGGCTGTCCGGAGTTCTTCCTTTTTTGATTTCCTGTTTAATAGGGGCGTGTAATTACAATTTTTGATGCAATGCTTTGCAGCAGGGCTCATTCCTGCACTCCAACTAGAGTATCTGGGAGAGGTTTCAGTGTCGTGGCACCAGCACCAGTGCCTAAGGCCCAATTTTTTAGCCCCTGTTTAACAGGGGCATGTAATTACAATTTTTTATGCAATGCTTTGCAGCAGGGCTCATTCCTGCACTCCAACTAGAGTTTCTGTGAGGTGTTGCAGTGTTGTGCCACCAGTGCCTAAGGCCCAATTTTTCAGCCCCTGTTTAACAGGTGCATGTAATTACAATTCTTGATATAATATTTCACAGCAGGGCCCGTTCCAGCACCCATTGAGAGTAACTGTGAGGACTTACTGTGTTGTGGCACCAGCACCACCACCACCACCAAAGGCCCAATTTTTCTACCACTGTTCAACAATTGCATGTAATTACAATTCTTGATATAATAGTTCACAGCAGGGCTCTCCAGTGCCCACCAAGTGTCACTTTGAGGGCTTACAGTGTTAACGTGTGGCAACACCAACACCTTAGGGCCAAATTTCTGCAGAGCATATAGGGCAGGCCCCTACTTTCAAACATCCAACTTACAAACGTCTCCCACTTGCAAACGGAAGAAGAAAACAGGAAGAAAGATGAAAAAAGACGGACGGCCAAAAAAATTATACAGGGGTGATAACCCTTCCCTATGTTTTCGAAAAAGCTTAAAAATAGATTTTTTGACTGGAGCTACACTATAAAAATGTACCAGTTCAAAATTACAAACAGATTCTACACAACAAACCTACACAGTCCCTGTCTTGTTTGCACCGCCTGTATACTGCTGTTCTGAGTATATAGGGCCTGGGGGCTCCACGCCTTTCCTCTTTTTAGTTTGGGTACGGGGTTCCCCTTAATATCCATACAAGACCCAAAGGGGCTGGTAATGGGCAGGGGGTGCTACCCATACTACTGTTCTCAATGATTTTCATCCATATTGCCGGAACACGACATTACATTAAAACCGCAAGCAGTTTTAAATGACTTTTTTTACATTAAATGTAATTTTGTGCAGGGACTGTTCTAAACATGGGAAACACGTGCCACTTCACAGGCATTCTATAGACACCCCCCAACACTATATTTAAAACAATATTTCACTTTTTTTTTCACTTTAAGCGTCATTAAAATCAGTGCTCCCGAAAAAATGGCCGTTTAAAAAAAAAAAATTTTTTACATTGATCCATGTCCCCTGGGGCAGGAGCCCGTCGAGTCCCATAGACTTTAATGGGGTTTGCGTGAATTTTCGGTCTGTTCGCAGGTTCTGGTGCCAACCGAACCGGGGGGGTGTTCGCCCATTCCTAGTCATCACAGAGGACAAGGGGACACTCTTTATGTCTAGAAGAAAAGAGATTTCATCTCCAAATACAGAAAGGTTTCTTCACAGGAAAATGGGGAATAGACTCTATTAGGAGCATGTGGATTGGATTCTTTCCTAAATGCACATAATATAATTGGGTACTGACATTTATAGTTAAAAGTTGATCCAGGTAATATCTGATTGCCTCCTGGGGGATCAGGAAGGAATCAGGAAGGAATGTTTTCACTGCTGTAGCAAATTAGATCATGCTTGCTTTGCTGTTTTTTTTTTTTTGCCTTCCTCTGGATCAACTGTGGGCAGGAAATTGGCTATATTGGATTGTTTGATTTTTTTTTCCATTTTATTGGTTGAACTAGATGGACTTATGTCTTTTTTCAACCTAACTAACTATGAAACTACATAACTATGTACTTCTAATGCCGCGTACACACGAAGGGACAATCCCGCGGGATTATCCTCTGGACTGAAGTCCAGCGGATAATCCCCTCGTGTGTGGGCGCCGGCGGACTTTTTGGCAAAGTTTTAAGTTTGGTTTTAAAATTATCCGCTGGACTTGGCAGTCCGGCGGACAATCCCGCCGTTAGTGGGCAAGTCCGCGGGACTTTTGAAATGAACGGACTTGCCGCTCATCGGCAAGTCCGTTCATTTAGCACGTGACTTCAGGTTACGTAGCTAGCGTAGGCAGTTACTGCCGCCGCGCTAGCTCCGTGACCTGGCATGGATTTAAAGGGACTCCCCACGCCGAAAAAACGGCGTGGGGGTTCCCCCCAAATCCATGTCAGACCCTCATCCGAGCACGCAGCCTGGCAGGCCAGGAAAGGGGTGGGGACGAACGAGCGCCCCCCCCCCCTCCTGAGCCGTACCAGGCCGCGTGCCCTCAACATGGGGGGTGCCCTGGGGAAAGGGGGGCCGTGCGGCCCCCCCACCCCAAAGCACCTTGTCCCCATGTTGATGAGGACAAGGGCCTCTTCCCGACAACCCTGGCCGTTGGTTGTCGGGGTCTGCGGGCGGGGGCTTATCCCGGCCCCCCACCCTATGTGAATGAGTATGGGGTACGATGTACCCCTACCCATTCACCTAAGGTGTAAAATGTAAAGTAAAAAAACACACACACTTTTGAAAAAAATATTTTATTGCACTGCTCCGGGGGTCTTCTTCCGTCTTGGGGGTCTTCTCGCCGGACTCCTCCGCTCTCTTCTGCTCTTTTTTACCTAGCTCTTTCACGAACGGAGGAGTCCGGCTACCTTCTTCGTCGTCGCCGCCGTCGTCTGTGGGTCTCGATCCGCCTTCGGGGGTCTTCCGGGGGTCTCTTCTGTTCTTGCGGCGGTCGTCGTCTTCCGCGCCGCCGGCGCCTTCTTCTTGTCCTTCTTCTTGTTCTTCTTCTTCTTCCGATGTTGACCCGTCGCTGTCTCTGCCCGGAATGCTTGTGCCGCGCTGCGCTTGGACTTATATAGGGACATGGGGACAGGGTCACATGCACATGTCACATGGTGACCCCGCCCCCTTGTGTTGTCACAGTCCTGGAGGATGCTGGGACTGTGACATCGCAAGGGGGCGGGGTCACCATGTGACATGAACATGTGACCCTGCCCCCCATGTCCCTATATAAGTCCGAGCGCAGAGCGGCACAGGCATTCCGGACAGAGACAGCGACGGGTCAACATCGGAAGAAGAAGAAGAACAAGAAGGACAAGAAGAAGAAGGCGGCGCCGGCGGCGCGGAAGACGACGACCGCCGCAAGAACAGAAGAGACCCCCGGAAGACCCCCGAAGGCGGATCGAGACCCCCAGACGACGGCGGCGACGACGAAGAAGGTAGCCGGACTCCCCCCACCCCACCCCCCCCCCCCCCCCCCCCCCCCCCCCCCCCCCCACCCCCCCCTCCGTTCGTGAAAGAGCTAGGTAAAAGAGCAGAAGAGAGCGGAGGAGTCCGGCGAGGAGACTCCCCAAGACGGAAGAAGACCCCCGGAGCAGTGCAATAAAATATTTTTTCAAAAGTGTGTGTGTTTTTTGTACTTTACATTTTACACCTTAGGTGAATGGGTAGGGGTACATCGTACCCCATACTCATTCACATAGGGTGGGGGGCCGGTATCTGGGGGCCCCCTTATTAAAGGGGGCTCCCAGATTCCGATAAGCCCCCGCCCGCAGACCCCGACAACCAACGGCCAGGGTTGTCGGGAAGAGGCCCTTGTCCTCATCAACATGGGGACAAGGTGCTTTGGGGTGGGGGGGCCGCACGGCCCCCTTTCCCAGGGCACCCCCCATGTTGAGGGCACGCGGCCTGGTACGGCTCAGGAGGGGGGGGGGGGGCGCTCGTTCGTCCCCACCCCTTTCCTGGCCTGCCAGGCTGCGTGCTCGGATAAGGGTCTGACTTGGATTTGGGGGGAACCCCCACGCCGTTTTTTCGGCGTGGGGATTCCCTTTAAATCCATGCCAGCTTGCGGAGCTAGCGCGGCGGCATTTACTGCCTACGCTAGCTACGTAACCTGAAGTTACGTTCGAAATGAACGGACTGCTCCGTGTGTGGGCAAGTCCGTTCATTTTCAAAAGTCCCGCAGACTTTTGGCCGGCGGATTATCCGCTGGAGAAGTCCGTGCGTGTGTGGGCAAGTCCACACGCTCGGAAAGTCCAGCGGACCTAGCTGGAAAGTCCCGCGGGATTGTCCGCTGGACTTAGGTCCGCCGGCAAAAGTCTGCACGTGTGTACGCGGCATAACTCTGACTAGATGTAAGGAAATATCAAGCCTTTCTCATACTCCTTTTCCTTCCAAGCACAAATAAATAATTGTAATATCAGCTGCAGATATGCCTTTTCCTTCCTCCTTCTCTACAGTTAATTCAGCCATTGCCCTGAAAACTGACATGGAAGAGTCAGCTGAACTATTTCAGCACACCATCAGTTACTTGCTGTAGGAGGATGCACAGGAATTATTTTAATCTGAGAAATGTTATCTTGAGAAATAGAATGCCAGAAGCACAGAGGTAAGAGACAACAGGCAGTGAGTGGGGAGAAAAATCTATTTTTTTTATCTTATATTGAGAAAGAGAGTGCCAGGAGCAGGGCCAGATTAACATAGGGGCTATTGGAGCTGTAGCTCAAGAGTCCCTACCTTAAGATAGATTTATCTGCTTGCCCAGACTTCCTTGGTGTTTCGGCCCACTGGAACTTGTAGTTTTAAACAGTATTAAGTCTAGTGTGAATCCAGATGATCGGACTACATATCCCACGATCATCTGCTATCAGTGGGTGGCTTCTCCTCTGCAGTCAGGAAGTGATGTGATTATTCCCCATGTTGAGCACTAGGGAGGAAGAGCTTCATGTATAGCCCACAAAGGAGTGTCCCTGAGTGAAGGTAATAACACAGCCAGCACTAGGCTACACTTCCAATTATGATATATTACTGTTAGATAAAAAAAAAATCAAGAGGTTCATAAAAAAAAACAATCCCCTAACACATTTTTAAAAATGAAATGAATAAAACTGGATTGCTGCTACTGTATATGAGCCAATAAATGCAAAAAAAAATAATGCAAATTATATGATACCGGAATATGGTTTGGATGTCTCTGTCCATGAGAATCGTACTTTTCCATAAAAATGCATATGCTTAAAGGAAATTCCCAAGCATGTTGTTTGAAGGATTAGCGCTTTAACCACTTCAGCCCCGGACCAATTGGCAGCCAAAGGACCAGGCCCCTTTTTGCGATTCGGCACTGCGTCGCTTTAACTGACAATTGCGCGGTCGTGCGACGTGGATCCCAAACAAAATTGACGTCCTTTTTTTCCCACAAATAGAGCTTTCTTTTGGTGGTATTTGATCGCCCCTGCGTTTTTAATTTTTTGCGCTATAAACAAAAATAGAGCGACAATTTTGAAAAAAATGCAATATTTTTTACTTTTTGCTATAATAAATATCCCCCAAAAATATATTAAAAATTTTTTTTTTTCCTCAGTTTAGGCCGATACGTATTCGTCTACATATTTTTGGTAAAAAAAAACGCAATTAGCGATTATTGATTGGTTTGCGCAAAAGTTATAGCGTTTACAAAATAGGGGATAGTTTTATAGCATTTTTATTAATATTTTTTTTTTTTACTAGTAATGGCGGCGATCAGCAATTTTTATTGTGACTGCGACATTATGGCGGACACATCGGAAATTTTTGACACATTTTTGGGACCATTGTCATTTATACAGCAATCAGTGCTATTTAAATAGCACTGATTCCTATGTAAATGACAGTTGTAGTGAAGGGGTTAACCACTAGGGGGAGGGGAGGGGTTATGGGCTGTGACGTGTGTGTTTTTTTATACATTAGGGGGCGGGGCTGACGTCTGACGTCATTGATCGGCTTTCCCGATGACCGGGAACAGCCGATCAATGACAGGCAGTGTAGGAAGCGCGGGGAGAGGTTTGTTTACACATACCTCTCCCCGTTCTTCAGCTCCGTAACCCGATCGCGGGACACCAGCGGCGATCGGGTCCGCTGGTCCCGCGGCCGGGGTCACGAGCTCCCGACCGGGTCGCGAGCGCGCCGCTGGCGGCCCGCGCGCGACCCACAGGCAGGCAAATGCACGATCACGTACAGGTACGTGCTTTTTCCTGCCCGTGCCATTCTGCTGACGTATATATGCAGTGGGTGGTCGGGAAGCGGTTAAAATGTTTTTTTTTTTTTTTTTGCATTTTTACATGTTCCCTATGGCAGTGTCCAGTTTCTTATGCCCTTTGTGCCGATTATCCTTAAAATGGGCAGAACTGATTTTCAAAATTTGCTCTCCTTTAACTTCAAATAGGGTTCAGATTAAAGTTAGCAATTTCTGAAATTTACAAGGAGTTTGTCAAATGCCCTGTGAATCAAACAATAGCAGATTTTCTCATCCCAAGTTACAACCATGTTTATGTCCATTTAATATGTATTTGGATGGAGACTTCCTTGTCTTTTTCTGCTATTGAATTTCGTAAGAGATTGAGGTGAAAGTTATATACGTTTAACTAAGTGATAAAGAAGACAATTAAATTCATGGAATTCAGCTCTAAGCTGACAATATATTTACAACCTTAAGTGTACTAAAACCTGTACTTTATGAGCAAACATAAGTGGCTTGTTTTTACAAGAAGCTTTGTTTCTGCCATTGTAACCAGTATCTACAAGATTGAAGAAAATGCTGTTGAATTGTTTGCTGTTGCAAATTGTGCATCATGGCTACTTTCATCGTATCTCACTTATCAAATGTATTTACAATCATTTTTGAAATAAGCAATATAGACATCTACAGTGTAAACATAACATGACATGCAACATATATACTGTACTTTTAGTAACTAAATAAGTAATTTCCTGACATTTAGGAATCAGACCTAAAAATGGATAGTTTTAAGGAGAATTGAGTCCAAATAGGAAACCATCCCTTTCAAAACTGGGACAGTTGGTAGCTTTAGCATCCATAATGTATTGCATGGCACTGTTTCTACTAATAAATGATTTAAGCCAGATTAATTTGCTCAATAATGTTAGATTGCACTTTTAGAAAGTACTTTTAGTTCATTTAGACCTCTTTATTTAATCCAGTTTTCACACACTGTACCCTAACGAAATCTGCAATAAATGTAAATTAAATTCTTAGGTTGTGAAAATACCTACAAACACCATGAGGTAAATTTTTGCATGCTAAACCTGGTTTATACACAACAACTGTGTCTGAAGGTGCTCAAGGCAGATACCTTCAATTTTGTCTGCAGTGGAGATGTAACAATATTCTACCTCCAGTTGTGATAAAGATTTATACACCATCCTGGCAGCATGATCAGCAAGGATCATGCTAATCAAGTACAGCCATTGCAAAAGGTAGTAAAGCTTAAAGGAGAAGTACAGTGCAGTTTGTTCTGCATCCCTGTGACCCGTTTTCAGCAGACAGCAGGCTTCAGCATTAGCTGATGTCACAGAGCGGGTCCAGGCTCGGACAAGAGTGTGAAAGTGTAGGCGGGATCTGCCCACATGCCTGGACTGAGCCACTGGAAGCCTAAGCCAGCTGCTCCCACCCCCTCCACAGTGCAGCGCTCCAGTGAACATGGGGGTAGGGCAGAGCAGAGAGCTACTGACTGACAGTCAGCAGCTATCTGCTCACGAAGCTGTGAGAACCGAGCTATAGGCGGTATTCAATCGCTCGGTTCACCTACTGTTGGTAAGTATGATTCTAAAAACAAAAAAAAAAACATGCATCTCTTTTAAACAAGATTATTTCACATTTTTGGCTTTGCTGGCTTGCTGAAAATACTGGCACTCTGCATTTTGTGTGTCTTCGATATCTTCAATAGCAGAGACATGTGCTTGTCGTAATAGACTCTGGGTTGCTTGAGAATAGAGATGATGATTACTAAATATGTTGGCGGATTAGCCTTGTCTATCTATCACAGGAGGCACACTTAAAATATTGCGTACAACTTCTGTTAAACTTTGTTAGCCAAGACAAACATATGCCTGACCAGTGTAATTTTGACATAGGAGACATACATATCTTATTTATGTTCTTACTATAAAATTGTATTTGTAATCAGAGCCCTCCCAGACCCATGAGTACTACGCTACCAAGACCTGGGTTGTGCCTTGGCCTGATAAGGAAAAGAGGGCCTTCCCTGTATGGATGAACTGAGTGAGTATAAATGAAAAGATTATGGGAACTGGGAGGGTGGGACCCAGAACTCGAGCCGACGCTGACCTTGGCAGAGAAGGAGGGCTATATAGCCCCGGGCTCCTCCCACAAATTCAGGCTGGCCTATGGCCAGCCTTCCTACTTGTAATCAGAGCCCTCCCAGACCCATGAGTACTACTTTACCAAGACCTGCGTTGTGCCTTGGGCTGATAGGTCGGTATACCTGAAAAGAGGGCAAAAGACACATGAGTAGGTGAGGAAAACAGAATGTTTAATAGAAATAAGATAACAAAGATCAACCCAATAAACAAGTGAATGCCCTGCTGACCTCCGCATGCGGCTCAGGGATGTACCTGCTGAAACAGGAGGATCTCCATCGCCCCATGTGTTTGATGATGAACAGAGGCACCCCCTGTTTAGAAGCGGCAGATGCTGCCCCAATTCTAAACGAGTGGCCAGTAAATAGTTTAGGATTCAAACCCAACTTTGCGATTAAGATCCTAACGTGTACCATGAACTGCTTGGTCGTTAGAGGATCTGAGCGAAATGGCAATAAAGGGCTGTCCTGCGGAGATGTGACCAAAAACGTGGCAAGAGAATCAAATACCTGGAGTGGACACCACCTGCTATTAGTACCGTAAAACTTGACCACGTTGCCCTGCCCCACCTGTCTAGTTTTGGTGTTGTTGAGCTGTACGGCGAAATGATCCGGGAACCTTCTGAGACTGCTCTTGGACAGGAAAGGTGCATGGTTGTTAACCCGTGAAACCTCCCCTGGTCTGAGGAACCCAAAGAAACTCAAGTATACCGCAGCCTTGAGCACCAGACTGGGACCTACACCAAAAGGGGACGGTGACAGTAAATCTGAAATATCCCGGACCATCTGACCGGATATGGGTAGTCTGGAAGCCTGTGCTTGACCCTGAGATTTCAGAATACCCCTCAGCAAGACCTTGAGAGGGTGAGCGGCAAAAATTGATGGACTAGAAGGGTCTTCGAGGGTCTTGAAATGCTGTATACCTGCGAGATAGGTTTTAATGGTACTGGCAGACAAAGCCAACTCACTGTGGCAATAGGCTGCAAACGCCATTACAGCTTTGATATCCCACGGACCGTTTGCAGAATGACGCCTCAAAAAGCTGAGAAATTGCCTCCACCCTGTGGATTAGGCTTTGAACGTATTGCTGCATAATGACATGTCAGCTAAACCAATCGCCTGTGTCCAGAACCTTGTCAGTCCATGGTGAGCAGGGAAAATGGAGGGATCGGCTTGCCCACCTGTTCTGCTTCCGGGTGCTGCAAGAAAAAATTATCGAATTTAAAATGAGATAATGCATCAGCCGCCCTTTTGAAATCCCCGCTGATGAATTCCCCCTGAAAATGGAACCTGTATGTCAAACCCAACCAAGTCAATCTGAGCATGAAGGTCATGATGACCAGGGACCCTGACCTACCCTTGTTGATGATATTGGCAGTGGCCAGATTGTCAGTAAAAAAAATGACTGAGCTTCCCGCCCCGACTGGCCCCCAAGTGACCACCGCTGCCACAATCGGGTAGACTTCAAAACAACGCAGAAGTCTGTGCAAATTTAGGCAACTGGAACTCCTCCTGGGGCCAATGGCCGGCCAGCCATTTGACCCTACATATGGCCGCAAACCCCACTGACGCAGATGCATTAGTGAACACCCTGGGTAAAGAGCTGGAAGGCTGAGGAATGAGCAATGAAATGCCATTCCATTCCCGGAGGAACTGGTCCCACATTACCAAGTCGGCACGTGGGTCAGCTTGCAAGCTGACACATGCGTCAATGTCCTGAACCAGGGGCAAATGGGCCAACAATCTGGAAACAAAAGCCCTTCCTTGCGGAATGATTCTCGTTGCATGATTAAGCATGCCCAAGAGTGACTGCAACTCTCTTTTTGAGTGGACCAGAGACCGAACTAATGTATGGATATTTGGACGAATTCTGTCCAGCTTCTCCTTGGGCAAACTCGCAATCATGCGACTGGAATCAAGGGTGATGCCTAAAAAGTTTATTGTATTGGCAGGACCTTCCACTTTGTGAAAAGCCAGTGGCACATTTAACTCAGCGAAAAAATCTGTGAGACCCTGCAGGTCCTTGGGTGGCCGACAGGGGTCCTCGATGAGCAAGAAATCATCCAGATAGTGCACCACCCCCAGACAGCCTTTGTAATGACCCAGGATCCAATGGAGAGCCTGGGCGAAAATATCAAATAAACAGGGACTGCTCTTGGACCCAAAGGTTAACTTTGCCCCCGCCACCTGATGCCATGCCATTGCCACAGTGTGGGACTGATAGGCAGCAACTTGAAAGCATCTGCAATATCCGCCTTGGACAACCAAGCCCCTTTACCTGCCTGAAGAATGAGCTGAATGTCTGAATCCACAGAAGAATATTTCAATGAAAACCTCTTCCGAAGGAATCAGTGAATTGAGACTCGGGACGTGCGAAAAATGAGGTGCGGACAAATCGTAGATGAGACAGTATTTATTGGAAAATTTCCCACATACAACCCCAATGGGGCTGACCCTCCACATACCAAAAGGTGATGCCGTGAAAGGCCCAATTACAAAACCTTTGGCTACCTCTATTTCCAACAAATTGTCAACTAACATGGCATGATGGTCGGCAGATGAAAGATTCTTACACTCGAATGTCTCTGTCGGCAAAGTGATCAACCCTGTGTGGAACCCAAATGTGAAGCCGTCTAGCAGGAATTGCCTGACATATGCCTGACATATGCGGATAAGTGCCCCTCTAGATAAACCCCTAAGGCGGAAACATTGACTCGGCTTAGTCATACAGCACTGAATGGTTTGACAAGACAGGAAGATTTAGGATGAGCCCGGAAACAATTAGAACATACGTGCAGGAGTCTACACTGGTTGTAATTGCAGCAATGGTTGAAGTTATTGCATACCTGCGATTTCCCTAAAAAATGGATGGTCCTACCCAGCTTGTCCACCTGGCCCGAAGGTCCCGTGGATGCGACACCAACCCCCTGCTAACTAACCCCTAACGGGCCAGGGGCCTCAAAAACAGGACACCAGGCAGAGGTGTGCGCCGAGGACTGGCAGTAGCTGCAAACCGGGGACTTCTGGTTGGCAAAGTGTCTGCAGAACAGTTCCATGTCTACATTGCTCCAACACATTGCCACCTGGAACTGTGCCCAAGTGGCTGCCACCTTGGCTGAAAAAGACCGGCGGTAGTCATAAAAACTGCATCCCCCATACTTATGCGCCAGATCCACTACCTCATGTAGATATAGATCTAACTCCACCCTCCTGTCAGGACTGACCGCACAGATGATGTCACGGAAAATGCAGAATGCAAGCACAAACTCAGCCACACTGAGTTTGCGATTGAGTCTGGGGTCTTTGCTTTTCAGCACAACTGACACATCACCACAAGCATAGGATTTGTTTTCCGTGATGTCCTGCGAGGCTATGAGTAAAGAAGCCAAATTCACATCCTTCCCCTCCAGAATGTCTTTCTTCAAATTTGCAGGAATGAAGTGGGCTGGAGATACAGACGGGAGTGTTGCTAACGGAGAAGGAGCTGCCACAGGGTGGGAAATGGCCACGTTACCTGCAGGAGCACTGGGAAGGACTGAAGCTGGGGGCACGGGTGGCGCCTGCGCACTGGCTGCATGTGCTTCCACCACCTCCATTCTGTCCTGCATCTGTGACATGGAAGTTGACAGTGTGTTTAGTAACGCATGGATCTGCATGAGTGAGATTTGCACTCTTTGTTTCCCTGCAAAGGTAAAGCACAATGGGCTACTATGCATTGCATGTCACTTACCTGACACAGGAGCCTTCGATGTCACCGCTGTCCCCTGGTGCACGGAGCCTCCATCTTTTTTGCAGGTATCGCGGCTCCGGCGCTGTTACTGGCCCGGAGCCACGATGGCGTCACTCCCGCGCATGCGCACGGGAGCCGCCACTCGTGGCATATCGCCGCTAGCAGCAGTGTGTGCTCAGTGCGCCTGCGCGCGGCTGTCTACGGTGCATGCGCCGTAGACAGCGGTGCCTTTTTTTTTGCAAATATCTCCTAAACCGTGTAGGTTTAGGAGATATTTCCTGGACCTACATGTAAGCCTTAATCTAGGCTTACCTGTAAGTCAAAGTGGTTTGTAAGGGTTTACAACCACTTTAATGTAGTCCTGCCCATGCAATTATTTTTAATGTAATGTAGATTTTACTCTTTTAGGGCAAAATTACAGTGTATGTGTAAAGAAGACCTCACCTTGTCAGTACTCCCTAGCCATTCTTTTCTTTGTTTCAGCAAGTTCCAAAGCCCATTATGTCAGCTGGTATTAGATGCTAGGATAAGCAGTGATGTCACTTCTTCCCTCATGTCTAGCAATAGGCTACTTGACCCAAGCACTCTCACATGGGAGAATTTGTATTTATTGGCTGAGATAGCAGATGGAACAGCAGGAGAACACTAGCAAATTGGATATCAGTAATGTGGGAAGGCCCTCTAAACAGTCCCTTTGCCCTGAATGGTCAAGTTGACAGTGTTTTTTTTTTTCTTTTTTAAATAGTGTATACACAGTATTTATATGTTATTTGTGTGTTTATTCATTTTGTGTCAATAGACAACCTAAGTAAGTACCCAAACCACCCAATACACATCCTCATACACATTAATCAATTTATTTAAATTATTACATTTGGAAATATACTAATTATATATCTTATTATGACACTAATGTGCTCTAATTTTTAAATGTATGTAAGTTCTGGATATTGTATGTTCGTTGTCAAGTTTTTGTTGCTGTTTGTGTATCTGATGGCAAAACATCCTAGCCCTGGTGATGATTGTCACTAAGGCAGAAAGTGTAGAGAGATTTTGAGTCATTACAGAAAGAGGTGCTGGGAAAATCCCCCCAATGGGGACACATGTTTCTGTAACAGCTTTCTAAGACGGTATTCTGTTCACTTTGAAGAGATTTCTTCTCATTTTCTGTTGCATTTTCAGGATAGCAATTAAAGGGAGAGCTTCCGAGCAAGCCATGAGCAGCACAAAGTAACCTATTATAAATTTTAATTCTTTCCTACTCTATCTAAAACAAAAAAAGAAGATTGAGCTTTACATTCCATACGCTTTATTTTATTTTTATTTGAAATGCCATGTCTATGTAGTGTAATAAGTATGCTTACAGAACAATTTGAGGCAACAAGTGAAACCATTCAATGAGCTTGTAATGCTAATAAATCCACACTCAACTGTGCTAAAGCCAACAAGTATTTACCTTCATTTGAGTTCCTAGTTATTCCTTGCAGATTAAGCAAACCCAACTCTATGAAGAGTAAGTATGAGGGTAGTAGGTTTGTACTTCCTAAAGCTTTCATCTCTCTCATTTCTGCATCCCTAATCACATTAAACTTTAAATGTACAGTTGAATCTGATTGGTGGTTGTGAGAAACTGTCTAGTACTGGCATTTTTAATATCAAACTCACAGTGTGTGATAGGCCAGACTACTCAGCAGGCATGCCATTGCTTGCTGTAGGCATTTAAAGGTTTCCTTTTTTGTTTTGTATAGTGTGCCTTTAAATTCTTATGGTAAAAACACAATTTCCTTCATGTTCATTGTTTAAGTGAAATTCTTTACTTTCTCTGATGTAAACAAATGAAATGATTGTATTCATGAAATTCTAAGTGGAATACATTTGCACCGTATATAGTATATTTACTTGTGATAGAAAAATAACATTTAACACTACTTTATATATAATTTAATTATTTTAATTTTCATAATTATACTGCACAAATAGAGCAGCAGTATTGACTAAACTAGTGTGATCTGTTACTTCATTTAATGAGGATTGATTCTAACTTGGAAACATTTCTTCTTAACAAAAATGGAGCACCGTAGTAGCCACTATATTACCTTTAACAGGACAGGTAATGAGGTGTGTCTGACTGTACATGAAGATGGATTGAAAGCAGAAAAACAGTTGCTGCTGCTAATTTATTTTTATTTTTTTTACACTTTAAAGTTAACAGCCAGAAGGAAATGAAAAAGCACCAACTAATGCAGCTATGTAATGTAAAAAACAGCTTCAGGATCCATTCTTGGACAGAGATTACATAGCATTGAGGTTGTGGAACTCACACTTAGCTGGAAAGTGACAGGTTGTTCATTTAGGTCTCATTCACAATTGCCTGGAAAGTGACAGGTTGTTCATTTAGGTCTCATTCACAATTGTGTATGTGGCTGACTATTAATTCCAGCAGGAAGCTCAGTGGGGCTTACTGCAAACAATTGTGGGTGGAGGTCCCTATCACAGCAGGGGGCGGACTAAAAGCACCTAGAGCCATTTGTGGCCATTCGCATGTAATACAACATGCAATGATTACCTGCTGATGCTCAAACCTGGATGTAGGGGACCTGGGGGGCATCAGAAGCTTGGCACTGCCCTGAAGCATATGTACCAATGAAAAATAAATAAATAAAACGTCAATGCAGCAGGGACCCTAGAACTCCTTAGTGTCCCTAGTAAACTCAAGCAGATGTTGTACTAGTGTTTGCAAGTGCATGTCCATCCACCTACCCAGTCTTTCCATCAAAGACCCAACACCTACCATTATTAGGCAGCTGAATAAGCAAAAAGGCACATTTTAGCTAACTATAATCTTTCAGGACACACAAATTGTTCACTGGAAAGTGGCCATGCACACCATCCTGCATAGCTCCCAACTTTTTCTCCCTCAGCATTCCTAAGGGTGCTACAGTTTACTGTATTGAATTCGATTTTTTACTATTAAACATTATTTTTTTATTTTTTAAGTGTTTCTCAATATGGTATGTCTGTTTTATTATAATCCCATTATTAGGATTGGAGCTCCTCCACTTACACTCTCATTACCAGTACAATGCCAGCAAAACATATATTGCCTGAGGCCACCCCTGACAACCAGCATCAGGGAATGTCCTGGACTAGTAGGATGCAGAGATGTTAGTGATGCTTATCTGGTATATTAGATAGGCAGCCCAATAGCCACCTTATGAAACTTACACGACAGGCTAAAAACACTTCTGCTAATTGAAGGGCAACTGGCAGTACCTCCAGATAAAAAAAAAAAACTTTGCAACAAATTCATAAAAAGTTATTTACTTTAGAGGACTGTATACAGTGAGAAATGATGACAACCGATATCAAAAGATAAGCCTGCTTGTCAGTGTCAAAAAATCATAGTTTATTACCACTATAAATCTGATGAATATAAAGCAGTGTTTCTCACACTGGGTTGCTGTGAAAAGTCTTTAAAAAAAAGTCGGATCTGAGTGATCCTGTTAGCTCCTGTGCTACAAGAGGGAGAGCACACGGTTAACTCCTGTGTACAGAGGAGGCAGAGAGTTGTGTCCACGCCTCCCCCACTCTCTGCTCCTCTCTGTACTCTTGCCAGCAAAAGAAAAAGCTGAGCTGGCCACCTGACCACATCCTGCCAAACGATGATGAAACCGTTTGCTAAGGACTTGTCAACAAGAGTACAGGGAGCAGAGAGTGGGGCAGGTGTGGGCAGGGGTGATTTGTGTAAGTTTGTGCTGGGGGGGGGGGATTTGGGGGGGGGTGTGCTAGGTGTGGGGGTTTTGCTAGGAGAATGATTTGGATAGGGGTTGTTAGGAGGGGGGGGGGGTTGTGCTAGGAGGATGATTAGGGGGGGTTGCTGTGAGGATGATTTGGGTGGGGGGTTTGCGAGGACGGGGGGATTTGGTGGGATTGTGCTAGGAGGGGGGGTTGTGCGGGGAGGATGATTTGGGTTGGGGGGTTTTCTAGGAGGGGGGATTTGGTGGGGTTGTTCTAGGAGGTGGGTTTGAGGGGTTGTGCTAGGAGGAGGGATTTATGCTGGAAAGGTGATTTGGGTGGGGAGGTTGCGCTAGGAGGGGAATGTGCAAAAAGAGTGCGTGCGCTCAGATGCTCAGACTGGTGTGCCCTGGGATTGTTTGTAATTCTAAAGGGTGCCTTGGCTGAAAAAAGGTTGAAAAACACTAATCTAAAGTAATATGCTTTGCAAACTGTACTATAACACATGGATGTCTAAGCTTTCACATTTAATAGTGGTTGTAATACCACTGCTAAATGTTTCAGTTTTTGCTGCACCTTTGGCTTTGGCTGTTCGCTGAACCTCCCAAACAGTGGATGAACTTGCAGTTCATGAACATTGTTCACCAAGCAAAGATCTCATATTATTTTCCCTTCAGGTCAAATGTTCCGAGCCTATACTGTAGGTTATTATCTCTGTTGGTTAAAGCGGTTCTGCACTCTTTTTTTTTTTTTGGGCTATATGCCAAGGGCATATTGCTCAATTGGGGGACTTACCTGTTCCATCTTCCATCTCGATCGCTGCCGGTTTTCATCTTCATCTTCTTCTTGTCTTCTTCTTGTCTGCTGGGGTCCATCTTGCCTGTGGGCATGTGAAACCCCACAGGCACTTTAGATGGCCCAGCATGCACCGCCGTTACTCGTGCGTGCGCAGTAACGGCACATCTGCCGACATCTCACGAGATTTCGGAAGATGTGGCCGAAATCTCGCGAGATTTCGGAAGATGCCCGCACTGACTCCTGGGATCAATGACACCAGATCCCAGGAGACAGTGCGGCGTGACGACGATCGACGCAGAAACCCCGCCCGCCGCCGAAGAGAGAGAAGACCGGAAGTCATCAATTACAAGGTAAGTAAGAAAAAAAAAAAAAAAAAACATTTAATTTAGTACTCTTTGCCTGATTTGGAAGGCAAAGAGATTTACTAAATGAAATGGGTGCAGAACCGCTTTAAATATCCTTTAGCTCTTCCAGTTGAATGTTCTTATAGCTTTTTTTCTTAGGCTCAAATGTTAGAGAATGTTTCATTTGTCTTGTGAAAGGAAATACAAATTGGCATTTCACACATATTACAAACAATATGGATATTATTTGTGACTTTTGTGTAAAGGCTAAGACATTTGCAAATTCTTTTATACATATAGCCCCCAAAGTATGTTGTCAGAGGATATTGACTGATGCTAATAATAATAATAATAATAATAATAATAATAATAATAATAATAATAATAACAATAATAATAATATTCCAACAGTCATTTATTAAATACAAAACAAAAGTGGTATTATACTCCCTTTAAACAGATAATATAAGAAGCCAGAGAAATATATCAAGCTATCATTATGGGACAGTGTTGGCATCTTTTTTCCTGACATTCAGGCTCGTCAGCTCATAAACACTTTCATAATCACCATCTCTCTAGTGCCTGCATTTGTCTTTACACAATCACTCCTTTGTACTCCACTTAACTTCACTCACCCTGCAGCCCACAATGTTGTGTTAAACGCTGCCATTCCTCCATTTCCTGTTAACGCTCATTATTTACGCTTATATATTTCAATGAGTAGAAGTGAATTATTTGTACAAGTAGATTCTTAACTTATGCTCACAAATACTGCATTAATTCAGTTATGGGACTGCTTCAGGCAGATTGATTGAGAAATTTCTCTTGAGAATAGGCATTTTACATTTGTCTCTAAATTCCTGTATAATTAACAAAGAACATGCCATCTGTGGCAATTGACCTGTCAGAACTGTTCTACTCTGATAATTTCAGTGACATTTTATATAAAAATCCCAAATGTCTTTGTTAAAAAAATATTATGCACATTTTTCTAAAACAAAACAAATGAATACATGAAATTGCAATGTAACAAACGGATTTTGTTATGCATGAAGGTATTCGATCTTCCAGAAAATATAGATGTGTAGATATTATCTTTGATTGACTGAAGCTAATTTGCCTTTAACCACATAAAATGATATTTGTGATCAAGCCTTTAGTAGGGGAAATTTATAAAGTAATTATTGTCTCTCAGGAACATTTCTTTGTATTAATTTATAATGTAAAAAAAAGTTGTTTCTTTTTTTGGGGGGGTACCTATACAGTTGAGTTAAAGAGAAACACAATGTAGAGCTTGTAGACCAAGTGAAAAAAATTAGCCGCACACCAACATCCATCCAACAGGTTTATTGAAAGACTACCACAAGGACTAAAACAACGGACCAAGGAGTGACAACGTTTCATACATACATTGTGCTTCTTCAAAACCTGGGGTTTAAAGAAGCACAATGTATGTGTGAAACGTTAAAGCAATATGGTGTGACCAAAATCCCCATATTTTTTGATGATGTTTTTTGAAAATGTCTAAGTGTTTTAAATAGCCTTGCACGAGGTAAATGTCTTTTTTTGCATGTGTGCGCTATAATATTTTGTTCTTTTACATAAAAATATGGAACACCCACCATTTTATACTCTATGGCATATACTCTATAGTCGTTTTCTAACAAAAAAATTATGTTCGGGGGCGTGGCGACCGGACTCCAGGATGGCCGCTTAACCTGGAGCTCCGCTCGTCCGCAGGAGACATTCGTCAGCCACACACTATTTCCGGCGGAAACATACCTCCACAAAAGGTCAGTGCGATCCCGAGAACCGGAGGCAGTCACTAGGGATGGGCCGGCACAGGAAAAACCCGCCACAGCCACCGAAAATAGCGAGCTACTGCGCCACGAACGGCGCCTCACAAGATGGCGACGGCGGCGGGAATGCTGACACTCATACCTTACCTCAGAGTCTGGGAGAGGACGTGTCCGGAACCTACCGCACCGATGGCCACACACTACAGACTCCCAGCGACTCATCCTCCGGTCCCGCAACGCCTACCACACGGAGCCCAGTGAAATCCAGGCCGAGGAGAGAATCCCCATTTAGGCCGCAAAACGCTCCGGCCATGGAGGTAAGCGAACCACACTCATACCAAGCTAGCCAGCATACCATGAAAGGAGAATCAATTATGGACTTTCCTACAACAGATGGGCCCGTGTCTGACACTATAATAAAAGACATGTTGATTTCACTGAGATTATCACTACAGGCTGATATGGTCAGGGGGATTAATCAATGTAAAAGAGAAGTGCATTCACTAGGCCTAAGAGTGGACAGAACAGAGCACAAAATGGAGGAATTTACCTCAGCTTATAATGTAATGGTCGACTCAAATGCAGCTCAGGGGAAGAAATAGGATGGATTAAAGACAAACTAGCAAGTCTAGAGGACCGCTCCAGGAGGAACAACCTCAAATTGAGGGGTATCCCTGAAGAGGTACCCCCGAATCAGTTACTACCATTTGCCCAAGCTTTATTTTCAACTTTTTTACCTCAGGCTACAGCACAGGACCTCATTGTGGACAGAATTCATAGAATTCCTAAACCGTCATTTCTGCCTGCAGAAATTCCCAGAGATGTTCTTCTAAGAGTCCACTATTTCCACATTAAAGATCAAATTTTGCAAATTTCTAGAAAACAAGAAAATTTACCCCCACAATTTGCTAATGTCAAATTGCTCCCTGACCTATCTAGACATACTTTACAACGCAGACGCAATCTTATAACTATTACAAAAGCCCTAAGGAATCATAACATCATTCACAAATGGAAATACCCTGCCACTCTATCCATTGTTCACAATGGCACCACCACCATGATCTCCTCGTTAGATGAAGGTCTAAATTTACTACGTAGATGGAAAATACTACCTGATGCAAGCACCAACTTTCCCGCCATAGCAGGCCCATCACATATCCCTAATGAATGGCAAGCAGTGACTCATAAAAAGTCTCTTAAAAAATCCGCTGGTATACCAAGCACAGAATTTCAACAGATTACTTGAATGTCTCCTAGGAAGAGTGCCTTATACTCTGTTCCTTGTTACCCTCAGGTTACCATTAGCAGTTCCATCTGCTCTTGGATCGCTTTATGGATCCTTTTTTTATCTATATTTTCTTTTTTTATTTCTTTTTCCTTGATATGCACAGATCTCTCAAGAGCAATTTATCGTCCTACATCTACTCCAGAAATCCATATGATGACTGTCAACAACCAGGAAAATTCACACCAATTGTAGTGAGTACTTTATTGTCTATCCTCCATATCCTTTATACAATGGACCAATGACGATCTCTTGCTTATCAATCAACGCACATGGTTTGAACCACCCGGCCAAACGATTTTCCTTATGGAAGGAGGTTCATAAACACAAGGCAGATATTGTATGTGTACAAGAAACGCACTTCCAACTAGACAATACCCCGCAGTGTACCCACAAAGACTTCCCACACATCTACTTAGCATGTAATCCTCTCAAAAAAACTGGAGGCGTTCTAATAGCCCTGAAGAACTCACTTTCATTTCAACACAGAGATTCGTTTACTGATGAAGCTGGCAGATTTATCATTGTCTCAGGCGACATAAATTCTCAACCATTCACTCTGGTTAACCTATATTCACCAAATACACATCAAATTCGCTTCTTCAATAAGGTCCTTCGCAAACTCAAGTCTATGCAATATGGTAAAGTCCTGATATGCGGAGACTTTAATGCTACTGTAGACCCCCAAGTGGACACATCTTCGACCAAAATCCGCTCAACACCAGCTCTACAAACCATTCTTCACAAAGAGGAACTGTTCGATGCGTGGAGATGTCTCCATGCTGGTGAAAAGGACTTCACTTTTTTTTCCAACAGGCATCGCTCATACTCCCGTATTGACATGTTTCTAACTGATAAATGGTTGTTACAAGATATAACCACAGCTGCCATTCACGAGATTACGTGGTCTGACCACGCAGCGATTTCCTTATCCATTATGGAGAAGGGTGTCTCTTCTTCACCTCCCATCTGGCGGTGTAATAATAGACTAGTACAAGAACCTTCATCTAACAAACTACTGACACAACACATCACCAATTTTTTCTTAGATAACTATGGTTCAGTTACGAAAACACATGTTTTGTGGAACGCCCATAAGGCATACATGAGAGGTATTCTAATACAAATGGGGACTAGAGCCAAACACCAGAGGTCTCAACAAATTCAAACTATACTCCATGATCTTAGAAAATTTGAAACACAAAATAAAACATCCCCTACCTCAGTAATAACTCACAAACTTTCTATCCTTAGGGAAAAACTTAGAGAAATTTTATCTCAACAATATGACAGACATATCAGAAGCTTAAAATTGAATTTCTACCATAATGCTAACAAAACAGGTAAACTATTAGCCAACAGATTGAAAGCAAAACGCACTAAGACAAGGATAGCATACTTAAAACACCCCACGTTACACCACAAAATTATTCATCCTAAAGATATAGCTGACCAATTTGCAGAATACTATAGTTCACTTTATAATATACATAAGGATACCGCTACGAACCAACCATCTAAGGAAAACATAAATGATTTCCTACAACGCATTCATTTACCCTCGCTATCTATTGAACAATTAGAATATCTTAATACCCCCTTTACCACTTCTGAAGTTGAGAAAGTTATTTCTTCTCTTCCTAACGGTAAATCCCCTGGCCCTGATGGCTTCTCAAATGAATATCTTAAAGCATTTAAACATGTCATAGCACCTTATCTCACACATTTATTTAATGACACTGCCGATAGTGCTAGTATGCCCCCAGATATGCTTAAAGCATATATAATCACATTACCTAAACCTGGTAAGGAACCAGACACTCCGGCCAATTATAGACCGATATCACTGCTTAACTCTGATACCAAAGTATATGCCAAATTATTAGCCAATCGTTTATCAAATATTATTCCTTTACTAGTCAAAAATGATCAGATGGGATTCGTGAAGGGGAGACAAACTTCTGACGCAACCAGGAGAATTATAAATGTTTTGTATCATGCTAAATTGCACCGAACGCCTTCTCTGCTGTTATCTATTGACGCAGAGAAGGCGTTCGATAGAGTCCACTGGACATACATGGAGATGACGCTTAGTAAGTTCGGATTCCGGGGTCGTATACTTCAAGCTGTTTTGGCATTGTACTCTTGCCCCACTGCACAGGTATACTCGACAAATGCTTTATCTTCACCCTTTGATATTAGAAATGGAACTAGGCAGGGATGCCCCCTGTCTCCTTCCATTTTTAACCTTATGATGGAACCTCTTGCAGAAACTATAAGGTCTCACCCGCTGATTTCGGGTTTCCAGTTCGGCAACACTAAACACTCCATTAATCTTTTTGCTGATGATGTCATTCTGCTATTGACTAATCCAAAAATTTCTTTACCACATGCTCATGAGGTCCTGCAAGAATTTGGTAAGATCTCATACTATAAAGTGAATTTTTCTAAGTCTTTGATCCTCGCCCTCAAAATTCCACCCAAACTTAAACTTGATCTCCAATCACAATTTCCATATACATGGAGTACTGAAGGTGTTCCATATCTGGGGATTGTCTTGAAAGCCAAAGTTTCTGAACTCGTCAAATCTAATTTGAAACCACTCATTGCCAAACTGGGAATTCAACTCAAAGACTTTTCAATGAAAGAGGTTTCATGGTTTGGTAGGATTGCTGCATTTAAAATGTTGATATTGCCTCAAATATTGTATGTTTTTCGCTCTCTACCACTTCATATCCCACAACATTTTATTAAAAAACTTACTACTATGTGCTGGAAGTATGTGTGGAATGGTAAAAAAGCCAGATGCTCCAGGAACAATCTTATCTCACATAAGAGATTCGGTGGGGCAGGGCTTCCCGATATTCAAGACTACTACTGGGCAGTTAGACTGGACCAACTTAAACATTGGTTCCCGACTAAAGACCCACCAGTTTGGGTAGACATTGAAAATTCATTAATCCCACTATCCATATCCAACGTATGCAATCTTTTACTGACTGATAGCTGGGCTACTTGGGACCTACGTAAATTATCCCCTACAATTCAAATTTCCTTAAAAGCATGGAGACATGCACTAACTACTAATCAAGATGACGTTATAGACTTACCATACAATATACCTCTTTCTATTCTTAGGACGAAACTTCCCGACATCCCTATAAATGACTTCATTAATATAGGAATTACGATGCTATCTGACTTCTTCGATGTCAATAAGCTCAAATCTGTAACACAATTGACCTCGCAGTATAACCTTACTACTGATATGGCTCCTTACGCATTTCGGATATTAGAGTTACTTCAAACCTTACCTTCTCCTTTAATTACCATTCCACGCAGACTATGGCAGTTTTATTATCCAAGTAGTAAAGAAGTGAAAGGAATTTCTTATTTTTACAATCTTCTACATGATAAATTACAATTTATCAAAACACCTGCCATGCTCAAATGGGAAGCAGAACTCGGCTCTGACTTTTCGGAGGTTCAGTGGCGCCACGCCTTCTCTGAAATTCATTCTGCATCTCATTGTGCCAAACACTGGGAACTTACTATTAAACTCTCCAATAGATGGCATTACACTCCTTGTCGATTGGCATCTTTCTTTACAGGTTTTTCTCCGAACTGTTGGAGGGAGTGTGGCCACTTAGGTAATCTATTACATATGCTTTGGTATTGCCCTACGGTTAAAAGCTTATGGAATAGTGTTTTTCAACATATATCTACCATTACTGGTATACTCACTAAACCAGACCCTGCCTTAGGTATTCTTCATATGAATATCGACAAATTTCCTAAATCATTTAGATCAGTTATAACTCATATTCTGTTAGAAACCAGATTGCTGATTTTATGCAATTGGAAGTCTAACACTGCTATCAATTTATCAGATGTCATTTCTGCAGTACGTAGAAACTATACTTTTGAACGTTTGATGGCACTTAAGAATTCCAAATGTGTACAATTTGATAAATACTGGTCTATATGGCCTAAAGTTTCCTCTCAGGATGATATATAATTCTGTAGATTGTTTGTTATAAATGCTCTATATACGTTCTTTGAACATGTCTTATCTTTTATATGTTATATAGTCGATGGATACTGACACATATCCCACGTTGTGCATATCCTATTATTTATTTCTTTTAATGTTTATTTATTTTCTGTATGATTTCATGAAAATACTCAATAAAAATTGAATGATTCAAAAAAAAAAAAAAAAAAATTATGTTCTATACATATAGCAGAGGAATGTCAGAATTGGCCAGGACTGGAAGTGGTTAAAGTGTTTGTAACCCTTCTAAAAAACTGTCACTGCCAGACCTTCTTTTATGCAGACATAACACACAATGTAAATATTTGTGGAAAACTAAGCCTTTAAATACCGTTTTTTTATAGATTTTTAGTCTGCTCACATGGCTCCCAAGCGTTCATCTACTCCACTGTAAGGGCAAAAGCAGGAGGGGCCAAACTCTCCCTCTGACATCAGATCACATCACAGCTGTGCTGGTCGCTCCACCCCTCCCTCTGTAGCCCTTGGATAGGGGAGGAGAGTGGCCAGGAGTCACATGACTGGCCTGAAGATCTCTGAAAAACGGTATTTAGAGGCTTTGTTTTCCACAAATATTTTCACTGTGTGTTATGGCTGCATTAAAGAGGGGATGACAGTGACAGGTTTTTTAAGATTTACTTTATAATTAATAGCAGCAGGAGGGGGTGGAGATAGCTCACAGACACAGGAGCTTAAAGCCAGGGGTGAGAGAGCAGAGCTGCAGATGACGGAGGCACATAAACTGACCACAATGTCAGGGCTCAGCAGCCATGATAAACAGTGGTCAGTTTACAGAGGGGAGAACCAGGCAGGATCAGCCAGGTATTTCAGGTAATACAAGGGGCTAAATTACACAGCACAAGCACTGTGTTGTATAACATGCTTTAAAGGAACAGGATCTATTTTTTATTTTTTTAGGGTTACAAACACTTTAAGGTGCTTCTTGGATGTCGGGCCCTTCTGTGTGTCTAGGCTGTTAAAAGGTATCACACTTGTGGTATCCCCTTACTAGGGAGGAGTAGCAGAATGTGTTTTGGGCTGTAATCTATGCAATCTATCTATGTAAAATATGCCTATGCTATGTGTGAGAAAAAATCTTATTGAAAACTTTGTGTAAAAAAATATATATTAATTTTCTTTCCTACATTCTCCAAAAACTTGTGACAAAAAAAATACATTTTCAAAAGACTCATGTCTTTCAGAAAATAACTTGGAGTGTTTGCTTACTAAAATGGGGGGGGGGGGGGCATTTTGTGAGTGTTTCCACTGTCCTGATGCTCCAAGGCCTCCAAAAAATGTGATTTATGCCCCTGGAGGCATAGCAAAATGTGTTTTGGGGTGTAATTTCAAGTATACCTATGCTGTGTGTGAGAAATAGCTTGTTAAAATGACAGCTTTGTGACAGATTTGTGAAAACAATATTTCATTTCTTAATTTTCCAAAAAACTCTCCATACCTCTTACTAAATACCTCTGACTGTCTACTTTCCAAAAAGGGGTCGTTTGGTGGGTATTTCTACTATTCTGGCTTTTTAGGGCCTCATGAAATAAGATAGGGAGTCTGTACATCATGTGTGATCAGTTTTCAAATATACAGTGCATCCGGAAAGTATCCACAGCACTTCACTTTTTCCAGATTTTTTAATGTTACTGCCTTATTCAAAAATGGATTAAATTCAGGATCAAGGGAAAGATGAATGCAGCAATGTACAGAGACATCCTTGAAAAAAAAACTGCTCCAGAGTGCTCTGGACCTCAGACTGGGGTGAAGGTTCATCTTCCAACAGGACAATGACCCTAAGCACACAGCCAAGATAACAAAGGAGTGGCTATGGGACAACTCTGTGAATGTCCTTTAGTGGCCCAGCCAGAGCCCAGTCTTGAACCCTATTGAACATCTCTGAAGAGATCTGAAAATGGCTGTGCACCGATGCTCCCCATCCAACCTGATGGACTTTGAGAGGTCCTGCAATGGAGAATGGAAAAAACTGTCCAAAAATAGGTGTGCCAAGCTTGTAGCATCATACTCAAAAATAATTGAGGCTGTAATTGGTGTCAAATGAGCTTCAACAAAGTATTTAGCAAAGGCTGTGAATACTTATTAGATTTATTTTTAATTTTTAATAAATTTGCAAAGATTTCAAACAAACTTGTTTCATGTTGTCATTATGGGGTATTGTTTGTAGAGTTTTGAGGAAAATAATGAATTTAATCAATTTTGGAAAAAGGCTGCAACATAAAATGTGGAAATAGTGAAGCACTGTGAATACTTTCTGGATGCACTGTATATACCATAGTTTGTAGACTCTATAACTTCCACATAGACTAAATATTGTACACTGTTTTGGGTTATTTTTACCACAAAAAAATGTAGCAGAATACATTTTGGCCTAAATTTATGAGGAAAGATTATTTGTTTGCAAAATTGTATAACAGAAAAATAAAATAAGAAAAAGGTGTTTTTTTCAACATTTTCTGTATTTTGTCATTTATATAGCAACAAATAAAAACCCCACTGGTGAATAAACACCATCAAAAGAAAGCTATATCTGTCTCAAAAAAAAAAAAAAATCATATGGGTACAGAGTTGCATGCCTGAGTAATTGTCACTCCAAGTGTGACACCGCTGAAAGCTAAAAATTGGCCCTGACTGTAAGGGAGTGAAAGTGTCCAGACTTGAAGTTGTTAAAAGCTGTTATATTTAGATTTGACCTGTGTCTGTATCTAGAAGCAACTGAAAAAAAACTTACAAGGATTAAGTATAGTGGATACTATAAAACTGTTATTCCGACTTCAAAATTTCGACTTTTGACATTACTAAAAAAAAAAAATCAGTTTTAAAGATATGCGCTGGTTTTGTCTCATATTGTTGAAATATTCTAAATCCTTTATTGCTTCTGTTTGAATAATTCCAAAGTCCTTATTACTCCTCTTAATCAAATCCATAAATCTAAAGAAAAGTGGGAAATTACAAGCTCTAACCAGTGAAACAGTGATTTGATTTGTAGAAGGTCTCTTTTCTCCATTACCATTTAGATGCATTCATCTTGTAGAATCGGGGTGTCTTTCGTAATCAGCATACCAAAATGCACGTACATTTAAATTAAAAGAATCTCCTGTAATGTGTTCAAGAATCTGATTATAATCAAAGTTCCATCTTTTAAAATGGTGTTATAATGTGAATCAGTTGTCTGTACAGATAGTAGACCTTTGATTAGAAAAGAAACCACTTATACACTTTCTGTAAAGTTGACTACACTATCCTTGCATAATATAAGCTAATGTTACTTTATCCAAAACCGAGGGAACTTAAACTTCAAGCAACTAATGTTTCTGTAAAAGTCAGCTGTTGGAGACAGCACAATGTTGTTTAAGCAAATACATAAAAACTAATGAAGTTAAAAAAGGAATTTAAATGAAATAAAAGAGTACTGTGCAATTGTTCTGGTTTTCCCCTCCTCAATCTAATTTGCAGCATTAGTTCTGTCATGATTTACAAGTTTTCGCAATATGCTTTTTTGCTGGTTTAAATAAGTATTTTTTTTTTTTTTTTATAATTGTAAAAATAGAAAAATGCATGCTACTAAGTTTCTTTGTCAACTTCTATTTTACCCTTTCCAGAGGCGGCTCTAGACTTTGTGAGGCCTTAGGCAAAACTTAGACATGAGGCCCCACTCACGCCACAAAGATGCAGGAGACGGTCAGAGACTGTGTGCGGACAATGATACAGGAGACGGTCAGAGACTGTGTGCGGACAATGATACAGGAGATGGTCAGAGACTGTGCTGACAATGATACAGGAGATGGTCAGAGACTGTGCGGACAATGATACAGGAGATGGTCAGAGACTGTGCGGACAATGATACAGGAGATGGTCAGAGACTGTGCGGACAATGATACAGGAGATGGTCAGAGACTGTGCGGACAATGATACAGGAGATGGTCAGAGACTGTGCGGACAATGATACAGGAGACGGTCAGAGACTGTGCGGACAATGATACAGGAGATGGTCAGAGACTGTGCGGACAATGATACAGGAGACGGTCAGAGACTGTGCGGACAATGATACAGGAGACGGTCAGAGACTGTGCGGACAATGATACAGGAGACGGTCAGAGACTGTGTGCAGACAATGATACAGGCGATGGTCAGAGACTGTGTGCAGACAATGATACAGGCGATGGTCAGAGACTGTGCGGACAATGATACAGGAGATGGTCAGAGACTGTGCGGACAATGATACAGGAGATGGTCAGACTGTGCGGACAATGATACAGGAGACGGTCAGAGACTGTGCGGACAATGATACAGGAGACGGTCAGAGACTGTGCGGACAATGATACAGGAGACGGTCAGAGACTGTGTGCAGACAATGATACAGGCGATGGTCAGAGACTGTGTGCAGACAATGATACAGGCGATGGTCAGAGACTGTGCGGACAATGATACAGGAGATGGTCAGAGACTGTGCGGACAATGATACAGGAGATGGTCAGAGACTGTGCGGACAATGATACAGGAGACGGTCAGAGACTGTGCGGACAATGATACAGGAGACGGTCAGAGACTGTGCGGACAATGATACAGGAGACGGTCAGAGACTGTGTGCAGACAATGATACAGGCGATGGTCAGAGACTGTGTGCAGACAATGATACAGGCGATGGTCAGAGACTGTGTGCAGACAATGATACAGGCGATGGTCAGAGACTGCGCGGCCATGATAACAACAGAATGAGCATAATTGATAACTTATCAGTGTAATGCTTCTTCATTATCAGCAGGTTTAGGGAGAAGATAAATAACACTGCTGTATTACTTAACTGTAATAGAGAAGGTGGTGGACCATTCTGGCTGTACTGTCTGGCAGAGGAATATGAATCACAGAAATCGCAGCACAGAATTATAAATCTTTTGGTAGAACATTTCACATATGTGTGTGAATAGCTGTTTGCCTAAAGATCATTTTGAAAGCAGAACTGCAGCATGATAAATAAGTCCAGTTTGAACGACAGCCAGCCTCATTCAATGGCATTCCTCGAAGCCCACACTGGAATGTACATGATTTCAGCCTGTCATTCAACAAGTAAGGAGATGCAGCAAAATGATGATCCCATCCAGTGGCAGCTGGTGCTCAAAATTTTGGGAAGGCGCAAACAAACCGAAAAATTCAGGAAAAAAAAAACATCAATTGCAGCCTAAGTGTGCCGATCAAACACAGCCACTGTGCCAATCAAACACAGCCACATGTGCCCATCAAACACAGCCACTGTGCCCATCAATTGCAGCAGCACTGTGCCCATCAATTGCAGCCACTGTGCCCATTAAACGCAGCCACTGTGCCCATTAATTGCAGCCACTGTGCCCCATCAAATGCTACCACTGTGCCCATCAAACGCAGCCACTGTGCCCAAAGGCAGCCACTGTGCCAATCAAATGATGCCACTGTGCCCATCAAATGATGCCACTGTGCCCCATCAAATTCTGCCACTGTGCCCCATCAAATTCTGCCAATGTGCCCATAAAATTCTGCCACTGTGCCACATCAATCTGCCACTGTGCCCCATAACATGCCACCACTGTGCCCATCAAACACAGCCACTGTGCCCAAATACTGCCACTGTGCCCATCAAATACTGCCACTGTCTGTGGCCCATCAAACGCAGCCACTGTGCCCCATCAGATTCTGACACTGTGCCCCATCAAATGCAGCCACTGTGCCCCATCAAACGCAGCCACTGTGCCCCATAAAACGCAGCCATTGTGCCCCATCAAATTTTGCCACTGTGCCCCATCAAATTCTGCCACTGTGCCCCATCAAATTCTGCCACTGTGCCCATCAAACGCAACTACTGTGCCCATCAATTGCAGCCACTGTGCCCATCAAACGCAGCCACTGTGCTCATCAAATGCAACCACTGTGCCCATCAAATGCCACTGTGCCCCATCAAATGCTACCACTGTGCCCCATCAAATGCTACCACTGTGCCCATCAAACGCAGCCACTATGCCCAAACTCAGCCACTATGCCCATCAAATTCTGCCACTGTGCCCCATCAAACGCAGCTACTGTCCCCATCAATTGCAGCCACTGTGCCTATCAAACGCAGCCACTATGCCCATCAAATTCTGCCACTGTGCCCCATGAAACACAGCCACTGTGCCCCATCAAATTCTGCCACTGTGCCCCATCAAATGCAGCCACTGTGCCCCATCAAATGCAGCCACTGTGCCCAATCAAATGCAGCCTCACTGTGCCCCATCAAATGCTACCACTGTGCCCCATCAAATGCCACCACTGTGCCCATCAAATGCAGACACTGTGCCCAACACTGACACTGTGCCCAATCAAATGCAGCCTCACTGTGCCCCATCAAATGCTACCACTGTGCCCCATCAAATGCCACCACTGTGCCCATCAAATGCAGACACTGTGCCCAACACTGACACTGTGCCCATCAAACACTGACACTGTGCCCATCAAACACTCACACTGTGGCCCATCAAACACTCACACTGTGCTCATCAAACACTGCCACTGTGCCCCATCAAATTCTGCCATGGTGCCCCATCAAATGCCACTACTGTGCCCATCAAATTCTGCCACTGTGCCCCATACGCAGCCACTGTGCTCCATCAAATGCCGCCACTGTGCCCAAATGCCGCCATTGTGCCATCAAACGCAGCCACTGTGCCCCATCAAATTCTGCCACTGTGCCCCATCAAATTCTGCCACATCAAATTCTGCCACTGTGCCACATCCAATGCCACCACTGTGCCCAAATAATGCTGCCACTGTGCCCCATGATGAGACCATAGACAGACAGGGTAGCATGTAGTAAGAGATTTACCTACCTGCTCCTCGCGGTCCCATACTAAAGGCAGCAAGCACGTGATGTTCTCTCTGAGTGCCCTGCAGTGCAATCTGGGAGTTGTAGTTTCTGCAGAGCACAGGCACCAGAAGTCTGTGTGTCTGCGCTGTGGAGAACTACAACTCCCGCCATGCACTGGGGCCACCGACGTTGGGGGAATGGCAAGGAGAACGGCGCCGCGGCTCCTGCTATTGGACACAATATATGCAATGTTGTATATGGTATGTTTTCCTCCCTCATCCGCGGTCCTCAGCTCAGACAGGCGGCCGCGCCATCAGTCTGTGTGCAGCGCCCGCCGCCCGCTCACCCTGCTGGCTTGCTTGGGCACTCTGACCCATATTTCCTTCATTGAATTCCTTCCACTCCTGAGGCAAATTAGGCGGCCGCGAGCGCGAGGCCCTTCTGGGGGCGAGGCCTAAGGCGACCGCCTAATATGCCTAATTAAAGAGCCGCCTCTGACCCTTTCCCCCTAAACATACAGCTAGGCAGGGGCTGCTCCAGACAATTTTTTGGAGGATGCTGTGCTGGTGCTTGAAGTGAAGAAGCTAATGTGGCACTACCAACTGCATACTTGTGGGCACACAAAAAGCGAATTTGGACAAAAGTGGTCCATTAAGTGGTTGTTTTTCTCACTATGTATGGCTGGCAACCTTTTCCCTTTGTTTGAAAAATAAAATAAAAAATAGTGTGGGGTTACACTGAGGAGATTGTGGCCCCATTAGGGCCAGCAGTGATGACAATGAGTTTTAGGGTGAGCAATGATAATCTTAAGAAAGTGTCAGGGGCAGCAATAAAAATACAAAGTAATATCTCCATGTAAGTGTTAAGGCTAGCAAAAAATAGCCCTCAGCAAGTGTCAAAGCCAGCAATGATTGATAACCTTCAGAAAGTAAGTATCAGGGCCAAAAGAGATAACCCCAGGGAAGTGTGAGGACAAGTAATAATCTAAAGCACATTTATTTATTCACCGCTCCTATACCACTCCTTCGCATTGATTAGAATGGGACACCGCGGTGATACCGCGGCAATACCGCCGCAAAGCGGCGCTACCGCGGCGCTCTGCGGGGGGTCTTTAACCCTTTTTCGGCCGCTTGCGGGGGGTAAAACCGCACCTGCGATCGGCCGAAAAACGCGGCTAAAACGACGGTAAAGCCGCGCTAAATATAGCGCTGCTTTACCGTCACCGCGGCTCCCCGCCCCAGTGTGAAAGGGGCCTTACTGACAGAAAAAAATAAATAGTGTGCCTATAATAATGTCATTAATATACCTGAAGTGAAATGTTGGTAGGGAGAACTGCTTGGCTATTAAAACTTATACCAACAGTTTACTTTGCATATATCGTTAATGCCATAGCAACAGCATGTTTCCCGTGTTTATAACAGTCTGAGAGCAAAGTGACATTTCTAAAGGAAAAAAATTATTTAAAAGTACTCGCGGCTATAATGAATTGTCGTCCTGGCAATATATATAAAAGTTCATTGATAAAAATGGCATGGGATTCCCCCACAGTCCATTACCAGGCACTTTGGGTCTGGTATGAATATTAAGGGGAACCCGAACCAAGATTTAAAATAAAAAATGCGTGGGTGTCCCCCCAAATTCCATACCAGGCTCTTCAGGTCTGGTATGGATATTAAGGGGAACCCCACGCCAAAATAAAATAAAAATGGCGTGGGGTCCCCTCAAAATCCATACCAGGCCCTTCAGGTCTGGTATGGATATTAAGGGGAACCCCGCGCCAAAATAAAAAAAATGGCGTGGGGGTCCACCTCAAAATCCATACCAGACCCTTATCCAAGCACGCAACCTGGCAGGCCGCAGGAATAGAGGGGGGATGAGGATGAGAGAGCGCCCCCCCTGAACAGTACCAGGCCACATGCCCTCAACATGGCAGGATGTCCCCATGTTGATGGGGACAAGGGCCTCATCGCACAACCCTTGCCCGTGGTTGTGGGGGTCTGTGGGTGGGGTGCTTATCAGAATCAGGAAGCCCCCTTTAACAAGGGGACACCTAGATCCCGCCCCCCCCCCCCTGTGTGAATTGGTAATGGGGTACAAGTACCCCTACCATTTCACAAAAAAAGTGTAAAAAATATAAAAAAATACAATAGCAGGTTTTTGTGACAGCTCTTGTATAACCAAGGGCGGGGCCACCCAGTGACCCCCCCCTCTGACGCACGGGGACTTCCCTATGGCTTCCCCGTGGTGTCAGAGGGGGGCGGGGTCACCCATAGGGAAGCATTCATCAGGTGATCACCGGTCCAGTTCTTCAGTACAACTTTTGGCAACTTATGCTTCTTTGGGCACTGCACCGCCTGTACTATCTTCAGGGGTGTACTGCACTTAGCCACAAGGGGAACCCTCTCAGCACTTCGGCCTCCAACCAGGTACGTGACAGGCATATTCATACTTCACATTGGTATATATTTTTTTCTTACGTTGGTCAAAGCAGGACCAATATAACTATTCAATAAAATCTATACCTGGAGTTTTGTTTCAAAAACAATAAAAGCATGTTACCAAACTTATTGGAGAATGCTACTGGTAATACACAATATGAAATCAGCAGCTGAAGGACTCAAAAACAGACCTGTGCTGGAGAGACCCTGGTCATACAGAAGCACTCCCGCCATGCACTGGGGCCACCGACGTTGGGGGAATGGCTGCAACCAGGTACAGCTCAGACAGGCGGCCGCGCCATCAGTCTGTGTGACAGGCAGGCAAATTAGGCGGCCGCGAGCGCGATTCACTAAAGAGCCGCCTCACATTGGTATATACTACCAACTTTTTTCTTACTGAGGAGATTGTGGCCCCATTAGGGCCAGCAGTTGGTCAAGCAATGATAACCTTCAGAAAGTAAGTAACAGGGAAGTGTGAGGACAAGTAATTCTAAAATCCTCGCATTGAAGTCTTTAACCCTTTTTTGTTTACTAAATACGCCCCAGTGTGCCTTACTGAAGTGAAATGTTGGTAGGGAGAACTGCACATGTAATAAAAAGGCACTTTGGGTCTTAGGCCCTTCAGGTCTGGTATGGATATTAAGGGGAACCCCGCGCCAAAATAAAAAAAATGGCGTGGGGGTGCTGGCAGGCCGCAGGAATAGAGGGGGGATGAAATCAGCAGCTGAAGGACTCAAAAACAGACCTGTGCTGGAGAGACCCTGGTCATACAGAAGCACTCAAGGCCTAAATATACACACATGAAAAATTATGTGAGACATATATTGCATAGTAGAGGGGAGGAGCATCATGAAATGGCAAGATGGAGAGTCACTGAAGCTGAAGCTAGTAGACTACACAATACAGAAGTAATAATAGGTGAATCGAGTAGCGAAAAGCATTGTATGGCATAGCATATAAAGCCTCCTAACATACTGTTTTATGACTCAAGTGGAGGATAAAGAATGTCTCCTGGGACTCTGAAGATATTGGATGCCAGTTGTAGAGAGACTTCAAAGCATACTTTGGCTGTTGCTCGCTTTGTCAGTACTTGCACTGGTTTGAACCAGGGTTTAAAAACCCCTCTGTGCACATGCACTAATTTGCAGTTTTCCCTGCTGGAAATAGGAGGCAGGCTGCAATAATTAAGCATGCAGCATGTTAAAATGCAAGCCTATGTTCCAAAAAGGGGAAGTAACTGGTAATAGCACAAATAAAGGATTCTACTTCACAAGATGCAACATCCACCCATAACATTGAGACGCACTTAAATAAAAGGGCCAATATAATGTATTAGGTACAGTCAGGGCTTTTTTGCTCAGAGAGTAGGTGCAGGAACTCCTCCCTTCGGAGTTACCCCTTGACTCTACCTCCTACCCACCTCCGAGGATCATTCCTTGGTTCCACCCCTTAACCAACTCCCAGTACCACCCTTTTTAGTAAGGAATGTGTTAATGATAACAAGAAAGGCAGTAAAATAGATCTAGCAACAATGGACACCCCAGCAACCATATATCCAACCCAGCAAAAATGGTCTCCCATCAGCCAACATCAATAGACCCTCCAACAGCCAGCAACATTCCAAAAAACTACCCTTTTTGTTAGGACTTTTGTATAGCAACCAAACTACTACATTAGTTATATACAAATATACATTTTATTTGTTGACAGTTTTAAAAAGGGAAAATAAAACCTCCATGAGGCTCCAATATGTTAAACACAACAGTAGATCATACAACATTGTAGCAAAGGTTGTATTGCACTCTAGCCACAAGGGGAACCCTCTGCATCTTCGCCTCCAACCAACGTGACAGGCATATTCATACTTTCACATTGGATAATAGGTCAAAGCAGGGACCAATATAACTATTCAATAAATCTATACCTGGAGTTTTGTTTCAAAAACAATAAAAGCATGTTACCATACTTATTGGAGAATGCTACTGGTAATACACAATATGAAATCAGCAGCTGAAGGACTCAAAAACAGACCTGTGCTGGAGAGACCCTGGTCATACAGAAGCACTCAAGGCCTAAATATACACACATGAAAAATTATGTGAGACATATATTGCATAGTAGAGGGGAGGAGCATCATGAAATGGCAAGATGGAGAGTCACTGAAGCTGATTGTAGTAGATCATACAACAGGCAACATTCCAATGAAAAAACTACCCTCCAATATAGTTATATACAAATATACATTTTATTTGTTGACAGTTTTAAAAAGGGAAAATAAAACCTCCATGAGGCTCCAATATGTTAAACACAACAGTAGATCATACAACATTGTAGCAAATTATTATTATTTCTCAAAGGTGGTGATACCCAATACAATATAATACTGTAAATCATCTGATTATTTGAAAGTTTAGCATGGACTAGTGCTTTGGTAAGCATTGTCTAAAAAACTTTTTACAGGTTGGTTTGAATGCCGTTTACATATGCGGGCACGACCTACATATGCGTTCACTTCGGCATGCAAGCACATGGGGATGGGGGCACTCTAAAACATTATTTTTTTTTTTTCATGTTTTTATTTTTACACTTTCCTTTAGATTATTTTCTTTTGATTACTTTTTCTATAGGAATGTAAACATAACTTGTAATAGCAATAGGGCATGACAGGGCCTCTTTATGGAGAGATCTGAAACTCCCCAGATCTCTCCTCTATGCTGAAATGCCTGAAATAAAAAAAAAATTGATCTCAAGCTTACCAGCAAAAAAATGGCAGTGTTTACATGCTGTCGCTTCTGGCCTCCGAGGGTCGTAGAGATGGCCGGGGACCATCTGGTCCGCGGTCAGCTCTATGGTAAACCGCTGCCCCTGGCAGATTCATTCTCTGGCTTGCTGATTGCATGGGTGAGCCAGGAGATGCACCCGAGGGTGGCGGGAGGGGGGGTGCGTCCCTTCCCGCTGCCTATAAAAGCAATCAAGTGGCTAAACAGCCGCTATGATTGCTTTTACATGTGAGGGATTCGCCTGCTGAAAAAAAGATGTTCAGCTGCAAGCATCATTCAGATATTTTGACTCAAAGTCCAGGACGTCATATGACGTCCTTGGGTGGGAAGTGGTTACAAGGTACCATGAAGGTTTTTACTTTTTTTTGAGCTGAGGTGTTTCTCCTGGTGGATATTGCGGTCTGTGGCTGATGCCACTTATGAGAGCAGAGAGAAGGAATAAATCCAAGGGAATATATTCCGTGGTATGCTAAGGAGAGGAATAAAACCCTTTAAAGGGGAATGCACAAAGTGACCAATTGGAGTGGATAGTCAATATAATCTGATGCAAGCACTATATGAATAGTGATGGAACTTACTTTGTGTACTGCATGCTGTAGGAGTGAATTATTGCATGATGGATATGTTGTTTACCACAGAAGGACTGTTTTTTGAGGACTTTTCTTATTATTGAAACACAAATCCCTCAGATATCGGGAAGGTATACAGTTTATATGTGAATGCCAGGAGTTGCATAAGATAAGATTTACTGTCTTTGTAGAAAACAAATTCACAATGAAATTACATTTCTTAAATGTTAGAGGTTTTATGATTAATGGATTGATGTGAATATGCTTATATCGTATATTGGTTCCTTTGTAGAGCTCAGCATTGCATATACATTTTCAAATAGTTTATGTAAGAAATCAAGTTCAAACTAATAGTGTTAAATACCACTTATGCCGCGTACACACGAAGGGACTTTTCCCGCGGGCCTAGTCCGGCGGACAATCCGCCGGACTTTCCAGCTGGCTTCGGCAGACTAAAAAGCAAACGGACTTGACCACACACGAGCACGCTAAAAGTCCGGCGGTTCACGCGATGACGTACAGCACGTACGACGGGACTAGAAAGAGAAAAATACTAGAAAAATACTTGCTACTGAGCATGCGTCCTTTTTGGTCCGCCGGACCATACTACAGACGGCCGATTTTAAAACAAAACTTAAAACTTTAGTCCGCCGGATTTTTTGAAAAAAAGTCCGTCGGAGGCCCACACACGAGGGGATTATCCGGTGGACTTAGTCCAGCGGACAATCCCGCGGGATAATCCCTTCGTGTGTACGCGGCATTAGAGTAACTGCAATAGCATAGTAATGAATTTACTGTAGTTGTAGTGAGTTTGTTTTATAACTAATGTATCTATCCCATATCTTAGTTAACCACTTGAGCTCTAGAAGATTTTACCCCCTTCATGACCAGACCATTTTTTGCGTGAAGGAAAGAAGAAAGCTGTTAAGTGGCTTCTGTTAGAGGGACATCAGTCCCCTAAGTGCCCACCAGTGCTGCTAATCAGTGCCCTCCAGTGCTACTAATCAGTGCCTTCCAGTGCTTCTAATCAGTGCCCACCAGTGCCACATATCAGTGCTGCCAATCAGTGCCCATCAGTGCCTCCTGATTAGTGCTCATCAGTGCTGCTTATCAGTGCCGCCTATCAGTGCCCATTAGTGCCACCTATCGATGCCCATCAGTGCTACCTATCATTGCCACATCTCAATGCCACTTATCAGTGCCCACCAGTGCCCATCTGTGCCTATCAGTGGAGCCTATCAGTGCAGCCTATCAGTGCCCATCAGTGCCACATCATCAGTGCCCATCAGTGAAGAAGAAAAATTACCTGTTTGCAAAATTTTATAACAAAATATGAAAAACATTTTGATTGTTTTTTCAAAATTGTTGGACTTTTTTTGTTTGTTTAGCAAAAAATTAAAAACCCAGTGGTGATTAAATACCACCAAAATAAAGCTCAATTTTTTCGAAAAAACTATTTGGGTACAGTGTTTCATGACCGCACAATTGTCATTCAAAGTGTGACAGGGCTGAAAATTGGCCTGGGCAGGAACCCCTGAATGACAATTGTGCGGTCATGAAACACTGTACCCAAATAAGTGCCACAACTTTCACAACTTTTTTTTTTTTTTTTGTAACAAGAGCGAAAATTTTGAAAGAAAAAAATCCAATATTTTTTTACTTCCTGCTATAAAACATTTAATTATTTCTTCATAAAATGTATCCATATTGTATTCTTCTACATGTTTTTGATAAAAAAAAATCCCAATAAGTGTATATTGATTGGTTTGGGTGAAAGTTACAGCGCCTACAAACTATGGTATATACAGTATATATACTGAGATTTCAATATATTAATTTTCTTTTATACTACTAATGGCAGTGATAAGCGACTTATAATAGGACTGTGATAGTGTGGTGGGAAATATGACACTGATGCTGGGGGGAACTGACTAACTGCCGCTGACATCACCAGTGAAATCAATACAGTGATCAGTGATAATACTATACACTATCACTGCACTAATGACACTGGCTGGGAAGGGGTTAACATCAAGGGCGATCAAAAAATCAAGGGGTTATATGTGAGCCTTACTATGTGTAATGTGTGTAAAGTGTGCTGCTTTTACTACTAGATGTCATCGTTTCCCATCCCTGCTTTGCAGAGATAAGAAACTGACAGATCACTCCCTCTGTACAGAGCTCTGTGTTTTTTACCAACACAGAGATCTTGGCTGTGATTACACAGCCAATCAGCAGGTCTCAGCCATGAATCATTGACTGGGACTTGCTGACAGGCTCCCACTGTGTACAATCACACAACCCAAAAGTAAGCAGCGACGTACGGGTACATTACTTTGCCAACAGCATCGCTCACCTGCAGTACATTGTTTTAAAGTTATTTTTTATTAGAAAAAGAATATAGTCTTTTTATATGACATGAGTTAGAACCTAAGAGTAGCTCAACGTGATTCATAGATGAGCACATTTTATAGATGTTTATAAAAGTTTTATAGAACAGTGCCTTGAAAAAGTATTCATACCCCTTGAAATTTTCCACATTTTGTCATGTTACAACCAAAAAAGTAAATGTATTTTATTGGGATTTTATGTGATAGACCAACACAAAGTGGCACATAATTGTGAAGTGGAAGAAAAATTATAAATGGTTTTCAATTTTTTTTACAAACAAATATCTGAAAACTTTGGCGTGCATTTGTATTCAGACCCCCTTACTCTGATACCCCTAACTAAAATCTGGGGGAACGAATTGCCTTCAGAAGTCACCTAATTAGTAAATAGAGTCCACTTGTGTGTAATTTAATCTCAGTATAAATACAGCTGTTCTGTTAAACCCTCAGAGGTTTGTTAGAGAACCTTAGTGAACAAACAGCATCACGAAGGCCAAGGAACACACCACACAGGTCAGGGATAAAGTTGTGGAGAAGTTTAAAGCAGGGTTAGGTTATAAAACAATATCCCAAGCTTTGAACAAAAAGCACTGTTCAAACCATCATCCAAAATGGAAAGATTATGGCACAACTGCAAACAGTCCACCTAAACTGACAGGGGGGGGGGGCAAGGAGAGCATTAATCAGAGAAGCAGGCAAGAGGGCCATGGTAACTCTGGTGGAGCTTCAATCCACAAATCTGGCCTTTATGGAAGAGTGGCAAGAAGAAAGCCATTGTTGAAAGAAAGCCATAAGATGTCTTGTTTGCAGTTGTAACATGACAAAATATGGAAAATTTCAAGGTGTATGAATACTTTTTCAAGGCACTATCGGTTCCAGGTGAACTTTAGGGTACTTATTGTAATTGTAAAGATCTTATCAGACCCCCAAACATTAAATTTAACTATAAAATCCTAATAATAATATATAAAAAAAAATGAATTAATGTAAAGGAATTATTATTATTATTAAAAATTATAAAAAAGAGACATATCTATATTGGGTCCATATATCTCGATGGCCTCAATTATCTACACCTGCAGTCCCATGGTGGATTAATTGTGTACCTCCAAGAAATGGCAAGGCACACTATGCTCATCATAGCAATCTTTAATGAAGCAGCAATGTTTGCCAAAACTTTATCTGAGGGATCTGATGGTACGATCCACATATAACAACCCACAAGGGCATGTAAGTCAATATACCTCAAATTCTGTGGAACAGTTGTAAAAACCATCAATGGTGTAGGTCCTTTCCTTGCCTTTATCCAAACCTTGGGGCACTACTCATCCAGCTGACACCAATGATGGGACACCATTCCTCTCACTGACCACACTAATGGGGCACTATTCCACCCACTAAAACCAACATTGGGGCAACAATGGAGCACTATTCCTTCCACTGACACCAATGATGGGGCACCATCCCTCTCACTGACAGCACCAATGGAGCACTATACCTCCCACTGACACCAACAATGGGGCACCATTCCTTTCACTGACATCAACGATGGGGCACTATTCCTCACACTAACACAAATGATGGGTCACCATTTCTCTCACTGACCACACCAATTGCTCCCACTGATACTAACAATGGTTACTATTCCTCCCTTAAAACCGATGATGGGGCATTGCTTGCTTCCACTGACCACAGTCCGGCTCACCCAAAACCTGAAGGACAGTAAATTGGCATTTGGAGACAACTGCTATAAACTAATCATAAATTAACTATAAGTCCAGCCACCTATATCAACTCAAAAAAAGTAAAAAATCTATTATAAAGTTAATCGGACCCTGTAACCGAAAAAACATATAGGAGAACTAATACGTACCTACAATACAGTGGTGTGAAAAAGTGTTTGCCCCCTTCCTCATTTCCTGTTCCTTTGCATGTTTGTCACACTTAAGTGTTTCGGAACATCAAACCAATTTAAACAATAGTCAAGGACAACACAAGTAAACACAAAATGCAATTTGTAAATGAAGGTGTTTATTATTAAAGGTGAAAAAAAAATCCAAACCATCATGGCCCTGTGTGAAAAAGTGATTGCCCCCCTTGTTAAAACATACTATAACGGTGGTTGTCCACACCTGAGTTCAATTTCTCTAGCCACACCCAGGCCTGATTATTGCCACACCTGTTCACAATCAAGGCATCACTTAAATAGGAGCTGCTTGACACAGTAAGGTCCACCAGAAGATCCTTAAAAGCTACACATCATGCCGAGACCCAAAGAAATTCAGGAACAATTGAGAAAGAAAGTAATTGAGATCTATCAGTCTGGAAAGGGTTATAAAGCCATTTCCAAAGCTTTGGGAATCCAGCGAACCACAGTGAGAGCCATTATCCACAAATGGCGAAGACATGGAACAGTGGTGAACCTTCCCAGGAGTGGCCGGCCGCCCAAAATTACCCCAAGAGCGCAGCGACGACTCATCCAAGAGGTCACAAAAGACCCCACAACAACGTCCAAGGAACTGCAGGCCTCACTTGCCTCAGTTAAGGTCAGCGTTCATGCCTCCACCATCAGGAAAAGACTGGGCAAAAATGGCCTGCATGGCAGAGTTCCAAGGAGAAAACCACTGCTGAGCAAAAAGAACATCAAAGCTCGTCTCAATTTCTCCACAACACATCTTGATGATCCCCAAGACTTTTGGGACAACATTCTGTGGACCGATGAGACAAAAGTGGAACTCTTTGGAAGGTGTGTGTCCAAGTATATCTGGCGTAGAAAGAACACTGCATTTCAGAAAAAGAACATTATACCAACAGTAAAATATGGTGGTGGTAGTGTGATGGTCTGGGGCTGTTTTGCTGCTTCAGGACCTGGAAGACTTGCCGTGATAAAAGGAACTATGAATTCTGCTGTCTACCAAGAGATCCTGAAGGAGAATGTCCGACCATCTGTTCGTGTACTCAAGCTGAAACGAACTTGGGTTCTGCAGCAGGACAATGATCCTAAACACACCAGCAAGTCCACCACCGAATGGCTGAAGAAAAACAAAATGAAGACTTTGGAGTGGCCTAGCCAAAGTCCTGACCTGAATCCTATTGAGATGTGGTATGACCTTAAAAAGGCCGTTCTTGCTCGAAAACCCTCTAATGTAACTGAATTAGGACAATTCTGCAAAGATGAGTGGGCCAAAATTCCTCCAGGACGCTGTAAAAGCCTCATTGCACGTTATCGCAAACGCTTGGTTGCCGTTGTTGCTGCTAAGGGTGGCCCAACCAGTTATTAGGTTTAGGGGGCAATCACTTTTTCACACAGGGCCATGATGGTTTGGATTTTTTTTCACCTTTAATAATAAACACCTTCATTTACAAATTGCATTTTGTGTTTACTTGTGTTGTCCTTGACTATTGTTTAAATTGGTTTGATGTTCCGAAACACTTAAGTGTGACAAACATGCAAAGGAACAGGAAATGAGGAAGGGGGCAAACACTTTTTCACACCACTGTACATCCACACTATAGTGACAGTGACAGCTCCACAATAGAGCAAAATCTGAGTGCACATCAACACTACAAAAACCTGATGTTATGATGTGAGGCTTATGCATCACCCATGAAACAGTTAATGTCCAGCTCAAGGTTCAATCCCTTGGGGCATAAACTATTTATGAATTAAATCAATTTTGTTTCCTTTTGAGATGCAATTCTTTTTTTTTGTTTACAAACTATTTTATTAGGTGCAAAAGGTGGTACAAAAAGAGTACAAAAATATGTTGAAACATTGACAGTAATAACAAGTTTTACATATGTAACATTGTAAGATACAAATGATTGAGTTAGTAGTCTTAGTTATGGTACAAACGTTTTGTTTATGGTATATAGTACATTATTACGAATAGACTGGTGCTTTATGTGTAGACATTCTCAGGATGGATTAAAAAAGGATATGGAATGTTTACACCACGGATCCCATTTTTTATTATATAAAGGGATGGTGTTCTGAATTGTATGAAATATTTTTTCCATAAGGTTGATGCTGTTAATTCTAGTTTTTAAATGTTCTAAAGGAACTGATTGGGATTTCCAATGATATGCAATTAACCAGTGAATTGCAACACAGATTGTATGTACTTATCTAGTATTGTGCGTAGAGAGACCGATAACAGGTGCGAATAAGAGACAACTGTGTGGGGTAAGGACAATGTTGTTATTTGAGATTATAGAGGTGAACCTTTCTAACTGTTTCCAAATATGTGTAATCTTATTACAGTCCCAAAATATATGTATGTATGAACCAGGGGTATCACAGCCTCTGAAGCATGTTTGTGGTGTTGTGGGGAATATGGAGTGTAGTTTGACTGGGGTATAGTACCATCTGGTGAATAGTTTCATTGCTGTCTCCTTAACTGTGATAGATCTAGTGCATTTATGTAAGTTGTTAATGCATGTATCTCAATTTTGGACAGAGAAAGAGATGTTTAATTCTTGTTCCCATTTGAGCATGTATGGTAGTTTGTTTGTTTCTGTGTTGTTGATTAAGTTTGAATATACCTCTGATAAAAGGCCAGATTTTCTTGGGGACTTTAGACATATGTTTTCGTAAAATGAGGGTGGGGGGGAGTTTGTTGTTTGAAAATTTGTGTTAAAAAATGTCTGATCTGGAGGAATTTATGAAACTCAGTGTTAGGAATTTGGTGTTTGCTCTTTAGAGAAGAGAATGAGGTAAAATTATTATTATCTATGAAATTTGTGAGAGATGTCAAATTGTTGTTAATCCACCATGAAAAGTCAGCTATATCATTATTATTATTATAGGAAAATTTTGGGTCACCTATGAAGGAGGCGTGTGGGGGAGACTTAGATATAAGGTTGAATTTTTTACTATATAGTTTCCATAGATGATACCCTTTTCCATCTCAGGCATATTATGGGGAAACAAGATCGCGAACCACACCATCGATGCCCTCAATCAAATTTAGATACAATTCTAACCCAGTTTACTCCCCTCTTATGAGGTCTCACACTCTCTATACCTCAAAACTGTAACCCCGTGGGATACTTCTGATGAAATTCTCTGAAGTTTAAAAATACACTATGATTATTATAGCCCGGTTGTATATTTTCCACATTTTCTGATATCCATTTATTTAAAGGGCTTTTGGTATGCCCCACATTGTGAAGCATGGGTACTGCAAGGCATACACTTTTAACCAGACACTGTGTACTGTGTTTTTGACAACCATAATTCTCACTAAGATCTGTGTATTAGGATTAACCTAATTTTAATTATTTATTTGTGGGGGATTTTCAACACAGCTACTGGGTGGTATTAATTAATTATTTGTATTCATTTTTATTTTTTTCATTTCCATTTGCACATTTTTTTTTCTTCTTTTCACTTCACCCCTTTTGTAAGTAAAGCACATGTTTGTGTTTTTTGGTTTTAATTTATGTGGGGATATACATTAATAGTGTGGATCATCACTTTAATGTGACTGTACTGTTTTCTCTGATGCTCAAATAAAATAAAGAATTTGAAAAAAAAGGTACACTTCCTTGTCAGCCAGTAGGCATAGGTGATGTTACTGTACCTTACCGCTGCCTCTTGGTTTAGTTGGACACTCAAAATCCTGCAAGAATTTCAGTTCCAAATGCCTAGGATGCAGCAGTGAGGTATGGTGACACCACCCACATCTCTCCATAGTGTCAGAAGCCAGCACCAATTGTTCATTAGGAAAAAGGCTTGTCAAAATAATAACATTATTATATTACAATCAGGCAGTGAGTACAGCCTGTTACCCAAAGCAAATATACATTCCAATCTACTGCACAGACATTTTTAAATTGCTGCCAAATCATAGAGACATAGTCGATTACATAGAATGATATGACTGTCAAATGAAGACTGCGAATAAATGTAAAAAATTTCAACAAATTAGCTAATGCCATTTGGGCATTTTTTTAAATTATGTTGGGAGGGAAGAGAGGCTCTCTCCAGAAAAAAAAGAGAGGATAGAAACACCCAGAAACAATAAAACATCAGAGGTATACTATTTTCACATCCAGAAGAAGTATGATAAATTAGCATGGATCCATGCAGTCTACATTTGTTCATATACTGCGGGTAAAATAAGTATTGAACATGTCACCATTTTTCTAGGTAAATATATTTCTAAAGGTGCTATTGACATAAAATGTTCACCACGTCGGTAAGAACCCATGCAATCCATATAGTACATAGAAAGAAACCAAAACAAATACGTTCAGAAATGATGTTATGTGTAATAAAATTGAATGACACAGGGAAAAAGTATTGACAATGCTAACTGAAATGTATTTAATACTTGGTACAAAATCCTTTGTTGGTAATGACAGCTGCAAGATGCCTCCTGTATGGAGAAACTAGTCGCATTCATTGCTCAGGTGTGATTTTGGCCTATTCTTCCACACAAACAGTCTTCAAATCTTGAAGGTTCCGTGTGCCTCTTCTTTGAACTCTGATCTTTAGTTCTTTCAATAGATTTTCTATTGGATTCAAGTTCAGCTTTATTTTCTTTCTTTGAAACCAATTGAGAGTTTCCTTGGCTTTGTGTTTGGTATCATTGTCTTGCTAAACTGTCCACCCTTGTTTCATCTTCATCATCCTGGTAGAGGGCAGATTTTTATCAAGAATGTCTTGGTACATTTTTACACATTCATCCTTCCTTCAATGATCTGAGGTTTACCAGTTCCCACCTCCACACTTCACTGTTGGTATGGGGCTGTTTCTGGGGTGATGTGCAATGCCATCTGACCTCCAAACATGGTGTGTATTATGGCATGTAGAGTTCAATTTTGGTACCATCTGACCAGACTATATTCTCCCAGTATTTCACAGGCTTGTCTAAATGTTGTGCAGAAAACTTTAAAAGAGCTTAAACATGCTTTTTCTTCAGTAATGAAGTCCGGCGTGTGAGCGCGCATACAGGCCATGGCGGTTGAGTGCATTATTTGTTTGCTTTGAAACAATTGTACTTGCTAATTCCAGGTCTTTCTGAAGCTCTCCACAAGTGGTCCTTGGCTCTTGGACATCTCTGATAATTATTTTTACTCCTCTGTCAGAAATTTTGTGAGGAGCACCTGGTTGTGGCCGGTTAATGATGAAATTATGTTCTTTCCACTTCCGGATTATGGCCCCAAAAGAGCTCACTGGAACATTCAAAAGTTTAGAAATATTTTTATAATCAATGCCATCAGTATATTTTGCAATAATAAGGTTGCAAATGTCTTGAGAAAGCTCTTTGATTTTACCCACCATGAGATATTTCTTGTGTGACACCTTGGTAATGAAACACCTTTTTATAGGCCATCAATTGAGACTAAACTAGCTGATATTAATTTGCACTGACAAGGGACAGAATTGCTTTCTAATTACTGATAGATTCCAGCTGGTGTCTTGGCTTTCCATGCCTTTCCCTTTCCCTGTGTCATTACATTTTATTACACATAACTTTACATTTCTGAACGTATTTGTTTTGGGTTCTTTGTATGTATTGATTGCTTGGGTTGTTACCAATGTGGTGAAAAACTCATGTCAATAGCACCTTTAGAAATACAGTATATTTACCCAGCAAAATGGTGATGCGTTCAATACTTATTTTACCCACTGTATATATCAGGGGTTGATGAAAAACCTCCTATTCAGAACCACTGTTTTTCTGTCTTGGAAGAATAGTTCATGCAAGTGAGTGAGTGAAGTTGATGGCAGTGTTAGGCTTTGTAGAATTATCAACAGACACAAACACACAAGAGGGGTAAAAGGGACTAGATTGTCCCTTAAATTGTGTATAAATTTGAGGAATTTCTCACAGTGTTAACTATGAGGCATGCACATATCAGGTAAAAGAAGCAAGCTGTGGGTAACATCTTTATTTAGATTTTTTTGCAGCAGCAGCAGTGGATTTAGAAGGAAGGTCCATTTTAATGGGTGCTTATATACACACAGTAATGTGGGAAACAAAACTAAGGTGAGAGCAGGAACTTCAGACATCTTGTAACTGCATGGACAAATGAGAGCTACGAGTCAGAGCCAACAAAATTAGCAGCTAGGAAGAATATGCATTTCAAGGATAAAGCATTAAGTAAATGAAAATCAGGAAGTCCAAGAGAAAGCAACATACAATGTCAAATCGAAATGAAGACAGATCCTCTAAAGCACTCTAAAAGTTATAAAGAGTTATTAGGTATAGAGCTGATTGCTGCCATCAAGACAGAGGTATAAATAAGCTTATTTTATGTCTTCTACCTGAATGTATGTACATTGGATACCTAACAAAATAATTAAAGCGGACAGCTATGCCACCAGTGTTTTACACACATACAGTGCTATAATAAATATTTTGACTGGAATTGGCCAATAGCAGTTGCCTGAAATAACCATTCCTGGCATTTTCTATTTGTGTGCAATTTTCTACAAGTTGACAAGTTCCAATTCAAGTAATATGCTATTAAATATTCCAGTATTACAAATATGTAACATTTACAATTTTAAAATTGCACCCTATTTTGAAATGGAAAATTGGTTATGTTTGCACAATTGAATATAACAAAAACTGATAGGAAAAGAGCTATAGGATAAGCAACAAGTGTGGTTCAAACAGATGCCAGAACATGCGGATGTCAGTAGGCATTAGATGGAATTACCAGTGAGCAAACTGTTTATAACTCATATATCCAGTCTCTACAGAAGTAGAAATATCACTGTTTCCATTACTCTATTTTTGCAAATTTTCCTTTCATGGAAAAACATATGGTATAGATATGAAATCTCAGCGTTGATATAAAATTACAGTTTCACTTTCATCATGTTGGTCCTTTGAGATTTTTTAAATAATTTTCTGCACAAAAACATGAATTCCAAAAACAGAAAATGACTTATTAGAACATTTTCAATGGAGGTCCACCTTTTCTGTAATATATGCAAATATACAGTACCTGAGATGAGATCACAATGAGCCCTTTTGTGTCAGCAATCATAATTTCCAAAGGTGTTTTTAGATACTGCCAAAAATCACCAGGCAAAACCTTGAATAATCACTATGCTTTTTTTCTGAGATATAAGGTATCATGGCAACCCAAAGTATTCGTGTTATAGCAGTACTGACTGTCAGATGTGCCTGGGGGATGATAAATTGTGTCTGCATGAATGACAGCTATCATTCCTAGGAGTTCTGACATCTAGAGATGGCTAAACTTAATAGTCATACTAGGAGAGAGATAGTCCATCTAGGAAAGAGGTGTCCTTAGGATTTGCCTAGCTTTTTGCATTATTTTATCTCTCTTGGCCTAGCTGCAAAAGCTGGACACAGCTCTTTATCTTGCTGGAACCTTACCCCCTACTGGTTTTAGGTGGAGCGTATGAAATATGCATACATTGTGCAGGGATCTAACATGTGCACTAACATGAAAAATCAAAAGTGCTAATTTTAAAGGCTTATATGCAAGTTATTTTTCTAAAAAGTGTTTGGGGACCTGGGTCCTGCCCCAGGGGACATGTATCAATGAAATATTTTTTTTTTTTTAAAATGCCCATTTTTTCAGGAGCAGTGATTTATTTAATTCTTAAAGTGAAACAATAAAAAGGCAATATTCCTTTTAATATCATGCCTGGGGGGGGGGGGGTCTATAGTGTGCCTGTAAAGTGGCGCATTTTCCCCATGTGTAGAACAGTACTGAAGCAAAATGACATTTCTAAAGTAAAAATTGCCATTTAAAACTGATTGCGGCTGTAATGAATTGTCGGGTATCAGCAATATAGATAAAACTCATTGAAAAAAATGGCATGGGGTCCCCCCCAGTCCATTGCCAGGCCCTTTGGGGAACCCCGAACCAAAAATTTTAAAACCCTTCAGGTCTGATATGGAAATTAAGGGGAACCCTGTGCCAATTTTTTTTTTTAAATGGCGTAGGGCCCCCACCCCAAAATCCATACTAGACCCTTCAGGTCTGATATGGATTTTAAGGGGAACCCTGCACCAAAATAAAAATAAAATTACGTAGGGGTCCCCACCAAAATCCATACCAGACCCTTATCCAAGCACGCAACCTGGCAGGCGCAGGAAAAGAGGGGGGGATGAGAGAACGCCCCCCTGAACCGTACCAGGCCACATGCCCTCAACATGGGGAAGGTGCTTTGGGGTCTGACCCCAACAAGGGGATCCCCAGATCCCGGCCTGCTCCCCTATGTGAATTGGTAACGGGGTACATTTTACCCCTACCTTTTCACCACCCTCAGCTATATAACAGCTGTCACCAATGGGAAGCGACACTCGGTGGGAGCCTCCCATGGAGGTGGAGGTGTTGCGTTTTGTTTTTTTTTCATCTCGGCAGCGTGATAGAAGATGAATGAACATCATGAACATTTTTATTTTTTTATCTTTTAATAAAAGACTTGTCCCAAGCTGTCTCTTGTATTTTTTAAAATGTTTTGACACTTTTTTTGTGAAATGGTAGGGGTACAATGTAGGAGTAAGAGAATATGTACATGAGGGAGGGGGGAGAATCACTCATCCGTATGAGTACTTACATAGCAACAAGTCTGGAGCATAATTTTTGAGTTTAACATACCATTGTATTTTTAAGTGTTTTTATTACATCAAGGATTATTGTCCCACACCACATTATGGTTGGCTAATTGCCTATACTTTTCCAATACACATACGATCTGTAACATGTGATCGACTTGTTTTAGTTTTAGTCGTATTTAGTCGACTAATTCGCTAGCACATTTTAGTCAACTAAAATAATTTTAGTTGACTAAAAATCATTTTAGTCGTCTAAAATCTAATGGGTGTAGCGAAATTGTAATGCATTATTTAAGCATTTCTCTACAATTTCCAAAACTCATTTTATACTGCTGGAATGAAAAATCAAATATGTTATTATTTATGGTATTTTGGTTTGAACATGCAATACAGACCAATGTTAATTTTGACGTCAAATTTCAATTTCATTTTAGTCATACTCTTTTGATTAAAATGCCATTTTAGTTCTAGTTGTATTTAATCATCTCAATTGTTTTAGTTTTAGTTGTAGTTGTATTTTAGTCGACTAAAATACTATTAATTTAGTCAACGAAAATGTTTTAGTCTACGAAATTAACATTACTGGCAGGAACATCAGGGGTTTCACATAAAGGAAGCAATACAAAGAGAACAGGATACTTTGTCATACATGGTACAGCAGTTAAAGACCAGGGGTCCCCGTTCACACCTATGCGAATTAGATGCGGCTTACAACGCTGCGAATTCACAGGACATTTCAAAATACATTCATTTTAATGAGGCTGGGTCACATATCTGCGGTGCATTTGCACTGCGCATTGCACAAAAAACGTGTGCGTTTTATGGGCAGTGCGGTGTGGCTCAGGTGCAAATTCAGGCCCATTATCTTCTATGGGCACGCATCTGATTCGAGGCTGGCTTGCGGTGTGAACAAAAAATTGCAACTCTAATTAGACTTCAATCCGACTTCTAGGCGACTTGTACCCAATGGAAGTCGCCTCCAAGTCGGATCTCCACGCTATGTGACATCATATGTGGGCGGGGTCACCATGTGACATGAGCCCCTTGTCCCTATCTAAGTCACAACACTGCGTGTCTCTGCCATTCCGGCCAGAGAGAGCGACAAGTCAACATCGGAATAAGAAGAAGAAGAAGAGGAAGAAGAAGACGGCGCAGAAGGCGGCAACAGCGGCAAGAACAGAAGAGACCCCCCAAGGCGGAACGAGACCCCCAGACGACGGCGGCGACGAAGAAGAAAGCCGGGCTCCTCCGCTAGGTAAAAGAGCTAGGTAAAAGAGCAGAAGATAGCGGAGGAGTCCGGCGAGAAGACCCCCCCAAAACGGAAGAAGACCCCCAGAGCTGTGCAATAAAATATTTAAAAAAATTGTGTGTTTTTTTTATTTACACTTTTACACCTTAGGTGAATGGGTAGGGGTATATCGTACCCCATACTCACTCACATAGGGTGGAGGGCCGGGATCTGGGGGCCCCCTTATTAAAGGGGGCTCCCGGATTCCGATAAGCCCCCTGAATGAATGAATGAATGAATGAATGATTTGTATAGCGCTGCAACTGCGAACTGAATCGCCTCGAGGCGCTTGATCCGACCTGCGTTGATTCCTTCTTAGAAGAGGTAGGTCTTGAGTTTTTTCCTGAAGGCCCGATGGTCTTTTTCCAAGCGGATGTTCGTAGGTAGAGCGTTCCATAGCCGTGGTCCTTGGACTGCAAATCTTCGTTCTCCCCTTGACTTGTACCGGGATTTGGGGACAAGGAGGAGGTTTTGGTCGTTAGATCGGAGGTTGCGATTGGGGGTGTAGTGTTGTATTTTTTCGCATAAGTATTGAGGAGCATCTCCTTGTGTGCATTTGTGGGTCAAGCAGAGGGTCTTGAATGTGATCCGATTCTTTACGGTTAGCCAATGGAGGGTCCTCAGGGATGGGGAGATGGATTCCCATGGTTTTTTTCCTGTGACTAGTCTTGCTGCCGTGTTTTGAACGACTTGTAGTCGTGCAATCTGGAATTTAGGTAGTCCTATGTAGAGGGAGTTTGCGTAGTCGAGTCGAGAGTTGATGATTGTTCCTACCACTACGGCTTTGTCCTTTTCTGGAATGAAGGGGATGAGTCTACGTAGCAGGCGTAGAAGGTGGTAGGATCCGCTGACTACTGATCCTATTTGTGCATTCATTGACATTTCTGAATCGAAGATGACACCAAGACTTTTGGCTTTTATGCTTAGGGGGATGGTCTGTCCAAGGATGGTGGGCGGAGTCCATGGTGTCGTAGATTTAGTTTTCCGGTTTGCATTTAGGAGAAGGAGTTCTGTTTTGGTTCCGTTAAGTTTGAGGGAGTTTGTGGACATCCAGTCGTCTATTGATGCGAGGCATTTTTCTAATTCCTGATATTGGTCTTTTTGTCCGGGGATCCGAAGGTAGAGTTGAGTATCATCTGCGTATGAGTGGAAGCATAGATCAGATTTGCTGATGATTTTTAGGAGTGGACGGATGTAAATGTTGAAGAGCACGGGTGACAAAGGTGATCCTTGAGGGACTCCATAGGAGACTGCACGGGATTCAGATGTGAAGGCTCCAAGTTTCACTGTCTGTGACCGATTTCCTAAGAAGGAAGTGAACCATGGTAAGTCTGAAACTGTGACTCCTGCTACTTCTTTGAGGCGGGTGAGTAAAGTGTTGTGATCCAGTGTGTCAAATGCTGCACTAAGGTCCAGGAGTACCAGGAGACATGATTCTCCATCATCTGCTGCTTCCAAGGCATCATCCCATATTTTGAGGAGAGCTGTTTCTGTGCCATGGCCCGGGCGGAAGCCTGATTGCAGAGGGTCCAGGAGATTGTGTGTGTCCAGATGGAGTTGTAGCTGTTGTACCACTACTTTCTCCATAATCTTGGAGATGGTGTTCAAGCTAGTTATCGGTCTTCGGTGGTTGGGGTTTCTTGGATCCAAGTTGGGTTTCTTTAGGAGGGGTTTGACTATGCCTTGCTTGAGGGAGTTCGGAACAATTCCTTCTTTGAATGACTGATTTATGAGTAGTGTTATAGTAGGTGCCAAGATGTCAGAGCATTCTTTCAGAAGTTTTGTGGGGATGATATCGTTGGGTGAAGTGCTGTCCTGGAGGCTTCTGATGATGTTTCTTGTGGTCTCTATGGCGATCGGGGTCAGCGAAAAATTCGGTGGTTGTGCGATGTTTGAATCGGCTTCCTCTTTTTGGATGCAGTTGATTGTATTTTTCTGTTGGATATTTTCCCGAATGCTGTTGATTTTGTCGATAAAAAAATCCGATAACTCATTGCAAAATTCTTGAGTTTCGTTGGTAGGGGGCTCTAGGCAGGTAGGGTTCATAGTCTGGGCGACTAGTTTGAATAGTTCACGAGGGCGGTTTAGGGCTTTTGTGATGGTGTTTGAAAAGTGTTCTTTTTTTGCTTTGAAGATAGCTTTGTGATATTTCATTGTGAGAGTATTGTAGTTTGTGTGGTTTTCTTTAGAACAGTTTCTTCTCCAGGCTCTTTCAGCTCTTCTGCGTTCCTGCTTCAGTAGAGTAAGAGTTCCATTAAACCATCCAGAGTTTTTATTGCGGATGAGCGTTCTGCGTTTCGGAGCGATTGCGTCTGCTGTTTGTAGTAACGCTTTGTTTAAGGAGTTGAGTGTTTTTTCCGTCGAGTGGTTTAAATTTAAAGTTGTTATTTTGTTGGATAGTGTAGTTTTGAAGAGTTCCGAGTGTAGCTTCTTCTGAGATCTGGTCCAGTATGTCGTTGTTGAGTGGTTCGATTTCTGGAAGGTGTTGTTGGTGGTGATTTCGAATTTGATGGCGTGATGGTCAGTCCATGGTAGCGGCGAGTTGTTGAGTATGTTGATGATGATATTTTGTTTGAAGATGAGGTCCAGAGTGTGTCCTGAACCATGCGTTGGAGCATTTATCAGTTGTTGAAGACCTAGTTCTTCCAGTTGGTTTATGCAGGCAGAGGCGATGGGGTCTTCGGTGTTGTTTGCCCAGAGATTGAAATCTCCGAGTACCAGGACATTTTTGGTTTTCAGGGTGTGCATTGAAATAAATTCGGTGAAGGGTATCAGGAGATTTGTCTTTGGTCCTGGTGGTCTGTAGCATAGCAGTATATGAATGCTGTCTTGGGGTGTTGCTTGCAGCTGTAAAGAAAGTGTCTCCATAAAAGGCACTGGGTTCTGTAGCGTGGGTTTGCCGAGCGTAAGGTGAGATTTGAAGATCACTGCTAGGCCTCCTCCTTTTTTTCCTATTCTATGCTCCGTTAGGATCCTGTATTTTTCAGGGACCAATTCGGTTAGGATGGTGTTGCAGTCAGGTGTTAGCCAGCTTTCTGTGATGAAGAGACAATCCAAGTTGTTTTGGGTGATGAAGTCGTGGACTTCTTGTCTGTGCTTGACTGCCGATCTGGTGTTAATCAAGGCGCATGTTAAGTGTTGCGGCTGAGTTGGGGTCTTCCTTTGATTAGTGGTTGATTGAGGGTTGATCCTTAGTAATTGCTCTTTTTGTAGTATTTTTTGAATGGGCGTTAGCAATGTTGAGGTGATGTTTCTTAGCCTGCGAAGGGTTTCCGCTGAGTATTTGTAGATGCACATGCTGAGAGAGCAAAAAAAATAGAAGTATGATGATGGTGATATTGATTTGGCGACAATGTGGTTGCTGCGGAGATAATGGTTTTGCAAGATGTGGCTGATGAAGGTCCTGCGAGTTGTGGCGATGATGTGGTTACTGTTGAGATGATAGTCCTGCGAGATGTGGCTATCGAAGTGGCGAAGGTCCGGTTGATGGGAGGTGATGGTCCTCCGAGATGTGGCTGTCGATGTAGCGACGGTGTGGTGGCTGCGGTGATGATGGTCCTGCGGGATGTGGCTGATGAAGGTCCTGCGAGATGTAGTTGCTGAGGAGATGATGGTTCTGCGAGATGTGACTGACGAAGGTCCTGCGAGATGTGGCGACGGTGTGGTTCCTGAGGAGATGATGTTCCTGCGAGATGTGGCGACGATGTGGTTGCTGAGGGGATGATGGTCCTGCGAGATGTGGCGACGATGTGGTTGCTGAGGGGATGATGGTCCTGCGAGATGTGGCTGACGATGGTCCTCCGAGATGCGGCTGTCGATGTGGCGACGATGTGGATGCTGAGTAGATGATGGTCCTGCGAGATGTGGCTGTCGATGTAGCGACGGTGTGGTGGCTGCGGTGAGGATGGTCCTACGAGATGTAGTTGCTGAGGAGATGATGGTCCTGCGAGATGTGACTGATGAAGATCCTGCGAGATGTGGCGACGGTGTGGTTCCTGAGAAGATGATGTTCCTGCGAGATGTGGCGACGATGTGGATGCTGAGGGGATGATGGTCCTGCGAGATGTGGCTGTCGATGTAGCGACGGTGTGGTGGCTGCGGTGAGGATGGTCCTACAAGATGTAGTTGCTGAGGAGATGATGGTCCTGCGAGATGTGACTGATGAAGATCCTGCAAGATGTGGCGACGGTGTGGTTCCTGAGAAGATGATGTTCCTGCGAGATGTGGCGACGATGTGGATGCTGAGGGGATGATGGTCCTGCGAGATTTGACTGACGATGATCCTCCAAGATGCGGCTGTTGATGTGGCGATGATGTGGATGCTGAGGAGATGATGGTCTTGCGATATGTGGCTGACAACGGTCCCTGCACAGGTACTATGACCCCTGTTACCACCTCCTGTTTTAAACTCCTGGTTTTAACTCACCACTTAGACAAGTTCCACTTGGACAGAGTTCAACCAGTCTCAAAGATGAGCAGGCTCACGATGAGCTCTACACAAACTTATATAGGCCTGAAACACCTGGGAGCAATTAGGCACTCCCCTTAATTAGTAAGCAGCAGTCAAAAAAGCAAAGATTTGTTCACTCTCCACACAGTGTCCTCACTGTTTGGCTTCCAACCAAAATTCTGACCCCGACAACCAACGGCCAGGGTTGTCGGGAAGAGGCCCTTGTCCTCATCAACATGGGGACAAGGTGCTTTGGGGTGGGGGGGCCGCAGGGCGCCCCCTTCCCCAAAGCACCCACCCCCCATGTTGAGGGCATGCAGCCTGGTACGGTTCAGGAGGGGGGCGCTCGCTCGTCCCCACCCCCTATCCTGACCTGCCAGGCTGCGTGCTCTGATAAGGATCTGGTATGGATTTTGGGGGGACCCCCACATAGTTTTTTCGGCGTAGGGGGGTTACCCTTAAAATCCATACCAGACCTAAGGGCCTGGTATGCTCCTGGAGGGGGAACCCATGCCGTTTTTTTATTTAAAATTTGGCGTGGAGTTCCCCCTTGAGAGCTGATTATTCTCTGATTGGCCACGGCCAAAGTCGCCTGGCCTGGGGCGACTTAAAGTCACGTTGTAAGTCGCCCCAAGTCATGTTGAAGTCTCTCCAAGTCGTGTTGTTATTCATACTTAAGTCGTGTCCAAGTTGCCTCCAAAAGTCGCGCTGGAAGTCGTGTTGCCCCAGTGTGAACTGGCTCTCAGAGGTTACTAATGAATTTGCAGCTGATTCGCACCTAAAACGCTGACAAACCGCTGAACAACTGACGTTTTAGTGCGCAGTTACGCTGAACATTGAATTCAAACCGCACTGGTGGGAACCCAGGCTGAGGTTTAATGCTAAGCTCCAGGGTGTTCTTTATGAGTGGAGAAAGCTGTGCTTCAGGTTTTCTCTGGGTTTTGTAATCCTGGATCGGGGTCTGGAGTTAGAAGGTTCCAAAGCATCTTGGGTGGGCAAAAAGTAACACAATTATGTATAAAAGATGGGGTACTGCCAAAGCAGTAGTGGGAGTCATCTAGTACAGCTAAACACCACAGCAAAAAGGGTGTTCTAGGGTATTAAAAATAACTATCCAGACACTTATACTGTATGTATCTTAAAAACTTGACATACTAGATTTTATTACACAGGTTAAAAACAGAGGTATATACAATCAATCATTACATGTATAGAAAAAGGAGTTACTGTCAATTGTATAAAGTCAGTGACGCGTTTTGTGATTTTTACTACTTCTTCAAGAAAGGATGCTCGTATACCTGTACATGACAGGTATCCAATAAGAAAAGTCTTATATCTATGATTAGAAACAAATATGCAATAAATATATACGCATAAGTATACATTAACAAAAAACAAATGTATAGTCTCCCCAAAACGGAAAAGGGTAGGAGAGAAAAACAAAAACAAGAGAAAAAAAAATACCACTTACAAAAACAAAAAGATATGTACGGAGAAGTAGTCACATCTTTCCAGGCTGCAGGGAGGTTTAGAAAGGAATCAACAATAGGAGAGAAGTGGGCCAAACCGTACAGTCTTATATGACTAAAAATTCAAAAGATCATCAGCTCAGGTAGATTTGTACACATTTGTAAATCATAAATTGCACATCGAATCTCCAAAAATTGTATTAGAGGGCAAACTGCAAATTACTTACTATAAAAGAGCCCCTGGCATGTCAGATCATAGGGAGTGAAAGCACAAAAGGCATTAGGGATTAGATGATCCTGGTTCAACTTCCCGTATTCTCCAATTTTGTAAATATCTCCATTAATAACTATCCCACAAATAATTATCCACAAACAAGCCAATAAAGTAAACCTAGAATAATTACTAACCTTGAAAACCATATACACTCTATTGTCAAAGTATTGGGACATCTGCCATTGCACACACATGAACTTTAATGGCATCCCAGTCCATAGGTTTCAAAATTGAGTTGGCCCACCCTTTGCAGCTATAACAGCTTCAACTCATATGGGAAGGCTGTGCACAACGTTTAAGAGTATGTATATGGTAATGTTTGACCGTTCTTCCAAAAGTGCATTTGTGAGGTCAGTCACTGCTGTTGGACATGAAGGCCTGGCTCGCAGTCTCTGCTCTAAAAAAATCTCAAAGGTTTTTTATCAGGTTGAAGTCAAGACTTTGTGCAAACCAGTCAAGTTCCTCCACCCCAAATTCACTCATCCATGTCTTTATTCAAATGCCTTATTTGGTTATCAATTCACTTTGTACTACAAACCTGGCCCAAAGAGCATTGCAGCTGATGCTCTATCTAGCCATCTGTGGGTGGCTTCTATTAACAAAAACAGTGAATGGAATGATCTCCCAGGTTCTGGTGTTGAAGCTCTGTGTGTTATGGCTGCAATAGTTGAAGGTCAAGTGGCCTTTTCTGAAATGCGGCTTATAGACTCCATGAGAGGTGGACCAGAAGCTGTACCAGACATGTTTGTCTATCCTGCAGCTTTGGGGTAATCTGAAAACCGCTTCATATCTGCAGAGCGAATGATCATCAGTGAAAATGCTAACTCACTAATTGGTCCTCTCTATAGGTCCATGAGTGCCAAAGACCAAGAGATGAAGAGGAAGACTCAACCCACTGAGTGTGGTCAGTTCCTAAGAGTAGAGATGATCAGCAACCCCCCCCCCCCCCCCGGTTCAGTTCGCACCAGAACTCCCAAGCATAGCAAAAGTCCAGACCCGAACTGCAAACCCCTATGTCTATGGGACTGAAACTTAAAAAAAGTCCCCATTTTTAAGGCTTATGTGCAAGTTATTGGCCATAAAAAAGGGTATGGGGGCCCGGGTACTGCCAAGGGGGACATGTACCAATGCAAAGACATTTTTTTTTAAAGGAGCAGTGATTTTAATGATGCTTATAGTGAAACAATAAAAATGAAAAAATCCTTTAAATAGAGTGCCTGGGGGGTCCCCTTAGTGGAGCACCTGTACCATGTATAGAACCTACTGCAGCAAAACTGACATTTATAAAAAAAGAAAATGACATTTAAATGGTTGGCAATATAATAACATTGCTGGCGATAGAAAAATGTGATAAAAATAGCTTGGTCCCCCCCAATCCATACCAGGCCCCTAGGGTCTGGTATGGATTTTGAGTGGAACTCCCACGCCAAAAAAAAAAAAAAACGGTGTGGGGCCCACCTCAAAATACATATAAGACCCTTATCCGAGCATCAGGAAGGTCAGAAAAGTGTGAAGCGGAAGGTTCTGGTTCTATTATTTACCTACAGGTTTAGTGCAATTTCCTGTTTGGGTAGGACCGTTTCTCATAACCCCCATCAAAGAGGGCTACGGTTCGGTTCACGCCAGAACTCTTAAATATCGCAAATGTTTGCACCCAAACCTCATTGAAATTTATGGGACCCCAATTTGAAAGATCATTTCTACAGGAGCAGTGATTTTAATGATGCTTAAAGTGAAATAATAAAAATGAAAAAGTCCTTAGTAGTACCTGGGGGTCCCCTTATGCCGCGTACACACGAAGGGACTATCCCGCGGGATTATCCTCTGGACTCAAGTCCAGCGGACAATCCCCTCGTGTGTGGGCGTCGGCGGACTTTTTGGCGCCAAAGTCCGGCAGACCAAAGTTTTAAGTTTGGTTTTAAAATTATCCGCTGGACTTGGCAGTCCGGCGGACAATCCCGCCGTTAGTAGGCTAGTCCGCCGGACTTTTTAAATGAATGGACTTGCCGCTCATCGGCAAGTCCGTTCATTTAGCACGTGACTTCAGGTTACGTAGCTAGCGTAGGCAGTAAATGCCGCCGCGCTAGCTCCATCACCTGGCATGGATTTAAAGGGACTCCCCACGCCGAAAAACGGCGTGGGGGTTCCCCCCAAATCCATCTCAGACCCTCATCCGAGCACGCAGCCCGGCCGGCCAGGAAAGGGGTGGGGACGAACGAGCGCCCCCCCTCCTGAGCCGTACCAGGCCGCGTGCCCTCAACATGGGGGGTGCCCTGGGGAAAGGGGGGCCGTGCGGCCCCCCCACCCCAAAGCACCTTGTCCCCATGTTGATGAGGACAAGGGCCTCTTACCGACAACCCTGGCCGTTGGTTGTTGGGGTCTGCGGGCGGGGGCTTATCGGAATCTGGGAGCCCCCTTTTATAAGGGGGCCCTCAGATCCCGGCCCCCCCACCCTATGTGAATGAGTATGGGGTACGATGTACCCCTACCCATTCACCTAAGGTGTAAAATGTAAAGTAAAAAAACACACACACTTTTGAAAAAAATATTTGATTGCACTGCTCCGGGGTCTTCTTCCGTCTTGGGGGTCTTCTCGCCGGACTCCTCCGCCATTTACCAAGCTCTTTTACCGAGCGGAGAAGTCCGGCTACCTTCTTCGTCGTCGCCGCCATCGTCTGGGGATCTCGATTCTTGCCGCTGTCGTCGCTTTCTGCGCCGCCTTCTTCTTCTTCTTCCGCCTTCTTCCCTATATAAGTCCCAGCACAGCACGGCTCTGGCATTCCGGCCAGAGCGAGCGACGTGTCAACATCGGAAGAAGAAGAACAAGAAGAAGAAGGCGGAAGAAGAAGGCGGCGCAGAAAGCGACGACAGCGGCAAGAACAGAAGAGACCCCGGAAGACCCCGGAAGGCGGATCGAGACCCCCAGGCGACGGCGGCGACGACGAAGAAGGTAGCCGGACTTCTCCGCTTGGTAAAAGAGCTTGGTAAATGGCGGAGGAGTCCAGCGAGAAGACCCCCAAGACGGAAGAAGACCCCCGGAGCAGTGCAATAAAATATTTTTTCAAAAGTGTGTGTGTTTTTTTACTTTACATTTTACACCTTAGGTGAATGGGTAGGGGTACATCGTACCCCATACTCATTCACATAGGGTGGGGGGCCGGGATCTGAGGGCCCCCTTATAAAAGGGGGCTCCCAGATTCCGATAAGCCCCCGCCCGCAGACCCCGACAACCAACGGCCAGGGTTGTCGGGAAGAGGCCCTTGTCCTCATCAACATGGGGACAAGGTGCTTTGGGGTGGGGGGGCCGCACGGCCCCCCTTTCCCCAGGGCACCCCCCATGTTGAGGGCACGCGGCCTGGTACGGCTCAGGAGGGGGGGCGCTCGTTCGTCCCCACCCCTTTCCTGGCCGGCCGGGCTGCGTGCTCGGATGAGGGTCTGAGATGGATTTGGGGGGAACCCCCACGCCGTTTTTCGGCGTGGGGATTCACTTTAAATCCATGCCAGGTGACGGAGCTAGCGCGGCGGCATTTACTGCCTACGCTAGCTACGTACCTGAAGTTACGTTCGAAATGAACGGACTGCTCCGTGTGTGGGCAAGTCCGTTCATTTTTAAAAGTCCCGCGGACTTTGGCCAGCGGACTGTCCGCCGGAGAAGTCCGGGCGTGTGTGGGCAAGTCCACACGCTCGGAAAGTCCGGCGAAGCCAGCTGGAAAGTCCGGCGGATTGTCCGCTGGACTAGGTCCGCCGGGAAAAGTCCGCACGTGTGTACGCGGCATTAGTCTGCCTGTAAAGTGGTGCATCTGTATCGTGTATAGAACCTACTGAAGCAAAACTGACTATTCTAAAGAAAAAAAAATGACATTTAAATTGCCAATAATACAATACCATTGCCGGCAAATGTGGAAAAAAATAAGAACAATCCATACCAGGCCTTTTGAATAAAGGAGGCGGCGGAGGGTTTTTGTTTTTCTTCTTTTGGGTCTGGTGGTGGTGGCATCGTAGTGATTGACAATGGATCTACATTGGGGGACATTGTTTTTTTTTTTTTTTTTTAACCACTTCAGCCCCGGACCAATTGGCAGCCAAAGGACCAGGCCCCTTTTTGCGATTCGGCACTTCGTCGCTTTAACTGACAATTGCGCGGTCGTGCAACGTGGCTCCAAAACAAAATTGGCGTCCTTTTTTTCCCACAAATAGAGTTTTCTTTTGGTGGTATTTGATCGCCCCTGCGCTTTTTATTTTTTGCGCTATAAACAAAAATAGAGCGACAATTTTGAAAACAATGCAATATTTTTTGCTTTTTGCTATAATAAATATCCCCAAAAAATATATAAAAAAACATTTTTTTTCCTCAGTATAGGCCGATACGTATTCTTCTACATATTTTTGGTAAAAAAAATCGCAATTAGCGATTATTGATTGGTTTGCGCAAAAGTTATAGCGTTTACAAAATAGGGGATAGTTTTATAGCATTTTTATTAATATTTTTTTTTTTACTAGTAATGGCGGCGATCAGCGATTTTTATTGTGACTGCGACATTATGGCGGACACATCAGACATTTTTGACACATTTTTGGGACATTTGTCATTTATACAGAAATCAGTGCTATTTAAATAGCACTGATTCCTATGTAAATGACAGTTGTAGTGAAAGAGTTAACCACTAGGGGGCGGGGAGAAGTCAGTGTGACGTGTTGTGTTTTTTTTTACAGTAGGGGGCGTGGCTGTACGTCTGACGTCATTGATCGGCGTTCCCGATGACAGAGAACAGCCGATCACTGACAGTCAGTGTAGGAAGCACGGGGAGAGGTTTGTTTACACAAACCTCTCCCCGTTCTTCAGCTCCGTAACCCCGTAAACTGCCAGGGAAGATGGGGACTGGACGTGGATGAGCTGCAAAACGGGTGACTACAGGTAAAGAGGATGTTCAAAAGACCTTTGACTACACAACGAATGGACCAAGAGAGGCTGCGTTGAGGCTCAGATAGCATCATTTGACAATCATCACATTGAATATATGTTCACACAATCACTCCGTTGCATCCCGCATACCACCCTGATCTTTGACCGACCAGTACGTGGAGGGCTTTCATAAGATTCTCCACCTTGACTCCGAGGTGCAGTGTCAGTAGGCCTCCATTGACGCCATCTTCTGCAGTGTTCCACCGTCATCTCTGTTTACATAGTACACTTTTGAACCAACTAGTACTCTTTTGAACCTGACCATATATTCTCCTGTCCAATACCCTTGAGGAAGGGCTTGAACCAGAAAACACGTTAGGTCCCAGAGATTTTTCATAATTTGGAGAGTATTAACTCAATCTAACAATTATATGGTTGCTATGTACTTATGTTATGCTTTTTGTTGTTTTTTTGATCTTCGTCATGTTTTTTAACCACTTGCCTACCAGGCACGAACACCTCCTTCCTGACCAAGCCATTTTTGAGCTTTCAGCATTGTCGAATTTTGAATGACAATTGCGCGGTCATGCAATGCTGTACCCAAATAAAATTTTTATCATTTTTTCCCCACAGATAGAGCTTTATTTTGGTGGTATTTGATTACCTCTGCGGTTTTTATTTCTTGTGCTATAAACAAAAGAAGAGGGACAAGTTTGAAAAAACATAATATTTTTTACTTTTTATTATAATAAATATCCAATTTTTTTTATTTTTTTAACAAATTTTTTCCTCAGTTTAGGCCGATACGTATTCTTCTACATATTTTTGGTAAAAAAAAATCGCAATAAGCGTATATTGATTGGTTTGCGCAAAAGTTATAGCGTCTACAAAATAGGGGATAGATTTATGACATTTTTAGTATTATTTTTTTTTTACTAGTAATGGCGGCGATCTGCGATTTTTATCGTGACTGCGACATTGCGGCGGACATTTTGGACACTTTTGACACATTTTTGAGACCATTCACATTTATACAGCGATCCATGCTATAAAAATGCATTGATTACTGTATAAATGTGACTGGCAGGGAAGGGGTTAACACTAGGGGGCGCTGCAGGGGTTAATGTGTTCCCTATATTAGTGATCCTAACTGTGGGGGGAGGGGACTGACTGGGGGAGGGGACCGATCGGTGTCCCTATGTACAAGGGACACACCATCGGTCTCCTCTCCAGTGACAGGACGTGGATCTGTGTGTTTACATACACAGATCCACGTCCTGCTCAGTTACTGGGCAATCGCGGGTGCCAGGCAGACATCGCGGCCGCCGGGCACGCGCATCGGGTCCCCAGCGACGCGGCAGGCACGCGCGTGCGCCCCCTAGTGGCTAAAATGGTAGCGCCGTCATATGACGGCGACCCGCCACAAGAGCCGCACCGCTCCGCCGTCTTTTGACAGTGGGCGGTAGGCAGGAGGTTAATTGAACATCACATATGTGTGATATAATTTTATATGTATAAATAAATGCTTTTTATCTTGTATTAGTGGTGTTGTTGCTTTTAAAATCCCAACTAAGAGGGGCTTTCTTTTTTTCCTATATACTAGGGATGTGGCAACATTTCACCAATCTCTGACATGGTGAAAACATATCTATGCATAACATAACTGGGTACTAACATTTATAGGTAAAGTTAATCCAGGAAAAATGCGATTGCCTCTCGGGGGATCAGGACAAATATCTTCCCCTGCTGTAGCAAATTGGATCATGCTTTGCTGTTTTTTTTTGCCTTCCTCTGGATCAACTGTGGGTGAATGATTGTATATATGGGATCATATGTTGTTTTTATTTTTTGGTTGGTTGAACTGGATGGACTTAATTAAAAATATAAACACAACATCCCCGGTGTAGATCAGTGGTCAATCAAGACACCTGCCGCCACAAGCCAGACCTTAAAAAAAAAAGTTTTGCTCCCGAGGAAGGCTGACCGCCGAATGCCTGTTCCACCGAGTGACAGTTCTTAAATAAGTAAGGGGTGGAGCCACCTGGCGATGTCACCTGGTGGCCTCAACCCCTATTTGATGTCAATGACCCAGCATGCAACAATCGGTGACAACTCAAGGGGGCGGGCCACCAGGTGACGTCACCAGGTGGCCCCACCCTTACCTATTTAAGAACTGTCAAATGGCAGAGCAGGCATTCAGTAGTTAGCCTTCCTTGTGGGCGGAGCTTTTTTTACTTTTCTTCAACTCTGGCGGTGGCTTTACATTGGGTTTTTTTTTTTTATAAAGGAATTGTCAAAAATTGTGTTTGTGTTTTTTCTTCTTTTTAACAATATACCCCATTCTCATTTACATGGGGGGCCCTCTTGTTAAAGGGGGCTTCCAGATTCCAATAAGCCCCTTGCCCCCAGGCTTGTGGGGAAGAGGCCCTTGTCCCTATCAACATGTCAAAAGCACCCACCCCATGTTGAGGGCATGTGGCCTGGTATGGTTCAGGAAGGGGGGGCATGCCATTTTTTTATTTAGTGTGGGGTTTCCCTTCAAATCCATACCAGATGCAAAGGGCCTGGTATGGATTGGGGGAGACCCCCATGCTGTTTTTTTCACATTTTCCTATTGCCGCCAATGTTTTTTTTCCATTAAGCTGTCAGCAGGAAAGCCCATTGACAGCTGATGACTCATTCGTTATTAAAGACGTAGCGGCCGGCTTCCCAGCCCGCTCCTTAACAACCAGCTATTCACTAGGCCCTGATTGGGCAAGGCTGCCCAGGGATTAGAATTGCCCGCTTAGGCTCCGAAGAAAAGGGTTCTGCCCTGAAACGCGCCAGGCATCTTGAGGTATCGTTCGATCCACTCAACGTCATGTCCTGGCTTGTCGGTGTTAAGAACAGCGAACCTGCTCAATTGTCAATGCCTGTTATTAATGCTCATTTGTGAGTATACACTTTGCTGTTTTATGCTTTAACCACTTGCTTACTGGGCACTTAAACACCCTTCCTGCCAAGACCAATTTTCAGCTTTCTGTGCTCTCACACTTTGAATGACAATTACTCAGTAATGCAATACTGTAACCAAATTAATTTTTTGTCCTTTTTTTTTCCCACAAATAGAGCTTTCTTTTGGTGGTATTTGATCACCTCTGGGTTTTTTTTATTTTTTGCGCTATAAATTAAAAAAGACCGAAAATTTTGAAAAAAAAACTATTTTTTCTTTGTTTCTGTGATAAAATTTAGCAAATTATTAATTTTTCTTCAAAAATTTTGGCCACAATTTATACTGCTACATATCTTTGGTAAGAAATAACCCAAATTAGTGGATATTATTTGGTCTTTGTGAAAGTTACAGACTCTACAAACTGTGGTGGGAATCATACAAAATTGATCACACCTGATGTACTGGCGACCTATCTCATTTCTTGTGATCCGAACAAGCCAGGAAAGTACAAATACCCCCCAAATGACCCCTTTTTTGAAAGTAGACATTCCAAGGTATTTAGTAAGAGGCATGGTGAGGTTTTTGATGTTGTCTTTTCTTTCCCACAATTCTTTGCAAAATGAATTATTTTTTTATTTTTTATTTTTTTCCACAAAATTGTCATTGTAATAGGTTATTTCTCTCACATGGCATGTGTATACCACAAATGACACCCCAAAATAAATTCTGCTACTCCTCCTGAGTATTACGATACCACATGTGTGGGACTTTTCCACAGCCTAGCCACTTAGAGAGGCCCAAAATGCTGGGAGCGCCATCGCGTGTTCTAGGAGCATAAATTACACATCTAACTTGTTGACTACCTATTACACTTTTGAAGGCCCTGGAGCACCAGGACAATGACATGTGACACTGAAGTGGCACTTATGACAGGTGGCACTGATACGTGGCACTGATGACACGTTACACTGATGTGGCACTGATGACAGATGGCACTAATACGGGGCACTGATGACACGTGACACTGATGACAGATGGCACTAATACGGGGCACTGATGACACGTGACACTGACAGATGGCACTAATATGTGGCACTGGTGACAGATGGCACTTATACGTGGCACTGATATCATGTGGCACTAATACGTGGCACTGATGAGAGATGGCACTAATATGTGGCACTGATGACAGATGGCACTGATAAGTGGCACTGATGACACGTGACACTGATGACAGATGACACTGATACGTGGCATTGATGACACGTGACACTGATAACAGATGGCATGTGACACTGACAGGTGGCACTGATGACAGATGGCACTTATATGTGGCACTGATGACAGATGGCACTAATATGTGGCACGTTGACACGTGGCACTGATATGGCACTGATGACAGATGGCACTGACGTGGAACTGATGACACGTGGCACTGACGTGGCACTGATGACAGATGGCACTTATACATGGCACTGGGGACAAGTGGCACTGGGGACAGGTGGCACTGGGGACAGGTGGTACTGGGGACAGGTGGCAGTGGGGACAGGTGGTAGCGGGGACAGGTGGCAGTGGGGACAGGTGGCAGTAGGGACAGATGGCAGCAGGAATAGATCACACTTTATTTATTTTTTATTTTTACTACGGCGCCGCTGCAGCTGTTCATCTCTCCCTCCTCACACGCTATCTGTGTGAGGAGGGAGAGCGGCGCTGAGAGATGATCTCATATGTTTACATATGAGATCATCTCTCATTGGACACGCCGATCGTGTTGTAAACGGCCGCTGTGATTGGCCGTTTACAGCGATCTGTGACTGGCTGTGTCCGACGGACACGGCCAGCACAGAACTTCCCCCGATGCACGCTCTCAGGAGCACGCATTAGGGAAGTAAACAGTAGGACATCCAGGGACGTCCACCCGGCAGGGAGCGTCCGTGCTGAAGCCGTCTTTCGGCTATAGCGTGGGCGCGAAGTGGTTAATAAAGCTTTACCAGTGGTAATGCACTAGGTCGGTGCACCCTCCTGCTTTTCTTTTTTGCTTTAGTTCATGCTTACCCATTATTCTGAGGAGGGCTGCAAGACGGCAAGCATTACTGTATGAAGTTGGTCACATCACGCACCGAGGAACTAGACACCTGAGCGCAGGAGAGATTTCTATTGTTTTTTCTTAGAATGCACTGTGCAGTGCGCAGTACATTGTGGGGTGCTCGGTGGGTGAACATCCAGCGGACTGCCCCGCAAATTCGGGTGTTCACTGAACAGGGTGAACAGGCAATATTTGGGCCGAACTTTTGCTCGGCCCGAACCATTCGTCCAACCCTAGTCCTGTAAGGCAAGCCTTTCTTCCATCTATTTGTCTCTTTTCTATGGGCCATCCATTTAGGAGAATTGTGGCAAGTCACCAGCCAAAATGGCACCTTAAGGTGGTTCTAAAGCTTTTTTTTAAATTAAAATAACAAAAATATCTATACTTACTAGACTTAGGAGAGTCTCTCCTTCTGGGTCTCTCCAACGGCACTCCAGGCCCCTCCTCTTCATCGGGTGCCCCACGAAAAGCCGCCATGACACAGACAATGGGACTCGGCCCCCCCTCCCACTCCCATGTCACAGAATTTGGTTGACAACAGCGGAAGCTCCAACGGGAGCCAATCAATCTGACAAATGAGTAGAGAGACAGCGGCGGGAGCCATTGCGCTTGTGCACATCTCTGGATTGGATCAGGCTCAGCTCAAGAAAAAAGGGGGGCCTGGGGGGAAGCTACAGCACAGAAGGTTTTTAAGATTCAGCACAGAATGCATTAAGATGAAAAACCTTAAGGCTTTAGAACCACTTTAATAGGAAGTATTTTAGCATTTCCAATGTCCACTTTATAGCTAAGCACACTTTCTCGTTTTCTGCTCAGGTATAGGGATAGGCCGAACGGACCCCTGTTCGGTTCGCACCAGAACTTTTCAACACCGCAAAAGTTTGGACCCGAATAACGAACCCCATTAAAGTCAATGGGACCCAAATGTCAAAAATCAAGTGCCCATTTTGAAGGCTTATATGCAAGTAATTGGGCATGCAATGGTTATAGGGGTCCGGGTCCTGCCCTGGGGGACATGTATTAATAAAAAAAAAGTTTTGGAAAAATTTCATTTTTAAATGAGCAGTGATTGTTTGATTTTTAAAGTGAAAGCATAAAAATGAAAAATTACTTCCAAGATAGTGCCTAGGGGGGTCCCCCTAGTCTACCTGTAAAGTGGCAGATCTGTACCATGTCTAGAATCTACTGCAGCAATAATTGCATTTATAATGCCAAAAATTACATTTTCCCTGCAAGCTGCCTTTATTTTGCTCAGAAACAGCTGGGGAGCCAGGGTGTATGATGAAGGCTGTTTTGTTACACTATATGACAGTGCTGGCGAACCTTGGCACTCCCATGATGCTCAACTACATTGCAGACTGCATGAGCATCATGGGAAATGTAGTTTCAAAACATCTGGGGTGCCATGGTTCGCCATTACTGCTATATGATATATTATCGCTCTGTGTCTTTCAGCTTTGTTCCCTTCTGTCTAGCTGAACTCTATTGCCCGGTACACACGGTCTGACATTCCGACGTCAAAATCCATCAGATTTTTTCTTGCATACACACAACAAAGTTGTCAGAAAATCTGATCGTTCTGAACGAGGTGACGTACAACACGTATGAAGGGACTATAAACGGGCCAGTAGCCAATAGCTTTTGTCTCTTAATTTATTCTGAGCATGCATGGCACTTTGTCCGTCAGAATTATCTACACACGATCGGAATTTAAATGATCGTATTTTGTTGTCGGAAAAATTTAGATCCTGCTCTCAAACTTTGTGTGTCGGAAATTCTGACGGAAAAAGTCGGATGGAGCCCACATACGATCGGATTTTCCGACAACACAATCCAATCGCACATTTTCCGTCGGAAATTCCGACCGTGTGTACAGGGCATATCTCCCCTTCCTCTCTCTGGTTCATTGCTCAGTATACCATCATTGCTGTAACATCTTTCCATGTGGCTTACAACATGTCACGTACCTGGTGGTAGAGTCTGGTATGCAGAGGGAGGCCTCTCTTACACCTCTGACTCGAGGCCCCTGATAGAGCAGACAGGAGGCGCAGGAGTGCAGAGTCGCACGAGTGCCTGGCAAGGTTGCAAGTAGACATGCTGGACCGGAACTGCAGCAGGAACTGGAATGGACTCGAGTGCAGCTGTCAGAAAGGAAGCTGAAGCTCAGGCAGGTGCAGGCAGATGGACTGGAAGCAGTGGCACACAAGTCCAAGCAAGTGAACACTGGAGCAGGGTCAGGTGCAGGCAGGTTCGGCAACAGGCGGGCACGAGGTAGCAGGAGGAGCAGGCAGGGATGTGGTCTCAGGTACAGGCAGGTTCAGCAGTGGACTGGCAGCGAGGTAGAAGAAGGAGCAGGCAGAAACGTAGTCAAACAGGCCGAGGTCAGATGCAGGCGGATAGCAGGAGTTGTCAGGAGCAAGCCGGGTAGGGTCAACTGGAGCAGGATACAGGCAGACGACAATCAGGGGTCTCAGGTAACTGTAGACCAGACAGCACTGGTGGAAGGGAACAAGGAAGTTTAAATAGACTATGGCGCCAAAAGCGTCATCGTGCATGCGCACGCTTGCCCGTGCGCGCCAATGCCAGCATTCTGTGTAACATTAGTGCACATGTGTGTGCGAGTCTGCATAGGTGCAGGTGAGCGCATAGGTGCAGGTGCGCGCACACGCGCAGGTGTGCGCATAGGTGCGGCGCAAACGTGCCCGTGCAGCCCTTCTTAGTGGACTATGGTCGCCATCTTGGTTGCTGGTATGCCCTTCTGGACACAACACCAATGTTTTTCTACCTATGAATATCCATCATTAAACGGAACATTCGAAAGGATTCATTGTCTGTCTCTCCATACAGTGAGTTATTCATTGAGTTAAGCTGTCTGAATTGATGCAAGGTATAAATAGAACACCAGGTCATGTAAGCCCTATATGAAGCTGGAGATAAAGTTTATGGCTTTGTAGTTGCGTCAGGACAGTAGAAAAATTTAGTTTCACAGCCTAATTACAAGATTTTTGCATGACGGTACTGATACAGACAAGAAAGCCCTCATTGCAAGAAAGAATAAGTGATCAGCACATGGAAGCCTGATAACCTGAGTCCAGGCTGCATGGTGTCATATTACAGCAGATTCTGCCTGCTTATCACTCAGACAGCATAAGATCCTGAGCCAAATGAGTTACTCAAACGCTCAGTCAAACCAACTTGGAAAGTAATGGAGAATTATGAAGCTTTAAGAACTGAATTGTATAATAGCTTGAAACTGTTTTGGAAGAAGATAGTTTCTGAATCTAATATAGTGTCTGTTGAACGTGAACTACTGACACTAGAGGGCTCCATTAACACATTAACAACTTTCTGTCTCATATGAACTCTATCAGTTTACCAGTAACAAGTTCATTAATTTCTTACAAAGTATGAACACGGAAGGTTTACTGGAGGAATTAAAGAGCTTTGAGGCTCTTAATCTAGAAAGAAACAGTTTTATACAGAAAACCAAATTAAAGGCAGAAGCAAAGATAGAGCTGCTACAGGACACTGCATCTCGCAGATCTGTTTACACCAGACATTCTAAAAGGTCTTCTAGAACCCATAGTTCAAGATACTCAACACTCAGTGACCGACCTATTAGTTCCCGCACTGGAGCGGAAGCCAGCAAGGTGCAGGTTGCATATGCAGAAAGGAAAGCTATGGCAAAGCTAAGGGTCCTATGGCAAGCTATCAGTGCAGATGAAGGTGCAAGTGAGAAAGATAGCATCAACCTAAACATAGCAGATATAGAAGATCCCCTCAAACGCACTAAAGACTATGTTCTAAGCCACCGCAGTGTACACTCCACCGTCTCCAATGCTCCTGGCAACATAGGGACTCCTTCACAGCTTCAAGTTAAAGAGGTTCCAACAACTTCCTGCATGCAAAATCACTCCAGTGCATTTCCTGCCTGCCTACCTAACCTTCCTTCTTACATCACAGAGCATCAGGGCAAGCTACAAGCAAGTCAACAATCTCCGGTCATCGGTACAGCTTTGAATCAACATAGCATTGGAACAACTGACTTCAAGTAAGCAACTTACAAATCCATAAAAAAATAATAAAGAGGGGCGTGGTCGGAAGCGGAGGAGGAAAGACGCGCCGCCGTGGAGCTCCGCCGAGCCTCTTACAATCCACAGCCATCCAAGGCCGGCGCTCCACCAAAACACCTCCCAGACACCCATCCTTGACCCTGGGCACATTCGGGACAGATCGGCGCCGATATCGGGTGCCCCGGACGTCCTCCCACGCAGTTTCACGGACCGTGGCCGACTTCAACTGCAGACTCGCCACCGACATCTTGCGGCCTATCCGGCCTATTCGGCCTATCCATCCGCCGTGCTCGATTACAGTGCTCTGAAAGACGAGACAGCCCTCCCTGATAACACCTCCGGCAGCTTCCCCAGCCAGGGAGGACGGGACACAGGCTGTTAGATGGCAGCCTAAGAAGGACTGCTGTGCTCAGTTTCTCCAGGACTCAGGTGAGCAGCGGCCATATTGCTACACCTTAGGCCTAAGAAGTGTCCTCCCACCCCTCCTACTCTTGTTTTTTTTCACCATCGAGCACTTAAAACAACCAGCTTGCTAGGGGGGGTGACTCAGGTCTGCACTAAAAGAGACTTTTATGTTACTAGCACTCCCTGGTGTCCCCAAGGCCTCCTTTACATAATACATCTGGCGGCCATCTTGCTACACCCAACAGTTAGGCTGCAGCTGCTCTGTCTTCCACAGGCCTAACTTACAATTTGCTGAACTGTTCCCTACACACACTGCTCAGTAATATTGCACAAGACCCGAAGGCTTGCTGATCTAGCAGCACACTCTCTGGTAAGCCAGAATCAAACATTTAAAGGGACCCACCTCCTCCCCTCGTAGCCACAATTGCGATTTGAACTCCACCACCTCCTGTGCTCTTGCTTATACTGTGCATAATGCTGAACATGCACGGCTTCTAGACATGGCAGACGGGTGAGTCTGGGGCCCCGGCCTCCCGCCATCTCTCTGAGACCCCCCCGCTAACTATTTTTTAAGCTTCAACATACACGGGAGTCACCTCTTCAACTTTTCACATCGGCCGCACACCCCATGGGCAAAATTGGGGATCAAAGACGCAACTACTCCACAACCATTAAACCTCAGACCTCTCTTGCGATGGAACGCTTTTTAAGCAAACCACCATCCGCAGCCTCGGGGGCTCACAAAAGGCGCGCAGACCACATTGGAGCAATCTGATCTGAACACAAGTACACTTTATGACAATGCCCCCACTTTTTTTTTTGTTAACAGTTTTTGTTTTTAGATTCCGGGCAATTTTCGCTTCGGAGAGTGGTAGGAGACCCCCTGGTCCCTGGATTCGGAGGTCTCCATGTCCCCACTCCTGACCCACGGCTTAGACCTGGGCTTCCTGGTGGCACCCGGCCTTCCAGGTTTCTACTTGTTGGACGTTCAGTTTCTTCCTCTCATGTTGAGTTTTATTATTTTGTTTTTTTCCTCAGGTTTTTTCTTTCTTAACCTAAGGTTGCTAATTTTTGCAAAAGTCATTACCATTCAGTCACTTTGCTACCACTGTTGCATATACCTTCCTGATACTTGCTATGTATTTTCTATACAATGTTCCAAGAAATCCCTCCCGTATAAAGTTTGTAATGCTTTTTCTTCTTTTTTTTTTTTTTTTTTTAATTCTTTATTTAATATAAATTTTTCAGTACAACATCAAGAAAACAGATTTTTACAAATATTTCCATCGCATTGAACGTACTTGGGACCGCTGTCCCGTGGAACAGGCACATCCATGGGTCTTCTGGTATTGTTTCCTTTGTTATTTCAAAAATTAGTTCCAAAATTGTTTTCCAAATTTTTTTTATAATCGGACAGTCCCACCAAATATGGGCCATCGTACCCCTAGATTTACAACCTCTCCAGCACTCGGGGGACACCCCCGCCTGGAACCTGCTCAATTTTTCTGGGGTAATGTACCACCTAGAGAGGCATTTGTAGTTAGTTTATATTGTTTTTATTGAGAACGACGAGCTATGAATGGACCTGAGTATTCTTTTTAACCTAGTTTCGTTACACTGTGTTCCCAAATCTTCTTCCCATTTCATGATGTATGGAGGATATGCTTTTTCTTCTGACTAAGTTGATATGGCTCTGAAATTCCTGACCTATAATGTTAAAGGTTTAAACTCCATTCAAAAAAGATGGCTGATTTGAAGGAGTTTAAAGCTTCAAAAGCAGACATAATCCTGGTTCCTGGTTCAAGAGACTCATTTCCGTCCTGGGGGGATCCCTCAAATTCGCTAGCAAGCATTTCCCGACATCTTTTATGGCTTCTGATCCATCGGGAAAGGCGGGCGTAGGTATTTTGATCAACCGACTCTGCCCCCTCCGAGTTAAATCTTCCCACCTGGACCCCCAGGGCAGATTTATCATTCTAGAATGCTCTTTTCTCACCCAATCCCTCACAATTGTCAATGTTTATGCTCCCAACTCAGGTCAGATTAGGTTCTTGTCCTCCATGTTTGACACCGTAGACAAATTCTCCCAACCATTCATGGTGATTGGAGGAGACGTCAACATGACCATGTACACCAACAAAGATAGACATACATTATTTCCATCAACCTCACCCTCCAGGGCCAACCGCCTATCTAAATCATTCCGTAGCTTAATAAAAACTAAAAATCTCTTAGACATTTGGAGGATTAAACACCCTACGCACAAACAATATACGTTCTACTCACACCCCCACAAACTTTATTCTAGGCTAGATAATTTTTTTATCTCTAAACCTCTCTTGACATCAATGGTTTCTTCTGAAATCAACCCCATAACATGGTCGGACCACTCCTCCGTCCAGCTTGATGTCCACCTCTCCTCTGCCTCCCCTAAAACATGTCACTGGAGACTTAATGAGACTCTTCTCCGCTCCCCTGAACCTAAAGAACTTCTATCTAAAGGCCTGACAGAATATTTTCAACTTAACAAAGGCACAGTTGCGGAGTCCTCCACTCTGTGGGAGGCACATAAAGCCGTCTTCCGAGGACAATGTATAGCTATAGGTTCCCGGCTTAAAAAAGACGCTGCATTTCAATACTCATCTATTATGACTAAACTACACTCGGCTGAGAAACTGCTGTTAGCTTCCCCCACGGTGGCTGGACTCCGGACTGTAGTGTCATTACGAAACCAGCTTAGATCCCTGACTATGAGCAAAATTGACAAATCCCTTCTATGGTCCAAGCAGAAATTCTACGAATATTCAAACAAACCCCATAAAATGCTAGTAAACAAATTGAAACCTCATCCCTTTCAATCCTCCCCTGACTTCCTTAGACAACCTGACGGAACTCCCACCTATTGCCCCCTTGCTTTGTCTAAACTTTTTGGAGACTTTTATCGACAGTTATATAACTGCCTACAGACAGATCCCAACTATAGCTTTACACAAGAAAAATTAGATCTTTTCTTTAAACACCTAAAGTTACCCAAACTTTCACCTGAACACCTTACAACCTTGAACTCAGCGGTTACACCCGAAGAGTTGGAGGAGGTGGTTAAACAGCTCCCTACCCAGAAAGCCCCTGGACCAGACGGTTTACCCTACTCCTATTATAGAACTTTCCTACCAATTCTAAGCCCCCATATGATCTCTTTATATGCTTCACTATTCAAAGGGATTATACCACATCCACAATTTCTTCATGCCCATATTTCAGTGATTCCGAAACCTGGCAAAGACCTCTCCCTTCCTGACAACTATAGGCCCATTGCATTACTAAACTCAGACTACAAGATTTTCACGAAAGTACTGGCTAACAGACTATCTTATATAATCCCTAGAATTATACATAAAGACCAGGTAAGCTTTGTACAAACTAGACATGCAGGTGACAATACAAGGCGTACAGTAGACCTTATAGATCTATTAAATAGGACATCCCGCCCGGCCCTAGTCCTAAGCCTCAATGCGCAAAAAGCCTTTGACCGGCTTGGGTGGCCATATATGTTTGCTACCCTCTCCAATTATGGATTTGAAGGCCCTTTCATTTCAGCCCTAAATTCAGGGTTCTGCCCTGAAACGCGCCAGGCATCTTGAGGTATCGTTCGATCCACTCAACGTCATGTCCTGGCTTGTCGGTGTTAAGAACAGCGAACCTGCTCAGTTGTCAATGCCTGTTATTAATGCTCATTTGTGAGTATACACTTTGCTGTTTTATGCTTTAACCACTTGCTTACTGGGCACTTAAACACCCTTCCTGCCAAGACCAATTTTCAGCTTTCTGTGCTCTCACACTTTGAATGACAATTACTCAGTAATGCAATACTGTAACCAAATTAATTTTTTGTCCTTTTTTTTTCCACAAATAGAGCTTTCTTTTGGTGGTATTTGATCACCTCTGGGTTTTTTTTTTTTTTTTTGCGCTATAAATTAAAAAAGACCGAAAATTTTGAAAAAAAAACTATTTTTTCTTTGTTTCTGTGATAAAATTTAGCAAATTATTAATTTTTCTTCAAAAATTTTGGCCACAATTTTATACTGCTACATATCTTTGGTAAGAAATAACCCAAATTAGTGGATATTATTTGGTCTTTGTGAAAGTTACAGACTCTACAAACTGTGGTGGGAATCATACAAAATTGATCACACCTGATGTACTGGTGACCTATCTCATTTCTTGTGATCCGAACAAGCCAGGAAAGTACAAATACCCCCCAAATGACCCCTTTTTTGAAAGTAGACATTCCAAGGTATTTAGTAAGAGGCATGGTGAGGTTTTTGATGTTGTCTTTTCTTTCCCACAATTCTTTGCAAAATGAATTATTTTTTTATTTTTTATTTTTTTCCACAAAATTGTCATTGTAATAGGTTATTTCTCTCACATGGCATGTGTATACCACAAATGACACCCCAAAATAAATTCTGCTACTCCTCCTGAGTATTACGATACCACATGTGTGGGACTTTTCCACAGCCTAGCCACTTAGAGAGGCCCAAAATGCTGGGAGCGCCATCGCGTGTTCTAGGAGCATAAATTACACATCTAACTTGTTGACTACCTATTACACTTTTGAAGGCCCTGGAGCACCAGGACAATGACATGTGACACTGAAGTGGCACTTATGACAGGTGGCACTGATACGTGGCACTGATGACACGTTACACTGATGTGGCACTGATGACAGATGGCACTAATACGGGGCACTGATGACACGTGACACTGATGACAGATGGCACTAATACGGGGCACTGATGACACGTGACACTGACAGATGGCACTAATATGTGGCACTGGTGACAGATGGCACTTATACGTGGCACTGATATCATGTGGCACTAATACGTGGCACTGATGAGAGATGGCACTAATATGTGGCACTGATGACAGATGGCACTAATAAGTGGCACTGATGACACGTGACACTGATGACAGATGACACTGATACGTGGCATTGATGACACGTGACACTGATAACAGATGGCATGTGACACTGACAGGTGGCACTGATGACAGATGGCACTTATATGTGGCACTGATGACAGATGGCACTAATATGTGGCACGTTGACACGTGGCACTGATATGGCACTGATGACAGATGGCACTGACGTGGAACTGATGACACGTGGCACTGACGTGGCACTGATGACAGATGGCACTTATACATGGCACTGGGGACAAGTGGCACTGGGGACAGGTGGCACTGGGGACAGGTGGTACTGGGGACAGGTGGCAGTGGGGACAGGTGGTAGCGGGGACAGGTGGCAGTGGGGACAGGTGGCAGTAGGGACAGATGGCAGCAGGAATAGATCACACTTTATTTATTTTTTATTTTTACTACGGCGCCGCTGCAGCTGTTCATCTCTCCCTCCTCACACGCTATCTGTGTGAGGAGGGAGAGCGGCGCTGAGAGATGATCTCATATGTTTACATATGAGATCATCTCTCATTGGACACGCCGAACGTGTTGTAAACGGCCGCTGTGATTGGCCGTTTACAGCGATCTGTGACTGGCTGTGTCCGACGGACACGGCCAGCACAGAACTTCCCCCGATGCACGCTCTCAGGAGCACGCATTAGGGAAGTAAACAGTAGGACATCCAGGGACGTCCACCCGGCAGGGAGCGTCCGTGCTGAAGCCGTCTTTCGGCTATAGCGTGGGCGCGAAGTGGTTAATAAAGCTTTACCAGTGGTAATGCACTAGGTCGGTGCACCCTCCTGCTTTTCTTTTTTGCTTTAGTTCATGCTTACCCATTATTCTGAGGAGGGCTGCAAGACGGCAAGCATTACTGTATGAAGTTGGTCACATCACGCACCGAGGAACTAGACACCTGAGCGCAGGAGAGATTTCTATTGTTTTTTCTTAGAATGCACTGTGCAGTGCGCAGTACATTGTGGGGTGCTCGGTGGGTGAACATCCAGCGGACTGCCCCGCAAATTCGGGTGTTCACTGAACAGGGTGAACAGGCAATATTTGGGCTGAACTTTTGCTCGGCCCGAACCATTCGTCCAACCCTAGTCCTGTAAGGCAAGCCTTTCTTCCATCTATTTGTCTCTTTTCTATGGGCCATCCATTTAGGAGAATTGTGGCAAGTCACCAGCCAAAATGGCACCTTAAGGTGGTTCTAAAGCTTTTTTTTAAATTAAAATAACAAAAATATCTATACTTACTAGACTTAGGAGAGTCTCTCCTTCTGGGTCTCTCCAACGGCACTCCAGGCCCCTCCTCTTCATCGGGTGCCCCACGAAAAGCCGCCATGACACAGACAATGGGACTCGGCCCCCCCTCCCACTCCCATGTCACAGAATTTGGTTGACAACAGCGGAAGCTCCAACGGGAGCCAATCAATCTGACAAATGAGTAGAGAGACAGCGGCGGGAGCCATTGCGCTTGTGCACATCTCTGGATTGGATCAGGCTCAGCTCAAGAAAAAAGGGGGGCCTGGGGGGAAGCTACAGCACAGAAGGTTTTTAAGATTCAGCACAGAATGCATTAAGATGAAAAACCTTAAGGCTTTAGAACCACTTTAATAGGAAGTATTTTAGCATTTCCAATGTCCACTTTATAGCTAAGCACACTTTCTCGTTTTCTGCTCAGGTATAGGGATAGGCCGAACGGACCCCTGTTCGGTTCGCACCAGAACTTTTCAACACCGCAAAAGTTTGGACCCGAATAACGAACCCCATTAAAGTCAATGGGACCCAAATGTCAAAAATCAAGTGCCCATTTTGAAGGCTTATATGCAAGTAATTGGGCATGCAATGGTTATAGGGGTCCGGGTCCTGCCCTGGGGGACATGTATTAATAAAAAAAAAGTTTTGGAAAAATTTCATTTTTAAATGAGCAGTGATTGTTTGATTTTTAAAGTGAAAGCATAAAAATGAAAAATTACTTCCAAGATAGTGCCTAGGGGGGTCCCCCTAGTCTACCTGTAAAGTGGCAGATCTGTACCATGTCTAGAATCTACTGCAGCAATAATTGCATTTATAATGCCAAAAATTACATTTTCCCTGCAAGCTGCCTTTATTTTGCTCAGAAACAGCTGGGGAGCCAGGGTGTATGATGAAGGCTGTTTTGTTACACTATATGACAGTGCTGGCGAACCTTGGCACTCCCATGATGCTCAACTACATTGCAGACTGCATGAGCATCATGGGAAATGTAGTTTCAAAACATCTGGGGTGCCATGGTTCGCCATTACTGCTATATGATATATTATCGCTCTGTGTCTTTCAGCTTTGTTCCCTTCTGTCTAGCTGAACTCTATTGCCCGGTACACACGGTCTGACATTCCGACGTCAAAATCCATCAGATTTTTTCTTGCATACACACAACAAAGTTGTCAGAAAATCTGATCGTTCTGAACGAGGTGACGTACAACACGTATGAAGGGACTATAAACGGGCCAGTAGCCAATAGCTTTTGTCTCTTAATTTATTCTGAGCATGCATGGCACTTTGTCCGTCAGAATTATCTACACACGATCGGAATTTAAATGATCGTATTTTGTTGTCGGAAAAATTTAGATCCTGCTCTCAAACTTTGTGTGTCGGAAATTCTGACGGAAAAAGCCGGATGGAGCCCACATACGATCGGATTTTCCGACAACACAATCCAATCGCACATTTTCCGTCGGAAATTCCGACCGTGTGTACAGGGCATATCTCCCCTTCCTCTCTCTGGTTCATTGCTCAGTATACCATCATTGCTGTAACATCTTTCCATGTGGCTTACAACATGTCACGTACCTGGTGGTAGAGTCTGGTATGCAGAGGGAGGCCTCTCTTACACCTCTGACTCGAGGCCCCTGATAGAGCAGACAGGAGGCGCAGGAGTGCAGAGTCGCACGAGTGCCTGGCAAGGTTGCAAGTAGACATGCTGGACCGGAACTGCAGCAGGAACTGGAATGGACTCGGGTGCAGCTGTCAGAAAGGAAGCTGAAGCTCAGGCAGGTGCAGGCAGATGGACTGGAAGCAGTGGCACACAAGTCCAAGCAAGTGAACACTGGAGCAGGGTCAGGTGCAGGCAGGTTCGGCAACAGGCGGGCACGAGGTAGCAGGAGGAGCAGGCAGGGATGTGGTCTCAGGTACAGGCAGGTTCAGCAGTGGACTGGCAGCGAGGTAGAAGAAGGAGCAGGCAGAAACGTAGTCAAACAGGCCGAGGTCAGATGCAGGCGGATAGCAGGAGTTGTCAGGAGCAAGCCGGGTAGGGTCAACTGGAGCAGGATACAGGCAGACGACAATCAGGGGTCTCAGGTAACTGTAGACCAGACAGCACTGGTGGAAGGGAACAAGGAAGTTTAAATAGACTATGGCGCCAAAAGCGTCATCGTGCATGCGCACGCTTGCCCGTGCGCGCCAATGCCAGCATTCTGTGTAACATTAGTGCACATGTGTGTGCGAGTCTGCATAGGTGCAGGTGAGCGCATAGGTGCAGGTGCGCGCACACGCGCAGGTGTGCGCATAGGTGCGGCGCAAACGTGCCCGTGCAGCCCTTCTTAGTGGACTATGGTCGCCATCTTGGTTGCTGGTATGCCCTTCTGGACACAACACCAATGTTTTTCTACCTATGAATATCCATCATTAAACGGAACATTCGAAAGGATTCATTGTCTGTCTCTCCATACAGTGAGTTATTCATTGAGTTAAGCTGTCTGAATTGATGCAAGGTATAAATAGAACACCAGGTCATGTAAGCCCTATATGAAGCTGGAGATAAAGTTTATGGCTTTGTAGTTGCGTCAGGACAGTAGAAAAATTTAGTTTCACAGCCTAATTACAAGATTTTTGCATGACGGTACTGATACAGACAAGAAAGCCCTCATTGCAAGAAAGAATAAGTGATCAGCACATGGAAGCCTGATAACCTGAGTCCAGGCTGCATGGTGTCATATTACAGCAGATTCTGCCTGCTTATCACTCAGACAGCATAAGATCCTGAGCCAAATGAGTTACTCAAACGCTCAGTCAAACCAACTTGGAAAGTAATGGAGAATTATGAAGCTTTAAGAACTGAATTGTATAATAGCTTGAAACTGTTTTGGAAGAAGATAGTTTCTGAATCTAATATAGTGTCTGTTGAACGTGAACTACTGACACTAGAGGGCTCCATTAACACATTAACAACTTTCTGTCTCATATGAACTCTATCAGTTTACCAGTAACAAGTTCATTAATTTCTTACAAAGTATGAACACGGAAGGTTTACTGGAGGAATTAAAGAGCTTTGAGGCTCTTAATCTAGAAAGAAACAGTTTTATACAGAAAACCAAATTAAAGGCAGAAGCAAAGATAGAGCTGCTACAGGACACTGCATCTCGCAGATCTGTTTACACCAGACATTCTAAAAGGTCTTCTAGAACCCATAGTTCAAGATACTCAACACTCAGTGACCGACCTATTAGTTCCCGCACTGGAGCGGAAGCCAGCAAGGTGCAGGTTGCATATGCAGAAAGGAAAGCTATGGCAAAGCTAAGGGTCCTATGGCAAGCTATCAGTGCAGATGAAGGTGCAAGTGAGAAAGATAGCATCAACCTAAACATAGCAGATATAGAAGATCCCCTCAAACGCACTAAAGACTATGTTCTAAGCCACCGCAGTGTACACTCCACCGTCTCCAATGCTCCTGGCAACATAGGGACTCCTTCACAGCTTCAAGTTAAAGAGGTTCCAACAACTTCCTGCATGCAAAATCACTCCAGTGCATTTCCTGCCTGCCTACCTAACCTTCCTTCTTACATCACAGAGCATCAGGGCAAGCTGCAAGCAAGTCAACAATCTCCGGTCATCGGTACAGCTTTGAATCAACATAGCATTGGAACAACTGACTTCAAGTAAGCAACTTACAAATCCATAAAAAAATAATAAAGAGGGGCGTGGTCGGAAGCGGAGGAGGAAAGACGCGCCGCCGTGGAGCTCCGCCGAGCCTCTTACAATCCACAGCCATCCAAGGCCGGCGCTCCACCAAAACACCTCCCAGACACCCATCCTTGACCCTGGGCACATTCGGGACAGATCGGCGCCGATATCGGGTGCCCCGGACGTCCTCCCACGCAGTTTCACGGACCGTGGCCGACTTCAACTGCAGACTCGCCACCGACATCTTGCGGCCTATCCGGCCTATTCGGCCTATCCATCCGCCGTGCTCGATTACAGTGCTCTGAAAGACGAGACAGCCCTCCCTGATAACACCTCCGGCAGCTTCCCCAGCCAGGGAGGACGGGACACAGGCTGTTAGATGGCAGCCTAAGAAGGACTGCTGTGCTCAGTTTCTCCAGGACTCAGGTGAGCAGCGGCCATATTGCTACACCTTAGGCCTAAGAAGTGTCCTCCCACCCCTCCTACTCTTGTTTTTTTTCACCATCGAGCACTTAAAACAACCAGCTTGCTAGGGGGGGTGACTCAGGTCTGCACTAAAAGAGACTTTTATGTTACTAGCACTCCCTGGTGTCCCCAAGGCCTCCTTTACATAATACATCTGGCGGCCATCTTGCTACACCCAACAGTTAGGCTGCAGCTGCTCTGTCTTCCACAGGCCTAACTTACAATTTGCTGAACTGTTCCCTACACACACTGCTCAGTAATATTGCACAAGACCCGAAGGCTTGCTGATCTAGCAGCACACTCTCTGGTAAGCCAGAATCAAACATTTAAAGGGACCCACCTCCTCCCCTCGTAGCCACAATTGCGATTTGAACTCCACCACCTCCTGTGCTCTTGCTTATACTGTGCATAATGCTGAACATGCACGGCTTCTAGACATGGCAGACGGGTGAGTCTGGGGCCCCGGCCTCCCGCCATCTCTCTGAGACCCCCCCGCTAACTATTTTTTAAGCTTCAACATACACGGGAGTCACCTCTTCAACTTTTCACATCGGCCGCACACCCCATGGGCAAAATTGGGGATCAAAGACGCAACTACTCCACAACCATTAAACCTCAGACCTCTCTTGCGATGGAACGCTTTTTAAGCAAACCACCATCCGCAGCCTCGGGGGCTCACAAAAGGCGCGCAGACCACATTGGAGCAATCTGATCTGAACACAAGTACACTTTATGACAATGCCCCCACTTTTTTTTTTGTTAACAGTTTTTGTTTTTAGATTCCGGGCAATTTTCGCTTCGGAGAGTGGTAGGAGACCCCCTGGTCCCTGGATTCGGAGGTCTCCATGTCCCCACTCCTGACCCACGGCTTAGACCTGGGCTTCCTGGTGGCACCCGGCCTTCCAGGTTTCTACTTGTTGGACGTTCAGTTTCTTCCTCTCATGTTGAGTTTTATTATTTTGTTTTTTTCCTCAGGTTTTTTCTTTCTTAACCTAAGGTTGCTAATTTTTGCAAAAGTCATTACCATTCAGTCACTTTGCTACCACTGTTGCATATACCTTCCTGATACTTGCTATGTATTTTCTATACAATGTTCCAAGAAATCCCTCCCGTATAAAGTTTGTAATGCTTTTTCTTCTTTTTTTTTTTTTTTTTTTAATTCTTTATTTAATATAAATTTTTCAGTACAACATCAAGAAAACAGATTTTTACAAATATTTCCATCGCATTGAACGTACTTGGGACCGCTGTCCCGTGGAACAGGCACATCCATGGGTCTTCTGGTATTGTTTCCTTTGTTATTTCAAAAATTAGTTCCAAAATTGTTTTCCAAATTTTTTTTATAATCGGACAGTCCCACCAAATATGGGCCATCGTACCCCTAGATTTACAACCTCTCCAGCACTCGGGGGACACCCCCGCCTGGAACCTGCTCAATTTTTCTGGGGTAATGTACCACCTAGAGAGGCATTTGTAGTTAGTTTATATTGTTTTTATTGAGAACGACGAGCTATGAATGGACCTGAGTATTCTTTTTAACCTAGTTTCGTTACACTGTGTTCCCAAATCTTCTTCCCATTTCATGATGTATGGAGGATATGCTTTTTCTTCTGACTAAGTTGATATGGCTCTGAAATTCCTGACCTATAATGTTAAAGGTTTAAACTCCATTCAAAAAAGATGGCTGATTTGAAGGAGTTTAAAGCTTCAAAAGCAGACATAATCCTGGTTCCTGGTTCAAGAGACTCATTTCCGTCCTGGGGGGATCCCTCAAATTCGCTAGCAAGCATTTCCCGACATCTTTTATGGCTTCTGATCCATCGGGAAAGGCGGGCGTAGGTATTTTGATCAACCGACTCTGCCCCCTCCGAGTTAAATCTTCCCACCTGGACCCCCAGGGCAGATTTATCATTCTAGAATGCTCTTTTCTCACCCAATCCCTCACAATTGTCAATGTTTATGCTCCCAACTCAGGTCAGATTAGCTTCTTGTCCTCCATGTTTGACACCGTAGACAAATTCTCCCAACCATTCATGGTGATTGGAGGAGACGTCAACATGACCATGTACACCAACAAAGATAGACATACATTATTTCCATCAACCTCACCCTCCAGGGCCAACCGCCTATCTAAATCATTCCGTAGCTTAATAAAAACTAAAAATCTCTTAGACATTTGGAGGATTAAACACCCTACGCACAAACAATATACGTTCTACTCACACCCCCACAAACTTTATTCTAGGCTAGATAATTTTTTTATCTCTAAACCTCTCTTGACATCAATGGTTTCTTCTGAAATCAACCCCATAACATGGTCGGACCACTCCTCCGTCCAGCTTGATGTCCACCTCTCCTCTGCCTCCCCTAAAACATGTCACTGGAGACTTAATGAGACTCTTCTCCGCTCCCCTGAACCTAAAGAACTTCTATCTAAAGGCCTGACAGAATATTTTCAACTTAACAAAGGCACAGTTGCGGAGTCCTCCACTCTGTGGGAGGCACATAAAGCCGTCTTCCGAGGACAATGTATAGCTATAGGTTCCCGGCTTAAAAAAGACGCTGCATTTCAATACTCATCTATTATGACTAAACTACACTCGGCTGAGAAACTGCTGTTAGCTTCCCCCACGGTGGCTGGACTCCGGACTGTAGTGTCATTACGAAACCAGCTTAGATCCCTGACTATGAGCAAAATTGACAAATCCCTTCTATGGTCCAAGCAGAAATTCTACGAATATTCAAACAAACCCCATAAAATGCTAGTAAACAAATTGAAACCTCATCCCTTTCAATCCTCCCCTGACTTCCTTAGACAACCTGACGGAACTCCCACCTATTGCCCCCTTGCTTTGTCTAAACTTTTTGGAGACTTTTATCGACAGTTATATAACTGCCTACAGACAGATCCCAACTATAGCTTTACACAAGAAAAATTAGATCTTTTCTTTAAACACCTAAAGTTACCCAAACTTTCACCTGAACACCTTACAACCTTGAACTCAGCGGTTACACCCGAAGAGTTGGAGGAGGTGGTTAAACAGCTCCCTACCCAGAAAGCCCCTGGACCAGACGGTTTACCCTACTCCTATTATAGAACTTTCCTACCAATTCTAAGCCCCCATATGATCTCTTTATATGCTTCACTATTCAAAGGGATTATACCACATCCACAATTTCTTCATGCCCATATTTCAGTGATTCCGAAACCTGGCAAAGACCTCTCCCTTCCTGACAACTATAGGCCCATTGCATTACTAAACTCAGACTACAAGATTTTCACGAAAGTACTGGCTAACAGACTATCTTATATAATCCCTAGAATTATACATAAAGACCAGGTAAGCTTTGTACAAACTAGACATGCAGGTGACAATACAAGGCGTACAGTAGACCTTATAGATCTATTAAATAGGACATCCCGCCCGGCCCTAGTCCTAAGCCTCAATGCGCAAAAAGCCTTTGACCGGCTTGGGTGGCCATATATGTTTGCTACCCTCTCCAATTATGGATTTGAAGGCCCTTTCATTTCAGCCCTAAATGCCCTTTATTCCTGTCCTTCTTCCCAAGTTCAATTAGCCTCTTATTTATCGTCACCTTTCTCGTTAAGTAATGGAACCAGACAGGGATGCCCCCTACCCCCCCTCCTTTTCATTCTCTGTCTAGAGCCCCTAGTGGCAGCTATCCATTTGCACCCTGATGTTAAGGGAGTTCTACTACGCCAAAAAGAATATAAGCTGTCCCTGTTTGCGGACGATGTCCTTTTAACCCTGACGAGGCCCCATATCTGTCTCCCTAATCTTACAGCCTTGTTGAAGGACTTCAGCTCTATATCTGGATATAAAATCAATACCAGTAAAACAGAAGCTCTACCTTTACATATCCAGCCCTCAGACCTCACCAACCTTAAACAAAACTATTCTTTTCATTGGTGTACGGACTCTTTCAAATATTTAGGTGTAAACATAACCTCCTCATATTCAACCTTGTACCAAGCTAACTACTCCCCACTCTTTCGGGACATTGATAGACTCCTGCGACAATGGGATGCTTATCTCATCTCTCTTTTAGGCCGCATCAATGTCCTAAAGATGTCTATAATGCCAAAACTCCTTTACTTATTTGACACACTGCTGATTCCTATCCCCATGTCACAACTAAAAGCCATGCAGAGAACATTTCTTAACTTTATCTGGCACTACAAGACACATAGGATCGCAAGTTCGGTAATGCTGGCCCCCAAGTCACGAGGCGGTTTGGGAGCCCCAGACCTTATTAAATATTATTTTGCTACACATCTTAAAACAATTATTACTTGGTCATCCAGAATGGCACCTACTATCTGGGCAGAGATTGAGATGAGCATCACTAGACCAGTACATATATGTGCCATGGTATGGACAGATTTAAACTCTTCCTTATGTCAACTCAGAAGCATATGCCTTGGCCCAATGCTATTCTCCCTTGACATATGGAAGAAATGCTCACGTCAGTTTTATCTTGCTTCCCCATGTCCCCCGCTGTTAAATGTACTGTTCAACCCCGATATTCCTGACAGTCTATCATATGACAGAATGCTTCCATGGACACATGCAGGTATATTCCAATTTCGAAACATTGTGCACCCCCTTACCAGAACTCTGTTATCATTCGAAGAACTGCAAAAGAAGTACCAGATCCCTAAACAGTTATTTTACTCCTACCTTCAAATCAGACACTACTTCGCCTCTAAATCCCCCACTTTAAGCCTTGATAAGCCTACCCCGTTCGAACTCTTATGTGCTCAAGGACCATACCAGACTCATCTCATTACTGACATCTATAGGTCCCTACATAACGCTAATCCTATTGCTGACACATCCCATTCTTATATGCGAAAATGGTCTCATGTGATAAACCGCTCTATCTCCCTAGTTCAATGGCAGAAGATTTGGGAAGCCATTTCCAAGTCATCACAATGTGTTGAACAAAAAGAGACGGCTTATAAGATATTACTCTTCTGGTATAAAACCCCTGAAATTATACACAAATATGATCCTAAGACTCCTCGGATGTGTTGGAGATGCCGGGGAGACATAGGCTCCCATTTCCACATCTTTTGGGACTGCCCCTTGATACGCCCATTCTGGATAGCTATTCAGAACTTTATACATGATCTGTTCAATATTTCACTTCCATTAGACCCTATACACTTTCTATTAGGTCTGCCGATCCCTGGACTCTCCAAGCACACCCAAAAATTGGCTACCTTTATTCTACTGGCGGCAAAAAGGACTATACCCTTAAGGTGGCTCTCCCCCTCCCAGCCCTCTCTTTCACAAGTTCTACAAACGTTGGAACAGATATGTAGAATGGAGCGCCTTACCGCAATAATACATGATACCCTCCCGCAATTTTCTAAAACCTGGGATCTATGGGATCATTCAGGCCTTAACCCTGGTATCAGTTCCATTTCATCCGCTGAAATATCACATACCTGAAGCTATCAATTTATCTACCTGATGCCCCCTTATTTGTTATTATGGATTGGATTACCTGTCCTCTTTTTCACGGATCCTCTTCCTTTACCTATATCACCATCGTAATATGTAACTAATAGTCTAGATCTCTGCTCTATTGGTAGTGATGTGACTGTTCTGAACAATATTTTTTTCTATTTTCTCTTATATTCTTTCCTCAAGTACAATATATAATGTATACAAAACCTAAATGTTTAGATGAATATTTCTGTTTATGTGATACTGTTTTCTTTTCAATAAAAATTACAATTTAAAAAAAATTAAAATAATAAAATAAATTACATCCATTGTCAGCATTGCCAGTGATGCATATCAATGTCAATCACAATGTCTGACTACCCCTGACTATCCAGAAGAAAAAAAACGCTGCCCATCAACACACATCTGAACCTAATGAGCTGGTCCACTAGTGACATCATTGGCCGTATATGGACATGACCATATTTAGTCAATGATGGTACTGAAGACTTGTCAAAAACTATCTTGGGTTTTATTTTATTTAAACTTTACATTTTTTGAGTAGGGATACTATGTATCTGGGTGTAAGTAGGCTTTCAGAATGTGATAAGACCCCCACAACCACTGTACCAAAGGACATGGTGCTTTACCAGGGGGCAAGGTACCTTCCCATGTTGAGGGCATGAGGCCTGGCATGGTTTGAGCTCATCTTCAGCTTTTCCTAGGTCTGATTTAAGGGACTCGATACAAAAAAATGAACAAAAAAAAAAAAAGATGTATTTCTTAATTTTTGCATGGGGTTCCCCTAAAACCATACCAGGCTCAAAGGGACTGGTACAGAACATGGGGAGGGGGGCTCAAGCCATTGTTTTTAGGGTTTGTTTGTGTTGGTTTCTCTTTAAAATTCATATCAGACCTAAGGGGCCCATGGTGGTCCCCTATTAACATCTATACCAGCCCCAATATGGCATCTTGTATAGATGAAGGGAAAGTCTAGATGTTTTGGTTACAAACAGAATGAAGCTGGCAATTTAACCACTTTAATACTGGGCACTTTCACCCCCTACCTGCCCAGGTCAATTTTTAGCTTTCACATTTTGAGTGACAATTACTTAGTCATGCAACCCTGTGCCCAAATTAAATTGTTATCATTAATTTAAAGACAGATAGAACATTCTTTTGGTCATATTTAATCACCACTGGGATTTTTATCTTTTGCTAAATAAACGAAAAAAAGACTACAAATAATTTTTTCCTAATAAGAAATTTTTCTTTTACATTGATGTGCGCTGATGAGGCTGCACGGATGGGCACTGATTAGCTGCACTGATGTTCACTGATGGGCACTGATTAGGCTTCACCTATGGGCACTAATGAGGGTGCACTGATGGGCACTGATGGGCAATGATGATGCTGCACTGATGTGCAATGATGAGACTGCACTGATGACGCTGTGCTAATGAGGCGGCACTGATGGACACTGATAAGCTGCAGTGATGGGCAGTGATGAGCACTGATGAAGTGGCACTGATGAGGCTGCACTAATGGGCACCGATAGGCAGCACTAATGGGCACTGATAAGCGGCACTGATGGGCACTGATAATCACATCAACCACAGAAGCAAACACATATTTTGCCATGTGAAAAAACAAGGGGCAAATGCTACAAAACACACACTAAAAAACACACAACGCTCAAAAGGCCAAAATGTCCCATTAACCACATGTAATGCAGCTAGTTGAAATCAATAGGCTTCCCTATGCGTGTCAAAGGGAAAAAGAGCCACAAAATGTGTGCTCCCACTATGCTAGATGTGAATGGGGCCTGAAAGTGAAATTGGTGCATTAATATAAGAGCAATGAGGCTCCATTCACATGTGCTTTTTCTTGCATTTCAGAAAAGCGCTGCACCAAAAACCACAGTAAAAAATGCAAAAAAAGATCTGATGCTTCTTTGGGGTGATTGCTGCGTGTGGGGCACTCCATTCAGGTGGATGGGCTGTCCTATGTGTGATGAGTGACAATGCCCAAAATACTTCCCCACCTCGCAAAAAAATTAATAAAAGACGCATGTGGAAATGCAAGTTCCCGCTATGCAGAGATATAAACTGGGCTTGACAGCTTAGTGTTCCTGTCCACTCCCTCCTATTTACTTGTACAAAGATGGGCATACACTATGCAATCTGATTGTATATTGTGTATTTAGTGAGAAGGGTGATCACTAATTGATTGCATTTCATTTAACCGCTTCCAGACTAGCCGCCACAGTTATACTGTGACAGGTTGGCTTCCCCTGCATGAGCCATCATAGCTGTACGTCGGCTCTTTAAGACGCTTTATCAGGCACGCGTGCATGCATCATGTCTCCGGAGCCGATGCATGTGCCCGGAGGGCGCGATGACCGCCAGTCACCCACGATCGATAGTGACAGAGCGAGAACCGGGATCTGTGATCTGAACACCGATCGGTCTCTTCCCCTAGTCAATCCACCCCCCCACAATTATAACACACCTAGTTAACCCCTGTATCACTACCTAGTGTTAACCCGTTCCCTGCCAGTGACATTTATACAGTAATCAGTGGCTATTTTTAGCTCTAATCGCTGTATAAATGTCAATGGTCCCAAAAAAGTGTCAAAAGAGTCCGATCCGCAATGTCGCAGTCATGATAAAAATCGCTGATCACTGCCATTACTAGTAAAAAAAAAAATTATAATAATAATAAAAATGCCATAAATCTTGTAGATGCTATAACTTTTGTGCAAACCCATAAATATATACGCTTATTGTGATTTATTTTAACAAAATTATGTAGAAGAATACATATCTAAACTAAACTGAGGACATTTTTTTTTTTTTATTTGGGATATACAGTATCTCAGAAAAGTAAGTACATCCCTCACATTTTTGTAAATATTTTATTCTATCTTTTCATGTGACAACACTGAAGAAATTACACTTTGCTACAATGTAAAGTAGTGAGTGCACAGCTTGTATAACAGTGTAAATTTGATGTCCCCTCAAAGTAACTCAACACACAGCCATTAATGTCTAAACCGCTGGCAACAAAAGTGAGTTACACCCCTAAGTGAACATGTCCAAATTGGGCCCAATTAGCCATTTTCACACCCCGGTGTCATGTGACATATTAGTGTTACAAGGTCTCGGGTTTGAATGTGGAGCAGGTGTGTTAAATTTGGTGTTTTCGCTCTCACTCTCTCATACTGGTCACTGGAAGTTCAACATGGCACCTCATGGCAAAGAACTCTCTGAGGATCTGAAAAAATGAATTCTGCTCTACATGAAGATAATAGGCTATAAGAAGATTGCCAAGACCCTGAAACTAAGCTGTAGCATGTTGGCCAAGACCATACAGCGGTTTAACAAGACAGGTTCCACTCGGGACAGTCCTCACCATGGTTGACCAAAGAAGTTGAGTGCACATGCTCAGTGCCATATCCAGAGGTTCTCTTTGGGAAATAGACGTATGAGTGCTGCCAGCATTTCTGCAGAGGTTGAGGGGGTGGGGGGTCAGCCTGTCAGTGCTCAGACCATACGCCGCACTCTGCATCAAATTGGTCTGCATGGCTGTCATCCCAGAAGAAAGCCTCTTCTCCAGATGATGCCCAAGAAAGCCTGCAAACAGTTTGCTGAAGACAAGCAGACTAAGGACATGGGATACTGGAACCATGTCCTGTGATCTGATGAGACCAAGATAAACTTATTTGGTTCAGATGGTGTCAAACGTGTGTAGAGTAGCAGCAACCAGGTGAGGAGTACAAAGACAAGTGTGTCTTGCTTACAGTCAAGCATGGTGGTGGAAGTGTCATGGTCTGGGGCTGTTTGAGTGCTGCCGACACTGGGAAGCTACAGTTCATTGAGGGAACCATGAATGCCTACATGTACTGTGACATGACTGAAGCAGAGCATGATCCCCTCCCTTCAGAAGGCTGGACCGCAGGGCAGTATTCCAACATGATAACGACTCTAAACACATCTCCAAGGTGACCACTGCCTTGCTAAAGAAGTTGAGGGTAAGGGTGATGGACTGCCCAAGCATGTCCCCAGATCTAAACCCTATTGAGCATCTGTGGGGCATCCTCAAATGGAAGGTGGAGGAGTGCAAGGTCTCTAACATCCCCCAGCTCTGTGATGTCATCAGGGAGGAGTGGAAGAAGACTCCAGTGGCAACCTGTGAAGCTCTGGTGAACTCCATGCCCAAGAGGCTTAAGGCAGTGCTGGAAAATAATGATGGCCACACAAAATATTGACACTTTGGACCCAATTTGGACACTTTCACTTACGGGTGTACTCACTTTTGTTGCCAGCAGTTTAGACATTAAGGGTTATGTTTTGAGTTATTTTGAGGGGACCACAAATTTACACTGTTATACAAGCTGTACACTCACTATTTACATTGTAGCAAAATGTAATTTCTTCAGTGTTGTCACATGAAAAGATATAATAAAATATTTACAAAAATGTGAGCGGTGTACTCACTTTTGTGAGATACTGTATATTATAGCAAAAAGTACAAAATATTGTGTTTTGTTCAAAATTGTCACTATTTTTTTGTTTTTATAGTGCAAAAAATTAAAACTGCAGAGGTGATCAAATACCACCAAAAGAAAGCTCTATTTGTGGGGAAAAAAGGACATAAATTTTGTTGGGGTACAACGTCGCATGACCGCACAATGTCATTTAAAGTGACGCAGTGCTGTATCGCAAAAAATAGCCTGGTCAGGAAAGGGGTAAATTCTTCTGGGGCTGAAGTGGTTAAAAAACGTGCAGCTGGGAGTGGGCAGGTGGATGATGCAGGGTGTGTGCTAATGAGATCAGCTGGTCAACTCCTTCCTGTGTCATAATCTGTTGTCTGAACAGGAAGTAAGACATTACAAATGGACATCTCTGGAAACATGAAGTAAAGTAAGTGTATGTAGAAAGCGTTGATATTTTTGCAAAAAAGTACATGGATGCTCTATTGGTACATAGGGGAGCTGGAATTTAGAAAAAAATTGTGAACAAAGGTGCAGACGCAATCCTAATTTAGTACTGCAGAAAGCCATAATTCTATGTTTATGGATTTCTAAATCGAATTCTTTACTTCAGCTAAGGCTTTTTTTTTTCTTATGAAAGAGGAAAAAAAAAAGAAAGGAAGTAAGATCCTTAAAAAAAAGATGAACCACAGAAAGCTAATGTTGCTTTGGCAGCAAGTCTATAGGTGCACTGTTATTCCTGCAGGCTCAGGGAAATGCCCTTTGTAAATGTGAAATATAAAAAAGTTATCTCTTCCGACATGAACTTATTTCTTTACCTTCAGGTTTACGTAAAGCAATTTAATAAGATGATGCCTGTTTCTTAGCCAGAAATCTTCAGTGTCAAAATCTTTCATCTTCTTTATGGCTTACTTTCCCTCTGAAGGTCTGCAACGAGTTTGCTTTACAGAGCAATTCATCCTCCAGGGTGAAATACTGAGAGATGCAAGTGCTCCGTGAGACAGATGCTTGACAGTTTGGAAAAGTTGATTCCCCATTATATAATTAAAAAAGATCCCTCCCAGAACTAATGTCAACTTTAACATTTCCTTACATAAACAAAATCTAAATATAATATTAGACATAAACTGTATTGTTAGTATTATTATTTTTATTATTAATAATAATAATGTTAGTTGTTATTTTTTTAATGACTGCATGATAGAAGAATATTTTTTGTAATACAAACAGTAGCTGCACAAAGTAAGAAAATCTCTTTCTAGAATTGAGGATATCAATCGTCGATACCTCGACAACCTCGCCTACTAAACTTCTTCCTTTTAGTCAGAACCGCAACCCTCTCTGACGATGCAACAACAACTAACCCTAAAATGTCTATCACTAAATGTCAAAGGTTTAAACCTTCCAGAGAAGAGATCGCAAGTACTAACAGCCTTGACGAAACACAGAGCTCACTTCCTCCTTTTGCAAGAAACACATTTCCGGACAGACACTATACCCAAGCTAGCAAACCACATATATAATAGGTCACTACATTCCACCAATTCAGAAGCCAAAACTAAAGGGGTCTCGATCCTCATCGCCAAGCATGCTGACTTTCAACTGAAAGATTCCAAAATAGACCCGGAGGGAAGATATCTCTTCATCAAGGGCACATATGCGTCTAAACCAATTACTCTGGCCAACGTGTATTGTCCCAATGAACACCAGCTATCTTTCCTCAGGAACGTATGTGACCTATTATCCTCCTTCCAGGAGGGCATAGTGATACTGGGAGGAGACTTCAACATTCCAATGAATCCCCTTCTTGACACCTCCACAGGAACGTCTTCACTCCCATACCGTGCTCTTCGCCAAATTAAAATACAGCTTCAAAACCTGACTTTACACGACTCCTGGCGTACCCTATTCCCAAATGTCAAGGACTATACCTTTTTCTCCCCACCACACCAAAAGTACTCCAGACTAGACTATTTTTTTCTATCACAACATGACCTGGCCTACCTATCGCAAGCGTCAATTGAACCAATGTTCTTGTCTGATCACCATCCCATCACAATGACTCTCACCTTCGCGGATTCCACCCCAAAATGCAAATTATGGAGACTGAACCCCTCCCTTTTAAAAGACCCAGTAATATTACAACAAATTTGCTCTCGAATCCAACTATACTTTAAAGAAAATCTATCCCCTGACATTTCACCCATTACAGTTTGGGAAGCCCATAAGTGTGTCATCCGAGGAAAATTAATCTCCCTAGCAACCGCCTCTAAAAAAAAACACCAAGAACAGATTAAAACCCTTATTGAACTAATCCACAGACTCGAAAGGACTCACAAACATTCCACTTCCCTAACAACACTCCAAGACCTCACGCAAGCTCGCTCTACACTTTTAGATGAACTAGGGAAACGCACCAGGAGACGATACATCCTGGGCCAAAAGGTATTTTACGAACACGGTAACAAAAGCGGGAGACTCCTAGCTCGTACGATTCAGACGGCCAAATCTCATTCTACAATCCATCAGATACGAGACAACAAAGGTAACCTACTTTCTAGAAACATGGACATTGCCAAACAATTTGAATTGTTCTACTCTAAACTGTATAATTTGACACGAGACAACATAGGAACTCCCAAGACAGGCGACCGTCACGACAAAATTAAAGACTTCCTAGCCCAATACTGCCCTACACCAATTTCTCCTCAACAAGCGGAGGCCATGGAGAGCCCTCTCTCTTCAGAGGAACTCTCCTTGGCAATCAAACAAATGAAAGTGGGTAAAAGCCCAGGGCCGGATGGTCTTCCGCTTTTATACTACAAAACCTTTGCAAGAGAACTATCACCATCCCTATTACAGACATTCAACGCTCTAGCAAACCCCAACATTTCTACAGGCCGACTACTGGAAGCGCACATAACAGTCATCCCAAAAGACGGTAAGGACCCGACGCAAGTATCCAACTATAGGCCCATTTCCCTACTCAACGTAGATATTAAACTCTACGCAAAGATCCTCGCCAACAGACTGCTTCCTCTTATTCCTGGCCTCATTCTATCTGACCAAGTGGGCTTTATTCCAGGTAGGGAAGCCAGGGATAATACTATTCGCACACTGAATTTGCACCACTGGCTCACCTCATCACTATCCCAGGGATTTTTCCTATCCCTTGATGCTGAGAAGGCGTTCGACAGAGTGGCTTGGGACTATATGCAGGCAGTGCTAAAAGGAGTTGGACTCCTTCCCCGCATGTGTTCGCATATTGACGCCTTGTATACAAACCCCTCAGCCAAAGTAAAAGTTAATGGCCTTCTGTCGGACGCCTTCTCCATCAGCAACGGGACGAGGCAGGGCTGCCCCCTATCGCCCCTGATCTTTGTTCTAACACTTGAACCCCTGCTAAACAGATTAAGAGCCAACCCTGACATAAAAGGATGCTTTATAGATAATAGGGAATTTAAGGTAGCAGCGTTTGCTGACGATATTCTATTGTCATTGCAATCCCCACGCATAACCCTACCCAATTTACTCAGTGATATGAAACACTTTGGGGAATTATCAAACCTAAAGATCAACTACTCTAAATCATACGCCCTTAATGTCTCTCTACCATTACAAGAAGTTACCCATTGTCAGGAATCCTTCCCCTTTCGATGGAAAAAAGACAACATCACCTATCTAGGCATTCAAATTACCAGGAAAATAACAGATCTTTACAACCAAAACTTCTTACCTGCACTCACTAAAATCCAAAAGGATCTAAAGGACTGGGCCAATCTAAATGTCTCTTGGTTTGGTAGGGCAGCTTTAATAAAGATGATTGTTCTCCCCCGACTCTTATACTTGATGCAGACAATCCCGATTCGCCTTCCTCCTTCCTTCTTTGCAACGTACAAAAAGGCATGTACTGTCTTTATTTGGAAAAACACGGCCCCACGCATCAAATATGCTCGCCTGAACTGGGCTAAAACAAAAGGAGGCATCGGACTTCCTGACCTCCCCAAATACCACTTAGCTTGCCACCTGACCAGGGTGGTGGACTGGCGGATCCACAAGACCGGGAAGGCCTGGGTTGCTCTGGAGAACCACTTCACAAACGGTCTGTTACACTCCCTTCCCTGGCTTACTCCAAGCCAGTGGAACCAACTAATTAAAACACACCCCCTTATCTTCCCCTCGCTATTGGCTTTTAACCAAGCAATACGCCTCTCCAAAGTATCCTCTCGCCCAGGTCCCCTGACCCCCTTGCGCAACAACCCAGACTTTCTTCCAGGAGAATCCCCCTCATTCTTAAAAAGGGAATGGCCACAAGAGGAGGTATTAGCTCACCACTTCTTCCACAAGGGACGACCACGTTCATATGAAGACCTAGTTAAACTCTCCCCAACCCAGACCTTCCCATTTTGGACTTATAGGCAACTAAGACATTTCCTCGCCGTGGAAGATCAATCCACTACGTGGTGTAGACAGCTTTCCCCATTTGAAGTCCTATGTACAAGTAACACATCCCTGAGGCACTTAATATCGTACATATATGCATTACTCCAAGACGAACCTGAACAGACTCGGACTGTACCCACACATAGCTCTTGGGAAAAAGACTTACATATCAATCTTACAAAAGAACAGTGGGAAGACATATATACTTACGCACATAAAGGTTCGATGAACGTAGCAATCCAAGAAAATGGGTACAAAATCGTAACTAAATGGTACAGAACTCCTGCTAGGCTACACAAATTCTCGCCCACAATTCCGAACACCTGCTGGAGATGCAAGACAGAGGTAGGCTCCATGATCCACATTTGGTGGGAGTGCCCCTTAATACAACCCTTCTGGCAGGAAGTTCACTCCATTATCTCACAAGTCACCACTTACACCCTAAACTATAACCCCGCACAATATCTCCTCCATCATACAACTCTCCCTAAACAGATCTATCACAAATCACTAGCCATGCATATGGTCAATGCAGCCAGATTGTGTGTTCCTACACACTGGCGATCACCAGATGTCCCCTCAATTCGGGAATGGTTGATTAGAGTTGCTAAGATAGAGGAGATGGAAAAGCTGATTTATACCGCACAAGAACGTCTACAAAAATTTTCAACCACTTGGGCCTGCTGGAAACACTTCCAAACCACGGACAAATACAAGGCTTTCTTTCCTTCCCTAACTAGGGATACATAACCCACAAACCAGAAGGCGCGGTGTCGGCGGGGGGGGGGGGACGCCGGGAACGGCGCCCGCCTCCTCTCTCTCTCTCTCTCTCTCTCTCTCTCTCCCTCTCTCTCTCTCTCTCTCTCCCCTTATACTCCTTCTTTCTCTATCCTCACCCCCCCCCCACCCCTCACTCCCGTACCCCATCCCAGCTATCAAACATAACATTGAATCCTCCCCTAGAATATTTAACCAACCAATAACCTTTTAGAGGCACACCAACGTATCCGTTCACATTTCCACACTGACATTGAAGTCAGGACTAGAGTCACTTTCGAGACCCAAGTTAGACCTGTTGATATTGGTCTCATGGGTCCGGCACCCATATGTAACACTACCTGACCTGATCTGAGTGCCCCTCTTCTAATATAACATTATATTGGTTATACGTTAGTTGACAAGTTATGACTTTTTTGCATTTAAGTCCAAATATGAGATCTGAGGACTTTTTGACCCCAGATCTCATATTTAAGAGGACCTGTCATGCTTTTTTTCTATTACAAGGGATGTTTACATTAGCCTTACCATAAGTGCTGGACAGACAGCCTACTTTTAATTTCCATCTAGGGCATACCTCATTACAACAACTTTTATGCTGGCAAGGTCAAGAAACCACAGCAAGATGACATACCATAGGGAAAAAAGGGCAGATGGGTGGGCAGCTCTTTCAGTCACATTCCTCAAAAGACCCAGAATTCTCTGGGGTAATACATTCTGAGCTCAGGCCCAGCCCATCCCCCATAGTTCCACCAATCCTTGGTGACCACTCAAATACCTTGTCCGCCCCCTGGCCATGCCCCCATCAGTCAAGGCTCTCTTTCCCTATATGGGCTCAAGAGGCCTTCATTGTAACTATTTGCCTGTATAACTGCAAACTGAAACACTTTTTTTGGTGAAACAATGTTCGCATGTGTGCAACAGCTTACAAGTTCTGAATGTAACTCTGAACTCCACTGAAGTCAATAGGAGCCAAATCCTTTAACTCAGATCTGATAATTTTCAAGGCTAATAATCAAGGGATTGTCAAACAAATGGTTTGGAGGGCTGGACACTTCTAGGGAGAATATACACCAATGCAAAAAACATGTTTTATAATGTTTTATAATTTTAACCATATTTAAAATAAAACATTACAAATTTGCAAAGTCATTTCTCTCTCCCATGTGATTCCTGGATATACTAATAACTTGTTTTAGGAAATGCAATGTTGATGGCACATTTACCAACTTGCCATCTAGGTCAATTTTAACATTCCTCACATGCATGTTAAAATCAGCATTTTCTTGCTAGAAACCCCAACATTATGTTTTCTGAAAGCAAAGGTCCTGGAGAATAAAATGGTGGTTGTTGCAAATTTTCAGGAAAAAATCCACTTGATTTTAGTGCATACAAACACAGTATAATACCCATTGTATGTTTGGTAAAACATTACAGGTGATGTTGTGTTGTCTAAATAGATACCAAACGTGTCAAGATTTAAAAATGCACATACCTTTGGAATGATGACAAACCATCAGGGCTCAAGTCCTGCGGGAACGCATGGGAACGGAGTTCCTTTACTTTTTCCCTTTAGCAGCCGTGTCCTGCAAGACTTTGAAGTATGTGAGCTGTGTGGCAGGTGCTCGCAATAGTAAGTGCCGCACACCTGACCATTCAGGCATTCAGGCATTGCCAGTAGGGGGCCCCATGACAGCTTCCTCTTTGATCTACCTGACAATCACAGCTAGCTGACAGGTAGATCAGGTCCCTGCTGTTAAGAGATTGTGTTTAGTCAGACCTCTCGTGATGCGCTCCTCCCCGCCGGCCCCTCCTGATTTTCTGTCTCCTCATCTCCCCCCCCCCCCCCAGTCTCTTGCATACTTGCCAGTGGCGTACTAAGGGGGGTATTGAAGCAGACTTAGCAGAGACATTGCGCCGCAGCGGCGCGGCGACAGGCAGCGGCAGGTGAGGGGGAGGGGGGTATTCGCCGCTCTGTCTCGGCTGTCTCAAACAGCCGAGCAGAGTGAAGCCGCCGGCGCCGCCCAGAGGCGTACTAAGTGGCGGCGGGGGGGTACCACACACGGGGGGTGTCAGGCCGGCGGTGGCACTGCGCCTACCATCCCCTCCTCTTGCGGCCGCGGGCTGTCTGCCTGTGCGATCCCGGATGTCACATAGGCAGAGCCGAGCAGCCGCCTCCCCCTCCTCTCTGTTTATGTGTAAACAGGAGGAGGGGATCTGCTGAGCACGTGCCGCCGTGCTGATCTGAGGTACTGAATGGGGGGGGTCTGCACTGAACGGGGGCTAGACTAGACTAAAGAGGGGGGGTTGCACTGAAGAGGGGGGCTGCACTGAAGGGGCGAGCTAGACTAAAGAGAGGGGGACTGCACAGAAGAGGGGGGTTGGACTGAAGATAGGGGGCTACACTGAAGAGTAAGGATGGGCCCGGTGCTCGATGCGAACCCACGTTCGCATCGAGCACCGGGCGTTCGCTCGCTCGGCGAGCCCAGAACTATTTTGGCCGCTCGCATCACGTTCGTGTGATGCGAGCGGCCCCGCAATGCATTGCGGCCGGCGCGGCCGGCGCAGTGCATTGCTGGCTGATGATTGGCCAAGCATGCACTGTGACCCCGCATGCTTGGCCAATCACAGCCCCGGAAACTCGAAGAGCCATAATTGGCTACAGGCAGGACGCCTGTAGCCAATTACAGCTCAGGGGCTGTAGTACACGCCCCCCCCTATAAAAGGCCGCCACGCCGTCTGCGCCGGTCACATGCTGTTCCGGCGCAGATAGAGCAGGCTAGATCTGTGACACTCTGCTGGATTTAGTTAGATAGATTTACTGAGAGAGAGTTAGGTTGGATAGATTCATTTAGAAGGATTGAGTTAGAAAGAGGGGCTTGTAGTGTGTTCGTGGCAGGCAGGCAGCGCTCCTATATTTTGTTCCCAGAAGCACCTATAGGACTTGTAGTGTGTTCGTGGCAGGCAGGCAGAGCTCCTATATTTTGTTCCCAGAAGCACCTATAGGACTTGTAGTGTGTTCCTGGCAGGCAGGCAGAGCTCCTATATTTTGTTCCCAGAAGCACCTATAGGACTTGTAGTGTGTTCGTGGCAGGCAGGCAGAGCTCCTATATTTTGTTCCCAGAAGCACCTATAGGACTTGTAGTGTGTTCCTGGCAGGCAGGCAGAGCTCCTATATTTTGTTCCCAGAAGCACCTATAGGACTTGTAGTGTGTTCGTGGCAGGCAGGCAGAGCTCCTATATTTTGTTCCCAGAAGCACCTGTAGGACTTGTAGTGTGTTCCTGGCAGGCAGGCAGAGCTCCTATATTTTGTTCCCAGAAGCACCTATAGGACTTGTAGTGTGTTCGTGGCAGGCAGGCAGAGCTCCTATATTTTGTTCCCAGAAGCACCTATAGGACTTGTAGTGTGTTCCTGGCAGGCAGGCAGAGCTCCTATATTTTGTTCCCAGAAGCACCTATAGGACTTGTAGTGTGTTCGTGGCAGGCAGGCAGAGCTCCTATATTTTGTTCCCAGAAGCACCTATAGGACTTGTAGTGTGTTCCTGGCAGGCAGGCAGAGCTCCTATATTTTGTTCCCAGAAGCACCTATAGGACTTGTAGTGTGTTCGTGGCAGGCAGGCAGAGCTCCTATATTTTGTTCCCAGAAGCACCTGTAGGACTTGTAGTGTGTTCCTGGCAGGCAGGCAGAGCTCCTATATTTTGTTCCCAGAAGCACCTATAGGACTTGTAGTGTGTTCGTGGCAGGCAGGCAGAGCTCCTATATTTTGTTCCCAGAAGCACCTATAGGACTTGTAGTGTGTTCCTGGCAGGCAGGCAGAGCTCCTATATTTTGTTCCCAGAAGCACCTATAGGACTTGTAGTGTGTTCGTGGCAGGCAGGCAGAGCTCCTATATTTTCTTCCCAGAAGCACCTATAGGACTTGTAGTGTGTTCCTGGCAGGCAGGCAGAGCTCCTATATTTTGTTCCCAGAAGCACCTATAGGACTTGTAGTGTGTTCGTGGCAGGCAGGCAGAGCTCCTATATTTTGTTCCCAGAAGCACCTGTAGGACTTGTAGTGTGTTCCTGGCAGGCAGGCAGAGCTCCTATATTTTGTTCCCAGAAGCACCTATAGGACTTGTAGTGTGTTCGTGGCAGGCAGGCAGAGCTCCTATATTTTGTTCCCAGAAGCACCTGTAGGACTTGTAGTGTGTTCCTGGCAGGCAGGCAGAGCTCCTATATTTTGTTCCCAGAAGCACCTATAGGACTTGTAGTGTGTTCGTGGCAGGCAGGCAGAGCTCCTATATTTTCTTCCCAGAAGCACCTATAGGACTTGTAGTGTGTTCCTGGCAGGCAGGCAGAGCTCCTATATTTTGTTCCCAGAAGCACCTATAGGACTTGAAGTGTGTTAGTCCCATCACACAGAGATCATATATTTTGTTCCCAGAAGCACCTATAGGACTTGAAGTGTGTTAGTCCCATCACACAGACCTATATTTTCTTCCCAGAGGCACCTATAGGACTTGAAGTGTGTTAGTCCCATCACACAGAGATCATATATTTTGTTCCCAGAAGCACCTATAGGACTTGAAGTGTGTTAGTCCCATCACACAGACCTATATTTTCTTCCCAGAAGCACCTATAGGACTTGAAGTGTGTTAGTCCAATCACACAGAGATCATATATTTTGTTCCCAGAAGCACCTATAGGACTTGAAGTGTGTTAGTCCCATCACACAGAGATCATATATTTTGTTCCCAGAAGCACCTATAGGACTTGAAGTGTGTTAGTCCCATCACACAGAGATCATATATTTTGTTCCCAGAAGCACCTATAGGACTTGAAGTGTGTTAGTCCCATCACACAGACCTATATTTTCTTCCCAGAAGCACCTATAGGACTTGAAGTGTGTTAGTCCAATCACACAGAGATCTTATATTTTGTTCCCAGAAGCACCTATAGGACTTGAAGTGTGTTAGTCCCATCACACAGAGATCTTATATTTTGTTCCCAGAAGCACCTATAGGACTTGAAGTGTGTTAGTCCCATCACACAGAGATCATATATTTTCTTCCCAGAAGCACCTATAGGACTTGAAGTGTGTTAGTCCAATCACACAGAGATCATATATTTTGTTCCCAAAAGCACCTATAGGACTTGAAGTGTGTTAGTCCCATCACACAGAGATCATATATTTTGTTCCCAGAAGCACCTATAGGACTTGAAGTGTGTTAGTCCCATCACACAGAGATCATATATTTTCTTCCCAGAAGCACCTATAGGACTTGAAGTGTGTTAGTCCCATCACACAGAGATCATATATTTTGTTCCCAGAAGCACCTATAGGACTTGAAGTGTGTTAGTCCAATCACACAGAGATCATATATTTTGTTCCCAGAAGCACCTATAGGACTTGAAGTGTGTTAGTCCAATCACACAGAGATCATATATTTTGTTCCCAGAAGCACCTATAGGACTTGAAGTGTGTTAGTCCCATCACACAGACCTATATTTTCTTCCCAGAGGCACCTATAGGACTTGAAGTGTGTTAGTCCCATCACACAGACCTATATTTTCTTCCCAGAAGCACCTATAGGACTTGAAGTGTGTTAGTCCAATCACACAGAGATCTTATATTTTGTTCCCAGAAGCACCTATAGGACTTGAAGTGTGTTAGTCCCATCACACAGACCTATATTTTCTTCCCAGAAGCACCTATAGGACTTGAAGTGTGTTAGTCCAATCACACAGAGATCTTATATTTTGTTCCCAGAAGCACCTATAGGACTTGAAGTGTGTTAGTCCCATCACACAGAGATCTTATATTTTGTTCCCAGAAGCACCTATAGGACTTGAAGTGTGTTAGTCCCATCACACAGAGATCATATATTTTCTTCCCAGAAGCACCTATAGGACTTGAAGTGTGTTAGTCCCATCACACAGAGATCATATATTTTCTTCCCAGAAGCACCTATAGGACTTGAAGTGTGTTAGTCCAATCACACAGAGATCATATATTTTGTTCCCAGATCACCTATAGGACTTGAAGTGTGTTGTCCCATCACACAGAGATCATATATTTTGTTCCCAAGCACCTATAGGACTTGAAGTGTGTTAGTCCCATCACACAGAGATCATATATTTTGTTCCCAGAAGCACCTATAGGACTTGAAGTGTGTTAGTCCCATCACACAGAGATCATATATTTTGTTCCCAGAAGCACCTATAGGACTTGAAGTGTGTTAGTCCCATCACACAGAGATCATATATTTTGTTCCCAGAAGCACCTATAGGACTTGAAGTGTGTTAGTCCAATCACACAGATATCATATATTTTGTTCCCAGAAGCACCTATAGGACTTGAAGTGTGTGTTAGTCCAATCACACAGAGATCATATATTTTGTTCCCAGAAGCACCTATAGGACTTGAAGTGTGTTAGTCCCATCACACAGAGATCATATTTTTTGTTCCCAGAAGCACCTATAGGACTTGAAGTGTGTTAGTCCCATCACACAGAGATCTTATATTTTGTTCCCAGAAGCACCTATAGGACTTGAAGTGTGTTAGTCCAATCACACAGATCTTATATTTTGTTCCCAGAAGCACCTATAGGACTTGAAGTGTGTTAGTCCCATCACACAGAGATCATATATGTTCCCAGAAGCACCTATAGGACCTATATTTTCTTCCCAGCACCTATAGGACTTGAAGCACCTATAGGACTTGAAGTGTGTTAGTCCAATCACACATAGAGATCATATATTTTGTTCCCAGAAGCATCCTATAGGACTTGAAGTGTGTTAGTCCCATCACACAGACCTATATTTTCTTCCCAGAAGCACCTATAGGACTTGATTTTTGTTAGTCCCATCACACAGAGATATATTTTCTTCCCAGAAGCAGAAGCACCTATAGGACTTGAAGTGTGTTAGTCCAATCACACAGAGATCTATATTTTGTTCCCAGAATCACCTATAGGACTTGAAGTGAGTTAGTCCCATCACACAGATATCTTATATTTTGTTCCCAGAAGCACCTAAGGACTTGAAGTGTGTTAGTCCCATCACACAGAGATATTTTCTTCCCAGAAGCACTATAGGACTTGAAGTGTGTTAGTCCCATCACACAGAGATCATATATTTTCTTCCCAGAAGCACCTATAGGACTTGAAGTGTGTTAGTCCAATCACACAGAGATCATATATTTTGTTCCCAGAAGCACCTATAGGACTTGAAGTGTGTTAGTCCCATCACACAGACCTATATTTTCTTCCCAGAAGCACCTATAGGACTTGAAGTGTGTTAGTCCAATCACACAGAGATCTTATATTTTGTTCCCAGAAGCACCTATAGGACTTGAAGTGTGTTAGTCCCATCACACAGAGCTCCTATATTTTCTTCTCAGCAGCACCCACAGGACTTCTAGTGTGTTAGTGGCATCACACAGAGCTCCTCTATTTGCTTTGCAGAAGCACCCACAGGACTTCTAGTGTGTTAGTGGCATCACACAGAGCTCCTCTATTTTCTTTGCAGAAGCACCCACAGGACTTCTAGTGTGTTAGTGGCATCACACAGAGCTCCTCTATTTTCTTTGCAGAAGCACCCATAGGACTTCTAGTGTGTTAGTGGCATCACACAGAGCTCCTATATTTTCTTCTCAGCAGCACCCACAGGACTTCTAGTGTGTTAGTGGCATCACACAGAGCTCCTCTATTTTCTTTGCAGAAGCACCCACAGGACTTCTAGTGTGTTAGTGGCATCACACAGAGCTCCTCTATTTTCTTTGCAGAAGCACCCATAGGACTTCTAGTGTGTTAGTGGCATCACACAGAGCTCCTCTTTTTTCTTTGCAGAAGCACCCATAGGACTTCTCGTGTGTTAGTGGCATCACACAGAGCTCCTATATTTTCTTCTCAGCAGCACCCACAGGACTTCTAGTGTGTTAGTGGCATCACACAGAGCTCCTCTATTTTCTTTGCAGAAGCACCCATAGGACTTCTCGTGTGTTAGTGGCATCACACAGAGCTCCTCTATTTTCTTTGCAGAAGCACCCATAGGACTTCTAGTGTGTTAGTGGCATCACACAGAGCTCCTCTTTTTTCTTTGCAGAAGCACCCATAGGACTTCTCGTGTGTTAGTGGCATCACACAGAGCTCCTATATTTTCTTCTCAGCAGCACCCACAGGACTTCTAGTGTGTTAGTGGCATCACACAGAGCTCCTCTATTTTCTTTGCAGAAGCACCCATAGGACTTCTAGTGTGTTAGTGGCATCACACAGAGCTCCTCTATTTTCTTTGCAGAAGCACCCATAGGACTTCTAGTGTGTTAGTGGCATCACACAGAGCTCCTCTATTTTCTTTGCAGAAGTACCCATAGGACTTCTCGTGTGTTAGTGGCATCACACAGAGCTCCTATATTTTCTTTGCAGAAGCACCCATAGGACTTCTCGTGTGTTAGTGGCATCACACAGAGCTCCTATATTTTCTTCTCAGCAGCACCCACAGGACTTCTAGTGTGTTAGTGGCATCACACAGAGCTCCTATATATTCTTCTCAGCAGCACCCACAGGACTACCGACTACAATGGCTGGAAGACCGCCAAGGGGAGGCAGAGCGTGCAGAGCCAAGAACACAGGGCAGGCAGGCTCTGTTTCTAGTGGACGTGGCCGTGGACGTGGACGTGGTCGTGCATCGTCATCAGCACGTGGCCATGGGACACGCGCGTCTTTGTTTTCGGCAGCTGGACATGTGGAGCCGCATCATGCTGAAGGCTTGGTAGAATGGATGACCAAGCCCTCCTCATCCTCCTCATCCTCTCTCACCCAGGCTCAGGGTACTGGCAGAGCATCATCAGCCACCCCTTCCCTAGACCCACCATGTCCTCCTGAGGAGTCCCCCGAACTCTTTGAGCACAGTGTTGGGTACATGCTCCAGGAGGATGCCCAACGATTCGAAGGCTCGGATGATGATACCCAGCTTGAGGAATCTGGCAGTACTGTTCCACCAGCTGCAGCTTACTGCCAGGTTTGCTCTAGTGGTGAAGAGGGAGGGGATGATGAGGTCACTGACTCCACGTGGGTGCCTGAAGGGAGAGAGGATGAGGAGGAGGACGAGGAGGAGGAGGATGCGGCGTCACATGTCCAACGAGGCAGGGTGCCCCCTGGAGGCCAGGTAGAGGCCAGCACGGCAACTGTACAACACCGCAGAGCTCCGCCTGTGCAGGGCGCTGCCTCTGCACGTTATCAGAAAAGTTCTTTGGTGTGGGCCTTTTTTGAGACGAGTGCAGCAGATCGCACCACTGCTATTTGCAATATTTGTCTCAAGCGTATCTCGCGTGGCCAAAACATCAGCCGCTTGGGCACCACAAGCATGACCAGACATATGGCGACCTGCCATGCAGCTCGTTGGCAGGCACACATAAAAGACCCACACCAAAGAACTAAGCGGACCTCTCCTTGCTCCTCCTCAGCTGGGATCTCCATCCCCACTACACCTTCAGTCCTCTCTGAAAGCTGCTCTGAGAGGACTGAAGGTGTAGAATTAGGTGTGTCACAACCAAGTACTTGCAGTACACCGACGTCCGATTGCAGCAGGCAAATTTCCCTGCCCCAGCTGCTGGACCGTAGAAAGAAGTACACTCCCAGCCATCCACATGCCCAGCGGTTGAATGCTAGCCTGGCTAAATTGCTAGCACTTCAACTGCTGCCTTTTCAGTTGGTAGACTCGGCCCCCTTCCGTGAGTTTGTTCAATGTGCGGTTCCTCAGTGGCAGGTTCCCAAACGCCACTTTTTCTCACGGAAGGCGATTCCGTCTCTCTACCGGCATGTGGAGGGCAATGTCCATGCCTCGCTGGACAGGGCGGTCAGCGGTAAGGTGCATATTACCGCTGACTCATGGTCCAGCAGGCATGGACAGGGACGGTACCTTTCTTTCACGGCCCATTGGGTCACTCTATTGGCAGCTGGGAGGGATGCAGGACAAGGTGCAGTAGTGTTGGAGGTTGTTCCGCCACCACGCCTCCAAAACGCTACTACTGCTACTGGTTGTGACACACCTCTCTCCTCCACCCCCTCCTCTTCTTCTTCCTCCAGTGCTCTGTCCTTGGAACCAGCGGTGCTCCGTAGGCGTACAAGGGGCTACGCAAGTACGCAGGCAAAAAGATGCCATGCCGTGCTTGCGCTGGTGTGTTTGGGGGACAGGAGCCACACTGGGCCAGAGGTTCTGGCAGCTCTGCAGGGGCAGGCCAAGAGGTGGTTGACGCCACGTCAGCTTAAGCCAGGAATGGTCATTTCTGACAATGGCACCAACCTCCTCTCCGCCCTGCGACAGGGGCAGCTCACCCATGTGCCCTGCATGGCTCACGTCCTCAACCTGGTGGTGCAGCGGTTCTTGGGCAGGTTCCCAGGCTTACAGGATGTCCTGAGGCAGGCCAGGAAAGTCTGTGTGCATTTCCGCCGATCTTATAATGCCAGTGCTCGGCTGACTGAGCTGCAAAAGGAGCTGAACCTGCCCAAGAACCGCCTAATATGTGACATGCCCACCAGGTGGAACTCAACGTTGGCCATGCTGCAGCGACTGCACACGCAGCAGAGGGCCATCAATGAGTACCTTTGCGACTACGGCACCAGGACAGGGTCAGGGGAGCTTGTTTTTTTTTCCCCACGTCAGTGGAGCATGATCAGGGATGCATGCACTGTCCTCTCACCATTTGAGGAGGCCACGAGGATGGTGAGCAGTGACAGTGCATGCATCAGTGACACTGTCCCTCTTGTCCACCTGTTGGAGCATACGCTGCGTGGGATAATGGACAGGGCACTTGAGGCAGAACAGAGGCAGGAAGAGGAGGACTTCCTTGCCTCTCAAGGCCCCCTTTATCCGGACAGTGTTCCTCCTGTCCCACCCATCACACAGGAAGAGGATGAGGAGGAGGAGGAGGAGGAGGAGGAGGAGGATTGTGTGAGCATGGAGGTGGAGCCTGGCACTCAGCATCAGCAGCAGCAGTCTTTTAGGGATGATGTACAGTCCCAACAAACCAGTGGACTTGTACGTGGCTGGGAGGAGGTGGCTGGCGATCATGTCATCCTCAGTGACCCAGAAGACTCCGGACCGAATGCCTCAGCTAACCTACGCTGCATGGCCTCCCTGATCCTGCAAAGCCTGCGGAAGGATCCTCGTGTTCTTCGGATCAAGGAGAGGGATCATTACTGGCTGGCCACTCTCCTTGATCCGCGGTACAAGGGTAAGGTTGCGGACCTTATCTTGCCGTCGCAGAGGGAGCAGAGGATGAGACATCTCAGGGAGGCCTTGCAGAAAGGTCTGTGCAACGCGTTCCCAGAAACTGGGAGGCTACAAACTCCTGGTCCTGGGCGACGAGTTGCTGAGGCTTCGGTCAGTGGCAGAAGGAGCGGTGGGGAAGGTGGACGTCTGACCGATGCGTTCAGACAATTTTTTAGTCCGCAGCCCCAAGGTATGATCGGTTCCAGCAACCATCGCCAGCGTCTGATATACATGGTGCAGGAATACCTTGGGGCAAGGTCAGACTTGGACACCTTTCCCACCGAAAATCCTCTGGCTTACTGGGTCCTGAGGATGGATCACTGGCCAGAGCTTGCACAGTATGCAATTGAGCTACTGGCCTGTCCTGCCTCCAGCGTTCTGTCCGAACGCACATTCAGTGCTGCTGGAGGATTTGTGACTGATCATAGGGTGCGCCTGTCCACCGCCTCGGTTGATCGACTGACCTTCATCAAAATGAATCAGTCTTGGATCACCACCAGCTACCAGGCACCTGAGGCGGATATAACCGAATAATTTTTAATGTCACATCTTATCCCTTCAAGACTGCCTATGCTGATGCTGAGTGACTGTCCTCTTATGTTCACTGACTATCCTCTTCCTCCTCCTCAATGATCCATGCCACCACACCAGTGCCTAAGGCACAATTTTTCAGCCCCTGTTTAACAGGGGCGTGTACATACAATTTTTATAAAAAAAATGCTTCGCAACACTGTGCTCCAAGTACAGTATCTGTGAGGGGTTGCAGTGTTGTGGCACCAGCACCAGTGCCTAAGGCACAATTTTTCAGCCCCTGTTTAACAGGGGCGTGTACTTACAATTTTTTAAAAAAATGCTTCGCAACACGTGTGACTGCTGTGCTCCAAGTACAGTATCTGTGAGGGGTTGCAGTGTTGTGGCACCAGCACCAGTGCCTAAGGCACAATTTTTCAGCCCCTGTTTAACAGGGGCGTGTACATACAATTTTTATAAAAAAAATGCTTCGCAACAATGTGCTCCAAGTACAGTATCTGTGAGGGGTTGCAGTGTTGTGGCACCAGCACCAGTGCCTAAGGCACAATTTTTCAGCCCCTGTTTAACAGGGGCGTGTACTTACAATTTTTTAAAAAAATGCTTCGCAACACGTGTGACTGCTGTGCTCCAAGTACAGTATCTGTGAGGGGTTGCAGTGTTGTGGCACCAGCACCAGTGCCTAAGGCACAATTTTTCAGCCCCTGTTTAACAGGGGCGTGTACATACAATTTTTATAAAAAAAATGCTTCGCAACAATGTGCTCCAAGTACAGTATCTGTGAGGGGTTGCAGTGTTGTGGCACCAGCACCAGTGCCTAAGGCACAATTTTTCAGCCCCTGTTTAACAGGGGCGTGTACTTACAATTTTTTAAAAAAATGCTTCGCAACACGTGTGACTGCTGTGCTCCAAGTACAGTATCTGTGAGGGGTTGCAGTGTTGTGGCACCAGCACCAGTGCCTAAGGCACAATTTTTCAGCCCCTGTTTAACAGGGGCGGGTAATTACAAATCTTGATCTAATAGTTCACAGCAGGGCCCATTCCTGCTCCCACCAAGAGTAACTATGAGGGCCTACAGTCTTGTGGCAACACCGTCCACCACCACCGCCAAAGGCCCAATTTTTCTGCCCTGTTCATCAGGTGCTTGCAATTACAAATCTTGATCTAATAGTTCACAGCAGGGCCCATTCCTGCGCCCACCAAGAGTAACTATGAGGGCCTACAGTCTTGTGGCAACACCGTCCACCACCACTGCCAAAGGCCCAATTTTTCTGCCCTGTTCAACAGGTGCATGCAATTACAAATCTTGATCTATTAACTCACAGCAGGGCCCATTCCTGTGCCCACCAGTCTTGTGGCTACACCAACATCTAATAGGGCAAATTTCTGCAGAGTATATACGCCAGGCCCCTACTTTCATACATCCAACTTACAAACGACTCCTACTTGCAAATGGAAAGAGAAAACAGGAAGTGAGAGGAAATCTACCCCTAGGAAGGGAAATTCTATCCTGTTAGATTTAATTTGGGAAAAAGGTATCTCCTCTCTACTGATACTTTATCACCAATCCTTGTTTCAATTAAAACCCCACTTTTCCAAAAACATTTGTCATTGGGACGGAAAGTGAGGTGACATGTTCTGAACAGATGTGCAAAGACAGCAAATGTTACAGGGGTGATAACCCCTCCCTATGTTCTCCAAAAAGCTTAAAAATAGATTTTTTTGGGATGGAGCTACACTTCATAATGTACCTGTTCAGATTCTACTTAAGAACAAACCTAAAGCCGCAAGTGGTTTTAAATGGCTTCTTTTTTTCCTTTACAAATGACATTTTGTGCAAGGACAGTTCTAAACACGGGAAACACATGCCACTTCACAGGCATACTTTAGACACCCCCCAGGTACCATATTTAAAGGAAAATTTCACTTTTTTTTTTTCACTTTATGCATCATTAAAATGACTGCTCCCGAAAAAACGTTAGTTTTTAAAAGTTCTTTTTGCATTGATATATGTCCCCTGGGGCAGGACCCGGGTCCCCAAACCTGTTTTATGACATTAACATGCATATTGGCCGTTGTAATTAGCACTTTTGATTTCGAACGTTCGCGTCCATTATAACGTATAGGGTTCGAAAATTCGCGTGAACTTTCGGTCGGTTCGAAGGTTCTGGTGCGAACCGAACCCGGGGGTGTTCGGCTCATCCCTACTGAAGAGGGGGGTCTGCACCGAACAGGGGCTACACTGAAGAGGGGGTCTGCACTGAAGGGGGGGTTTGCACTGAATGGGGGCTACACTGAAGGGGGGGTCTGCACTGAACGGGGGCTACACTGAAGAGGGGGTCTGCACTGAAGGGGGGGTCTGCACTGAACGGGGGCTACACCGAAGAGGGGGTCTGCACTGAACGGGGGCTACACTGAAGAGGGGGTCTTCACTGAACGGGGGCTACACTGAAGGGGGGTCTGCACTGAAGGGGGGGTCTGTGTAACATGCAGGGGGTCCAGAGCTGCAGGGTGTTGTGTAATGTAAAGGGGTCCAGAGCTGCAGGGTGTTGTGTAATGTAAAGGGGCCCAGAGCTGCAGGGTGTTGTGTAATGTAAAGGGGTCCAGAGGATCAGGGTGTTGTGTAATGTAAAGGGGCCCAGAAGGGCAGGGTGCTATGTAATGTAAAGGGGTCCAGAGGCGCAGGGGGATGTGTAATGTAAAGGGGCCCAGAGATGCAGGGTGCTGTGTAACATAAAGGGGTCCAGAGGTGCAGCTGTGGAGAGGGGGTACACAGTAGTGACAAAGAGATATTGAAGGATGCAGGGGGCACAGTGGGGTATTTTTACATTTTAATGGGGGGGTGCCAGATATAGGATCCGCCCCGGGTGCCAAATGCTCTAGGTACGCCCCTGATACTTGCTCTGTGTGTGCTGCTGAACCCCCCCCCCCCCCCCCCCGTCCTCCTCTATCTTCAGTGCCATATGATGAGAGAACCCCGAGGAGAAGCACAGCTATTCTGCTCACAGGACATGCAGAGAGAGAGGTGAGCTGAGGGAGGAACATCAGTTTGGGGTGGTAAGCTGGGCACAATACCTGGCAAAGTTTAATGCCAGGAGGGAAGTTTATGTGGAAATATGTGAAGGGTTGGAATAGCAGCGAGTGTGTGTTGGAGCCCTGCAGAGTTTGCAGCCCCCCCAAGCTAACATACATCTCCTAAGCAGGAACACATCACTATCTCCCCAAGCATTCTGTCCAGATAATGTGCCATTCATTTATGACCTTTCCGCTTAACCCTGTGTTATCCAAACTCTGTTCAATGAAAAGTGTAAACTCACCACATAAACACTCTATATACAAAATAACATTCCCCAATAAAGATCAGAACATGATGTTCACATTTGCATTGAAGAACAATTGTATGAATGCTGATTATTCAGAGAATTACCGTATTTATGTTTATTGAGGATTGTTTTTTTTTTTATGTACTAACAGTTAAGCTTCATACACACAATACGAAAATTGGATGAAAAATACCACTTTTGAAGCGTTCGTGCATATGAGCGTATCATTTTTTATTTTTTTTGGTGGGCGAGTGGATCTTGGGTGGGAGTTCCCACACTTTTTTCCCCAGGACTTGACCCCTGCAAACCATGATACTTACAATTATCCATACTCTACACTTTAAAAGCCTTTACAGCTTACCACTTCAGAGGTAAACATGAGCTAAAGATATTTCTCTCACCCTGACGTTCACAGCAATACCTCACATATGCGGGTGGTGAAATATTTGTTTACATACAGTATGAAGTGTCGGGGTTCTAATAGACCACAGATCCCTCATCTACCCTCCAAAGCAGCCGATAAAATAGAGATCTGTTTGATCGATTGATTCCTTAGCTGTACTGGCCAGGGAAAAACAGCACTGAAACCAGAAGTGACAAAATCCTTGTCGCTTCCAGCTTCATTTGTCACAGGGGAGATGAGGGACCAAATGTTCTTCCACCTCCTCTGTGGGCAGCCAGCCTGATTGTTTATAGTGGTCCTGGGCTCCCTGGTGCAACAGAAGAGCCCAGGAAAGGCATCAAGGGGAGGGGTGCCCCCTTCCAAGCCCTGTAAAAATTATTGAGCAGCTGTAGAACTGCTCGGATTACTTTTACATTAAAGCTGATCACCGGCTCTAAAAAACAGCACAGCTACAGCCATGATCCTGGTATAACCGCTTGCTCCTGAGGCTGTATATATATACTATATATATATCCCCCTCACATTTTTGTAAAAATGTTATTATATCTGGCAACAAAAGTGAGTACACCCTTAAGTGAAAATGTAGAAATTGGGCCCAATTAGCCATTTTCCCTCCCCGGTGTCATGTGAATCGTTAGTGTTACAAGGTTTCAGGTGTGAATGGGGAGCAGATGTGTTAAATTTGGTGTTATGGCTCTCATTCACTCATGCTGGTCACTGGAAGTTCAACATGGCACCTCATGGCAAAGAACTCTCTGCCATGAGGATCTGAAAAAACCTACAGATGACCTAGGCTATAAGAAGATTGCAAGATACTGAAACTGAGCTGCAGCACAGTGGCCAAGACCATACAGTGGTTTAACAGGACAGATTCCACTCAGAACAGGCCTCTCCATGGTCAACCAAAGAAGTTGAGTGCACGTGCTCAGCGTCACATCCAGAGGTTGCCTTTGGGAAATAGACGTATGAGTGCTGCCAGCATTGCTGCAGAGGTTGAAGGGGTGGGGGGGTCAGGCTGTCAGTGCTCAGACCATACGCCGCACACTGCATCAAATTGGTCGGCATGGCTGTCATCCCAGAAGGAAGCCTCTTCTAAAGATGATGCACAAGAAAGTTTGCTAAAGACAAGCAAACTAAGGACATGGATTACTGGAACCATGTCTTGTGGTCTGATGAGACCAAGATAAACTTGTTTGGTTCAGATGGTGTTAAGCGTGTGTGGTGGCAACCAGGTGAGGAGTACAAAGACAAGTGTGTCTTGCCTACAGTCAAGCATGGTGGTGGGAGTGTAATGTTCTGGGGCTGCATGAGTGCTTCCGGAACTGGGGAGCTACAGTTCATTGAGGGAACCATGAATGCCAACATGTAGTGTGACATATTGAACCAGAGCATGATCCCCTCCTTTCGGAGACTGGGCCTCAGGGCAGTATTCCAACATGATAACGATCCCAAACATCTCCAAGAGGGCCACTGCCTTGCTAAAGAAGCTGAGGGTAAAGGAGATGGACTGGCCAAGCATGTCTCCAGACCTAAACCCTATTGATCATCTGTGGAGCATCCTCAAACGGAAGGTGGAGGAGCGGAAGGTCTCTAACATCCACCAGCTCTGTGATGTTGACATGGAGGAGTGGAAGAGGACTCCAGTGGCAACCTGTGAAGTTCTGGTGAACTCCATGTCCAAGAGGGTTAGGGCAGTGCTGGAAAATAATGGTGGCCACACAAAATAATGACACTTTGGGCCTAATTTGGACATTTTCACTTAGGGTTGTACTTACTTTTGTTGCTTGCGGTTTAGACATTAAGTGTTGAGTTATTTTGAGGGGACCACAAATTTACACTGTTATACAAGCTGTACTCTCACTACTTTGTAGAAAAGTGTAATTTCTTCAGTGTTGTCATATGAAAAGATATAATAAAATATTTACAAAAATGTGAGGGGTGTACTAAATTTTTTTAATTACTGTATATACAGTATATACTTTTTCCAGCTAATGAGGGGAGCAGTTAAACATACAGTATCTACTGGGACTGTGCAAAAAGTCATCACTATTGGTCTTACAACTATTGAATAATACATATACATAATACAGAGGCCCTTCTAGCTAGAAAACCAGTTCAGCCCAAGATTTGGCTGCTCAATGTCCAGGCCATTTTTAGCGATACGGCACTGCGTCGCTTTAACTGACAATTGCACGGCCGTGTAATGCTGCACCCAAACAAATTTGACGTCCTTTTTTTCCCAAAAATAGAGCTTTCTTTTGGTGGTATTTGATCACCTCTGCGTTTTTTATTTTTTATGCTATAAACAAAAGAAGAGCAACAATTTTGAAAAAAAACACAATATCTTTTACTTTTTGCTATAATAAATATCCCACAATTTTTGTTTTTTAATGTTTTTTCCTCAGTTTAGGCCGATATGTATTCTTCTACATATTTTTGGTAAAACAAGTTGCAATAATCGTATATTGATTGGTTTGCACAAAAGTTATAGCGTCTACAAAATAGGGGATAGATTTATGGCATTTTTTTATACTAGTAATGGCGGCGATCTGCGATTTTTATCGGGACTGTGATATTGCGGCAGAAAAATTGGACACTTTTGACAAATTTTTGGGACCATTGACAATTATACAGCGATCAGTGCTATAAAAAATACACTAATTATTGTGTAAATGTCACTGGCAGGGGAGGGGTTAACACTAGCAAGCAATCAAGGGGTTCCCTATGTGTGTTCTAACTGTAGGGGGGATGGGACTATGTAGGAGGAGAGAGAGATTGGTGTCCATACTTAGTATGAACACACAATCTGTCTGTACTCCCTGAAAGAACCAGGATTTGTGTGTTTAAACACTCAGATCCTGGTTCTCACTCTGTCACGAGGGATCGCAGGAGCTCGGCGGTCATCGTGCCCGCCGGGCACTTGCATCGGTTCCGGGCACACTAGTGGCCAAAAGGCAAAGCGACGTTAGGTAATGTGGACTTGCCCAGCCGAGCCAACCTGCCGCAGTAAAACTGTGGCGGCTGGTCCGGAAGTGGTTGTCACTATTGTCTCATATCTTTACTGCTGTTAAGCAGACCATTGCTAGATCATGGAGAAACCCTATCATTCCTTTAAGGAACTTGAATCTCACATTAATTTGTGCATGACATATGAGAAAATGGCAGCTACGCCGGATGAGAGAAACTTCACAAATTATGGGAACCCTGGATTACACACTACATGCCGTGGACTTTGACCATACTCTTCTTACTATCAAAGTATTTGTAACTAAGCCTTACCAGGTCTGCACCAATCTTTTTCCCTAGGTCGCTATAGATTGAAATATACATCACTGAGCATTGGTTTCCCCCTTCTCCTTGAAAAAACATGCCTGGGGAATGCATTGATTTTAAACCTTAATGTAAAGTGTATCGGTATAGAAGGTAATAATGCGCTTGCACAGAGAGTAGTAACTAGTCTGATGCAGCGCACACTGGGGGTAATGTCTGAACCCAGAAATAATGAATGGAAAGAAGAGATAGTGGCGCGCAATCAATTTAAACTAAATAAAGTAAATAAGGGAAAAGCAGGTAACAAGGACCTGTAACCAATGGCTATAAAAATAGCAGATATAAAGTGGTTGGAATAAAGTGTATCAAAAGGAGATGATGATTCAGCTAGTAAACATAGAGTGATGTGCCAATAGTTGAAGAAATAAATAGCAGATTCAATGATAAAATATCTAAACAACATCAGAGCAATGTTTAAAAAAATAAATAAAATTGTCGCATAATTAAAACACAGTGAACAATAAATACAATGAGTGCGTGACTGGGTGAATGTGATGGTTCACAAAGATAAAATAAGGTAAAGAGTGGCTGGAAAAAATCCAGTAGGTAAATAAAAAAATAATCAATGAATAAAATCACAGAGTAACTGCAAGCAAATCTCAGATGGAAGTCGCAGTTGAGAAATAACTATATAGTGGTGGTAGTGGGTGCGTCCCACATTAAAATCGTGACTGAAGTGAAAAAAAATGTTTCAAACGTATAAATATGACAAATAAAAACAGATCACAGCGGGTATGTAACAATAAAAAAGTCCATAAATATCATAGGTGCATCAAGAAAGTTTGTTTCCAAGTGCAGTGCAAGTGGTAATAGTAGTAGATCTTGGTGTACGGTGTTTTAACTGTGGCTATCTTGTGGCTATCCTGTGCTGTTATCCTGGTTACGTGCGGTCCTAGTGGGGAAAATTTGAGTGGCCCCTTACCTTACGGCTGTAACGTTACAGCATTAGTGTATGGATCTTTGTGGTCCTTGGTGACCTTCGTCCTGTCGGTCCCAGCTGGGTATCCTAGGTCCTGTTAGTATTTCCTTAGCATAGAGGTGTATCCAGGTGTGGGTGTGGGTGGGGGGGGGGGGGGGCTCACATCAATGTATATGGAAGGAGGGAAGGAAGTAGCCTCATAGTGTAGTAAGTTTAGTATAAAACATTTATTTCAAACAGCTAAAATCAAATGCAAGGGTACTCACATTTAAAAAATGTGCAAACAAGCAGAGTACAAACGAGCAGCGAGCTCGATAGTGTCACTTCCGGTGTGTCAGAAGGCTAGAAACCCGACGCGTGTTCATCACTGGTCACGTGACTTCATCATGAAGTGACACATCTGTGGAGTATACAATGCACTACATCAAGACTGACAGTTTAAATTGCCAGTAAATGACAATTCCATGACTCTGTCATAAGGGGATCACAACTTGATGAGGACAAGGGCCTTTTCCCCACATCTGGAACCCCCCTTTAAAAATAAGAAGGAGCTAATTACTTACCATTTAGCCCTACTCATTCACACAAAAAATGTAATAAACAAAAAATTAAATAAACAAACCATGAAGAAATGCTGATGTGATAAATAAAAGGAATTTCATTAGATTAATATAAAGTACCCTAAAACTCCAGTTCTTCATATGTTGCCTTAAGTACACGAAAATGAAAAATTGACCCTGGTTGGGCAATCATTTTGGGCATCTACTTGATTACAAGCAGAACTGGAGAATTTATAGATCTTGTACAATAGTCTCTGGTGAGGATAATACCTTCTCAGAGGACTTAATTGTACTGTAGGTGCAGATTACTCTGCCTTACAGTAAAGTTACACCTGGCTAACCCACTGCCACTTCACTACCCTAGTGCATGATAGGTGGCGGGCCGGACTCAGAGGGCCATCTGGCCAGATTCAGCTAGACATGTGCATTTCGTTATGTTCCGAATCGAAATTCGGACGAATTTTTCATTATTCGGACATTCGGATGCATCCGAATTACCGAATTACAATACTAACGAATTTAACCGAATCCAAATTTTTTTCGAATCGAAAAATCGCGGACGAAATTCGAAATATCTCAGGGTCACTTAGTGATAGAAACCCCAATATTTTTGGATATGTTGTAGTGCTAGTTCTACTGTGTTTGCATACCATATTTGGGGCTTCTAGCTACAAGTGGCCCCGATATATGTGGCCCCAAAGTCGGGTCGAAAAATGTCATTCTCTGCTGCAGAAAAGTGCTTGACATTTTGTGACCCGACTTTGGGGCCACGTATCTCGGGGCCACTTATAGCTAGAAATCCCAAATTTGGTATGCAAACACAGTAGAACTAGCACTATAACCGCTCCAAATTTGGCAAGTACATATGCTGTATGTCATTGTCCACTTGCCACAACACCTGCCACAAGTGCCAAGACACCTGCCATGAGTACCACGTGACCGACCACAAGTGCCACGTCACCTGCCACGTGACCAAGTTGTGGATTGTCCACTTGCCATGTCACCTGCCACAAGTTATGGGGTTCCTAGCACCAACCAAGTGACCCCCAGATATGGGGGATATGTCAAGTACTTTTCTACAGCAGAGAATTACATTTTGTGACCCGACTTTGGGACCACGTATCTCGGGGCCACTTATAGCTAAAAACCCCAAATTTGGTATGCAAACACAGTAGAACTAGCACTATAACCGCTCCAAATTTGGTTTCTATCACCAAGTAACCCCGAGATACGTGGACCCAAAGTCGGGTCGCAAAATATTTTCGAATTCGGTTGAAATAATTTCAAATGCAGTTGAAATAATTTCAAATGCAGTTGAAATAGTTTCTAATGCAGTTGAAATATTTTCAAATCTGGTTGAAACTATTTCAACTGCATTAGAAACTATTTCAACTGCATTAGAAACTATTTCAACCAGATTTGAAAATATTTCAACCAGATTTGAAAATATTTCAACCAGATTTGAAAATATTTCAACTGCATTAGAAACTATTTCAACTGCATTCAACCAGATTTGAAAATATTACTGCAGTTGAAATATTTTCAAATCTGGTTGAAATAGTTTCTAATGCAGTTGAAATATTTTCAAATCCAGTAGAAATATTTTTAAATCCGGTTGAAATATTTTCAAATCCGGTTGAAATAATTTCAAATGCGACTGATTTTTCGAATTCGGTCAAAAAACGAAACAAAATCCGAAAACGAATTTAACGAATCTAACTAAACAAAATGAATTAATTAACGAATTAAAACGAAACAAAACAATTTTTTTCCTTTTGCACGTCTAACACGGATGTCGATCGCAAGGCAAGTACATATGCTGTATGTCATTGTCCACTTGCCACATCACCTGCCACAAGTTGGGTATTGTTCACTTGCCACGAGTGCCACGACACCTGCCACGAGTGCCACGACACCTGCCACGAGTGCCACGTGACCGGCCACGCGTGCCACGTGACCGGCCACGTGACCAAGTTGTGGATAGTCCACTTGCCACGTCACCTGCCACAAGTTGTGGGGTTCCTAGCACCAAGTGACCCCAAGATAGGGGCGATATGTCAAGTACTTTTCTGCAGCAGAGAATTACATTTTGTGACCCGACTTTGGGGCCACGTATCTCGGGGCCACTTGTAGCTAGAAACCCCAAATTTGGTATGCAAACACAGTAGACCTAGCACTACAACTACAGACTATTAGTATCTATTTCGTTTTCTCACCAGATCTCCTGCAGACTAGTAGCATCTATTTCTTTTATTAGCAGATCTCCTGTAGACTATTAACAACCATTTCACTTTTATTTTTTTGCAGATCTCCTGCAGACAATTAGTATCTATTTCGTTTTCTCACCATATCTCCTGCAGACTATTAGCATCTATTTCTTTTTTTAGCAGATCTCCTGTAGACTATTAACAGCCATTTCACATTTTTTTTGCAGATCTTCTGCAGACTGTTAGAATCAATTTCATTTTTTTTTTTCAAATTCGGGTGGCAAAATATTTTCGAATCCGCTTGAAATAGTATCAACATGATTCGAAATTATTTCAACTGCATTTGAAATTATTTCAACCGCATTTGAAACTATTTCAACCGGATTCGAAAATATTTTGCGACCCGACTTTGGGTCCACGTATCTCGGGGTTACTTGGTGATAGAAAATAAATTTGGAGCGGTTATAGTGCTAGTTCTACTGTGTTTGCATACCAAATTTGGGGTTTCTAGCTATAAGTGGCCCCGAGATACGTGGCCCCAAAGTCGGGTCACAAAATGTAATTCTCTGCTGTAGAAAAGTACTTGACATATCCCCCATATCTGGGGGTCACTTGGTTGGTGCTAGGAACCCATAACTTGTGGCAGGTGACATGGCAAGTGGACAATCCACAACTTGGTCACGTGGCAGGTCACGTGGCACTTGTGGTCGGTCACGTGGCACTCATGGCAGGTGTCTTGGCACTTGTGGCAGGTGTTGTGGCAAGTGGACAATGACATACAGCATATGTACTTGCCTTGCGATCGACATCCGTGACAGACATTTCACATCTTTTTTTTATGTGACAGATGTATATAAGTAAATAACCATCTTCCAACATTTATAATTCAAATAGAAAAGATTAGAACAGAATAGAAAAAAATATATAATTTAATAGCAGATCTCCTGTAGACTATTAACAGCCATTTCACTTCTTTTTTTTTTTTTGCAGATCTTCTGCAGACTGTTAGAATCAATTTCATTTTTTTTTTCAAAGTCGGGTCGCAAAATATTTTCAAATCCGCTTGAAATAGTATCAACATGATTTGAAATTTTTTCAACTGCATTTGAAATTTTTTCAACTGCATTTGAATTTTTTTTCAACTGCATTTGAAATTTTTTCAACTGCATTTGAAATTTTTTCAACTGCATTTGACATTTTTTCAACTGCATTTGACATTTTTTCAACTGCATTTGAAATTTTTTCAACTGCATTTGAAATTTTTTCAACTGCATTTGAAATTTTTTCAACTGCATTTGAAATTTTTTCAACTGCATTTGAAATTTTTTCAACTGCATTTGAAATTTTTTCAACCGAATTCGAAAATATTTTGCGACCCGAATTTGGGTCCACGTATCTCGGGGTTACTTGGTGATAGAAACCCCAATTTGGAGAGGTTGTAGTGCTAGTTCTACTGTGTTTGCATACAAAATGTGGGGTTTCTAGCTATAAGTGGCCCCGAGATACGTGGCCCCAAAGTCGGGTAAAAATGTCAAGCACTTTTCTGCAGCAGAGAATGACATTTTTCGACCCGAAAAATTTGGTATGCAAACACAGTAGAACTAGCACTACAACATATCTAAATTTGGTGTTTCTATCACCAAGTAACCCCGAGATACGTGGACCCAAAGTCGGGTCGCAAAATATTTTCGAATTCGAAAACTAAACGAAATCCGAAAACGAATTTAACAAATTTAACGAATCTAACTAAACGAAATTAATTAATTAACGAATTAAAACGAAACGAAACTAAACAAATTTTATCCTTTTGCACATGTCTAGATTCAGCCTATGTGCTATGTGTTGGGCGGCACTGGTGTAAGCCCTTCTTCTAAAGTTCCTGAATCCCTCTGTACAGGGAGTAGACCACAGTGCAGGCTCCTTTTCTATGCTTCCCGAGTCTGTTTTTGGAAGCTGTAGTCAATGGTGCAGTGTCCCCTTCTTTAGTTCCTGTCTCTCTGTATAGCAGGGTAACTGCTTATATGAAGAAAAAGTAAGAAGCACAAGGATTAGGCAGTTAACAGAACAATTCAATACAAAAAATCCTTAGTACATTTATAAACTAATTTAAATTTTTGCATTAAAAACTGATTTTTTTTGTCGCATACACTAAGAAAATACATGTGAAGCCAAACTGTCATGCCACGAAACCTCTGCCAAGTGTGGTCCCTAACTATTGAGGATTGTTTTTTTATGGACTTCACTACGTGTCTTCTTGTCTTTCTTATATGGCACATATTGTTTCTATTGATTGTCACTGGAATCTGAAAAAGATTAAGGCATTCTCCCCCGGTGAGACCAATGTGTCACGTGGTGATCCCATCCCTTTGAGTAGATAAGAAAGGAACCCCTATGGTTCGGACTTTAAATAGATCACCACTCTCACCAAAGGTTTTTGAAAAAAGGTCTTCAAATTTTATTAGTGGTCAATAAAATGATATATACAAATCACCCAAATGTCTGATAGCAGGGTGCACAGTTCATAATATGCATAGCAGTTACACAACGAAAAAACACAAAAATACAAATAAATAATGTGACAACACTTTACAGAAAAATAAATATATACAGAGGTACAATACTGGTGCTCTCAAAGAGGTGTGTGACCCCCAGATGCTCGACGCATTTCCAGTTGCCCGAATATGGGAACCTTCGTCAGGAGCAGAGAGTGGTTTTATGTGGTAAGTACCTATCGCTCTAGAGAATGCAAAAGAAAAAGGGAACAATCAACAGGGGATTTGTTTTGTACTTTTTTCCCCGGTTATACACACATCAGGATATCACAAAGACCCAGGAGTTATAAACAATAATTTCTATGCCAAAAAGTTAATACAACCAATTCATGAAAAAGCCTAACAGAGATTGTTACTGGTGTGCTCATAAAGTCAAAATGTCTGGGTGAACATTACAGCGTGTCAAGAATGTATACATTACCGCGTACCTCATAGAGTTGGTGTTAATAGGTCAAATGGATTGTATTTCAAAATGGAGGGAGGTGCGTCCCCCAAAGGTGGCAGCACAGCGGAGAAGAATCCTAATTACAGATTTCTTTGCAGGGACTTATATGTCCAAACAGCCGGGCCTGATACGTATTAAAAGGAAGAAAATTAATCATATATCCCCACATGTGTGTTCTATTCAAGTGGGGAAAAATATAGAGTGATACTTGCTCTGAGAGTAGGTAGATACACAAGGTAGCAGCGGCCAGGATACCCAAAGCAGTGATACCTGTGAGGTATTTAACAAGTACCAATGGGATTGAATGATATGCCTATATATGAAACATCCCAGAGAAAAAGAGGAAAGAAATCACCACAGTGTCAAGTACATTGTTTCAACATGTGTCCATAGAGTGGGAATATTAAATGGTGCCTATACATAAAAATAGCACAGAGTAGCATCTCACCCTACAGGACGGGAATAACACATGTAGGCTATTCGCAACTGTTCAAGGTGTACCCTTGAAACAGGGCTCGCCCCCGAGAAACAATGTCCCGGATGGACGAAGTAGAATCCCAATAGGGGGTTACTAGAACCTAAGGAAGATGGAGAGCGTCAGTAAAATGTAGAGGGAGCTTCATATAAAGGTTGTAAGTATGTGGCTTACCCTTTCCTCTATGGAGTATCCCCTATGGAGGGGTGGACGACCGCTGTGTATTGTCCGCCGTATAATCCTCTGCTGCCCAATGGGAAGTGGCATGGGTCTGTATTTATACATGAAGCTGCTGCAATCAAGGCGCACTCTAAGTGACGTCATCACCGAGCGTCCACTCAACGTGATATGACGCTCCGCAATACAGGATAAGAGCCTGCGCACAACGCACCTTCAATGTGGGTGCGTGGCGTGGCCCGGTGTTCCATTGCGCATGCGCGGGGACTAAGTATGGACGTGCGTCTCCCAATGATCTCCCATAATGCGGAATATGCGCTTGTGCACATTGCGGCTCAATTCGGCTGTGGGGAAAGAGTCTGTATGGTCCTGATATGAAGAAAGAAAAGGTGCACAGGGAGGACGCACCTCCCTCCAATGGGTACGCAGATATACAGGAGATACATGCCCGGGCCAACATAGAATAAAAAAAGGATGGAGTGAGTCGCCATATCCACCCTATTGACCCCTAGAAAATCCCAGGGCCAACACAGTGAAGAAATAGTTCACTGTCCAGTGCAAAGGGAGGGCGCATCTCCCTCCAATAAGCATGCAAAAATTGCAAGTATGCGCTCGAACTATTGTGGAGTGTGGGGATAAAATGAACCACCACATCAACACTGTTAACCCCTACAATATCCCGGGAAAAATATATGGGATGTTTTATGTATACACTCCCGACACATATGTGTTCACCCAGGAAGAATACCACATAGATGGTAGCAATTCAGAAGGATTGTCTTATAACATGTATAATCATGTGACCAGGGAAAGGGAACACACTCATCACCAAATATAGAGCCTACATAGTGTTAAAGGATTGTATTGTAGTATGTAGATTGTAATTGAAAAAATCATTCCAAAATTAGCAAGAGTGTGTACATCGCCCAAGGGGATTCCCATACCCACTTCGAGGGCTAGCAGGCTCTCAGAGCAAGTATCACTCTATATTTTTCCCCACTTAAATAGAACACACATGTGGGGATATATGATTAATTTTCTTCCTTTTAATACGTATCAGGCCCGGCTGTTTGGACATATAAGTCCCTGCAAAGAAATCTGTAATTAGGATTCTTCTCCGCTGTGCTGCCACCTTTGGGGGACGCACCTCCCTCCATTTTGAAATACAATCCATTTGACCTATTAACACCAACTCTATGAGGTACGCGGTAATGTATACATTCTTGACACGCTGTAATGTTCACCCAGACATTTTGACTTTATGAGCACACCAGTAACAATCTCTGTTAGGCTTTTTCATGAATTGGTTGTATTAACTTTTTGGCATAGAAATTATTGTTTATAACTCCTGGGTCTTTGTGATATCCTGATGTGTGTATAACCGGGGAAAAAAGTACAAAACAAATCCCCTGTTGATTGTTCCCTTTTTCTTTTGCATTCTCTAGAGCGATAGGTACTTACCACATAAAACCACTCTCTTCTCCTGACGAAGGTTCCCATATTCGGGCAACTGGAAACGCGTCGAGCATCTGGGGGTCACACACCTCTTTGAGAGCACCAGTATTGTACCTCTGTATACATTTATTTTTCTGTAAAGTGTTGTCACATTATTTATTTGTATTTTTGTGTTTTTTCGTTGTGTAACTGCTATGCATATTATGAACTGTGCACCCTGCTATCAGACATTTGGGTGATTTGTATATATCATTTTATTGACCACTAATAAAATTTGAAGACCTTTTTTCAAAAACCTTTGGTGAGAGTGGTGATCTATTTAAAGTCCCAACCATAGGGGTTCCTTTCTTGTCACTGGAATCTGAGGCTGTTCCATTGTTGAGCATTGGGAATCTGAAGAGGATTCATATATATATCTGTGAGCATTTCTTTCTGCTGCCTATTTGAATGTCAATGCTGCCTGCAGGAGTCACTGGATGTGACATATACTTCAATGCCTGATTATATTTGAACTCTGGTAAGAACATATATTTGTCAGCACGGTGGTGTCTGTTTCAATACATTTGAAGTTGGTGTGAGGTGCTTTCATCCCTATGTCTGATCAATCAGTGCAGCCTATTAGTGCCCATCATTGCCAATCAGTGCCCATTATTGCTGCCAATTGTAGTATGTTATATCTATATATATATATATATATATATTAGATATATGTAGTGTTTTTTATGTATTTCATATAGGCATTTTATTTAGGCATTCTAAGACAAGTTTATTCTAGGCAGGCCACATTGCTAGCTGTTAATCTAATTGCGCATATTAAAAGAGGGTTTGTTGATCAAAGGAGAAGTGGCCAAACAAGATTTACTCCACATATCAAAGGGGAACAGATAATGATTATCTTAATCTAATCAGTATTCACACATATCAAAGGGGAATATGCAAGAATGCAGATTGGGGCAGTTTTATGACTACAGCTGTTCACAGCTTGGGGTGATCTCCTGTCACTCTGAATGACAGGAGCAGATCAAAGCATTTAATGGAAATAGCCAATCAAATTGCTCAGCCATTCAGTGTGTGTGGGGGATATGACAGGACGTTCAATCTGTTTAGAAGTGTGTGTTCTTATGAAGGCACCAAGAGTCACATGGTTTTCATGGGGCTCTAAATATTTACTAGCACGTGATCATACCCTGTTGGATTGTCATCTACTACAAGACTGATTTTGTCATCTGTAAGACTGTTCTGTTTTGGAAGCTAATAAAGTGCGCCTCTCTGGAGAATTGGGTTTGCTGCGGGGACAATACTTATTAATAACTACAAACCATCTACGAACTACATATTAGATCACAAACCTTTTGAACCTGAAAGTGAGTGCTGGTACATTGATGGTTCTTCTTACTATAAAGATGGAAGTAGAATTTCAGGATTTGCTGGTGTTTGTGCAAAAGCATCTTTAAAAATGAAAACCTTGAGCCTGGAGATGAGAATCCTGGATTTATGTGGGTCGGCGCTCCCAGAGCATAACACGTTTACTTTCAGTGAGAGATGTGATGAAGTTAGACCGAAGAATGGACTGTGACATCAGCTCGTTTTTTGTGCAATATTCAAGATCTTGATGTGATACAATAAGGCCTAACAGCTATATGGGCCACGGATGTTTACCGAATCATTTTCCAGTCATGGTCTAAAGCTATATTATCTAATGACTGTTTCATGGGGATATTTTAGAGGCTGGTGAAGAGAGATGTAACCAGTTTCAACTTTATATTTTATATGAGCCATTGTAAATCATCCAGTACCTCAAGTCGTAATGATATGTTTGTTGCTTGATTTATGGGTCAGTTCTAGTAGTTAGAATGACCCAAGTGGGGGTATATGTAGTATGTTATATCTAATTATATATATATATATATATATATTTTAGATATATGTAGTGTTTTTTATGTATTTCATATAGGCATTTTATTTAGGCATTCTAAGATAAGTTCATTCTAGGCAGGCCACATTGTTATCTGTTACACATATCAAAGGGGACTTGTTGATATACAGTCTCCAGACAAATGGAGAGTGGCTAAACAAGAATTATTCCACATATCAAAGGGGAACAGATAATGAATGGGCTATGTTAATGTTAATATGCAAGAATGCAGATTAGGGCAGTTTTATGACTACAGCTGTTCACAGCTTGGGGTTATCTGCTGTCACTCTGAAAGACAGGAGCAGATCAAAGCAAATTGCTCAGCTTAGGGAATATAAGATGGCTTTCAGTCTAGAAAATATCTCAGGGAAGGGTCTGTGATTATGAAGGCATAGGTCTAAGAGAAAATATTCGTTGTCATGATACCCTGTTGGATTTTGTCATCTGTAAGACTGTTCTGTTTTGGAAGCCAATAAAGTGCGCCTCTCTGGAGAATTGGGTTTGCTGCAGAATAATACTTACATACCATCTACGAACGATCATATTAGATCACTACACCAATCAGTGCCACCTATCAGTGCCAATAATTGCCCAACAGTGCGGCCTATTAGTGCTACAAATCAGTGCCCATTAGTGCTGCCAATCTGTGCCAATCAGTGCTGCCAATCATTGCCACCTATCAGTGTCAATCGTGGGCAGCTATTAGTGCCCATCATTGCTGCCAATCAGTGCCACCTATCAGTGGCAACCAATGCTGCCAATCAGTGCCAACCAATGCTGCCAATCAGTGCCAACCAATGCTGCCTATAATTGCCAATCAATGCTGCCCATCAGTACCCATAAGTGTTGCCAATAAGAGCCCATCAGTGCTGCTAATCAAAGGCCATCAGTGCAGCCTATCAGTGCCACCTATCAGTGATGCCTATCAGTGCCCATCAGTTCTGCCAATCATTGCCACCTATCAGTGTCAATCGGGGGCAGCTATTAGTGCCCATCATTGCTGCCAATCAGTGCCACCTATCAGTGCCCATTAGTGTACTGAGTGCAGGGATGGGGAGATGAACTCCGCAGCCAGGCACATTTTCCATATGGGGGGGGGGGGGACAACTGAAATCCGTTGATGCTTAAACTGCTGGGTAAACTGTTGGCACTATATAAATTGTGTATAATAATAATAATAATAATAATAATAATAATAATAATGTTTATTAATGCCACGTGCTGATCTTTCATATAATAGGTACTCACCACATTACTATTTACAATAAACTAATGGAGGTAAAAAAGTGTCAGTGGAAGGCCTGCCGCTAAGCACTGTTACGTGTTCCCACACCACAAAAAAAAGTGCAGCACTAACTTACTAATCAATAACTTAACAATGATGGTGGAACCCTCTAATGCATGGAAATCTCAATGAACTCCAATATTCCCACAATACCAGTCTCTGTGATATGTAATGTCACACATAATACACATCAAACTGAAAACAAGACATTACAAATGAAACATAGCAGGGATGGTGGAAACCCCTCTACAGATAATTACAATACAAAATAACTTCAAATGCAACAACTTTTTCGTTTTTTTTTTTTTTTTTAGATTGTTACACTTAATTTTATATGTTTTAGTTACTATTATAATGTGAATTGTTGCACTTGATGTTCATTTTCCACCACCCTTGCTAAGTCTATGTCTTTATGGACCTTGTTTGTGCACTGGTGTGCAGTCATGTTGGGAGAGGAAGGGCCATCCCCAAACTGTTCCCACAAAGTTGAGAGCATGACATTCTCCAAAATGTCTTGTTATGCTGATGCCTTAAGAGTTTCCTTCCCTGAAACTAAGGGTCCAAGCCCAACCCCTGAAAAGCAACCCCACACCATAATCCCCCCCTCCACCAAATGATTTGGACCAGTGCACAAAGCAAGGTCCATTGAGAAGGAGAAACCTGACAGGCCTGCACAGAGTCCTGACCTCAACCCAATAGCACCTTTGGGATGAATTTGAGTGGAGACTGTGAGCCAGGCCTTCTCGTCCAACATCAGTGGTCAACCTCACAAATGCGCTTTGGGAAGAATGGTCAAACATTCCCATAGACACGCTCCTAAACCTTGTGGACAGCCTTCCCAGAAGAGTTGAAGCTGTTATAGCTGCAAAGGGTGGACCAACTCAATATTGAACCCTACAGACTAATGCCCTGTACACACGGTCGGACATTCCAACAAAAAAATCCATCTGATTTTTTCCAACGGATTTTGGCCCAAACTTGTCTTGCATACACACGGTCGCACAAAATTGTCCGAAAATTCGATCGTTCAGATTGAGGTGATGTACAACACATATGACGGGACTATAAAGAGGCCAGTAGCCAATAGCTTTCGCCTCGTAATTTAGTCTGAGCATGCGTGGCACTTTGTCCATCAGAAATGTATACACACGATCAAATTTTGTTGTCGGGAAATTGCCAGATCTCAAACTTTTGTGTGTCGGAAATTCCGATGGAAAAAGTCCGATGGAGCCCACACACGATCGGATTTTACAACAACACGATCCGATCGCACATTTTTCGGCCGAAAGTCCGACCGTGTGTACGGGGCATAAGACTGAGATACCATTAAAGTACATGTGTGTGTGTGTAAAGGCAGGCATCCCAATACTTTGAGACATTATAATGTGTATATGTATGTATGTATGTATATATATATATATATATATATATATATATATATAGTATCTCACAAAAGTCAGTACACCCCTCACATTTTTGTAAATATTTTATTATATCTTTTTATGTGACAACACTGAAGAAATTACATATTGAAATGCAAGATGGAGTAGTCAAACTAATGATACCAACATCCCAGTAATAAAATATTTGATTTAGGGGGGAAGGAAAAGAGGCCACAAGCCTCTGGGACTTTTAAACGGTATTGTATGTTAAGAAATAGGTCATAGTAACAAGAGATAGCGATGTAGATAAAATATAATGTTTTTATTTCCACAAAATTAGGACATATAGAAAAAAGGACAGTAATAATATTTCCATGAATACAGACATATGAGTTATTCAGACAGAAATTATATAAAGCGCTACCATACTCGACATGTTTCACTCATTAGAGTTTCTTCAGGAGATTCAAAGGTATAGCTCTTTAGTATGCTGAAATAACAAAGTAGCATGAGAAACATCCTTAAAAAGGTACAAGTTAATGTACATAGCATGAATTGTTAAGCAAAGTCGGCTTAGTAGATACATCAATAACTAAGCATGTTTGATTGTACAAGTATCAAAAGGTTTACAGAACACAGGACATGGAAAAAAAACGATCGAAAGGTAAGCAAATAGGTCTCACCAACATATGCTCGGTCTTCACGGATAAAGATGGACATAGATATGTCAAATTAAAAGCATGTTTAATTTGCTTTGATAGTCATTTGTTGCAAATGGGGATTGGTCAGACTGTCAGTATGAGTCAGGGGGCGCGGTTTGTCATACATGATGCGAAACATCAATTTGCGAGAAAATAGATTCAGATCCTTAATTAATTCAAACACGTCTTAAGGTGTTAAACATTTAACCCAGGAAGCCGATTTTAAACGCATATGTATTATAGGGCTACAGGGTAATCCCAAATGGAGTAGAAATATCTGCTAAGGACAGTAATGGAGACAAATACCTTTACATGTTGCTTGGTTGGAAGTAGAATCAATCTATTGTACACTTCACTCAATAGTTGGGAAAACATTCATTAAAGGGTGGGCAGCGCACAGCGCACTGAAGAAATTCCACTTTGCTACAATGTAAACTAGTGAGTGTACATCTTGTATAACAGTGTAAATTTGCTGTCCCCTAAAAATAACTCAACACACAGCCATTAATATCTAAACAGCTGGCAACAAAAGTGAGTACACCTCTAAGTGAAAATGTCCAAATTGGGCCCAATTAGCCATTTTCCCTCCACAGTGTCATGTGACTCTTTACAAGTTACAAGGTCTCAGGTGTGAATGGGGAGCAGGTGTGTAAAATTTGGTGTTATCGCTCTCAATGCAATTAGCGGACCTCCAGATGCTGCAGAACTACAAGTCCCATGAGGCATAGCAAGACTCTGACAGCCACAAGCATGACACCCAGAGGCAGAGGCATGATGAGACTTGTAGTTTTGCAACAGCTGGAGGTCCACTAATTGCATATCCCTGCTCTACATAAAGATGGCCTAGGCTGTAAGAAGATTGCCAAGACCCTGAAACTGAGCTGCAGTATGGTGGCCAAGTGGTTTAACAGGAGAGGTTCCACTCAGAACAGGCCTCGCTATGGTCGACCAAAGGGGTTGAGTGCACGTGCTCAGCGCCATATGCAAAGGTTGTCTTTGGGAAATAGACGTATGAGTGCTGCCAGCATTGCTCCAGAGGTTGAAGGGGTGGGGGGGGGGGGGGGGTCAGTCTGTCAGTGCTCAGACCAAATGATGCACACTGCATCAAATTGGTCTGCATGGCTGTCATCCCAGAAGGAAGCCTCTTCTAAAGATGATGCACATGAAAGCATGCAAATAGTTTGCTGAAGACAAGCAGACTAAGGACAAGGATTACTGGAACCATGTCCTGTGGTCTGAGGAGACATACAGCACCAGCACCAGCAGCAGCAAGCTGCTCACACTCCACCATCCTCCACTCATTAGCCCCTCATTATATGGTCTGTGTGCAGCTGGGCACACACCTTGCTTGCTATCGTCAAGACCCGGACACAGTTTGAGATCCCATCCAGGACTAGCAAAACCTGGAGAAAACTGACAGAGCAGTTTTCTCCATTTAAATTCTATAGTCTGTAGATATGCAAACTCTGTATCTCCTTTACCTCTAATTTCAAACGGACAGAGCTTCGCTCTGCCACATATCCCCCCCCCCCCCTTTGTTTCGATCCGGAGGGAGGAACACCAGCACCCGTCATGGTTGGGACACCTCTGTGCTGGCTGTCAGCCACGTAGGCCCAACCTTTTTTCCGGGTGCACTTCCAGGCACGTCCCACCCTGGATCTTAACAGGGTCCTATATTTTCCCATCCTCAGCCTTCTTCTTGGGTCCCTGGGCTTAATCATTTTTTTGGGGGAAACTCTGCTTTCCCTGATCCTACCTTTAAACTCACTGACATCAGCTTGAACCTTCAATATACACCAGTACAACCTCCTCACTTTGGCATGACCATGCAAGCTGCCACCCCTTTGCTCTTTTATTAGGGTGACACTGGTCCCTCTCTGTACTCCAAGTACGGGCACCCTCTTACTGTCCAAACTTAGCGTCACTTCTTTCCTCATGTACACTGCATGCTTATTTTTGTCAGTTTCATCACTAACATCCTCATATGACTGCAGCCTCATCCTAGTCTCCCTCTGAAGGACATACTGCTTTTAAAGCTTTTAAAGTCATGCGACACCTTGCTGAGCTTTGGGCCATTTTCCTGCGACCATTGTTTATAACGATCCTTCTCAGACCTCAGGAAATTTTTCCCAGAAATACCCTCCTGAACCTGTAGGGGGCCTAATTCTGCTGTATCTTTTACCTCTTCTGTGTCAATCATACCTTTCTCTATCTCATTACAATTTTCAGGGTTTGCTACAACCAGATCAACTTGACCAAGATCTTCAGGTCTACCATTATTTTTGTTGTCACCCATGGTAATCAAAACCATCAAAAATTGACAATGCGCTGCATTTTTCATCACGGTCAGAAATATCAATGCGTTTGTCATATTTCTTTTCACTCATGTTTGGCAGGGCAGTGTCTGAAGAGGAACTGCACCCAGCAGAGTGGTTGTCTAGGGCAGCTTCACTATACACCAACTCCACTGGCATGAGATCCTCTGCCAACAACTGTCCTGAGTCTGACTCCTGACCATCATCACATAGAACATTTTGACCTGTGACTACAATCACTTCATTTTTTTCTGTGCCATCTGGCACTTCCACCAACACATTTGGCACGGCATTATCCATTATCACATCATTGGGCCCCTTGTGGATCACAGACGTGACCTCTTCTGTGTGTTTGCCCTTATTTGGCGTTTCCATCTCATAAACACCATCATCTGCAGTAGCAAGTGCATCCTTGCATACAAGTTGCTCTGCAGGTCCTTCATCTGGCACTGCAGAAGTCATGTCTGCTCCACTTTTACCAACAGAGGCCTTTTCCAACAAAGCCAACAGGCTTTTTGTCCACCTGTCCCAGTCTGTTATCTCTGTGCTCCCAGAGGTACCACGCAGTACCGCTCCTACTGTACACGGAGACCCAGAGGGACAGAGTGGTTCAGCAACAGACACATTGCACATATCACTTTGGTTCAAATAAGATTTTGGCACTACATTTTTAACCATAGCAGACTGCAATACCACACCTTCACCACCTTGCTCTGGTGGTGCTTCATTAAACGCATTAGAGCTTTGATACCTGTCGTTGCTAGACTGCATTAACCCATTTCCACCATGAGTGTTTTCAAATATTTCAGTTTTAACATTTAACATCCTGCCATCACTATGTTCAGGTACCCTCTTATCCCTCAGAGCAGCACCAAAGTTGTCCCAGGCAACCTCCGGCTCCAAAACGCAGAGCTCCCTGGGGGTTTCTAGGGGCACCTCTATGGCCTTCTTCACAGTTGCTAGGGGAGATAGCACATCTTTAACCGCATTAACAGCAGGGTTATCTCTAGTGAGCTGCACTAGCCCATTAGCAACTGGACCATTCACTTTAGCCAACACAATATTAGCAGTTTTACCCATCATATTGTCACATTCAAGTTTACCACTTGCCTCCCCACTGGACAGGGCACTGCAGTGAGGCAAGTCCTTTTCCAAACAGACAGTGGATCTCCCATTTGGGGTCACTTCCACTCCAGTGTGCACAGTCACATATTCAGTCTCTTCTATGCATTTACCAGCACCAGTCTTTTTCAACATCAACCCAGCGGTTCCAGCCATTATTTCATTAAAGACAGTCTTACCCACCGCAGTAGTAGGGGTCACCATCTTCATTTGAGTACGTTGTCTCACAAACCAGTCCTCTGCTGCACTTTTACTGGCCCACTCTCCCTGGTGGCCACCGGATGAAATTACAGCAGGCAACTCCAACTGTTTAGCACCCCCTGCCGACACAACAGGAAAATCCTCGTTGCCAGGGGTGACTGCAAGCCTTTTAACACAGGACTCCGGGCTTGCAGGTGAAGAGTTAAGCCCAGCAACAATATCAGCAGCTGTATTCCACAAGCTAGGACAAGAAAAGATCCCATGCCCCAGTTGACCACATTCCTGGCATGTTACTTGGCGACTTTCTCCTGTTGCTAAGGGAGATGGCACTCTCCCAACATGCATAATCTCACTGGCATCTCTATGAGGATGGTGGGGCACCTCTTCCCTGTAGCTCCTCATTCTCATTGGCACATTTTCTCTGGTTGCTAATGGAAACGGTCTCCCAGCAGAGCTTTGCCGATTCTCCCAAACTCTTTGATGCATTGTGGCTTTCAACTTGCCACTACTCTCTGCAGGCAATACTTTTCTCATATGGTCTGCAGACTTGACATCACCGCCGTTGCTATGGGCAACCACATACCTCTCCAACTTCCGGTCAGGCTGTCGGTCCATGATGCGATGGAACTCTCCTCTAAGAAGGATTTCCTCTTTAAACTTGCGGTAGTCATCCTGGTCCCCATCCATCAAATGGTAAACCGACCGGAACTCTATCCGTAATAAGGTTTGCATCAGTTTTGGCCACCAGTCCCTAGGCCATTTTCTCTTTACAGCAACTTTTTCAAATCTTACAAGGAAGTGTTATATTCTTAATATTCAAAATTTAATTTGGTTTAAAAAATATATCTCTGCAGAGTCCCTCTTTAATTAGTGTGAATGGGTTTTTGCTTTTAATAGGCTTCAGATGTGATATTCAGCTGGGTTTGAGTTTTAAAAGCTGTTTTAGATGTGTTATGGACATTGCAATATTATATATGTTTATTAAGAAGTCCTATGTAACTGATATTTAGTTTGAAGGAAAAGGCTAGCAACCCTCCCCCATTTCGGTAGATAGAATTTCAAAGGCAATGCTTCTAGCCCATTTCCTGCACATGAATAGGAATGTGTGTGGCTGATGTATTCCAGATGCTGTGTGATGTGTTCACTCATGACACATTACATTGGTGGGCTGAGTTAAGAAGGAAGGTGTGGTTATATTTCGGCGGTAATTTTAAGGTTGGTCTGTTTCATAAAAGTGCTTGCAGGCTGATATTCGTCCTCTCTGACTTCCTGCTCTACACAGCTTGACCATCACACACACAGCTCCTATCTCTTGCACACACAGCCACACATTCCTCCTGCACACAAAGGGTTAATCAGCCATTTTCCTTTTCATGAGCACATGCTTTGCTCTGCTCTGCTCATATACTAAAGCATCACATTATTTTTGTATCTTGTACTATTTTTGTAAGTATTTTTCTATTTTGGTGTGTACAATAAAACACACGTTTTGATTTATCGCTGACTCAGAAATTTTCAAAGAAATTCGTCTCACAATCTTTTGAAAGCTTACACAGAATAAGCGAATATTAATATCACAGATATTATTTATTTTATTTCATTGGCTAAGCCAGCCAGTTTCGAAAGTTTTTTTTTTTCCATTCCCTTACTTTGAACAGAGGGGTAATGATAAGAATTTTACTTTCGCAAATATTGAAAAGAACCTAGAGACAATTATGATATCGATGATTGTGAAAGACCGGAGAATTTCAGACATACAGAAGTAATTTAAGCGAGTCAAGCAAGAAAAGACGGGGAACGTTTTTTATGTGGTGAGTAGAAATTTACATACTTACTATGGAATTTGTAACTGTTTTAGCTGATAAAAGTACATTGGAATTTAAAGGTTTATCGAAACACATCTCTGATGATGTTTTATGGAAAGCAATGTATAGTCAATGTCTGCAAGCAAACGCTGACATTGACAAGGATAAATATTCATTAGTTAAAACAAAGAAAAAGTTACGTAATGTAATGAAGTTAGTAACAAGATTTAATGAAATGCAAAATGTAACAGAAAGTGCTCATACACAAAAGGATTTATGTATTGAACAATTATTGACTGAAAAAGTTGAATTGGAACATAAAATGAATGCATTATTGCAATCGTTTAAAGAGAAAGAAAGTCGTATGGCTTTTTTGACTCAAGAAAGGATTAAACATGAGAACATTATAAGTCTACTTAGAAAACAATTATTGGACACTCAGGTTTTTGCACATGCTCAGTGTTCCACACATGTGACTAAGTCAGATGTAAGGGTTAATTTTGATTCAGGAATTGAGTCAGATGGATCAATTGTTAGTATTTTTTCAGACAATGAAAGTGTGAAGTCAGTTGACTTCAGTCATACTAATATTAAACAGAAATGTAAATTTTCATCACCATATGCTCAAAGAAAGGTATATGGAAAAAAAGCAACTCTTAAATGTTTTGTTTGCCAACGAGAGGGCCACATAGCCAGGTTTTGTTTAAAGGCTAATAATAATAATGATATGCAAAAGAGGTTGTGCTATCCGAAAACAATGCCAAGGACTTACGAAGTCTATTCTGTTAGAATGTGCAGTAATTTGAAGTATAGGGGTCAAAATAATCAAACCTATTTCCCTTTGAAGACCCAAATGCAAAGATTGCAAACAGAAAATAGTTCCATCAGACAGGGCAGGTATCATTATGTAACATATAACACTGTGAAAAACATTGTTAGCAGTCCTTAAATGAACTGCATGGATAGTTTCAGAGATTTGGTTGAGGACTTTGATATATTTTTAATATTTTCAAGGATAATCCTCTGGGTTATTATTTTTATTTTTCCTCGTTATGATTATATTTCTATTTTTTGGTTTGTTCAGGTTGAACACTGAAAAGGTTTAGTTCACTTGAAAAGAAAAGAACAGCTTTGTACTCAATTAGTAGCTGAATACATTTCCAGATGTGTACTCAATTAGCAATTGAATACATTTTGTTTAAAGACAACAGAGTAATTCTCTCTCTTAGTAATTCCCTTGCAAAGTATTATTGTTAAAAAGAAAAAGTTCTAGCACATAAAAAGTTGATAGTGAGTTATCTGTAAGCAATAGAGTTACAGACACATTGAATTAGCAAAGGAAGCAGCTTTATTTGGAGAATTAGTGATTCCAATCTTCAATGGGTTCTATTGATGTTGTGAAGAAATTGATACACAGATTCCATCGCTTTAAGAAGAATAAAAAGGGAATAAATCACTTTTTTGTTTTTCATAGGTTGTTTATGGAATTTATATTGGTTTATGAAAACTAAATTCCATTACATGACGTTTAGATTGGAATTTCGTGTCCTATTATACCACAGCACCTACAGATGGGATTCACTAATGATGATGCTTTAGTAACAGTTAGGATGTTGATTAATTATGTTTTTCCAGTTTTGGGTATAAAAGGAAAATGAGTTTCATTCATTATTAATGGGTGTAAAGTTCTGCTGTTACAAAGTATTCTTCTTTTGAAGGAAAATGTTGTATGTGTCTCCCCATGAATTTTTGTTTTTGCATCAAAGTAAGTCTATGAAGGAGTCAAAATGGCTGAAAAAAATTGTCCCTTCACATATGTCTAGCTGAGAAAGGAGGTTAATTCAAGATAAAAAATATCCTTATGTTAGCTAAGAATATGTTTTTTTTATTTTTTTACAATGTTTTTTGATTGGGAGATTATTAAGAAATAATTTGTATATATACTGATATGTAGTATTTGTTTTAAAGGTAAAAATAAATTTAGATTGTATATAGCCTACCCTTAGGAATTTTAGAATAAGCAACGCCCATCTTTTTAGGAAAGTTGGAGGGAAATGTATTTGCTCATTCAAAATTGGCGGGCATTCTTGTGGTACAAGAAAGCTCAGGAGAACTATGAATAGGGAGAGGTGGGGGTATGAATAGGGAGAGGTGGGGGTTGTAAGAGTAGAGGCTTGTAACATGAGAGGAGTCAGTTTTCTGAAGACATTCTAGAGAGACTCATTCTAGTCCATCCAAGACATACATATACAATGTGAATTGTTGTTACATACAGACACATATTGGATTTAATCTTCATTTTAAGAATAATCTATTTTTGATATTCTGTAATTGATATTGTTTTTATAACATTTTGTTGTTTTATTATTAAACCAAAATTATCTTTTATACAAGATAAGCGGTCTATTTAGTTGACCAAGAACAGGAAAGGTTTATTTGGAACAAAAATAGATGTTGTTAGCACTAGTCTAAGACAGAAATAAAAATGAGATGCTCTCATAGGCGGAGCTAAAGTTTTAGGGAGTGGAAAATAATTAGAAAGGTCAATTTGATATTTTCTATGAGATGGTATAGTTCAAATACCTTCTCAGTTTAGTGAAAAATGTATATAAACAATATAAATGTGGAAATAACAAATTGTATATTCCGAGATAATGATGCTGCATTTATTTTTTAAGGAATGAATTATAAAAATCTAATCTGGAGGAATCATGGATTCCAAAAAGAAGAAGAGATGTCAGCGCAACAAAAGAAAAGTGTTAAAGAGAGACGATTGATCATTATCACAGGATTCATTTTTTCCCTAGTGACAATGTTATATGTGGTAAAATATATCACAAACTGTTCCAGTTATGCAGAGGTTAACAGGATGGAAGAATTACACCACAAAGATCTTGCATTATTCAGAAGTAAAACAGAAGTTGACATTGGTATCAATACAGAGGAACAAAAAGATAACAATGCTGATATCATTACAAAGGACAAAAATGAGAGAGTTGTTGATATTAATGTATATGATAAAAATCATGATTTTAGAGATGTTGATATTAATACAGCAGAAGATTTGTATGGATTTGTATGTGTAGGACAGGGATATGATTGCTGTTTGCAATTGTATTTCATTCATAGTAATAATATTGAAATCAAAATTAATATAGAATCCAAAACAAATTTTGTTAAAATGCAGGGGTTTTATAGACTAAACAACGAAACAGGAACTTTTGAATGTAATATATTGTTGAGGAGTTTTTGGTCTATATATTTAAAGGGTAATGATTCAACAATGTGGGCTGGAGATGTTACTAATACCATGTCAAGATCAGGGAAAATATTTTATCCCTCAGATCAATTTTATTATCTTTTTCAAAGTTTTGTAAAAATATTGAATCCAAAATATTTAAACATCATAGGAGATGAAAAAGGAGATATTGTAAGGACATGGGATTTTAAAATAACAAGAAAGTTAGCTCAAATAAGAGTCAAAATTAATATTTCTATAGTCGACATGATTGTTCCAGAAGTTAATATCTTCCCACAATCGTTGAAAATTATGGAAGATAAAGATGATTTGCATTTGATATGTAATACAAAAATATCTTTACCTCAAAATTCATTGTTAACTTGGAAAAGGAATGGTGAATTTCTAGGTAGTGTTTCTCATAGTTATAATATTATAATCCATAAAGGGATATTTGGTAGTAGTAATTGGATTAATAATACATTTGTTTATCAACAAATGAGTGTATCTTTGAATGATACTGGTGTATATCAATGTTGCATATCAATAGGAAATTATCCTGTGAAATGTGCTAAGGCAAATGTTATTGTAGTGTCTCCAAGGAAAACTCCATGTGTTAACAAGAACAGTGTCTCTGCGACTCCTTTTCAGATTAACCATTTCCAATCCAGAACTCTTTTGAGAGAAGGAAAGTTCGTCATTGTTTTGTGGAACTTTAATGTATCAGAATGGAAGATTTCTACAGGGTTTCCACAATGTCAAGGACATTTGGTTAATATGGAATTGGGTATAGAGAGATGGTTTGGAATTAATAATAGGAATAATAACAGATATAAGCGTGGTATAGTTGAAGGTGTTTTAGGAGGAATTGGCACAATCGGGAGTATAACTAATAGTATGGATATCAATACTTTAAAGTCTGATCTAGAGACCGCTGGTTTAGTGGGGAGTAATGGTATTAAAATTCAAAAACATTTAAATCAGATTTTAGAAAATATGGTCATTAAAACAGCTAATGTCATGGGTCCATATTTTAAATTTACAAAATATTACTCTTGATTTGATGACAAGCGAAACAACATTCTCATATAGCCAGAGCATGTTTAGAAATCCAGACGGAATATTCCACTAATTTTAAAATAATTGTGCAAGCTTTTCAAAGTGGAATAACTCCTTTTGGCATTTTACAGAATTTACCCAGAGAATATGTATATGCTATAAATCATACAGATTTATGGGTAAATAAATGGATAGGATGCACGCAGGGTATATGTTATAGTTCTTCTATGATTCCAATAGCCGGAAAAGAACAAATTTTGGTTCCAATCACTGTTTTAGGATTACCTGTCAGCAGTACACAATTATTATATTATAGATTACAATATACAGATTTTGCATTTATCAATGAAAATTCTGAATTAGAACAATTAGATCTGTCATCATGTTTACAATTCCAGTCTAAAGTTATTTGTTTACCTAATCAAGATAAGAGCATATTTCATTCTTGTTATCATAATCATACATTATGTTCAGCAAGAATAGAAAAAGTTGAAACAATTTCTGAATTAATCACTCGCGTAGATAGGAAAAAGGTTTGTTTTCAGATCATGACAGATACAGAAAGGGTTAAAACTTTTTTCTCTTCTTGGACAAGTACAGAAAATCTGAATCAAGGTCTGTATTGTATAGAAGGAGATATTGATGCAATAAGTATTAATGGTTTAAGAACTAATTTGACAAATATGTTTATGAAAAATATAAGTGCACTTCCCACTCAATATAATATATCCCAAATAGATGAATTTCCATGGGAAAAATGGGCAAATGTAATTCAAAAGGATAAAGGTTTATTGATAGCTTTGGCTAAGGAATTGCAGAATGCAGAAGTATTGTTTAAACATGAACAAGGTAATTTGCAAGAAATATCACATCAATGGTCAGAATTTTCAGGAAGTAATTGGTGGAAAAGATTCAGTAATAGTGTATCAATGTGGGGAAAAACTTTGATAACTTCAGCAGCAGGAAATATTTTATCACATCCTGTAGTTATTCTTTTTATTATTATTATGTTATTCCTTATATTCCAGTTATGTTTAATGTTTAGAATGAAAAAATTATTTTTTAGAATTAGAAGTGAAATTAAGAAAGGAGATGATTTATTGCAAAATATGCTTAGAAGAAGAATGGGTTTTGGAATTTCAAACTCGGTTACTAATGAAATTACATCTGAAAATATTAGATCAAAAACTGTGAGAATGTGACATGTATGATGGTGAATGTATTAAAATATGAAGTATGATCATTATTCATATTTCAGAGGGGAATGTTATATTCTTAATATTCAAAATTTAATTTGGTTTAAAAAATATATCTCTGCAGAGTCCCTCTTTAATTAGTGTGAATGGGTTTTTGCTTTTAATAGGCTTCAGATGTGATATTCAGCTGGGTTTGAGTTTTAAAAGCTGTTTTAGATGTGTTATGGACATTGCAATATTATATATGTTTATTAAGAAGTCCTATGTAACTGATATTTAGTTTGAAGGAAAAGGCTAGCAACCCTCCCCCATTTCGGTAGATAGAATTTCAAAGGCAATGCTTCTAGCCCATTTCCTGCACATGAATAGGAATGTGTGTGGCTGATGTATTCCAGATGCTGTGTGATGTGTTCACTCATGACACATTACATTGGTGGGCTGAGTTAAGAAGGAAGGTGTGGTTATATTTCGGCGGTAATTTTAAGGTTGGTCTGTTTCATAAAAGTGCTTGCAGGCTGATATTCGTCCTCTCTGACTTCCTGCTCTACACAGCTTGACCATCACACACACAGCTCCTATCTCTTGCACACACAGCCACACATTCCTCCTGCACACAAAGGGTTAATCAGCCATTTTCCTTTTCATGAGCACGTGCTTTGCTCTGCTCTGCTCATATACTAAAGCATCACATTATTTTTGTATCTTGTACTATTTTTGTAAGTATTTTTCTATTTTGGTGTGTACAATAAAACACACGTTTTGATTTATCGCTGACTCAGAAATTTTCAAAGAAATTCGTCTCACAATCTTTTGAAAGCTTACACAGAATAAGCGAATATTAATATCACAGATATTATTTATTTTATTTCAGGAAGTCCCCAACCTCCTCTGTAGGCAGCATGGGTTGCATATAGTCAGAGGCCAAGATCTGAGCCCCTTGGACTGCGCCACACTCTTTGCGATTCTCCAACTTGACATCATAGGCGTTGCTAGGGACAACACCAGCCCTCTTTCTCCTTTGCTCCAGTGCGGCTAAGTGCATCTTGCACCAGTCTGGGGCTTGTTCTGTCGGTAACAACCCCTCCAGCCACAAGGTTCTGTCTCTCATCTCAGCAAACTTTGCTTCCTTTTCGCGTTTTGACAGCCCCATCTCTGCAGTCAGGCACACAATGCTTTTTAACAAAGTTCCTTTTAACACAGGAAAATTTAGTGTACTGTCTTCTTTAAGACTAGTTGTTTTTCACTTGCAGGTTCTCCTCACCTGCACACACAGATTGTGTTGTCTCATGCAGACAAACACAGTTCATGAAACAGATGAACTTACTTTTTTCATTCGCAGGTACACCACCTGCATGCAATACAGTCCATCAACTAAACTTTTGCGCAATGCTGTTCGCCTGGCTGCCACACACAGCTAGCAGTAATTCCTGATGCGACTCACCATGGAGCAAGGACCCGGTTTCCACCGTCTACATGCCCGCATTCGAGCACCACTTGTAACATGGGGGTGTTTAACTCAAGTGAAAAGATGCATTTTTTTAATGCAGTGAGTCCTCATCAGACAGGCATATATAGTTAAGGGCCTGGTAGCTCACGTTTATTGAAAAAACAAAAGTCCATCCAGAAGTCCCACGCAGGGGTTTAACTTCATTAAGCATTCATAAATGAAAAACATACCAAGCCACCTGGCTCTCTTGTCAGCAGTTCCTCTGCTTGATCTCAACAGAGTTGATTCCTTCCAGTCCCCTGGACTCACTGGCTTCCTTAGTCTTCCCGACTCTCAAGGCTTTCCAGCCTTTCCCAGTCTCTGGGCAAAGAATACCCCTTACACAGGGATGACCCCTTACACAGGTCTGTCTTCATACAACACCAGCAGCAGCAAGCTGCTCACACTCCACCATCCTCCACTCATTAGCCCCTCATTATATGGTCTGTGTGCAGCTGGGCACACACCTTGCTTGCTATCGTCAAGACCCGGACACAGTTTGAGATCCCATCCAGGACTAGCAAAACCTGGAGAAAACTGACAGAGCAGTTTTCTCCATTTAAATTCTATAGTCTGTAGATATGCAAACTCTGTATCTCCTTTACCTCTAATTTCAAAGGGACAGAGCTTCGCTCTGCCACAATATATATATATATATATATATATATATATATATATATATATATATATACACGTATGTGTGTTTGAGCTTTTGGGTGCACACCCTAATGCAATAGGCTGCGCACGCCTACACTAACTACAGTGTACCAGAGCTCCCATCTTGAGACATACTATATAGCTTTAAACTAATCGTAAACAGTTTAGGGATAAACTGAAGACCTCAAGGGTGTATCTGTGCCAAGTCCTACAAGAAAAAAAAATGGAAATCACTTGGATCAATTTAAACCTAGCAAACGTAAGTTGCACATGAGCAGGATTTTTTTTATTGTATTGTTCTGTAAACTGGTCATGGGCATTTTTTTTTTCCTAGGTGTTGTTTGATGTGAGTTGTTGGCATTTTCACATAGCTAGTTAGATTTCATTGCAACATACTAAATCTTAACTTTTTGTGTGTCCCTGCCCCTTTAATCACCGGGTACTTTTATCCCCTTCTGACCGAGGCCAATTTTCAGCTTTCAGTGCTGTCACACTTTGATTGACAATTGCGCGGTCATACGACACTGTACCCATATGACATTTTTATCATTTTGTTCACACAAATATAGCTTTCTTTTGTTGGTATTTAATCACCACTGTGTTTTTTTATTTTTTGGTAATTAAAGAAAAAATACTAAAAGTTTTGGGGAAAAAACATTTTTTTTTTAAATTTCTGTTATAAAATGTTATAATATATAGATTGTAATCTCTAATGAGCAGGGCCCTCTAACTTCTCCTGTATTGAATTGTGTTGTAACTGTACTGTCTGTCTGGAATGTTCCTGTATTGAATTGTGTTGTAACTGTACTGTCTGTCTGTCTGGAATGTTGTAAAGTGCTGTGTAAACTGTTGGCGCTATATAAATCCTGTATAATAATTTATAAAAGAAAAATTGTTCTTCATAAAAAAAAAATTTTTTTTGTTTCACAAAATTAAAAAAAAATGTTAACCATAAAGATTTTTTCCTTTATTCAAGATAATTCAAGATAATGCAAGATAATACATTACATAAGAATATGGCTCCAACTGGAATGCCAACCGAAATTACACAATAACATAAGTTATTTAGAAACTCCATGTCTACCTTCCAGCCTCCTTCTTTGCAATATACAAGAAGGCATCCTCCTTATTCATATGGAAAAACTCCCCACCTAGAATAAAATACACACGCCTTACGTGCCCCAAACTTAAAGGGGGGATCGGCCTGCCGGATCTTCACAAATATTTCCTTGCAAGTCACCTCACGCGAGTTGTGGACTGGAACATACACGAACACAGGAAAATCTGGGTAACCCTAGAGAGATCCTTCATACACATCCCTCTCAAATCCCTGCCGTGGGTCTCTCCCCAACACTGGCCCTCAGCAGCCTTAAAGCACCCGCTCATCCATCCATCCCTTAGAGCGTTTTTACGAGCTACAAAAATCTCTCCGCTCTCTTCTATACCGGGACCCATGACCCCACTGAGGGGTAACCCCAGCTTCCAACCAGGCATCTCAACCTCTTTCCTATCTTTAGAATGGCCCCATGACAGCATCCTAGCACATCAGTTGTTCTCCCGGGGATCCCCACGCACATACGAGGACCTAGTCGCCTCCTCACCCTCCAATTCTTTTCCGTTCTGGTCATACAGACAAATACGACATTTCCTCTCTACCCAGGCAACTGAAGAACTATGGACGAGACGTAAGACACCTTTTGAAGCCCTATGCACCAGCTCTCCCCCACAAAGACACCTAATCTCAGCTATCTACAACATGCTCACAGAAGATTCACCAGCCCTCCCAGACTCAGCAAGATTGTCCTGGGAGAGGGACCTACAGGTCCCACTCTCCGAGGACGACTGGACGCGCATAAACGAATATACCCACAAGGGATCCCCCAACGTAGCGACCCAAGAAAATTGTTACAAGATTAGGACACGTTGGTATAGGACTCCAGCACTCCTACATAAGTTTTCCCCATCTACCCCCGATGTATGCTGGAGGTGTAAAAAGGCGGTGGGTTCCATGCTCCACATCTGGTGGGAGTGTGATTCTCTTCAGCCATTCTGGAAAGAGGTCCATGACCTTATCGCTCACATCACCACCTACACATTAGACTACTCCCCTGCACAATATCTCTTACACCACACACACCTGTCCAGATCTGATTACTTTAAATCCCTGGCCATGCACTTGGTAAACGCGGCGAGATTGTGCATCCCAGTACATTGGCGATCTACACACACTCCGACGATAAGCGAATGGTTTCTGAGGATATCAAAAATAGAGGAAATGGAGGAACTGGTACATATCTCCCAAGAACGGATTCAGAAGTTCAACGCTACTTGGGCATGTTGGGTCCACTTTAGAACTACCCAACGCTTTCAATCTTACACCACCTGAATAGCTATCCTCACCAGGACGGCATTGACTTAGCTGATGAAACCGTACCGAGGTAACCATATCCATCCACGTATTGCCTCTACCACAGGTCCCCTTGAGCTGCATATACCCCCCCCATCCTATACCCCTTCGCTCCTCCCCTCCTCTACCTATGCTATGGCCCTACCCTCTCTACACTCCACAACCCCCCCAGCTGTCCCCCTTTCCTCTCTTCTTCTACATCTATACTTTACTCGAGCTTCCACCTGTCTTCTTAACCCGTCTCCCCTTACTCTACCTCCCTCTGGACTGACCGCACTAACAAACGATCCTAGATGGCTGACGGGCCATATTACCCATCTCTGTCAGCCCAGGATTCTAAGATGAGATTCCTTGTGATCCCATTTCCCTCATACTTGTACTTGTTTCATTGTAATGTCTTGGAATTTCCTAAGCAATCTGTTCTGTATTCCAATGTTGCTGTTTAAGCTGTTTGTTGTAAAAATCAATAAAAACTTTATGGAAAAAAAAAAAAAAAAAAGAAACTCCATGTCTAAAAGGTCGTCAAAATTCTCAGCCAGGTCAAACCTATATATCACATTGAAGTATACTCAGATTGTAAGGTTAGTGTATGGTAAGGTTTCTGCCTGTCTGCCTGTCTAAATCTCGTACAGATTGGGTCTCTGGTCTGTTGTAAAATCCGTGTTCTGTAAGTCTGTTTTCCGGAGAGAGGAGTGGATCGGGGGGCCAGCTATTAAGTCGGCCCCCCACTCCAAACTCCCTGCCTGTTAGGACTCATTTAAAAGGGGAAACAGAATGGGAAAAGAGATGGGGAAAGAAAGAGGGAGGGAAGAGGAGAGGGGGCAAGGGGAGAGAGGGAAAGACCGGGGGCGAGTGTATGATAAGAGTAGAAGTAGTTAGGAGAGGGGGTGGAATGTCCACCATATACCCTCCCCATCAACTCCTCCCAGCCCACTGTTTAGAATAATAAAGCTTCTTGTGTCGCCAGAATATAACTATGGTAGCTCTTAGTCATAGTAAGATTACTAGCCGTTGTCTCGCAACAGATTTTGGTATTCTTGGGAATTACGGTATTTAAACCAGGTTTCCCAAATCATTGTAAAGCTAGATATCCTATCTTGGGTGGTATAGATCAGCTCCTCTATCTCTGCAATGTGGTTAATGCGTAATGCCCATTCTTTCATTGTCGGGGTCGAAGTGGACTTCCAATGAACCGGTAAGCGGTCTTCATAAATTTAGCCCAAAATGTATTCTGCTACATTTCTTTGGTGAAAATAACCCAAATCAGTGTTTGTTATTTAGTCTGTAGGAAAGTTATAGAATCCACAAATTATGTCATATATCTGAAAATGTATCAATCCTGATGTACTGACAAACTATCTAAATTCTTGAGGCCCTAAAATGCCAGGACAGTGAAAATACTCCCCAAATGACCCCCTTTTGGAAAGTAGACAGTCCAAGGTATTTATTAAGAGGTATGGTGAGTTTTTTGAAGTTGTAATTTTGTGTCATTTTTTTTTTAAAGAAATTCATTTTTTTTTTCACCAGTGCAGTACAGCTTCATAATATAAGTGGTGTGGCGGTCATCAGGGACACTGACTAGTGACAGTATGGAAATATTTTTTTTTTCCCTTTTTTTTAAAGATTTTTTTTAACACACTGTGAACAGAGCAATATAATGTTACCATAGTAACATTGTGCTACTCTAGGAACGTAATCTGGATTTTTTTTTTTTTTTACACATTATGTTTGCTTATAGCAGTGTATTTCTATAAGCAAACATTTCATTGATTGAATCTGAATCATTTATTCTATTTTGTTGTGATTAACTGTGATTGGTCAAAGCTAATCACCTGCTACAGATTGGTCTGTGATTGGCCCTGTCTGCACCATGTGATCAAATAGACCAATCACAGCTAACAACAATGTACACAATGGATGGAATGAAAGGAAGCCATCCACTGGGTACAACTGTCCTTTATCACGGCCATCACATGGTACGTGCAGCAAGCCGGTTCTCTGATTAGTCATTATCTGTGTCCTATGGACACAGCCGGTGACAGATTAAGCTGCTGTGCTGCCCTGCAGTCACATGATTGATGCTTCCTAATGGGTTGTCATATGATGTCCAGTCATGATAGGAGAGCTACCGCCCAGCCGTCAATCTGCTATTGGCTGAGCAGGGGCTGGTTAAGGAAGAATGGCTTGACTTCAAGCTATACCTGCTCTATTTATTCTATATACAAGAATGGGGCTATATTAGACTAGAGTTATAGACCACACTTTGCAGGGCTGCCTTTTAAGTGGCAGTGTAGCTTCAAATATATTTTAAAATGTATGAAACATAAAATCTCTGTTTTAATGCTAAATTTGCTAAAGCAGTCTAGATTTAATTTTTGTACTGACTAGCTGGTAAGAATGTTGAGGATTTTATTTTTATATATATATATATATATATATATATATATATATATATCAGTGTTTCTATATAGCAGGTGGTAGGTCACAGTAAATTATTTACCATCCTCGTGCTATGATTGCTGCCTCTCTGTATGGGATGGAATAGATCACAGTGCATGTACAATCTCCTTTCTATATAGGCAGGGATATGTATTGCAATGCAAGCACCTCATCTACGATTCCTGTCTCTGTGTATAGCAAGATGTAGACCTCAGTGCCCAGATTCTCTACTGTTCCTGTCTTTTGCTGTAGGTAGAATAACTCACTTTATTTCTTCTGGTTACGGCAGCTGCAAACAAAAGTTTTAACAATTGTATATATTTAAATATTGGAGCAACTGCTTATTTTAAACATTTTGTTTAAGTTGCAAAACATTTTCTGAATAACAGTTCCTGAGCAGGAGTAGAAACTGACAGCAGCATTTGCCTTAATGATTTTTCTTATACTACTGTTTTATTCAATAAATGCTACTTGGGTTTAATGATTCCCTGTAATTTGTATGCTATATCACTAACATTCTACAGCATTCTAGGTCATAGTATACTATCTTTAACCCCCAAGCTGTTTAGAATATTCTGGTTAAGACATACTTTATATAACACATTCTTCTTTTACCCTGCAAATTTATCAACACACTTGCTCCACGAAGGAAATATATCTAGCATGACCAAGGTGTTATGCAAATGTTTTTACAGTGATTTTGAAATATCATAATATAATTTGAAATTATGCTAACAGTATATTAAGTCTTGTCAGGTTTGGCAGAAGCTGAAAATGAGAGTCAGAAACCTCTGCTGATAAGCATTGATGCCTTTGGGGCATTTTACCTATCAATTTTAAATTCAATAACACATGTACTCTGTGTCAGGGCTACTTCATTCTCATCAAGATTTATCACGCACCATAAGTTGCTTGCCCATATTGTTCATTAAAATATAGCTACACTTCAACTTTTGATTGACAAGAGAATTTCAAGAACATCTTCTATAAAATGAAAGTTACTTTCCAAAACTGTCAATTTTTGTTCACTACTAAAAATATATATATATTCACTTTTTTATTGATATTGTAAAATGATTAGGTATATAACACACCCTGCATCATAGCATAATGCAAATAGAATGTGGTGATTATTATGTCAATTAAAAAAGTTTTTTTAATTCTTTATTTTTTATATAAAGTTGACAAATCAATCCCAGTTTGAAGCTGATCTTTGAAAACAATACATATATAGGCGGTGCTTACTGAGCCCATATGGGGACCCAGAGACAGCGTTTGATAGTGCCCCCAGAGGCGGCTGAGGCAGTACTTCAACTTAAAAGCAACACTTCTCCATAAAGACATGATTAACTCCTTGTAATCCATGACAAAGTTCTTTTAACTTATTACACTATGTACACTATGGATATCGGTTCGCCATTTCATAACTCTCCTCTCTCTTTGGTTACACAGCATTTATGTACCACTGAATTTGTACTGGACTCCACCAGCCCAGTAACCTGTTATCTTATTTCCAGTGACGTTGATTTGTCTGTTAAACTTGAATACTAGGAAGCTTGACTCCTATACAACACCATGCTTATTTTCTCCCAATGCCTTACTAGATCTTCTATGATTTACAGGCTGGATCCCTAGGAAGCCCTTTGATGCAAAGTCAGTCCCATAGTAGGGTACTGGTCCCTAGGGAAGGAGCCTAATCACACAAACTCCTTTGCTACCAGGGCCCTCTGTCACCTAAGCCAAGTCACACTGCTTTCCAACTGGCTGGCTGCTTATGTACTTAACACTAGTATTGTTGCGCTTGACAACTACAATATAGCCTCCTTCAAATAGCTTCACTGCACATTAGAGCAGATGTAGTACATATGTCTATCTCATCTCATCCCCTGTTGAAAACCCTGTTCTGAGATACACAAAACAAGCTTGCACCATTTTAAGGTTGTCCTCAAGTAACTTCAGACCAGGCAAAGTTAAATAACAACAAAAGTTAATTTACTCAAGTTGTTTAATGATAACATATGAACAGTTCAATAAAGAAATTTTCAATACACATTCTTGTACATAATCTTCTAAGTTCCCCGTGGTGTTCCTGGGTACCCCTGCCCCTTGAGGTAGTCATACCTTAGTAGGTAAGAGAAGTCCTTCATTTCCTTAGATAAGAAGAACTAGTCCATACTCCTGGAACCATGACTAGGTTCCCGCAAGGGGTGGTTAGGCAGCAAGTAGTAAGTACATTTCTAAATGGACATACAATGGAAAACACATCAGGAAATCTATTTCTTTCCTATTTCTAGGTCTGTTGTGAAAATCACTCCCTTTTGAACTTCTCTTATTTTAGAAGTCACTCCCAGCCAGTATACTGATAAATATAGCATGTCTAGTAAATCATTTGGTTGATGTAACGTACATTTATTGTGTTGATACAAACCTGCACGTTGCCCATTCAGGCCAAAACAACAGGTTTAATGCTGGGCCAATCAGTCCTGTCACATGTGACATCCATAGTCCTAAGTAGGCTACAATTCTGTCAATTGTAGCTTACACAGGTTTTTTATTAACTTCTGAGTGGCAAAGCATAGATTTACTTTAAAGGACTACTAAAGACCAGGTAAACAAAGAACCAAAACCATAAGTGACAAAATCCTTGATGCTTCCAATTTCTGGGATCACAGAGAGCAAGGAACAATGTCAGTTCCCCTCTCTCTGTATAATGCAGCTGATGCACCAGTGATGTTGGCTGCAGCTGTACAGCCATTTAAATCACTTCTGCTTTACAGGGCATCAGCTGTTGTAAATTTCAATACTGGGATATCATCCTGGTTTATATAATTTTAAAAGTGTGCAATCAGTGCAGTGAAAAAAGGTGAACCTAAAAAATGCTGCTAAACATCAATAGTGTTTTTGACACCTACTCTTGCCGCAACGGCACTTTCGTGGGTATAAGTACATGTAATTTAAAATAAAAAATATAGTGCTCTCTGTACTAAAAGAAAACATAAAATAAAACAACTCCTAAATTACACTCACATTGTAACAATGCATCTTATGCAAACAGATAATCCTCCGTGAACCCTCCAATTAAGAAGAATGCATTTAATTGTGATACATTGATGAAGGACTATTTGTTGTGGACTTTGACACATATAGTTTTTTAAGTTGGATTTTGCACTACATCATTTTTTATAGGATAAATCATCCTGGTATAACCACTTCATTACCAGGATGTCATATGATGTCCACCCAGATGAAGAGGTTAAGGAAGAGTTCGAGTCATTGTATAATTTTACATAATTGCATTGGTCCAGCTTGGACACTGCTACTTCAGTAATCTCCCAGGTCCCGTGCTGAGCGGCAGGCCTGATACATTGTGAAAACAGGAGGCTGGCTGCTCAGCACAGACACCACTTAAAGAATGTTTTGCGTTTTCTGAATGAATTAAAAACATGCTCTGATTGGACAAGATGTATAGGTGATGTCAGTGATGTCAGTGAAGCAATCTCAAAACCCAAAAGCAAGTGGAGATCATGGAAGTAGTAGTGTTTAGTGTTTAGTAGTGATATACCATACCTGGCATATTTTCAAATTTTTATTTCACATTTTTTTTTATATAGCTGTATGTGACATTTGTACATAAGGAGAAGGTCCAATATTGAATAAGTTGATATTGCATTTAGGTGCAAGTTCCATTTTCCAACTCATTTGTTCTGCAATCAGCATGCAAGAAAAAAATAAATAGCCTGTGTGCTAGCAAGAGAAACTATTTTAGAAAAAGAAATATAATGAAGACCTGATTCATTCAGCCTTTAGAAAGCAGGAAGGTCTGAGGTTTTTAGAAATTCTTCTACCATACCTGGTAATCGTAATTTTGATGGCAAGACTCTACCTCTTACATAGTGACTGCAATTGAATCAAATTGGCTTTCTTTTCCACTTATTCTATTACCTCTGTCTGAGAGCTAGTAGTCCTGAAGGGACACAAATGAATTGATTAAACTGGAGGTATTTTAGAAATGATAACTTGCTGATAAAGAGAACCATGGATAACTGAAATTAATGCAATCTTGTCATATAATGCACGCACGTTACACTTTTCTGTATGTGACTAACAGGAGAAATACTTTGCATACATTACTCCTAATACAGAACTTTTGCATTTCTTAATAGGTTGTGAATTGAAATGTTGCCCGAGGCTGTAAATGTAAGATGTTATGCCTAATATCTTCTTTTCTATACACATAGCATTTTCTGTATAGTCTGTTCAAAGACTACCACAATATTATAAATAAAGTTGGGTATAATTTTCTATGTATATTTAAAGAAAAACATTTCTTTTACTTGAATTCATGTTTTTATTTTACTCTTCGTAGGTTTTGTTCCAAATTAAATTACAATTGCACCACCAAGGTTGCTTAAATATAGAGTATCTTTTTTACTCTTTGATGGCTGTGATGTTTCTTATCCCTTTCTGTCCTGACTTTCTGTCACTTTTTATACTTGAATAACTGATACTGTTGTGTATTGTGCAGGTAGCCTGGCTGCATGGGTAGACATGTCAAAGAAATACTATGAAGTGAGACCTTGCTAGTTTTACAGATGCATACTGTATATTCACACAGTGATGTCAAATCAATAAAACCAGCAAAAATGTGTTGTTGTATTATTGAAGATGGATAGTATCCTGCAAGGTGGAAGACTTTATAGTTAGGTAGACATGCATTTGAGCAACTCCACTTCTATCATATCCTTTCAATGAGTTATGTTTTACAAACATTGTTTAAATGCTACACATAAAATTGACTTCTATGCTAAAATGCTTGAATGTAAAAATTATAAAGAAAACTTCACATACAATAACAAATTCATTTAATGATCTCATACATATTGGACTTTTTTATCAAAAGCATGTAATAATAAAGTTTATTTTCTGCCCATTCCATTAAAACAGCTTGGGAGGAGGAACTGGAGGCTAGACAATCCAAAGGGGATTTGTTGAGTTTTGTATTAATCACTAAGTCAATGTAATAGAGTATCTTTCAGATGAGTGTGTATCACATTTACTGTATGATGTAAGACAGGAAAGGTATTTATTTACTATAAATAGGTTCAAATGGTAACTTCAGCATCTTGGAGGGGAAGATATACAAGAGACATGTAATGTTGGGACTTTTTAAGGTGCCAATACAAAAATAAATAAATAAATAAAATCAACAAACACTTCAGCCCTGGAAGGTTTCAACCCTTCATGACCAGGCTATTTTTTGCGATACGGCACAGCATTGCCTTAACTGACAATTGCTCGGTCGTGCGATATTGTACCCAAACAAAATTTATGTTCATTTTTTCCACAAATAAAGCTTTCTTTTGGTGGCATTTGATCACCTCTGAGGTTTTTATTTTTTGCGCTATCAACAAAAAAAGATGGACAATTTTGAAAAACCCTATATTTTTTACTGCTATAAAACACATCCTATAAAAAAAATAAAAAAAATGTAATCTTTTCATCAATTTAGGCCAATATGTAATATTCTACATAGTTTTGGTAAAAAAAAACAATAAGCGTATATTGATTGGCTTGCACAAAAGTTATCATGTCTACAAAGTATGGGATATTTTTATGGCATTTTTATTTTTACTAGTAATGAGGGTGATCAGTGATTTTTAGCGGAACTTCAACATTGCGGCGGACAAATTGGACACTAAGTGACACATTTTGGGGACCAGCGACACTAATACAATGATCAGTGTAAAAAAAATGCACTGTCACAGTATAAAACACACTGGTAGGGAAGGGGTTAACATCAGGGGCAATCAAAGGGTTAAGTGTGCTCCTAGGGAGTGATTTCTAACTGTGTGGGGGATGGTTTAACTGAAGGAAGAGAGAGATCTGTGTTCCTGATGAGCAGGGACACAAGATTTCTCTCTTCCTATCTAACAGAACCGCGGTCTGCCTTGTTTACGGACGATCAGTGGGTCCCGGCGGCCATTGCGGCCTGCCGGACCCGCTGATTGGCTCTGCTGTGTCAAACCACAGTGGGAGCAGATTGCCGGTGGCGCGCGCCCCAGACCCAGAAGTGGAAACAACATACAGGTAAGCTGTTTCACGCAACCGGGCCACCCTGTCGCAGTAAATTTGCGGTGGGCGGTCCAGAAGCGGTTAATACAGAAATGGTTAAAAAACACATCGATTCTTCAAAATAGGTGGATGTTTCCACATATGTCATCATGATACAGTGAAATCAGGAGAACTTATATTCCAGTGTCTTCAATTTCAAGTAAGCAAGTAGTTGCTTCAGGTAGTCACTTCAACATGTTTTGACCAAAGACATCAGGAAGCACTGCTTGAAAATATCTTAGAGGGAACTTTGTAGCAGCAGGTAGCAACCTTGTGGATCAGCTAAAGTTTTAAGATAAATGAAAGGGAGGCATTTGTAGAGGGTGATTAATTCACCTCTTTTTTAGTGAGGGTGTTAGGCTGAAAGATTGTAGTATACTGGTTTGTAAAGTAGTGAGGAGTCACAGTAGTGAAAATGTGATGGATTAGGTCTAGTGAAAGTGGAAAAAGTAAAAGAGCATAAAAATAAATTGGTCCAATACTCTGGATCAAATGTGGAGGCCGAAGAAAGGTAAACGGGGAAAAGTGGTTCTCATCTTTGCAAAACCAGAATGACTGGAAATGCAGATGTGTCAGTATTTGAGAAAAACTGTTGCAGATATGCTGATTCCCAAATGTTGCAATTGTTGGCTAGGTCTGGATGATGGTTCCACTGAGGAGGTAATGTAAGGCTGAGAAGGTAAGTATGTTGGTGGTTCAAGATTGAGCTTGATAAAACATTTCTTGAATTCTGATAAAGTAGTGCCTTCAAAGTGCCTATACAGATGGTCAAACTTGGTCAAACACCCCCTGCCAGGTGACACTGGCACACCTAAGGATAGGAGTATAAGCACCAACCAGTTTTCACCAGAGCTTCTGATGGTGGAGATGGTTATTATTGTGTGCTAATAATAGGTTGTGGTGCTCAAGGTCGCCCCACCAAGGGGTGAGACAAAGAAGCTATAGTGAGACAGGAAACTAAAGTGTAGTTAGGATCAAGCAAATGGTCTTGGCAGGGGGAAAGCAAAAAGTAGTCAGTCCGTCCTGAAGAATCTAAGACGGCTGAAAACACAGCAGGAGAATAGAGAAGGGTCACGCTATCTGGGCCATCAACAATGAGATACAAACTTATGTAAGTATTTTTTTAAGTTTTTGCTCCCAGGTACCTGGTTTCAAGACACAGCAACAGCTTATTTTAAGATGTGGTCTAAATACCCCCCAAGGCTACTCCCAGCATCATTAGCACAGGATTTGCACATTAGAAAACCAGGATTGGACTGTAATGAGACTCAAAAGGAAATCCAGGGCTGTAGCAGGGCAGGGTGAGCTAGAACAAGGCTGAAAATGAACAATGTGTAAGCATATGTGGACAGAGATGTAGTGAGTAGTGCCTGAACAGATCTCAACAAAGCTGTAATGAGCTATGCCAGAAGTGAGCTGAAAACAAGCAATGCCCAAGCAGAGCAAAACGTATGGAAACATGAGTGGGATAAGAGAAGGCGGATATATTAAACTTGGAGGTGATGGTGGCTTTCCTATTTGTTAGCCTAACAGGGCTGTTTCAAAGGAAAATGATTCAGAGTCCCACAGTAGAGTCAGAGTCACGGTAGGTGCTCTTCAGGGATCAAAGCTGGTGAGGTAATTCCCAACTGTATTGGTTCAGGAGCATCAGTATGTAGTTTGCCATAGGCATAGGTAAGTAGGTCACTCCAGTATCCCTGCTACCACCTTTTCCTATATCAGCTCCCTGAGATGATGGTTGATCTGGGTGGCCAGTCAAGTAAACTTATTCAGTGTGTCTGGGATTCTAACTTGAGCTAGTTCATCTTTTATCTGTTCTAAGAGGCCTAGGTGGAATTGATGCTTGAAGGCAACTTCATCCCATTGAGTCTCCAAGAAAGTCAGAAACCCCTTAATGGATCTTTAACCTTGACAACGTTTCCCTAGACCAGACTCTATGGTGGCAGCATGTTGTGGATCATCGTAAGGTTTGTATGGTTCCTCATGCACGAAGCAGACTCTCTCAGAAATCGAACTTTTCTGTTCCAGGAGACAAAAAGCCCAGATTTGAGATTCCCCTGAAGCAGGGATACTAAGGTGCCCCCTCTAGTAGGCTCATAAGCAAAGGTCACAGGAAAAGGTTTAGGAGACAAGCACTATAAAAAAAATCTGAACTGGCTGTGATGTGAGAAATGATCAGAAAGAGGTACTTTGGACTTAAGCACAGTAGGCAATGCAGAGGCAGGAACAGCTGAGGGACTGGCAAAGAGCAAAGCTAAGCTGGACAGGAATTTAATGTGGCCCTCTAAGTGAAAATACCCTCTCTGGAAATATTCAGAAATTTTGAGTTTTGATATCTGTAGAGTTCATCAAGTCAAAAAAATGTCTTCAGTAGCCAGCAGCATGGCTGTGTCTTTTGTTATGACTACTTCGCTGGTGTGTGAAAGCTCATCCTCAGAGTCTTAGCACCAGCTGATTTTTAATAGAGCTACTGTAGGTGGATATGGGTTTGTCTATAACAAAAAATGGTACAAAGGTATAAATTAGGGTTGTACCGATACCACTTTTTTAAGACCGAGTACAAGTACCGATACTTTTTTCAAGTACTCGCCAATACCGATACTTTTTTCAATGTCATGTGACAGTTTTCAAAGCACAATACAGACTTATGATATCTTCTTTATAATTATGAAGAACTGCAACTTAAAACTATTTTTTATAATTTTCTTCACACAAATAGAGATTTCTTTTAGTGGTATTTAATCACCGCTGGGTTTTACATTTTTTGCTAAAAAAATAAATAAAAATAAAAAAAAACAAAAAAAGTTTTCATCGTTACTGTCAGAAAATTTAGTAAATAAGTAATTTTTATCCTTCACTGATGTGCGCTGATGAGGCGCACTGATGGGCACTGGTAGGCTGCACTGATGGGCACTGATGAGGTGGCACTGAAGGGCACTGTTGGGGTGGCACTGATGAGGAGGCACTACTATGCAGCACTGATAGGTGGCACTGATGAGGCACCACTGAATGACACTGATGGGGTGGCACTGATGAGGAGGCACTAATATGCAGCTGAGATGGGGTAGCACTGATGAGGAGGCACTGATATGCAGCACTGACAGGTGGCACTGATGGGCAGGCACTGATGGGCACTGAAAGGCGACACTGGCATAACTGATGGGCACAGATTGGCCTTAATGCAAGTTATAAATAATAATAATAAATAACACATTTTATATTTTCCCAGGACATATATGCCAGTGTTCCATCAGAATTGGCGACCCGTCAGATTAGATAACGGAAGTGACATTTTGTCAGAACACTGCGACAACTATCTTGGTACACCCCACACTGCAGTCAGAAGGCGGCAGCAGACATCTTGTTACACCCAGCCAAACCTTGAATTTCAGACTTATTTTAGCAGTAAACTGAGCTTATATAGTGAAATACAGTATTTTAAAATCTGTGAGACTGTTTTGATGTTAAATTTTAAAAGAAGCAGTGTTCTGTCAGATTAGCAAACCAGTCAGATCAGCAGGCTTGCAGCTGCTTTTCAAATCATCAAACAGTCTCACGGATTTTAAAATACTATATTTCCCTATATGGGCTGGGTGTAACAAGATGTCCGCTGCCGCCTTCTAACTGCAGGCTTATTGCGGGAATATGGGCATATTGTACTGCATATGTGGCTTATACTGCAGAATATGGGCATATTTGTCTTGGGAAAACATAGCGGCTGCACCGCTTCCCTGACCAACTTACCTGCCAGCTGCCAGTGTGTTGTTGAATATTGACACTGACTCCCTCTGTCTTCTCTCCGCCCACTGACTTCCAGGAATGACCAAGTGATGCCTCAAACTCCCTCGCGCAACGTCTCTTCCTTCCTGGAGGAGAGCTGAAGAGCTGGAGGTATCGGATTAAGCATCAGAGCATTTGCACGAGTAAAAGGACTCGTGCAAATGCTTGGAATCGGCACCGGTGCAACCCTAGTATAAATACAAAATTATGGTTACACAGTACTAAAAACAGAGTGGACACTCCCAGACCATAAGCTCCCACTGTGTAATTAAAATAATGACATGCTGTCAACCCCCTTTAAATGTCACACATGGATCCATATACATTTAGAGAAACACAACAGCACATGGTTAAACGCAGTCATAGAATGGTGTATCAACAAAGTGTATCATCATTATCATCCTAAAAGATGAGCAGACACTAAAACCAGCAGCTGAATGTCTGTATGTATAGACAAATCAAACTGATGCAGTGAAGCCAAGTTGATATAATGTTGATATAATGCACTAATATGCAGCACTGATGGGCACTGATGAGGTGGCACTGAATGGAACTGATGGGGTGACACTGATGAGGAGGCACTAATATGCAGCACTGATGGGCACTGATAGGTGGCACTGATATGCAGCACTGATGAAACACAACAGCACATGATTCAAAGAATGGCCAACAAAGCGTATCATCATTAACATCCTAAAAGATGGGCAGACACTAGGGTTGCCACCTTTTCTTCAAGCCAAACCCGAACATTTTAGCGGTATTCAGGGTGCGGGGTCCAGGAGTGCGTTACATTCAGGAGTGTGTTATATACAGACTTTGGGGTCCAGGAGTGCGTTATGTACAGAGTGCGAAGTTCAGGAGTGTGTTACATTCAGGAGTGCGTTATGTACAGAGTGCGAGGATCAGGAGTGCGTTACATTCAGGAGTGCGTTATGTACAGAGTGCGAGGTTCAGGAGTGTGTTACATTCAGGAGTGCGTTATGTACAGAGTGCGAGGTTCAGGAGTGTGTTACATTCAGGAGTGTGTTATGTACAGAGTGCGGGGTTCAGGAGTGCGTTATGTTCAGGAGTGCATTATGTACAGAGTGTGTTACATTCAGGAGTGCGTTATGTACAGAGTGCGTTACATTCAGGAGTGCGTTATGTATAAAGTGCGAAGTTCAAGAGTGCATTATGTACAGAGTTTGGGGTTCAGGAGAGCGTTACGTTCAGAGTGCGGGGTTCAGGAGTGCGTTACTTTCAGAGTGTGGGGTTCAGGAGTGCGTTACGTTCAGAGTGCGGGGTTCAGGAGTGCGTTACTTTCAGAGTGTGGGGTTCAGGAGTGCGTTATGTTCAGAGTGCGGGGTTCAGGAGTGCGTTACTTTCAGAGTGTGGGGTTCAGGAGTGCGTTACTTTCAGAGTGTGGGGTTTCAGGAGTGCGTTACTTTCAGAGTGTGGGGTTTCAGGAGTGCGTTACTTTCAGAGTGTGGGGTTCAGGAGTGCGTTACGTTCAGAGTGCGGGGTTCAGGAGTGCGTTACATTCAGAGTGTGGGGTTTCAGGAGTGCGTTACTTTCAGAGTGTGGGGTTCAGGAGTGCGTTACGTTCAAAGTGCGGGGTTCAGGAGTGCGTTACATTCAGAGTGCGGGGTTCAGGAGTGCGTTACATTCAGAGTGCGGGGTTCAGGAGTGCGTTACATTCAGAGTGCGGGGGTTCAGGAGTGCGTTACGTTCAGAGTGTGGGGTTCAGGAGTGCGTTACGTTCAGAGTGTGGGGGTTTAGGAGTGCGTTACGTTCAGAGTGCGGGGTTCAGGAGTGCGTTACTTTCAGAGTGTGGGGTTCAGGAGTGCGTTACTTTCAGAGTGATGGGTTCAGGAGTGTGTTACGTTCAGAGTGCGGGGTTCAGGATTGCCTTACATGCAGAGTGAAGGGTTCAGGATTGCTCATGTACAGACAGAGTGTAGGTGTGCATAAATCACAGGCCAGTTTATAACTTCCCTGTACCAAGCTTTCTGCCCCCCCCCCCCCCAGTGCAGAGCGCCCCTCTCTCTCTGTTCCAGACCTTTCTCCTCCTCCCTGTCTAGTGCACAGCACTCGTCTACACCACAGAAGTACCATACCTTACCCCATGTCAGGCTGCCAGTGCGGGCTTCGGGAGATGCTTCAGGCACGAGGCTGGATTGTGCATACCCCGCCCCCTGCTTCTCCTCCTCTGTTGTAGATGCAGGGAGAGCAGGGAGGGTTGTGTGTGCGGCCGGGAGAGAAGCCGCAGCCGCGACAAGCTAGGAAGTGTGCACTCGGAGCCGGAGTTTACTATTTTCCTACCCCAATGCATGCATAGCTAATTGAGGCGGCTGGGGGAGAGAGAGAGGACAGAGAGCACAGACAGGCGCTGCGCAGCCACAGAAGCCGGTACTGGCTAACATCCCCAGAACAGATTTATGTGACAGTTACGTCTAAAGGCATGCTGTGTGTCCGGGTTTCCGGTGGAGGCAAACCCGGGCATAAGTGTCAAAACCCGGACTGTCCGGGTCAATCCCGTACAGGTGGCAACCCTAGCAGACACTAAAACCAGCAGCTGAATGTCTGTATGTATAGACAAATCAAACTGATGCAGTGAAGCCAAGTTGATATAATGTTGCTTGAAGGCAGAATCAAGTGGACATAAAGCCTGTAAGACTCACAGGTCACAAACTTATCCAAGGCTATGCACATAAGTCTTGTATCTGTCTTTACAAGCAATCTGTAAACAATGAACAATGAGCTTACTGTGTGTCAAATTATTACTTGGAAAGTCTCAGATAAACAGCTGTCATTATACAATGAAGCAAACTGCAATGAGCATGTGAACAGGCATGGGCAGCAATGGCAGGAAGGATGGACACCAGCCAGCATGTAAGTAAGGTGTAACACATAGCAATAATCAGTCGATCCCAAGGCTTTTGCTGAAAAGGCAATGCCAAAGTGTTGAGATACACTTTCACTGTGTTACAGGGGGTCCCTGGATTACAAACAAAATAGGGACTGTAGGTTTGTTCTTAAGTTGAATCTGTTTGTAAGTCGGAACAGGTAAATTTTTTAAGTGTAGCTCCAGCCAAAAAATCTATTTTTAAGTTTTTTAGATAACATAGAGAAGGGTTATCACCCCTGTAACATTTGTTTTGCTGTCTGTGCCCCTGTTCAGAATATTTCACCTCACCTTCTGTCTCAATGACAATTGGATTTTGAAAATTTTGGGTTGTTAGGGAAGCATCGGCTGGTGATAAAGCATCAGTGGAGACACCTTTTTCCCTAATTAACTCTTACAGGAGTGAATTTCCCTTCCTAGGGGTGGATTTCCTCTCACTTCCTGTTGTCTCCCTCCGTTTGTAAGTAGGAGTCGTTTGTAAGTCGGATGTTTGTAAGTAGGGGACCCCCTGTACTTGTATATAAAATCACACTCATAATACCATAACTCTCCCTGGTTATCAAAAAAGTAAAGACCACAGACCTGGATGCAGTCACACTACTGAGTATGGAGGGCTGAACACCATGGTGGTTCTTGTCATCTACCCAGAACCCTGAACACAGCGGGGAGCAGGATTTACATACTGCCATCTTGGTCCACTGTGTGAATGTGCCCCTTTAGCACAATCATTTCGTTCAAGCCATACACGCCTGGGCTCTGTATTTCTTTCTGCCACAAGGAATGTCACTAACCTGAATGTCACTAACTTAATAGTCAAATATAAAGGTAAGAAAAAAGTATTTGTAAATGCTTCCCTCAGTTTTTATATTCCTTGAACAATGTTTTTATCCACTTGCAATATACATCTGAAGTAAATTCCCTAACACAGCCCCTCCTTTCTTGCATGTCCTCTCCTCTTCTGAGAGTGACTAATTACTGTCTGTGCTGGTCTAGCATCCCTGCCCCTCTCCTTGCCTACTTACATAATGTGTTATGTAGCAATCAGGGGAAGAGGTAAGGAAAACACTGTAGAGCAATGGTTTCCAGCCTGGGGTATGTACTTGCACAATTGGAGGTAAAGTAAAAAAAAAAAAAACTATTGGTAGGTGGCTAGGTTGTTTCTATATGATGTGTTATGTCACTGATGGATGGTTTGCTTGAGCCATAGGAATCCATGAGGCTTTGCAACCTGGCCACCTGCACCCTAGTAACCAATGACTCCATGCAGTCAAGCTGCTTGCACCACAAAAATGCATGATGCTGAACAGCCTGGCCTCATGGTGTCATTGTTTGATAAGATGCAGGTGGCTGGGCCACACACCATTATGCAATTTCATGGGGCAGTTGGGCAGCCAATGATGCTAGATGGCCTGGCTGCACCTAAAAAAAACAATGCACCTAAAAAACAATGATGCCATTCAGTCAGTCTCCTTTCTCCAGTAAAGTGTGACTAAGCTGAGTGAGCAGTTGTGGTGTCTGGGCTCTGTGTTGAGGTTTGCGCAGATAATTACTTTGACTAGATGAAGACAAAAGTGGGATCATAACCTTTTTTCTCCAGCAAGAATGCCGCAATACTCTACAGGTGTGAGCACTAATGAATATCTCAAGGGCTCATTCTGTAAAATTATCCAATTGTCTTTTCTATCATAAAATAAGAGAGTAACACTGCTCAGCCAGCATTTGATAGCTGGCTTTTAACCTTCACATACATGAATCGACAGTACGATCTTCGTGGTGTGTTTAAAGGCATATCTGTATGTCCATTTCCCATCACAGTTGAATAGAAATCAATTTAATCATCTGGATTAGTGTTTTCTTGTATTTGTGTGTTTTCCTGTTTTGTTTTGTTTTATTTGATTTTTTGATTTGATTCTGATAACGACATTAGTCTACGACCCCAGTCACCTTTTTTGTTCCCTCTGTTTGTATGCAATTACATCTAAAAGAATGGCTGCCTTGTTCTCTTGTCCTGCATATTGATTTAGTTCATGTTTCTGATGATCAGGCCATTAGCTATCTTTTGGGGTTTAATTGATGGTTGCAACCTGGGCCTTTCATACAGCAAAATCCAGACCTCATTATTAGATTTCCTGGTGAAGGCTAGCACATCTTTCACTCTGTTTTTTATAAAAGGAGCACAGCTCTACTATTGGTCTTACAAAATACTTGATTTACTGAAGTGTAAATTAAGGTGAAGTGCAGTAAACGGAAGGGAAGTGAAACTGCGGTCACTTCAAACATCCATTAACATGCAGGGGATTAAAAAAAAGAAGAAATACCCTCCTGCACATGACTGGGTGACTTTATTTCACACTAATAAATCTAAGTTCAGAGCATCCTCAAAAAATCATTACAATGATTTTACAAGCAAGTGAAAGTTAATTATTTCCTTGAGCGGACAGAGACATTTTTGGAGTATTAAAAATTGGCCTTTGCACAGTAAGCTGAGCGACTTTTAAACTCCTGCAAAGCAAAAGAAGGTAGAGTCTTTTGTGTCAACTCTGCTTGACATTTGCACAGTGGGTGGTACTGCTGAGAGCTGAGTCCCACAAGCAGCATGATTTTTTTCTGTGTTCTAAACTTCCCTGTGTTGACCATGTTGGCTGTGTGTTAACATTTTCAGAAAAGAGGAAAGACTAAAGAGATAAAACTATTTCATCTTCAGAAATCACTTTAAAAGAAACTATTATAAAGTGTTTGCTCGATAACTTCAGCATGAGCTGTGTTCAGCAGAAAAGTGTGGCTCGGTTGGCAAGTTTCCAAGAGAGGCTTCCATATTAACTGAAATTACTGCATGCCATAGACCCATATTGGGAAGAAAACAAGAGAATAAACAGTAACAGCTCACAATTTGGCAGGAAATGTCAAATATACCTTGAGGGATGTTCAACGTTGAGTTAAATGATAACTGAATTTAAACATATTTAAAAAAATGTTTTTTTTTATGTGTTTTATTTGTATTAAAATGTACAAATATTATATGCCATTAAAATATGACCCAAATTTCCAGAGGGAAGATGTTATATGTTTTTCTTGTTCAATTATGCAATATTTTTTGTATATCAGTGTTTATAAAAAGCAAGTTGTGATTAATTGTTTGGTTTTATAAATGGTGTGGTTTCATAAAATGTGTAAGAATGTAGCATTAATAAAAACAAAATGTTAATATAAAAAAAAGCTCATAGCAATACAGTATATTACTTACTACCATCTTGTAATCAAATAATTAACTTTCTAATTAGACTTCTAGTGACTCTAGTCTGGTCTGGTGACTTTAATTGAAATTACAGGATTAAAGGACATCTCAACCCAAGCACAGAAGTGTAATATATTGCATATAGTCCTTAAACATGATGGCTACATTTGTTTAATTTTTTCAGGCTTTTTTCCCTTTATTCTTCATGATATTCCTGCCAGTAACAGACTTCCTGTCTTATGCCCCGTACACACGTTCCGATTATCGTACGACAGATCGTTCGCATTTTGTTGCATACAACTAAGATCGAATAAAACAGTGCAAAATGTGTGTAAGATTTTTGCCGTACGATTCTGGAAAAATCTTCCGCTGTGCGTAGCTACATATTTTCAATGATGTCAAATATGTGTGACCCCTGTGTCCTTCTGGTTTATTTTCATGTTTCCGAGCATGCGTGGTGTTTGTCGAACAACTTTTATCGGATGCATACTGTACTGATTACACGATTGTCGGACAATGGGCTGTCGTCCGACCAAAGTTTTCCTGTTTGTCCCTTCGGATTTGGTTGGACGGACTGTCGTGATCGGCTATCGAAAGCTGCGTACTAACGATCAGATTATCGAACGATCTGTCCGAAAGCAACTTTGGTCGTCTGATAATCGGAACGTGTGTACTGGGCATTAAGCTGACAGTGCTCACTCAGGGCAGGAAGTGTGTTAGGGCTACAGAACAGCTCCCCCTCATCTTTGTAACATGGGTAGGGATGCTTCATAGTCTACATGAGAGAATTAGGAACAATGTAACTAGTACAAGTGTAGTCCAGGCAGAGAGCACAGGAAGTTATTAGCTCACAAAATGTTTGGAAGGATCAATGGGTATTTTTGCACATATGAAACAGATATAACAAATCCTGGAACTTGGTTTTAAATTATTCACTTTAAGGTCATTACAGAGGACAAGGGAGCACTCTTTATGTATGGAGGAAAAGAGATCTAATCTCCAAATATAGAAAAGTTTCTTCACAGTAAGGCCCCTTTCACATGATCGGTCCGCTCGGATCCGCCTGTCCGTTTTTCAGATCAGATCAGATGGCAGGCAGGTGTCAGCGGACACATTTCTGCTGACACCCGCCTGCCATCCGATCCGACAAGATTTGCTCGAAACAGACAGATGGCAATACGTTCGCCATCCATCCAGTGGATCGGATGGGGTCAGATGAAAATGGACAGGCTGTCTGTTTGCATCGAATCACACCATAGAGGACAGCAGAGCTCTGACAGCACAGTGAGCAGAGACGGACCTGTCATCCACCGGCTCAGCGAGGATTAACGGAGCAATCCCCCGCTGAGCTGGAGGAGTTCATCCAGCGGATCTGCTCCGTGTGAAAGGGGCCTAAGAGCAATGTGGAAAATAGTCCCTCTATAGGTCTATGCAATTCTGTTTTATATGTAGAAATTGCCCTATTGGGATAAAGTCAATTCACCTTTTTAAATGACAACTTCTAGCATTCAACAGACCATGATGGTCTGTAGGTTTATGAAAGATTTCTGTTGTTAACAGAGAGCTCTCACTTTTAACAGAGAGATTCCCAGTATAATTCTGAGGTTCAAAAAGTGCACATCCTATATTAGTCGCCACACCAAAATATGGGCCCACTGGTTCAAATTCAAAACTACTTCTTGCTATAAAGACATCATGCTTGTATCCCCTGAAGAACAGCCACGTGATGATTCTTAACTCTTTAGTTGTACTGTGTGATAATTACACTGTTGTTCTTTGTGTTTTATGCTTTTCCAGATCGAAACGCTCCTGATACTGGCATCAGAAGAAACATGGGCTAGCACAAAGGAGTCATTAAACAATAAGAGACAACAACAAATCTTTCTTTTAAACCATTTATTGTTTTGGTAAATACATTTTGGCCATGGTGTTGTTCAAGGGGTAACCTGTTAATGTTAAATGAAAATTCAAATAAATATGAAGCCATCTTGGCTATATAACCACAACTCAAAATTTATACGGTGTCCATCCAGACAATGCTGGATGACTATTCCCCACCGACCGAGGCCAGCAGAGCAGCTGCTGGCTGAGGTTTCCCCAACACCATGACACTCTCTCAATTAAACTCTGCAGACCCATATTGAAAATATCAAGGCCAATGTCTGATAAGTGAAACAAATCCTCCCTAAATAAACCAGGTATAAAACCCTCTAACTCTAAGTGGCGGAATGACAAACCACCCGATGACACAAGGAAATTATGTATGGTTCTTTTTAGGCTTCTCCTAATTTTATCTACATAAAACAGTTTCCCCCAAGGTGACCAAAGGAGTCTAGGGACCATCTCAGAAAGGCCAAAATAGTGCATGGAAACAGAAGCTTAACGGAACAAGTATCATTCTTCATTTCACAAAGCAGTTCCCAAGTTCTAACTTTGCCAATATCGTTTGCTCCCAAGTGAATAACTATAACTATAGGTGAGGGCCAAATAGAAGATAAATGAAGTAAGTGGTCTCCAAGATTACGCCATCTCAGGCCCAGGATACCGGACCATAAAACTTTAAAATTATTGAAGTCCAGACCTAAATTGCTGGAATAAATCCTGGATGCAGCCAGCCATTCGGCCCAATAGACATAGGAGTGGCCTACTATCCAGATTGTGTATTTAGGAGAATCTGAAAAATAGAAAATCATAGAATTAATAATTCAGGGCGAACATAAAGCTTATACTTACCACTAGCCCACCTGCCAACCCTCTTTTGACCTTCCGGGGGGAATCCCAATTCTAAATAAATGCGAAGAGAATTTAAAACCTGAGAGGTTAAGGCGCCTAAGGCAAGAAGAAAGCATAGCAGAAAAATGGTATCTGGCCAAAGGAGACAAGTCCTGATGGATAAAAAAAGGAACCTTCAAAGGGGGGTCTGACCGCTATATAACTGGCGATATGAGACACTGGGCATAACAACAGGTTGGGAGATTTGGCCAAATATATCCACTGACCATTATCTAACTCAAAAGAATTAGACCTACAAAGAAATAGATGTAAACCGTCCAGAGCAAGGGACACATGAGAGAACAACAGAAAAGAAGATGATTTGTTTCGAGCTGTAAACTTACCCAATCGCAGGGCACCAAAAAGGGTAACTGAAAATGCTGCCCTGTAAAAAAGTAAGAGTTCAAAACTAGAAAAACAAACATCTTCCAAAACCAACATCAGTTTGATCAGTAAAGTAACTGAAATAGGGCGCCTGACATCCCTAGTAGGGGAAGACTCCTGAATTCCCTTAAGGATTTGACTGACCGAGAAGAAAGAGGTCAAAGCAGGCCTGCCAGAAAATTTAAGAAAAAATGAAACCCTGACCAAAATTTTACTAACTGAGGCAGGGCTAAGCTGGGCCTAAATCAGGGAGGACACAAAAGCCAATGAGATATAAGCATTCACATCCAATACATCTACAAGCATGCTAGAGTAAAAGGAACACCATCTGGACCAGGCTAGGTTATAGTCTCGCCAAGTCTTCTGGAGATGAGCAGATATCAGTCCCAAATCAAGCCCCAGAGGCAATCTGGGCAAGGGGTGCCGTGCCAATCCGCTGATGGAACCAATTCTCGGAGTCTTTGAAACTGCAAATGAGATAGAGTGTCAGCTATTGTACCCCTGAAATGTGACAAGCTTTCAACCAGATATTGAAACGCATGCAGTGCAAAACTAAAAAACGTAAAAGTTTAATAACTAGCTCCCATTTGGATGACAGCGTGTTGATAGCAAAAAGTACGCCTTTGTTATCTGTATGTACCCTCACCCTACGATTCATAAACTTATCCTTCCATATTACCATTGAAACTACCACTGGAAACAACTCGAGAAGGACTATGTTAAGCAGAATATCTTGATGCTGCCAACTGGAATGCCATTCAGAGGCACACCAATGGCCGTCCAAAAAGGCTCCAAAGTCTGATGAACCTGCGACATCTGTAAAGAAATTCAGCTGAAAATCATTTGTAAAAGGTTGTTGCCAGACCGTGGACCCCTTAAAATTACAAAGAAAAGAATCCCATATTTTCAAGTCTTCTTTGACGCTTGCGGAGATGCAAACATGAGAGTAGGGATTCTTCAAACCTCTCATAGTCAAAGCAAAACGCCTAGAAAAAATTCTAGCAATAGGGATGATCCTAGCTGCGAATGCAAAAAGCCCCAATAGGGATTGAGCATCCTTCAACAAGACCTTATGTTTAGATAAAAATAAAAATATTGTCAATGTCATACGGATCAATTTATCCCTGGGCAGTCTAAACACCATCAAGGAGGAGTCAATACTAATCCCCAAAAACTCAATAGTGGGTGATGGAAAAAACGCTTTTTCATGTGCAATGGGGATTCCAAAGGAATCACAAATTTGAATAAAATGAGTTCAGTGACTCGAGACATAACTGTGAGTCCGTTGGACCCATAAACAGGAAATCATCTAAATAATGTAGTAAACCCCCACTAGGGGAACATTCCAACAACACCCAATGCAAAAATGTAGAGAAAGCCTCAAAATAAAAACATAAGGAGAAACCCATGGGCATAAATTTATCAAAATAAAATGTGGAATTGGAAACCCAGGGAATTGAAACCTTGCGGATGCACGAGTAGCAGACGAAAGGCAGATTTGATGTCTGCCTTCGCCAACAATGTTCCCTGCCCAAAACGTCTTAAAAGCACTAGTGCTTCATCAAATGAGAAGTAAGAAACAGGGGCTAAAATTTCGGAAACTTCATCGCTAAGTGAATTGTCAGTCGGGAAGGACAAATGGTGTATGAGCCTGAAACCACCATGTTCCTTCTTGGGAACAATGCCCAAAAGGGAAAGACAGAAATTTGGTGGCCGATGGAAAGGGCCAGCTACCCGGCCTTCATTGACTTCCTTAGATATTTTTTCCCGAACAATGGTAGGATGCGTTCTAGCAGAAAGCAAGTTTTACCAAAAACGCATCCCGGCCCGGAAAATGAGGGAACCAAAAAAACATCCTGGAAACCGTCAATTACAAGCCGTGCCATCGTGCGATCTGGGTAGAGATCTAACCACAATTGCATTCTTGGCAAACTCACTGGAGTCAAGGCTTTTGCCACCAGCATCCCGGGATAAAGATGGGAGGGAAGTTGCTGATGACTTCCGAAAAATAACTACTAGCTGGATGGACCCCATTGCAGTAAGAGCACTCATGCTTGTACCTACAGTTTGACAGGAATTTACACTGCCCTTCATTAAAGGCAAAACAGAACCTATTGCGAAAGGCATTCTGTGGAGCTACCGTTCGAGGTGCGAATGGGGGCTTCTGTGGCAGCATGAGATTTAACCATAATCCCACATCCTTGCATCCCCATTTTAAAGATGGATGAACTGCCAATTTCTGCCTAAAATTTTCGTCATAGGTGAACCATGAGGTACCACCGAAATGACGAAAATGCTGAAATAAGCCTGAACATTTTTCCGGAAATTGCTTGCCCAGCATCGCTGCATAGATGCAGAAAGCTTGCAACCAATTCTGAAAAGTTTTGGGAACAGGTCTCTGCCTATCTTCCTTAGAGCAATCCTCTGCCTTCCTATCAGATTTGGCTAGGAATTCTTTGGAAGCAGGCAATAATGACAGTAAATCCACAAATTCATCCCTCCAAATTTTCCATTTAACAGCGTCGGTTAGGTGGAAACCTAATGGTGAAATGTCACATGGCATAGGGACCTTAAAAGAGGACTCCGCCGCTATAGGACGAGCGGAGCGTGGAGAAAAAGGTTTTTGTGTTGGTGCACTAGCATTGTCTGTCACATTTGCAACAAAGGGCACCTCTGTCAAATTGCACCATATTGGGCTGACATCATCCAAACTATGTTGGGACATACCGTCACTGGACTGTATAATAGCACCAGGTAGCTGTGCCCCTTTTAAAACAGGATTATGATCTGCAACATGTAAAGCACCAGAGCACTGTGCACTTACAGCTTTACCAACATTTTCACCAACTATGTGTGCCCCTTTAAGATCATTCACAATACTAGACAAAAATCAGTGACATTACTAAATAAATGTGTCTCACCCATAGGCGAACTCCTGAGATGTTCACTGCTGGCTGGCGCAGCTGGCTGAGTAGCACTATCCTGGCATGGGGGGGTCTTCCTATACAGAACACTGGGGGCTCTCCCCTTGCCATTAGGACATGGAGAAGCCTCTGCTCTGGGTCTCTTCTTTGCCCTTCTGTTGGCGCAGACTGCGCATGACTGCTACAGACTCCTCCATCTTCCCCGGGGGCTGTGCTGACAGGCGGCTCGGGTGGAGCCTCGGGATGACCGGCCTCCAGGCAGTGAAGGAGCCACTCCTCCCCTCTGGCACTCTCCATCTTCTCAATGAGGCAACGAAGCAGGCTCTCTCTTCCAACGGGCAAACGGCGCTTCATCCTTCCGACGGTCTAAGCGGTGTGCGTCCCGGTCCTGTACCACATGGTCTTAAGGTAACGGCCGAACAGCCCTCTTTTACCTCCTCCAAATTTGCGGGCTTAGAGGTCCACCAAATTCCACCAATCAGTTGCCTGTTCCTACCCTGCGGAGCTGCTGTTGTTACCATTGGTAATCCTGAAATACAGAAAGCGGAAACGTACGCACATGGCTCTCCCATGTGGGTCCTGCATATTGCATGGACCCTTCAGGAAACCAGTAAGGTATTTGCTGGCAGAAAAAAAAAATGTCTTACTATCCAAAGTGAAAACAACAAGGGCAGGGGATTTAATAGATGGAAAGTAAAAATAAATGACTGAAGGTCGGTTTTAAGGAATCCTCTGACCCTCTCCAAATGGCCATACAGCCATTAATATAGTGACTCCAAAAAATTTAGTTTCTCACCTAATTAGGGTGGTATATTTATCTGTTCCCACAGTCCCATTAATACATACGTACAGCCTTAAGCACATTTGCAACCCATGGCTGATCCCTTTTTCTGCCAAAATATTCTATTGTGAAGCCAACATTTTTTATTTTCTTTACACACTTCAAAGAAAACTCTTAATGAACATTTTGTTCCAGCTTTAAATATTTCAACTCGTCCATTCCTTTTTTAAGCTATATTATAGTATATAAGATTTTACATCACTGCTAAGGAGAAAGTCACCTTAATTCACATGTTATCTCTTTTAAAGTGATTGTAAAGCTTTGTATTTTGTTTTGTTTTATAAAATAACATACATGTTACCTGCTCTGTGCAATGATTTTGAACAGAGCAGCCCTGATCCTCCTCTTCTTGGGTCCCCTTCCGGCCCTCCTTCCCCCCTGCTGCGTGCTCCCAAAGCAAGACACACAGAGCAAGACTCCACCCCCGATCTCATTCCCTTGTCACTGGCTGCGATTGACAGAAGCCGGCTCCAGTGGCTCCCATTGCTGTATCTGAGCCAATGAGGAGAGAGATAGCTGAGAGAGCTGAGAGAGCCTCAGCTCTCATGCACATTGCTGGATTAAGATGGGACTCAGGTATGTATTTAGGGGGCTGCAGAGGGAATGCAGTAAGGTAAAAAACGTTCTGCCTTTACAACCACTTTAATTCTCTTAGAATGTGTCCTGTGTCCCTATGTATGAAGGAAGCTTTGTGGCATAAGGCTGTATGCATAAAGTATATCAATATGCTCTGATATCCTCATTGTTAAAATCTCTTTCGGCGATACTATTGGTCTCGGGTCTCGGCAATATAGATGAAGCTAGATAAAGCTTTGAGTCTGATATGGAAATAAAGGGGAACCCTGCACCAAAATAAAAAAAAAGGGCATAGAGGTCCCCCCAAAATCCATACCAGACCCTTATCTGAGCACGCAACCTGGCAGGCTGCAGGAAAAGAGGGGGGTACAAGAGAGGGTCTGGTATGGATTTTGGGGGGACCCCTACGCCATATTTTTTTAAATTTGGAGCAGGGTTCCTCTTAATATTCATATCAGACCCGAAGGGCATGGTATGGATTTTAGAGGGACCCCCACAATTTTTTTTTATTTTGATTTGGGGTTCCCCTTATATTCATACCAGACCCAAAGGGCCTGGTAATGTACGGGGGGATCCCATGCTCTTTTTTTTTTAAATATCTGTATCTATATTGCCGAGACCCGACAATTCATTACAGCCAGTCAGTTTTAAATGACAATTTATCCTTTAGAAATTTAATTTGGCTGTGGTACTGTTCTAAACACGGGGAAAAACAGGTATACAGGCATACTATATACACAAGACCCATGCACAATATTTAAGGGGAAATTAAATTTTTATTGTTTCACTTTAAGCATTAAAAAAATCACTGCTCCCAAAAAAACTTCTGTTTTGAAAAAATTATTTTGCATTGATACATGTCCCCTGGGACAGGACCCAGGTCCCCAAACACTTTGTATGACAATAACTTGCATATAAGCCTTTAAAATTAGCACTTTTGATTTTTCATGTTAGTGTCCCATAGACTATAACAGAGTTTCGCCAGCTTTCAAATTTGCCGCGAACACCACATATTGTTCGATGTTCGGCGAACAGGCGAACATCCGATGTTCGAGTCAAACTTACGTTTGACTCGAACATCGGGCTCATCCTTACTCCTGTGCAATGGTGTTCAGACTGGGTGCCCCACATAGATGTACACTCACCCTGGATGTTGACCAACTATCGCTAGTATGGTCATTTAGGCATGTGGGCATACCACTAGGGAGCCTGTTGAAATGACGTCTCATGCATGAATGCACCTCATAAGTATGGATGGAAATGACCATAAAACCAGGTTTATTAAATACACAAATTAAAATAATTCACTCACATTTAAATGTGCCTTATAGTCCTGGCACCTGGCGTGTGTTGCAGGTGATTACTGAAACCTTCGACGTTTTGGCCTGTCACAAAGCCATCATGCTGCGTCTATTGACACAGACAGCAGGACTCGGCCCCGCCCTCCAGCTTCCGCATTATTGAATTGGATTAAGTGGTAGCCAATGGCTGCATTGCTATCAATCTATCCAATCAGGACCTGAGACATCAGCTGGAGCTGGTGTGCATGTCTCCGTCGCTGGAAAGACCGGGTTCTGGTAATAAAAGGGGGGCCCTGGGGGGGCAGCTGCATCACAAGAGGTTTTTCGCCTTAATGCATAGAATGCATTAAGGTGACAAACCTTGAGGGGTTTACAACCCCTTTAAAGTGTTCTGAAATTCAAATTCTTAGGGGGCGTATGTTGCATCCGACATACTGAATTTTACAAAGGCTGCATTCTATTACATTGACATTTGACACCACTGACTTAGTAATGAAATTGATATACTGTCTGATCGAATATACTTTGCCAGTAGTTAAGGACACAAACTTATGACTCCTATATCTCCTGCAATACCTGCATGTGTAGTAACCACAACAATAAGACCCTTTAATAGTTAACTATGTGCCAGAATTGAGGAGATTTTTTGAATTAACTGCTAGAGAGCCGCACTGTAGACATAGTCCCATGCACGAGCGGCCTGCAGGCCCCCTGAAGGGCGCGTGCGGCGTGCTCTGTGATCAGGGAGTCTGTGAGACTCACTGGATCACAGATCTGAATAAGGGGTCGATCGAGACCACTTACCACGTAATCAGCTGTCAGCCAATGACAGCAGATCATTTGATGACAACACAGCCGGTAATCGGCTATTTTTCTCACTGCCGATCACCGGCGGCAGTGAGAGGGACATTATCACTGTGATGTGCCCCAGCTCAGTGCCACCTATCAGTGCCCACAATCAGTGCCTGAACGGTGCTGCACATCAGTGCCACCTATCAGTGCCCATCAGTGTCACCTACCAGTGCCAGTGTCACCTACAAGTGCCAATCAGTGCCCATTAGTGCCACCTATCAGTGCCCATCAGTGCGATTTATCAGTGCCCATCAGTGCCATCTATTAGTGGTACCTATCTGTGCCACCCATCCGTGCCACCCATCAGGGCCCATCAGTGCCATCTTATCAGTGCCGACTTATCTGATCCCCATCAGTGCCACCTTATATTTGTCGATCAGTGCCGCCTTACCTGTGCCCATCAGTGCAGCCTATCAGTGCCCACCAATGCCGCCTCATCAGAGCATATCAATGAAGCAGAAAAATTACCTGTTTGCAAAATTTTATAACAAACTATTAAACATGATTTTTTACTTTTTCAAAATTTTCCATCTTTTTTTGTTTGATTAGCAAAAAATAAAAATCCCAGCTGTGATACCACCAAAAGAAAGCTCTATTTGTGGGAAAAATTATAAAAATTTAATTTGGGTACAGTATGACTGCGCAATTGTCATTCAAAGTGCATCAGTGCCGAAAGCTGAAAATTGGTCTGGGCAGGAGGGGGGTTTTAAGTGCCCAGTAAGCAAGTGGTTAAATAAACTCAGGGATAGTAAAATACCTAGTGTGGGTGCACTTCTGATAGAAAAATTACAACCGTTTCATAAAATACTATTTCCTATCTGCATACAGGATATGAAGATGTTGTTTATTAATCACAATAATTTGATGATATTCAGCTAAAAAAGGATGTCACAAAAAGTTTTTTGCTGAAATGCAAACGGTTACTAGAATTGGAGGTTAATGTTTTACTGATTTATCTTCAAGACAGCAACTTTGCCTTTAGAGATTCAATGTTCTTTATTTCCATGTTCTCTAAACTTGTCAGAAACCACTCTACATTCATTATTAAAGCTTGCTCTATAGAGCAATTTCTTCCGGCTCTAACAAATTAGCCGATTGGAGCCAATCTGATTATATGTGGGGAGTGGCAGCAGGAGGCTAATAACAAAGAGTTACCTGAGTACTCTTTTACTAATGATCTTGTTAATTATATTGCCTGTACTAGCCTCACCTGATAAAACCAGGTTCAAATAGTGAACAGATTCTGGATGAAAATTATGAGTCAATTCTATGATTAAATCATTGTGGTTGAGAAACGCTAGAAACAAAATTCAAATTACTCTCTGTCCCCTTCCAGACCATACCATACAATTTCTGTCTTAAAAGAGTTATGACATGAAAATAAAAACCTCTCCTCCCACCAGCCCATGTATAGACTGGCTAGGGAAGAAGAGAACTAAGCCCCCATAGACACTCCACAGCATTGCAGGTAGAAGCTTCTGTCAAACATAAACAAGTTATGTTCAAGGAGGAGCTCCACCGCAATGCAGAGGAACTCCTGTAATTTTAAAGTAGAACAAATTGTAGTATTGTTTCAGGGCATCTAAAGCAAGATGATGGGGTATGCAGGAGTATAAGAATTTAACATCCACTGTGAGCCACCCATAATCAGAGGACCAATTAACTTCTTGAACATGGTCCAACACATGCCCAGTATCCCTAAAATATCCTGGTAAATGAGTAACTAATGGCTGAAGATACTCATCCACCCACTTACTCATCTCTCCAGGACTGATCCAATACTGGTCATAATAGGACGTCTTTTAACAAGAATGTCCTATTTGTGGACCTTGGGGAGATGATGGAAGACAAGGGTAATGGGATTTTCCAAACCTAACCATCAGATAATCTATTGTTTTAGAATCAGAAAGCCCCATTTCTTTCTCCATATCGAGTACATGTTTCAGTTTTGTTGTACTAGTGTAGTGGGATCCGAATCCAAATCTCTGCATGTAGTTGGATCACCCAACTGCCGCAATGCTTCTTGTTTATAGCTATCAGAATCTAAAATGACCACAGAGCTACCATTATCCACCTGACGGATAACTATATCAGTCCTTTTTCTCAAATAGTTTAAAGCCATACTTTCTGCAATATTAATGTTTGAGTTAAATTGGTGTTTGTGTCTGAATAGACTCCTTGAGCTTAACAAGCTCCAATTCCACTATGTTTTGAAAGGCATCCACTACTCCAATTCTTGCCCAATAAAAATACTGATCACTCATATTTATTTTATTTTTGTTAATACCATACAGGCCACCACTGGACACAGATTGCAGACACTCCAAAACAGATTTCACTATTAAAGTAAAACTATAGGCAAAACTTATTTTGTTATTCATCTTGGATAAAGTAAGGGAGGGTTATAACCCCTGTAAGGTTTATTTTATTATCTTTGTCTCATTAGGGAGATTTACCTTGACTTCCTGTCCCATAGCCAAACAAGAAGGGAGAGGAAATTCCTACAAATTATGGAAATCTCTGGGGGACCCACAGGTCACCAGAACTAGTGTCCCCATTAAAAGATTTCCCCTCCTATTACTTTTCTGGGGACAACCCAAAATGTGAGATTTTCTTTTACTTTCACTTTTAATGATAATGGTAAACAGGACAAATGGAGAGGGTGAATCTCAGAGGACACAGACAGCAATAACATCTGACAGGTGTTCTAATCTCTCTCCACTAGATCTAAAACTTAAAAAAAGTCTTGCCTTTAATTAAACTTTAAATTCTCAAATAAAATGGAGGAATCAGAATCTGGTTCAGGAGTCTGTGTGGTAGTGGAATCAACTTGTAAAGTCAGAAGGTTTTTTTATCTCAATGATCTCTATGCATTAAGATAATAAGCCTTCTGTGTGCACCTAAGCCCATCTCTGTCCAGTGATGTCCACAAGTGTCTTGGCCGTCCTCTCCCTCTTGATTGACTGAGACACAGCAGTGGTGCCATTGGCTCCCACTGCTGTCAATCAAAGTCAGTTAGCCAATCAGGAGAGAGAGGGTGGGCGGGGCCGAACCACAGCTCCATTTCTGAATGGACACAGGGAGCTGTGACTCGGCTTGGGTGCCCCCATAGCAAGCTGCTTGCTGTGGGGGCACTCAACAGGAGGGAGGGGCCAGGAGTGCTGAAGGGGAACCCAAGAAGAGGAGGATCTGGGCTGCTCTTTGCAAATCCACTACAGCAGAGCAGGCAAGTATAATGTGTTTGTTATTTTCATAAAAAAAATTGAGACTATAATCACTATAATAAGCTCCACTTTTACATTTGGCTCATTCGGTTAAATCACAATGTAAAAGTGGCGCATGTTAGAACTATTTGAATTTGGTATACAAGATGCTGTCAGAACCAAACGTGTCACACATGCTTCATGAATTAGCACAATAAATTAACAAGAGGGATTAATGCCATAAAAGTGGCACGGCAGCTTTATTAAATCCCCCTCCTCATTATGTTTTGGCTTTTTTACTTCAAGATTCTTTAGATCTTTTAACACTAGTTTCCTAAACAAATGTACGCATTCATCATTGATATGTGAAGGGTTAAATGCAGATCTACTTTTTAATGTGGTAAAGAAACACTAAAGAATTTAGAGGACAATACTATTGTTATCAAACCAGCATTTTATTTACTGTATGTTGCATAAACTTTAAAGGACAGCTGCAGTCCCAGTGTAGAAGCCTTTGTCCTGCAAGCTGCACCAAATTACCAAATGAGACTCTGTACTTACTTACTCCCTATTGTTGCCTGCAACACCCCTTTTTAACTGTAGATGGCTTGTTGTCGTCGAGCATTCCTTATCACCACACACCATCCTGGCACAACTACAAAGGCACTTTTGAAAAGTGATCATATATGTCAGTAATATTCTCACTTTGAATTCTTGAGCATGCAACAGGTAGAGAAACACTGTAGAGAACAATGTCTCAGTGTCTCTGTGTCAAACTGTTTAGTCTTTGTCTAAATATACTAGATCCACAGTCACCACTCTGTCCACAATCTGACTTACTTCCTCATAGAAAGTATGTTTGTTTTACAATATCTGTCATAAATTCACACTGGCTTTCACTTTTAATATTTTATCACATAATTTAATATGTGGTGGGTCCCTTAACAACTTCTCAAAAATCTCTACTTTAATAAAAGGTAAACTAGCAGGTCTGTAGTTACTGGTCTTAGAACTTGATCCCTTTTCAAAGCAAAATCTACATTTCCTCTGAAACATTCCAATAAGTGGAAATAGTAACCGAAGGTCCCATGTACGAGACAACGGAAAATTGTATACTTACCTTTCCGTAATTTTCCTTTCCTGTCGCATCTTCATGGCAGCATACACTCTGGGTTGTGGCTCCGCCTCCACGACCTGATAGGACCACATAGCTATAAGATGACGATACGGCCCCCGCCCCAGTATTCTCTGTATATATGAGTCACCTCAAAAAATGGGTGGGTCGTTGTATGCTGCCATGAAGATGCGACAGGAAAGGAAAATTACGGAAAGGTAAGTATACAATTTTCCCGTTTTCCTGTCGCATCATGGCAGCATACACTCTGGGGAGTAACTCGCAGACAGGGTGGGTAATGCATCAATAAGCAAAATGTTATTCGCAAGGAATGGCAGAGTTGGCTTGAATAACAGATTTTCCGAAGTTTACTGTTGACAAACGGGCAGAATCAACTTTGTAATGGTCAATAAAGGTGTTCCTGGAGGACCAGGTGGCCGCCTTGCAGATAGTTTCCGCTGATACCCTACAATTGGCTGCCCATGAGGTTGCCACTGCCCTGGTGGAATGCGACTTCAGCCCCTCTGGAATCTGCGTGGAGCCTAGCGAGTAGGCCTTCTTAATGGTCTTTACTAGCCATGAGGCGATGGTGCGGGCCGATGCTGGCTGACCCCTCCTGAACCCATGAGGGATTATTAGGAGGTTCTCTGACTTTCTGATGGGTTCTGAGGCTGCAAGATATTTGAGGATGTTGCCTCTGACATCCAGGGGGTGCGGGTCACCCTGGTCGGTAGTGAGTGCTGGCAGATTGATCTCCTGATTAAAGTGGAATGATGAAGAGACTTTAGGGATGAAGTGGTCTAAGGGTCTTAGGACTACCCTGTCCGGGAAAACGACCAGATAGGGATCCCTGGCCAGTAAAGCATTTCTGAGACCCTTTTTGCTGAGGCTATGGCAATCAGGAATGTCACCTTCAGCGTTAGGTCCCAGAGGGAGATGTTTCCTAACGGGAAGAAGGGTTCCCTGGATAGGGCCTCCAAGACGACCGACAGATCCCAAGTCGGGAAGGAAGGTCTTCTGGGAGGTCTCAGTTTAAGACAGGCCCTCTGGAATTGGATAATGAGGGGGTCTAGCGCCCACCTGGTTCCGGTCAGGGCGGACAGAGCTGACACCTGCACCTTCAGGGTACTGGAGCCGAGACCTCTGTCCAGGCCTGCCTGCAGGAATTCCAGGATCTGCGGGGTTGATATAGAGGACAGGTTCCACCCCTGCTGATGGGCGAAGGAAGAGAACCTATCCCAGACCCGCCGGTAGGTGGAGTTTGTGGTAGGCTTCCTGGCCTGGAGGAGTGTATCCACCACCCTAGTGGAGCAGCCCTGCTCTAGATATCTAGACCTCTCAGTCTCCAAGCCGTCAGGTGCAGCTTCTCCGGACTCGGATGGAGCAGCTGGCCCTGGGAGAGCAGGTCGGCTGACTGCGGGAGAGGGTCTGCTGTGTTTAGCTGAAGGAGGGTGGTAAACCACGGCCTCCTGGGCCAAAAGGGGATCACGGCCACTACCAGCGCCGATGATCTCTTGAGCCTCAGCAGGAATCTCGCTATCAGAGGGGTCGGAGGGAAGATGTACCCGAGGCGAAAGTCCCAGGGGTGCTGGAGACAGTCTGTCCCTTCGGCAGAGGGGAAGGGGACTCGTGACAGGAACCTCTGGCATTTCGTGTTCTCCGGAGTCGCTGCCAGATCTATGTCCGGAGGACCCCAGGTTCTGGAGATAAGGTCGAAGGCCTGCGGACTCAGGGACCACTCGTTGTTTGAGAGGAACCTCCTGCTGAGGGAATCGGCCTGGAGGTTCTCGACACCCGGGATGTAAGCTGCTCTTAGGTCCCGGAGATTCTGCTGTGCCCTCTCCATGACGGGGAGAACCTCCGGCATCATGGATGAGCTCCTGGTACCCCCCTGCCTGTTGATGTAGGCGACAGCAACCTTGTTGTCCATCCTCAGGAGTACATATTTTCCCCTAAAGAGAGAACCGAAGGCCAGGAGGGCTTGGAAGGCCGCCCTCATTTCCAGTATGTTGGAAACAGCGGCTCGTGCCTCGAATGGCCAGCGGCCCTGGACTGCATGGTGTAGGTAGTGGGCCCCCCACCCCTCCAAACTGGCATCCGTGGTAATTATCTCCTGAGGGGGGGTGACAATGTGCCTGCACCTGTCCAGGTTGCTCGGTCGGGTCCACCATCCCAGGGACTGCCTGGCCTCCTGTGAGATGTGGATGGGTTGAGACATGGACGAGCCGTTCCATTGACTCAGGAACGAGAGCTGTAGGGGCCTTGAGTTCCACTGAGCCCACTGGACCATCGGGATGGTAGCTGATAGAGAGCCTAGGAGGCTGAGGCACCCCCTGGCTGGAAGGGATGCAGCATGGATCGCTCTCCTTACTTTCTGGGTCAGCAGAGGGACTTTCTCTGGAGGTAGCTCTATTGAGCCGGGTGTCTAGTACAGCCCCCAGGAAAACCATCCTTTGAGAGGGCTGAACGTTGCTCTTCCCCCAATTTATGAGCCAACCCAGCCCTTGGAGCGTGGAAACTAGGATCTCCCGGTGCTGGGTAAGGGATTCTAGGCTGTCTGAGAGGAGGAGGATATCGTCTAGGTAATGATGCACCCTGAGGCCTCTCTCTCTCAGGGATGAAGGACTTTGGTGAAGGTTCTGGGAGCCGTGGAGATCCCGAACGGGAGGCATCGGAACTGGAAGTGCCTCTGGTCTATCGAAAATCGGAGGAACCTTTGGAATAGGATATGGATAGGGACGTGAAGGTAAGCATCCTGTAGGTCCACGGACAGCATCCAATCTTCTCGATTTATGGCCTGGAGGATAGATTGGAGGCTTTCCATTTTGAATGGCTCCACCCGGATGGAGAGGTTGAGCCTCTTCAGGTCCAATACAGGGCGCAGGTCTCCTGACTTTTTCCTGACCAGGAATAGAGGGGAGTAGAACCCCCAGCCCCTTTGGGAAAGGGGTACTTCTACTATTGCCTCCTTGAGGAGCAACTCCTGGACGTAGTCCATCAGTAGCACCCTTTTCTCCCGGGATGATGGGAGTTTGGTTGGGCAAAAGTGATCCCCCGGGGGCCACCCTTTGAAGGACCACCTGTGCCCGAAATAGACGGTGGCCACCGTCCAGAGATCCTTGATGGTATCCGTCCAAGCTGGCAGAAACTTTAGGAGCCTGGCCCCCACTACCACTGGCTGGACGGACGCACCTTCAAAAAGACTTCTGGTCCGCGGACGCAGAAGTCTTGGGTTTCTGAAATTTAGAGAAGGTCGCCTGGGGGTTCCTCCAGTTTCTCCTATATTCTCTGCCTGGCCTATAGGCCTTGGCGTCCCTATATTTATCCAGCAGGTTGCGCCTAAAGGGAGGAGGCCTCTGCTGCCTTGGTTTCCTGTCGGAGGGAATGAGCCCTGATTTACCGCAGGTCACCTTCGATATGGCCGAATCTAGCTTGGCCCCAAAAAGGTTTTCACCATCGAAGGGGATGCGGCACCAGTTTGACTTTGAGGCGGGATCTGCTGCCCAAGGTTTCAGCCAGAGGGCACGTCTGGCCATAACCGAGGCCAGCATGGCCCTGGATGAGGACCTTATGGCATCCACCGAGGCTTCCGCCACAAAATCCCCTGCAAGGCTCAGCTCCTGTAGGGCCCTAACGATCTTGTCTTGGTCAGCGCCCTCTGTCACGAGTTTCTCCGTGGAGGCTGACCAGCTGGATATGGCTTTGCCCACGGCGGCCAGTGCCACAGCTGGCCTACATGCGCCTCCTGCAGCTAGGTAGGCCCTCTTAAGATCGGTGTTTATCTTCCTATCCAAGACGTCCCGGAAGGTTACCGCGTCTTCGATAGGAAGTGTCACGTGGCGGGCTAGGCGCATAAGGGAAGCGTCCACCACCGGCGGGGTGACCAGGGGTTTTGCCTTTGGTTCCTTGAGCGGGTACAGTTTGGTGAGCCTGTTATTTAGGCCCGACTTTCTGTCCGGCTTCAGCCACTCTTCCCTAATCATGTCGTCCAGTTCCTCAATAAGGGGGAAGGCTTCCGGATCCCTTTTGAGATTGGGAAAATATTTTTTCCGTTTTTGAGGGGCTTCCTGGGGTTCCTTCCAGTTGATCGCCTCTTTGACCGACTTCACAAAGGGCTCGATGAGAGAAAAAACGAATCCGGCTGAGGCCTCTAGCTCCTCTTCCTCTGACTGGGAGTCTAGCTCTCTGGACGTACTCGGGGGAGTGGGAGAGGCGGTTCTGACGGACATATCCGTGTCCGGGGCGGTCTGCGTGGCTGAGGCCGCAGGTTCCCTAGGCTCCTGGACTTTTTCCCTGGTGGCCTCCTCGAAGCACCTGCGACAGGCAAGCTTGTCCGAGAGAGCAACGGCCCCGCATATCCAGCAGGCATTGGCGGCTGGCCGGGGGGGAGGAGCTGGTGAGCGACGTCTGCGTGGAGACCTTCTGCGGTGGGAGTGGCTGTGGGAGCAGGATCTGCTGCGACTCCTCCTGAGGCTTCTCCTATGGCCTGAGCGACTCCTTCTCCTGCTGCGACTCGAGTGGCTCCGTCTGTGCCCCGAACGGCTTCTTCCGCGAGAAGTCTCCCTGCGTCCGGATTTTGATGATCTTGCGGACCTGGCGGGGCTAACCATTTAGGCAGCGTTAGTTGGTCCTGCACTCTTTTTCGATCTTCTCTACTTACCCATTGTCCATCCCTCTTACCTATCATGTTGAAGGTGATCTGCTGGGGCAGTGGTCTCCATAGGGATAGAGAAAAAGCAGCCTAGCAACAATACAAAAATAGGCACAGTAAGAGGAAGGAAGGCAGAGGGAGCAGAGAGAAAAAGAAAAGGAGGAAAGGAGAGCAGTATGCAGAATGCACAGGGAAGGAGAGAGGGGGGAAGCAAAAGGCTAACTTGCCTATTGGGGATGTGCTGGGATGTTCCTGGGATGATCTGTAGGTGGTTCCTGCTCCAAAACATTCAGGGGAATGGGAAAAGGGAATCTGCACTTTTGAATTTGGCGCCGGGAGCGCCGTGCCGCTCGCGCATGCGCAGTAGCGCCGTGCGGCCGCCGGCACCATCTTGGAACCTGGAAGGGAGAACACAGGATGCCCATAGTTCGCAGTGCGCATGCGCGGAGGCGCCAGAACGCTCGGCGCTGCTAGGTAGTAATGCACAGGGGGCAGTGGGACTACAGGGCCCAGGAGGACATACAATAAGCGGCAAGAGGTGCCCCAGCAAGCAAGGGAACAGCAGAGATGAAAAACGGAGAACCACTGCAAGGTAAAAAAGACTGTTTAAGGCTTATAACTGTAGTAAGGATGGCCACATACCTTTAAGCCTATTTAAGGCTTATCTTCCTAAGGCAGTATTGGCAGTGCTTTAAAGACCTGTTTAAGGCTTATCACAGCAGGCAGGTGCAGCAATACCCCTGAGATCACCAGAGTGGGGTTCCTTCCATTTAGCTTCGTTTAGAGGCTGTACCGGCAAGGACTTCCAAACCAGGAGAGGCTAGAACCTGGCTGGGGCGAAGCGGTAAGAGGGTGATGATCCGTGCGGTCCCAACAGGTGAGGAAAAATTAGAGAATACTGGGGCGGGGGCCGTATCGTCATCTTATAGCTATGTGGTCCTATCAGGTCGTGGAGGCGGAGCCACAACCCAGAGTGTATGCTGCCATGATGCGACAGGAAACATTTTTGAACCCTCCCTCCCTTTCCCCATGCAGTTGCTGGTCAAGTATAAGCAATTATTCTGTGTGACTGATATACTAAAGGAGTTGAGAGTGCTCAATGAAAAGTGCAATTATTCACTTTAATTATCCAATCATGTGCAAGTTTAATAAAAAAACAGGAGTTTGTTTTTCACATGATTAAATAATTGAAATGAACATTCTCAACTAGGTATATATATAGGTTAGTCCCGTATTTACAGTCAGTCACTTACACAATCAGTGAGTGTGTGTTGTAGACATAGAGGTGATATGAAAAGATCACATAGTCTTTACATGGACATAAAGTTGCTGGCCTCCTACCACTATACAGTACAATACTGTTTTGAAGTCACTATATTTAAAGTCAGGCATATACACTACTGGTCAAAAATTTTAGAACACCCCCATTTTTCAAGTTTTTATTGAAATATAAATAGTTTAAGTCCAGTGAATAAACTTAAATGGTACAAAGGTAAGCAGTAAAGCAACTTGTACAGAGTGAAAGGCACCATGAACCAAAACTACTACCACAGCATTTTGCAACGCCATGCAATGCCCTGTGGAATAAGCCTAGTTGGTCAGGGGTTCATACTACAGCAAGATAATGGCCGGCTGCAAAACTGCAGGGACTTTAAGTGAGAGCTCCAGCTGCGTGGTTCTGACAGTGGCCATCCACAGCGATGGTAGACACTAGGGATGGGCCTGGTGTTCGATTCGAACCCACGTTCGAATCTAACATCGGGCGTTCGACCGATCGTCAAGCCCAGAACTATTTGGGCCGTTCGCATCAAATTTGTGTGATGCGAACGGCCCACAATGCACTGCACCAGTCGCAGTGCATTGCTGGCTGATGATTGGCCAAGCATGCACTGTGACTCTGCATGCTTGGCCAATCATAGAGCCAGCGGCGAGGAGAGCAATAATTGGCCACAGGCAGGATGCCTGTGGCCAATTATAGCTCAGGGGGTTTAGTACATGCCCCACGCTATAAAAGGCAGCTGTGCCGGCGGCCTAGTGTAGTTTGTCCCGGCGTTAGTGAGTGACTGTGTCAGTCACATTAGCTGCTGTGATTCATCTGCATTGCTGACAGCATCTGCTGTTGTATTCATTCTGCTGAGTGCACTGCTGCTGACAGTATCTGCTGTGTTATACATTCTGCTGTGCTGACTGCTGAGTGGTGACATTATCTGCTGTGATTCTGGGGATTAGTCTAGTGTGTGCCTGCTGTTAGTACAGCATTGCAGTATCACATTAAACCACCTTTACCCTTCTGGCCTGTTGTCATCTAAGGCAGCCAGCCAGGCATTTGCAGGAGCTAGCATGTGTGTGCTGTGTGAGTAGAGCACAGCACACAAACCACCTCAGCGGAGCACGCCAGTGGAGCATGATCAGGGATGCATGCACTGTCCTGTCACCATTTGAGGAGGCCACGAGGATGGTGAGCAGTGACAGGGCATGCATCAGTGACACTGTACCTCTTGTCCACCTGTTGGAGCATACGCTGCGTGGGATAATGGACAGGGCACTTGAGGCAGAACAGAGGCAGGAAGAGAGGACTTCCTTGCCTCTCAAGGCCCCCTTTATCCAGACAGTATTCCTTCTCTCCCACCCATCACACAGGAAGAGGATGAGGAGGAGGATTGTGTCAGCATGGAGGTGGAGCCTGGCACTCAGCATCAGCAGCAGCAGTCTTTTAGGGATGATTTACAGTCCCAACAAACCAGTGGACTTGTACGTGGCTGGGAGGAGGTGGCTGCGGATCATGTCGTCCTCAGTGACCCAGAAGACTCCGGACCGAATGCCTCAGCTAACCTACGTTGCATGGCCTCCCTGATCCTGCAAAGCCTGCGGAAGGATCCTCGTATTCTTCGGATCAAGGAGAGGGACCATTACTGGCTGGCCACTCTCCTTGATCCACGGTACAAGGGTAAGGTTGCGGACCTTATCTTGCCATCGCAGAGGGAGCAGAGGATGAGACATCTCCGGGAGGCCTTGCAGAAAGGTCTGTGCAACGCGTTCCCAGAGACTGGGAGGTTACAAACTCCTGGTCCTGGACGAGTTGCTGAGGCTTCGGTCAGTAGCAGAAAGAGCGGTGGGGAAGGTGGACGTCTGACCGATGCATTCAGACAATTTTTTAGTCCGCAGCCCCAAGGTATGATCGGTTCCAGCAACCATTGCCAGCGTCTGATATACATGGTGCAGAAATACCTAGGGGCAAGGTCAGACTTGGACACCTTTCCCACCGAAAATCCTCTGGCTTACTGGGTCTTGAGGATGGATTACTGGCCAGAGCTTGCACAGTAGGGATGGGCCCGGTGCTCGATGCGAACCCACGTTCGCATCGAGCACCGGGCGTTCGCTCGCTCGGCGAGCCCAGAACTATTTTGGCCGCTCGCATCACGTTCGTGTGATGCGAGCGGCCCCGCAATGCATTGCGGCCGGCGCGGTCGGCGCAGTGCATTGCTGGCTGATGATTGGCCAAGCATGCACTGTGACCCCGCATGCTTGGCCAATCACAGCCCGGAAACTCGAAGAGCCATAATTGGCTACAGGCAGGACGCCTGTAGCCAATTACAGCTCAGGGGCTGTAGTACACGCCCCCCCCTATAAAAGGCCGCCACGCCGTCTGCGCCGGTCACATGCTGTTCCGGCGCAGATAGAGCAGGCTAGATCTGTGACACTCTGCTGGATTTAGTTAGTTAGAGAGATTTACTTAGAGAGATTGAGTTAGATAGATTCATTCATTTAGATTGATTTAGAAAGAGGGGCTTGTAGTGTGTTCGTGGCAGGCAGGCAGAGCTCCTATATTTTGTTCCCAGAAGCACCTATAGGACTTGTAGTGTGTTCGTGGCAGGCAGGCAGAGCTCCTATATTTTGTTCCCAGAAGCACCTATAGGACTTGTAGTGTGTTCCTGGCAGGCAGGCAGAGCTCCTATATTTTGTTCCCAGAAGCACCTATAGGACTTGTAGTGTGTTCGTGGCAGGCAGGCAGAGCTCCTATATTTTGTTCCCAGAAGCACCTATAGGACTTGTAGTGTGTTCGTGGCAGGCAGGCAGAGCTCCTATATTTTGTTCCCAGAAGCACCTATAGGACTTGTAGTGTGTTCCTGGCAGGCAGGCAGAGCTCCTATATTTTGTTCCCAGAAGCACCTATAGGACTTGTAGTGTGTTCGTGGCAGGCAGGCAGAGCTCCTATATTTTCTTCCCAGAAGCACCTATAGGACTTGTAGTGTGTTCCTGGCAGGCAGGCAGAGCTCCTATATTTTGTTCCCAGAAGCACCTATAGGACTTGAAGTGTGTTAGTCCAATCACACAGAGATCATATATTTTGTTCCCAGAAGCACCTATAGGACTTGAAGTGTGTTAGTCCAATCACACAGAGATCATATATTTTGTTCCCAGAAGCACCTATAGGACTTGAAGTGTGTTAGTCCAATCACACAGACCTATATTTTCTTCCCAGAAGCACCTATAGGACTTGAAGTGTGTTAGTCCAATCACACAGAGATCATATATTTTGTTCCCAGAAGCACCTATAGGACTTGAAGTGTGTTAGTCCCATCACACAGAGATCATATATTTTGTTCCCAGAAGCACCTATAGGACTTGAAGTGTGTTAGTCCAATCACACAGAGATCATATATTTTGTTCCCAGAAGCACCTATAGGACTTGAAGTGTGTTAGTCCAATCACACAGAGATCATATATTTTGTTCCCAGAAGCACCTATAGGACTTGAAGTGTGTTAGTCCCATCACACAGAGATCATATATTTTGTTCCCAGAAGCACCTATAGGACTTGAAGTGTGTTAGTCCAATCACACAGAGATCATATATTTTGTTCCCAGAAGCACCTATAGGACTTGAAGTGTGTTAGTCCAATCACACAGAGATCATATATTTTGTTCCCAGAAGCACCTATAGGACTTGAAGTGTGTTAGTCCAATCACACAGAGATCATATATTTTGTTCCCAGAAGCACCTATAGGACTTGAAGTGTGTTAGTCCCATCACACAGACCTATATTTTTCTTCCCAGAAGCACCTATAGGACTTGAAGTGTGTTAGTCCAATCACACAGAGATCATATATTTTGTTCCCAGAAGCACCTATAGGACTTGAAGTGTGTTAGTCCCATCACACAGAGATCATATATTTTCTTCCCAGAAGCACCTATAGGACTTGAAGTGTGTTAGTCCAATCACACAGAGATCATATATTTTGTTCCCAGAAGCACCTATAGGACTTGAAGTGTGTTAGTCCCATCACACAGACCTATATTTTCTTCCCAGAAGCACCTATAGGACTTGAAGTGTGTTAGTCCAATCACACAGAGATCATATATTTTGTTCCCAGAAGCACCTATAGGACTTGAAGTGTGTTAGTCCCATCACACAGAGATCATATATTTTCTTCCCAGAAGCACCTATAGGACTTGAAGTGTGTTAGTCCAATCACACAGAGATCATATATTTTGTTCCCAGAAGCACCTATAGGACTTGAAGTGTGTTAGTCCCATCACACAGAGATCATATATTTTGTTCCCAGAAGCACCTATAGGACTTGAAGTGTGTTAGTCCCATCACACAGAGATCATATATTTTGTTCCCAGAAGCACCTATAGGACTTGAAGTGTGTTAGTCCCATCACACAGAGATCATATATTTTGTTCCCAGAAGCACCTATAGGACTTGAAGTGTGTTAGTCCAATCACACAGAGATCATATATTTTGTTCCCAGAAGCACCTATAGACTTGAAGTGTGTTAGTCCAATCACACAGAGATCATATATTTTGTTCCCAGAAGCACCTATAGGACTTGAAGTGTGTTAGTCCAATCACACAGAGATCATATATTTTGTTTCCCAGAAGCACCTATAGGACTTGAAGTGTGTTAGTCCAATCACACAGAGATCATATATTTTGTTCCCAGAAGCACCTATAGGACTTGAAGTGTGTTAGTCCCATCACACAGACCTATATTTTCTTCCCAGAAGCACCTATAGGACTTGAAGTGTGTTAGTCCAATCACACAGAGATCATATATTTTGTTCCCAGAAGCACCTATAGGACTTGAAGTGTGTTAGTCCCATCACACAGAGATCATATATTTTCTTCCCAGAAGCACCTATAGGACTTGAAGTGTGTTAGTCCAATCACACAGAGATCATATATTTTGTTCCCAGAAGCACCTATAGGACTTGAAGTGTGTTAGTCCCATCACACAGACCTATATTTTCTTCCCAGAAGCACCTATAGGACTTGAAGTGTGTTAGTCCAATCACACAGAGATCATATATTTTGTTCCCAGAAGCACCTATAGGACTTGAAGTGTGTTAGTCCCATCACACAGAGATCATATATTTTGTTCCCAGAAGCACCTATAGGACTTGAAGTGTGTTAGTCCCATCACACAGAGATCATATATTTTGTTCCCAGAAGCACCTATAGGACTTGAAGTGTGTTAGTCCCATCACACAGAGATCATATATTTTGTTCCCAGAAGCACCTATAGGACTTGAAGTGTGTTAGTCCAATCACACAGAGATCATATATTTTGTTCCCAGAAGCACCTATAGGACTTGAAGTGTGTTAGTCCCATCACACAGAGATCATATACTTTGTTCCCAGAAGCACCTATAGGACTTGAAGTGTGTTAGTCCAATCACACAGAGATCATATATTTTGTTCCCAGAAGCACCTATAGGACTTGAAGTGTGTTAGTCCCATCACACAGACCTATATTTTCTTCCCAGAAGCACCTATAGGACTTGAAGTGTGTTAGTCCAATCACACAGAGATCTTATATTTTGTTCCCAGAAGCACCTATAGGACTTGAAGTGTGTTAGTCCCATCACACAGAGATCATATATTTTGTTCCCAGAAGCACCTATAGGACTTGAAGTGTGTTAGTCCCATCACACAGAGATCATATATTTTCTTCCCAGAAGCACCTATAGGACTTGAAGTGTGTTAGTCCCATCACACAGAGCTCCTATATTTTCTTCTCAGCAGCACCCACAGGACTTCTAGTGTGTTTAGTGGCATCACACAGAGCTCCTCTATTTTCTTTGCAGAAGCACCCACAGGACTTCTAGTGTGTTAGTGGCATCACACAGAGCTCCTCTATTTTCTTTGCAGAAGCACCCACAGGACTTCTAGTGTGTTAGTGGCATCACACAGAGCTCCTATATTTTCTTTGCAGAAGCACCCATAGGACTTCTAGTGTGTTAGTGGCATCACACAGAGCTCCTCTATTTTCTTTGCAGAAGCACCCACAGGACTTCTAGTGTGTTAGTGGCATCACACAGAGCTCCTCTATTTTCTTTGCAGAAGCACCCATAGGACTTCTAGTGTTAGTGGCATCACACAGAGCTCCTCTATTTTCTTCTCAGCAGCACCCACAGGACTTCTAGTGTGTTAGTGGCATCACACAGAGCTCCTCTATTTTCTTCTCAGCAGCACCCACAGGACTTCTAGTGTGTTAGTGGCATCACACAGAGCTCCTCTATTTTCTTTGCAGAAGCACCCATAGGACTTCTAGTGTGTTAGTGGCATCACACAGAGCTCCTCTTTTTTCTTTGCAGAAGCACCCATAGGACTTCTAGTGTGTTAGTGGCATCACACAGAGCTCCTATATTTTCTTCTCAGCAGCACCCACAGGACTTCTAGTGTGTTAGTGGCATCACACAAAGCTCCTCTTTTTTCTTTGCAGAAGCACCCATAGGACTTCTAGTGTGTTAGTGGCATCACACAGAGCTCCTATATTTTATTCTCAGCAGCACCCACAGGACTTCTTGTGTGTTAGTGGCATCACACAGAGCTCCTCTATTTTCTTTGCAGAAGCACCCATAGGACTTCTAGTGTGTTAGTGGCATCACACAGAGCTCCTATATTTTCTTCTCAGCAGCACCCACAGGACTTCTAGTGTGTTAGTGGCATCACACAGAGCTCCTATATTTTCTTCTCAGCAGCACCCACAGGACTTCTAGTGTGTTAGTGGCATCACACAGAGCTCCTCTATTTTCTTTGCAGAAGCACCCATAGGACTTCTAGTGTGTTAGTGGCATCACACAGAGCTCCTCTATTTTCTTCTCAGCAGCACCCACAGGACTTCTAGTGTGTTAGTGGCATCACACAGAGCTCCTCTATTTTCTTCTCAGCAGCACCCACAGGACTTCTAGTGTGTTAGTGGCATCACACAGAGCTCCTCTATTTTCTTTGCAGAAGCACCCATAGGACTTCTAGTGTGTTAGTGGCATCACACAAAGCTCCTCTTTTTTCTTTGCAGAAGCACCCATAGGACTTCTAGTGTGTTAGTGGCATCACACAGAGCTCCTATATTTTATTCTCAGCAGCACCCACAGGACTTCTTGTGTGTTAGTGGCATCACACAGAGCTCCTCTATTTTCTTTGCAGAAGCACCCATAGGACTTCTAGTGTGTTAGTGGCATCACACAGAGCTCCTATATTTTCTTCTCAGCAGCACCCACAGGACTTCTAGTGTGTTAGTGGCATCACACAGAGCTCCTCTATTTTCTTTGCAGAAGCACCCATAGGACTTCTAGTGTGTTAGTGGCATCACACAGAGCTCCTCTATTTTCTTTGCAGAAGCACCCATAGGACTTCTAGTGTGTTAGTGGCATCACACAGAGCTCCTATATTTTCTTCTCAGCAGCACCCACAGGACTTCTAGTGTGTTAGTGGCATCACACAGAGCTCCTATATATTCTTCTCAGCAGCACCCACAGGACTACCGACTACAATGGCTGGAAGACCGCCAAGGGGAGGCAGAGCGTGCAGAGCCAAGAACACAGGGCAGCAGGCTCTGTTTCTAGTGGACGTGGCCGTGGACGTGGACGTGGTCGTGCATCGTCATCAGCACGTGGCCATGGGACACGCGCGTCTTTGTTTTCGGCAGCTGGACATGTGGAGCCGCATCATGCTGAAGGCTTGGTAGAATGGATGACCAAGCCCTCCTCATCCTCCTCATCCTCTCTCACCCAGGCTCAGGGTACTGGCAGAGCATCATCAGCCACCCCTTCCCTAGACCCACCATGTCCTCCTGAGGAGTCCCCCGAACTCTTTGAGCACAGTGTTGGGTACATGCTCCAGGAGGATGCCCAACGATTCGAAGGCTCGGATGATGATACCCAGCTTGAGGAATCTGGCAGTACTGTTCCACCAGCTGCAGCTTACTGCCAGGTTTGCTCTAGTGGTGAAGAGGGAGGGGATGATGAGGTCACTGACTCCACGTGGGTGCCTGAAGGGAGAGAGGATGAGGAGGAGGACGAGGAGGAGGAGGATGCGGCGTCACATGTCCAACGAGGCAGGGTGCCCCCTGGAGGCCAGGTAGAGGCCAGCACAGCAACTGTACAACACCGCAGAGCTCCGCCTGTGCAGGGCGCTGCCTCTGCACGTTATCAGAAAAGTTCTTTGGTGTGGGCCTTTTTTGAGACGAGTGCAGCAGATCGCACCAGTGCTATTTGCAATATTTGTCTCAAGCGTATCTCGCGTGGCCAAAACATCAGCCGCTTGGGCACCACAAGCATGACCAGACATATGGCGACCTGCCATGCAGCTCGTTGGCAGGCACACATAAAAGACCCACACCAAAGAACTAAGCGGACCTCTCCTTGCTCCTCCTCAGCTGGGATCTCCATCCCCACTACACCTTCAGTCCTCTCTGAAAGCTGCTCTGAGAGGACTGAAGGTGTAGAATTAGGTGTGTCACAACCAAGTACTTGCAGTACACCGACGTCCGATTGCAGCAGGCAAATTTCCTGCCCCAGCTGCTGGACCGTAGAAAGAAGTACACTCCCAGCCATCCACATGCCCAGCGGTTGAATGCTAGCCTGGCTAAATTGCTAGCACTTCAACTGCTGCCTTTTCAGTTGGTAGACATGCCCACCAGGTGGAACTCAATGCCCTCAGACTAACCTACGTTTTTTTTGCATGGCCTCCCTGATCCTGCAAAGCCTGCGGAAGGATCCTCGTATTCTTCGGATCAAGGAGAGGGACCATTACTGGCTGGCCCACTCTCCTTGATCCACGGTACAAGGGTAAGGTTGCGGACCTTATCTTGCCATCGCAGAGGGAGCAGAGGATGAGACATCTCCGGGAGGCCTTGCAGAAAGGTCTGTGCAACGCGTTCCCAGAGACTGGGAGGTTACAAAACTCCTGGTCCTGGACGAGTTGCTGAGGCTTCGGTCAGTAGCAGAAAGAGCGGTGGGGAAGGTGGACGTCTGACCGATGCATTCAGACAATTTTTTAGTCCGCAGCCCCAAGGTATGATCGGTTCCAGCAACCATTGCCAGCGTCTGATATACATGGTGCAGGAATACCTAGGGGCAAGGTCAGACTTGGACACCTTTCCCACTGAAAATCCTCTGGCTTACTGGGTCTTGAGGATGGATTACTGGCCAGAGCTTGCACAGTATGCAATTGAGCTACTGGCCTGTCCTGCATCCAGCGTTCTTTCCGAACGCACATTCGGTGCTGCTGGAGGCTTTGTCACCGATCACAGGGTGCGCCTGCCCACCGACTCGGTTAATCGACTGACCTTCATAAAGATGAATCAGTCTTGGATCACCACCAGCTACTAGGCACCTGAAGCTGATATAACTGAATAATTTATAATGTCACATCCCTTCAGACTATCCTCTTCCTCCTCAATGATCCTGATGATAGCTTGGAAGAACATTTTTGTTTCTGGGTGCCACCACCAGTGGCTAAGGCCCAATTTTTCAGCCCCTGTTTAAGAGGGGCGTGTAATTACATTTTTTCATGCAATGCTTTGCAACAGGTCTCATTGCTGTGCTCAGAGTACAGTATCTGTGAGGGGTTGCAGTGTTGTGGCACCAGCACCAGTGCCTAAGGCCCAATTTTTCAGCCCCTGTTTAACAGGGGCGTGTAATTACAATTTTTTATGCAATGATTTGCAACAGGTCTGACTGCTGTGCTCCAAGTACAGTATCTGTGAGGGGTTGCAGTGTTGTGGCACCAGTGCCTAAGGCACAATTTTTTAGGCCCTGTTTAACAGGGGCGTGTAATTACAATTTTTTAAGCAATGCTTCGCAACAGGTCTGACTGCTGTGTACTAATCTTGATCTAATAGTTCACAGCAGGGCCCATTCCTGCGCCCACCAAGAGTAAGTGGGAGGGCTTACAGTCTTGTGGCAACACCGTCCACCACCATCACCAAAGGCCCAATTTTTCAGCCCTGTTCAACAGGTGCATGCAATTACAATTCTTGATCTAATAATTCACAGCAGGGCCCATTCCTGCGCCCACCAAGAGTAACTGTGAGGGCTTACAGTGTTGTGGCAACACCGTCCACCACCAAAGGCCCAATTTTTCTGGCCCTGTTCAACAGGTGCATGCAATTACAAATTTTGATCCAATAATTCACAGCAGGGCCCATTTCTGTGCCCACCAAGAGTAGCTGTGAGGGCTTACAGTCTTGTGGCTACACCAACATCTAATGGGGCAAATTTCTGCAGAGTATATACGGCAGGCCCCTACTTTCAAACATCCCACTTACAAATGACTCCTACTTGCAAACGGAAGGAGAAAACAGGAAGTGAGAGGAAATCTACCCCTAGGAAGGTAAATTCTATCCTGTTAGATTTAATTTGGGAAAAAGGGATCTCCTCTCTACTGATGCTTTATCACCTATCCTTGTTTCAATAAAAACCCCACTTTTCCAAAAACATTTGTCATTGGGATGGAAAGTGAGGTGAAATGTTCTGAACAGGTGCACAGGCAGCAAAACAAATGTTACAGGGGTGATAACCCTTACCTATGTTCTCCAAAAAGCTTAAAAATAGATTTTTTTGGATGGAGCTACACTTAAAAATGTACCTGTTCAAAATTACTAACAGATTCTACTTAAGAACAAACCTACAGTCCCTGTCTTGTTTGCACCGCCTGTATACTGCTGTTCAGAGTATATAGGGTTGTAGGTATAGGGTTTTATTTTGGGTGTGGGGTTCCCCTTAATATCCATACAAGACCCAAAGGGGCTGGTAATGGGCTGGGGTGGGGGGGGGGGGTGATGCCATGCCATTTTTCTCAAAGATTTTCATCCATATTGCCAGGACAAGACATGACATTAAAGCCGCAAGCAGTTTTAAATGGCTTCTTTTTTTCCTTTACAAATATAATGTGTTGCAGGGACAGTTCTAAACACGGGAAACACATGCCACTTCACAGGCATACTTTAGATAGACACCCCCCAGGTACCATATTTAAAGGAATATTTCACTTTTTTTTTTCACTTTATGCATCATTAAAATGACTGCTCCCGAAAAAACGTCCGTTTTTAAAACTTCTTTTTGCATTGATACATGTCTCCTGGGGCAGGACCCGGGTCCCCAAACCCGTTTTATGACATTAACATGCATATTGGCCGTTATAATTAGCACTTTAGATTTCGAATCTTCGCGTCCATTGTAACTAATAGGGTTAGAATATTCGCATGAACTTTCAGTCCGTTCGCAGGTTCTGGTGCGAACCGGGGGTGTTCGGCTCATCCCTAGTAGACACCACACAGACACCACACGCTGCCCAAGCATTTACCCATAATGCCTAAGTGGAGGAATGCCCGCTCCAGACTGCAGAAGCTGATTGACCTCTACCCGCCAGCCGGAGACATGCTACCATAACATGGCGGTGGCAGCTTCTCCTCACACGAGGCACACAGGAACAGTCAGGCAGCAGGGAGAGGGCAAGCAGCGGCGGCTCCACAGAATGTCAGCGCAATACCCCAGGACCAGACAAATGGTGAGTCTTCCCCTTCTGACTCCCCCACCACCAGCAGCCCCCAGCCAGGCCCAACTCCTTACCACAATTAGTGCGGACACTGGAGGAATACCCCTCCTCCTCTCATCCTGCCACTATTGCAGACCTTAAGGACATGCTTCTGTCCCTTAAGGAGTCTCTACACATGGATATATCAGCCATGCTCTCTAATGTAGCTACTGCAGTCCAGGATCTATCCCTTAGAATGTCCCATGCTGAGGACAAGATTGGGGATATCTGCCATGCTAATATTGAGGTTATTGATGCCTATAATGACCATGAGGAAGAAATCAAAAGAATGTCGGCCAAATTAGCGGATCTTGAGGATCGCTCTCACCGCAATAACATTAAATTCCACGGCATACCTGAAATGATTAACATCACTGCATGAGTTCCTCCACCAACTATTGTCTGAATTACTTCCATCTGCATCTGATATGGAATGTCTCATAGATAGAGCTCATAGAATTCCTTACCTACCTGATACTACCCCAAAAGGATGTCTTGGCTCGCATACATTTCTATACTACTAAAGAAAAAGCAATGGTGGCAGCTCATACTAATCTGACATTGTCTGAGAAGATCAATGGGGTAGCACTGTACACTGATCTCTCAGCTGCCACTTAACAGGCGACAATTTCTCACCCTATGGAAAGCCCAACATAACCATAAGATCACTTTTCAATGAGGCCGCCCCACTAAACTGATCATAACACACCAAGGGAAGAAGCATGTTGTGCACTCATCTTCTGAAAGAATTGAACATCCTTCCTTCAGATGCTCCACTTCCCAACAAGACACAACCTTCTAAAATCCCCATGGAGTGGTCTTGAAACAGGCGGAAGCCTTTATCTATTACCTCACTCTGATCTCTCTATTCTCTAACGAAAGAACCACCTACGTCTGGATCTGCCTCACCGGCAAACCACAGTGACCCATATGGCAGACATGCAATTCTCTGTTACCTTTTGTGATCCCCCCCCCCCCATTTTGCAATAGGAATACCTTATTGCCCATGGAGCTCAGTTTTTGCTTTGAGTTGTTTTTGAGTTTTCTTTTCCCTATCAGGAAGTTTTGGACATATTCGTTCTTCACTCTGACACAGCATACCCCTCATGTACCTGAACTACTTGCCACACTTATCTAAGATGCTCACCATGACTTTGGAAACTACTTACCTATACTTCTGACAACCTCCCTCTCGGTGTGGGGTCCAGTAAAGTTTTTTGGTGTTCTGTGCGGATCAAACCAAGATATTATTCACTATATCTATTGTGAATATGGACCCTAGATGTATATCACTCAATGTGAAAGGCCTTGCATAAAGAGATGCTATCCCTCCAAGGAGAAAGCATATTTCTACAGGAGACCCACTCTCTCAAACGTTCCCCTCTGAATCTCGCACTAAAACCATTCTCAAAGATTTTTACAGCTAATGCTGACAGGAAGAAGGATAGAGTACTGATCACCATTAAGGTCTCTATCAAATTCCAACCTAAGTATTCCTTGAGTGATGACAATGGCAGATTTATTGTTCTGATTTGTGATATGGACGATGTACCCTACACTATGGTTAATGTGAATACACCCAACGTAAAACAGACCATTTTTTTAAATAAACTCCTCAAACAAATTAATAAATGTCATCAAGAGCATTTAATAATAGGAGGAAGAGACAGCTAAATCCAGGTGACCCTCAGTCTACCTAAATTCATTTTTCTTTAAACATGGTCTGCTCGACGATTGGAGATGTCACCATGCCGGAGAGAAGGACTATTCCTTCTGGACACTCCCAATTGTTTCCTCTTCATCTATCAAAACTATTACTTGGTCAGATCATGCCCCTATCACCATGCACCTCTCTGGCCCAGGAAAAAAACAAGCCCCCCCCCCCCCCCCCCATGGAGGCTTAACACATATCTTCTCTCTAACCCTGACCAATAATTGAAAGGGCATTACAATCCTATTTTGACCTTAATGACACTAATGATATTTCCAAATTCTCACTCTGGACATCCCATAAGGCGTACCTCAGAGGCATACTAATGAAGTTGGGCACTCGTGAAAAAAAGCGTAGATCCTAACAATTTGACCAGCTGACCAACTCTATATGCGAAATTGAAGAGGTAAACAAGAAAGACCCATCCTCCGCAAACTCTGCTTAGCAACTCTGCTAAGCATCTTTGTAACACCTTAAGAGATCTATTAATCTATAATCATGAAAAACATGTTAAACACCTAAGAGTTAACAGATATACCTTGAGCAATAAAACTGGCTCATACCTAGCTAGATGCATTAAACATAGTAGCAGCTACCAGAATTCCTTTCCTTAGAAAACTCAGTGACAACACAAAGGTCTATGGCCCCTCCTGCATAGTGGAGGTCTTTAAAGATTTCTACTCCGGTCTATGCAACCTCCAATATGACCCAAGCACCCAACAACCCACTGAAGACCAAATCAACCAATTCCTTAGCAACCTCTCCCTACCCTCTCTTTCTGATGCACAGAAACTAAACATTTCTTTCTTCTTCATAACTGCAGAAGTACTTATGGTAATCTGGGACCTGCCCTGATCAAAAGCCCCTGGTATAGATGGCTTCCTTAATGAGTAACACAAAAAAAGACCAACATGACGGACTATATCGGCACCTGGGAGGAATACACAACAGAAAATACTTTATAATATTTTATTTTACAAAAAGAAGAATATATATACAAATACAAAATGTTTTAAAATAACGACAGATGTTCATTCCAAACTTGATAGTCAAAATTACACTTCATGTCATAAGAAATGGTTGACGCGTTTCGCAAGTAGCTTCTTCAGAACCATATATCTATTGACTTATGACCAAAGAACCTTAAAAATTTGAGACATGGGAGAAAAGAGATATCAATAAGCATATGCTTTAAATAAGTACCAAAATATGTGTTATTATATAGATACATATTTCTTGTGTCAATATTTGTATTTGTCTATTAATAAAAAAAAATTGGGGTTATACACCGGGTTCTGATTACCAGGCCCCCCTGGTCCTCATGGAGCTGGACACATGTAAGTTCTGTTATTTCAGCCTTAATTAGATATATACTCTATACGAAAATATTGATACAAAGAATATGTATCTATAGAATGGAATGGAATGGAATGAACATCTATCTTTATTTTAAAACATTTTGTATTTGTATATATATTCTTCTTTTTGTAAAATAAAATATTAGAAAGTATTTTCTTTTGTATATTCCTCCCAGGTGTCGATTATAGTCCGTCATGTTGGTCTTTTTTTGTGTTAATGTTATCTAGGATGAGGTACCCCCATAGCTTTTTTCCTATATTCGATATTCCTTAATGAGTACTATAAAAAGATTGGACACTCTCTTGCTCCCCATCTAGTGAACATCTTTAATAAAGTCTTGAGCGGAGACCAATTCCCAAAAGAGATGCTTCAAGCACTGATAACTACTATTCCCAAACCAGACAAAGATTCCTCCCTACCCGGTAATTATAGAACAATCTCACTCTTAAATTCCGATCTAACAATCTATGCAAAAACACTGGCACTCAGACTACTGGATCTATTATTATCAGGTAGGTTTTGTTAACCACTTAAGCCCCGGACCATTTGGCTGGCCAAAGACCAGAGCACTTTTGCGATTCTGCACTGCATCGCTTTAACTTACAATTGCGCGGTCGTGCGACGTGGCTCCCAAATAAAATCAACGTCCTTTTTTTCCCACAAATAGAGCTTTCTCTTGGTGATATTTGATCACCTCTGCGGTTTTTATTTTTTGCACTATAAACAAAAATAGAGCATTATTTTTTACTATAATAAATATCCCCAAAAAATATATAAAAAAAATTGTTTTCCTCAGTTTAGGCTGATACGTATTCTTCTACATATTTTTGGTAAAAGAGGGGTTAGTTTTATGGCATTTTTATTAATATTTCTTTTTTTTTACTAGTAATGGTGGCGATCTGCAATTTTTATCATGACTGCGACATTATGGCAGACACATCGGACAATTTTGACACATTTTTGGGACCATTGTCATTTTTACAGCGATCAGTGCTATAAAAGTGCACTGATTACTGTAAAAATGACACTGGCAGTGAATGGGGTTAAGTGTGTCCCAGGGAGTGATTCTAACTTTTTAGGGGGCGTGGCTACGAGTGACACGTCACTGATCATAGCTTCCGATCACAGGCAGAACGGTCTTTGGGACCGTGGACATCGAGTCTATGGGACCTGCGATCCTAGTCACGGAGCTTGCGGCAGGGTTGCGCGCTCGCCGTCGGCGGGGCTTGGGACCGCACGGCGACAAATTCAAAGGAACGTACAGGTACACCCATTTGCCCAGCTGTGCCATTCTGCTGACGTATATGTACATGCGGCGGTCGGCAAGTAGTTAAAGGACGCCATATTTGCTCTAGTCATGGAACCCCTAGCACACTCGGTCAGATCCTTTTCAAATATCAAAAGGAGTCCAAATAAGTCATATCGATAACCAAATAGGCTTGTTTGCCGATGACATGATTCATATATTATCAGACTCGTGTAACTTTATCGGCGGTCCAAACACTTTTGGCGCAGTTTGGAGCAATATCTACTACAAAGTTAATGACACTAAGTCGCAAATTCTAGGTCTAAATATATCCCCGCGTCTCCAACAACTTATCCAGACAAACATGTCCTATGAATGGGTAATCTCTCATATCAAATATCTAGGCATCCACATCCCCTCAATGTCATCTAAGCTATTTGCCCTAAATTACCATCCCTTTCTGGAAAACCTACCCAGAGAGTTATCTAATCTGACGGTCACAGAATTATCAGAAATAGGAAGACTAGCGGCCCTCAAAATGATAACTCTCCCTAAGTTACTCTACCTCTTCCAGGTATCAGGGCATAAAATAACCAAGAGCAGATCACCAGGTAGGTATACTGGAATGCATAGCAAGGTTGAAGTCTATCAGGCTGGGAAGATCTTAGTTTGGCACATTACATTTATCAAGGAAAAGTATCTCCTTGATGACAGTATACCCACCTGGTGATCTCTTGCACTTGTTCTGCTCTTGGTTAATTTATGCCCTGTAATTGCTTTACTTGTTTATCTGTATTTTCTCTGTTCATTTGTATATTTTCACCCCGCATTACACAAATAGAAAGCTCACAATGGACAACATAGTAAGAGGGAAGAACGCCTCCTGCTCTGTTTCATAGAACCCCACTTGAGGAGATTTATCTGATCTTTGATCTTTTTCCACTATTGCAAGCCCCTCTAACCATTTAGAGAGATTATGAGAGGGCTTAACACTTATGTCTATAAAAGGTACAGCATATATTCCTCATTTACTAACCAATCTTCTTCTTACCAGTATAGGATTTGCTACAGAGTCAATCTGATCATTGCAAATGTAATGTTTGATTTTGTTGTAATGTTCAATTTTGTTGCATTGTTATATATATTTTTTTCCTCATGAAAAATCTTAATAAACATCATTGGAAAAAGAAAAAAAAAGTATAAATTTTTTCCTTCTCCAGCATATTTGCAATTATGTCCTACATGGGCAAATTTTTTTTATCGAGCTTATGATCTTAGTTATTGTCTAGACATACCTGGAGCTAGAACAAGTTCCCTACCAGGCAGCCATCAATACTGTTATTGTTGCAATTAGACAATGTGGTGCTTTTTAAAGATTCAGCGCATTAAGCATCCAAATTGTATTGACTGGCACTGTGGTGATACAATTGTCACCATTGACTGCTTACCATTTGAGTAATTTGTTCAATGTGCAGGAAAACATTTATTTTCTAACCCAGCACAAATGTGAGTAAGTGTATAAATTTGATAAACACACACATAGTCAAACTTGTACATACATGCTGCCATGAGTACATATAAACTCCTTTCTTTTAATCAAGATGCTGTAGTGTGCATAATAAAAATTGTTAAATTTGTCTAAAAAGTTCAGATTTTCAGTCAAAATTCCACTTCATGGCAGTGAAGGCTCCGTCTGACATGACAAGTGCAGCAGGGCAGGCTTGTACCAAAGTGCATGTTGGTCCACCTCCAGAGAGTGGTACCAAATTAACACCAAATAATTCAGATACGTTAACTTGTAAGCATTTTATTTTCCGCTGTCCTTGTCCATTTTATTTGCATGACCAAGGCAAGGATGGCCTAAGGCTCCATTCACACTAGCCCGTTTTTTGATGCATTTTGCATTTTGCAGAAATGCAGGTAAATTTTTTAACATGGGTTCCTATGGAACATGTTCACATCAATGCATTTTTGTGCCTCTGCTTTTTTGGAAAGGGTCGGGGACTTTTTTTCATGCAAAATGCAGCGTTTTGCATGTAATAGAAGTCAATGGACCCGCATCCAAAATGCAAGTGCCGCGTTTTTACCGCAATTTTGCGTTTTGCGTTTTTTTTATATTTTTTTTTTACACTGTATATAGCTGGTTGATAAGCAACCACAGTGTAAAAAAAAAATAAAAAGACGCAAAATCGCGGTAAAAACGTGTGTCCAAAAACGTGGCAAGCACCGCAAAAAGCACTGCAAAAACGCTCAAAAGCAAAATGCATAGATGTGAATCGAGCCTTAAAGTCTAAGTTTCTGCCAAAAAAACTAAAAACAAAACAAACAGTCAAACCATTACTTTTTATTTGTGAGATGTGTCCCTTGTACTGCTGTGTCCTCCTTTCCCCTAAATCTTCCTCCTCCACTGCCCCACTACTCTCCCACCATAATCTTTTTGTGCTGCAGGGGTAATACCCTGTTTCCCCTAAAATAAGACCTAGCGTGATTGTCGGTGATGGCTGCAATATAAGCCCTACCCACCAAATAAGCCCTACCCTGTTTCCCCGAAAATAAGCCCTACCCTGAAAACAAGACCTACAAGGACTTTGACTAGGGCTTATTTGGGGGGTAGGGCTTATATTGCAGCCAACACCGACAATCACGCTAGGTCTTATTTTCGGGGAAACAGGGTAGAAATAAGGGTCTGTAACAGACCACCATTAAGCCTTGCCGACTATGCCTGCCTTTTCTGCCCAACTCCTAGATTCACAATCAATAAATAGAGGCAGTGCACACCTATCAATTATCCACCCCTTCTCTATTCATAGATTCTGTTTTATTCACAGAAGATGTAGTAAGGTGGTAGCTGTGGTAAAGCCTCTAAAATCTACTTTCAGACTCCCCTTCATATTACTTGAGCTTCCACTATCAGTCACTGTATTCTGAAGTAGCTCTTTTCTGTTTAATTTATTTAATGTATCCCCCATCAATACATTTCTGCTTAATTATTTGGGACTGTGCTTCATAACACTCTGTCATATTGCAACTGGATTTTAAACAAGAACATAGGTGCAGGTATAAGTTTTCATGTGTAATCCACCCTCCACCCCCCAAGCCGGATATTTAAGTCCAGAAAGTTTGTACTTTCTCTGCTAACTTTAAAGGTTACAACAAAACTGGTCCAAAAAGATCCATACACCCACTTTTCAAGTACCATCACTGTGCTACCTTAAAGGAAATAAATATACATAAGCATTTACAGTGTAAACTAAAGTAAATAGTAGCGCTAAACAGTATAAATAAACCCAGTGACAGGTGATAGTGATCAACACTAGTACATAAATAAACTAAATAAAAATGGGTGAACATTTTCTTGGGCCCCCTCCTCCATACAAATTCTGCCCTCTACCTGCTCTGAGCCATACATACAATAAATAGCAGCTAGATTTAAAATCTGTTTACTGAATCAGATCAGGCAGCGATTGCGATTGGTTGTCAAAGGTTACAGTCTATCATTACCGCTCACTGACTGACTGCTAGAGGTTACAGCACACATTATGGCTCACTGATTATTTGCTATAGGTTACAGCAAATTACTTCTGCTTGTTAATTGGTTGCTAGAGATTACTGTACATCAATACTGCTCACTGATTGGTCTCTAAAAGCTAGAGCAGATTGTTGGCACACTGCCTGCACATCATGGACTGGTGATGATGCGGGACCCATCAATAGAATAGACAGAAAACTCCTAGGGATCCTAAGACTCCTGGGATCAGTGGCAATGCTGGGGGAGGGGGGGTGTGATCAGTGGCAATTCTGGGGGGTTGATGAGATCAGTACCAGTGGTGAGGGGGTGGGATTCGTTAGGAGGCAGTACACTGTGGCAAATTCAAAATCATGTAGAGAAAAGTTGGAAATCTTTGGCAAGTATATAGTGAGAGAATTACACTGACCACCAATATTAGGGGATATTTAAACTGACCACCAATGTGAGGGGGGATTTACACTGACCACCATGCACCAGGGGATTGTACACCACCCACAAATATAAAGAGGGATTTCTACACAGACACCAATGTAATAAGAGCATTTACACCAACAACCAGTGTAAGGAGGAGATACAATTTATAGAAAAAAAGTATATAATATTCCCCGTGGGGTTTTTTGGCAGCAAAGAAAAATGCTATCTTGAAAAAGTCCACAAGTTTTATTAAATGTAGTATCAAAAAAACATACATGTGAATTTATGTTATTAAAATGCGAGCTCTGGTTTACATTTTACAATCTATCTGGGCAAAGAGAGGTACATGCGAAAATCTATACAACAATATATTAGATTCATAAAACAGTTGTGGTAAAGTAGATTTCAAGGAAAAAGTTTTATCTGGCGGAGGTGCACCCCAATGCCCCAATGCATTTCAACCGTGTTTATGGTCTTCTTCAGGGGGGAGAGAAGAGGGGGGGGTCACTTTATTACATTTCTGCGAAACATCAGAAAAAATATTTTAAATTTATTATCAATCGTTAGTACATAGTCTATTACAGTTGCATGCATGTCATAGTTACCCCTTTGTCAAGATGTGTTGTATGGACCAGAGACTTGTTTAAAAACCAGAAGTTTTTTTCTTTCTATCTCATGGAGATCTGCACCGACTCTGCCAACATGAAGTGCCCCCTCAATTCCCAGAATATGGGAAGAGAAAAAGGAAAAACTCCCCCCGTGAAAAAGAGGGGGAGGTTGTATATCACGGGATATCAAGGGACGGCGCTGGAGTAGCACTGTCCACCTGTGAGTGAGGAAGCGCAGCTGAGACACCCACCTGGAAGCAAAAGTAATTGTTTTTTAGTGAGTGAACGATTTATAACAAAGTATTTGTTTAGTAACATATTATTAGCATTAGACTGACTGAATCTCATGTGAGGAAGGGACCATAGCTGGCACATACAATTGTTTGTTATACAAGTTCTACCGTTATATTAAAGTTATGATAATATCAAATAATATGTGTAGTGAAAGTAATATGAATTTCATCAATAGAAAGGGTGACGGTGTGTGTGGGAGGTAATTACAGGGATTAATAATGTAAAAAATAAATCTAAAAAATAGGTGTGGGTGTATAATTAATGTTGGTGATGTAGTGTGGGTGAGCTTTGATGTGCAAAAAGTTGGCTGATTTGGGCACAGTGAGCTGCAGTGAAAAAAAACACAAGAAGAAACTACCAAAAAGTAAGTGAATTAATATAAATATAAAAAAAAAAAAATGGCAAAGTATGTGAATAATGTGGTATCAGTGACAAAATAGTGTACTGAAATTAAGTAATTCAAGTGCAATAGTCTACAGTCATTAAAAATTGATTTACCTGTCGGTATCGTTATTTCAAATTAGTATCCAAAGGGGATGGGTAGCAATGGTTAGTTTGTCAGCGATCAAACGAGATCTGCAAGGAGGTATAGGCTAGTAAAAAATTTTTCTCATTTATTAGAAAAAGGGCATGGGAATCGTTAGGTTAACCTACTTAATCCTTCCCTCAGGACATACAGGGCCAGGGGGAAAGGAAAAAGGGGGGTCATCCCATAGTTAGGTTCGTAAGGGTGGATAGTTACCTTACCTAGTGCTGTCAGTGGTATGTGTCTGCACTTCCAGAGAGTCAGGCTGAAATGCCATATGTGCAGGCAGCCTTTGTAGGGAATTCTGCCTGCATTAATTGTTTAATTGCCTCCAGGTGTAGGTGTGTCAGCCCCGCCTTCCCTGTCAGAGTGAGTGCTTCAAGCCTTCCGGGACGCCGAGGGAACGGCGTTAGGGCATTACTATGGCCCTATAGCACTCACTCTGACGGGGAAGGCGGGGCTGACACACCTACACCTGGAGGCAATTAAACAATTAATGCAGGCAGAATTCCCTACAAAGGCTGCCTGCACATATGGCATTTCAGCCTGACTCTCTGGAAGTGCAGACACATACCACTGACAGCACTAGGTAAGGTAACTATCCACCCTTACGAACCTAACTATGGGATGACCCCCCTTTTTCCTTTCCCCCTGGCCCTGTATGTCCTGAGGGAAGGATTAAGTAGGTTAACCTAACGATTCCCATGCCCTTTTTCTAATAAATGAAAAAAAAAATTACTAGCCTATACCTCCTTGCAGATCTCATTTGATCGCTGACAAACTAACCATTACTACCCATCCCCTTTGGATACTAATTTGAAATACTGATACAGACAGGTAAATCAATTTTTAATGACTGTAGACTATTGCACTTGAATTACTTAATTTCAGTACACTATTTTGTCATTTTTTTTTTTTTTTATATTTATATTAATTCACTTACTTTTTGGTAGTTTCTCCTTGTGTTTTTTTTCACTGCAGCTCACTGTGCCCAAATCAGCCAACTTTTTGCACATCAAAGCTCACCCACACTACACCAACATTAATTATACACCCACACCTATTTTTTAGATTTATTTTTTACATTATTAATCCCTGTAATTACCTCCCACACACATTGTCACCCTTTCTATTGATGAAATTCATATTACTTTCACTACACATATTTGATATTATCATAACTTTAATATAACAGTAGAACTTGTATAACAAACAATTGTATGTGCCAGCTACGGTCCCTTCCTCACATGAGATTCAGTCAGTCTAATGCTAATAATATGTTACTAAACAAATACTTTGTTATAAATCGTTCACTCACTAAAAAACAATTACTATTGCTTCCAGGTGGGTGTCTCAGCTGCGCTTCCTCACTCACAGGTGGAGAGTGCTACTTCAGCGCCGTCCCCTGATAGCCCGTGATATACAACCTCCCCCTTTTTTTCACGGGGGGAGTTTTTCCTTTTTCTCTTCCCATATTCTGGGAATTGAGGGGGCACTTCATGTTGGCAGAGTCGGTGCAGATCTCCATGAGATAGAAAGAAAAAACTTCTGGTTTTTAAACAAGTCTCTGGTCCATACAACACATCTTGACAAAGGGGTAACTATGACATGCATGCAACTGTAATAGACTATGTTCTAACGATTGATAATAAATTTAAATTTTTTTTTCTGATGTTTCGCAGAAATGTAATAAAGTGACCCCCCCTCTTCTCTCCCCCCTGAAGAAGACCATAAACACGGTCGAAATGCATTGGGGCATTGGGGTGCACCTCCGCCAGATAAAACTTTTTCCTTGATCTACTTTACCACAACTGTTTTATGAATCTAATATATTGTTGTATAGATTTTCGCATGTACCTCTCTTTGCCCAGATAGATTGTAAAATGTAAACCAGAGCTCGCATTTTAATAACATAAATTCACATGTATGTTTTTTTTGGATACTACATTTAATAAAACTTGTTGACTTTTTCAAGATAGCGTTTTTCTTTGCTGCCAAAAAACCCCACGGGGAATATTATATACTTTTTTCTATAAATTTATTCGGGGTGAGCAGCCAGCTCCAAAACTAACAACTTCCATTGGTACACCCACATCCCTCTTTCTATAGGAGGAGATACAATGACCTCCATGTAAGGTGACACTTCTACACTGACCGCCAACGTAAAGGGGGATTTACACTGGCCACCGATGTAAGGGGGTATTTACACACACCACCAACTTAAAGGGGGCTTCTACATGGACCACCAATGTAAGGGATCCAATCTAAGGGAATTTGAAACTGACCACAAATGCAAGTTTGTATTTTTTTTTTACCAATTAGCAAAATAAAGAGGAGTGTCTACACTGGCCACCAATGTAACTGGGATGTACACTGACCACTAATGTAATAGGAGCATTTACAGTAAGCACTAATGTAAGGAGATATTTACACTGACCACCAATGTAAGGTGGGCCTTCACACTGGCCACTAGTGTGAATGATAGGCTTGTATACCAAGCCCCAATTTAATAAGAAGATTTACACTGACCACCAATGTAACCAAGATATTTAGCCTGCGTTCACATTTGTGTGTGTCGGGAACGCATGCAAAATCGCTTTCCTGACACCACAGAAATGTGCTGCCCTTTAGCAGATACACAGCAGTGCCATTAATTGTTAATGACACCTCCACACATCTGCTAAGATTTTAGTATTCACATGCACCAAAATTCCTGATGCTGTGGCACCATGTTATTTTGAAAAAGGGTTCCACCTCCAATTTGCTTATCTTGGCAGAACAGGTTGATGTTAGACTTAATGACCACAGTTGTAGGCTGGACACTTTACCTCCCCAGTGGGCAGAATTCCTCAGAGGCAATGGTGGATATGACCTCAGGGGGGTACGATATAGATATTAATGCTGTCTCTATTTACATATCAATGCAGGCGGTTCACGGACATTTACATATTAATGTCACAGCTATTTACATGTAAACACAGGCTCAGGTTAGTCATCTGTACATGACAATAGGGCATCATTAGTAAACAGAACTTCACACCGAGATATCAGGACACAGCACAGGACTACAACTTCAAGGGAATTTAAACTTGGATAGTTGGCAAATATGAGGATGCTTTGGGTCCCACAACAATGATAGGGCCTAGGGAAGCTGCCCCTTTTGCCCTGCCTTAAAGACGGCCCCGAATAAACTACTAATAATAAGGCCTCATGCCCACGGGCATTTAAAAAAATATGGTGCAAAGCTAGTACCAACACCAGGAAAAAAGGTGGCGCTAAAAATGCAAATTTTTTTTGCGTTTTGCATTGGCCACGCTAGCTTTCAGCCGTGTTTCTCTATTCAAAATCAATGTTTCCCTATGGGAGCCCATTGATTTGAATAGATGTCGCACCAGAAGTCAGATCAAGATGATCCGACTTGCGGTGTGACTTGTGTGCTGAGAATCTTGAAGGGGAACCCCAACAAAATTTTGCGTGAGGTTCCCCCCAAGATCCATACCAGACTCTTATCTGAGCACACAGCCTGGCAGGTCAGGAAAGGGGTGAGCGCCCCCCCTCCTGGACCATACCAGGCCACATGCCCTCAACATGGAGGGGTTGGTGCTTTGGGGCAGAGGGGGCCCCTGTGCCCCCCATGCCAAAGCACCTTGTCCCCATATTGTTGGGCCTGTTCCCAACAACCCTTGCCCGGTGGTTGTCAGGGTCTGAGGGTGGGGACATATCATGATCTGAAAGCCCTCTTTAACAAGGGTCCCCCTAGATCATGGCCCCCAGCCTAGTTGAAGGAGTATGGGTACCCATCATGCCCCGGGTGATGTCACAAGGGGCGTGGCCTCTAACTTACGTCATCGGGTGGCCCCGCCCTATGCCAATATAAGTCATTGCACATGGCGGACCCAGAATTTACATCGGTAGATCGCGTTGAGTCAACATCAGTAGAAGAATAGAGGGAGAAGACCCACCAAAAGAGCAGAAGATAGCGGAGAGAGAGGACAGCGCAGATAGGAGAAGAACCGGAGAGGGGAGAAGAGAGAACATGTCACCAGAAGAGGGAGAAGAGCCGGAGCTGCCTTAATAAAATACTTTAAAAACATGTGTAGTGTGTTTATTTTTGACACGTTTTTGTAGGTGAATGGGTAGGGGTACGATGTACCCCATACTCATTCACCTAGGGTGAGGGGCTGCAGACCCCGACAAGCACCGGGCAAGGGTTGTCGGCAAGAGGCATCTGGATCCGACTTCTGGTGCGACTTCTATTCAAATGAATGGGTTCCCATAGGGAACCACTGATTTTGAATAGAGGCAGAGAAAGGCTGGACGCTGAAATGGACGAGGCATAATCGCATTCAAAACCTTTTACTGGCGTCTAGCGTTTTTGCAGCCTCAGATTGCACTGGTCCTGGGTTTTTTTTTGGAACTTAAAAACGCCTATGCCACTTACAGCTCCTAAATGCCTTGGTGGGCATGAGGCCATAGGCTAACATGGAGAGGCATTTTTAAGCTGTGAAAAACACTCCTAAAAGCAGCTGTAAAAACGTCCGTGGGCATGAGGCCTAAAGTTTGTGCAAAAATAGTCCATAAATGACTGGATTGTCTCAAACAAAGAAAGCTGAATATATCCTGATGTGGGATCTTCAAAACGTTCACCACACTGCATGCACTCAGTGTTTCCACTCCCCTTTTGTAAAAACTCACCAAATGACGGTGCCTTGCACGCTCATGCTCGGCAAAACAGCATCAATCCTTACAGGGTTACATATCCACCGATATCCAGGACTCTCCATATATAATGAAACAAGGTGCTCCAATAGTGCAGTATTATATTTTATTCTATTAAAACAGCTTCAAACATTGCACTCACATAAGCTCAAATCAATGAAGCCTAGGGGCATCAGCCGGTCTCAGTGGACACAGCATAGGTGAACTGAATCTCACCAGCGAAAGATTGTGATTGTGAGCTGAGCGTCACTTCCGGTATAGTGTGAAAAACTGGTTGCCGTACAGCCATGTCTGACGTTTCTTCATAACGGCTTACTCATGGGATTCTCATGAATCCCATGAGTAAGTTGTTATGCCGAACCGTCGTAACTTTTCACTTGAACAAAGCAGCTCCCGCCGGTGGTAATACTATGACCAGAAGCTGCTTGGCGCTTTGGATTGTGCCGCAAAGCAGGTCAAAAGCCTGCAAATTAAGCGCCTCGTCTGCAATCTTGTGATTGCATTGAAGTGGCGCTTTCCGGCGCCCGAACACAGTGCACTTAAAGAACATTTTTTTCTATTTTTAAGGGTGTATGGGTGAACAATGTAAATTACGACTGTAGTTGTGCTGCTCGGATGCTGCAGCATACTTTTGCCCATAGACATGCATTCCAAAAACAACATTACATGTTGAAAAATAAAATAAAAAATACACATGCATAAGTAAACTCATACAACAAAGCAACCCTTACTGCTCATATTTAGCACTGCCTGTGTGTGGGACAGTCACTGTGTATAAAAATCTCCTCCTTGATTACTGTTGTTTGCCCTTAAACTAAAAATGGAATAAAACTAGTACAATGTGTGTAGCCAGGTTGAGCTATAATCAATCCCTTTCACCAGAGCTCTTTATTTACATTGGTTTTTCTCCCTGCTCTATCCTTCACCCAAACAATCCCTTTTTATATACAGCAAACAGCAAAGCTGATCGGTCTCTGGTCCTACCTGCACACACTGTCCTCTGTATGATGTGTCAGTCCTCACCATCCATCACACTTCAATAGGCAGCTCCTCTATCCCCCGGCTAGGAGCTGTACACTCACTCTGCTTCCTGGTCTGAGTCACGTGGTGTGCACAACATCAATCCCAGCATGCTCCGCTCCTGCCTCATCCTCACTTGAACAAAGCAGCTCCCACCCGTAGTAATACTATGGGCGGAAGCTGCTTGGCACCGCAAAGTATGTCAAAATCCTGCAAATGAAGCCCTTCATCTGCAATATTGGGATTGACGTGTCGCTTCCCATAGTGCACTGTGTCTGGCGCCCGAACACAGTGCACTTAAAGAACATTTTTTCTATTTTATTTTTTGTGACTGCTGGGTGGGGGGGGGGGGCTATGGATGGGCCGCCACTGATGTTAACTGGAGGAGGAGATATGGTAATAGTTTTGCTTTAAATGAAAACCTATCATGTTATAGATACTGTATATCCAGGTAAAACTCTGCTTATCCAAAATCCGCACCTCCTAGTGAGTCAATGCCTCCATTCAGTATCAACCCACTTGAAAGGCATTACACCTTTTAATAACTTGCTGCAGGGCAAACAGATATTCTCCAAATACACCCCCTTTGTAAAGTGGGAACGTGACCTTAAACATTGCTATATGGAGCAACAGTGGGGGCGCAGCTTTGAGATTTGTCTATTAAGCCCCATGCTGTTTTTCCCCTTAAAACTCCTGGCCCATCAGAATGTTGGCGAAATTGTGGCTATACGGGTACTCTCCTTCACACTCTGTAATCCTGCAAATGTCTCACAAAACTCTGAACTACCATCTTTGATACTATCACCAATATATCTACTAAGGCTTGCACCCCTTCTCCCGCTCTAGCATTCTTTCATTTGGGTAAAGATGAATTGCCTCACCCAATGAGACACATTGCCACTCACATATTGTTGGCCACTAGATTTCTAACATCATCCACTCTCTCTCGATTACAGATACAGTACAAAAACACCACTCATATGAACTGATGATGGCTTCCAGGATGGGGAAATATAGCAGCACTGCTTTGAAATGGGAACCTTGGTCGAGATGGTGTGCTGTTAATAGACATATCGCCTAGAGATAGGTATATGATACATGGTTTTGAATCACTTACAACTACTAACCCTCTTGTAAAATACTTTTGCTTAACTTACTAGGTCCTCTTTTGATATAAATTGCTCATAGTAAAAGGCCCTTGATTGTTCTGATGACTAGTAATGAACACAACTGCTTCTATTATTGGATGCATAGTTTCCCAGTATGTTCACCTATAATGTATATCTCTGAAAACTTTCAATAGAAATGTAATGAAACCAAAGACCTATGATGTCACATCGGCCTAGCCATGATGATGGCCTATTGGCTAAAATGCGTAGGGTCTGGCAATATGAAGCTGAACGCTCACCAGAGCTGTGTATGCCACACATTGGCAAACTGAAGGTTTTTAAACATTTTTTTTTAAATAAATGTAATCATAATTGATCTGCACAATCCCTAGCATCTATTCCTCTATATTCCAAGAATGTTTGTTTGCTAGTGAGGATACCCATGGGAGACTGATTACAAGGGGAGAAGCAGGAGAAAGCTTCTGGGGACACGTTGTTGGTCTTGGCCCTACAAGTGCTGTCTGAACTCAGAATAAGTAAGACTATGCGATAAGAAGCTTTGCATGTACTTGTGGTAGTAAAGAAAAGGCGGTGATTTGAAATGACATTTAGTATAGTGGTGTATAATAGAGGAGTATGTCTTTTTTTTTTTTTTTTTTTTTTTTCATTTCACATGACTTTTTATTGAATTTTTTTTTTTTTTTTTTTTTTTAAATCAAATTTTTGTTATTGATTTTCACAATGTATAGTACAAGGTAGGTTACAGTCAATGTAACAAGGTAGATATACAAAGTAATAACAAAAAGAGAGGAGCTCAATGTTTAAACTATGTCATAAGCTTGCAGGTTTCGCATGGTATAGGAGAGCATGGCCTCAAAAAGAGGTAGAACCTGTCACCCCATCTGGGTACACGCTGTTAGCAGGTTCTTGGTGGAACTCTAGTGAGCGGCCTGCCTTTGACCCTAGTAAGGGTCTGAGGAGCACCATATCAAAAGTATAGGTGTACAACAATGTGAACTAGCGAACAAAAGAAAGAAAATAATAAAACTTTTGCCATGGGTGTATCGCAATACACATAGTATAGCTATGGGTTATAATAGTTAACAGTAATCATAACCAGCGTTGTGACTGAGAGGAACAACTGAGGTAAACAGGGTGAGAAGATTTAAACGTTGATGGGAGAGGGGCATCAGTTATGTGGGGGTTCATTCATAGGGGGTTTGCATTTAGGGTGTTTAAGCCAGAGGTCCCAGTTTGTCCGGAAGGTATGAATTTGGAGGTGGGCCTTGGCGTGCATAAATTCCATTAGGCAGTGGTTATTTAGAAGTGTGAGTATTTCCACGATGGAGGGGGGTGCAGGGGATTTCCAGTTTTTGGCAATGGCTAGGCGTGTAGCAATGAGAACATGAGAGATAATATTTTGTGAGGGTCGGGGCCAGGATTCTAGGTCAAGGCCTAATAGCGCCATTTGTGGAGTCAGGGATACAGGAAATGATAAGATGGAGAGGAGGAGTGTGGATAGCGTAGTCCATAGTGTGGCCAGGTTTGGGCATTCCCACCATATGTGAAGTGGGGTACCCGGGGATCCACAGTTTCTCCAGCACAGATTGCTTGCAGCCGGGTATATGTGGGCAAGTTTGGTTGGCGTGAGGTACCAATTATGGTATATTTTTTGGGCTGTTTCCCAATGAAGTAGGCATTTGGAGAATTTCAAGGGTAGTTGGAGTGAGCGGTACCATTGTTGGGGGGTATATGTGCAATGTAGTAAGTGCTCCCATTTCAACATTGTGGGAGTTTTGAATTTCGGATGGGTTTCAGTAAAGAGTTTGTAGCAGACTGAAATGCCACGTCTGTGGGGCGAGGTGAGATTGAAAAATGTCAGTATGTGCCATGTAATTAAGTCTTTCGACCAATGTACTTTAGATAGAATTGATCGCGCTCTCAGGTATTTAAAGAAATCTTTATGGTCTAGGTGAAAGGTGGATTGGAGAGTGAGGAATGATTTGAGATTGGGACCTTGATAGAGGGTGTCGATAGTGGGGATGCCTCTGGCTGTCCAGTCAGAGATGTTGATGTCAGGAGTGAGAATGTTGAGGGCTGTCAGTGGTATATGCTGGAGCAGGTTTAACGGAATACCTTTAGATGTTTGTATGATGGTTTTCCATACTCGTACGGTGGCATTGATTGTGTCTAGGAACGAGTGCGTCGCGTGATGTTGCAGTAAGAGGGCGCAGAGGATCAGTTTGGGTTGGAAGGTGAGAGCCGTTTGCTCTATTTGTAACCATGTGGTACGTTGAGTATTGTTCCACCAGGCTTTGGTCTGGTCAAGGATAATCGCTTTATAGTAGGCCGCTAAATTTGGCGCTCCCATCCCACCAGCATTAACTGGTTGGCAAAGAGTGGTGCATTTAAGTCGGGATCGTTTGCCGTTCCATATGAAGGTGTTAAATATATTCTGTAATTGCATTATCTGTTGTCGGAGGAAGGGTATGGGGATGGTTCGGAAGATGTACAGGACATGAGGTAGAAGGAACATTTTAGTAAGGGCGATCCTGCCTGCCCAAGAGGCCGTTGTGTATTTGAGGTCTTGTATTGTTTTGTATAGTTTGTTTATGAGGCTGTTAAAATTTAGAGAGCGAAGGCGTGACGAGGGTGTGGTTAGTTGAATGCCCAGGTATGTAAGGGTGGAGTTAGGCGTCCATGAAAAAGAGGTGCAACTGGTGATAGCATGTTTGACTCGGTGATCCAGTCCGATGCCCAGCATGCTAGATTTTGAAAAATTGATTTTATAGAGAGAGATTTTGCTAAATAATTCCAGGGTATTGTGTAGTGCGGTGAGCGAGGTGACAGGATCAGTTAATGAGATGATAACGTCATCTGCATATAGCCCTATTTTATGTGTTTCTTGTGCTATTGCTATACCTGATATTAGCGAGTTGTCTCTAATTGATTGGGCCAGGGGTTCCATGACAAGGGCGAATATCAGGGGTGAGAGTGGGCACCCCTGACGTGTCCCGTTAGTGATACGGAAAGGGTCTGACAGTAGTCCGGAGGTCATTACTCTGGCACTGGGAGAGGAGTAGAGGGCGAATATTGCCTGAAGGATGAGTCCCTGAAAGCCAAATTTGCGGAGGACAGCGTGTAAGTAGGACCAATCCACTCTGTCAAACGCCTTCTCTGCATCAAGGGAGATGAGCAGAGAAGGCGTTTGATGGTGTTCCACCCATTGAATCAAATCGATGAATCTGCGGGTGCCATCTGAGGTCTGCCTGCCAGCCACAAAACCCACCTGGTCAATATGAATTAGTTGTGGTATGATATCAGATAGTCGCGTGGCCAGAAGCTTGGCAAATAGCTTAGTATCAGTGTTAAGAAGGGAGATGGGTCTGTAGCTGGCAGGTTGGTCGGTCGGTTTACCTGGTTTCGGGATAGTGACAATGGTAGCTTGGAGGGATTCCGGTGGAATGGAGCCCGTGTTAGCAATAAAATTAAAAGATTGGCATAAGTAGGGGGTCAGGAGTTCAGAGAACGTTTTATAGTATTCGTTATTAAATCCGTCAGGGCCTGGGGCCTTATGTAATGGTAGAGCTTTGATGGCCGTTTCAACTTCCGACGGCGTAAACTGAGAGGAAAGGTGGAGGATTTGATCTTGTGAGAGTGTGGGAAGGTGAAGGCTAGAGAGGAAGTTATCTATATCAGAGGGTGAGGGTGGTACGGCTGAGCCAGTGTCGGTAAGATTGTATAATTTGGAATAATAGGAGCTAAATTGGTCCGCAATGTGTTTAGGGTTGGTATGTTTTGTACCACGGTGGTCTGTAAGGAATGGAATTTTGGATTGTAGTATTTTGCGTTTGAGTTGTTTAGCTAGGTACACCCCGGGTTTGTTGTGATGTGAATAAGATTGTAGGCGGAGGCGTTTGAGATGGTAGTCGAAATTAGAGTGAAGGTGGTCACTCAGGGCTTGTCTAGCCGTTTGCAGATCAGAGGCAAGCAGGGGGGAAGGTTGGGGTTTATTGGCACGTTCGAGAGTACGTATGCGTTCTAGAAGTGTATTCGTGGTGGAGTTACGGGTTTTCTTCTCGTGGGCACCTAACTTGATTAGGAGGCCTCTGATGTAGGCCTTGTGGGCATTCCAAAGTATGGTGTGGTTATCTACCGAACTTTCATTCGTGGTGAAATATTGTTGTAATTCGGATATAATCTGCTTTTGGTAGATTGGGCGCGTAATGAGGGAGGCATTAAGCCTCCAGATAGTATTGTGTTTGTGGGAGAGTACTGGGAATAGTCTCATAGAAATAGGTGCGTGGTCAGACCACGTGATGAGTCCAATTTTGGTGTCTTGGACCAGTTGTAGAGTGTGTTTGTCAGTCAAAAAAAGATCTATCCGGGAATAAGTTTGTTGCGCGTGGGAAAAAAATGTGTAATCCCTTTCGGTGCCATGAAGGCATCTCCAGGGATCATAAAGGTCTTCTGAGTGGAGCAGGGGGGCGAGAGAGGAGGAGCGCTTGCGGGCAGGGTTAGAGGTATCCAAAGTGGCATCAACAATTTGGTTGAAGTCGCCGCAAATGATTAGGGGTCCTTGTTTAAAGGGTTCAAGCTTTTTTAATAGTAGTTTGTAGAAACGGTGTTGATTTGTATTGGGGGAGTAGATGTTGGCAATAGTGATGGTTTGGTTATTGATAGTGGCATTTAAGATTATGAATCTGCCATCCGGGTCTATGTCCGTGTGGAGTGGTTGGAATGAGACTGTGGAACGGATAGCAAGCATAACACCCGCTTTCTTCTTGGTGGCGTTGGCGAAGTAGGAATGAGGGTAATGTTTGTGAGAACAGGAAGGGGGTTTGTTGGATGTAAAATGGGTTTCCTGTACACATAGTATGTCAGAAGAGTGAGCTAAAGCTTCTTTCCATAGCATATTTCTTTTATAGGGGGAGTTCAGGCCTTTGGCGTTGATGGAAGTGAAGGTGATTGACATTTTGGGAGATGGGAATTCAGCGGGGTAGGAGGGGATACGGGATGCAGCCTAGTGATAGGTACGTGTGGGGGAGGTTATGAGGGGGTAGACCTGTGGTAAAGAGTTGCAGTGGGAAACTCAATCAATAGAGCAGCAAGAATCAGAAATTTCTATAAAACAGTGTACACAACCTGTAATAAACAATGGCAGTTTGGCAAGAATCAGAAATTTCTATAAAAAAGTGTACACAACCTGTAATAAACAATGGCAGTTTACAGAGTTAGTTTGGTACAAAAAAATAAAAATAAAAGAAAAATGAAAAAAAAAAAAAAATGCAGCAAGGCGTCTGTCTAGTGCTTGGCACTTTTCTCACTCTGGGGGAAAAAGAGTACGGGGTGTACACAGTGGTACACTCATCAAGGACAAATATGGGTCAAAATAGTGCAGGGTCAATGGCACTAAATTTTTCCAAGGGGCACTTGATGAAGTATAGCTGTATTAGGTAGCCTTCACCTGTGAATGAGAGCAGGGTTATGGCGTTTGGGAGCTGAGGAGGATGACGATGGTGGGGGTCGCTGAGGCAGAGGGTCTGGAGGCGGAGTGGTGATCAGTCCCCAATTGATCATGCGCTTGATGCCATCCTTGGGAGTAAAGATGGTGGTGCTTTGGTTCTGGTGCGTGACTATCAGCTTGGTAGGAAAGCCCCATTTGTATGGGATGTTGTTTTTCCTGAGGGTTGCAGTGGTTTGTGAGAATTCTTTTCTCTTTTGAGCAGTGGCAGCTGAGATGTCAGCGTAGAGGGACACAGAGGAGTAGGGATCAGGAAGCGGAGAGGCGGATCTGGCAGCCGCCATGATCTTCTCTTTTACCTGGAAGAAATGGATGCGTGCTAGGACATCTCTGGGCACAGAAGCAGGGAGATGAGGGGGCTTGACAAGTCGGTGAGCTCGATCGATGGTCATGTCATTTTGTCGCAGTTGAGGTATAAGTGTGAGGAATAGCTGTTGTATGTATGGGATCAAGTCTGGGGGCTTAATCGATTCTGGTAGCCCTCTAAATTTGATGTTATTCCTCCTCGATCGATCTTCCAAATCTGCGACTTTGGCTTGCAGATAGTGAATGTCCTCAGTGTGGTGATCATGGGCATCCGCCATTTCGTTATAAGCCGCAGTGTGGTCAGTAAGTTGTCGTTCAATAGTGTCTGTGCGGTCCTCTATTTGATCGATTCTGGTATGGAGTACGGAGATCGAAGATCTCAATTCATTACGTACAGTGGTGTGAAAAAGTGTTTGCCCCCTTCCTCATTTCCTGTTCCTTTGCATGTTTGTCACACTTAAGTGTTTCGGAACATCAAACCAATTTAAACAATAGTCAAGGACAACACAAGTAAACACAAAATGCAATTTGTAAATGAAGGTGTTTATTATTAAAGGTGAAAAAAAATCCAAACCATCATGGCCCTGTGTGAAAAAGTGATTGCCCCCCTTGTTAAAACATACTATAACTGTGGTTGTCCACACCTGAGTTCAATTTCTCTAGCCACACCCAGGCCTGATTATTGCCACACCTGTTCACAATCAAGGCATCACTTAAATAGGAGCTGCTTGACACAGTAAGGTCCACCAGAAGATCCTTAAAAGCTACACATCATGCCGAGACCCAAAGAAATTCAGGAACAATTGAGAAAGAAAGTAATTGAGATCTATCAGTCTGGAAAGGGTTATAAAGCCATTTCCAAAGCTTTGGGAATCCAGCGAACCACAGTGAGAGCCATTATCCACAAATGGCGAAGACATGGAACAGTGGTGAACCTTCCCAGGAGTGGCCGGCCGCCCAAAATTACCCCAAGAGCGCAGCGACGACTCATCCAAGAGGTCACAAAAGACCCCACAACAACGTCCAAGGAACTGCAGGCCTCACTTGCCTCAGTTAAGGTCAGCGTTCATGCCTCCACCATCAGGAAAAGACTGGGCAAAAATGGCCTGCATGGCAGAGTTCCAAGGAGAAAACCACTGCTGAGCAAAAAGAACATCAAAGCTCGTCTCAATTTCTCCACAACACATCTTGATGATCCCCAAGACTTTTGGGACAACATTCTGTGGACCGATGAGACAAAAGTGGAACTCTTTGGAAGGTGTGTGTCCAAGTATATCTGGCGTAGAAGGAACACTGCATTTCAGAAAAAGAACATTATACCAACAGTAAAATATGGTGGTGGTAGTGTGATGGTCTGGGGCTGTTTTGCTGCTTCAGGACCTGGAAGACTTGCCGTGATAAAAGGAACTATGAATTCTGCTGTCTACCAAGAGATCCTGAAGGAGAATGTCCGACCATCTGTTCGTGTACTCAAGCTGAAACGAACTTGGGTTCTGCAGCAGGACAATGATCCTAAACACACCAGCAAGTCCACCACCGAATGGCTGAAGAAAAACAAAATGAAGACTTTGGAGTGGCCTAGCCAAAGTCCTGACCTGAATCCTATTGAGATGTTGTGGTATGACCTTAAAAAGGCCGTTCATGCTCGAAAACCCTCTAATGTAACTGAATTAGGACAATTCTGCAAAGATGAGTGGGCCAAAATTCCTCCAGGACGCTGTAAAAGCCTCATTGCACGTTATCGCAAACGCTTGGTTGCAGTTGTTGCTGCTAAGGGTGGCCCAACCAGTTATTAGGTTTAGGGGGCAATCACTTTTTCACACAGGGCCATGATGGTTTGGATTTTTTTTCACCTTTAATAATAAACACCTTCATTTACAAATTGCATTTTGTGTTTACTTGTGTTGTCCTTGACTATTGTTTAAATTGGTTTGATGTTCCGAAACACTTAAGTGTGACAAACATGCAAAGGAACAGGAAATGAGGAAGGGGGCAAACACTTTTTCACACCACTGTATATCATGTTGTAATGATAGCAGCATGAGTTTGAGTGTATGCTCAGAGGCTGGTTGGTCAGATGCAGGCAGTGCAGCAAGGGAGTCAGGGTGAGACAGTTCAGGGCCTGCAGTGGCTGGTGTGTCCCAGTGCTGCTTCTTAAGCAGAGGAGCTTTGGTGGGTGAGAGGATTTGAGAATGTGCAGCTCTCTTACCTCTGTCGGCTGATGAGGGCTGAGGGGATTCTGCTGCTGGGGCTGAGCTGTCCATCTCCTCAGGGAAGTGCGGTGGAGGGCTCCCTGGTTCAGTCAGGGGGATGTGTGGCGGCGCGCTGGCACCATTTTGGGCTGTCAGCATGTCAGCTCTTTGAAAATAGTAAGTGAGTCGGCGGGGCTGATGGGGGCCGGTATGTCCGCTCCCGGACATACCGATCTAGTGCCCGATGGTTCCGCTCCCCTCCGGTGAGGCAGAGAGGTGGGATGAGCTGCTTGGGAGTGTAGGGAGTTGCTGTATGTCCTTCGGCTGAGCGGAGCTGAGGGATCAGGCGGCCATCTCAGTCCGCGGCTAGCCACGCCCCCCGAGGAGTATGTCTTTTGGCTCTAAATGGGGATGGTGTATATCCAGATTGTAAACTGATTGCGAGACTAAATTTAACATACTGTATACAAATTTTGCACATAATATGTATTGATTTGTTATACGTTTTATATGTTTTGCTTTTCCTATAGTCTTCCTATAGTTTGGTATTTGGTATTTTTCCAAAGTTGCATAAAAATGAGCACCCTTTTGTCACTGAATGGCATTTTTTTAAATTTATTTCTGCATTGGTAAATGTTCCAAAGGGCAGTGTCCAGCTCCCTGTGCCCTTTGTTAGTAACCCCTTCCATATCAACCTTTAAGATGCCCAGAATTTATTTTGCAGGCTTATCCCCTATTCATCTCAATGGAGTTTTGGTTTAAGTTTGCAGTTTTTCAAAAATGATGATGGGCTTGACAAACGTGATGGACTGGACCCAAGCACATTTGCTCATCCCTAATGGGGATCAACTATTTACCTGGTGTGTTAGCACACTAATAAGTGGTCCAAAGTGCCACTAATTACTATGTTCAGAACATGCAGCTGCCCCATCATACATATTGCTTAACCTGTATAAGAAAGCAGCGTTTTGGGGGCGTGGCCTAACCGGGCTAGAAGATGGCAGCTTGATTCCCGAGCTCCCTTTGCCACGAGACCTGATACCTGACTATCTGAGGTATTTTACTCTCCATAACCGCCAGTGATAATGGGGACTGCTTCACGGACCTCCTCGACCTCCCGCTCCCGCTCTCCCCGCAGGAACAACGGAGGTAATCACACAAATATACCGGACATGTTCCGCGCCCATAGAGAAAATATGGAGGCTAGTCACCTCAGGACCTCACAGGCCTCCTCTCCAACGCTGACGGACGCACCACTCACATCTCCTCCTACAGTCCACTCGGATCGCACCCTAATGCTGGAACCAGTCCCGCTATCCTCACAACAACCCCAATTGAGCCTGCAAGACCTCCGGACCATAGCCACCGACATTAAGGACACCTTGTCGGCGGCCATTTCGGAACTCCGCATCGACATCAGAGCCCTGAACGGCAGGGTAGTGGCGGTCGAAGATAGGGTGGAAAGACAAGATGTACAAATAAGGAAGACTACCCACCACGTTGATTCACACACCCTTCAACTGCGGGATATGCAGAGGCACCTGGAAGACCTCGACAACAGGGGCAGACGCCACAATCTTAGAGTCAGAGGTCTTCCAGAGGCCATTGAGGGCTCTCAAATTGCTTCAGAAGTCACCGGACTCTTTAATAACCTCCTAGAAAGACCAGCGCATACACCGATCACCATGGACCGGATCCATCGCGCTCTGAGACCCAGAGGACGAGACTCAGACCCTCCACGAGATATTGTATGCTGCTTGCCTGATTTTAAACTGAAAGAAGAAATACTGAGACGGGCCAGGGTGAAGCAGCAGATCATACACGCAAGCCACTCTGTCCAGATTTACCAAGACCTCTCGGGGATAACCCTGCAGCACCGCAGACACCTGAAGCCTATCCTAGACGCCCTCCGTGCCAATGGGATTTCATACAAGTGGAAGTTTCCCTTCTGCTTGGCCGCCACTTCGCAAGGACGCACGGCTCTCTTGAAAGTACCTGAGGACCTCCCTCAATTCTTCCGCACCTTACATATCTCACCGGTCGCCGTACCCGAATGGTATGCGGACTATCGACGTTCGGCTGTCCGGAGAAGCGCCTCTCCCCCAGAACCTATGGAAGCGCAAGATACCAGATACAGACGCAACCGTTCACCTTCTGCCCGAGCGACCCGCATTCACCCGAGAGACGACCGCGATCCAAGCAATCCCTTCAACCCGCCGTCTTCTAGGAGAGCCAGAAGGGATCACTAAATCGGGTAATTTACCCTCTTTTTTCCACACCAGTTTGCTTTAATTCAGGTTTTATTTCGCTACCACTTTTTGTTTCAAAGATGGCGACTTGTTCTCTTTACTGTTTCTCACTGTTAAATATCAACGTTAACCTGTTGCTATGCACTGCTTCAACCTCCTCTCCTCATCGCTGAGAGCCTATCCGCTCCGAGCTCTCCTCAGCTCCACCGACCTATCAGATGCCTCGACGTGCCTCAGACCATCTCCGCAATCTCTTGCCTACGACTACATCTACCAGGATGCTCCTCGGCAAAAAACCCCGCCCACTTTAACTCTGACCTGACGCCGGACACCCGGGATACTCATCTCTCATCGCGGCTCGCAGCATACACAAAACCTGTTGACGCCCCGGTCTACTCTTGTGATGAAATTGCCTTAATACCGCCGGGACCTGCTAGACGGAGAATCACCAAATATCACCTACTCTACAAGCAGTGACTCTATCAACAAGCGGTGCCTGTGCCCATGACAGCATATATCTTCATCCGGCTACAATCTGCACAAAGAACATCCCCATAAGGTATGAGCATTACACATCACAATAAGGAACCACAAGATATTCATCTGACTTTGCTTACATTGTCCTGTCCTATATCGAAATATCGCTCTACAACCCACTGGCTATTGACTTTCCCTAGTCCCAACATGTCAAGCAGACGTCGAGGTGTGTTTAGCACCACATGGAACTCTCTTCAACACCAGTGACTCACCCTTATAACACTATATCCGCAGAGGTTGAAGTATCATTACATCTGCGCCCCCCTACAGGTTTCTTAAGGATTTTGCTTTTAAATCGCCATACCTATCTTTCTCTTACAGGTGTATTGCTAGTTACATGTTTGAATTGTTCAAGACAGACATATATACTTGTTATGACTGTATTAGTTTATCTTCCCTCTCATCAAAGGGTTTTTTTTTTTTTTTTTTTACCACCACATGTCTCCCCCTGATGAGACGGAAATTTCTTTACTTATTGATCTAATGTTCATGCAGTAATGATGATACCCCACGGGAAGGTTTCTGGGTCTGTTACCCCCTCCTCACACTGGCCGTAATTTTTCAAATCCCAGACTAGCCCTCTCGCACTCGCTCCAACTGTCACACCCACATCCCCTTACAATTCAAGACTATGCCAGCTACCTTCCTCATTTTCACTCACGCGTCACTAGCCCTTGTCTGCTGTAACATTACCATATAATTATTATCCTATCTAGTCACAAAATCTTACTTACCTCTGTCCTGCTTTACAATGGTCAGGCAATAGGGAGACGACACCGTCACTCTCTCACATACATCCCACTCTAGCCTGGTTTACTCCAACCCCCACACAACGGTGTTCAGGGAGGTGTTCACTATAGTATTTGTGGACACTCTCCCTCTTCACCTTGTACCGAACCGATTCTCGTATTTTACTGAGGTTGACAGGACCAGAACTTCCTTCGCCTCATCGGTTCCTCTAAGTGGGAGTCCCCACTCCCCCTCCCTCACCCCCTCAAAACCATCAAGGATATCTTATACACTTAATTTGCACACTCGGCTTCACTAACCGACACAGTACACCTACAGCTTAATCCTTTTGCAACAATGTGCCCCATTCCACCACCAGCCAATGCCGCAAGCACTCACGAACTTCTCAATCTACACTCTATTAACATCCAAGGCCTCAATACGCCTGAAAAACGCGCTCAGCTACTGGCTACTCTTCACAAATCTAGAACTCACATCGCATTGATACAGGAAACTCACTTCAGATCAGACTTGATTCCGAAATTACACAACAAGCATTTTCCCTTAGCATTCCATGCAACGAATGATGACGCCAAATCCAAAGGCGTTTCCATACTTATATCACGCCACTGTCCTCTCCAAAACATAACCACAAAATCGGACCCGAAAGGGAGATTTCTCTTCCTAAAAGGCACATTGCATAATAAGCCAATTACCATCGCTAACCTCTACGCACCGAATTCACATCAAGTGCCTTTCTTCCGCACCACTCTTAACTTATTGACCGAATTCCAATCCGGTACACTCCTCGTTGGTGGAGACTTTAATGTTACTTTATGCCCGAATCTAGACTCCTCTACTGGCAATTCTACACTCACTCACAAGGCCCTTAGGGCAATTAAATTAGAATTACATAACCTTCTATTGCATGATGCATGGCGCACTTTATACCCCACCACTAAAGACTATACTTTCTATTCTGCCCCCCACAATAGATATTCCAGACTGGATTATTTTTTCATATCCCAACCCGGCCTTTCGCTTCTCACGAAAGCTACTATAGAACCTATGGTACTGTCAGACCATAGCCCGATCACCATAACAATCTCTTTGCCTCACACAGCTAGCAAGTCTCGCATCTGGCGCTTAGACAGTTCCTTGCTCTCAGACCCTGCTACACTCCAACAGATGACATCTCACCTCACCCATTACTTTTTGGATAACGTTCAGGCTGACTCCGATCCGACTACTATCTGGGCAGCACATAAATGCGTTATGAGAGGACACTTTATCTCCTTAGCTGCAACCCGAGCCAAAACACAGAAAGCACACGTTGAAAACCTTACTCAACGTGTACGAACACTAGAAAGAACACATAAGGCATCCAGAGCATTGGCTATTTTATCAGAACTAACCCAGGCAAGAGAGGAACTTCTCAATGAATTAAACAGATCACTACGTCGGAAATATTCCCTAACACACAAGCTGTTCTACGAATTCAGCAACAAATCGGGTAGAATGCTAGCTAGATCTCTACAAGCCAAAAGGGTCTCCCACACCATCCACCTACTTAAAACCCCCTCAGGTACATCCTTGACCAAAACAGAAGATATCGCCCAACAATTTGTACAATATTTCTCCAAATTATATAACCTACCAGTCTCCCATCCACCTAGTACAGATCCCAACCGTCAGGAAATGATAAGATCCTTTTTACAACAATACGCCCCTGAACCCCTGAGTTCAGAGGATTCAGAAACCCTGACCACACCATTAACTATGGCAGAAACGATGGTTGCCCTAAAGCAACTGAAGCCTGGTAAGAGCCCTGGCCCAGACGGCCTCACCACCTACTATTATAAGTCATTTCCCGACACCTTACTTCCTCATTTTCTCACTGCCTTTAATAATACTCCGTCAAACTCATCAACGACTAGAGATATCCTAGAAGCCCATATTACTCTATTGCCAAAACCCAATAAAGACCCTACCCTGGTTACAAATTATAGACCCATCTCTCTACTTAATGTAGACGTCAAGCTATATGCAAAGATACTTGCCAATCGACTACAACCCCTTATTCCCAAACTAATCAGTCTTGACCAAGTGGGGTTTGTCTCCGGCAGGGAAGCCAGAGACAACACCACGAAGGCGATCAACATACACCACTGGCTGACTTCCACCTCTACTAACGGTTTTTTCCTGTCCTTGGACGCCGAGAAGGCGTTCGACAGAGTGGCTTGGGACTTCATGGAAGCAACACTCCAGGCAGTGGGTATACCTCCCTCTATGCTCCAAATGATTTTAGCACTGTATTCCTCCCCAACTGCCAAGCTTAGAGTCAACGGCCACCTGTCGAGCGCCTTCTCGGTCTCCAACGGTACTCGCCAGGGGTGTCCTTTGTCTCCCCTGCTTTTCATATTGACAATGGAACCTTTTCTCCGGAAACTCAAGAGTAACCCAGATATCAAGGGCGTGACAATCAAACAAAAGCAATATAAAGTAGCGGCGTATGCCGACGATATTCTCCTCTTTCTATCCGACCCATTACTTACTATACCTAACCTCCTTAAAGACTTTACTCTATTCAAAACTCTCTCTAACCTCCAGATCAACTTCTCCAAATCTCATGCACTTAACATTTCCCTCCCTCCCACTCTAGTTGCCCAATGTACACTCAATTTCCCATTCACATGGGAACCACACGCTATCACATACCTAGGCATTAAAATTCCCACCAAACTCCCGGACCTATACACTCTAAATTTCCAACATATACTCCAATCCATCCAATCCGATCTACTAAACTGGCACCATAGATCCTTCTCTTGGTTCGGCAGAATAGCCATACTAAAGATGAATGTATTACCCAGACTCCTGTACCTATTACAAGCGATACCAATTAGGCTCCCACCTTCTTTTTACTTATCTTACAAAAATATGTGCAGACGCTTTGTGTGGTCTTACAACACACCCAGACTTAGCTGGGAGAGATTGACGCTACCGAAGTCGAAAGGTGGCCTGGGCCTTCCAGACATTGTAAAATATCATTGGTCCTGTCACCTAACCAGAATAGTTGATTGGCACTCACGTGGTACTCACAAAGATTGGGTTAACATAGAACAAGAATTTACTCATCTCCCCTTATCCCACCTCCCATGGTTACACCCCTCACACGTCCCCAAACAGGCCAAACTCCACCCTCTGATTGGCGCCACACTGCAATACTCTCACACAGCAAACGTACGCTCCAACATACTAAACGCCCCGGGTCCCAGGACTCCTTTAACCAACAATCCCGAATTCCCGCCGAATGTCCTTAGGCGTGACCCAACACTGCCTGCATCAGATAGAGACTTGAGAGCTAAACTATTGTTTGCAAATGGTCAACTATTATCACACAGGGACATATCCTCCACCTTTCCGGAATTCCAGATACCTTTCTTTAAATATCTACAAATAAGGCATTTCCTCCAAACTCACAAACCTAAGGTACCTTGGCATTCCGATTACACGCCATTTGAATCTCTATGCTCACAAGAGGGACCCCAACAACACGTGATATCTCAACTATATGCCCTATTATTCTCGAATCACGACTTCAAATCTGACAAACTAGTTCGATTATGGGAATCTGAACTCAATATTGACCTATCCCCTGGAGACTGGGAAAACATTTACACGCTCATGCATAAAGGCTCTGTTAATGTGTCCGTTCAGGAAAACAGATATAAATTATTCTCCAGGTGGTACAGAACTCCTGAACGGATTCATAAATACCACCCAGGCCTTCCCCCCACATGCTGGAGATGTAACAACGACATAGGCACATTGTTACATGTGTGGTGGGATTGCCATTTACTCCATTCCTTCTGGGAGGAAATTCGGTCCCTTATCTTTAAGATTACTACCTACGACATCCAACTTACACCCGCCCGATTCCTGCTACATCACACCTCCGCCCCAGTTCGCTCTTATAAGAAGTCCCTAACAATACATTTAGTTAACGCAGCCAATCTGTGTATCCCTGTACATTGGAGAAATACCACTCCTCCCACTGTCAATGAATGGATCCGAAGGGTCGATAGGATCGAAGAAATGGAGGATCTAATCCACCAAGCCAGGGACGATTCCACCTCCCATGCACAAACATGGGCATGCTGGAAACACTTCAAACTAACACACCACAACACTCCACCTCCACCTTCTACCCCACCCCCCCCCCCCCCCCCGGATTGATGCCCACTATTGTGCTACACTCACGCCTACTTAATGTAGACACTGTTCGGACATTGCTACCTCTACCCCATAATATTTAAGAGTCCGAGGCTGACCTACTTTAAATCCTTGTAATCCCTAATTATAACGCTTTAGGTTCTTAATAGAGACATCTAACGGCTCGCCTACTTTCTTCTAATGACTACCTATAGACAACATGGGCCCCCTGGCTAGTGCCTAGTATATCACGTCATTTTCGACCAGCTCACATTTGGGAGAAAAAGATCTAGACGACATAATAGTTCTCTGAACTCTATGTTCACGATATTGTTCCCTTCCTTCTGGGTTACTGATGAGGCGTTCACTACTTCAACGACACTCAGCCACGTTACACAACTTATCCACCTTTGCATATATACTCCCCATTTTCAACTCTACTTACTAAACAACTCTTGCTGTTTTCTTGATATCAAGGCTATAATCCCTACCATTACTTCTGTACTTGCTTGTATAGGTTGCCAGATATTCCACTTATTTACTCTGTACCTCACTAATCGGAACACTACGCAATGTATGCGGGTGACTGTACTGTTGTCATTATTTGCACTGTTTATTCAAACTTAATAAAAATTTATTTGAAAAAAAAAAAGAAAGCAGCGTTTTCTGCAAGCCACCCTCTCTTCCTTTCTGTGCACATAAAAAAAATGGACTTACAAATTAGGCCCCATGCACAGGAGATGCTGATGCAAACTCTGCTGAACGCATGTTTTAAAAAGCAGAAATCTGCATTTAAATACGCATTTGCATCTATAAGCGTTTGTAAAGATAACATCATATAGACCCTCCCCAAGCTCAGAAAGCATGTATTATTAACTATTTCTGCCATTTTGATCAGAGAGAGCAGTTGTACACTTGCATTTGCCTCTCTTTCTGTGTTTTTTTTTTTTGGAAATGGATCCCATATTGAATATGTCAGGAAATGCTCCTGATGTTGCTCTTGACAAGGCAGCAACATCGTTGCAAATTCCGTGAGAAGTCCAGAGTCAGAGCTCGTCGATATTGTACCCATCTGTTGATGGCACAGCAAATGTCCATTGGATAATTCACAAACATGGTGGGGGGTTGGAGCTGACTAGACATTGGTATGCAGGTTTTTATTTGTGAAAAAGACATTGCTATGCTTTGGTCAGACTAGGTGGAGTCACTGATTAGATTAGAAATTGGATGAAGGGTTGGGGCAAAGAAGTGGAGGCATTCCTCATCATCTAAGCCACCTAAAAAACGTTATTTTTAGTTTTTTAGTTGAGTTTTTTTATGGCATTGCATCAGTTAGTATATATGCTCTATGAACTATCTAAAGTAATTACGACATTTTAAACCAATTTTTTTAGTATTATTTTTTTAGGGTTTACCATCATATTTCTGAGGTTTCTGGTCCAAAAAATTGGGTTCCTTTAAAAACGCCTATAAACGCTAACACGGCTAAACGCGGGTGCCGCGTTTAGCCGCTTTTTGCATCTGAAACGCGGAAAAGCAAAGTGTCTGAACCCATTTTTTTGCTTTTGGAAACACTAGGTTAAAACACAACTGCATAAAAACGGGAAAAAAACGAGACTGTGTACATGGACACATAGGATAACATTGCATGTGTTCAGGGGCAGTTGAAAAAAAGTGTCCAACTGCCTCTGAACGCACGTTTAACAGCGTCTCGTGTGCATGGGGCCTTAAATTAAGTATTTTTCTAGGTGAGTATAGGATTTGCTAGGTTCCTTATTTTACAAGGTAATAATGTGTGCTGTATTATCCAGTTTTACATGAGCAGTACAGATTATGGGAGAGGTGTTCAAACTAGTGTCTTATGCTATGCAGTGTGATCTGGATTATAAACACATATAACAAGCAGGATCTGGTTAACTGTTTTTTTATGGTTCCCCTTTAAACAAAGCTGTGTACATTACATGTCAATCATAGCAGTGGGCATTAGCCATACCAGCTCAAAGAGAGTGCAGGCTCCCTCCCTGTCAGAAACCATAAGTCAGACGGAGACAGAAGTACAATTAAATTCCACTTGTTTAATAATAATAATAATAATAATAAAAAGGTAAACAGAGTAAAAATAGTCAAAACATAGCCAGAGTTCAGGAACCGGAATGGATATTCAGACAAGCCAAAATGTCAGGGAGCCAGAGATGAGCGTAGTAGAACAGCAAGCAGGATCTGGAGCCAGAAGGAATGTCAGCCAAGCAAGTCTTTAACAGGAACACCGGAGAGCATCTCTAGAGATCAGACCAAGGCCAAGGCAAAGATCATCTGGGCTGGATGGCTTAAGTAGGAAGGACTGACGAGTAGGATATCATCAACAGGTGAGTCACTGTGGAGAGAAAGGAGCTGGTAATTAGCCAACAGTTGAGCGGCCAGCTTTGAGAAGGAAGGGCTGAGCCCAGCCCTGATAGTACCCCCTCCTCAATGACCCCTCCCCCTCGGAGGACCACCAGGCTTGAGGGGAAAATGTCAATGGAAATCACGGAGGAGGACAGGGGCATGTACATCTGAGGATGAGACCCAAGAGCGTTCCTCCAGACCGTACCCTTTCCAATGCACTAGGTACTGTATGTGCCCATGGAACCTACGGGAGTCAACAATGGACTGCACTTCATGCGCCTCATGATTCTCAACCTGTACAGAGTGAGGACGAAGCACTGAGATGGTAAAGCGGTTGTAGACCAAAGGTTTTAATAAGGAGACATGAAATACATTTGAGATACGCATATTAATAGGAAGTTCTAATGTGTAAGCCACTGGGTTAATCCTGCGAAGAATATGGAAAGGCCCAATAAACCGAGGTGCGAACTTGAGAGGGAAAACAAAGTCAGAGGTTGCGAGATGACAGCCAGACCCTGTCCCCAACCTGGTAGGAAGGTGCAGGCAGGTGTCTGCGGTCGGCATGGTGTCTATACCTATCATTAGCATGTCTCTCAAAGCCTCCTGGACTTGTGGCCAAGTGGAACGAAGACCATGGAGATGCTCCTCTAACGCAGGAATACTCTACAGAACAAACGAGTCAGGCAACATGGAAGGTTGGAAACCATGGTTCGCCATAAACGGGGATAATCGGGAAGCAGAATTCAAGGCACTATTGTGAGCATACTCCGCCCATGGTAAGAGGTCTAACCAGTTGTTATGATGTTCAGAAATATAGCAACGTAGGAATTGCTCCAAGGACTGATTGGCTTGTTCTGCGGCCCCACTAGACTACGGGTGATAGGATAAAGCAAGCTGAATTCCCAACTGTGCACAAAAGGCTAAGCAGAACCGGGACACAAACTGACTACCCCTATCTGAGACAATCACCTTGGGTAGCCCATGTAAGCGAAAGATCTCCCGCACAAAAATGGAAGCCAGTTCCTTAGAAGTGGGCAACTTCTTAAGTGGAATACAATGGGACATTTTTCGAGAACCGGTCAACCACCATATGGATAACTGTGTTGCCTTGGGAGTCGGGTAACTCCACAATGAAATCCATAGACAGATGGGTCCAGGGCCTCTCTCCATTGGGTATGGGTTGTAGGAGGCCCACTGGAAGGTGTTGTGGAGTCTTACTCTAAAGCACACACAGAACAGGCAGCTAGGAAAGCGGTTACATGAAAACGTAGATTATGCGAACCAGAATTGTTGCGAAATGGCCCAAAAAAGTTGATTCTTCCCAGGGTGGCCAGCAGCCTTGGGAGAATGGTAAGTCTGGAGCATGGCAATACAGAGACTCTCTGGGACAAAGCAGCAGTCATAAGGTTTCTCAGGAGAGATTTTACCAAGGCGAAGGCAGAGATCATCTGGGCTGGACGGCTTAAGTAGCCAGGACTGACGAGCAGGATATCCTCAACAGGTGAGTCACTGTGGAGAGAAAAGAGCTGGCAATTAGCCGACAGTTCAGCGGCCAGCTTAGAGAAGGAAGGGCTGAGCCCAGCCCTGACATTCCCTTCAAATGATCCCCGATGGGGATCCTGCTTTTAACATTCTATTAGCTAACAACCTTTGTGCTAAATAACTGGGAGCACAAAGTATCCATTTAAAGAGTGTTGTCAATGTAGTAATTTGCTGGGCAATAAAAGGAACAGTGAAATTGTAGCAGTTTATTCCAGGATAGGGTAGATGAGATCTCTATTGACCTAGAGATGGACCAAGTGTATTACATGGAGGTGTAAGTAACATCAGGGACATTTGAGTGAGGCAGCTGTGAGTATGAATCAAACACATTAGGGTGGGTTTGTGGACTAAGGAGGAAACTGAAGTCATTATTATGAAGATAGTCATGCCTTGGGAAGAAAATGTAGGGCACAACTGCATTTGGAAGAATAGCAAATTTAGAGTAGGGGGGGGTGGATACAAGAGGAAGTTATGAGGAGTGCTGTGTTGTGCATTACAGCAAAATTAAGGCTTAGAGTAGAATGAAAAAAAAAAAAAGGAAGAAAAACGAAGCTAATAATCAAGTTTTTATTCTATATGTAATAAAGGAAAAAACATAATGAATATCAGAAGAGTATCTAAGAACACACTTCAGAAGCATGCATAGTTACTGTTTTAGTTGACAAGAACTTGTAATTCTTCATAGCCATTTTGTTTTGTCTACACACATCTGCCACACTGCATAACAAGCCATTTTCTGGTTTAGAAATGCAGTTTCCTGCATCCCCTCTACTCTCCAACCTGCTCACTAGGCAATTAACTTGCATTTTTACCCCTGTCCAGTGAGCAGGGAGCTGTTTATATAGTAGTAGAGCGATCTACCTGTCTGTGTTTTGTAGAGGAAATGTTGCAATCACAAGACCTGAAAAAAATGATTAAACTGTTGTCAAAGTAAAAAGTAAACATACATTTAATTCAAGTGTTTAGAGTAGCTGCTTGCGTGATACTCTACTTGGATGCACATACTGTATAGACTGACCAGTTGGGTTAACACACATGAGCATGCAACTGTCTGTTGAGGGGTTTAAAAACAAACAAACAGACACAGGGGACTGGCCAGTCTTAATTTAAACATCTGAGATATATTTGGAATGTTCAGTTGCACAGAAACAGAGAAGCGATGAGCATCATTGCTAATTCATCTTTGCCTAAGAACAGGCAAGGACAATTCAAAACTTGCGCTTCTTTTGATAGATATTCAATTCAGCCCAATATACCTCAGAGCAATATTCTTTTAAAGAATACTTAACAGATTACCACTTCTGGTAACAGGGCTGAAATTTGAACTGTTACATACTACAACACTGTTCCTTTAACTAAAGAAAAGTTGGGTCTTTTAGGGGAAACATAATCTTCAACAAAGACACAGTTTAGTATCTTTAACACCTGACATTTTAATAGTCTCTTTAAATAATTTTAGGAAAAGAGCAAAATAGATATCCTTACTTCAAGCCCCACTGACACCATCCTACTAATCAGTAGGAATCTACTCCAAGTGCACAGTCTTTGTTTCTCTCTAACTTGGTTCCACTGTGTGTTTCTTCCAGTAATGCTCACTGTCAGATGTCCACATCACTAGTATTCCTTCAGAGGGGCTGTCTACATGTGCTGCCCATTGTTGTCCCACTTGGCATCCACTGTCCAAAATATTACCAGCCTGTAGCAACAGAGTTCACTTGCGGTTCCACACTCTCCAGTACTGAGTTGTCAAATGGTGTCAAAATAAGCCTCAAAAAATGTCTATCACTGTCTTAGAACCAACTGGACCAATAATGCATGTGCACCATTGTTTGGTAAGGTAGCATCTTGTCACTTAGCCTGCATATGCTTAGTAGGGGGAGAATGTGTCCTAGCACCTCTGACACCACTAATGTTGATAGGGTGGAATTGCAAACCTTTTCTACAGGCTTCACATTCACATGCAGTAAAATTTATATATACACTATATTGTCAAAATTATTGTGATGCCTGCCTTTACATGCACATTAAATTTAATGGCATCCCAGTCTTAGTCTGTAGAGTTCAATATTAAGTTGGCCCATCCTTTGCAGCTATAACAGCTTCAACTCTTCTGAGGAGGCTGTCCACAAGGTTTAGGAGGATGTCTATGGGAATGTTTTACCATTCTTCCAGAAGCGCATTTGTGAGGTCAGGTACTGATGTGGGTGAGGAGGCCTGGCTCACAATCTCCACAGTCTTCTAAATGATGCCAAAGGTGTTTTATCAGGTTGTGCAGGCCAGCCAAATTCCTCTGCCCCAAACTGGATCATCCGTGTCTTTATGGACCTTGCTTTGTCCAAATCATTTGGTGGAGGGGGGGGGGGGGTGTTGTGTAGGGTTGTTTTTCAGGGGTTGGGCTTGGCCTCTTAGTTCTAGTGAAGGGAACTCTTAAGGTGTCAGCATACCAAGACATTTTGGACAATTTCATGCTCCCAACCTTGTGAGAACAGTTTTGGGATGGCCCCTTCCTGTTCCAACATGACTGTGCACCAGTGCACAAAGCAAGGTCCATAAAGACATAGATGAGCGTGTTTGGGGAGGAGGAACTAGACTGGCTTGCACAGAGACCTGGCCTGGCCTTCTCATCCACATCAGTGCCTGACCTCACAAATGGACTTCTGGAAGAATGGTCAAACATTACCAAAGACACACTCCTAATCCTTGTGGACAGCCTTCCAAGAAGTGTTGAAGCTGTTATAGCTGCAAAGGGTGGGCCAAGTCAATATTGAACCCTACGGACTAAAACTGGGATGCCATTAAAGTTAATGTGCATGTAAAGGCAGGTGTCCCAATACTTTTTACAATAAAATGTATAATACAGGGTTTTTAAATCAGTACTCTTTAGGTTAATTAAAATAATTAGTTTACTGTGCCAGGCCATGCATCCCTTTCCATATGTATAAGGAGATAAGCCTATTTTACTCCATTTATTTGAGAACTCAAATAATTATTATATCAATATCTGCACACATAAGTGATTTCACCTTTGAAGTATTATGTTTAGCACTGAGTTTGGAAGACCAGATATAATTACAGGGACAGTTTGACATATGAAATATAGAGACTTCTAGGTAAACTGTGATCTACTGTATGGCAGGGATAGATCTACCAGAGCCACGTACAGACTTTAGGCATTTAGTGTCCCATGTGAATATTAAAGCCAGGGCTAAATGCTATAACATTCCCTTTTTACATTTCTGCAGTTCATTGAATTGGAACACTTTGCTTTTACATGGTCATTAAAAATGTATTCATAATCCAAAGCTTATAACATTAATTTAAGAAACAAATGGCAACCGCTTTGGACCAAGCTCAACCCTTTTTCAAGCTACTAAGTTGAAATTAATTCATTAGTCTGAAAAGCGGCAGAGCTCAAGCTGAAACTGTTGCTATTTATTCTTATTTTTTACTACTTAGGAAATAAAATCATTATATTGGTATTTCTTACATTCCCATTGTTCTCAAACATTTATTAAAAAAATAATTTAATATAGTATCCTTCCAAATTCAGGTTACTAAAAATCCTCGACTGTTCATGTTTATATCTATTATACAATGCCTAGTTATTTCTCATGTATCAGCACCATTAAATTGCAATATTCCACTTGCAAAGCTGAATAATGGCAATTATTCAAATCTATTTTAGATCACCATTCTTGTAACTGCAAAACCAGTCCTATTATCTGTGATGCAATACAGAATATCTAATTTGACAGATCATTCATTAAAACTGAACTGAGTTGTAAAAAGCTACCATTCTGTTACATGCCCAAAAAAAAGATAATGCATGGGCTATTTTTCTGCATTACCCACCATGAGTCAGAAAGATTACTTCTTGTAAATAGATTTTTTAGAATTTGTAACAGGATAAAGTGTGAAGCAAATGAATATAACAGCACCAGTATATAGAAGAATGCAAATAAAATAAGTTTTGGAGCCTGCTAAATAGATATAACGCTATTTACATACTTGTCATAGAAAGTAATATTTTATATTATCTCCTTGTGATGGCTACAATTTCTTTACTTCAGTATAATGGAATTTGTATGATTTCAACTAATCTACACTGGCTATTTTAGCCCAGGTAGGTGGCCCTTTAAAGAGGAACTTAAAGGGGTTGTAAACCCTCGTTTTTAACCACTTGCCGACCGGCGCACGACGATATACGTCGGCAGAATGGCACGTACAGGCAGGAGGGCGTATATATAAGTCCCTCCTTTAAGCCTGTCCGTGCCATCGGGAGCACGCCGGGAGCGGCGCGCTCCCGCGCCGGTCGGGACCCCCGTGAGTCCGGTCGCGGTCCCCGCGGACTAGATCGCCGCGGGGACCCCCGCGATCGTCTCACGGGAAGGCTGAATGGGGAGATGCCGAGATAAACAGCATCTCCCTGTTCTGCCTAGCAACTAGTGACGCCGATCTCTGCTCCCTGTGACTGGAGTAGAGATCAGCATTCACTAGCTGACAGCCACACCCCCCCCCACAGTAAGAAACACACCCCTAGGCATACTTAACCCTTACACTGCCCCCTTGTGGTTAACCCTTTCACTGCCAGTGTCATTTATACAGGAATCAATGCATTTAAATAGCATTGATTGCTGTATAAATGACAATGGTCCAAAAAATTTGTCAAAAATGTCCGATGTGTCCGCCATAATGTCGCAGTCACAAAAAAAAAAAAATCGCAGATCGCCGCCATTACTAATAAAAAAAAAATTATTAATAAAAATGCTATAAAACTATCCCCTATCTTGTAAACGCTATAACTTCTGCGCAAACCGATCAATAATCACTTATTGCGATTTTTTTCTACCAAAAATATGTAGAAGAATACGTATCGGCCTAAACTGAGGAAAAAAAATATGTTTTTTTATATATTTTTTGAGATATTTATTATAGCAAAAAGTAAAAAATATTGCATTTTTTTCACAATTGTCGCTCTATTTTTGTTTATAGCGCAAAAAATAAAAACCGCAGGGGCGATCAAATACCACCAAAAGAAAACTCTATATAAAAAAGGACGCCAATTTTGTTTGGGAGGCACGTCGCACGACTCCGCAATTGTCAGTTAAAGCGACGCAGTGCCGAATCGCAAAAAGGGGCCTGGTCCTTTGGCTGAAAATTGGTCCGGTCTGAAAGTGGTTAAAAAACAAAAAAAAAACAAATATGTCATACTTACCTCCACTTTGCAACTCATTTTGCACAGAGTGGCCCCGATCCTCCTGTTCTGGGGTCCCTCAGTGGCGCTGGTGGCTCCTCCCCACATCGAGTGTCCACGTTGGAGAAGCTCTCTCCTTGGTGGACACCCATACAGGCATGCTCCAGAGTCCTGCATCTGTGTCCATTCACACAGAATGCAGTACTCGGCCCTGCCCCCTGGCGCTGTGTCATTGGATTTGATTGACAGCAATGGGAGCCAATGTGCCAATCAGTACATGAGACACCAGCTAGTGCTGGTGTGCTCGTTCCTGGCCAGAGAAAGATCGGGGTCAGGTAAGTAAAACAGGGGCTCGGGGTTCACCTTAATAAGGTGAAAAACAATGAGGGTTTGCAACCCCTTTAACAGCATCTGAGCACCACAAACTGAAACCCCTATTTAGGTCATTTTTGATATTCAAAGCAAACTCACCCACCCATCCACAGCTACTTGCTATATTTTGTTAAGAAATCATTTTAAAAACATTTAGCATTTTGCAGCCACAACCATCTTGAGTAAGGGCAGATGATTCAAATTGTACTTACTCCCTGGAATCCATCTGCCCTTAGCTCACACTAAAGAGTTTTTCAAGAGCCAAAGACCACTTATCTCGTGTAAAATCTGAGTTTAGGCAAGTTTTTGTTTATAAGCGTTCTTAACCGCTTCCCGACAGCCTCATGTAGATATACGTCTACAGAATGGCACGGGCAGGCAAAAGCACGTACGGGTACGTCCCCTTTAATTTGCCTGCCCGTGGGTCGCGCGCGCGCCGCCAGCGGCGCACTCGCGACCCGGTCGGGAGCTCCGTGGCCGCGGGACCAGCAGACCCGATCGCCGCTGGTATCCCGCGATCGGGTTACAGAGCTGAAGAACGGGGAGAGGTTTGTGTAAACAAACCTCTCCCCGCGCTTCCTACACTGCCTGTCATTGATCGGCTGTTCCATCGGGAAAGCCAATCAATGACGTCAGACATACAGCCACGCCCCCCTACTGTAAAAAAACACAACACGTCACACTGACTCCTCCCCGCCCCCTAGTGGTTAACTCCTTCACTGCAACTGTCATTTACATAGGAATCAGTGCTATTTAAATAGCACCGATTTCTGTATAAATGACAAATGTCCCAAAAATGTGTCAAAAATGTCCGATGTGTCCGCCATAATGTCGCAGTCACAATAAAAATCGCTGATCGCCGCCATTACTAGTAAAAAAAAAATATTAATAAAAATGCTATAAAACTATCCCCTATTTTGTAAACGCTATAACTTTTGCGCAAACTAATCAATAATCGCTAATTGCGATTTTTTTTACCAAAAATATGTAGAAGAATACGTATCGGCCTAAACTGAGGAAAAAAAACCTTTTTTTATATATTTTTTGGGGATAGTTATTATAGCAAAAAGTAAAAAATATTGCATTTTTTTCAAAATTGTCGCTCTATTTTTGTTTATAGCACAAAAAATAAAAACCGCAGGGGCAATGAAATAACACCAAAAGAAAGCTCTATTTGTGGGAAAAAAAGGATGCCAATTTTGTTTGGGAGCCACGTCGCACGACCGCGCAATTGTCAGTTAAAGTGACGCAGTGCCGAATCGCAAAAAGGGGCCTGGTCCTTTGGCTGCCAATTGGTCCGGGGCTGAAGTGGTTAAAGAGGAACCTGTAACATATGGGAAACACACAAATTTCACCACATGCTATTGCCCGCAATCGGGGGGGGGTGGGGGGTGAGACAGACAGACAGAGAGAAAGAGAGACAGGGAGAGAGACAGAGAGAGAGGGAAAGGCAGAGAGACAGAGAGAGAAAGGCAGAGAGAGGGAAAGGCAGAGAGAGAGAGGGAAAGGCAGAGAGAGAGAGGGAAAGGCAGAGAGAGGGAAAGGCAGAAAGAGAGAGGGAAAGGCAGAAAGAGAGAGGGAAACGCAGAGATAGAGACAGGCAGAGAGAGAGAGAGAGACAGGCAGAGAGAGAGAGAGAGAGACAGAGAGAGAGAGAGAGAGACAGGCAGAGAGAGAGAGGGAAAGGCAGAGAGAGAGAGGGATAGGCAGAGAGAGGGAAAGGCAGAGATAGAGACAGGCAGAGAGAGAGAGAGAGAGACAGGCAGAGAGAGAGAGAGAGAGAGAGGGGCAGAGAGAGAGAGACAGGCAGAGAGAGAGAGACAGACAGACAGACAGAGAGAGAGACAGGCAGAGAGAGAGAGACAGAGAGAGAGAGAGAGAGATAGAGAGAGAGAGAGAGAGACAGGCAAAGAGAGAGAGAGATAGAGAGAGAGAGGGAAAGGCAGAGAGAGAGAGAGAGAGAGAGACGGAGAGGGAGAGAGACAGAGACAGAGAGGGAGAGAGACAGGCAGAGAGAGAGAGAGATTAAGGCAGAGAGAGAGACAGAGAGAACGAGACAGGCAGAGAGAGAGAGAGACAGAACAAGACAGAGAGAGACAGAACGAGACAGGCAGAGAAAGAGATAGAGAGAGAGAAAGAGAGAGGCAGAGAGAGAGAGGGGCAGAGACAGGCGAAGAGAGAGAGAAAGGCAGAAAGAGAGTCAGAGGGTGAGAGAAAGGCAGAGAGAGACAGAGAGAGACAGGCAGAGGCAAGCATAGAGAGAGAGAGAGAGAGAGAGAGGTAGAGAGACAGGCAGAGAGAGAGGCAGAGAGAGTGAGAGAGAGAGAGAGAGGCAGAGAGAGAGGGACAGATAGATAGAGAGAGAGAGAGGCAGAGAGAGAGAGAGAGAGAGAGAGAGAGAGAGAGAGAGAGAGAAAGGCAGAGAGAGAGAGAAAGGCAGACAGAGAGAGGGGCAGGCAGAGAGAGAGAGAGAGGCAGAGAGAGAGACAGGCAGAGATAGAGGGAAAGGCAGAGAGAGGGAGAGAGACGGGACGAGAGACAGAGAGAGGGAGAGAGAGAGAGAGAGAGAGAGAGAGAGAGGAGAGAGAGAGACGAGGGCAGATAGAGAGAGAGAGAGACAGAATGAGACAGGCAGAGAGAGAGAGAGACAGAGAGAACGAGACAGGCAGAGAGAGAGAGAGAGAGGGGCAGAAAGAGAGTCAGAGGGTGAGAGAAAGGCAGAGAGAGACAGGCAGAGAGAGAGAGAGAGGCAGAGACAAGCATAGCGAGAGAAAGAGACAGGCAACGAGAGAGAGAAAGGCAGAGAGAGAGTCAGAGAAAGTCAGAGAGAGAGTCAGAGAGAGAGAGAGAGACAGAGACAGAGACAGAGAGAGACATAGAGAGTCAGAGAGAGAGAGAGAGACAGAGAGAGACACAGAAAGATGTAGAGAGAGGCAGAGAGAGGAAGGGAGAGAGAGAGAGAGAGAGACAGGCAAAGAGAAAGAGACACAGGCAGAGCGCAAGAGAGACAGAGAGAGACAGAGAGAGAATCCATAGTTAAAGCACACTGCTCTCTCTTCTCTCACAGAATGGCTGAAATAGTTAATAATTTACATGTTTTTCCTGCATTGTGGACATTTGGGAGGGTCTCCTGAGGTTATATTTAAAAAAGGCTTCTATCCTCAACTGCTGATAACTGCTGCTAAACTCAGTATGTAAAAGCTGTTAAATGGATGTTTTTTTATAGTTGTTTATCAGCTGTCAGTTTCCAGCATTCAGAAGAGGTTTTCAACTGCCCGTATACATGAGGCCTTAGAATGCAACACTTTGCAATACTTTGCAATATAGTTATTAAAGTTAAAATTTTTCTAAAATTAAACCCTAATATGACCCTTTTGTTACCAAAGTAACAACTTTTGCCTTCCGGATAGTCTGTTACCAGGGTCTTGCATTATATTGGAGTTTTGGTTACGGTGACAACACCTGATAGAATGAGTGGTCTATGGGAGTATATGAAATATGAATTTTGATGATATGCAAGGGCGTGGTGCTTCTTATCTTAAGGCTTTTTCTCTACAGGATACTGGCAGTGGACAGGATTCCTTTATTAAAGCTGGCCATACACTATTCGAAAAATCGGCTGAAATTCGATCATGCACACACTTCGTTCGGTTTTCGGCAAGTTAGTGGGCACAAATCGTTAATCGTTGGTGACGTTTTTGTGTAAAAAAAATCGAACCACAAGTTTGGAAAACTTCTGCCGAACGATCGATAAATTGCAAGGTTAATGCGTTATTCGTCCGTTAAAAAACCAATGTTTGCTACTGCGCATGTGTGAAAAACATTTACCCCGGAAGGTTAATATTCATGTCAAAGAACGTTCACGTCCAAATGTCATGACAAATCATCCACAACAACTATATAACCTGCAACCTGGTGAATTGTAATATACCCATCTTGTAAAAAATAACACAACAAACCAAATATGCAATATATAAACTTTATTGCAAATGTAATTTTTTTAGTAAAAGTACAGAAATCTTCTTACAAACTTTTTTTGCTCAAATTATTTTTAATAATCTGGATTTTTGTTATTTTGACCTGCATAAAAAACCTGGTTTGAGTTTCTGTTTGAAGTTTGTGATGGCAGTCACCCCTATTATAAGTGTATGTCCACATATGTCATATTTGTGTGCATGAACACACTACCATGTGTGCACATACTGGTAGTGTGTTCATGCACACAACTATCACATATGTGGACATGGACTTATAATAGGGGTGACTGCCATCACAAACTTGAAAGCCAGCTTTGCTCCAACCAGGTTTTTACATGTCAGGCCTGAAGTTTAAATGTTCATGAAGTGCCCACATTACAAATACAGTAGAAGGAAATGGGAAGAGTTTTCTAAGAACCCCCCTTTATCATGGGATTATGGCAGGAGGCAGTTTCAAGGCTCCCCCTCCTGTGTGGATGAGTCACCCAGGTGCCTTGTTAGCTAAAGTGTACTGAGTTGAGATCACATGGCCTATAGGGGTTAGGCCATGTGATCTCAGGTCAGAGGTATACAGGCAGTTAGCCCATGTCTTTCAACAATAAAGTGCTTGTCCTCAACAGTAGAACTAGCTGAATTTGGGCAAACAATGACCACATGAAGTGAACTTGACAAACATGAATGAACACCAAAACATGTACAAACGTGACACGTGTTAAATTTTACACAGTGTGTCAACTACAACCAGAAAGCTTTTTTGGACAGAGGTCAGGTGATCTTTGAGTTTCTCTAACTCTGAAGAACAGCCCGCAGCTATGAGCAAAGTGATCAGCGCAGGGCTGGCATGAATAAAGTCAACATGCCCTTTTTGTGTATGGCCGTTTAAGGATTTCCTGTGGGGTGGAGCTGGGCAACAGGAAGGGGAGGGACAGTCCTCCCCAGAGTCATTCTGAGAGTAGGAAAGTTCTGAGAGGAAGCATGGAAGAGCTCCTCTCCAACATCAGGGCGGCGGCGGCGGCAAACGGCCCTGAATGGATGAGGGCCCAGGTAGAGAGAGCCCTCGGGCAGGAGGAGGGTCGGGGGGGATGGCGCAGGGGTCCCGGGCCAGGCAGATTCGACCGCCGGAGCGGTACTCCCCTGAGGGCCGCAGGGCCTCTGTTAGGCCGGGGGACAGCATGGTCACCAGAGCCGCCGAACCGCCGGCCAAGCGGTCGGCGAGGGGGGCAGCGGCGACCACCCACAGGTCGGATGGGGGGCACAGCACTGCGGGGGGGCCCGGCCACAGCGGGAATCCGGCTACAGGCACCAGGCCCCATGTTCAGATCGCAGGCCGCATGGCGCAACAGGCGGCGGGGGGGGCGGCGGCCATCTTGCGTGTGGCAAACGCCGGAACGGCGACCGGGGGGCCAGCAAGGGGGAGGGGAGCAGCCACACGGCGGGACCCGGTAGACAGCACAACGGTACAGCCGCGGACCGGGCGGGAGCAGAGGCGCGCCGCCTAACCCCGCGGAAGTGGGACCTGCACCTGGAACACGTGCGCAGAGCCCGAAAAAATGCGCCAGGAAGTTGGCAGAAGGGCGGAAGAGGAGCATGAGGGAGCGGAGCTCGTCCGCCTCCGGGGGTGAATCCCCTGGGGGGCAGGCTGCGGAGTTTTTCGGAGTCGATGGAAGAGGAGCCGGAGTTGTCGGAAGGAGAATTGTCCAGGTCGGAGGACGAGGTCCCAGAGGGACGGTCGGCGGCGGTGGATGTGGCACCTACGGCTGGTGGGAGCGTTTCCAGGCAGCCTGGTAAGTCATCTTCATTTTCGGGTACAGGGGGGGGGAATGTGTTTTCAGTTTGGGAACCACGCGTTGGGGGGGGGGGGCATTATGGTGCCGGGGCAGCGCAGGGGTCACTTTCCACGGGCAGCGGGGTTCACGAGCCCTCCTCAGCGGGAGACGGTTTCAGGGTTCTCCTGGCAGGGCTCAGGGATCTCGTGGGCAGGTTCGACCTCCCTCCGACGGCTCCACCAGGGCCGGCGCGAGCTTGGGTCCCGCTCGGGTGGGATGTAATCGGGGGGGGGGGTTGGGGGGAACAGTGGTAGAGGGGGTAGGGGCGTGCGAGCAGGTAGGGGAAACGGCGGTGGCGATTCCGCCCGCGTTGGCCCCGGGGGGGGAATGAGGCAGGGTCGGGGAGCGCGGTGGTGGCGAGTCCGCCCACGGCTCCGGTGACAGGGGAGGGTGAAAAAGGGGGAGACAAACCTAAAAAACAAGACATCGTACGTTTGGCGGACTCCGCACGCTGCGAAGTCTACGTGTGTTTTGAGGGGCCCCTGGGGGCCCACTTAAAGCAGGAGGTGAGGGAAAAAATCTGGAAAGGGGAATATGTGGAGATATTTTCACTGCTTCCCCTGGAGAAGTTCAATTTGGATAGGGTTAAACCCGATGATAGTAAGAAGGAGGACGAAGAGAAGAGGAGATATAGGTTGATTCCTAGGACCTTCCAGAATTGGCTTCAGGCGTTTGCAATCCTGGCAAGCGTGATAGGGGAGAAGGAGCCTGAGCACTGCTCGGCCCTGTTCTGTTACCTGGATGCCATTGGGGAAGCTCATCGGACATATGGGGGGTTGTCATGGCTGCGCTATGACGAACAATTTCGCCAGAGAAGGGCAGTCAGGCCGGCCCTTCGCTGGGACCACAAGGACATCAGTTTGTGGATGCGCTTGATGTCATCGGCGAAGCCGGCGGGGCAGTTTTTTCAGGGGGGGGCCGGTGGATCTGGGGCTTCAGGTCAATCGGCCGCAAAAAAGAAGGGAGTCTGCTGGCAGTATAACGAGGGCACCTGCAAATTCGGAACAGGATGTAAGTATAAGCACGAGTGCTCCGGATGTGGGGGGTCACACCCCAGCTCGCGGTGCTTTAAACAGGGGAAGGGTAAGGCCAGCGAGTCTAGCAACAAAGGGGAAGACGCCGGTGAGAGTGGAAAGAATGCTGCCTTTTCTAGGTAGGTATCCGGATAAGGCGGTGGCACAATTGTTAGCAGCGGGGTTTGGGGAGGGTTTTGTGATTCCTGCGGTATTGGGCTCGGGCCACCTGGAGCGGATAATTTGAGGTCGGCTCACAATCACCGAGCAGTGGTAACGGAGAAATTGCAAAAAGAAGTAGCCCTGGGTAGAATGGCGGGTCCCTTCCCTGACATGCCCATTCCCGAGCTAGTGGTTTCTCCTTTGGGAGTGGTCCCCAAGAAGGAACCAAATAAGTTCAGGCTCATTCACCACCTGTCTTACCCGAAAGGGGGGTCGGTGAATGATGCCATTGATCCCCAGGTTTGCGCGGTTCATTACACATCATTTGATGCTGCGGTGGTTTGGGTACGCAAGTGTGGTAGGGGGGCACTGATGGCAAAGACAGACATCGAGGCGGCTTTTCGTTTGTTACCTGTTCATCCTGATAGTTTTTACCTATTGGGCTGCAGGTGGCTGGAAGAGTACTATGTGGATAAGTGTTTACCTATGGGTTGCTCGGTATCCTGCGCATTCTTCGAATGTTTTAGCTCATTTGTGGAATGGGTGGTGAGGGATGTGTCTGGTTTGAACTCAGTGATCCACTATTTGGACTATTTCTTGTGTGTCGGCCCTCCCGCATCCAATGTTTGTGCGGTATTGCTGTCAACAATAGAAAGGGTGGCTAAGGACTTCGGCATTCCCCTTGCACCTGACAAGACGGAAGGGCCCAAAACTGAGATTAGCTTTTTGGGGATCGTTCTTGACTCGGTAGCCATGGAATGCAGGCTGCCAGAATCAAAGTTAGGAGCATTGAAAGCGGAAGTACGGGCATTGGTGGGGCGGCGGAAAGTTCAGCTTAGAGCTCTACAATCAGTGTTGGGGAAGCTGAACTTTGCGTGCAGAATCATCCCGATGGGTCGCATTTTCAGCAGGAGGTTGGCAGCCAGCACTGGGGGGGTTGAGTCGCCCAGGCACTACGTGACACTTTCGAAGGAACATAAGAGTGATCTGCGGATGTGGCACGTATTCCTGGACAACTTCAATGGCAGAGCGCTGTGGATGACGGGGCCGGTTAGTAATTTCGACCTTGAGTTGTTCACGGACGCCGCGGGGTCAGCGGGTTATGGGGCCTTTTTCAAGGGGCGTTGGAGCGCGGGCCCTTGGCCAGAGAGCTGGAAACAAGCAGGGTTGATCAGGAACATGTTACTGCTCGAGTTGTTCCCAGTGGTACTGGCGGTCGAGCTGTGGGGTGAATTTTTCCGGGATCGGAAAGTTCGCTTCCACATTGATAACTTGGGGGTAGTGCAAGTCATCAACAAGGTGTCAGCGGCATCACCGCCGGTGATACGTTTGCTGAGACATTTGGTGCTGCGGTGCATGCAGTTGAACCTTTTCATTCATGCAGTGCACCTGCCGGGAGTGGACAACGTGGTCGCTGACGCTCTCTCTCGGTTTCAGTGGGAAAAGTTTCGAGAGTTGGAGCCGGAGGCGGAGCGTCAGGGAGCACCGTGTCCGTCAGAGATGTGGAAGATTGCCCTGGAAGAATAACGGGATGGATCCAGCGGTCAGTGAGCGAGGTGACATGAAGAGCATACAGGAGAGTATGGGACGAATGGGCTGCTTTCCAGGGTCAGGCCGCAGGGGGAAAGGGTGAACTGAGGCTGCTGTTCGTTTATTTTATCGCCAGGCACATGGAGAATGGTATTTCCGTGTCGAGGCTGGGGAAAGTTATGGCGGCTATGGCTTTCTGGTGCAAGCTTGGTGGAGGGTGCGATTGGACAAAGGAGTTCTGGGCACGCCAGGCAGTGAAGGGTTATAAGAAAGGGAAGTCACAACGGGATGAGCGACGGCCGATAACGTTCGAACTATTGGGCAGAGTGGTGGACACTCTGCGTGTGGTTTGCTCGTCTGGTTACGAGGTGGGGCTTTTCCGCACGGCCTTCGTGCTGGCCTTCTTTGGGGCTTTCCGGATAGGGGAGCTGGTTAGTTCCTCAAAGAACAGAAAGGATGGATTGGCAGTGGGGGATGTGCGGTGCTCGGGGGACAGGTTGGTGATGCACCTTAGGAAATCAAAGACGGATCAGCAGGGCCGAGGCAAGGATGTGGTGGTTTTTGCCATTCCGGACGCCAAACTCTGCCCCGTCTTGGTCACGAGGGTGTTTTTGCAAAGTAGGCCAGAGGGGGACGGCCCTCTTTTGGTACACAACAATGGGGAGGCCCTGTCGCGCTTTCAATTCATAGGAGTCTTCCAAAAATGCTTGCGGGAATTGAATATGGGGGATCTAAGATTTTCCTCACATTCATTTAGGATTGGGGCGGCAACGGAAGCGGTAAGGTGGGGTTTGACGGAGGAGGCTGTAAAGCAGATCGGGAGGTGGGAATCCAGACGCTTCAGGTCATACGTCAGGACGGATTTAGTGGAATAAGGGGGTTGACTATAGATGGTGTGTAGTGCCGACATGGTTTCGTGTGGTACATTACTGTGAGGTTTACAGGAATTTTGTTGTTTTTTCTTCCAGATTCAACACCAAGTCTCGTATGGATTATGGGACATTCATATGTTTGCTGGGGAGCCAGAAGGGGTGATGACAGACCGGACGGTAGACAGCTGGGTTTCTCAAGGAGGGAAGCGTACATAAAGTGGTTGGGTTTCCCGGGAGCCGTCTCATCCCGGAAGCGCTCAAGTTTGCGAGATGGGATAGGCCTCCCGAAGTTTTAGTTATTCACGTTGGGGGCAACGACTTGGGGTTTAGGACCAAACTAGACGTCACGAGGGATATAAAATATGATTTTTGCCGACTTCAGGCGGCTTTTCCCAACACAGTCCTGGTTTGGTCAGACATGATCGCCAGGACTTCATGGCGTTTTGCCAGGTCAGTGGACCTAATTAACAAAGCTCGGAAGAAGGTTAACCAGGAGGTCAGTAGGTTTTTTATTAAACGCGGGGGTTGGCCATCAGGCACAGGGAGTTAGAGGTAGACACTTGGCGTTATCTGAGGGCTGATGGTGTTCATCTGAACCCAGTTGGCACAGATATGTGGGCCATCGGTATTCAGGATGGTATTGAGCGAGCACTTAGGGTGTGGAGGTGCGCTCAAAGTTAAGGTTTTAACCTTGTTTGCGGTGGCGGATGTTGGCTGACGTAGGCATAGAGAAGAAACCCCCTCCCCACAGAAAACTTGATGCGGGACCCATTGGAGATATGGACCCGTTTGGTATATTCCTTATAAGTGATGTAGGGAATATGGTGGATGACTGCACTGCGGGAATAGTTTTGTCTCTGAGCTAGTATGTCAGCTTGAGGCCTATTTATAGTTGAGATGACCGCAGTGCACGAGTTGTTGTTTATGGTAATTTGGGTGGGGGGGGGGGGGGTAATGCCCTGCTATAGGCCTACGTCACGTGTTCTTGATTTTGTTTATTGGATTGTTTATTTGTTTATAAAAGTTATTTATAAAGTTATTTATATATTTTATTATTTAATAAAGGGCCTGCTACGGCCATTTTACACTCCAGCACGGTGTGGTCTCCATTACTGGGTAAGGTAAAGGGGTGGGAGTGTATAGCTGGGCAGCCCAGAAAGGTAGCTATGTGGTACTTGGTCATGAGCACTTCAGAATATCAGCTACCAATCTTTGGGCAGTGAGGGAATTGAATCCCTGTTCCTGAGACAGATCATGTGCTGTTGAAGATAAGAAGAAAAAAAGTAAAATCAGTAAACTGTTTGGGAAATGGAGTTGATGCTAAAGTGTATGTGTAGTGCATTACCTGTGCTGCTTGTGATGGTCTCAGAGGAATACTGGGCCTGGTCTGCTTCAACATCTGTTATAGTTTGGGATGGTTCTGCATCATCATCATCTGGTCCTATAGCAGTAGCTGGAGCCGGGTCATCAACCACAACAATATCCAATTCTGTTGTCACTGTTCTGCTTTGAAAGTGTGTTTTCTTGGGTCTTTCTAGGTGGTAAAAAAAAAAAAAAACATGTATTAAGCATGCATGCTAAAGAATCTAGTTTGCATTGATGAAGACATTACAGAGAGACTGCATGGATTGCATGCCTAGCTAAAAGAGAAGAAATGTCAGAAAATAAGCTAAAATACCTTTTTGGATAATTCTGTGTATTTTATGCAACTGGTCTTCCTCCCTATGCTTCAAGTCAGATAATCTCTTGCGCAGCTGGTCCTTTGTTCGATGCACACCATACTTCTTCTCCAGCACATGGACCACCTTCTCCATGATGGTGTCTTTTCTTGTATTAGGCCTGGGGTAGTTTTTGCGCCTCCCATCATAATCATTCTTTTCCAGAATCTTCACCATAGTTTTCATCTCCTCCAGGGACATAGGTGAAGCCTTTTTTTTTTAAATTATCCAGGTTAAATGGTTCTGGAACGGCATGGGCGTTTTCTTCAAACATCGTTCTGTTGGTAAAGATGGCGCTGAAGGAAGAGGGGCGGAGCTTCCAAGAATGTCGAGGGGCGGAGCTTCTACAAATGAAGAGGTGCGGAGCTTCTACGAATGAAGAGGGGCGGAGCTTCTACGAATGAAGAGGGGCAGAGCTTCGAAACTACTATAAAGCACCCTAAAGCACAATGCTTCACTATTTCCCGCCACACAGACCGCTGTGACGTACAAACACAGACTGTACCCTCGCAGATTCGTTACAACTGAAGGTAAGCAAACCATTATAATATTTCTAGGGCAGGGGTGCCAATTTCAAGGTCATTGTCTGCCAAATCAGCATTATAATTGCCCTCCAAAGGGCCAGTTGTATCTGTAAGATTACATGCCCCCCTTACATTATATGTCCTAAATCACCCCACCTTTAGAAGTTGAGTCCCCCACTCTCCCTTACATCACATACATGTCAGTGCAATCCCCCCTTCCCAGGGCTGGTGCAAGGTTTTTTTTACACCCTAGGCGAAACCTCATTTTGTCTGCCCCTATGGCTACACCCCTGACTACACCCCCTTTGCCCTGCCCATGTATACCCCACCTTTTTAAATCTTGCTAACATTTTGGGTGGGGTGGAGTCAGTCACTGAGCTTAGGGGTGGTGGGGGGCATTGTTACGGCGCCCCTGACTGATGTGTGCTCTAGGCTGGCGCCTACCTTGTCTATAGGTAGGGCCGGCCCTGCCCCTTCCTTATGCTGCTGCTGGGAAGAAGCTGGATGCATTGCTGGAAGGCAGAAAGTAGGGGTCTGGAGAAGGACCAGAGGAGGGCTAGAACTCTCGAGCAGCTGCAGGAGAGGTGTGAGGGCCACATGAAATGGCCTGGAGCAGTGCTGGGACAAGGCCATTTGGTGCCCAGGGCAAAGATAGCAAACTGGGCCTCCCCCCTTTTTATTAAAGATTCAATGTCGTTTCAAAACAAGAATATACCATATTTCTCAGCATATAACATGCAGTTTTTCCCCCTTTAAAATCTGGCGAAAGTCGTGGGTGCCTGTTATACGCTGATCCCCCCCAAAAAACTTACCAAAAAGTCGAGCGGCGCCGAAAAAGACCAGGCCGAACGTTCGGCTCCGGTCGCAGGCCCGCCTCCCTGCGCTCACTCCAGAAACAGCAGGGAGGCGGAACAGCGTGCGGAGCCGAACGGTCGGCTCTGTCTTTTTCGGCGGCGGGAAATTTAAACGTGGGCAAGGCTGCAAATGACGTTTAAAGGTATTTTTGGAATTGCCTAAACTTCCCTCCTAAAAATGTTTGGAATTAAAATGCCCTACTCAACTTGGGGTGCGTGATATACACCGAGAAATACGGTACTTAAAACAATACAAATTCAATGAGTTTTTAGGCAATAGTAACAGAGTTAACCCACACAGTAGTGCCCCCATTCCCCTGCTTCCCATCCTTCACAGTTCCATATATTTTACTCCCTTCACTCTCCCAACTTTCACAGAACAGAGAGCAGGAGGCAGGAGCCGCAGGACAATCCTAAACTGAAGGCGGGGCATGGGAGCTGCTGGGTTGCCTTTTCATATTAGTGAACTGGTGTTTGGCTTATAGGACCGCCTCCTAGCAGCCAATCACCTCCCGATTAATGTGACAGCCAGCTACTGCTCTCCACGCATTGTTGCTCCCACCCCCAGTGCAGAATTGTCCCGCCTCCCGCCATCTGCTCCTCTCTACTCCGCTAATGATAGCGGAGGAGGCTGAGAACAAAAGAGGCAATTAAATGGCATGATCGCAGCAGGCCAGAAAGAGAGCAGCAGCTCAGTCTGGATGCGGCTCGCCATTTAGTGATGGCCAGCATAGGATAAGGATTAGGATAATCGTACTCCTTTTTAGGCGTGCTAACAACCTACCCCCTCTCAGACTCCGCCCAGGGCACCCTTTCCTCCTGCCTACCCCTTGTACCGGCTCTGGCCTGGAGGGCCCGATTCAGCATGCGGGCCTTGTGTTTGACACCTGTGATGTAGGATATTAATTGTTAGGGGTAGTTTGTCAACTGAACATTGATGCATTTTTTTTTTTTACAGGTGCAATGGTGGACAAATTTACCTCACCACATTTCCTGCCACAATTCCTCGAAATGTATCGAGATCTTCCATGCCTATGGAAAGTACGCTCCAAAGACTATTCAGACCGTCCAAAACGTACAAAAGCATATACAAAATTAGCGGAACTATGCACGGTTGTGTATGCCAAAGCGGACGTATCCTATGTCAAACAAAAAATTGCTAATCTGCGTACTATTTTCAAAAAAAGAATTAAATAAAATTGCTGAATCCAAAAAATCTGGTAAAGGTGCATATGAAGTATACGTGCCACGCCTGTGGTATTTTGAGAGTCTTCGTTTTCTAACTGACCAGGAAGAAGCACGACCCCCAAGTTTAGACAGTATCACTGTAAATCCTTCAGGCGATGAAGAAGAAGGAACATTTGAGGAAATGGCAAGCAGTCAGGTAAGTCAGCATATTATTGATTGAAATACACTTTTAGATGTACAGATCCAAACTTAAATTAAGAGATTAACCAAAAAAATGCTAAACACATTAAAAGCACATGCACCTTTGTACTTTAGATAATTTTACAACAGAAACAATTAATTTACAACTGTGTTTAATACATAAATAAAATATAAATGCAGCTAGGCAAATATACATATATCATTTAGAGATTATTTTGCCAATCTACTGCTCCACGAACAAGAAAATAGTCCATATAATCCTGGCGATTCTGACGAGCAAGTTGACTGGAGAGACGTGGTGGGGAAAGGTCTAGGTTTACTAGGCCTTCTTTATCATTACACCACTCACCAGGCATAAGGATTGTGGCATGTAGGTGGAGCTAGTACGCCTTAAGAAATTATGTAACACACAGCAGCAATGAACTATAGTGTAAATTTTGTGGGGGGCTACATTTATTGCTGTATGGAAGATACGAAAGCGGTTAGCCATAATGCCAAAAGCATTTTCGACAACTCGTCTAGTACGAGATAACCTGTAATTAAATATTTTTTGATCAGGTGTAAGGTTTTTAAGGGCGAATGGTTTCAACAGATGCTCAGATAATGCAAATGCGTCATCTGCAACAAATATGAAATTTAGCCCTTCCACTGTGTCCTCTTGGGATGGTAGATTTAGTAGTCCATTTTTTAAACGGTGAAAAAAAACGTTTTTCTCAATTACTCCCCCATTGGAATTTCTTCCATTTTTGCCAATGTCCACAAAGATAAACTCATACTTTGCGTTCACGATTGCCATTAGTACGATGCTAAAGTAGCCTTTATAATTATAATAGAAGGAGCCAGATTTTGCTGGTGGCGTTATGCGAACATGTTTGCCATCTATGGCACCACCACAGTTGGGGAAATTCCAATAGTCATTAAATTGTTTGGCTGTTGCTTTCCATTCCTCCACAGATGCCGGTAGCTGTGCAAAGGTAAAAAGATATTGTTAAAAACGATATAAGGCTTCATTTGAAAGACTAATTTTTTTATTGGCTTTATTCTACAGGATCTATTTGGCAGTGAAACCCAAACTGGCACATCACCACCAGTAAGCAGGAGCAAAAAGCGAAAAACAAGGCAAGATTCTACAGGCAACTTTCTACTCCAAGCATCTGCAGCATTAAATCAGAAGAGGGATGAATATGATGACCTGGGTTCATTTGCTGCCAAGAAAATGCGCAGGATGTCAGAAGACCAAAAACAATTACTGGAACCATTACTTATTCAGCTTCTTAATAAAGGGCTAAGGGGTGAGCTGACCACAAATACCCACTTAGCTGAGCACAGACCCACACACACCCAATCATCACAACTACATCAACAAATGCATCAGTGGCACGGACCATACACACAGCAGGATCGACCACCAAGCAACTGGGGACAGGATTATCAGTACACATCTTTGTGAACCACATACATTTTGTTGTAAATATGTACATTTTGTTGTAAATATGTTATCTTTGTCAGTTTGACATGTTATCAACTAGTTTCAGTTTATTTAGATGTTTATGTTTATAGTTAATAAATTGTAAGTTTACCAAAGCAAGCTGTACAGTGTTTGAGATAGAAAACTAAAAGCACTGGGTCATTACCTTTAAGTATTCGTCTTGCATGCTTGTTATGATGGCTCGGCAGGTCTCAGGTATGATGCGGCCAAGCGACTGGGCAGAGATTCCAGTGGTAAATTTGAGGTCTTCAAAACTTCGTCCAGTTGCGACAAAACGAAGTGTTGCTACCAGTCTCTGCTCCGCTGTGATGCTAGGTCTTAAGACTGTGTCCTTTTTTGTTCTGAGGGGTGACACTTTACTGAGTAGTAGCTGAAAAGACTCATCAGGCATCCTCAGATAGTTCCGATAATCATCGGGATTGTTTTCCTTCAGCTCTTGAACCAATCTCATATGAGAGAAGTTATCACGGTTCTTCAGCCACTCTTTACTCCATAACCTTCACCTTTTACTTCTGGGCTCCTCTGCTTGCTGTATAGCCATCACTCCAAGCATTACTATGGCAATGCTCCTCTCATCCACATCCATATTGAAGGTTGGGCAGTAGATCTCTACTACGCACAGGGTTCGTTACGTTATGACGAACGTACGTTGAAGGTTGCGCAGTAGATCTCTACTACGCACAAGGTTCGTTATGTAGATCTCTACTACGCACAATGACGAACGTACGTTGAAGGTTGTGCAGTAGATCTCTACTACGCACAAGGTTCGTTATGTAGATCTCTACTACGCACAATGACGAACGTACGTTGATCCTCTGGGCGTATACGTGAAACACAGGAAGCCACAGAGCAGAGGTCAAACTCAGTTTTTGAACACTTCCTTTTTCTATGCTAAAACCGCACGAAAAAACGATACATTGATGTTCAGAAACGATTAATTGTTCGAAAATCGTTACTTACCTGATGGCGTGATCGTTTGCTCTCACAAACGTATGTTCGTTTTTCGAAAGTGCACTCGGCCGATTTTTCGACTAGTGTATGGTCAGCATTAGGCTATGGCTGCTTTCTAAAGAAAACAACTGCAAGGCTTTGCACACCTGCTGTTTTCGTTTCAATATTTTTATTGAAGAAATTTCATATTACAAATAATCAGATACATAACAAAATATCATTAAATTCCATTACAATCTTGAAATGTACTGTTGCACTGTACTAGATTCAGCAATATGTCTAGAGAATGCAAAAGAACTATAAAGATTCAGGAAATGACCTTAAAACACTGCTAGAGCCTATACAACTGCAAGGCAGCTAGAGGTTTCTTTGACCTGAACAGGCGTGTTAGTGTCTCATGGAGGGTTTTATAGTGGCTTACCCAGAAAATTTCTCAGTAAGATCGGGTATTCAGCCTCAGCGCCCATACACCCCTGTCGGGATCTAACTGTGTGGGGGCGGAGGCTATGCCTGCCCGACATGGGGTAGCTATATTACCGGGTTCCTGAATTTGATAATTAGTTGAATTAAATTACCCCACGTTTTTATTTTAGAGTAAACTGAGGTATAATCAAAAATATAGAGGTGTAAAAACCCAAACAAATTGACAAGCATAAGGTGATAATAAAGAAGATACGGAAACTGGTCCCTGGGAAGAGTGATCACGCTGTGTACTTTTAGTAGGCATCAAGGTCTAGGTTTGAGTCTTGACTGGAAGCCAGTAGGCTGGGAAAGGAGAAGCAGTTTAGTTTCAGCCCCAGCACCCTCCGACACCCCCCAGGGGATCACACTGTGTCAGAGAGGGCTGGTGCCAAACCCCACCAGCAATGCAGAGCATCACAAACCCCAAGGACAAGATAACTATGCTCGTGTGTTAGGCAACAGACCTAACTCTGCTAGATCCTCCGCCTGAGGGTCTGTTATTGTAAACCGAGCTAATCAGGAGCATTTGTACCTCGACATCGGCCTTAAGATAAACTGACCTAAATTTTGTCCGTAATGGAATAGCAGATATAAAAAGAAAATAGAAAAGTAGAGCAAGATATAGAGTGGGAAAGAGAAGGGGGAAGAGAAAGAGAGGGGAAGGAGCACCATTACCCGTCCAAATGAAGAAGCCTGTTTATGACAAGAAGGGGAAGTTGGATAGCCCCATTAGTCGGGCCCACGGTTCCCAGGTGGCTTCAAATTTTTCAGATGTGTCCTGTAACAGACTGGTAAGTTTTTCCTGAGACATTATCCATGAGATTTTCCTTTTAGCCATTGAGAGAGGTATGCTCGGTTTTTTCCAAGCCCTAGCAATCGTGAGCTTAGCTCCTAAAAGCACGAACTGTACCAATCTATTAGAGGGCTTAGATATGTGGGGGATGGATTCATGTAGGAGGGCTATCAAGGGGGACCTGGGGACAGAAGAGCCAACCAATTTGTCAATCATATTGAAGATTTTTTTCCAGAATGATCGAATCTTCGGGCATTCCCACCATATATGTGACATTGTACCTAAAAGTTGACACCCTCTGAAGCATAGGGGGCTGGTAGCCGGAAACATTGAGGCTATTCTGAAAGGCGTATAGTACCATCTGGTCATCACTTTTAGGCCAGCTTCCATCAGTGTGGTATTAAGAATCCCCCGGAATGATTTAGCACATGCAGAATGCCATTTCTCTTTAGTCCAGAGAAAATTGAAGTCAGTTTCCCAAGCGACCATAAAGGACGTCTTGGAGATAGGAGCCGTAAGTGATGTGTAGACCGTGGAGATCCCCCCCCTCTGGTCCATGGCCTGACCGCACCAAATTTCGTAATCCGTGAATGCTGGCGTGGTAGGATTGTCTTTACATAGGGATTGCAGAAAGTGGTGAATTTGATGGAACCTAAACAGTTCAGAGTTGGGGAGGTCAAATCTTTTAATGCATTGTTTAAGAGTGAGCGGTCCTGCAGCTGTAAAGTAGTGACCTATTCTATATAGACCTTTATCAACCCACCATTTAAAGGCCAGAACGTTGTTACCTGGGGGGAATTGTGGGTTGTTAAATAAGTGGGTCAAGGGTTTGTATACAGAGACAAGTGAAGGTGACGAACGTAAGGAGTCCCATAGGGCGAAGGAGTGGGACAATGTAGGGGAGAGAATTGGGGGTCTATTTTTCTGAGGGGTCCACAATAAGAAGTCTAGAGTAAAGCGAGGAACTGCGTGTTTTTCTATTTGGATCCAATCAGGCTTCTCAAATTTGGAATAAACCATAGATATTTGGGCAAGCCTGGCTGCTTGATAATACTTATATAAATGAGGAAGACCTAAGCCCCCTCTTTTCCTATGCGCATAAAGGATTCCTTGGGCCAATCTGTACCCTGCCTTGCCCCAAACGAATTTTAGAAGCTTACTTTGGAAGGTTTTGATGTGGTCTTTCCTAATGGGAATGGGGTGGGATCGAAATAGATATAGTAGTCTAGGAAGTAATGTCATCTTGATGGCATTTATCTTTCCCAGCCAGGAAATGGTGTGTTGTGTCCAGTTGCGCAGATCTGTTTCTAATTTACGATACATGGGAGGATAGTTGTGACTGTATAGACTTTCAATTTTAGCTGTGAGGTTAATACCCAAGTATCTGATGGAAGATTCACTCCATTGAAATTTAAAGGATTGTTTCAGAAGATCTACTGTGGAGGAGTCTAGGGAAACATTAAGGGCTTGCGATTTGGAGTAGTTCACCTGAAGACCCGATAACGTAGAAAAGTTGCTTAGCAGAGCGCATAGATTGGGGAGAGAGATAATGGGAGATGTTATGAAAAGCATAATGTCATCTGCAAATAGGCCACATTTGTGAGTTTGGGGACCACAGGAAACCCCTTTAATGTCCGGGTTTTGACGAATCGCTATGGCAAGCGTTTCTATTGCTATTGCAAAAATTAGTGGCGACAATGGGCAACCCTGTCTGGTTCCCTGTCTTATCGATATGGGTTTAGAATAGCAGCCTTGTATCCTAACTTTTGCGGAGGGAGTAGAGTAAAGTGCCTGTATGATACCCATGAATCGTGGACCAAAACCCCAATGCTTTAATATGGTGAAGACATAGGGCCAGGAAACGGAATCAAAGGCCTTTTGTAGGTCTAGAGACAGAAGCATTCCCGACTGTTTGGGGCCACCATCCCAGTTAGTTTGGAGAATAGACATTACATCTATTGTCCTCCGTATCTGGTCTGGGCCTTGTCTGCCCGGGATGAAACCCACCTGATCCTTATGAATATAAGTATTAATAAAGGTTGCAATGCGGTTGGCGATAATTTTGGTCAGGATCTTAACGTCGCAGTTAATTAAGGAGATGGGGCGGTAGTTCCCAACTTCTTCCGGGTTTTTGTTCGGTTTTGGGATAACCGCGATAAATGCAGCATTAAGCTGAGGATCAAGTGGATTACCTTCCGTTGTGTAATTAAAAAATTTAGTTAAGTATGGGGCTAAGGTGTGGGCAAACGTTTTGTAGTATGGGTTTGATAGGCCATCCGGCCCAGGGGCAGAACCAGTTTTCAGGGTTTTTATTGCTTCTAACACTTCCCCTTCTGTGAAAGGGGCTTCCAGACCGTCTTTGTGGACATTGGATAGTTTTGGGATGGGGAGACTGTCAAGAAAAGCGTGTATGGAGGAGACAGACGAGGAGAAAGACGGCGAGTAGAGTTTGTTGTAGAACTCATAAAACGCGTCCGTTATCTTGGAGGGATTAGCTGTGGAGCCCTGACCTGGGATTTGTATTTTCGGCATCGTGTACGTTTTTAGTCTGGGTGTCAATTTGGAAGCCAACATAGAGTCCATCTTGTCACCTTGCGTATAAAACCGATTTTGGGACCATCGGATTTGTTTTTCAGCTTTAGCCGTGAGGGCTAGGTTGAGTTCCAACCTGGCCTTGTCAAGCTGAGGAATCAAGGAGGGGGAGGGATTCAGTTTGTGCTGTTTCTTGAGTGTAGTGTATTCAGTCTCTAGTCTTTTGATGTCTGCTTCCCTTTCTCTCTTGATGGAGGAAGCAAGTCTGATGAATTCCCCTCTAATGCAGGCTTTGTGAGCTGCCCAAAGTGTTTCAGCAGAGACGTTCCCCTGATCATTGAATGTGAAATATTCCTCGATCGATTTTTTTCAACATTGTTACTCTAATAGGATCAGAGAGAATGGACTCATTAAGTCTCCACTGTCTCCGGTCCGGTCGGTTGTAGTGGGATTGGAGAGTCATAACCACCATGGAGTGATCAGATAAGCTAGAGTCAGTAATGTGAGATTTCAAAATGAGCGGGATTGTTTGGGATCGAACCAGGAGATGATCAATCCTGGCGTAGGTGTTGTGTGGATGGGAGAAATGGGTGTAATCTCTTCTATTGGGGTTCATCTCCCTCCAGACGTCCGCCAACCCCTGTGTATGTATCAGTTTCGCTATCTTGAGGCTTTCGTTAGAAGGGCGGGTAAGTTGTGCATCCAGAGGTCTAGATTTGTCCAGACCTTGATCAAAGGCCACATTGGAGTCCCCCCCAAATATGACCGTGCCCTCAAGTAGTGGGGTCAGGGTTTGAAGGAGGTGTCTGAAAAAGGCTGCTTGCCCCTTATTAGGGGAGTAGTAGGAAATTATGGAGTATAGCTGACCATCTATAGTGCCTTTGACTAATAGGTATCTACCCTGTGGGTCTTTCGTATCAGAAATCCAAGTGAAGTTACATGTCTTAGCTATGGCCACTGCCACCCCTTTGGTTTTATTTTCCGCATTGGCCATAAAAAATGTAGGGAAATGGGAGTGAATAAATTTGGGGTTAAAGCTAGCGGGAAAATGGGTTTCTTGCAGAAGGACGATGTCTAATTTAGAAGTCTTATATGTGTTGAATACCTTTTTACGTTTTAGGGGTGAATTTAAACCCTGTACATTATGGGTGGCTACCCTCCAAACATTACGCGTGCGATCAGCCATGGACCTGGGAGGAGGGGGAGCTGCCCGAACCCGCATCACCTACCTTCTTTCCAGATGTGTGTAGAAATGCCATCTGAAAGTGTGGTAGACCATTCCTGCTGGCATCGTTCGTCCTGCGCTGCTCGCCGTGAGGAGGATCTGAAAAATAGATAACGGGTAAGTAGTGCTCCAGAGAGGGGGAGAGGAAAGATAGAAAGAAATAGAAAAAACAAAGATAAAGGCGGTTACTCCCGCCCAGGCGAGAGAAGGCCCAGGGGGGAGCAACTACCACGAAGGTCATCTCACTGTAAGCCGTGAGATGAGAGGTAAAAACCAAACACCAACCACAATGGTTGGAGATCCCACTCCCCTGACAACCGAAGTAGTCCAGGAAGTGGGAGGAGGCGCATGTGAACCACACCTCGCCTAAGCGCCCTAAAACCTACTTCACTAGTGGCTTAATAAAAACAAACAATCCTATGAAAGCAGGTTGTGAGAACTGTTAAATGAATGTACCACCCACAGGGCTCGCCAAGCCCTAAGAACAGTAAAGCTCAAAGTACCCCCCCCCCCTCCTCTCATGAGAGGGAAGAGAGGAGAGAAAAAAAAAAAAAAAAAACAATAAATAAAAATAAAAATAGAAAATAAAAGTAAAAGTTAAAGTAAAAAGGATAAAAAAAAAAGAAAAAAAAGGGGGAAAGGGGGAGTAGCTAGGACCTACGTCCTCAAGGGAGACCAGGAAGACCACATGGGGACCCTGAATCACCCCCAAGTAAAGGTAGACATAGGTGTAGACCTTCCCTTGTTGTAGGGAAACAACCCGGACTGCAGACCATAAAGGACCCCAAAAAAAAAAAAAAAAAAAATTTATAATAAAAATTTAAAAAAATATATAAAAATACAAATAAAAATAAAAATCAAAAAAGGTCCAGAGTCCGGGGTGGAACCAGTTTAGGGTATTAGAGGAAATTCCAGATCAGGTGGAGCCGTTGTGTGACGATCTTCTAGCCTTGTTCTTGTTCCATAGAGGATTCGGGGGGCTCGTCGGGAGCGGGCGTTTATTGGCACCTGGGATGGACGAGGAGGCTTCCGTTTCCATTTCCTGTGTGATGATTTTTAGATTGAGGAGTAGTTGTTCACCCGATACGAAGGTGGAAAAGGAGTGTTGCTGACCTTTATGAGCGAACTTAACCGCAAATGGGAAGGCCCATTTGTACTTAATGTCCTTCTGGGTCATAGCTGTCAAAAGTGGCTTAAGAGCTCTTCTCCGTTGAATGGTAGAGGGGGAGAGGTCTGCAAATATCTGGACGGGGTGACCTTGGCAGGTGACCTGGGGAAGAGCCCGAGCCTGTTTCATCACAGACTCCTTCACAGCATAATAAAGCGGCTTGGCAATGATGTCCCTGGGAGAACCGTCCTTTCTGGGAGGGCCTAAAGCTCTGTGTACCCTGTCTAATTCAAGGCGGGCCGGCGGAATGTTCGGCACGAGCGACTTAATCAAGTCTTGTGTGGCAGTGGTAACGTCAGCGATCGATTCAGGCAGGCCTCTGATTCTAAAGTTTAGTCTCCGCGACCTATTTTCCAAGTCGTCAATGCGCGAAAACGCAGTATCCAGTTGATCTTGCATTGTTTGGATGAGGCCTGAATTCTGAAAGGACACTGCAGCTGTCTGTTCCAGTCTTTCTTCAATGGCGTCCATCCTGGAGCCAATATTCTGTAAGTCTGCTTTAATTTCACCCGTTATGGCAGCAGCGTTAGCCGTTAGAAGTGTAGAGAATTTGAGAAATAGATCATCCACTGTGATCTGGGGAAGTTGTGAAAAGTGACCCTGAGGGCCCGAAGCAGACCCGCCTTGTGGAGCTGCAGGAGATAATGCCTGATCCCCAAAAGTGTGACTGAGTAGGGATTCCGTGGAAGCAGGAGAGGGAATCTGGGGCAGAGATCCAATGCTATATGTCCCTGGGGAATAATGTGGGGGAGCAGGGGAAATTCCAGTTTTGTGATCTGGAGTTAATTCCAGGTGAAGGTGTGAGGGAACAGGAGCTGCAGCAGCCATAGTGGCCATCTTGGGACACCTGATATGTGAGGTGGCAGAGAAGGCTTGTTTCAGGTTTCTTCTAACCCCAGATTTCAGCATGCAGAGTGATTACTATAACAGGGGGAGTATGAGGTACCTCTATTTGTGTCCTCCTACCAAATTCTGCAAAGTATGAGGGTCCCTTTCTGGCTTAGAAAAGTCCGGCGGCCATCTTGGTACACCCTGCGTGTACTGCGGCTTCTGTGTGGGACCTTCGGCCGGAGCGGGCGGCCGAAAAAGTGTATGGGGATGGTCACCGGGTGGCGGAGGTCCCGGTTAGCCGTTCGGATGGCGTAAAACGGTGCTGGGTGGCACTCGGCTGGCGCTGTAGGCTCGGTATGGCGCGGAGCTCCCGGCTTAAGCGGCCATCTTGGAGCTCTCGCGCATGCGCCGATCACACCTGCTGTTTTCATGCACTCAAAAACGTTTTAGCTGATTTAAAATGAAAATTCAGTTGGGCTTTAAAGGGGTTGTATACCCTCAATTACAACTTGCACCTACAGGTAAGCCTAGATTAAGGCTTACCTGTAGGTACAAGAAATATCTCCTAAACCTGCACGGTTTAGGAGATATTTGCAAAAAACCTTTTACAACATTGTCTACGGCGCATGCGCGCCGTAGACAATGGTGCATTTACAGGGTTAATCCCCATTCACAACTTCGGCTCGCCGAAGTTGAAGTGTCCCACGCGCATGCGCGGAGCGAAGTCTTCGCTGCTCTGGCCAATCACAGCGACGCAACGGCGCTGTGATTGGCTGGAGCAGCAATACCCGGAAAGGGTATCTGTAGAGAGATGGCTGCGGCTGGAGGGGGAGACGAGGACAGTGTCAGGGGCCCTGATCTAAGGTAAGTGATGCATAATGTGCTAGTATGCTAGTCATACTAGCTCATTATGGCTTTGTCTTGCAGGTAGTTTAAAAAAACAAAAAAACAAAAACGGGTATACAACCGCTTTAACATGTTTTGCAATAATAAATTTCTGGCATAGAAACATGTTTGGTTGTTAATAGATTTATGTTTGCCCCAAGCATGTTTGAATCCACTTACAGTCGACCTACTTACTACCTCTGGGGGAAGTCTATTTCAAGCATCAACTACTCTTTTGTTAAAATAATACTTTCTAAGGCTGTGTACACACGATCGGACTTTCCCAAAAGTCCGGCGGACTAAGTTTTAAGTTTTGACTTAAAATTGTCCGCCGGACTCGGCAGTCCGGCGGACAATCCCGCCATCTGTGTGGTAGTCCACGGGACTTTTGAAATGAACAGACTTGCCTCACACACGGAGGAAAGTCTGTTCATTTAGAACGTGACTCCAGGTAGACGGGACTAGCGAAGGCAGTCAATGCCACCGCGCTAGCCCTGCGGCCCCCCCACCCCAAAGCACCTTGTCCCCATGTTGATGATTACAAGGGCCTCCTCCCGACAACCCTGGCCGTTGGTTGTCGGGGTCTGCGGGCGCGGGGCTTATCGGAATCTGGGAGCCCCCTTTAACAATCCCGCCGGAAAGTCCGAGCGTGTGTACGCTGCATAAGAGTAGTTTTGATCTTTCCTCCAGCTAGTTTATGGTCATGTCTCCATGTTCTTGATCTTAGCCAATACCGGGACAAGATGATCCAGTGCCCAGGACAAAGATTCCAAAATTACCCCCCCTTTTCATTATGTACAAACTTAGAAGGAGGGGGGAGAGAGAGCTCAGCCTGCACCTCTTCCTTTCCTCACCACTTCTAGCGCTGGGCTGATAGAAGTATTGATCTGCTGTCACTACTCCTGTCAGGCTTATAGTAGAAAGAACTTGTGGCTCCCCCATCCCTACAATACATACTGCGCCCAGGGCAGCTACCCCTTCTGCCCACTCCTTGTCCCCTCCCTGATCTTAGCTTCATATTGAAAATACTTGAACCTTATTCACACTCTTGATGTATTTAAAGATTTCAGTCATGTGTCCCTTTTCTTTCTTATCTCCAGACTGTACATTGTTTTACACTCCTGAAGTATATGCTGATATGTTTTATCCCTCAGAACTTTTACCATTTTTGTTACCCATCTCTGGACTTTTTCTAGCCTATCAATATCCTTTTGTTTTTGTTTTGTTTTTTTTCAATTATTTTTCTTTATTTTAAAAGAAAGCAAGGAATACATTTTTACAAAAATCATTCTTAACATGGTATTAGATTCTATCTACTAGGTCAGTGGTTCTTAACCTCGGTCCTTATTACCCCCAACAGGCCATGTTTTCAGGTTTTTCTTGATCTTGCACGGGTGCTCTAAATCAGTGTCAATGGCTTGGTAATTTGGACAGCTATTTTATCTAAGAGAAATTACCAAAACATGGCCTGTTTGGGGGTAATGAGGACCGAGGTTGAGAACCACTGTACTAGGTTATTATACATTAGGTTCAGTTTTCCCTAAAGCAAAACATTTATCTCCCCTTAGTCATACACACAGAGACTCAACCCTATGTCTGTGGTCTTTAAAGTGTCCCGGGCTCTGAAAGGGGGGGGGGGGTTCTTTATAATGTCTAACCATCTCTTCCCTCTCATTTTACTAAAAAACACATACAAAACACCTCAAACCCCCCCGAAAAACAAAATGATAATTATAATTTGTATTTCCAATATCCTTTTGTAAGTGAGGACTCAAGTTCTAAATTAGGTCTTACTAAGTATCTATATATGGAAATGCCACAATATAAAACTACAGTATAATCTTCCAGAAAATATGTACCTTTCATTATTAAAAAGTTGTTATTGAGCTCCAGTCCAGTGACTTTGCTTAGGTTGAGATCTTTGCATCAGTGTGCTGCAGGTATGAGAAAACATTTCCCTAATTTATTTTCCCCCAGTGATTAGACTTTAGAACTTTGTAGACAGTCACAAGGTGAGAGTCTCTTGTAAGGACTTGATCTGCATCAGATGTAAACAAAACCAAAAATTGCACAAGCGTGAGGATTTGCATGTCATCTTTGAGCTAACATCTCAATCTCTGAAAGTAAATGTTAACCCTGGATATTGCTTAAAGCGGAAGTAAACCCATCGATTTAACAGTTTTAAAAAAAAGTCATGCTGGGAATGCTAACTGCACATTGGCTGTGCTCTCAACCAAACAGTCAAACCATCCAATGGCTGGTGTCATAACGGATCACATGTGCAGCACTGTGGCAGTTGAAGATTAAACAGAGGCAAAGATGGCAGCTTCCTTGGCTGAAAACGATAGGGGGGTTTACTTCCACTTTAAAGTGGTTGTAAACCCTTTACAACCACTTTTTGCTACAGGTAATCCTATAATAAGGCTTCCCCGTAGCTACCCCGGATATCTCCTAAACCTGCACGGTTTAGGAGATATCCGTCATCGTCACATGCGCACTGAAGCAATGACACGTGCGTGCCAGTGCTTCAGATAGACTGTGCCGTTATCGGCGGCTCCCGTGCGCATTCGCGGGAGTGACGTCATCAAGCCTCCAGGAATGAAGTCCCTGGCCTGATCAGTGAACGAGGACCGCTGCGGGGGCTTCGATCTAAGGTAAGTAATACATAATGAGCTAGTATGCTATGCATACTAGCTTATTATGCCTTTGTCTTGCAGAGTTTTTTTTTTTTTTTTTTTTGTTTGTAGGTTTACAACCACTTTAAGGATAGATGGCTTCATCCTGTTGGTCTTTCCTTAAGGTGCAGCTAAGAGCTAAAATACATTTTATTGTAATGTTGCTGAGTGATTTATCTACTATATGGCATTGGCAACAACCTGATTTTTAATTTGTTTCACTAGCCTATACCAGATGGAAGCTTTTAGAACCAGATATGACTAAATATAAAAGTATAGTAACTTTTGGTGAATTTCATTTTTTTTTAATGAACCTATTTATATAATGTATTCATTATATGTGTACCGTGGCAGTAATGATGTCAGGGCACCCCAAAAAATGAATAAGAAAACACAATGGCACCCTTATTACACTAAACTCTGCCACTCTGTGACACAACTTGGATTTAAATCTTTTGTCGGTCATGTCAGCTTTCCTTATACAACAACACAATCATGAATTCCAATAAACCTTCTTAGCACACAATCATACAACTTGGGATGATAAATTCAGACATGGAGCATGGTCTTAGGTTATCTAATATGATTCGTCAGATCTGTTTAGGTAGGCTATAGTTTGTTTAAAATTGCTAATGCATATTTTATAAAATGTGTGTTAAAACATTTCAGTTATTAACATACCCCAAACAAGATAAGTACATCTTTTAGTTGGTATCAGGTGGGCAATACAACCTCTAGAAAGCTAAATAGGCCTGAATGCTGATTATAGTTGACTGGCGGAATTTCAGTTTTCTCAATAAATAGAAGAATTTTCCAATGCCATTTCTGGCCCAGCCATCCCAATGTGCTTTTCTCTCACTTATCCTATCCACAGTAGTTTTAAAATCTTGTCAGTTTATCTAAATGTCTAAAAGATTATCAGATTCCATCACTTCCTGTAGAATCTCTCGGCTTTCACTTCCTGTTAGGTCATCGCCCAGAAGCCTTCACTTCCTTGTTGCATCACAGAAGAGAGTGTGATAGGGTGTGTTCACCACTCTGGACCACACCTCCCTCATTATAATACCACCTTTCACCCACTTCCTTTACAATTTGATTGTGCAATCTCCTTTAGATCTCCCATCAACTATGTAGTACAAGGGCCTGTCTGATTTGATACAAATTGAATGGATTGGTCAGATGGTTTCTCCTATTGCATTGTTCGTGTAAATCTAAAGGAAATTGTACAGAGATTGTACAATCAGATTGCATAGTGTATGGCCATCTTTATACAAGTACATAGGAGGCAGTGAATGGGGACACAGAGTTGTCAGGCCTCGTTCCCATCTCCACTAAATGAAAACTCACATTCTTGCATGCGTTTGTTTTGAGTGTTTTCACTCGTCAAGCATAATGGGCTGCCCTACACACAACAATCGCCACAGAGAAGCTCTAGATTTTTTTTGGAGTGGAGCATAATACGGTATCACAGCGTTTGACGCACTTGGGATGCTTTTAGCATGTAATGACAACACGACCACAATGCATATTTGCAACATATTTTTTTAAACAATTATTTTTAATTTTATTTAAAAAGGTAAACAACAACAAGCGGCTTATTACATATATCAAGAACTTAAGACATGTACATCAATTTAGTTCAATGACTAAGCCTCTGAGATCAGTACAAGGCCCTTAGGGTGTTTAAACAATGATCGATGAAGCAAAGGAGAAATAATCAGTACAGGGAAATAAACCACAATAATCAAATGGTACCAGTCAATAAACATATATAATTCAATGTCACAAAGATAACCAATCAACCAAGGTTTTCATGCCTGGACAAATCTAAGCAGCGTGTTATTTCTAACAGCAATCGACTTTTCGTATTTATAACAGTACAGTTTCCTTTAGATTTACCAAAACTATATACTAGGAGGAATCCATCTATCCTATCACTCTGCATCCAATAAAGCAAGCCCTCACACTACATCAGGGGTGTCCCATGGGCTGCATGAGGCCCCTTGGAGTTTAGCATGCAGCCTGACCCCATCTAAAGGCATAGCTCCCAACTGTCCCTGATTTCGAGGGACTGTCCCTGATTTGGAACAATGTCATTCTGTCCCTCATTCCTCCTCATTTGTCCCTCATTTTGGTCTGATCTATATAGCTGTATATAAAATGCACTTTTTATCTTTCAAAAAGTGTTTTCCAGCGCTAAACCTTTCATCTAATTTCTAAATTGCTGCATTTGTAAATTCCAAAAGCCAATATAAAGTAATAGTAGTGGTAAAAAAAGCACTTATGGGTTTAACCAATCTTGTTTTTTTATACAATTTTCAATTTAAGGGGGAATGGCAAGGGGTGTGTCCTATGCCGGCATACTTTTGCTGATAGGTGTCCCTCATTCCCATCTCAAAAAGTTGGGAGGTATGTAAAGGGACGCTGGGGAGGCCAGGCAAATGCCATAGAGAAATGCTGGGGATGCTGTGAAAACTTAGTTGATGGGTGAAGGTGTGATAATGAGGTCAGCTGGTAAACTCCTTTCTGTGTCTTACTGGCTTATCTGTCTCTGTCTGTATACCAGGCAGTCTCTGAAGCGTTATAAGAAATATAGCAAGGGCTAAGGTAAGGCCTTGTTCTCAAAATCAAAGAAAGCTTGTATTTGTCTGCAATCGAGGTACATTAATGGTATATTGGTACAAAGGTGAACTTTAACAAAAGTGTAAAAATATGTGAAAATACTATTTTATTTATTAACTACAATTACTCCACCATGACTAAAGGATTCTTCAACTTTGGTCCTTCTACCAACCCTTTAAAGGGATTGTAAATCTCATGGCTTTTCACCTTAATAAGGTGAAAACGGTTCTATGCTGCAGCTGCCTCCAGAGCCCCCCTTTTCCCTACCTGGGCCTATCAGTTCCAGTGACGTGCATGAGCCCAGCAGCTCCAGCCGTTGTCTCTGTTCTCATTGGATAGATTGATAGCAGCAGGAGCCATTGGCTCCCCTGGCTGTCAATCAAATCCAGTGACATGGAAGTGGGGCCAAGTCCCACTGTCTGTGTCAATTGGTGCCCCCATGGAAAGCGGCTTTCTGAGGGGGCACCCAAAAAAGTGGAGGGACAAATTTTCAGCTTTCAACGCTCTTGCAATTTCAATAAGAATTGCACGGTCATGCAACACTGTACCCAAATTAAATTTTTATCTTTTTTTATTTTTTGTTTACACAAATAGAGCTTTCTTTTGGTGGTATTTATTCACAAATATTTTTTTTTTTTATTTTTTGCGATATACCGTATATACTCGAGTATAAGCCGAGTTTTTCAGCACAATTTTTTTTTGTGCTGAAAGTGCCCCCCCCTCGGCTTATACTCGAGTCAAGCACTGTGCTTAACACTCCTTCCACACTGAACTAAAATTGTTTAACCCCTTTTTGACCTTTCTCTGTCAATGTTCTCTTTTCTGGGTCACAGTGTATATGTATATCAACATAAGACAAATAGAAAAAGTTGCAGCCACTGTAGAATCCACAAATCATGTGACCAAAAAACATTTGCATTTTGAACAATAGCAATATCTTTGTGATAATAAAGAGTAAATGTGTTTTATCTTTATGATAGTAATGATTAAATGTCTAATAACCACAATAGAAAAAAAATGCAGTAAACTTAAAGTGGTTGCAAAGGCACAAGGTTTTTTTTTTACCTTCATGCATTCTGTGCTTGAAGGTAAAAAACCTTCTCTGTGCAGCAGTCCCCCCAGACCCCCCTAATACTTACCAGAGGCCCCTCTTGATTCAGCGATGTCCACAAGAGACTTGGCTCTCCTGGGACTTGCACTCCTGATTGGCTTTTTGCAGCAGTGGGTGCCATTGGCTGCCAATCACAGGCAGTGATCCAATAAGGAGATGGAGGGACAGGGCCAATCCACGGCTCTGTGTGTGAATGGACACAGAGCAGCAGATCAGATCGGGTGCCCCCATAGCAAGATGCTTGCTGTGGGGGCACCCGGCAGGAGCCAGGAGTGTCAGCATGGGACCTGAGTAGAGGCACATCCAAGCTGCTCTGTGCAAAACTATGGCACAGAGCAGGTATGTAAAACATAATTGTTATTTTAGAAAAAAAAGCAAAGCTTTAGTATTACTTTAATATCTGAAACATTCAAAAATTGTAGTCCATGTGTTAAGTGAAAATCAAGTACTAGCAATCCACTGTGCAGACTGTGTAGATTCAGTGCTCCAACACCACAAGTACACACCACCTCCTTGTCAAATAGTTTGACCTACTGAGGTCAAATCATGCTTGTGGGTGAAGCCATGCAACAAGGTTACCAAGATATAGATATGTGCACAACAAAAAAATTTGTTTATTTTCGTTTCGTTTTTTTCGTTTCCGTTGATTCGTAACGATTCGTAAATTCGTAAGTCGTCGGTGTTCGTATTCGTAACGATTCGTACATTCGTAAGTCGTCGGTGTTCGTATTCGTAACGATTCGTATTTTCATAAAATGTATTTTTTCGTTGATTCGTAATTTTCGTTTATTCAAAATTCAGACGCATTCGAACTTATTCGTACATTCGTAACATTTGTAGATTCGTAATCGGAGCACAATTCATAATGTTATGTAATGTGTATGCTATTATTACATTTTAAGAGACACTTTAAGAGAAAATTACGAATCGAAAAAAAAAGTTACGAATGTACGAATTTTTTCATTCAATCCATTCGAAGCACGTTAAGCAACGCCATTGTAAGAGACACGGAAAATTACGAATCGAAAAAAAAAAAAAAAAAAAGTTACGAATTTACGTATTTTTTTGTTCAATCCATCCGAAGCACGTTAAGCTACACCATTGTAAGAGACACGGAAAATTACGAATTGAAAAAAAAAAAAATTACGAATGTACGAATTTTTTCATTCAATCCATTCGAAGCACGTTAAGCAACGCCATTGTAAGAGACACGGAAAATTACAAATCGAAAAAAAAAAAAGTTACGAATTTACGAATTTTTTCGTTCAATCCATCTGAAGCACGTTAAGCAACGCCATTGTAAGAGACACGGAAAATTACGAATCAAAAAAAAAAAGTTACGAATTTTCGAAATTTTTTCGTTCAATCCATTCGAGGCACGTTAAGCAGCACCATTGTAAGGGACACGGAAAATAACCAATTCAACAAAAAAAAAAAGTTACGAATGTACACATTTTTTGGTTCATTTTCATTTTCGATGTTCCTGTTTTCGTTTTTCGGATTTTCTTTATTCGTACATTCGTTCTTTCTAATTCGTTTTTTTTGGATTTTCGTTATTTTCGGATTCAATCGATTCAAACCATTCGTTAAAATTTTTAGCGAATCGTTCGTTCATTCGTACGAAAACGAATGAACGAAAATAACGAAAAAAAAAGAAAAATGAAAAAAAACAAAACGAATTGCACATATCTACCAAGATATGAGAGTCTGCAGGAGCCTAATATTGCACCTGTGATCAATGCTCTTCAGACGCCTTTACATGCAAAAAAATTTGCATTTTTAATTTTTTTTGTGAACTTATGCTTTAACCACTTACCTACTGGGCCATAGCCAAATGACGGCTACAGTGTAGTCGGATAATTCTGGGAGGGCGTACAATGATGTACAGTGCCCCAGCAGTGCACATCTGTGCCCCAGCAATGCCCCATCAGTGCACATTTGTGCCACAGAAATGTTCTACAGTTCCCCATCAGTGCACATCTGTGCCCCAGCAGTGCCACATCAGTACCGAGTAGTGCCACACCTGTGCCCAGCAGTGCCACATCTGTGGCCAGCAGTGCTTTACAGTGCCCCAGCAGTGCACATCTGTGCCCTATCAGTGCCACATAAGTACACATCTCTGCCCCATCAGTGCTCGAGAGTGCACCATCAGTGCATATCTATGCCACATCAGTGCCCACCAGTAAATGCTCATGAGTGCCACCCTATCAGTGGATCCACATCAGCGCCTGTCAGTGTCGTAAAAATGTGTAAAAAAAATTGTAGAAAAACATGTTTTCTTTTTCTTTCCACACTTTCCAAAAACTTGTGGGAAAAAAATGACATGTTCAAAAGACTCATTATGCCTCATACAATATATGTTGGGGTGTTTTATTTTCAAAATTGGGTCATTTTGTGGGTGTTTCCACTGTTCTGGTGCTCTAGGGCCTTCAAAAGTGTTATAGGTTGTCAGGAAATTGTATGTGTGCATGTTGGGCCTCTGTATGACCAGGCTGTGTAAAAGTCTCACACATGTGGTATCCCCATACTCAGGAGGTTTTAGGATGTAGTTGTAAGTATGCATAGGCCATGTGAGAGAAATAGCCTGTTAATATGAACATTTTGTGAAAAAAAAATCTTTATTTTGCAAAAAATTGTGGGGAAAAAATTAAAACGTGAAAAGATTTACTATGCCTCTTACTAAATACCTTGGAATGTCTACTTTCCAAAAAGGAGTAATTTAGGGGGCATTTGTACTGTCCTGGCTTGTTAGTGTCTCAAGAATTGAGATGGACATCAGTCAGTACATCAGGTGTGATCAATTTTCAATGATTGGCACCATAGCTTGTAGACTTTCACAAATACCAAATAATATACCCTGATTTGGGTTATTTTTACCAAAGATATGTAGCAGTATAAATTGTGGCCAAAATGTATATAGAAAAATTACTAATTTGCAAAATTGTATAAACAGAAACAAAGAAAAATGCATTATTTTTACAAAACCTTCTGTATTTTTTTTATTTATAGCGCAAAAAATAAAAAAACCCAAAAGAAAAGAAAGCTCTATTTGTATGAAAAAAAGGACAGCAATTTAATATGGGTACAGTGTTGCATGACTGAGTAATTAGAAAAAGAATTTTGTTGAGAATGATGGACTTTATAGGCATAACACAAAGAATTAGAAAATTAGCAAAGTTTATTACAAAATTTAAATGCTATAGGGCAAAAAACATACAGAATTTTTTTGCACTATAGCATTTTCATTTTGTAATAAACTTTGTTAATTTTCTAATTCTTTGTGTTATGCCTATAAAGTCCATCATTCTCAACAAAATCCTTTTTCTAATAACCCTAAGTATTGGGACGTGGCATTTATTACTTTTTTGTCGTATCCACAGTACCAATCTGTGGTGATACGTAATTGTTTTAAATGACTGAGTAATTATCATTCAAAATGTGACAGCACCGAAAGCTGAAAATTGCCCTGGTTAGGAAGGGGGTTTAAGTGCCCAGTGGGCAAGTGGTTAATATAAAAACACAATAGGAATAAAATTAGTAGACTTACTATTAACTTAAAAAAACATGTTTACATTTTGTTGTTAAATACAATATGGTGTGAATATGCTGGTTATTTATACTCCAGCAAACTTACTGCATGTTACAAGCTAGCATGGTACTTCCCACACCTGAGATACATGCTGTGTTATGGAATTTATAACTCATTGGGGTTGACAGAGCTCAGTGACGCTCTACTGATTTCCATCATCCAATTATGTGCAAGCAAAAATGCTGTTTTTTTTTTTTTCCTTGCACCTGATTAGGTATGTTTTACAAAATGAAGCATCACCACATTCACTAAGCTCTAGGGAAAATTAGTGAAACTGCACTTGCAAAGGGCACAGTCTATTTGCCTATAATAAATCAACCCTACTAATTCTGTTAGACAAAAAGCAATCCACATTTATACTTATTTGTCAGATATGTTTTTCCTTTTTCTTCTTTACTTAGCAACCCTTTAGAGTAATATTGTTTATTTCTCAAACAGATACAGCTGTGGAAAACAGCACATTTGATGAACAGTCCAGTCCATGTAGAGGTTAATACTCCCTACACAAGTGTTGATAACTAGAGCCTATAACAGCACCGGGTAAACCTTTCTATTAAATATACAGCCTTCTCTGGGGAACTGTCAAACAGAAACAAAGCTTAAAAAGTGAGAGATCAAATTGCCAAGGAAAAGAGTGTAATAAAAGCAAAGACCAGGAGAAAATGTTAATCACTGCAGGTAGGCAAAAGCAGGCATTTTCTGTCTTATGGCCTTTGTGAACTTTCTTCCGCTAAGGATGAGGTCCCCTGCTTTTCACATAGATATAGTTTAAACTCATCCATGGAGGAAAATGATTCCTTTTATCCACCACTGAGAGGATTGTTAAAGGTCATACCTCAAGGGACTATAAACTGATAGAGTTGGTTAGTGCCAAAAGGTCAAGAAATAGCAGTAAAGAGAGCAGACATGGGAACAAAACTCAAAGAACTTGTTTTCCTCATTTCGGCCTAAGAATTTCAGAATTTTATGCTACTGTTGACCTGTCTTGTTACTGACATCTTTGACCTTACTTAATATTGTGTACGTATTATTTTTCCCACTTGGCCTGAAGGTAGAAGGGAACATAATTTGAAATCATAGGGATGCAATCATACATGCTGCATAGTGTAGGTTTCATCCTTTTTTTCATTTACTTTGAAATCATTAAGGGAGTAAGACAAAACACAATGAACAATAAGGACCTTTAAATTAACTAATTTGTAATAAAAAAAAGGCATTTTAGTGCATTCGTACAGCCTGAAAATTCTTATGGTATACTTATATTTTATGTCTAATGCTTCACATTTTAAGATGTTTGCTCAACATATTGTTGCAATATTACTACACACATTAGCAATCAAAAACTGAATGAGAGTTAAAAAAAAAAAAAAAAAAAATCCAAGTTACATTGCTACCTGCAGTCTCTCTACTATGAAAACAGATGCAATTTTCTTCATATGGCAGATTTTTATGTAGTTACTGACTGATTTGTTTGTGGCATCCTCCATCTTAATAATTTATGATTAGTCTTTACTTAAAATGGACCTTGCAGTACAATGCAAAGTATGCATATACTGTCTGGTCCCCATCCCCTTGTAAAATAATATTTGCTATTAATAGGTGTAAGGCTCTGTACAAACTAGTGAAATTTCAGATGTGACTTGAGTTGCACAAATTCTCCCTTTTTAGTCCACTAGCAGGTGGCTTTTAACCCCCCCTAGCGGCCGATGAAGAGGTTAATAGCGCCTGCGAAGCACCGCTGCCGAAGCACTTTGCAGGCGCTTCGGCAGTGGTGCACATTCATTTCAATGGGCAGGGGCAGTTTAGGAGCGGTGTATACAGCGCTCCTCCACCACCCCAAAGATGCTGCTTGCAGGACTTATTTTAACGTCCTGCCAGCACAGCGCCCCAGTGTGAAAGCACCCAGGCTTTCACATTGGTGTAGCAGGGGAGATGTTTTTCAGGCACTTTACAGGGCTATATTTAGCCTTTTAGCGCCTGAAAAATGCCTCAGTGTGAAAGGGGTCTTAGTGTTACTTGTAAAGAGAAAAATGTAATTCATACTTATCTTATCCCTTTGGCATTGCTAAACGTGACATCACTGTCTTTCCAGGAAACTTCCTGGGAAATGCAGAGCAGGTCAAATTTTTTGCGACATTTCATCTGCTCTGCATTCCCCAGGACTCACTGAGTGAAGAGTGACATCACACTTGCTTAGGTACCATGGGTGAAAGATGGGGGAAGGTAAATATAAAATATAAAATTATTCTTTAGTTTACATAGGCAGACCGCTGTTCTGCCCCTATACAAGCAATTGTCGGTTTCCTGGCGGCCATCACGGCTGCCAGACCCACTGATCGGCTCCCGCTGTATCCAATTACAGCAAAAGCGGGGCTCCGGTGGTACAGGTGTGCACCCGAGAGCCGATCACAAGAATCACGTACAGGTATGTGATTTTGCACTAAAGGGCCGCAGTATATGTACGTGGGGCAATCACTAAGCGGTTAAAGTGATATTAAAGTCTTGTTTTTTTTTTTTTTTTCAATAAACATGTTAAGCTTACCTGCACTGTGCTGTGGTTTTGCACAGAGCAGCTATGGCCATTGGGGGTTGAAATTTACCTGGTGCCAGTGTGAATAAACAATGCATTTTTGGTGGGAAAAGAAATTTAGGGTAGTGAAAAATTTAAAATGGGCACCTCATGCCTAGAAATTTCAAGGATACAGAGAGTGGGACTTTTAAGGTGCCAAAATACATTAAATAATTAATTTCATTAATTTCATTAATTTCATACATACATACATACATACAATTTCATACATCATTGCAGCCACTTGTACTCAACATGTTCCCCAAAAATTCTTCATGAGATTTATAGTGCTGCATGAAGTTTAATGCTGAAAAGGAAATACATGATATTAACATCATTAACAATGAAATATTATTGCATCAATGTAGTTACAGTAAATATTTATTTTTACATTTCACTAAATTGCATATAATTATTATCAGGCCGAAAGGAAAAAAACTTACCAACGAAAAGGCCATTTTTTCACCGTATACATGACCGTGTTTCTTTAGTTTCAAAGTCAAAGATGGAGATCCACATTAGCAGACACATGGGTTTATTCCATAAATTTGATTTATCTAAAATGCACTTTTTCGCCTTAGAGTATTTATTACTAAATGAAAGAGGAGGGGACAATGACAATGCGGGAAGCCTGCTGGATCCACAGCTTGTCAGCTCTCAAACCCTCTAGATTAAACAATGCTTTCAGTTACAAGCCATTTTTATAAGTGGCTTTGCCTCTGATTCCTTATGATCCCCTCGCCTGATCAACTCCACTAGATTGGCTTAAATCTGCTTAAGATAAACAGCTGTAAAAATATTTGGTGTTATTTTATGTACTTTTTCAAATATGTTGACTATTTTATGTACATTTTAAAAAACTTCTTCCCTTTAATGAATTTAGGATAGGACCCTGTATGGATTCCTATGTATCTGTTTAGAAATAATGTGTAAAGACAAGTTTAGGTTACTGGGTCTTGGCTTCAGCAACCATACGGATGCGGGTGGGACGGGGAGAGATTCAATTTCTGAGAGATTAAATTTATGGCGTTCTGCCACCATTTCTGCTGGAGGACTTGTGAGAGAGAGGTTGTTTGCCTCTGCCTCCTTGAATTTTTTTCTACATCCACTCTTGGATGTGTAAGTATAGAACTTTCAAGCAACTTACTGCTTCACAATGGGGATTTAATATGGGTAAACAGGTCACTACTGTCTATATGAAGGGGTTCTTTTGCAATCACCAGACAGGTTTTTGGTCGCTCCTGAGGGAGGATTGACTGTTTGTCTGGCTCTTCATTTTGAGTGACCCTGTGGCCTTTCTTTCTCCATCTCATGGAATGATTACTTCTATGAGGCACTATGCAGTGTATATACTATACCCAATTTTTCTTCTTGTTTTTTGCTTTTAGGGCTTTTTGCTGGAAGGTTGTTTTGGAGCCTATAAGTTCATGCAACAGTGGAAACCCCCACTGCTGTACACTTTACCCTCTTTTGCGGGCTGCTCCCTGAATTTCAGGAAAATACATCTGTTTATTGGCTCTCATAAATCCCAGTACATATTGGTTTATTTCCAAGAAATGGGGAAACCAAATGTTTAGATTTAAATATCCAAATGATAAAGGTAATCTCCTTCATCTGGATAAATTAGATTTTTTTGTACTAGATATTAGTGATACCTCATCTAATTATATTTAAAATGCCTTCTTTATACAGCTTTAGAGAAGTCCTCTCTCTCTATGGTTGCAACGTTTTGCCTTGACCCAGGCTCTGGAAGATTTGTCTGAAATAATCAATTCAAGAATGGATTTTAGAATAATTGGTAGGTTAATTACCGTATTTATCGGCGTATAACACGCACTTTTTCCCCCTTAAAATCGGGGGAAAGTCATGGGTGCGTGTTATACGCCGATACCCCAAAAAAAAAATGGCAAAAATCGGTTGCGGCGCCGGAAAATGGCGGCCGCGGCCGAAAAAGGCCGAACCGCGGCCGAAAAAGGCCGGAAAAAGGCGAAGCGCTGCCGAAAAAGACCGAAGCCGGCTGTTCAGCTCCGCTCGTAGTCCCGCCTCCCTGCGCTCGCTCTGGTAACAGCAGGGAGGCGGGACTCCGAGCGGAGCTGAACAGTCGGCTCGGTCTTTTTCGGCCGCACTTCGGCCTTTTTCGGCCGCGGTTCGGTCTGTTTCGGCCGCGCATGCGCGGTATTTCTCGCGGCGGGAAATTTAAACGCTGGCGAACTGCAAATGACACTAGCAAGCTGCAAATGACACTAGCAAGCTGCAAATGACGCCAGGCAAGCTACAAATGACGCCGGGCAAGCTACAAATGACGCCGGGCAAGCTACAAATGACGCTGGGCAGGTTGCAAATGACGCTGGGCAGGTTGCAAATGACGCTGGGAAAGGCTGCAAATGACGCTGGGCAAGCTGCAAATGACGCTGGGCAAGCTGCAAATGACGCTTAAATGTAAGTTTTTTTTTTTTCCCTAAACTTCTCTCCTAAAACTTTTTTTCCTTAAAATTCCCTCCTAAACTTGGGGTGCGTGTTATACGCCGGTGCGTGTTATACGCCGATAAATACGGTACATGCGATTTTGTGAAAGGTAAAAATAAATATTTACTGTAACTACATTGATGCAATAATATTTCATTGTCAATGATGTTAATAAACTTCATGCAGCACTATAAATCTCATGAAGAAGCTTTTTTAAAGCAAAACATGTTTAGTACAAGTCGCTGCAATGGTGTGTGAAATTAATGCAATTAATTATTTAATGTATTTTTAAATATATTGTTATTCAATAAAATGTATATATTTTGGGGCATCGGAGCAGGTCTTGGATTTCCAACCCTGCACAAAGGGAGCCCAGGATTTCTCATATCCTGGGCTTCCCCTCTTTCTCTCTCATCCTCCTTTCTTTCCCTCTCTGGTCGTTTCTCACCTCCTTTGTTCCCTTCTCTCCCCCCTTCAGGTGCCTTCGAGGAGAGCTTGTCGACTCACGCCTACTCAAAAAATAGTCAAGGGATTCATAAATGGAATACTTTTTTCCCTTATCTCATACTATGCCCCTAATAAAGGCCAAGCCCCCTTTTTCTCCTCTATGCTGACCTCCCTCTCACAGCACTTAGAAGGCAAAGTGATCATAGGAGGCGACTCTAACGTCGCATTCGACCACATATTAGACAAATCATCTCAAAACAAATCTCGCCTCAAAAGACCCCCCAAACAGAGTCTCAACATTGCTCGGCTCTTCCACTCTATGGGCATGATAGACTCCTGGGAGGAGTTTAAATCCCACTGCCAAGGACTACACCCATTTCTCTGCACCCCATAGAACATACGCCCGCATAGACCATATTTTCCTCCACTCCTCAGACATTCAGCTAGCTTCTCAGGCCTCTATAAACGAAGTCCCATGGTCCGATCACTCCATAGTCTCCCTCAAAATCTCCGGTTTCCTTAATCAAGCTAGCACCCCACAATGGCGCCTTAAAGAATCCCTCCTCTCCAACCCTGTACACTGCATTATGCTTGAAAATGACCTTAAAGAATACTTCCGCCTCAATGATACCAAAGACACTTCCCCCAATGTGCTATGGGGGGCACATAAAGCAGTCATGAGGGGTAAACTTATCCAGCTAGCCTCACGCCTAAAACGGGAAAAAACAAATAGACATTACCAACCTAGAGAAAAACTTTCGAGCATTAAGCAAATCTCACAAAAAACAACCCTCCCCCACTTCGCTCGCTCTTTTGGACGCAGCCAGGATTGCCCTAAACACAGCCCTTCATAAATTTGGACAGGCCTCGGGTCTGCAAGTCAACATGACTAAATCAATGGCCCTCAATATCTCCTCCCCTCTGGCCCTAGTAGATAGGTTAAAGAATCACTTCCCCTTCTCTTGGAGTTCTTCCTCCATCCCATACCTAGGCGTCCATCTCACCCCCAACATCGACCAACTATACAGCCACAACTACCCACCTATGTTTAAGAAAATTAAGAACGACCTTGAACAATGGTCGCTCCATAAACTGTCCTGGCTAGGCAAAGTCAATGCCGTTAAAATGACCCTACTTCCCAGGTTATTATACCTCTTCCGATCACTCCCCATACCAATACCCAAAGCCCAAATACATAACCTTCAATCTAAAATAATAAGATTCACATGGGGCAAATCAAGCCACAGAATCCCCAAACAAACCCTATTCAGACCCAGACGGAAAGGAGGCTTAGGTCTTCCCAACCTCTGGTGGTATTACCAGGCAGCTCAACTAAGCCAAACATCGACCATCTATTCTAGAGGCCCCAAACCTGATTGGTTAGAAATGGAAAGACAAGCTATCCCCAAGTACACCATTGATTACCTCATATGGCGCCCCCCTAAATCCAGACCCCCGATCAGGTCCCCTACACTCTCCCATTCACTGGCTCTATGCGACACAATACATAAACTAAATATCATTACATCAAGGTGGCAACCCCTTGCTCATATCTTCAACAACCCCGCATTCCCCCCAGGGTTGGATATAAAGGCATTCCAATGGTGGCTGGATAAAGGCCTTTACAGAATAGGGCACTTCTTCAACTCAAATGGTCCCCTTAACCTAAGCCAATGCACCTCTAAACTAGAAATGCCCATCTCGGAGAGATTCCGCTACCAACAAATAGCACACTTCTTACACACACTATCTTCTCAAGACAATAGCCCCCTAACTGTCACCCCATATGAACATTGGTGTTCCTCAGCCATGGACATGAGGGGGGGAATTTCTCTGATCTACTCTGCTCTAGCCGAACCCCATGAGAAAGCGCAATACATGCAGGGCTGGGAACGCGACCTGGACTTTGAGTGGGATTTGGACACCTGGCACTCCTGCTTCACAAATGCCTTCAAGGGAATCCTTAATGTATCACTAATGGAAGCAGACATTAAAGTCTTCACCCGCTGGTATCTGGTACCGACACGTCTAGCCAAATTCTATCCCCAGTCCTCTCCCCTATGCTTTAGGGGTTGCGGCCATCTAGGATCTCTTCTACACATCCTCTGGGAATGTCCCAGAATCAGAAGCTATTGGAACAAGATCTTTTGCCTAATCCGCAAAGTCACGGGCGTTGCGGTTCCTCAATCACCATCAATAGCCCTCCTAAATCAGAGAATTCCTAAAACCACCAAAAATAGCCAAATCTTGATTCACTACATCTTCATCGGAGCTAAATTAACAATAGCCCGATCTTGGAAATCCCCTAAGGTCTCATTCCCATTGACTAAACAAAAAATTACCTGGATCATGTTCCAAGAGAAAACCTCCAACATCATCCTCGACAAACTAGATAAATTTAAATGTGTGTGGGAACCCTGGGCCCAATACATTGGGACCCTTCTCTAATCCAGGACCTAAGACCAAAATCAGATGAACTCCCAGATCTGACCCCTCTCGACCTCCTCAAGCTCTCCTCGAAACAGACACCCCCTTGCTCTTGATCCCCTATCTCCTCTCTCCTTTCTCTTTTCCCACCTCCTCTCATATCTCTTCCTCCTTTCCCCATCCTTCCCGCTGGCGCCTGCTAGCGGGAAGGACGGGCGTCCATGTTCCTGAGACCTGATACTCATATATCAGTGGCGAAAAGTTGTAACCTTTCTTTACATTTTGTTAATCTTTCATTTCATTTTCTCAAGTACCATTCACCAAATGGTCAATCCCCCACGGGACAGTACCAAGATTGCTCTTGAGGGCAATTATTTACCTAGAGACCTACAGGGGTCTCGCTGCAGGGACTCGAGTCCATCTTAAAAAAGAAAATGCATTTTTGGTAATCGGGGGTGGAATAGCGCCCCATCATTGTGGTGTCAGTGGGTGGAATAGTGTCCCATCTTTGGTGTCAGTGGGAGGAATAGTGTCCCATCACTGGTGTCAGTGGGAGGAATAATGCTGCATTGTTGGTGTCGTGGGAGAAACAGTGCCCTATTGTTGGTGTCATTGGGTGGAATTGATCCCCATCATTGGTGTCGGTTTGAAGCATAGTGCCCCATCGTTGGGTCAGTGGGAGAAAAAGTGCCCTCAGTTTGGAGACTGCTGCTCTAGATCATATTAACATTGAAAACTTGGAATGGACTGGTATAGTAACCAAAAAGGCAACTGGTTTCTATATTCAATGTTTAACTAAGAGAGTCCAATCAAGCCCACTGCACCTTTGCATTTATGTTAATATAATAATAGGAAAAGATTGAAATTTGGGCTTATCAAAAATTCTTACTGACCCCTCTCGACCTCCTCAAGCTCTCCTCGAAAGATTGAAATTTGGGCTTATCAAAAATTCTTACTGATTGCTAAGTCGTTTACTTGCGATTCCATTTGAAACCCTCAGTGTGCCATTTTAAATGTAATTTACATCAGTTAAATAATAATCATTTTAGTGTAGGGGACTGAGTCTATAGTTTCCTTTTAAAAGGGAAGAATTATGCCATCAGCATGTTTAAAGCGCAATCAAGACCATACAGTTTTCTGACACTTAACTTGTGGTAGATTTGATTACCTCATTTTAATCAGAAATAACATACTGAAAAGAATGGAGTGAGTTATCCTAGTATCCAAATCCAAAAGAATGGGTTCTGATGCATCACATTCACACCTTTTGGGAAAGTTCGATAAAATAAAAAATCAAAGGTAATATTATAATAAAAGGTTCATGTATCCTATTAACTATTATGGCCATGTGAACCACAAACAAACATAGCACCATGTTTAAGCCAAATAGGCAAAATAACCAATCAACCAGAGGTATAAGTGTGCCCAAATATTTCTAAAATTCCAAAATGTCATCCTAAATGTTATACATAATGTACAACCACGAACCTTTACCTATAGCTCTATTTTAAAGCCTCTTTAACCACTTAAGGACTGAAAGGATTTGCCCCCTTAATGACCAGGCCATTTTTGCGATACCGCACTGCATCGATTTAACTGAAAATTGCGCGGTCGTGCAACGCTACACTCAAATAAAATTTATGTTCTTTTTTTCTACAAACAGAGCTTTATTTTGATGGTATTTGATCACCTCTGCGGTTTTTATTGTCTGCGCTATAAACAAAAAAAAGAGCGACTATTTTGAAAAAAAAAAATAAATATTTTCTACTTTTTGCTACAATACATATCCAATTTTTTTTTTTTTTGAAAAACTTTTTTTTTCATCAGTTTAGGCCAATATGTATTCTTACACATATTTTTAGTAAAAAAAATAGCAATAAGCGTATATTGATTGGTTTGCGCAAAAGTTATAGCGGCTACAAAATAGAGGATATCTTTATGGCATTTTTTTTTTTACTAGTAATGGCGGCGATCTGCGATTTTTATCGGGACTGATACATTGCAGCAGACAGATCGGACACTTTTGACACTTTTTTGAAACCAATGACATTTATACAGCGATCAGTGCTATAAATAGCCACTGATTACTGTATAAATGTCACTGGCAGGGAAGGGGTTAACACTAGGGGGCGATCAAGGGGTTAAATGTGTTCCCTCATTGTGTGTTATAACTGTGGGGGGATGGGACTGACTGGGGGAGGAGACCAATCGTTGTTCCTATATACTAGGGACACACGATCTGGCTCCTCTCCCCTGACAGGACGTGGATTTGTGTGTTTACACACACAGATCCACGTTCCTGTTCTGTCACGGGCGATCGTGGGTGCCTGGCAAATATCGTGTCTGCCGAGCACACGCATCGGCTCCTCAGTGACACTACGGGCACGTACCCTATACCCCTTAAAGCAGCTGCCCCACAGCTACAGCGATTCATGCAGGGAAGCCATTCTGAAGCGGGAGGTCGGCTAGTGATTAATCACTGCTGGGTTTTTTATTTTTTACTAAAACAAAACAAAAGTTTTTCTTAGTTTCTGTCAGTAAGTTTTGTTAAAAGGTAATTTTGCCCTTCACTGATGTGCGCTGATGAGGCAGCATTGATGAACACTTATAGGCTGCACTGATGAGGTGGCACTTATGGGCACTGATGAGGTGGCATTGATGGGCAGCACTGATGAAAAGGCACTGATGGGCACTGAAAGGCAGCACTGACTGACATCACTAATGGGCACTGATTGGTGTCACTGATGGGCACTGCTGGGGCTTTGCTGTAATCAGGGCACTGACAGTACATGTCCTGGTCAGCACTTTCGCATTTACATGTGACCGGCTGTAATTGGACACAGCCGATCACATGGTTAAGGAGCTGTGGGCATGGCTCTTTATCGAGATTGGGGGGACGCATCCATATCCATATTTTACATTCCCATTAGTCCCCTGCCATCAAGTAGCTTACAATCTAACGTCCCTATCTCACATGTACAAGGGCCAACTTAAACAGGAGCCAATTAAACCTACCAGTACATTTTATGGAGTGTGGAAAACTGGAGTACACAGAGGAAACCCACATAAGCACAGGGAGAACATGCAAACTCTATGTAGGTAGTGTATTTGTTGGGGTTTATACCAAGCTCCACCTGAAATTAATTTTTATTTCTAGAGTGTACAGCCCAGCATTATGAGATAGTACCTAGCAAGTAAAACAGGTAGGATGTGAGAAGTGTAGAAAAGGGAGATGGGCTGTTTTAATTATAATGTAGCATTATGACATCATCATTCAAAGCACATATTATTGTAAAATCCAGTGCTTGTTATTGCTTCTACACGTTATTCTATTCTGCACAATTTGTATACATTAAACACCTGTCAGTGTTTTTGAAAGTTGAATTCTGTTTGTTAACTGTATACCTTAATAATGTGAATGCTCACAATATCATAGTTTTTATACTGCCTGACAATTCATATTACATATTTAAAATCTCTTTGAAAATCAGATCATATTTGTAATGCTTTGCTGCCACCACTGAAGTCTACTAGAAAAACAACTTACCATTTCTATCAGTTTTTTTTTTTTTTGTCAGTATTCCATGTTATTAAAAAAGAAAAGTCTAATTAAACATTGGGGAAATGGCTGGTTCAGACAACTGGCAGCAGGCTAACCCAGTAAGGTCACTGATTCAAGCCCTTGCAATACGCCCAATGATTTTAATTCATTCGGTAGCTGCTATGAGCCCAGTGCTAAACAGTCTGCTGGTCTGCATCCAGTTGCCAAGATTCCGAAGCCAATATCACTCACCTTCATTATTATTTGGCTGATTGTCCATCAAAGCAGTACACGTTGTCTAAAAAGCATTACATCTTGTTCTGCAATAAACAAGCTGGTGAGTAATTTAATGTAATATTCAGTATATATATTTTTTTTCTTGCTACAAGTCATGCTGTTTTTAAGGTGTTCAAAAGAATTCAAGCAATGCAATGTTAATTATCTCCAGTATACAGCTTTTGCTTTGAAAATACTTTAATCCATGTAAGGAACATGGCAAGAAAAACTGCAGAGTGGACTGTGTTATTGACTTGTACATACAGCTGACAATTACAGGCAAATGCCACAATAATAATGTTTGTACAAATACAAAATGTTCAATTTACATTTTCATACAAATCTTTACTTTTCATAAATTAACATGACACCCATAAGCACCAAAATCATAATATCAATTTATATATTAAGTTACAAAAACTGTTTCGCCTCTGCTGACAGACTATGAACTCTTGGTCATTTGATCTCTGGCTAACAATCATTACTGTGGATAGTTTATTGTTTTCAGCCAGTAGGGCATACAATGTTAAAAATGCTTTTTTCATACAAGTAATTACAAACTGTGCTAAACAATAAAAAAATATATATTTTTTTTTTTATTTTAAGCCATCACCATTGATTGCATGCATTACCTTGATCTTAAAACATTAAAAGGTAAATTTTTCTCCTTTTAAAATATATCATTTTCTATAAATGCAAATCATGGCATGCACCTGCTTTCTTACCTTTCCTCTTCTGCCAATGCCATGTCTAAAAAACACTGGGTCTTTGGAAAAAGCTCTGTGCTGCTCATTGTCCTCTGGACTGCTGTTTTTTTTTATCTTCTATGTAGCAAAGAGAAAAAAAAAAAGAGGCATTATTGAAGGGAGCAGCAATGTAAGTGGCCACAAGAAACTGACTGCCACCAAATCCAGGGGTTGTTGCTGGACGGAGGAACCCAGAATGTACAATAGAACTAACTGGTATTGGACTAGATTTGAACAGGTAGTTGGCAACGAATGACCACCACTACTTTAGTAACGTATTTGTAAAAACACCTTGTAATTTCTCATAATTAGCAGAGAATTGAACATAATTAAATTAATACTGTTCCAAAATGATTTTCTCCAATGTTTTCCAAGTACAGAAATCCTAAATATGTGTAGGATTTGATATATATGTTGTGACAGACCTAGCTGTTGGAGGGGACGGAATGCAAGCCTCTTGCCTTGTGATTATGGGCCCTGGCATTTGGGGGAATGGTGCTGTTTGTGAGCTGTATGCCTGGTTTTACTTGGATTCAGGTCCATGCTGGCCCCCCAAGACTTATAGACTCTGGATATGTATATGCCATATCAGCAATAGACTGGTCACACTGTTGGGACACAAGCTGTCAGATGCTAATGTCATCAACTCCAGCCACCTGTCTGTTGTGTAAATGAGTTTAGTCTGGCTTGTAAGAATATTCCACAATGTTGTTGTGCTAATTAACCCTGTGTTGATGTTTATGGTAATATGTTAATGTCTATTGAATAGTCATTCAATGAGCTAGGAGCCTTAAAGTCTTACCCTGAAAAGTCTTCTCTCAGTCAACTAGTCTGGGTCAATGATTAGATAATTAGCTCATGCTAATTAGGTTAGGTTTTAGTCATCTGGCTGTATATATTTGTGTGACATGTCAAATAAAAGTTATTCCTGATGTACTCCAAGACTGGTGTTGTCTAGTTCTTGGAGGTTCCTTTAGCCAGATCCATTGGACTCATGTTCCAGGACTTAGGAAGCGGTATACTGACGGAAGCTTCCTATCATGAGGGAGATGCCTAACACAGGCATCCAGCACAAGTGAACAGATCAATGGGCTGCACTAAAGGAATCAGGCTCCAAGGTAAGTGATAAAATATATATTTATTAAAGGATAAGGACACACGTGAAAACCAACACAGCAAACCACAAACAAGCAAGAACGCAAATAATACACAGCAAACCCAAAACCCTAATCTAACTAACTAACTATAAATACACACAAGAAAATAGAACACATATATACAAGGCAGGGAGAAGAGAACAAGGGGAACAGGAGGCCAGGTGGAGGAAGCAGAAGCAAGGGGAAGCCAAGACAGGAATCAGGGGATAAGTCTCAGGAACCAGGTAAGGGAACGTCCAGGGCAGGGCAGGAAGCAGATCAGGAACAGGTTTCAGGCACAGGATCAGAACAGGCAGGGACAAGGCTTGCAGGAAGGAATTCTGAAGCGCTGAGCTTCAGTGAAGGACAGGCTTATATACTCCCAACAGTTCCACATCAGGTGCAGCTTGATCACTAGCATGTCCATCTGCTGGGAGACCCCCGCTGGTGGCCACCAGAACTGCGCCGTTTGATGCCGAAGGAAATAGTGACACCAGCAGGCGATCCAGGTAATAACACTGTTCCTGACAGTTCCCCCCCTAAGGAGTAGCCTCCGGACACTCCATTCTGCCCTAGATCTGGCAGTGCGTGTAAAAGTGGAAGAGTCCCAAAAAGTCTCCTCTGTGACTGCAGACTTCTTTGTGCTCTCCAGCCAGAGTCTCTAAACCTACTGGGAGGCGTGCCACCCGAGTCCGACAATGGGACATGTACCCCACCACCAGGGTCTGGGAGTTTAGATCTGGAAATAAAAACAGACAAGGCAGCAGGCTCCAGGTCATCAGGCTGGGCAGCGGGCACCGTGTCATCAGGCTGGGCAGCGAGCTTCGGGTCATCAGGCTGGGCAGCGAACTTCGGGTCGTCAGGCTGGGCAGCGAACTTCGGGGCATCAGGCTGGGCAGCAAACTTCGGGTCATCAGGCTGGGGAGCAAACTTCGGGTCATCAGGTTGGGGAGCAAACTTCGGGTCATCAGGCTGGGGAGCAAACTTCGGGTCATCAGGCTGGGGAGCAAACTTCGGGTCATCAGGCTGGGGAGCAAACTTCGGGTCATCAGGCTGGGGAGCAAACTTCAGGTCATCAGGCTGGGCAGCAAACTTCGGGTCATCAGGCTGGGCAGCAAACTTCGGGTCATCAGGCTGGGCAGCAAACTTCGGGTCATCAGGCTGGGCAGCAAACTTCGGGTCATCAGGCTGGGCAGCAAACTTCGGGTCATCAGGCTGGGCAGCAAACTTCGGGTCATCAGGCTGGGCAGCAAACTTCGGGTCATCAGGCTGGGCAGCAAACTTCGGCTCATCAGGCTGGGCAGCAGACAGTGGCTCATCAGGCTGGGCAGCACACAGTGGCTCATCAGGCTGGGCAGCAGACAGTGGCTCATCAGGCTGGGCAGCAGACAGGAACACATCAGGCTGGGCAGCAGACAGGAACACATCAGGCTGGGCAGCAGACAGGAACACATCAGGCTGGGCAGCAGACAGGAACACATCAGGCTGGGCAGCAGACAGCGGCTCATCAGGCTGGGCAGCAGACAGCGGCTCATCAGGCGGGGCAGCAGACAGTGGCTCATCAGGCTGGGCAGCAGACAGTGGCTCATCAGGCTGGGCAGCAGACAGTGGCTCATCAGGCTGGGCAGCAGACAGTGGCTTATCAGGCTGGGCAGCAGACAGTGGCTCATCAGGCTGGGCAGCAGACAGGAACACATTAGGCTGGGCAGCTGGCACATCAGCAGCAGGCATGGGCACTTTAGACTGGGCGGCAGGCACGGGCACATCAAGCTGGGCAGCAGGCACATCAAGTTGGGCAGAAGGCACGGGCACATCAAGCTGGGAAGCAGGCATGGACACAGCAGGCACATCGGGCTGGGCAGCAGTCACAGGCACATCAGCAGCAGGCATGGGCACTTTAGACTGGGCAGCAGGCACAGGCACATCAAGTTGGGCGGCAGGCACATCGGGCTGGGCAGCAGGCACATCGGGCTGGGCAGCAGGCATGGGCACATCAAGCTGGGCAGCAGGCATGGGCACATCAAGCTGGGCAGCAGGCATGGGCACATCAGGCACATCGGGCTGGGCAGCAGTCACAGGCACATCAGCAGCAGGCATGGGCACTTTAGACTGGGCAGCAGGCATGGGCACATCAAGTTGGGCAGCGGGCACATCAAGCTGGGCAGCAGGCATAGGCACATCAAGCTGGGCAACAGGCACATCGGGCTGGGCAGCAGGCACGGGCACATCGGGCTGGGCAGCAGACAGGAACACATTGGGCTGGGCAGCGGACACATCAGACTGGGAAGCTGGCTGGGGGTCATCAGAATGGGAGGCAGGCAGCAGGTCATCAGACTGGGGAGCTGGCAGCGGGTCGTCAAACTGGGGAGCTGGCAGCGGGTCATCAGACTGAAAGGCTGGCAGCGGGTCATCAGACTGGAAGGCTGGCAGCGGGTCATCAGACTGGGAAGCTGGCAGCGGGTCATCAGACTGGGAAGCTGGCAGCGGGTCATCAGACTGGGAAGCTGGCAGCGGGTCATCAGACTGGGAAGCTGGCAGCGGGTCATCAGACTGGAAGGCAGGCAGCGGGTCATCAGACTGGAAAGCTGGCAGCGGGTCATCAGACTGGAAAGCTGGCAGCGGGTCATCAGACTGGAAAACTGGCAGCGGGTCATCAGACTGGAAGGCTGGCAGTGGGTCATCAGACTGGAAGGCAGGCAGCGGGTCATCAGACTGGAAAGCTGTCAGCGGGTCATCAGACTGAAAATCTGTCAGCGGGTCATCAGACTGGAAGGCAGGCAGCGGGTCATCAGACTGGAAAGCTGGCAGCGGGTCATCAGACTGGAAAACTGGCAGTGGGTCATCAGACTGGAAAACTGGTAGCGGGTCATCAGACTGGAAGGCTGGCAGCGGGTCATCAGACTGGAAGGCAGGCAGCGGGTCATCAGACTGGAAAGCTGTCAGCGGGTCATCAGACTGAAAAGCTGTCAGCGGGTCATCAGACTGGAAGGCAGGCAGCGGGTCATCAGACTGGAAAGCTGGCAGCGGGTCATCAGACTGGAAAACTGGCAGCGGGTCATCAGACTGGAAGGCTGGGACATCAAGCTGGAAGGCTGGAACATCAGGCTGGAAGGCTGGTACCAGGACATCAGACTGAAAGGCTGGGACGTCAGGCTGGAAGGCTGGGACGTCAGGCTGGAGGGCTGGGACGTTAGACTGGAAGGCCGGCAGCGGGACATCAGACTGAAAGGCCGACACCAGGACATCAGACTGAAAGGCTGGGACATCAGGCTGGAAGGCTGGCACCAGAACATCAGACTGGAAGGCTGGGACGTCAGGCTGGAGGGCTAGGACATCAGACTGGAAGGCTGGCACCAGGACATCAGACTGGAAGGCTGGGACATCAGGCTGGAGGGCTAGGACATCAGGCTGGAGGGCTAGGACGTCAGGCTGGAGGGCTAGGACATCAGACTGGAGGGCTAAGACATCAGACTGGAGGGCTAGGACACAAGACTGGAAGGCAGGAACGTCAGGCTGGAAGAGGGACATCAGACCAGAAGGCCGGCACCAGGACATCAGACTGGATGGCTGGGACGTCAGGCTTGAAGGCTGGAACATCAGGCTGGAAGGCCGGCACCAGGACATCAGATGGAAGGTTGGGATGTCAAGCTGGAAGGCTGGAACATCAGGCTGAAGGGCTGGCACTGGCTCTTCAGGCTGGAACGCTGGCACCTCTGGCTGGAACTCTGGCACTTCAGGCTGGGACAGATTGGTGGGTGTGGAAGCAGGTTGGGTTAATGGCAGGATCGTTTTGGTTGGGAAAAACTTTTGTTTTTTCTTTGACTTGGTCGCTGAAGCTTTGTAGGTGGGGGGGTGCAGCAGACAGGAAAGGAGGATTGGGATATGGCAGAGAAGAGGTAACAGTAGCTGGGGGAAGTTCTTGTGGATTTGTAGGCAGCTGAGAAGAGGCAGGGGAGTTAAATGCGGGATAGGTACAGGGAGCAGAGACTGGATATGAGTATTTGGTTGGGAGCAGTGTATACTGGGTGGAAACTGGGTTTGGTATGGGTGATGGGGAAACATACATTCGGGTAGGCTGGTGTCTGATGGCAGAAGTGGTTTGTTTGGCTGGGGCTAATTGCATCATGCCAGACCATGCTGAAAGTATGGGTTGTACAAACTGTGGTTTTAAGTTTCCCTGTCCAACAAAAGACTGATCAGACACAATGCACTCAGCAATCACCTGTGGGGAACAGCCAGAGTAGTGCTCTCAAAAGTAGGCAGGATCATCTTCAAAAAGCCATACTAAGGATACAACCTGATTCATATTAAAAGGGGGAGTGAACTCATCATGGCCCTCAGGAATACAGGGCAGGACCAGCTCGGTACAAATCTTGATCAGAGGCTGCACGTCCTCAAAAAGAAAACCCTGATCAACGAAAACATGGGCTATACGGATGCACTCCAGTAGTTGCTCCCTAGTATAGTCACCCAAAGTCTGATAACAAAAATCTCTGTCATCTGTTGCCAGGAGCGAGAGATACAAAATATCGTCCAGATGCATTTTTCCTGGCAATAGCAAGTGTCCACACCCAATTTCCAAGTGCAGCCAATCTGTTTGTATGGCTTCAGAATTCTGTCATGAGGGAGATGCCTAACACAGGCATCCGGCACAAGTGAACAGATCAATGGGCTGCACTAAAGGAATCAGGCTCCAAGGGAAGTGATAAAATATATATTTATTAAAGGATAAGGACACACGTGAAAACCAACACAGCAAACCACAAACAAGCAAGAACGCAAATAATACACAGCAAACCCCAAACCCTAATCTAACTAACTAACTATAAATACACACAAGAAAATATAACACATATATACAAGGCAGGGAGAAGAGAACAAGGGGAACAGGAGGCCAGGTGGAGGAAGCAGAAGCAAGGGGAAGCCAAGGCAGGAATCAGGGGACAAGTCTCAGGAACCAGGTAAGGGAACAACGTCCAGGGCAGGGAAGGAAGCGGATCAGGAACAGGTTTCAGGCACAGGATCAGAACAGGCAGGGACAAGGCTTGCAGGAAGGAATTCTGACGCGCTGAGCTTCAGTGAAGGACTGGCTTATATACTCCCAGCAGTTCCACATCAGGTGCAGCTTGATCACTAGCATGTCCATCTGCTGGGAGACCCCCGCTGGTGGCCACCAGAACTGCGCCATTTGATGCCGAAGGAAATAGTGACACCAGCAGGCGATCCAGGTAATAACACCGTTCCTGACACTTCCGTCACATATGTCAACAATGTATGGTCAATAAACATCTGTGTATATTTTAGATTTCTAGTTAGCGGATGTAGCTAGATGCACTGGCTGCAAGCTCCGCCGGACATCCATATGGATATCCTGAGGGCGCAGTTCCGTACCTTCAACCGAGCTACAAATGGCACAGTGAGCTCCCTCAGACACCAGGCTACGTGTAGACACCTCCATCCGCCTGTTCTGACATGTCTAAGCAATGTTAGAAATTTTGGGTGACATATTTTGACACACTTGTGTCCTTTGTGTTTTGTTTTCACCACTGGTTCCGTGCTGTGGTGCCCCCGTTTGTCAGTGCGTTATTCGCGCTGTTCATTGGTATCATGGCACGGCCGACGCACGATGACAGCTGACGCATGACGTCATCGCGCACGGAGGTTTTTCCGTGTTGAATTGTGGGATTACTACTCGGTCAGATGACTTGTCATGTGACTCGAGGTTAGGCCCTGTGATTGGCGGGCCCCGGGCTGCCGCCGCCGCGTCATGTACTGTTTCCGGATGCGATGGGCGGTGGGATCGGCGATGTCCACTCATGGCACCTTATAGTTTTTGGCGCCAGATGACATTTATGTATACAACCACCAACTGCTCCCTATGATTGGATGCCAACATTTAGACATTCTTTATTGGCCATTCCATAGACTGATGGGCAAGTACCGTTCGACTGGGCTATTGGCTGAATGGATTTGACTCCTTTGATTGGACATGAGTTATATGTCCATATGATTGGCTGTGAGCCTTTTTGTTGTGGTTTTGGCGCCAATTTCATCATGTGTTCAGGGAGACCTATGGAGAACCGTTCTGGGTGGAGGTGTGTGTTTAACCACTCACCCAGTTCGATCTACCCTGATCCACATGTGATTGGTTATGCGATTGAGATGGGCTAGTACTTCTGGTCACATAGTGGGCTCTAGTCCAATCAGAGGTCATAGAATTTTATTATGTGTCAGCCTATGATTGGCTTATGTCTTATGGTTATTTATAAATATGTGCGCAGTGTGGAGGAACAGGTAGATGCTCCAGTTGATGTCCACTTAGGACAAAACGCGTCGGGCGAGGACTTACCTGTTCCCACACTGCTTGTAATTGTGATCACTTTTATTCATTTTTTATCTTTTTTGTTACGGTGTTTTTTTTGTTCAATAAAACCTGCCTTTCTGATCTGCACTATTGGAGTCCCTCTCCCCTTTTTTTCTTCCCTCCACATGGCTTTGAAATATTTGGAGATTACTTCATGAGCGCTCTCACCATACCAATAGTGGTGATTTGATATCAGTTCAAGTTTTTTACCCTTTGGATCCATCACCTGGAATTTGCGGTTCCTGCTCTATGGTCCTGTTCCATCTTCCATGGTTCGGCTGTCTGCACCACTTCAGTGAAGTTCCACGGATTCCATCCGTCCAAATTGGGGGTGTCCAACCTGTCGGGGTTTTCGGATCCTATATGCCTGTTTGACTCCCTGTCGCTGACAGGGGGTCCACCTGCTCTGGTAAGCACACATCCTTTTCTATATTCACTCCAGAAAGTGTTTGAAGAGAAGATCAAGTTCCAGTCATCCGTTTCTGTTGATATTATCATCATTTCACTATATTGGGACACTGATATTGATTGATTTGCACTTTATTTCATATAGGACATTTTTTGTACACCATTATGTAGGGAGAAATCCCGATATATATACATATACATATTTTGTGTTTTTTAGTCACTTTTGGGGCTGTATATTAGTTTTACGCTCATTTACATTTAGCGCTACATCTTTACTCACATGTCTAAGCAAGGCACTAGCACCCGGGCGGCCCCAGACTCAGCTGGCCAATCGGTGATAGCCGTCCAGATGCAGATGACACAGCACTGTTGGAAGATCTGAATGTCACTCTCCTGGATTAGCCACCAAACGTAGGACGCCTAGGTGTGTTGGTCAAGGATAGTGTCCACTTCGAAAAGCCCTCACTGGTGTCACAATGGTTGGATAGAGAAGATCGTTCTCTTTGAGAGGAAGCGACTAAACTCTGACAGAAGACTTGATACCACATAGCCCTACTTACCTGGTTTTAGTTACATCATGTACTGCTGTACTTGTCCACTATTATCTTGGTTAGTCAGATGTCCCTGATAGGCCGGGACTTTTCATTTTCTTGTTGAACTCACTCCTTAAGTGATAGAACCGCACAGGCAGGCCTGCCTGTACAAGCCAATTTTTTGGAGCCCCCCCCCCCCCCCCCCCCCGGTTGCTAGTCTCAAGTGGGCACTTTCCTTCTAATTTAAATGTCTGGTGAGCCGTGTTGGTTCACATGCTGTTTCTTGTTTGTCACTCCGTTGATGGAACAGTTAGACTTTGGTTGCTAGGGAACTGTCATCCCATGGAAGATTGAGCCTCTTCAGGGTCAAATAATGATTGTACCTTAAGTGGTTCATTGCAGTGCCTGCATATTTTAGGTGCTGGCAATGGAATTGTGTACAGCTACATTACCTGTCATATTATTTACTTTTGCCTTTACAATGCCTAAATCTCATGTAATATTTAGCTGGAACATGAGAGAATTGAGTACTGAAGTGAAACGGTTGGCGGTTATGCACATGGCAAAACGAGTGGGTTCCTCTATTGTATATCTGCAGGAAACTCATTTGTTGCCTGATCATTCCATACTTTCTTCCACATGTCTTTTTAGACATCAGTTTCACACCACATACTCCTCCTACTCATTTGGTTGAGTACCTTAGTCTCTGGTACCACTCCATTCTCATGTACAATATCTGTTATTGATCTACGTGGTCGTTATATTTTTCTGCTCTGCAATTTGGAAGGTTTCAACCACATTGTAGCCAATATATACATCTCTCCTCCCTTCTCCGCAGAAGCCCTCAAGATCTTTGCCAATTTTCTGTCTCATCATCCAAATACCCCTGCAATTGTCGTAGGGGATTTCAATAGGCTCCTTGATGTAGAGATAGATAAACATCTTACCACCCCCCAAAATCAATCGGCTTTAGGATTTCTGGCGGAGATGGGCCTATGGGATGTATGGCTAATTAGGAACCCACAAGCCAGGGCATATTCTTGTTATTCAGCCACACACAGAAGCCTTTTGAGGATAGATCTGGGTCTCTGTCATGAGGAGATGCTCCCTCTAGTCTCTTCAACTCAACATGAGCCAAGGGGTATTTACGACCACTCCCACCTTTGGGTTCAGATTATAACCTCGGGCATCACTAAAAAATCCTACTGGAAAATTGCTGACTGGCTAAAATAAAAACATAAGACTGTGTAGATATAAAACAATATCAGCTACAGTATTTCTAGGCTAAAAAATATGTGAACTTTCAAAATGGTACGAAAAAAAGCAGATAGCAAAAATTGTAAATATCGTTGCCTATGTGTTAAACATTGTTTTACCTCTAATGTGTGTGTGACTGTGTAATAGGGGTTTCCGTAATCATCTTCCAGGACAGATAATGTGGGAGCGCTATAGTGACCACAAACAACTTTCCACAGAGTGAATACACTAAGGTAAGGGGAGGTTACACTGATATAAAGGTTCCTCCTTATATCAGTGTCCCCCCTTATCTTACTCTATTCACGCCCCACTTACATCAGTGACCCCCCCCCCCCCACAGACTTTGTGTCGCTTTGGCTGGAGGATGGAGCTGTCATTATCCTCCAGTCAGTCTGTTTGGTGTATGTGTGCCTGATGTTGCGTTTCCCCTGTGCATGAAGAGTCACATTGTAGCCCCTCCATGGCAACACCTTGCCCTGTAAAGAGATGTCTGTTTCTTCAAATAACATCTGACAGGAGAGGATCCCCATGTTGCTAGCTAGCAAGGCTATGTGGGACTGAGACCTGCTGTGGTATTTGTCTGATGGTGACAAATACACATATACTGCTCCTCAATTCTTGGACAATGTTCCAAGGAAAGAAAAAGCTCCTTCAACTGCCTAAGATGCTTGCTAATGTCTTTAAAATTAGATCAGCTATGGTCACTGTATGATATGGATGTCAATTAAGTCAAACTTTACTTTGTCTAATCAGCTAGTCTTTTAGCTTGTAACGGTAATTATTATTGCATACATTGTATGCTTCTTGAGTACACTTGATAGGGGGCATTAATAGACTTTTGCCATATCCATTTTTTATTTTCTGATTAGACACCTCAAATGTTAAACTGTCTTCCTGTTCCAGACATCACCTTTTTTTATTTTTCCCTGCTCTCTTGCCAATACATTGTGGTTTCCAGGGGACTGTGACTTGGGAATTACTACATAGCCCAACCCATTCCCTCTTGCAGAAGTCTCTTATACAATGCCTAAGGCTTCATGTACACTACAGCTCCTAAACCTGAGTTTAGGAGCTTTTGATGTTTTTTTTTGCCAAAGCTCCTAAACTCAACTCCATAAAAGCCTATGTGTACACATAGGCTTTTAGTATTGTTTAGTTTAGGAGCTGCTGCATTTAGAGGAGGTTCAACCTCCCTCAACCTTCCTCTCCTGAATGCAGAACATTTGTGTTCAGGATAGGAACATTTTGACCGCCGGCCACAAAACGTGGTAAAATTGTGGCATGATGTTTCACGATTTTGCCATGATAAGCGGGCATAATAAGCTATGTGTACATAAAGCCTTAGACTTTCGCCCCAGGAAAGCCCTTGCACAACCCTGATTATGCATGATCCATGCTTATCTTAGCCAGAATGACTTATTGTTTTATTTCCTACCAAGTACTGCCAGTCATGTAATACTTCTGGAAATCATGTAGCATGTTTTCTCAACCCACAACTGAGCTGTGATTTTTGTCCATTTTCACAGTAAAAATAAATGATCTTTAATGAAGTGTGCCCCATCTTTGGCTGTTGTGGTGTTTGCTATATACCCTACTTTTAATCAAGCAACAGTCATTACTAATGGTGTTACTTAAATTTTTATACATGACAGTTTCATTCTGTCAATGGTTGATAATGACATCAGTGTGTACAGGCACCTCTGTGTCCTTAACAACTATTGATGTCACTGACCCCCCCCCCCCCCCCCCCCAAATATGTCCCAGTGATGTCATTGACTGTCAATGGTCATATATATGGTCCATATATATGGTCAATTTTGTCACCCAGGAGACCTGACTCTTTATATATGTCAGCTGTTCTCATTCACACCTGTCATTTGGCACATGGTAAGAGTTTGAAAAATATGTGTGTTGGGTGGAGTGTTTTTTTTTCTCTTAGGCCCCTTTCACACCGGGGCGGGGAGCCGCGGTGACGGTAAAGCAGCGCTATATTTAGCGCTGCTTTACAGTCGTTTTAACCGCGGTATTCGGCCGCTCGCGGTGCGGTTTTACCCCCCGCGAGTGGCCGAAAAAGGGTTAAACACCCCCGCAGAGCGCCGCTGTAGCGGCGCTTTGCGGCGGTATTGCCGCGGTTTTACCGCGGTGTCCCATTCTAATCAATGGGAAGGAGCGGTATAGGAGCGGTGAACACACCGCTCCTATACCGCTCCTAAGATGCTGCTAGCAGGACTTTTTTTGTCATCCTGCTAGCGCACCGCTCCAGTGTGAAAGCCCACCGGCTTTCACACTGGAGTTAAAGGGGTCAGAATTTTTCATGCGGTGAACAGGCACTATTTTTAGCGCTGCACCGCATGAAAAACGCCCCGATGTGAAAGGGGCCTTATGGTGAGATTCAGACTGACATGAACATTGTGGGACATTTTTTGAGAGTTTTTTTTTCTTAAATAAAAGTACGACTTAGTACTGAGTAGGGGTATTATGTATATACCACATGGGGGGGCAGTATCTGGGAGACCCCTTATTGGTAAAGGGGGCTTCCAGATTCAGATAAGCCCCCCTCCCAGTTTTGCTCATCACTAATTATTACCTTAAATCCACTTAAATCTTTGCATCAATATGTCTCTATTACTGAGCTGGCAAATTTGAATCCCTGCACAATTTTGCATGTCGTTGTTGGTGCTAGAAGACAGCTCCATTACATTAACATACAACCTTACTCTACAGTGCAATGAAAGAAATTGTCATGTACATCCAGAAACAAAGTAATAAACAAACAGGAAAATATTGAATTTCAGTCAAATTACATATCTCTTATTATGTCTTGTATACTGATGCGGGTTAAAATGTTCACAGTATAATAAGCCTTATACAAAAATACCATGGAAACCCATAGCTCTGGCACCTCTGTGTCGTAGGCTACAGACTTGCCATCTGACAAGTAAAAACTTGCTATTCTACTGATAGGAGCTCTGTGATGAGCATCCTTCTTTGAACTCATCTCTATCCAAACTTATAACTAGCATTATTTTTTCCAGCTTTACATACGTTTCTATGTTATCTAATTATGCTCTTTTGGTCAGTTTTCACTTTGAATCAGTTTATAGCTGATCTGTGTAAATCAATTTTAGCCCAAATAGATTTACAAGGTGTAATAAGGTCTGCCAGAAGTGATATACAGTTTATCCACCCACACTAGTTTTAAGTAACAAATTCTCATGTGTAATTAAAGGTTCCAGACCTCAGGCAGCACAGTCCAGCTGGGATCTAATTTTTTTCTCCATCTCCCATCCCATTTCTCCCAACAGTCTGTCCACAATTTTTGGTGTAATAATATGTGTGTAACAGAGTGCCCATGTACTCATCATGCTAAGATGCAGGTGCAGGCCCCTTTTACTCAATTTATCACAGCTCCCTGGATATGCCAAAGCAGTATGAATTCCTCAGCTGCCTTTCCTCAAAAAGGCTGCACTTGATGAGGCAATGGTAGCTGGGTAAAATCTGCTGTCAGGTGGGGGATAATACCTTGCAGCTTTTCCAGAAGACCCAACTACTGTAGGGAGCACCATTCTGACTGCTACTAGAGTACTCCAGGCTGAGTGGGGTGGTCCCTCCTTTTTGGCCTTTGGACTACACTAGATTTTACAGCAGGGATGTAGTTTATAAGTGTAGCAGCCATAACACCTAGGGACGGCCTTGACTATTCTGGGCTTACCAATTACCTCCTCGTAGTTCGTCTTTCATTGTCTAGGAGTTCCCAGGGTTAGTACCCAGTAACTTCAGAAGCTGACACACAAAAGTCCTTTTGAGGATTTTTATTTTGCAGGGGTAACATCCAACAGTAACACAGTCTCAGGTGGGAATAGAGGGCATGGGTGATAAAACTCAGGCACTTTGAACTGCTGACATCCACTGAATGTCTCTAGTTAGCCCAGAGATTAGCCACTCACAACTGGGCGCTTCACTGCTGGATAAACCTCTAACCAGAGATTTAGCAGCCAACATGTGATCTGGAAACTTAGCAAAGTCTCTGCCACAGACTAGATTGTAACTGAAGATAAGTAGGAACCTTTCCTACAGTACCTGGATCTCTCAGCCTTCTTGGCGATACTGTGGGAAGTGTGGATTCTCTAGTGTCCATACAACTCAGCTCCCAGGCTCTTACCGAGCAGCCAGCTTCTTGGCCCTCCTCCGAAGAGTCCTCCCCTGGTCACTTGTACAAGTTTCCGTGTCCCTCCAATACTGAGAGCACACCGGGATGCCTCTGAATCCTCCTTCAGTTACTGGGCCTCGAACTAGCCAGTTCCGAGGCTCAAGAACGGACAGATCCCCACCCCAGACCATGAGTGCCTCTGGGGCTAGTCAGGGTGACCATGCTTGCGGGGACGGCAGACACTCCTGGGTCCGGGACCCCTCACGGGGCTGACCCGGACCGGAACCAGGAATCAAAGCAGCAGCCCAACCCTGAACACATGACTTCAGCATCTTAAATACCCCTTCCCAGACTATGCAGCGGGGCCAAACGCACCCACTGATTGGCTCCGGGAAAGATTGGTACCTAACACATCCAACCAGGCTTGGCTCTCAGCCTGTCACAGGTGTCTCACTGCACCTATGATCAGGCGGAACTTCAGTACAGCCCAACTAAACTGATGTCAAAGTAAAAACCTGTACAATTAACCCCCAGAACTCTGTTACAGTTCTGGAAAACTAAATTTGCACATGCATAGCGCATACTTTAGTAAAGTATTGGCGCTACATAAGGATAATTTCAAGTAGCTATGTTCTGAATTGTTTTACTGAAATGGTAATTCTCAGCTAAACTCTCTGTTATTGTAGAGACTGTGGTGAGCAGCCACATTAGCTAGATTGATCCACAGAGACATTGCTCCAAAGAGTCCATGCTTGTGCATCTTTCATATATTTGTGCAGCTTTTATTATTCTGCAATGTATGCAAGCTCTTTGCCATCCTGAACCTATTTTGCCTTATTGCTTCTAACTTTTCACCTAATTAGTAAACTGCAAGTTACAGTGACTCTCTGTCAGATCATTGGGCCTATTACCTATTTTGTTAAAAGTGTTCTTACATTTAACCTGCTCTGGATCCATACATCTTAAACCCAACTGTTGGTAGGCAGCCATGTTCCATACTCTCTAGTATTTGGTTCTAGGTATACTGAAGCTCCTGTATGTTGATGAACTGTGTTTACAAGAAAGGATTTGTTAAGGCTGGCTCCATACCATTGCACTTGCAATAACAGCTGGTCAATGCATATGTGCATTGTGGTGCACTGCAATTCCCTCTAAACCAAAGGTTCTCAACCTGTCCTCAAGTACTCCCAACAGGCCATGTTTGCAGGTTTTCCTTTATCTTGCACAGGTGCTTTAAATCAGAGTCAATGGCTTGGTATTTTGGACAGCTATTTTATCTAAGAGAAATTCCCAAAACATGGCCTGTTGGGGGTACTTGAGGACAAGATGGAGAACCACTGCTCTAAACTACACCCCAATGCACATATACAGTAAAAACAAATACACCTAGGCTATAGTGCACCAAAACATACAGGTGAAAATGTGCATTGCAATACCCTGCATTGCCGAAAATAATGCAGGTGTGTTTTTGGGACATGTTGAGAGTCTGTTTAAACTGAATGTGCTAACTTAAAAAGTGGTTCTGCACACATTTCATTTAGTAAATCTCTTTGCCTTCCAAATCAGGCAAAGAGTACTAAATGAAATGTGTTTTTTTTTTTTTTTTTTTTACTTACCTTGTAATTGATGACTTCCGGTCTTCTCTCTCTTCGGCGGTGGGCTGGGTCTCTGCGTCGATCGTCGTCAGGCCGCACTGTCTCCTGGGATCTGGTGTCATTGTTCCCAGGAGTCAGTGCGGACATCTTCCGAAATCTCGCGAGATTTCGGCCACATCTTCCGAAATCTCGCGAGATTTCGGCCACATCTTCCGAAATCTCGTGAGATGTCGGCAGATGTGCCGTTACTGCGCACGCGCGAGTAACGGCGGTGCATGCTGGGCCATCTAAAGTGCCTGTGGGGGTTTCACATGCCCACAGGCAAGATGGCTCCCAGCACAAAAGAAGAAGACGAGGAAGTTCATCGGACGAAAACCGGCGGCGATCGAGATGGAAGATGGAACAGGTGAGTCCCCCAATAAAGGTAAGCATCCTTTATATACCGTCCCAAAAAAAAAAAATATTATACAGAGTGCAGAACCGCTTTAACTTAATGCATCTCAACAGATAAAAACATGCACTTGAGCAAAGGTGAAGAGGCCTTTTGGGCTTAGTGTTGTACAGACACTTCTTATTGTGGTCCACATGATCCCCCTCTAAGAAATGCTGTTATGGTATTGCCTGCATTTACTATTCTGTGAGATTGTACTGCAAGTCCCTTCATTCGTGAAATGGCATTAAACTGCAAACAATTGTCATTGGTATTGTGTAAGCCAGGTCGACCACTATACAAGTAAAAATCCAATCGAGTTTTATGCATTTATATAACATATAATGCAACCACAATCACTATAACCAAGATTTGAGATTTTGAGTAGCACTGGATATAGGTTGGAATAAGCTAACAAAAAAAAATATTAAAACTTTGGCTTTATATGCTCATCTTCTTTATGAATAGAAGCTGAAAGGACAGTTAGCAGCTTTTTATTTATTTCCTGCCAGCAAATATGTAAACATAATATTTTCCTTGACATATTTGCTTATTATTTACTAGGTAGCGTAATGCTTAATGATGCATAATGTGGTTGTACGTACTAGAGCAATTTGTAGTCTAAGCAATTACAAATGCACACCAGTACTGAAATTATTTTAAAGGTAAAATAGTTGGTGTTTTAGGGTAATGTGTTACTAAATTTCACACCTCATTTGCAGGAAGTGACTAACTGAATATATTCACTTAAAAGCTTAGCTCCTCCGCTTTATAATAGCTACCTTATCATCAGCTTTTGGGCTATTGCTAGACGTAAGACAGCATGGTAAAATATGTACAATGATATGACAGTATTTAAATGTATTGATGAAATAACTATTCAAAAATTGCTCTGGACTTTTTTTTAGTAGATTTAGTAATAGCCAGGAAAAAATATGTTTTTGTGGGGTTTTAATTCTTTTGGGGATGGAGATTCTATATAAGGCCCCTTTTCTATTTTCCAGCATTCTGAAACCTTTCAGGGCTTCTGTGCATTTAAAACATATTGCTAATGAAAATACTAAGGTAAGAAAAGTTACATAGAGTTGCATACAGTAGTTAGTCTGGTTTTAAAGTCCATCCTGTTTAATCCACAGAGAAAAAAAAAGTATATTACCTTTTAACTAACTGGGGAAACGAAAAATGCTTTCTTTTGTTGCTTTAGCCAGTCTTTGCTTTGGTAACTTATTAATGAGACATCACTGTTTAGGTAAGAAAGCAATACAATGTGATTATTTTCAGGATGATTGGGAGGATTTCAGCAGAAGCAGCTAGTAATGAGCACATCGACTGGAGTTCCCTGCATTAGAACCTGACAAACCACACAGAGAACCTACCTAGCTATAATCTATCTGTTTTTAACATATTGCACAAATTATTATTTATCAAACCACACCTCTACATGAAAGCACCCTGTGAATTGTGGTTCTACAGCACCCAAGTCTCTAAACTTTTAAAGGCAACTGGCTCTTCTGTGTGACGTAAACACTGCAAAACCCCAAAATGCCAGCAGCTTTATCAGTTTATAAGTAAAAGGGAAAATTCACAGCAAATACATTAAGCAATATTCCCCTAGCATCAGTCCTATAAACAGGGCAGCCTGTGAGAAAATAGAATCAACTATAGTATGTTCATAACATTTAGAGAAGATCAACATTTTTAGTTGCATACATAAGCGACTAAATGAAAAGGGAAGGCTCAAGTGAAAAGTAAGCTTTCTCCACTATTTTATTCACTTTAAAGTCCTTACAAAGGACAAGAGGCATTCTTTATATCTGGGGGAAAAGGAGTTTAACATCAGCATATGGAAAGGCTTTTTCACAGTAAGAGATGTAAAAATATGGAACTAGTTCTGGTAAACAAAAAAATTGGATGCATTCCTAAATGCAAAGAATATAAACTAGATATTGATATGCATATGTTATACCATCAGAGATTGTGGCTCCAGGGAATATCCTATTGCCTTAGGGGCTCAGGAAGATTTTTAAGAATGGTTAGGGTTTTTCTCCTTCCTTTGGATCAACTGTGCACATTGGGTCCTCTATAAGGAGGTTATCAATTTATTTATCTTTTTTTTATATTGGGTGAGCTATTTTTTTTATAAAACTGACAATTGTTACATATAGCAATGTTTCCTACAGAACAATATTCAGTATATTTACAGATATTAGTGACTCTTTTTAAAACAAATTATTATTCTTTTCTTTAAACAAATTAATCCATTAAACCATTGGCTCCTGTTGCTGTCAATCAAATCAGTGAGGAGAATGCAGGGGGTGGGGATAAGCCATCCTGTGTGTGTCAAAAGATGTACATTTCCTGGCTCGGGATTGAGCCCACACAAATGCTCCCATCGAAGCAGCTTGCTATGGAGGCACTAAGAAGGACGGAGGAGTCAAGACTGCCAGCAGGGGACCCAGAAGAGGAGGATCGGGGGCTGCTCTGTGCAAAATAGAGCAGTTAAGTATGACATGTTCATTATTTAAAAAAAGTGTACCTTTACCCAAAGGGCCTTGTATGGATTGGGGGGAGACCCCCATGCCATTTTTTTTTTCACTTTTTTATTGCCAGCAATTTTTTTTTATTCAGCTGTTGGTTGTTAAGGATGCAGCGGCCGGCTTCCCAGCCCACTCCTTAACAACCAGCTATTCACTGCACCCTGATTTGGCAAAGGGGGAAAACTAGATGAAGCAGTTGAACAGGTGGTGATACCAAAATCCCAGTAAATCTATAAAAAATAAGTTTAGGGGGAAGGAGTGAGGCCACAAGCCTCCGGGATTTTTTGTTAACGGTATCTTGGTTTGGATAGGGTACACAATGAATTAAGAAGATGTATATATAAAAAATATAGAAATTTTTATTTTCCAAATAGGATAAAGATATAGAAAAGGACACAAATGTTATATCCATACATTACAGACATATGTGTTACATCAGATGAAAAACTGTGTAGAGCTTCGCCATACTCGACATGTTTCACTCATTAGAGTTTCTTCAGGAGATTGATAGGTTTGGCTCAAAAGTATGCTGAAATAACAAAGTTTCATAAGCAAAAGTCCTTTTAAGCAGTGTTACATAAACCATGCTGTGCACGTTTGTGCGACATGTATACATACATTGGCTCAAAAATATACATCTGGGGGTATGAGCAGTTGCTATGACCTTTAGGTTAGTACAATGTTACATAATCTTGGGGCATAGAAAGCAGATCAGGACACAAAAACATGAAAAGGGACCAGACTTACCACATATGTTTTAAGAAGCTTGATGGATAAGTATTTAAAATCGATTCTTGTTATAAAAAACAAATATCGAAATAGGAGATGATTTATTCGCAGGTTGCCAACGCCGGCTAATAGTCACTTGCAGAGAGACAACACTAGATAGATTGAGATGGATAGAACCATTGAGGGAGTTAATAAGAGGTAGAGTTCACATGGTCCATTGTATTGTAAATACAATAATAATGAAAGGCTGTACCTTGTGGAAGTCAAGTAGTATGCAAATCAGACTGCAGGTTGAATGAGGTGCACGTATTCTACTGCACCATAGTCCAAATGTTAGAAACATTGCAGTGTTGTCTGAAATGTTTAAATGAGTATATTAATGTCTAGTAAGGTAGCAATGTTCATGTCAGTCCATAAAGGGCTGTATAGCTAAAAGGGCATCAAAAGATAAAAAAAGTTTCTAAGAAAAGAGATCTTACCCCATTGGTGTGGTAGGTGGATGGTAGCGGGTTAGGCACAAAAGGGAGGCAGGTTAGATGCCTCGCCTCCCGATGTGCTTAGGCTCCTGACAGGGATAGAGTGGCAGAGGGGGCTGCCAGATATAGTGTGCTCTCCGATCCGGCGGCGTCTGACGTCACCGCCGGGTCGTGGGCGCTTTGGCGGCAAAGTTTGGCGCCAATTGTTCTAAAGTGCGTGGTGCGCATGCGTCGGCGGCGAACCACGCCGTCGGCGCCAAGCGTCTGACGTCACGCCGCTTGTGTGCGGCGCGGCGGCGGCCATTTTGGGAAATCCCGTTTGCCCTCACCTCGCTACATCAGAGAGTGGGACAGGGGATCCCCAAATAGGGGTGGAAGGGCACAGCAGCGGGCATAAACCGCCAGAGTAACCTGCCAGCCTGACGGGAGAGAAAAGTCCCAGTCAATGGACCGAGAACAAAGGGCACCTTACCTGGCCAGAAAGGGGGGGTAACTGGGGGGTAGCAACGAAGGGGGTCTGATTCGCTGCGATCCGCCAGGAACCCCGGGGCGCCCATACAAGTGACTGCAAACGCCGACTAGGCAACCTATAGGGAACATCTCAATTGAATTGAAAAAGTAAAGCATATTGAGGTTTGTTGAATATGTGACAATACATATTCAAACAGGGTCGTACCAGTGGTAAGTCAGCCCCTCCAGTCGTGTCCCGATCGGCCTTAAAACAGTAACAGAATTATGTTAACAATATCCAACATATATATATATCATATTAAATGACAATAGTTTCTAGTTCATTGACAAAATAATTGGACAGGGAAATGATTAAGACCAAAAAAAGAGTGAAAAGAAAGATATTTGTATTGCTGTTATAGTCTGGAGCTGCATTTATCAGAGAAAGGATTTGTAACTGAGGGCATCATTTAAACCGGGTAAGGTGGTGGCTTTCAGGTCAAATATCCAGCGAGCCTCACGTTGAAGTAGGGTGCGGTCATAATTGCCACCCCTTTCCCCCGGGGGTACATGCTCAAGTGCGAAGAAATGCATTTTTTTGTCATCATGGGCATGAAAGAGTCCCATGTGGCGACTAATTGGGGTCTCCATTTTCTTTCCTCGTACAAGGGTAACATGGTCCCTTATGCGATGGAAAAATGGTCGTTTGGTTTTGCCAATATAGAAAGCTGTGCATTCACATAACATAATGTAGACTATACCGACTGATTGGCAATTGGCCAGAAATTTGGGTTTATAGATTCTTTTGTTTGGTAACGTGATTTGTTTAGATGCATATATATAGCGACAGAAATTGCATTTGTGACAAGGCTTACTTCCAACATTTGCCTTTGGGTTGAAACAACCCTCTGGTGTTGGGACATGGTGACTGCGTACAAGGGTGTCTCTGAGGGATTGAGATCTTCTGTAGGTGATTTCTGGGTAATCCCCCACATGTTTAGATATTAAAGGGTCAGCCTTGAGCAAATACCAATACTTGTCAAAAATTCTCCGCACCTGAGCATGATGTCCAGAGAAACGAGTGATGATTCTTAGGCCTGGGTCGGTGGTGGGTGCTTTTGTTCTGTGTATGAGGTTAAGACGATTGTGTTGCTTGGCTTTTAAGTAAGACTTTTTTAAACATGTTGAGCTATAACCACGATGTTGTAGGCGTTGCTGCAGTTTTTTGGCCTCCACTTTAAAGTGGGAGTCTTGACTGCAGTTTCGCTTAACACGGAGATATTGCCCATAGGGTACACTTGCCACCAAGGGACTAGGGTGGGAGCTCGTTGCGTGTAACAATGTATTGGCAGCAGATGGCTTGCGGTAGAGGGTTGTGCCCACATTACCCGCACCATCAACATAAATGGTTATGTCAAGAAAAGTTAAGTGTGATTGATTTTTTTCCATTGTGAAGCTCAAATTAAACGTGTTGATCTTAAGCCTCTCATAAAAAAGCATTAGATCGGATTCTGTACCTGTCCAGATGAAAAACACATCGTCGATGTATCTTCTCCAGATTGGAATTTGATCCAAAAATACCTGTATGTCATCTCTCTGAAATAGGTGACGCTCCCACCCCCCCAGATACAGATTAGCATAGGATGGGGCACATTTGGTCCCCATTGCCACACCCTGTATCTGGAGGTAGTGGGAGCGCCCAAAAAGAAAAATATTATTGTTAAGTATGAAATCTAGTAGTTGGACAATGAAATCGTTGTATTTGGGTGATGACCTGTTGCTCTCGGAAACGAAGCCCCTCACAACTCTGACCCCCAGGTCATGGGGTATGGAGTTGTAAAGGGCCTCGACATCGAGAGCAACAAGCCAAGATTCAGATGGCAACGAGATCCCATCGAGAGCCCTCAATAGGTCTCGTGTATCCTGTAAATAGGAGGCAAGTCCCTCAACATGTGGGCGAAGAAAGTCATCCACCAGAGCGCTGGCATTCTCGGTGAGACATCCGTTGCCGGAAACTATGGGGCGGCCTGGTGGATTAGTGGCATTCTTATGGATTTTGGGTAAGGCATATAACGTGGGAGTTTTGGGAAACAGAATATTGAGAAAATCATAAGTTTTTTTAGTGATTAGATTCTGATGGAAGGCAGAGCCCAGTAAATGTCTGAATTTGCTGATCGTGTAATTTACATGACTCTCTGGTATTTTGCGATACCATTCGCGATTCTGTAATAAATGAAGAACCATCGATTCATACTGGTGTTTGTCCATAATGACCAAGTTTCCCCCCTTGTCCGAAGGTTTGATAACTATATTAGTTTCCAATTGTAGGGAGCGCAAAGCTTCCCTTTGTTGTAAGGTAAGATTGGACTTGGGTGGGTCAGACCACTTGGTTTTTCGAATTTCATTAGTGACTTGTTGGGTGAATGCCCAAACATTGGGATTGCCTTGGAAGGATGGAAAAGTTGTAGATTTTAATTTGTATTCCCGAGGGGGAAGGATAGAGACCACCGGGGGAGGGGGGGCAGAGAGACGGGGGGGAACATCTGGAAGGAGAGCCTCAGCCTCCGCCAGGTCCACCTCGTCAATGTGTCCCTCGTCCCACAGCTCCATAAGCTCCTCCATGGCTTTTAGGTCATTGATGGACAAATGTTGAGGAGGTGAACAGGGGGGGGCACTGGTCAAAATACCAGCACCGGTTGATGAACCGGATTTGTCAAACATAATACGGAACATTCGTTTCCGTGAAAAAAGATTGAGGTCTTTTACTAATTCAAAAGCATCTACAGATTTGGTGGGACAAAAGGTGAGCCCCAGTTTTAGTAGTGATATTTGTGTTGCAGTGAGAGTGTAGGTGGAAAGATTAATTATTTCAAGGTGGTTTTCATTTGTTTGGTCTGTGTCGTGATCGATTCCAAGTGTTTCCTTTGGTCTAGTACCGGTTGGGTAAAAATTGGTGCTGTCCGAAAAACCGATTCGGTGGCAGCCTCGGCCTGTCCCCCTGTAGGTGGGGGTATTAGGGGTAAAGAGTGATTGGGGGTGAAAGTGGGGATATCAGATATTGTGAGTGTCTTGGTATTGCCCATAGCTTTGGCAGCTGAGGCTCTAGTGCTGATTTGAGTGCGATTACGTATGGGAGAACTCTTAGGTTTTCCAGTGTGTGCATTTACATTACCCTCCTTGCGTATGTGTTGTTGTGACATCTTAGTTGAGGTTGACTGACCAGGTGCCTGTGAGGAAGAGATAGATGAATGAGAGGAAGTGTCTGAATCAGTTAAATCTGGGATTCTTTCCGGTTTTAGGGAAGGTTTGGTAAACCGTCTTCTGTTTTGTGGGGGAGCCCAGTTGTATGCCTGATGATTATCATAGGATAATTTGTCTCTCATAAATTTTTTTTCTTTTGTTTTCAAAAGATCAGTTACATATTTTTCAAGTCCTTCCCTGAGTGCAATCTCACGCTCGGTGAATAATGCATCCCGGGATATTGCCCGGTTTTCCTCATAAAGTTTTTCTATCTCTCTGTCAACACTAGTTAGTTCTGTGGTATAGTGAAGACAGAGGAGATTCATCATCTGAACCGAGCACTGTTGTAAATTGGCCTCCCATTGTACTTTAAAGTCAGGTTCCAATTTTTGTATAGTGGGGAAGATTTGAATTCTTAAACCCCACGGAGACATTTCATCATCGACATATTTAGTGAAATACCATTTGTTCCAGTATATTCTGGATTTTCTTTCCAACATACGCTGGAGTCGCAAGAAGAAGCGATCCATAGTAAGACCCCCTCCCAAGGGGTTTTGGGTTTTTTGGAAAGTATCCATGAGGCCATCAAAGGCTTGGCCGCAGTAATTAGCCATAAGTAACCAGCAACAGAAATAAATACAGCTAAATGGATAATACAAAATAGAGAAAAAGAAGAAAAGAAAACTTCCCTGCCAGAACATTAAGGTTGACAATAATTATGTAATTCTAGAGCTCGGTAATTGAAGTCAGCCTAAGGCTGGCAAATAGTTGGTTCAATAAATTCTGACTTCATCTATAGAAGTGATGGGCGGGTAACGCCCGAAAATATTTAAATGGGAAAACTAGATGAAGCAGTTGAACAGGTGGTGATACCAAAATCCCAGTAAATCTATAAAAAAATAAGTTTAGGGGGAAGGAGTGAGGCCACAAGCCTCCGGGATTTTTTGTTAACGGTATCTTGGTTTGGATAGGGTACACAATGAATTAAGAAGATGTATATATAAAAAATATAGAAATTTTTATTTTCCAAATAGGATAAAGATATAGAAAAGGACACAAATGTTATATCCATACATTACAGACATATGTGTTACATCAGATGAAAAACTGTGTAGAGCTTCGCCATACTCGACATGTTTCACTCATTAGAGTTTCTTCAGGAGATTGATAGGTTTGGCTCAAAAGTATGCTGAAATAACAAAGTTTCATAAGCAAAAGTCCTTTTAAGCAGTGTTACATAAACCATGCTGTGCACGTTTGTGCGACATGTATACATACATTGGCTCAAAAATATACATCTGGGGGTATGAGCAGTTGCTATGACCTTTAGGTTAGTACAATGTTACATAATCTTGGGGCATAGAAAGCAGATCAGGACACAAAAACATGAAAAGGGACCAGACTTACCACATATGTTTTAAGAAGCTTGATGGATAAGTATTTAAAATCGATTCTTGTTATAAAAAACAAATATCGAAATAGGAGATGATTTATTCGCAGGTTGCCAACGCCGGCTAATAGTCACTTGCAGAGAGACAACACTAGATAGATTGAGATGGATAGAACCATTGAGGGAGTTAATAAGAGGTAGAGTTCACATGGTCCATTGTATTGTAAATACAATAATAATGAAAGGCTGTACCTTGTGGAAGTCAAGTAGTATGCAAATCAGACTGCAGGTTGAATGAGGTGCACGTATTCTACTGCACCATAGTCCAAATGTTAGAAACATTGCAGTATTGTCTGAAATGTTTAAATGAGTATATTAATGTCTAGTGAAGTAGCAATGTTCATGTCAGTCCATAAAGGGCTGTATAGCTAAAAGGGCATCAAAAGATAAAAAAAGTTTCTAAGAAAAGATCTTACCCCATTGGTGTGGTAGATGGGTGGTAGCGGGTTGGGCACAAAAGGGAGGCAGACCCTTTAATATCTAAACATGTGGGGGATTACCCAGAAATCACCTACAGAAGATCTCAATCCCTCAGAGACACCCTTGTACGCAGTCACCATGTCCCAACACCAGAGGGCTGTTTCAACCCAAAGGCAAATGTTGGAAGTAAGCCTTGTCACAAATGCAATTTCTGTCGCTATATATATGCATCTAAACAAATCACGTTACCAAACAAAAGAATCTATAAACCCAAATTTCTGGTCAATTGCCAATCAGTCGGTATAGTCTACATTATGTTATGTGAATGCACAGCTTTCTATATTGGCAAAACCAAACGACCATTTTTCCATCGCATAAGGGACCATGTTACCCTTGTACGAGGAAAGAAAATGGAGACCCCAATTAGTCGCCACATGGGACTCTTTCATGCCCATGATGACAAAAAAATGCATTTCTTCGCACTTGAGCATGTACCCCCGGGGGAAAGGGGTGGCAATTATGACCGCACCCTACTTCAACGTGAGGCTCGCTGGATATTTGACCTGAAAGCCACCACCTTACCCGGTTTAAATGATGCCCTCAGTTACAAATCCTTTCTCTGATAAATGCAGCTCCAGACTATAACAGCAATACAAATATCTTTCTTTTCACTCTTTTCTTGGTCTTAATTATTTCCCTGTCCAATTATTTTGTCAATGAACTAGAAACTAATGTCATTTAATATGATATATATATATGTTGGATATTGTTAACATAATTCTGTTACTGTTTTAAGGCCGATCGGGACACGACTGGAGGGGCTGACTTACCACTGGTACGACCCTGTTTGAATATGTATTGTCACATATTCAACAAACCTCAATATGCTTTACTTTTTCAATTCAACTGAGATGTTCCCTATAGGTTGCCCAGTCGGCGTTTGCAGTCACTTGTATGGGCGCCCCGGGGTTCCTGGCGGATCGCAGCGAATCAGACCCCCTTCGTTGCTACCCCCCAGTTACCCCCCCTTTCTGGCCAGGTAAGGTGCCCTTTGTTCTCGGTCCATTGACTGGGACTTTTCTCTCCCGTCAGGCTGGCAGGTTACTCTGGCGGTTTATGCCCGCTGCTGTGCCCTTCCACCCCTATTTGGGGATCCCCTGTCCCACTCTCTGATGTAGCGAGGTGAGGGCAAACGGGATTTCCCAAAATGGCCGCCGCCGCGCCGCACACAAGCGGCGTGACGTCAGACGCTTGGCGCCGACGGCGTGGTTCGCCGCCGACGCATGCGCACCACGCACTTTAGAACAATTGGCGCCAAACTTTGCCGCCGAAGCGCCCACGACCCGGCGGTGACGTCAGACGCCGCCGGATCGGAGAGCACACTATATCTGGCAGCCCCCTCTGCCGCTCTATCCCTGTCAGGAGCCTAAGCACATCGGGAGGCGAGGCATCTAACCTGCCTCCCTTTTGTGCCCAACCCGCTACCATCCATCTACCACACCAATGGGGTAAGATCTTTTCTTAGAAACTTTTTTTATCTTTTGATGCCCTTTTAGCTATACAGCCCTTTATGGACTGACATGAACATTGCTACTTCACTAGACATTAATATACTCATTTAAACATTTCAGACAATACTGCAATGTTTCTAACATTTGGACTATGGTGCAGTAGAATACGTGCACCTCATTCAACCTGCAGTCTGATTTGCATACTACTTGACTTCCACAAGGTACAGCCTTTCATTATTATTGTATTTACAATACAATGGACCATGTGAACTCTACCTCTTATTAACTCCCTCAATGGTTCTATCCATCTCAATCTATCTAGTGTTGTCTCTCTGCAAGTGACTATTAGCCGGCGTTGGCAACCTGTGAATAAATCATCTCCTATTTCGATATTTGTTTTTTATAACAAGAATCGATTTTAAATACTTATCCATCAAGCTTCTTAAAACATATGTGGTAAGTCTGGTCCCTTTTCATGTTTTTGTGTCCTGATCTGCTTTCTATGCCCCAAGATTATGTAACATTGTACTAACCTAAAGGTCATAGCAACTGCTCATACCCCCAGATGTATATTTTTGAGCCAATGTATGTATACATGTCGCACAAACGTGCACAGCATGGTTTATGTAACACTGCTTAAAAGGACTTTTGCTTATGAAACTTTGTTATTTCAGCATACTTTTGAGCCAAACCTATCAATCTCCTGAAGAAACTCTAATGAGTGAAACATGTCGAGTATGGCGAAGCTCTACACAGTTTTTCATCTGATGTAACACATATGTCTGTAATGTATGGATATAACATTTGTGTCCTTTTCTATATCTTTATCCTATTTGGAAAATAAAAATTTCTATATTTTTTATATATACATCTTCTTAATTCATTGTGTACCCTATCCAAACCAAGATACCGTTAACAAAAAATCCCGGAGGCTTGTGGCCTCACTCCTTCCCCCAAAACTTATTTTTTATAGATTTACTGGGATTTTGGTATCACCACCTGTTCAACTGCTTCATCTAGTTTTCCCATTTAAATATTTTCGGGCGTTACCCGCCCATCACTTCTATAGATGAAGTCAGAATTCATTGAACCAACTATTTGCCAGCCTTAGGCTGACTTCAATTACCGAGCTCTAGAATTACACAATTATTGTCAACCTTAATGTTCTGGCAGGGAAGTTTTCTTTTCTTCTTTTTCTCTATTTTGTATTATCCATTTAGCTGTATTTATTTCTGTTGCTGGTTACTTATGGCTAATTACTGCGGCCAAGCCTTTGATGGCCTCATGGATACTTTCCAAAAAACCCAAAACCCCTTGGGAGGGGGTCTTACTATGGATCGCTTCTTCTTGCGACTCCAGCGTATGTTGGAAAGAAAATCCAGAATATACTGGAACAAATGGTATTTCACTAAATATGTCGATGATGAAATGTCTCCGTGGGGTTTAAGAATTCAAATCTTCCCCACCATACAAAAATTGGAACCTGACTTTAAAGTACAATGGGAGGCCAATTTACAACAGTGCTCGGTTCAGATGATGAATCTCCTCTGTCTTCACTATACCACAGAACTAACTAGTGTTGACAGAGAGATAGAAAAACTTTATGAGGAAAACCGGGCAATATCCCGGGATGCATTATTCACCGAGCGTGAGATTGCACTCAGGGAAGGACTTGAAAAATATGTAACTGATCTTTTGAAAACAAAAGAAAAAAAATTTATGAGAGACAAATTATCTTATGATAATCATCAGGCATACAACTGGGCTCCCCCACAAAACAGAAGACGGTTTACCAAACCTTCCCTAAAACCGGAAAGAATCCCAGATTTAACTGATTCAGACACTTCCTCTCATTCATCTATCTCTTCCTCACAGGCACCTGGTCAGTCAACCTCAACTAAGATGTCACAACAACACATACGCAAGGAGGGTAATGTAAATGCACACACTGGAAAACCTAAGAGTTCTCCCATACGTAATCGCACTCAAATCAGCACTAGAGCCTCAGCTGCCAAAGCTATGGGCAATACCAAGACACTCACAATATCTGATATCCCCACTTTCACCCCCAATCACTCTTTACCCCTAATACCCCCACCTACAGGGGGACAGGCCGAGGCTGCCACCGAATCGGTTTTTCGGACAGCACCAATTTTTACCCAACCGGTACTAGACCAAAGGAAACACCTGGAATCGATCACGACACAGACCAAACAAATGAAAACCACCTTGAAATAATTAATCTTTCCACCTACACTCTCACCGCAACACAAATATCACTACTAAAACTGGGGCTCACCTTTTGCCCCACCAAATCTGTAGATGCTTTTGAATTAGTAAAAGACCTCAATCTTTTTTCACGGAAACTTATGTTCCGTATTATGTTTGATAAATCCGGTCCATCAACCGGTGCTGGTATTTTGACCAGTGCCCCCCCCTGTTCACCTCCTCAACATTTGTCCATCAATGACCTAAAAGCCATGGAGGAGCTTATGGAGCTGTGGGACGAGGGACACATTGACGAGGTGGACCTGGCGGAGGCTGAGGCTCTCCTTCCAGATGTTCCCCCCCGTCTCTCTGCCCCCCCTCCCCCGGTGGTCTCCATCCTTCCCCCTCGGGAATACAAATTAAAATCTACAACTTTTCCATCCTTCCAAGGCAATCCCAATGTTTGGGCATTCACCCAACAAGTCACTAATGAAATTCGAAAAACCAAGTGGTCTGACCCACCCAAGTCCAATCTTACCTTACAACAAAGGGAAGCTTTGCGCTCCCTACAATTGGAAACTAATATAGTTATCAAACCTTCGGACAAGGGGGGAAACTTGGTCATTATGGACAAACACCAGTATGAATCGATGGTTCTTCATTTATTACAGAATCGCGAATGGTATCGCAAAATACCAGAGAGTCATGTAAACTACACGATCAGCAAATTCAGACATTTACTGGGCTCTGCCTTCCATCAGAATCTAATCACTAAAAAAACTTATGATTTTCTCAATATTCTGTTTCCCAAAACTCCCACGTTATATGCCTTACCCAAAATCCATAAGAATGCCACTAATCCACCAGGCCGCCCCATAGTTTCCGGCAACGGATGTCTCACCGAGAATGCCAGCGCTCTGGTGGATGACTTTCTTCGCCCACATGTTGAGGGACTTGCCTCCTATTTACAGGATACACAAGACCTATTGAGGGCTCTCGATGGGATCTCGCTGCCATCTGGATCTTGGCTTGTTGCTCTCGATGTCGAGGCCCTTTACAACTCCATACCCCATGACCTGGGGGTCAGAGTTGTGAGGGGCTTCGTTTCCGAGAGCAACAGGTCATCACCCAAATACAACGATTTCATTGTCCAACTACTAGATTTCATACTTAACAATAATATTTTTCTTTTTGGGCGCTCCCACTACCTCCAGATACAGGGTGTGGCAATGGGGACCAAATGTGCCCCATCCTATGCTAATCTGTATCTGGGGGGGTGGGAGCGTCACCTATTTCAGAGAGATGACATACAGGTATTTTTGGATCAAATTCCAATCTGGAGAAGATACATCGACGATGTGTTTTTCATCTGGACAGGTACAGAATCCGATCTAATGCTTTTTTATGAGAGGCTTAAGATCAACACGTTTAATTTGAGCTTCACAATGGAAAAAAATCAATCACACTTAACTTTTCTTGACATAACCATTTATGTTGATGGTGCGGGTAATGTGGGCACAACCCTCTACCGCAAGCCATCTGCTGCCAATACATTGTTACACGCAACGAGCTCCCACCCTAGTCCCTTGGTGGCAAGTGTACCCTATGGGCAATATCTCCGTGTTAAGCGAAACTGCAGTCAAGACTCCCACTTTAAAGTGGAGGCCAAAAAACTGCAGCAACGCCTACAACATCGTGGTTATAGCTCAACATGTTTAAAAAAGTCTTACTTAAAAGCCAAGCAACACAATCGTCTTAACCTCATACACAGAACAAAAGCACCCACCACCGACCCAGGCCTAAGAATCATCACTCGTTTCTCTGGACATCATGCTCAGGTGCGGAGAATTTTTGACAAGTATTGGTATTTGCTCAAGGCTGACCCTTTAATATCTAAACATGTGGGGGATTACCCAGAAATCACCTACAGAAGATCTCAATCCCTCAGAGACACCCTTGTACGCAGTCACCATGTCCCAACACCAGAGGGCTGTTTCAACCCAAAGGCAAATGTTGGAAGTAAGCCTTGTCACAAATGCAATTTCTGTCGCTATATATATGCATCTAAACAAATCACGTTACCAAACAAAAGAATCTATAAACCCAAATTTCTGGCCAATTGCCAATCAGTCGGTATAGTCTACATTATGTTATGTGAATGCACAGCTTTCTATATTGGCAAAACCAAACGACCATTTTTCCATCGCATAAGGGACCATGTTACCCTTGTACGAGGAAAGAAAATGGAGACCCCAATTAGTCGCCACATGGGACTCTTTCATGCCCATGATGACAAAAAAATGCATTTCTTCGCACTTGAGCATGTACCCCCGGGGGAAAGGGGTGGCAATTATGACCGCACCCTACTTCAACGTGAGGCTCGCTGGATATTTGACCTGAAAGCCACCACCTTACCCGGTTTAAATGATGCCCTCAGTTACAAATCCTTTCTCTGATAAATGCAGCTCCAGACTATAACAGCAATACAAATATCTTTCTTTTCACTCTTTTCTTGGTCTTAATTATTTCCCTGTCCAATTATTTTGTCAATGAACTAGAAACTAATGTCATTTAATATGATATATATATATGTTGGATATTGTTAACATAATTCTGTTACTGTTTTAAGGCCGATCGGGACACGACTGGAGGGGCTGACTTACCACTGGTACGACCCTGTTTGAATATGTATTGTCACATATTCAACAAACCTCAATATGCTTTACTTTTTCAATTCAACTGAGATGTTCCCTATAGGTTGCCCAGTCGGCGTTTGCAGTCACTTGTATGGGCGCCCCGGGGTTCCTGGCGGATCGCAGCGAATCAGACCCCCTTCGTTGCTACCCCCCAGTTACCCCCCCTTTCTGGCCAGGTAAGGTGCCCTTTGTTCTCGGTCCATTGACTGGGACTTTTCTCTCCCGTCAGGCTGGCAGGTTACTCTGGCGGTTTATGCCCGCTGCTGTGCCCTTCCACCCCTATTTGGGGATCCCCTGTCCCACTCTCTGATGTAGCGAGGTGAGGGCAAACGGGATTTCCCAAAATGGCCGCCGCCGCGCCGCACACAAGCGGCGTGACGTCAGACGCTTGGCGCCGACGGCGTGGTTCGCCGCCGACGCATGCGCACCACGCACTTTAGAACAATTGGCGCCAAACTTTGCCGCCGAAGCGCCCACGACCCGGCGGTGACGTCAGACGCCGCCGGATCGGAGAGCACACTATATCTGGCAGCCCCCTCTGCCACTCTATCCCTGTCAGGAGCCTAAGCACATCGGGAGGAGAGGCATCTAACCTGCCTCCCTTTTGTGCCCAACCCGCTACCACCCATCTACCACACCAATGGGGTAAGATCTTTTCTTAGAAACTTTTTTTATCTTTTGATGCCCTTTTAGCTATACAGCCCTTTATGGACTGACATGAACATTGCTACTTCACTAGACATTAATATACTCATTTAAACATTTCAGACAATACTGCAATGTTTCTAACATTTGGACTATGGTGCAGTAGAATACGTGCACCTCATTCAACCTGCAGTCTGATTTGCATACTACTTGACTTCCACAAGGTACAGCCTTTCATTATTATTGTATTTACAATACAATGGACCATGTGAACTCTACCTCTTATTAACTCCCTCAATGGTTCTATCCATCTCAATCTATCTAGTGTTGTCTCTCTGCAAGTGACTATTAGCCGGCGTTGGCAACCTGTGAATAAATCATCTCCTATTTCGATATTTGTTTTTTATAACAAGAATCGATTTTAAATACTTATCCATCAAGCTTCTTAAAACATATGTGGTAAGTCTGGTCCCTTTTCATGTTTTTGTGTCCTGATCTGCTTTCTATGCCCCAAGATTATGTAACATTGTACTAACCTAAAGGTCATAGCAACTGCTCATACCCCCAGATGTATATTTTTGAGCCAATGTATGTATACATGTCGCACAAACGTGCACAGCATGGTTTATGTAACACTGCTTAAAAGGACTTTTGCTTATGAAACTTTGTTATTTCAGCATACTTTTGAGCCAAACCTATCAATCTCCTGAAGAAACTCTAATGAGTGAAACATGTCGAGTATGGCGAAGCTCTACACAGTTTTTCATCTGATGTAACACATATGTCTGTAATGTATGGATATAACATTTGTGTCCTTTTCTATATCTTTATCCTATTTGGAAAATAAAAATTTCTATATTTTTTATATATACCTCTTCTTAATTCATTGTGTACCCTATCCAAACCAAGATACCGTTAACAAAAAATCCCGGAGGCTTGTGGCCTCACTCCTTCCCCCTAAACTTATTTTTTACTGATTTGGCAAAGCTTTAATCAATCAGGGCTTAGAATGCACAGTGCATTGCTGGGCATTTGGCGGTGCAAACACTCGCCAAACGCTCTGCAAATTGGAGTGTTTGCCATACTAAAGTTGGGCAAACGGTTTGGACTGAGCAAAAGTTCAACAGAGCCCCCATTGCCCCAAAGCACCCACTCCCCTATGTTGAGGGCATATGGCCTGGTATAGTTCAGGAGGGGGGGCGCTCACTCATGTCTGCCTTTCCTGCCCTACCAGGCTGCATGCTCAGATAAGGGTTTGGTATGGATTTTGGGGGGGGTATGGAATTTTTTTTACTTTGGCACGGGGTTCCTTCGGGTCTGGTATGGACTGGGGGGGCCCCACAACGTTTCTTTAACATTTTTATATTGCCAGAAATGGTATTGTATTGCCGGAAATTTAAATTTAATTTCATTCATTTTTTTCTTTAGAAATTAAATTTTTGCTGCAGAATGTTCTATACATGCTACAGATGTGCCACTTTAAAGGCAGACTAAGGGGACCCTCCAGGCACTATATTTAAAGGATTTGTTTATTTTTATTGTTGCACTTGCATCATTAAAATCACTGCTCCTGTAAAAACAATATTTTTTTAAACAAAAAATTTACATTGATACATGTCCCGTATTGCAGTACATATAAGCATATAAGCCTTAAAAATTGGGGCTTTTGATTTTTCAAGTTTGAGTCCCATAGACTTTAGTAGGGCTCGCTGTTTGGGTCAGAACTTTTTCTCAGTTTTGCAGTTCTGGTGCGAACTGAACAGGGGGCTGTTCAGTCCATCTCTACTACATACTCTACTACATACCTGAAGTTAATACTTATAACTTTTTTTAATAGAACCAAGGTTAACAATACGTGTGAATTGAAACCTTAAATGATGGGCTATTTTTTCACTTTTTGCATATATATTTTGTTCAAACTCAACGTTCACTCTTACATCCAATAGTACAAGGCAGTGTTCCAAGCGATGCTCCTTGAGTGGGGAAAACTCCAAAACACTATAAAGAAACAAAAGGAGGGTGCAAAATCCTAGTGCATTACCTCCAACACAATAGAGTTTTACTAAAAAGCCAAAAACATACTCAGAAGCATAAGGTAGTTACAAACATATAAAAACTCAACTCTAGCGTAGTGGATGACCAAATCACTGTAGTTGGACACTAACCTTTCACAGAGAGATGTTATTCTAGTGAAACTGCACTTTGACTATTTTAGGTCACCAGTTTAGATGCAAATACTGCAGTGGAGTTCATTATGAGTGTGCTCTTAACAAAGATTTTACTTCCTGCTTATTAATCTGCATTAGAATGACAACTTATCTAATTGGCAGAAATGGAACCTTTTACCATCGTATAAAAATGCCTCTACAGCAACCTCAAAGCTATATACAATCACCATTTCAAAATAAATAATGATAGTCCATATTGAAAGGAACATGAATAAATGGTTTCCCATAAATGACTTTCTGCACTTAATCAACTAATCAATTTAAATGGTTTGAATAAATGTTAATGATAAAAGTTAAATGGTAGTGCATAATAAATAAAACAAAATATCACTGGCATAAAATTTGATACATCAAAAGCAGACTAGCAGACTGGAAACAGCATGAGAGAAAGTTATGTTCTGCTAACAGTGACATTTTATATTTAGCATAAACTTATTTATTTCCTTAAAAGGTTAAATAACTTTTCTCATCCATTTAGAAATGTGTTGGAGTTATAGTATGAAAACAAGTAATATCCACAATGTTGGAAAAGCAAAAAAATAGAGAAGTGATTTCACTGAAATTCTAAACGCAAGTAGAGAGACTTTAAGCATTGTTCACAGGAAACAAATGCAAATAAGTTACTCCAAAACCAGGGAGGACTTCTGAGTAGAATCCATTTTTTATCATAGAAAGAACCAAAGAGCTGAACATGTCACTTACTATAGTTTTCACTGACTTAAAGATGGGTTTCCTTTTAAGTATATATCCAGCCATTTATTTTTTTCATTTTTGATAGAGTGGAGAATGACTAGAACCTTTGTTTCATAAAATCTCATTATATACGGTCACAGTGACAACCATTTTACCAGACAGGAAATGAAGGATACTTTGCAAAAAGGAAACAGACAGCAATAAAAAAGCTGACTGGTTGGGCATGGTCTGGCAATGGCTCAGAGTGGACGTGTGTGCTGAGAGCTCTGGACACCTGGACCAAGACCTTTCTTTTTAATACAGACTCCAATATGGGCTGCAGCAGCAAGCCAAGTTTAAACTCACAATAATCTAGGTCAGGGGTGTTAAACTCAATTTCATCATGGGCCACATCAGCAGAATGGTTGCCCCAAAAGGGTCGGTTGTATTAGGGGTGTGCTATGTGCCTAGTTCAGGAGTACATTATGTATAGAGTGCAGAGTTCAGGCGCGCACTAAGTAGAGGGTACATAGTTCAGGAATGCCTTTTGTACATAGTGCAGAGTTCAGGAGTGCACTACGTAGAGGGTGGAGATTTGAGAAGTGCTCTATGTAGTGGGTGCAGAGCTCAGGGGTGCTTAACGTAGAGGGTGCAGTGTTCGGAGGTGCAGAGTTCAGGGGTGCTCTATGTACAGAGTGCAGCATTCAGGGTTGTGCTGTGTACATAGTGCAGGGTTTAGAGGTGCGCAACTCCAATGGGTTTTGCCATATTACGGCTGGAAACCTGAGTGCAAGGGCCACATGACAATGTCTGGAGGGCCAGATTTGGCCTGCGGGCCTTGTGTTTGACATATGTACTCTAGAGCATTGGTTTTCAACCTCAGTCCTCAAGTACCCCCAACAGGCTATGTTTTGGGAATTTATCTTGAATAAAATAGCTGTCCAATACCAAGCCATTGACTCTGATTCAAAGCACCTGTGCAAGATAAAGGAAAACTTGCAAGCATGGCCTATTGGGGGGTAATTGAGGAATGAGGAATGAGGAATCTCATGGGTCTAAGACTGCACGCAAGATAATGCCTGAACATGGGGCTCATGCTTCTGTTTGTCCTTCCTTGCTACCTGAGCCTATAACCCCCATTTGCTCTGGAAAAGACAGACACACTTCAAAGCACAGTGAGGAGGACACTGATGAGTGCATTCAGCCAGGGTCTTTTAGCAGATATTTTGACTTATTACCCACTAAACAGGACATATAAATGCTTTTCCAACAATATGAGACTGCTCTTAAAAAAGATATGATGGACCTGCTTAATAGCCTCCAAAATTTCGATTAGAGTCTTGACTCTGCAGAACTCAATAATACCTAAAACGACTTCAGTGACTGATCTTCGGCAAATGGGCACATTGAACACAGACTTACAATCTGGAGGATCTCAATCACCAACAACATACATCTCAGGGCAATCCCCTAAGTGACCAGTCCAGACAATTTCAAACTCACTATGATATATTTAACACCCATCTGCAATGGCCAGTGACTGACCACATTAAAATCAACAGGGTTTATAGAACCTCAAAAGTGAGTAGGTCTAAACTTCCTGTGCTGGATTCATAATTTTTCTGTGAAGCAAAAAATCATGGCAGCAATCCAAGCACACTGGATTTTGATGGCGCACAGATCACTATGTTTCCTGTCCTCTCTAGGTGAACTCTAGCTAAGTAAAGCTGGGATGTCTTATCACTTAAGGTATCTCTGAGAAGAAATCCCAGGGAGGGAAAAACCTCTCCCTCTGAGCCCTGATGGATCTGGGAGAATTCACTGCTTCACTTGGTCTTCCTTCAGCTGACCTGGAACCCTGGCCAGACCCATTTGCCAATTCAAGATCTATGGTCTCACTAAAACCCCAACTGGAATGCTGTGCTTCATCCCAACTGATTCAAGCTTGATCCATAACTTGACATTTATGAGTATGTTCCAGTTCACATACATTTAAGAACTTGTCTCTCTCACTTGTGCTTCACCACAAAGTCTCCAATACCTATTTACAATGGGGTAATTTTTAATTTTAATAATCCACATACTGCATGGCAGACTTCACTATAAAATTTGGATATTACTGTCTATGCGTTGGAGTTTTATGATACCTCACTCATGACCTTCCTCAACCATTGCTGTTCATCACTCTCACATGGGGGTATCTGAATGCTTAGTGACATACTCTACAAAGTGAATATAGATGCTATGGGTTACTATGGTTACTGTTTTTATATATTCCTCATACCCCTCCCTGGAGATGAACAGAAGTCATGCTTGATTTAAATAGCACTACTCCCTGACATATGCATTTGGAAAAATTACTTGCCTTTTTACTCTTACTTTTTCCCCATCACTGTTCACATGTTTTTTTTTTTTTGCCATATCGTTCTGTAGTATTTATAGATCTTTGGCAGAGTAAGAGGAGCTGATACTGGCAGACTATTGTACACCCTCTTTGATTGGAGCTACAACTTATCACATGCAAGTCAGAGAATATACCTGCACTGACCACTGACTGCCAAATGTATACATTATCTGGTATGCTTTGCCATTGATCTCACTTTGATGTGGTGGAATAACCTGAAGTAAGTCTAGAGTGAAGTTATTCTATTGAAAATATTCCATTGCACAGGTTATTTTGACAGGTTTGCTATTCTGCCAATCATAATTACCTATATGTCCATAGGACCCTATATCACATGAGCTGAATGTGCCCTCTATCTGCTACTTCACTAACCTACTCTCCCAGAGATATATTTTCCTTGGTGCCCTCCACAACCTGAGCCCCTTTCTTTCTCTCTCAGTGTAAATATCTTGTATTAGTATACAAATTACTTTGGTCATGCCTGTGTCATTGGTTCTCCCTTGTTGAGTTTTGGTTCTCTTACCTCAGGTGCAGGTTTTTCTCTTGCTCTCACATAACTCTTTCATGGTTTTGCTCATATTTTTTCCTGTTTGTTATATAATCAGTTCTCTGTTGTTCGCTGTGCTTATTACATTGTAATAGTTATATATCGGCCCACCTCAGGAAATCGCTACCCTTGTTCCCCCCATAGGCAGCACTCCATTGATGACCTCTTTGGCACTTGGGGACTGCCTGATGGGATTTGTCCTAAACTGTTATCTCTTTATGGTAGTTTTCAGACTCTTAACCTCTGATGTCTTTGTTACTGCTCTGTTTTTTCTTTCTTTTCTCCTCTCTGTCATCTCTCACTCCTTCTCTCCATGCCTACCCATTCTCCATCTTTCTTTGGGGGACATTCCCCCCAGAAGCGTTGCTATGGGGGTGCGGGGGGTGCCACACCGGGTGACACCCACCAGAGGGGTGACACTGAGGCCGCCACTAAAAGCTATAGCTTGCAGCGGAGCGAGCAGGGCATTCAGCCGTGAAGGGGGCGGGGAGGCTGCCTCTAACACTCCCCAGCTGTCACTCAGGGATCTCCAATATCTTCTGTGTCAGCCGGATTAGGTGGGCGGAGCTGGAGGTGTGGCCACCTCATCCACTCCTCCCACAGTCCCCTTCACGCTGATCCCACAGCAGAAGGAGACAGACCAGAGGACACAGCAGCCCCTCCTACCCGCCCGGGTCTTCATCTGCAAGCATGAGGTATGCTATAAGTTACTGCACAGCACACTGTCACACATCCCTACCTGCCCTGTTCCACCCCCAAACCTACCCTGTACCACCCCAAACCTGCCCTGTGCCTACCCTCAACCTGCCCTGTGCCACCCCCAACCTGCCCTGTACCACCCCGAACCTGCCCTGTACCACCCCAAACTGCCCTGTACCACCTCCAACCTGCCCTATACCATCCCCAACCTGCCATGTGCCACCCCCAACCTGCCCTGTGCCACCCCGAACCTGCCCTGTACCACCCCGAATCTGCCCTGTACAGCCCCAAACTGCCCTGTACCACCTCCAACCTGCCCTGTACCACCCACAACCTGCCCTGTACCACCCCAACCTGCCACTATACCACTCTATACTACCCTAACCTGTCACTATACCACCCTATACTATAATTTACAGGGGCTGGTTTTGGGTGCGCCCCGTGACCGTGCACTGCCTGCAGGGTGAGGGCAGCTTAGGCAGGAGGGGGGCGGGTGACACCATGTTTTACCGCACCAGGTGACACCAACCCTAGTGATGCCACTGATTCCCCCTGCTGTAATTTCTCTACCTAATACCATTTCCCGGCTTGTGACATAATGGCAACTGTGGTCCTCAGCTCCTTAAATGTCCAGGGTTTTAAAAATCGCAAAAGGAGATCTTAATTGCTCTACCATCTGCTTATGCAAAAGGCTCAGATTTAGTTCTTTCAGGAAACTAATTTTCAAGTCCTGAAAATTCCAACTTATCATCTATATATTATAGGCAGTGGTACACTAGCAGGAAAAACTCGAAAGAAGTGGCAACTGGCTTCCACGCTTCTCTCCCATCCAAATTACTCATGAGCTCAAAGATCCTAACCAAGGCCAAAAACTGGAGTAAATTGGTGTGACTGAAACTGGTGGTAAGTTTGTGAGGTACTGTATAAAATGCCTTAGAAAAATCCAGATACATTATGTTCACAGGCCTTCCTCTATCCAAATTGCCACTTATCTCCTCATAGAAAGTTCAAAGGTTGATCTGGCAATAATGTTTCTTCATAAAAATGTTTTGGTTTCTACTAATGATATTATTTTCATCAGCAATATCTTAGACACTGTCGCTTATTATTCCTTCCAATAGTTTACAAACATTTGATATTAGGCTAACTGATCTGTAGTTTCCAGGTATATACAGTATCTTGGCCCTTTTTTTAAATATTAGTACAATCTTTGCTTTACGCCAATCAGCTGGTACCATTCCTGTCAGTAAGCGTTCCTTAAAAATTAGGAACAATGGTCTGGCTGTAACATGACTAAGTTATTTAAGAACTCTCGGGTGTAAGCCACCTGGACATAGTGACTTGTTTACATTAAAGCAGAGCTCCAGGCTCCATCAGAAAAAAATAAAAGTCAGCAGCTACAAATACTGCACCTGCTGAACTTTAATATTAGCACACTAAGGCCCCTTTCACACGGGGCGGATCCGTATTGATCCGCCCCGTGAAGATCCGCTGCCGCTCCCTGTCAGTTCTCCGCTCTCCTCTATGGGGGATCGGATGAACACGGACCGTCTGTCCGTGCTCATCCGATCCGCTCTGCAGACGGATGAAAAAATAGGGTTTTCCTCCGTCTGCAGAATCGGACAATTGCGGAGGCAGACGATAGCGGGTGTCAGCGGATGCTCATCCGCTGACACCCGCTATCCCATAGACATGCATGTATGTCCGTTTTTCATCCAAAAACGGATGGATGAAAAACTGACATACGGTCCGCATGTGTGAAAGGGGCCTTACCTGTCCACAAATCCAGTAGTGTCTTCACCAAAGTTGATTTTTCAATTGGCTCTCGGGTGCTGTCACCACCATCCCAGGTAAGGGAAATCATCAGTGAAGACTTGCAGCTTCACAGCCGGTTCCCTACTGCGCATGCGCAGCAGATGAGTTAGCCGTGGCAAAGTCAGCTTGAAGTGGGAGAGGGTCTCTGTTGAAACCAGGTACCCGCTCCCCCTTCCCCCCCAAAAAGTGGCAAATGTCTCAAATGAACACTGGTCTCTATCAGCCATAAGGTTGTTTATTAACCCCTCCTTTTCATTTGTAAAAACTGAGCAGAAAAATGTTATTATTACAGTTGCCTTTTCCTTGTCACTATTGACCATTATGGTATTTAGCAAATTAATAAAGTTTTTTTTTTTTGGACCCTATACTAACTGAATTATACTTGATCTCCACGTAATATTTTGACAATTAGCTTTACTTTATTGTGCTTTTATTTAAATAATAGAAGCTGAAGAGGGGATGGGATTGTGGGTTAGGATTTCTTGCCCATGTGCGTTATAATACTCATTACCCTATATTTCCTTATTAGGTGTTGTCCAAGTATTATGAAACAAAAAGAGGGGGGTTTGGGACTTTAAATGAGGTGTGTGGGATCACACAGCTCCATCTCTATCGGGTTTGGGGCTTTAAATGAGGTAGATCTAGCATGGCTAAAAGATGAGTCAATGAAACAAGTTTTATTCATTAAAAAACATGACATGGCAATATGACTACATACATAGTAAATAATCATAACAATCACATATTGACATATTGAGGTATCGGACAATTGTCCATAGTAAAGAATTGCTTGAAAAGCAGCATGGTGGGGAAGCTTGGGAGTGGATGAAATAAAACCATCTGAAAAGAAAATGGTGCATTAAAATTGGCATGACGCATGTTTCGTGGTTTCTTACCACATCATCAGGAGCAAGTGCACCAATGTCTGTAAAAAAGCATAAATAAACAATATGGTCCAAAGTTACACCCAAACACGAGGGAGACTTTATATGTAAAAGAGGGGAGAAATTAACTCATCCCACTAAGTACCTACATGGCAATTAAGTCTAGACCATGTGAACATGAAAACTGGTGGCTGCTTGAAATGTTCATCCCGGGAGCTGAGGAAGAGGCCTGCAAAAATATGTAGAAGAATATATATTGGCCTAAACTGATGAATGATTGTGTTTATTTATATATATATTTTTTGGATATGTATTATAGCAAAAAGTAAAAAAAAAACATATATTTTTTTAAATTGTCGTTCTTTGTTTGCTTATAGTGAAAAAAATAAAAATTGCAGATGTGATCAAATACCACCAAAAGAAAGCTCTATTTTGGGGAAAAAAAGGATGTAAATTTTGTTTGGGTACAGCGAGGCATGACCGCGCATTTTTCAGTTAAAGCGATGCATTGCCGTATTGCAAAAAATGGCCTCGTCATTAAAGGGGGTCAGATCCTTCCAAGGCTGAAATGGTTAACTTGGGTATTGATATTACTAGGCACTTAGCCAGTTTTAGTAATTTGCGATAAATGCCCTTCTGATACCCATTTGTATTTAATGTACCTGGATGTGTAGCCTCAAGTGTCAAGGGTGGTCTCTATTACTGCTCCAGTTTAGGAACCCCTGGGTTGGAGGACAGGGAGTGCTGGGACAAAAAATGTGTCATGAGTGGAGGGTGATGTCAGTGATGTTACTGAAACTCAAAAGTACTATTTATAGCGGCTATGTCCAAATGTATGTCATGCACCTGCACAGTGGTGGCCCATCCATAAGGGGCGCAGGGGTGCCGGCTCCTAATCTCTATGTGCCCAGCCCCTAATCTTCATGCAGGGCGCCAGACGCATAGAGTTCTACAGAGGGGGGGGGGGGGGTTGTGAGTAGTAGGACAGGGAGTACTGGTGGGAGAGTTCCATAAGTGGATGGTGATGTCACTGGAAATTATGAGCATCCAAAGGTGACAAGAGATGAGGAAATGAAATAGACAAAGGTGTAGGTAGTCTAATAATAAGAGGAATGCACCTGTATGAACCTGCTGGATCAGTAGGAGAATACAGAATAATAATAATATGCAATATTCCATATTTACCCGACTAAAACAAGATTTTCAATGTTTATTTTAGTTCCTATATCTGGAATAATCTATTTTTATTTGATCTATTCTTTATTTTAAATGTTTCATTGCTTGGCTGAGTTTGCCTTCTGTACATTGTATTGTTGAATAGATATTGTTTCAACAGCTTTTCATGTTCCTACCTCTCTATGGGTTTTTATCACTTTTCATTGTTCTGAAAACAATAGATCATTGTTATGGTTTATTAATTAATAGAGTAACGTATATCCTTGATAGCCTGCAGCCTCCTGTAGTGAATTGAACATGAGTTATCAACAGCAAAGGCCTGTTCTGCTTATAAGATCAGTGTCTCCCTCAAAGAAACTCTAAATCGATAAAACTGAGCAAAACATTAACTTGACATTTCATTTTTATAATATCACAGAACACTGCTGTTATGCCAGTCACACGCAGTATTTTTGTTAATACATTGACAGGCTAGCTGTTTCTTTTTAAACTTGGCATTGATATGTAAAGCATGATTAAAAAGTTGTACCTATTGAATATTGAATCATTTAAATGAGTTATATGGCCACAGCATACACTTTCATTTCATAACATTAGCACTATAATAGAAATACAAACAATAGTTATGTTTGACAATTTAATATAAGCTAGCTTAAAAAAAAAAACATCTCTTTGCTGTAGAGAATGTTGCCTGTCTGCTGGCCATCTTCTAACACAACTTCCTGGATTTTCAGCGGGCTTTGCAGCTTCACCTTTACTGTTTACTTTCAATTTCTAAGGATTACATACCCCATGGTACATTGCTGCCTGTAAACAGTGGTTCCTGTACTGACTCTGCCTACTGAAACTCCTCCTTTCAGCACCTCTGTAGTTCAGAAGGTACTGTGAAATGTGTGACAAAACAGTGCTCACTCACAGGCATTGTGAATATGTGTCAAGATCATTCAAAATGAATATCTTCAAGATCATTCAGAGTAATAGGAGTATTCTGGAAATGATTGAAGTACAATGTGAAAATTAATATATAATTTACATTGTGACCATAGATAGGCTTAAGTCCATTGCAAGCTTGCTGCAGCACCTTAAATATATTTTTAATTTATAGGCATGAGCAGGAAGTACAGTTTTAAATTGTAATGTATTTCATAAGTTCTGCACATGCAGCAAATGGGTAAGTTATGATCTATGGGCTTAATGGATTCAGTCTGTAAATGGATAAAAAGCTAAACTATGGACTGGGGGGGCGGGGTCACCCTGGGACATCCCCATGTGTCCCCGCCCTCAGCTATAAAAGAACTGTCACCTGAGAGGATGGTCATTACGGTGGGTGCCTCCCATGGAGGCGGATCGGTGGCGGCATGACGCTTTTTTTTTTTCTTTTTTTCAGTCCTTCGGAGCGAGAGAAGAAGAAGATGAATGGACTTCGTGGGACATTTTTATTTTTTAATAAAGGACTTGTCCCATGCCAGTTCTTGTCATTTTTACCATTTTGACACTTTTTTGTGAAATGGTAGGGGTACATTTGTACCCCATTACCATTTCACACAGGGAGGAGGCTGGGATCTGGGAATCCCCTTGTTAAAGGGGGCTTCCAGATTCTAATAAGCCCCCACCTGCAGACCCCCAAAACCACCGGGCAAGGGTTGTGGGGATGAGGCCCTTGTCCCTATCAACATGGGGATAAGGTGCTTTGGGGGCTACCCCAAATCACCCTCCCCATGTTGAGGGCATGTGGCCTGGTACGGTTCAGGATGGGGGCGCTCTCTCATCCCCCCTCTTTTCCTGTGACCTGCCAGGTTGCATGCTTGGATAAGGGTCTGGTATGGATTTTTGGGTGGAAGTCCACGCCATTTTTTTTTTTAATTTGGGCGCGGGTTCACCTTAAAATTCATACCATCTGGTATGGATTTTGAGGGGGACCCCCACGCCATATTTTTTTCATTTTGGCACAGGGTTCCCCTTAATATCCATACCAGACCTGAAGGGCCTGGTATGGAATTTGGGGGAACCCTCACGCAATTTTTTTTTAAATTTTGGTTTCGGGTTCCCCTTAATATTATTACCAGACCCAAAGGGCCTGGTAATGGACTGTGGAGGAATCCCATGCTGTTTTTTTCAATGACTTTTATGTGTATTGCCGGGACCGACAATTCATCATAGCTGCGAGTACTTTTAAATGACTTTTTTACTTTAGAAATTTAATTTTGTTCAGGGACTGTTGTAAACATGGGAAACATGCGCCACTTTACAGGAATACTATAGGCACCCCCCAGGTACGAAATTTAAAGGAATATTTCACTTTTATTGTTTCACTTTAAGCATTATTAACCACTTCAATACCGCGCAACGACATATGACGTCCACAAGGTGGCTCTGCCATCCTGGGTGGACGTCATATGACGTCCTCCTATTCCCGGCCATCTAGGGGGCGCGCGCACACCACCCGCGGCGCGCGCACATGCGCATGGCGTCACTCGGGACCCGGTGCGCGTGCCCGGCGGCCGCGATGTCTGCCGGGCACCCGCGATTGCCCAGGAAAACAGCGGGACCATGGAGCTGTGTGTGTAAACACACAGCTCCATGTCCTGTCACTGGCGAGGAGACCGATGGTGTGTTCCAAGTACAGAGGAACACCGATCGGTCTCCTCCCCTTGTGAGTCCCCTCCCCCCACAGTTAGAATCACTCACTCAGGGAACATATTAACCCCTGCAGCAGCCCCCTAGTGTTAACCCCTTCCCTGCCAGTCACATTTACACAGTAATCAGTGCAATTTTATAGCAACGATCGCTGTGTAAAAATGTGAATGGTCCCAAAAATGTGTCAAAAGTGTCCGAAGTGTCCGCCGCAAAGTCGCAGTCACGAAAAAAATTGCAGATCGCCGCCATTACTAGTAAAAAAAAATAAAAAATTAAAATGCAATAAATCTATCCCCTATTTTGTAAACGCTATAACTTTTGTGCAAACCGATCAATAAACGCTTATTGTGATTTTTTTTTACCAAAAATATGTACAAGAATACGTATCGGCCTAAACTGAGGAAAAAAAAAGTTTTTTTTTTTAAAAATTGGATATTTATTATAGCAAAAAGTAAAAAATATTGTGTTTTTTTTCAAAATTGTCGCTCTTCTTTTGTTTATGGCGCAAAAAATAAAAACCGCAGAGGTGATCAAATACCACCAAAAGAAAGCTCTATTTGTGGGAAAAAAAGGACGTCAATTTTGTTTGGGTGCAACGTCGCACGACCACGCAATTGTCAGTTAAATCGACGCAGTGCCGAATCACAAAAAGTGCTCTGGTAAGGAAGGGGACAAAATTGCCCGGTGCTGAAGCGGTTAAAATCCCGAAAAAAACGGATGGTTTTTAAAACTTTTTTTTTGCTTTGATACATGTCCCCTGGGGAAGGACCCAGGTCCCCAAACACTTTTTATGACAATAACATGCATATAAGCCTTTCAAATTAGCACTTTTGATTATTCATGTTCGTGTCCCATAGACTTTACCAGTGTTTGCGTGTTCGAACAAATTCTTTGCCTGTTTGCATGTTCTGCTGCAAACCGAAAACGGGGGGGCGTTCAGCTCATTTCTACTGAGGAGGCACTGGAGGTTGAAAGGGTGAGCCAAAACTGGGTCTCATTAATGATTCATTACTTGAATGGACTAGAGAAGGATATTCTAGTAGATTTAATAACTGCAAAAAGTGAATGACATAATCTTGTCCTTATTCAAGCCATTAGTAAGACCATATTTTGAATAGTAGTTCGTTTTGGACACCAGTTTACAAAAAGAATGGGAAAAAGAAGGCTCAATTAATTTCACTTTTCTGCTTTTCTATTGCTTAAAACTGCAACAGCATTTTGCCTTAGCATTAATGTATTTTATATTGCCCCTTTGAGTGTGCTTTCTAATGCCTAAGGCGGGAATAACTTCTGCCTCAGTTGTACTATATTATTTCTTTTGCCCTTTTAATAAAGCTTCTAATTTTTTCCAGGACTTTTCAGAATCTTGGAATTCCCTATAAAAGGGTCTTTCCTCAGCAGTCTTCCCTCAGAGTGGTCGGCAGCATAACTCCCTCCCACCCTTCGTCACTGGCACTTTAACCACTTCACCCCCGGAAGAATTTACCCCCTTCATGACCAGAGCACTTTTTGCAATATGGCACTGCATTGTTTAACTGACAATTGCGTGGTCGTACGACGTTGCACCCAAACAAAATTGACGTGCTTTTTTTCCCACAAATAGAGCTTTCTTCTGCTGGTTTTTGATCACCTCTGCGGTTTTTATTTTTTGCGCTATAAACAAAAAAAGCAATATTTTTTACTTTTTGTTATAATAAATATGGCCAAAAAATATATAAAAAACTAATTTCTTTCTCAATTTAGGCCGATATGTATTCTTCTACATATTTTTGGTATAAAAAAAATCGCAATAAGCGTATTTGGTTTGCGCCAAATTTATAGAGTCTACAAAATAGAGGATAGATTTATGGCATTTTTATTATTATTTTTTTTTTACTCTTTTTTTCACTCTGGGCATGCTCTGGGTATGCGGCAGGTGCGTGCGCCCACTAAGCCATGTCTTAAAGGGGATGTACAGGTACGCCCATTTGCCCAGCCGTGCCATTGTGCCAACGTACATCGTCATGCGCTGGTCGGCAAGCAGCTAAGAGGATTGTCACCTTGTTTCAAGGGGGACTGTCGTTTAATAATTTTGATTAATTTATGCTTGAGTCAGGAGAACTGAGCGGATTTATTGCTTCAAATGCGTATTTTGAAAGATTATTATAAATAGATTTTGTTAATTATTTAAAACAATAAAGTGCTGCGGCCATGTTTACTTCATTCTTTTGGTGTGTTTGTTTTTTGTTTGGAATATTACAGCCTGCAATCCTATGCAAAGGAACATGTCTAGGAGGATTCATACTTCCATGGCAGGTGTGAATCTGGAAGACTACTTTGAAGAATTTTTGCCTAAGGACACTGATAAATCAAGCTTTTGGTGCAAGAGAAAATAATGAGGCTACAGTTGGTGTTCTTGGAAACATCTCTCCTGCATTACCAACATGTTTTGGTCACATGGTGAAGCCCTGAGGTTTGGAAATGCTACGGAAATGCTTTTTTTTTTTTATCTCTAGGAATACTAAGCAGCATTTTTTTGAATTTTTCAGCCCGGAATAAAATTACATTGGATTTCATTCTGAGGCTTTCTAGAGAGTTGACACTCCCTGTAGATGATGTTTAGTCAGCAAGCTACCATACTGTCTCTACAGACTGGTATTCAGTAGACATGTGCATTCATTTTCGTCCGAATGCATTTTCAAACGAAAGATCCGACATAAACAAATGCTTTATTTACATTTTCGTTGCGACAACAGTTCGTTATAGATAGGAGATTCGACATGACTCTGACAATAACAATCTGTGTCTATCGAACCTGTGGTCGAATGTGCCTAACCTTATCTCTATTAGTCCAAGATTATTTGACATAGAGAGAAAAGATTCGACATAGAGAGAAAAGATTTGACATAGAGAAAAGATTCGACATAGAGAGAAAAGATTCGACATAGAGAGAAAAGATTTGACATAGAGAGAAAAGATTTGACATAGAGAGAAAAGATCACTGCTGGTATTGGGTGGGGGAAGTAAAATAAAAATAATGATGATGATGAATGTTATTGGCTGATTGTAACCAAAGAGGAGGAGCAGTAAAATAGATAGAACTAAGTATACATGTACAGCCAACTTACGATCACTTACGATTGCTAGCAGAGAGAGACACACACTGAATAATTTCAGAAGACAGTCAATCTTAGCTGGTCCATTTGTCAGAGAACCTGAATTATTTAGCAATTAAACATAAGCACAGCAGCAGAACAATAGTGAAGCAAGCTACATTTCAACTTAACTTTTTCATAATAATCTGCTGCTATTGTGTTTGTGCTATGAACTTGATAGTGATACTAGTGTTGCTAGTGTTGTGATAGCCTCAGAGGCTGCATGTGTTGTGAGGGGGGGTATTTATTTTTATTGATTCTATATTATAGATTGAGATTCTATATAGATTCTATATACCATATCTTGTTACCTGTCTGATCAGTGATCACTATCACCAGTCCATTTTCTGTTTGAGCTATATACATTCAACATGAACAACAAAGATTCGACAAAGCAGCGAAAAAATACAAACGTTGAATCTTTGGCTTATGGTGTCTGTCGAAAGTTCTAAGAAGATTAGACAGAGCAGCTAAACTATATGGCATCGTACAGTTTAGCTGCTCCGTTGAATCTTCTTTGAACATTCGACAGACACCATAAGCCTTCAATGACAGATTCGACCTTAATTAATTAGGATTTTCGGACAAATGCAATTTTTAACAAAAAACTAAATAAAAAAAACGAAATTCGGGAGTAACTAAATAAATTTATTTTTTTGAAGAAAACGAAATTCCGAAATGAAATATTTCAGTGTGCACATGTCTAGTATTCAGTAGGTGGCTTTTACATAAATAAATATTTGAAGCATACTTTGTATCTGCCTAGATTTCTGCTTTAAATATACAGATTTGTAAATGAACCACTAAATGAAGCTGCACTATGTATATGAATCATTAATGAACACCTGCAACACAGATGTGCTTATAGTTTTTAGGGTGATTTCTCAATGATCCCTGGCTCATCACTTTGAGGGCCTATTTACACTTGTGCATTGTGGCAATGCAGGGTAAAATGCGCGCATTACTGAGCATTCTTGCAATGTTTCTGCTCTATATGTGATACATTGTAATGACATTCATTATGAATGGCACCCCAATGCACTGTACAGTAAAGTGCAACACATGACAGACTGTAAGGCGCCACAATGCACATACCATGTGTTGTGGTGTACTGAATTCTTAAAAAAATAGGTTATGGGCATTTTCCATCTCTTGTGGTGTAGTGGCTGCCTTTTCATTAAGAACACACATTACTGCAGATTATTAATGAACCACAACAGAGCGCTGAACTCCAGCTTTTGATATACAGTACTTGTCCCTCACTAACATGTGACACAGTCCATATTCCCACTGCACACGTTCCTGGAATAAGATCTTAAGGTACTGGGTGCTGTAGTGACTGCCAGTTGGACACTGGAACACCATCACATGCCTGACAAAGGGGTCCTGCGTGGCTCTGAAAACGTTGCACGACACCGTTTTGTGATGTGATCTTTGAGTGAAAAACGTTTGGGCAATATTGATGATCCGTGTTGTGCTAGCAAATATCTACCTATCACTAACATGTGAGGCTGCTGGATGTGCGGCATAAACTGTATATACAGTATCTCACAAAAGTGAGTACACCCCTCACACTTTTGTAAATATTTTATTCTATCTTTTGATGTGACAACACTGAAGAAATTACACTTTGCTACAATGTAGTGAGTGTACAGCTTGTATAACAGTGTAAATTGGCTGTCACCTCAAAATAACTCAACACACAACCATTGATCTAAACTGCTGGCAACAAAAGTGAGCACACCCCTAAATAAAAATGTCCAAATTGGGCCCAAAGTGTCAATATTTTGTGTGGTCACCATTATTTTCCAGCACTACCTTAACCCTCTTGGGCATGGAGTTCACCAGAGCTTCCCAGGTTACCATTGGAGTCCTCTCCCATTCCTCCATGATGACATCACAGAGCTGGTGGATGTTAAAGACCTTGTGCTTCTCCACTTTCCATTTGAGGATGCCCCATAGATGCTCAATAGGGTTTAGGTCTGAAGACATGCTTGGCAAGTCCATCACCTTTACCCTCAGCTTCTTTAGCAAGGCAGTGGTCATCTTGGAGGTGTGTTTGGGGTTGTTATCATGTTGAAATACTGCCCTGCGGCCCAGTCTCTGAAGAGAGGGGATCATGCTCTGCTTGTAGTATGTCACAGTACATGTTGGCATTCATGGTTCCCTCAATGAACTGCTCCCCAGTACTATGACACTCCCACCACCATGCTTGACTGTAGGAAAGACACACTTGTCTTTGTACTCCTCACCTGGTTGCCGCCACACACACTTGACACCATCTGAACCAAATAAGTTTATCTTGGTCTCATCAGACCACAGGACATGGTTCCAGTAATCCATGTCCTTAGTCCCCTTGTCTTCAGCAAACTGTTTGCGGGCTTTCTTGTGCATGATCTTTAGAAGAGGCTGCCTTTTGGGACGACCAGTATAAGAGAGTGAGAGGGATAACACCAAATTTAACACACCTGCTCCCCATCCACACCTGAGACCTTGTAACACTAATGAGTCACATGACACAGAAGAGGGAAAATGGCTAATTGGGCCCACTTTGGACATTTTCACTTAGGGGTGTACTCACTTTTGTTGCCAGCGGTTTAGACATTAATGGCTGTGTGTTGAGTTATTTTGAGGGGGGACAGAAAATTTACACTGTTATACAATCTGTACACTTACTACTTTACATTGTAGCAAAGTGTTATTTCTTCAGTGTTGTCACATGAAAGGATATAATAAAATATTTACAAAAATGTGAGGGGTGTACTCACTTTTGTGAGATACTGTAGCTGAGGCTACATAAAGCATACAGCACTGATTTCCTAGTTTGAGCTGAGACCTTCCTGTCTCATACCCGGAACACAGTAGAGTCTATCAGATCGGTGCTCAGCCATCAGAGAAAGCAATGTATTCTAGCAATAAATACAAAGCTTCCTCTGACTGGAGTCAGAGAGTCAGGCTGATGATGTCACAACCTCTGACTCAGCCAATCAGAGGAAGCGTTGTATTCATTCCTAGAATGTGCAATGCTACATGATGATTGTTCTTTACCTTATATAAAGAAGCCATGAAAGCCCCTTAGAGGTTTCGGAATTAAATAAAACCACAAACAAACAAAAATGGGGTGTTGGAAATGAGGCAGCCATACATGGATTAGCTTACCAGTAGCTGTGTTCTCCCACACTCACCTGTTGTGGTGACAATTTCTCCAAGTTCGATGATCTCTCCTTCCTCCTCCTCCTCCTCCTCTGCTTCTGCTCTTTCCCCTTTTTTGGTAGGTGTTGGTTTGGGGGTTTCCTCAGACGGCCCAAGTTTTCGCTCCCTATGAGAATGTCCAAAAGGAAGATTTAGCAACACAAGCTATTGAGGGCAGAAATAGGAAATGACAAACATTGCTTGAAAGTGACGGACACTATTTTAGTTTGGCCAGTTACAAATGTCAACTACATGAATGAAGTCACTTTGTAAAGGTGCTAAACTGACTAGCTTTTTGGTAGAAGTTTGTGTGATGGAGACCCCCCTCTAGTATCCACTGGAGCACATGTGTGGAAAAGCATAATAAAAAGGGGGTTTGGGTGTCCCAGCACTAGTGCTCTAGAGTCCAGATGGGTAAACAGCTACTGAGTGACCTCTCCTTTACATTGAATAAATTGGCTTTACATTCTTGATGACATTTCTAGTGAGAACAAACTTCCTTTCCCCAAAAAAACACCAAACATCGTATTATAAGTGGCCGAACGATCGAGGTTGCGTACGATCGAATGCACACACACACACGACCATGACAGTGGCAGAAAGATCGAGGCTGAGTACGATCGAATGCACAGACGAACCTGAAAGTGGCCATTTTGGAATGTACAACTTGGTAAAAATCAAAACACAATGGAGCAGTATGCAAGCAAGAAATCAAACACAAAACACAACTACTTACTTTTTTGAAGAATTCTCTTGATCTTTCTGTACTGATCAGCCTCCCTCAGTTTCAGGTCTGACCAGCGTTTCCTGAGTTGCTCCTTGGATCGTTGTACCCCAAAATTATTGTACAGCCTTCTCACAACTTTAGACATGATCTTGGCCTTGCGGACATTGGGGTTGAGGTAAGGCCCATACTTCCCATCATAGTCGCTCCTCTTTAATATGTCCACCATCTCCAACATTTCTCCAAATGACATATTGGAGGCCTTGAATTTCAGGTTCCGGGATCGGGACGTTTCTGCCTCCGGACTTTCCTCGTCCTCCTCCTCGTTGGTGGGATATTTGTGGCGCACCTGCTGTGTCCCCGCCATGTGCTCTCCCCACTACGCCGTAAAGAGAAGGGGTGGGGAATAGACGAGAAAGATCGTCAGGGGCGGGCGGAGTTTGAAGCATGCGCAGTGTATATAAAACGTCACACACGCCTGTGTCGTAGCCACGATCTGGGAGACGAGGGGGAGAGAAAACTCACACGAGACGATCGCTACAAACGAAGGTACAATTTAACGTTGGTACATAACTAGCCTAGACTGATTTGAACTTGAGGCTTCTTTATGGAGAAGATTATGGAGAGTTTAGCCTGACATAATTTATAGGGTTTGGTGTGTTGTTGTGTCTTGCAGAGATTGATATGAAGGGATTCAACGACATGAGTTTTCTCCCCCTCTTCATTGCCAAATACAGGGATTTTCCCATATTGTGGCAGGGTATACACCCACATACACCAACAAACCAAAGAGGCACGCAGCCCTGGAGGAACGTGTGGAATTTGTCAAGCCAAGGTTCCCCACGGCAACTGTTGATGATATTAGAAAGAAAATTGGCAGCCTGAGGAGTGCGTATATCAGGGAGAGGAAGAAGGTCGTGAAGTCTGAGGAAACTGCAACTTCAGCAGATGAGGTCTATGTCCCCAAGCTCTGGTACTATCAGAGTCTCCATTTTCTGAAGGACCAGGCTGATGTCACGGAGCCAACCTCAACTCCTCCTTCCACGCTTCCTTGCGCACAGCCCACCCCTGATGAGGCTTCCGAGGAGCAACCTGGGCCTTCCAGTCTGGAAGAGGTGGAGGAGCCCAGCTTGTTCCAGGTATAGTAGTTTTGTTACCATTTATGGGAATAATGAATGATGTTCACTTAATTCAGGATCGCCAATTGCTTAGTTCCTAACGTGTTTGACATATCAACAGACAGTGGTGTGGGAGACATTTGGGGCCAGAATCTAAACTGCTGGGCTGAGAATTGTATGGTTTTCTATTTGTAAACATTTTGCACCAGTCACTAGATGAGAATTGTGTGTGTTTGATGAACAAATAACTGAAACTATGTCCCTTTTTCCTACACAGGAAGACCTCAGCCAGGAGGTGGCTGTGGAAGGTGGCAGTCAGGAGGAGGCAGGGGTTAGTGGCAGCCACCAGCTGGGTAGTGGCAGCCAAGAGGGGGCTAGGCCGCGGAGCCTGACTGACTCCCAAATCCCTCTCCTCCGCCTTCCCTACAAAAGGGCGAGAAGGGGGGGGTTATGCGGCACAGTCAGCGCTCCGCATGATCAGAGAGGCTTCAGCCTCCCTACATGCCACACCCGCCGACGAGGAGACCTTTGGCTCGGTGGTTGTCACAAAAATGATGGGTATGGAGGTGAGGCAACGCAACATGTGTGAGGGGCTCATCCTCCATGTCCTAAATAAGGGTAGGGCTGGGGAGATGACCCAGTCACACATGTTTGCCATAGCTACCATGCTCCACCTCCTCCTCCTCCTCCTCCTCCTTCTGCCACCCCACCAGCACGACAGCCACAGCGTGGAAGGAAGCGTGGAAGGAAGACCTGAGAGTGACGACCTGCAATCAGTCTGGTGTGAGAGAAGATGGAGCCTCTCTTAGTACCAGAGCCTGGGGACCTAGATGGCATCTGCTGCAGTTCCGGATACTTTGGACTTCACGACCAGATTGCACTCCCCTTAATATACGTACTCCTCAGGCCCCCAATTTTCTACGCTTGGACAATGATGGTTGCCGTGGGGGGCCAAGACTTTGCAAATTCCCCAAGTTTCACCATGGCTGCGTTCCTCTTTGGTTTGTTGGTGTGACCTAAATAAAGGTTTTTTGATTTGAAATAATCATTGACTATTGTGTTTTACTTTGCTACAATGACAGTTTTTCTTTGAGTAGGCTGGTACATTTCACTAATCCTAAAGTAGAATTAACAAGGGGCAACAACAACAAACAACCTCCCTAGTAAATTTAAGCAAGAAATACAAATGTAAATAATGTGTTTTTGGTAATTTGAGACACACAACCCCCCTCCAAAAAAAAAAAAAAAAAAACATTCAAATATGTATTCCCCAAAAAAAAAAAAAAAAAGAAAAAACATGGTAAAAAAAAAACAAAGATTCTTTTCCGTTCAGAGTAAAAATAAACATGTAGTGTATAAATGCTGCAAAGTAATAAAGAAGTAAGTTTGTGAGAAGTGCGGGTGAATAGGAGCAGCTAAAACATGTCATTCTTGTTGCATTGTAAAGAAAAAGAGAATGCGCTGCATTAAAGACATTTTAACATTGCAGCGTGACGAATGTGCTGTGTCGATTAGGAAAGGTAGTTTTACCTGACCGAGCGCCGTCACAGAATTTCTTCTGAGCATGCATAGCACTTTGTCCGTCGGAATTAAATTGAGTGAGGTATTTGCATGTCCCTATGTTGTTATCTTCAAGCTATGCCTCAGTGCATTCTATGACCTAAGTATGTTGTTTTAGATTTGCAAGTGTTTATCACTTATCGAAGACATATAAACATGTTATAATTTTTTTTGTCATGCCAGTAATGTCTTTTCAGTTATTAGAACTACAGTGTAGCTCTGCAACTGAACAAAAGCATAATTCCACAAAGATAAAACTTAAGGTTCAGACCAAATGTTTTGTATATCAGTTATTCTATTAAACATGTACAGACACAAGGTAAAAAAAAGAAAAAAAAAAATCAACTGCAGCTGTATCAGTAAGGACAGCATTTCTACAGATGACAGAAAAACTGCAGTTTATTTCAGATCTGTTCCTTAAAAATAGAAAAACAGTGACATCCAGTGTCGGGATTTGTTAATAGAAGCAACAATGTATAAGAGACAACTATAACTCCCTTAACGGGTTATTTTTTATGTGGCCTTTCAGCTAAATGGTGTAGCTGAAATTAATTCTATAAATAAACATGCATTTTTACAATGTGTGTACAAAAATAAAATGTTATGGGGACCTTATTAAAAGATATTTCAGATAAAGAAGTGACTGCAGGGAGAGATAAACATTTTAGTAAGAAATTTAGAGGACACTGCAGTCACCTTAATGCCTAATTTAAAAAAAAAACTCTGTTGAACCAAGTCAGATTTACTATGATGGAATGATGGAATCACTGACATTCAATGTCTTACACTACACATTCACCAGCAACATTTATGACACTTATATTATTGCGAATACGATTTTCGGGAATGTACATAGATTTTTTTATTGTACAGTAGGAACATTTTAGATGAACGCTCAGTGACTGTTGAATTAATCTTTATAAAGCAAAGGATATCAACGTCTCCAGTCTCATTGCCTGTCCTTGGCAAGAAGGTCAATTCACAAAGTGTTCTGGTGTTTTTTTTACTGTGCAGTATTTCTATCATCAGTAATAAAGCAATATCTTTTTCAAGGAGCAGATTACCTTATGTTATCTATAAAAAACACCATGAAGTTGTATTTAAAAGTCAGTTCATTAAGATTATCATACAGGCTCTCCTTAAAATGTCACTCCCTCCCAAAACTGCAAGCTGTCCACCAAGGAAAGCAGAAAATTGAGCCTTCTTGCAAAAGAAAAGAAATAGAAAACAGAGCCAACTAAGGTGAAAATAAAATACCAGTTCATGAGGAATACAAACTATTAGGCAAAGTTTAGACATGCAATTAAACTGCCAAGCCTTTTCAGAGTTGTTTGACAAGCTGTGAGAAGCTGATTTGTTGCCCCCTCACCACATGTTTAACTCCATAAAGGCTGCATTAATGTGCCTCAACAGCACATGGTTGCAGGATACTTGTGGCTAGTCCTCATTCGCTTGAATTTGTCATGTTCAGTGGTGGTACTGCCAGCCAAACCTGACAGGAGCAATAGTTTTTGCCATTGGTGCAAAGAAGAGCAACCACAGCATGCAGTCAATTTTCAATTCATGTATTAGAAAAATATTATTTCTATAAATATGCAATATTTATGTTTGTAATGAGAGAGTTTCCTAGTAAAGCAGATCTAAACTTAGTGTCTAAAATATCATATGAGCTTTCATGTGTTAATGTCATTTTAAAAGATGATTTTAATATTTTTAAATCTGAATCATTCGTTAAGATAATACCTTGTGATTCTGTTTGAAGGTTTATGTTCAGACAGTTCTTGTTATTAGCTGACAATAATCTCTTGGTTGATCTACTGTGTTGTCTCCTTGTCACATGCACCCCTGGTAGAGACTGCAAGTGGAAAGGAGAAGGAAATGGCTGCACATTCAGAACTTATGATTGCCTTTTATTTTGCTTCACAAGATAACACCAGAGACACCAAACTGTGGTCACGTAGATGCGGTTCACACATACATCTTGTGCTTAATCATTGGTAATGATTAAGCAAAAGATGTATGTGTGAAACGCGTCTACGTGACCACAGTTTGGGGTTTCTGGTGTTATCTTTGTGAAGCAAAATAAAAGGCAATCGTAAGTTCTGGATGTGCAGCCGTTTCTTTCTTCTTTCCAAGTTTCCCACGGAGGCGGGCTGGGGCTAGCACTCTGCAAGATACTCCAATCAGCCTTATCTTTATACACCTGGAGCAGCGGAAATCAGCAGCACTGAAATGCAAAGAAAGTGAAGGTATAAATATTGAAAACACTACTCACAGCACTACCCCTTTTAGTTGTTATGTCTAGCGTATATCAATCTATGTGTTATCATGTGCCTTAGTAAGTGTGAATCATTATCTGATACTCATCAGGTTTTTCTTTAGCATTGGAAGGACTATGAGAACTGCCTAATAATACTGTGGACTATACTGTATATGTCACTACATCTATATGATATATGAATGTTTGCCGGAGTAATAGTATTGGGTGCAGCATTTAAAGTAGTATTGCGATAACGCATAAATTGATATAAGCTAGAGATAACAACTTAAAGGGGCAGTGCTATGAATAGTGTTTTCAGTAGTTTGAGGTTTATGCTTTAGTAACAGCAGCAAAGCCATCTTCAGATGAATATTGTATATACACATAAGCTACTAATGGGGATTTAATTTTTCACAGTTTTTGGGGATTTAATAATTAATGAGAGATATCATTTTTAGAAATTTTTTAGACAGACGCTGCGATCATACATTTCCGGTTGAATTCTCTGCCCACAAGCTATAGTAGAATTCTAATGTTGTTTGACTAGTAATAATTATAATTAGTAATTATTATTACTAGTCAAACAACATTAGAATTCTTCTATAGCGATCGTATTTTTTAGCTGCTTTGTCGAATCTTCACGTCGAACGGTATTATACATATTTTTGATCATATCAAATGATACAATACTTGTTTGCTTCTGTTCATGGCTAACGGTCTACCCCAACAGGCAATGGATTTGCACGTATCGACATTCAAGCATAAAACTTCCTTCCTGTTCGCTCTGCTATACTAACGGTTCTGGTTCAAACTGGCGATCATCATCATTTTACTTCCCCCACCCATTCCAGTAGCGACCACTAACAGCTCTTTTACTACTGTCTCTATAATGTCGAATGTTTTCTCTATATGTTGAATAATCTTGGACTAATAGAGTTAGGTTAGGCACATTCGACCGCAGGTTCAATAGAAACAGATCGCTATTGTCACTGTCATGTTGAATATTCTATCTATCTATATCGAACTGTTGTCACAACGATACGAAAATATAATGCATACGAAAATAAAGCATTTTTTTTTTCGGATCGTTCGGATTTCGGATTCAGCACGTTCGTTTTCGTTTTGTTAAACCGAACACAAAAATCCCAGAAATTCAGACGAAAATGCATTCAGACGATAACAAATGCACATGTCTAATAATTTTAGGTTTACACATTGAAATAAAGGGATAGTGCTGTAACCATTTGGATAGAAGGTATAACTATGTTTTTATAAAAATGTCATCCATTTGGGGTTTAGATCAGCTTCATAATAACAAATATAGTTAAAATAACACCATATACATAATCCATCTTGTGATTTCTTAATCTTTATCAAAATATAATGAAGGAGCACACATTTCTTCCCAGAAATGCTGTATGCATCTATCCCTTTTTTTTCATTTCTGCTAACTATTTTGTAGTAATCAGATTTTTATATTTTATATGTATTAATTTATTAGCTTTTACATTATAGTAATTATTAGTTTAAGGAACATAATTAATTTACTATCTTTATTTCTGATATAATAATAATAATAGGTTCATTATAACTTTGACTCGGATTTGTTCAAATCAATTTGTGAACGGCTTTTTGTCACGTTAATTGGGTAATATGAATGACTAATAAACATTTTTTTCACTGTATAACAGATGATGTTATTCCACCTGGTAACATGCACGGGTAAATCATCCCATAAAATGTATTGCATAAATAAATGTAATGATTCACCAGTGAGTGTGCAGTGAATGTATGGCAAATGTCACAGCTTTAAAAAAAAAAATCACCTTAGCCTATATAACAACATAAATTACTGTCTGCATGCACTTCACAACAGATTAAAAAGGAAGAAAAATATGATGGCTATATTGCTGACCTACTTTCTGAAATCACTAGCTGGTAGACCGTCTCTTGCCCCAGTATGTTTTGAGTCGCTGATACACAAGCATGCAGCCACTAAAGAACTTGAACTCCTCATCTGTCAACTTGTCCATGGGGTTGTTTTACTAAAGGCAAATAGACTATTTACTTTGCATGGGATGTTGCACTTTGCAAGCAAATTTCCCCCCAAAGTATAATGCATGTTAAAATTGGGGAGAAAATGGCCAAGTCTCTCATATAGGCAAATAAAGGGTGAAATGGCTTTCCTGACATTTTCTTTTCCAAGGATTGTTTAAAGTAGGAACCACACATGTTTGCAGACCAAAGGTAGATTGTATTTAATTTCAGTATGCAAAGATCTCCGTAAGGAAAAACTGCAATTAAAAAATATCCCCACCTACCTGTTCCAGGATTTACATGACTGTGCTATCTCAGATCCATCATCTTAGTCCAGGAAGTAGATGGTGACCCTGGGTGATGCCTGAACAAAGGTAGTACTTTCCACTGCAGAGAAAAGCAGGCAAAGGCAATATCATTGTGAGTTTTGGGATCACTGTGAGAGGTAACAGTTACCTGTAAATGTTATACTTGCACATTTTTATCATTTATGCCCTTATGGTGAAAAATAAAAATAAATAAAAATAAATATATATATATATATATATATATATATATATATATATATATATATATATATATATATATATATATTGCTGTGTTCATACTTCTGCTCTCCCTTCTTGTAGCCTTGTTTGATTCAGAATGCAAATCCTTCTTCTCCTAGTTTGAATATTGCTTTGCAGGAGATTACAATGAATGCATATCTGGATTCTAGTGTGTATTGGTACCTTCCTGGATTTCAGTCTTAATTTATTTAAATATTTGTTTATATGAAAATATAACTAAATATACTGTTATAGTTTGTTATATACATTATGATAATAACAAATATTTTATTTGACATATTTAAAAAAACAATATGAACAAATTACATCTCAAATATCCTTTTTTATATACCGTAACTATTTTGAAACAAATAATAGAAGCCCACAGACTATGTTCTTTTCTCCTGTAATTTAGACCCACATTTCATTTTATTGCTTAGGGTTTTACAATGCTTTAAAGCTTTCATCTCCTCTTAGGAAAAGTTTCACCTTCCCTGACTGATTTACCATTTTATCTACAAGGTAGAATTTAATTTCAAAACACATTAATTCCGCTAAGCAAACTAGAAACCTAAGGAGCTAGAATCCAGTTGTCTTGACTTATAGATAAAGGACATAACATTTCAGAATTATGCAGTATTATCAGTGACCCTTATTGCCTTCCTTTAGCTTGGAAGTTTAAAGTAGGAATTATTCTTGCACGTTTGTAGAATGGTCAATTTTCTATAATATTTCCTAACTTACACATACAGTACAGGGTATATCTATGAATTAATTTGGTTAAAGTTATCATCAAATGTATTATTATATTATAAATATTATCATTTCAGTATAAAAGCAGCACTTTGCCAATCTGTTCACTTCCTCTCCTAGTCAAATCAAATAGCAAGTGTAACCTGCAGAAAAGTATTGTCTAATAATACATGTCAAGCTTGTCTTTCTCTACACAGGTGCACCACATTGCGTTATACTGAGGCTCTTAGTTCTAAGACAGAATCTAAAGGAATGTACTCAACTCGTGGTGGCACACCAGATAAAGCGGCAACATCCAAACTTTAGCAAAATGTTCCCTCTCCTTTGCCACATCTCTTCATTCAAATATCATCACATCTGCCATCATATGAACTGCATAGAATATTTTGTATTCCTAATAAAATTGTGCTTGTAGCTTTATGCATCCACCACTAGCAATCATATTCAAACTGCACAAAAAAGGAGGGAGTTATGAGTTTTATATCCTGCCCCTTGCCACTAATAGTATTGTGTTCTCTCTTTCACAGACTGTAAAGTACAGACACTGTGCACGGCTGATGCACCTAGTTATCATATCGGCTCACATCTGATTTGTTTGTCTTGCCAAAGGTGATGACTCCTCCACAGACAGCAATCTCCAAGCACTGTGCCCTATTGATTGCAGCCAATGTACCCAAATTATTCCTTATCCATATAGTTAAAGTTTCACACTGGTAAATGCTGGCAGTCTCTAGCAGTTAAAAAGCCATGCCATTCCTGTGACATCTGGTCCTCCAATGCCTGCAGTCATCTGCACAGTTCCTGTCTCTTCTCCAGATTCACTTTGCTCCTAGCCTTTTCACTAGGTCTCTCTCTCGGTATTACTTCCAGGTTCAAAACTTTGCTGTGTATGACAGTGATGAATTCAGCAGTGTTTGTGCCCACAGTAAGTGGGTTTCACCATCCTTTTTAGTAACACTTCTCTTCGCTGTGTTATAAAACCAGAGCAAAGCAAGTATTAATAAAGGAGCCTCCTTATTTGAAATTAACTACACTCATCTTTGGTCGCCACTGGTTAGATACACCCAATTGCTATTCAAAACCATTGTTTAGTTGGGGGTGACAACAGTACACAACTTACTTTAAATCATTTAAAATTAAGCCTTTCCTGTCCATGAATTCATTAACTCTTACTTTACTAGATATCTTCCTTAACTTCATATACAGAAAACCTCAGTCAAACCAATAAATACAGTCATGTGTAGACATGTGCACAACAAAAAAATGTGTTTATTTTAGTTTTTTTCGTTTCCGTTGATTCGTAATGATTCGTACATTCGTAAGTCGTCGGTGTTCGTATTCGTAACGACTCGTACATTCGTAAGAGTTATTTTTTCGTTGATTCGTTTTTCCGTTAGTTTAATTTTCGTTCATTCGAAATTCGGATGCATTCGTAGTTATTCGTACATTTGTAACATTCGTAACATTCGTAGATTCGTAATCGGTGCATAATTCAAAATTTTATGTAATGTGTATGCTATTATTACATTTTAAGAGACACGGAAAATTACGAATCGAAAAAAAAAGTTACGAATGTACGAATTTTTTCGTTCAATTCATTCGAAGCACGTTAAGCAACGCCATTGTAAGAGACACGGAAAATTACGAATCGAAAAAAAAAAAGTTACGAATTTACGAATTTTTTCGTTCAATCCATTCGAAGCACGTTAAGCAGCATCATTGTAAGGGACACAGAAAATTACCAATTCAACAAAAAAAAAAGTTACTAATGTACAAATTTTTTCGTTCATTTTCATTTTCGTTGTTCCTGTTTTCGTTTTTCGGATTTTCTTCATTCGTACATTCGTTGTTTCTTTTTTTTTTTTTTTCTTTTATTTTTCTTTTTTTTTTTTCTTTTTTTCTTGCCACATCAGTTCAGCCTTTCGCAAGGGACCCGAATCAACTTGTCCGTTCATCACTGTCCCAATTGGTCGTCACATCATTGTGGCTTTACTCGCTTTTGATTTGTCAAAAAGAAGAGAAAACACCATACAAAACCCAAAAAGAAACTGTGAAGCTACCTCTCCCCCATCACATACCCTGTGGTCATTTTATCCCCTTCCACCCCTCCCTCCCTTCCTCCGCGTCACCCCGGCACCACGGCCCGTCCATCTATTTGCAACGAGATATCCCACGCCTCACAGGCTATAGCTGAATCCTAACTACTTCAACAAAGCTCCAGGTTTTTTTAAATTTAAGCCAACCTTCCCATTTTTTTTTCTCCGAATCCCCCTTCCTTTCTTCAGCTCTAATCCTTAAAGTCTCCATCTGGCATGTATCTTCAACCCTATCGATCCATTCCCAGATATGTGGGCTATCGTGATTGCCCCAATTTCTGGCTATCGTTCGCTTGGCCGCATTTAAAAGATGAGGGACCAGTGACCTCTCGTATTGTTTTATCCCTTCTCTGGTGCCGTGCATCAGAATAGCCCACGGATCGTTATCGAGTTCATTGCCAGTTATTTCCTTCACGTACCTTAAAATTTTGGCCCAGTAGGTCTTAATTTTACTGCAGTCCCACCACAGGTGGGCCATGGTCCCTTTCTCGGGGCATCCCCTCCAACAGGTCTCCGGGGACCCCGGGAGGAACTTACTTAACTTAGCCGGGGTAATGTACTACCGAGACATGACTTTGTAGTTTGATTCAGCTGACCTGGTATCTATAGCGGACCTATGGGTTAGTTTCATTATTTTGCCTATCGTGAGTGCATCAACTTTAGTGCCCAAATCTCTTTCCCATTTTTGGATGAATGGGGGTATTCCCCTGTCACTCCCCTCAATTAATAGCTTATATATTTTGGAGATCGTTTTCCTCCCCTTACCAGCCGTGAAAACCCGCTCCATTCGGGTCAGATCATCAGCGGCTCTGATCGGTTAATCCTCCCCAGCCACGTCAAAGGTCTATTATTAAATTCTTTGCATTTTTTGGCGATATCGTCTAACAGGGGGAGGTAATTAATATTAAACATTGCCTTCAAGGACCTGGACAGGGTTATTCCCAAATACTTAATTTGTTGCTTCCATGGAAACCCAAATCGCCCCTCCAGGCTCTGTTGTGCCGAACTAGATACATTGACATTCAAGACAAATGTCTTGGAGGAGTTGATTTTAAAATTAGAAATCTCCCCATATTGTCTCAGGACTTTCATCAGAAGTGGCATGGATGTCTGTGGGTTTCCCAAGAAGAACAAAACGTCATCTGCAAATGCCGCCAATTTATGTTCCTCGTCTTCTGCTGGTACCCCGTGTATTCCCGGATGTCCCCTTATTGTGGACAAAAGAGGCTCCAGGGTCAGAATGAATAAAAGGGGGGACAACGGACATCCCTGCCTAGTACCGTTTTTCATATAAAACGGTAGGGAGGTTGTTCCGTTTATTTTAATCCTAGCTGTTGGGTAGGCATACAGTACCGCTATTTTTTGAATGATCATGGGCCCAAAACCCATATGGGTTAGGGTTTGAAACATGAGTCCCCAGTCTACCCTGTCGAACGCTTTCTCGGCGTCTATCGACAGGAGTAGACCTGGGGACCCTGCTTTCCTAATCTTATGAATTACCAGCAACGCTCGGATTCCGTTGTCCCGTCCCTCTCTACCCGGGACAAATCCCACCTGGTCGGGATGGACCAGTGTGCTCAAGTGGCCCCTAATCCTCTCGGCCAGAACCTTAGCGTATAATTTGGTATCGGCATTTAAAAGCGAGATTGGCCTATAACTTGAGCACACTGATCCATCCTTCCCCTCCTTCAGAATCATAGTGATATCCGCGGCCAAAGACTCAGTTGACATTCCGAAACTCTGACCAAGTCCATTAAAGTATGCACAAATTCTGGGGATTAATACCTCCTGAAAGGTTTTATAGTACAGATTAGTAAACCCGTCCGGGCCAGGGCTCTTGCCCTTCGGGGATCCCATCAGAGCCCTTTTAATTTCGTCTTCCGTAAAGGGACTATCTAGCCCCTCACTTACCTCCATTGGGAGTTTAGGGAGGCCAGCGCTATTCAAAAATCTTTCCCCCTTCAGAGCCCTATCAGATCTGATCCCCTGCGGTTCCGCCGAATAAACATCTTCGAAATAAGCTCTGAAAGATTCGGCGATGTCCCTGGAAGGATACCTAATGTCCCCTTTTTTGTTTCTTATTTTTTCGATGTAATTACGGGACTTTTTATTACGGAGAGTTCTGGCCAAATATTTTCCGGATTTGTTGCTACCGATGTACCTCTCCTTAGCCACTAAATCAGATGCTTGTTTTATTTGTTGTTCCATCAGATCTTTTAAGTCTTCCCTGAGGGAGATAATTTTTGAATACAGGTCCCTGTTTGGTGCAATGGAAGATTTATGGATCTGCTCAGCAGTTTTTATTTCTTCTACCAGGGCGTTTTTTTTTTTTCCCACTCTCTTTTTTTTTCCAAGCCCCCTTTGTAATTAAGATCCCTCTTATATAGGATTTGTGAGCGTCCCATAGAGTTGACCCCAGGACCTCCCCGTTATCATTAATTTCAAAAAAAAATTTTATTTCGTTTTTAATTTGCTCGACTATTTCCTCATCGTGGAGGAGTTCCTCATTCAATCTCCAACTCGATGAGGGGGCCTGTAGTTCAGGGCAATCCAGGACCATCGAGACTGGGGCGTGGTCTGATGTGGAGACGATCTCCACCTTCGTGTCCTTAACTCGTTCTAGAAGGGCATGATCAATAAAAATATGATCCAATCGGGAGTATGTCCCGTGTACGTGGGAATAGAAGGTATAATCCCTGTCTCCAGGATGTTGTATCCTCCAGACGTCAACCAACTGATTGGACCTTAAATTCTGCTTAATCGTTTTAAGTTGTTCCTTACATATCCCACGGACACGGGACGTACAATCGAGATCCGGGTCCATACAAAAATTGAAGTCCCCCATCAAGATGACAAACCCCTGTCTAAAATCTCTTAATTTGGACAGAATCTCTTTCAGAAATTTAATCGGTTTAATATTTGGGGCATATATGTTTGCAAAAGTATATTTATTGCCACCAAGCGAACCTCTCAGAAACAAAAATCTACCCTCTGGGTCCTCCACCCTACTCTCCACTTGAAACTGTATATCTCTAGAGAATCCGATGGCCACCCCCCTTGCCCTATTGATTATGGCATCACCATAATACCAAGATGGGTAATAACCCGAGGCTAATTGGGTATTGGACATTCGGGACAGGTGTGTCTCCTGAAGGAAGACCACACCTGCCCCATAGGCCCTCAGTTCCTCAAGAATCTTTTGTCTTTTAGCCCGGAGGTTAAGTCCCTTTACATTATAGGATACAAATTTAATCAAAGTCATCCTGTCGCAGTAACGAGGCTTTTAATGTCAGTGTCCACGTGGTGTCGGGGTGACGCGGAGGAAAACCCCACCCCCCTCCCATCCCCTCTACCCTCCTCCCCCCTCCTCACCCCCCTCCTCCCAACCCTCCCCCCTCCCATCCCCTCAATCCCCGCCCCCCCCCCCCCCCCCACCGACCCTCCCCTCCCGTCCCGCCCTAACCCTCTCTAGGGTCTTGGAGTCGTTGGGGGCCATACAAGTGTCTGGCCTCCCACGTCTCTCCCACCATCTCAGGAGGGGTGGGGCACTGAGTGGCTGGAAAATCCAGCCATTCTCCCGATAGTATTAAGTAATCGGGGAGCAGCGGGCGAAAAGAGAGAAGATGTAATTCCCTGCCCCCCTGGTACCCGCCCGGCCGACACCCGGAAAAAAAAAAAAAAAAAAAAAAAAAAAAAAAAAAAAAAAAAACCCCCAGCCCTCCCTCCCCCCCGTGAGCTCCCCCCCCCCTCCTCCCCGTCCCCTCGGACGGATTTAGCCGTTCTCTCCCCCCTCTACCCATCCTGGCAAGGCCAATACTTGGATGCCCATTTTACTGCAGAAGTCTGGCACCTCCTCCGGGAAGCGCAATCTGGCAGAGCGCCCGTCCTTGTTCCCGATTAAGCATGCCGGGAACCCCCAGGTGTATTTTATATTAGCAGATCGTAATGCTTCTAATAAAGGCCTCTGGTGCCTGCGTCTTTCTAAGGTCTGGGGGGATAGGTCCGAGTAAATTTGGACTTCAGTGCCTTCATAATTCAGGGGGGGGCTCCGATATAATTTTGCCCAGATTTCCGCCTTATCCTCATAGTGTCTGAACCTAACAATAATGTCTCTAGGTCTACCGGAATCTGCTGTTTGCCTTCTGCCCACCCGGTGAACTCTCTCGATTTTAGGGAAATTTTCACGGCCTCTTGCTATAAGCGGGTTAAATATTAAAAATATAATGTCCCTTAGGTCCTCTCCCTCCTTCTCGGGAACCAGTTTCACCCTAATATTCTGTCTCCTATTTCTGTTTTCGATATCCTCCAGCTTGTAAAGGGTGTCCCGTTGTTTCAGGTGTAATACTCGTATTTGCTCCTTCAAATCAAAAGTCTCGTGTTCCTGCGCTTCCATCTTCTTCTCGACAGTTTCCACCCTTCCTAGCAGGTGACCCCAGTCTTCTCTAAGGAGGGTAAATTCCCCTTTGATGGAATTTTCCATCTTCTGGAGCATTTCCTCCATTTCTTTCTTTGTAGGGCCCTGTGACTCAACCTCCTGTTCGGAAGGCCTACTTCCGTTCGTCTCGCTTTCCATCGCCTGTTCTGATAAGGTCTGATCAAGTGTCATGTCTGCTTTTTTATCTTTACCTTTCTTTTTATCTGTCATAGCTTTAGATTGGTGATCCGCGTTAGGGGGTTGTGGGCTAGATCCGGATCTCATATATTGTTTTATGTCACTGGCCGCGGGTTTAGGGGTTTTAGGGGGCGCTTTTTTGGATGGTTTACTCATATTTCCTTTGGGGGGTTTTCTAATTCTCCTCCCCAGCTTGCCAGAGGGGGTACTTCCTCGGAATGTTTTAGGTTACTCTCCCTTCCGCCCTACCTCCTCCGAGCCCAGTTCCTATTCCTCTTCTTCTTACTCCTGCAGGTTGTAGGTCTTTACCAGGTGTTCAACCAGGGCCTTACCCTACAACAGGCTGTAGGTCCTGTACAGACATTCCCCTGCAAGGTTGTCCAAAAAAAAAAAAAAAAAAAAAAAAAAAAAAAATAAAGAAAAAAAGGAAAGAACTGCTGCCTCTGGCCCGTTGACACAACCCGTCTGGGGCCCCAAAAATGGATGATGCGTGCCCTTAGGGGGAGGACGCCGAGTCGCGGGGTATCCTCCTCCTACCTCCCGTACACCCTACAGCCAGTCCCCTATATGAGCCCTCTATGGATAAAAAGAGGGGCTATGGAGGCTGGCAAGGGCTTATAGGTTTTTTTTTTTTAAAAATAGGTCTTCTCAAGGGGGTTCGTTGAGCTGCAGGGAGGGAGGGGCTGCGTGGGGACCGCAAGCTAGGGCTAAGTAACATCCACCAGAACCCCAAGGGGGAGGGAAGGGTGGGCACAGGAGAAAAAGATGAGAGTTCGTGTAACAGAGGCAATTACTGATAGAGGCAGTAACCCTCCCTGTCGGCGCAAGGCTCCCTTTCCCTGTTCCGTCCTCTACCAAAGAGGGGGTACAATTCTCCCCCCAAGGTGGAGTGGGTAAAGGCTGCACCGACACAGGCTGGGGTCCAAGGTCTCTCCGCTCGGAAGCGGGCAATAAACTGTATGAAAATTGAGCCCTAAAAGCTCAGGATTCGCCCTGGTCCAGGTTTCTAATCAGATGGGACACCGTTAGTCCTATTTAGGACCATCAGCCTGTGCTGTGCATGCTAATAGGGAGACCCTATCACATCCCGAGTGAGAGACGTGGGAGGCATTCATATCAATGTCGGGGGTGAAGAAACAGAATACGTCCCTCAGCTTCATGGGGAGAACATGAGAAAAAAAAATGACAGTTTGTCCTTATTGAACCTGTATTTTAAACGTTCATTGACCCCAGCAGACCGCTGTTCCAAATGTAAACATAGAAACATAGACAAAGTCCCTTGATGTATTCCCCCTTATTGGGGAGACAGATTGTTATCGATGAAAACAAAAGTCCGCTTACCTCGTGCCGTGGGTATAGGGAAGATAAGAGAGCCTCCCCCCTCCTAGAGGGGGGTTGATGTTCAAGGTTTACTCACGGTCTGAGCGCTTCTAACAGGCGGGGAGGAGAGCATCAGAGATCCGGGTCGGCGGGAGGGAGGGCTCGGGGTGAAGGAGGCAGGGGTGTTCCAGGTATCGGTCAGGCGGCTCCAGTCAGCAGGCTCTGATCCTTACAGAGTGTCTCACACGCGTAGTGCTGTCGCTCGGAGGTGCGCGGCGCCTACCTTCCATGGAGCGCCGGCATCTGTCCTCCTTGCGGTCAGCGTTCACTCAGGCCGCCCGCTGCATCAGGCCCCTCCCCCCGTGCGTGCGTAGCTACGTCCGCACGTCCTGGCTCATCTCAGCCGCTGCGCATTCGTTGTTTCTAATTCGTTTTTTTCGGATTTTTGTTATTTTCGGATTCGAACGATTCGTTATTCGTTAAAATTTTTACGAAAACGAATGAACGAAAATAACGAAAAAAAACGGAAAACGAAAAAAAACGAAACGAATTGCACATGCCTAGTCATGTGTCAGTGAAAATTTAAACTCTTTCAACATATTTGAACATTAGATTTAAATAGTGCCTACAGATAAAGGTGATAATAAATTGTAATAATGCATTCCTTTGATCTAAATTAACCACTTCCCATCTAGCACATGTATATAAACGTCCTTAGATGGGAAGGGTGATATCTTGGTCAGCGATGTTGTACATGTTAAAAGAGACTGGAGTGGTTATACAGCTACTTGATTACTTTTACAGGCAGCAGAAGGCGGTCTCCATTTGATCATATGCTTTGGTCAGAGGAGAGATACGGGGTGTAATAGACCCCGAATCTGTCTATAAAGAGGACTTGTCATGGCCCAAAGTATTATAAGGTATATTTTTCATTAGTTGTGATAGCAATAAAGTTCCATCAAAAAAATTAAAGGTACAGTGTAAAAAAAAAAAAAAATAAATAAATAAAAGAAAATTTGAAGCTCCCCCGTTCCCTCATGTTCACATGCAAATTCGAAAGTGCGTATGTAAATAGTGATCACAAAACTTATGCGAGGTATCCTCACAAATGTCAGAGTGAGAGCAATAATTCTAGCACCACACCTGCTGTGTAACTCTTAATTGGTAACCTATAAACGTTGCGTATGGAGATTTTTAGGTACTGTAGTTTCCACAGGTGTACACAATTTTATAGCGTCTTAGATATCTACTTATTTACTTAGCATAACATCATATTTTATGTTTTACCAAAAATTTGGTAATCTATTGTGTTTGTGTGCACTAAAAATCATTTAAGGGTATTCTTTCCTAAAAATTTGCCTTTTATAGATGCACAAATATCATTTGACATAAAAAAATTACAAGAACAACCATTTTATTCTTCAGGATCTCTGCTTAACAAATATATATAATGTTGCGGGTTTATAATAACTTTCTAGAAAAAAAATGCACATTTTTACATGTATGAGAGAAATGTCAGAATCTGCCTGGACTGGAAGTAAGCCAAACATGTTGATTTGTCATGTATACAAAATAAATACACCCCTTTATTTACCACTACTTTGAAACTGTGAAATTCCAGATTAGGTGCCATTCTTCAGGGAGTATGGAAGTGGAACCTGTTTTTATTATTTTATTTTATTTAAACCTCATAGATCGGTCTGATGTTCTTGTTGCTATTGAGGTGTGGTGTCATCATCCCATAATCAATAGAGCTCTCTAAGGCCCTCAGAAAGAAACTTGCGGATGTCTATGTGTCTGGAAAGGAATTTAAAAAGGTCACCTAATTATTTAAAATCAACTATTTCACTGTAAAAAAATAATGTTGTATAAGCAGTGATGGCACTAACGCCGTTAAAGTAAACGGCGTTACGTAACGCTGTTACTTTAGAGGGTAACGAGTAATCTAACTGATTACTTTTCCCCTCGCGGTAACGCCGTTCCCATTACTGGGGCGGCGTTACCGCAATTACCCGCCGCGATCGCGGAGCCGTCCGCGGCCTCGGCCTTAGGAAAGGCCGCGGCTTCGGCCTAGCTCCGGGAGCGGCGGCCATCTTGGTGCACCCGTCGGCCGTTTACAATGTGATTGCTCCGTCAAATGACGGAGCGATCACTTTGTAAACAAACCGGCGTCAAGATGACGCTGGTCTCCCCTCTGTGTACAGATCTGTACAGTGGAGGGGAGAGATCGGATGGCAGCAGCCATCCCTCCATACCCTGCCACTACTCTGCAACACCCTGCTAATACTGCGCAATACTCTGCAACACCCTGCCAATACTGCGCAATACTCTGCAACACCCTGCCAATACTGCGCAATACTCTGCAACACCCTGCCAGTGCCAATACTGCGCAATACTCTGCAACACCCTGCCAATATTGCGCAATACTCTGCAACACCCTGCCAATACTCTGCAACACCCTGCCAAAACCGCGCAATACTCTGCAACACCCTGCCAATACTCTGCAACACCCTGCCAAAACCGCGCAATACTCTGCAACACCCTGCCAATACTGCGCAATACTCTGCAACACCCTGCCAATACTGCGCAATACTCTGCAACACCCTGCCAATACTGCGCAATACTCTGCAACACCCTGCCAGTGCCACTACTGCGCAATACTCTGCAACACCCTGCCAATACTGCGCAATACTCTGCAACACCCTGCCAATACTGCGCAATACTCTGCAACACCCTGCCAATACAGCGCAATACTCTGCAACACCCTGCCAATACTGCGCAATACTCTGCAACACCCTGCCAATACTGCGCAATACTCTGCAACACCCTGCCAATACTGCGCAATACTCTGCAACACCCTGCCAATACTGCGCAATACTCTGCAACACCCTGCCAATACTGTGCAATACTCTGCAACACCCTGCCAATACTGCGCAATACTCTGCAACACCCTGCCAATACTGCGCAATACTCTGCAACACCCTGCCAATACTGCGCAATACTCTGCAACACCCTGCCAATACTGCGCAATACTCTGCAACACCCTGCCAATACTGCGCAATACTCTGCAACACCCTGCCAATACTGTGCAATACTCTGCAACACCCTGCCAATACTGCGCAATACTCTGCAACACCCTGCCAATACTGCGCAATACTCTGCAACACCCTGCCAATACTGCGCAATACTCTGCAACACCCTGCCAATACTGCGCAATACTCTGCAACACCCTGCCAATACTCTGCAACACCCTGCCAAAACCGCGCAATACTCTGCAACACCCTGCCAATACTGCGCAATACTCTGCAACACCCTGCCAATACTGCGCAATACTCTGCAACACCCTGCCAATACTGCGCAATACTCTGCAACACCCTGCCAGTGCCACTACTGTGCAATACTCTGCAACACCCTGCCAATACTGCGCAATACTCTGCAACACCCTGCCAATACTGCGCAATACTCTGCAACACCCTGCCAATACTGCGCAATACTCTGCAACACCCTGCCAATACTGCGCAATACTCTGCAACACCCTGCCAATACTGCGCAATACTCTGCAACACCCTGCCAATACTGCGCAATACTCTGCAACACCCTGCCAATACTGCGCAATACTCTGCAACACCCTGCCAATACTGTGCAATACTCTGCAACACCCTGCCAATACTGTGCAATACTCTGCAACACCCTGCCAATACTGTGCAATACTCTGCAACACCCTGCCAATACTGCGCAATACTCTGCAACACCCTGCCAATACTGCGCAATACTCTGCAACACCCTGCCAATACTGCGCAATACTCTGCAACACCCTGCCAATACTCTGCAACACCCTGCCAAAACCGCGCAATACTCTGCAACACCCTGCCAATACTGCGCAATACTCTGCAACACCCTGCCAATACTGCGCAATACTCTGCAACACCCTGCCAATACTGCGCAATACTCTGCAACACCCTGCCAGTGCCACTACTGTGCAATACTCTGCAACACCCTGCCAATACTGCGCAATACTCTGCAACACCCTGCCAATACTGCGCAATACTCTGCAACACCCTGCCAATACTGCGCAATACTCTGCAACACCCTGCCAATACTGCGCAATACTCTGCAACACCCTGCCAATACTGCGCAATACTCTGCAACACCCTGCCAGTGCCAATACTGCGCAATACTCTGCAACACCCTGCCAATACTGCGCAATACTCTGCAACACCCTGCCAATACTGCGCAATACTCTGCAACACCCTGCCAATACTGTGCAATACTCTGCAACACCCTGCCAATACTGTGCAATACTCTGCAACACCCTGCCAATACTGCGCAATACTCTGCAACACCCTGCCAATACTGCGCAATACTCTGCAACACCCTGCCATACCCTGCAACACCCTGCCATACCCCGCAACACCTGGCCATACCCCGCCACACTCTGCAATACGCGGTAATACCCAGCCATACTCGGCGATACCCAGCCATACTCGGCAATACCCAGCCGTACCCAGCTATACCCAGACAATATTACAGTTGGGGAGATGACGTGGATATTACAGTGGGGGCTTTATGGTGGTGGAATTTTCAAAGGTTTTTGCAAATTCAATTATTATTTGCTGATCCGAAAAATGATCCGATCCGTGACTCTGCAACGATCCGATCCGTGAGTTTGGGGGGGACAGATGTACAGGGGGGGAAAAGATATATGTGTGGAGGGGGGGACAGACGTGTAGTGGGGTACAGAGGGGGAACAGATATATGTGTGTGGGGGGGGGACAGACGTGTAGTGGGGTACAGAGGGGGAACAGATATATGTGTTGGGGGGGAAATAGACGTGCAGGGGGGAACGCGCCCCTTGCTTACAGTAATACTAGACCCGCCCCTAAGAATATTAAAAAAAAAAGTCAGTTACTTTGCAGAGTAACTAATTACTTTTCCAATGTAGTAACTGAGTTACTAACTCAATTACTTTTTTGGGAGAAGTAATTTGTAATGTAACTAATTACTTTTTTAAAGTAAGATGACCAACACTGTGTATAAGTGGCGTAGATTTCAAAAGACATAAAAAAATCTGTCCAGGACTGGCTGACCCACTATTTTCAACACATAGGCTAATCTATTGATTCTAAAAAGGGGTTGTTTAGGTAACTCTTGCAGCACTTGGGGTCAAAGTACTGCATCTACAATGAGAAAAAGATTGCACTAATTTACCCTGCATACATTGTGTTAAGAAAAATGCATTTGCTACCAAAAAATTACTTTATAGAAAGTGTACAGCATGCTGCAACATATAGGTAAAGACCATGCCTTGTAGAACATTGTGCTGAAGACTGATCAAGCATGGATAGAGTTGTTTGGTCACTGTAACAGTAGTCATGTTTGTCGCAAAATGAAGACAGCATTTCAGGAGGAGATTCTCATAACAGTTCTCAAGCATGATAACAGGAATTACTGATGGGCCGAATGACCCCTTGTTCGGTTTGTGGCAGAACTTTAGAACATCGCAAAAGTTTGGAACCGAATAACGAACCCCATTAGTCTATTGGACCCAAACTAGAAAAATCAAAATTGCCCATTTTTAAAGTAATTGGACGTACAATGGTTGTGGGGGACAAGGTACTGCCCTAGGTGACATGTATAAATGATAAAAGTTTGTAAAAAACATAATTTTTAAATGAGCAGTGATTTACTGATGCTTAACTAATTTCCCGCTCGCCATATAGAAAAATGACAGCAGCAAAATGGTTAAGTTATCCTGACTGGATGTCATATGATGTCCATCAGGATAAGCCACTAGCGTGTGCCCACGGGGACGTGGATAGCGGCAATTGGTGGTGTGGCGTGTCAGTCTGACACACCGTATCTCTGATCTAGATAAAGAGCCTATGACGTAGGCTCTTTACCATGTGATCAGCTGTGTCCAATTACAGCTGATCACATGGTAACCAGGAAGTGACGTTTATCGGCTTTTCCTCTTTTCGCGCTGACAGGCGTGAGTAGAAGAGAGCCGATCGGCTGCTCTCCTGACAGGGGCAGTTTGCGCTGATAATCAGACCCATTGAGGATGCCCACTGGAGACCACCAGGGTTGCCTACTAGAGCCCACTAGGAATGCCAATCTGTGCCCATCAGTGATGGCTGCCAGTGCCTCCTGATCAGTGCTGCCTATCAGTGCCATCCATCAGTGCCCATTAGTACCAGCTATACGTGCTCACTAGTGCCACCTATCAGTGCCACCTATGCATGTCCATCAGTGTCATCTTTGAGTGCCCATCAGAGCCACCTATCAGTGCCCACCAGTGCTGCATATCAGTGCTGCATATAAGGGCCTCATCATCAGTGCCCATCAGTGCCACCTCATCAGTGCCAATCAATATTTCCTAATCAGTGCCCGTCAGTGCAGACTCATCAGTGCTCATCAGTGAAGGAAAAAACACACTTATTTACAAAGTTTTGTAACAGAACGTTCGGTCTTTTTTTATTTGTAGCACAAAAAATAAAAACCCCAGTGGTGGTCAAATACCATCAAAAGAAAGCTCTGTTTGTGGGAAAACCGTGCAATTGTCATTCAAAATGCGACAGCGCTGAAAGATGAAAATTGTACTGGGCAGGAAGGGGGTGAAAGTGCCCTGCATTGAAGTGGTTAATGCAAAATAACAATAAAAAAAAGAATTCCTTTAAATATAGTGCTGGGGGGTCCCCTTAGTCTGCCTGTAATGTAGCACATCTGTGCAGTGTATAAAGCCTGCTGCAGCAATGACATTTATAAAGCCAAAAAATTAAATTTTCCATTCAAGCTTTCTTTATTTTATAATCAACGTCTTTGGAGGCCAGTCTTTATTATGAGGCCACAATTTAGTGCACTCGGAACAAGATTAGATATTTTTTGGATAAATTCTGATGTCTCTTTCGCAGACTTTGGATAGAAGTAACAGGTGCAGAAAAATTGGGATTTGGGGGTTGGTGGTGCCTTCAAGCCGTAACCCTATCGAGGTACTCTTGATAAAAGCAAGAATTGGCCTTGCTGTCAAAAATTTAAATGATATGAACTTGTCAAACAGGTGTGGAAAATTTGTCTTTGGGTGTCGTTGGTGCCTTCACACCGTAACCCTTGTTGTGAGTGTGGTATGGAATCTTAATGATAATAAATATGGGGAATTTTAATTAAATAGAATTTTAGGGTTTGGCGAATGGTACATTTTAAATAAAAGGGTAGTGTCTGACTTTAAGTACAGTGGATTTACAGTGCCTCCAACCGGTTACGGCAATTAATAATAAAAAAATGAACTTTGTTTAGACAATCAGTTACATAACACAATAATTTCCTGAGTTTGTTAATCTATGGGGAATTCTTAACAATGTATAAATATTGTCAAGTCACCTGAGTGCAGGTGACAGATGCATCCCATTGGGGTCTGGAGTGCATCGCAAGGTAGTGGACCCTACGGCTGACTGCTGCGGTTGGAACTCTAGGATATGCAGGAGAGCAGGTATCTAAGAGCCAGCGGGTGTTCACCAGAGGCCCCTAGTGGTGGGGATGGATTTAGCTGCAGTCTGGCTCCAGGTCGCGACCCCTAGGGCCTCCCAGCTCATGCTCATGGTAGACTACAGGGAGGTAGAGTGGAAGCAGCAGACTGTGACAACAAAGGATAGTCAGGAGATATCCAAAGGTCGGGTTAACAATCAGGTAAGGATAGTCAAGAACAAGCCAAGATCGGTAACTGGAATCAGATGTAGAAGACACAGAAAGTCGCACACGAAAGCAAAACACACAATATTGATCAGCAGAGCTGGCTTGCAGTGAACAGGTTAAAATAGAGTTCCCTTATAGGGGCTGAGGAGTGATTAGCCAGATGAGAGTGGCTGGCCTCTTAAGCAGAACACATGGAGGGGTAAGCTGACAGACAAACATTACTGCATACCCATGACAATTATCTCCCAATTAAATTAATAAGTAAATCAATTTTATTAAATAACAAGTATAAATATACAACTTCATACAAAACCGGAATTTCTGGTGAATAATATTTCATACACGTTACCAAAGACATCAATGCAACAATAAAAATATTTTCCTAAATATTTGACAAGTAAACTAGCCTCAATCGACTATGTTAAAAAGGGTGTGGTAACCCGAATGGCCGTCTATACTACGGTCAATACTCACCCACATTCTGATAGTGGCAAGACTCTCAATTGCCTGTAACTGGAAAAATCCTAACCCACCCACTATCCAATTAGTAATCTCTTTACTCAACGACCAATGCCACATGGAATTTATGTTTGCCAAAGCACATTTATTGACAACTAGATTCTTCACCCAATGGAAACCTTGGCTTCAAGATAAAAGAAGTAACCCTCTACCATAAACTGGCCTCTTCATACCTGTGGACACGACCCTCCCAATCTGGACCTAAACCAGCTGCTATACAGTTCTACACTCAGTTTAAATACTTGATAACAGCCATATTGTTTGTGTATGCCTCCTTCCTATAAGGTGCCCCCTCCGGGTGCGTCCTCATGACATTGCATAGATGTCACCCCTACTCTCCTATTTAACATTACCGACATATAAATTTCCAACCATATTGGGTCCCATAGCGACCCTCTATTTTTTCTCTGACCCCGGACGATGTCATGATGGCCCACCCTTGGGGCACCATATTTCACTTTTCACCAACCAGCATTACTAATTCTACGAATTCTACTCTCTGTACCTTTCTATGCTAGTCTGCTTCAACTACCCCCTAACTAGATATTATACATTGTTATGATTGTGACTTGTGAACTACTACTGTTATGCTTTATTGTTCTCATGCCCCCTTTTAGGGCATTATGTTATATTTGTGAAAAATCCAATAAAACTATGGTTAAAAAAAAAGGGTGTGGTAACCATGCCTTAAATTTTAAAACACAATATCTCTTGCCGCTCGGAAGACAATTTTCAGACTTTCTCCGGCCGGAAGAAAGTCAAAATATTTCTTGAGGAGCCAACAGATAGATATGATCAATTTAAAAGAAGTCTTAATTTAACAGGGCTACCAGATTGGATTGGGCAATAAATAATTTCCCTGGGACCACAATAGCCAAATTAGTTGAAATATAGGTTGATCCAGCGATTTAGAAATGAATGACTGTGTGTTGAGTAATTTTGAGGGGACAGCAAATTCACACTGTTATGCAAGCTGTACACTCACTACTTTACATTGTAGCAAAGTGTCATTTCTTCAGTGTTGTCACATGAAAAGATATAATAAAATATTTACAAAAAGAGGGGTGTACTCATTTTTGTGAGATACTGTATATATATATATACACTGTACCTGCGTATGGTATATTTCGGTTTACACATACATGTACATACGGTATATTTTTAATTAGTCCTTTACAGTTGGAAGTCTTGGGGGGATGGTAACATAATTTAGAGAGCAGAGAATAATACAAGAATAAAACTATTTGTTTTTCTTTTCCAAAAAATTACAATAGAAGATATAAGCTATTTAAACAATTGGTTAAAAATTGGTTTAAAATAGGTCAATAATTAGGATATCCATTATAAATTATATACAATGCCTTGCAAAAGTATTCATCCCCCTTGGCTTTTTACATATTTTGTTACATTACAGCCTTTAGTTCAAAGTTTTTTTAATCTGAATTATATGTGATGGATCAGAACACAATAGTCTAAGTTGGTGAAGTAAAATTAGAAAAATATATACATAAAACTATTTTTCAGAAATAAAAAAATGATAATTGGCATGTGCGTGTATGTATTCACCCCCTTTGTTATGAATCCCATAAAATACGTTATTACGTAATTACCTTCAGAAGTCACATAATTAGTGAAATGATGTCCACCTGTGTGCAATCTAGTGTCACATGATCTGTCATTACATATACACACCTTTTTGAAAGGCCCCAGAGGCTGCAACACTTAAGCAAGAGGCACCACTAACCAAACACTACCATGAAGACCAAGGAACTCTACAAACAAGTGAGGGACAATGTTTTTGAGAAGTACAAGTCAGGATTGGGTTATAAAAAAGATATACAAATCTTTGATGATCCCTAGGAGCACCATCAAATCTATCATAGCCAAATGGAAAGAACACAGCACAACAGCAAATCTGCCAAGAGACAGCAGCACACCAAAACTCATGGACTGGGCAAGGAGGGAATTAATCATAGATTCAGCACAAAGACCTAAGGTAACCCTGGAGGAGCTGCAGAGTTTCACAGCAGAGACTGGACTATCTGTACATAGGACGACAATAAGCCGTACACTCCACAGAGTTGGGCTTTATGGCAGAGTGGCCAAAAGAAAGACGTTACTTTCAGAAAAAAACAAAATTGCACATTTTGAGTTTGCCAAAAGGCATGTGGGAGACTCACAAAATGTATGGAGGAAGGTGCTCTGGTCTGATGAGACAAAAAATTTACTTTTTGGCCATCAAAGAAAAGCTATGTCTGGTGCAAACCCAACACATCACATAACCCAAAGAACACCATACCCACAGTGAAACATGGTGGTGACAGAATCATGCTGTGGGGATGTTTTTCAGCAGTTGGGACTGGTCAGAGTTGAGAGAAAGATGGATGGTGCTAAATACAGGGATATTCTTGAGCAAAACCTGTACCACTCTGTGTGTGATTTGAGGCTAGGACAAAGGTTCACCTTCCAGCAGGACAATGACCCCAAACACACTGCTAAAGCAACACTTGAGTGGTTTAAGAGGAAACATGTAAATGTGTTGGAATGGCCTAGTCAAAGCCCAGACCTGAATCCAATAGAAAATCTATGGTCAGAGTTAAAGATTGCTGTTCACAAGTGCAAACAATCCAACTTGAAGGAGCTGGGCAGTTTTGCAAGGAGAAATGGGCAAAAATCCCAGTGGTAATGTGTGGCAAGCTCATAGAGACTTATCCAAAGCAACTTGGAGCTGTGATAGCCGCAAAAGGTGGCTCTACAAAGTATTGACTTTAGGGGGGTGAATAGTTATGCACTTTGACTTTTTCTGTTATTTTGTCCTATTGGTTGTTTGCTGCACAAAAAAAAAAACATCTTCAAAGTTGTGGGCATGTTCTGTAAATTAAATGATGCAAATCTTCAAACAATCCATGTTAATTCCAGGTTGTGAGGCAACAAAACATGAAAAATGCCAAGGGGGTGAATACTTTTGCAAGGCACTGTATTACTAGAGATGGGCCGAACAGCCCCCTGTTCAGTTCATGGCAAAACTTTAGAACATCGCAAAAGTTCGGAACTGAATAACAAACCCCATTGAAGTCTATGGGACCCAAACTGGAAAAATCTAAATTGCTCATTTTGAAGGCTTATATGCAAGTAGTTAGGCATAAAATCATAAAATGGTTATGGGGTCCTGCCCCTGGGGACATGTATCAATGAAAAAAAGTTTGTAAAAAACATAATTTTTAAAAAAGGATTTTTGATCCTGATGGGGGATCTCAATTTTGTGATGGATCCTGCGTTGGACAGTACGTCTGGTGGAACGGGGAGGGGTAGCGTACAATTGAAACGGATTAAAAAAAAAAACTATCGGAGGATCAACTGTTGGATGTATGGAGGATCCAGCACCCGCAGACAAGAGACTTCTCGTTCTTCTCCCCGTCCACCAGACGTTCTCGTTTGGATCATATTTTAATAGAACATGGCATATTTGAAAGGGTCAAAGAATCAGACATTGGAATAACCTCCCTCTCGGACCACGCGCCGGTCTCCATGAGGCTAAGGTTCCCCGAATACAAACAACCTCCTAGCGGTTGGAAACTCAATGATTAGCAAGGAAATTACAAAAAAAAGAAAACCAGAAATTTTATTGAAAAAATCCAAACAAGAAATGGGAAGATGAAGTTTATCCCTAGTGAAATAGCATCTACATTTAGGGATTACTATAAAGAACTCTATGAGGTGAAAACTAAGGGAAATAACGACAGCGTGGAAAACAGCCAGAAAACCATTGAGTTCCTAGGGAGGGCAGGGTTAACAGTACTAGGCGGGGAAGAGAGAGAAGAGCTTGAGAGGTCAATAACTGAGGAGGAGATCCTAGTAGCCATCAACAACTCACCAATAGGGAAGAGTCCGGGCCCGGATGGGTTCACGGCCTCATATTACAAAACGTACAAAGATATCCTCATACCGAGAATGCTGCGTTACATGAATGGGCTAGGGATAGACTATGACATGAGTGAGGAGGCCCTAAAAGCTACGATCACCCTCTTGAGGAAGGATGGGAAGGATGGATCAGTGTGCTCGAATTATAGACCCATTTCTTTATTAAATTTCGATACAAAATTATACGCCAAGATATTGGCGGACCGAATAAAGGGGCACCTGGGCACACTGATCCATCCGGACCAGGTGGGTTTCGTCCCGGGCAGAGAGGGGAGGGATAATGGGATCCGGAAAGCATTTGACAGGGTAGACTGGGGGTTCATGTTTAATACTCTACAGAGGATGGGCTTCGGCCCTAGAATTATTCAAAAAATTAAAACCTTATACACTCACCCGAAAGCAAACATCAAGGTCAACGGAATGACTTCCGCTGAGTTTGAACTGTTTAATGGCACCAGGCAGGGCTGTCCACTCTCCCCCCTCCTTTTCATCCTATCCCTGGAACCGCTGTTGGCTACAATTCGCGGAAACCCAGAGGTGGAAGGCTGTAGAGTCGGCAGCGAAGAGCATAAACTCGCGGCCTTCGCGGACGACGTTCTCTTTTACGTAAGCTCACCCCAGAAGTCAGTCCCTATACTTCTTAAAACCTTAAAGGAATATGGGGAATTAACAAACTTCAGAATCAATGCCTCAAAAACGTTTATTCTTAACATCAATCTCAATAAAATAGAGAAACAGATTCTCCAGAAAACAGTCAGTTTTGTTTGGAAAAAAAGGATAAAATACTTAGGAATAGAATTGGCCAATAACCCGAGGAAAGTGTACAAAATAAACTATATTCCGCTTCTAGAAGATATAAAAAAAAAAATGCCAAGAGCTTAAGGGTAAAATCCTGTCTTGGACAGGTAGGATCAATTCGGTAAAAATGATGATCTTACCAGTCATCACATACAAATTCCAGATGCTCCCCCTCCCTCTCCCAAAACAGTACCTTGGTAAATTAAGAGCTATTATAATGAATTTCATATGGAATTATAAAAAACATAGAATCTCCCTCCAAGTCTTAAAACAAGACAAAAGTCAGGGTGGTCTCGCGGTCCCAGACATAGAAAGTTACTACCACGCTATAGCACTATTGAGAATCGCAGAATGGGGTAAAACAGGTAACACTAAAAGATGGGTTAGTTTGGAAGAAGCACTGAGTGAAGTTAGGTTGGGGAGGATTGTGTGGAATCCTCCGAAAAGTCGAACACTGGGAGAAAAAACACACATAATCACAACCACGACCTTAAAAATTTGGGACAAAATCTATAAAATATTTAATAAGAAATACAACTCTCCACTTATAGCACTTAAAGAAAATCCTATTTTCCCGCCAGGGTTAAAGGAAATAGGAGGTGATTGGATCAGAAAGGATAGCACGAGTTTAGGGGAAGTTATTAGCAAGGGGAAAATCATGACACTGCACGAGTTACAGAAAAACAAGGCTTTTTCCATAGATGGATGGCGGTATCGTCAGCTATCCCATTTTGTGGGCTCCCTCCCGAGCCCATTAAGGGAGGCCAAGGATCTAACGAAACTAGAGAAAATCTTCACGGCAGAATGCTCTAAAAAAAGAATATCTAGAATCTATAAATTGCTATTAGAAAGAGATAGACCGGAGATGCCACCATACCTTACTAAATGGGAAAGCGAACTAGGAACACAGTTAGAAATAGGCACAAGTAAGAAAATTTTAAAATTAGCGCACGGGTTAGCTGTAGATGTGAAAACTGCGGAAATAACAAAAATAAAAACTAAACAAAAAAAAAAACAAACCCTTTAAATTAAAGTGCCTTGGTGTGGGTGCACTAGACAGGAGGGAGGGGCTAAGAGAGCCGGGGAGGGACCAGAGAAGAGGAGGATCTGAGCTTCTCTGTGCAAAACCAACTGCACAGAGCAGGTAAGTATAACAGGTTTGTTATTTTTAAAGAAATAAGACTAGACTTTAGTATCACTTTAAGTTGCTTGGCTGTGATGCATAATCATGCTAATGATATTCACGTCAGCTTAAAATCGATTTTTGCTTTTAATGCACCTGCTGTAGATGGTAGCATATATGGAAAGCCAGCACATGTATTATAGTTATCGTGTATAGGTACACATAGCTGATAATTTACAAAAAAAATAATTGAAGTGAATATTCAATCATGTGAAAATCAAAATCATGATTACTTTAAATACCCAATCATACACAGATGCTTTGAATAATTGAAGTGAATATTCACACATTCATTTCAGTAAAGATTTTCAACTTCCATTGTAAATCAGCCATGATATTTACAGTCACAGAAATAATAATGCAAGCTAACAGCTTTAGGTGGTCTCTCAATTTCATCTTTTATGGTCTGTATGTTTACTTTCTTGCTAACGTTGCTAAGATACTCTTTTTGCATTGAAGAATTATAATACATTGTATCAAGAAGTTAACTTTTTATTTTTTATTAAAGGTGAAAAAAAAAAATCTGATGATATGATCTTTGAAGATTGTTCATGCAGTGTTAGTAAAGTGTTTTTTTTTCTCATCGGTCCACAGAATGTTGTTCCAAAAGTGTTTTTTTTTTGTGATTAAATAAATGTAAGTAGGAGAGGAAATACTTGAAAACTGAAAGGCAAAAATGGTCTTTTATTTTTTGGCCAACAGAATAATAAAGGAAAATAATAATAATTTTTTTCTAGTTTTTCAAAAAGGATGTTTGCATTTCAGTTTTTTCAGAAGTTTTTTTTTTCGCCATGGCCTAACAACTGGATGTTAAATACATGCAAAGCATTAATCTATGTGGGTAATGATTTGGGTAAAATACCAAACAAACATGGTTCTTCTTTTTTCAAACAAAAGTAAGTAATATACTGTGACATATTCCTTTCTCTCATATTTTTTTTTCTTTCCTTGTTAATTAAGCCTCTGGTAGTGAAGCCTGTTGGAATATTGATTTTCAGTTTTGGCTGAAAGACATTGCAAGAAAAATGTTTTTTTATTCTGTAGTCTGATAAACAAAACAATTGGAACATCAATTAAATTATAAGTAACAGTTGTTATATTTTGACAGGGGAGTGGTGAGTTTAAAATAAAGCTAAAACTATCTAGAACTAAAACTAAACTAAAAGTTATCTAGAGAACTTTAGGCTGTAAATGAACACAAATGAAAACCAGCAAACAATCCCTAAACCCTTGCCCATGCCCATTTCTCTTCATTTACCACCTCCCCCCACTCATCTGACCCCTGGTAGATAACAGGCACTAAATATAATATTGTTTTAAAACTCATGCATCTATGAGAAACAATGGGCTACTCACAATGAGCCACAAAAATCAAGTCAGGAGAGCAAATAATTTGTGACAGCTAACAGTATAAAGGGTTTGGCAAGATCAAATGCTCACGCACTAACTATACAACAAAAATGAAATGGTTACTGAAATTATTCTTACATTTGACTGTCAAAAAAGAAGATAAGGAAAAGCAAGCATTGTTACTATTACAGTGGGTTCAGGTCAGATCTGCTAATAGACTGAATGTGATGCAAATTCAAAGAAGTAAAAAACAGTTAAACGTAAAGGCTAGTGCATATGGGCTAAATGTCGGGTGACATTGACTGGATCAATAGAAATTACCAACATTCAGCTTGCATATACTGCTGTCGGTTTAACAGAATGGCTGAGAGCACTGACCGGAGTGTTCTGGAGGGGGGGGGGGGGTGTCCCCATGTCAGAACACAATAGTAGAGCCGGGGAGATCACTCTACTGACATAGGATAGTTAGTACAGTGGCTGGGTTGAATGAAGAAAACTACTAGTGTGTACTAGGCTTCAGGGTGAAACACTGGGTATACTGTAAGCCCAGTGAAACAAGATTAGCAAGATAAATAAATATTGAAAGCAATTTGTACCTATAAATTTGAAGTGTGCACCTCAGGTCTATCTAACTCAGTGCATTTGCAGTCAATCAAAATCACATGATGAAGCAATGCATTTACATGGAGAGTTGTGTCTCATCATAAATCCTTCCTGGATGACTGTGCAACGGCATGTAAAAGACACAGGAGAGGCTTGGGTAGACTGTAAGGGACTATAGGCAACTCTCTTTGGCGCAGTATATCAATATAAAACTGATAACCAATTTTCAAATCCAATTGATTTAGTTTATGGTTAAATATTTTATTTGAAGCCTATATGTAAAAAGCAAGAGTGTGGGAATAAAAACAGGGGAATCGTCTCTTTGCAGTCCTTAAGAGACAAACATTCAGATGATATAATCCACCAATGTCCAACCAAAGCTGAAATACCAGGAAATATGACTGGCCACAGCAGTGTGGGTGTCTGGTTGAAAGTGGTGAGTAGACTGTTTTCAATCGCACTACTAGACATTAGGGATGGGTCGAACACCCCCCAGGTTCGGTTCGCACCAGAACATGCAAACAGGCATAAAAGTTTAAGCCAACATGCAAACCCTATTAAAGTCTTTGGGACACAAACATGAAAAATCAAAAGTGCTAAATTTAAATGCTTATATGCAAGTCATTGCCATAAAAATTGTATAGGGACCCGGGTACTGCCCTGTATCAATGGAAAGAAAGATTTTAAAATGACCGTTTTTTTCAGGAGCAGTGATTTTAATAATGCTTGAAGTGAAACAATAAAAATGAAATATTCATTTAAAAATCATGCCTGCTATGAGTGGAACCTGTCCTGTTAAACCACTGTATGGTCTTGGCCACCGTGCTGCAGATCAGTTTCAGGGTCTTTACAATCTTCTTATAGCCTATGTCATCTATATGTGGAGCAACAATTATTTTTTCAGATCCTCAGAGAGTACTTTGCCATGAGGTGCCATGCTGAACTTCCAGTGATCAGTATGAGGGAGTGAGAGTGATAACATCAAATTTAACACACCTGCTAACACTAACGAGTTACATGACACTGGGGAGGGAAAATGGCTAATTGGGCCCACATTGGACATTTTCACTTAGGGGTGTACTTACTTTGTTGCCAGTGGTTTAGATATAAATGGCTGTGTGCTGAGTTATTTTGAGGGGACAACAAATTTACACTGTTATACAAGATGTGCACTCACTAATTTATATTGTAGCAAAGTGTAATTTCTTCAGTGTTGTCACATGAAAAGATATAATAAAATATTTACAAAAATGTGAGGGGTGTACTCACTTTTGTGAGATACTGTATATATATATATATATATATATATATATATATATATATATATATATATATATACACACACACACAGTATCTCACAAAAGTGAGTACACCCCTCACATTTTTGTAAATATTTTATTATATCTTTTCATGTGACAACACTGAAGAAATTACACTTTGCTACAATATAAATTAGTGAGTGCACAGCTTGTATAACAGTGTAAATTTGCTGTGGAAAGAGGGAGGCTTGGGAAACTCAAATTGAAATGTACCTCATCCCGATTAAATGGTAAGTAGGTGAACAAGGATAGAAGCAGGGGATTATAGCGGTACTGGATAAAGATAGAGACACTCGTGACTTTTTGTAATATACCTAACAGAAGGGATATGCACATGACTATCATTGCGACACTTACCTGGTACTGCCATCGGCTCTGTGGTACGTATCGCCATTTCTTGCTGGGATCTGGGGGGGGCCGGACTTATGTAGAGTGTGGGGGCATGTATATAGCCTTGAAATGACATGTATGATGAACGCTATATGGCCATGATGATATGTCCCTTGATTATGTATAACAATTTTCAGTTTTTTTTGCATTCAAAGAGAATTTTATTAAGGAAAAACAGAATATAAAACATAGTTACAGGACAGGTCGTGGACCAAATTGAAAACTGTGATCAAACACAAAAACATAACATGGTTAATGAATCAGGTAACTCGTGCCTAAGAAGTACAACAGAAGAATAGGTTACCTTACGCTGTAATGTCTCGTAATCAGGTAGGTTGTAAATCTAAAATGTCACTGCTAAACTTAGATGCGAGACCTTCTGAAAAGACATCCAACTTAAGTTTGGTTCATCAAACAGCCCTGTAGGAGGTAAAAGATAGCATAGGGAAAGTAGAAGATGAATGAGTGTAGGGGGTAAGGGAGATAGTCGGAGAATGAAAGGTAGGCTCGGAGGACCGCCCTCCGAACTGATACGGGCACACCATTCCAGAATTGCCTCGATCCCGAGGCCTCACCGTGAACCCGACGAATTTGTCATATCCATTGTCGCGTTTGAACAAGCGGCTGAGTGTTGGAAAATGATCCAAGGCTGCCAAGTGGCTAGGAAGGCCTCTGCTCTTTCATTGTCTTGTGCTCTAGTGTTTTCCATTTCGAAAATTTCTGCGACCTTATGGAGCCAATCTTTGACAGATGGAACTCTAGTGGATTTCCAGTGAATTGGAATCAGAGTCTTAGCTGCGCTCAATAGGTGAATAGTGAGGGAATGCTTGTATCTACTCAATGACCAGTTTGTAATGTGTAGAAGACAGCATGCTGCGTCTAAAGAGAGCGTAGTTTCGGTTATTAATTTGATCATGGCTTTCACCCCTTCCCAGAAAGGGTTGATCAAAGAGCAGTTCCACCAGATGTGTGATAGGGAGCCAATGTCCCTTAGACATCTCCAGCAGAGGTTAGAGGTCTGAGGGTTCCATTTGTGGAGTTTTGCTGGTGTGTGATACCACCGCGTTAGCAGTTTGAAAGCTGTTTCTTGAATTTTTGTGCTAATGGAACACTTATGTGCTAAAACGCAAGCATTCCCCCATTGTTTTGGTGAGATAGTTATCTGAAGCTCCTCTGACCACCTCCTCCTTGGTCCATCATCCAGAGGTCCCATCCCATCCTGAAGCCATGTGTGGGCCAGTGAAGTGGTTTTGGTCACTTGCTCACCTATGAGGCACACCGACTCAAACTCAGTTAAGGGCCTAGTGAAGTCAGTCTGCTTCCCGTGTCTTAATAGGTAGCTTCGGACTTGAAAGTATGTCCAGAAGGGAAGATTGGGAACACCACTATCTTTTTTCAGGACTGAAATCTCTTTCAGCCTGTTGTTCTTGTAGCAGTCCTTGGCTAAAAGGGGTTTAGCGTCAGGTGTCACCCTAAGGCTGGGGTTGTCCAAGCCTGGGATAAAGTCCGGGTTACCTGCCAAGGGTGTCAGTGGTCCTCTAGAGGAAGTGATCCCTGAATTCCCGGAGAGTTCGTGTAACACTTTCAGGGTGGTCCCAGTCAACGGGTGTAGTTTTAGATCCTTCGGGTAAATAACCCAAGGTATCCAGGGGGCGAACGTCAAGGGAATTGAGATGTTGGCTCTTTCCAACCTGACCCAGTCCTTGGTGTTACCGTGGCAGTGCCAATCAATGACCCTCGCAACATGAGACATCTAAGGTCTGGTAGGCCCATTCCCCCAGTCCCCTTATCTCTGACAAGGGTCTTAAACTTTACTCTGGGTTTTTTGTGAGCCCAAATGAACTTCAAGACCAGCGAGCGTAGATTGCGGAACAAATGTCCGGGCAATCGAATTGGTAGTGTGCGTATCAGGTAAAGGAGCCTGGGGAGAACGGTCATTTTGATTATTGCGGCCCGGCCAAACCAGGAGAAGTTGCCCGAGTGCCAACGTTTAAGGTCCTGATCGATATTTTTGAGTATGGGGGGGAAGTTGTGTTCGAAAATTGTCGATATCTGTGGTGTCAAACGGATTCCTAGGTATTTTAGAGAGTGAGCGACCCATTTGAAAGGTGAATTAGCTTTTACCCTGTCGAGGGTTTGTGTTGTGAGGGTGATGTTCAAGGCCTCTGACTTTGAGTAGTTAATTTTTAAGTTTGACACATAGCCATAGTGTTTGAATGCGTTTGTTAGGTTGGGGAGGGAAATGTGGGGGTTGGAGAGAAAAAAGAGCAGGTCGTCAGCATATGCGGCAACCTTAAACTCGTCTCCGGCCACTCGGAAACCACCTATGGAGGGATCAGCCTTGATCACTCTGATAAACGGTTCCAGAGACAAAATGAATAGGAGGGGGGACAACGGGCATCCCTGCCTCGTCCCATTTGTAATATGAACCCTTTCGGAGAGTGTGCCGTTTATCTTCAATCTCGCGGTGGGTTTTTGGTAAAGGGTCGAAATCCAAGCCATCATCTTAGTGCCTAAGCCCACCCGATCGCACGTGGCCAGCATGAAATCCCATGCCACCCTGTCGAAGGCCTTCTCCGCATCCGTGGAGAGGAGAAGGCCTTCAACATTGCTGGTCTTGGCCATGTGTATCAGTAGTAGGGATTTTGTGACATTGTCCTTTGCTTCGCGCCCTGGCATGAAGCCCACCTGTTCCAGGCCAATCAGCCTGGAAAGGAAAGGCTTCAATCTTTCTGCAAGAATTTTGGCGAAAATTTTCAAGTCTAAGTTTAAAAGGGATATTGGGCGATAGCTTGCACACTCCGAAGGGTCCTTCCCCGGCTTTGGAATGACTGTAATATAAGCGGACAAGAGATCTTCTGACACTTCTTTGGGTTGCGAGAGGGAGTTCAAGACCGCCGCCAAAGGCTCCGCTACCAAATCAGTGAAGGTCTTATAGTAGATGGCTGTGTACCCATCCGGGCCGGGGCTTTTACCTGATTTTAAGGATTTTATCGTGCTTTTGATTTCTTGAATATCTATCGGGTTTTCCATCGAGTCGGCGTCTAGGGGATCTAAAGAGGGGAGACCACTCTTGTCTAAGAAATCTTGGATGATTTGGGCCCTGTCCCCCACCATGTCCGGGTTTCTATGTTGTCTTGGCAGGTTTTATAGATTAGAATAATATGTGTGGAAATGGCCCGCTATCGCCTTCGTGGTGACATCTAGGGAGCCACTCGTTTGTTTGATACCAGAGATATAATTATTTTGGGTGTGTTCCCTCAGGGCTCTGGCCAGAGACCTACCCGCCTTGTTGCCTGATTCATAATACATTCTTTTCCTGAAAAATAGGAACCTTTTAGCCTTTGTATCGAATATTTTTTGTAGTTTCTCCCGTAAGGCAAGTAGCTCTCTGGCCGATTCCAATGAGAGTGACTGTTTGTGTAAGGTTTCTAATTTGTGGATACGGTCTGATAAAATTTGAATCTCCTTCCTATCCTGTTTCTTGCGGGCAGCACCCATCATCATCAGTTCTCCTCTAATTGTGCATTTATGTGCCTCCCAAATGGTCAGTGGGTCCATATTGGGTGTGTTGTTGTCCTTGAAAAATAGCTTTATGCGTTCCTGCAGTTTTGGTAGTAGGGTCGGATCTGTTATCAGGGAAGAGTTTAGCCTCCAGGTCGGTGGCTTGGGGCCCGATTTACTCGTGTCCAGAGTCAATGCTATTGGTGCGTGGTCTGAAGTGGTCTGTATACCTATGTTGGCAGTCAGCACTTTGGATAGGTCATTCTGGGTTATAAAGAGATAGTCTAACCGAACATACTTTTGGTGGGGAATTGAGTAAAACGTGTAATCCCGCCCATTTGGGTTACAGAATCTCCAAGTGTCCACTAGGTGTAGGGAGTGTAGTAGTTGTTTTATGTGTTTGAGTATTTTGTATCGTAAACTCGTCTTTCCCGTGGAGGTGTCCACAAGTGGGTTCAGGGGGGTATTAAAATCCCCTCCTAGAATCAGGCACCCGGACATGAATCCCTGTAACTCGTGTATGATGTGTTTGCAAAAAGTTAATTGGGCCCTATTTGGAAAGTAGACGTTTGCTATGGTAAAGGGAGATCCTGCATAGGAGCCCTTGAGAAATAAGAACCTACCCTCGGGATCCACCTTTTGTTCTATTAGGTCAAAGGGGGCGTTCTTGTGTATTAGGATTGAGACCCCTTTAGTCTTGGCAAAGTCATTGGTGGCGTGGTATACCCTGGTGTAGTTTGAGTCGGTGAGCCTGGGAACTTGGTGGGTTTTGAAGTGCGTCTCTTGGAGAAGCACAAAGTGAGGCTTACCTTTGTTCAGCTCCCTGAGCAGCGTTGAACGCCTCTCAGGAATGTTCAGTCCTTTCACGTTGTGTGAGACCACAGTTGGGTTACGGCCCAGAGATGTGTAAGCCATGATGTGGACCAAGGAGAGGTGCCAGCCAAGCCTAAGCTATGGGGGCGAAGAGGCGGATTGGGAAAAAAGCCTGTAGTGGGTGAGAAAAACAAAATTAGTGATCTGGAATGGTGTGCCTCGTAGGCAGCCCTATGTCCTCCAAAAGTAAAGAAAAGTAAGAGTAAGTCTGAGAGAGAAAGCACTTAACCGCCAGATTGAGCCCTATCTAGCAAAGGTGTGGAGTCCTCGGCGAACCGGGGTCTCTTGGGGGAGACGCGGGAGACGGCTACACGGGGGTTGGACTGGGTCTATTCCAGTCCAATCCTCTGTAGATAGACAAGAAAAAAAGAAACAGTAAAGTAATCAAAACTATCTCCAAAGAGCACATGACCTATATAAACATGTGCAGGTACAAATAGTAACATTAATTAACCCTGTCAGGTTAGGGTCCCGCCTCCACGGCCGTGGCATGCGGGAGCCCAACCTCCACCATAACAGGTAGGTAAACATATGGAATCAGTCTTTGCCGGTTAGTTAAGCTCCTGAGTTGGTCACCGCCTTCCAAGCGTCGTGACAGCCAAACAAACCCCCTAATACAGGAAAAGGTAAAACAATCAGGTGAGGTTGTCTCTTCCTCCACATACTGTAGTCTTTTAATCAAGTGCCATTAGGTAAACCCACACACCAAGGTCAGTCCCTGTTCGTCAACAAGTGCTCTCGTCCTGGAGCATACAGTAGACCTCTGTTAGTGGTTGGCAAGGAGAAAAAGTTAAATAAAAGCAAGAAAATAATAAAAAATAAATAATAAAAAATAAAAAAGGAAAGGGACAGGAAAAAGCAAATTTGTGTCACTTTCTGCTGCAGTGTGTGCATGCGTTCCTGAGTCTCTTGGAAGCCGTCCCGATGAAGTTAGACTACAGGCTTGTGTCCCGTGCTGCCATAGATGTGGTTTGAGTGTGATCGCATAGTGAATGGACATCCAATCTCTTGCTGAAGGATCGCAGCTAGACTCGGAGTGGGTGTTTCATGCTGCAGCTACATCAGGTTTTGAGTACATCCTGGCGAAATAGGGGGGATCAAAAGCATCCAGAGATGGGGCAGAGGTGGAAAAGCTGTGGAGGTGATGCAAGCTCACGTCAGTATTAAAAGCTGGAGTAACTTGATGCGGATCCGTCAACAATGTAGTGATGGCAAGCGCCCCTGCAGATTAGTCCGGTTGTCAGGGGGTTTGTTGGGTTGGTTAGCGGTGATGTCTGGAGAAGGTGGCTGTGTAATGAGCAGCGAGCCCGGGGCATCCCTAGTCGCCAAGGCAGTCCCTGTCCGAGGCATCTCCCTTGTTTGGCGTGCCGGCTCTGAAGCTTCCTGGTTTGCCGTGTTTGGCTTTCTTGCTGGATCTTTTCTCTGGTGTAGAGAAAGGTGAGCGTGTTGGGCTTTTGCACACCGGTGGCAGTGAAAATTCTGCATACCAATCAGGTAGATCTATAATGTCTAGCCCTAGTCCGGTACAAAAGTCGGGCAAGTCGGCAGGGGATCGCAGCACATGTTGGCGACCGTTAACAGTGGCAATGAGTGCAAAGGGAAAGCGCCAAGTGTATTTTATGTCTCTGTCCTTCAGTTGCTCGAGCAGTGGGCGCAATGCCCTACGGTTTTTGAGGGTAATCTGGGACAGATCCTGAAACAACATAATGCTTTCTCCATTAAAAACAATCCTGTCATTTCTCCTGGCTTTCCGCATTATGTCCTCTTTCAGCTGGAAATTTTGCAGGCAGCAGATAACATCCCTTGGTGGTGCTGTGTCAGGGCCCCTAGGCCTAAGAGCCCTGTGTGCTCTAACAAATTCTATTTCCATGTCCTCTTGCCTTTCTAGGAGGCTGTTAAAGACTCTCTGGAGGGCCGGTGCTATGTGATCTGCTTCTACGGACTCAGGGATCCCCTTCACCCTTATGTTGTTCCTCCTTCCTCTGTTATCGAGGTCTTCTAAATGCCTATTCATATCTATGAAATGTTGGGCATGAGAATAGGTAACCTCGTCCAGTCTGTGGATTGCTTTATCCCTCTGCCTCCCTGCATGGTCCGTTGCCGCCAACTTTTCGGTAAGCACTACCAGGTTAGTTTTCAGGTCCGTAATAGCGGCCGAGAAGGCGGATTTAATGTCTGCTGTGAAGCCGGACATGTCGGCATATGTGAGGGGTTTGTGTGCTTTCGTTTTCCCCCTACCTTGGGCCTCCGAGGCCGTGTCGGAGTCTCCACTGTGATCCTCCTCGTGCTGATCTTGCGGCGCCATCTTGGAAGCGGCCACGCTGTTCTGTGATGGGGGTTTTGGTTTGAACAGGTCTGAGATGTTCCTGGCGGCTGAGGACGATTGTCCGCGACGAGGACGGCCCGGTGAAGCAGTGTAGAGTTTCCTGCCCGGCATTGACAGCTCGGTGGAGGGTTATCAGGCAATTAGGTCGTGTCTCTACCGGAGCTCCTCTTCTAAGCTGCCATCCGCGTTGCGCGCCAAGCCACGCCCCCAATTTTCTGTTTTTTTGTATTCTACTAGACCCATCTTTGCTGGTACAAATTGACATAGTGACCCTGAAGAAGCCATTGTTTGGCGAAACATGTCGGTCATCCCCACATAACAGCTTCAATGTACCTATGATCTATACAGTAGTATAGACCTTTTTAACTTATTTTCTAGCAAATAATGTATATGCACGGTCCCTCAATCGCTACTGGGGTCTCCTTCCCCACAATCAAGTGGGCCCCACTTCGTTTGAGGGACTAATTTTATCCATTTGTACCATTATTCTTTATTATATGTTCAAAAAATAACTTTTCTCTAATAAATTGTTAAAAAAAAGTTTTTTTACAAAAAGTCACGAGTGTCTCTATCTTTATCCAGTACCGCTATAATCCCCTGCTTCTATCCTTGTTCACCTACTTACAGTGTAAATTTGCTGTCCCCTCAAAATAACTCAGCACACAGCCATTAATATCTATACCACTGGCAACAAAGTAAGTACACCCCTAAGTGAAAATGTCCAATGTGGGCTCAATTAGCCATTTTCCAGGTGTGTTAAATTTGATGTTATCACTCTCACTCTCTCATGCTGATCACTGGAAGTTCAGCATGGCACCTCATGGCAAAGTACTCTCTGAGGATCTGAAAAAATTATTGTTGCTCCACATAAAGATGACATAGGCTATGAGAAGATTGTCAACACCCTGAAACTGATCTGCAGCACAGTGGCCAAGACCATACAGTGGTTTAACAAGACAGGTTTCACTCAGAATAGGCCTCGCCATGGTGGATCAAAGAAGTTGAGTGAACGTGCTAAGCTTCATATCCAGAGGTTGTCTTTTGGAAATAGACATATGAGTGCTGCCATCATTGCTGCAGAGGTTGAAGGGGTGGGGGGGCCAGCCATTCAGTGCTCAGACCATACGTTGCACACTGCATCAAATTGGTCTGCATGGCTGTCGTCCCAGAAGATGATGCACAAGAAGGCCCGCAAACAGTTTTCTAAAAACAAGCAGACTAAGGGCATGGATTACTGGAACCATGTCCTGTGGTCTGATGAGACCAAGATAAACTTATTTGGTTCAGATGGTGTCAAGTGTGTGTGGCGGCATCCAGGTGAGGAGTACAAAGACAAGTGTGTCTTGCCTACAGTCAAGCATGGTGGTGGGAGTGTCATGGCCTGGGGGCTGCACGAGTGCTGCCAGCTCTGGGGAGCTACAGTTCATTGAGGTAACCATGAATGCCAATATGTACTGTGACATACTGAAGCAGAGCATGATCCCCTCCCTTCGGAGACTGGGCCGCAGGGCAGTATTCTAACATGATAACGACCCCAAACACACCTCCAAGAAGACCAATGCCTTGCTAAAGAAGCTGAGGGTAAAGGTGATGGACTGGCCAAGCATGTGTCTAGACCTAAACCCTATTGAGCATCTGTGGGGCTTCTTCAAATGGAAGGTGGAGGAGCTCAAGGTCTCTAACACCCACCAGCTGCATGATGTCGTTATGGAGGAGTGGAAGAGGACTCCAGTGGCAACCTGTAAAGTGTGGCAATCCGTGGCACTGGACTGTGATGTCACAGCCCAGTGGCATGCTCTGCTGTGCTTTTCAAGCCTCGTTCTGGCTCCCTATACACGGCAGTGTTATTTCCACACCACGGATGCCGTACGGGCTTTGCAGACACAGCCAGTGACAGGCTTTGGCATCAGATCCCCCTTATTCCCGGAACTCACACCTGGCCGGATAATTTCATTGTTGACCTCACCTAAACTTGGTGTGCTATCTGGACGAGCTAAAGGAGAAACCGCTGTGTTTTACCATCCCACCCTATCCTCATCGGATCTGATGTGCTGCCAGCTATTGGGTAGTTATTTACGAAAGGCAAATCCACTTTGCACTGAAAGTGCACTTGGAAGTGCAGTCGCTCTAAATCTAAGGGGTAGATCTGAAATGAGTGGAAGCTCTGCTGATTTTCTCATCCAATCATGTGCAAGCTAAAATGCCATTTTGTATTTTCCTTGCATGTCCCCCTCGGATCTACAGCGACTTTACTTCCAAGTGCACTTTCAGTGCAAAGTGGATTTTCCTTTAGTAAATAACCCCCATTGTCTTTTTAATAAATGCTGTGTTGATACATATTCAGAGGCGCCCCCTCCTTGTTTTGTCTTAGCTCTTTGGACCTTGCTTCTGGTTTTCTTGGTGCCAGCCCTGACAGACTCGTCTATGTATATTTTATATATATACCCACTTCTGCCCCCTTGGACTATTAGGAACACTTTATTGAGATATTGTTGCATTGCGTCTTTTTTACTTGTCTCACTTTTGTTGCCAGTGGTTTAGACATTAATGGCTGTGTGTTGAGTTATTTTGAGAGGACAGCAAATTTACACTGTTATACAAGCTGTACACTCACTACTTTACATTGTAGCAAAGTGTCATTTCTGCAGTGTCATTTTTTTGTAGACTTAGCCCTCTGAGCCATGATTGACCAAAGGCACCCTGCCTTTGGCCAATCATGGCTCTTACAGCAGATTTCACTGTGATTGGCCAGGTCAGGTGCATGCTTTGGCAAATCAGCAGTCGTCAATGTACTGCAATCTTACAGTGCATTAGGGGGCACTCCACGGCGCTCAATTTTGCCATCAACGCCCCATATGTTCAAACATCGGGACCATCCCTAAAATGTGTTTCTTTTGTTAAGTTAATCATTTCATTTTTGTCATATTTGTTATGGTAGAATGATGTGTTTTTGGACTTCGCTTTGTATATTTGGATTTGCTTCATATATTGGATTTGTTTTGTATATTCTTTGTTCCAAATCGATTTGTATTTTGGAAGATTGGCTATACAGTGGTGTGAAAAAGTGTTTGCCCCCTTCCTCATTTCCTGTTCCTTTGCATGTTTGTCACACTTAAGTGTTTCGGAACATCAAACCAATTTAAACAATAGTCAAGGACAACACAAGTAAACACAAAATGCAATTTGTAAATGAAGGTGTTTATTATTAAAGGTGAAAAAAAAATCCAAACCATCATGGCCCTGTGTGAAAAAGTGATTGCCCCCCTTGTTAAAACATACTATAACTGTGGTTGTCCACACCTGAGTTCAATTTCTCTAGCCACACCCAGGCCTGATTATTGCCACACCTGTTCACAATCAAGGCATCACTTAAATAGGAGCTGCTTGACACAGTAAGGTCCACCAGAAGATCCTTAAAAGCTACACATCATGCCGAGACCCAAAGAAATTCAGGAACAATTGAGAAAGAAAGTAATTGAGATCTATCAGTCTGGAAAGGGTTATAAAGCCATTTCCAAAGCTTTGGGAATCCAGCGAACCACAGTGAGAGCCATTATCCACAAATGGCGAAGACATGGAACAGTGGTGAACCTTCCCAGGAGTGGCCGGCCGCCCAAAATTACCCCAAGAGCGCAGCGACGACTCATCCAAGAGGTCACAAAAGACCCCACAACAACGTCCAAGGAACTGCAGGCCTCACTTGCCTCAGTTAAGGTCAGCGTTCATGCCTCCACCATCAGGAAAAGACTGGGCAAAAATGGCCTGCATGGCAGAGTTCCAAGGAGAAAACCACTGCTGAGCAAAAAGAACATCAAAGCTCGTCTGAATTTCTCCACAACACATCTTGATGATCCCCAAGACTTTTGGGACAACATTCTGTGGACCGATGAGACAAAAGTGGAACTCTTTGGAAGGTGTGTGTCCAAGTATATCTGGCGTAGAAGGAACACTGCATTTCAGAAAAAGAACATTATACCAACAGTAAAATATGGTGGTGGTAGTGTGATGGTCTGGGGCTGTTTTGCTGCTTCAGGACCTGGAAGACTTGCCGTGATAAAAGGAACTATGAATTCTGCTGTCTACCAAGAAATCCTGAAGGAGAATGTCCGACCATCTGTTCGTGTACTCAAGCTGAAACGAACTTGGGTTCTGCAGCAGGACAATGATCCTAAACACACCAGCAAGTCCACCACCGAATGGCTGAAGAAAAACAAAATGAAGACTTTGGAGTGGCCTAGCCAAAGTCATGACCTGAATCCTATTGAGATGTTGTGGTATGACCTTAAAAAGGCCGTTCATGCTCGAAAACCCTCTAATGTAACTGAATTAGGACAATTCTGCAAAGATGAGTGGGCCAAAATTCCTCCAGGACGCTGTAAAAGCCTCATTGCACGTTATCGCAAACGCTTGGTTGCAGTTGTTGCTACTAAGGGTGGCCCAACCAGTTATTAGGTTTAGGGGGCAATCACTTTTTCACACAGGGCCATGATGGTTTGGATTTTTTTTCACCTTTAATAATAAACACCTTCATTTACAAATTGCATTTTGTGTTTACTTGTGTTGTCCTTGACTATTGTTTAAATTGGTTTGATGTTCCGAAACACTTAAGTGTGACAAACATGCAAAGGAACAGGAAATGAGGAAGGGGGCAAACACTTTTTCACACCACTGTATTTGTTTTACCATGTTAATTATGATTGGGAGATTGTGATGGATCCACCTCCACCCCAAACACAATAAGTAGGAATCATCATCTTATTTCACTTTTATAGCTTACTGTATTCATTGCAGTATGTTTCCATTTCATATGTAGAGCTTTTTTTTATAATAATGAAAAATGTTAATGTGACATAAAAACAAAATGGATCCAAATAATTTGTTGTTAATGTTGTCACGTTATTTCAGATGCTTCAAACATTAACACAAGGTCCAAACTATTGCATCATGACATCTGAATGAAACAAATAAATACTAATAAATTTGTTGTTTCATTATAATTTGTTTTGGATTCGTTGAAATTGCTTACTATTGTGATTCATAGATTTGGAGAATACATCCAAATCTCAGAATAACGAAAATGTCATTCAAATTTTGATTCATAATGAATTAAATCGCATATGCCACACCACCCGGACCCTTAATAACTTCTCTCTGACTAGGCTACTAAAGAAATGTAGCACACATCATCTAAATGCTGGTTCCCTTTTTATCTATAGCAAAGAAAATGGTGACTGCCTTCTTGCATACAGCACATAATATGTGCAATACCAAGCACTTCCCAGAGAAAATCTTCATGGTTCATTCCTCAACGAATCACTATACTATACTATGCTTGATTCAGGTACATAAATTGCGAGAACTTCACCATCTATGACTACTGTTAGTTGCCAGTTGAAACTTTGTTTTATTAGACTGCATTATAATGATTGCATTTAGAATACATCTTACTGTGCACTGTTACTTTTAAAGTCTCCATTTTCTTAATATTGATGTGTGTTTTCCAGATTCCAATTTTGTTAATAAAAATGTCTTCTATATTCATCTTCGAATTTCCCTGTTTTCCCTTCTTCCTGTCAAGAAAGTTTCCCACTGTTTATTAAAGCATTGTTATTCTCTATACTCTTTCTTCTCTTACTGTATTGTTTATTGTATTTCCCAGTTGCTGTACAATACATGCCAATAAGCAGGTGCAAGCTCAATTAAAAATTCTCTCTGGAACTTGCCAGTGTTTAGCCTAAGAATTAGCTGAATTCAGAAATGATTTTTTTTTTTGTTCTTGTTTGTTTTTTTGTTTTTTTCCTTTCCTTTGTATAGACTGCAGTTTGACAGAACAAAAGCAAAAAAGAAAATAGTATAATAGCTGAACCCAATAAACTTTTTGTAAGCCTTTAACGAGCTCCCTAAAAGTGAAACTTCTATGATTGCCAGATTTTATAGAAATACAGTATATTAAGAAGTGATGGGATAGATTTGCATATTCGAACTACTGGAAGAATTGCTTTGCTCATTTCTCACAATCTCAAATCTAAAACTGACCCATATGGTAATAGAACATAGAACATTAAAAAAAAAAAAAAAACATTGTTAATTGTAATATTATGCATGAAACACAAAATGAAGCAATCAATCTAATCGTTCTCAATTATGGTCAAGCAAATGAATCATTCAAGATGTCCGATGGAAATCAATATAGATAAACATTTCCTCCTCAGTATAACTGACAGCTGTTTCTTTCATGAACTGTGAATGTAATTTAATACTTGTCCTGCAATTTAAAATTGTTTATAAATATGTATAGGAATATGAATGGAATGATATAGATACAATCTTCCCGCTCTTACTCCTTTGGTCCAGAATATCTGGAGTGGACTCTTTGGTATGATATAGACGTCAACAAGTGCTTGACCTTTTTCATGAGGAGAATTGTAAAAGGGATTACAATGACTGTCTGCAGGATACATGAATTTAATTACATTTTCATAAGGCTTATGTTCTTCTCTGAACTTGACTCAAGAAGAAGTTTCTAAAGCTTTTAATGTGCAGCTTTCATAAATGTAATGATTACTATTAAATTTGCCATCTCATATTACACAATGAATAATTCATTAGTAAAATGTCCTTTAGGTTCATAAGATGATCCCTAATCAAAACGAGCCATATAAAATTGTGTACCAAATTATATTGTTCACAGAGACATAAATGCAGGATAATGTTGAATGACATAATTACATTTAATAGAAAAAAAAATAAAATAAATCATGGAATCAGGGACTAATCTACATTGTATGTGAGGCAGACAACATTACAATGAGCAGTATAGCCTATTTCCCTTAATTATTCCTCAAAGCTTCCTACCTACGAACTCATTGGGCATATAGGTGAGATTGCACCAATGTTATCTATTCTGACATAAAGGCTATTGTCAAAATTTAAAATCATTATATTCATTTCCACATTGAATTTCAATTATTTAATTATTTCTAGGTGACGCCTATTAATTGAAATGATCTTCAAGTTTGTAAACTTACCTTGCGAAGATCCTCACAAATTGACTTCCTTAAATTCTATCACATGTATTCAGTATACCCTTTGAGTAGATGCTGCATTTCACAGAGCCTGCCTTGTGAACTACAATTATACAACTGAGAGGAGGAGTTTCAGGGAGGTGGAGTCAGTACAGGAATCAATGCTTGCAGGTAGGGATATATAGTCCTTAGAAATTGAAAGTAGAGGAGAATTAGCAGAGGAGAAGCCGCAAAGCATATAGAGAATCCGGGAAGTTGCAGAAAGAGATGGAAAGCAAACAAGCCGCAAGAACCACATGAAAGAAGATTTTTTTCAAGTAAGCTCATATGGGATTGTGAAATATACTGTAACTATTGTTTGTATTACTATTAAAAGTGCATGACTATAGAAGACAATTTAGTAACTTTGAAGAAAGGTTTTTCACAAGCCAAAGAAGCACTTACTGTATTTATATGTAAAGGCAAAACTTTTCGTTTAATCTTGAATGGTGTGTGGAAGGGTTAGACCCCCCTCTGCCAAGTTTTTATTACTATTTGTGCCCCCCCCCCCTCCTAGGGGAAATTCCCCCTTTAAATATGGCATAGTGCCCATTGTCATTAAGATAGAAAGTTAGTGAAAATCCTAAATGTTTTAGTTGTCATGAGAGCGAAGGGTAAAGGGAAATCTTCTAATGGGGACAAATGTTCCCTTGACAACTGTCTGAGAGGGTGGTTCCCCTCATTTTGGGGAAGTTATATCTCACCTCCTGTTTCATCTCCAAGAAGCAGGACACATACAGCAACAAATAACCTGACAGGGATTTTAACCCTTCCCTACCCTATACAAAACCAAAAAAGAAAAAAGAAAGCTTTGGCTATAAATACATGAGTGACTCTCTAACCAGTCCGAACAAACATACGTATAAAACTGATTGTATATATTTCCTCAAATATATATATATTTGTAAATAAAAATATACTTATTTTGATCATGTTTTTCAACAGAAATCCTTCAGGTGTGCATGATCTGCTCTAATCATGCTGCTCATTAACACATTGGGATTGATTTAATAAAACTGGAGAGTGCAAAATCTGGTGCAACTTTAGCTTGTTCGATTAGTGCCGGTTCACACAGGGGCGACACGACTTCCAGCGCGACTTTTGGAGGCAACTTGGACACGACTTGAGGAGCTACTTCAACACGACTTGGGACGACTTACAACACGACTTTAAGTTGCCCCAGGCCAGGCGACTTTGGCCGTGGCCAATCAGAGAATAATCAGCTCTGGAGGGAGAACTCCACGCCAAATTTTAAATAAAAAACCGGCATGGGTTCCCCCTCCAGGAGCATACCAGGCCCTTAGGTCTGGTATAAATTTTAAGGGCAACCCCCTGCGCCGAAAAAAATGGCATGGGGGTCCCCCAAAATCCATACCAGCCCTTATCCGAGCACGCAGCCTGGCCGGTCAGGAAAGGGGGTGGGGACGAGCGAGCACCCCCCCTCCTGAACCGTACCAGGCCGCATGCCCTCAACATGGGGGGTGGGAGCTTTGGGTAAGGGGGCCCCCCCACCCCAAAGCACCTTGTCCCCATGTTGATGAGGACAAGGGCCTCTTCCCGACAACCCTGGCCATTGATTGTCGGGGTCGGGGGGCTTATCGGAATTCGGGAGCCCCCTTTAATTAGGGGGCCCCCAGATCCCGGCCCCCCACCCTATGTAAATGAGTATGGGGTACGATGTACCCCTACCCATTCACCCAAGGTGTAAAAGTGTAAATAAAAAAAACACACAATTTTTTTTAAATATTTTATTGCACTGCTCCGGGGGTCTTCTTCCGTCTTGGGGGGTCTTCTCGCCAGACTCCTCCACTCTCTTCTGCTCTTTTACCTAGTTCTTTCACGAGTGGAGGAGCCCGGCTTTCTTCTTCGTCGTCACCGCCGTCGTCTGGGGGTCTCGTTCCGCCTTCGGGGGTCTTCCGGGGTCTCTTCTGTTCTTGTCGCTGTTGCCGCTTTCTGCGCCATCTTCTTCTTCCTCTTCTTCCTCTTCTTTTTCTTCCGATGTTGACTCGTCGCTGTCTCTGGCCAGAATGGCATAGACGCGCTGTGTTGTGACTTATATAGGGACAAGGAGGCGGGGTCACATGCTCATGTCACATGGTGTCCCCGCCCCCTATGATGTCGCAGTCCCGGAGGATGAGGACTGTGACATCATATGGGGGCGGGGTCACCATGTGACATGAGCATGTGACCCCGCCTCCTTGTCCCTATATAAGTCACAACACAGCGCGTCTATGCCATTCCGGCCAGAGACAGCGACGAGTCAACATTGGAAGACGAAGAAGAAGAAGAGGACGAAGAAGAAGACGGCGCAGAAAGCGGCGACAGCGGCAAGAACAGAAGAGACCCCGGAAGACCCCCGAAGGCGGAACGAGACCCCCAGACGACGGCGGCGACGACGAAGAAGAAGAAAGCAGGGCTCCTCCGCTCGTGAAAGAGCTAGGTAAAAGAGCAGAAGAGAGCGGAGGAGTCCGGCGAGAAGACCCCCCAAGACGGAAGAAGACCCCCGGAGCAGTGCAATAAAATATTTAAAAAATGTGTGTTTTTTTTTATTTACACTTTTACACCTTGGGTCAATGGGTAGGGGTACACGTCCCCACCCCCTTTCCTGACCGGCCAGGCTGCGTGCTCGGATAAGGGTCTGGTATGGATTTTGGGGGGACCCCCACGCCGTTTTTTCGGCGTAGGGGGGTTGCCCTTAAAATCCATACCAGACCTAAGGGCCTGGTATGCTCCTGGAGGGGGAACCCATGCCGTTTTTTTGTTTAAAATTTGGCATGGAGTTCCTCCTCAAGGAGACACTGTCGCGTCCATATAGATGGAGATCCGACTTGGAGGCGACTTCCATTGAAATCAATGGGTACAAGTCGCCTAGAAGTCGGATTGAAGTAGTACAGGAACCTTTTCTGAAGTCGGAGCGACTTCAGTAGCGTTCATTAAGACGGCTCTCATTCACTTGCATGTAATTTCTAATGTCAAGCGACTTGGGGCGACTTGCGGTCATGTCGCCCCCCAAGTCGCGGTAGTGTTAACGGGCTCTTAAGCTTTGACACAATCCTGGAACATGATTAGTTGCTATGCACAGCTGCACCATATGTTGCACTCTCCAGTTTTAGTAAATAAACCCCACTGAATTTTGACCAACCAAATGCTACAACTTATGGGTGTGCAGAACAATCATTTTAGACACAATTGAGATGACATTGCACAGTCACGTGGGACAGAGCAGTGTTCCCAAACTTTTGTCAGTTGGGTATCTAATGCCTTACGATTCCATGTTAGGGTACTGCAAGAAATCCAGAGCAAGGTATGGGTGACCTCTTATGCCCTGTACACACGGTCTGAATTTCCGATAGAAAATGTGTGATCGGATCGTGTTGTCGGAAAATCCGATCGTATGTGGGCTCCATCTGACTTTTTCTGTCGGAATTTCCGATACACAAAGTTTGAGAGTAGGATCTAAAATTTTCCGACAACAAAATCCGGTCGTTTAAATTCCGATCGTGTGTAGACAATTCTGATGGACAAAGTGCCACACATGCTCAGAATAAATTAAGAGACCACAGCTATTGGCTACTGGCGCGTTTATAGTCCTGACGTATGTGTTGTACGTCACCTCGTTAAGAACGATCGGATTTTCTGACAACTTTGTCTGACCGTGTGTATGCAAGACAAGTTTGGCACAAAATCCATCAGAAAAAAATCCAATGGATTTTGTTGCCGGAATGTCCGACCGTGTGTATGGGGCATAAGGCATCATCTACCTATGCTTTCATAGATGTACTTTCTAGCTGTACCATTGATTTTTATACAATTATTAGATGTTGTGCACTCATTTATGTGCACTGTTTTATCTTTCTTACATAGCACAACAATATCCATCCATTATCTAATCAATTGTATACACATACTTTTCATGTGCACGCGCACCTACTCAGGCCAAGGAGCGCAGCTAAGCCTGAGTAGGTGCTGAGTAGGTGCGCATGCACATGAAAAGTTCCAGGAGAGAGTGCAGAGTGGGTTTACTGCTGAGTGGGTTGCTGTACTAATGGTCCTGGATTGAACGGTGTCATCAGTGTTTGGATATATTTATGCAACCATCCATCCAGAGCTTATCTCTACGATCGTCTGTGCAAGCAAAGGCCTTGGCCGGGCTATATAGCCACATGCCTGGTTTTGCTTGCCATCTGGTAAGCAAGTTTTTCTTATGGTGGTGGCAAACTTATTGAACAAACTCTGGTGTCAATATTAGAAGAATTTGATTATTATACCACAATTTTCTTGCCATATGAGAGATGATCTTCATTTCTACAATCAAATACTTATAATTTTTTAGCGCGGCTTCTTCTTTCCTAGGGAGCCAGATATAGTGGTGGACTGGCTCCATGTGCGGGTTGCGGGATTGCTACACCAAACGCTTAACAAGAGACTCCATCTGTTGATTTTCCTTCTTTCTCCGCGACCGCCCGGGCATTACATGGATCAAACAATGATTTGCCCTCCGTGACACGTGTCCCACATCCCCAGCAGGCTCTGCAATCAGAGCGGCAATCATGGCAGTTGGTGTCGTGTCTGGAGGAGGAATGGGAACATCTCTGGTGGGTGGGTCCTGGACAGAGAGTCACGTCTGGACCTGGGTGATGAGTGATGTTGCGGCCTGGCAAGGTCTTTGTCGTCTCGGACCACGATTTGGCGGTCTGATCTGGAAGGGCTGGAGGAAAAAAGGAAAAGAGGAAGTGCAAAGTCTGGTCTTAATGCATTCTCATGCCCCGTACACACGTTTGGACTTTGTCCGCCGGACCTAGTCTGGCTGATTGTCCGCCGGACCTAGTCCGGCGGGACTTCCCCACACACACTGGACTTCCGAGCGTGTGACTTGCCCACACACGCCCGGACTTCTCCGGCGGACAATCCGCTGGAAAAAGTCCGCGGGACTTTTGAAAATGAACGGACTTGCCCACACACGGAGCAGTCCGTTCATTTAGAACGTAACTTCAGGTATACGTAGCTAGCGTAGGCAGTGAACGCGCTAGCTCCGTCACCTGGCATGGATTTAAAGGGACTCCCCACGCCGCAAATCCATCTCAGACCCTTATCCGAGCACGCAGCCCGGCAGGCCAGGAAAGGGGTGGGGACGAGCGAGCGCCCCCCTCCTGAGCCATACCAGGCCGCGTGCCCTCAACATGGGGGGTGCCCTGGGGAAAGGGGGGCCGTGCGCCCCCCCCACCCCAAAGCACCTTGTCCCCATGTTGATGAGGACAAAGGCCTCTTCACGACAACCCTGGCCATTGGTTGTCGGGGTCTGCGGGCGGGGGGCTTATCGGAATCTGGGAGCCCCCAGATCCCGGCCCCCCACCCTATGTGAATGAGTATGGGGTAAGATGTACCCCTACCCATTCACCTAAGGTGTAAAATGTAAAGTAAAAAAACACACAATTTTGAAAAAAAAATTTATTGCACTGCTCCGGGGGTCTGCTTCCGTCTTGGGGGTCTTCTCGCCGGACTCCTCCGCCATTTACCTAGCTCTTTTACCGAGCGGAGAAGTCCGGCTACCTTCTTCGTTGTCGTCGTCGTCGTCGTCTGGGGGTCTCGATCCGCCTTCGGGGGTCTTCCGGGGTCTTCCGGGGACCCCCAAGACGGAAGAAGACCCCCGGTGCAGTGCAATAAAATATTTTTTCAAAATTGTGTGGTTTTTTACTTTACATTTTACACCTTAGGTGAATGGGTAGTGGTACATCTTACCCCATACTCATTCACATAGGGTGGGGGGCCGGGATCTGGGGGCCCCCTTATAAAAGGGGGCTCCCAGATTCTGATAAGCCCCCCGCCCGCAGACCCCGACAACCAATGGCCAGGGTTGTCAGGAAGAGGCCCTTGTTCTCATCAACATGGGGACAAGGTGCTTTGGGGTGGGGGGGCCACACGGCCCCCCTTTCCCCAGGGCATCCCCCATGTTGAGGGCACGCGGCCTGGTATGGCTCAGGAGGGGGGGGGTGCTCGCTCGTCCCCACCCCTTTCCTGGCCTGCCGGGCTGCGTGCTCGGATAAGGGTCTGAGATGGATTTGGGGGGGACCCCCACACCGTTTTTCGGCGAGGGGAGTCCCTTTAAATCAATGCCAGGTGATGGAGCTAGCGCGACGGCATTCACTGCCTACGCTAGCTACGTATACCTGAAGTCACGTGCTAAATGAACGGACTTTCCGATGAGCGGCAAGTCCGTTCATTTCAAAAGTCCGGCGGACTAGCTTACTAACGGCGGGATTGTCCGTCGGACTGCCAGATTGTCCGCCGGACTGCCAAGTCCAGCGGACTAGGTTTTAAAGCAAAACTTAAAACCTAGTCTGCCAGACTTTTGGCGCCAAAAAGTCCGCCGGCGCCCACACACGAGGGGATTGTCCGGTGGACTTGAGTCCAGCGGACAATCCCGCGGGATAATCCCTTCGTGTGTACGCGGCATTTTTCAACCATGGATCTCAGCCCCTCCCCCTCGTCTGCACATACCTTGTGCGTGAGGGCTGGCTGCACTGAGGTGGTGACCTGTCCATGGTACCTTGGACGCAATGTCAATCCAAATAAGAAGGAACCACACAGACTTGGGCAATACCCAAATGATCTATGATAAGCCAGGAAGACAAGCAATAAAAATATATATATATTTTTTTATTTGTGCCTTTCCCTTTAAGACAAGCAAATGAGACACCCCAGCTAAGGCTTACCCTGTCCTGTGTGATCCTGGGCTCAGGGAAGCTGCCGCTCACTGACCTCAGGAGTTCCAAAACTGACAGGGGCTGACAGCTATTTAAATTCCCCACCCGGATGATGTCACTGTTTCCACCCTCTTCGTGCTTGCGCTGTAGAGAGTGGCCGAATGGCGCCTGTGCGACCACCAGGTGTTCCCCCGAGCTGCGCATGAACGAACCAAGCCTCAATGTCACAGAGGCCCTGCACATGCGCAGATGCTTATTGCGACCAAAACCCAAAAGTATGGCGTTCTGGGCGCTGTGAGAGGCTAGAAGGCTAACCCAGGGGAAAAACTGAGCGGCGACATGACAAGGACAACAAGAACATAAACAGCTGCCATGGAGAAATAAAACAGCAGACCTTGCCAGCCAGTTTGAATCCACCAACGTCCATCTTGGGCATACCTTGGCAACCTCCCCTCCACCACTGGGATATCTTGTGCCTGAAAGTCACTCGCCCACCCATTGGCTGGGCCCTGGGCTTGCACCACATGATGGTATGCCGGGCTTAGGAGTCATTCCGACTGGATGTCGTACACGAAAAACGTGAGTACACGCAATGTAGGTCCATGGAGGACAAAAAAGGAACGCAGTCTCTAGTGGTGAGCTCAAATTTATGGGAATGTGGTCCTATAGCATTGGAGAGGAGGCGGGGTTAACCCACAAGTGGACTGCCATGGAGTCTGTCAAGAAAGATGTGTTTTTTTTTTGGCTGAGGACATTTAAATGTCTAATTCCTTCCAGATGTTGGAGAATGATGTCCTTGGACCTGTTCCTGAAATTCATACAAGTGCTGTGAGTACTATCGATCATAATAGTCATAATGTTTTAGTCAAAACTGTCCTCCCAAAAAAAAAGAAAAGTATAGAGGAGTAAGAGGAGGAAGAGGTTTTAGAAAGAAAAAGAGGGAACCAGGAGATTGCACTCTACAATAAAAAGATTGAATGTATGCTCTCATTCATTATCTGAGGGATAGACTAGCCTTAATTACTTGAGTTTTCACCTAGCTGTAAGGCCAATTTATTTTAGTTGTTCAAAAACGTAAACACATTTATTATAGACATCACAGGTAAATGATACTACTAAAGAGGGAAATAGATGCCCCCAGTCCCCTACAGTGAACACAGAGATAAATGACCGGGGAAGGGGGGTTGCTACTGGTGACAATTGATAATATAGATGATTTAGAGTTTCCTGATATATTACAGGCAGTATATAGAGAAGGCCAGCCATGTTACTTAGGTGAGATGCTTTCCACCCCTTTCTTTTAAACTAGTTCTTACACACAGCTTTCTAACCAAAGTCTTTCTATTATCCCCACCATGCCAAAAGTGATAATATTAAAACCTTTTACTCCATGACATATGCCAACTTTGCATAATTGTGCAATAACCCCCAGAATATGAGGTTGTTAAATCTCAGCACAGTCAAAAGAATAACCTTGGAGGAACTTGAGAAAAAATTTAATTTTATAATGAAAGTGGAAGAATGTCACCACCATCCACATATGGGACAGTGGCAGATAAAAAAAATACACTTTATTTAGATGTCAGTTATACTTACCTGCGATTGGTTAAAAGTATTTTTCAACGGTCCTGACACGAGTCAGTACTAGGGTTGAGCGAACCCGAACTGTAAAGTTCGGGTTCGTACCAGACTTTTGGGTGTCCGGGACCCGGACCCGAACCCGGACTATTGGCTGTAAGTTTGGGTTCGGTGTTCGGCGATGTATTGGCGCCTTTTTAACAGCTGCAGGGCAGCCAATCGACGCTAGTTTCACTAGTGTGCCCTTAGAAGCCATCACAGCCATGCCTACTAATGGCATGGCTGTGATTGGCCAGTGCAGCATGTGACCCAGCCTCTATATATAGTCCAGACACACAGCACACAGCGTCATTCTGCTATAGACAGGTTCCTGTGCTGATGAGAGAGAGAATTTTAAGGAGTTAGTGTGATAAAGTCAGTCAGTCAGTCAGTCCACATTCCTTTCATTTTCTTCTAATTAGTTAAATCAGTGAGCGATCTAGATAGCTAGAGTAGAGTAGGGAGTTTCTTTATTAAGCAAAAGAAAGAGGTAGAGAGAATTATTGAATAGATTCCTAAATCACTTGTACCCTGGCTGGGGTGCAGTGCACAGTCTTTTAACAGTGCCATGAGGCCAGTGCCAGACAAAATATAAAAGTTTTACCTGCAAGCTCAGTGCACCATTAGGACCAACACTGCATATAGTAAGAGATACACCATAGTCTGTGTGTATTCTGCTATTGGAAAAACATTGCAAAAAAATTAAATTTTGCAGTGTTTTTTTTTTTTCCCAATAGCATTTTCTGCGTTTTCATAAACGCTGTAGACACTATGCGTTAAAAAAATGTAATTTTGCAGTGCTTTTTTTTTTTCCCAATAACATTTTCTGCATGTTCATACATACACGCTTTAGACACTATGCGTTTATTCTGATATTGGAAAAACATTGCAAAAAAATTTAATTTTGCTGTGTTTTTTTTTTCCCAATAGCATTTTCTGCATGTTCATATATACACGCTGTAGATACTGTCCGTGTATTCTGATATTGGAAAAACATAGCAAAAAAAATTAATTTTGCTGTGTTTTTTTTCTTCCCAATAGCATTTTCTGCGTTTTCATAAACGCTTTAGACACTATGTGTTTATTCTGATATTGGAAAAACATTGCAAAAACATTTAATTTTGCTGTGTTTTTTTTTTCCCAATAGCATTTTCTGTGTTTTCATAAACGCTTTAGATACTATCCGTGTATTCTGATATTGGAAAAACATTGCAAAAAAATGTAATTTTGTTGTGTTTTTTTTTCCCAATAGCATTTTCTGCGTGTTCATACGTACACGCTTTAGACACTATGCGTTTATTCTTATATTGGAAAAACATTGCAAAAAAATTAAATTTTGCTGTATTTTTTTTCTTCCCAATAGCATTTTCTGCGTTTTCATAAACGCTTTAGACACTATGCGTGTATTCTGATATTGGAAAAACATTGCAAAAATTTTTTAATTTTGCTGTGTTTTTTTTTTCCCAATAGCATTTTCTGCGTTTTCATACATACACGCTGTAGACACTATCCGTGTATTCTGATATTGGAAAAACAGTGCAAAAAATTTTAATTTTGCTGTGTTTATTTTTCTTCCCAATAGCATTTTCTGCGTTTTCATAAACACTTTAGACACTATGCGTTTATTCTGATATTGGAAAAGCATTGCAAAAAAAAAATTCATTTTGCAGTGTTTTTTTTTTCCCAATAGCATTTTCTGCGTTTTCATAAACGCTTTAGATACTGTCCGTGTATTCTGATATTGGAAAAACATTGCAAAAAAATAAAATTTTGCTGTTTTTTTTTTTGGAAAAACATTTTTTTTTCCCAATAGCATTTTCTGTGTGTTCATACATACACTGTCCGTGTATTCTGATATTGGAAAAACATTGCAAAAATTTTTTATTTTGCTGTGTTTTTTTTTTCCAATAGCATTTTCTGCATGTTCATACATACACGCTGTAGATACTGTCCGTGTATTCTGATATTGGAAAAACATTGCAAAAAAAATTAATTTTGCTGTGTTTTGTTTCTTCCCAATAGCATTTTCTGCGTTTTCATAAACGCTGTAGATACTGTCCGTGTATTCTGATATTGGAAAAACATTGCAAAAAAAATTAATTTTGCTGTGTTTTGTTTCTTCCCAATAGCATTTTCTGTGTTTTCATAAACGCTGTAGACGCTATGCGTTTATTCTGATATTGGAAAAACATTGCAAAAAAATTTAATTTTGCCGTGTTTTTTTTCCCAATAGCATTTTCTGTGTTTTCATAAACGCTTTAGATACTATCCGTGTATTCTGATATTGGAAAAACATTGCAAAAAAATTTAATTTTGCTGTGTTTTTTTTTTCCCAATAGCATTTTCTGCGTGTTCATACATACACGCTGTAGACACTATCCGTGTATTCTGATATTGGAAAAACATTGCAAAATTTTTTTATTTTGCTGTGTTTTTTTTTCTTCCCAATAGCATTTTCTGTGTTTTCATAAACACTTTAGACACTATGCGTTTATTCTGATATTGGAAAAGCATTGCAAAAAAATTTCATTTTGCAGTGTTTTTTTTTCTTCCCAATAGCATTTTCTGCGTTTTCATAAACACTTTAGACACTATGCGTTTATTCTGATATTGGAAAAGCATTGCAAAAAAATTTCATTTTGCAGTGTTTTTTTTTCCCAATAGCATTTTCTGCGTTTTCATAAACGATTTAGATACTGTCCGTGTATTCTGATATTGGAAAAAACATTGCAAAAAAAATTAATTTTGCTGTGTTTTTTTTCTTCCCAATAGCATTTTCTGCGTTTTCATAAACGCTGTAGACACTATGCGTTTATTCTGATATTGGAAAAACATTGCAAAAAAATTTAATTTTGCTGTGTTTTTTTTTCCCAATAGCATTTTCTGCGTTTTCATAAACGCTTTAGATACTATCCGTGTATTCTGATATTGGAAAAACATTGCAAAAAAAATTAATTTTGCTGTGTTTTTTTTCTTCCCAATAGCATTTTCTGCGTTTTCATACATACACGCTGTAGATACTGTCTGTGTATTCTGATATTGGAAAAACATTGCAAAAAAATTTAATTTTGCTGTGTTTTTTTCTTACCAATAGCATTTTCTGCATTTTCATAAACGCTTTAGACACTATGCGTTTGTTCTGGTATTGGAAAAACATTGCAAAAAAATTTAATTTTGCGGTGTTTTTTTTTTCCCCAATAGCATTTTCTGCATTTTCATAAACGCTTTAGATACTGTCCGTGTATTCTGATATTGGAAAAACATTGCAAAAAAATTTAATTTTGCAGTGTTTTTTTTTTTTTTCCCAATAACATTTTCTGCATGTTCATACATACACGCTGTAGACACTATCCGTGTATTCTGATATTGGAAAAACATTGCAAAAAAATTTAATTTTGCTGTGTTTTTTTTCTTCCCAATAGCATTTTCTGCGTTTTCATAAACGCTTTAGACACTGTATGTGTATTCTGCTATAGACAAAAACACCCATTTAGGGCGAGATCATAAATTTTGAAAATATGAGGAGATCATCAAAAAGGGGGCGTGGCCCGGGTCGTGGTGCTGCTGGTGGCGCTCCTTTTGCAGGGAGAGGACGTGGTCGATCTGTGCCAGCTACACGCACTAGTGAAACACCTTCCTCAGGTGCGAGTAGGCGACAAAGCCTGCAGCGGTATTGTGGCGCGCCTAATGAGGCTGTAAGAATGTTGAGGCCAGGACAAGTACAGGCGATAGTAGATTGGGTTGCTGACAGTGCCTCCGGTTCCTTCACATTGTCTCCCACCCAGTCTCCTGATGAAAGTTAATAATTTTTTCCAGAAAGTGCGTATTCTGGGGTATTCCCACCATATGTGCGGCATCGTGCCGTTGAGTTTCTGAGGTTCTTAATGACTTCCTGTACCTCTTCTGCTGAGAAGGGGGCCTCCAGCATTTTATTTTTATTTTTTATTTTTTTATGTTATTTTAAGTTATTTCCCTATCCACATTTGTTTGCAGATCACTTGCCATGCTCTTAACAACATTTTGTTGCCATTTGCAGCCCTCTAGCCCTTTCCATGACTTTTTTTACAGCCATTTTAGTGTTCAAAAGTCTGGGTCCCCATTAACTTCAATGGGGTTCGGAGTTCGGGGTCAAGTTCGGGTCAAGTTCTGTCCCGAACCCGGACTTTTTTCCGAAGTTCGGCCGAACCCGCCGAACCCGAACATCCAGGTGTCCGCTCAACTCTAGTCAGTACCTATAAAAGAAAAGAAAAAATGTCATGACTGGAAGCAGTCGGCGGGGATTGAAGAAAGAAGCACATCCCACCCGCCCTCCCTTGTTGCGGCTCAAGTTATGAGGTTTTTGTCAATTTCTTGTATAATGGGACTTTGAGTGTAATGTTTATTAGCTTGAGCTTGTAATAGCTGAGCTAAATATGCTGTTGATATAATTTTAAAGATCAGATTGCAATTTTATGCTGTTAGTAAACTTTTATTATTTATATATAAAAACCGAGTCCAGTGTTATATATTTTATTATAGGTTAATATGATGTATATACAGTATATGTTCTGCCTACTGTCCCATTAAAACTGCCGCTAAAAGGTGGAGGAGTGGTTATCTAGGATATGGAGGATTATATTAAAGAAGCCTGTAGGTTACATTCAGATTCTAGTACCTACCAAAAAACTCCCAAGAGATCCACTACCTAGATTTAAACCTGAGTTACAGTCTATGGTTGAGGAGGCTTATAAGTTAGGATTTATTAACGAGGCTGAGAGAGGTTTCCTCATGAAAAGTACTATAAACCACCATACTTCTATCATATCACCAAAGTGCACAAAAGTGTTACCTGTCCACCGAGGCAGCTCATCATTGCAAGTATAGAGAGTCTCATTAGTAAGATTTTGCAATATGTGAATCACTTCCTCCATCCTATTGTGACAGCTCTCCCTGCATATATCAGGGATTTATCACATGTTTTAGTACTTTTAGAACAATATAAATGTTTATCAAGCTATGCTTGGCTCTCCATGAACATGTGTTTGTTATACACATCCTTCCCTCATGAGACAGGTGTAGAAGCCCTGAGTAATTTCTTTTCAGCTACTGATTATTTACATCCCCAGGAGGCTCAATTAATCAGTAACTGTACATGGTTTGCATTGGAACATACCTATTTCCAATTCCTAGACACGTATTATCTACAGCAATTTGGAATAGCGATGGGTGCTCATTTTGCACCATGTTGCGCAAACCTGTTCATGGGTTTTTGGGAGAAGAAGCAATCCCTTTAGTAATTGTATCATATACTATGGTCGCAACATTGATGATTTTATCATCATTTGGGATGGTCCTCCAAATATGTTTGATACGTTTGTCGAGTACTGTACCCAAAACCTGTATAAGATCCAGTTTACACATGTTACTGATGCTAAAATTCTGATCTTTTTGGATTTAGTGTTATCATGGGATGGAGATAGAAATATTGTATCCAATACACATTTCAAAGGAGACTGCTGGTAACTCATTTTCACATTACAAAAGTTGCCATTTAGCCAACTGGAAGCAAAATATACCCTATAGCCAATTTAATAGACTAAGGTAAAAATGTACAACAGGTTATTTGGATCATCAGGGACATATTTTATACAAAATGTTTTTAAAGAAGGTTAGAAATCAAAAGGAAGAACTCCGGACAGCCGCACACCGGGAAAATAAAATCCAAAGGGTTTATTTAAAAGCAAAAAGGCACCACAATCCAAACACAGCAAAAAGGGGGGGGGGGGTTTAAAGAAGGGTTATAACAATGTACACATTCAGGATGCCTTCAGTAGATATAAGAATAAACCTGTTACCCAAAAAGAAGAAAATACGTCAAGAGATTTCTAAACCAAATTTATCACAGGGTTTAACCACATGCCGACCGCGCTATAGTTGAAAGACGGCCACAGCGCGGTCGGCTTGTTCTAAGTGGATGTCCTACGGACGTCCTCCCAGAAACATGCTCCCGCGCGCCCCCTGGGGCGCGCACTCGGGAACATCCGTGACGGATCACGGTAAACAGTCGCTGATAGCGGCCGTTTACCACGTGATCGCTCCGTCAAATGACGGAGCGATCACATGTACACAAACCGGCGTCAAGTCATGACGCTGGTTCCTCCCTCCCCTCTCTGTACCGATCGGTACAGTGAGGGGAGAAGCGGAGAGGGGGAGAGACGGGACCAGCGCTGTGGGCTGGATGTGCAGTGCCCACAGCGCTGGCCAATACACTGCCACCGCTGTGCAATGCTCGGCAATCACTGTGCAATGCTCTGCCACCACTGTGCAATGCTCTGCAATCACTGTGCAATGCTCTGCCACCACTGTGCAATGCTCTGCCACCACTGTGCAATGCTCTGCCACCACTGTGCAATGCTCTGCAACCACTGTGCAATGCTCTGCAACCACTGTGCAATGCTCTGCCACCACTGTGCAATAATCTGCTACCACTGTGCAACACTAATACTCTGCCAATACTCTGCCAATACTCGCCAATACTCGCCAATACTCGCCAATACTCTGCCAATACTCTGCCATAATTTTTAATAGAAACAAAGAATTTTTTTTTTTTTACCGAATTTTCTGTATTTTTTGATTTATAGCGCAAAAAATAAAAAACCCAGCAGTGATTAAATACCACCAAAAGAAAGCTCTATTTGTGTAAAAAAAAGGACACAAAATTCATTTGGGTACAGTGTTGCATGACGGAGTAATTGTCATTCAAAGTGTGAGAGCACCGAAAGCTGAAAATTGGTCTGGTTAGGAAGGGGGTTTAAAGGGGGATTCCACCCTAAAGTGGAACTCCCGCTTTTCGGAACCCTCCCCCCCTCCGGTGTCACATTTGGCACCTTTCAGGGGGGAGGGGGGTGCAGATACCTGTCTAAGACAGGTATCTGCACCCACTTCCGGGCATAAACTCCCACGGGAGTTTACGTCACCTCCTGTCCCGGCGCGCTGTCTGCCGGGACACACACGTGACCCGGCAGACGGCGCTGAGGATTCTCATTGCGCCGCGCGACTCGCGCATGCGCAGTAGGGAATCGGGAAGTGAAGCCACTTCCTGATTCCCTCACCGAGAATGGCGCCGGCTACAGCAGGGAGCCGAGCGATCGATCGGCCTCTGCTGCCGACACCGCTGGACCCTGGAACAGGTAAGTGTCCATTTTTTAAAAGTCAGCAGCTGCAGTATTTGTAGCTGCTGGCTTTTAAATTTTTTTTTTTCAGTGCAATCCCGCTTTAACTGCCCAGTGGTCAAGTGGTTAAAAATCGACATTAGGCAATAAGGAATACCCTTAGGAAACACTGGCCTATCCTACTACAGGATTCTGCCCTTGCCAACATTCGCTCTAAAAACAACAAAGCAGGGTTTTCAGGAGGACCATGAATGTTAAATTTGCATAGCACCCAGTAAGATGAAAATGCCACAGGTAAAGACTGGTAATATTTCAAATTTCTTTCATATTCGTGGTACCTATAAGTGTAAGAAACCAAAGTATAAAGTTTGTGCGTTTGTAAAACATGGGCAAAAAGAATTTACAGCCAAAATGAGTAGTTCATCACATGTGGTATGCAATTTGTGGTATAAGTTCTAAGGTGACCATGTGGGCTATTTTATGTGGGCCGGACTATATGTACATTGCAAACTAGATTCAATGGAGGAGGACTTTGTTTTATTTTTTAGTGATTTTTATTTTGTTTTAGTTCAATGGTCTTATGTGAAATCCATTAACGGAATGTTTTGGGGATTTCCCTTCATCACATTTGTAGTTCCGTGAGTCGTAAATAGCTCCTCTGATCATATATTAGAAAGAGGTTGTTAACCAAGCAAATTTAGTTTTGAAGATGATGCTAAGGTTGCAGTATATGATAATCGTGCAATATATTTACCGGAAATCTTTGTAATTTTTACACCACATGTTGTTTTTAAAATTAATATTTATTGACAGTTGCTATATAGTTACCTTTTCTGAATTTTCCTAATTAAAATAGCATTTGTAATAATTAATTTTTATTTATTTATTTCATGTGATTCATATGTGTATATACATATATATTTTAATTGTTGCTTTCTTTCTAGTGTTACTAAATCCAGATTATACAGTATGTTATATGTTGTTTTCTGATACTAAAGGGTTAAGCTGACGCTAATTAGTTTTTATATGAGTTGCACCTTGGTATTGTTATGTTACTTATAGTAATCCCAGCACTGTCTTTATCTGGCCACTAGTGGGTCTGTGAAGGGTTAATCCCGCAATACCAAGTCAGGCTATTTAGGATGCTTACAATGGTGCTGGGTGGACTTGATAAAGGAGACCACACCCTCTGAAACATGTTGTCCTAGCAATGGCTCAAACACCCCAACAGTACCCAGCTGCTTGCATCACGTGACCCCGGAGGCTTCCTGTGTATATCTGTAACTGTCACCGGCTGCATTCGGTCCTGCTGCCATATACTGTACACACTGTCAGCTGGAACTCCTATTAATGGTGGTGAGAGGATTTTGGCATACAGTACTGTGGTGGAGAGATGTGATTGATAAGCTCTGATTTATCTTTGCTTTTGAGTGCATTTTATCTATTTTTTTTTTTACAAAAATAAAGGGTATTGCACGAGAGCCTTGGCACTCTTCTCTTCTGCTTGTGTACTTTCAGAAATTGCTAAGGAGACCCACTCCCTGCCTTAAGTTTAATTCAGGATTCTCTGTTTGGTTCCAGATAATGATCACTTCAGCAAGAATGTTCTGAACAGGACATTTTCATTTTTTATTAGTGTCCAGGCAGTAGTGTATGGTCATTTGAACTTTAGATATGTCCTTCTTTTTGGTTATACAGTTTAATCCCAAGGCTCTCAATGTGTATTGGAATGTGGGGGTAAATGTAAAAAGTACAAGTCTCACAGTTTGTTTTTTTTTGTTTGTTTTAAACATATTGATTGAGAGAATTACAATCTTCCATAAATTTGCAGGAAGTGGACCCACCAATAATATTTTCCCCTTTAAACCAAAGAGCCTATTTACACACTACTGCGTTCTAGTATGCTTACTGAATCTTAGAATAATTGAGGGCTAAGGACATGATATTCAATGGGGTTAATTTAATAAAGGTAAATAGGCTCTTCATTTTGTAAGGGAAGTTGCATTTTGCAAGGATATTTTCCTCAGGGCTTAGTTAATGCAGTGAAATTTCACTTTGCAAGGAATACTTAATCACGCATTTTTGCTTGCTCATGATTAGATTGTGGAAGTCAACAGAGCTTCACTCATTTACTAAGCCCTGGGGCAAAATTTCATGCAAAGTGCAACTTCCCAGTGTATCTGTCTTTAGTAGTCAACCACAATGAGTCAAAGCAAATAAAGTGCAGTCATGCTTGAAGTGGATGTAAACCTGAAAAAAAAAAATGTGATGAAGACTTCTACATGGTACAGTAGAGGATGTCAAGTCATCTGTGCTAGGTCTTGCCACGAAGAGTTAATCCAGCTCGGAACAATCCTGGTGTCTTTTTGTAGCAAGATAAAAAACAACACCCAGATAAGTTTGTTTCGCCACATCCCCCACTGCTGTGACTGACATTTGATTTCTTTATCTCATGAACGGCATGAGAGCAAGAATGTTATGATTCCAGATTCACATCCCTCCTCCTTTCTTCTCCCAGGATTGGCTGCTCCACACATCAGCATGATTGAGCATGCTGAAGTCATGTGGTGCCTTTTCTGAGTTTTGACTGGATGTTACTCAAAACTCAGGAATAGGAGAGTGTAGAGGTGGGCATGGGGGAGTCTTGTGAAGTAAAGAGACCCACCCATGGATTACAGAGTTTTTGAGGCTCGCATTTATATATACACATTAATACTGTGCTATTAGTTTATCCTGGGTGAGTGGTGGATTTACATCCACTTTAAACAAGAATTGGTGATTTTATATTTGGCCAAAGGAATTGATATAGGCGTAGCTTGAAGCTTGTGGGCCCTGATGCAAAAGTTGACGTGGCCCCCCCCCTCACTACTTCCAATGTGTGTGCATATACATCCACCGCACGCCAAGATACTCAAAGTGGCTTAAGAGTTTTGAGTTCCCAGAGTTCCTCCTTACATCAGAGAACAGGGATTACTGCTGGAGAATCAGAAGACAGGGACCCCTGGCAGGTCACTTTCCCATACTAGCACTATATACTGCTCACCCCCCCCCCCCCCCAACACTACACAAGGCTGAAATCTCATTCCTTTACACAGTCTGTCAGTCTTCACAGGGTGTATCTGGCTTTTATGTTTCCCTTCTGACCTGTGAAATTCTCTGGTCGGAACGGCAGTGTAGTTGCACTAGGCAGATACACCCTGTGCAGATCGTGGCTAACTGGCTGTGTTGTAAAGTAATGTGATCTCAGCCCTGCGGAGGCGGAACAGTATAGAGTGCTGTAATGGGAAAGTGGCTCAGCAGTCGGGCACAGCATGCAGGGTGGAGGGGGTGGTAAGGGGGCTTGGAGGGGGGGCAACTTAGATCTGGTAGGGCAAAGCCTTTTTTGTGACACAAAATATGGAGCATGCAGCCTTTCAGGGGCCCCCCGAGGAGGTGTTAAGGGATTTGTTTTAGCAATCTAGTTTCTCTGTCAGTGTCGGCAGGTGTTGGGGAAAGGTCACCTCATGGAGGTGTGTGTCTTTTCCCTAGTTGTCAGGGAAGTGGGGTAAGTAGACATCCCCAGCTGGTAACTAGGATACACTGAGCAGTGTCCTACCTCACAAGTGACATCAGTCCCATCGTGGCTACAGGACAGCACTCTCCTCCTCTTGAATTGCTGAGCTTGGTTACCATTCCATGTTGCCAGCACACAACACAGACACTTCCCCATCCTGGGCTGTTCTCACCTTGTGCTCCTCTCCATTCAGGAAATGTCTCACAGCTTCTCCCCAGCCAATGGCAACAGAGGGGTGTGGACTGTGGAAGGCAAAGTAGAAGCCCAGTACTGGAGCGTGGCTGTGGGGACCTAGGGCAGATCAGAGCTGGATTTTGTGGGGGATATGATAATATGACTGCTGCAGGTGCCCCCTAGAGCTAGGGGTGGGGTTGAGTTTGTGACCCCTGCAATCCCTTATGCTACGCCCATGGATATACCTGTGCCTGCATGTTAAAAAAATAAAAATACTGTGTGTGATATATATATATATATATATATATATATATATATATATATATATATATATATATATATCAGTGAGTACACCCCTCGCATTTTTGTAAATATTTTATTATATCTTTTCATGTGACAACACTGAAGAAATTACACTTTGCTACAATGTAAAGTAGTGAGTGTACGACTTGTATAACAGTGTAAATTTCCTGCCCTCTCAAAATAACTCAACACAGAGCCATTAATGTCTAAATCACTTGAAGCAAAAGTGAGTACATCCCTAAGTGAAAATGTCCAAATTGGGCGCAAGGTGTCAATATTTTTTGTGCCCACTATTATTTTTCAGCACTGCCTTAACCCTCTTGGGCATGGAGTTCACCAGAGATTCCTCTTCCACTCCATGACCACATTACTGAGCTGGTGGATGTTAGAGACATTGCGCTCCTCCTCCTTCCATTTGAGGATGCCCCACAGATGCTCAATAGGGTTTAGGTCTAGAGACATGCTTGGCCAGTCCATCATCTTTACCCTCAGCTTCTTTAGCAAGGCAGTGGTCATCTTGGAGGTGCATTTGGGGTCGTTATCATGTTGGAATTCTTCCCTGTGGCCCAGTCTCTGAAGGGGGGATCATGCTCTGTTTCAGTATGTCACAGTATATGCTGGCATTCATGGTTCCCGCAATGAACAGTAGCTATCCAGTTCCGGCAGCACTCATGCAGCCCCAGACCATGACACTCCCACCACCATGCTTGACTGTTGGCAAGACACACTTGCCTTTATACTCCTCACCTGGTTGCACTTGACACCCTCTGAAACAAATAAGTTTATCTTGGTCTCATCAGACCAAAGGACATGGTTCCAGTTATCCATGTACTTAGTCTGCTTGTCTTCAGTAAACTGTTTGCGGGCTTTCTTGTGCATCATCTGTAGAAGAGGCTTCCTTCTGGGATGACATGCAGACCAATTTGATGCAGTGTATGTAGCGTATGGTCCGAGCACTGACAAGCTGACCCCCACCCCTTTAACCTCTGCAGCAATGCTGGCAGCACTCATATGTCTATTTCCCAAAGACAACCTCTGGATATGACACTGAGCACATGCACTCAACTTCCTTGGTCGACCATAGCAAGGCCTGTTCTGAGTGGAACCTGTCCTGACAAACCGCTGTATGGTCTTGGCCACTGTGCTGCAGCTCAGTTTCAGGGTCTTGGTAATCTTCTTATAGCCTAGGCCATCTTTATGTAGAGTAGCAATTATTTTTTCAGATTCTCAGAGAGTTTTTTGCCATGAGGTGCCATGTTGAACTTCAAGTGACCAGTATAAGAGAGTGAGAGCGACAACCCCAAATTTAACACACTTGCTCCCCATTCACACCTGAGACCTTGTAACACTAACGAGTCACATGACACCGGGGAGGGAAAATGGCTAATTTGGCCCAATTTGGACATTTTCACTTAGGGGTGAACTTACTTTTGTTGCCAGTGGTTTGGACATTGATGGCTGTGTTTTGAGTTACTTTGAGGGGACAGCAAATTTACACTGTTATACAAGCTGTAAACTCACTACTTGTAGCAAAGTGTAATTTCTTCAGTGTTGTCACGTGAAAAGATATAATAAAATATTTACTTAAATTTGAGGGGTGTACTCACTTGTGTGAGATACTATGTATATATATATATATATTGTGATATTGTGGGTTCTTTAGCGTCTGTGTAGAGCACACCAGTGAGCAGAGTCCACGCCAGCCATGCCGTTTAAGGGCTTGTTGGCCCACTTTTATTAAAAGAAAGAAAAAAAAAGTAAACAAAGTTCCATAAATGAAAACAAAGGTGGTTTCCCTCGCAGGGGGGTTTTTAATGCCAGCAATAAATAAAAGGATATTCAGCCTCCTGGCTTACACATGCAGCATTGCAAAAATACCAAGCCACCTGGCTCTCTTCAGCAGCAGATGCATCACTGCTCAGGCTCCCACATGGAGCTCTCCTGACTACTGTCAGCAACCTCAGACTCAGGTCTCTGGCTATTTCCGTGCACACCTGCACTCTCTGGGTTCTCCCTTGCAAGCCTGGACTCCTCGGGAGGGTGGAGCCCAGAACCATGGTCAGGTGTCTACAAATAGCCCAGCACACCTGACCAGTCAGTGTGCTGGTGGATCTCAAAAAACCCAGATCCAGGATTGGGGATTTCATCCCACCCGGATCGCTACGAAATCCCCGGGCTCCAGGTCCCAAAGTGGTATTTCATAAACAAAGAGGAAACTGAAAATCCAGTTTCCTCCCAAATAAACAACTCCCCTGGAGCCCCTCAACCTGCCTGGTTGAGAACCCTGCATCATTCTGCTGGTGGGGTACCACACTACCACATATCCCCCCCCCCCTTGTTTCGACCCATAGGGCGGAACACACAAGTTTATTTTGGCACCTCTGTGCCAGCTACCATTTACAGGAGTCCAATCCTGTCCAACCTCACTTCTCCTAAAGGGGAACTCTATCCAATGCCTCCTTTGGTGTCTCCCTCTAATCCTCACTGTCACTCTGCTATGAGCTTTGATGCAACCTTCCAAACTTTTCTTCCGAGTGCATTTCCATAAGCACTTCCTCTCCTGAAATTTTAACAGGTTACCCCTGGTCTTTCTACCAACCCTTCTGCCTCCATGCTTCAGGTTCCCAGGTTTCCCAACACCTCTCTCAGCATTTGTTAGGGCAGTGTCTGCAGAGGGCACACACACCGGAGGTTGGCAATCACCCACGAGAACCTCACAAGATGCCACCTCCCATGGTGTCACCCATTTAGCAGGCAGCTGTCCTACCACCTGACCTTTTTTAATACCACCTGGATTTCTATCCAAAACCGGAACAGGCGAGCTCTCGTCTGATCCGCATACCAACCCTACTGTACTTTTTACCCATTTTCCTGTCTCAGGGACGTTGTCAGGTTTGTCACATAAATCTATTATTGGACTGGTGACCCCAGTCTCATTAACCACCTCTGTCTGAGTCCCGGTCAGGATTTCTGCTGTTTTCTGGTCCATGCTCGGCCCTTCCATCTCATGTGGTTTGTCCACTGGTGCTGTATACACGCCCTTCACCGTCATCGAAAACTGATCAGCACCACCCTGAACCATAGCAGCAGAAATGCTTTCCACCTGGCTGTTAGGAGGTGAAACCACAGACATTTTGGGCTCATTTTTAATTTTCCCAAAGTCTCTCTCATATATTATACCTTCCGGACATAATCCAGAAGCATACGCAGTGGCAACTTTTAACAAAACTAGCAAATTCAGGAACAAACCATTTTTGTCCTGTTCTTTTTTGTTCTGTACAGCCTGCCATTTAGTGCTCCCCCTAGTGGTACTCCGCAGTACCAGACCATCAGACTGTGGAGGAGACACACTAGTATGGATTGGCTGTACATCCCAAAGTTCAAGCATCTCTTTTAATGCTTTAGTTACAGCCCAGACCCTTGATCCCAGACCCAAGTCCTTCCTGGGGACTGTTATTACACTGGGAATGCAGACAGGCTCATTCGCTGAGACTTGAGAAGTTGCAACTTTCAACTGAACATCCTCCCAGCTGGAGGTAACCACAGCCTGGTGCTCACCCAGGGTGCTGCCAGGTGCTGGACTCATATGCAAATTTTCAGGCTCAGCATCAATGAACTGCTCCAGATTATTACTAGTGACAATGTCACTTGGACACTCCATGCCGACATCACTTTTGTGGATCATGGGCAAAGTTTCTGCTGTGTGCTCGCTCTCATTTGGTCCATCTTTCTCACGAGAGTTAACCTCTGCAGCAGCTACCGCGCCTTCAGGTACCAGCTGTTCCACAGTCCCTCCTGCTGGCACAGCAGAAACAGTGTCCACCTTCATTTTGTGCATAAAAGCCTTATCTATCAGGGAGATTAGATTTTTACCCCAACTATTCCAATCTACTGTATGTGCGCTCCCTTCAGCGGTACTCCTCAGCACCGATCCATCTGCCCAAGGAGACACATAAGAACAGACTGACTTAGCTGCAGACTCATTACACAAGTCATTGTAAATCATGTCAGGTTGTGGTAATACGTATTTTAACACAGCAGGTTGCAATACATCATATTCACCACCTTGCTCGGATGGCGCTTCACAAACTTCAGCGACCTTTATACTTTCTACAGGTTGCATTAACCCACTATTCACCTGCACACATTTAGTATTAGCAGCTTGCACTAAGACATCACCACTATAGGGTGCAGTTCCACTCTGCCCCACCAGAGTGACACCACCGTTGTCCAGGGCAACCTCCGGCTCCAATATATGAAGTTCCCTGGAGATGTCTGGGGACAACTGTGCTGTCTTACCACCAGTTGCTATGGGCAACGGCCCATATTTTTTATTTATTTTTTCCACATCAGAGAACATCAAAGAGATTTTTGTTCAACTTAACATTCATTTATATCTCTCCCATTGAAATCATCATTGTGGAACTTTATTTTTTTTTTTGTATTTTTTTTTTATTTTTCCTTTTTTTTTTTCCCCTCTTTTTTTTTTTCCTTCTTTCCTTTTCTTTCTTTTTTGAAAAAAAAAAAAAAAGGAAGGCGTAATTGTTTATTAACATCAAAGACATACTCCCCTTGACTATCTCTAATATCTTTATTGAATTTGGGTCATCATGATTTTCCCTCTCCCACCCCTCACCCTTCCCCACCCAACCCACTGTGCCTCTCTCATTTGTCCTCAACTTTTGTTCTTCTATATTTAAGTATCCAGGCTTTTCCTGGTTAAGTTATTATTTCAGCGTACCTCCATGTCTGTTTAAAGTCCTGCCAGCATTTCCATTTATTCATAGCATCTTCTCCATCTTCTTCTCCATTATATCTAAGTTTTTCCAGGTAGTATATCTCTCCCATTTTTCCTACCCATTCCAATTCCGTTGGTGGTTCCTCTTGTTGCCACCTCCTAGGAATCAGTGCCTTTGCGGCGTTCAGCATGTGCGGAATTAGCGTCTTAACATATGTTTTTATTGAATCTGTGGTGTTATGGAATAGGCATATCCACGGATCTTCCACTATTTTAATACCGGTAATTTCGTTTATCAGATCTAAAATATTTTTCCAGTTTTTCTTAATTTTTGGACATTCCCACCAAATGTGGGCCATTGTACCCCGTTGGCTACACCCTCTCCAACAATCTTGCGAGTTCCCCAGCTGAAATTTACTACTTCTATTAGGTGTAATGTACCATCTTGAAAGACATTTGTAGTTTGTTTCCGCGGTTCTAGTGTCCATTGCTGATCTATGTGTTAACTTTAATATTTTTTTTAAATTGTGTTTGTACCCATGTGTATCTAATTCATTTCCCCATTTTATTAAGAATGGGGGTACCTCCAGCCGACCCTCTGCGAGAAGCATCTTATATAAATAAGATGTATCTTTTTTTTTTCCCCTTTTGCTAAACATACCTTCTCTAAGGATGTATAATTATCCTTCGCTCTAATTGGCTGGGGGAGTTTCCCAACAAAGCTTGCCAGCTGGAGGTAGCGCCATTCATTTAACTTTATATGTGTTGTGTTTTGCTGTAATTCTATCAGTGGTTTTAATTTACCTTTTTCTATCAAATCACCTAGTTGTGTGTTCTCTCCTATCCATTTCCCCCCCATTTCTCTTTTTCCTGGTGGGAAATACTCATAATTTTTTAGTGGCATCAGTGGTGAATTGTATTTCCAGCTATATTGTTTGTGCATTAAATCCCAAATTTTGAAAACGTGTCTAGTTATTTTTTGTGTATTTACTCCCATATCCCTGTGCTTCGGGGGGCTCCAAATCCCTACTCTTAAATCTACCTCACTTATATCATTTTCTAATTGCACCCATTGATTTTGACTCTCCTTCCGTGACCACACGGCCCATCTTTAACCACAACTTTTGCTTTGCAAGAACCTGGGGTTTTCCCAACAGCAGTACATTTTCCATAATCATCAACATTGATAGTATTTGTACCTCGTGCAGGCTGTCCTAGCCCACTGCCAACTTGAGACTGGCAAACATTAGACACATCACTATGCCCCTCTTGAGAAGCACACACAGATGCAGGTTTGACTTTAACCCCTGCTTCCCCACTGTACATGGTACTGCACAGGGAAAAGTCCCCTTCAAGAACACCTTCAGTGGCCCCACTAACTGGGGTCACTTTCACATCATGAACAGTCTCATAACCAGTCTTTTTCCACATAAACTCAGCATTTCCAGTCATCATTCCATTAAAGTCAGTCTTACCCACCGCAGTAGTAGGGGTCACCATCTTCACTTGAGTACGGCGTCTCACGAACAAGTCCTCTGCTGCACTTTTACTGGGCAACTCCTCCTGGTGGCCACAGGATGAAACTACAGCAGGTATTGCCCACTGTTTAGCACCCTCTGCAGACACAAAAGGAAACTCCTTCTTGTTGCTAGGGGTAACTGCAGACATATTTTCACAGGAATCTGAACCTGCAAACGAAAACTTTCGCTCAGCAATATTACCTCCAGCCGCATTCCATAATCTAGGGCAAGAAAACATACCATGCCCCAGCTGGCCACATTCCAGGCATGGTACTGGAGGACTTTTCCCCAGGGTGCTTCTCTCCTGGTGACTCATAGATGGCAAAAATGCACAGACCTCTTTGTGGGGACGTTGGGCCAAATCTCCCCTGCAGCTCCTCCCTCCAGGCAGACCTTCCATTCTCGTTGCCATGGGAGATTGCACTCTCCCAGCAGAGCTTTGCTGGATCTCTTGAACATGCTGTATTGGCTCCTCCGGAATCCACTTGCCACGACCCTTGGCAGGCATACCCCATGGTCCACAGACAGCCCGACTGGCCTCCTCTGTGTTGCTATGGGCAACCACTCTCAGTCCTGGCCTTTGGTCAGCCTCTCTTCTGGCACATAACACAGGCTTCCCTCCGCTGGACCCTGTCTCAATCTGTGTCACTTTCACACTTTTCGCAAATGATGGTTTAACTACAGCAGCGTTGCCAGGGGCAACAAAACCCCTCTCCCAGGTATGGACATCCGACAGCTCTCTCTTTGTAACGAAGGTTGGCTTGCCTTTCACTGTAGCTTGGTCCATTCCTGCCAGGTGCCGCTTGCACCAATCCACTGCAAATTCAAATGCTGGTGGACTCTCCATACTTTACTGCACAGAACAACAACAGGAGCACTGTCTCTTTAAGGGGCCTCTCCCTTCCAGGTACACCACCTGCTGCACACACTGCAGAGCACAGGCAGTTTCTGGCAATAGCTCACTGGTATATGCGAGGATCTTCAGTTATGCCCGCATCCGAGCACCACTTGTGATATTGGGGGTTCTTTAGCGTCTGTGTAGAGCACACCAGTGAGCAGAGTCCACGCCAGCCATGCCGTTTAAGGGCTTGTTGGCCCACTTTTATTAAAAGAAAGAAAAAAACAGTAAACAAAGTTCCATAAAATGAAAACAAAGGTGGTTTCCCTCGCAGGGGGGGTTTCAATGCCAGCAATAAATAAAAGGATATTCAGCCTCCTGGCTTACACATGCAGCATTGCAAAAATACCAAGCCACCTGGCTCTCTTCAGCAGCAGATGCATCACTGCTCAGGCTCCCACATGGAGCTCTCCTGACTACTGTCAGCAACCTCAGACTCAGGTCTCTGGCTATTTCCGTGCACACCTGCACTCTCTGGGTTCTTCCTTGCAAGCCTGGACTCCTCGGGAGGGTGGAGCCCAGAACCATAGTCAGGTGTCTACAAATAGCCCAGCACACACCCGACCAGTCAGTGTGCTGGTGGATCTCAAAAAACCCGGATCCAGGATTGGGGATTTCATCCCACCCGGATTGCTACGAAATCCCCGGGCTCCAGGTCCCAAAGTGGATTTTAATAAACAATGAGGAAACTGAAAAGCCAGTTTCCTCCCAAATAAACAACTCCTCTGGAGCCCCTCAACCTGCCTGGTTGAGAACCCTGCATCATTCTGCTGGTGGGGTACCACACTACCACAATATATATATATATATATATATATATATATATATATATATATATATATACTGTATATACAGTATGTGAAGTATATAAAACGCCAAAGTTGCAACACTCAGTCTGCTTTATTTCATAATCTTTTAGTAGTGATATCATTACGCCATTTCAAAGGCAACATTGATCTTACTCTGCCTTCCTCAAGCCATGAGTAACATCTCAATATTTTAACCACTTCAGCCCTGGAAGGATTTACCCCCTTCCTGACCAGAGCATTTTTTGTGATTCGGCACTGCGTCGCTTTAGCTGACAATTGCATGGTCGTGCGACGTTGTAACAAATTTACATCCTTTTCTCCCCACAAATAGAGATTTCTATTGGTGGTATTTAATCACCTCTGTGGTTTTTATTTTTTGCGCTATAAACCAACAAAGAGCGACAATTTTGAAAAAAAAAAACAATACTTTTTACTTTTTGCTATAATAAATATCCACAAAAAAATATAAAAAAAAAATGAATTTCTTCCACAGTTTAAGCCGATATGTATTTTTCTACATATTTTTGGTAAAAAAAAAAAAACTCAATAAGCATATATTGGTTGCCTCCCGCCTTACCATCCCTTTAATTCCATAAGGTCCTTTCAACACTATTATTATCTTATTTTAAGAACCAATTGTTTTAAAAAAAGTAAGTATCAGAGACATGTGTCCGTCCTACACAGTGCTAGGTTATATGTCTATGGATTATTTTACCATGGACTAACAACACTGTGCAATTTTCTTATATAAACATAATAATCTTTCCCAATTGTGTACCTTTATGACAAAAATTCTCTTTTGGCCAGGCCTTATTTGCTTTCTGCTATGCACTGAAGGCTTTCCATTGGACAACTTCATTCCATATTTCGACCTTGTGTCCTACCTTTTTATCACTCTACACCGACTTGGGTAAGTCTTGATTGAGCTAAGGGGTCTCTCCAGTTTCTATCTGTTGGGGGCCGGGAGTGGGGGTGCATTCGGGATTATCCCATCAGGCTCTCTTCCTGCCTTTCCCCAAAAAAACTCCTCTCTAACCGGGATGGGGCTGTATTTATTTATTTTATTAGAAATCCTTACTAATCATGACAATTTTTCTTCACATTAGATATACTTACCCTATACAGTAGGCCCACCCTGAGGAAGCCATTGTTATGGCGAAACATGTCGGAACTGTCTACTAAGGCCTGTATAGCCTATTCTAGGTTATCCTACTCATAGTAATCATGAATTACTCCTTAACTTAATTGGTATTTTCGAACTGATTAATTAACCTGTATTGACTTCTGTAAAATACGGTCCGCCGTCATTCAGGACCAATTAACTATTGTCAATTTCATTAGATTCAGTATTGTCTAGTGCTCAACATATATTTATCTTTTTTCTCCTTTCTATGTATTGTTTATAATATGATTGTATTTATATGTAATACAATTATTTTGTACTAAAAAAGCTTTCTGAGCATTGAGTTGTGAGTCAACCCTGACCATTCTATACTGCTTTCTCGCACCTCTATAATCCCTATTCCACTATCCCCCTTTTTTCTATACTTAAATACCAAAAGGGATGAGGTGCTGTATAACCTAGTGGATCCTCTCTGTCTCTTTTATATATTACATATATTGGTTGGTTTGCACAAAAGTTATAGCGTCTTCAAAATAGGGGATAGATTTATGGCATTATTATTATTAATGACAGCGATCTGTGATTTTTATCGTGACTGTGACATTGCGGCGGACAGATCGGACACTCTTGACACTATTTTGGGACCATTGACATTTTTACAGCCATTAGAGCTAAAAATAGCCACTGATTACTGTATAAATGACACTGGCAGTGAAGGGGTTAAACACTATGTGGCGATCAAGGGGTTAAGTGTGTTCCCTGGATGTGTTCTAACTGTATGGGGGATGAGCTCACTACAACATGACAGAGATCACCGCTCCCAATGACAGGAAGCAGTAGATCCTTGTCATGTTGCTAGGCAGAAGAGGGAAATGCCTTGTTTACATCTCCATGTTCTGTCTCTCCTCACCGCAATCCCAGTTTGCGGGACCCACGGGCACTTTCCTGTGGCTAGGCGAGAATTTTGAAGGGACTTACGGGCACGCCCTTTTTCCTGCCCGTGCTAAATCAGCGTGCGTCTGGTCGGCATGTGGTTAACAAAAACACTGAAAATTACATCCTATTCATTTACATTTTTCACATTTTCTTGAGTAACAACAGCTGGATCTTTCCCCACAATATTTATACTGTATATATGGAGATATTACATATATGTGTAGTTGATGTTGTAGAGTGACAAATACTCAGTGATATGGATTCGCTATTTTTTGGTAAATATTGTTCCATCACACTCCACTGCATACCAGTGGAATAGATACTATTTTGTTCTGTATAGCAGCCATTTTGCCATTCCAGGTAATATATATTTAAATCTTTGTTTAAATGTAAACAGTACAAGACAGTAAACAGAAGCTGTGTGTTCGAAGTGTTTTCAGTCCATATCACAATGCACAACATAAGCCACTAATCAAGGTTGTCCTTACCTCACATACTCCTTACTGCTACTGTATAAGTGGATAATACAGCACAAATTATCACTTAATACAATAAGAAACACATCAACTCAGTTGTACTTACTGAAAATTAAACTGCATACACATATAGAGAACAACACAACAATATATTATCAACTGCAGGGTAAATCAGGAGCCCCAGCATTCAGCATCCACAAGGAGAGGGGGCGGAGGGGTTCTCTGCAGATCTTCTCTTTCAGATTAAACAAGATGATGCTTGTAGTCTAAACTACACTGCACCGACTATAATTTGAGCAACATACCACCTTCCTTAGCAGATTTCCTGAGTTTCAGGATTCCTTGAGGCCCAACATTGTATTGCAGTTAGCTGGTTGAGTAGTTCAATGTGTGCAGGTCAATTGGAGGAACAACTGACAAGTGACAGCTCTGGGGTACACAGGAGAACGACTCTCTCAGAAGTGTATGTTTTCCTGTGAACTACACATGCATAAGCTCATGAACAGAGCAGCATTCTAATGGTATGGGCAGCTGAGAAGTATTGATAGTTTTATTTGACAGGTATGGCTGCTTGTGGATTTTAAATTTAATGGCATGGTTGATTTAAAGAGGGATTACTACTAGCCACAAGCACCTGAGTGCAAAGTAGATACCAACTAATAGGCCACCCAACTTCCCAAACTAAGTAAAAGACATATTTTGATAAAAAAATAATGATGCTGAATATTTCTGTAGGTTAATTGGAAACATTTTGCTGGCTTGTGTTCTTTTGCTGAAAATAAATGTTATCCTTATCTTGGCAATTCATGTCATAATCCATCTCGAGCAGGGAGACTCAAGGTGCATTTTTTTTTTTTAGTTCTGTCACTTATTTTAATTTTTTTAAATTACCGTATTTATCGGGGTATAACACGCACCTTTCCCCCTTAAAATCGGGGGGAAAGTCGTGGGTGCGTGTTATACGCCGATACCCCCAAAAAAAGTGGCCAAAAAAATAAAACGGCGCCGAAAAACAGCGGCCGCCATCGAAAAAAAACGAGCGCCGCCGGAAAAAAACGAGCGCCGCCGAAAAAGACCGATCTGTCTGTTCCGCTCTGCTCGCAGTCCCGCCTCCCTGCGTTCACTTCCGAAACAGCAGGGAGGCGGGACTGCGAGCGGAGCCGAACAGACAGATCGGTCTTTTCCGGCTACACTCGCAGTCCCGCCTCCCTGCGCTCGCTTCCGAAACAGCAGGGAGGCGGGACTGAGAGCAGGAGCCGAACAGACGGCTCGGGCTTTTCCGCCGACGCTCGGTCTTTTCCGGCCACGCGGTCTTTCTAGGCGGCAATTTTAAATGTGGAAAAGATGGAAATGACGCTGGCAAGCTGCAACTGACACTGACAAGCTGCAGATCACACTGGGCAAGCTGCAGATCACACTGGGCAAGCTGCAGATCACACTGAGCATGCTGCAGATCACACTGGGCAAGCTGCAGATCACACTGGGCAAGCTGCAGATCACACTGGGCAAAGCTGCAAATGACACTGGGCAAAGCTGCAAATGACGCGGACAAGCTGCAAATGACGCAGACAAGCTGCAAATCACACTGGGCAAGCTGCAAATCACACTGGGCAAGCTTCAAATGACGCTTAAATGTAAGTGTTTTTTTTTCCCTAAACTTCCCTCCTAAAACTTTTTTTCCTTAAAATGCCCTCCTAAACTTGGGGTGCGTGTTGTACGCCGGTGCGTGTTATACGCCGATAAATACGGTATGTATCTTTTTTCTTTTCAAAAGTTTTATTGGTTACAAACAAGTGTGATACATAAACATTAACAGTTTAGCTTTCCAAAAGGTACATACAGAGTACTCAGTAATGTACATAAAGATAACATTTTAGTGCAATAGAAAGTGCCCAGGCTGAGAGGGCGTAAGTGCATGTATGGAAATAGGTAGATACAAAGTTGAAAACGAAATTGGGCCAAGGCCCACTGAAACAGGATACATGAATTGGGGGTAGTACTCTATGTGAGTGAGAACAGGCTATCAGCCAAACAAGTCATAACAAAACGAAACGTTACCTTGAGTTTGGGGAGGTGAGAAGAGGAAGAGGTTAGTAAGGGGAAAGTAAAGAGGAAGTTTAGGGAGAGAAGAAATAGGTAGGAGAAAAGGAGGGAAAAGGTGGGTCGGGCGGCGCACACAAGACAAGTAGCTAGGTCTAGCTACCAAGGGGATTTGTAGGAAGTTGCGGTTCCATTAGAGTACTGTCGAGTCCTGGAGGTAGAAAATGGTTAACCCAGGGTTGCCATATTTTTAGGTGCCTGGGGATCTTGTCCAAGATGGCGGCCTCAATTTTACTATGGATCATTGCTTGGGTGACCCTGTTTTTAGTTTCAGTTACATGGAGTGTAGGGGTTTTCCAGGCCTTTGCGATGGTTTGTTTGGCGGCTGTAGTGAGTTGTAATGTGAGCCGGGTTTGTGCCCTGGTGAAGTGATTTGGGAGAAAATTTAGAAGAGCCAGGAGCGGGTCAGGGGGGAGTTTTTCTTGGGTTAGTGTGGAGATCATCTGGAATATTGTTGCCCAGAAACATTGCACTATAGGGCATGTCCACCATATGTGCAAGTGAGTGCCACGTTCGCCACAGTTTCTGAAACAGTTAGGAGAGTACGATGGGAGAAACTTGGCAATCCTGGCCGGGACCAGGTACCATCGCATCAGAACCTTATAGCTGGCTTCAAGAGCAACAATATTTTGGGATGATATCTTGGTATTGGACCAAACGGTAGACCACTCGTCCGCACCTAGATCCGTAGAAAGGTCGCTGGACCATTGTTGGGCATAGAGTGGAAGAGCGTCAGGTGCGGAGGTGAGATATGAGTAGAGGTCAGATATAATACCTGGGGCGTGTGGGTCTGAGTCACAAATCTTCTCGAATACAGATAGGGGGCCTAACACAAAGCCAGATCCCAAGATTGTCTGTAAGAAGTGAGTTATTTGTAAGTAGCGGAAATATTCCCTATTAGGGAGTTGCGTCTTGGATTGGAGGGCTGCAAACTTTTTTATAGTGTTTCCTGCAGCTAGGTCCCTTATGCGACTCAGGCCCAGATGCCTCCAGGTTTGGAAAGAGAACGGTTCGGAGGAGGCCGGGTAGAATTGAGGATGATCTAGGAGGGAGAGAAGCGGGGAGTGGGGGGACATCAATTTGAATGAGGTTCGTAATCTATCCCAGAGTCTTAAGGAGTGAAGGGTAATAGGGTTAGATATGGGTCCTCTTAATGGGGCTGGTAACCATAGTACATTAGAGATAAGGATAGGGTGTAAATCAATTGCCTCCAGACTCACCCAAATTGGGGTCTCATCTTTGGCGTGGTATAGCGTGATTTGCGCTAGTTGGGCCGCCTGGTAATACTTGAGAAAATTTGGTACTCCCAAACCGCCAGAGGTCTTATTACGAAGTAAAATTAGTCTGGAGACCCTGGGCCTCGTAGGGCCCCATATGTATTTGGAGACTCGGTTTTGAATAATTCTATGAAAAAAAGGGGGTACTAAGATAGGCAGGACTCTATATAAATATAGCAGTTTAGGAAGCAGCGACATTTTCACCGCAGCTATGCGGCCCAACCAGGATATACATAAGGGACGCCAGGCATTAAGAAGTGAAGTGAGGTGAGCTAGCATGGGGGGATAGTTGGTTTGGAATAGGTCTGACGGATTGCTAGTGAGTTTTATTCCTAAGTAGGGCAGGGATGAGATGGACCATTGGAATGAGAAGTTATTTTGAAGCTGGTCGAGGGTGGATTTCGGCAGGGACACGTTTAAAGCTTTAGACTTTGATTGGTTGACTTCCCGTATGTATCTTTTTTGTTTTACCTCAACTTCTGAACTTTGCATTTAAAACTTTTATAAACTTTGAAAAAACATTGGTAGTGAAATAAGAGGATTGCTACAAAACAGAAACCAATTACAAGTCTGATCTTTGCAAATAGGACTTTGAGATATTACATTTTATTTGTAAAATGAAGTGAATGTTCTTTAGAAAACCCTAGTTTCATAAATTCCTCAACTCTTCAGATATGGAAACATAGTACTCAAACTGAAAATTCCAGCAAAGATGTGTAGGGGATAAAGACTCTGTGAAACCACATTTTATTTGACAAGTCTGATTTTCTTTTTATTCAATGGCTGCACAAAGGTGTTAACTGGGTAAGGCCTAGAGAAAGCTTTTGGATCAATAGGCTCCAGTAAGTTTATGAAATCAATTTTTTTCTCTTTACAGAGATTAAAATTGATGTGACCTATGCTGTGTAACTCCTATTATTGCCTGGGGTGACAGAAAATTTATCAATTACCTATTGACTTCTTTGAAGGCCTGGAAAAAAGCAATAATAGCCAAGGAAACTAGAGAATTATCATGCTTTCTTGATATTGCAATTTATTTTACAGAAATTCTTTCAATGTGCCACCATTCTTTAGATAAATTGTATTCAGTACTAATAAATGTATTGCTGCAATTGATTATTTATTTAATCCAAAATTTGATGCATATTTTTTTCCTATTTGAGGAACAACAAGATCTGCTCATCACTCCTAAAGAAGAAAGAAAAATATGTGTCAGCCGGAAGGAGATAAAATTAATAAACAAGTAATCCAATGTATAGAATGACCCTGCTGACTAAAGTCAATTGCTTGTCTTTTATCTCTGTTATCTACTATTAAATGATTTTAAATAGATCACTGAAGTCTTAAACACATGTTTATTTTGAAATATTGGCAAGGGAGGGGGGGGGGGGTTCAATGAAGAAATTGTGTTTTTTTTCTATTCTTGAGAAGGCCACAGAAAAGTGTCATACACTAAATAGCTACAAAGCAACGTGAGATTAAGCCATAGCTTTTTTTACTCTGCACAGAAAAAAATGGCAACAAAAATCTGATTTATTGGTAACAACAGTAAGATTTATTTTTTCTTAGAAAAAGCCTCTGCACTCAGACTTTTGCTCATCTCTAACCTGCCCCCCCCCCCCCCCCCACAGAAGTCTATGGGAATGCCAAAGAAGGTCAAATGCAGTAAGTAATATTAAATATTTGTAATTGCTCATAGAGTGAGACGGAAAAATTACCAAGTGGCCCATCAAGTCTGCCCTTTTTGTTTTTCATTTATACATTTTTTTATAAAAAAAATGTTGTTAATGTAAATCTAAAGGCAAAACTGTGTTTTTAGTTTTTGATAGTGGAGAGGTATTAGAATACCTGACAGTTTTTATTGCTGTCTGTACTCCCTTTAGGGAGATTTAACCTCACTATTTGTCCTCTTTATCACTATCATTAAAAGTGAAAGTAAAATAAAAATCCACATTTTTGGTTGTCCTTTAGAAAAGTAATAGAGGGGTAATATTTCAATGTGGACACAAGTTCTGGTAACTGGCTGGTCCCTAAGGCATTCCCTGAATTTGCAGGGATTTCCCCTCACTTCCTGTTTTGGCTATGGGGTAGGAAGTAGAGGGAAATAGCCCCAATGGGAGATGGTAGAAAAACAAACTGAAAGGGATTATAACTCACCTTTATGCTAACCATTATATATGGATAGTAAAAGGTATATATATTTCTTGTATAACGCATCATTTTTTCTGACAATTCTTATTTTTAAGTCTATTTTCAGACACAGGTTCATCGTCTCTCACCATGGCCTACTCTTCCTTGGGTCGGAACCCCACGGTAATCTCGCACAAACGTTATAACCTTCCTGAACAAAAGAAACCAGGCCACACTCAAGATAACAGACAACAAGCCATTCTAAACTATTTTAAAATAATCAAACCTTCCAACTCTGACAGCCACAGATATAGAATACTTGGAGAAACCCATTGAGGCCATAGAACTCCAACAAGCCATCAAAGGCCTCAAAGAGGGGAAGAGCCCAGGCGGCTTCACAGCCATATATTACAAAACCTTTCTTACCACACTGCTTAGGCCGCTACTGAATGCCCTGAATTCCATGTCACAATCCAAGGAGACTCCCCCAGCTTTTCTCTCAGCATATATAACAGTAGGGATGAGCCGAACACCCCCCTGTTCGGTTCGCACCAGAACCTGCGAACAGAACTAAAGCTCGTGTGAACTTTAGAACCCTATTAAAGTCTATGGGACTCGAACGTTCAAAATCAAAAGTGCTAATTTTAAAGGCTTATATGCAAGTTATTGTCATAAAAAGTGTTAGGGGACCTGGGTCCTGCCCCAGGGACATGTATCAATGCAAATTTTTGTTTTTAAAAAAGGAAGTTTTTTCAGGAGCAGTGATTTTAATAATGCTTAATGTGAAACAATAAAAGTGTGATATTCCTTTAAATTTCGGACCTGGGGGGTGTGTATAGTATGCCTGTGAAGGGGCGCATGTTTCCCGTGCTTAGAACTGTCCCTGAACAAAGTGTAATTTTTGCAGGTAAAAAAGCTATTTAAAATCACTCGCGGCTAATGAATTGCCGGCTCCCGTAATACAGAGAACAGTCATTCATTGAAAGACATTGATAAAAAAAAAGTAATTGAAAAAAAAAAAAAAAAAGCGTGGGGGCTTCCCCAAATTCAATTACCAGGCCCTTCAGGTCTGCTATGGATATTAACCACTTCAGCCCCGGACCAATTGGCAGCCAAAGGACAAGGCCCCTTTTTGCGATTCGGCACTGCGTCGCTTTAACTGACAATTGCGCGGTCATGCGACGTGGCTCCCAAACAAAATTGGCGTCCTTTTTTTCCCACAAATAGAGCTTTCTTTTGGTGGTATTTGATCGCCCCTGCGGTTTTTATTTTTTGCGCTATAAACAAAAATAGAGCAACAATTTTGAAAACAATGCAATATTTTTTGCTTTTTGCTATAATAAATATCCCCAAAAAATATATAAAAAAAAAATTTTTTTTCCTCAGTTTAGGCCGATACGTATTCTTCTACATATTTTTGGTAAAAAAAAATCGCAATTAGCGATTATTGATTGGTTTGCGCAAAAGTTATAGCGTTTACAAAATAGGGGATAGTTTTATACCATTTTTATTAATATTTTTTTTTTTACTAGTAATGGCGGTGATCAGCGATTTTTTTGTGACTGCGACATTATGACAGACACATCTGACATTTTTGACACATTTTTGGGACCATTGTCATTTATACAGCAATCAATGCTATTTAAATGCATTGATTCCTGTATAAATGACAGTTGTAGTGAAGGGGTTAACCACTAGGGGGAGGGGTTATGGGCTATGACGTGTGTGTGTGTTTTTTTACATTAGGGGGCGGGGCTGACGTCTGACGTCATTGATCGGCTTTCCCGATGACCGGGAACAGCCAATCAATGACAGGCAGAGTAGGAAGCGCGGGGAGAGGTTTGTTTACACATACCTCTCCCCGTTCTTCAGCTCCGTGACCCGATCGCGGGTCACCAGCGGCGATCGGGTCTACTGGTCCCGCGGCCGGGGTCACGGAGCTCCCGACCGGGTCGCGAGGGCGCCGCTGGCGGCGCGCACGTGACCCACGGGCAGGCATTTAAAGGATCAGGTATAGGTACGTGATTTTGCCTGCCCGTGCCATTCTGCACACGTATATGTACATGAGGCGGTCGGGAAGCGGTTAAGGGGAACCCCGCTTCAAATTTTAGAAAAACATGACGTGGGGGTCCCCCTAAATATCCATACCAGACCCTTCAGGTCTGGGATGGATTTTAAGGGGAACCCCGGCCAAAAAATAGACGTCATGGGGAAAGCCATAGGGAAGTCCCCATGACATCCCCGTGCGTCAGGGGGGGCGGGGTCACCAGCCCTCCGTTATAAAAGAGCTGTCAGACGCAGCAAAGCCTCACACAGCGGGAGCCTCCCATTGCGAGGAGCGGCCCGACACAGAAGAAGAGACGCCGACGCCGTGGAAGAAGATGCCGGGCGAGAAGATCAGAGCAAGAAGAAGCGGATCGGAGGAAGAAGAAGATGGAAGAAGATGGAAGAAGAAGATGAAGAAACCGAAGGATGAAGAAAGGAAGAAGGAAGACCAGAAGAAAGAAGGAATTGTCAAAGACCATCTCCTGTCATTTTTAAAATTTTTGTCACTTTTTTGGTGAAATGGTAGGGGTACTTTTGTACCCCCTTACCGGGGGGACTGGGATCTTGGGGTCCCCTTGTTAAAGGGGGCTTCCAGATTCCGATAATCCCCCCGCCCGCAGACTCCCACAACCAATGGCCAGGGTTGTGGGGAAGAGGCCCTTGTCCCCATCAACATGGGGACATGGTGCTTTGAAGGGTCACAGACCCCCAAAGCACCCTCCCAATGTTGAGGGCATGTGGCCTGGTACGGTTCAGGAGGGGGGGCACCCTCTTTTCCTCCGGCCTGCCAGGGCCTGAAGGGCCTTGTAATTGAATTTGGGGGAACCCCCACGCTTTTTTTTTTTTTTTATCAATTACTTTTTTTTTTATCAATGACTTTCAATGAATGACTGTTCTCTGTATTACGGGAGCCGGCAATTTATTAGCCGCAAGTGATTTTAAATAGCTTTTTTTCCTGCAAAAATGACACTTTGTGCAGGGACAGTTCTAAGCACGGGAAACATGCGCCCCTTCACAGGCATACTATACACACCCCCCAGGTACAAAATTTAAAGGAATATTACACTTTTATTGTTTCACTTTAAGCATTATTAAAATCACTGCTCCTAAAAACGGCCGTTTTTAAAAAATATTTTTGCATTGATACATGTCCCCTGGGGCAGGACCCAGGTCCCCAAACACTTTTTATGACAATAACTTGCATATAGGCTTTTAAAATTAGCACTTGAGATTTCTCCCATAGACTTTTACAGGGTGCTCGCGGCTTTTCGAATTTAACGCGAACACCCCAAATTGTTCGCTGTTCGCTGAACAGGCGAACAGGCAATGTTCGAGTCGAACATGAGTTCGACTCAAACTCGAAGCCCATCCCTATATAATAGTCCTTTCCAAGCCAAATAAGGACCCAGCTGACTGCGCCAGCTACAGGCCAATATCACTGCTCAACTTAGATATAAAACTTATGTCAAAAATCATTGGCGAGGGGGGCGTGGCGACCGGACTCCAAGATGGCCGCTCAGCCCTGGAGCTCCGCTCGTCCGACTGAGGCAATCAACGATTACCCACATTTCCCCTGCAGTCTTACCTCCCCAAAGTGGGTCTGCAGCCAACGGAGACTCCGGGGAACAGTCCGGTGATGGCCAGAAACCGGAAAAATCTGCAACAGCCGCGAAAACTGCCTGGATATTATGCCGCGAACGGCGCCTCACAAAATGGCGGCGGCAGATCCTGTGACGGAGCGCAAATACAGGGGCCAGGCCCGGTCCACAAGGGGCATTCCTCCACCACCACTCACCCTCAGAAGGCCTCCAGCGACTCCTCATCCGGCCCTACTACTGAATGAATGAATGAATGAATGAATGATTTGTATAGCGCTGCAACTGCGAACTGAATCGCCTCGAGGCGCTTGATCCGACCTGCGTTGATTCCTTCTTAGAAGAGGTAGGTCTTGAGTTTTTTCCTGAAGGCCCGATGGTCTTTTTCCAAGCGGATGTTCGTAGGTAGAGCGTTCCATAGCCGTGGTCCTTGGACTGCAAATCTTCGTTCTCCCCTTGACTTGTACCGGGATTTGGGGACAAGTAGGAGGTTTGTCACCCACCACACGAAGCCCTGCTAAATCTAGGCCGTGGAGGGACTCACCATATAGGCCGCATTCAGCTACTGATATGGAGGTAAGCGGTTCCCACACAGCCACCGCTGGTCAGCTCAGTCAGAGAGGAGACCCCATATCCGAATTCCCCACATCTGACAGACCGGTTTCTGACACTGTCTTAAAGGACATGTTACTTTCTTTATGGTCATCCCTTCAGGCTGATATGGTCAGAGGAATTAATGAATGCAGGAGAGAAGTTATTTCATTAGGCCTGCGGGTGGACAGAGCAGAACACAAAATGGAGGAATTTACCTCATCATATAATATAATGGTGGAATCAAATGCAGCACAGGGGGAAGATATTGGGTGGCTTAAGGACAAATTAGCAGACCTCGAGGACCGCTCCAGGAGAAACAACCTGAAATTAAGGGGTATCCCTGAGGATGTACCCCCGAATCAGTTATTGCCATTTGCCCAGGCCCTTTTTTCCACTTTTTTACCTCAGTCGACTGCACAAGACCTTATTGTGGACAGGATTCATAGAATCCCCAAGCCCTCCTTTCTACCAGCTGAAATCCCTAGGGATGTTCTTCTGAGAATACATTATTTCCACATTAAAGATCAGATTTTACAGCCGTCTAGGAAACAAAAAAATGTTCCTCCACAATATGCCAATATAAGATTATTTCCTGACCTGTCCAGACACACTTTACAGAGGCGTTGCAATCTCCTCACCATCACTAAAGCACTGCGGAATCATAATATACTCCATAAGTGGAAGTATCCAGCTACGTTATCTATCACTTATAATGGTGCCACCTCCATGATTTCCTCCCTAGATGATGGCATAAAGCTGTTACGCAAATGGAATATACTGCCTCATTTCAATATCCAATATCCCTCAGCAGATGGGCCATCATTTGTCCACAATGATTGGCAAGTTGTCACATATTAAAAGTCACACAAAAAGACCGCCGATGGAAGCTATTCTACGAGTCAGCCTACCATATGATTGCCTCTTAGGAAGAGTGACTTATACTCTTTATCCTATTCACCCCTGGTTACTAGTAGCAGATTGCTCTGCTCTTGGATCGCTTATCTGATCCATTTCTTATGGTATTATCGATTTTATTGATTTTTTTTTGTTATTTTTGTTTCTTGTATTTTTTCCTTGATATGCACAGATCTTCTACAAGCAACATAGCGTCCTCTGTTTACTTCATGCAATCCGCAAGATGTCTGCCAGCAGCTGAGAACAATCTTATTGGTCACAGTGAGTACACTTTTGTCAGCCTTCCATGTTTCTTACACAACTGACCGATGACAATTTCTTGCTTATCCATTAACGCTCATGGATTGAATCACCCGACCAAACAATTTTCCCTATGAAAAGAAGCCTATAAACATAAGGCGGACATTTTATGTGTACAAGAGACACACTTTCAATCTGGTAATGCTCCACCATGTTCTCACAAGGACTATCCTCATGTTTACTCAGCATGTAATCCTCATAAGAAAACTGGAGGAGTCCTTTTGGCCCTGAGAAATTCACTATCCTTTCAACACAAGGACTCGTTTCTTGATGCTGCTGGCAGGTTTATCATTGTCTCAGGTGACATCAATTCACAACCCTTCACTTTGGTTACTCTATATTCTCCAAATACCCATCAAATTCGTTTTTTCAATAAAGTCCTTTGTAAGCTCAAGTCTATGCAATATGGAAAAGTTCTGATTTGCGGAGACTTTAACATTACCTCAGATCCTCAAATGGATACATCTTCAGCTAAACTCAACAAGACACCGGCACTACAGGCCATTCTTCATAAGGAGGAACTGTTCGATGCGTGGAGATGTCTCCATGCTGGTGAAAAAGACTTTACTTTTTTCTCAAATAGTCATCACTCATATTCCCCTATTGATATGTATTTGACTGATAAAGGGCTGTTACAAGATATAGTTACAGCTACCATACACGACATTACGTGGTCTGACCACGCAGCAATCTCTTTAACCATTATGGAAAAGGGTGTCTCCTCTTCACCTCCCATCTGGCGTTGCAACACTAGACTGATACAGGAACCTTCTTCTGGTAAACTTTTGGCACAACACCTCACAAACTTTTTCTTAGATAATTATGGCTCAGTTGCTGACCCACATATTTTATGGAACTCTCATAAGGCCTACATGAGAGGTATTCTCATACAAATGGGTGCTAGGGCTAAAACGACAAAGATCTCAACAGCTTCAAACTGTCCTCAATGATCTTAGGGATCTTGAAACACAAAATAAGCAATCACCTACTTTACTTTTATCACACAAATTATCTTCCCTCAGGGAGAGACTCAGGGAAATCTTATCTCAACAATATGATAGATATATCAGGCGCCTGAAATTAAATTTATATCATAATGCTAACAAAGCAGGCAAATTTCTAGCTAATAGATTTAAAGCAATGCGCACTAATGCCGCGAACACACGATCGGAATTCTCGTCGGAAAAAACTCTGACGGTTTTTCCAACGGAATTCCACTCAAGCTGTGTTGCCTACACACGATCACACCAAATTCCGACGGTCAATAACACAGCGGCATAAAACACGTTCAATTCAAAGTCCGTCGGAAAATCCGACAGAAAAAGACCGTTGGGCATACACACGGTCGGAAAATTCGATGAAAAGCTCCCATCGGACTGTTTCCATCGGAAATTCCGACCGTGTGTATGCCACATAAGACAAGAATAGCACACCTTAAACATCCCACTTTGAACCACAAAATAATACATCCTCAGGCAATAGCTGATCACTTCGCCGAATATTATGGTTCACTTTATAATTTACATAGGGATCCTGCTACGACTCAACCTACTAGGGAATCTACAGTTGGAATCTCTCAATGCTCCCTTTACCACTCAGGAAGTTGAGAAAACCAGTGCTTCGCTTCCTAATGCTAAATCCCCTGGCCCTGACGGTTTCTCTAATGAATACCTTAAAGCGTTTAAACATATTATATCACCTCATCTTACACATTCTTTCAATAAAGCTGCTGAGACTGCCAATATGCCTCCAGATATGCTAAAAGCCTACATAATCACTTTGCCTAAACCTGGTAAGGAACCTGACACACCGGCCAATTTCAGGCCGATATCACTTTTAAATTCTGATACCAAGGTGTATGCCAAATTGTTGGCCGTTCGTTTATCGCACATTCTTCCTTCATTGGTAAAAAATGATCAGATGGGATTCAAGAAGGGGAGACAAATTTCCGATGCAACTAGAAGAATTGTTAATATATTGTATCATGCTAAATTGCACAGAACGCCTTCTCTGCTGTTATCTATTGACGCAGAGAAGGCGTTCGATAGAGTCCATTGGACATATATGGAGATGGCGCTTGTAAAGTTTGGATTCCAGGGTCGTATACTTCAAGCTATTTTGGCATTGTACTCATGCCCCACAGCCCAGGTATACTCGACAAATGCCTTGTCGTAACCCTTCAATATCAGAAATGGAACTAGGCAGGGTTGCCCCCTGTCTCCTTCCATTTTTAACCTTATGATGGAACCTCTTGCAGAAACCATAAGGACACATCCCTTCATCTCAGGCTTCCAGTTTGGTAATACTAAACACTCCATTAACCTTTTCGCTGATGACGTTATCTTACTATTGAATAATCCACAACTTTCCCTGTCTCATGCTCATGACATTCTCCAAGCTTTTGGTAGAATTTCATATTATAAGGTGAACTTTTCTAAATCCTTGATCCTTGCTCTCAAAATTCCGCACATGCTTACACTTGCTCTCCAATCACAATTTCCATATACGTGGAGTACTGAAGGTATACCGTATCTGGGAATTATATTGAAAGCAAAAGTTTCCGAACTCGCTAAATCTAATTTAAAACCGCTTATTACCAAGCTGGAAGTCCAACTCAAAGACTTTTCAATGAAAGAAGTTTCCTGGTTTGGTAGAATTGCAGCATATAAAATGCTGATCTTACCTCAAATACTGTATATATTTCGTTCGCTCCCGCTTCATGTTCCATCACATTTTCTTAAAAAGCTAAATACTATGTGCTGGAAGTATGCATGGAATGGTAAAAAAGCTAGATGCTCCAGAAACAATCTTACTTCACATAAAAGTTTCGGCGGTGCAGGTTTACCTGACATCCACGACTATTACTGGGCAGTTAGATTGGACCAAATTAAACATTGGTTTCAGACAGATGACCCGCCAGTTTGGGTAGATATCGAGAACACGTTAGTACCACTACCTGTGCCCGATGTACATACTCTTTTGATAACTGATGGTTGATCTGAATGGGACTTACGTAAACTATCCCCCACAATACAAATATCATTAAAAGCGTGGCGACACATCCTACCTGCTGCTCGAGATGACATCACAGACTTACCCTTCGATATACCACTTTCTATCCTTGAGACGAAACTTCCAACATTATCAGTAACTGACTTCATTAATAAAGGGATTACGCTTGTATCTGATTTTTTTGATGGCACCCAACTTAAATCTGCAGCACGACTATCTTTGCCGTATAATCTCACTGCTGACATGTCACTTCGTACTCTCCAGATAATAGAGTTTCTCAAGACCATACCCCCCCATTACTTACCATTCCATGCAAACTTTGGCAGTATTACTCCCCAGGTAAAAAAGACATTAAAGGTATTTCTTATTTTTACAATCTTTTACATGATAAATTGCAATTTATCAAGACACCTGCTATGCTTAAATGGGAAGCGGAACTCGGCTCCGATTTCTCGGAAGGACAGTGGCGTCACGCCTTCTCTGAAATTCATTCCGCATCCCATTGCGCTAAACATTGGGAACTTACCATTAAACTATCTAATAGATGGCTCTATACTCCTTGTCGCTTTTTTCCGGGTGCCTCACCAAACTGTTGGAGGGAATGCGGCCAGTTGGGCAATCAATTACATATGCTTTGGTACTGTCCTACGATTCAAAGCTTATGGAATGGTGTTTTCCAACTTATATCTTCCATCACGGGTATACTCACTACCCCAGATCCTGCCTTAGGGATTCTTCATTTAAATATTGATAAATTTCCTAAATCATTCAGACCGGTTGTATCCCATATTTTACTTGAAACTAGGTTACTGATTTTATGTAATTGGAAGTCCACTAATGCTACCAATGTATCCGATGTCACTTCTGCCGTACGTAGAAATTATACTTTTGAGCGTTTAATAGTGTAACCTGGGGGACAGGTAGCAGGTACAAAGCTCCCTGGGATGAGCTGTTTATTTAGGCACAGATACCAAATCCACTTGAGGTAGTGAAAACAGTGCTGGGTTTATTGGTTTTAAATACAAGTCCATACACAGGTGCTGCACAGTCTTCCAGAAAACATATCAAAACAGAAATAACAAAACAAAAGTCCTAGCCGTGTCTCGGCTCTAACTATACCATACACCGTCTCTAACTATCAAGCTGAGCAAGCCTACCGCTTGTCAGTTTCTGTAAAGAGTTTTAAAGGGTTTTACCAACCTTTTGGCTCCTCACAAACCATCCCTGTTTGTGTGTCCCAGGCAGAGAGCAAAGGCTGTTTGCTCAGGTGAGCTTAAATTAGCCTGGAGAGGAGGACTAAGATCCGAACTGGATCTTGTATCAGAGACCTCTGAATGTGTATGAGAGGAGCCTGGGAGATGTATAAACCCCGAACAAGACTTCTCCTGGCTCTCTCTGGGACGCTCTGCTACATATCCTCCCCCCTTGTTTCAACCCCAGGGTTGGAACACCTGTGGCCCAACAGGAGTGAACACGGGACAGGGCATCTACATTCCCCATCTCCACACCTGGCCTGTGTTTTACAGTGAAGGAGTAATCCTGTAGAGCCAAAAACCACCGGTTCACCCGTCTATTAGTCTCCTTCTTTTGGGCCATCCATTTCAGGGGAGCATGGTCAGTTATTAAGTCAAACTGACGCCCTAACAAATAGTACCTGAGTGCGTCCACGGCCCACTTTATGGCTAAACATTCCTTTTCAATGACTGCATACTTTTTCTCATGGTCATTGAGCTTTCTGCTTAGGTACACGACAGGGTGTTCTTCCCCATTGTATACCTGTGATAGTACTGCCCCGATACCAACATCAGACGCATCCGTCTGAACCAAAAAACTCTCTGGAGAAATTGGGAGAGTACAGTACTGGCTGTGCACACAGAGCCTTCTTCAGGACCTGGAAAGACTCCTCTGCTACTGGGGACCATTTCACCATTACAGAATCTTTCCCTTTCGTAAGGTCTGTCAGAGGGGCAGCTATAGTTGCAAAATTTGGGATAAATCTTCTATAATACCCCGCAATACCAAGAAAGGCCCTGACCTGCTTCTTGTTTGCAGGGCGTGGCCATTCCTGGATGGCTGCTATTTTACTCACTTGAGGTTTTATGACACCACGGCCAATAGTATAGCCCAAATACTTGGCTTCCTCTAGACCAATGGCACATTTTTTTGGATTTGCCGTAAAACCTTCTTTGAAGAGGGAATCAAGAACAGCCTGGACACGAGGCAAGTGAGACTCCCAGTCAGTACTATGTACCACTATGTCATCTAGATAGGCTGCTGCATATCGTCGGTGGAGTTTTAGGGTCCTGTCCATGGCCCTCTGAAATGTTGCGGGGGCATTTTGCAACCCAAAAGGCATTTTTTTATATTGGAAGGAACCGTCTGGGGTCACAAACGCAGTCTTCTCTTTGGCGCTACCAGTTAGGGGTATTTGCCAATACCCTTTTGTCAAGTCCAAAGTGGTAAGATAGCGAGCCTTGCCAAGTCGGTCTATAAGTTCGTCTACTCTGGGCATTGGGTATGTGTCAAACTTTGTCACCGCATTAAGCTTCCTGAAGTCGTTACAGAACCTCCACGTGCCATCCGGTTTTGGGACTAACACGATGGGGCTAGACCAGTCACTATTGGATTCCTCAATGACATCTAGCTCCAACATTTTTTTAACTTCCTTGCTGATGTCCTTTCTCCTCGCTTCAGGAATTCGGTAAGGTTTGAGCTTGACACGTACCCCAGGTTCAGTAACAATATCATGCTGAACTGCTGAAGTCGTGCCAGGTAACTCTGAAAACTTCTCTCTATTCCTTATCAGGAATTCTCTAGTGTCCTGTTTTTGGGAATATGAGAGGGTGTCTGGAATCGTGACCTCAGGGATGAGAGGGGACTCAGTACCCGTAGGCGTTACTGGGAGAGGCCTCGCAGTTAACGCCATTCTATCCTTCCAGGGTTTTAACAGGTTTATATGGTAAACCTGTTCGGGCTTCCTTTTTCCTGGTTGATAAACCTTGTAATTGACCTCCCCAACTCTCTCAATTACTTCAAAGGGACCCTGCCACTTAGCCAGGAACTTGCTCTCAACAGTGGGAACTAACACCAGGACCCTGTCACCAGGTGAGAAAACACGGAGTTGGGCCCCCCTGTTGTATATTCTCTGTTGGGCTGCCTGGGCCTGCAGTAAGTGTTCTTTTACCACTGGCATGATTGCTGCAATCCTCTCCTGCATTTGGGCAATATGCTCAATGACACTTTTATGGGGTGTCTGTTCTCCCTCCCAAGTTTCTTTGGCTATGTCTAAGAGTCCCCGAGGGTGTCTCCCATAAAGCAACTCAAATGGGGAGTACCCCGTAGAGGACTGGGGAACCTCCCTGATGGCAAACATCAAGTATGGTATCAGGAAGTCCCAGTTTTTCCCATCCTTGTCCACAACCTTTTTTAACATGCTCTTTAACGTCTTATTGAAGCGTTCCACTAAGCCATCCGTTTGAGGATGATACACTGAGGTTCGCAGCTGCGTCACCTTAAATAACTTGCAGAGCTCCCTAGTTATTCGCGACATAAACGGGGTGCCCTGGTCTGTAAGGATTTCTTTCGGGATGCCAACCCGACTGAACACCATAAACAGTTCTTTGGCAATGTTTTTAGCAGACGCGGCACGTAAGGGAACTGCTTCAGGGTAGCGGGTAGCATAATCCATGATTACGAGGATATGCTGATGACCCCTGGCAGACTTGGGAAGTGGGCCCACAAGGTCCATGGCAATCCTCTCAAAGGGCACTTCAATGATAGGCAAAGGTACTAAAGGACTTCGGAAGTGGGATAGTGGGGCTGACATCTGACACACAGGACAGGATTGACAATAATTCTTAACATCTTTCTGTATCCCGGGCCAGTAAAACCTGCGCAACACCCTTTCAGTAGTTTTTTCAACCCCTAAATGGCCTCCTAGCAAGTGCCCATGGGCAAGTTCTAACACCAGCCGTCTGTATGGCTTAGGGACCACCAACTGTTCAACCACTTCATCATTCATTTTACATACACGATACAGTAAATCCTCATTGCTGCTGAAATAAGGAAAACAGGGCCTGTCCCCGGGTTCGACAGGTACATCATTAATCACTATTACATTTTCCCAGGCCCTGGAAAGGGTATGGTCTTTTCTCTGCTCAGTACCAAAATTTTCCTTATGCACATTAAGGTCATCAAACTCTAACATAGGCTCGGGGTCAGCAGACGGCTGTCCGGCTCTACTGGTAGTAGGGACTTCCTCAGGGTCCTCCAGCTCTCCTGCCATAACCGATAGAGGAAAACCCGGGGAGCCCTGAGAAGAGTCCCCTGAACCCACCTTGTCAGTAGTGGCCAGGAATTCTGGCTCTGCGACTGAGTTGGGTACTGCGACCGGGTTGGGATGATCCCACAGTTCCCAGAACTTAGGGAAGTCCCTACCAATGATGGCCTCATGCACCAAGTGGGGAACAAGTCCAACCGGATGGGTCACTGTACCTAAACCAGTTTTAAACTGAACAGTGGTTACAGGATACTCCCGGGTATTCCCATGTATACAGATCACAGCAACATTTTTAGCATGATAATTCACAGGTTCAATAATTTCAGCTGTAACCAAAGTCACTAGACTTCCAGAGTCCAGCAAGGCTGTAATAGGCTTATCATTCACAGTCATTTGGCACATTGGTTTTCTCATATTTGGCGTTGCAGTGCATGAAACCGCTGCAAACATAGACTGCCTTCTAATAGATAAATCACACTGCATTGGTTCATCTGTCAATGGACAATTTGCCGCAACATGTCCCATTTCTTGGCAACGAAAACACCTGATGTTTCCCCAGTTTGGTTTGCTGACAGGCACCGGCTTCCCTTGTTTGGGAGGCCAAGCTTCAGTCCTGGCACCAAAAATCCTCCCCCCTATTTCCTTGCCATGCTTACCACCCACTTCCCCTGGAACAGTCTTACCGGTTGCCTGGGGAGACCGTGGCTTTGGGCGGAAAGTCCGTGCGGCTGTAGGGGTGGTGACCAGGTTCTTTGCAGCAAAATACCTTTCAACAAGTTCCACCAGGTGGTTTGCCGAATTGGGGTCTCCTTGACTCACCCACTCCTGCAGGGGAATGGGTAGTGACCTCAGAAACTGGTCCATGACCACACGCTCCACTATTTGTGGCCCAGACAGGGACTCCGGCTGTAGCCATTTCCTCACCAGGTGAATTAGGTCGAACATCTGCGATCTTGGGGGCTTCTCGTCTTGGAAGGACCAGCTGTGGACCCGCTGTGCTCGAACTGCCAAAGTGACACCAAGTCGTGCCAGTATTTCCTGTTTGACCTTTTCATAGTCTGCTGCTTCTGCTGACTCCAAATCATAGTAGGCCTTCTGCGATTCCCCAGTAAGCAACGGGGCGACCAGTTCTGCCCACTGGGTTTTAGGCCAACCTTCCCTCTCAGCGGTCCGTTCAAACGTTAGCAGAAAGGCCTCTGGATCATCATCTGTAGTCATCTTGGACAAAAAGCGAGCCACATGGATGGCTGAGGACTTGTCTCCAATATTATCAATGTTAGCAGGTGACCACTGTGCTATTGTCTCCACAACCTCAGACAAGGTTTTCCTATCTGCTTTTGCATCAGTGGCTAGCTGTTCAAACAGCCTCTGCGATTGCTCCTGTGCGATAGCATTAGCTTGCTGTTGTGCCGCATGGAGTGCAGCGTTTGTTTTCTGCTGTGCAGCGTTTGCTTGCTGTAGTGCAGCATTTGTTTTCTGCTGTTCAGCGGTTGCTTGCTGTTGTGCAGCGTTTGCTTGCTGTTGTGCAGCGTGGAGTGCAGCGTTTGTTTTCTGCAGTGCAGCGTTTGTTTGCTGTTGCGCAGCGTTGGATATCATCAACTGTTTTAGGATTTCCTCCATGTTTAGTCACTCTAGGTACTGGTCTTTTAAGTAGTAACTTACTACAGCTGCCCGCTGAAATCCACCATATGTAACCTGGGGGACAGGTAGCAGGTACAAAGCTCCCTGGGATGAGCTGTTTATTTAGGCACAGATACCAAATCCACTTGAGGTAGTGAAAACAGTGCTGGGTTTATTGGTTTTAAATACAAGTCCATACACAGGTGCTGCACAGTCTTCCAGAAAACATATCAAAACAGAAATAACAAAGCAAAAGTCCTAGCCGTGTCTCGGCTCTAACTATACCATACACCGTCTCTAACTATCAAGCTGAGCAAGCCTACCGCTTGTCAGTTTCTGTAAAGAGTTTTAAAGGGTTTTACCAACCTTTTGGCTCCTCACAAACCATCCCTGTTTGTGTGTCCCAGGCAGAGAGCAAAGGCTGTTTGCTCAGGTGAGCTTAAATTAGCCTGGAGAGGAGGACTAAGATCCGAACTGGATCTTGTATCAGAGACCTCTGAATGTGTATGAGAGGAGCCTGGGAGATGTATAAACCCCGAACAAGACTTCTCCTGGCTCTCTCTGGGACGCTCTGCTACAATAGCCATAAATGCCTTTAAGTGTACACAGTTTGATAAGTATTGGTCTATATGGCCTATGGATCTTTCTCAGGGATGTTCTTAGATCTGTTTCCTGTTTGCTATGATTGCTATGTGTATGTTACTGAGTATGCTTATATTTATATACATTGCATTTTTCCGGATCTCGACATTTGCTATCCACAGTGCATATCTAATTGTTTATTTCTTTTATTGTCTTATTTTCTGTATGTTTTCTTGACAATATTCAATAAAAAATGAATGATTCAAAAAAAAAAAATCATTGGCAAGAGGCTGAAACCCATGCTCCATAACCTGATAGGTTCTGAGCAGGCTGGATTCATGCAAGGCAGAGAGACAAGAGACAATGTTATTAAGGCACTAAACTTAATACACGCGGCCAGGCCGGGTGGCATCGAGAGTCTTCTCCTGTCCACAGAAGCAGAGAAGGCTTTCGATCGAGTTGCCTGGGATTTTTATGATTGAAACATGCAGGTTCATTGGCTTGGGAAACCACATGCTGACCTGAATATCTCCCTTGTACAGAAACCCCACTACGCGGCTTAAGATTAATGGTTCCTTATCAGATCCAGTCAAAATTAAAAACGGAACGAGACAGGGTTGCCCCCTCTCGCCCCTATTATTTATCCTTACACTTGAACCCTTCATCAGACGCATAGTCGCAGAAAGCAAAATACAGGGGTTCACAGTGGCAAAAAAGGAGCACAAAGTGGCAGCCTATGCAGATGACCTACTGTTTTTATAACAAATCCAATTACATCGTTGCCCCCTCTATTGAAAGAATTCTCCCTGTTTGACTGGATCTCTAATTTAAAAATCTATTTTACCAAGTCAGAAGCGATGAATGTTTCTATTCCCGCAGATATCATTAATTCAATAAAATCAGTCCAGTGGGTGGATTCGGTTCTCAGATATCTAGGAGATTGGCTGACTCCAAGGCTATCACAAGTATTCAAGCACAATTGTGTCCCTCTATTGAAAGTAATTAGCACAGACCTCCAAAATTGGCACACAAAGTACTTCTCAATGGTCGGGAGGGCAGCAATCTGTAAGATGATCATACTACCGAGAGTCCTCTACATACCAATAAAAATCCCCCAGTCCTTTTTTTAGAATCCTTCACTCCACCCAAATTACATTTATCTTGGCGCACAAACATCCTAGAGTAAAATTTGCCCTACTATCGCTAACAAAAGAAAAAGGAGGAATGAGCATTCCTAATTACAAACATTACTACTTTGCCTCATACATTACCAGGATTATAGACTGGCACTGTCATTACAAATTTTAAGATTGGGTGGAATTAGAAGATGCACTGAGCCCTACACCAATACGATTCTCACCCTGGATTCTTTGGGTGAATCAACGCGCTGCCTTAAAGTCACACCCTCCCATAGGCACCACTTTGGCAATTTTTCATAAATTGATGAGACTTCACAACTTTTCTTCACATTTAAGCCCGCTAACCCCATTACACAACAACCCTGACTTTTCCCCAGGTTTTGGGGAATAAATTTCTTCGCTCCCCCACTACAAACAATCCACTTTTGGCCATGTATTGTTTCAGTAATGGCAGGTTCAAGGACTTTTCAGCTATCAAGACAGACAATCATATACCTGATCTACCCCTGTGGACATACTTTCAAATTCGTAGCTACCTTAACCACGCTCCGGTAAGGATGAATTTAAGCAGACAATTGACGGAACTGGAAACAGTGTGCTTAGCAGACGAACCGATTTACAAAGCGACTTCACTTACATACAGATGGATCAGGACGGTGGTACCCACGAGAACTGTGGACTCAGAGAGCGATGGTCTAAAGAACTAAATGTCTCACTTACAAGCAAACAGTGACAAAAAGCATGTATATTTGCTCATAAATATTCACTCAGTACCAAAACCCAGGAAACGGCATACAAAATGCTTACCCACTGGTATGCCACTCCTGTGAAGTTACACTCATGGTTTCCGCAGACCTCAGACACATGTTGGCGCTGCAACAAGGACAGGGGCTCTCTGTTACACATTTGGTGGCACTGCCCAGTGTTACAGCCCTTTTGGTCCGACGTAAGGAAACTATTGTTTCAGATCACGGAGACAAAACTAAAACTTGATGCAATGAACTTCATCTTCATCTTCATCTTCATCGTCTCCTTCATGTCACGGATTTCACCATCAAAAAATACAAAAACAAGCATCTCTTAAATGCAGCCAAAGCACTAATCGCACTTTTTTGGAAATCATCATGGACACCAACTGTCCAGGAGTGGTTGTGCAAAATATCAGAGATCTGTGAGATGGAGGAGACAGTAGCTTAGTCTAAAGAAAACGTTGATCGCTTTCAAAAGACATGGTCTCCTTGGTTCGAATTCAAGTATTCTCAGGCATACACAGGCCTTTTAAGTACTCGTTAATCAGCTTCTCATAAGGTTATCCACCTGACTATGTTCATTCCAATACCTGTTTTACAACATCACTTTTTGTATCATTTAAAATAAGAACAACCATATACCCAATTTGCAAACCTCTACAATGCATCCTTGCTATTCTGATCTTTTCTAGATTCTTTTTCTCTCCCTTCAGCTAACCAAGCTAACTGAATTAACTATTGGTTAGACTTCCAGTGTGATACCACCAGGAATACCATGCATCTTGTTTCAGATGAATAGGATACAAATGTCCCCTCAAGATACTCCTGAGGTTTAATTAATCCAATAAGATTATTTTGGATAAAAATAATTTGTTATACTTTAATGCAATGTCAATCAAAATCTAACTGTTCTGGGGGGGCGGAGCCGGCGGCCAGAGCGCATGGACGGCTGAGGAGAGCGCTCTGACACAGCGGGACACAGAAAGCGGCTCACAGCAAGTTTTTGGCCAGAAATTTTTGCCCATATGCCAGGGGAACATCCCAGGAGCACTCCGGTGGCCATGGCGAAACTAAAGGACTGCGATGGGCCGAGGAAATTAACAGAATTCTTCCCTCCAGCGGCCGGTGTATTGATCCAAGATGGTGCCCGCGGGGAACGTCAGACCGCGGCCTATGCAGCACAATCCGCCCTGAATCTAGCCAGCCAGCAGCCTTCCGAGGGTGAGTCACAGCTAACAATGACCCCTCTGCCAGCATCCCCATTTGTGAGCCCAGTCAAGCAAAAAAGGAAGCTTATATTAGAAGGGAATCACACAGATGACACAGACCTAGCTGAGGATTCAATGGAGGAATCCTCCTCATATGCCCAGCAGCTGGATGCTTTCCCCACCTCAGGCCAGCCTATTATGGACACTACCATGAAAGAGATGCTGCAAACACTAAGGGGGGCCCTCCAGCAAGACATGGTATCCTTTATGCACTCTACTAAGGCAGACATGTTAGCAATCAGTAATAGAGTGACCTATGTTGAACACAAAATGGAGGATTTTACTATTGCACATAATGAAATTGTGGATGCTCATTTCACTGTTGAAGATGAACTTAAAGCGATGCGCCTCAAAATGGCGGATATCGAGGGCAGAGCACGCAGGAATAACGTTAGATTCAGAGGGGTACCTGAAACGGTTAAACCAGCTGAACTGACTGCGTATATTCAAAAGCTAATGACTACGGCCCTCCCTACCTTGGGGCCTGCGGACGTTATCATTGACAGAGCACACAGGCTGCCAAAACCCTCTTTCCTCTCTGAACAAGTCCCCAGAGATGTAATTGCCAGAATTAACTTCTATCATGTGAAAGACCAACTTATGCGCTATGCTAGACAACATCTATCCCTTCCTGATCCCTTCACTGGCATTGCATTGTACGCTGATTTATCTCAAGCCACACTGTCGGCTAGACACAACCTAGTCCCGATCACCAAAATATTGCGTAACCACAAAATCCTGTACAAATGGGGTTTCCCCGCCAAACCAATGCTTGACTGGAATAATCAACCTCATGTCATCTCTTCTTTAGAAAAAGGTTTAGAACTCCTGCGGAAATGGCGTCTTCTACCTGCGGATGCAGAAGCTGCGGACCCTGACCCTCTCTGGAACCGGCGCAACTACCAGCACGATTCTCACCCTGGATTCTTTGGGTGAATCAACGCGCTGCCTTAAAGTCACACCCTCTCATAGGCACCACTTTGGCAATTTTTCATAAATTGATGAGACTTCACAACTTTTCTTCACATTTAAGCCCGCTAACCCCATTACACAACAACCCTGACTTTTCACCTAAACCTAGTCCCGATCACCAAAATATTGCGTAACCACAAAATCCTGTACAAATGGGGTTTCCCCGCCAAACCAATGCTTGACTGGAATAATCAACCTCATGTCATCTCTTCTTTAGAAAAAGTTTAGAACTCCTGCGGAAATGTCGTCTTCTACCTGCGGATGCAGAAGCTGCGGACCCTGACCCTCTCTGGAACCGGCGCAACTACCAGCACCAAGAAAAGAGAAACAGATGAGTAAATGACACCATTGTCACTATGGCCTTATTCCCTTTTCTTCAAAAGCACCGTACTTTTCTTCTTTTCCCCAGTGCCTTCACCCTAACTGCACTTGCAGGCCGCAACTCACATATGCAACCGCTGTTCGGCTGTTTCCGAACACTTACTTTCCCCCAGATTTAATTTGCAGGATGTACCAGGATGTACCAAATATCCTGCTCTCCATGTGAGCGACAGTTCTGGTTCTCTTTGGTTTTATTTTATTTTGGTTTCTACACTGCTGTATGTTCAGGCAGTTATGCATCTCTTCACACACGTGCCTACTTATTCTGCATATTTCAAGGAAATTTCCACTTTCTCCACTAGATGGCGGTACAATGCTTTTCTGAACACTGAACATGAACATTAAAATTCTGTCACATAATGTGAGAGGTCTTAACAGTCCCTATAAGCGAAGGGCACTTTGGAAATCCGCTTTAGACAAGAACTGCGACATCCTCTGTGTACAAGAGACACATTTCGCCAAAAATAATCCACCTAAATGTACCCACAAAAAATACCCAAATATTTTTTATGCTAATGACAACCCCAAGAAACATGGTGTAATGATTGCTATTATGGATTCTGTAACCTTTTCTTTATTACAGGAGTATATAGACCCACGTGGCCGCTACATTATCTTGATTGCAGAGATCAACAGAAATATCTACACGTTGGTAAAACTTTATGCACCTAATGTTAAACCGTTAAAATTTATCCGTAAAGTGATAAGCAAAGCCAAATCTCTACAGAAAGGTAGTTTAATAATATGTGGTGACTTCAATACTATTATGAACGCAGATCTAGATTCCTCCTCGTGACCCTGAAGCAGAGGCCTTGCCTAGGCCCTTTCTGTCATGAAGAGCGACTCTTTGATCCTTGGCGCTGTTCCAGATCCACCGAGAGGGACTATTCATATTATTCTTCTGTACATAACACTTATTCTAGGATCGATTTTTTTCTCACTGATGTGCACACCCTACAGAAGGTGGTTAAATCTGATATCCACAATATCATGTGGTCGGACCATGCTCCAATCACACTTGAGCTTCTGGATACCAATAACATGCAGTACAGCCCCCTTTGGCGCAACAATACCTTCCTCCTGTCTCATCCCCAATTCAGGGATGAGATTGAAGGAAGAATAAAAGAATTCTTTCACTTTAACAATGACAATGACTGTTCCCCTACTACGACGTGGTGTGCCCACAAAGCTTATACTAGAGGAGCTCTCATCCAGATGGCCTCTAGAGAGCGCAAGTAAAAAATGCAATGCATGACTCAACTCCACAAATCCATTGCGGATTTGGAAACAATGCATAAAAACCCCATTACTGCCACCCCCAGCATCCTCCAACAACTGACTCAGTGTCGTGAGGACTTACGACAGGAGCTTAAAAAAGACCAAGATACATTCTTTAAACAAATGAAATTGTCCTTCTACTCGCAGAACAATAGAGCTGGTAAAATCCTAGCTTTCCAATTGAAAAAAAGACAAGCTAGGACTAATCTCACCCAACTCCACCACCATAGAACCCACACGGTATCTTACAACCCTAAAGAGATTGCTAATACCTTTAAAGACTACTATGACTCCCTCTACAACCTCAAACATGACCCATCTACCCACCAACCCTCAGGGGAAGAAATTGACAATTTTCTTAGTGGAGTGAATCTACACTCTGTAGATGAAACCACCCTCCATCACCTAAACTCCCCTATTACTTGCGATGAGGTGATTGCAGTAATTAAATCCCTTCCCATGCACAAATCCCCAGGGGCTGATGGCTTTTCAGCTGAATACTATAAGGCTTTTTTCCCGACTCTAGTACCCAAACTAGTGGATGTTTTCAATACGGCTATTACCTCAGGCTCTTTCCCAGAAGAAATGCTGCAAGCGATTGTAGTCACTATACCAAAACCAGGCAAGGACCCATCCCACCCTCAAAATTTTAGGCCGATATCCCTTTTGAATTCCGACCTCAAAATATTTGCCAAAGTGCTGGCCAACAGATTAATGCTTGTCCCCCTAAATCTTATAGGATTGGATCAAGTAGGCTTTGTGAAAGGCAGACAAGCACCAGACGGAACTAGACGGATGCTTAATTTATTGCGTTTCACGGAACTTACCAATACACCTAGTGCATTTCTAGCCTTAGACGCTGAAAAGGCGTTTGATAGGGTTAATTGGTCATACCTATCAAAAACCTTAAACAAATTCGGAATAACAGGCCATATCCATTCTGCTATAATGTCACTCTACTCCCACCCCTCAGCTAGAGTTTATAACTCTGGTCTGCTATCTGACAAATTCCCACTGTCAAACGGTACGCGGCAAGGGTGCCCGTTATCTCCAATTTTATTTTCTTTGGTCATTGAACCCCTAGCGGAACTTATACGTTCATCCGAATCAGTGTATGGCATTAAAATTGGTAAGGAGACCCATAAAATAGGCCTATTCGCCGATGATATCATTCTCACTATCACTAAACCAGAAGTCTCTATCACAGCTATCAGTAATATATTGCACAACTTTGGATTAGTATCCTACTACAAAATCAACACTAGCAAATGCTGTGCACTAACAAAGAATTTATCATTGCTGTCCCAGACAAGACTGAAGCAAATATTCCCATGCAATTGGAATTCACCTTCCATCACATATCTTGGGGTGCAGCTGTCCTCCTCCTCAGCAAATATCTATAACCACGACTTTCCTCCATTACTGATTAAAGTGGCGGAGGAAATGAAACATATCGCTAAACTCCAACTATCCTGGATCGGAAGGATTGCTGCATACCAAATGCAAATACTGCCTAAACTAATATACCACTTTAGAACCCTGCCTCATACCTAATATTTCTATCTCTGACTGGAAAAAAAGAGGTATAAATTTCCCCTCATCGCTCCTGGAGCATCAATCCCCTCTTGACGACGTTTGACTATACCAAATAAAGCACTACTCCTCATCTAATGTAATTAAGCCAATAAAAATTCCCCAAAAATGATGGGATTTTTTGGTCAGCAAACCTTTTAAGAAGAAAGGGATCTCCCTATTCTACAAACTCCTTGAACCAATGTATCTGAATTCTAAACTGTATAGCATGACTAAATGGGAGCAAGAACTACAAAAGGTCTTTACACTTGCACAATGGCAACTCACAATAAAGGTTAATAGTAAATCTTCAGCATGTATTGACCATTGGGATAATGTACAAAAAATACTTCATAGATGGTATCTTACGCCCGCACGACTCCACAAAATGGATGCAAATATCACACCTCTCTGTTGGAGAAATTGCCAAAGCCATGGCAATTTACTACATACCCTTTGGAGCTGTGGACTAATAACACACTTCTGGAAGGAAGTTTCTTCCATAATTCAGGATGTCACCCACACCACCATTAAACTTGAACCAGCCCTAGCACTACTCAGCCTTGGTGTTGAACAGTACCCTCCTGTAATGAGAATATTGGTAGCACATATTCTATTTGCAGCCCGTATAGTCTTGGCGAAAGAATGGCGCTTGGCGTCGCCCCCTGCTTTAGCAGTAGTAATCTCTTGTGTGAATAGCCAATACACGATGGAAAAGCTCCTAGCATATAAAGAAGGCAGGGCTCCAACCTTCCACAAATACTGGGAGACATGGAGAACTTCCAAGTATGCCTCTTCACATTTGTGATCCCTGTCAACCCATCTATATCTACTGATTTGTTGATATTAGTGTGCCCACCTAGTGGGGAAAGTGTACGCCACCTGAAGTAGTAATGGTAATCTTGCAGCATCTGTTCCGCTAATATAAGCTACCATTGTTGCTTTGGGGAGACGTGTGTGTTAACATATCCTGTATACTTATCCTTGTTTACTGACTACATTCATCTATTGTTACGCGATACCCTATGTGATCCCGCTATCTCCCAAGACCCTCAGTAAGGTCTCTGGGTAGCTGCCCTAGGGCTACTATTAATCTATGCCTGCTCACATTGTACCCAAAAGGGGTGACAGGCTAAGCCTCCGATGAGGCCATTTTCTTTGATTACTTTGGTAGCTTATTGATGTTTACTATTGGGTTTGACTTTCATGTATCTACAAATTATCTTGTAACTACCTGTTTATACTGTTTCTGATATCACATGTAAATTGTAAAACTCAATAAAAATCTTTGGTTAAAAAAAAAAAAAAATCTAACTGTTCTCAGATTTATTATTACATGGAGCTGCGACTACCCCTTCCTGCCGAGCTCGCGTGCAGAAGCAAACACATATGTGAGTAGTGAAAATGTAAATTAAAGGACGATTGGCGCTCCCTTTTTGCCTAAAGAAATTAAATATATATAGGTCTAGAGTGATATTTAAAATATGCAATTCCGTGTTTTACCTCTATTAGAGCAAGTAGGCTGTGAAATGGATAGGGGTGGGTAAGTACCCCTATCTGCCCGCAGACACGTGATATTAATAATAGCAGTGACAAGGGATGGTTAAGGGCTAGGTGACCCAATACCCAGTAAAAAGTGGGAGAAACGGGATAATTTATCCAGGTCCTCTGCAGTTTCAAACGTGATCCAGTAAGTATCCCACCATAAAGGCTGGTATTTTTAAAAAATGAAACAAATAAATCCTGTGCATTAACACCTATAGGTAACAGTACTATAAGTGAGCCAGTACAGCCTATATATATATACCAGTGAACAAAAGTGACAGATACCACAAAATTGCTAGTTAAATATGGCCCATAGGGGGCTTAAAAGTAAAAGAAAATATATATATTATGTGGTGAAATAAAACAAAACAAGAAAAACCAAAAATTATATGTGAAAGTCCAGTCCAAAATAAATTTCCGCAGTAAAGTGGCAGAGAGTGTAAATGGTGACTCTATATCAAATAGCCTTGTAGCAGCACTTTGAAAGGTGATTCAAAAACGGTGACTTTTGTGCTTCAGGAAATGACGGTGACTTTGTGCTGTCCCCTCTTGCTCCCTCACTCACCAGATGTAGATACCCCTGCAGGGGTGAACAGCTTGCAATTTATCAGTGTCGGGTGCTCCTCAGGTTCCCCACTGGAAGATGTCCTAGCCGGTCAATCCTTTCCAATCAATCCACCCAGATTTTCTTAGTGTGATGGGTTGGGAAATCCAGCAGCAATCCCCAAAGGGGATGTTCCTCACAGGAAAGCAAAAAAGAAAGGAGGTCCCATGTGTATTACCAGATGCAAAGAATTTGGTGTTTATTAAAAATTATAGTTTAAAAACAAAGTAAAAAAACAGGGTATCATGCAAGATACTGCTGATTCCACCGTACACAGTACAGGTTGGTAAGACAACACAAAAAAACGGGGGGGTATAGGGCTGGTTTGCGGCTTGCGCTCCAGCTGCGCACCAAGCCTCTAAGTCCCATACCGGTACGGGACTTAGAGGCTTGGTGCTTCTACCGACTCACCGCTTCCATCGGTGAGTCGGACACAGGATCCGGCGGCCCCCGGATGATGACCATAGAGATTTCCGGCAGACCAGATGGTCGCCGGAGTCTCTATGATCGTTCGGAGGCCGGGCGCGATGTTATGACGTCACGCCCGGCCTCTGCATTCAAATAACGGCGCCGCCTCCGCTGGGAAGCGGTGATCGTTTTTTTTTTTTTTTTTTTTTATTTTAGGCTTCCCAGCCTAGAGGTGAGATGTGGGGTCTTATTGACCCCATATCTCACTGTAAATAGGTCTGATCATGTAATATTCCTATTACAAGGGATGTTTACATTCAAAAAGTAATCAATTTTTTTTTTTTTTTTTTAAACTGTCAAATTTTAAAAATAAAAGTCAAATTAACAATAATAATTTTTTTTATTTTTTTTTTAAAGCGCCCCTGTCCCCGTGAGCTCGTACGCAGAAGTGAACGCATACGTAAGCCCCGCCCACATATGAAAACGGTGTTCAAACCACACATGTGAGGTATCGCCACGAGAGCAATAATTCTAGTCCTAGACCTCTTCTGTAACTCAAAACATGTAACCAGTAAAAAAATTTAAAGCGTCGCCTATGGGGATTTTAAATACCAAAGTTTGGCGCCATTCCACGAGCGCGTGCAATTTTGAAGCATGAAATTGTTTTTTTTCTTAAAAAAACGTGTTCGAAAAATTACTGCGCAAATACCGTGCAACGACCGTCATTGTATTCTCTAGGGTCTTTGCTAAAAAAACATATATAATGTTTGGGGGTTCTATGTAATTTTCGAGCAAAAAAATTATGAATTTTACATGTAGGAGAGAAATGTCAGAATTGGCCTGGATGCAAAGTGGTTAAAATCACTCGCGGCTAATGTATTGACGGCTGCCGTAACACAGAACAGTCATTCATTGAAAGCCATTCATAAAAAAAAGTCATTGATGAAAAAAAAAAAGCGTGGGGGTCCCCCCAAATTCAATAACCAGGCCCTTCAGGTCTGCTATGGATATTAAGGGGGACCCCAGCCAAAAAAAAAAATGGCGTGGGGTCCCCCTCAAAATCCATACCAGACCCTTGAGTTCTGGGATGGATTTTAAGGGGAACCCCAGCCAAAAAAAATGGCGTGGGGTCCCCCTCACAATCCATACCAGACCCTTATCCGAGCACGCAACCTGGCAGGCTGCAGGAAAAGAGGGGGGGACGAGAGTGCCCCCCCCTCCCTCCTGAACCGTACCAGGCCACATGCCCTCAACATAAGGAGGATGCTTTGGGGGTCTGAGATATAAAAAAAAAACGCCCCACCGTGCTTACACGCTAATGCGAACGCATACATTTACTCCTGCGCGCATATCTAAACGGTAATTGCACCACGCGTGTGTGGTATTGTCCTGGACATCAGCAATAATTCTAGCACCAGACCTATTGTGCAACTCTAAACTGGTAACCTGTAAAGGCATTTAAAGTGTCGCCCATGCAGAATTTTAAGCACTAAAGTTTGCTGCCAGCCATTCCACGGGCAGATGCAACTTTAAAAGCATGACATTTTAGGTACTCTGCGTAATATAATCTTTCACATACATAAAAATTGGGCTAACCTTAGTATTTTGTTTCTTTTAATTTATAAAAGGGTTTTTTGCCTAAAGTGTTTTGTGCTTAAAAAACGCTGCACACATACCGCGTGACATGTAAAAATTGCAACACACACCATTTTATTCTATAGGGCTTCTGCTAATATATAAGTAGATTTTTACATTTAGGAACAAAGTGTCAGAATTGGCCCAGGATGGGAAGTAGTTAAAGCATCTTCAGAGGAGCATAATAGGTAAAGTTTGAAAATAATAGAGTTTGTAACTTGTGGCAAAATATAAAATATTCCATGGACTCAACCAACATGCCTCTCAGCAAATAGCTTGGGGTGTCTACTTTCCAAAATGTTTTATTTTTTTGTGCTATCTTGGCATATTATGGCCTTTGAAACTGTGATAGGTAGTGAGGAGTGAAATCAAAAATGTATGCCCTTAGAAATCCTAAAGACTGTGCTTATTTTTTGGGGGCCTGTACGCGGCTAGGCTCCCAAAATGTCTCAAACATGAGGTATCCCCATACTCAGGAGAAGCAGTAGAATGTATTTTGGGGTGCAATTCCACAAATAACAATGGCACGTTTGAGCAATACCGTATATCATTTAGTGACAACTTTGTGTATTTTTTTTTCTTTTGTAATTTTTCAATCACTTGTGACAAAAAAATATATATTCAATGGGCTCAACATGCCTCTCAGCAATTTCCTTGGGGTGTCTACTTTCCAAAAAGGGGTCATTTGTGGGGTTTGTGCTGCCCTACCATATTAGCACCTCAAGAAATTAGATAGGCAGTCATAAACTAAAAGCTGCATAAATTCCAGAAAATGTACCCTAGTTTGTAGACAATATAACTTTTGCACAAACCAATAAATATATGCTTATTGACATTTTTTTTTTACCAAAGACATGTGGCTGAATACATGTTGGCTTAAATGTATGACTAAAATTGAGTTTATTGGATTTTATTATAACAAAAAGTAGAAAATATAATTTTTTCTCAAAATTTTCGGTCTTTTTCCGTTTATATCGCAACAAATAAAAATAAAATAGCAGAGGCAATCAAATACCATCAAAAAGAAATCTCTATTTGTAGGATAAAAAAGGATGCAAATTTTGTTTGGGTATATCGTTGCATGACTGCACAATTACCAGTTAAAGCAGCACAGTGCCAAATTGTAAAAAGTGCTCTGGTAATTGAGCAGCCAAATCTTCCGGGGCTGAAGTGGTTAAGGAAAATAATAAATTTTTCTTCAAGATTCAGCAACGATTGTAACTTCTCCCGTGTTTCCAACAGTTCTACAACAATAGATTCTGCACAAGATTGTAGGGTCATAATTGTTTTACTAGCCTCTTTTTTTTTTTTTTTGTGCCCTCATATGGATAAATTCACCACCTAGGACACATTTATGTGGTTCCCATACTGTCATGGGTGACAACTCATCTGTGGCATTAAGCTGAAAGTATGACTGAATTGCTGCAGCAGCTTGTTGAAAAGTATAATGCGGCGTATACACGATCGGATTTTCTGATGGGAAATGTTCCATGTGAGCTTGTTGTCGGAAAGTCCGACCGAGTGTATGCGCTATTACACATTTGCTGTTGGAATTTCCTCCCACAAATGTTTGAGAGCAGGTTCTCAAATTTTCTGCCAACTTCACTTTGTTGTCGGAAAGTCCGATCGTGTGTACACAAGTCCTCGCACCAAAGTTCACGCATGCTCGGAATCAAGTACGAGACGGAAGCACTCGGTCTTGTAAAACTAGCGTTCGTAATGGAGATAGCACATTCGTCATGCTGCAAGTATTTAAATCTTTCAATGCAGAGCATTCTCTTCTTCTTTATAATGCTAGAATAATGAAGTCGCTTTGCTGCTGATATTCACACACAGTTCTGACAAACGGATTTTATATTATTTCTCGTGATCTCCTGAATAATCTGTTTTTGTTGGGTTTTTTTCTCAAGATCTCCAGAATATAATTATTATTTTTTCCAGTGATCTCCTTTTTTTTCTCTCAAGATCTCCAGAAGAATCTTTTTTTATATAGTGATCCCCCTAATATTTTTTGTGGTTTTGTGTGTCAAGTTACCACAACACCATTATTATCTTGTATTTCTTATCGTACATCACGGGACACAGAGCCATAGTAGTTACTATGTGGGTTATAGGCCACCTTCAGGCCACCTTCAGGTGATGGACACTGGCACACCCTAAGACAAGAAGTCCACTCCCTATATAACCCCTCCCACTACTGTGAGTACCTCAGTTTTTTCGCCAGTGTCTATGGTGTTGGTCACCTTAGATGTGCTGTGCTCCTCTGGAGCAATCCTTGCTGGGCTAGCTATGCAGCCGGATCCATTCAAAGTGTATTTTAGGCCGAATTGAATGGTACCCGGGCCTCCAAAGAAACAAGGTTTTTCCTGTAAACGCTTCTCTTTTTAGAGAGCTGGATCCCGGGATCCAGTACTTTTGGTATTAAGGCCATAAAGTTTTACTGGCGGGATGCTATTGCAGGTCCAGGATTGTGGGTTCCCCGATGGTCCCCGGCTCCTGAAGGTTTGTTAACAGAGCCCACCGATGTCATCTTTCATTAGTAAATGTTGTCATGCCTATGTGAAAAATGTGCTTTTTAAAAGCACCATTATTGCTGCTGCAAGCTGACAGAGGGACACACGAGCAAGAGGGGCATGAAAGAGGTTTGGTGACACAGGCATTCCTTTTGACACATTTACTATTGCATCAGGCTGAGCATTAAAGTGGAGTTCCACCCCAAAAATAAAAATTGATTAATGTGCTTTTTTTACTCACCTCTAAATGCCTGTTGCTAGGGGGTCCATCGTAGTCTGCCACCTTCGGCGCCTGGGCTCCTGATGTCACTTCCCTCGGCACAGGAAGGGAGATCGCTTCTCCCCTCCCTCTTGTCTATTATCTGGGACACGTGACAGGTCCCAGATAATTGCGTGGCCAGTCACGACTCACGGCACAGTTAAAATGCCCGCTTCGTCGAGCGGAGGGGGAGACGAGCAGAGCTTCGATCCCCCACATCGCTGGACCCTGGGACAGGTAAGTGTCCAATTATTAAAAGTCAGCAGCTGCAGTATTTGTAGCTGCTGACTTTTAATTTTCTTTTTTTAAGCGGAACACCGCTTTAATAGCAGCGGCAGGGCTGGACTATTGTTCAAGCAGTGGATGCGTTCCTTCTGGTAGTACCTCTGCTTTGTGCATTGGGCTATGGTCAGAAGGGGGATAAAAACACCTCAAAAAATGGCTATAGAAAGACTTCTACAGCCACAAGGAAGCCTAGAACCATCTCAAAAAAGATGGTATCCTCCCCTGAGAGTGTTATGGCTGGTCAGAATGAGCCGTCAGGGACGTTGGGTGTTGCAGCTGCTTTTAACACTGCAGCCTCTGTTTATATTACTGAAGAGGTTTTTTCCTCAACCATTTTAGATTGATGCGTTAATCGCATCCCAGAGTGGGACTAAGTGTAACAGGTCCCCTTCCATTACCCTGGACCCTCAAACTGAGGAACGGGGGGCGAGAGATGATGAATTTCTCTCAGGGGACCAGGAAGAGGCTGATGACTCCTCTTCTGAAGAGTCTAATATGGATAGATTGGGTTCACAAGAAAGGTTGTTGGTACAATCTCTCACTGAATTGGTCCACTCCACATTTTTGCTGCCAGTAGCGGAGTCAGTCGATGAGCCTTCTTGTTTGGTTCTAAAGCTAAAGCTAAAGCTTCCCCAAACTATTCATGCTTTTCCTATCCATTCATTACTAAAAAAGTTTATGTATTCTCAGTGGGAGCACCCAGATAAACAGTTCTTTCCTCCAGAAAGATTTCAACACTTTATCCTAGAGTAGGAAAAGTTTAATAAGAAACAGGGGATTCCAGCAATTAACGCTGCCATATCCTCTGTGGATAAAAAAAAAGACTGGCTGAAGGATCCAACAGATAAGAAGTTAGAATTCCTATTTAAAAACATTATTTATCTGACAGGTTCAGTGGTTCAGCCTGTGTATGTCAGTCCTTAAAAGACCAGTTTAAACAGGTGCTCAAGATTATTCCTGATCAGCAGGCCCAAGATTTGGCCGGGGTATCAGAGGCGTTCTGTTTTACAGTAGACGCTATGAGAGATTCTATTTTCCAGGTCTTTCAATTTTGGTTTGGGTTTCCCCTTAATATTCATACTAGACTCAAAGGGCCTGGTAATGGACTCGTGGGGGGGGGGGGGGGCAAGCCGTTTTTTTCAATGACTTTTATCTGTATTGCCAGGACCCGACAATTCATTGTTTTAAATTACTTTTTTCCTTTAGAAATGTCATTTTGTGCAGGGACTGTTCTAAACACGGGAAAAATGCATCACTTTACAGGTATACTATAGACACCCCCCAGGTACGAACTGTAAAAGGAATATTTCACTTTTATTGTTTCACTTTAAGCATTATTAAAATCACTGCTCCCGAAAAAATGGCCATTTTTAAAACTTTTTTTTGCATTGACACATGTCCCCTGGGGCAGGACCCAGGTCCCTAAACACTTTTTATGAAATACCATAAATATAAGAAAAATTAGCACTTTTGATTTCTTCCATAGACTTTTAAAGGGTGTTCCGCGGCTTTCAAATTTGCCGCGAACACCCCAAATTGTTTGCTATTTGGCGAACAGACGAACACCCGTTGTTCGAGTCAAACTTATGTTCGACTCGTACATGGGGCTCATCCCTATCCAGGACGAGATATGAGGCCTCAAATATGTCCTTTGTGAGATGGGGGAGATGGTGGACATCTTGAAGAGGGCAGACTACGATGGGAAGTATGGACCTTACCCAAACCCAAATGTGAGAAAGGCCAAGAACATGACTAAAGTTGTGAGAAGTCTGCACTGATGTTTGTGATGTGCTCATTGAGCCTTATTTGAAGAGGGATGCTTTTATTGACAATTCATAATCTGTTATGTAAACTCGATTTGAGTCACGCATGCTGAACATGTATTTATATCTTTTTGAAAATATTTTTTGTGGATACCACTTAGGGAGTTTTTTTATTTAGGGGCTCCCCTTTTTTGATATATAATTATATATAATAAATCCTTTTTATTTTTATTTAGCATTTTTTTGGCATTTTCTCTTAAATTGAATTGGATATATATATTCACATGTCTTTTAATTCTCCCCAATTAAGATATGTGATGAGGGTTTTTGTTTGAATTTAGTGGTCAAGTTTATAACCCTTCTTTTTGTCATAGTATTAAAAGGTAACCATTGAATTTGGACTGATTACAGAACAATATAAAAAAAAATGTATTTACATTTTTTTTATTTAATTTTTATTGGAATATTATGGGTATAGGTTTATTCCTAAAATACCCATTTTTTTGCCCTTTATAGTTAATGAGATTGGGAGTATTTATATATACATCTAGTTTCATTTATTTCTATATGGAGAATTTTATTCATATTAGTTATGTAAGTACTTTTTGGCATATATTACATATAACTGCCATTACACTTAATGTTATAGTGTTTTCCAGTACATCGCTTTCCAAATAACGATGTTTATGCCCACATCCAAGATGGCGTTTTGTGTTCCGCAGTGCGGGACTCAGAACGAGGCTTGAGTGTGTATATATAATGGTGGTGGTTCAGCACGCACCCGTTCCCCATTGAAAACGTCAGATAGTGACGAAACGCATCTGGGAGGGTGTGTGCTGACGTCACCACGCCGTCGACGAGGGCAGGATTGTGTTTGTGTTGCCGGCTGGCTTCAATTTTATGCTCTGATACATTGCATTTCTTGTAAGTGAAATATGTTTTTAATACAATAAATTAGTTTAAACGGTACTCCACTATGGTCTGTTTTCTCTCTTCTGGGTTAAACATGCATTACCATATATGAGAAATACGGACGTATGTCGGTTCAGAGGATTTGAATCAATCAGAACTGTTTTCATGACACATCCATGTGATGAGCTATCCATCCAGGAGATCTTTTTGCAGTCTTGGGCTTGCCATCTGGTAAGAAGCCCCTCTTTGTGGTATTGCGTCTGGATCACTGGGTGTATTCTCTTTTGCATACTCTGTTTGTTCACTTTGTAAGTGCACACATATGTTTTTTTATTTTTTCTTATTTTGACAATAAGCATGAGGCTGAAAAGCGCAAATCGTCTCTCAACAAACTTCTACTTACACGAGATAAACACAAGATTAGCAGAAGGAGCCCAAAGGGTGGCGCACTGGCTATTGAACTTCATTTTTATAGTCTCGTTGTACGCGTTGTACGTCACCACGTTCTCACGTTTGGCCCAACATTTGTGTGACCGTGTGTATGCAAGACAAGTTTGAGCCACGATCCTTCGGACAAAAATCCAAAGTTTTGTTGTTGGAAAGTCTGATCGTGTGTACGCAGAATTAGAGTCTGTCAGCAAGATAGGATTCAGTCACCAGTTGCACGTTGTATGTGGAAAATCTACAGGTTTCAATGATACAGATACTTGTTTGTTATCTGAAAAGGTTCTTCATCTCTAAAGTTAACATTTCTGTTGCTATAAAAAAATGTTTTTCCAATCTGATCCTCGCGCTGCTGGTTGTAAATATCATCATGCTTGTATAGCCTCCTTACTGGTCATGGCAAAAAATAACAAAGAGATGCCCATACATGGACAAACTTATAATTATGGGTTCAGGGTAACTGCTTATTTCACCCCAATAAAGACTGTATAACACACACGTCTTAACCCTGAAAATCTGGTGCAAATAGTGTGTGCATGTTATACGTAGATACTGCAATTTGGGCTGCCTAGGAGGGAACTGGGAGGGGGGCCGGATGAGCGCCATCGGATTACATACAGCGAGAATCTCCTGTTTACTCAGCGGCCTCTTTAATAGGAAGTCCCATCTCCTGGGCCGGCATTGGACCAGTGTTCTGTCTATCATAGAAGCTGGTCCAGGAGGCTGGACTTTGTATTAAAGAGGCCACCAATTAAACAGGAGATTCTCGCTGTATGTAATCTGACGGCACTCGTCCCACCTCCCTCCCTGTCCCCTCCGAGGCAGCAATAATCTGAGTTGAGGCTGCAGATGGGCATTGATCAGGCTACATTCATGGCAATGGTGAGGCTGCATATGGGCATTGATCAGGCTGCATTGATGGCAATGGTGAGGCTGCGGATGGGCATTGATCAGGCTGCATTAATATGCAATTGTGAGGCTGCAGATGGGCATTGATCAAGCTGCATTGATGGGCTGTTGATCAGGCTGCAGATGGGCAATAATGAGGCTGCAGATGGGCAATGGTGAGGCTGCAATAATGGGCACTGTCCCTTATTTTGCTTCAAATTTCTTTATTTAAAATTTCGTTTTTCTTCCTGAAACTTCCCTCCTAAATGAAGGTGCGTGTTATATGCTGATAAATATGGTAATATTACTGTCTTTTATGTAAGCGAGCTCCTTTTTGATCGTTATTTTATTTTCTGAAAAGACTTAAAAAAACAAACAAAAAGAAGACAGAAGAACAACATTATAGAAGTTATATTATAAAGTTAAAGTGTGCCTTGATACATTATGACATTTTACATAACCTTAAGATATATATATATATATATATATAGAAAAGTAGAGTTATATATAATGTTGATGTTGCAACATTGCTTAAAATGCCCAAAAGCTTATTCATGCTTGTGTAAAGCTGGGATATATTTTTGATCTGGTACTGTAATTTTAAACTTTAATTTCCCACATCAATAATGAATGTAGGTACTATAGCTTTGAAAGGGAAAAACTTTGAGCAAAGGCAGTCCGTTAACTTTGTATATTATGAATGTAAGGCCACTATCCTTTGTATATTTATGCTCTTTGATTTGTTCTTGTTAAATTAGTGATAGGTTGATCATAAAATCTTTTACATACTTTAAGTGAAAATCTAGCAATTAACATTTATTGAAAGTAGATACATGTTTATTAGAAAGCTGTTATGCAAACCAGTAAAGACTGATACGGTACTGAAATGTTATTTCTTTTAAATGTTTTTTTTTTTCTGTATGTGATTTAAAGGTTTGACTCTTGCTCGAACCAATTTTAAAAACAATCATAATTCTGACTTCTTTATATTGCATTTTTATTATAGAGGGAACTTACCATATACACTTTCCTCAAAAGTCTTTGTCTTAAAATTTCAACTTCACTTCAAATCTTAAAATTTCAACCAAGTACCCTTGGGCATTAGTGTACAATTTGATACAGAAATGTTCCCATTATTAAAAGGGCATATTATATGCTATACACATGCTTCCCACAATAAAACAATCTAGTTTGCATGAGATAAGCAACAAATATGAACTGCACACAAAACTGAATGCCCAGTTAAATCTTGGTTCAAAAAAATATAACAAATTTACCAGAGGCTGCTGTGACTTTGTGAAAGTCACCATTCATGAATGCCCAATAGAAAATCCAGCACTTAAATAGTGTATAACATTTTCCAGATAGTTCATGTTACCACCAGAAAAAAAAAAAAGGTCACATTTCCCAGTTATTTATTTGACCTCAATTTATAAACATTGGCTCATGCACAAAAATCAGTGGGAACCACAAAGCTTCCTATAGGGAAAAGGAACCTTTGGCGATATTTAACCACTTCAATACAGGGCACTTAAACACCTTCCTGCCCAGACCAATTTTGAGCTTTCAGCGCTGTCACACTTTGAATGACAATTGCGTGGTCATGCTACACTGTACCCAAATTACATTTTTATAATTTTTTCCCCACAAATAGAGCTTTCTTTTGATGGTATTTGATCACCTCTACAGTTTTTATTTTTTGCTAAACAAATAAAAAAAGACCAAAAATTTTGAAAAAAAATATGTTTTTGTTTCAGTTTCAAAACTTTGTAAATAAGTACGTTTTCTCCTTCACTGATGGGCACTGATGGGGCTGCACTGACGTGCACTGATAAGGCGGTACTGATGGGCACTGATGAAGTGGCACTGATGAGGTGGCATTGATGGGCACTGATATGTGGCACTGATAGGCAGCACTGATAGGCGGCACTGATGGGCGACACGGATGGGCACTGATAGGTGGCACAAATTGGCACTGATAGCTGGCATGGATTGGCATGGATAGGCGTCATGGATGGGCATGGATAGGTGACACAAATGGGCATGGATAGGCGGCACAGATGAGCATGGATGGGCACTGATAGGCGGCATGGATGGGCACTGATAGGTGGCACGGATAGGCACTGATAAGTGGCACGGATAGGCACTAATAGGTGGCATTGTTTTGTACTGATGGATGCCAATCAGTGCCAAACAATAATGCATGCCAATCAGTGATGCCCATTGTGGGCACTGATTGGCATCCATTGTGGGCACTGTGTGTCATCCCTGGTGGTCTAGGGTGGCATACCTGGTGGTCTGGTGGCATCCCTGGTGGTCCAGTGTGGGCATTCTCGGGGGGGGGGCTGCGCTGATAATCGATCAGCACAGACCGCCCCTGTCAGAGGAGCAGCGGATCGGCTCTCCTCTACTCGCGTCTGACAGATGCGAGTGAGGAAAAGCCGATCACCGTCTCTTCCTATTTACACTGTGATCAGCCATGATTGGACACAGCTGATCACATGGTAAAGACTCTCCGTCGGAGACTCTTTACCAAGATCATAGTTGCGTGGTGTCAGACTGACACCCTGCAACAACGATCGCCGAGATGCACGCTCCCTTCATATGACGTCAGGTCAGGATTTTAAAACCACTTTGCCGATGTCTTTTTACAATAGGGCGGTTGGCAAAAGGTTAATAAAAGAGTCTCATCAGAAGAGAATCACGTGCAAGATACATACCAATTAGGGATGGGCCCGCTGTTCGATTCGAACCCATGTTCGAATCGAACATCGGCCTTTTGTCCGCTCGTCGAGGGCAGAACTCTGAGGGCCGTTCGCATCAAATTCGTGTGATGCGAACGGTCCACAATGCACTGCGCCAGTCACAGTGCATTGCTGGCTGATGATTGGCCAAGCATGCATTGTGACCCCACATGCTTGGCCAATCATAGAACCAGCGGCGAGGAGAGCAATAATTGGCCACAGGCAGGATGCCTGTGGCCAATTTTAGCTCAGGGGGTTTAGTACACCCCCCACACTATATAAGGCCGCCGCACCGGCGGCCTCGTGTAGTGTGTTCCGGCTTGAGGAACAGTGATAGTGTACTGTACATGTACACAGTGTATTTGAATCATTTCTTTGTGGGGAAAGTGTAGGGATAGAGGAAAAATAGGCAGGGATAGTGTATTCTTCTCAGCCTTTGCTTGTGGGGAAAGTGTAGGGATAGAGGAAAAATAGGCAGGGATAGTGTGTTCTTCTCAGTGCTGTTCTCTACCAATCCACCCAATTGCAGGAGTTAGTGTGTGTGTGCTGTGTGAGTATAGCACAGCAGTAGCAAACTAAACCACCTTACCCTGTATCTGCCTGTTCTCTACCAATCCACCCAATTGCAGGAGTTAGTGTGTGTGTGCTGTGTGAGTATAGCACAGCAGTAGCAAACTAATCCACCTTACCCTGTATCTGCCTGTTCTCTACCAATCCAGCCATCTGCAGGAGTTAGTGTGTGTGCGCTGTGTGAGTATAGCACAGCACACTAAACCACCTTACCCTGTATCTGCCCTGTTCTCTACCAATCCAGCCATTTGCAGGAGTTAGTGTGTGTTAGACATGTGCACAACAAAAAAATGTGTTTATTTTCGTTTCGTTTTTTTCGTTTCCGAAAAAAATTTGTTTATTTTCGTTTCGTTTTTTTCGTGTCCGTTGATTCGTAATGATTCGTACATTCGTAAGTCGTCGGTGTTCGTATTCGTAATGATTCGTACATTCGGAAGTCGTCGGTGTTCGTATTCGTAACGATTCGTACATTTGTAAAAATAATTTTTTCGTTGATTCGTTTTTTCGTTAGTTTAATTTTCGGACGCATTCGTATTTATTCGTACATTCGTAACATTCGTAGATTCGTAAATTCCGCCCCTCATAAACCATTTCAACCAACGTTTTGCAGCCTTGTTTACTCCCAATCAAGCTGTCTGCGTTGATGAGTCCCTGATTAAATTTTCTGGCCGCTTGTCTTTCAAACAGTACCTTCCCAGCAAGCGTGCCAGATACGGGGTCAAGCTCTATAAGTTCTGTGAAAGGGCAACAGGCTATGTATGGAGCTTTACGGTTTATGAGGGAAAAGATAGTTACATAGAGCCGGAGAACTGCCCAGATTACATAGGGAGCGCTGGCAAGATAGTGTGGAACTTGGAGTCACCCTTATTCAGAAAGGGGTACCACTTGTACGTGGACAATTATTACACTAGCTGTTTGTTTGATCAGCAGATTGGAGCATGTGGCACTGTGCAACCTAATCGCCGGGGCTTTCCCCAGCGGCTTGTAGATTCCTGTCTTAGGCTGGGGGAGAGAGCCTGCTTGCAGTGTAATAACTTGCTCGCTATGAAGTGGAGGGATAATAAGAATATTTTCGTACTTACCTCCCTTCATGCAGACACGACAGTCCAAATTCTCATGGCGGCTGGTGTTGTGGAGAAACCCCTCTGTGTCCATGAATATAACCAAAATATGGGAGGGGTGGACCTCAACGACCAGTTGTTGGCCCGTAAGGCCAGATGCTGGTACAAAAAAGTGTCTGTTTACTTATTACAGTTGGCTTTGCTGAATGCTCATGTGCTATACAAAGCTTCAGGCGGGACTTTATCCTTCCTTGCATTCCAGGAAGAGATTGTCACAGACCTCCTGTATCCAGGTGGTTCTGCACCGCACTATTCCCAACCAAATGCAGTAATTCGGCTGCATGAGAGGCATTTTCCTTATGTCCTCCCGAGTACCCCTACCCAACGAGCCCCCCAAAGAAGATGTCGTGTCTGTAGCAAGCGCGGATCTAGGCTAGGCTAGGATACACTTACACAGGGTCTCCCAAGATGTCATCCCATTTTGAGACCCGCACCGTTACAGTTGTTAAAATTACAGTTACAAAAAAAAGTGTAAAAAAATTAATAAATAAATAAAAAACCCCAAAAATATATAAAATAAAAAAAACAAAAATAGTTGTCGTTTTATTGTTCTCTCTCTCTCTCTCTCTCTCTCTCTATTCTCTCTCTATTGTTGCTCTTTTTTACTGTATTCTATTCTGCAATGTTTTATTATGTTTTATCATGCTTTCTTTTCAGGTATGTAATTTTTTTATACTTTACTGTTTACTGTGTTTTATTGTTAACCATTTTTTTGTTTTCAGGTGCGCCATTCAGCTGCAGTGCGGATTTATTTATCTTGACAGCAACAGCGTTTGCTCCCACAATACATAAAGCCGTGACTCCAACGCTGTAGGAGGTGATTTAACCACCACAGTTTAAAAAAAAGAGCATATATGCCGAAGCATGGGGGCAGCAGGGGCGGAGGAGCGATTTGCTCCTAATGCCACGTACATACGGTCGAAATTCCGATGGAGGCTTGCCCGTGGAAAAGTCAGACCGTGTGTACGCGGCATAACTTTTTTGCGGGAGGATGCCCCCATGCATCGGCATATGTAAATGGTGCATGTATGCCCATCATTAGAAGTGGGTGGATGAAGGGAGGTATTCTAATGGTGGGCATACCCACCGATCAATCTCTTTTTTTCGTTCAGCCAAGAGGCTGCATGAAAAAAAAAAGATTACAATATATGTCCAGTATGTTGCTGGACTTTGAATGGTTATACCAGAATGATGCCTGCAGGTTTAGGTATCATCTTGGTATCATTCTTTTCAGCCAGTGATCGGCTTTTATGTAAAAGCAATCCTAGCAGCTAATTAGCCTCTAGACTGCTTTTACAAGCAGTGGGAGGGAATGTCCCCCGTCCCGGATATAAACAGCACCCCCAGATCCCGCCCCCCCCCCCCTGTGTGAAATGGTAAGGGGGTACAAAAGTACCCATACCATTTCACCAAAAAAGTGACAAAAATTTTAAAAATGACAGGAGACGGTCATTGACAATTCCTTAATTAAAATATTCTTTCTTCTAGTCCGTCTTCTTCCTTTCTTCATCCTTCAGTTTCTTCATCTTCTTCTTCCATCTTCTTCTTCCATTTTCTTCTTCCATCTTCTTCTTCCATCTTCTTCTTCCATCTTCTTCTTCCATCTTCTTCTTCCTCTGATCCGCTTCTTCTTGATCTGGTCTTCTCGTCCGGCATCTTCTTCCACAGCGTTGGTGTCTCTTCTTGGGCCGCTCCGCGCAATGGGAGGCTCCTGCTGTGTGAGTCTTCGCTGCATCTGACAGGTCTTTTATAACGGAGGGCGGGGCCACCTGATGACCCCTCCCCACTCTGAAGCACAGGGACGTCATGGGGACTTCCCTATGGCTTTCCCCATGACGTCAGAGGGGGAGGGGGCACCAGGTGGCCCCACCCTCCGTTATAAAAGACCTGTCAGAAGCAGCAAAGCCTCACACAGCGGGAGCCTCCCATTGCGCGGAGCGGCCCAAGAAGAGACACCGATGCCGTGGAAGAAGATGCCGGACGAGAAGACCAGAGCAAGAAGAAGCGGATCGGAGGAAGAAGAAGATGGAAGAAGAAGATGGAAGAAGATGATGAAGAAACCAGAAAGGAAGAAGGAAGACCAGAAGAAAGAAGGAATTGTCAAAGACCATCTCCTGTCATTTTTAACATTTTTGTCACTTTTTTGGTGAAATGGTAGGGGTACTTTTGTACCCCCTTACCATTTCACACAGGGGGGGGGCGGGATCTGGGGGTCCCCTTGTTAAAGGGGGCTTCCAGATTCCGATAAGCCCTCCACCCACAGACCCCCACAACCAATGGCCAGGGTTGTGGGGACGAGGCCTTGTCAACATGGTGCTTTGAGGGGTCACAGACCCCCAAAGCACCCTCCCAATGTTGAGGGCATGTGGCCTGGTATGGTTCAGGAGAGAGGGGGGGCGCTCTCGTCCCCCCTCTTTTCCTGCGGCCTGCCAGGTTGCGTGCTCGGATAAGGGTCTGGTATGGGTTTTGAGGGGAACCCCACACCATTTTTTGTTGGCCGGGGTTCCCCTTAAAATCCATCCCAGACCTGAAGGGTCTGGTATGGATAGTTAGGGGGACCCCTACGTCATGTTTTTTTTAAAATTTGAAGCAGGGTTCCCCTTAATATCCATAGCGGACCTGAAGGGCCTGGTAATTGAATTTGGGGGAAACCCCACGCTTTTTTTTTTTTTTCATCAATGACTTTTTTTTTATAAATGACTTTCAATGAATGACTGTTCTCTGTATTACGGGAGCAATTCATTAGCCGCAAGTGATTTTAAATAGCTTTTTTTCCTGCAAAAATTACACTTTGTGCAGGGACAGTTCTAAGCACGGGAAACATGCGCCCCTTCACAGGCATACTATACACACCCCCCAGGTACGAAATTTAAAGGAATATTACACTTTTATTGTTTCACATCATTCATTATTAAAATCACTGCTCCTGAAAAAACGTCCGTTTTAAAAAAAAAATTTGCATTGATACATGTCCCCTGGGGCAGGACACAGGTCCCCAAACACTTTTTATGACAATAACATGCATATTAGCCTTTAAAATTAGCACTTTTGATTTCGAACGTTCGCGTCCATTGTAATTAATAGGGTTTGAATGTTCGCGCAAACTTTCGGTCCGTTCGCAGGTTCTGGTGCGAACCGAACCCGGAGGTGTTCGGCTCATCCCTAATGGGGAGAGAGAGGGAAAGGGGAGGGAAAGGGGAGAGGAGGGGAAGGAGAGGAGGAAGGAGAGAGAAAGAGGGAAGAAAATAGAAAAGACAGCAATAAATAAAATATTATCAAAGTGAGTAGGGGTTACGATTTATATCAGGAAGAGGGGGGACGGGGACAGTGGACTACTCTTGACTTATTTTTTTTTGGAAAGTATATTGAGATTGATCCATGTGTTTTGTTGATTGTGGTCTTTTTTGTGTTTTTTATTTATTTGTTATATTTGTATTTATAAGTATTGTATATGTGTATATACAAGAATTTGTAATAATGTGGATTGTTTTTTGTATATATGGAAAATCTATTAATAAAAATAATTGAATACTAAATTGTGTGCGTGGGAAATAAAATTTTCATTAGATATTAAAAATAAATAAAAAATTAATAAAAAAAATAAATAAATAAAATAATATATAGTGTTTGGGGGTTCAACGTAATTTTCTTGCAAAAAAAAATGTTTTCATGTAAACAAAAAGTGTCAGAAAGGGCTTTGTCTTCAAGTGGTTAGAAGAGTGGGTGATGTGTGACATAAGCTTCTAAATGTTGTGCATAAAATGCCAGGACAGTTCAAAACCCCCCAAATGACCCCATTTTGCAAAGTATACACCCAAGCTATTTGCTGAGAGGCATGTTGAGCCCATTGAATATTTTTTTTCGTCCCATAAGATTAAATAATAAAAAAATAAAAATAAGAAAAACATTTACAAAAAGTTGTCACTAAATGATATATTGCTCAAACATGCCATGGACATATGTGGAATTACACCCCAAAATACATTCTGTTGCTTCTCCTGAGTATGAGGATACCACATGTGTGAGACTTTTTGGGAGCCTAGCTGCGTACGGGACCCCAAAAACCAAGCACCGCCTTCAGGCTTTCTAAGGGTGTAATTTTTTTATTACACTCCTCACTGCCAATCACAGTTTCAGAAGCCATGATATGCCCAGATGGCACAAACCCCCCCCCCCAAAATGACCCCATTTTGGAAAGTAGACACCCCAAGCTATTTGCTGAGAGGTATGGTGAGTATTTTGCAGATCTCGCTCTTTGTCAAAAAGTTTTGAAAATTGAAAAAAGAAAAAAAATATTTTTTTTTATTTACTTTCTTCATTTTCAAAAACAAATGAGAGCTGTAAAATACTCACCATGCCTCTCAGCAAATAGCTTGGGGTGTCTACTTTCCAAAATGGGGTCATTTGGGGGAGTTTTGTGCTATCTTGGCATTTTATGGCCTTCAAAACTGATAGGTAGTGAGGAGTGAAATCAAAAATTTACGCCCTAAGAAATCCTGAAGGCAGTGATTGGTTTTCGGGGCCCCGTACACGGCTAGGCTCCCAAAAAGTACCACACATGGAGAAGCAGCTAAATGCATTTTGGGGTGCAATTCCACATATAACCATGACATGTGTGAGCAATATATCATTTAGTGACAACTTTTTGTAAAAAAAAAATTATTTATTTTTTCTCATTATTCAATAGACAAAAAAAAATATTCAATGGGCTCAACATGCCTCTCAGCAAATAGCTTGGGGTGTCTACTTTCCAAAATGGGGTCATTTGGGGGGGTTTTGTGCCATCTTGGCATTTTATGGCCTTCAAAACTGTGATAGGTAGTGAGGAGTGAAATCAAAAATTTATGCTCTTAGAAATCTTGAAGGCGGTGCTTGGTTTTCAGGGTCCCGTATGCGGCTAGGCTACCAAAAAGTCCCACACATGTGGTATCCCCGTACTCAGGAGACGCAGCAGAATGTATTTTGGGGTGTAATTCCACATATGCCCATGGCATGTGTGAGCAATATATCATTTAGTGACAACTTAGGGCACAAAAAAAAAAGTTTGTAATTTTCCCGCAACTTGTGGCAAAATATTAAATATTCCATGGATTCAATATGCCTCTCAGCAACTAGCTTGGGGTGTCTACTTTCCAAAATTGTGTCATTTGGGGGGGTTGAGCTATTTTGGCATTTTATGGCCTTCAAAACTGTGATAGGTAGTGAGGAGTGAAATCAAAAATTTCCACCCTTAGAAATCTTGAATGCGGTGATTGGTTTTCGGGGCCCCATACGCGGCTAGGCTCCCAAAAAGTCCCACACATGTGGTATCTCCATACTCAGGAGAAGCAGCAAAATGTATTTTGGGGTGCAATTCCACATATGACCATGGCATGTGTGGGCAATATATCCTTTTTTTTTGTCTATATTCAATCACTTGGGACAAAAAAAAAAAAAACGAAGTTACTTACGGTAACGTTCTTTCCGGGAGTCTTTCAGGACAGCCACCTGAGAGACCTTGGCTCCTCCCCTCTGTAGGAAACACCTGCACCAGCTTGCTATAAATTTCCTCCTCCCCTGCTGCTCCTCAGTTCTTTGAAGAGCACCTCCAGTTTGCTGGGGAGACACAAGAAACATATGATACACATATAATAATTTATATCACATTTCCTGTAAGGAAACCTCATACCTGATATACATTTGGGTGGGTACCCGGCTGTCCTGAAAGACTCCCGGAAAGAACGTTACCGTAAGTAACTTCGTTTTTCCCCTATCGTCTTTCAGGACAGCCACCTGAGAGGATAACCGAGCACTTACCCCTAGGGCGGGACCACAGCTTGTAAGACCTTACGTCCAAAGGTCTGATCTTTAGCTGACCATAAGTCCACTCTATAGTGTCTTACAAAAGTGGCAAAGCTGGACCATGTTGCCGCTTTACAAATCTGTTCCGGCGTCGCTCCAGCTCTCTCTGCCTGTGACGCTGCCATTGCCCTCGTGGAGTGTGCCCTGATTCCTTCTGGGATCTGCATACCCCCTATTTTGTAAGCCTGCTCTATGGCTTCCCTCAACCATCTGGCTATAGTACTCCTTGAAGCCTTGTGCCCTTGCCTGGCTCCAGTGTATAAAATAAATAAAGTCTCCGTCTTTCTGATTGACTTTGTTGCCTCTAAATAATGCAGGATGCATCTCCTGACATCTAAACTATGAAATTTCACTTCCTTCTCCTGAGAAGGATTCGGACAGAATGATGGTAATACAATTTCTTGACCCCTGTGAAATTTTGAGGCTACTTTAGGTAGAAACCCCGGATCCATTTTGAAGACTATACGATCCGGAAAGATCTGGCAAAATGGGGGTCTGATAGATAGGGCTTCCATCTCACAGACCCTTTTGGCTGTAGTAATTGCTACCAAGAAGATTGCTTTAAGTGTCAGCATCTTCAGGCTGCGATCCTTTAATGGTTCAAAGGGATCTGCTGTCATAGTTTGTAACACTAATGACAGGTCCCACTTGGGAAAGGCTGTGCTTTGTGGCGGCCTTTGTCTGCTCACGGATCTAAAGAGTCTGATTATCCAGGGGTTTGAGGCTAAACTCCTCTCCTGGTAAACTGACAGTGCTGACACTTGACTCTTTAACGTGCTGAGGCTTAGTCCTTTGTCTACACCACTCTGTAGAAACTCTAGGACTGCTACTGAGCTTTGTGTTTTAAAGTTGTTCTCTGTACACCAACGATTAAAACATTTCCATACCTTCTGGTAGATGTTACGTGTCTCAACCTTCCTGCTTTTCAGCAGTGTGTCTATCAGACGGTTTGAGAACCCTTTGGCTCTTAATAGCTGTTCCTCAGATACCAGGCGGCTAGTTTCCACTTTCCCACCTGTGGACAGTGCACTGGGCCCTGGGCTAGCAGATCCTCTTGGATTGGTAGAAACCAAGGAGGCTCTATGGCTAGTTCTTTGAGCATAGAGAACCACGGTCTCCTGGGCCAGTGAGGTGCTATAAGGATTAATGACGTGTCTTCTGTACGAAATTTCCTTATTACTGCGGGTAGTAGTACTGGTGGGGGAAAAGCATAACATCTGCTGAACGCCCACTTCTGCGCCAATGCGTCTACCCCGAGTGCTCCCTCCTCCCTTTTTAGGGAGAAGAAGGTTTGGACTTTCCTGCTTTCTCTGGAAGCAAATAAGTCCACCTGAGGTATTCCCCATTTTTTTGCAATCTAGTCGAATACCTCTTGTTTTAGCACCCACTCTCCTTCTCTTACTTTCTTCCTGCTGAGAAAGTCTGCCACTCTGTTTAAGTCTCCTTTTAGGTGTACTGCTGAAAAGGAGAGTATGTTTTTCTCTCCCCATCTCAGGATCTCTTCTGCTAGGGCCCACAGAACTCCGCTTCTGGTTCCCCCTTGCTTGCTTATGTAAGCTATTACTGACGAGTTGTCTGATCTGATCTGTACATGATGTCCTTTTAATTCCTCCTGGAAGGACTGGAGTGCGAACCATACCGCTTTCAGTTCCTTCCAGTTGGACGATCTTGTCCGTTCTTCCCTCCCCCAAGCACCTTGTGCTAACTGGGAGTCCAGGTGTGCTCCCCACCCTACACCGCTTGCGTCTGTGGTTAGGATTCGGGAGATAGGTAGGATCCATAGCCGTCCTATGTCTAAATTTTCTGTCTTTCTCCACCACCATAAGGACTTTTTTACCTTTGCTGGTATTGATACCTGCAAATCCAGAGACTCCTGCCTGTGATCCCATATCTTTAATAGGAACATTTGCAGTGGTCGGAAATGCAGATTTGCCCACTGAACTGCTGGGATTGCAGATGTTAGCAACCCTAGTGTTGACATTATTTTTCTTATAGAACAGGGTATACTGGTCTGAATTGCCTTTATCTCTTTTTGAATCTTTGTTATCTTTTCCTCGGGTAGAAAAACTCTTTGCTGAACCGAGTCTATTACATAACCCAGGTATTTTAACTGTTGCGTGGGTTGTAGACTTGATTTTTCCACATTCACCAACCAACCTAGACTCTCTAGGAATACCCGAGTGTACTCGAGGTTTTCTAATAACCTTTCGGGTGTTCTTGCAAAAAGAAGAAGGTCGTCTAAATAGGCAATAATGGATATGCCTTTTAGTCGTAGTGGTGCCAAAGCTTCTGCCAGAACCTTGGTAAAGATTCTTGGTGAAGATGATAGGCCAAAGGGCAGAGCCTGAAACTGAAGATGTACAGCTTCCTTTCCTGTTTCTATTGCTAGCCTTAGAAACTTCTGGTGATTTGGGTGTATGGGTATGTGCAGGTACGCATCCTTTAAATCTAGCGACGCCATATAACAGTTTGGAGGCAACAGGGCCTTCACTGAATATATGGAGTCCATCCTGAACCTTTTGTAGGTTATGGATAGATTTAGTGGTTTGAGGTTGAGGATCGGTCTGACCTTTCCTGAGGGTTTCTGTACTCCAAATATATGGGAGTAGAAGCCCTGTCCTCTTTCTGCCCCTGGTACCCTGATGATTACACCCTGTCTCCTGAGGTCCTTTATGGATCTCATTAACCCTCTGGCTTTTTCCTTGCTGTTTGGCAGCTTGGTGATGTACAGTCTGTTTGGGGGGAATTTTGAGAATTCTAGGGAATACCCATCTCTTATCGTCCTTAAGATGTATTGACTGGAGGATATTTTTTCCCATTGTGAAATGAAGGCCCCCAGTCTTCCTCCCACTGAGAGGACTTCAGTCCTTATTGCGGGTCTGCTCAGGAGGGTGAAATATTGCTCCTCCTTTGTTATTCCCTCGCTGACCCCAAGGTTTCTTTTGATTAGTTGCCTTGGGTACTGAAAACCGGGACTTGGTGTCCCTCTTTTGCCTCTTTCTATTTTGTAGAGGCTGGGCCCAGGGTGCTTTCCGTTTCAGCGGAAAAGCCTTCTTTTTGTCCGCTGTACGGTCTAACACTTTCTCTAATCCTGGCCCAAATAACAGGTCTCCCGTAAACGGGATCCCGCATAACTTGGCTTTGGATGCAGCATCCCCTTGCCAAGTCTTTAGCCATAGGGCCCTTCTGGTAGAATTGGCTAGAGCCGAGGATCTGGCTGCCATGCGTACCAGCTCTGCTGATGCATCTGCTATGTATGCAATGCCTTTGAGAAGAGTGGGAAAAGAGGACAAAATCTGCTCCTTCGCAGTACCTTCCTCAATATGTGCCTGTATACGGTTTAGCCAAAACTCTACATTTCTGGCTACCACCGTGACCGCCATGGCTGGCTTTAGGCTTCCCACTGTGGAGTCCCATGACCTCTTTAATAGGGTATCCATTCTTTTGTCCATTGCTTCAGAAAGGACCCCCATATCCTCAAATGCTAGATCGGTGTGCCTGGAGACTTGTGAGAAGGCAGCGTCTAGTTTTGGGATTTTATTCCATACTGATGACTCATCATCTGAAAATGGGAACCGTCTCTTTAAGGCTTTAGAAAAGAATGGTTTCCTTTCAGGTTCCTGCCATTCTTTCTTAATTGCCTCTATTAAGACGTCATGAACAGGAAAATTTTTCTTTTCCTGTTCTCCTAAACCCTCATACATCTGATCATGCAGGGATAAAGGTTTCTTTTCCGTCTGTATACCCAGCGTGGTATGAATGGCTCCCAACAGCTGGTCTACCTCTTCTAATGAGAGTTTGTATCTAGAGGGTTTTCTGGAATCCCCTTCCAGTGCTTCACCCTCAGATTCTTGGGAGCCGGACGCTGTGCTGTCAGGCTCGTCCTCTGCCTCCTCTCTAGGAGTAACTGAAGGACCGGCACTAGTGGAGGGTAGTGCCTGTGCTTTTCCTAGTACCGTTAGTACTGGTGGGGGGGCAGTTTGCAGTTGAGGGATCTGGAACCCTTCAAAAAAGGTTTTGAAGGCTACAAAGGTACTCGATAGTTCCTTGACAGATGCCGCTAAGTCACTGCCCTGCTCTGTGGAATGTTCTTGCACCAACTTGTGAATACATTCCTTACATAATGCTTTCCCCCAGGAATCTTTCAGTGTGTTTTTACAAGAAGGGCACCTCCTCTTTGAGTTATGAGAGGGCTTAGACTTGTCAGGTTTCTGAAAAGACATAAAGAGAAACCCCACACACATTAATACTGACATAAGCTTCCTGCAACTTGCAGGTGCACAGCGTCTTTCATATGGGCTTACCACACTAGGGGCCCAATGAAAATAACCCTCTGACACAGGAGGGACCTGCCCACCCCCCCCTTGCTGAACCCTTGAGGGGGAGGGGGATGGGTGGTTGTTATAGGCCAGGGGAGGTCCTCCCCAGGTTCCCCTTACCTTTACATGGCTGGAGCTGGTCTCTGTCGTAGCAGTCTGTCCCTTCTGCGTCCGACATGCTTGTGTCACCACCGGAGCTTTAGCTGTCACTACAGCATATGCAGCTCCTCTCCTAGCCCATGCCTGGCCTCCTTTTCAAGATTCGCGGCCGGAACCGGAAACCGCGAACCCGGAAGTACACGCCCCTCTTGTCGGATGTGACGTCACCCGTCACTGACAACGCCGGTCCCTATACCCAGCGTGTTCCGCGCTGCGAGCGCCACACGCCGCTGGAGGTATGGAACGGCAGGACCTGTACCTGTGCTCCGCACTCGGAGCTGAGAAGGAAACCCCCCTGACCTCCGCTTGCACTCAGGGATGCAGGGGCGGCAGTCTCCCCAGGTTAGTTACCTGGTCTGTTTGTCCAAAAGGAGCCGCTGCTGCTTTGTTTGTGGACATGTATCCTTTGCCTGAGCCCATACCCCCTGGTAATCCTGACTCTTTCTGGCTGGTTCCAAAAAGGTGTCTCCCCTCCTGGAGGAAACACAAATAACTGAGGAGCAGCAGGGGAGGAGGAAATTTATAGCAAGCTGGCGCAGGTGTTTCCTACAGAGGGGAGGAGCCAAGGTCTCTCAGGTGGCTGTCCTGAAAGACGATAGGGGAAAAATTCAATGGGCTCAACATGCCTCTCAGCAAATAGCTTGGGTGTCTACTTTCCAAAATGGGGTAATTTGGGGGGGGGGTTCTACTGCCCTGCCATTTTAGCACCTCAAAAAATGAGATAGGCAGTCATAAATTAAAAGCTGTGCAAATTCCACAAACAGTACTCTAGTTTGTAGACGATAACTTTTGCGCAAACCAATAAATATACGCTTATTGAAATTTTTTTTACTAAAGACATGTGGCTGAATATATTTTGGCCCAAATGTTAGATTAAAATTGAGTTTATTAGACTTTTCTTATAACAAAAATTAGAAAATATCTTTTTTTTTTCAAAATTTTTGGTCTTTTTCCGTTTATATCGCAAAAAATAAAAATCGCAGAGGCAATCAAATACCATCAAAGGAAAGCTCTATTTGTGGGAAGGAGAGGACGCAAATTTCATTTGGGTACAACATTGCATGACTGCGCAATTACCAGTTAAAGCAGTGCAGTGCGAAATTGTAAAAAGACCTGGTCCTTAGGCTGACAATTGGTCTGGGGCTTAAGTGATTAACAAATCATTTCTCACACATGGCACAGGCATACTTGCAACTAAACCCTAAACCACATTCTGCTACTTGTCTTGAGTATGATGATACCACATGTGTGAGACTTTTTCACAGCCTGGCCACATAGAGAAGCACAACATCCAAGGAGCACCTTCAGGCATTATCCACTTTAAGACAAGACCTTATTCCTGACACTTTTTGTTTACAAGTAAAAATCTGTATTTTTGCTAGAAAATTACCCCCAAACATTATATACTTTTGTAGCAGAGGCCCTAGAGAAAAAAAATGGTGTATTTAGCAAATGTTTATGTCACACGGTGTTTGCCCAGTAGTTTTTCAAACGCAATTTTAAACACGCATAAATAAATTTTAGTGAATTTCAATGCACACAGAGACAATATAATACCCAAATTTTTGGTAAAATATGGTGTTGCACTGGGTAAATAGATACCAAACATATCACACTTTAAAATTGTGCACGCTTGTGAAATGGTGCCAAAATTCAGTATTTAAAAATCTCTATAGGCACTGTGACAGCTGTTTATGGGGAAAGGGACAGTGGTGCTTGGTGTACTGTGAGTGGGGATCCGTGAGCTGTCACAGATTCTGCAGATTCCTTCGCCCCCCCCCCCCCCCCCCTATGCACTGAGCTATCACTGAGCTCAGCGAGGGGAACTGATACAGAGACACGTGTCTGTGTTTACACTGTGAAGGTTGTGATTGGACACAGCCATCACGTGATCGAGAGGGCCAATCACAGCGCCCAGATCCCGATTCCATCTTGGCTATGTTCTGTGATCACAGCTATCACATGATCGTGCCATGCCAGGAGGGACGTTCCTGTACATCCACTCAGAATGAGGAAAGGCCCACCCAGCCGTTTATGTGTATTGGCCAGATGGGAAGAATTTAAACAATACCAGCCTGCAATTCTGTGTCTACAAGAGACTCATATGATTAAACATGCCTTGGCCTGTCTGTGCTACCACTGGGTGTGATATTCCTGCCACTCGGTCCACATCTCATACTCGCGTGGGATGAGCCTACTAGTCCATTGGCAACTTGCTTTTGATGTTTTGGCATGAGAAGTGGATAGTGAGGGTAGTTTCATCCACTGCAAACTATTTCAGTTTGTGTGTATTATAGCAATTGTATACATCCCACTCCCTTTCTCTACGCTGGTCCTTAGACAGTCTGTTTTTAACTTAATAAGCCTGATGTACCAGTATTCATTATGGGTGTTTTTAATAGATATGTGTCCACAGCTAGACAAACATCCACCTGCTGCCACGAGCCTTCACTTCATGCGTTGGGCTGGATAGACCTTTTAGAGAAGCAAAAACCCTGGGGATTGGCAATTTATCTGCTTTTCAAAGACATGCATGTCCCTTTCCAAATAAACCTTTGCTTGGTCTCCCCTAATTGTGCCACTCATGTCTCTATGCTACCAGAACGGTGTCTGATCACTGTGGTTGCCGCTAAACATTGCGCTAACATACCTAAAGACTTGGAAACGAAATGCTTTTTGGCTCAATTTATTCCCTGACCAGGCATCTATTGCATATTTTAACATACATGTGGATTTTAGAGATCCTCTTATTTGCTGGAATGCTTTTAAATGGTACCTGCAAGGCTTGTTTACCTCAGAAATCAAAGCAGTGCAAAATGCGACCCAGGAGCATGACCTACACCTTACTCAATGGGTTCAGGAAGCAGAGAGACAATACGTCTCTGACCCTTCTCCTGCAAATCAGGTGGAATGGCTGGAAGCTCAGAATGTGCTTCAACAACTGTGGGTTTCTGTAGCAGAACGGAAGTGCTTTTTTTTAGAAACCGGCCTATTAAGAGGAGGGTAAGCAAACAGGTTGTCTATTGGCCAAAATTGTACATATACAGCAAGGGGTAACCCCTATTTTTGCCCTGTACACTGTTGATGGGTCGCTGACAAATTCACCCAAGGTAATTATGGCCGAACTTGTATGATTTTACGAGGATCTATATCATCCTAAAATGCGGCACTCACTGCCTAGGCTTACACACTATTGGGATCAGATTGATCTCCCACAGCTTTCATTGATGCACCAGAAAGCATTAGGTGCAGGAGGAGATTGTGGCTGCTATTGCCTCCTTCCCAAATTAGAAGGCCACAGGGGAGGACGTTATTCCCATTGAGGTACTCAGCAATTCACCACTATTACTAAGAGTATACAGGGTAGCTTTGGCGAGAGGTTCACTACCTGATTCCATGGCCAAAGCACATATAGTATTGATTTTAAAACCAGGCAAGACACCCACCGACCAAAAAATAATTCTTATAGGTCCATTATCCTTGCTAACAGTGGATGTTAAAATCCTGGCTAAAATATTAACCACTTACCTGAAAAAATGCGTTGACACCGTTATGCCTTGTACATAAGGTCGGACGTTCCTACCACAAAATCCGTCTGATTTTTTTCGACGGATTTTGGCCGAAACTTGTCTTGCATACACACGGTCGCACAAAGTTGTCAGAAAATTTGATCGCTTGGAACGAGGTGACGAATAAAATGTACGACGGGACTACGTAGAGGCCAGTAGCCAATAGCTTTCGTCTCCAAATTTTTTCTGAGCATGCGTGGCACTTTGCACTTTTCTCGACACACGATCGGAAAAAGTCTGATCGAATTTTGTTGTCGGAAAATTTTAGATCCAGCTCTCAAACTTTTTCCATCGGAAATTACACCGGAGCCCACACACGATCGTATTTTCCGACAACATAATCCGATCTGACTTTTTCAAGGCATTATACACCCTGATCAATCAGGTTTTATGCCACTTAAATCCACAGCTATCAATATCAGGAGAGTCCACCTAAATATGCAAACCCAGGCTGACAATGCAGGCCAACATGCACTCCTGTCACTAGATGCCAGTAAGGCATTTGAAGCTTGGAATGGCCTTACTTGTGGCAGATAGGGATGAGCCGAACACCCCCCTGTTCGGTTCGCACCAGAACCTGCGAACAGACCTAAAGCTCGTGTGAACTTTAGAACCCTATTAAAGTCTATGATACTCGAACGTTCAAAATCAAAAGCGCTAATTTTAAAGGCTAATATGCATGTTATTGTCATAAAAAGTGTTTGGGGATCTGGGTCCTGCCCCAGGGGACATGTATCAATGCAAAATAATTTTTTAAAAACTTTTTCAGGACCAGTGATTTTAATAATGCTTAATGTAAAACAATAAAAGTATAATATTCCTTTAAATTTCGTACCTGGGGGGTGTGTATAGTATGCCTGTAAAAGGGCGCATGTTTCCCGCGCTTAGAACTGTCCCTGCACAAGTGTAATTTTTGCAGGAAAAAAAGCTATTTAAAATCACTTGCGGCTAATGAATTGCCGACTCCCGTAACACATAGAACAGTCATTCATTGAAAGTCATTGATAAAAAAAAAGTCATTGATAAAAAAAATAAATAAAAAAAAAAGCGTGGGGATTCCCCCAAATTCAATTACCAGGCCCTTCAGGTCTGCTATGGATATTAAGGGGACATTTAAAAAAAAATGACGTAGGGGTCCCCCTAAATATCCATACCAGACCCTTCAGGTCTGGGATAGATTTTAAGGGGAACCCCGGCCAAAAAAAAAATGGCGTGGGGTCCCCCTCAAAATCCATACCAGACCCTTATCCGAGCACACAACCTGGCAGGCCGCAGGAAAAGAGGGGGGACGAGAGCGGCCCCCCTCCCTCCTGAACTGTACCAGGCCACATGTCCTCAACATTGGGAGGGTGCTTTGGGGGTCTGTGACCCCTCAAACACCATGTCCCCATGTTGATGGGGACAAGGGCCTCGTCCCCACAACCCTGGCCATTGGTTGTGGGGGTCTGCGGGCGGGGGGCTTATCAGAATCTGTAAGCCCCCTTTAACAAGGGGACCCCCAGATCCCGCCCCCCCCCCTGTGTGAAATGGTAAGGGGGTACAAAAGTACCCCTACCATTTCCCCAAAAAAGTGCCAAAAATGTTAAAAATTACAGGAGACGGTCTTTGACAATTCCTTTATTAAAATCTTCTTTCTTCTGGTCTTCCTTCTTCCTTTCTTCAACCTTCGGTTTCTTCATCTTCTTCTTCCATCTTCTACCATCTTCTTCCATCTTCTTCTTCCATCTTCTTCTTCCTCCGATCCGCTTCTTTTGCTCTGGTCTTCTCGTCCGGCATCTTCTTCCACGGCGTCGGCGTCTTTTCTTGGGCCGCTCTGCGCAATGGGAGGCTCCCACTGTGTGAGGCTTCGCTGCGTCTGACAGCTCTTTTATAACAGAGGGCAGGGCCACCTGGTGACCCCGCCACCCTCTGACGCACGGGGACGTCATGGGGACTTCCCTATGGCTTTCCCCATGACGTCAGAGGGGGGTGGGGAAGGAAGGAAGACCAGAAGAGAGAAGATTTTAATAAAGGAATTGTCAAAGACCGTCTCCTGTCATTTTTAACATTTTTGTCACTTTTTTGGTGAAATGGTAGGGGTACAAAAGTACCCCCTTACCATTTCACACAGGGGGGGCGGGATCTGGGGGTCCCCTTGTTAAAGGGGGCTTCCAGATTCCGATAAGCCCCCCGCCCGCAGACCCCCACAACCAATGGCCAGGGTTGTGGGGACAAGGCCCTTGTCCCCATAAACATGGGGACATGGTGCTATGAGGGGTCACAGACCCCCAAAGCACTCTCCAAATGTTGAGGGCATGTGGCCTGGTACAGTTCAGGAGGGCTGCGGCCTGCCAGGTTGCGTGCTCGGATAAGGGTCTGGTATTGATTTTGAGGGGGGCCCCACGCCATTTATTTTTTCGGCCGGGGTTCCCCTTAAAATCCATCCCAGACCTGAAGGGTCTGGTATTGATATTTAGGGGGACCCCTACGTCATTTTTTTTTTAAATTTGAAGCAGGGTTCCCCTTAATATTCATAGCAGACCTGAAGGGCCTGGTAATTGAATTTGGGGGAACCCCCACGCTATTTTTTTTTTTTTTTATCAATGACTTTTTTTTTATCAATGACTTTCAATGGATGACTGTTCTCTGTGTTACGGGATCCGGCAATTCATTAGCCGCAAGTGATTTTAATTAGCTTTTTTTCCTGCAAAAATGACACTTTGTGCAGGGACAGTTCTAAACACGGGAAACATGCGCCGCTTCACGGGCATACTATACACACCCCCCAGGTACAAAATTTAAAGGAATATTACACTTTAATTGTTTCACTTTAAGCATTATTAAAATCACTGCTCCTGAAAATACGGCCTTTTTAAAAAAAAAAAAATTGCATTGATACATGTCCCCTGGGGCAGGACCCAGGTCCCCAAACACCTTTTATGACAATAACTTGCATATAGGCTTTTAAAATTAGCACTTGAGATTTCTCCTATAGACTTTTACAGGGTGCTTGCGGCTTTTCGAATTTGCCGCAAACACCCCAAATTGTTCGCTGTTCGCTGAACAGGCGAACAGGCAATGTTCGAGTCGAACATGAGTTTGACTCGAACTCGAAGCTCATCCCTAGTGGCAGACATTGCAGCGTTTTGGCTTTGGGGACACATTTGTCTCCTGGGTCAAGATGATGTATCATGCCCCTGTGGCTTCCATTAGAGAGGGTGGCAGGACTTCTTGGGCATTCAGTTTAAGTAGAGGGATGAGACAGGGATGTCCACTTTCCCCTTTACCTTTTGCTCTTGCCATCGAGCCACTAGCTGCAATGGTTCTTGCAAATGATAGGATAGTGGGCCTTCAATACAGGGAGTTGTGTATATGCCGACGACATATTATTGTTCTTAGGCGATACTGATACCTCCCTCTGGGAGGTTATGAATGTAGTAACTCCCTTTGGACTATTTTCATCTCTAACGATTAATTGGGCCAAATCCACACTCATGCCACTCGATGCTGTAGTCTCCCTGTCCTTAGCCTATTTTTGCCTATGCCTGTGGTCCAATCATTTAAGTATTTGGGGTACATATCTTCCCTACCATAATGGTCTTCTCAATATTATACCTCTTACACATACAGTAGGTTTAAAGACAAAATTACCATCTGGAATAAATTGTGACTTTCCTTGAGAGAGAAAATATTATAAAGATGATCCTCATGCCCCAGCTGCTCTACCCCTTACATAACTCCCCGGTGGTAATCACCTTGCATATCTTCAGGCTAGTTAACACTATCTTCCGTTCCTTGTTATGGAAGGATAAGTCCCCCAGGATTAAATTGGAGCAGCTTCAGCGACCCAAGGACCACGGAGGAGTAGCTCTGCCCAAAACCTGGTTGTACTACCTGGCGGCACAAATGCAACACCTTATTGGGAAAATATGTAAAAGGTCGGCGCTAACTCAGATATGCATTTAAACCTTAAAACATATAGTGTATTCCAGTCATATAGTTTTATGAATACAAGGATACACCTTTTAAAGGACTTGAGCCTATGAAGTCTCCCACTATTTAATCATCTGGTGAATCTGTATTTCTCCCACACGAGGGAAGGTGGTGCACGGATAATTCAAGAGTACCTGTCACTACACAGTTTTTTGGATGCTTGTTGGTTTTTCCTTTGAGTTTTTTTGTTTCATCATTATGTTTTATTCTATGTGGTTATCCACATTGCACTATATGTATTAAGGTTTAAATGTATATTTGAGTTAGCGTCAACCTTTTATATATTTTCAAATTGATTGTTAGGTGATTTATTCACTTGTGAAAGGGGCAGCTCCACTCAATACTCACTACACTTGTGATTGTTTGGAGCCAATTCTTGTTTATTTAGGAAATCCACAACACCTTATTGGGCCCTTCTCGATTAGCATGAATACATCTGCATCATTATCACCCTCTGACATTCCATTATGCGCTACCACATGCAGACGCAAGGTATACCAGGTGGCTTAGAATCTTCCCCTGTAAGGCTAAAGAGCAATGGGAACAGGATGTGGGTACCCTTGAGGAGAAGCTTTAAAATAATGCATTAGATTTAGAGTTGAGCGGACACCTGGATGTTCGGGTTCGGCGGGTTCGGCCGAACTTTGGAAAAAAGTCCAGGTTCGGGACCGAACTTGACCCCGAACTCCGAACCCCATTGAAGTCAATGGGGACCCGGACTTTTGAACACTAAAATGGCTGTAAAAAGGTAATGGAAAGGGCTAGAGGGCTGCAAATGGCAACAAAATGTTGTTAAGAGCATGGCAAGTGATCTGCAAACAAATGTGGATAGGGAAATAACTTAAAATAACATAAAAAAAATAAAAAATTTAAAAAAATGCTGGAGGCCCCCTTCTCAGCAGAAGAGGTACAGGAAGTCATTAAGAACCTCAGAAACTCAATGGCACGATGCCGCACATATGGTGGGAATACCCAAGAATACGCACTTTCTGGAAAAAATTATTCAATTTAATGGATAAGATAGTGGGAAAATAAAATACTTGGAAATTAAAAAAAAATGAAAAAATTATAATCTTGACCTAGGAGGACGAAATTCAAATGGAGTAGGAGGTTGAGGTGGCGGTGGATGTGGCGGTGTAGGTGGACGCGGCGGTGGAGGAGGACGAGGTAGCCAACACTGGTTCAAAAATACAACAATGGCTGGGTAAGGCTAGTGGTGAATGATGTGTCGAATTCTGTCCCCCGTCGCATAGTGTCCGCCCTGTACTGCGCTTGCTCAGTACGTAGGACAAGGGGATTTTGAAACTCTCCGAAGACGATGCGCGGTGACTCCAGGTTCAAGCCACATCATCCGAGGTTGAAGCCTAGCCAAGTGAGCCCGTGAGGGGCCCTGTTACTATGTGCTACCGTATGTCCACTTGGATGGTCGGGCTTGAAACTGCACTCACTGCGCAGGCGACGTTCATCTTTGGAGATTTTGTGAATCTCCTTGTCCTCCGTACTGCGCAAGCACTGCACCTGCGCAGTAAGTGGCCGGACACTATCCGATAGCAAGACAGTTTTCGTCAGAACATCGGTATATGTGTCTATTCTGCACAAGGTACGGCCAAGTCCTGTGGGATCCATACCTGGTTCATTTTAATGAACGTGAGCTTGTCCACATTGGCTCTGGACAGGCGGCTGCGCTTGTCTGTGATAATGCCCCCTGCCGTGCTAAATACACGTTCAGATAAAATAGAACGAACGACTGCGCTGCAGGAAAAAATTAAAGTGACTAGAACATAACAATGTGCCAATTATGTGTTAATAAATTGTGACACTTAGGTGGTGAACCTGAATAATATAATATGTGCAATAAAAACAATAATGAAAAAACTGTATTGAAAGTGTTAATTCAAAAATAGTCCATGATGTAAACGTTCTTAGTATTGGTCGTTGATTCCCAAATCAATTGTTGATTCAACATAAAAAGGCAACTCAAAAATTGGTTCAACGTGACATCAATCCGATAACACCAAAGGAAAATAGTGGTCTGGTAAGAAAAGGGGGTAACACCTCCACCAATGAACACACTGACCCTTACCAGAATGCGAGACCTCCTGTTACAGAGGTCTCAAAAGCTTGTGGCTTAATCCCGGCCAAGGGCTCCAAGAGGCAATAACTGGTCACTCAGGATACCGGACCCACAGGCTCAAGACGGTCAAGCTCTCACCTCAGCCTTTTCCAACCGCTTCCCAGACCAGAGCGACAGAGTGCCGAGCGATCAGCAAGTCTTTCCAAGCGGCGGAGAAGTCCGTACGTTCAGATAATACACTGGCGGCAGGGCAGGCCAGCACCTCCAAGGCGTAAAGGGCAAGCTCAGGCCATGTGCCCAATTTGGAGACCCAGAAGTTGAAGGGGGCAGACCCGTCATGCAGTACGTGTACGCATGTGCACACATACTGCTCCACCATGTTGGTGAAATGCTGCCTCCTGCTAAGACGTTCCATCTCAGCTGGTGGTGCTGGTTGTTGTGGCGTGCCGACAAAGCTTTTCCACATTCCGGCTATGCTAACCCTGCCTTGCGAGGTGCTGGCGGTGCCCCGGCTGCATTGGCGACCTCTTCCTCCTCCTCTGCCTTCGCCTTGTGCTTCCACCATACCCCCGCTTCCAAGTGGGAATGCCACCAGCAGCGCGTCTACCAGCGTGCGCTTGTACTCGCGCATCTTACGATCACGCTCCAGTGAGGTCATTAAGGACGGCACGTTGTCCTTGTAACGGGGATCCAGCAGGGTGGCCACCCAATAATCAGCACCAGTTAAATTGTGGGCAACTCGGCGGTCGTTGCGGGGACACTGCAGCATGTAATCGCTCATGTGTGCCAGGCTGCCCAGAGGCAAGGAAAAGCTGTCCTCTGTGGGAGGTGTATCGTCTGTGTCCTCTGTATCCCCCCAGCCACGCACCAGTGATGGACATGAGCTGGTCTGGGTACCACCCTGCTGTGAACATGGTTCCTCCTCCTCCTCCATCTCCTCCTCATCCTCCACCTCGTCATCCTCCAGAACTGTGCCCTTGCTGCCAGACAATTGTGTACCTGGCGCTTGTTGGTGCAGGAACCCACCCTCATAGCCACTTGTAAATGACTGCCCTGAAAGCCTTGGAAATGAACCCTCTTCCTCCTCCTCCTCCTCCTCATCCTGTGCCACATCCTCTTCCATCATCGCCTTAAGAGTTTTTTCAAGGAGGCATAGAACTGGGATAGTAACGCTGAGAACGGCATCATCGGCACTGGCCATGTTGGTGGAGTACTCGAAACAGCGCAACAAGGCACACAGGTCTCGCATGAAGGCCCAGTTATTGGCGGTGAAGTGGTGCTGTTCCGCAGAGCGACTCACGCGTGCGTGCTGCAGCTGAAACTCCACTATCGCCTGCTGCTGCTCGCACAGTCTGGCAAGCATGTGCAAGGTGGAGTTCCACCTTGTGGGCACGTCACATATGAGACGGTGAGCGGGAAGGCCGAAGTTACGCTGCAGCGCTGACAGGCGAGCAGCAGCAGGGTGAGAACGCAGAAAGTGCGCACAGACGGCCCGCACTTTCTGCAGCAGCTCTGGCATATCGGGGTAATTCTTCAGGAATTCTAGGAAAAGAGTTTGCTGACCGTGCTATAGTATTTGTCCCTGATAAAAGGGGCAAAGAATTAATAATAAATTCCACCAAAACACTTTATGTCATTCCTCATAATTGATAGAGGTTGATATCATAGCCAATAATACATACATTTAGAAAAGGCACAATTTTCCATAGGGGGTACCATAGAAAGAGAGGCATTCCCATATGAAAAAGAGTGAAAAAGAGGCTACCATTAATATCATAGACAAATAAGGTTAAACTACGATATATGTAGTAACAAAAGGTTGGTTTATTATTTACAAATCATAAAAATGTTAGATCAGACATGAAAAATCATGTCACATATTCATATTTATTCCCTCTATATATTTAAACATCCCTATTATGTGCACACAGAACAAACATTTAACAGACAAAGTTGACAAACATACAACAATTACGGTTTGAGGCGCCTCAGTAACCACCTACGTGCCAATATACCAAAATAGGTTATCTTATTAGCTAAACCACAATGTGGTCATAGATATTGATTGGCATGTGTGTGGTTTATAGACCACACATGTGCGTCAAACCGGCAAGGCCCAGAGCTGCTACGAGATTTCGCCCATTAACGCACACCACCAGGCCGGGCTTGAGGCTCACTGCCACCAACCACTCATCGGTCTGTTGTTCCATGTCCCTCCACAACTCCTGCGCGGTGTGGGGTTTTTCCCCCAAACAGGAAAGTTTTAAAACTGCCAGCTGTCGTTTAGCCCTGGCTGTGCTGAAGTTGGTGGTAGAGGATGAGGAGGCGGAGTAGGAGGAGTTAGCAACAGGAGGCAAACTGAAGTGCCCTGCAATCCTCGGTGGTGGAAGGACATGCGCCAAAGTGCTATCCGCCTCAGGCCCAGCCGCCACTACATTTACCCAGTGTGCTGTTAGGGAGATATAACGTCCCTGACCGTGCTTACTGGTCCACGCATTCGTAGTTAGGTGGACCTTGCCACAGATGGCGTTGCGCAGTGCACACCTGATTTTGTCCCTCACTTGGTTGTGCAGGGAAGGGATAGCTCGTCTGGAAAAGTAGTGGCGGCTGGGCACGACGTACTGTGGGACAGCCAATGACATCAGCCTTTGAAAACTCTGTGTCTCCACCAGACGGAATGACAGCATTTCAAAGGCGAGCAATTTTGAAATGCTGGCATTCAGGGCCAGGGATCGCGGGTGGCTAGGGGGGTACTTCCTCTTCCGCTCCAGTGTTTGGGAAATAGAGAGCTGAAAGCTTCCATTGGACATTGTGGAGATGGTTGGTGACCCACTTAGATGCCTGGTCATGCAGGTTGTGCTCAGGTTGAGAACGTTTATGCCTCGCTTTAAGCTCTGATCGCACATCGTGCAAACCACTCGTGTCTTGTCATCAGGACATTGTCTGAAGAACTGCCACGCTAGGGAACTCCTTGCACCTGGGTTTGGTGTGCTCGGTCCCTTGCTGCGTTGGGCAGTAGCAGACGTACTGTCTAGGGGACGGACGCTCCGCTTTTGCACCCTGCTCCCTCTTCTGCTGTGCTGGTGGCTCTGTGCGACCACCGCCTCTTCCTCTGAACTACACTGGTCACCTGCATGACGTTGATTCCATGTGGGGTCAAGGACCTCATCGTCCTCCACATCATCTTCCACCCAGTCTTCACCCCTGCCCTCCTTGTCGGTCTGCACAATGGCGAAAGCAGCAGCAGTTGGCACCTGTGTTTCGTCATCATCCAAGACGTGCTGCGTTGGTCCTCCCATGTTACTCATCATGAAACATAAGTGGTTGGGCATCGGTGCACACAATCTCTTCCACTTCTGAGGCAGGGCTAGGTGGATGGCCCTGGGAAACCCTGCTAACAGAGTCATCAAAAAGCAGAAGAGACTGCTGCATGATTTCGGGCTCAGACTGATTGGCTGATTTGCAAGGGGGTGAGGTGAAAGACTGATGGACATCGGCTGCAGGTGCCAACTCTGAACTTTCATCAGGAGACTGGGTGGGAGACAATGTGAAGGAACCGGAGGCACTGTCAGCAGCAACCCAATCTACTATCGCCTGTACTTGTCCTGGCCTCGACATTCGTACAGCCTCATTAGGCGCGCCAAAATACTGCAGCAGGCTCTGTCGCCTACTCGCACCTGCGGAAGGTGTTTCACTAGTGCGTGTAGCTGGCACAGATCGACCACGTCCTCTCCCTGCAACAGGAGCGCCACCAGCAGCACCACGACCCGGGCCACGTCCCCTTTTTGATGATCTCCTCATATTTTCAAAATTTATGATCTCGCCCTAAATGGGTGTTTTTGTATATAGCAGAATACACGTACAGTGTCTAAAGCATTTATGAAAACGCAGAAAATGCTATTGGGAAGAAAAAAAACACTGCAAAATAATTTTTTTTGCAATGTTTTTACAATATCAGAATAAACGGATAGTGTCTAAAGCGTTTATGAAAACGCAGAAAATGCTATTGGAAAAAAAAAAACACTGCAAAATTAATTTTTATTGCAATGTTTTTGCAATATCAGAATACACGGACAGTATGTAAAGCGTTTATGAAAACGCAGAAAATGCTATTGGGAAGAAAAAAAACACTGCAAAATGTATTTTTTTTGCAATGTTTTTGCAATATCAGACTACACGGACAGTATGTAAAGCGTTTATGAAAACGCAGAAAATGCTATTGGGAAGAAAAAAAAACACTGCAAAATTATATTTTTTTGCAATGTTTTTGCAATATCAGAATACACGGTTAGTGTCTACAGCGTGTATGTATGAACACGCAGAAAATGCTATTGGGAAGAAAAAAAACACCGCAAAATTATATTATTTTGCAATGTTTTTGCAATATCAGACTACACGGACAGTATGTAAAGCGTTTATGAAAACGCAGAAAATGCTATTGGGAAGAAAAAAAAACACTGCAAAATTATATTTTTTTGCAATGTTTTTGCAATATCAGAATACACGGTTAGTGTCTACAGCGTGTATGTATGAACACGCAGAAAATGCTATTGGGAAGAAAAAAAACACTGCAAAATTATATTTTTTTGCAATGTTTTTGCAATATCAGAATACACGGTTAGTGTCTACAGCGTGTATGTATGAACACGCAGAAAATGCTATTGGGAAGAAAAAAAAACACTGCAAAATTAATTTTTTTGCAATGTTTTTACAATATCAGAATAAACGGATAGTGTCTAAAGCGTTTATGAAAAAGCAGAAAATGCTATTGGAAAAAAAAAACACTGCAAAATTAATTTTTATTGCAATGTTTTTGCAATATCAGAATACACGGACAGTATGTAAAGCGTTTATGAAAACGCAGAAAATGCTATTGGGAAGAAAAAAAAACACTGCAAAATTTATTTTTTTTGCAATGTTTTTGCAATATCAGACTACACGGACAGTATGTAAAGCGTTTATGAAAACGCAGAAAATGCTATTGGGAAGAAAAAAAAAACACTGCAAAATTATATTTTTTTGCAATGTTTTTTGCAATATCAGAATACACGGTTAGTGTCTACAGCGTGTATGTATGAACACGCAGAAAATGCTATTGGGAAGAAAAAAAACACCGCAAAATTATATTATTTTGCAATGTTTTTACAATATCAGACTACACGGACAGTATGTAAAGCGTTTATGAAAACGCAGAAAATGCTATTGGGAAAAAAAAAAAAAACACTGCAAAATTATATTTTTTTGCAATGTTTTTGCAATATCAGAATACACGGTTAGTGTCTACAGCGTGTATGTATGAACACGCAGAAAATGCTATTGGGAAGAAAAAAAACACTGCAAAATTATATTTTTTTGCAATGTTTTTGCAATATCAGAATACACGGTTAGTGTCTACAGCGTGTATGTATGAACACGCAGAAAATGCTATTGGGAAGAAAAAAAACACTGCAAAATAAATTTTTTTGCAATGTTTTTACAATATCAGAATAAACGGATAGTGTCTAAAGCGTTTATGAAAACGCAGAAAATGCTATTGGAAAAAAAAAAAACACCACAAAATTAATTTTTATTGCAATGTTTTTGCAATATCAGAATACACGGACAGTATGTAAAGCGTTTATGAAAACGCAGAAAATGCTATTGGGAAGAAAAAAAACACTGCAAAATTTATTATTTTTGCAATGTTTTTGCAATATCAGACTACACGGACAGTATGTAAAGCGTTTATGAAAACGCAGAAAATGCTATTGGGAAGAAAAAAAACACAGCAAAATTATATTTTTTTGCAATGTTTTTTGCAATATCAGAATACACGGTTAGTGTCTACAGCATGTATGTATGAACACGCAGAAAATGCTATTGGAAAAAAAAAAAAAAGCAAAATTCTATTTTTATGCAATGTTTTCCAATAGCAGAATACACACAGACTGTGGTGTATCTCTTAGTATATGCAGTGCAGTAATGTTGCACTGAGCTTGCAGGTAAAACGTTTATATTTTGTCTGGCACTGGCCTCGTGGCACTGTTACTGTGACTGTGCACTGCACCCCAGCCAGGGTACAATTGATTTAGGAATCTCTTCAATAATTATGTCTGCCTCTTTCTTTTGCTAAATAAAGAAACTCCCTACTGTAGCTATCTAGATCGCTCACTGATCTAACTAATTAGAATAAAATTCAAGGAATGTGGACTGACTTTAGCACACTAACTCCTAAAATCCTCTATCTATCTATCTGCAGCACAGGAACCTGTCTAACAGTGTCTGTCTAACAGAATGACGCTGTGTGCTGTGTGTGTACTATTTATAGAGACTGGGTCACATGCTGCACTGGCCAATCACAGCCATGCCATTAGTAGGCATGGCTGTGATGGCTTCTAGGGCACACTAGTGAAACGATCATCCATTGGCTGCCCTAAAGCTGTTAAAAAGGCGCCAATACAGCGCCGAACACCGGACCCGAACCCGAACTTACAGGCAATAGTTCGGGTTCAGGTCCGGGTCCCAGACACCCAAAAGTCCGGTACGGACCCGAACTTTACAGTTCGGGTTCGCTCAACCATAATTAGATTCCATCCCATATGGTTCCCTAAATCCTGCTCAGAGGCTCGTTCAACTGTATATTGTACTGCAAGTTCATTATACCCTGCTAAAACTGCACTGTATGAGTATTTTACAAACCCCATTCGGCGCTAAATGCACTTATATGAATGGGGACCTTTTACACCTTCTCTGGAGATGTCCCATACTCCATCGGTACTGGGTGGCTGTGGTTAACACTATTAATTTAGTCTTTCAAGTCACGGTCCCACTTGAACCCACCAGATGTGTGTTGGGTATCCTGGATGACCTTTTACTAACTGAACTCCAGATGGTAGCTGTCAACAGAGCTTTATTCCAAGCTTGCAAACTCCTTTTGCAACATTGGAAATCAGATCAGGCCATAACTCATACAGAATGGGTACCCAGTATGAGTAACACTGTCAGACTGGAAAAGGTGATTTTCCAACATCGTGGGTGCCCAAGTAAATTTGACAGGCTTTGGGGTACTGGTTGGCGATACATGGTCTTGCCCCTGTGGAATTGGTGATGGATAGAATACTTTGGTAAACTTTATTAATGGAGATACTTTCCTGAATTCTTAATTTCTTGTTTGAGTTTGATCTACTATTGTGTTTGTATGGTGTGTAGATATACGGTACTATATATATTTTCACTGGTGATACTATGTTTTGTATGGATCACGTACATATTGGAATACCACTACTGTCATCTCTGTTGGTTGTATATGCTATCTCCGTTTGTTGACGTTCAATAAACTTTATTTTTTTTTTTTTTTTAAAGAATAGATAAGGGTAGACTAGGCATTGTTATGATCCCTGTTACTCCTGAAATCACCTGGAAGACTGTGCCAGTAGCTGCAGATGTTTTCACAGGACCATACAATATGCAGTAGGGTGCCTGCATGACCACGTCCTCTCCAAAATAGAGGGCTTTGGTGGAGGAAAACCTCAACTAAGTGGTAGGGGATCAAGTACCATCTCAAAAGGTAACTTCTGCATTAGTTCCCAGTGATTTACACAACTGGTAGCTGTAATAATTGACTAATATAATATTGACTTATAATAATGGCTTTAGTCCATTGTCTGGAAGTAAAGGTCATATTGAGATCCAACTCCAATTTAGCAAAAGGTATAGTTTTGGTGAATAATAGTTTGTTTTGAAAGATAGTGTAGAACAAAGTTATCCCTTTTGATCTAGGTTTAGGTGAGTTCTAAAACTGCCACACTAAGGTAGGAACAGTTATCTTTCCAATTGAAAAATTAGATCAAAATTGGGATATTCAGCAGGTACGTAAATCACTCTGTGGGGAGGAGACCATATTCACATGCTAGGTCTTCAAACTGTTTAAGGGAGTCCTCTTTGTAAAGATCTTGTACATTGTTTACACCCTTCTGACTCCAGGTGAAAATAGACAAGTTGAGTATTAGAGCCTTAAAGTTTAACTCCACTTTTGCTAAAGAAAAAAAATATTTCTCTCTGGGTGATCTATGTACATTGTAAGGATTTCAACAAACTTTGTAGTAGATTCCTACCTTTTGTTATTCTGAAGAAATCTCTGAGTGTTTTTCCGTATCCATATGCTTAGTGAGTCTAATGGGAGTGGTTTCATAATTATCAATTACTGGTAGCTGCTGCACCCACAGGGCTCTAATGATAAAAATTGCATGGTCGGGGCGTGGCCTGGCCTTGCTAGAGAGCTCCCGCACTGGCCTTGCTAGAGAGCTCCCGCACACCAAGGACGAAGAAAAGCTTTCTGCAGGGGTTAGAGGCACTTACCCACAATGGGAAAGCCCAATAGAAGCTCCTCCACTCCCCGCACACAAAAAGAGCCGGGTACCCTCCTCAGCGGCAACATACCGGAGCTATTCCGGACCCGTCAGTCCACGCAGCATGAGGCGGCGCAGGCCTCACAGGCCTCTCAAACCACACGGAGCTCGCAGGCCTCATCCCCAGGCTCGCCTACCAGCACAGCGGACTCGCTGATGGAGGGGGATGGACATGGCGCATCGCATCCAAGCCTCCTAGATCTCCAGAGGGACCTGCAAAGAGTCGCTTTAGACATCAAAAGCACCATGATGTCGGCGATATCAGATCTAAAGGAGGAAATACACACAATGGCCCACCGAATCTCTGACAAAAAGGAGGCCTCCCGGATCCATGCAACAGCTATAAGGCAAGTGCAGCAGACATACGACCACCACTTACCACTTGTGTTTGAACTCCACAGACATGTGGAAGATTTAGACAACAGGGGATGCAGGCACAATGTGAGAGTGAGAGGTGTACCTGAGGGGATTGACCAAGGAGAATTACCACATGCAGTATGCTCCATTTTTAATGACCTGCTCGGCCGCCCTGCAGATACACCCATAGAAATGGAACGTCTACACCGAGCTTTAAGACCCCCTCCACGAGACACAGAACCCCCCAAGGACATTGTGTGTTGTAATGTCAACTTTCCCCTCAAAGAGGAAATACTCAGGAAAGCCAGGGACAGAGGCCGCATACTGTTTAATGGCAATGAAGTTAAACTGTTCCAGGACCTTTCCCAAATCACCTTACAAAACAGACGGTCCTTACGCCCTCTGCTGGAAGTATTGCGAACACGCAACATCCAATACAGAGGTAAATTTCAATTTTGCCTGTCTGCAACAAACAGGGGCCGTACAGCACTCCTCAGAACCCCGGAATATCTACCCAAGAAAAAGAGAGAGGGGATCCCCTATGGGTTGGACTTTTAAGGCATAAAGATTTTTTAACCCCAGATTGAACACTAATTTGTATAAATTGAAAAAACGTGGGGGGGCGTGGCGACCGAGCTCCGTGATGGACGCTTGATTCTGAGCTCCGCTCGGCCGCCGGAGAGAATCCGACCGCATCCGTGACCCACACGGCCATCCACAGCCGAAAATACCCTCACTAGCCTCAGGACGCCCTACTCCATCAGCGGACATGACCCGCCAAAGAAAAAAGCCGGCCAACCCGCAGAAGCTGCAGGAATTTTTCAAAGCGCGCGGTCCTACACAAAATGGCGCCGGCACCTCAGGCAGCACAGCACAGAGAGACGCTGGGACACATAACAGCCGCTCCGGTCCTCCACAACGCGGGACCGGAACGCATACCTGCAGTGAATCCTCCTCTGGGACCTCTAGTCCCTCCACCAGAAGCCCTGCAAAGCAGAAGCAGAGGACGAAATCCCCTGTGAGACCGCTGATGGACCCAGAGATGGAGGTAAGCAGGCCTGACAACATGGGGGATAATACCTCACACTCCCCACAGGACCCAATAGCAGCCTTCCCTACCTCTGACAGGCCTGTCTCTGAAACTGTACTGAAGGACATGTTAATGTCCCTAAAAGCCTCTATTCATGCTGACCTTACTGCTGGGATTAATCACTGCCACAGAGAAGTTCAGGCCCTGGGTGACAGAGTAGACACTGTGGAGCACAGCCTCAGCAAGGTTACCTCAGCTTTCAATACAATGGTAGATGCCCATAGCAACCATAGTGAAGAAATCGCATGGCTGAAAAACAAAGTCGCAGATTTGGAAGACCGATCCAGAAGGAACAACATTAAAATTAGGGGGATCCCTGAATCTATACCAGCTGAGCAACTACTACCATACGCCCAGGCCCTGTTCTCCACTCTGCTACCCTCCTTATCCCCTCAGGATCTCATAGTGGACCGTATTCATCGTATACCTAAACCGACATTTCTCCCTGACACCACCCCTAGAGATGTGCTTCTTAGAGTTCATTACTACCACATCAAAGAACAGATACTGATGACTTCACGCAGGGCTGAAAATAAACACCCACAATACGCTGACTTACAGTTACTACCAGATCTGTCCAGACATACGCTCCAGCAACGTCGCAACCTAGCGACAATCACTAAGGCCCTGCGGAACCACAATATCGCCCACAAGTGGAAATATCCCGCCAAATTATCAATAAGCCATAATGGAGCTTCCATTTTAGTCAGCACGCTGGAAGAAGGTCTGAGGGCGCTCCGACAATGGGGCATCCTTCCTGAAAACACGCAACCACCTGCACAAACTTCCTCTCCATCTCCAATACATGAGGAATGGCAGGTAGTATCCCGAAAACGATCCTCCAAAAAGGACACGGGTGGTCACGGATAAACATCATTCAACTTATGTTACTATATTCTCTCCGGACACGGGGGTTATATGCTCTAATCCCTGTTTTTTCCCCTCAATAGCTAACGGCAGTTTCACCTGCACATGGATCAGTTTATGGATCCCTTTCTTATTGCGCTTAGTATTTACTTACTAGTCACTATGTTCTATTTCTGTTGTTTTTGTTTTTTTCTAAGTTTTCTATTAGAAGCACTACAACCAGCACGGGACTACCACGTATCTGCGGTCTTTCCTGCCATCGTCACTCATCACCAGATCAACCTACACGGTCGCAGTGAGTATGTGCACAACACAGTACAGCGACATCTTTACCAACTTACCTATGCCTATTAACTGCCTATCTATAAATGCACGGGGCTTAAATCACCCTGCAAAACGGCTGTCCATGTGGGCTGAAGCCAAAAAACACAAGGCGGATATCCTGTGTGTGCAGGAAACTCACTTCCAGGACTCAAAAGCTCCCAACTGCTCCCACAGAGAGTACCCACATATATTCCTGGCGAACACGCCTGGACGTAAAAAAGGAGGAGTACTGCTCGCTCTGAGGGACACCCTCTCCTTCCAACACAAAGAGACTATCACCGATCCGAACGGCAGGTTCATCATTCTTAGTGGAGACATAAACTCCGTGCCCTACACACTGGTCTCCTTATATGCACCGAACTCTCATCAAATCCGCTTTCTCAGTAGATTGGTGAAAAAAGTCAAGGACCACATTTATGGCTCTGTGCTCCTCTGCGGTGATTTCAACCTCATAGTTGACCCTAGGCTGGATACTTCTGCTCACAAAACTAACAGTTCCTCATACCTAAGTAAACTGATGGCCAATGCAGATTTGTTTGACATCTGGAGATGCATGCATGCAAGCGAGAGGGACTATACTTTCTTCTCACACAGACATTGCTCCTACTCGCGTATCGACTTGTTCCTTTCAGACAAATGGCTACTGCAGAAAGTTTCCTCGGCACGTATACATGACATAACGTGGTCTGACCACGCAGCTGTAACCATTACTATTAATGATCAGGTTGTCTCCTCTTCCCCACCCATCTGGCGCAACAATATAAGGTTATTGCAAGACCCCCGTACTTCCACAGGGATCTCCCAACAGATAAAAGAATTTTTCCTTAATAACGTTAACTCTGTCGATAATCCATTTAACCTTTGGAATGCCCATAAGGCATACATGAGAGGTATCTTGATCCAACTAGGTGCAGGGAAAAAAGACGCAGAACAGCACACATTACTGATATCCTACGTGACTTACACTCCCTAGAAGAACAAAATAAACAAGCACCAACCACTACTCTTACCCACAAAATATCCCAATGTAGAGAAAAACTTAGGTTGACGCTTTCCCAACAATATGACTACCACCTCCGACGCCTGAAACTGACATCATACGCCAATGCCAATAGAGCTGGTAAGTACTTGGCGAACAGACTCAAAGCTGCACGAGTGAAATCAAGAATTTCCCACTTGCTTCATCCAACTCTCAATCACAAAATTACTAACCCACAAGAAATCGCCAACCAATTCGCAGACTATTACAGTAGATTATACAACATTAAAGATGACCTCTCTACACCTCAACCTACACCAGAACTTATACACAACTTCCTTGACTCTCTAAATTTGCCTTCTCTATCAGAAGACCAACTTGCATCTTTAAATACTCCCTTCACCGCATCTGAGATAGCTGCTATCATAGCCACTTTACCCTCTGGTAAATCGCCTGGACCTGATGGGTTCACTAATGAATACTTTAAAATTTTTCAGGCAATCCTTTCTCCACACCTACAAACAATCTTCACTAAAGCTGCTGAATCTGCATCTTTTCCCCCTGAAATGCTGAAAGCATATGTAGTCACCCTACCTAAACCGGGTAAAGATCCCACAACCCCATCCAATTTTCGTCCGATTTCCTTGTTAAACACGGACGTTAAAATATACGCCAAACTTCTCGCCAAACGCATTTCTAAAATTATCCCCTCCATCATACAACGCGACCAGATGGGCTTCGTGAAGGGGAGACAAACCTCGGACGCTACCAGGAGAATCATCAATATTGTTCACCACGCTGCACGTACTCAAACCCCTTCTCTGCTGCTCTCTATAGACGCCGAGAAGGCGTTTGACAGAGTTCATTGGAAATATATGTCTATGACCTTATCTAAGTTTGGTTTTTGTGGTACTATACTTAATGCAGTGTTGGCCTTGTACTCCTGCCCATCGGCGCAGGTGTATACATCCAGCATGTTATCAACTCCCTTTCAGATCACTAATGGTGCCCGCCAAGGCTGTCCCCTTTCCCCGACAATCTTCAATCTCATGATTGAACCCCTGGCGGAGACTATCAGATCACACAAAGATATAAAAGGTTTTCGAGTGGGCTCTACGTCCCACGTTATCAATTTATTTGCTGACGATGTGATTTTAATGCTTACTCAACCTCTCTCCTCACTTCCTATAACTCACGAAGTGCTTAAATCCTTTGGGGATGTTTCCTACTATAAGGTGAATTTTTCCAAATCTCTCATCTTAAATATGGGCCTAACACCCAGCGATTGTCTTACACTACAACGTCGCCTCCCGTACACTTGGACGGATAAAGGTATACCTTATCTGGGTATAACCTTGAACCGTGATGTTAAACATATAGTTGAGTCTAACTTGAAACCTCTTCTGGCCAAAATAGGTCCTCAAATTAACAACATTGCCAAAAAAGAATTGTCATGGCTTGGAAGATTAGCTGCATTCAAAATGCTCATACTCCCACAAATTCTTTATGTTTTCAGGGCTATCCCACTTGACATCCCCAAATCCTATATACATTCTTTATCTAACCTACAATGGCGACTACTGTGGGGAGACAAAAAAGCCAGATGCTCACGGACTAATCTACTACCCCATAAATCAGTGGGAGGTGCGGGCCTAGTGGAAGTACAGGACTACTTATGGGCTACCAGACTCGACCAACTTAAACACTGGTTTCCCTCCGACGACAGACCTTTATGGGTGGACATCGAAACATCCTTAGCTCCCATACCTGACTTACAAGCAGTATTGCTAGGGGATAATTGGTTACCCTGGAACCTACGGAAGTTACCCCCCACTGTTGCCACGTCCATACGGGCTTGGAGGTTTATGCTCTCCTGCCACCTCAGCGATAGCAAAAATATAGAAAACCTCCTTCCACTACTTATAATAGAGGCTAATGTTCCTATGCTATCCCTGAAACAACTGCCTTCCTTCGGGGCAAAAACTGTTCAAGACCTAACTCACAATGGCCGCCCACTGTCAGCAACGGACCTGATGACTAAGTACAATTTGCCCGACCGCATGCTGTTCACATGTATAAGGGTAGCACACTTTATGAAAAATAACCCACTTTGTACATTAGCTCTACCTACCTCGGTATGGCAACACCTCACCAAAGGCTCACAAGGCAACAAGGGTATAGCCTTATACTACAATCTTTTAAATGACAAAAAATTGTTTATTAAATCGGTGGCACATATGAAGTGGGACGCTGACATGGGAACCACAATCACAGAGGACCAATGGAAATTCGCATTCACCATCATACAAAAATCTTCACATTGCATCAACCACTGGGAAACATCACTAAAAGTTGTCAATAGATGGCAATATACTCCCTGTCGACTCGCAAAAATATTCCCTGGTACGTCTCCTCTATGCTGGAGAAACTGCGGTCACAAGGGTCATATTCTTCACATCCTCTGGGAATGCCCTAGTATTACCAGTCTTTGGAACCAAACATTTAAACTTATATCATCCCTCACAGGTATGATAATATCTCCTACTCCCACATTGGCCATATTGCTGATAGGCTTGGAACATTTTCCTTACACAATGAGACATGTGGTGTCCCACATCATATTGACCACCAGATCTTTAATACTGCAGCATTGGAAAACCGTTCCGACTGTTAATATCACCGATGTTGCTAGGAAAGTTCACCAAAACTACGCATTTGAACGGCTATTGGCAATTAACTCGTCTAAATGCTCTAAATTTGATAACATGTGGACTATATGGACTGAAAACTACACTACTACATAGCGGTTTCATAATTTACTAATGACTACATAAGCTATATGTACCCTGGTTCTGTGCTTCTCTATGTTCTTCTTTTGTTTTGTTTTATTTACTTATCTGTATGTTATAAAAAAAAAACAATAAACATCTTTCAATGATAAAAAAAAAAAAAAAAAAATAAATTGAAAAAACGTTTATTACCAAAAATAATACATGAAAAAGAGTTTACATGTATAACAATATATAAAACACCTGGAAAATGTTTAAATAGTACTTAGTAACAGAGTACAAAATGTGAATGCGTTTGTGACCGTTTATCTCACACTGACGCGTTTCGGAGATTGATAGTTTCCTCCTTCTTCAGAGGTGAGAGTATAACAACGTTCCTATTGTATATAGAAAGTAGCAAAATCAGGTAATATGTCAACAATGTAAACTTTCATACATGTAATTACAGAATCAAAACGATTCGTATAGATAAGAATAATGTGAAACAAAAACTCACATGGAAAGCATACCAAGTAAAGAAACATTCCAGTAGGGATAAAAACAATGGCTGGGAGGAGGAGCTTCTTCACCTAATATCTTCTTAAGTAGTCGGTTTTGGCACCAAATAGATATAGATGCCCATCAACTAAAGGGAGCCTAATAATTGCTCCGATAGTTCGAGTAAGTATATCTGTCCTAGTGGGACAGTAGTTGGAGGACGCCTGTAGAGCACACTGGGGTCAGATAATGATATGAGAGCCCTATGGAATAAAACATGTATGCGTATATTAAGTATCAAGGTAATAAAGGATTCCTTTTGCACTATATATCATGCATTCAAAGCCTCTGTTCTATACCTGTTGGTGTGTCTTGATAGGCTGTATCGTTAGTTTTAATATCTTCCAGCTGGGCAGTTAGTGTATTGACCGATAGCTCTGGGGAGAGATGGTCAAAGGTATTTGAGGTGGTAGATAGTATTCACTGAAAGTAGCCCTCCCTAGGGGATGTGTGTGTTTATATCTCAGTAAGTGTCTTCAGGTGTTGAATAAAAGTTTTTCCATATTAGTTATGCCATATATTTAAGGGCATATCACACGTTAAAAAAAGCATTTTCAGTCTAAAATTCCCACTAATCTACAATCTGCTGCATAGCCATGCATATTGATGAAAGTTGTATTGTGTTGATTGTAAGGTTATAGACATATGTTGCAGACAGCAGATTATAGAAGAGGGGAGGATGGAACACTTTATACTGTTATATTCCTTTAGTATGAAAGGGCATTTCCCAATCAATGATCTGTGGCTATCAGGCAATGATATCCATGGTGCCAAATGCAGGGATTGGAAATAGAGAGGGGATTACATGAATGCACTGGAGAACAAATTAATATAAAGTGAATTGAATAGGGATAGTTTTTACCTTATACCGATGTTCACTGCTCGCCTCCTCCTCAGACTGACTGCTGCAGATTCTGAGTGGGGCGAGCAGTGTGTTTAAATGTGTGTCCCTGCCTTACAACCAGCTGTTTCGAATACAGCTGATTGCTGGGAGGTGGGGAGGCAAATGAGGCTCTCTGAATCCGACTCCCCGAGTGTTGCGCGCGCATCCGGGTCCCGCACACCAATGAATGGTGACGCATCGTGACCCGGACACGCCCACAGCTCCCGCCGGCACGTTATGCTTCACCGGCGAACAGCGCATGCTCGCCGAGTGAAGCAATATGGTAATAAACGTTTTTTCAATTTATACAAATTAGTGTTCAATCTGGGGTTAAAAAATCTTTATATCCTAAAATTCCAACCCATAGGGGATCCCCTCTCTCTTTTTCTCGACTATAGGATGTGGCATATATTATAAAATTTCCCCTTCCGTGTATTATACACATATGTGTAGTTTATGCTAAGCCTACATTTCTCTTTTGACTATTTGGTAGTAGATACCGCTCCCCGCTTTGGCTAGCAATACCACACTTTTCAATTACCTATTTAAAAAAAAAGGAAAATTTTGGTGTTCTCTTAGGTGAAACACCTCCTTTTGTTTTCTATACTCTTTCTCTCTTACACAAGGAACTCACTGGAAGCAACAACCTTTTTAGAAGCATGACAGAATTTATAGGTAGTGAATGGAAATCTTTTATGGAGGGATATTTGAAGGAATTTGGCAACAGGGAGGAGATTGATGCAGAAATATCATCTCTATTTTTCAGACTTTCGAAAATTCTGGAAAAGAAATCCACACTATTCTGGCATTCCAGATCATTCGAAAACTACATTAAAGAGGACATCAACCCCCTGGGACTCAGAGTCCAGATCTTCCCGACTTTGGAAGGTCTGGGCTCCGATTTCAAAACAAGGTGGGAAGAGGTCCTGAAAATATGCTCACGAAGCTTAATGGAGATCTTAATAGACGAATACAATAGGAGATCATCAGTTTTAGATCTCGAAATAACTAACATCTGCAACAAGCTACAGAAACTCAAAACCCAGAAACCACTAACAACTAGGGAAGAAAAACTTATAATTCACACTCCTGAGGAAATAAATCTTACAAAAAATGAAATATTAGCTTTGAAAAAATTATCCAAAAATGCGAATATTGTAATAAAATCTTCAGATAAAGGGGGCAATGTGGTCCTCCTAGATAACGAAAAATACATTAGTATGTGCAACGATATCTTAAAAAAACAGCACTGGTAGCGTCGTATGCCCACTGGCATTGTCGACAAATTTAATGTAGAATTTTACTCACTTGTCGATTCCGCCCTCAGGAACAACACTATTACGAAACAACTTTGGAACTTTATTCTCAATAACTTTCCTAAAGTACCAACAGTTTACGCACTCCCTAAGGTGCATAAGAATAAAGAGAACCCACCGGGGAGACCGATCATTTCCGGGGTGGGATCCATAAGTGAAAACGCTAGTCGATTGATTGATGACTTTTTAAAACCCTTTGTCATGACTCTGCCGTCATACGTGAAAGACACCACGCATTTTCTACAAATCGTAGATAATCTCCTCATACCAGAACATGCGCTTCTAGCAACTATCGATGTTGAGGCGCTTTATAGCTCCATTCCCCACGATAAGGGTGTAGCAGAAATTAAACACATCTTGATAAATGACAAGGGAGTCGATCCCGTGTACGGCGAATTCATGACCACTTTGCTCGAATTCATCCTGGATCACAACATTTTTACCTTCAACGGCTCCCACTACCTCCAGGTGCAGGGGGTGGCGATGGGGACTTATTGTGCCACGTCATACGCCAACCTGTACCTAGGGGAGTGGGAGCAAATGTTCCTGGACGATGAGGACTTGTCGATGTACACGGACCACATTCTGGGGTGGTACCGGTACATCAACGACATCTTCATCGTCTGGGACGGTCCATCACATATGTTGGAGCAATGTTTATCCAGGATGAATAGGAACGAGTTTAATTTAAACTTCACCATGTCATACAATCCCAACAACATTGCGTTCTTGGATGTAGAGGTATACAAGGGTGAGGAAGGTAAACTACTTACCAAATTATATAGAAAACCAACAGCTGGAAATGCAATTTTGCATGCGACCAGCTTTCACCCCAAACCCTTACTAAATTCCATACCGTACGGTCAATTTTTAAGAATCAGGCGCAATTGCGCCGACGATTATATTTTCAAACAAGAAGCTGATAATTTGCGTGATCGCCTCTTGGAAAGGGGTTATTCACATGCCTCTTTAAAGAGGTCGTACCAACAAGCCTGTATACGCAGTAGGGACCAACTACTATACTCAAAAAAATCCAAAGACGACACCAATCCCCTTAGGATTATATCCAAATTTAATAATCAGGAACAACAGATTAGAAAAATTGTACAAAAATACTGGCACCTCCTTACTGAGGACCCCACATTAGGTCCATATGTCACGGAAAAACCCTTATTCACATTTAAGAGAGCTACCTCTCTGAGAGATCAGATCACTAGCAGTGAATTCAATATTGACAGGAAGACCCACTGCAAATATAAGGGTACATACAGGTGTGGATCTTGCAAATACTGTAAATTTATGTGGGTGGAAAAAAATCCCAAATTACCAGACGGTCAGATTTTCAAGGCTAGGCATTTCGCAAATTGCAAAACCCTAGGAGTTATATATTTATTGCAATGTGAATGTTCATGTTTTTATATAGGAAAAACTAAGTTGGAATTTTGGAAAAGGGCGTACAGACACATTCACAGTATGCAAACCTGCGATCCGGATCTCCCTCTTGGGAGACACACAACCATTGTCCACACAGGCAAATTCCCGAAAATCAAATTCCTTATTTTAGACCGTATCCACCCCAATCCAAGGGGAGGAGATTGGAACAAATCCCTCCTTCAATTGGAATCACGGTGGATCTTCAAGCTCAGGGCAACCCAAGCCCCAGGTCTTAACGAGGCAATCTGGTTTAAACCCTTTTTGGAGGGTTTTTCATCTGGAGGGATGGAAAAATAACCCCCTAAGGGATTAAAACTTTTCCAATACAGAACTATGAAGCGATTCCCCTCTTACTCATGTCTATACTCTTGCCCTCCATAAGAAACAATCAAAATACACCTATAAATATTTCGATCCTTTTCAAAATAATATTTTTCCCACCACACAATATGTTGAAGTGACAGCAACATATAAATACTGTGAATCTGTCTGTATCTGTCTGTATATGTTGAAGTGACCAGCAATATATAAATACTGTGAATCTGTCTGTACAAAACATATGAACTCTATCCTGATGTTCCTCTCTCAAGTTGGCACGTATTTATTCTATTTCTTGGTATTGGAAATATATCCACAGTAATATCATACATAATATGTATTAATGTTTTCTCGAATGCTCCCCCTTCAAGGTGGCCCGTGCTCTTGGGATTGGAAGGACATTCACACATATTATATACAAATGTAGAATGCATTGGTATATATACAACCACTTTTACATATTGGTATATATATAACTATTTCTCTCCCCCTCTAAATACTGTGCTTGTTGGATATGTATTGTTAAACGTCTATGTGTAAATGTGTAAAAAATTTCTTTTATCTGTACACAATTCATTGTCTCTTTATATACATAGATTTTCATTTAATTAATGTTTATCTGCGGCATATATAATATGTATTCTCCCCTCCCCTCTTTCTGCCTATTTTACATTCTAGGTTGTACCCTCCATTGTGAAGCGCCTGGATGAAGGAGCTTCAATCACCAACTTTCACCAATTTTCTACATCCAGATTATGCGACGAGGAGAGACGCCCAGCAGGCCCGGCACGCCCAGCCGTCCGCCCATTCTCTAATGGACGGGACGGCGAATCAGGAACTCCCAGCGTCGTCATCCGACGCCGGGACTCCATATTGCTTCACTCGGCGAGCATGCGCTGTTCGCCGGTGAAGCATAACGTGTCGGCGGGAGCTGTGGGCGTGTCCGGGTCACGATGCGTCACCATTCATTGGTGCGCGGGACCCGGATGCACGCGCAACACTCGGGGGGCTGGATTCAGAGAGCCTCATTTGCCTCCCCACCTCCCAGCAATCAGCTGTATTCGAAACAGCTGGTTGTAAGGCGGGGACACACATTTAAACACACAAGAAGGTATACTGATACTAGGGGGCGACTTTAACACCCCGCTAAATCCGACACTAGATTCCTCCACTGGCACCTCGGCCCTCCCATTCAGGGCATTGAGACAAATCAAGCTCCAACTACAATACCTAACCCTCCACGACACATGGCGCACACTATACCCGACGGTTAAGGATTACACATTCTTCTCTTTCCCACACCAGAAATACTCTAGAATTGACTATATATTCCTATCCCAGACAGACCTATCATCATTATCGCAAGCTACTATTGAACCAATGTTCTTATCTGACCACCACCCCATCACGATAACTTTGACTTTCCCGGAGACCAAAAAAATAACTAAAACCTGGAGACTGAACCCCTCTCTCTTAAAAGACACAGAGGTACTAAGACAGGTTAACGACCGACTTCATTTGTATTTTCAGGAAAATGACACAGCGGGTATTGCCCCTAGCACACTCTGGGAAGCACATAAATGTGTAATAAGAGGGAAATTCATAGCCTCAGCTACAGCGGCAAAAAAAAGACAAAGACGCAGATCACATCGCTCATTCAGACAATCAATCGACTTGAGACAGCCCACAAACTCTCAACCTCACAAACCACTTTACAAGACCTATTTTACGCCCGCTCCACACTGAGGGAAGAACTAGGGAAGCACACCAGACGGAGATACATCCTCCAACAGAAAGTGTTCTATGAACATGGCAACAAGAGTGGGAGGCTGTTAGCACGAACTATATGAACAGATAAAACGTCGTCCATAATTCACCGTATAAGCACTGACCAGGGGACCATTTTATCTAAAAATGAAGACATAGCCTCGCACTTTGAGAAATTCTACTCTAGCCTATATAATTTACCACAAACCATGTCGAATTCGCCCAACACCGTTGACCGCACATCCCAAATAAAAGAATTCCTGTCCCAATACTGTCCTAAGCCAATATCACAACAACAAGCGGAAACCTTAGAAGGACCATTTTCCAATGCAGAACTTAGTCAAGCCATGAAACAAATGAAAGCAGGGAAGAGCCCTGGCCCGAACGGCCTATCCTTAATATATTATAAAACCTTTACAGAACAACTATCACCCAGAATGCTAACGACCTTTAACTCCTTCTCAGATCCATCCACCACACCAGGGCATATGCTGGAAGCACATGTAGCGGTCATACCTAAGCCAAACAAAGATCCCTCACAAGTGTCCAATTATAGACCCATATCACTGCTCAATGTGGATATTAAATTATATGCCAAAATGATTGCAAACAGATTACTACCCCTGATCCCCAATCTTATTTCTCCTGACCAAGTAGGCTTCATCCCTGGCAGGAGATAACACCATACGCACTCTAAACATCCACCACTGGCTTACCTCGACTGAGACTAAAGGGTTTCTCCTATCCCTTGATGCTGAGAAGGCGTTCGACAGGGTGGCTTGGGATTATATGCGAGAGGTACTGAAAGGCATTGGTCTCCTACCTCGCATGTTTGCGCACATTAACGCTCTCTATACTAGTCCATCAGCGAAGGTGAAAGCGAATAACCTCCTGTCGAACACCTTCCCAATAAGCAATGGAACACGCCAGGGCTGCCCACTATCCCCACTAATTTTTGTACTCATGTTGGAACCGCTGCTAAACAGATTAAGAGCTAAAACTGATATTCGGGGGATAACTATCAATAACAAAGATTACAAAGTAGCCGCGTTCACGGATAATATCCTACTGACATTGCAATCACCACGAACTTCCCTGCCAAACCTATTACAAGACATTAACCACTTTGGCCTCCTCTCCAATCTAAAAATTAATTTTTCCAAGTCCCACGCACTGAATATATCCCTTACCTCACAAGAAGTGGAACACTGCCAAGATGCTTTTCCCTTCCAGTGGAAAAGAGAGGCCATTAAATACCTTGGCATCCAAATTTTCAGACGCCTTACAGATCTATATAAACTCAATTTCTTGCATTCCCTGACCAAAATCCAAACAGACTTAAAAAATTGGACCAACCTCAATGTTTCCTGGTTTGGCCGCTCGGCGTTGATAAAAATGATCATTCTCCCCCGCCTTCTCTACCTCATGCAGACAATCCCAATATCCTTACCCCCCCACCTTTTTCGCAGCCTATAAAACAGCTTGCTCAGCATTTATCTGGAAGGGCAGTCCCCCACGAATTAAATATTCACGCCTGACCAACACTAAAATTAATGGGGGGATTTCACTTCCGGATTTGTATCGCTACTACCTGGCTTGTCACATTACCAGAGTGATAGACTGGAAAACCCACAAGCAAGGGAAATGCTGGGTGAACTTAGAAAATTCCTTTCTGACCAAACCCCTACATCTCCTTCCATGGATTTCTCCGAAATACTGGCCCCTACCAATCAAACAGCACCCACTTATTCACCCTACGCTAGCGGCCTCAGATACAGCTATGAAACGTCATAATGTTTCCTCAAGACTAGGGATGGGCATGGTGTTCGATTCGAACCCACGTTCGAATCGAGCACCGGGCGTACGCCCGCTCGGCGTGCCCAGAACTATTTGGGCCGTTCGCATCACATTTGTGTGATGCGAGCAGCCCGCAATGCATTGCGGCCGGCGCAGTGCATTGCTGGCTGATGATTGGCCAAGCATGCACTGTGACCCCGCATGCTTGGCCAATCACAGCGCCAGCAGCGAGGAGAGCAATAATTGGCTACAGGCAGGATGGCTGTAGCCAATTAAAGCTCAGGGGCTTTAGTACACGCCCCACTGTATAAAAGGCCACCGCGCAGCCGGCCCAATGCACATGTGTTCCGGCTTTGATAGAGTGAATAGGCAGACTGCTGATTGATTCATTCATTGCTAAACCATTGCTGATTCATTGAATACTGATCATTTCTGCTGATTGCACTGCTGAGTGTGACATTATCTGCTGCTGGGGATTAGTCTGGTGTGTGCGTGCTGTTAGTACAGCATTGCAGTAGCACCCATTGCAGTGCTGTTAGTACAGCATTGCACCCTAACTTTCTGTCCGAACCTTCTGTCCGAACCTTCTGTCCCATCCCAGGCAGTCAGGCAGAGATTTATAGGAGCTAGTGTGTGTGTCAGCACACATATGAGCTATATTGTGTTTGTGTCAGCACACATAGGAGCTAGTGTGTGTGTGTCAGTACACATAGGAGCTATAGTGTGTTGTCAGCACACATAGGAGCTATAGTGTTTTGTCAGCACACATAGGAGCTATAGTGTGTTGTCAGCACACATAGGAGCTATAGTGTGTTGTCAGCACACATAGGAGCTATATTTTTTTGTCAGCACACATAGGAGCTATAGTGTGTTGTCAGCACACATAGGAGCTATAGTGTGTTGTCAGCACACATAGGAGCTATATTTTTTTGTCAGCACACATAGGAGCTATAGTGTGTTGTCAGCACGCATAGGAGCTATAGTGTGTTGTCAGCACGCATAGGAGCTATAGTGTGTTGTCAGCACGCATAGGAGCTATAGTGTGTTGTCAGCACACATAGGAGCTATATTTTTTTGTCAGCACACATAGGAGCTATAGTGTGTTTGTGTCAGCACACATAGGAGCTATAGTGTGTTGTCAGCACACATAGGAGCTATAGTGTGTTGTCAGCACACATAGGAGCTATATTTTGTTGTCAGCACACATAGGAGCTATAGTGTGTTGTCAGCACACATAGGAGCTATAGTGTGTTGTCAGCACACATAGGAGCTATAATGTGTTGTCAGCACACATAGGAGCTATAGTGTGTTGCCAGCACACATAGGAGCTATAGTGTGTTGTCAGCACACATAGGAGCTATAGTGTGTTGTCAGCACACATAGGAGCTATAGTGTGTTGTCAGCACACATAGGAGCTATAGTGTGTTGTCAGCACACATAGGAGCTATAATGTGTTGTCAGCACACATAGGAGCTATAGTGTGTTGTCAGCACACATAGGAGCTATAGTGTGTTGTCAGCACACATAGGAGCTATATTTTTTTGTCAGCACACATAGGAGCTATAGTGTGTTGTCAGCACACATAGGAGCTATAGTGTGTTGTCAGCACACATAGAAGCTATAGTGTGTTGTCAGCACACATAGAAGCTATAGTGTGTTGTCAGCACACATAGGAGCTATATTTTTTTGCCAGCACACATAGGAGCTATAGTGTGTTATCAGCACACATAGGAGCTATAGTGTGTTGTCAGCACACATAGGAGCTATATTTTTTTGTCAGCACACATAGGAGCTATAGTGTGTTGTCAGCACACATAGGAGCTATAGTGTGTTGTCAGCACACATAGGAGCTATAGTGTGTTGTCAGCACACATAGGAGCTAGAGTGTGTTGTCAGCACACATAGGAGCTATATTTTTTTTGTCAGCACACATAGGAGCTATAGTGTGTTGTCAGCACACATAGAGCTATAGTGTGTTGTCAGCACACATAGGAGCTATAGTGTGTTGTCAGCACACATAGGAGCTATAGTGTGTTGTCAGCACACATAGGAGCTATAGTGTGTTGTCAGCACACATAGGAGCTATATTTTTTTGTCAGCACACATAGGAGCTATAGTGTGTTGTCAGCACCAACTTTACATTAAGTAACTATATACTAATACTTATCAATATGACTGAGATTACTCTAAATTTAACAGGATATACTCCACAATATATTATACCTTTAGCTACGTAGACACGTGTCTATTTTTGTCTACTGACATTCTGTACCAGATACCATATATGTCACACTCAAATTGGCTACGCCAGAAACTTCCAGCAATGCTCAGCTTAAAATGAGGATATTTTTACTGAACACTTGATCAAGGTCATTCACACATACTATTTATTATGATTAATCATAAAACCAAATATGTTTTGCAAGCTTGCAATGAATATAATATAACACCTATAAGTGCCGAATTATGAATTTGAAATAATATTCTAACAGGAGCTATAGTGTGTTGTCAGCACACATAGGAGCTATATTTTTTTGTCAGCACACATAGGAGCTATAGTGTGTTGTCAGCACACATAGGAGCTATAGTGTGTTGTCAGCACACATAGGAGCTATATTTTTTTGTCAGCACACATAGGAGCTATAGTGTATTGTCAGCACACATAGGAGCTATAGTGTGTTGTCAGCACACATAGGAGCTATAGTGTGTTGTCAGCACACATAGGAGCTATAGTGTGTTGTCAGCACACATAGGAGCTATATTTTTTTGTCAGCACACATAGGAGCTATAGTGTGTTGTCAGCACACATAGGAGCTATATTTTTTTGTCAGCACACATAGGAGCTATAGTGTGTTGTCAGCACACATAGGAGCTATAGTGTGTTGTCAGCACACATAGGAGCTATAGTGTGTTGTCAGCACACATAGGAGCTATAGTGTGTTTGTGTCAGCACACATAGGAGCTAGTGTGTGTGTGTGTGTCAACACACATAGGAGCTAGTGTGTGTGTCAGCACACATAGGAGCTAGTGTGTGTGTGTGTCAGCCCAGTTCTTGTCATCTAAGGCAGCCTCTATCTGCCATAGGGCCCTGTTGCTGTCATCTAAGGCATCCATCTGCAGGAGTTAGTGTGTGTGCTGTGTGACTCCAGCACAATATACACTACCCACTACAATGCCTGGAAGACCGCCGAGAGGCAGACAGTCCCGAGGCAAGAACACAGGGCAAGCAGGCTCTGTTTCTAGATACAACAGTGCTGGTCGTGGACGTGGTCGTTCATCGTCATCAGCACGTGGCCATGGGACACGCTTGTCCTTGTTTTCGGCAGCTGGACATGTTGAGCCGCATCATGCCGAAGGCTTGGTAGAATGGATGACCAAGCCCTCCTCATCCCCCTCATCCTCTCTCACCCAGGCTCAGAGTACTGGCAGAGCAGCCGCCAACGCGTACTCAATGGCATCATCAGGCACACCTTCCCTAGACCCACCATGTTCTCCTGAGGAGTCCCCCAAACTGTTTGAGCACAGTGTTGGGTACATGCTCCAGGAGGATGCCCAACGATTTGAAGGCTCGGATGATGATACCCCGCTTGAGGAAGGCAGTAGTGTGCGCGCAGAGAGAGGGGATGCTGAAGGACAGCAATCTGGCAGTCATGTTCCACCAGCTGCAGCTTACTGCCAGGTTTGCTCTAGTGGTGAAGAGGGAGGGGACGATGAGGTCACTGACTCCACGTGGGTGCCTGAAGGGAGAGAGGAGGAGGAGGAGGAGGAGGCGGCGGCACATGTCCAACGAGGCAGGATGCCCTCCGGAGGCCAGCTAGAGGCCAGCACACCAACTGAATCACACCGCAGAGCTCCGCCTGTGCAGGGCGCTGCCTCTGCACGTTATCACAAAATTTCTTTGGTGTGGCCTTTTTTGAGACGAGTACATCAGATCGCACCACTGCTATTTGCAATATTTGTCTCAAGCGTATCTCGCGTGGCCAAAACATCAGCCGCTTGGGCACCACAAGCATGACCAGACATATGTCGACCTGCCATGCAGCTCGTTGGCAAGCGCACATTAAAGACCCACACCAAAGAACAAAGCGGACCTCTCCTTGCTCCTCATCAGCTGGGATCTCCAACCCCACTATATCTTCAGTCCTCTCTGAAAGCTGCTCTGAGAGGACTGAAGGTGTAGAATTAGGTGTGTCACAACCAAGTACTTGCAGTACACCAACGTCCGATTGTACCAGGCAAATTTCCCTGCCCCAGCTGCTGGACCGTCGAAAGAAGTTTACTCCCAGCCATCCACATGCCCAGCGGTTGAATGCTAGCTTGGCTAAATTGCTAGCACTTCAACTGCTGCCTTTTCAGTTGGTAGACTCGGCCCCCTTCCGTGAGTTTGTTCAATGTGCGGTTCCTCAGTGGCAGGTTCCCAAACGCCACTTTTTCTCACGGAAGGCGATTCCGTCTCTCAACCGGCATGTGGAAGGCAATGTCCATGCCTCGCTGGACAGGGCGGTCAGCGGTAAGGTGCATATTACCGCTGACTCATGGTCCAGCAGGCATGGACAGGGACGTTATCTGTCTTTCACGGCCCATTGGGTCACTCTATTGGCAGCTGGGAGGGATGCAGGACAAGGTGCAGTAGTGTTGGAGGTTGTTCCGCCACCACGCCTCCAAAATGCTACTACTGGTTGTGACACACCTCTCTCCTCCACCCCCTCCTCTTCTTCTTCCTCCAGTGCTCTGTCCTCGGAACCAGCGGTGCTCCGTAGGCGTACAAGGGGCTACGCGAGTACGCAGGCAAAAGATGCCATGCCATGCTTGCGCTGGTGTGTTTGGGGACAGGAGCCACACTGGGGCAGAGGTTCTGGCAGCTCTGCAGGGGCAGGCCGAGAGGTGGTTGACGCCAGCTTAAGCCAGGAATGGTGGTTTCTGACAATGGCACCAACCTCCTCTCCGCCCTGCGACAGGGGCAGCTGACCCATGTGCCCTGTATGGCTCACGTCCTCAACCTGGTGGTGCAGCGGTTCTTGGGCAGGTACCCAGGCTTACAGGATGTCCTGAGGCAGGCCAGGAAAGTCTGTGTGCATTTCCGCCGATCGTATAATGCCAGTGCTCGGCTGGCTGAGCTGCAAAAGGAGTTGAACCTGCCCAAGAACCGCCTAATATATGACATGCCCACCAGGTGGAACTCAACGTTGGCCATGCTGCAGCGACTGCACACGCAGCAGAGGGCCATCAATGAGTACCTTTGTGACTACGGCACCAGGACAGGGTCAGGGGAGCTTGGATTTTTTTCCCCACTCCAGTGGAGCATGATCAGGGATGCATGCACTGTCCTGTCACCATTTGAGGAGGCCACGAGGACGGTGAGCAGTGACAGTGCATGGATCAGTGACACTGTACCTCTTGTCCACCTGTTGGAGCATACGCTGCGTGGGATAATGGACAGGGCACTTGAGGCAGAACAGAGGCAGGAAGAGGAGGACTTCCTTGCCTCTCAAGGCCCCCTTTATCCAGACAGTGTTCCTTCTGTCCCACCCATCACACAGGAAGAGGATGAGAAGGAGGAGGAGGAGGAGGATTGTGTGAGCATAGAGGTGGAGCCTGGCAGTCAGCATCAGCAGCAGCAGTCTTTTAGGGATGATGTACAGTCCCAACAAACCAGTGGACTTGTACGTGGCTGGGAGGAGGTGGCTGGCGATCATGTCGTCCTCAGTGACCCAGAAGACTCCGGACCGAATGCCTCAGCTAACCTACGTTGCATGGCCTCTCTGATCCTGCAAAGCCTGCGGAAGGATCCTCGTATTCTTCGGATCAAGGAGAGGGACCATCACTGGCTGGCCACTCTCCTTGATCCACGGTACAAGGGTAAGGTTGCGGACCTTATCTTGCCGTCGCAGAGGGAGCAGAGGATGAGACATCTCAGGGAGGCCTTGCAGAAAGGTCTGTGCAACGCGTTCCCAGAAACTGGGAGGTTACAAACTCCTGGTCCTGGACGACGAGTTGCTGAGGCTTCGGTCAGTAGCAGAAGGAGCGATGGGGAAGGTGGACGTCTGACCGATGCGTTCAGACAATTTTTTAGTCTGCAGCCCCAAGGTATGATGGGTTCCAGCAACCATCGCCAGCGTCTGATATACATGGTGCAGGAATACCTAGGGGCAAGGTCAGACTTGGACACCTTTCCCACCGAAAAATCCTCTGGCTTACTGGGTCTTGAGGATGGATCACTGGCCAGAGCTTGCACAGTATGCAATTGAGCTACTGGCCTGTCCTGCATCCAGCGTTCTTTCCGAACGCACATTCAGTGCTGCTGAAGGATTTGTCACCGATCACAGGGTGCGCCTGTCCACCGACTCGGTTGATCGACTGACCTTCATAAAGATGAATCAGTCTTGGATCACCACCAGCTACCAGACACCTGAAGCGGATATAACTGAATAATTTATAATGTCACATCCCTTCAAGACTGCCTATGCTGATGCTGAGTGACTGTCCTGTTATGTTCACTGACTATCCTCTTCCTCCTCCTCAATGATCCATTCCTTGATCGCTTGGAAGAACATTTTTGTTTCTGGTTGCCACCACACCAGTGCCTAAGGCACAATTTTTCAGCCCCTGTTTAACAGGGGTGTGTAATTACAATTTTTTAAGCAATGCCTCGCAACAGGTCTGACTGCTGTGCTCCAAGTACAGTATCTGTGAGGGGTTGCAGTGTTGTGGCACCAGCACCAGTGCCTAAGGCACAATTTTTCAGCCCCTGTTTAACAGGGGTGTGTAATTACAATTTTTTATGCAATGCTTTGCAACAGGTCTCATTGCTGTGCTCAGAGGACAGTATCTGTGAGGGGTTGCAGTGTTGTGGCACCAGCACCAGTGCCCAAGGCACAATTTTTCAGCCCCTGTTTAACAGGGGCGTGTAATTACAATTTTTTAAGCAATGCTTGGCAACAGGTCTGACTGCTGTGCTCCAAGTACAGTATCTGTGAGGGGTTGCAGTGTTGTGGCACCAGCACCAGTGCCTAAGGCACAATTTTTCAGCCCCTGTTTAACAGGGGCGTGTAATTACAATTTTTTAAGCAATGCTTCGCAACAGGTCTGACTGCTGTGCTCCAAGTACAGTATCTGTGAGGGGTTGCAGTGTTGTGGCACCAGCACCAGTGCCTAAGGCACAATTTTTCAGCCACTGTTTAACAGGAGCGTGTAATTACAAATCTTGATCTAATAGTTCACAGCAGGGCCCATTCCTGCGCCCACCAAGAGTAACTGTGAGGGCTTACAGTCTTGTGGCAACACCGTCCACCACCACCACCAAAGGCCCAATTTTTCTGCCCTGTTCAACAGGTGCATGCAATTACAAATCTTGATCTAATAATTCACAGCAGGGCCAATTCCTGTGCCCACCAAGCGTAACTGTGAGGGCTTACAGTCTTGTGGCTACACCAACATCTAATGGGGCAAATTTCTGCAGAGTATATACGGCAGGCCCCTACTTTCAAACATCCAACTTACAAACGACTCCTACTTGCAAACGGAAGGAGAAAACAGGAAGTGAGAGGAAATCTACCCCTAGGAAGGGAAATTCTATCCTGTTAGATTTAATTTGGGAAAAAGGTATCTCCTCTCTACTGATGCTTTATCACCAATCCTTGTTTCAATTAAAACCCCACTTTTCCAAAAACATTTGTCATTGGGACGGAAAGTGAGGTGAAATGTTCTGAAAAGATGTGCAAAGACAGCAAATGTTACAGGGGTGATAACCCCTCCCTATGTTCTCCAAAAAGCTTAAAAATAGATTTTTTTTGGATGGAGCTACACTTAAAAATGTACCTGTTCAGATTCTACTTAGGAACAAACCTACAGTCCCTGTCTTGTTTGCACCGCCTGTATACTGCTGTTCAGAGTATATAGGGTTGTACGTATAGGGTTTTATTTTGGGTGCGGGGTTCCCCTTAATATCCATACAAGATCCAAAGGGGCTGGTGGTGGGGGGGGGGGGGGTGATGGGGTAGCCATGCCATTTTTCTCAAGGATTTTCAGCCATTTTGCCAGGACAAGACTTGACATTAAAGCCGCAAGCGGTTTTAAATGGCTTCTTTTTTTCCTTTACAAATGTCATTTTGTGCAGGGACAGTTCTAAACACGGGAAACACATGCCACTTCACAGGCATACTTTAGACACCCCCCAGGTACCATATTTTAAGGAATATTTCACTTTTTTTTTCACTTTATGCATCACTAAAATGACTGCTCCTGAAAAAAACGTTAGTTTTTAAAAGTTCTTTTTGCATTGATATATGTCCCCTGGGGCAGGACCCGGGTCCCCAAACCTGTTTTATGACATTAACATGCATATTGGCCGTTATAATTAGCAATTTTGATTTTGAACGTTCGCGTCCATTGTAACGAATAGGGTTCGAAAATTTGCGCGAACTTTAGGTCCGTTCGAAGGTTCTGGTGGTGTTTGGCTCATCCATACTCAAGACCAGGTCCACTGACCCCATTAAGAGGAAACCCGGACTTTCCTCCGGGTGGCACAAATACCTTTCTGTTACGAGAATGGACACGAGGAAGTTTTGGCACTACATTTTTACAACAGAGGCCAAATGCACTCCCACGAACACTTAGCCTCCAGCTCCCACACAAAACATTTCCCCTTTTGGTCTTACAGACAACTGTTACACTTTTTTACCTCTACTGGCATGTCGGACACTTGGTCCAGGAGCCTCACACCTTTCGAAATACTATACTCCCAAACTGAGCCGCAACGACACCTAATATCATCAATTTACCCCTTACTACAAGACGATGACCACCCCTCACAGACACGCGTGCTTGGCCTGGAACAAAGACTTACAGACAACTTTCATGGATGAAGAATCAGTGGCGGTGCGTGCATAGAGGGCGCAGGAGCGCCGCCCCCCCCCTCTCCTGCACCGCTCTATCACCAATAGATAGATTCATGCATTGCATGAATCTATCTATTGTCACCGCTGCCGCCCCCTATTCAGGTGTCCGACCCCTGATCGGGCGCCGGGCATCTGAATTACAGTGGGGGGGGGGGGTGTTGCTGGAAGCGCCCCTATTAGAGCTGTAAGCTCTAATAGGGGACCCTATTAGAGCGGTGTGCTCTAATAGGCTTCCCTAAGTGTAAACAGCGGGCGCACGGCTGTGCGTTCGCTGATTACACAGTATTGTGTTAGGGAAGCGAATACATCGCTTCCCTAACACAGAGCCGCCTCTCAGCCAATCAGGTTGCCAGGTCTGTTACCTGTCACCTGATTGGCTGAAGTCACAGGCGCTGTGATTGGACGCTAGGCGTCCAATCACCTAGCGTCCAATCACAGCAGAAGAAGACAGGAGGAGCGCGGGAGAAGACATCCGATGGAGACACCGCTCGTCGCCTGACGCCGTCACCAGCTGCACACCGGGACAAGGTTAGTGCAGAGGGCAGGCAGGGGGCACAGTGGCAGAACTTGGGGCACAATGGCAGCACTTAAGGGGCACAATGGCAGCACTTAAGGGGCACAATGGCAGAACTTGGGGCACAATGGCAGCACTTAAGGGGCACAATGGCAGCACTTAAGGGGCACAATGGCAGCACTTAAGGGGCACAATGGCAGAACTTGGGGCACAATGGCAGAACTTGGGGCACAGTGGCAGCACTTAAGGGGCACAGTGGCAGAACTTGGGGCACAGTGGCAGAACTTGGGGCACAGTGGCAGAACTTGGGGCACAGTGGCAGCACTTGGGGCACAGTGGCAGCACTTGGGGCACAGTGGCAGCGTTTGATGGGCACAGTGGCAGCGTTTGATGGGCACAGTGGCAGCGTTTGATGGGCACAGTGGCAGCACTTGGGGCACAGTGGCAGCGTTTGATGGGCACAGTGGCAGCGTTTTGATGGCACAGTGAGGCTGTTTGTTTGCGCCCCCCCCCCAAAAAATTTTGAGCACCAGCCGCCACTGTGAAGAATGGTAAACCATCCTCACAAATACACACAAGGGCTCAATGAACGTAGCAATACAGGAAAACGGGTACAAAATTGTGACAAAATGGTACAGAACACCATCTCGTCTGCATCACTTCTCCCACAATCCCAAACATATGTTGGAGATGCAATAAGGATGTAGGCTCCATGATCCACATTTGGTGGATGTGCACGGCACTCCAACCATATTGGAAAGAAGTACACTCCGTAATAAAAAAGGTGACTACATACACCTTAGACTACAGCCCAGCACAATACCTACTCCACCATACAACCCTGTCTAACTGATCCTATCACAAATCACTAGCCATGCATATGGTTAATGCAGCCAGACTATGCATCCCAGTACACTGGCGTTCGACGCATAGCCCAACCATCAGGGAGTGGTTAGACAGGATTGTAAGAATTGAAGACATAGAAGAATTAATCTTCATCTCGTAAGATCGCATACAAAAGTTTATTTCGACATGGGCCTGCTGGACCCATTTTAAAACCACAGACGACTACAAATCATACTTCCCGACATAACATAACCCCTGTGTACCTCAGATGAAATCACAAAATGAAGACTGAATATGCTTAGGGGAGGAGAGAGGAGCGACCCCCCCCCCCTCCCCACCACCCTACCCCTCTTTTCTTACACCCACCTCTCCACTGCCTCCCTTTTTACCCTGACTTTTCCCCCTTTTCCCCCCTTCCAAACCTTCCCCAGCTCACCGCTAAACTCCTACCTTTAGGAGTCAGAATTGAACTTGCAGAATACCCAATCACCCCACTTGAGACCCTTAAACCCTGAATCAGTTGGCTCACAAGTTCAACCTACCCCCCCAAGCAGTGACTGGACCTGTTGATAGTGGTCCACACGGCTAATAACTGAGCATAACAAACTTGATGCCATTAGGACGTCTCGTCATGAGATAACATGTTGTATAAATGCTATATGCTGTTACCTTTAATTCTTTGATCTTCATGTGTTTAATACACTGTAATTCTTCGTACAACCCATGACCCAGATCATAATACTGTTCATGATACTGTTATGTCGTGTATTAATGTCATGGAAAAGTTTTCTGTTTTGCACTGATCTTTGTGCTCTGTATTATACTTGTAACTATGTTCAATTTCAATAAAATCTTTTTGTGGAAAAAAAATTGCATGGTCTGCATCCCTTTAGACGTGATTTACTATTGAAAGTATCTCATCAAAAATTAAATTTTTGTTGCAGGGGATGCCTGAAATATGATTTGTATCTTAGTGTAGACTTTTGAGAAAATCAGTGAGCCGATCGCACAAGCAGTAAATGATGTTTCTGGGGGGCGTTCTGTAAAAAAAAAAAATGTACAGAACACCTTCAGGTAACCATATTGCTTTGCATTTTACAGAGAATTACAGAGCTTCAGATTGAAAAGGTCATTTGCAAAGGTAATTTTTAATAACATTCAATTATGTTCAAATATGACTTGTATTTTATTTATTTTTTTGATTTTTTTCCCACAAAAGTGGAGATATCCTTTAAGGGTTGCTATCATTATGGAAAGCAGCCACAGATGCCTGAATTGTTGGGACCAGCTAATGAGTAGAAATGTGTTGCCATATATTGGCTAGGAGAAATGAGGATAGATCATTTGTGATATTGGATATAAATCAATATCGCAACATAAGCTATCTGGTGAAGCACTTAAGTTGATCTAAGATTGTCACTGTATATTAATCTCTAAGATCCACATAGCCCATCATTTCCACTTTTTTAAGTCTGATCAGGTTAGAGTGGGCACATCATAATCTACCATTACGCTAAATAAACTTCCCGGTCATCGACTGTAAGGTAGTATAGTAGGATGATCTCATAGGTATAGGACGTGTTACAGGTTTACAGAATTTGCATAATATAAACATTTTAAAGGTAGCCAGATGGCCAAACCAAGAGAATTCATATTTTGCAAGTTGTAAAATCTCTATGGAAAATTTCTCTATAAGCTTTGTATAGTTCAGGACCACCAAAGTTGAGGCTGTATTGGTTGGAGTAATAACTAAATAAGAAATACAGGTATCATTCCACACATAGGAAAACTATGCTTGTAATCATTTGATTAAGAGATGGATTGATCCCCGTATTAAGGACATATGATTTAGTTGAGATAACCCTTATAGTGTAGTATGAAATATCACTCAATATGGTGAGGACATTTTGTGCAGATGTCAAGTATGTAGCTGGTTTAGTAAGCATTAGGATAACATCATTGCTTAACCACTTTAGCCCCAGAAGGATTTGCCCCTCCCTGACCAGGCCTTTTTTTGCAATATGGCACTGTGCCGTTTCAACTGACAATTGCGCGGTCATGCTACATTGTACCCAAACTAAATTTATGTCCCTTTTTCATCCCTTTCTTTTGGTGGTAAGATCAGCCTATTTTGTACTTTTTAGGCTGATATGTATTCTTCTACATATTTTTGGTAAAAAAAATCACAATAAGCATATATTGATTGGTTTGCACAAAAGTTATAGCATCTACAAAATAGGGGATAGATTTATGTCATTTTATTATTAAATTTTTTTACTAGTAATGGCGGCAATCTGCGATTTTTATTAGGACTGTGACATTACAGCGGACAGCTCGGACACTTTTGACACTATGTTGGGACCATTGACATTTATACAGCTTCTTTCTACGTACAAGTGGGAGCCAACTTACACTTGGCTCTCACTTGACGTCAGCTCCCTTTATAGGTCCATTCCCCACTCTTTTGGCTTAATGGCCTTAGAGCATTTTCTGGTTAAAGAACCTCTTATTAATTCACGTCAGGCCTCTTTTATCCTTGATGCAGCCTCCTATTGCTTAACGCACAATTATTTTACTTTTGACTGTGATTTTTATATTCAAAAACAAGGAACAGCCATGGGAGCCAACTTTGCTCCATCTTATGCCAACCTAGCAATGGGCTATTGGGAGAATGCCTATATCCTTCAAAATAACCCCTTCGCTAGTAAGATGGTATTTTTCGGTCGATATATTGACGACATAATCATCATTTGGGACGGTACATTAGAATCAATTAATCCTTTTTTGGATTATTGTAACAAGAATCCATATGGCTTGTATTTTACCTCAGAGGCTAATACAGAGACATTACCTTTTCTCGACCTCCAACTAGGTCATGATGATAATATATCTTCAATTATTTCAAAAAATTATGTTAAACCCACAGCGGGTAACTCTTATCTCCATCACAAGAGTTGCCACCTCCCCAGATGGATTGATAATATCCCTAAAGGCCAATTTTATAGACTACGTCAAAATTGCACTAGAGACAGTGACTACTTAAGCCAAAGTGTCCTACTAAAAGAAAAATTTAAAGATAAAGAATATCCGACAGCTTCCATCGATCATGCCTGTGAATTATTTTTAAAGGGTAAACCCCCCAAAAAACTTACTGAACAGCAAAATAATCATAATTTACGTTTTATCACCACTTTTAATGTTGATTTTAAGAAGATGGCAGGAATTCTTAACCATCATTGGACGATTTTACTACAAGATCCCTTTTTAAAATATTTTATCCCAGAATGGCCCAAAGTCACATATCGCAGAGCACCAAACCTGAAATCAAAGATTGCACCTAGTAAAGTTCTCTCCAGCTGTCCATCACCAAATAGACCCGTCCTAATACCCCTGGTGGGAATGTTCCGGTGCAACAAATCTCAATGTAAAACATGCAAATACGTGAAGCATGGTAAAAAATCCTTCACGACAAAAAGAAACAACATATACTTTGAAAGATTTTTTTAATTGCTCTTCGGATTATGTTGTCTATGGTTTGACTTGCACATGCGACCTAGTATACGTGGGCTGCACCATAAGAGCCCTCCGGACTAGATTCCGAGAGCATAGGAGATCAATCGAAAGTGATAAAGACCCTCATACTGTACCTATGCATTTCACTCAAACACACCAACAGTCCACTGATGGACTGGAAGTGTGGGTCATAGAGCAAATACCAAATTCACTCCCGGCTGCAGAACGATTCAAAAAACTATGCTCAAGAGAAACTTTTTGGATATATACACTGGACATTCTTGCACCCGGAGGAATGAACAAAGGAATCAAAATTTCTACCATCCTATAGACTATTGATATATAGTGCATTTTAGACCTAGATCCCATTATAATCACATTCACATTTTTTTAGATATGCATGTGTTCCTATATGCTTCTCTTCTGTATATGTTTTCATGGCTACATGGTTGAGCCTGTGTGTTTCTTATCAACTAAAAAACACACATATATATGATATATGATTTTACCTGTTTTTACCTGACTTTTACACTTATGGAGATGCGTGTGGACAAATATACATATGGATGGGCATGTGACAATTGCGATTGTCATTTGATCAATATTCCTAATATATATACTCTTTTTACATATTAGGTATTATTTATATGTTTTTTTTATACATATGTATACATATATTCTTTTCTTTTTTTCTTGATGATTATAATAATATTTTTGTATTTTTTTATATAATAATTTTTTATTTATATCTTATATAAATTTATATTACATCATGCACAGATAATCATTTTTTATCTTTATATAGCTTCCAATATGTATATATCTCACATACGTCTCTTATACATGTCCATGCGATTTTCATGCGATTTTCTTGCATTTATGCAATTTTCTTGCATTTTTGTTGCATTTCTTGTATATCTCGTTCATTACCCCTTGCACTTCTTTATACCCTTTCAGATTAACTTACCATAGACCAATTAACCATACTTTACCCACTGTATCATATTTGTAATATATCATTTAACTAGCCCATATCACATATCTTCAGTTCCTTTTTCTTTTTCTCTGCTAGTTCCGCCCCCGCCCCTCCCCTTTTCCTTTATAAGCTTGTTCATTTCTAGCCTGGTTTATGTCCTAATGTTGAGAAAGGAGTGCGACTCGTCACTACATCCGAGTGCGCATGCTCACGAAACGCGTCCATCTTTGACGTCATCCCCCTGAGCTTGTCGCTTTCCCTGCTATCCAAGCCTCATTTTGAGGCCGCCTTCCGGAGCCGGCCCTTACCATCCACAGGAAGTGCTTCTATGGAACTGCATGGACAAAGCTGACAGTCATACATCGCTGGGGAGCCGCCACTGAGAGACATATACCATGCTGTTTACTATCTTCACAAATGGGAGTGCATTGATATTGCTGTAATAAAATTTCCTTTTACCAAAACTACTACACCCAGAGGCGCTTTTTCTCCACTTGTTTTTAGCTTTATTATAAACACAGTTAAGAAAGGGACTGAGTAAAGATTTAAAAAGCTAAAGTACTCATCCGGGCCTGGAGATTTCCTGTTGGGTAAGGATCCTCTAGACTCATGAATCTCAGATAGAGTGATCAACAAATTTAAATGTTGATCACTAAATGGCAAGATGAGAGTGTGGGCAATTTCATTGTAGTAAGGAAATCAGTTTTAGTCGCTTTATAATTTCTCGGTGGTTGGTAATTTCATGTTGATCTATGAAAAGATGTGACATTTTAGTTTTAGTGTGAATGACTTTCAGCCATCTGGCTAAGTATTTTCCTGCTTTACTACCACTAGAGCAATGGTAAAAGAGAAACTGCAGTCTGCTCACATAATTTGTAATAAAAGCATCTTTACCATTCTGAAGCTTCTCTCCAACCACTTTGCATATTATTTTATATATACTGTGATGCTGCAGAAATCTCCCTTCACGAAGTCTGGCTACAGCCATTTTAACTGGGGGCAGCTGAAGCTGCTGCCTGTCCACTTCCTGGATTTACACAGAGACACACCTCCAGCTCTGCAGCCCTGCAGCTTTCATTGGCTCTCTTATGACTCACCCCCTCCCTTCCTGGCAAACTCTCACAAAAGTGAGAGAGAGCTGTGCATGATGTCATAAGCCTAGGCTTTTTTTCCAGACATGGTACAGCAAGTGGGCTGTATAAGGTATTTATTGTCAGAAAAAAAAATAGTTTTACTATCCAAAGTTAAAACAACAAGTGCAGACGATTTAATAGTTGGGAAGTTGAAAAAAATACTAAGGGTTCGCTTTAAGCTTCAGTTTCTGGGAACATTTATCAAATTGGTGTTTTGAGATTCAAGTTTGTGGATTTCAGTTAGTAGACTGATTGCGATTCACTGATTGTGAATTCATATAAAATAACTTGTGTAAATTCTGTGTAAGGAGGGATGTGTTTTGAGGTATCTTTATTACTGAAGAGATATTCTAACAGAGGTGAATTGGTGGAGAGGATTGTCTATTAGAGAGGGTGATCGAAATTATAGCATGATCAGGCCATGCTATAGGATTTATAGCAAAGTCAATAATGTTTTGCAATAACCATTTGTAAACTACAAAGATATCAATTCTAGAGTAGGAATTGTGTTGATTGCAGAGTCAGAGAAGACAGCCTAGAAGGGGCAGTATCTACTACAAGATTGAAGTCTCTGCAAAAAAGAAGGGAACCAAAATGGCTTGATGATATTTAAAAAAAAAATTTTTTTTAGAAAGCCAATCTGATGTGAGTTTGGAGTATATGAATTCACAATAGTGTAAAGATTGCTATCAATCAAAGATCAAAAAACACCCCTCTGGGTCGAAAAATTGAGTGAGTAATTTAAATGACACAGTGTTTTTAACAGTGATTAGTACCCCTAGCATAGTATGCACTAGCATAAAAATGTATGGAAAGCTCTTATGTAAACAATCGGGTATAGCAGAAGCAAGAAAGTGAGTCTCTTGGACACAAGGAATGTCACATTTTGTAACAAGTGCTTCTTTACACACAGGGGATCTTTTTGCAGGGTGATTCAGTCAGCATTGACTGAGATTAATTTTAGCCCCACGGTGTAAATGTAAGAGCTGCAGTAGGTTTTTACAAGCCCACTGATAAAGTTGTTGAAAGCAGGATATGCTGCAGTAGAAGAGATGTGAACCAGGGTTGTGTGTGGAGCTCTCCGAAGAGCAGCGACTAGTACTGCACAAATAACTCTGAGGAATGTGTGACATAATAGAGCCAAAGCAAAAGAATTAAATGAACAAACATAAAAAACACAATCCTGTGCAAGATCAGTATGCAGTGACGAATGCACATTAAACCTAGGGATATAAAAATGTTTAATGTTTAAATAAAAGTGCAGCACTAGGGCAAAAACTGCAATTCATGCGAATCACACAACACATGTGATGTGCATACATACAAAAATGGTATGACACATTTCAATAGTGCAATAATTGGTGCAGTTTGAAATTAAATAAATCATAACATATGTGCAATGTAATATCACAAGTGCAAACAATGTGCAAACAAAAAGAAAAAGAAAAGTTCATATACAGCTGATTTTCATCAGAAGGACTCCCATGAAGAGGGGGTGTATTAAAAATGATGATCAAACACTTGGCAGCGTGATACCCATCACCACAAATAAAATTAAGGCTTACTAGAAAGCCAGCGACCCCCCTTATTCAGGGAGGTCACAAAGCGCTTTGTTGGATCTGTGATCCACAGAAAAGATGTCCTGACGTCTCTCCCCAGTAGCCTCAGAAGATACAAACCAGGAACTTCACAGCTGATTAGGGCATGTTGTTTTAGAAAAGCCACAGAGCCAGAGTATATAGAAAGACAAAAAGACTCCACATAGTATAATATTGTCACCTCTTTGCAGTTTATTAGCATCAGTGCAAATAAACAGGATAGCAAAAGCTCAAGCTGAGAGTAGGGATCTATCATGAGTTTGACTCGAACATTGGCTGTTCGCCCGTTCGCTGAACAGCAAACAACTTGGGGTGTTTGCGGCAAATTTGAAAAGCCACAAAACACCCTTTAAAAGTCTATAGTGCTAATTTTAAAGGTTAACATGCAAGTTATTGTCATAAAAAGTGTCTGGGGACCTAAGTCCTGCCCCAGGGGACATGTATCAATGCAAATAAAAGTTTTAAAAATGGCCATTTTTTCGGGAGCAGTGATTTTAATAATGCTTAAAGTGAAACAATAAAGGTGAAATATTCCTTTAAATTTCGTACCTGGGGGGTGTCTATAGTACGCCTGTAAAGATGCGCATGTTTCCCGTGTTTATAACAGTCCGAGAGCAAAATTACATTTCTAAAGGAAAAAAAAGTAATTTAAAAGTACTAGCGCTAGTGCTGGCTATTAATGAATTGTTGGTCCCGACAATACACATAAAAGTCATTGAAAAATAAAAATGTGTGGGGGTCCCTCAAAATTCCATTACCAGGCCCTCCAGGTCTGGTATGGATATTAAGGGGAACTCTGCACCAAAATGTAAAAAAATATGGCCTGGGGTTCCCCCCAAAAATCCATACCAGACCCTTCAGGTCTGGTATGGATTTTAAGGGGAACTCCATGCCAAAATAAAAAAAAATAGCGTGGGGTTCCCCCAAAAATCCACACCAGACCCTTATCCGAGCACGCAACCTGGCAAGCCGCAGGAAAAAAGCACCCCCCCCCCTCCTGAACCATAGCAGGCCACATGCCCTCAACATGGGAAGGATGTCCCCATGTTGATAGGGACAAGGGCCTCATCCCCACAACCCTTGCCCGATGGTTGTGGGGGTCTGCGGGCAGGGGGCTTATCGGAATCTGGAAGCCCCCTTTAACAAAGGGGACACCCAGATCCTCCCCCCCCCCCCTATGTGAATTGGTAAGGGGTAAAATGTTAAAAAAACACGCGAGAGACGGCTTGTTACAAGTCCTTTATTAAAAATAAAAAAAATAAAAATAAAAATGAGATTCCAGCGATGTAATCCAATAAATCCATGCTCCTACTCCAGCGATGTAATCCAATTCATGATCTCCAGCGATGGATGATCTCCAGTGACTCCAGCAAGGAACACGCACAGGATCCTGCCTCCACCGGAGGCACTCAGCCAATGACGCAGCACTAGCTTGACAGGTCTTATGTAGCTGATTTTTAAGGGTAAAAGTTTGACGCCATTCCACAAACGGGCACAATTTTGAAGCGTGACATGTTGGTATCAATTTACTCAGCATAATATTATCTTTCACAATATAAAAAAATTGGGCTAACTTTACTGTTGTCTTGTTTTTTAATTCTAAAAAGTGAATTTTTTCCAAAAAAGATGCGCTTGTAAAACCGCTGCGCAAATACGGTGTGACAAAAAGTATTGCAATGACAGCCATTTTATTGTGTTAGAATTTTTTTTTATAATGTTTGGGGTTCTAACTTGTAAACACTGAGTCTGAAAAACAGGCTTGGTCCTTTAAGTGATTAAAATCCAGACAGCGATCGCATATGCGCAGTAGACATGTGCATTCGTTTTCATCCCAATGCATTTTCGTCTGAATTTCGGGTATTTTCGTTATCGTTTTAACATAACATACGTGCAGAATCCGAAAACTGAAAGATCTGACATAAACAAATGCTTTATTTTCATTTTCGTTGCAACAGTGCCTAACCTAACTCTATTAGTCCAAGATTATTCGACATAGAGAGAAAAGATTTGACATGAAGATTCGACAAAGCAATCGCAGTGAGCGGACATTTATGGTCAAATGCTCTGCCCATAGGCTATAGAAGAATTCTAATGTTGGTTGACTAGTAATAATATTTAATAAATATAATTATTACTAGTGTCATACAACATTAGAATTCTACTATAGCTTGTAGGCGGAACATTAGACTGGAAATGTAGGATTGCGGCATCGTACAGTTTAGCTGCTCCGTCGAATCTTCTTAGAACATTAGACAGCATACCTTCAACCTTTCAACCTTAATTATTTCCTATTTTCGGACGAATACATTTTTAACGAAAACAAAATAAATAAAAACGAATTTTGGGAGTAATTAAATAAATATATTTTTCGGACGAAAACAAAATTCTGAAACAAAATATTTCAGTGTGCACAATGCGCAGTAGCGTGTGTACATATCCGTCCCGACGATCGTTTTGTCATAAATGACATCATCAGGGGTACGTACACACGCCTCTACCTGTGCTATAAATGCTCCAATTGGCAGACAAGGGAGCACAGCCATTGGTCAAAAAATTTGCTCAAGTACAATCATTAGTAGACAGGACTGTCACAGGTGAAGTGAGAAAATTTTATTTTTATAACAGCTTACCTGTAAAATCATTTTCTTGGAGTACATCATGGGACACAGAGCTATAGTAGTTACTTTGTGGGTTATAGGCCACCTTCAGGTGATGCACACTGGCACACCATAAGAGAAGAAGTCCACTCCCTATATAACCTCCCCCACTACTGGGAGAACCTCAGTTTTTGTAGCAAAGCAATATACGTGTATTGGAAGAGGGGAGGAACCTCTGTGTCCCGTGATGTACTCCAAGAAAAGGATTGTACAGGTAAGCTGTTATAAAAATCCTATTTTCTTTATCGTAAATCACAGGACACAGAGCCACAGTAGTTACTATGTGGGATGTCCCAGAGCAATGGCAACTGAGGGGAGGGAGACATAACAAAAGTAGGGCACCATGAGACTAGAGGAGTTATACACTACGCCCAAAGGCAATATCATCATGCCTTTTTACATCCACCTGATAGAATTTGGTAAATGTATGGACTGAAGACCAATTTGCGGCCTTGCAGATTTGAGCCATGGAGGCTTGGTGATGCACTGTCCACGAAGCACTAACAGCCCTAGTGGAGTGCGCTTCGATTTGATCAGGTGGAATCTTCCTCTTCAAACCATAGGCTTGAACAATTAATTGCCAAATCCATTTAGAAATAGTAGATTTCAATGCTGCCTGTCCTCTTTTAGGACCTTCAGGCAACACAAACAAAACATCCATTTTTCAAATCTTCAAGTAGACCAGAAAAAATTGTTTTCTTTCAAAAGGCTGTATCTGCAATGCTGACAGAACTATATTCAAGTCCCAAGGGTTCAGGGGTGACCTAACTGGAGGATTAAGCCGTGTTACCCCCTGAATAAAACTATGAACCAAAGAATGCAAAGCAAGTGGTCATTGAAACAGTACCGATAAGGCTGAGACCTGGCCTTTGATAGGACTCAAGGCCAGCTTCATCTCTAACCCCATCTGCAGAAAGTCAAGGATTCTACCTATGACATACTTCCTGGGATGCCAACCCCTGGATCCACATCAGGAGACATATGCCTTCCAGACTCTATAATATATGATTCTGGAGGCCGGTTTCCTTGCATTAATCAAGGTAGATTCCACAGAACCTGATAGCTCACGCTTCTCCAGAATGTGGGTCTCACTAGCCAAATAGTTAAATCTAGCATTTGAAAGGTAGGATGGAATACCGGACCTTGAGAGAGAAGGTCTTGATGTGGTGGTAGGGTCCATGGTTCCCCTACCGCCATTCTTATGATCTCTGCATACCAGGATCTTCTGGGTCACGGTGGGGCCACAAGAATCATGACTTCCTTTCCTGCTTGACCCTGCAAAGAAATCGCGAAAGCAGCAGAATAGGAGGGAAAGCATAAAACAGTGAGAACTGATTCCACGGAAACACCAAGGCCTCTGTTCCGCATACTAGTGGATCCCTTGTTCTTGACACAAAGTTCTCAACCTTTTTGTTGAACCTGGACGCAAACAGATCTACGTCTGGGATCCCCCATCTCCGGCATATTGCCAGGAAGATATCAGGGTGAAGCGCCCATTCTCCCGGTAACAACTACTGGTGACTCAATTAGTCCACCTGCCAATTTCTATTCCTGGAATGAAGACTGCCGATAGGCAAGGTACATTGTTTTCTGCCCAAGTTAAGATATGATTCACCTCACACTGGGCCGCACGACTTCTTGTGCCCCCATTGGTGATTAATATAGGCCACTTCTGTGGCATTGTCGGATTGGATCCTGACAGGACAATTCTGTAACCTGAACGTCCAGGCCCTCAGGGCCAAGCGTGCTGCCTGAATTTCTATAATGTTGATGGGCAAGGTAATTTCTCTTGGACAGTTGCCTCTTCCACGACTGCTCCCCAACCTGAAAGGCTGGCATCTGTTGTTACCACCTTCCAGGTAACTGGTAGGGAGGATTTTCCCTTCTGCAGATTCTTGGTTATTAACCACCAACTGAGGCTCCGTTGGAGGCAGACACATTAGGAAATCTAGCGCTTGGAACTTCTTGTTCCAAGCCGATAGGTTACTGTTTTGCAGCAGCCTCGAATGAAACTGAGTATAAGGAACGGCCTCGAACGAAGCCACCATCTTTCCCAACAACCTCATGCAAAGTCGAATAGAAGGATTTTTCTTTTCCTTGACCACCTGAATCAGTTCCTTTATGGCACTGATCTGTGCCTGGGGCAAGAATACCCTTTGCTGGGCTGTATCTATAATCAGACCCAAGTATTCTAGTCTCCTTGATGGTTTTAAGCAGGATTTCTCTAGGTTGAGAATCCAACCTAGGTATTCCAGGTAGTTGACTGTGGTGATCATACTTTGGTCTAAGCGGGCTACTGACTGGTCTATCAAGAGTAGATCGTCTAGGTATGCTATAATCGTTATACCTTGGGCCCTTAATCTGGCCAGAGGAGGGGCCAGGACCTTTGTAAACACTCTAGGTGCAGTAGCTAGACCGAAAGGCAGAGCTACAAACTGAAAATTAAGATTTTCTACCTCGAAGCGTAGATCTTTCTGGGGTGCGGGGAAAATTGGCACATGGAGGTATGCATCCTTGATGTCGATTGACACCAGAAGTTCTTCTCCTTGTAGGATGGAGACTACTGATCAGATTGACTCCATGCGTAAAGTGCGGATATTCAGGAACCAGTTTAGATCTTTGAGATCCAGAATGGGTCTGACATCTCCATTTGGTTTTGGCACCGTGAAAAAGGTTTGAATAAAACCCCAATCCCAGCTCTTGCATGGGGACCACCGAGATCACTTTTTGAGACAAAAGAGGGTCCAATGCTTTGGAACGTTTGATCTGAGAAAACAAGGAGATGGGGACTCTCGGAAATCTAGCTTCTACCCTAGAGCTATTGAAGAAGTCACCCATTTGTCTCCACACTCTTCCTCGCCAGAACCTTGAGAACTGCAGAAGTCTTCCCCCCACTCGAGTGAGTGGGGGCGCCCCTTCATAAGGAGGCTTTAGTATTTTTTTTTATAGGTTTCCTCCCCTGGGACTTCTTTTGTCCTGAGGTTTACCTCTTGAACCTGATGGCCGAGGCAATTGTGACTGCCAGGAGGCTGATGACCCTGGCACTGGAGAAGGAGATTGTTTAAATGAAAAATGTTTACTCCTCTTCCTAACTACTTTTTCCACCAGAAATTCTTTGGATGTATTTATCCAAATCATCCCCAAACAGCCATTCACCGTGAAAAGGAAAATTAGCCAGGAGCTTTTTGCATGGCGCCTCGGCTGACCAATTTTTCAACTATAAGATTATACACATATGCACCAGCCCAAGCGTAAAGCGAAAGGCCTGAAGAATAGAATCTCTCATGGCGTCTATTGCAAAACATAACACCACTGGTAGTTCAGCTAAATCCTGGGCCTGCTGATCAGGAATAACCTTGAGCACCTGTTTAACCACTTGCTGTCCGCGCTATAGTCGAATGACGGCCACAGCATGGACCTGAATTTCCGGGAGGCCATCCTGCAGGGCGCGCACGGAGCGCACTGTGATCACCGAGTCACTGAGACTCGGGTGATCACCGATCCGAGTAAAGGGCTGGTCCAGGCCCCTTTTCATGTGATCAGCTGTCAGCCAATGACAGCTGATCACATTATGTAAACAAAAGCTCGGTAATAGTTTTTTTTTCTCCTCACGCTGTCACTGGCTCATCTGCAAGGGACATTGGTCAGGAAGAGGAAGAGGCAATTAAGCCTCATCTGTGCCCACCAGTACCAACTGCCAGTGCCACCTATTAATGCCCATGAGTGCCACCGATCAATGCCCACCAGTGGTATCAATCAGTGCCACCTAGCAGTGCTGCCTATTAATGTAACCGATCAGTGCCCATTGCTGCCACCTAACGTGCCCATCATTGCCGCCTCATCAGCGTACATCATTGAAGGAGAAAAATTACCTGTTTTAAAATTTGATAACAAAATATTTAAAAAAATACATTTTTTTTAATTCTGTCTTTTTACATTATTTTAACAAAAAATAAAAACCGCAGAAGTGATCAAATACCACCAAAAGAAGGCTCTATTTGTGGGAAAAAAATTAATTTGGGTACAGTGTTGTATGACTGCGCAATTGTCATTCAAAGTGCGACAGCGCTGAAAGCTGAAAATTGGTCTGGACAGGAGGGGGGTTTAAGTGTCCAGTAAGTAAGTGGTTAAACTGGTCTCACATACACAAATTGCTGCCAGCACAGGCTGAGTCAGTGAACCTGCCAAAGAAAAAGTGTTTTTTAATAGGAATTCCAACTTTTTATCCGTTGGAGCCCTAAGCATTTGAGCATTGTCTACCGGACAAGTCAAACTTTTTAGTCAGAGATATAGCAGCGTCGTTTGCTGGTATCTTCCACTTTTTAGTGAATTTCTCCTCAATAGGATAAAGTGTTGAAAACTTTTTAGGAGGAAAAAAATGCTTATCTGGGTGAACCCACTCAGAATAAAGCTTTTCCAGTAATGAATGGACAGGAAAGGCATGCACAGCTTGAGGAGGCTTTAGCGAACCCAAACAAGAAGTGGGCTTATCAACCGACTCAGTAAAGGGTAGCAAAAATGCGTAACGGACCATCTCGGTAAGAGATTGCACCAACAATCTATCAGATTGTGAAGCTGATCATTCCGCATTTGACCCCTCAGGAGAGGAGTCATCAGCCTCTTCATGGTCCCTTGAGGGAAATTTATCTTCCCCCGCCCCGAGATCCTCAGTTTGAAGGTCCTGGGTAATGGAAGGGGACCTGTCATGTTTTGTCCCACACTGGGATGCAAATAAAGCTGCTAACCTACCTTCCAAACCTATCATGGTTGCGGAAAAAACCTCTTCAGTAATTTAGACATGGGCCGCAGTGTTGGAAACAGTTGCAACATTTTATGGCCCTGATGGCTCACTCTGACCTGCCTCCTCAGATATCTCAGGGGAGGATGCCATTGTCAAGATGAGTTTAGGCTTATTAGAGCTTGAAGGAGTCCCTCTTGAGCCATTTTTTGGGTGTTTCTACCTCCCCTTCTGACCATAGCGGATGCACAAATGCTACTAATTTCTACTACCAGAAGAAATTGCACCCACTTCTTGAGCAAATAGTCCAGCAACTGCTGCTACTATTAGTGTTCAGCCTTGTGCTTTAGTAAATGTGCCAAGGGGATGCCTGTGTCACCACTTACATGCCCCCTTTTTGGTATTGTGTCCCTCCAACAGTTGCAGACAGCAAAATGGAGTTTTTTAAAAGTACTCCCGTGCTGGACGTTGCTGCATGCCAACCCCATGCTAAGCCACCCCCCCACTGTATTCCCACCGTGCCCCCCTCCTCTCCTTTTTAAAAAAAGAGTGTTTCTCACGCAGGTGTGGGCCTCCGATCTGATGGAATTGCTGTGTGTGTGTGGGGGAGGGCAGCGAGGAGGCTGTGACAAACTGCCGTGCAGGCGGTGGAAAATGGAGCGGCATCCGCCGATTGTTTCTGGCTTGTCCCCTCTATCCAGAAAGATGGGGGAGAGCTTCTGTCCAGGTGGGGTGTGTTTTAATAAAAAATCCCCCCAACACCTTACCGGAGGCCTGGGACTGCTCGACGGAGGGAAGTCTGCAGCTTCTGCTGATTACAGAGTGATCTGAGGAAAGCATGAAAGGTACATGCTTTATACACCTCCCAGTGGTGACTTTTAGGCATGACAACATTTACTTTTTAATTGAGACAATTCATAAGAGAATTTAAAATTCCTTAGCAATCTCAACTTACCTTTCCCGCCGCAGGGATTCTGTGGTAAAACCAACAGACCCAATCTTCACCCCTCACGGTGGGCTCCGTTAAAACCTTCAGGAACCAGGGCCCCTTTTTATCGGGGGATCCACACTCCTGGACCTGTGAAGCACCCTGCCAGAAAAACTTTATGGCTGAGAAAACCAAAGCACTGGATCCCGGGGTCCAGCTCTCTAAAAAGAGAAGTGTTACGGGCTAAACCCCATTTGTTCCACCTTGAGACCCGGGTACCGTTCAATTCCACCTGAAAAGAAACTTTGAATGGATCCGGTTGCATAGCCTGCCCCAGCAAGGAATATTCCAGTGGAGCTCAGCACAGCACATCTTTACTCGTAACCAACACCTAAGACACTGACGAAAAAACTGAGGTACTCCCAGTAGTGGGAGGGCTTGTATAGGTAGTGGACGTCTTGTCTTAGGGTGTGCCAGTGTCCATCACCTGAAGGTGGCCTATAACCCACATAGTAACTACTATGGCTCTGTGTCCCTTGATGTACGATAAAGAAAGATTGACCTATGCAGTCATTGGTGAAATTATGTGTCCATCATCCTGGATGAACAGATCCTTTGTAGACAGCAATAGAAGAGTTAAAGTTTAGAAGAGTTTTAAAGTTTAAAGCTCTACTGATGACGACCTACAGTATCATAGTAGATTTCACAGTGTCGGATCTAAAGGTTAAGCAATAGGAGAGTGTACGTAGTTGGCCTCGTTAGAATCAATGTTAATCCCATTGTTTGTGAGTGACCAGTTGCCAATCAGATTCAGTAGTGGTAGGAGCAGAGGAAGGAGGATTCAGAGGGATAGCTTCAGGTATGATATACTAGTTTCTGAGGAGTTTAAGACCTTTGTCTAGGTTGGCTGCTAGTGAGAATGTCCCATATCTGCTGATAATCAGCTTAGTGGGATAATCCCAGTTGTAGACTTAGGTCAAGGAGAATTGTATGATCATGTAATGTCTTTGTTATTGGGAGGAGGTTGTTCCAAAGCTGCAAGGTGTGTTAAGAGAGATGCGCAAAAAAAATCCAGTGAGGAGTATTGTGCATGGAGGTCTTGAAATTTGCGAGACACCTCTAATATTTGCTCCTTTATATGGAAAAAGTGCACCCACATAAGGGAATCACGTGGTACCTTATCAGGGAGATATGTAGGCTTGGATAAGTGATGCATTCTATCTTTGACAATTTCTGTAGTATGAACATCAGGCAGCAGCATTCTGAGACATTCCTAGGCATTAGGCATCAATTGCTCGGACTGCACAGACTCGAGGATCCCACAAAATGTAATGTTGTTCCCTTACAATCTGTCCTCAAGATCCGCAATTTTATTTTTGAACCATGTAAATTCCTCCTCTCTATCATTAGGTGAGTCTACAAGAGTATTAAAGGCAGAAGTAAACTCTCATCTCTGAGTGCAGTGAGTGCAGTGAAGAGGAGCCAAAGCCGCTATCATGTTGACTGCTGTGTGCCGGCCAAGAGAAAAAATGTGTTAGCTTCTGTGGGCACATATCTACCTTCCTCTTTTCGATCCTGACATTAAGTGTCTTGGCTGTGCAGACAAGCTGTGGTGCCGCTGAGAATGTATAGAGGCACTGCTATTAATAGCCAGCACCAAGGATGCAGCCATGTAGCTTGTGTACTAGCCACGCCCCCCCCCCTAAAAAAAAAAAGAACATGCATTTTTGTTTTCACATGATTGGATGATGGAAGTCAGCAGAGCTTCACCTAAGCTCTAGGGAAAATTCCCTTGCAGAGTGCAACCTACCTTGAAGAGTGAACAGTCTAATTAGGGCAAATCAACCCCAGTTATTTCAACCTTTAAACAATGCACTCTCGTGACTTTTGCAGATATGTGAAAAGTCACAGATCATTACAGTACAGGTAAGATATACTTACCTGTACTGTATTTGTCTGTGATTTTTGTCACATCTGTAGTAGTCACATAGGGAGGAGTGTGGTTTATTTAAAGGATGAACTCTATTAAATCTTTATTATTTTTATAATAGAAAAAAAATTGTATCTGGACAAGTAGGTGTGATATTATGAAGTCACTAATCATGTATTGCTTTTGCTTAATTTATGCACTAATTCCCAAGCTGTAATTATACACATACTGCTATCAGTTCATATGATACAAGTCTTTTTTTTCTACCTTGAAGCATCCCTGTAGCATTGTTGACTTAAAATAATGAACTGCAAGAGATCTGTAATGATAGAATAAAGGATAATTATAAACTCAGCATGAGACTTCAAATAGCTATGTGATACTGCTTTCAGCTGATTAACCTCACATTCAGCTTAATTTATTTTTACTTGTGCTGTTGTGACCTATCCTTTATTTTATAAAGCTTTGTAATTTTCAGTGGGAATGGACAAATCGGCTGTCTAGCAGATAACTAAAAACACAAGATTCATGTGGGAATAAACAGATTAGTGAAAGCAGAAGCATTTTAGTATAACACAGTTTTGTCCTGAGTTTCTTTTTTTAAATATTTACAGTATATAATAATAAATATGTATTAATGTATATATATATGATACCATTTTTTTCCTATGTATAGTTTGTAGATAAAAATATAAGCTTAGGATCACTTATATTTATAATAATTATATATTTAAGCTGTGCTTTCTTCTTAGTGATTATCCTTGTTGCACGAACCAGGAAAACACCAGCGTTACCATATCACATTTAGTAGCTCTTACTTTTCATGAATAAGTCAATTTGTGTTCTCAAACTGGCAGAAAATTAGACAGCAATCCTGGCTCTAGTCCCTTTAAATTAAACATACTTTTTGTGATAACTGTACACTAATTATAAACAAGATCCATAGGAAGTGAGTCTCACATTTGTAATGACAAATATGACTGCTGCCATGTATATAGATAATTACAAACTATATACAGAAACAGGGTGTATAATGCATTAAAGTCAAATTTAGGCTTTAAATTGAATCAGCTAAACACATTCCAGGTGCATCAAAGCAAAAGTCTTACAATTTGTTGTCTAAAGATAGCAGCTACAATCTGAACCTGTTCTCTGTCAGCATGTTGCAGAGACTAATCTTTGCTTTTCTGGGAAGTAGTAGTCCCTCTGCAGAGGTCTGACCGCTTATTCATCACAGAGAGAGAGCAAAGGTCTTTCTCTGCAGGCATGTTGGCAGGCAGCAGTTTTTTTGCTTAGGCTGCCTGCTTTCTAAAATAAAAAAAAAACACCTGTATTTAGTGTGTAACATGTACAACGCTCCAAGCCCCCCTTTACTCCTTGAGCCCCTCCCTTCCCTGTAACAGTGGGTGGGGTTTTTCTCCCTGCCCCCACTGTCACTTTTCAAAATCAGCATGGCTGTGTGGTAGTCCCACAGCAGAATCATTCATTCATTCATGTCGTGTTATGTTCTGTGGCTGAAAAAGTACAGTGTGTGTCCCTTATCTCCAGGCTCTATAAAAAAAAAAAACGGTGGTGTGAGGGTTGAAATAAGTGCAGTTTGGGGAGAAGAACCTGGCCAACAGCAAGGTGTGCAGTAAATGTAGTCGCTACACTTAGAATGGAAAGTATGCTTCTCATAAAAATAGACACACGATCAGACTTTCCGACAACAAAACCTTGGATTTTTGTTCGAAGGGTGTTGGCTCCAACTTGTCTTGCATACACACTGTCACACAAATGTTGGTCAACAATTACGAACATAGTGACGTACAAGACATATGACGAGCCGATAAAAAGGAAGCTCAATAGCCGGTGTGCCACCCTTTGGGCTCCTTCTGCTAATCTCGTGTTTATATTGTGTTAGTAGATGCATGATGATTCACGCTTTTCAGTTTGTTTCTGCTTTTCAGGTTGTGCTTGTCAGTTCGTATCTGTTCTTCAGTGCGTGCTTGTCAGGTCATTTATAACTTTCAGTGCGTTCTATTTATAGTTCACTTCTGATTTTCAGTGCGTGCTTGTCTGGTCGTTTCTGATTTTCAGCTCATTCTTCGCAGGTCCTTTCTGATTTTCAGTGCGTTCTGTCAGTTCGTTCTGAGCAACCATTCGTTTATTAGCCATGTTGCCGTTACTTACTCGTCGGAGAGTTTGTGCTGTTGTTGGGCTTGGTGTTGGAGATATTGTATTTAAACTATAACAGGAGGCAATTTCTCTTTTTTGTCATGATTCAAAACCTTGTTTTCACAAACAAAGAAAGGTTTCAAATCAACCCACTGAAGAAAACTATATCCATTCACTTCTCTAAGATTTCAGAGTAATGCGTGCTGTACTGTACTTCTAGCATTTTTCAATTCAACATTTTCTATAGAATTTTTGCTAAATAGCATAACCATTCTTTGGGTAACACATATGCCGCGTACACACGAAGGGACTATCCCGCGGGATTATCCGCTGGACCGAAGTCCAGCGGATAATCCCCTCGTGTGTGGGCGCCGGCGGACTTTTTTTGGCCAAAGTACGGCGGACTAAAGTTTTAAGTTTTGTTTTAAAATTATCCGCTGGACTTGGCAGTCCGGCGGACAATCCCGCCGTGTGTAGTATGGTCCGGCGTACCAAAAGGACGCATGCTCAGTAGCAAGTATGTCACGGACTCGCTCGGTCTGGTAAAACTAGCCTTCGTTTTGAAGCTAGCACAATCGTCACGCTGCTGATCTTTTTTTGGTATTTTCTGACAGCGGAATTTGTATGTTATCGTACTTGAAGAATGATTTTTCCTTGCTACTTGTATATTCACGCAGAGTACTCCCGAACGTTTTTTCTTCAGCATTCGTTAGTGAAGTTATATATTTGTATATATATATCTATATCTCTATATATATATATATATATATATATATATAGATATAGATATAGATATAGATATATATCCAAATCACCAAATTAAAAATATATCTATATATCTCAATAGTAAACAAAATATATATATCTATATATACATATATATATATATATAGATATATAGATAGATATGTATATGTATATATATATATATATATATATATATATGTACATATATCTCTATTTAGATTTATTTTATTATTTGTTGGTTATCAAAAGGATTTGTTATTACACATGATACAATTGTGGAGTCAGCAGAGCTTGCCCTTAATTCAGATCTTAACCCTCACCTTTCCAGCGACTGCACTTGCAGTTCCATTGAAGTTGCACTTTACACTTGTATTGTCAAATGAATGTGCGTTTTGGAAATGCCCTCCATATAATTTAGACATGTACCTGCCTACTCCAAAAAAAAATTTTGTTTTTGAATAACAAGCACGTATATCATTATTTTCTTGAAATCAAATTACCATTTATTGTGGTTTAAACAAACAAGGCAAAACAAAATAGGAAGGCAACACTGGAGCCACTTTGAGATTTTGAGAAGACTTTTTGCCCCAACGGCAGACATCAAGTTTGTGAAGCCAAAAATTAAGCTTGGGCATATTTGATCCAATATAGGGAGCATAAGAAGATTGACCAGGAATCACACAGACCAGGAACAGCAGCAGATGACATCTATGTCCCCAAGCTGTGGCACTACAACAGCCTGTGTCTTCTGTGAGACCAGACTGAAGCCAGGCAATCACTTCCGACTCTTCCCACCACGCTGCCCTGCACTCTTCCCTGCAGTCTTCCCTGCACGCTTCCTTGGAGGCTGACTTGTGGTAGGAGGAGGAGGAGAAGAAGGAAGACGAGGAGGAGGAGGAGGAGAAGTTGCTGTCGGGCCTTCATGTGTCAGGCGGGTGGATTCTCTTAATTGACCCCTCAAACCCCCCTTAATAGCTTCAAAAATGAGGCCCTCACACAGGTGCCGTTGGCCCTTCTCCATTTCCAGCAACCTGCTGGCCAAGTAGGTGGCATAGGCCTCTTCTGGAATGGGGGGTCTTTGGAGAATCTCACTCGCCTGCCGAATAAGGTTGAGTGATTCCTCCTCAACTATGGTCATCCTCCTGGGCCTTCTTGGGGTAAGGGCAGGGGTGGAGGTAGACTTCTTACAGTCTGGCTGACAGTCTGGCTCGTGCTGGGCCCAGCCACCTCCTGGCTCTCGCTGGTCATGTCCTCCTCCTCCATACCACTTGTCCCGGCATCATCCTGGGTCAGCTCATCCTGTGTGGAAATGAAAACAAAAATCAAACACCTGTTTTTTTGGTTTATGGCCTCCTCAATCATCCAATTGTAAACTTATGAACGAGCAGATAAATTTAAAAAAAGATACAAAAGGCTATCATTTGGACCCCTGCATTTTCCAAGCAGATCACCAATGTTGTATAAGGCATTTTTTGCCACTACTGGATGTATGTATACACTATATATGTATCGATATGTAGCACCAACACTTTTTCGAAGTGTGCGCAATTTTTGGCTGTTTTTTTCCCAATTCTGAGTTCAGGGTGTTAATTGTTTCACATTTTTACGTTGACATCAGTTTGTCTGGCCTGTGCTGGAGTTCTGTCTGGTTCTAGGTGAGGTGAGGCACCTGTGACAGGCTCATAACACAGTCTGCTTGTACACATGATGAGGTTACATTTGCTCGGACACAATTAGTGGGAGCGTCTGGCCCCACTGTGTATTTTGTGAAGCGTGATTTGAGATGCTGAGGTCATGTGTTCAGGCTTGAGCTTCACTTTAGATTCCTGGTTCTGTTCCGCAACAACCCCACAAGTGTTCCTGGGCCCAGGAGTGTCTGCTGGCCCTGGAAGCCTGGTCACCCTGACCAGCCCCAGAGGCCCTTGTTGTCTGTGGTGGGGATCCATCCGTTCCCGAGCCTCAGAACTGGCTAGTTTGAGGCCCAGCAATTAAAGGAGGATTCTCAAGGGGGAGGGGGCTCTTCGGAGGAGGGCAGTGGGTGTGGCTGCTTGTTATGAGCTAAGATGTATGGACACTAGTGAATTGCCATGCCCTACTGTTTTGCTGCAACGGCTGAAAGGTAAACCTAACCTCGGAACTGTTGCAAAAAACAACCTTTACTTACAACATAGTGTGTGGCGGACACTTTGCTGGTTCCAAGTCACTTGTTGTTTGCTACATCTGCGGAGAAGGGTATATCCAACAGTGAAGTGTCCAGTTGTGAGGGGCTACTCTCTGGCCTTTCTTACTTACCTTTCTTGGTCTGCCAGCAGTTCTGAAGTGTCTGAGCTTTTTCACCCATGCCCTCAATTTCAAACCGAGACACTGTGTAATGTTTAAACGTTGTTAACCAATTATCCTAAATATGTCCAAATGAAAGGTGCTTGGAGTATGGGTCTCCGCAATTGATGGTTACTAACCTGGGGAACCCCTAGACAATGAATGACAAGCTACAAGAAGCGTGTAATCGGTAAGCCATGAAAAGACATAGAGGCCTGTTTATAGAGTGGGAGTGGAGGTGGTTCGGCATTATGGAATTGCTGCTTAAAAACATACATTTCTAAGCAATTCTAATCTTTACATTGTCATCATTAATATTCACCCAATCACTATTTAGGCTACAAAATATATACCTGGCTCCAGCTGTGCGCATCAGCCTGCTCCAAGGTGGAGGGGTCTTCTCCTTCCGTGGAAGCCTCAGCTGGGGTGGAGGGAAGAGTGGAGGGAAGGGTGGAGGGAAGAGTGGAGGGAAGGGTGGAGGGAAGAGTGGAGGGAAGGGTGGAGGGAAGAGTGGACAGTGATTGCCTGGGTTCCATCTGGTCACCTAGAAAACCCAGTTGGTTGTAGTACCACAGCTTGGGTACATAAACATTCTCTGCTGCTGCTCCTGATCTGACTGATTCCTCAATCTTCTTGCGCTCCCGCTTGTACATGTGCCTCAAACTTGAAATTCTGGCTTCAAAAAACTTGATGTCTGCGTTGGGGACTTGAGTCTTCACAAAATCCAAAAGTGGCCCCAGTGTTACCTTCCGGACATCCCTATTTCCATATAAAGGGTTCTTGAGCTGCCACAGGTTGGCATTTTTCCGGTACAGCGCAATAAATTCCGACATGAACTCCTGATCCTTAAATGGGTTTAACTGGGCTGCTGACATGTTTGTTTCTGTTTTGTTAGTAATGGCAATACAAAAGACCAAAAACACAAATGTTACTAAAAACGCACATCCAGTTTTTCAAACAAAACATTACACAACACACCCACACACAGGCAGCAACACACCCACACAGGCAGCAACCCCTACACACAGGCAGCAACACACCCAAACAGGCAGCAACCCCTACACACAGGCAGCAACACACCCACACAGGCAGCAACCCCTACACACAGGCAGCAACACACCCACACAGGCAGCAACCCCTACACACAGGCAGCAACACACCCACACAGGCAGCAACCCCTACACACAGGCAGCAACACACCCACACAGGCAGCAACCCCTACACACAGGCAGCAACACACACATATCCTTAAAAAATGCAGGCCCAAAACCCAATAAACCACAGTAATGCATCCTAGAAAACACTTACCTTCGTACAGAGCGCTCGCTACTTCCGTTCGGGAACACGTGGGGCCCTCAAACAGCCTTATATACACTGCGCACGCGTCGAAGTCCGCCTGCGTCCTCCGCGTCGCCCGCCCATGACGTTCCTCCTGACGAGTATTCCCCGCCCCGCTTCCCCTCGTTGCATTGTGGGTGAATAAATTCATGAAGATGGCGGACACATTCTCAGCCAGTAGCGCGGAGGAAAGCCCAGAAGCGAACACATCTGCATCCAGCAGCAGATATAAGGCCACCAATATGGCCTTTGAAGAGATGGTGGAGATGGTGGACATCCTCCAAAGGGAAGATTACGACGGGGAAAATGGCCCGTACCCTCGACCCAACTTGCGCAAGGACAAGATTCTCACTACAGTCGTCAGCACCCTGGAGCATAAATTCGGCGTACGAAGGGGCAAGGATCAACTGCGCAAGCGATGGTCCGACATCAAATCCAGGGAGCACGATCAGTACAGGAGAATTCGAAAAGCCATCAAAAAAAGTAAGTCAAGCACGTGCGCTACTATGGTTATACTTGATATGTCTAATCTTGCGCAGATGTTCTTAGCATTCGTACGTGAAACTTGCGCAGATGTTCTTAGCATTCGTACGTGAAACTTGCGCACATGTTATTACCATTCGTACGTGAAACTTGCGCAGATGTTATTAGCACTCGTACGTGAAACTTGCGCAGATGTTCTTAGCATTCGTACGTGAAACTTGCGCACATGTTATTACCATTCGTACGTGAAACTTGCGCAGATGTTATTAGCACTCGTACGTGAAACTTGCGCAGATGTTCTTAGCATTCGTACGTGAAACTTGCGCACATGTTATTACCATTCGTACGTGAAACTTGCGCAGATGTTATTAGCACTCGTACGTGAAACTTGCGCAGATGTTCTTAGCATTCGTACGTGAAACTTGCGCACATGTTATTACCATTCGTACGTGAAACTTGCGCAGATGTTATTAGCACTCGTACGTGAAACTTGCGCAGATGTTCTTAGCATTCGTACGTGAAACTTGCGCACATGTTATTACCATTCGTACGTGAAACTTGCGCACATGTTATTACCATTCGTACGTGAAACTTGCGCAGATGTTCTTACCATTCGTACGTGAAACTTGCGCACATGTTATTACCATTCGTACGTGAAACTTGCGCAGATGTTATTAGCACTCGTACGTGAAACTTGCGCAGATGTTCTTAGCATTCGTACGTGAAACTTGCGCACATGTTATTACCATTCGTACGTGAAACTTGCGCAGATGTTATTACCATTCGTACGTGAAACTTGCGCACATGTTATTACCATTCGTACGTGAAACTTGCGCAGACTTGATGAAAGTTCCGTTTGTCTTCATAACGTTTATTCTGTTTACCTGGCTTTGGGTTGTTGGAGTTGTAAGGTTGTTTATTATTGTCACTATCTATACTATTACTGCTGTAGTAAGGGTTTTAGGGGTAACTTACACAGGGACTCCAGAAGCTGTTTTGGGGGGGGGGATAAATCTGTTAAGCAGGGTGTCAAGCTCCAAATTCCCGAAAAATGCTCATCATCTACAAATACTGTAGGTGGTGACTTTTCTAAAGAAGTACACTCACCTGTCCCTTGGATGGTGCAGCTACAATCTCTGATCTTGCAATCATGAAATTAATCTTTGCGGCTTCACTTCCCGGGTCACTATTGGGCATGTGCCAGTTGCGCAATGCAATAGGACTGGTCCGCGCTAGCTCTGGGACCCCTGTGTGTCCCAGCAGACAGCACGGTGGGACGGGATGTGGCGTATACTTCTGTGGGAGTCTAGGGCCGGATGTGTGTGCAAATACCTGCCTTACACAGGTATCTGCAACCCCTCCCCCCTAAAAGGTTCCAAATAAGACACCACAGGGGTGCAGGGATACAATGAGCGGAAGTTCAACTTTAGGGTTGAAGGGCGGTTTAAGTATTGGAGTTTCATTAGATAGACATTTCAATTCTGTCTTCAAGTAGGATCTTCTAACAAACTGCTAATAATTGGACAACACTTTTAAACAATGTTTAATAATCATATTTTGGCACTCAAATATCAGTGTGATTAAAAGTGTACCTTTTTGTGTTCCATTACCATAGGGGGCAAAAGACTCAGACGTCAATCAGAACCTACGAGGACCTCCCGGCCTCACCAGACTAATTGGGCAGTTAGCCCAAGCCCACGCGTGGATGTGGAGGAAGAGGTGGTTGAAGTGGATCAAATCTGCACCCCACCAAGTGAGTGTCTCAGAACACAGATTGAGCTAATAAATTAAGGTCTGCATGTTTTTGACACTTTTTTTCTTGTGTTTTATCTACCCAACTTTTAGGTGATGCTGATCTGTTTGTGGAAGGACAAGCTGCGGAGCCATTTTCCACAGACAGTGCCCACAGGCTTATTGGCCAGATCATGGCCTGGAATCTGCAGCTGGAAAATATGCAGAAGGAGATGGCCACCATGCAGCAGGGAATGAAGGACATGATTGATGTTTTGGGGAGAATCTAAAGACCCCTTTTCCATTTCCTAACATCAATCATGTCCTTCATTCCCCTTTTGATGCGCTATTGTTTTAAAATTTTAGAGGCCAAATTTGTAATATGCACATGGTGTGTCAACATGTGCTATGTGCCATCAGGAGATCTCAATGGACGCATTTGGTGTTTGCAACCCCTAATGCTAGTAGGTGAGAGGGAAGGGGTTTCACACACAAAACACGTCCATTGATTCCCCATGATGGAACATAGCACATGTTGACATTACCCATTTTCATGTTAAATTAGTGTGCATATTCTAAATTTGGCTTCTACTGTTCATGGGTTACCTGTTGAACTTTGTAAGTTCTCGACTTTTACATTGTGTAAATATTTTCAAATGCTAACCCAAATTTTTTTACAATTTTAAAACATGTTTTTATGTTTGTTTAAAAAAATAAATCACAAAAAAAAAAAAAATATGTTGTGAGAAAAAGACCAAAATTTTTTTTTTTAGAAATAACCAAAAAAAAAAAAAAATATGTTGTTAAAAAAAAAAATAAACAAAAAAAAAAACATATTAACAAAAAAGACCAAAAAAAAAAAAAAATCAACCAAAAAAAATCAATAAATAAAAAGGTTTGGATGTGCACTAGAATAAAAAAAAAAATGTTTGCACAAATTAAACAATGTGTGGCTTCTTCTTTTTAAATACTACCAGTTTGACCAAAACATGTTGTGGTTCATTGACAAAGGGGCTTATTTACTAAACGCAAACCAAGTTTGCCACTATTAAGAAGTGCACTAGGACAACATATAAAACAGGCAAAATTAAAAGCAAAACAATACGAAAAAAACAATCTTTCAAACATAAATAACTGTATTTATTCTTTCAAAAAAAAAGAGGTTTTAAGGGTCTGCTGCCATTGCAATGGCCCCCCTACCATTAAAATAATTTAAATAACGGTCCCGCACTTGCTGGGCTGATTGTGGGGCCAAACCAAGACGGCGATTATCCAGCCCTGTCATGTCGCCTTCCACTCCGGCCTCAGGCCCCATTGGTAATGTGTAGCTTCCAGAATGTTTGCGTAAATAATTGTGCATTACACAGCATGCAAGAATAATAGTATTCAGTTTGTACTCTGCCAGATGTATGGATGTAAGCAGCAATCTGAAACGGTTGGCCATAATACCAAAGGCATTTTCCACAACCCTTCTTGCTCTGGCCAACCGAAAATTAAAAATCCTCCTCTCAGGGGTGAGGGATCTTTGTGGAAATGGCCTCATCAGGTGGTCACCCAGACCGAACGCCTCGTCGGCAATGAAAACGAACGGGAGTCCCTCCACATTATCTTCATCTGGTGGCAGCTCCAGGCCACCAGTCTGGAGACGATGGCCGAACTCCGTGTGGTTGAAGACTCCTCCATCCGACATCCGGCCGTTTTTCCCCACATCCACATAAAGAAAGTCATATTGTGCCGACACCACCGCCATCAACACTATACTATGGAACCCCTTATAATTCCAATAGTAAGACCCCGAATGGGGTGGGGGCACAATTCGCACATGTTTGCCGTCAATCGCCCCTCCGCAGTTGGGAAAGTCCCAACGGGCAGCAAACTGGGAAGCCACAGTCTGCCATTCCTGTGGCGTGGAAGGACACTGTGAAGTCAAACAGAAAGATACAATTCGAATTAAAAACCAGGCAAAACACCAAACTAAATCCAACAAATTAACAAACAATTTGGAACAACATATGTATTTATTTTGTAAGTCCTTGAAATAAAGCCAAAAGATTAAGGATAAGGGACAAATCTCTGATTGATGACCCCTCTGATGGCCCAGAGAAGATAATAATGGGGATGTGGGTGGGGAGTAATTAATTGTAAGGTCACACAATACACATGCAATTAATTAAAGGGGTGTGTGTGTGTGTGGGGGGGGGGTAATTACAAGCTGACCCAAACCACATGCAATTAATTAAAGGGGTGTGTGTGTGGGGGGGGGGGGGTTAATTACAAGCTGACCCAAACCACATGCAATTAATTAAAGAGGGTGTGTGTGTGTGGGGGGGAGGGTTAATTACAAGCTGACCCAAACCACATGCAATTAATTAAAGGGGTGTGTGTGTGTGGGGGGGGGGGGTTAATTAAAAGCTGACCCAAACCACATGCAATTAATTAAAGGGGTGTGTGTGTGTGGGGGGGGGGGGGGTTAATTACAAGCTGACCCAAACCACATGCAATTAATTAAAGGGGTGTGTGTGTGGGGGGGGGGTTTAATTACAAGCTGACCCAAACCACATGCAATTAATTAAAGGGGTGTGTGTGTGGGGGGGGGGTTTAATTACAAGCTGACCCAAAACACATGCAATTAATTAAAGGGGTGGGTGTGGGGGGGGTAATTACAAGCTGACCCAAACCACATGCAATTAATTAAAGGGGTGTGTGTGTGGGGGGGGGGGGGTTAATTACAAGCTGACCCAAACCACATGCAATCAATTTAAAAATGAGGGTCAAGGGGGGTGAAAGGGGTGAGGGGCAAGGGGGGTGAAAGGGGGGGGGTGAGTAAAGCAGTACAATGGAGCTGGTAATATACATTTTTAACCAAAGAAAGTGACTAGGCTAGGGGTGTTTAGGGGGCCAAGATTCCATGCTGGGGAGTAGGGATGGGCCCGGTGCTCGATGCGAACCCACGTTCGCATCGAGCACCGGGCGTTCGCTCGCTCGGCGAGCCCAGAACTATTTTGGCCGCTCGCATCACGTTCGTGTGATGCGAGCGGCCCCGCAATGCATTGCGGCCGGCGCGGCCGACGCAGTGCATTGCTGGCTGATGATTGGCCAAGCATGCACTGTGACCCCGCATGCTTGGCCAATCACAGCCCCGGAAACTCGAAGAGCCATAATTGGCTACAGGCAGGACGCCTGTAGCCAATTACAGCTCAGGGGCTGTAGTACACGCCCCCCCCTATAAAACGCCGCCACGCCGTCTGCGCCGGTCACATGCTGTTCCGGCGCAGATTGAGCAGGCTGATTCTGTGACACTCTGCTGCATTTAGATAGTTAGAGAGATTCACTTACAGAGATTGAGTTAGATAGATTCAGTTACAAAGATTGATTGAGAAAGAGGGGCTTGTAGTGTGCTCGTGGCAGGCAGGCAGAGCTACTATATTTTGTTACCAGAAGCACCTATAGGACTTGTAGTGTGTTCGTGGCAGGCAGGCAGAGCTCCTATATTTTGTTACCAGAAGCACCTATAGGACTTGTAGTGTGTTCGTGGCAGGCAGGCAGAGCTCCTATATTTTGTTACCAGAAGCACCTATAGGACTTGTAGTGTGTTCGTGGCAGGCAGGCAGAGCTCCTATATTTTGTTACCAGAAGCACCTATAGGACTTGTAGTGTGTTTGTGGCAGGCAGGCAGAGCTCCTATATTTTGTTACCAGAAGCACCTATAGGACTTGTAGTGTGTTCGTGGCAGGCAGGCAGAGCTCCTATATTTTGTTACCAGAAGCACCTATAGGACTTGAAGTGTGTTAGTCCCATTACACACACAGAGCTATATTTTGTTCCCAGAAGCACCTATAGGACTTGAAGTGTGTTAGTCCCATCACACACACAGAGCTATATTTTGTTCCCAGAAGCACCTATAGGACTTGAAGTGTGTTAGTCCCATTACACACACAGAGCTATATTTTCTTCCCAGAAGCACCTATAGGACTTGAAGTGTGTTAGTCCCATTACACACACAGAGCTATATTTTGTTCCCAGAAGCACCTATAGGACTTGAAGTGTGTTAGTCCCATTACACACAGAGAGCTATATTTTCTTCCCAGAAGCACCTATAGGACTTGAAGTGTGTTAGTCCCATTACACACACAGAGCTATATTTTGTTCCCAGAAGCACCTATAGGACTTGAAGTGTGTTAGTCCCATTACACACACAGAGCTATATTTTCTTCCCAGAAGCACCTATAGGACTTGAAGTGTGTTAGTCCCATTACACACACAGAGCTATATTTTGTTCCCAGAAGCACCTATAGGACTTGAAGTGTGTTAGTCCCATCACACACACAGAGCTATATTTTGTTCCCAGAAGCACCTATAGGACTTGAAGTGTGTTAGTCCCATCACACACACAGAGCTATATTTTGTTCCCAGAAGCACCTATAGGACTTGAAGTGTGTTAGTCCCATCACACACACAGAGCTATATTTTGTTCCCAGAAGCACCTATAGGACTTGAAGTGTGTTAGTCCCATCACACACACAGAGCTATATTTTGTTCCCAGAAGCACCTATAGGACTTGAAGTGTGTTAGTCCCATCACACACACAGAGCTATATTTTGTTCCCAGAAGCACCTATAGGACTTGAAGTGTGTTAGTCCCATCACACACACAGAGCTATATTTTGTTCCCAGAAGCACCTATAGGACTTGAAGTGTGTTAGTCCCATTACACACACAGAGCTATATTTTCTTCCCAGAAGCACCTATAGGACTTGAAGTGTGTTAGTCCCATTACACACACAGAGCTATATTTTGTTCCCAGAAGCACCTATAGGACTTGAAGTGTGTTAGTCCCATTACACACACAGAGCTATATTTTCTTCCCAGAAGCACCTATAGGACTTGAAGTGTGTTAGTCCCATTACACACACAGAGCTATATTTTGTTCCCAGAAGCACCTATAGGACTTGAAGTGTGTTAGTCCCATCACACACACAGAGCTATATTTTGTTCCCAGAAGCACCTATAGGACTTGAAGTGTGTTAGTCCCATCACACACACAGAGCTATATTTTGTTCCCAGAAGCACCTATAGGACTTGAAGTGTGTTAGTCCCATCACACACACAGAGCTATATTTTGTTCCCAGAAGCACCTATAGGACTTGAAGTGTGTTAGTCCCATCACACACACAGAGCTATATTTTGTTCCCAGAAGCACCTATAGGACTTGAAGTGTGTTAGTCCCATCACACACACAGAGCTATATTTTGTTCCCAGAAGCACCTATAGGACTTGAAGTGTGTTAGTCCCATTACACACACAGAGCTATATTTTGTTCCCAGAAGCACCTATAGGACTTGAAGTGTGTTAGTCCCATTACACACACAGAGCTATATTTTCTTCCCAGAAGCACCTATAGGACTTGAAGTGTGTTAGTCCCATTACACACACAGAGCTATATTTTGTTCCCAGAAGCACCTATAGGACTTGAAGTGTGTTAGTCCCATTACACACACAGAGCTATATTTTCTTCCCAGAAGCACCTATAGGACTTGAAGTGTGTTAGTCCCATTACACACACAGAGCTATATTTTGTTCCCAGAAGCACCTATAGGACTTGAAGTGTGTTAGTCCCATCACACACACAGAGCTATATTTTGTTCCCAGAAGCACCTATAGGACTTGAAGTGTGTTAGTCCCATCACACACACAGAGCTATATTTTGTTCCCAGAAGCACCTATAGGACTTGAAGTGTGTTAGTCCCATCACACACACAGAGCTATATTTTGTTCCCAGAAGCACCTATAGGACTTGAAGTGTGTTAGTCCCATCACACACACAGAGCTATATTTTGTTCCCAGAAGCACCTATAGGACTTGAAGTGTGTTAGTCCCATCACACACACAGAGCTATATTTTGTTCCCAGAAGCACCTATAGGACTTGAAGTGTGTTAGTCCCATCACACACACAGAGCTATATTTTGTTCCCAGAAGCACCTATAGGACTTGAAGTGTGTTAGTCCCATTACACACACAGAGCTATATTTTCTTCCCAGAAGCACCTATAGGACTTGAAGTGTGTTAGTCCCATTACACACACAGAGCTATATTTTGTTCCCAGAAGCACCTATAGGACTTGAAGTGTGTTAGTCCCATCACACACACAGAGCTATATTTTGTTCCCAGAAGCACCTATAGGACTTGAAGTGTGTTAGTCCCATCACACACACAGAGCTATATTTTCTTCCCAGAAGCACCTATAGGACTTGAAGTGTGTTAGTCCCATTACACACACAGAGCTATATTTTCTTCCCAGAAGCACCTATAGGACTTGAAGTGTGTTAGTCCCATCACACACACAGAGCTATATTTTGTTCCCAGAGGCACCTATAGGACTTGAAGTGTGTTAGTCCCATTACACACACAGAGCTATTCTTTCTTCCCAGAAGCACCTATAGGACTTGAAGTGTGTTAGTCCCATCACACACACAGAGCTATATTTTGTTCCCAGAAGCACCTATAGGACTTGAAGTGTGTTAGTCCCATCACACACACAGAGCTATATTTTCTTCCCAGAAGCACCTATAGGACTTGAAGTGTGTTAGTCCCATCACACAGAGCTCCTCTATTTTCTTTGCAGAAGCACCCATAGGACTTCTAGTGTGTTAGTGGCATCACACAGAGCTCCTATATATTCTTCTCAGCAGCACCCACAGGACTTCTAGTGTGTTAGTGGCATCACACAGAGCTCCTCTATTTTCTTTGCATAAGCACCCACAGGACTTCTAGTGTGTTAGTGGCATCACACAGAGCTCCTCTATTTTCTTTGCAGAAGCACCCACAGGACTTCTAGTGTGTTAGTGGCATCACACAGAGCTCCTCTATTTTCTTTGCATAAGCACCCACAGGACTTCTAGTGTGTTAGTGGCATCACACAGAGCTCCTCTATTTTCTTTGCAGAAGCACCCACAGGACTTCTAGTGTGTTAGTGGCATCACACAGAGCTCCTCTATTTTCTTTGCATAAGCACCCACAGGACTTCTAGTGTGTTAGTGGCATCACACAGAGCTCCTCTATTTTCTTTGCAGAAGCACCCATAGGACTTCTAGTGTGTTAGTGGCATCACACAGAGCTCCTATATATTCTTCTCAGCAGCACCCACAGGACTTCTAGTGTGTTAGTGGCATCACACAGAGCTCCTCTATTTTCTTTGCATAAGCACCCACAGGACTTCTAGTGTGTTAGTGGCATCACACAGAGCTCCTCTATTTTCTTTGCATAAGCACCCACAGGACTTCTAGTGTGTTAGTGGCATCACACAGAGCTCCTCTATTTTCTTTGCATAAGCACCCACAGGACTTCTAGTGTGTTAGTGGCATCACACAGAGCTCCTCTATTTTCTTTGCAGAAGCACCCATAGGACTTCTAGTGTGTTAGTGGCATCACACAGAGCTCCTATATATTCTTCTCAGCAGCACCCACAGGACTTCTAGTGTGTTAGTGGCATCACACAGAGCTCCTCTATTTTCTTTGCATAAGCACCCACAGGACTTCTAGTGTGTTAGTGGCATCACACAGAGCTCCTCTATTTTCTTTGCAGAAGCACCCACAGGACTTCTAGTGTGTTAGTGGCATCACACAGAGCTCCTATATATTCTTCTCAGCAGCACCCACAGGACTTCTAGTGTGTTAGTGGCATCACACAGAGCTCCTCTATTTTCTTTGCATAAGCACCCACAGGACTTCTAGTGTGTTAGTGGCATCACACAGAGCTCCTCTATTTTCTTTGCAGAAGCACCCATAGGACTTCTAGTGTGTTAGTGGCATCACACAGAGCTCCTATATATTCTTCTCAGCAGCACCCACAGGACTTCTAGTGTGTTAGTGGCATCACACAGAGCTCCTCTATTTTCTTTGCTGAAGCACCCACAGGACTTCTAGTGTGTTAGTGGCATCACACAGAGCTCCTCTATTTTCTTTGCATAAGCACCCACAGGACTTCTAGTGTGTTAGTGGCATCACACAGAGCTCCTCTATTTTCTTTGCAGAAGCACCCATAGGACTTCTAGTGTGTTAGTGGCATCACACAGAGCTCCTATATTTTCTTCTCAGCAGCACCCACAGGACTACCGACTACAATGGCTGGAAGACCGCCAAGGGGAGGCAGAGCGTGCAGAGCCAAGAACACAGGGCAGGCAGGCTCTGTTTCTAGTGGACGTGGCCGTGGACGTGGACGTGGTCGTGCATCGTCATCAGCACGTGGCCATGGGACACGCGCGTCTTTGTTTTCGGCAGCTGGACATGTGGAGCCGCATCATGCTGAAGGCTTGGTAGAATGGATGACCAAGCCCTCCTCATCCTCCTCATCCTCTCTCACCCAGGCTCAGGGTACTGACAGAGCATCATCAGCCACCCCTTCCCTAGACCCACCATGTCCTCCTGAGGAGTCCCCCGAACTCTTTGAGCACAGTGTTGGGTACATGCTCCAGGAGGATGCCCAACGATTCGAAGGCTCGGATGACGATACCCAGCTTGAGGAATCTGGCAGTACAGTTCCACCAGCTGCAGCTTACTGCCAGGTTTGCTCTAGTGGTGAAGAGGGAGGGGATGATGAGGTCACTGACTCCACGTGGGTGCCTCAAGGGAGAGAGGATGAGGAGGAGGACGAGGAGGAGGAGGATGCGGCGTCACATGTCCAACGAGGCAGGATGCCCCCTGGAGGCCAGGTAGAGGCCAGCACAGCAACTGTACAACACCGCAGAGCTCCGCCTGTGCAGGGCGCTGCCTCTGCACGTTATCAGAAAAGTTCTTTGGTGTGGGCCTTTTTTGAGACGAGTGCAGCAGATCGCACCACTGCTATTTGCAATATTTGTCTCAAGCGTATCTCGCGTGGCCAAAACATCAGCCGCTTGGGCACGACAAGCATGACCAGACATATGGCGACCTGCCATGCAGCTCGTTGGCAGGCACACATAAAAGACCCACACCAAAGAACTAAGCGGACCTCTCCTTGCTCCTCCTCAGCTGGGATCTCCATCCCCACTACACCTTCAGTCCTTTCTGAAAGCTGCTCTGAGAGGACTGAAGGTGTAGAATTCGGTGTGTCACAACCAAGTACTTGCAGTACACCGACGTCCGAATGCAGCAGGCAAATTTCCCTGCCCCAGCTGCTGGACCGTAGAAAGAAGTACACTCCCAGCCATCCACATGCCCAGCGGTTGAATGCTAGCCTTGCTAAATTGCTAGCACTTCAACTGCTGCCTTTTCAGTTGGTAGACTCGGCCCCCTTCCGTGAGTTTGTTCAATGTGCGGTTCCTCAGTGGCAGGTTCCCAAACGCCACTTTTTCTCGCGGAAGGCGATTCCGTCTCTCTACCGGCATGTGGAGGGCAATGTCCATGCCTCGCTGGACAGGGCGGTCAGCGGTAAGGTGCATATTACCGCTGACTCATGGTCCAGCAGGCATGGACAGGGACGGTACCTTTCTTTCACGGCCCATTGGGTCACTCTATTGGCAGCTGGGAGGGATGCAGGACAAGGTGCAGTAGTGTTGGAGGTTGTTCCGCCACCACGCCTCCAAAACGCGACTACTGCTACTGGTTGTGACACACCTCTCTCCTCCACCCCCTCCTCTTCTTCTTCCTCCAGTGCTCTGTCCTTGGAACCAGCGGTGCTCCGTAGGCGTACAAGGGGCTACGCAAGTACGCAGGCAAAAAGATGCCATGCCGTGCTTGCGCTGGTGTGTTTGGGGGACAGGAGCCACACTGGGCCAGAGGTTCTGGCAGCTCTGCAGGGGCAGGCCGAGAGGTGGTTGACGCCACGTCAGCTTAAGCCAGGAATGGTCGTTTCTGACAATGGCACCAACCTCCTCTCCGCCCTGCGACAGGGGCAGCTCACCCATGTGCCCTGCATGGCTCACGTCCTCAACCTGGTGGTGCAGCGGTTCTTGGGCAGGTTCCCAGGCTTACAGGATGTCCTGAGGCAGGCCAGGAAAGTCTGTGTGCATTTCCGCCGATCTTATAATGCCAGTGCTCGGCTGACTGAGCTGCAAAAGGAGCTGAACCTGCCCAAGAACCGCCTAATATCTGACATGCCCACCAGGTGGAACTCAACGTTGGCCATGCTGCAGCGACTGCACACGCAGCAGAGGGCCATCAATGAGTACCTTTGCGACTACGGCACCAGGACAGGGTCAGGGGAGCTTGGTTTTTTTTCCCCACGTCAGTGGAGCATGATCAGGGATGCATGCACTGTCCTCTCACCATTTGAGGAGGCCACGAGGATGGTGAGCAGTGACAGTGCATGCATCAGTGACACTGTCCCTCTTGTCCACCTGTTGGAGCATACGCTGCGTGGGATAATGGACAGGGCACTTGAGGCAGAACAGAGGCAGGAAGAGGAGGACTTCCTTGCCTCTCAAGGCCCCCTTTATCCGGACAGTGTTCCTTCTGTCCCACCCATCACACAGGAAGAGGATGAGGAGGAGGAGGAGGAGGAGGAGGAGGAGGATTGTGTGAGCATGGAGGTGGAGCCTGGCACTCAGCATCAGCAGCAGCAGTCTTTTAGGGATGATGTACAGTCCCAACAAGCCAGTGGACTTGTACGTGGCTGGGAGGAGGTGGCTGGCGATCATGTCATCCTCAGTGACCCAGAAGACTCCGGACCGAATGCCTCAGCTAACCTACGCTGCATGGCCTCCCTGATCCTGCAAAGCCTGCGGAAGGATCCTCGTGTTCTTCGGATCAAGGAGAGGGACCATTACTGGCTGGCCACTCTCCTTGATCCGCGGTACAAGGGTAAGGTTGCGGACCTTATCTTGCCGTCGCAGAGGGAGCAGAGGATGAGACATCTCAGGGAGGCCTTGCAGAAAGGTCTGTGCAACGCGTTCCCAGAAACTGGGAGGCTACAAACTCCTGGTCCTGGGCGACGAGTTGCTGAGGCTTCGGTCAGTGGCAGAAGGAGCGGTGGGGAAGGTGGACGTCTGACCGATGCGTTCAGACAATTTTTTAGTCCGCAGCCCCAAGGTATGATCGGTTCCAGCAACCATCGCCAGCGTCTGATATACATGGTGCAGGAATACCTTGGGGCAAGGTCAGACTTGGACACCTTTCCCACCGAAAATCCTCTGGCTTACTGGGTCCTGAGGATGGATCACTGGCCAGAGCTTGCACAGTATGCAATTGAGCTACTGGCCTGTCCTGCCTCCAGCGTTCTTTCCGAACGCACATTCAGTGCTGCTGGAGGATTTGTGACTGATCATAGGGTGCGCCTGTCCACCGCCTCGGTTGATCGACTGACATTCATCAAAATGAATCAGTCTTGGATCACCACCAGCTACCAGGCACCTGAGGCGGATATAACCGAATAATTTTTAATGTCACATCCCTTCAAGACTGCCTATGCTGATGCTGAGTGACTGTCCTCTTATGTTCACTGACTATCCTCTTCCTCCTCCTCAATGATCCATGCCACCACACCAGTGCCTAAGGCACAATTTTTCAGCCCCTGTTTAACAGGGGCGTGTACTTACAATTTTTTAAAAAAATGCTTCGCAACACGTGTGACTGCTGTGCTCCAAGTACAGTTTCTGTGAGGGCCGTGTTGCAGTGTTGTGGCACCAGCACCAGTGCCTAAGGCACAATTTTTCAGCCCCTGTTTAACAGGGGCGTGTACTTACAATTTTTTAAAAAAATGCTTCGCAACACGTGTGACTGCTGTGCTCCAAGTACAGTCTCTGTGAGGGCCGTGTTGCAGTGTTGTGGCACCAGCACCAGTGCCTAAGGCACAATTTTTCAGCCCCTGTTTAACAGGGGCGGGTACTTACAATTTTTTAAAAAAATGCTTCGCAACACGTGTGACTGCTGTGCTCCAAGTACAGTCTCTGTGAGGGCCGTGTTGCAGTGTTGTGGCACCAGCACCAGTGCCTAAGGCACAATTTTTCAGCCCCTGTTTAACAGGGGCGGGTACTTACAATTTTTTAAAAAAATGCTTCGCAACACGTGTGACTGCTGTGCTCCAAGTACAGTATCTGTGAGGGCCGGGTTGCAGTGTTGTGGCACCAGCACCAGTGCCTAAGGCACAATTTTTCAGCCCCTGTTTAACAGGGGCGTGTACTTACAATTTTTTAAAAAAATGCTTCAGAACACGTGTGACTGCTGTGCTCCAAGTACAGTATCTGTGAGGGCCGGGTTGCAGTGTTGTGGCACCAGCACCAGTGCCTAAGGCACAATTTTTCAGCCCCTGTTTAACAGGGGCGTGTACTTACAATTTTTTAAAAAAATGCTTCGCAACACGTGTGACTGCTGTGCTCCAAGTACAGTCTCTGTGAGGGGTTGCAGTGTTGTGGCACCAGCACCAGTGCCTAAGGCACAATTTTTCAGCCCCTGTTTAACAGGGGCGGGTAATTACAAATCTTGATCTAATAGTTCACAGCAGGGCCCATTCCTGCGCCCACCAAGAGTAACTATGAGGGCCTGCAGTCTTGTGGCAACACCGTCCACCACCACCGCCAAAGGCCCAATTTTTCTGCCCTGTTCATCAGGTGCTTGCAATTACAAATCTTGATCTAATAACTCACAGCAGGGCCCATTCCTGCGCCCACCAAGAGTAACTATGAGGGCCTACAGTCTTGTGGCAACACCGTCCACCACCACCGCCAAAGGCCCAATTTTTCTGCCCTGTTCATCAGGTGCTTGCAATTACAAATCTTGATCTAATAACTCACAGCAGGGCCCATTCCTGCGCCCACCAAGAGTAACTGTGAGAGCTTACAGTCTTGTGGCAAAACCGTCCACCACCACCACCACCACCCCCAATTTTTCTGCCCTGTTCAACAGGTGCATGCAATTACAAATCTTGATCTATTAACTCACAGCAGGGCCCATTCCTGTGCCCACCAGTCTTGTGGCTACACCAACATCTAATAGGGCAAATTTCTGCAGAGTATATACGCCAGGCCCCTACTTTCAAACATCCAACTTACAAACGACTCCTACTTGCAAATGGAAAGAGAAAACAGGAAGTGAGAGGAAATCTACCCCTAGGAAGGGAAATTCTATCCTGTTAGATTTAATTTGGGAAAAAGGTATCTCCTCTCTACTGATACTTTATCACCAATCCTTGTTTCAATTAAAACCCCACTTTTCCAAAAACATTTGTCATTGGGACGGAAAGTGAGGTGACATGTTCTGAACAGATGTGCAAAGACAGCAAATGTTACAGGGGTGATAACCCCTCCCTATGTTCTCCAAAAAGCTTAAAAATAGATTTTTTTGGGATGGAGCTACACTTCATAATGTACCTGTTCAGATTCTACTTAAGATCAAACCTAAAGCCGCAAGTGGTTTTAAATGGCTTCTTTTTTTCCTTTACAAATGTCATTTTGTGCAAGGACAGTTCTAAACACGGGAAACACATGCCACTTCACAGGCATACTTTAGACACCCCCCAGGTACCATATTTAAAGGAAAATTTCACTTTTTTTTTTTCACTTTATGCATCATTAAAATGACTGCTCCCGAAAAAACGTTAGTTTTTAAAAGTTCTTTTTGCATTGATATATGTCCCCTGGGGCAGGACCCGGGTCCCCAAACCTGTTTTATGACATTAACATGCATATTGGCCGTTGTAATTAGCACTTTTGATTTCGAACGTTCGCGTCCATTATAACGTATAGGGTTCGAAAATTCGCGCGAACTTTCGGTCCGTTCGAAGGTTCTGGTTCGAACCGAACCCGGGGGTGTTCGGCTCATCCCTACTGGGGAGGTTGGTGCAAGGAAATATGCATGTGACCCACTAAATAATACATTCTTCAAGCTATTTCGATAAGTCAACCATAAAATACTAGACAAAAAACAAAAATTAAAAAAAATACAGGAATAGGGGACATTCATAGAATAGTCCTATCATGGTAATTAGCTAATGATGACATTGATGCACTACATTAGCAAACATACAAGACATAGGTAATTTTAAAAGAGAAGACTTACCTTAATGTATTCCTCCTGCAGGACGTGGATAATGGCAGAACAGGTCTCTGGAATAATGAGCCCCAGAGCCTGGGGGGAGATGCCTGTCGTGAACTTGAGGTCCTGCAAGCTTCTCCCCGTCGCCAAGTAACGCAACGTGGCGACTAGCCTCTGCTCCGCACTGATGGCTTGCCGCATGCAGGTATTCTGCCTGGTAATATAAGGGGACAGCGAAGCCAACAGACGGTGAAAAATGGGGTCCGTCATCCGGAGATAATTCCTGAAATCATCAGGATTATTCTCACGGATCTCACGGAGCAAAGGCATATGCGAGAATTGGTCACGCTGGCGCAACCAATTCTTGGTCCATGAACTCCTCCTCACCCTGTTCATGGACTGGGCTCGGGCCAAGGTGTTTTTTTTTTTTTTTAATCAGATAATTCTTTATTGTGTTTTAAAACATACACAACATAGGAAAAGAAAAACACACAACAACAAAACAAGGACAAAAACTTAAACTGAAAAGGCACAGATGTTTGAGGGTACCAGTCCGCACCTTTTTCATGTCGGGTACGCAGACCCTTCAGTGGTATTTCAATAAGTACACTTATTTAACATATAACAGTGGGGGTACACATACCATTACATCTTCTATTGTGCAACCCAGTGTCGTAGACACATTTCTGATGTGTTCCCTCAGCTATACCGTGGTCTATAGGGAGCCGGGTGCGGCAGTATGTCTCTAAACCGTTGAAATAAAGTACATTTTTTAGACAGTGTCTACTTCAGTCTCTGCAGGGCTATAATTTTATACATTTTACTCTCCCTCCCTCCCAGGCCTCTTCTATCATTTCGTAGCGTATCGCTACCTCGCTAGGGTACTATATTGTTAGTGGTCGTCCTCCCTCCTAGAATTCTATTCTGGACTAGCCTCAGAGGTGCCAGTCCAGGTGAGTCCAGCCAGGGGTCCCAGATGTTTTCAAACTTGTTAGGGCTACCTCTATGTTTATATGTGAGTTGTTCCCTAATGAGGGAATCATTCACCGACTTCATCCACTCAGCCAAAGTAGGTGCAGTCGCCGATAGCCATTTCCTAGCTATGAGTTTTCTAGCCAGAAATAACATTCTCAGTATTGCTACATATGTATGAGGGGTATATTGTTCCTCGTCTATCCAACCTAATAAACATAGTTTAGGGTCAACCTGTAACTTGAGATTCCATAAATTGTTGATGGTACTTATCACTGTCGCCCAGTATCTCTGAAGTTTCGGGCATCGCCATAGCATGTGTACTAGTGTACCGGTATTGACTAGACAGCGAGGGAAAAGTGGGGAGTCTCTCCTATTCCATTTATGAAGTTTCTCAGGCGTGCGGTATGTTCTATGTGTAATGAACAGTTGAGTGAGTTTTTGGGATGAGGAAAGTGACACCTTGGGGATATTATCCAGTATAGTGTTCCATTCCTCGTCCGTGACATGTCCTAAGTCCTCACCCCAGTCAGTCCTGCATTTTAGGGACATTGCCTTGGATATCTGACATAAGAGGGAGTTGTAAATAGAGGAGATCTGTCCCTTCCGGGACGAGGAGGTGACCAGCTGGGTAAGTATACCCATCTTGGTCAATTTCCAGTCTCCTGACGCTGCTTGGGCTGTTATTGCATGTCTGAGTTGGAGATATTGGTAAAAGGAGGTGTTTTGTAGATCAAATTCAGTTCTTAGGGATTGGAAGTCCCTAAGTACCCCGCCGCAGTACAGTTGAGGAATGTACCTAACACCATTTCTTGCCCAGTTGTGGAACATCTGTAGCTTATTCAGCTCTGGAAAGCCACAATTGTGCCATATACGCGACCAGTTTGAATAACCTGTGTATTGCATGTGTTGTTTGGCCTTGTTCCATATTCTGTCTATCAATTTAAATGTGGGGTATTGGCTCTGGATCCCCATTTCACCCGCCTCTATGCATTCCACTATCTCTTCGCAAGACAGTTGAGTCAGAATAATATTTCTAATGGGATCCATAGGTTCGGGGTGTAGCCAGCCAGTTAAATGTTGCAGCTGAGCCGCTACGAAATAGTAGAATGGATTAGGCACTGCCAGGCCTCCCGAGTCCTTGGGTTCTTGCAACGTTTCCAGTTTGATTCTTGGAGTTTGTTTTCTCCAGATCAGAGTACGATATATGGTGTTGCATTTTTTAAACACATGAATGGGGATCCAGATAGGGGCGTTATGTAGAGCATATAGTATCTGTGGGTTCCAGACCATCTTTATTAGGTTGCATCGGCCTACTACCGATAGTGGCAGCCTAATCCAGCTGGTCGTTTTTTCCTGAAATTTTTTGAGTAGAGGTTCTATATTCAATTTTACATATTGGCTTAGATTAGGGTGGATATTTATGCCCAGGTATTTAAACTTCTCTACTATTTTAATTTGGTCCGCCACCTGAGGCAGAGGTTCGGTTATTGGGTCTAAGGGTAGTATAGTAGATTTGTCCCAGTTTATGGTGAATCCGGAAAACTTTCCGAACGTGTGTATCAGATTCATTAAGTTAACGAGGGAAGCAGAAGTATCTCCCAAAAACAGAAGTGCATCATCGGCATATAGTGCCACTTTGTCTTCCGACTCCCCTCATTTGAAACCATTTATGTCCGGGTTCCCCCTGATGGCTGCGGCTAGAGGCTCGATGGCAAGGGCGAACAATAGTGGTGACAGGGGGCAGCCCTGTCTAGTACCCCTATACAGGGGAAAGGAGGAGGAGAGCGTGTTGTTAATCCTAATGCATGCCTTAGGTTCTTTGTATAACAGCTTAATCCAGGAGATAATGTAATCCCCCAAGTTAAGTTTTTCCAGCACTCGCCACAGGTAGTCCCATTCAACGCTATCAAACGCCTTGGCGGCGTCTAGTGATAGGATTGCTCTGTGACCCTGATTATCAGTGGGGACTTGCATATTGAGGTAAAGGCGGCGCAGGTTATTCGCTGTTGACCTATTAGGTATGAACCCGGACTGGTCCGGGTGTACCAGTTTGGATATCACTTTAGCTAGTCGCATTGCTATGGTTTTAGTAAGGAGTTTTAGGTCTGTATTTAATAAAGATATGGGCCTATACGATTCTGGCATGTCTGTTTTTTTCCCTGGTTTTAAGATTACTACGACTACTGCTTCATACATGGATTTAGGTAGGGAGTCTGCTTTGAGGGCTTCTGTAAGGGCATGGAGTAGCTCTGGTAAGAGTATTCCTCCAAAGTGCTTGTACAGTTCTATTGGTAAACCGTCGTTTCCCGGGGCTTTGGAATTTGGGAAGGTGGCTAGGGCAATTTGCAGTTCCTCTAAAGTAATGGGGCTATTGAGAAGGCTTTTGTCTGCGTCTTGGAGCTGGGGTAAGGCTACCGATTCCAGGAACCGAGTCAGCTCATCCGTGGGATAGTTCACCTAAAGCCCCATACACACGCGCGGACAATCCGTGGACCAGGTCCGTCGGACCATGTCCGTCATACTTTGTCTGATGTTGGTTTTGCGTACACACGATCGGACAAAGTTGTTGGAAAATCCGATCATTCTGAACGTGGTGACGTTTGTTGCCTACGACGGGACTACGTAGAGGCTAGTAGCCAATAGCTTTGGTCTTGTAATGTGATCTGAGCATGCGTAGCACTTTGTCCGGTCGGACAAGCGTACACACGCTCGGATTTGGTGTGATCGGACCGGGTTGACGGGAAATCTTTCCAGCAGGAGATAAGACTTTGTCCGACGGACAAACCGACGAACACTGTCCGATGGTGCATACACACGGTCTGATTTTTCAACAACCTTGTCCGATCGGACCAAATTGATGAAAAAGTCCGACCGTGTGTATGGGGCTTTAGATGTGTATAGATCCTTATAGAAGGAGCGAAACTCCTCCAGAATAGAAGGTGTGTCTGTGACAGTCTCTTTCCTCGACGTGGTAATGTTGTGAATCAGCTGTGGGGGTTGTTGTGCTCTGGCTAGCATAGCTAACATGTGTCCTGTCTTCTCGCCCTCTTCAAAGTATGTTTGGGACCTAAAGAATCTTTTGTTGTCGGCTTGTTGTAGGTGTATTGTGCGGTATACCTTTTGTGCATCCCTCCACTGTCTCTCATTCTCCGGGGTTGGCGTGCCTATATACAGTGCCTCTGTCCTTTTTACTGCCCTATCAGCGTCTTCTGCCCACTGTTTATTTTTACTTTTAATGCCACTCACTTCCCTAATGCACATCCCCCTGACAAAAGCTTTGAGGGTGTCCCAGACCACCCCCGATGCAGCAGAGTGCCTATTGGTTTCTAGGAAGGATTGAAGTTGAGATTGCATGTTCTCTGAGTCAGGAAATAATTGAATCCAAAAAGGATTGAGCTTCCAATGAGTGGGCAGACAGGTTTTGTGTAGATTCAGGCTTAGCTGCACCGGTGAGTGGTCCGACAACCCCCTGGGTAAATATTCTACCTCTGGTTCATAGGGATGGATCAAATCATTACCCAGGGCCAAATCTATTCGGGATAAACTGGAGTGCGTCAGGGAATGACACGAGAATTGTGCTTTAAGAGGGGCCTTGCACCTCCATAGGTCCGTTAGTCCGAGTTCTAATAGGAACTTGGCTAAGGGAGTCTGTGTCCTAGGGCCCTGAGGGCAGAATTTTTTGAGCACATCGAGTGAGATGTCCATAGGGCTATTAAAGTCTCCCATGACCAATATTGGTACCTGCGGGTGTTTAGCTATAAATCTCGCCAGACATTGTAGCACTGTAAGTGTAAAAGGAGGGGGTACATACACATTGGCAATAATACATGTTAACTTTTCCCAAGTGCCCAGTAGAAAAATAAATCTTCCCTCTTTATCAATTTGTACATCTTGTTCCACGAATGCAGTGGATCTAGCAAATAGAATACTGACACCTCTGGAATACCTAGTGTACACCGAGTGGTATTGAACTGGGTATTTGAACATGTGTAGTAAATGGGTAGTGTCACTCGTTAGGTGAGATTCCTGGAGACATATCACACTGGGTTTTTTCTGTGAAAAGAAAGTAAAGAGTGCAGTTCTCTTTGTAGGGTCGTGTACTCCCCTGGTGTTCCAGGACAAGATTGTGTCACATCTATTACTCATTGGGGCAGTGGTAGAGTAATACAAAACTGATATCCGTCAGTCTAGGCATTTTCTGGTTTTGCGTGTACCACTCCCAATTGCCCCCGATACCTGAGTCATTAGAGGGTGGAGAGAGCAGTCCCATGCGAGTCCAGTCGTTTTCAAATCGAAGCATGCAGAGGTGAGAAGACGCGAAGAATGGTAGTTGTCTGCAGGAATGTAGGACTTCCAACGGTTGCAGAAAATATTCAGATTCTGTGCCAGGAACAAAAAAGAAGAAAAAAAAAGAAGAACAAAGACAAAAAACAGCAACAGATTGCCAACAACCAGTGAAGGCAAAACAATCCTGAGCACGGGTGGTCACGGTGACAGTCTTCCATGCTTGCCCCTCGGGGCCAATTGGGGGTAAACTGTGAGGGCTGGGGCCCTATGACTCTAACTTCAAGGCACAGGTGGTAGCCAAGAATTAGAATAAAGGTAACTAGGGTTTTAATGTCTCTTCTAAGGCTCCTTTCCTTGTAAGTGTGTTGTGAGCAAGAAAGATTTTAAGGCACTGTCATATCTCGGCTTTTGGTGTCCTTATGCTTGTTCCCATGCGGCTCCCCTTAGCTGTCTTTCATGTCGGTCCAGCCAGTTTGCAGCCATGTTAGGACTTTCAAAAAAGTGTGCTGTGCCATCCGCAATCACCCGTAGCTTGGCCGGATATAACATAGAATATATCAGCGGGATGGCTCTCATCCTCTTTTTCACCTCAGTGAACCTCGCGCGCTGTTTTTGCACCGCTGCTGAGAAGTCAGGATAGATCGATATCTTGGCCCCCTGTATTTCCATGTCAGCTTTTTGTCTAGCCATGCGTAGTATGATATCTCTATCTTTGTAATGCAGTAGTTTCAAGAGAAATGGTCTATTGTGGCCCCCTGGTGGCGGTGGTCTAGATGGCACTCTATGGGCTCTTTCAACTGAAAAAAATGGAGTAAGATTATTCTTCCCAAAGGTGTCTGTTAGCCATGTCTCAATAAAATCAGTGGGGTTCTTTCCTTCAGACTTTTCGGGCATGCCGACTATACGCAGGTTAGACCTTCTCAGTCTGTTTTCCATGTCCTCGACTCTTGCAGATGTCTCATCTGCTTTAGCAGAGGTGCCATGCATTTCTTGAATAAGGGGGGACAGATCGTCCTCAATGGTGCTCACTCTTCCCTCTAAGGCAGTCGCCCTCTCCCTGATCTTCTGCATATCCTGTCTTATATGTAGCAAGCCCTCCTTCATGCTCCTGACCTCCACAGATAGTTCAGTTAATGAGTTCCCGTAAGAATGGACTGCTGTGAGGATATCCTGCAGTGAGGGCTCAGTGTTATCTGCAGCTGTGGGGTTGGCTGTATCATGGCGGGGGAGAGGGGCTGCAGGGGTACTCACTGTGTTCCACGAGGCTTCCGGCGCCATTTCCTCCTGTGTGTGGTAGGTCCCTTGGGGTGATTTCACAGGCGCGCTGGTCTTGCAAGTTTTAGCAGCATCCTGGGCTGCATTAGACTGTCCTCTCTTTGGGCTGCCCGGGTCGTGTGTGTATTGTGCTAATTTCGCCGCCGCTGAGGCATAGGACTCGCGGCCCGCACGTTGTTGGAGCGGGGAGCCGCCATTTTGGATCTGGCCTCCTCCACGAGGAGCCTCCGCTTTGGGCTTGGACATCCCGGTTTTCTTCGCCGATTGTCGGCCAGGTGTGGCGGCAGGGGTAGCTCCGCTCCGGGAGCGTAGTGTCCTGTCTATTGCGGCGGTGGTGTGGGCTCACGGCAGGATTGATCGGCTCAGGATGCAGGAGCTGATGTGAGACACGTCCGCTCACATGGAAGTCCAAGCCACGCCCCCCCCGGGCCAAGGTGTTAACCGCAACACCGAGCCCCTGCACAGCACGAACTCGTTCCCGAGTACGTCCACACTCCATGGCTTCAAAACGGTCGGCTGATCAAACAAACAACTTAACCGAACGCACTGAAGAACAGCAAGGCCTATGAAGAACGACCTGAAAAACAGGAACGAGCGGACCAGAACGGCCTGAGAACCGGTAGGAACTGATCCACACGCACTGAAAGCCAGATACAAACCTCACAAGCACAAACTGAACGGCAGAAGCGAGCGAATTAAGCAGAAGTCTGAGAAGCGCGAATCGTCTCTAACCAAACGTCAACTAACACGCGATACACACGAGATCAGCTGACGGTGCCCAAAGGGTGTCGTTTGGGATCTCGAGCTTCCTTTTTCTAGTCCCGTCGTACGTGCTGTACGTCATCGCGTGAACCGCCGGACTTTTTGCGTGATCGTGTGTGGTCAAGTCCGTTTGCTTTTTAGTCCAGCGGACTCAGCTGCAAAGTCCAGCGGATTGTCCGCTGGACTTAGGTCCGCCGGCAAAAGTCCCTTCGTGTGTACGCGGCAATAGAAAGACCTGTTGAACAACTCTTAATTAGGTATGAGCCGAACACCCCCCCATTCGGCTCGCACCAAAACCCGCGAACGGACCTAAAGTCTGTGCGAGCTTTCGAACCCTATTAGTTATAATGGATGCGAACGTTCGAAATCAAAAGTGCTAATTTTAAAGGCTAATATGCATGGTATTGTCATAAAAAGTGATTGGGGACCTGGGTCCTGCCCCAGGGGACATGTATCAATGCAAAATTTTTATTTAAAATCTGTCCCTGCATAAAGTGTCATTTTTGCAGGAAAGAAAGCTATTTAAAATCACTCGCGGCTAATGTTAATTGACGGCTCCCGTAACACAGAGAACAGTCATTCATTGAAAGTCATTCATAAAAAAAAAGTCATTGATAAAAAATAAAAAAAGTTAAAAAAAAAAGCGTGGGGGTCCCCCTAAATTCAATAACCAGGCCCTTCAGGTCTGGGATGGGTATTAAGGGGGACCCCAGCCCAAAAAAAATGGCTTAGGGTCCCCCTCAAAATCCATACCAGACCCTTGAGGTCTGGGATGGATTTTAAGGGGAATCCCAGCCAAAAAAAATGGCGTGGGGTCCACCTCAAAATCCATACCAGACCCTTATCCGAGCACGCAACCTGGCAGGCGGAAGGAAAAGAGGGGGGACGAGAGAGGCCCCCTCCCGCCTGAACCGTACTAGGCCACATGCCCTCAACATTGGGAGGATGCTTTTGGGGGTCTGAGACCCCCAAAGCACCTTGTCCCCATGTTGATGAGGACAAGGGCCTCATCCCCACAACCGTGGCGGGTGGTTGTGGGGGTCTGCGGGCGGGGGGCTTATCGGAATCTGGAAGCCACCTTTAACAAGGGGACCCCCAGATCCCGCCCCCCCCCGTGTGAAATGGTAAGGGGATACAAAAGTACCCCTACCATTTCACCAAAAAAGTGAAAAAAAATTGTAAAAATGACAGGAGACGGTCTTTGACAATTCCTTTATTAAAATCTTCTTTCTTCTTTCTTCATCCTTCGGTTTCTTCATCTTCTCCTTCCGTCATCTTCTTCCATCTTCTTCCATTTTCTTCTTCCTCCGATCCACTTCTTCTTGCGCTGGTCTTCTCATCCTTCTCGTCCGGCATCTTCTTCCATGGCGTCGGCATCTGTTCTTCTGTCGGGCCGCTCCTCGCAATGGGAGGCTGCCGCTGTGTGAGGCTTCGCTCCGTCTGACAGGTCTTTTATAACGGAGGGCACCTGGTGACCCCGCCCCCCTCTGACGTCATGGGGAAAGCCATAGGGAATTCCCCATGACGTCCCCGTGCGTCAGAGGGGGCGGGGTCACCAGGTGCCCTCCATTATAAAAGACCTGTCAGAGGCAGCGAAGCCTCACATAGCGGGAGCCTCCCATTGCGAGGAGTGGCCCAAGAAGAGACACCAACGCCATGGAAGAAGATGCCGGACGAGAAGGACGAGAAGGCCAGCGCAAGAAGAAGCGGATCGGAGGAAGAAGAAAATGGAAGAAGATGGAAGAAGATGACGGAAGGAGAAGATGAAGAAACCGAAGGATGAAGAAAGAAGATTTTAATAAAGGAATTGTCAAAGACCGTCTCCTGTCATTTTTACAATTTTTGACACTTTTTTGGTGAAATGGTAGGGGTACTTTTGTACCCCCTTACCATTTCACACAGGGGGGGCGGGATCTGGGGGTCCCCTTGTTAAAGGGGGCTTCCAGATTCCGATAAGGCCCCCGCCCGCAGACCCCCACAACCACCGGGCACGGTTGTGGGGACGATGCCCTTGTCCTCATCAACATGGGGACAAGGTGCTTTGGGGGTCTCAGACCGCCAAAGCATCCTCCCAATGTTGAGGGCATGTGGCCTGGTACGGTTCAGGCGGGGGGGGGGCGCTCTCGTCCTCCCCTCTTTTCCTGCGGCCTGCCAGGTTGCGTGCTCGGATAAGGGTCTGGTATGGATTTTGAGGGGGACCCCACGCCATTTTTTTTGGCTGGGGTTCCCCTTAAAATCCATCCCAGACCTCAAGGGTCTGGTATGGATTTTGAGGGGGACCCTACGCCATTCTTTTTTGGCTGGGGTCCCCCTTAATATCCATCCCAGACCTGAAGGGCCTGGTTATTGAATTTGGGGGACCCCCACGCTTTTTTTTTTTTTTTTTTTTTTATCAATGAATGACAGTTCTCTGTGTTACGGGAGCCATCAATTCATTAGCCGCGAGTGCTTTTAAATAGCTTTTTTCCTGCAAAAATGACACTTTTTGCTGGGACAGATCTAAGCACAGGAAACCTGCCCCCCTTCACAGTCAACCTATAGACACCCCCCAGATGTGATACTGCAATGCTGTATTAACAGCACGCACACACAAATCCCCAGAAATAAAGCACATATTGTCAGCAGTCAGCAACACACTGACACGCTGACACTGAAACACAATATGCGAGGCCGCCGCCGCGGCGGCCTCTTATACCGTGGGGCGTGTACTAAAGCTCCTGAGCTATAATTGGCTACAGGCATCCTGCCTGTAGCCAATTATGGCTCTCCTCGCTGCCGGCGCTGTGATTGGCCAAGCATGCGGGGTCACAGTGCATGCTTGGCCAATCATCAGCCAGCATTGCACTGCGACTGGTGCAATGCATTGCGGCCGCTAGACATGGGAACTGTCAAAAAATTTGTTTTTGTTTCGTTTCGTCCCGTTTCGTATATACAAAAATTCGTAATTCGTAATTCGTAATTCGTGTACAAAATTCCGTTCGAATTCGTACGAAATACGAAATTCGGACGAATCGTAATTTTTTTTACGAATCGTTAGTAAAGTTACGAATCGTTACGAATCGTTAACGCGGCTAATGAATTGTTGGTTCTCATAACACAGAGAACAATTCGAATCCAAGTACAAATATCGAATTTCAATTTCAAATTACGAATCGGTACGAATCGTTATGAATAGTTACGAATCGTTAGTAAATCCAACTACCAATATCGAATTTCAACTAATTTGAACGAAATTATTATAGCAGATATAACGAATGAATTCGAATGAATTCGAATGAATTCGAATGACAAAGTGTTATTTTTGCAGAAAAAAAAAAAAGCGTAGGGGTCCCCCCAAATTCAATAACCAGGCCCTTCAGGTCTGGTATGGATATTAAGGGGGACCCCAGCCAAAAAAAAAAAAAAAATGGCGTGGGGTCCCCCCCAAATATCCATACCAGACCCTTCAGGTCTGTGATGGATTTTAAGGGGAACCCCGACAAAAAAAAAAAAAAAAATGGCGTGGGGTCCCCCTCAAAATCCATACCAGACCCTTTATCCGAGCACGCAACCTGGCAGGCCGCAGGAAAGGAGGGGGGGACGAGAGCGGCCCCCCCTCCCGCCTGAACCGTACCAGGCCACATGCCCTCAACATTGGGAGGGTGCTTTGGGGTCCCCCCCAAAGCACCTTGTCCCCATGTTGATGAGGACAAGGGCCTCACCCCACAACCCTGGCCGGTGGTTGTGGGGGTCTGCGGGCGGGGGGCTTATCGGAATCTGGAAGCCCCCTTTAACAAGGGGACCCCCAGATCCTGCCCCCCCCCCCCTGTGTGAAATGGTAAGGGGGTACAAAAGTACCCCTACCATTTCACCAAAAAAGTGTCAAAAATGGTAAAAATGACAGGAGACGGTCTTTGACAATTCCTTTATTAAAATCTTCTTTCTTCTTTCTTCTGGTCTTCCTTTCTTCGTATTCTCCTTCCGTCATCTTCTCCTTCCGGCATCTTCTTCCATCTTCTTCTTCCTTCGATTCGCTTCTTCTTCCTCCGGTCTTCTCGTCCTTCTCGTCCGGCGTCGTCCTTCTCGTCCGGCATCGTCGTCTCTTCTCGCAGGCCGCTCCTCGCAATGGGAGGCTCCCGCTCTGTGAGGCTTCGCTCCGCTGACAGGTCTTTTATAACGAAGGCACCTGGTGACCCCGCCCCCTCTGACGCACTGGGACGTCATGTGGAATTCCCTATGGCTTTCCCCATGACGTCAGAGGGGTGGCGGGGTCACCAGGTGCCTTCGTTATAAAAGACCTGTCACCCGGAGTGGAGCCTCACAGAGCGGGAGCCTCCCATTGCGAGGAGCGGCCTGCGAGAAGAGACGACGCCGGACGAGAAGGACGAGAAGACCGGAGGAAGAAGAAGCGAATCGAAGGAAGAAGAAGATGGAAGAAGATGACGGAAGGAGAAGATGATGGAAGGAGAAGACGAAGGAAGGAAGACCAGAAGAAAGAAGAAAGAAGATTTTAATAAAGGAATTGTCAAAGACCGTCTCCTGTCATTTTTACAATTTTTGCCACTTTTTTGGTGAAATGGTAGGGGTACTTTTGTACCCCCTTACCATTTCACACAGGGGGGGGGGGCCGGGATCTGGGGGTCCCCTTGTTAAAGGGGGCTTCCAGATTCCGATAAGCCCCCCGCCCGCAGACCCCCACAACCACCGGCCAGGGTTGTGGGGATGAGGCCCTTGTCCTCATCAACATGGGGACAAGGTGCTTTAGGGGTCTCAGACCCCCAAAGCATCCTCCCAATGTTGAGGGCATGTGGCCTGGTACGGTTCAGGTGGGAGGGGGGGCCGCTCTCGTCCCCCCCTCCTTTCCTGCAGCCTGCCAGGTTGCGTGCTCGGATAAAGGGTCTGGTATGGATTTTATGGGGGACCCCACGCCATTTTTTTTGGCTAGGGTTCCCCTTAAAATCCATCCCAGACCTCAAGGGTCTGGTATGGATTTTGAGGGGGACCCTACGCCATTTTTTTTTTTTTGGCTTGGGTCCCCCTTAATATCCATCCCAGACCTGAAGGGCCTGGTTATTGAATTTGGGGGGACCCCCACGCATTTTTTTTATCAATGACTTCAATGAATGACAGTTCTCTGTATTACGGATCCAACAATTCATTTGCCGGCAATAGCCGTGAGTGATTTTAAATAGTTTTTTTTTCCTGCAAAAATGACACTGTGCAGGAACATTTCTCTATATTAGATATACTGAATCTCGAAGCATTCGAAGCATTCGTTATATCCGCTATTATAATTTCTTTCATATTAGTTGAAATTAAATATTTGTTAGTTACAATACAACATTCGAATTGTTCTCTGTATTACGGGAATCGGCAATTAGCCGCGAGTGATTTTAAATGTCTTTTTTTCCTGCAAAAATGACACATTGTACAGAGACAGTTCTAAGCACGGGAAACATGACCCCTTCTATATACTATATACTCTATAGTATGTCTATGAAGGGGCGCAGGTTTACCGTGCTTACAACTCTCTCTGTACAATGTGTCATTTTTGCAGGAAAAAAAGACATTTAAAATCACTCGCGGCTAATTGCCGATTCCCGTAATACAGAGAACAATTTGAATGTTGTATTGTAACTAACAAATATCTAATTTCAACTAATATGAAAGAAATTATAATAGCGGATATAACGAATGCTTCGAATGCTTCGAATGCTTCGAGATTCAGTATATCTAATATAGAGAACTGTCTCTGTACAATGTGTCATTTTTGCAGGAAAAAAAAACTACCGTATATACTCGAGTATAAGCCGAGTTTTTCAGCACATTTTTTTGTGCTGAAAGTGCCCCCCTCGGCTTATACTCGAGTCAAGCACTTTTCTGCAGCAAAAAAAAAAAATTCCGACCCGATTTTGGGGCCCCGTATCTCGGGGCCACTTGGGTCTAGGAATCCTAAATTTGGTGTGCCAACCCAGTGGACCTAGCACTACGACATATCCAAAGATAGGGTCCCTAGCACTAAGTGGCCCCGAGATACAGGGCCCCAAAGTCAGTTCAGAAAATGTCATTCTCTGCTGCAGAAAAGTGCTTGAGATTTTCTGACCCGAATTTGGGGCCTCATATCTCGGGGACACTTGGTGCTAGGAACCCCAAATGTTGTATTCCAACCCAGTGGAATTAGCACTACAACATATCCAAAGATGGGGTTCCTAGCACTAAGTGACCCTGAGATACAGGGCCCCAAATCTGTCAACTGTGTCCATCTGCATGGGCACAGTGAGGCAGCAAATGGGCATCGTTGACCCTCTTTTCCACTTACAGTAGCTGCGCATTTCTCACCCTAGGCTTATACTCGAGTCAATAAGTTTTCCCAGTATTTTGTGGTAAAATTAGGTGCCTCGGCTTATATTCGGGTCGGCCTATACTCGAGTATATACGGTATTTAAAATCACTCGCAGCTATTGCCGGCAAATGAATTGTTGGATCCGTAATACAGAGAACAGTCATTCATTGAAGTCATTGATAAAAAAATGCGTAGGGGTCCCCCCAAATTCAATAACCAGACCCTTCAGGTCTGGGATGGATATTAAGGGGGACCCCAGCCAAAAAAATAAAAAAAAAATGGCGTAGGGTCCCCCTCAAAATCCATACCAGACCCTTGAGGTCTGGGATGGATTTTAAGGGGAACCCTAGCCAAAAAAAATGGCGTGGGGTCCCCCATAAAATCCATACCAGACCCTTTATCCGAGCACGCAACCTGGCAGGCCGCAGGAAAGGAGGGGGGACGAGAGCGCCCCCCCCTCCCGCCTGAACCGTACCAGGCCACATGCCCTCAACATTGGGAGGATGTTTTGGGGGTCTGAGACCCCTAAAGCACCTTGTCCCCATGTTGATGAGGACAAGGGCCTCATCCCCACAACCGTGCCCGGTGGTTGTGGGGGTCTGCGGGCGGGGGGCTTATCGGAATCTGGAAGCCCCCTTTAACAAGGGGACCCCCAGATCCCGCCCCCCCCCCCCCCCCCTGTGTGAAATGGTAAGGGGGTACCCCTACCATTTCACCAAAAAAGTGGCAAAAATTGTAAAAATGACAGGAGACGGTCTTTGACAATTCATTTATTAAAATCTTCTTTCTTCTTTCTTCTGGTCTTCCTTTCTTCGTATTCTCCTTCCGTCATCTTCTTCCATCTTCTTCTTCCTTCGATTCGCTTCTTCTTCCTCCGGTCTTCTCGTCCTTCTCGTCCGGCGTCGTCCTTCTCGTCCGGCATCATCATCTCTTCTCGCAGGCCGCTCCTCGCAATGGGAGGCTCCCGCTCTGTGAGGCTCCGCTCCGGGTGACAGGTCTTTTATAACGAAGGCACCTGGTGACCCCGCCCCCCTCTGACGTCATGGGGAAAGCCATAGGGAATTCCACATGACGTCCCCGTGCGTCAGAGGGGGCGGGGTCACCAGGTGCCTTCATTATAAAAGACCTGTCAGCGGAGCGAAGCCTCACAGAGCGGGAGCCTCCCATTGCGAGGGGCGGCCTGCGAGAAGAGAAGACGATGCCGGACGAGAAGGACGACGCCGGACGAGAAGGACGAGAAGACCGGAGGAAGAAGAAGCGAATCGAAGGAAGAAGAAGATGGAAGAAGATGCCGGAAGGAGAAGATGACGGAAGGAGAAGATGAAGAAAGGAAGACCAGAAGAAAGAAGAAAGAAGATTTTAATAAAGGAATTGTCAAAGACCGTCTCCTGTCATTTTTACCATTTCTGCCACTTTTTTGGTGAAATGGTAGGGGTACTTTTTGTACCCCCTTACCATTTCACACAGGGGGGGGACGGAATCTGGGGGTCCCCTTGTTAAAGGGGGCTTCCAGATTCCGATAAGCCCCCCGCCCGCAGACCCCCACAACCACCGGGCACGGTTGTGGGGATGAGGCTCTTGTCCTCATCAACATGGGGACAAGGTGCTTTGGGGGTCTCAGACCCCCAAAGCATCCTCCCAATGTTGAGGGCATGTGGCCTGGTACGTTTCAGGCGGGAGGGGGGGCGCTCTCGTCCCCCCCTCCTTTCCTGCGGCCTGCCAGGTTGCGTGCTCGGATAAGGGTCTGGTATGGATTTTATGGGGGACCCCACGCCATTTTTTTTGGCTTGGGTTCCCCTTAAAATCCATCCCAGACCTCAAGGGTCTGGTATGGATTTTGAGGGGGACCCTACACCATTTTTTTTTTTTTTTTTGGCTGGGGTCCCCCTTAATATCCATCCCAGACCTGAAGGGCCTGGTTATTGAATTTGGGGGGACCCCTACGCATTTTTTTTATCAATGACTTCAATGAATGACTGTTCTCTGTATTACGGATCCGACAATTCATTTGCCGGCAATAGCTGCGAGTGATTTTAAATAGTTTTTTTTCCCTGCAAAAATGACACATTGTGCAGGAACATTTCTCTATATTAGATATACTGAATCTCGAAGCATTCGAAGCATTCGTTATATCCGCTATTATAATTTCTTTCATATTAGTTGAAATTAGATATTTGTTAGTTACAATACAACATTCGAATTGTTCTCTGTATTACGGGAATCGGCAATTAGCCGCGAGTGATTTTAAATGTATTTTTTTCCTGCAAAAATGACACATTGTACAGAGAGAGTTGTAAGCACAGGAAACATGACCCCTTCTATATACTATATACTCTATAGTATGTCTATGAATGGGGTCATGTTTCCCGTGTTTAGAACTGTCTCTATACAATGTGTCATTTTTGCAGGAAAAAAAGACATTTAAAATCACTCGCGGCTAATTGCCGATTCCCGTAATACAGAGAACAATTCGAATACAACTACTAACAAATATCTAATTTCAACTAATATGAAAGAAATTATAATAGCGGATATAACGAATGCTTCGAATGCTTCGAGATTCAGTATATCTAATATAGAGAAATGTTCCTGCACAGTGTCATTTTTGCAGGAAAAAAAAACTATTTAAAATCACTCGTGGCTATTGCCGGCAAATGAATTGTCGGATCCGTAATACAGAGAACAGTCATTCATTGAAGTCATTGATAAAAAAAAGCGTAGGGGTCCCCCCAAATTCAATAACCAGGCCCTTCAGGTCTGGGATGGATATTAAGGGGGACCCCAGCCAAAAAAAAAAAATGGCGTAGGGTCCCCCTCAAAATCCATACCAGACCCTTGAGGTCTGGGATGGATTTTAAGGGGAACCCAAGCCAAAAAAAATGGCGTGGGGTCCCCCATAAAATCCATACCAGACCCTTATCCGAGCACGCAACCTGGCAGGCCGCAGGAAAGGAGGGGGGGACGAGAGCGCCCCCCCTCCCGCCTGAACCGTACCAGGCCACATGCCCTCAACATTGGGAGGATGCTTTGGGGGTCTGAGACCCCTAAAGCACCTTGTCCCCATGTTGATGAGGACAAGGGCCTCTTCCCCACAACCGTGCCCGGTGGTTGTGGGGGTCTGCGGGCGGGGGGCTTATCGGAATCTGGAAGCCCCCTTTAACAAGGGGACCCCCAGATCCCGCCCCCCCCCCCTGTGTGAAATGGTAAGGGGGTACAAAAGTACCCCTACCATTTCACCAAAAAAGTGGCAAAAATGGTAAAAATGACAGGAGACGGTCTTTGACAATTCCTTTATTAAAATCTTCTTTCTTCTTTCTTCTGGTCTTCCTTCTTCATCTTCTCCTTTCTTCATCTTCTCCTTCCGTCATCTTCTTCCATCTCGTTCTTCCTTCGATTCGCTTCTTCTTCCTCCGGTCTTCTCGTCCTTCTCGTCCGGCGTCGTCCTTCTCGTCCGGCATCGTCGTCTCTTCTCGCAGGCCGCTCCTCGCAATGGGAGGCTCCCGCTCTGTGAGGCTTCGCTCCGCTGACAGGTCTTTTATAACGAAGGCACCTGGTGACCCCGCCCCCCCTCTGACGTCATGGGGAAAGGGGGTTACCAGGTGCCTTCGTTATAAAAGACCTGTCAGCGGAGCGAAGCCTCACAGAGCGGGAGCCTCCCATTGCGAGGAGCGGCCTGCGAGAAGAGACGACGATGCCGGACGAGAAGGACGACGCCGGACGAGAAGACCGGAGGAAGAAGAAGCGAATCGAAGGAAGAAGAAGATGGAAGAAGATGCCGGAAGGAGAAGATGAAGAAAGGAAGACCAGAAGAAAGAAGAAAGAAGATTTTAATAAAGGAATTGTCAAAGACCGTCTCCTGTCATTTTTACCATTTTTGCCACTTTTTTGGTGAAATGGTAGGGGTACTTTTGTACCCCCTTACCATTTCACACAGGGGGGGGGCGGGATCTGGGGGTCCCCTTGTTAAAGGGGGCTTCCAGATTCCGATAAGCCCCCCGCCCGCAGACCCCCACAACCACCGGCCAGGGTTGTGGGGATGAGGCCCTTGTCCTCATCAACATGGGGACAAGGTGCTTTGGGGGGGACCCCAAAGCACCCTCCCAATGTTGAGGGCATGTGGCCTGGTACGGTTCAGGCGGGAGGGGGGGGCCGCTCTCGTCCCCCCTCCTTTCCTGCGACCTGCCAGGTTGCGTGCTTGGATAAAGGGTCTGGTATGGATTTTGAGGGGGGCCCCACGCCATTTTTTTTTTTTTTTTTGGCCGGGGTTCCCCTTAAAATCCATTTCGAATCCATTCATTCGAATCCATTCGAATTCATTCGAATTCATTCGAATCATTCGGCGACGAAATTCGTAAACGGAATTTCGTATTCCGTACGGAATTCGTAAAAAAAAAAATTCGTACTACAGATTCGTAAATTCGTACGAATTTCGAAAAATTCGTACGAATTACGAATTCGTACGAAACGAATCGCACATCTCTAGTGGCCGCTCGCATCACACGAATTTGATGCGAGAGGCCCAAATGTTCTGGGCTCGCCGAACGGGCGAACGCCCGATGTTCGATTCGAACATGGGTTCGAATCGAACACCGGGCCCATCCCTACTCTTAATAGCATTATTAACAAATACTGTCTCAAAGCCTCTCTCAGCACATGTGCTAACAATACCATTTACAGGCTTTCTGAATACATTTAACTGAGAATGTTTTGTTACCAAATCTACGTGTATAGGTTTAAATTGTAAAGTTTTAAAAAATGGGCAATATTTGTCATATAATTCTCCTTAATTAATTTTTGTTAAAATAATTTTTAATAACAGATCAGGTGTCTGTGATATGATCCTACTAGATCAGCACAGTGGTGTAGTGGTTAGCACTTTATTTTTCTTTTTTTTTATTTTAGTTGTCACACATACAGAGAAATAAACAATTTCATTAATCCATCAATCATATAAGCTCCAACGAATCCATTCAAAATCCAATTACCATATATACTCGAGTATAAGCCGAGTTTTTCAGCACATTTTTTTTTGTGCTGAAAATGCCCCCCTCTGCTTATACTTGAGTCAAGCACTTTTCTGCAACAGAGAATGACATTTTCCGACCCAACTTTGTGGCCCTGTATGTGACCACTTGGGGCTAGGAACCCCAAATTTGGCGTGCAAACCAGTGGAACCAATACTAGAACATATTCAAAGATGGGGTTACGGGCCCCAAAATTGGTTTGGAAAATGTCATTCTCTGCTATAGAAAAGTGCTTGACATTTTCCGAACCGACTTTGGGGTCCCGTATCTCGGGGCCACTAGGTAATAGGAACCCCATCTTGAATATGTTGTAGTGCTAGTTCCACTGAGTTTGCACACCAAATTTGGGGTTCCTAGCACCAAGTGGCCCCAAGATACGGGGGCCCCAAAATCGGTCAACTCTGTCCACATGCAGCAATGTTATTTCAGGACCCTTTGGGTCCAGAGACACCAATTTGGCTGCAGATAGAGGGCATCTAGGAACCCTTAACTACCAAGTTTGAAGTTTGGGGGGCCTATAGCTGAAAATGGGCACAGTGAGGCATGCAAATGGGCACCGTGAGGCTGCAAATGGGCATTGTTGACCCTCTTTTCCACTTACAGTAGCTGCGCATTTCTCACCCTAGACTTATACTGGAGTCAATAAGTTTTCCCAGTTTTTTGTGTTAAAATTAGGTGCCTCGGGCTTATATTCGGGTCGGCCTATACTCGAGTATATACGGTAACAGCATTACTCCTATCTTAATTACATCCACAGAAAAAACAATAACTAGTTATTTGAGATAGACCCCATTCTATCTTCAGTTAGACCTGCTTCTCTTGTATGCCCTGACAACATACTTTACTAAGAAGAAAAACCTTTACATATCTGAAGAGGCAAAAGGAGAAAGTAAGAAGCCCCATGAGGGAAAGAATTCCAAAAAAAAGAGAAAAAAAATAGAAAGAGAGAAGTGGAAAAAAGAGAGAAAAAAAACCCTGATAGGGGAGGGGGAGTCGGAGTTGGAGGCGAAATGTACCGAGGAAAAGGCGAGTCTACTATACCATCATCCAGGGAAGTGAGGGCACCCCCAAGGCCCCCCACTCCTCTCCTTTTCAAATACTCTCAGGAGCAAAGAGGGAACTCCCTTCCTCTGAGAATTTAAATGTATCTCATTGGCCCCAAATTTCTAAATATGTCTCCTTTCGATTTTGAGTCGATAATAACAAATCCTCCATTCTATTAACCTCTTCAATTCATGTGACCCATGTAAAAATTGTGGGAGGGTTTGTATCTCTCCACTGCCGCACGATACATGATCTAGCAGCGTTAATAAGATGGTGCAAAATTAATTTACTATATGTTTTCCCCGGTATGTTTGAGACATGTAACAAAAATAGGGCTGGATCTTCTAGGAGGTTATATGCAGTAAATTTCTGTGCTATTCGCCGCATCTCCCTCCAGAAGTACTCCAGTTTTGGGCAGGACCAAAGAACGTGGAGTAGAGTCCCTCTTTCCTCCTGACACCTCCAACATTTGTCTGGGATCTCCAGAATGAATTTATTAAGTAATGAGGGTTTACGGTACCATCCTGTCATTATTTTAAAATTAGTTTCTTGGATTCTTGTGGATATTGAAGATTTCAACACAAGATTTACTATCTGCCTATATTGTGCCTGGGTGAACGTCCTATCTAATGTAATTTCCCACTTCCTTATATATGGAGGGACATAATCATCTTGGGGGGCAACCAGTAGTGCATACATTTGCGAAATTAAGTGGGAGCAAGGCCCCGTCCCCTCACATAGTTGTTCTAAGGGTGTCAATGTTCGTTGAAATCTGTCCGGAGGTGGGAGAGTGTTAGGGAAATGTCGCAACTGAGCTCCACTCCAGAAATCAAGACAGAAAAGGTTGTTGGATGAGGTTAGTTCAGGTAATGAGTGTCATGTCCCTGTCACTATTTGTATAAAATGCGAGGCCGGAAAACACTGTGGTTCTGAAAGTTTCCTGAAGGGTCCCTGTAGTCCCGGAGGGAAACGAGGATTCCCTACAATAGGGTATAGGGGGAGTTGACAGATGATAATAAAGTGGTGGAACATATTCGAGAGTAAATATGCAGGGTAGGGCCCAAGGTTGGGTGCTTTTTGAGAGCTGAACTCAGGTCTCCAAAGCACCAAACCGCATGACGCAATAGGACCTCACACTGTGATTGCTCAATCTTTGGCCATATTTTAAAGCTTGCATGCCTACACCAGTCTACTAGTCGCGCCATATGAGCCGCCTGATAATATTTCTGCATATCTGGTACCGCCACCCCCCCCCCCCATATTGTTTAGGCATTGTCATTAAACGGCGTTGAATTATGGGCCTTTTATGGGCCCAAATGAATTCAGTTATCTTATTAGTCTTTTCTCTTGGCTGGATGTCCCTCTAGATACATAACTATGTATCTATGTGTTTAAACGTTATTGTCTTGGTTTAGAGATTAGAGTTGAGCGGACACCTGGATGTTCGGGTTCGGCGGGTTCGCCCGAACTTCGGAAAAAAGTCCGGGTTCGGGACCGAACTTGACCCCGAACTCCGAACCCCATTGAAGTCAATGGGACCCGGACTTTTGAACACTAAAATGGCTGTAAAAAAGTCATGGAAAGGGCTAGAGGGCTGCAAATGGCAACACAATGTTGTTAAGAGCATGGCAAGTGATCTGCAAACAAATGTGGATAGGGAAATAACTTAAAATAACATAAAAAAATAAAAAATAAAAATAAAATGCTGGAGGCCCCCTTCTCAGCAGAAGAGGTACAGGAAGTCATTAAGAACCTCAGAAACTCAACGGCACGATGCCGCACATATGGTGGGAATACCCCAGAATACGCACTTTCTGGAAAAAATTATTAACTTTCAACAGGAGACTGGGTGGGAGACAATGTGAAGGAACCGGAGGCACTGTCAGCAACCCAATCTACTATCGCCTGTACTTGTCCTGGCCTCAACATTCGTACAGCCTCATTAGGCGCGCCAAAATACCGCTGCAGGCTCTGTCGCCTACTCGCACCTGAGGAAGGTGTTTCACTAGTGTGTGTAGCTGGCACAGATCGACCACGTCCTCTCCCTGCAACAGGAGCGCCACCAGCAGCACCACGACCCGGGCCACGTCCCCTTTTTGATGATCTCCTCATATTTTCAAAATTTATGATCTCGCCCTAAATGGGTGTTTTTGTCTATAGCAGAATACACGTACAGTGTCTAAAGCGTTTATGAACACGCAGAAAATGCTATTGGGAAGAAAAAAACACAGCAAAATTAATTTTTTTTGCAATGTTTTTCCAATATCAGAATACACGGATAGTGTCTAAAGTGTTTATGAAAACGCAGAAAATGCTATTGGGAAGAAAAAAAACACTGCAAAATTAAATTATTTTGCAATGTTTTTCTAATATCAGAATACACGGATAGTGTCTAAAGCGTTTATGAAAACGCAGAAAATGCTATTGGGAAGAAAAAAAACACTGCAAAATTAAATTTTTTTGCAATGTTTTTCCAATATCAGAATACACGGATAGTGTCTACAGTGTGTATGTATGAACACGCAGAAAATGCTATTGGGAAAAAAAACACAGCAAAATTTTATTTTTTTGCAATGTTTTTCCAATATCAGAATACACGGACAGTATCTAAAGCATGTATGAACACGCAGAAAATGCTATTGGGGTAAAAAAAAAACACAGCAAAATTAAATTTTTTTGCAATGTTTTTCCAATATCAGAATACACGGATAGTGTCTAAAGCGTTTATGAAAATGCAGAAAATGCTATTGGGGAAAAAAAAACACTGCAAAATTCAATTTTTTTGCAATGTTTTTTCAATATCAGAATACACGGATAGTGTCTACAGCGTGTATGTATGAACACGCAGAAAATGCTATTGGGAAAAAAAAACACAGCAAAATTAAATTTTTTTGCAATGTTTTTCCAATATCAGAATACATGGACAGTATCTAAAGTGTTTATGAAAACGCAGAAAATGCTATTGGGGAAAAAAAAACACTGCAAAATTTTATTTTTTTGCAATGTTTTTCCAATATCAGAATACACGGATAGTGTCTAAAACGTTCATGAAAACGCAGAAAATGCTATGGGGAAAAAAAAACACAGCAAAATTAAATTTTTTTGCAATGTTTTTCCAATATCAGAATAAATGGATAGTGTCTAAAGGGTTTATGAAAACGCAGAAAATGCTATTGGGAAGAAAAAAAACACAGCAAAATTTAATTTTTTTGCAATGTTTTTCCAATATCAGAATACACGGACAGTATCTAAAGCGTGTATGAACACGCAGAAAATGCTATTGGGGGGGGGGGGGGGGGGAAACACAGCAAAATTAAATTTTTTTGCAATGTTTTTCCAATAGCAGAATACACACAGACTATTGTGTATCTCTTACTATATGCAGTGTTGGTCCTAATGGTGCACTGAGCTTGCAGGTAAAACTTTTATATTTTGTCTGGCACTGGCCTCATGGCACTGTTAAAAGACTGTGCACTGCACCCCAGCCAGGGTACAATTGATTTAGGAATCTCTTCAATAATTCTCTCTGCCTCTTTCTTTTGCTTAATAAAGAAACTCCCTACTCTACTCTAGCTATCTAGATCGCTCACTGATCTAACTAATTAGAAGAAAATTAAAGGAATGTGGACTGACTGACTGACTTTATCACACTAACTCCTAAAATCCTCTCTCTTAGCAGCACAGGAACCTGTCTATAGCAGAATGATGCTGTGTGCTGTGTGTCTGGACTATATATAGAGGCTGGGTCACATGCTGCACTGCCCAATCACAGCCATGCCATTAGTAGGCATGGCTGTGATGGCTTCTAAGGGCACACTAGTGAAACTAGCGTCGATTGGCTGCCCTGCAGCTGTTAAAAAGGCGCCAATACATCGCCAAACACCGAACCCAATCCCGAACTTACAGCCAATAAGTTCGGGTTCGGGCCCCGGACACCCAAAAGTCCGGTACGGACCCGAACTTTACAGTTCGGGTTCGCTCAACCCTATTAGAGATATCTCTTTGTGTGTAAAAAAATGTCTTCTCTCATTATTCCTCTACTTTTTCTTTTTTTTGCTTTCAGAATTTTCTAAACTTTATTTTTTTTATTACTTAAAACCTTGGTTTAATTATATTTCATTTAGGCTGACGGACATTAGTTGATTACTCTTTCTTTGTAACTTTGTGAGCAGTGACTGTCATGGCCGTTTTTTGTGGTGAGGCCTGGAAAGGCCTTATGACGAAGATCCGATCATCTCAAACTGAGGCTAATATCTCCGATGCTGATCTTGATCATGCTTTCATGAGATTGCAACGTTTGTTGGAAAAAAAAGTGTGAATTTATTGGCACAAGTCATATTTTGAAAAATATTCACAAAATTAAATTGTCCCATGGGGGGTGAGAATTCAGATATTCCTGAACAGAGGCGGCTCTCTAATTAGGCAAATTAGGCAGTCGCCTAAGGCCTCGCACTCCTAGGGGCCTCACGGCTGCCTAATTCGCCTTATGTGTGTGTTACAGTTGAAGGGAATATCATGCAATTTATACAGTTAATTTCTATTGCTTTAATTATTTTTCCCATTTTGGGCATGAGTGGGGCCTCATGTCTAAGATTTGCCTAAGGCCTCACAAAGCCTAGAGCCGCCTCTGTTCCCGAACATTAGAAAAATAAATGATTCTCTAAAGCAGTCTTGGGAGCACAATCTCCGAATGTGCTCCTTTGAGATGATCTCTATCCTTTGTAAACAATACAAGTCTAAACTTAATCAGCTTGATCTTCAGATAAATAGCTGGTATCAGGAGCATACCCTCAGTGTGGCTTCCACCAGATTCACCAAGCGAGAAAAAGATCTGCGGGTGCATCTGGATGAATACACACTGAGTGTTATTAATACAAAGGAAAATACATTTCTTCAAGATCAGACTGCCCATGCAAATGGGTATGCCTATAAATGGAACCAAAATCCATTTAATAAACCTTTTTCTAAACCATTTTCATCTGATGTACCTAGAGCAGACAATGATGCACCTGATGTACCTAATGTTACTTCTGTCTCTTTTTCACCTAGCACCTCTACTACCTATCGGGATTTATCCCAGGATAGGACATCTAAGAAAAGAAAGGGGGATCGTACTTCAGCCTAAACGGACTCTCTTCACCGCACTTTTGGACCCACTTTCACTCGTCGACCTTTGGGAGATGGTACTCACCTCACTAATGCGCACTCGTCTACTCCCTTTTCTGCTTCTGGTAGACCTTCCTCTGTACCTTCTGTATCTCACTCTCAGTTGCAACCCACATCTGGTGCCACCACCGCTGTTTCCTCTTCTACTTTTCCTTCTACAACTCGTAGGGTTAGTGAACCTACCTTATCTTTGCTATTTCCCACCAGCACTCAATCCATTGACCCTAAACTTGCACCTATTTTTTTAGGGAAAACTTCAGACCAAGCATTGAGTCCCACTCCACATCTGCCAATCAGGGAACCTTAGAACTATAAGTTATCAATCTTTTCTCTGTCATTTTAACCAAGGAACAAATTGATGTGCTGAAACTTGGACTTACCTTCTGCCCCTCTGTTGACCTTGATAGATTTCAATTGATCAAGGATGTACATTTATTTGCTGATGTTTATTGTTTAAAGTAATTTATGATAAACCTTCCTCTACGGAACTCCCTGATTTTCCTCCCTTGGAATTTTTGGAGACTGAGTTACAGGCTATGGATGATCTTATGTTGCTCTGGGAGGAGGAACACACTGGAGATGACTAGGGTTGAGCGAACCTGAACTGTAAAGTTCGGGTCCGTACCGGACTTTTGGGTGTCCGGGTCCCGGACCCGAACCCGAACAATTGACTGTGTGTTCGGGTCCGGTGATTGGCGATGTATCGGTGCCTTTTTAAAAGCTGCAGGGCAGCCAATCCACGTTAGTTTCACTAGTGTGCCCTGAGAAGCCATCACAGCCATGCCTACTAATGGCATGGCTGTGATTGGCCAGTGCAGCATGTGACCCAGCCTTTATATAAGCTACAGGCACACAGCACAGCGCGTCACTATGCTTTAGACACTGTAGGGAAATTTGCTTGGCTGCTGTGAGGGAATTACATGCTAGGAGTAAGTTCACATTCCTGAAATATCTTATAATTAGTAAGCGATCGACATAGATAGAGAGTGTAGTTCAAGGTTCCTGTTTTGAGGGGGAGAGAATTATTCAGAAATCAACTCTAAGACCTGGTGCACATTCTTTTTACACTGCCATGAGCCCAGTGCCAGACAAAATCTAGCTTTTATCTTCAAGCTCAGTGCACTAGCACTGCATATGTTACTGTGAGATACACCATACTCTGGGTGTATTCTGCAATTGCAAAAAAATAAAATGTTGCAGTGTTTCCTGCTTTCTTGCAGAAGTGTGTGACATTCAATCGATCTACCGTTCTTCGATTGTGCTATTCCAAAAAAAAAATCTGACTGAAAAAAAAAAATTTCATAGCATTTTCTGCAGTATTGCATTTTTTAAGCTAAACGCTGTACATACTCTGGGTGTATTCTGCTATTGCAAAATCATTGCAAAAAAATAAAATTTTGCAGTGTTTTCTGCATGTTTGCAGGAGTGTGACATATTCAATCGATCTCTTTGTCTTCTATTGTGCTATTCCAAAAAAAAATTTGAGTGAATTTTTTTTTTTTCATAGCATTTTCTGCAGTTTTTGAGATACACGCTGTACATACTGTGGGTGTATTCTGCCATTGGAAAAACACCCATTTAGGGCAAGATCATAAATTTTGAGAAGATTGTCAAAAAAGGGACGTGGCCCCAGTCGTGGTGCTGCTGGTGGAGCTCCTGTTGCAGGGAGAGGACGTGGTCGATCTGTGCCAGCTACACGCACAAGTGAAACACCTTCCTCAGGTGCGAGTAGGCGACAGAGCCTGCAGCGGTATTTTGGCACGCCTAATGAGGCTGTATGAACATTGAGACCAGGACAAGTACAGACGATAGTAGATTGGGTTGCTGACAGTGCCTCCAGTTCCTTCACATTGTCTCCCACCCAGTCTCCTAATGAAAGTTCAGAGTTGGCACCTGCAGCTGATGTCCATCAGTCTTTCACCTCTTTTTGATGACTCTGTTAGCAGGGTTTCCCAGGGCCATCCACCTAGCCCTGCCCCAGAAATGGAAGAGATTGTGTGCACTGATGCCCAACCACTTATGTTTCATAATGAGTACATGGGAGGACCATCGCAGCACGTCTCGGATGATGACGAAACACAGGTGCCAACTGCTGCTGCTTTCGCCATTGTGCAGACCGACAAGGAGGGCAGGGGTGAAGACTGGGTGGAAGATGATGTGGAGGACAATGAGGTCCTTGACCCCACATGGAATCAACATCATGCAGGTGACCAGTGTAGTTCGGAGGAAGAGGCAGTGGTCACACAGAGCCACCAGCACAGCAGGAGAGGGAGCAGGGTGCAAAAGCAGAGCATCCATCCCCTAGACAGTACGTCTGCTACTGCCCAACACAGCAAGGGACCAAGCATACCAAAGCCAGGTCCAAGGACTTCCCTAGCGTGGCAGTTCTTCAGACAATGTGCTGATGACAAGACACGAGTGGTTTGCACGCTGTGCAATCAGAGCCTGAAGCGAGGCATAAACGTTCTCAACCTGAGCACAACCTGCATGACCAGGCATCTAAGTGCAAAGCATGAGATGCAGTGGAGTAGACACCTCAAAAACCAAGAAAGGTCTCTGGCTCCTCCTGCTTCCTCTTCTGCTGCAGTCTCGGCCTCTTCATCCACCTCTGTAGTGACAGTGGCACCTGCCAACCCACAAACAGAGGATCTGCCAGCAACACTACCACCCGGGTCACCAACCATCTCCACAATGTCCCATGGTTCAGCTCTCTATCTCCCAAACACTGGAGTGGAAGAGGAAGTACCCCCCTAGCCACCCCGCGATCCCTGGCCCTGAATGCCAGCATTTCAAAATTCCTCGCCTGAAATGCTGTCATTCCGTCTGGTGGAGAGGCAGAGTTTTAAATGGCTGATGTCATTGGCTGTCCCACAGTACGTCGTGCCCAGCCGCCACTACTTTTCCAGGCAAGCTATCCCTTCCCTGCACAACGAAGTGGGGGACAAAATCAGGTGTGCACTGCGCATTGCCATCTGTGGCAAGGTCCACCTAACTACGGATGCGTGGACCAATAAGCACCGGCAGGGACGTTATATCTCCCTAACAGCACACTGGGTAAATGTAGTGGCTGCTGGGCCTGAGGCGGATAGAAGTTTGGTGCATGTCCTTCCACCACCGAGGATTGCAGGGCGCTTCAGTTTGCCTCCTGTTGCTAACTCCTCCTACTCCGCCTCCTCATCCTCTACCGCCTCCTCATCCGGTCAGCGTAACACCTTCACCACCAACTTCAGCACAGCCAGGTGTAAATGACAGCAGGCAGTTTTAAAACGTTCCTGTTTGGGGGAAAAAACCCGCATCGCACAGGAGTTGTGGAGGGATATGGAACAACAGACCGATGAGTGGTTGGTGGCAGTGAGCCTCAAGCCCGGCCTGGTGGTGTGCGATAATGGGCAAAATCTCGTAGCAGCTCTGGGCCTAGCCGGTTTGACGCACATCCCTTGCCTGGTGCATGTGCTGAACTTGGTGGTCCAGAGGTTCCTTAAAAATTACCCGATATGCCAGAGCTGCTGCATAAAGTGCGGGTCGTCTGTGCGCACTTTCCGCGTTCTCACCCTGCTGCTGCTCGCCTGTCAGCGCTGCAGCGTAACTTCGGCCTTCCCGCTCAATGTCTCATATGTGACGTGCCCACAAGGTGGAACTCCACCTTGCACATGCTGGCCAGACTGTGCGAGCAGCAGCAGGCGATAGCGGAGTCTCAGCTGCAGCACGCACGCGTGAGTTGCTCTGCGGAACAGCACCACTTCACCACCAATAACTGGGCCTCCATGCGAGACCTGTGTGCCTTGTTGCACTGTTTCGAGTACTCCACCAACATGGCCAGTGCCGATGACGCCATTCTCATCGTTACTATCCCAGTTCTATGCCTCCTTGAAAAAACGCTTCAGGCGATGATGGAAGAGGATGTGGCACAGGAGGAGGAGGAGGAGGAAAAAGAGGCATCATTTCCAAGGCTTTCAGGGCAGTCATTCACAAGTGGCTACGAGGGTGGGTTTCTGCACCAACAAGCGCCAGGTACACAATTGTCCGGCAGCAAGGGCATAGTTCTGGAGGATGACGAGGTGGAGGATGAGGAGGAGATGGAGGAGGAGGAACCATGTTCACAGCAGGGTGGCACCCAGACCAGCTCATGTCCATCACTGGTGCGTGGCTGGGGGGATACAGAGGACACAGACGATACACCTCCCACAGAGGACAGCTTTTCGTTGCCTCTGGGCAGCCTGGCACACATGAGCGATTACATGCTGCAGTGTCTCCTTAACGACCACTGAGTTTCCCACATTTTAACTGGTGCTGATTACTGGGTGGCCACCCTAATGTATCCCCGTTACAAGGACAACGTACCATCCTTAATTACCTCACTGGAGCGTGATCGTAAGATGCGCGAGTACAAGCGCACGCAGGTAGACGCGCTGCTGGTGGCATTCCCACTTGACAGCGGGGGTATGGTGGAAGCACAAGGTGAAGGCAGAGGAGGAGGAAGAGGTCGCCAACACAGCCGGGGCACCGCCAGCACCTCGGAAGGCAGGGTTAGCTTGGCCGAAATGTGGAAAAGCTTTGTCAGCACGCCACAACAACCAGCACCACCAGCTGAGATGGAACGTCTTAGCAGGAGGCAGCATTTCACCAACATGGTGGAGCAGTATTTGTGCACACGCCTACACGTACTGAATGACGGGTCTGCCCCCTTCAACTTCTGGGTCTCCAAATTGGGCACATGGCCTGAGCTTGCCCTTTACGCCTTGGAGGTGCTGGCCTGCCCTTCAGCCAGTGTATTATCTGAACATGTATTTAGCGCGGCAGGGGGCGTTATCACAGACAAGCGCAGCCGCCAGTCCAGAGCCAATGTGGACAAGCTCACGTTCATTAAAATGAACCAGGCATGGATCCAACAAGACTTGTCCGTACCTTGTGCAGAATAGACATGTATACCGGTGTTCTGACAAAACTCTCTGACCATTGGATAGTGTACGGCCACTTACTGCGCAGGCGCAGCGCTTACGCAGTACGGAGGACAAGGAGATTCACAAAATCTCCGAAGATGAACGGCGCCTGCGCCGTGAGTGCAGGTTCAAGCCCCATCATCCAAGTGGACATACAGTAGCACATAGTAACAGGACCCCTCACGGGCTCGCTTGGCTAGGCTTCAACCTCGGATGATGTGGCTTGAACCTAGACTCACTGCGCATCGTCTTCTGAGAGTTTTGAAATCCCCTTGTCCTACGTACTGAGCAAGCGCAGTACAGGGCGGACACTATGCGACGGGGGACAGAATTCAACACATCACCATCAGCCTTACCCAGCCATTGTTGTATTTTTTAACCAGTGTTGGCTACCTCGTCCTCCTCCACCGTCGCTTCCACCTACACCGCCACATCCTCCGCCACCTCAACCTCCTACTCCATATGGACCTCGTCCTCCTAGGTCAAGATTATTATTTTTTTTATTTTTTTTATTTCCAAGTATTTTATTTTCCCACTATCTTATCCATTAAATTTAATATTTTTTTCCAGAAAGGGCGTATTCTGGGGCATTCCCACCATATGTGCGGCATTGTGCCATTGAGTTTCTGAGGTTCTTAACCACTTAAGCTCCGGACCAATTTGCAGCCAAAGGACCAGGCCCCTTTTTGCGATTCGGCACTGTGTCGCTTTAACTGACAATTGTGCAGTCATGCGACGTGGCTCCCAAACAAAATTGGCGTCCTTTTTTTCCCACAAATAGAGATTTATTTTGGTGGTATTTGATCGCCCCTGCGGTTTTTATTTTTTGCGCTATAAACAAAAATAGAGCTACAATTTTGAATTTTTTTTTCTATTTTTTACTATAATAAATATCCCCAAAAAATATATAAAAAAAAACATTTTTTTTTCCTCAGTTTAGGCGGATACGTATTCTTCTACATATTTTTGGTAAAAAAAAAAATTAGCAATTAGCGATTAATGATTTGTTCGCGCAAAAGTTATAGTGTTTACAAAATAGGGGATAGTTTTATAGCATTTATATTAATATATTTTTTTTACTAGTAATGGCGGCGATCAGCGATTTTTATTGTGACTGGCGGACACATCGGACATTTTTGACACATTTTTGGGACCATTGTCATTTATATAGAAATCAGTGCTATTTAAATGCACTGATTCCTATGTAAATGACACTGGCAGTGAAGGAGTTAACCACTAGGGGGCGGGGAGGGGCTAAGTGTGACGTGTTATGTTTTTTTTTTTACAGTAGGGGGCGTGGCTGTACGCCTGATGTCACTGACCGGCTTTACCGATGACAGGGAACAGCCGATCAGTGACAGGCAGTGTAGGAAGCACGGGGAGAGGTTTGTTTACACAGACCTCTCCCAGTTCTTCAGCTCTGTGACCCGATCGCGGGACACCAGCGTCGATCGGGTCCGCTGGTCCCCACGGCCGCGGTCATGGAGCTCAGGTCCGGGTCGCCATTCTGCTGACGTAAATGTGCAGGAGGCGGTCCTAAAGTGGTTAATGACTTCCTGTACCTCTTCTGCTGAGAAGGGGGCCTCCAGCATATTATTTTTTGTTTTTTGTTTTTTATGTTATTTTTTTTTTAAACCCCTGTCTCGTCCCCCTCTCCAACTCGATTTCCTCTGAAAGTTCATTATTAATTTTTAACCTGGCCTTTGGCTTATCATATAGCAATCTTATCCACCTGGTGAACAGGGGACCTACCCCAAACTTCTCCAGCATTCTCCAAATGTATCCCCACTCCACACTATCAAATGCTTTTGTTACATCGAGTGCCAACACCGCTCCTGGTCGCTCGTTCACTTTGTAGATTCAAAAAAGCTCTTATGTTAATGCTTGTAGATCTATCAGCTATAAAACCTGTCTGGTCCGGATGAACCAGCCTTGCAATAACCTTGCATAACAGCAGGGAAATTGGTCTATAAGCCGAAGTATCTAGGGGGTCCTTCTCTTCTTTCTGTAGGATTATAATGGTAGCTTCTAACATTGAGGTAGGTAACCTTCCTTCTTTATTGGCCTCCTCCAGTGTATTTAGCAGTGCAGGGAGCAAGATCTCTCCATAATTTTTGTATATCTCGACAGGCAGTCCATCAGGGCCCGGTGATTTTTGATTTGCCATACTATTTACTGCCTGCTGAAGCTCTGCCAAGGTCACTGGAGCCTCAAATTCCTCTCTCTCCACTTGGGTCACTGAGGGAATCTCCAATTCCCGCAGAAAATCCTCCATTGCACCCTCCATCCCGACCTTCTGTGCTGTATATCATTTTTCATAGAAACTCCTAAACGTCTGGACTATTCCTGTGGGATTGGTTATAATCTCTCCACCCTCGGTTCTAATAGCCTGAACAACAGAGATTGGGGAGTTTATTTTTACTATTTGTGCTAACATCCTTCCTACACTTTCCCCTTCTACGAACGCGGATTGCCGTTGGAGGAGCCTTCTAGTCTCAACTTTTTCCATAATAACTAGTTTATAGTTCCTTTGCCTATCGAGACAGATTTTTTTATTCTCCACTGATGGATCTATTATAAAATAGTTTTCGGCTTCCAACATTTCTCTCTGCGCTTCTTTCTCCACTACTCTGGATTTTTTATTAAACTTGGCCACTTGCTGTATCAGAACTCCTCTCAGAAATGCTTTCGTTGTGTCCCATATTATACTAGGTGATGCTGATTCTTTATTAAGTACTAAGAATTCCTTTATTTTAGGCAGGATCTCATCTGGTTCTTTGATCAAATCCAGCCACCCTGGATTTATCCTCCACTCCCCCGTGCTCTTTTTTCCCCCACTTTCATTGTCATTACTATTGAGGAATGATCTGATATCCCCCTTGGGCAATACTCAATTTTTTCCACCCTCGGTGTCGCTGCCACACTCCCCAGGACAAAATCTATCCTGGAGAGTGTGGAGTGCGTAGCCGAGCAGCATAAGTACTGCTGCACTTCAGGATTACGAACCCTCCATATATCCATCAATACCAGTTCTTGTACAAACTGACCTAGTTTACTTCTCTCCACAATATCGGGGGTAATCTTATAGGAAACCTGTCTAGTTTATTATTCAAAACCTCATTGAAATCCCCCATTACCAATACTGGGGTTTCCCCTTTATCCTGTAAAAATTCATTCAATTTGAGCAGAACATCTATTTTAAATGGCGGGGCGCTATAAACATTTGCAATCACATATGCTCCATTTTCGATCGTACAATACAAAAAAACATATCTCCAATTTTCATCAATATCAATCTGTCTGCAGGATAAATTCACTCCTGATTTTATCAGAATACTAACCCCCCTGCTATATTTAGAATATACTGAATGGTATTGAAATTGGTATTTCTTATGCCGCGTACACACGAAGGGACTATCCCGCGGGATTATCCGCTGGACCGAAGTCCAGCGGATAATCCCCTCGTGTGTGGGCGCCGGCGGACTTTTTTTGGCCAAAGTACGGCGGACTAAAGTTTCAGGTTTTGTTTTCAAATTATCCGCTGGACTTGGCAGTCCAGCGGATAATCCGGTCGTGTGTAGTATGGTCCGGCGTACCAAAAAGGACGCATGCTCAGTAGCAAGTATTTTTCTAGTATTTTTCGTTTTCTAGTCCCGTCGTACGTGCTGTACGTCATTGCGTGAACCGTCGGACTTTTTGCGTGATCGTGTGTGGTCAAGTCCGTTCGCTTTTTAGTCCAGCGTACCCAGCTGGAAAGTCCAGCGGATTGTCCGCTGGACTTAGGTCCGCCGGGAAAAGTCCGTACGTGTGTACGCGGCATTATTCTGCAAGGCCCGGGCAGTATGCTTAGTTAAGTGTGTCTCCTGCAGACAGATCAATTCTACCCCCCACCCATCCATTACGGCAAACACAGCTGCTTTCTTGGCCGGCGTCCCCAGTCCCCTAACATTCCACGTTCCTATATTAACCACTGTCATTTAGTCTTATATATGGCCGCAATGGTACCGGAGAGCCTGAAGTATACCCTTATTTAGAGCCATCCTCACAACTATTATCATTTCCACCCTTAATCCTCCAATACTACCCTTTTCCCCCTTATCTTTACCAACTAATCCTTATCAATACGTGGTCTCACCCTCATATTATCAAACCAATTTATCTGATAGTGAGGAAAACAAAAACAAAAATGGAAGAAAAAGAAGGGAGGAGCAAAGCTATACAGATCCTCCCTCCCCAACAAATTCCTCCATTCGCGCACCCTATTCTATAGAGGTTCTCTTTCTTAATTCTTAGTGACATTTGTGTCACTCCTTTATTTAATGTGTTTATATTTTGTGTTGTGCATCTCTCTTTAAATTTAAAGCAAACTATTTTTATCCTATCTTCCCTCTTCCCTTTCCCTCGCCTCCCCCCACCCCCTTTCTTTTCCACCTATCTAGGTGTTCCCCTAGGGGGCTACAAGTGACCAATTTCCATTTTAACATTTTCACTCTTTCCCTTCCACACATATCCATTACTCACTCACTGTGTATCCTCTGTGTATCCTCCCCCCTCCATCCCCCACAAAAACACCCCCATATTTTTATATATTAAATCCTAAACATTTCTCCCCCCCTCCCTCCTCCCCCCTCCATCCTCAAATAGTTGCAAGTCTCTCTTTGTTTACTTCCAGCCATCTCTTCACTGCTTCTGGGGAGTTGAAGATCTGCGGCTCCCCCCATGCTGTTACCCGTAATCTTGCCGGGTACATAAGGGCATAGGGTATTTTACCCTCTGTAGATCACGCTTAACCTGTATGAATTCTGATCTCTGTCTCTGAAGCTCTGGAGAAAAGTCAGAATAGAACGAGATTCTAACTCCATTGAAAAGAACATTTCCTACTTCTCTTGCTCTCCTCAATAGCGACACCTTATCTTTATAATTAAGAAATTTAAACAGTAGCGACCTAGGGAACTTCGCAGTTGGGGAGACTCTGAAAGGGATTCTATGGGCTCTTTCAATGGCAAATGCTGCTGATAAGAACTCTTTACCAAAAAATTCAATTAGCCATTTCTCCATGAATTCCACGGGGTTCGGGCCCTGAGTTTTCTCTGGGAGACCAACCATTCTTACATTGTCTCTACGGAGCCTGTTCTCCATTTCTTTTCTTCCAATTTTAAAGTGTGTCTTAATATTTGTTCTTTCATGTTTTTTACATCCGCCCTTAAAGGAAAGATATCATCTTCTAGTTGGCTAATTCTCCCTTCCAGCTCTGATGTCCTTTGCCCAATTCTTTCCAACTCCTGTTTAACTATAGTCATAGCTTCTTTCACTCCTCTTATCTCGTCACATAATTCTTTAATTGAACCATTGCAATTGTTTACCGCCAGTAATTTCATTAGGTTTTATGTTTCCATTTACTCTTACTGGGGCGTGTGCATACTGCTTAAGCCTTGCTGAGGCTGATGCAGATGCAGCTGCTATCTGTTGCTGGTTTTGCTGGGGATTTTTCTCCTTGGCCGAACGCAAATGTTGCATAATTGATTGAACAATGGTGGCGGGTGGCAGGAAGGAACCGGCGGGGGTAGGCAGAGAAAGGGATAAAATATTATCTTATTATAGATGCTTGTTAAATTTCAGTCAGAAAAAAGCAAGAGGGGGCGTGGCTTGGCGCGCAACGGAGATGGCAGCTTACTAGAGGAGCTCCGGAGAAGCCGCAGCCTAACACCTGCTCTTTGACACTTTCAACCCCTGATAATGAGCAAACTTGGTTACCGGACTCCGCACACCAGGTCACGGAAGTCGGCAGCAGCCTTGAAAGGACGGAATATCTCCGACATCTTTAAAAGCCAGTCCCGCTCGCTGTCTGGTAGTACAGGCCCCAAGATGGCGCCGACACGTGTATCAGAAGACTTCAGTGAGGACTCCCAATCGGCAACGGAGGACAACGGTAGGGGACCCTCACACCCCAATCTCCCCCTGACATACTCTGACATGGCCATAATAGCAGCGGACATTAAATCGTCCTTTTCAGCGGCCATCAAAGATCTCAAGTCCAGCTTCTTGGTGCTAAACGACCGCATGGTAGCCGCTGAATCTGCAGGGAAACAGAGGGAAAAGGCCATCCACAGATTAGACAGGGTTGCCTTCTCGCATTCCAATCACTTCAGAGAAATGAATAGGCACCTGGAAGATCTTGATAACAGGGGGAGACGGTGCAATATCAGGGTGAGGGGAATTCCTGAGACAGTTGAAGCTGACCAGATCAACCCGGCCCTCAGACGTGTGTTTAACAGTTTATTGGAGAGGCCAGAGGACACAGATATAGAATTTGTACGGGCACACAGGGCCCTGAGTGCTCGTGGGCCTGACAATATGCCGCCACGGGATGTAATCTGTTGCCTGCAGAGCTTTACATTAAAGGAGGAGATAATGCAAAAGGCACGCAGAAACGAACAGATCATTTTAAATGGCGAGACAATAATGCTCTTTCATGATCTCTCCCAAATAACACTGAGGAACAGGAGGGCCCTTCGCCCCCTGCTGGACAGACTACGCGAGAAAGACCTCAGATACACTTGGAGGTTCCCATTTGCCTAAATTGTAACACACAACGGCAGACAACACGCTTTGCGATCACCTGAGGATCTGGACGAGTTTTGCTCTGCACTACACTTGGGCCGAGTGGAACTCCCTGAATGGTATCAGGAATTCCGTTTACCCCTCCCGGAACGTAGCCCTCCAAGCTCACCACTAACTTCCCCTGAGAAAAGGCACCAAAAAAAGAAGCTAAAGCAGAACAGTGCTAGCGGATCCATAGCAGGCACACCGAACAACAGCAGAGCTCACGCTTCCAGGGCACAGGAGGACGAGATCTAATTTACCCAAAGCGACAGACGTTCTTACTGCTGTTCATGTTCCTACTGCTGTCCATGTTTTAAGCCTGGGATTTTAATTGCACAGACCTGCTTATCCAGTCCTGCTCCTATACTCTCCTCTCACGCTACCATCCAACAAGCGTATGTACTGGTCCTGCTGCAAACCCACAAGAGTCCACCATTGGTTCCGTACCCATGGGTCACACAGCTCACTCATACTTCCACCACAGGCACAACAAGCAAGTGCTCGTACTAATGCAATTGGGCCGATTAAGCGTTCATACACGCTGAAACGATTTTGATTGTATGCAAGCATTCGTGTCAAAAGCTGCCTAGACCCTCAACCAGCATCATGACACCTCTTGGAATATCTACCTGCCGGTCTATACTTACCATGAACAGCTATGTAGGATACAACATTTAGGCATGTTCATAACGACTTGTGTCCTATGGGTGAGATGCTACTGAAAATGATGGATACCTCACATGAGGAAGATACAAGGTTATGCTACACATCATGCCATGATGCAAACAGCCGTGACTTGGATGGCTGAATTGACTGGAGCAGAAGGACAGATCGGAGATGACAGAAAAAGCAGGACTCCCCCTTCCCCCCCCCCCTTTTTTTTTTTTGGCCTGTTTTTTATGACCACCAGGCTGTTGGACATGTGCAGTGACCCTCCAAAGCTCTTTTCTTAAAATGTTCTGAAACGTTAACTGGTTTAAAAGTTTAATTGATTAGACTATAGAATTTTAATGTGCTTGTGGCTGAAGAGCCGGTAATCCATAGAGCATCCTAGTGTCAAAGGGCACAACTAGCACCCTCTGATTGAAATTACAGGCTGCGGTCTCCCACCCTCTACATTTTGTTACCACTACTTGTTCACTAGACGATCCACCTGTCCTGCATTGCCAGAATAGGGTGCCGCCTCCCCCTACCCCTCAAAAGTGTATCCTGTCGAGACCATTGTCACGACAGGACACACAAGTCTACACCTACACAATAGTATACTATTGCTTAGGTCTGAACCTAATTACTCTGTCAACTGACCCCCACCCCTTACTATACCCTCAAAGTACCCACTAAACGGGTTGGTGTTCGCACAGGATAAGTATTCAACGAACATACTCTGTGTAACTGATTGCTGTTCTGTACTCTTATTTCATTTCCCCCCCCCCCCGTTTAACACATTGCTTGTTAGTGTTGTCGGCAGGTCTCTTCTCTCTGGGTCTCTCCAGTCCGACACCATGGCTTACTCCACGCTGGGTTTGCATGCTACAGTGATCTCCCACAATGTCCAAGGATTGAACATTCCATAAAAAAGGTCATCCTTGTTAAGGGAGCTTAAGAAAGGTAGGCCACATTTCGCTTTCTTACAGGAGACACACTTTAAATCCCCAAAAATACCCAGGCTCACTGATTCCTTTTTCATAGAGGCACATCATGCTACTAATGACCAGGCAAAGACAAAGGGAGTTTCGATACTGGTTAGTAGAGAGGCTCCCTTTGTTTTGAAAGACAAACTGACAGATCTGGAAGGGAGGTACATACTCCTTAAAGGTCTATATAATGGTAATACAATAACACTGGCTAATGTTTACTTCCCCAACAAACTACATCTAACCTTCTGCAGGAAATTAATAAGAATAATAGAGGGATTCAGCGACGGATGTATTATTTTGGGAGGTGATTTTAACCTCCCTTTGAACCCCTTATACGATACCTCCACGGGCAAATCACACATGACATATAGGGGGTTGAGATCATTCAAGAAGCTTTTACATTCCTTGCATCTAATTGATTCTTGGCGCTTTCTCCACCCTGACGGTAGAGATTACACGTTTTATTCAGCACCTCACGCTAAATACACGAGGATTGATTATCTATTTATCTCTCGCAGAGACCTACATCGGCTGAATGGAGCTAAGATAGGGATCCAAACAATTTCGGATCACTCTCCTATTTCCCTTACAATCTCTGCTGAACCCCCAAGAAAAGGCCCCCTTACGTGGAGACTAAACTCCTCTCTGTTGACAGATCATACACTGCTGCCAGAAGTAACCTCCCACCTGAAAGAATATTTAAGACATAACACTACACAGGATATGGACCCTCTAATGATATGGGAGGCCCATAAATGTACCATGAGGGGTATTTTAATGAAAATGGGTGCCCAACGCAAAAAAAACAGAGACAAAGAAATTATTAGATTAACTGACAAAATATCACAGCTGGAGGCACTACATAAATTATCCCTGACCAAGAACGTAGCGACTGAACTACTAGACACACGGAAAGCACTACAACAATCTATGGAAACTATCTCCAAAAGATTCCTATTCTTCAAACGAAAGGTGTATTATGAATATGGCGACAAGACTGGCAAGTTTTTAGCTAGGGCACTGAAAGGTCCACGACTTAGAAGCAACATAATGGGCATATGCAACAAGGAAGGCAGATTAGACATTACAGATGACCTGATTTCTAAACACTTCCAGGAGTACTATACGCAACTTTACAACCTCCCACAACAACACAGGCCAGCTGACCTAACAGAGAATAGGAAGGAATCCATACAGAACTATCTAACAGCTTCCAAAATGCCCAAATTATCAGACGCAGACTGTGAACTTCTTGACCAACCCATAGGTTTGGACGAAGTTCAGCTTGCAATTCAAGACTTGAAAACAGGGAAAAGTCCAGGCCCGATGGGTATACTTCTATCTACTACAAGACATTTACTGACATTTTGACAGGTCCCCTCACGAAAGCCTTGAACTCCTTCATGGTCCAGAGAGCTAACACAACGTCACTTCTAGAAGCTCATATCACGGTGCTGCTAAAACCCGATAAAGACCCATCTCTCTGCACAAGTTACAGACCAATTTCTTTGCTGAACTTAGATGTGAAAATAATGGCCAAAATCATCGCCAACAGACTGAAACCTTGTCTTCATACTCTGATAGGCCCAGAACAGGCAGGCTTCATGCCTGGGAGGGAGGCGAAAGATAACGTGACAAAGTCGCTCAATCTTATTCATACAGCTCACGTGCGAAAAATCGAAGGCCTTCTCCTCTCCACGGATGCGGAGAAGGCCTTCGATAGAGTAGCCTGGGATTTCATGTTAGGGATGTGCAAACATATCGGGCTGGGCACGCATATGTTATCCTGGATTGAAACCTTATATAGGAACCGAACGGCTAGGCTCCGTATTAATGGAGCTCTTTCAGACAGGGTGCAAATAGCCAATGGTACGAGACAAGGATGCCCTTTGTCACCCATTCTATTCATACTTTCACTAGAGCCCTTCATCCGGATGATACGGTCTAATCCCAATATCCAAGGATTCCGCATCACAAACACGGAATACAAAATAGCCGCTTATGCGGATGACTTGCTCTTTTTCCTAACTAACCCACACATATCCCTCCCGAACCTCTTAAAGGAATTCTCTCTATATGGTTATATTTCTAACCTGAAAATTAATCTGTCCAAATCAGAGGCCCTGAACATAAACATACCAGAACATATGCTCAGACTAGTGATAGATAACAACCCCTTTAAATGGGTTACAAAAGCGCTCAGATACCTGGGGGTGTGGTTGCCTTCGCAGGTCTCTCAGATGTTTGAGTGCAACTTCCCCCCACTCCTCAAAACAATAACTACGGACATAGCAAGTTGGCACCCCAAAATGTTTTCGTGGTTTGGCAGGGCTGCCATTTGTAAAATGGTAGTCCTGCCCAAACTATTGTACCTCTTTAGGACTTTACCAATACATATACCATCGGCTTTCTTCAAGCAACTGCAGTCGCTCCAAAACCAATTTATATGGGCACACAAACAGGTACGCATCAGACACACGCTTCTGAATCAACCTAAAGGAAAAGGTGGGATGGGCCTGCCAAATTTCAAAAAGTACTACCACGCCGCACATAACGCCAGGATAATAGACTGGCACTGCCACGATAACATCAAGGACTGGGTGGCCCTGGAGAATGATCTCTGCTCACTACAGCTGAGGTACTCTCCGTGGATTCCAGAATCTCATTACCCTCTGGACATGAAGCAACACCCTCTGACTAACACTACCTTATGAATCTTTCACCTCTTAGCTAAAGACCCTAGTTTTTCTACTTCCTTGAGCCCACTCGCACCTATATACCAGAACCCAGACTTCCCACCGGGCAGGGGAAGTCAGTTTCTGAGGGCAACAAACCCATGTACACCTCTAATAGCCAAACATTGCTTCCAAAATGCACGACCAAAAGACTTTACACTCCTGAAAATAGACAATGATCTACGGCACATGCCTATGTGGTCATACTTCCAACTTCGCAGTTATCTCAATCAGAAATCCCATAAACAGTACTTTACTAAACAATTAACAGAGATGGAATCAGTGTGCCTGGAGGGGACTCCTGTTCAGAGAGCCACTTCCTTGGCCTATTCGTGGTTACAAGACTCAGATGATTGCCCTACGGAGAGACTCAGAGAGAAGTGGTCGGAAGCCTTGGGTATAGTGATCTCCGACAAACAGTGGCAAAAGGTATGCATATTAGCTCACAAATGTTCATTAAGCACTAGAATGCAAGAAACCTCATACAAATTGTTAACACATTGGTACGCTACACCTGAAAAATTGCACAAATGGTACCCCCAAGCTTCGGATCTCTGCTGGCGATGCCAGAAGGAGACTGGAACCCTGCTACACATTTGGTGGCAGTGTCCAATGATAGCTCAATACTGATCAAAGGTAACAGATATCATATACCATGTAACAGAGACCTCTATGAGACTAGATGCTGCTTGCTGTTTACTCCATGTCACCTCATTCTCGCTCAGACGATATAAAAAATCGTTGACCAGACACTTTTTGAACGCGGCTAAGTCTCTTATACCGCTTCACTGGAAATCTACTAGCACTCCTTCAGTAAAAGAATGGCTATCAAAAATTAAAGACATATGTGACATGGAGGAAACCATAGCACAATCTAACGATTCAGTTGAAAAATTTCATGCTACCTGGATGCCATGGCTTACCTTTAGACATACACAATCTTACGAAGACCTTAGAAATTAGTCCCAAGGGACTATGCTCCTTGAGATCAATTACGACGACATCTGTTAAGATAACAACTTAGATCCTCTTTTTCTTTGTTTTTTTTTGGGACCCATACATCTTATTGTAATGATGTGCGAACACCACCCACCTATACCTTCTACACCCCCACCCCTCCCCCTATCCCTTATAACCCCTCATATCTGTACTTTTCTCTCTCCCTCCCTTCCTCCATTACCCCGATCCACTGATTGAGCTGATCATAGAATGATCTACAACTCACAAATTTGTAAACATGGTTAACTACCGACTTAATCTCTAGATGACAATTTGGTAAATGTTTCTACCTAAGTTTGATGTCTAAATAGTCAATGGGTAACATGTTAGATGCAGACTACTGTATGTAATACCTTAATGATACCCTTCCAAAGAAGTGTAACAAGTATGTTTTTATATGTTTATTCTTTGATGTTAATAAACTTTGAATGGTTAAAAAAGAAAAAAGCAAGAGGCATATCAGTCCTGGATTTCAGGGAAAAAAGGAGAGAAAAAAGGCACTTTCATATGGTATAAGCCAGTATCAACACCCTTTGCTTTTGCTTTCACTTTTGATCCACTTTATACATTTAAATACGTATATGCGTTGATATTTATAGCTATCTTCCTGGAAGCAAAATACCAAAAAAAAGGAGTATTCACTGAGTTCACCCCGCCTTCCCTTTTTGCTCTGTAGCACATAATGAAAAATAGGAAGCAGTTTTTTATGCCTTTGTAACAATAATAACAATAAGGAAGCACTTTTATATGGTATAAACCAGCATCATCACTTTTTGCCCTTGATCCACTTTATACACTTAAGTACGTATCTGGCATTGATGTTTTACGTGAGCATTTAAACACGTGTATGGTGCCAATATTTATAGGTAGCTACTTGGAAGCAACAACATTTTATGCAGCAAAAAAGGGGGGGGAGAAAGGGAGAAAAAAAAGGCAACAGTCCATATATCTCCAATGGTTACCGCAGCTTACCACACCATTATCACACAGTTCAGTCCCTTTACTAAAAAGGTATTTTAAATGGGATATTTTTATATAGCACAGTCAATGCTCCTTTTTCTTACCTTTTCACCCCTGTCCCATCCAATGTTCTTACTCATGTGACTTACAACTCTTTTTTTAGGCACTTTTAGTCATTTCAAACAGGATCAGCAATACTAATTAGGGCCAAGAGAGAAAAGTTATTTTTGCGCCAGCAGAGTTTCAATCACATTTTCTTACCCATACCGACCCAGGTCACAACCGATAGATGTATTTCATGGGCTTCATGGATTTCATGTGTTTTCATATGTTACTTCCAATTTTAACCCTGGGGTGACATCCCCCACAAACAGTCAGGCACACTGAATCTCGCAGGGGTTGCTCCGGTCTGTGCACTGTATTATTCTAAGGCGCTGTAGCCAGATCTTTACACCATCACTGTCACAGAGCTCCTCTGTCCCCGCTCACCGATCCTCTGCAATAGCACGCCCGGCGCTCAGCGCGTGACGTCACCCTCGGTAATCTCCGGACCTAGTCGGGGCCGTATGGGACATCTGCCGATCCTCCAAGCGTGCCTGCATAGGGCTGTACGCAAAGCCTCTCCAGGTCCTGCTACTCGGCAACCGCACAGCACGCTTTGCTTTGTTCAGTTAAACTGCACTCTCCAACAGGGATCTTCCTAGGCTGTGCACCGCCGTTTTTTATGTTATTTTAAGTTATTTCCCTATCCACATTTGTTTGCAGAGCACTTGCCATGCTCTTAACAACATTTTGTTGCCATTTGCAGCCCTCTAGCCCTTTCCATGACTTTTTTTACAGCCATTTTAGTCTTCAAAAGTTTGGGTCCCCATTGACTTCAATGGGGTTCGGGGTCAAGTTCGGGTCAAGTTCGGTCCCGAACCCGGACTTTTTTCAGAAGTTCGGCCGAACCCGAACATCCAGGTGTCTGCTCAACTCCATGACTAATTTCCATATGAAGAAATTTTATTTTATCTTTCATTAACTGAACTGACTCGGTGTTAAATTTCAGCCCTGCTGTTTGTAACAGAGTAAATACCTCCGTCAACAGAGTGACATGTTCCGCTGTATTTTGTGTAGACAGCAAAATTTTGCCCACATGCTGGAAAATACATTTTGGTCTGGAAAATTTTGATAATACTTTCTCCAAGCACTCCTGGAATTATTCTAGTGAATGCATACGTTTCTTTATTAAAGCTGAAGGCAAGTTTATACTGACAGCTGTTTGTTAATGGTACTGAAAAATTACTATTGGCGATTTCCAGTACTGAAAATACTTTGGCCTTGGCATCCATGTGTGACATTAAATTTAAATTAGGAACAATAGGTTTGTTATTTGTAATGCATTTATTCAGTTATCTTAAATCAACTGATAAAGAATAAGAATCATCAGCATTCTTGTTAGGCCAAATACAATTATTTACCACTGATTGTGCCTTCTTTAATATTCCTTGTTGTAAAAATGATTGTACAATGTCAGAAACTGGACTTGATTCTTGTGGCAACTTATTTTGAATTTGGGGTTTAGGATCTCTTCCCTCAATTTCTATTTCAATATCTTTAAACAAACCTGCATCCATTTTGGTCTGACCCCAAAGACTTTTATGTGCTCTAACCAATTGATCCAATACGAGATTGGTTCCTGTATGTGGCCAATTAAAATCTGAAGACATATCAGCGACCGCTGTACAAATACTTCCAACATTACTGTACATTGAGGAATCTATTAACATATATTTGGGCCTAGATGAATCTTTCCATATAGTAGAATTACTTAAATAAATAATCCAATCTAATTTACTAATCACATCCATGCCTAAAATATTCTCTGTATTTTGGCAACACCAGATGTCTATATTTGTTTTCAAAAGTCCTGGAATTTCAAAAGTCACATCAGAAACTTTAGTTGCAACTGTATTTTCTTTTCCACTGAAACCAATTAAATTACATTTTGGAGAATCAATATTCACAGGTAATTTGTCTTTAATTCAGATTCTAAATCTATTAACCATTTAGTATTCTTACCATTTAATAAACCATGTAACCATGGTCTTCCACTTTCATCTAATACAATTGGAACAATATAATGTAATGTTGGAGAGGACTCAAACTTTTTTCCTAAATCCTGATAGTGATGGAAGTAGTCCATCTCTTTCATTTTCATCATTGTTTGTCATATTGATTGAACTGTCATTAACAGTCAATGTACTGATCTGTTTGACTTCTGAGGCATAAGGTAAATCAATCAACCTATTGTTTGGAGAAGAAGGAATAAATTGCTCAGAGATGTTCTCTGTATTTTCTACTTCCAAAGTTTTTCTTTGTGAATCTACTTTATATTTTAAACATTCTTTCTGTACATGACTATATTTCTTACTATGTAAGCAAGTAACATTTCCTGTCTGCTCTGAAACTTTAGTTCCACCTGTGACGTGTATCTCACCATCTCTGGGTGTGGCAGCTCTCTGATCGCCATTTTCCTTTTTCTGTCTAGACTTGCTAACTTCATCTTTTTTCATGAATTTTGGTTTAAACAAACCTTTCCGTTCTTGGTCATCAATCTCGATAGACTGCATATCTTGTACAAAAGACTTCTGCATAGAGTCTGCATTACTCTTGCTTGACTCTGTTTTAGACTTTACATTATTCTGTAACTCAAACAACTGAATATCTTTTATTTGAATTGCACTTTGAAAATAATCTATTCGTTCAGTCAAAATCTGACAATTAGTACATAAACTATTGTCCTTAGTTTTCCCTTTTGTACCAACAACATTCCTTTCAGGAACTCCTGATATCATTGTGTCATAAACTTTAATTAACTTAATCAAGTTAATAACCTGTTTGTTGAATTTCTTAAAAGTAAATTTTGACTTTTGTATTTTGATATTAGCTTGTAATTGAACATTAGGCATAGGTGTATTGAACATGTAACACCATAATTCATCATCTTTAACAAACTTTGACAGATTTTTTAATTCTAATTTACTCACACTAGACAATTCATCAATAAAATCCATAACTTACCATGTAGAGCTGATTTACTTCATGTAACACGCGTTCCGTCTCTTGGCGGGAAATTACGTCATCAAGAAATAGATTTTTCTTACACGTGTGCAAACGTGTCACCAATTTTGATGTTTTATTTATGCTCTGAGCTGATTTCCACCCGAAATTCTCAGGTCTTCACAATCATTGATCGATCAATTTGTCATCTAGGTTCTTTTCAATCATTCCGAAGTTTCTTTCCGTACTCACTTTTCCCCTCTTTTCAATGATGAAAGTGGTAAAAAAACTTTTTAAAATTGACCGACTGACTGGCTGAGCCAATGTAATAATTTGAATTGTTACTGTAATAATAACATACCGTAATCAATAATTCATATTGATGAGGAAATTTCCAAGAAAATATGTTCAGTTCTTGAGTAAAAACTAAAAAATGTATTTAATAATGAAAATAACAAAATATTACAAAAACAATGTCAAAATGTAGAATATAAAAATAGCACCAATAAATTTCTTATTCTTGAAATGAAGATTGTGTAAATGTATCTTTGTGTGTGGAAAAGTTTGTCAGCCTCCTTCAATGTCTCCGGTGTCTGCTGGAGTGAAAGTCTGCCGCAGAAACAGCCTGTCTGTACTTTTTACTAACTTCCTACTCCAATTAACCCCCACCTTTTCCCATAAAGGCTGGCTTAAAAGTTTGTTTTTCACTTGTAGTCCTATAGAAATCCGCTACTGATGGCTCCGGTAAGCAGCGGAGGGCGCGGGAGAGCGGCGGGAGGAGTGGGGGCACCTCTCCCGCCACCGATAACGGTGATCTTGCAGCAAATCCGCCACAGAGACCACCATTATCCTAAATACGACCGGCGCCTGAGGAGATGGATTTCCTCGGTTGTGGCAGCAGCTGCTTCTGTTACCGAGATATCCCTCTTCAAAAAAGGGACGTACATCCTCGTGCGCTGGTCGTAAAGTGGTTAACTAAAACTTTGAAACTTCTAGCATCTAAAGAAATTTGAAACCTTTCTTTTCATGAAATGGGGAGGTGAAAGGTTAGCTCACTCTTAATTACTGCCATATGTGGGCTCTTCCAAGAAATGCTTATGAGCTTATAACCATGTATATACTTTCACAAGTATACAAAGATCTTATATAAAACTTCACTTTTTCCATACATAAAAGAGAAATAAATGATATATTTATATATACAATTCAATTGTTATTTAAGATCTCATCCATTCATAAATTCTGATATTCTAACAGGTGCGCTTGCGGGATGGGAAAAAGGTTTGGCATGCAGCATCTTTGGGGCAGTGCAAAAATGCCCTGCCCATTGAAATGAATGGGCAGTGCTGCCGAAGCTTTTGCAAAGCGCTTGAGCAGCGCCGCAACACAGGCGTTTTTTTTAACCCTTTCTTCAGCTGCTAAAACTAGAGGTACTTTACCGCTAACTGACCCCCACCCCAGTGTGAAAGTACCCTTACTGTTCAGTAACAGGTTTGAACTGGTCCAGGACAACCTGGGCTCAGAGGTAGAGGGTTGAAGGATACTGGCCACCAGAGTGAGGACATCTAATTGCAGAAAGTGGGGAAATCTAGAAGCTAAATAATGAAGCAAAAGCTTAGTTTTGATAGTCTATTCCTTTTTTATCTTTTTTTGGGGGAGGGGGGGCTGGAGTTGCACTTTAAATATGGCTCTACTTTAGCTTTATTGCAATGCTTTTGGTCATCCATGTTTTACTTTATTTTATTAGCAAAATATTTGTAGTATTTATCTTTACTTACAAGTTAAAGGGGATTAAATGGTTTCTGTGTCAGCTGACCTCTGCCATTACCATTGCTTCATGGTAAGAAAGTAAGATACGATTACCTAAAGGAAGGATTATGAACAATAGCTAGTGCATGTGTCAGATTTTGTCAGTATTTTTTTTTACAAGAAGCTGCCAGTTCATAGGTCCTTATCATCATGAACAGCAGATCTGTAAACACACATACTGCTGGGAGTCTGAGCAGTGTAAGTGAAGCATAAGAGGGAAATTTGCACATGAATTATAATATTATTCACTCCGCCCCCCCTCTTACAAGTATAATACAACAGCCTGGAACTGGAAGCCATCATACTTACCTTACACAGGCAGCTCCACTCAGGCCGTGCGTCCCACGCAGCTGCCAATGTCACTTCCGGCTTCCATCTGGTCTCTGGAACAGGGAAGCTGGAAATAACTTGACCAAAAAAGCATCCGCCCATAGTAATACTACAGGCAGATGCTCCCCAGCGCGATGGATTGTGCCACAAGGCAGGTTAAAAGCCCAAACACAGTGCACTTAAGGACCTTTTTTTCAATTTTTTTAAAAGGGACATTTTTTTGTGACTGCCCGGGGGGGGGGGGGGGGTTGGTCCCAATGCGCCCCGTATGGACGGGCCACCACTGCAGGGTAGTACAACCCCCCTCCCCAAATTATCCCTTTTTGGAAAGTAGACACCCCAAAGAAGTTTCTGAAAGGCATGTTGAGCCCATTGAATATTTCATTTTTTTTTGTCACAAGTGATTGAAAAATTAAACCAAAAAACAAAAACAAAGTTGTCACTGAAATTATATATTATTCACACATGCCATGGGTATATGTGGAATTACACCCAAAAATACATTCTGCTACATGTGTGAGACTTTTTGGGAGCTTAGCCACATACAGGACCCTGAAAACCAAGGACGCCTTCAAGCTTTCTAAGAGCGTAAATTGTTGATTTTATTCCTCACTACCTATCACAGTTTCAGAGGCCATGAAATGCCAATATAGCACAACCCCCCCCCCCCAAATTACCCCATTTTGGAAAGTAGACACCCCAAACTATTTTATCAGAGGCATGTTGAGTCCATGGAATATCTTATATTTTGCCACAAGTTTCAGGAACGTGACAATTTTTTAAAAATGTTTTACACAAAGTTGTCACTAAATGATATATTTCTCACACATACCATGGGTATATATGAAATGAGACCCAAAAATACATTCTGCTGCTTCTCCTGAGTGTGGGGATACCACATGTTTGATACTTTTTGGGAGCCTAGCCACATACAGGACCCCAAAAAACAATCAGCACCTTCAGGCTTTCTAAGGGTGTAAATTGTTTATTTCACTCCTCACTACTAGGGTTGAGCGAACCCGAACTGTAAAGTTCGGGTTCGTACCGGACTTTTGGGTTTTGGGGTCCCGGACCCGAACCTAAACAATTTACTGTATGTTCGGGTTAGAGTTTGGCGCTTTTTAAAAAGTTATTGCAAAAAAAAGTTTTAAAAACGTTGGCTCCCGTAATACAGAGAACAGTCATTAAAAGTCATTAATAAAAAATAAAAAAAATATGTGTGGGGTTCCCCCCAAAATCAATTACAAGGCCCTTCATGTCTGGTATGGATATTAAGGGGAACCCCGGGTCAAATAAAAAAAAAAATGACGAGGGATTCCTCCCAAATATCCATACCAGACCCTTTATCTGAGCATGCAACCTGGCAGGCCGCAGGAAACCGTACCAGGCCACATGCCCTCAACATTTGGAGGATGCTTTGGGGGTCTGTGACCCCTCAAAGCACCATGTCCCCATGTTGATAGGGACAAGAGCCTCATCCCCACAACCCTAGCCGGTGGTTGTGGGGGTCTGTGGGTGGGAAGCTTGTCAGAATCTGGAAGCCCCCTTTAACAAGGGGACCCCCAGATCCCGCCCCACCTGTTTGAAATGGTAAGGGGGTACAAAAGTACCCCTACCATTTCACAAAGAAAGTGTAAAAAATTGTTAAAAAATACACAGACAGCGTTGGGAAATGTCCTTTATTAAAAATAAAAAATAAAGATTCCAGCGGTGGTAATCCACTCTTGCTATCCAGCGATGGCTGATCTCTTCTCCGGGGTCCAGCAATGGGTGATCTCTCCCGATGGTTCAGCGCAGCGCATCCTGTCTCCACTGAGACACTGCGGGAATCCCAGGTCTTAGCTGAGGATGACGGGCCACCCGTCTCCTCACCCCGCCCCCCTCTGACGCAAGGGGAAACCCAGGCTTCCCCAGTGATGTACGGGTGACCCCGCCCCCATCTGATGCAAGGAAAAAGCCAGGCTTCCCCAGTGATGTACGGGTGACCCCACCCCCCTCTGATGTAATGCAGGTTTCCGTTACATCAGAGGGGGGCGGGGTCACCCGTACGTCACTGGGGAAGCCCGGCATCCCCCTTGCGTCAGAGGGGGTGGGGTCAGGTGACAGGGTGGCCCGGTCCTCCTCAGCTAATACCTGGGATTCCCGCAGTGTCTCCATGGAGACAGGATGCGCTGCGCTGGACCATCGGGAGAGATCACCCATCGCTGTACCCCGGAGAAGAGATCAGCCATCGCTGGATAGCAAGAGTGGATTACCACCGCTGGAATCTTTTTTTTATTTTTAATAAAGGACTGTTTATTAACGGTGTCTGTGTGTTTTTTAACAATTTTTTACACTTTCTTTGTGAAATGGTAGGGGTACTTTTGTACCCCCTTACCATTTCAAACAGGGGGAGGGCAGGATCTGGGGGTCCCCTTGTTAAAGGGGGCTTCCAGATTCTAATAAGCCCCCCGCCTGCAGACCCCCACAACCACCCACCAGGGTTGTGGGGATGAGGCCCTTGTCCCTATCAACATGGGGACATGGTGCTTTGAGGGGTCACAAACCCCCAAAGCATCCTCCCAATGTTGAGGGCATGTGGCCTGGTACGGTTCAGGAGGGGGGGGGGGCGCTCTCTCGTCCCCCTCTCTTTTCCTGCGGCCTGCCAGGTTGCGTGCTTGGATAAAGGGTCTGGATTTTTGGGGGAACTCCACGCCATTTTTTTTTTTAATTTGACGCAGGGTTCCCCTTAATATCCATACCAGACCTGACCTGAAGGGCCTGGTAATTGAATTTAGGGGGAACCCCACGCTTTTTTTTTTTCATCAATGACTTTCAATGACTGTTCTCTGTATTACGGGGAGCCGACAATTCATTATAGCCATTCATTCATTCATCATTCATTCATTCATTCATTATAGCCGCGAGCGCTTTTAAATTACTTTTTTTCTTTCGGAAATTACACTTTGTGCAGGGACAGTTCTAAGCACGGGAAACATGCGCCCCTTTACAGGCATACTATACACACCCCCAGGTACGAAATGTAAAGGAATATTACACTTTTATTGTTAACAACATTTTGCTGCCATTTGCAGCCCTCTAGCCCTTTCCATTACTTTTTTAGAGCCATTTTAGTCCTCAAAAGTTCAAAAGTTTTCTTCCGAAAAAAAAAAAAAGTTTTTTCCGAAATTCGTTTTTATTTATTTTGTTTCATTAAAAAATGCATTCGTCCAAAAATCTGAATTAACCACTTGACCACTGGGTACTTAAATACCCTTAATAAACAGACAAATTTTCAGCTTTCGGTGCTCTCACATTTTGAATGACAATTACTCAGTCATACAACACTGTACCCATATGAAATGTTTGTCCTTTTTTTCCACACAAATAGAGATTTCTTTTGGTGGTATTTAATCACTGCTGGGCTTTTTATTTGTTGCGCTATAAAAGAAAAAAGACTGAAAATTCTGTAAAAAAAAAAATTTTTCTTAGTTTCTGTTATAAAATTTAGCAAATTTGTATTTTTTCTTGATACATTTTGGCCAAATTTTATACTGCTACATATCTTTGGTAAAAATAAGTACAAATTGGGGTATATTATTTGGTCTTTGTGAAAGTTGTAGAGTCCACAAGCTATGGTGCCAATAGCTGAAAATTGATCACACCTGAAGTACTAACAGCCTATGTAATTTCTTGAGACCCTAACATGCCAGAAAAGTACAAATACCCCCCAAATGACCCCTTTTTGGAAAGAAGACATTCCAAGGTATTTAGAAAGAGGCATGGTGAGTTTTTTGAAGTTGTCATTTTTTCCCACAATTCTTTGCAAATCAAGATTTTTTTTTCTTTTTTTTTCTTTTCCACAAAAATTTCATATTAGCGGGTTATTTCTCACACACAGCATATGCATACCACACATTTAACCCCAAAACACATTCTGCTATTACTCCTGAGTATGGCTATACCACATGTGTGAGACTTTTACACAGCGTGGCCACATACAGAGGCCCAACATGCAGGGAGCACCATCAGGTGTTCTGGAGCACCCAGGCTAATTCTGACATTTCTCTCCTACATGTAAAAATCATCATTTGTTCACTAGAAAATTACATAGAACCCAAAACATTATATATGTTTTTTTAGCAAAGACCCTAGAGAATAGAATGGCGGTCTTTGCAACTTTTTATCTAACACGGTACTTGCGCAGCAATTTTTCGAACGCGCTTTTTTTTTAAAAAAAAAACATTTTTTTGCTTTAAATAAAAGAAAAACCAGTAAAGTTAGCCCAATGTTTTTGCATAATGTGAAAGATGAAGTTACGCTGATTAAATAGATACCTAACATGTCACCCTTCAAAATTGCACACACTCGTGGAATGGCGCCAAACTTCGCTACTTAAAAATCCCCATAGGCGACATTTAAAAAAAAATTCTGTCTAGAGCCAAAATTATTGTTCTCGCTCTAACGTTCACAGCGATATCTCACATGTATGGTTTGAACACCGTTTTCATATGTGGGCGGGACTTACGTATGCGTTTGCTTCTGCATGCGAGTACACGGGGACAGGGGCGCTTTAAAAAAAAAAATTGTTATTGTTCATTTTTCTTTATTTATTTTAGTTTGACACTTTTTTCCCCAAAAATAATTTTTTTGATCACTTTTATTCCTAATACAAGGAATGTAAACATCCCTTGTAATAGGAATATGGCATGACAGGTCCTCTTTACAGTGAGACATGGGGTCAATAAGACCCCACATCTCACCTCTAGGCTGGAAAGCCTGAAATAAAAAATAAAAAAAAATAATCCTGGCTTCGATCGTATCGGTGAGTCGGTAGAAGCACCGGAAAAAGACAGGAGGAGGGGTTGTCCCCTCTTGCCTCCCGTAAGAATGATCAAGCGGCGGAACAGCCGTTATGATCCTTCTTATGGTGTAGGGAATCGCCGGCTGAAAAAGCTGATATCTGAATGATGCCTGTAGCTGCAGGCATCATTCAGATATCCCCGCACAAAATCAGAGCGTCGTATGACGGCCGGCAGGCGGGAAGTGGTTAAAACGCATTTTTTTTTTTAACACAAAGTTGTCTATTTATACAATATTTCTAACACATAGCATGTACATACCAAAAATGACACCCCAAAATAGATTCTCCTACTCCTCCTGAGTACGGCGATACTACTTGTGTGAGACTTCCATAGCCTGGCCACATACAGAGGCCGAGTATGGCTGGGTATGGCTGGGTATGGCTGAGTATGGCTGATTATGGCTGATTATGGCTGATTATGGCTGATTATGGCTGGGTATTGCAGAGTATCGCAGGGTATTGCAGAGAATCGCAGGGTATTTCAGGGTATTGCAGAGGATCGCATGGTATCGCAGGGTATGTAAGAGAGGGGGGTGACCAACTGCACAAACCAAAAGGGGAGTGAGCAAAAAAATAAAATAGCTAATCAACAACAACAACAACTGCCGCAGCCACCATCAAGGTGTTCACACACCAACAGTCAGTAAAAATATATTATATAAATAAATATATAAATAATGGGGCGCTAGCATAAAAATAGTAAACTAGTTAAAAACATAGTAAAAAATACATTAAAAATATATACTGTTCAGATTGTTAAAAAATGTGGCGCTAATAGAAAGTACGCCACTCCAAGGGGATGGTCCAACAAGGATGGCTCCAGACAAAGCGTCCAAAAAGATGAAAATAAATTAAAGAACGTATAGCATCAAATAATGAGTAGAGCTATAAAAACAGCATCAAGCAAATAAATCAAGTCTAAAACTGTAAATAAAATCCACATGCCAGGTGTAAAGTGCAGCAAAATAAATAGATGGATAAAAATAAGTGTAGTAAAAAATATAAGTGGCAATAAATAAAACACAATAAATAAATTAATAAATAAAAATCTGTGCAAAGATGCAATAAATAATCCTGTGTGAACAATAAATATGTGCAAGAAAAGCAACCGGTGAATAAATAAGGTTGCAGCTGAACCTGTGCAAAAATAAGCAAATATATAAACGACTAAAACCTGTGTATAAAACTATAAATGGTGAAAAAGGATAAAAAATGCTTATGAATATAATGACGTGAGTCCAACAAAATAAAAGTGCTTCTAAAGAAATTCCAGTCCTGTGCAATCCAGCAAATAGTTCCCATACACAGTGCAATTTTCTATGCAATCTCCAGGTGAGGTGGTGAATTTTGCAGATGCATTCAAAATAGTCTTTATAGGGATTATCAAGAGGTGCTCCTTTCCATGCAGGTGTCCAAGCTGTTTCCCCCAACCCCTTACCTTAAAGGTAAGGAAAAACAACCTTACTGAGTATAGGCATCCACCTCCTCGGTATCCGATCCTCTGGCTGCGTCCTTACCAACTCCTGATCACCAGTGTCGGTCATCTTACTTTTAAAAAGTAATTAGTTAAGTTACAAATTACTTCTCCCAAAAAGTAATTGCGTTAGTAACTCAGTTACTACATTGGAAAAGTAATTAGTTACGCAGCAAAGTAACTGATTTTTTTTAAAATATTCTATACGTGTAACTAAGGGGCGGTCTAGTATCACTGTAACCAAGGGGCGCATTTATTATTATTGTTATATATCGTGTAACCAAGGGGCTGCTCTATTATTACTCTAACCAAGGAGCAGATCAGTTATAGCATGTAAGCAAGGGGCGGGTCTATTATTATTATATCGTGTAAGGGGCGGATGGCTACAGAAGAGGGCGAATGTTAAATTAATGGGCAGAGCTCGATATATAACAATAATAATAAATGCGCCCCTTGGTTACCGTAATACTAAACCCGCCCCTTACTTACATGATAGACGCCCCTTACAGAGTAGCACGAGCATCGGGAGCGTGCGGCATCGCCTCGTACAATTACATGTTAACTGCACCTGCGCAGTGTAGAGTTCAGCTGCTTAGGTTCGGCAATTTTCGGAAGCTCCGTAGTCCTTCGCACTGCGCAAGCCCTGCGCAGTACAGGGGGTCCTTATCCGGCGGGGGAACTTTTTCGGCAAAACACCGGAATTACACTACTGCCATCTAGTGGCGGTAGATGTAATTGGGGTAACTAAGCCAAAGTAATGGGAACTGAGTTACCATGAGGGGAAAAGTAATCAGTTAGATTACTCGTTACCCTCTAAAGTAACTGCGTTAGGTAACTCAGTTTATTTTAACTCAGTTACTTACATCACTGCTGATCACACACTTCCGCTGCCTCTCTGCTGATGGCAGAGTTCTACTATCACTGTCAGAAAAGATCGCAGGGTATGTCAAAGTATCGCAGGGTATGTCAAGGTATCGCTGGGTATGTCAAGGTATCGCTGGGTATGTCAAGGTATCGCTGGGTATGTCAGAGTATCGCAGGATATCGCATGGTATCGCAGGGTATCACAGAGTATCGCAGAGTATCGCATGGTATTGCAGGGTATGTCAGAGTATTGCAGGGTATCACAGGGTATGTCAGAGTATCGCAGGGTATGTCAGAGTATCTCAGGGTATGTCAGAGCAGGGTATCACAGGGTATCGCAGGGCATGTCAGAGTATTGCAGGGTATGTCAGAGTATCGCAGGTTATGTCAGCAGAGTATCGCAGGGCATAGCTGCAGAGTATCGTAGGGCATAGCTGCAGAGTATCGTAGGGCATAGCTGCAGAGTATCGCAGGGCATGGCTGCAGAATAATCGCAGGGCATGGCTGCAGAGTATCACAGGGCACGGCTGCAGAGTATCACAGGGCATGGCTGCAGAGTATCACAGGGCATGGCTGCAGAGTATCGCAGGGCATGGCTGCAGTGTATCGCAGATACTCATGTCCGATCAGTACAGAGAGAGGAGAGAGGAACCGGCGTCATGAAATGATGTTGGTTTGTTTACATGTGATCACTCCGCCATTTGACCCGGCGATAACGGATGTTCTTGAGTGCGCGCCCCAGGGGGCGTGTGAGAGCGGAATTCTGGGAGTACGTCACCGTACGCCCTCTCAGAGTTAAGCAACCGCCCTGTAGCCGTCATTCGGCTATGGGCCGGATGTTAAGTGGTTAAGGTCGAATCAGTCATTGTCATTCAGTTGAAAGTTCTAAGAAGATTCGACGAAGCAGCTAAACTGTACAACACCCCAATCGTACATTTCCGGTCCAATGCTCTATCCACAAGCTATAGTAGAATTCTAATGTTGTATGACTAGTAATAATCATATTTATTAATTATTATTACTAGTCAACCAACATTAGAATTCTTCTATAGCCTATGGGGAGAGCGTTTGACCATAAATGTCCGCTCGGGGCGATCGTATGTTTTTGGCTGCTTCGTTGAATCTTCATGTCTCTATAATATCGAATCTTTTCTCTCTATGTCGAATAATCTTGGACTAATAGAGTTAGGTTAGGCACAATCAACCGCAGGTTCGATAGACACAGATTGCTATTGTCACCGTCATGCCGAATCTTCTATCTATATCGAACTGTTGTCGCAACAAAACGAAAATAAAGCATTTTTTACGTCGGATCTTTCGGATTTCGGATTCTGCACGTTCGTTATCGTTTGTTAAAACAAACACGAAAATCCCCGAAATTGGGACGAAAATGCATTCGGATGAAAACGAATGCACATGTCTAATACAGACTGATTTTATTGTTATGGGTTTAGTAACACTTTAAGATAAATATGTTATACTGAACAGTAGTACATCCAAGTTACATGGTGGATTGATTCATTTCTATTATCTAAATCAATTAAAGTGCCAAGATCGAGATACTTTAGGGCCCTCAGGAAAAAAGGTTTTGTATGCCAATGAGTCTGGCAGGGGATGTAAAATGATCGCCAACTTATTTGAATCAATTATTCCACCGTAAGGAAAATAATCTGCAAGTGTAGATTTGAAATGCCTGCTAATTTGTCCCAGACTGGCTAGCCCAGCACATTGAGCCCAATTGTGGATGATTTGATACTAAAAGAAGTCACAAAAAACCCCAGAAATGAATGTGGGACCTACAAATGACAAGTGCAACAGTTTGTGTCAAAGAACAATGCATCTACAATTATAAAGAGATCACAGCAATTTAACATGCATGGGAAGTGTGCCAGGAAAAAGCTTTGCTGTTGAAAAAAAAAAACGTAGAAAAATATTAGTTTTCTTCCTTCTGGAACAATTTCCTGTGGGCCAGTGAATCAAAGATGGATTTGTTTGACTATGGTAGCAGTAGAAATGTTAGGCCAAACTGAAGACCGCATTTCAGATGTACCTCATACCAATTTCAAAACATGGTGGTAGAAATTTTATGATTGCAGTTCTACTTGAGATCATGGGCAGATTTAGGCAGATTTAAAGCGGGATTCCACCCTAAAGTGGAACTCCCACTTTTCGGAAACCTCCCCCCCTCCGGTGTCACATTTGGCACCTTTCAGGGGGGAGGGGGGTGCAGATACCTGTCTAAGACAGGTATCTGCACCCACTTCCGGGCATAAACTCCCACGGGAGTTTACGTCACCTCCTGTCCCGGCGCGCTGTCTGCCGGGACACACACGTGACCCGGCAGACGGCGCTGAAGATTCTCATTGCGCCGCGCGACTCGCGCATGCGCAGTAGGGAATCGGGAAGTGAAGCCACTTCCTGATTCCCTCACCGAGAATGGCGCCGGCTACAGCAGGGAGCCGAGCGATCGATCGGCCTCTGCTGCCGACACCGCTGGACCCTGGAACAGGTAAGTGTCCATTTTTTAAAAGTCAGCAGCTGCAGTATTTGTAGCTGCTGGCTTTTAAATTTTTTTTTTTTCAGTACAGTCCCGCTTTTAAGACATTAAGTCAACTATAACCTAGGGGAAGTTATGAAAAACACTTATAGAAGAATGTCTCCTAAAGAGGGGTGAAACCAACTTCTAATGCCATGTACACACACCCAGACTTTCCGGCAAACTAGGTCCGATGGCAGTGGCGTAACTAGAACCTTCAGGGCCCCGGTGCAAGAAACCATGGAGGGCCCCCTGACCCCCGGCCAGGGCCCTGCCCACTGATTCCAGGGGCAGCAGGACCTGCATAGCAGGGGGAACAAATCCCCTCCATGTTCCTCCTGCAGCCACTGAATGCCTATCAGAGGGAGAGGAGGAGAAGCAGACTTGTAGTGGCTGCAGAAATAAAATGGAGGGGATTTGTTCCTCTAAATGCCCCCCCCCATCCAGGTGTTGAGGGGCAACATGTGTGCTATTGCAATTGTGACCCCTGTAGTTACGCCCCTGGGATGAGTGGCAGCGGTGTTGGTGGGGGGTGGGATCAGTGGTGGTTGGGGAGGGATAGGATCAGTGGCATCGGTGGTGGGGGGTGGGATGAGTGGCAGCGGTGAGGGAGAGATGGGATGAGTGGCATCGGTGGGGGGAATGGGATCTGTGGCAGCAGTGGTGGTCGGGTGGGGATGGGAACAGTGGCAGCGATGGTGGAGGAGAGATCGGATCATTGGCAGCAGTGAGGGGGGATGGGATCAGCTGCAAGGGTTGTGGTTGGAGGGTGGGATTAGTGGTAGGGGGGATTGAATGGGATGAGTGGCAAAGGTGGTGGGGGGAATGGGATCAGTGGCAAGGGTGATGGTTGGAGGAGGGTGGGATGAGATAAGTGGTAGTGGAAGGGGGGATTGGATAGGATGAGTGGTAGTGGAAGGGGGTATTGGATGGGATGAGTGGCAGCGGTGGAGGGCATTGGATGAAATGAGTGGCAGCGGTGGTGGGAGAATGGGATCCGTCGTGAGGGTGGTCGTTGGGGGGGGGTGGGATGGGATGAGTGGTGGGGAGGAGAATGGTATCAGTGGCAAGTAGTGGTCATGATGGGGTGGATCAGTGGCAGCAGTGGTTGTGGTATTGGTAGGGGGGAGGGGGGAATCAGTGGCAGTAGTGGTGGTGATGTGGGGGAACAGTGGCAGTAGTGGTGGTGTGGGAGGGTATCAGTGGCAGTAGTGGTGGTGTGGGGATCAGTGGCAGTAGTGGTGTTGTGGGGGGTATCAGTGGCAGCAGTGGTGTGTGTGGGGGGGGATGAGTGCAGTAGTGGTGGTGTGGGGACCAGTGTCAGTAGCGGTGGTGTGGGGGGTATCTGTGGTGTAGGGGGGTGCAGCTGTGGTGTAGGGGGGTGCAGCTGTGGTGTAGGGGGGAATCAGTGCAGTAGTGGTGGTGTGGGGATCAGTGCAGTAGTGGTGGGGGTGTGGGGGGTATTAGTGCAGTAGTGGTGGTGTGGGGATCAGTGCAGTAGTGGTGGGGGTGTGGGGGGGTATCAGTGCAGTAGTGGTGGTGTGGGGATCAGTGCAGTAGTGGTTGGGGTGTGGGGGGTATCAGTGCAGTAGTAGTGGTGGTGTGGGGATCAGTGGCAGTAGTGGTGTTGTGGGGGGTATCAGTGGCAGCTGTGGTGTGGGGGTATCAGTGCAGTAGTGGTGGTGTGGGGATCAGGGCAGTAGTGGTGGTGTGGGGGGTATCAGTGCAGTAGTGGTGGTGGTGTGGGGGGGGGTATTAGTGCAGTAGTGGTGGTGTGGGGATCAGTGCAGTAGTGGTGGTGGCGTGGGGGGTATCAGTGCAGTAGTGGTGGTGTGGGGGGGGTATCAGTGCAGTAGTGGTGGTGTGGGAGGGTATCAGTGCAGTAGTGGTCTTGTGGGGGGGTATCAGTGCAGTAGTGGTGGTGTGGGGGGTATCAGTGCAGTAGTGGTGGTGTGGGGGGTTATCAGTGCACTAGTGGTGGTGTGGGGGGTATCAGTGCAGTAGTGGGGGTGTGGGGGGTATCAGTGCAGTAGTGGTGGGGTGGGGGTATCAGTGCAGTAGTGGTGGTGTGGGGGGTATAAGTGCAGTAGTGGTGGTGTGGGGGGGTATCAGTGCAGTAGTGGTGGTGTGGGGGGTATCAGTGCAGTAGTGGTGGTGTGGGGGGTATCAGTGCAGTAGTGGTGGTGTGGGGGTATCAGTGCAGTAGTGGTGTTGTGGGGGGGTATCAGTGCAGTAGTGGTGGTGTGGGGGGGTATCACTGCAGTAGTGGTGGTGTGGGGATCAGTGGCAGTGTTGATATTAAGGGATGGGTGTCACTCACTTGCAGATCACTTGGTTCCGAATCCCCCTCCTTTCTGGGTCTTGCTTGGGTGAACAGAGGGGATGGGCGGGGCCTGTGAGTGCAGGCGGAGCTGGAGAAGATGGGCGGGGACTGTGCCTGCTGTGAGTGCAGGTGGAGAGTATGGGCGGAGAGGTTGGGCGGAGCGGGCGGACCCGCGGAGAGGATGGGTGAAGCGGGCGGGGACTGTGTCTGAGTGCGGGATGAGAGGATGGGTGGGGAGGATGGGCGGAGCCTTGCTGTGTGCACAGTGCGCTCGGGGAGGATGGGCGGAGCGGCCGGAAAGGATGGGCAGAGCGAACTCCCCGTAAATGACCAGTACACTCACTGTACTATCTCCCGGGCAGCGGCGGGCCCCCCTACAGTGGCAGAACCCGAGGGCCAAGTCGCAAATGCGACTGGTGTGACCCTGGTAATTCCGCCACTGTCCGATGGTCTTCCCCACAGACTTTTGGCGGAGTTCCAACGGACTTTCCGAACGAACAGACTTGGCCACACACGAATGGACCAAGTCCATTAGAAAGTCCATTCGTTTTGAACGTGATGACGTAAACGGGACTAAAAAAGGAAGTTCAATAGCCAGTAGCCAAATGCGTCGTATTTGGTCCGTCGGACCAGCACACAGACAAACTGTTTTCCCGATAGTAATTGAGTCGGTCAGATAAATTTGAAACATGTTCTATTTCTAGGTCCGTCAGATTTTTTTTTACGAAAAACGATCGGATTGTACGACGGAAAGTCCGGTCGTGTGTACATGGCATAAGTCTAAGGGTGCACTTACTTTTTCCACAGTACACAATTACACCTATTAATAGTATTTTTGAACAAATGATTGAAAGAAAAATTGTCCTTTGTTTTTAAATTCAGATACAGTGTATAACTGATGTATAGGCATTGTTTAAATGGATATTTAAGGTTTGTCTGTTCAAGTATATTGAAAAAGTCATCAGTTTCCATGGGGTGTAATTCTTTTTTTTTTTTTTCCACATCAGAAAACATCAAAGAGATTTTTATTCAACTTAACGTTCATTTATATCTCTTGCGTTATAAACATCATTGTGGAAATTTTATTTTATTGAAAAGAGAAAAAATTATATTTATCTACACAAATAGCATATTCCCATTACATATCTTTAATGTATTTATTAAATTAAAAAGAAAGACCATATTTCCCTCTCCCACCCGACACCCGCCCCATCCCAACCCTCTGTGCCTCTCTTATTTCTCCTCTCTCTTTATTCTTGTGTGTATAAGTGTCCAAACTCTTTCTGTTTAAGTTATTATTTCAGCGTATCTCCAGGTCTGTTTATAATCCTGCCAACATTTCCATTTAATCATAGCATCTTCTCCATCTTCTTCCCCATTGAATCTAAGTTTCTCCAGGTGATATATCTCTCCCATCTTTCCTTTTTTTTTTTTACCAACAAAAAGGTTTTTATTGAACAAAAAGGTGGTATACATCCAACAACATCAAACCAGCAGGTAACACTTCCTGTTGTTTTAACGCACACTATAACATATGGTAAAAAGGCACATCTTCACTTTATTCTTACAGTATAGCCAATACAATCATTTACTTTTATCCCTCCATTATCCAAGCACGGGGCCCAGAGATTTTCATATTTCCTTGTACTCCCCCTATGCTGGTATATAAGTTTCTCCATGTGCAACATTTCCCCTATTTTACCTATCCATTCCCTCGAGGTCGGGGGTGTCTCAGATTTCCAATAAAGCATGATCAACCTTCTGGCTTGGAACAATACCCTATTTACCGCCTCCCTGGTGTGAACTGCCAACACAAATTCCTCCACCACCCCCAAGAGACATACTTTGGGATCAACCGGTAATGACAGCACAAATACAGAATTAATCAAGTTTACCACTTCATTCCAGTATAAATGTAATTTGGGGCAGCGCCACAGAAGGTGGATAAGATCCCCATGGTCTCGACGACATCTGGTACACTTATCCTCAGATTGTAATCCCATCAACCGTAGTCTATGCGGTGTATAGTACACCCTCAAAATAATGTATAGTTGGGTAAGCCTTTGGGCCACATTTAGAGAACAGACACTCACCACCTGAAATACCTCTTCCCATTCCTCACCGTCCATTTGTCCCACATCCCTCTCCCATTTCTCTCTCACTTTCAGGGGGTGTTGCCCCAGGAAGTATTGTAAGAGTGCAGTGTAACTTTGCGAGATGAATCCTTTCGAGGTTTCAGCATCCCTGATGATGTCAAACACCGGAGTAGGTGACAAGCGCCACTCATTTGACCTGCTCTGTGCCCGAACTGCGTGTTGCAGCTGAAGGTATTGGAAGACCATTGAGGAGGGCAGGCTAAATTCCGCCTGCAGGTCCTCAAACGTCCTCAGAGCACCATTCCTAAAAACCTGTTTAACATGTGTGACACCATGTACTATCCATCTGGCCCATCCTGTAGTTTAGCTAGTTCTGTGTAAGTATCATTATGCCACAGAGGGCTATATACAGTATACCCCTCAGCCTGCTGTAAGTATTTGCACTTGTTCCAAACCTTCTGTATTAGGTTGTATGTAGGGTACTTTTTGTTGGGCCTGGCAAATGCCAGGGATTCCAGTGCCGTGGGGATGGGGCCCGCGCCTACCGTGTGTAGCATGAGTGCCTGGGAGGAGCCAGCCGGCTCTGTCCCAAAGCACCCTACTAGGTGCTGTAGCTGATCGGCAAGGTAGTACAACCACGGGTTGGGCAATGCCAACCCGCCATCGTCTTTGGGCCTCTGAAGATGTTCCAGCTTTATTCTTGGGGGCTTATTTTTCCACAGTAAAGCGCGAAAGATGGAGTTAACCATACAAAATATTTTTAAAGGTATTACCACTGGGGTATTATGTAGGTAATAGAGCAATTGGGGCATGAGAATCATTTTAACCAAGTTTACTTTACCCGCCACTGACATGTGCAGGCCATTCCATGTCCGCACTCGCTCTCTAAACCTCTGAAGCAGGGGTGAAATATTCAACCTACCAAAATCACGCAGGTTGGACGTAACATGGATCCCCAGATATTTAAATGAAGTGGTGACAGGTATGGGACATGACTGTGCCACTACCTGTGTGGCGTCGCCATCCAGTAACAAGAGGGTGGACTTTGACCAATTAATTTGTAACCGTGAGTACACCCCAAATTTGGTAATGGTTGCCATGGCCTCCCGCAGGGACTCGTCCGTATCTCCCAACATAAGTAGGGTATCATCTGCGTAAAGCATTATCTTCTCCTGCAGGGGGCCATAGCGGAATCCCACAATTTGCTCGTTCGCCCTTATGTCGATCGCCAAGGGCTCAATGGCCAGTGCAAAGAGCAGAGGGGACAGCGGGCAACCTTGCCGCGTCCCCCTTCTCAGAGCAAAGTCTTGTGACAGAAAGCCAAAAGCCTGAATAGCAGCTTCAGGCCTACTGTATAGTAGACGCACCCATGCAATGTATGTGTCACCAAACCCAAATCGTTCCATTACTGCCCACAGATACATCCAATCAATGCTGTCGAATGCCTTTGTGGCATCCAATGACAACAGGGCCCTGCTACCCGCATTGTCTACATTAGATTGCATGTTCAAAAATAACCGCCGCAAGTTGATGGCAGTGGATTTATTTGGCATAAACCCTGCCTGATCCTCATGTATAAGGGATGTTATCACCGTATTAAGGCGTTGGGCTAATACCTTCACTAGGATTTTGATGTCACACTGCAATAGTGAGATTGGCCTGTATGCTCCTGGATCAACCAAGTCCTTACCCGGTTTCAGAAGGAGTACAATGTTTGCTTTTGCCATGGAGGGCGGAAGTTCTCCCGCCTCCCGGGCAGCATTAAATACCTGTAGTAAATGGGGCATTATTGTTTCTGCATGTTGTTTGTATACTTCCATGGGTATACCATCCTCCCCCGGGGCCTTACAGTTAGGGAACAGCCCCACGGCTTCTTGTAATTCCTCCACCGTGAGAGGTGCATCCAACCCATCCCTCTGCGCCTTGGTGAGTCTGGGAAATGTCAGCCCACCAAGGTACAGGTCTGGAGCCTCCTTGTCATAGGCGGCACTAGAGCAGTACAGCTCTTCATAGAACCCAGCTAACTCTTGCATAATGCCATCAGGTGATCGGACAAGTGGCCTGGCTTTAGATTTAATGGCCCCTATAGTTGGCGATCTTTGGTGTGAGTTTGCTATGCGGGCCAGCATACGCCCAGTTTTTTCCCCTTCCTCAAAAAACGCCTGTTTAGAGAAGAAGCATTTTTTTTCAGCGGTCGAGGTAAGCACCCGCTCATATGCTGATTGAGTGGCCTGCCACACCTCCCTCGCCGAATCTGAAGGATCTAGAATAAATTGTTGCTCCAACTCCTTTACTCTATTCTCCAAGTCCACCACCATAGCAGAAGAATCTTTCTTAACTTCAGTCATCTCATTTGTCAACAACCTTTTCAAAAAAACTTTAAAGGCCTCCCACTGCTGAGCACTTGAACCCTCCGGATTCTGGTTGGTGAAAAACCCACGCACGCTCTCGTCTATGGATTCTGGATTTTTAAACAGTTTCAGCCAGTATGCGTTAAATTTCCAAGGAGCTCTGGGGAGTGTTGCTGGTCGGGAGACCACCAGATAAACAACTAGTGGAGAGTGGTCAGATATGCTACGGGGCCTATAGTCCACAGAGGACACATATTGGAGCATGCGTGCGTTTCCCACCCCCATGTCTATTCTAGACAGACTACCATGCGTTTTTGAAAAGCAGGAGTATTGTTTTACCCCCGGGTGACAATGTCGCCAGACATCCACCCAGCCCACCTCTTGCAACAACCTCGCCAGGGGGGTACCCCTGGAGAGGGCAGAGGCACCTGCGGCCGGGTGCCTATCCAGCGAGAGGTCTAAGCAACAGTTAAAGTCCCCTATCACCAGAAGCAGAAACCTCCGGCCTGCCATCCAAATATGATAGCAAGGCCCTCAGCACCACCACCGTGAAGGGGGGGGGACATATATACCAGCAATAACACAGGTTAACATACCCAGTCTACAGTGGAGAAAGACATACCGGCCCTCTGAATCAATGAGAGTGTCTATCTCTTCATAATCCAGGGAGCCATGAATCAAAAGGCTCACACCCCTAGAATGGGATGTGTGAGTCGAGTGATAGGCCTTATTCACCCAATTATACTGTATACAACTCACAGTCTCCCCAGTCAAATGAGTTTCCTGAAAACATAACACTCCCGGTAGAAATTTTTTAAGGCACATGCGCATCATGGTCCTCTTAAGGGGTGAGTGGAGCCCCCTCACGTTCCAAGATACTATAGGGATTCCTGCCATTTGACTGAGTAGAGTATGAAAACATGCATATATACTCCTCCCATACCTGGGAGTCTGGAAGACCTGGGGCCAAGGCCCGAGTCCTGAAAAGGATGTATATGCATATGCAAAGTACATAATGAATGGTAGAAGTGTTACCGGTACACCACTTATAGGAAAAACATAAAAAAGTGAAAAAATAAATTATCAGGGGGAAGCAACAGGCAGTCCCCTCCAGCAGCATCAAACCTTCGCCCGCCAACATGGCGGTACAACTTCTGTACCCTGAGTTTTCACTCAGGGAGACTTCTAAGTGCAAAATGTAGAAATTCAGGTTAACGATTTCTGCAGCTCTTGTCTTGATCCGAAGCAATATAATGTCCCTCAGCCAGGGTTAATCTGGGTAAGTTCAAAACCGGTTCTCCATATCAAGGCACAACAGTACAGATTTTCAAGTCAAATTCTCTCCTCCTGTTCCCCCGCCATCCTCATCCTTCCTTCTCGTTTTGATCACGCCGTCACAGGGCTTGCTCGTTACGGTCTAACCAAGCACTGGCTTCTTTTGCAGATTCAAAGAATTGTGCTTGACCTCTCACTAACACCCTCAGTTTTGCCGGGTACAACATTGCGTATGGAAGTTGCAGCTGTCGCAGCCTGCGTTTTACATCAAAGAATTTTGCTCTGCGTCTTTGCACCTCCGCCGAAAAATCGGGATAAAAGGACACTCTGGCCCCATTGTGCTGTATGTTGGCCGGTTCACGGGCTAGCCGGAGGACAGTTTCTCTATCCCGATAGTGCAATATTCTTGCCAGCATGGATCTGGGGGGCCCCCCAGGTTGAGCAGGCCGGGACAGCACCCTGTGAGCCCGCTCCACAGCAAATAAGGGGGAAAATGCATTTTTGCCGAATATGTCCAGCAGCCATCCTTCCACATACTCCATGGGGTCCCTGCCCTCCACCTTCTCAGGAAGCCCCACAATGCGTATGTTGTTCCTCCTAAGGCGATTCTCAAAATCCTCGGCTCTGTCAACAGCCTCCCTTGCCAGTTGGTAAGCAGCCTTGGAGTCTCTCTCAATGGGGGGTAAATGATCCTCTATTTCACTCACTCTGCTCTCCACTGCAGTCGTGCGTTCCCGCATTTTCTGCATATCTTGTCGCAGCAGCGACAGTTCCTCCTTCACAGAGGCCACAGAAGCATTGCCAATATTAACTGCCCTGAGGATATCAGCCAATGTGGGCTGAGTGGTACTGGATGTGTCCTGTTCATGTGTCTCAGGGGCCCCAGAGTCAGAGTGATCAGTCTCATCATGCTCACTAGTTACAGCTAAGATGGCCGCCCCAGCCTGTGTCCCATGCATGGCAGGCTCACTGCAGTGTGAATGTCCAGCAGTCTCACTCCCCACCAGCCCATTCATTTTCTGGGTGTAATACACCATATCTCTAGGTGTCTCCTTACCCTGTGACTTAAGCTGTTTTGTTCCTCTGTGTCCCTGCTCCTTCTGCCTGTCAGCGCCTTGTGGGGTTCCTTTCATCACAGACGCGCCGGCGCCATCTTGGAAATCGGGACCCATCTCAAACTGCGATTTTCGGGTCATTCCCCGGGTGCAGAGGGCTGGTGGAGGTTCCCCTATGATCCCTGGGTCAGCAGCTTGCAGCATATATGTGCAGAATGTTGGTAAGTTGGCTGAGGGAGGATCGGTGCAGGATCAAGCTCAGGAGCTGTGAGAGCTGCTTCCTCTCACATGCCGGTCTAGGCCATGCCCCTCTCCCATCTTTCCTACCCACTCTAATTCCGTTGTTGGCTCCTCTTGTTGCCACCTCCTAGGGACAAGTGCCTTTGCGGCATTCAACATGTGTGGAATTAAAGTTTTCATATATTGTTTTATTGGGTCTGCTGTGTTATGGAATAGGCATATCCAAGGATCTTCAATTATTTTAATACCAGTGATTTCTTTTATAAGGTCCAAAATATCTTTCCAATATTTCCTAATTTTTGGACATTCCCACCAAATATGGGCCATTGTACCCCGTTCATTACATCCTCTCCAGCAGTCCTGCGAGTTCCCTGGCTGAAATGTATTAATTCTATTGGGTGTGATATACCATCTTGAGAGACATTTGTAATTCGTTTCCGCAGTTCTAGTATCAATTGCTGACCTATGTGTTAACTTCAATATTTTTTTAAATGTGTGCATGTATTCATGTGTGCCCAGTTCGTTTCCCCATTTTATCAAGAATGGAGGTACCTTCAGCCGACCCTCTGTAAGGAGCATTCCATATAAGCGAGATGTATCTTTTTTTACCCCTGTTCCTGCGCATATTTTCTCCAGAAGTGTATAATTATCCTTTGTTCTAATTGGATGGGGGAGTTTCCCAACAAAGTGTGCCAGCTGAAGGTAGCGCCATTCATTTAACTTTATATGTGCTATATTTTGCTGTATTTCTATCAGTGGTTTAATTTTACCCCTTTCTATTAAATCACCCAATTTTGTATTCTCTCCTATCCATTGTCCCCCCATTTCTCTTTTGCCTGGTGGAAAATAATCATTATCTTTCAATAACATCAAAGGTGAGTTATATTTCCAACTGTATTGTTTGTGCACTAAATCCCAAACTTTGAAAACGTGTGTAGTTATTTTTTGTGTGTTTACTCCCATATCCCTGTATTTCGGGGGGCTCCATATCTCTACTCTTAATTTTACCCCACTTGTGTCATTTTCTAATTGCACCCATTGTTTTCGACTTTCCTCCCGTGACCACTCTACAGCTCTTGACAATATCACCGCCTGGTAATATTTTTTTATATCGGGGATACCAAGACGCCCCTGATCTTTGTTTTGTTTCAAAATGTCTCGTGATATCCTAGGTTTCTTATTTTGCCACACAAATCTGCTTATAATTGCTTTTAGAGTTTGAAAGTAATAATCAGGAAGGGGGATCGGAAGCATTTGAAACTTATAGGTAATTTTAGGTAGAAGCACCATTTTAACAGTATTTATTCGACCGAACCACGAGAGGGGCCTATAATTTTATTTTTTTATTTCGTTCTTAATTTCGTCTAATAACGCGATATAGTTTTCGCTATATAACTTTTCAATGGAGTTTGCTAGTTTAATCCCTAAGTATTTTAATCCCTTTTTCTTCCATGGGAACTGATAATCTTTGCAGCCAAAGCACTTCCTTCTTTTTTTCCTAAATTTATATTTAGGATCTCTGACTTATTGACATTTCGGTGACATAAAACAATAAAACAATAGATCATCGGCGAAGGCCGCTACTTTATGTTCGATATCTCCTACTTTAATTCCCTTTATATTATTATCTAATCTAATAGTTGCCAATAGAGGTTCAATTGAAAGGACGAATAGCAACGGGGACAGGGGACATCCTTTATTGTTGCGGTCGGATTTTCATATAGAACTCTAATTCTCTGCATCATTTTAGTACCTAAGCCCATATATTTCAATGTCTCCATCATGAGCCCCCAGTCTACCCTGTCAAATGCTTTCTCAGCATCTATTGACAGGAATAGACCTGGGGGCCCATCTGTTTTTAATTTTTGTAATAATAATAGCGTTCTAATTCCATTATCTCGTACTTCCCTAGTTGTAACAAAACCTACCTGATCTACATGAATCAGTCCTTTCATGTGCTCTTTTAGCCTATTTGCAAGGATTTTAGCATATAGCTTTTCATCGAAATTAAGTAAGGATATCGTTCTAAAACTTGAACAGCAGCTATCATCTTTCCCCTCCTTTAAAATTACCGTTATTAAGGCTTTCTGCGCTTCTCAACTCAATCTGTATTCCATGCCCAATCCATTCATGAATCTACAAAGCCTTGGCACCAGGATTTCACTAAATCTTTTTAGATACAGGATCGGGAATCCATCCGGTCCCGGACTTTTACCCGACGCTGTATCCGATATAGCTCTAGAAATTTCACCTTCTGAAATAGGGGCTTCCAGATCTTCTATATCATCAGGTGATATTCAGGAGATATCATGAGCTCCTCAGGAAATCTATTATTTTGTTCTTTTTTCCCGTGTCTATATTTCCTTTATCCACATTATATAGAGTTTTATAGTAATGCTGGAAAACCTCAGCTATATCCTTAGTCTTATACACCAGTTCACCTTGTTTATTGCAGATTTTTTCTATATAGTTCCTAGATTTTTTCTTCCTTAAAGTTTTAGCTAGATGTTTTCCAATTTTATTGCCCCAGAGATATTTATCTTTCAAGATTGCGTTAAAGACCCTTTTTATATCTTGTGTCAATATGTCTTTTAGTTCTTCTCTTTTTTTTTATAAGAAGAGGAAGTATCTCCTGTTGTTGTCCCTCTGGAGTTTTATGAATTTGCTCTAATCTAAATATTTCTTCAGTTACCTTTTTAATTTTCTTCGTTCTTTCCTTTTCTTTTCCCTGATCCCATTGAAATAAAGATACCCCTTATATAGGCTTTGTGTGTTTCCCATAATATGGAATCTGATATATCATTTGATTCCTTGTTTTCAAAGAAATGTATTAGTTCTTCTTGTATCCTTTCTATATCTTGCTTTTCAGCGAGAAGTGCTTCATTTAACCGCCAATTAAAGAGAGGTTTCGGTATCTTAATTTCTTCTATTATCATCATAACTGGAGAACGGTCTGAGAGGGTAGAAATCCCTATCTGAGACTCTGTCACCTTTGTCAGTGTATTTTGGTCTACGTATATATAATCAATGCGTGTGTACGTCCCGTGCACGGGGGAGAAGAACGTGTAGTCTCGTGTTTTTGGGTTCAAAGTTCTCCAAACATCCATTAATTGATTTTGATGTAGCAATTTTTTCAACATTTTAAGGGGTACACGTCCCGTCTGCCGTGCACGGGACGTACTGTCTTCATGTGGGTTCATACATAGATTCAAATCTCCTGTCATTATAACCATCCCTCTCCTAAACTGGGCAAGAATCCATATCATCTTCTTCATGAATTCTGTTCTGTTTCCTAAGGTACATTCTGTTTCTCCTATATGTCCCCTTAAAAAAAGATACCTCCCCTCTGGGTCCACTAACCTTTCCTCTTCTTTAAACAATAATCCCTCAGCGAATCCTATCGCCACTCCTTTGGCTTTTCTAGTAGTTGAATCTGCATACACCCAAATAGGATATTTTTTTGAATATAATTTTGTATTAGCACCTTGGAAGAGATGGGTCTCCTGGAGAAACACTATATCTGCCTGGTAATGTTTAAGTTCTTTTAATACTTTCTGTCTTTTGGGAGGGCTATTTAGACCCCGGACATTGTATGTTAAAAACTTAATCTAACACTTTTCCATTTATTTTTAATTTTTATAGAGAGGCACCCCCCCCCCCTTTTTAGGGGAACCGCTTATGCGCAATGCGTAGTGCTTATATAGTAATCTCTCCGATTGCAGGTTGAATCTATTTCAATAAGACATCACAGTATGGTATGTACAGATCTAATTAATATGTATGTATATTGTATGTATATTGTCACAGTGACACCAATATATTCAGGGGGTATCAGGCCTGCTAAGGCTAGGTAGACTTCTGTTGATCCCTTATTTTCCCATCCCCCACTCTAGGGGGGAGGAGGTAGAAGACAGAAGAGGGAGACGTAAAATAAAAGCACCCTTATTAGTTAATATTTCTATTATTTTCCCTCATCAGCTCTCTAGAGGGGGGAAGAAAAGATGCATAAAGGAAGATTTAATTTCTTGTCGTTTGTTATTTCAGAGTTTTTACTTCGGATAGAGTCTTTCAGTTAGCTCCTGGTTTTAGTCATGAAGGCAGTTCTCAATTTACTGTGTCTCTGGGTGATACCCCTTAATTGCCCCTTTTGTATATCCCTGTTCCCCAGTAGTGTCCTCTTATCATGGGGAGCCTAGCATCTCACATGCATCTGTAGAACACATCTGATATTGTCTGTTGATTCCTCCCGGGGGCAGGTGTCTTATTCTCTGACAAAACACATAAATGTAGATAAGTTCCTTTGCAATAAGAGAGGTTTGCCGTGCTTTTATTTTACTTGATGGTTTTAAACCCTTTTTAGGGATTTCATCTCACCCCAAGGAGAACAGAAAAATAAGACAGACATGCACAAAGGGGGTTTTATTTTCTTGTCCTTTGTTTCTTCTAACTTTTTACTTCGGTGCCGGTCCACTCCTAATTTTTCTCATTGAGGCTTTTGTCAATATACAATATGCAATATCTCTGGGTAATGCACCTTAAGTGTCCTATTGTATAAGTCTAGTCCCCTAAAAGATATCCTCATTTCATGAGGGGCACGCCATCCCAAACACATCCATAAAACACAAGGGATTTTGTCTATTGATTACTCCCGGGGTTAGGTGTCATATTCTCTGTCCATGCATATAAGTATATTTATGATACACGCTTTTATCTCATGTAGTAGGCAGTAGTAGTTCTCTCATACCTCCATTTTACTTCTAGTGAGCTTTTCGATAAAATATTCATATATCCAAAGTTAATATTTAGACATTCACTTACCCCATCGTTGAGAGTCCATTGATTTAATATAGCCCCTTTCAAAAGGGGACTTACCCCTCCACGCTGTTTTCCTTAGTTGGCCGTTTGATGGACTTCTCCCTCACTCGCTTTTGCGGCAAGGGGGAGAGAGAGGACAGATGCAGGGGATTGGCGAGTGAGGATCGAGGTCCAGTACGGGAGGCTAGCGGGAGGGGGAGCGGGCGCTCTTTCACCTCGGTCCGGCTACTCCCGTCATTCCTCCGTAAACCCTGCTATGTCTCTGCACAGGGTAGCGGCCGGATACTGCGCACCTCCTAGACGCTGGGCTTCATCCACGTGTGACGTGCCATCTCTCACTCGGCGCGCACTTCCTTCACTCTGTCCGGCCGTCTTCCCCTAGGTCTGGCCCCTCCCTCTGTGAGACATCTTCCGTCCTATGTCCTCACTCCCCACCTCATCCCTCCGGGTGTAATTCTTCACATGAACATTGATGCAATGGGAAACTTTACCTACTGACTTGACCTTTAGATTTTTGCCCGGAGTGATAATATGAAAATAGTGTAATCAGCCTTAATTATGGTGGGGGAAAATGCATGACTTCAACACAGTATAAAATTATTAATCATCAGTTGTGTGCTTCCAAAGTAATGTATTATACAGTTTGTATACTTCAACATCTAAAGCATGTAAAATATCATAAGTATATCATTTAAAAAAACACATTAAAAAATATTATATATTTACTAAATCACCATAAGCATACTATTTTTCTCCACTAGCAAACAAATAAAAAAAGAATATGTCCATGAGCAAAAAAAAAATATTAATTCAATCATCAGAATTGCAAGTAATAAGTTATAATGTAAATATGGCATGTAAGAAAAAGGCTAATGATTTATTCAATTAATTCAAAAATTTAGCAATACCACAGCAAAAGATCAGGACAAATTAGGCATTTAAACAGTGATTTTCTATATATAATATATAATATATTATATATAATATATTATATTATATATAATATAATTTAGCCCAATCCTGAATAGTTGCAAGTCTGATCTTCCAATAAGAAAAAGAAAGTCAATTAAAATTATTTAGCAAATAATTTTGTCTCAGAGACATACCAAGAAGTAAGGGGAGATATCTTCAAGCTTAGAGAAAATTCTCCTCATGTTCCTGTGATTTCCCATCAATTTCTGTACATAAGACAATGATTACAAGGACCAACAGCGAGGGTAAATCCCTCCAGTGAATACACAGACAACAACAAAACCTGGCAGAAGTTATAATTCTTTCCTATTGTGTCTAAAATAAAATAAAAAGGGCTTTGGCTGTGTCCAATTTTGACCCAATGGCATAATAAGTACCAGTACATTGTTCATGCCCCCCCCCCCCCCATGTATGTCCCCTCATGTCCTTGTCCCCACACACACTCAGGTTAATTTTAAGACATAAAAAAATATCAGTATAACACACCTGAAAAGAAAATCTTGACTTGTACCGCAATAGCAAGTCATTACTATCTGTAGTGTGTGTTATGTTGGACATACAGAATGCCATTGTTTAATATGACACTTACAGTCACTTTCCAGCAGATTAAGAAGCCAATAAACACACATCTGTCACCCTTGGGTCTTTTCTGTGTCTTAAATAATGTGTCACATTTAAAGAAGTTATATTCCGCTTGTTAGAAACTCTGCCTTACAGCTATTTCCACTTATCACAAATATTTCATTGGTGAATTAATGTGTTTCAGCAGACACTATGTTGACAAGCAAGTCAAAGCGATGTCATAATCTTTACTTATGTAAATTCATGATTGAACAATGCCTTGGGATAGCATATTCTGCAAATAATAATGCAACCTTTTCATGGTTCATCAACAATTGTTCTGACAGATAACAATTTCTAATATTATTTATCTAGTAATAGTGCTAGGTAATAAGTTTAAAGATGCAATTTGTTAGTATTACTGTCATAGGGTTTTAGACAATCTTCCTACCTTTTCCCAATCCTAATACATTAGCTGAAAGATGTCTGTTGTAATAAAATCTTTTATTTCATTTAACTTTTTTATTAAACATGTTACTCTTTTCTTTTTTTTTCAGACTGTGGACACTGGCATGTACCTGAGTTGCCCTTGAAACACTTGGGGGTTGATCTTCCAGTAGAAGGTCCAGGAAAGAGTGGCGAAATCATTGTAGCTTGGTTGGGCACATACTCAAGACATGCTGGACCACCTGGTATATGTACAAGAAGCTTAAAGTGCGATAAGAGATGATTAGTTGGAAGTGTTAAACCTGTGGAGGGGTCAAAGAGTTGAATGAAGTGTGAGAGATTTTTGGTATCCCACGTGCTGTTTAACGCTCTGGAAAGAAGAATTCTCATGAATAGGGAGATGTGGGGATACCCATAGAGATAATCTTAGCTTACGTCTTGTCTCTAGTCAGGCAATTAGCGTGTCCCATATCAACAGGTTGTGTTGGAGATGTGGAGGGATAGACCATAATTTGCAGTGAAGCAGGGCAGGTAAACTGTATGGTTGTGCCATTTGGGATTCAAGTTCAAAGTTTGTGTACTTAGAGAAATGAGAGAGCCAGTCCAAGCATTCTCTAAACAGGCAGGATAAATTATGAACTCTTATGTTGGGGAGATTATCTCCTCCCTAGCTTCTAGGGAGGAACAGTTTCTGCCGAGAGATGCATGGGTGCCTACTGTGCCATAGGAATTTCGATAAAGATTTCTGTAGACCCTGTACATCACTATGCCGCAGCAGTAATGGAATGGTTTGTAGGAGGTTCAAGAGTCTGGCAAAGCAAACCATTTTAAACAGATACACCTCCCGAGAAGCGAGATGGGGAGATCCATCCATGTCTCCAGTTCACCTCTCCAGTTGATCCTCAAGATTACCAGGGAAAAATTAAGGGAGGAGGGCGTTTTGTCTATCCTTATACCAAGGGATGTGATGGTTGGCGACCGAAAAAAATGCGGTTTTAAACCAGAGGGAGGGGGGTCCTAGTATGGAAAAGGGGAAGAATTTCGCTCTTGGATAAGTTAATACGTAAACCAGAATACTCTCTAAACCTTAAAAATGTCCTGGATAATTGTCATATCTGAGGTGGGATCAGATGTGAAAAAGAGGATATCATCTGCAAATAGTGCTATACGAAGGTCACGTTGGCCTATGCATATTCCATGAATTAAGGGGTGGGAAAGGATGTAATGAGAGAGAGGTTCTAGGGCCAGGTTAAATAGGAGTGGTGAGAGGGGGTATTCCTGTCTAGTGCCCTTATAAAGCTTGACCGGGTTGAAAATAAGACCTGCAGCTACTATATTTGCAGTGGAAGAAGCATACATTGTGGAGATTAGGTGTTTGAAGGGGCCTGAGAAGCCAAAGTATTATAAAACCAGAGACAACCAGGAGAAGCTGACGTTGTCAAAGGCTTTTTCAGCGTTGAGGGAGATAATAGCTATGTCGCTACTGGGATGTGTTTTTTAATATTCAAAAACCGTGAAAACTTTCCGAATTTTCAAGGCCTCGGAACGGCCTTTGGTAAAGCCTGACTGAGCGTGATATCTGAAGTTGGGCATGTTTTTAGCAAGTCTGTTGGCCATAATTTTTGGATAGAATTTTGGAGTCTAAGTTTGGTAGGGAGATTGGCCTATAGGAGCCGGGCTCTCTCAGGTCTTTACCTTTTTTGGCAATCAATTTTATGTGTGCTTGTTATCCAGAAGGTAGGTATTTTCCCCCTGTTAAGATCCTTTTATATACCGAAGCTAGAGTGGGAACCAATGTATGTGCCATCATTTTGTAGAATTCCTGTGTGTTCCCGTGCGGGCCTGAGGCCTTCCTGTTCGCTAATGCAGAGATTGTCTTGTGTATCTCTTGTTCGGTTATAGGAGAGTTAAGATCAGTCAGTAGTGCAGGGTCAATTTGTGGTAGGGGGATTTGGTCTAGAAAGGCATGGGCTGTGGTCACATCAGTGGGGTCCGGGCTATAAAGTTTGGTGTAGAATTGTTCTAAGATTTGGCTGATATTGTGAGGTGAAGAGGTGACATTTCCATGGGTATCTTTCAGCTCTGGTACATGGGTAGGGGTGTGAGTGCCCTTGCAAAGTCAAAAGCAATTTCCCAGTTTTAAGTTTTGTTTTAAAATTATCCGCTGGACTTGGCAGTCCGGCGGACAATCCCGCCGTTAGTAGGCTAGTCCACCGGACTTTTGAAATGAACGGACTTGCCGCTCATCGTAAAGTCCGTTCATTTAGCACGTGACTTCAGGTAGACGGAGCTAGCGAAGGCAGTGAATGCCGCCGCGCTAGCCCCGTCACGGATTTAAAGGGAATCCCCACGTCGAAAAAACGGCGTGGGGGTCCCCCCCAAATCCATCTCAGACCCTTATCCGAGCACGCAGCCCGGCAGGCCAGGAAAGGGGTGGGGACGAGCGAGCGCCCCCCCCCCTCCTGAACCATACCAGGCCACGTGCCCTCAACATGGGGGGTGCCCTGGGGAAAGGGGGGCCGTGCGGCCCCCCCACCCCAAAGCACCTTGTCCCCATGTTGATGAGTACAAGGGCCTCTTCCCGACAACCCTGGCCGTTGGTTGTCGGGGTCTGCGGGCGGGGGCTTATCGGAATCCGGGAGCCCCCTATAATAAGGGGGCCCCCAGATCCCGGCCCCCCACCCTATGTGAATGAGTATGGGGTACGATGTACCCCTACCCATTCACCTAAGGTCTAAAGTCTAAAGAAAAAAAACACACAATTTAAAAAAAATATTTTATTGCACTGCTCGGGGGTCTTCTTCCGTCTTGGGGGGTCTTCTCGCCGGACTCCTCCGCTATTTACCTAGCTCTTTTACCGAGCAGAGGAGGCCGGCTACCTTCTTCGTCATCGACGCCGTCGTCTGGGGGTCTCGATCCGCCTTCGGGGGTCTTCCGGGGTCTGTTCTGTTCTTGCCGCGGTCGTCGTTTTCTGCGCCGCCGGCGCCGCCTTCTTCTTCTTCTTCTCTTCTTCTTCTTCTTCTTCCGATGTTGACCCGTCGCTGTCTCTGGCCGGAATGCCAGAGCCACGCTGTGATGGGACTTATATAGGGACAAGGGGACAGAGTCACATGCTCATGTCACATGGTGACCCCGCCCCCCTGTGATGTCACAGTCCCAGCATCCTCCGGGACTGTGACATCACAAGGGGGCGGGGTCACCATGTGACATGAGCATGTGACCCTGTCCCCTTGTCCCTATATAAGTCCCAGCACAGCGCGGCTCTGGCATTCCGGCCAGAGACAGCGACGGGTCAACATCGGAAGAAGAAGAAGAGGAAGAAGAAGAAGAAGAAAAAGGCGCACGGCCCCCCTTTCCCCAGGGCACCCCCCATGTTGAGGGCACGCGGCCTGGTATGGTTCAGGAGGGGGGGGTGCTCCCTCGTCCCCACCCCTTTCCTGGCCTGCCGGGCTGCGTGCTCGGATAAGGGTCTGAGATGGATTTGGGGGGGACCCCCACGCCGTTTTTTTCGGTGTGGGGATTCCCTTTAAATCCATGCCAGGTGACGGGGCTAGTGCGGCGGCATTCACTGCCTTCGCTAGCTCCGTCTACCTGCAGTTACGTTCTAAATGAATGGACTGCTCCGTGTGTGGGCAAGTCCGTTCATTTTCAAAAGTCCCGCTGACTTTTTCCCGCAGATTGTCTGCCGGAGAAGTCCGGGCGTGTGTGGGCAAGTCACACGCTCAGAAGTCCGGGCGTGTGTGGGCAAGTCCCCCCTCGGAAAGTCCGGTGGATTGTCCGCCGGACTAGGTCCGGCGGACAAAGTCCGAACGTGTGTACGCGGCATAACAGTGATTGTTTCTGTATTTTTCCTCTTGTTTGTTAACAATAAAATATTTGAAACGAAAAAGTGAACAAAAAGCAGCTACACTAGAATGTGACGAAATTCAAAAGCAAATGTGAGTGAAAAATGTAGCGCTACAATGAATAAATAGGTTTCAAACAAGTAACCTGTGGAGAAAATATATCTATAATCTGAACAGAATAAAATGTGAATAAAAATTCTTCATAATTAAGTGAACATAAAGTGAATGTCCAACATAAAAAATAATAAATAATAACGTAACAAAAATGTGAACGTGAATGTCCCACGAGAATGAAATAATAATATTATCAGGACAGGAATGTCTTGAATCATAGAAATCCTCTCATGAGACACTTTCCTGGGTAAAAGCTGTAGTGCTTACCGGAGTGCAAGTGTGTGCTTACCGGAACAGGTGGACCCTCTGTCAGCGACAGAGAGTCAAACAGGCATAGAAGGGACTCGGAGAGACCAATGGATTAGACATTTATTGTGCTCCTGGGGGTAGACGGATGTACTCTGTAGTCCTTTCCTCAATTCCCACCAAAACGATAGGAATGATCAGACTGTAGATCGCCAAGTGGGCTGTCAATCACAACCGTAGAGCAGGAACCGTGAAGTCAAAAGGAGGTCCAAAGGGGGACGGCTGGAACCAATAGTGTGTCACCCCAACAGGTATGGCACAAACTCAGAGAAGGTGCTCCCCAAATGTTTTCAGACCATATATCATAAAAAGGGAAAGAAAAAAGAGAGGGGCTCCGATGGTGCGGATCAAAATGAGAAGGTTTTATTGATAAAAACCAACATGACAAAAATGGTAAGTATAAAAGTGATCACGATAAAAAAGCAGTGTGGGGAATGGTGAACCTCGCCCGACGTGTTTCGTCTGAATAATACTTCAACTGGGGCATCTACAATTGTCAATTCTTATTCCAACCAGGTCTCTTGTAATACTTTTTGGAGATTGGTATTGGGGGTCAAATATTGTGGGAAACACCATGATTTTGTTGGGGGTTCCGGGCCAAAGTCTCTAATTTGTGCTGAAATGGGAGCATGGTCTGAGATAGAGATCCCATGGATAACAGGGTCAGAAGTAAGTGGTAAGAAGGCAGCGTTAACCAATAAGTAGTCAATCCTCAATAGGGTGTGATGGGAGTGAGTAAAAGGTGAATTCTTTGCCCTTGGGGTTCGCTAAACGCTATGGGTCTATGAAATGTAGGGCTGTAGTAAAATAAGCTGGGGATTTGCTTTTGGACTTGTCCTCCTGTGGCTCCATGACTGAGTTGAACTCGCCTCCTAACACTAGGAGTAAGTGCAGGAAAGGGGCCAAATGAGTAGAGACTGACTGGAAGAAAGATTTGGTGGGAGAGTTAGGAGCATAGACATTGGTGATAACTATGTCTCTTGACGCAAAACAAAAAATGGAGGGTCAGAAGATGGTCCTCCATATCATTTACTGTGGACACAACCTCACAAGGGAAGTTTTTGTGGATGAGAATCAAAACTCCTGGCTTGCCTTAGGTCGAGGACCTGCCGTACACTTTCCCTACCAAAAGTTTGCACATGCGCTGGAAAACTTTCATAGGAAGATGCATTTCCTGTAGTAAGGCAATGTCTGCTTTTAGTATTTTTAGAAGCCTAAAAATCGTAATCCCTTGATTTTCCAGGAGGTGATTCTCATGGTAATGCAGAAAGGGGGGCTAACAAGTGCTGTGGGTGGTCTGATCTGCTGTGGTAGGTATTTTGTTTAAACTAACAATCTGGTGGTGTTTTGTAGGAAGGAAGAGGGGGTGGGGAGGGTCCCTAATAAGGGTATAGAAAGGGACAGGGGTGGGATATTGTGATAAAATAGAACAGAAAACCAATTAAACTAACAGTTAGTATGAAGCCCGAAATTCACTTTCACTTTTTCAACACGTATCTTGCATTAGTAGTAATAGAATTAGCAGAGAGGGGACCATAATCAATGTGCTGAAGCAAGTCTAACAGGCATTGATGACTGAGATGGGGACTGGAATGAATGGGTCCTCTGAGTGTCAGAGAACTGCAGACTGATCAAGTCGTGCTCTCCGAAAGGCTGTAACCAAACAAAATAAAATGGGTAAACCAGCAGGTAGCAGAAAAACACTACAAGGGTTAGGCAGCATTAAAACTCTACATAAAATATGATTTCATTTGTGACCCTTAGGAAACATGCACTCTGATGAAGCAGAAAAGCTGAAGTGGCCTGGCTCACAGTTTCTGGGCGGGAGTCAGTGGTGTTTGGTCAATCCAAGGTTGTCAGAATAACAAAATCTTTTAGGTGGATCCTTGCGGGGGCTGCGTTGATCCTAAAAACCCTCAGGGTAGAGACTGGTTTTCATCTGGGTTAACTCTGGGTTAACTCCTGAGTGATATGCAGGTGCGATTTGAGGTAGGAGGTAGGAGGCAGCTTCCTCTGGATGTAAAAAAGGACTTGGTTTCCCCTCACTGGTCTGTGAGCTGTAGGATAGCCGGGTAGGCCAACATGAATTTAACTTATTTGAGGTGGAGGGCTGAACAGATGGGTTAAAATGCCTTTCTTTTGCGAGATACTTCCTAAAGAGTAATTAGCAAAGATCAAAAGCTTATGCCCCTCCAGTCGGATTAGATTGGCATTGTGGAAGGATTTCTGAATGGCTACCCTGTCCGAATAATTGAGATAGTGGACAATAACTGGGCACGGGGAGCGATTGTCGTTTGAGGGAGCTCCTACACGCTGTGCTTTTTCTACTATGCATGGGTTAGTGATCCCAAGGGCCAATGGGACACGTCTAGTGCAAAGTTCTGATAAGGAGTGTTGAATTGAAGGACAAAATGATTTTCTAAATCATAAAGTTTTTCCAGGATATAGTGCTGCATTTGGAAGGTCTGAAGGGTGGCAGCTTGTGTGCTCTGAGCCTCTTCTTCCAGGTCAGAGATGCGATGCTCTGCCTCTGATAATCTGTCTTCCTGCTCTCTAATATCACTTTTCAGTTGGTCTATGCCTGCAGTTACAGCCCTGTCCATGGCTGCTGTGATGGTGGGGGAGAGCAAGGCTGCCACTGCCTGAGCTATTCTCCCGTACTGATCCTCAAGGAAGTCAGAGGCAGCAGGAGCTGTCTGGAGTGGGATGGCCTGTACACTCATGGCCGCACCGTCGGTCATCTTGGGTTGCTAAGAGCCGAGGGGCTGGGTGTCTGCAGCCGCGGCTTGTGGGGATATGGAGCCACCTCTTATCAGGTACTGCTCCATGCACTGGTGCTCGGGGAGTGTGTGGGAGGCTGGAGAAGACCTGAGAGGCTGTGCCTGGAGGACAGCACCTGGCTAATATCTGTGTCCCCGCCGGAGCCGCCATCTCGTGCTCCGTCTACATGTGGCGCCGGAACCAGAAGTGGGAGTTGATTTTCAAACAACTGTTAACTTTGCCAGGGAACTTTATCTTAGCTTAGTGGATGAGACAAGGCTCTTTTGACTTCATTATTCAATCTTATGCAAAATATAATTACCCTTTTTATATTCCTTTGTAATGATTCGATAATCTTTGCTAAGTGAATTTTTACCACATGCACTAAACTAAGCGAAAATTCCCTTGCAAAGTGAACAGCATATTTGTATTTAGTAAATCAACCCCACGGTGTTAGATATTCCATTGACCAATCTGTATCTAAAGCTCTTCCCCTCTTTTCCTGCACATACATGCCAGAGCTTCCAATTTATGAGGTGGAAGATGACATTTATGCATGTGGCTACAAGAAGTTGCACAAGGAGAGACAAAGGACAGAAAGACACACCAAGTATCCGTATAGACAACAGAAGAGACAGCCAGTCAAAAGCACAGTGGAGTAACATAAACACACAGAGACAAAGATATGGCCAAATAGATACAGAAAGGAACATAAATATGGAGAGTCAGACACAAGCAGGTTATGCTAATGTAGGTACATGAAAACATAATAACAGTAAAAAAAAAAAAAGGATAAGGACAATAGAGACAAGGTCCAAACTCCACGTATTTTATTTTAAAAATATGGATCCCCCTAAAAAAAAAAAATAAAAAAAAAAAAAAAACTAAACACCTTTATTCTACAATCCCCACTCCCCCCCCCCCCCAGTCCTCTTATTCTGCCTCAAGGTGTTCTCAGTCTTCCAGGCTGAATGACACTCGATGTCATTAAACCTATAAGAGGTCATACTATAAATGAATAGATGTAATGTTTTTTCTCTCCTAAGGGCGTTACATCATGGCACCATTCAATTATACTGCATTGATGCAAAGAGTGATGCTGATGCCTTCACATCAGCGCTGCTTTCTCCCAGAGAAAATTTGAGAAAAGGAAAACAGCTAAAAAGGTAAGTATTAAAAATAGCAAAAAACTGTGAGGCCTTAAAGGGATTGTAAAGTCAGAAGATTGTTTTATCTTAATGCATTCTATGCATTAAGATTAAAAATCCTTCTGTGTGCAGAAGCCCCCCTCAGTCCCCCTAACACTTACCTAAGGTCCCTCTCTGTCCAGTGACGTCCACGGGTGTCTCAGCCATGTGAGATTCTCCCTCCTGATTGGCTGAGACACAGCAGCGGTGCCATTGGCAAAGTCAGCTAGCCAAGCAGGAGAGAGAGGGTGCGGGCCGGGTTGGGGTTCCGTGTCTGAATGGACACATGAAGCTGTGACTCGGCTGGGTTGCCCCATAGTAAACATCTTGCTGTGTGGGCACTGAACAGGAGGGTTGGGCCAGGATCACAGAAGAGGGACCAGAGTAGAGGAGGACTCGGTCTGCTCCGTGGTAAACCACTGCAACAGAGCAGGTAAGTATAACGTGTTTATTAATTTATAGGAAAAGAAACAAGACTTTACGCTCACTTTTAAGGTTAGAATTCCTTCAATTCTGGTCTCCACTTTAAATGATGCCCAGCAGATAGTAGGGGTGAACTGATGCGACGGTGGGGCTGACATTGGGTCTTTAAAGTGAAATGGTAGATAGCAACTATACACACATTTATTAGTAAGGACATACATATTACTGTTATGATTTTTGATTGACATCCTTCCTAACTACTGTACATATTGCTTACTAAAGTCTGCATCAGATTGGTAGCCTTTACTGGAACCTTTGCCTTGTCAGCATCATCAACTCACTATTGTTATCACTAATTCAGTGTACAGCATATGCTGTAGAAAGACACATGAGTAAGTATGTTGAAGTGAATTACATTGGTGTGCAAGGCATCAAATTTATGAGTGGGATTCAACACAATTCAGGAACTAGGAATGAACCAAAATGCCCTGGGTTTTATTTGAGCAGTGTTTGGTGAACTTCAAAGGAGTACGGAATCAGAATCTAAAACCCACTGAAAGCAATAAAAGATGAACTTGTCAAATCAAAAATGCCTATTTTCTGGGCTAATAGGCAAAGGGTTTAAAAAAAAATAGCATGTACCATTGCAAAAAATGTAAAAAGTTTAATTCTGCTGGGAGCAGTCATTTTAAACGACCGGAATCTACAAAAGAAAAATTGGTTTAAATGGCTGGCAGACCCTAAATCCAAGTATGCGGCTCAGATATTCATCTGAAAGCCTAAACTGTCAAAGATTGATCTGAACCCAGATTCTGATCAAACTGTCTGTTTATTCCAAGTCTTAACATGATATAAACTGTCTATCCATCGTAAATATACATTGTGCTTGACAAGGCAAGAATCCATTGTCATCATATTATGTTAATTGTAATTTGTATTATTTCATGGAAGATATATTTACAGTATATGATGTTGTTTCATACTCTAGTGCAACACTCACCCAACCAGTCCCGAAGAAGCAATATTCTTTGCAAAACACATTTACATTTGAGTATTTAGAGTTTGTGGAAACTGATCTAATGAATATTTGAACAAGATATATTTGAATAATTCAGTGTCCCCATTCTGCTCCAACCCAGGGTTGGGTAGCATACTTTGTCTTACATTTAATTATGTTCTGGGTGTTGTTTTTGTTATCATGTTTAATATGTCTTTAGTCTGTTTTGTACTAAACTTTATGATTTTACATATGTTGCCTCCTGCTGTGCCTATAAAATCCAGCCTTCTTTTGGAAAGATGTTTGATCCAATTGGTTTTGGTATAGATATTGTGTGGATGTGGCATGGTGAGGGTCTCCCTACTGTAATTTAATGCAAAAAAAAAAACATAAGCATATAATTCCCAACCCAGGCACTTACATGTCTTTTTTCTGTTCTTCTGCTCATCTTTTTTCTTTGCCTGGCTGTCAAGAAACTGAGCTGAGCCTATGAGACTTTTAAAATTATAAAGGAACTAGAGAGAATATGAAAGAGTCTGGTCAGTGGGCACTACTCATAGCAGCCACTGACAGATCAGAGCTAATATCTTGTATGGCTAGGTCCCTCAGAAACATGCAACTTATCTACTTTAGCAAGGATAAAAAAAACTAAATATATTTTCTAAAGGGGAATATTTTATAACTCAATTTTCACTTCACCCCCTTATGGGGTGCCCATCCCTGCTGTCCGGAGGTAGCATATTTAGTCCCCTACCAATTGGTTGAGGTATACCACAGGCATCTTTGATTTACAACTTCTATACCAGAATCAGGATGGGTGGGACTAAATACTACACATATTTTTAGTGCGCAAGAAAAACTTCTGCTATGAGGTTACATTCAGCAACAAAATCCAAATCAAACAAGGTTGTGTATATTTTAGCAAGCAATTAAGCTTTTTCTTAAATCAATATCTATATATAAAAATGGGTAGGAGTATATTTTCAAAAGATTTTACTTTTTAATGACTTTTCCAATTATATTGTTTTCCTTTTTTCTTGTGTACATTTTGTATTTTATTAAAATGTAAGACTTTCAACTGAAAGACTATAAATACATATGACATATTTGAGAAAATACAGGGTACATATGACAGAAGAACCAGTTTTTTTTAAAGAAAGTCTATAATATGTATTAAGTTTGCATCTTTTGTGAACATGAATATGTAAAAAAATGTGACTGTAGTAATTATTTCAATAGGAGCTGCTCAACATTATTGGGTTATGATAAAACTTTTGAAATGAAAACCCAATTACTGACCAGACTGATTGTTCTTTTAGCAGCAGAATCATTAAAAATGACATATTACTTTTCCAGAAAGTATACAGGAGGGTCTACAGGGGCCTCATTTATTGTAAATGATAGTATGGGTTCTTGTAATGCACTACAAAACACCAAGTACACTGGAAGTTCAACAAAGTAATCTTTGATCCATGATGTTTCATTGTAATTGTTGCTGTCTGTCAGCCACCTCAGTGCAAAGCATTCTTTAGAGCTGAAAACGTTTTCCCTTGATAATTATATTACATATCAACAGGATTATATGAACACAAAGAAAAGGATTGTTTGCCATTGTTAATAAACATTTTACTGGAATACATTAGCAATCTTGTGCCAATTATATAACAATTTTTCTATTATTTTTTTTTTTTTTTAAATATACTTTGAAACTTGCATAAATCTATAATGATTACACGTAGCATCCTTTAATTTACTGGTTAAGTGCTTGACCTTTTTATAAGCGGGCACCTTCGAAAACTTTCAAACAATAAAGCTTTAGAAAAGCTGACAAAATATAGAGAAATGCCTGCAGCTCTAACCACAACTTAGAAAGTGCTTTATTCTAAATACAATCCAAGCCACACGGGCCACCTATACAGCCAGCTAGAAACATTTTTCATTCCTTTGACTTGAAGTCTACAAAAGTATCTCATGTAGAATTCTAAATATAGAAAGTATGTATTTTGTCATCCCACAAGGTAACCTGTCTGTTATAGGATTTACTTTGCTATATTTCTCTGTAAGATTCCTAATGCCAAAAAAAAACCTTAATTAATTTGTAGTATAAAGGAAAATGCAGTTCAGCCCTCTTGAATACAAAAGACTGTTTGCCATACAGAAGCATGCTAGTTTTCATTCCAATAGTTGACAGAATTACAACTAAAAGTATGATGACATCATAAATAGGGTTGAGCGAACCCGAACTGTAAAGTTCGGGTCCGTACCGGACTTTTGGGTGTCCGGGTCCTGGACCCGAACTATTGACTTTATGTTCGGATTCGGGTCCGGTGTTCGGCGATGTATTGGCGCCTTTTACAAGCTGCAGGGCAGCCAATCCACGTTAGTTTCACTAGTGTGCCCTTAGAAGCCATCACAGCCATGCCTACTAATGGCATGGCTGTGATTGGCCAGTGCAGCATGTGACCCAGCCTCTATATAAGGTACAGGCACACAGCACAGCTCGTCACTCTGCTATAGACAGGTTCCTGGCTGCTAAGAGAGAATTTAATTATAGGAGTTAGTCTGATAGGAGTCAGTCAGTCCACATTCCTGAAATATCTTCAAATTAGTAATAGTCAGTGAGTGATCTACATAGCTAGAGACTAGAGAGTGTCTTTATTGAGGGAAAGAGGGAGCGAGAATTATTCACCAGATTCCTAAATCAATTGTACCCTGGCTGGGGTGCAGTGCACAGTCTTTTAACAGTGCCATGAGGCCAGTGCCAGACAAAATATAACTTTTATCTGCAAGCTCAGTGCACCATGACTGCATATTTTACTAAGAGATACACCATACTCTGAGTGTATTTTGCTATTGCAAAAACATTGCAAAAAAATAAAATTTTGCTGTGTTTTCTGCATGTGTGCTGGAGTGTGACATACAATCGATCGAAATTTCTTCTATTGTGCTATCCCAAAAAAAAAATTGTAGTGACATTTTTTTTCCCCATTGCATTTTCTGCAGTTTGATACATGCTTTACACACTGTGGGTGTATTCTGCTATTGCAAAAAAATAAAATCTTTCAGTGTTTTCTGCATGTGTGCAGGAGTGTGACATACAAATTGATCGATATTTCTTCTATTGTGCTATCCCCAAAAAAAATTGTAGTGAATTTTTTTTTTTCCATAGCATTTTCTGCAGTTTAGCAGTTTTTGAAATACATGCTGTACACACTGTGGGTGTATTCTGCTATTGCAAAAACACACATTTAGGGCGAGATCATAAATTTTGAAAATATGAGGAGATCAACAAACCAAAATCGCCTTCTCATCCCCAAAGCCCGCTACAAATCGAAGGGAGAACGAAGATTCGCAGTACAGGGACCCCGGCTATGGAATGCTCTACCAAACAACATCCGCATGGAAGAAAACCATCAGGCCTTCAGGAAAAAACTCAAGACCCACCTCTTCTAATACATGGCATCCCAACATGAGCAGTCAAGCGCCTCGAGGCGATTCAGTTCGCAGTTGCAGCGCTATACAAATCATTCATTCATTCATTCATTCATCGTCAAAAAAAGGACGTGGCCCCGGTCGTGGTGCTGCTGGTGGAGCTCCTGTTGCAGGGAGAGGATGTGGTCGATCTGTGCCAGCTACACGCACTAGTGAAACACCTTCCTCAGGTGCGAGTAGGCGACAGAGCCTGCAGCGGTATTTTGGCGCACCTAATGAGGCTGTACGAATGTTGAGGCCAGGACAAGTACAGGCGATAGTAGATTATACATACGGTAGCACATAGTAACAGGGCTCCTCACGGGGTCGCTTGGCTAGACTTCAACCTCGGATGATGTGGCTTAAACCTGGAGTCACCGCGCATCGTCTTTGGAGAGTTTTGAAATCCCCTTGTCCTACGTACTGAGCAAGCGCAGTACAGGGCGGACACTATGCGACGGGGGACAGAATTTGACACATCACCACTAGCCTTACCCAGCCATTGTTGTATTTTTGAACCAGTGTTGGCTACCTCGTCCTCCTCCACCACCGCTTCCACCTACACCGCCACATCCACCGCCAACTCAACCTCCTACTCCATATGGACCTCGTCCTCCTAGGTCAAGAATATAATTTTTTTATTTTACCACTATCTTATACATTAAATTGAATATTTTTTTCCAGAAAGTGCGTATTCTGGGGCATTCCCACCATATGTGCAGCATCGTGCCGTTGAGTTTCTGAGGTTCTTAATGACTTCCTGTACCTCTTCTGCTGAGAAGGGGGCCTCCAGCATATTATTTTAATTTTTTATTTTTTTTTATGTTATTTTAAGTTATTTCCCTATCCACATTTGTTTGCAGAACACTTGCCATGCAACAACATTTTGTTGCCATTTGCAGCCCTCTAGCCCTTTCCATGACTTTTTACAGCCATTTTAGTCTTGAAAAGTTCGGGTCCCCATTGACTTCAATGGGGTTCAGAGTTCGGGGTCAACTTTGGTCCCAAACCCGAACATCCAGGTGTCCGCTCAACTCTAATCATAAAGTGTATGATGTACCTTTTTCCAAAACTCAATATTTAATTTTGTAAATGGGCGTCTGCTAAACATAATCATATGTTGGATGATGTCCCTAATAACTTCTGTTCACATGCTACTCATTCCCTCCTGCAGTTCCATTATGCAGCCCTGCGTGCTTAAGAGAAGATGTAGTTCCTACATATATTGTACTTCTGCTAAAGCTGCTGTGTGATTTACAAGCCCAACTTAACACCCTCTACTCAGTGACCCTCCCTTTCCGCCCTTCCCTACATCTGATTATAAAAATTGTAATGCATACATTACTTAAGGCTACTTTCACACTGGGGCTTTGGGGGTGTCTGCGGTAAAGCGCTGCTATTTTTAGTGGAACTTTACCATAATTTTTGTGGCCCTTTTCGCCCGCTAGCGGGGGGCGATTTTAACCCCCGCTGATGGCCGAAAAAGGGTTGCATCGGCGCTTTGCCAGCACTTCAGCGGCACTGCCCATTGATTTCAATGGGCAGGGGTGCTATAGAATACACTGCTGTATACACCGCTCCTACAGTGCCTCAAAGATGTGGCTTGTAGGACTTTTTTTTAGCATCCTCTCAGATCACCTCTCCAGTGTGAAATTACTCAGTATTTCACACTGGAGTGAGAGGAGAGGAGCTTTACAGGAGCTTTACAGGTGCTATGCAGGAGCTATTTTTAGCGATATAGCACCTGTAAAGCGAATCAGTGTGAAAATAGCTTTGAAATCGTAGCTATGAAAGACTCCACCCACACAGCTACATCATTTATTCACAGAAATCTGTGAACAAATGAACTACAAATCCTGTCTTCCACTACAGCAGACAGACTTGTTGTTCTCAATAGAATACAAGTGCAGTAATCAGCACACTCATAGTCTATTGACACTTCCACCAGCTCTCCAAATGAAAGCCCCTACGAGAATGTGAGCAGAGAGCTGGATGACGTGTTTTCAGAAGCCTGACATTGCACCTGCTAACCAATGCTTTGCAGGCTCATGTGAAAAAATAAATAAACTCACGTTTTCCCGTAAAAACATACATTTTTTATTTTCCAAAGGTGAACTTAGTTTTTCTGTTTCAATATATTTTTATTGAAGATTTCCATGAAAAAGTTAAAGACCATAACAGACACAATGGTGTTGGCCAATTAAAGCAACATACAGTATTCTGCTACATAGGCGGAATGTGCTAAAAACAGACAAAGGAGAACGACAATAGTAGCATGCAGTAGCAAATATGCATAGGCCAAATCTTAGGGAAAGGGTAGCAAAAACATTGCATTTAATTAAGAAAAAAGTTTATAAATTGCAAGTATTCTTCAGTTGCGGGAAAAAAGTCCCAAGCAGAAATTACCATGTGCCTATTAAGGCACAAAACAAAAGTTATATATATATTGGAGAAGGGTTGTACCCTTTGCTGTCTGTGTCCTTATTGGGAAGAGTCACTGCTCCATTTATATTTGTGAATACAGGAAATATGTAGAAACATGTGGGGGAATATGTGGGGGAAGAATCTGGGTACTCGCCTCCACCAGCGAAACATTCATAACTCCTTTATACGCCCTGACTGACCAGTCCCTCCAGTCTACCTCATCAATACATCCCTCATCAATCAATCCATCCATCAATTCCATCCCAAATCTTTTTCCAAAGCCAACACATGGGCTAATTTACAGTATTAAAAACATATTTGTACTTGATATCTGTTTTAAAAGTAGTGGCATTGTAATATCATTAGTGAGACATTACACAAATCTGAGACTGGTTTCCATGTTAAGTTTCACAATTGCAAGGAGTGTAGGACAAAGAAACGCTCACTGTAGTCTAGAAGAGATCCACATCAAGAGATCGATGGGATGATGTCATCTATGACCTATAATCAATAATCTAGGCAAAATAATACACAAATTCTAGGTAAGAGAAACATCTTGATTGCAGCTATATTACCAGAATAGATAATCCATGGACACATCCCTCAATAGTTTTGGGAACAAAGTCAAATAAGAATAAAGAGATGCTGCAGTAGAGGTCAAGATAAACTATAGTGTTGTTTTAGGCTTTGTAGGGCATCCTCATTCAGATTAATATTGAGAGCTTCTGTTTTTGCCCAATTGTTCTCTATACCTGATACATTCTGGAAGCGAGCTAAGAGATTCATGAGCGATGGGTGGGAAGTGTAAGAAAAAGAAGAAAGTTGTCAACAAACAACATGCATTAATGCTGTTTCTCTCCACTCTCCACTCCAAGGATATCTGGATGTGACCAGATAGATGTGACTAGGGCTTCCATTGCAATGATAAAAAGAATTGGAGAGAGGGGGGCAGCCCTGTCAGGTGATGGGCACGGGGTCAGAGGCATAGCCCGTCACCCGTATTTGAGTGTTTTCTCTACAGAATCTGAGGGAATGAAAGGAATTTATGACTGAACTGCCATCTGGACACTGGTGCGCAGTCTTGTTGAAACAGAAAAGAGGCCATCTCCAAACTGTTCCCACAAAGTTGGGAGCCTGCAATTGTCCAAAATGTCTTGGCATGCTGACGCATTAAGAGTTCCCTTCACTGGAACTAAGGGGCCAAGCCCAACCCCTGAAAAACAACCCTACACCATAATCCCCCTTCCACCAAATGATTTGGACGAGTACACAAAGCAAGGTCCATAAAGTCATGGATGAATGAATTGGGGTGGAGGAACTTGACTGGCCTGCACAGAGTCCTGATCTCAACCTGATAGAACACCTTGGGGATAAATTAGTGCGGAGACTGGGTGACTCCCAGGCCTTCTCGTCCAACATCAGTGCCTGACCTCACAAATGCGCTTCTGGAAGAATGGTCAAACATTCCCATAGACACACTCTTAAACATTGCCAGAAGAGTTGAAGCTGTTAAAGCTGCAAAGGGTGGGCCAACTCAACATTGAACCCTACGGACTAAGACTGGGATGCTATTAAAGTTCATGTGCGTGTAAAGGCAAGCATCACAATACTTTTGACAATATAGTGTATGTTGTAATCACCACCCAAAAATATGGATCCACCAAAATGGAAAGGGTTCAAAATAGGGTCTGAAGGAAAGACAGTTGGTCCACAGTAGGAGCATAAAATGAGACAAAAGATACCTAAACTCCACCAATTTCCCCCGCCACCAGGAGATATCATCCATTAGGATCTTTGATTATATTGAGTGGGGAGAAGGAGAGGAATTCCATTAGCCGAATTCCGAACATTATGGGCTGTTCGCACCAAATTCGAGTGGCGCGTCACGGCCCATAATTCACTGCGGCATCGCAGTGCATTGCTGGCTGCTGATTGGCCAAGCATGCACTATGACCCGCATGCTTTGGCTGATCACAGCGCAGAAAAAACGGAGAGCCATGATTGGCCAAAGCCAGGGTGGCTTTGGCTAATTATGTCTCAGGGGGTTTAGTACACGCCCAACAATATATAAGGCCGCCTGCGTGGATGCCTTGTGTAGTGTGTTGCGACGGTGGTTAAAGACAGAGAGAGAGAGACAGTGTCATTTAATTTGAGTTAGATAGAGTAGGCAGACAATGTCAGTTAGCTTCAGTTACAGTGTGTAGAGGATATATATGCATCCCAGGTGTGTTGTATATATAGTTATACACTGTAGATCCGTTCCTGTTATTCTCTTCATAATATACTGACAGGGATTCAGGGAGCTGCAGTATTTTCACTTAGTGTACTGTGTCCTTTGCACAATGTGCACCTTAAGCTTTACCTGAATACAATTGCCGGTGTTCTTATACAAATACAGGCAGGGAGCTGCAGTATTTTGTTTTAGTGTCCTTTGCACAGTGTGCACCTAAAGCTTTACCTGGATACAATTGCCGGTGTTCTCATACAAATACAGGCAGGGAGCTGCAGTATTTTGTTTTAGTGTCCTTTGTACAGTGTGCACCTAAAGCTTTACCTGAATACAATTGCCGTTGTTCTCATACTAATAATACTACAGGCAGGCAGTTGATTCTGCTAGCTGCAGTATAATCAGTATGTATATATATATATATATATATATATATATATATATATATATATATATATACGTCCCAGCTTTGTGCAGCTACATCTCCCTGCAGGCCAATTAGTATGTCTGGAAGGCCAACAAGGAGAGGCAGACAGTCACGAGCCAATAAAAGAGGGCAAGCAGGCTCTGTGTCTAGAGGCAACAGTGCTGGTCGTGGACACGGGGCATCCTCATCAGCACGTGGCCGTGAGACATGCTTGTCCTTTTTTTCGGCAGCTGGCCATGATGAGCTGCAACATGCCGAATACATGGTAGAGTGGATGACCAAGCCGTCCTCATCCTCCTCATCCTCTCTCACCCAGGGTCAGGGTACTTTGTCTGGAAAAGCAGCTGCCACCGCGGCCTCTTCCGTCGGCTCAATGGCATCAGTCACTCCTTCCCTAGCCCCACCATGTCCTCCTGTTTGACCACAGTGTTGGGTACATGCTCCAGGAGGATGCCCAGCGTTTTGAAGGCTCTGATGATGGTACCCAGCTAGAGGAAGGCAGTAACCTGAGCCCAGAGAGAGGGGGTGCCCAAGAAGGACAGCAATCTGGCATTCATGTTCCCCCAGCTGTAGCATACTGCCAGGTTTGCTCCAGTGATGCACCCACGTCGGTGCCTGATAGGAGAGAGGAGGCACATCTCCAACAAGGCAGGATGCCCACCAGGCACCAGCTTAAGGGCAGCACACCGACTGCATCACACCGCACAGCTCCGCATGTGCAGGGCACTGCTGTCTGTGTGCGTTACTCCAAAAGTTATTTGGTGTGGGCCTTTTTTGAGACGAGTGCATCAGATCGCACCACTGCTATTTGCAACATATGTCTCAAGCGTATCTTGCGTGGCCAAAACATCACCCGCTTTGGGCACCACATGCTTGACCAGACATATGTCGACCTGCCATGCAGTTCCTTGGCAAGCATACCTAAAAGACCCACACCAAAGAACAAAGCAGACCTCTCCTTGCTCCTCATCAGCTGGGATCTCCAACCCCACTATACCTTCAGTCCTCTCTGAAACCTGCACTGAGAGGAATGAAGGTGTAGAATTAGGTGTGTCACAGCCAAGTATTTGCGGGCAATCTGCTGTCGGTACACTGACTTCAGATTGTACAATGCAAATTTCCCTGCCCCAACTGCTGCACCACCGAAAGTTCACTCCCAGCCATCCACATTCCCAGCGGTTGAATGCTATTTTGGCTAAATTGCTAGCACTTCAACTGCTGCCTTTTCAGTTGGTAGACTCTGCCCCCTTCTGTGAGTTTGTGGAATGTGCGGTTCCTCAGTAGCAGGTTCCCAAACGCCACTTTTTTTCATGGAAGGCGATTCCGGCTTTCTACCGCCATGTGGAAGGCAATGTCCATGCCTCGCTGGACAGGGCGGTCAGCAGTAAGGTGCATATTACCGCTGACTCATGGTCCAGCAGGCATGGACAGGGACTTTACCTATATTTCACGGCGCATTGGGTGACTCTGCTGGCAGCTGGGAAGGATGCAGGACAAGGTGCAGTAGTGTTGGAGGTTGTTCCACCACCACGCCTCCAAAATGCTACTACTGGTGATTCTGACACACCTCTCTCCTCCCCTCCTCTTCTTCTTCCTCCATGACCTCTTCCTGTGCTTTGTCCTCGGAACCAGCGGTGCTCCATAGGCATTTGAGGGGCTACGCAAGTAAGCAGGCAAAAAGATGCCATGCAGTGCTTGCGCTGGTGTGCTTGGGGGACAGGAGCCACACTGGGGCAGAGATTCTGTCAGCTCTGCAGGGGCAGGCTGAGAGGTGGTTGACACCACACCAGCTTAAGCCAGGAATGGTGGTTTGCGACAATGGCATCAACCTCCTCTCCGCCCTCCGACAGGGACAACTGACCCATCTGCCCTGTTTGGCTCACGTCCTTAACTTGGTGGTGCAGCGGTTCTTGGGCAGGTGCCCGGGCTTACAGGATGTCCTGAGGAAGGCCAGGAAAGTCTGTGTGCATTTCTGCCGGTCATATAATGCCAGTGCTCGGCTGGCTGACCTCCAAAAGGAATTTAACCTGCCCAAGAACCGCCTAATCTGTGACATGCCCACCAGGTGGAACTTAACGTTGGCCATGCTGCAGCGGCTGCACAAGCAGCAGAGGACCATCAATGAGTACCTGTGCGACTATGGCACCAGAACAAATTCAGGGGAGCTTGTTTTTTTTCCCCACGCCAGTTGGCCATGTTCAGGGATGCATGCACTGTCCTGTCACCATTTGCCGAGGCCACGAGGATGGTGAGCAGTGACAGTGCATGCATCAGTGACACTGCCCCTCTTGTCCACCTGTTGGAGCATACACTGCGTGGGATAATGGACAGGGCACTTGAGGCAGAACAGAGGCAGGAAGAGGAGGACTTCCTTACCTCTCAAAGCCCCCTTTATCCACAGTGTTCGTGCTGGCCCGCCGAACACACAGGAAGAGGAGGAGGAGAAGGATTGTGTCAGCATGGAGGTGGAGCCTAGCACTCAGCATCAGCAGCAGTCTTTAAGGGATCATTTACAGTCCCAAGAAACCCATGGACTTGTATGTGGCTGGGAGGAGGTGGCTGCGGATCATGTCGTCCTTAGTGACCCAGAGGAGGTCCGGAGTCCTCTGGGTCACTAAGGACGACATGATCCGCAGCCACTTCCTCCCAGCCACATACAAGTCCATGGGTTTCTTGGGACTGTAAATGATCCCTTAAACACGCATGCCTCAGCTAGCCTACGGAAGGATCCTCGTATTCGTCGGATCAAGGAGAGGGATCATTACTGGCTGGCAAGCCTCCTTGATCCATGTTACAAGGGTGAGGTTGCGGACCTTATCTTGCCATCGCAGAGGGAGCAGGGGATGAAACATCTTCGGGAGGCTTTGCAGAAAGGTCTGTGCAACGCATTCCCAGAGACTGGGAGGCTACAAATTCCTGGTCCTGGACAACGTGTTGCTGAGGCTTCAGTCAGTCACAGAAGGAGTGGTGGAGAAGGTGGCCGTCTGACCGATGCATTCAGACAGTTTTTTAGTCCGCAGCCCCAAGGTATGATCGTTTCCAGCAACCATCGCCAGCATCTGATTTACATGGTGCAGGAATACCTAGGAGCTAGATCAGACTTGGACACCTTTCCCACTGAAAATCCTCTGGGTTACTGGGTCTTGAGGATGGATTACTGGCCAGAGCTTGCACAGTATGCAATTGAGCTACTGGCCTGTCCTGCATCCAGCGTTCATTCGGAACGCACATTCAGTGCTGCTGGAGGCTTTGTAACCGAGCACAGGGTGCGCCTGTCCACCGACTTGGTTGATCGACTGACCTTCATAAAAATGAATCAGTCTTGGATCACCACTAGCTACCAAGCACCTGATGCTGATGTAACCAAATATTTTTTTTTGAAATGTCAGATCCCTTCAAGACTGCCTATGCTGATGCTGAGTGACTATCCTGTTATGCTGAGTGACTATACTCTTCCTCCTTAATGATCATGCTGATAGCTTGTTAGAACATTTTTGGTTCTGGGCACCGCCACCAGTGGCTAAGGCCCAATTTTTCAGCCCCTGTTTAACAGGGGCATGTAATTACAATTTTTGATGCAATACCTTGCAGCAGGGCTCATTCCTGCGCTCCAACTAGATTATCTGTGAGGGGTTGCAGTGTTGTGGCACCAGCACCAGTGCTTAAGGCCCAATTTTTCAGCCCCTATTTAACAGGGGCATGTAATTAAAATATTTGATGCAATACTTTGCAGCAGGGCTCATTCCTGCGCTCCAACTAGAGTTTCTGTGAGGTGTTGCAGTGTTGTGGTACCAGTGCCTAAGTCCCAATTACAATTCTTGATCTAATATTTCACAGCAGGGCCCATTCCTGCACCCACCAAGAGTAACTGTGAGGGCTTAAGCCCCATACACACGCGCGGATTATCCGAGGACCAGGTCCGTCAGACCATGTCCGTCATACTTTGTCTGATGTTGGTTTTGCGTACACACGGTCGGACAAAGTTGACGGAAAATCCGATCATTCTGAACGTGGTGACGTTTGTTGCCTACGACGGGACTACGTAGAGGCTAGTAGCCAATAGCTTTGGTCTTGTAATGTGATCTGAGCATGCGTAGCACTTTGTCCGGTCGGAATTCGCTACACACGATCGGATTTAGTGTGATCGGACTTTGTTGTCAAAAAATCTATCCAGCAGGAGATAGGACTTTGTCCGTCAGACAATCTGATGGAAACTGTCCGATGGTGCCTACACACGGTCTGATTTTCCGACAACATTGTAGGATAGGACAGAATCCATCGGAAAATCCTACCGTGTGTATGGGGCTTTACAGTGTTGTGGCAACAGCACCACCACGAAAGGCCCAATTTTTCTGCCCCTGTTCAACAGGTGCATGTAATTCCAATTCTTGATATACTATTTCACAGCAGGGCCCGTTCCAGCCCCCACCAAGAGTAACTGTGAGGACTTACAGTGTTGTGGCACCAGCACCACCACCAAAGGCCCCGTTTTTCTACCACTGTTCAACAATGGCATGTAATTACAATTCTTGATATAATAGTTCACAGCAGGGCGTTCCAGCGTCCACTAAGAGTAACTGTGAGGGCTTCCAGTGTTCTGGTACCATGAACACCTAAGGCCCAAATTTCTGCAGAGCATATAGGGCAGGCCCCTACTTTCAAACATCCAACTTACGAACGACTTCTACTTGCAAATGGAAGGAGACAACAGGAAGTGAGATGAAATCTACCCCTAGGAAGAGAAATTCTCTCCTGTAAGAGTTGATATGGGAAAAACGTGTCTCCTCTCCACTGATGCTTTATCACCAATCATTGTTTCACTAAAAACCCAACATTTTCAAAAAACATTTGTCATTGGGACAGAAAGTGAGGTGAAATCTTCTGAAGAGGTGAACAGACAGCAAAACAAATGTTACAGGGGTAACATTTTCATGTTCGTGTCCCATAGACTTTAACGGTGTTTGCGTGTTTGAACAAATTTTTTTCCTGTTCGCATGTTCTGCTGTGAACCGAACCAGGGGGTATTCGGCTCATCCCTAATCTTAAGCAGCTGACGATGATAATCTTTAGCATTTAGCCATACATGGCCAGATTAATATTACAACTCTACTTCTATAGAATACATTACCACATTAGAATCAATCATAATAAAACTACCACATTGATTATACCAAAGATAAATCATTATTAACATTATAATAATCCTATACAGTATATAAAAAATATAACAATCGCTAATAAAACAGTTAATATCCAGACAAAATCCAATGAGTTTCACCCTTGGAGAGCTCTCTTACCATATTGGAACCTTTCCATACTGGTTTATGGGGTCTACACCCCAAAACTTTAAACCAGAGGGGTCCTGATTATGGTGGAGTTTAAAAGTGAAGCGATACACTATGGTCCTTATAACCCAATTTAATGTTCTGAATATCTTCTGCAATGTGGATCCTCAGAAGCCTCTTAGTACAGCCTACATTAAGCCACCTAGGCACTCAAGAACATACACCACATGTGTGGTGTTGCACGTGATAAATTCCTTAATAGAGAATTCTTTATTATTGGAAGTGGACATAAATTTGCCTATACTTCTTATGAGCCTTGAGACTTCTCTGCATGCCCTACATTTTCTACATGCAAAAAAAACTTTTCTGTCCCAGAAAGATGATGGTCTGGTAGGGGGGGGGGGGGGGGGGGGGGGCAAAACTTTAACCACCATGTCTCCAAAACTTGGGGCCTTTCTATAGATAAACTTAGGTACAGGTGGCAGTAAAGGCTTTAGTATTTTATTAAGGCAAAGGCCTTTACGGCGACTGGAAGTGACGTTTGTGTTACAACAGCCGGGAAGAGACAACCGGAAGTAACCATCAGACGCTGTTCTCCCAGGGTGAACGGCTTGCTTCTAACAAGGGCTGTTGGTAGCGCTAGACTGTGCAAATTTGTACGTTTTATCCATTCCAAATCCATTTGGATATTGTTATTTTATGAAGTTGGTAACTACAATAAAAGGTAAACGGAATCACGCTATGTGGAGTTTGTTTCCCATTTATCCGAGAACCTGCAGAGGTGTTTTGCGGTTCTGATCTCAATATGTGGATGACGTATATTTAGGCATATTAAAGGCTTAAATTATGCTTATATCTGGTGAGTGAGAACCCCTAAGGGGAGTGTGACACACGGTTTGGGGGATCTTGGTGTGAGATGCACTACAACTATTCAGCATTAGGACCACAGCCTGTGTCTTTTGGACTTTTTTCATCACCATTAGGGATGAGCCGAACACCCCCGGGTTCGGTTCGCACCAGAACCCGCGAACGGACCTAAAGTTTGTGCGAACGTTAGAACCCTATTAATTACAATGGACGCAAACGTTTGAAATCAAAAGTGCTAATTTTAAAGGCTAATATGCATATTATTGTCATAAAAAGTGTTTGGGGACCTGGGTCCTGCCCCAGGGGACATGTATCAATGCAAACATTTTTTTTTTTTAAAACTGCCGTTTTTTTCAGGAGCAGTGATTTTAATAATGCTTAATGTGAAACAATAAAAGTGTAATATTCCTTTAAATTTCGTACCTGGGGGGTGTCTATAGTATGCCTGTGAAGGGGCGCATGTTTCCCGTGCTTAGAACTGCCCCTGCACAAAGTGTCATTTTTGCAGGAAAAAAAGCTATTTAAAATCACTCACGGCTAATGAATTGTCGGCTCCCGTAATACAGAGAACAGTCATTCATTGAAAATCATTGATAAAAAAAAAGTCATTGATAAAAAAAAAAAAAAGCGTGGGGGTCCCCCCAAATTCAATTACCAGGCCCTTCAGGTCTGCTATGGATTTTAAGGGGAACCCCGGCCAAAAAAAATGGCGTGGGGTCCCCCTCAAAATCCATACCAGACCCTTATCCGAGCATGCAACCTGGCAGGCCGCAGGAAAAGAGGGGGGACGAGAGCGGCCCCCCTCCATCCTGAACCGTACCAGGCCACATGCCCTCAACATTGGGAGGGTGCTTTGGGGGTCTGTGACCCCTCAAAGCACCTTGTCCCCATGTTGATGAGGACAAGGGCCTCTTCCCCACAACCCTGGCCATTGGTTGTGGGGGTCTGCGGGCGGGGGGCTTATCGGAATCTGGAAGCCCCCTTTAACAAGGGGACCCCCAGATCCCGCACCCCCTGTGTGAAATGGTAAGGGGGTACAAAAGTACCCCTACCATTTCACCAAAAACGTGACAAAGATGACAGGAGACGGTCTTTGACAATTCCTTTATTAAAATCTTCTTTCTTCTGGTCTTCTTCCTTTCTTCATCCTTTGGTTTCTTCATCTTCTCCTTCCGGCATCTTCTTCCATCTTCTTCTTCCTCCGATCCGCTTCTTCTTGCTCTGGTCTTCTCGTCCGGCATCTTCTTCCACGGCGCCAGTGTCTCTTCTTGGGCTGCTCCGCGCAATGGGAGGCTCCCGCTGTGTGAGGCTTTGCTGCGTCTGACAGGCACGGGACGTCATGGGGACTTCCCTATGGCTTTCCCCATGACATCAGAGGGGGGCGGGGTCATCAGGTGGCCCTGCCCTCCGTTATAAAAGACCTGTCAGATGCAGCGAAGCCTCACACAGCGGGAGCATCCCACTGCGCGGAGCGGCCCAAGAAGAGACACCGACGCCATGGAAGAAGATGCCGGACGAGAAGACCAGATCAAGAAGAAGCGGATCGGAGGAAGAAGAAGATGGAAGAAGATGCCGGAAGGAGAAGATGAAGAAACCGAAGGATGAAGAAAGAAAGAAGACCAGAGGAAAGAAGATGAAAGAAGATTTTAATAAAGGAATTGTCAAAGACAGTCTGTAATTTTTGTCACTTTTTTGGTGAAATGGTACCATTTCACACAGGGGGGGGCCGGGATCTGGGGGTCCCCTTGTTAAAGGGGGCTTCCAGATTCCGATAAGCCCCCCGCCCGCAGACCCCCACAACCGATGGCCAGGGTTGTGGGGAAGAGGCCCTTGTCCTCATCAACATGGGGACGAGGTGCTTTGAGAGGTCACAGACCCCCAAAGCACCCTCCCAATGTTGAGGGCATGTGACCTGGTACGGTTCAGGAGGGAGGGGGGGCCGCTCTCGTCCCCCCTCTTTTCCTGCGGCCTGCCAGGTTGCGTGCTCGGATAAGGGTCTGGTATGGATTTTGAGGGGGACCCACGCCATTTTTTTTTTTAGCCGGGGTTCCCCTTAAAATCCATCCCAGACCTGAAGGGTCTGGTATGGATATTTAGGGAGACCCCTACGTCATTTGACGCAGGGTTCCCCTTAATATCCATAGCAGACCTGAAGGGCCTGGTAATTGAATTTGGGGGGACCCCCACGCTTTTTTTTTTTTTTATCAATGACTTTTTTTTTTATCAATGACTTTCAATGAATGACTGTTCTCTGTGTTACAGGAACCAGCAATTCATTAGCCGCAGATGGCTGCCTTAGATGACACAACAGGCCAGAAGGGTAAAGGTGGTTTAATGTGATACTGCAATGCTGTACTAACAGCATGCACACACTAATCCCCAGAATCACAGCATATAATGTCAGCAGCACTCAGCAGAATTGATCACAGCACAGATAATGTCAGCAGCACTGCAGAAGGGATCACAGCAGATAATGTCACTAATGCCGGAACACACTACATGATGCCGCCGGTGAAGCAGCCTTATATAGTGTGGGGTGTGTACTAAACCCCCTGAGCTATATTTGGCCACAGGCATCCTGCCTGTAGCCAATTATTGCTCTCCTCGCCACTGGCTCTATGATTGGCCAAGCATGCGGGGTCACAGTGCATGCTTGGCCAATCATCAGCCAGCAATACACTGTGACTGGCGCAGTGCATTGTGGGCCGTTCGCATCACACGAATTTGATGCGAACGGCCCAAATAGTTCTGGGCTCGACGATCGGTCGAAAGCCCGATGTTCGATTCGAACGTGGGTTCGAATTGAACACCGGGCCCATCCCTAATCACCATCTGTCATTCATACTTTCTCATGTGCTTATAATCATATGAAAGCTGGTCATATTAGGAAATGTCAGTAGCACTGCTTTAGTATTTATTGGTACTTATAGAAGCACCTGTGGACTTGATACTATCTGCTGATACAAACTTTCTTTATTTAAGCAGCTGCTGATTAATGAACTGTATTTGATACATATTTATAGTTCTCAATTTTCCCAATCAAAAGAAGGGTTATGTTGTTGTAACCATGGGTAACCAAGGATAATAGGCAGAAGTGGAGAATCAATAAGAGACAAGACAACTGCCTCTTTGTGGAGTACGCCTACCTGAAGGGTGATAGTGGTAGACTCAAACTTTACAATGCCATCTCCCAAGGGTTGTCTATTCAGGGTGGTGATGTTCAGGGGTCTGGACAAATGGGATTTTATTTTCTTTAGCAAAAGTGTAGTCCAAGAATATGCCAGTGGCTCCAGAATCCACAAAAGCCTCACAGGAGACAAGTTTAGAGGGTAAATGGATAATTGCGAGAACAGTAATCTTGGTCTTGGAGGAACTGTAAGGTCTAACCCAGCCCCTTCAACACTGGTTAGTTGCCTTTTACTGGATGGGAAGGGCAGAGAGATAACAAATGTCCTTTAAGTCCACAGTACAGGCATAGGCCCAATGCACGCCTTCTTTGTTACTCTGACTCAGTTAGGTGGAGATTGCTTACTTCCATGGGTTCCACAGGTGCCTGGGGTTAAACAGAGATTTCAGGTTCTGGCTGAGGTGGTGCTTGGAAGTTAGGGGCCAAATGGTAAACTGGCCTAGAAAACTGTTTTAAGTCTCTCTTGGCACCTTTCATGATACCGGACATACCGGACAACACAAAGCTCTATGAATTTTTCAAGGTCTTCTGGGGAATCCTTATAGACTAGTTCATCCTTGATGTGATCTGTGAGACCTTTTCAGAAGGCTGCAGGTAATACCCTAGAGTCCCAATTAGTCTCAGCAGCCAGGGTACGGAACTCAATAGCATATTGTGCTACAAACCTGGTACCTTGTTGTATGTCCAAAAGTGAGTACTCAGCTGTAGAAGCCAGAAATTTGTCAGCATCTAGTAGCACAGGATCATTGCCTTCAGGGAAGAAAGATGCTGTTCATGAGCTCCAATCAATTGTCCCTGATGTGAAATTGCCTTAACAATCTCAGCAGGGTCTATTGCCATTGTGGCCCGTTTGTAATGTAAGGTACCTGTGATAGATAGTGTCCGAAGTGGAGTGTGCTGAGGATTCAGGCGAAAACTTAGTCAGGCAGATCAGGACGGCAACAGATCAGGCAAAGCGGTACACGATCGAAATCCAGAGATTGGTTAGTCAGGCAAAGGTCATACACAAGCTGGCGGTGAAATACAAAATCAGCAGGCTAGAGAGTAGTCAGGACTCCAGGCAGAAGTTCAAATATGATATTCAGAGTCACAAAGCAGTCAAAACACCCAGGAAGCTAGTCCAAACAAACAGGCACTGAGAGATAGGAAGTGCTGCTATTTATGGGCTGCTTTGATTGTAGATTGTCCACAGCTGGCAGCATGGGGGGCTAGTGAGTCCAAGGTAATGCATCAAACTAAGAGAACATAGCTATAACTCCAGAGCTCCTCTGTGACACAACAAGACTGCAGCTGTGGGACCAGGAACATCCCGGTTCAAATACACCCAGGTACATGACATTGGGTTTTCATTCTCTCACAAGTGTAGCTCTAGCAGCATGAAGCTTCTGCATACATATTGGTCAAAGAGTGATAGGGATATTGGGGATGTTAATGCTAAGAATAGCCATGGCTACATCTGGTTTGAGAAAAAGGGCTGTAATGCTTGATACCAATTTAAACAATGCGGCCCAGTTGTTTCCCAGTTGTTTCCCAGTAAATAGATCATTGTGAAAACTGGTAGTTACATCTGAATGATTTCAACCATTGTGAGTTTTTCCCATTTGAACAATTGAAAGGATTTAATAAATGTGGATTTGGCCTGCAACAAATCATAAATCAGTGTAATACATTCACATGTAGGATGTAAAGAATTCCAAAACTTCCAAGCCTGGGTTGGGACTTGTACTGGAGGAAGGCGATTTGAAACTAGCAAATGCAAAAGGCTTATACATGTAAATAGTTCCTCTCTCTACAACAAGTGTTGTTGGACCCGGGTTTCAAACGGGATTAGCTTCTTTCCTTTCATTATGTCATTAATGGTAGTGAGACCTTTTCTTTCCATTTTGCAAAAGAGAAGTCAGGGATATAAGTTTTAGTAAGTCAAGATGTATATGGACCTGTTCACATTTAGTAGAGGTATCAAAATGGGACAGCAAATCTTGCCATGCAGCTAGTGATGCAGATATAGTCTGGTGCCCCTTGAGATATTTTCCTTCTAAACTGGGGCTTATCAGTAAAAGGTTGCAAAGGTTATGTCGAAGAGTTGCCTCACCCTCTATATCTGACCAGTGTTTCAGGTGGGGAGGGAGGAACCAGTGTCTTAGCTGTCAAGGAGGGATGCTGTATATTAATCTTTCAAAATAGGTAGAACCATCCCACCAACTGATTTTTTCTTCAATACTTTACGTGAACATATGGTTTTGCTACCCACCCATATAAATTCAGATAAATAAGAGGGATTGCATTTTAGAGAAAAAGTTGTTTGGGATGTGGATGGGCAAGGTTCTAAATGAAGGATCTTAGGTAACACTAGCATTTTATATGCAGCTAGTCTTCCAGGCCAGAAGAGATACATTTTTTCAATTGGGATAGTTAATTTTGAACGTTAGTAATAAGAGGTAGGAAATTTGAGCTATAAAGGTTGTTTGTATGTGATGTTAATTTAATACCCAGATATATTAGGGGATCAGAGGACCATTGGAAGGGAAATTTAGCCTCTAGAGTGGATTGTGTGGCCTCATCAATGCCCACGCCCAGTATAAGGGATTTAGATGCATTGATTTTGTAGTAAGAAACCTTATTAAATTGCTCTAGTACATTGTAAGCTATCGGAGGGAATGGAGTGGATCAGTGAGATACAATGGGGGTTATTTACGAAAGTGCACTTGGAATTGCAGTCACTCTAAATCTAAGGGGTAGATCTGAAATGAGTGTAAGCTCTGCTGATTTTATCATCCAATCATGTGCAAGCTAAAATGCTGTTTTTTTATTTCCCTTGCATTTCCCCCTCGGATCTGCAGCGACTTTACTTCCAAGTGCACTTGCAGTGCACTTGCAGTGCAAAGTGGATTTGCCTTTAGTAAATAACCCCCAATATCACATTGTCTTCCAATAATGTAATTGTGTGCTGTTCCCCTTGGGATGCAATATAATGTTTTCTGCCAGTGGTTCCATGGGAAGTTCAAAGATCAATGAAGACATGGGACACCCCTGCCTTGTCCCATTTGCTATTTCAAATGGTGAAGAAAAAAGACTGTCAATGAGCACATGGGCTGAGGTTTTGTAGTGCAGAGCTGATATGGCTGAGTCTATAGGGCCATTGATGCCAAACTTGTATACTTTGGATAGGTAACCCCAATTTATCCTATCAACAGCCTTCTCTGCATCCAAAGCAAGAAGCAGAGAAGGCTTTTTATTTTTTCTGACAAGTGGGTAGGATTAATCATTCTTCTAATAGCGTCTGGGGCCTGATGCCCTGCCACAAATCCCACCTGATCCTGCTTCACCAAAAGGGGTAGAAATTTGGCCAATCTGTTGGATATTAATTTGGCATACAGCTTGACATCTACATTTAGTAGGGAAATTGGCCTAAAATTCTGTGGTACATTGGGTGGTTTACCAGGTTTGGGTAAAGTAATTATGTAGCCTATAGCATTTCAGGGGGGAGGAGGCATTTTTGATTGCAGCATTAAAGACTGGGATCAAATGTGGTACTAGTATTGAGTGAGGCTCCTGGGTCCTTTTTGTGAGGGAGTGTTTTTATAAATAATTTCACTTCTGGTATAGAGAATTAAGAAAGTCCAGATCCTTTTAAGACAATGATAACATTAATAAGATTGAGGAAAGGAAATCATTAATAATCTCGGGAGATGGTTGGGCTGAGCCTAGGTTGTACAATGAACTATAATATTTGCTGAAGGCATCAGTTATTGCTTTAGGGTGGTATGCTTTCTCATTAGAGCTGGGGTCTAGAAGATATGCAATCAGGGCCGGTACAAGGGGTGGGTGGGAGGGACACTTGCCCAGGGCGGTGTCTTTATCTGTGCTGAGGGGGGGCACACTGGGAGCTTCAGTCGTTGCTCCTGTATCTACCGATTCCCCAACTCCTCTGTTCATCCAAGTCTGCCTTATCTATGTACTGCAGCTACTAATCACTCTCTCCTTCCACACTCCCGCCCTCACCTTGCTCTCCTTCCCGAGACACCTCACCATTTTCCTAGTAATGCCCCGTACACACGGTCGGAAATTCCGACCACAAAATCCGTCTGATTTTTTCGGACGGATTTTGTCCGAAACTGGTGTTGCATACACACGGTCGGACAAAGTTGTGGGAAAATCCGATCATTCTGAACGTGGTGACGTTCGTTGCGTACGACGGAACTACATAGAGGCTATTAGACAATAGGTTTGGTCTCCTAATTTGATCTGAGCATGCGTGGCACTTTGTCCGTCGGAATTCTCTACACACGATCGGAAAAAGTCAGATTGGATTTTGTTGTCGGAAAATTTGAGAGCAGGATCTCCGACGGAAAAAGTCAGATGGTGCCCACACACAGTCGGATTTTCCGACAACATGGTGCGATCGGACATTTTCCGTCAGAATTTCCGTCCGTGTGTACGGGGCATTACTCTCACTTGTCAGGCTCATCTCCACTCCACCTCGCCTACACTTCTCTCTACCTTGCCTGCATGATTATATAGTAAGCCAGCATCAATCCTTGCTTCTCTGCCCTGTTGATTTTTTCCCTTGTCCTTATCTTATCCGCTGTCCCTTCCATGAATCTACTCTGGTCTCAGCTCAGCATTCCACACACACACACACACACACCGATCTTACACCCTTTCCATCCCAGTTTGCTTTTAGCTCTTTTAACTGTCCTGTCCACATCACGCAGCCTAGCACATTCTCTGCACTCCATCACTTTTATCTTCATTAGCACATACTATTACCACCCCAACCTGCTCACCAATTCACTATTTTGTTATCCCTAATGGTGGGTTCCCACTGGTACGCTGTGGTTTGGCCACAGCTGCGGTTTACCCGCAGCTTTAGTTGCACTTCCATTAAATTATATTAAACGGTGTTTTCATGAAAGTAAATCACAGTCTTGCATGCTGCATCTTTGATGCACATTCAGAAAATGCACAGTCCACGAGAATTCATTAGGAGCGCACCTAAAACTGCAGGTAAACTGAATATACAATCGCACGGCAGCCAAACCACAACACACCAGTGTGAACCCACTATAAGGCTTGGTTCACACACATGCATGTCACATGCAAGGATTCTGCACAAAATTGTGGCTTTCCTGACAAACACAGAAGTGCACTGTCTAGTGTCCTTTAGTAGACGTGCAGCAGTGCCATTGATGGTTAACCACTTGACAAGTGGGCACTTAAATCCCCTCGTGACCGGACCAATTTTCAGCTTTCGGTGCTCTCACACTTTGAATGACAATTACTCAGTCATGCAACACTGTACATGTTTTTCATACACATAGAGCTTTCTTTTGGTGGTATTTGATCTTCTCTGGGTTTTTTACTTTTTGCGCTATAAATGAAAAAAGACTGACATTTTTGAAAAAAAAAAAACAAATTTTTCTTTGTTTCTGTGATAAAATTTAGCAAATTATAATCTGTATATCCGTATTGATCCGCCCGTGAAGATCCGCTGCTCAGCGGTGACCGCTCAGCTGATCCCCGCTGAGCCGGCGGATGACAGGGCGGTCCCTGCACACTGTGCAGGGACCGCCCTGTCAGATCTCCGCTCTCCTCTATGGGGGATCGGATGAACACGGACCGTCTGTCCGTGTTCATCCGATCCGCTCTGCAGACGGATGGAAAAATAGGGTTTTCCTCCGTCTGCAGAATCGGACAATAGCGGAGGTGGTCGATAGCGGGTGTCAGCGGATGCTCATCCGCTGACACCCGCTATCCCATAAGGGTGCATGTATGTCCGCTTTTCATCCAAAAACGGATGGATGAAAAACTGACATACGGTCCGCACGTGTGAAAGGGGCCTAATGCCTCGTACACACGAGCGGACTTTCCCGCGGGAATGTCCGCCGGACAATCCGCCCATGTGTGGGCGCCAAAAGTCCGGCGGACTAGGTTTTAAGTTTTGTTTCAAAATTGTCCGCTGAACTCGGCAGTCCGGCGGACAATCCCGCGGTTAGTATGCTAGTCCGCCGGACTTTTGGAAATGAACGGACTTGCCGATCATCAGAAAGTCCGTTCATTTAGAACGTGATTTCAGGTAGACGGGGCTAGCGAAGGCAGTGAATGCCGCCGCGCTAGTCCCGTCACCTGGTATGGATTTAAAGGGAATCCCCACGACAAAAAAACAGAGTAGGGGTCCTCCCCAAATCCATCTCAGACCCTTATCCGAGCACGCAGCCCGGCCGGCCAGGAAAGGGGTGGGGACGAGCGAGCGCCCCCCCCCCTCCTGAGCCGTACCAGGCCGCGTGCCCTCAACATGGGGGGTGCCCTGGGGAAAGGAGGGGCCGTGCGGCCCCCCCACCCCAAAGCACCTTGTCCTCATGTTGATGAGGACAAGGGCCTCTTCCCGACAACCCTTGCCGTTGGTTGTCGGGGTTTGCGGGCGGGGGGCTTATCGGAATCCGGGAGCCCCCTTTAATAAGGGGGCCCCCAGATCCCGGCCCCCCCACCCTATGTGAATGAGTATGGGGTACGATGTACCCCTACCCATTCACCTAAGGTGTAAAGTGTAAATAAAAAAAAAACACACAATTTTAAAAAATATTTTATTGCACTGCTCCGGGGGTCTTCTTCCGTCTTGGGGGGTCTTCTCGCCGGACTCCTCCGCTATTTTGCCTAGCTCTTTTACCGAGCAGAGGAGCCCAGCTACCTTCTTCATCGTCGCCGCCATCGTCTGGGGGTCTAGATCCGCCTTTGGGGGTCTTCCGGGGTCTCTTCTGTTCTTGCCGCTGTCGTCGAAGAAGAAGAAGACGGTGCAGAAAGTGACGACATCTGCAAGAACAGAAGAGACCCCCAGACGACGGTGGCGACGACGAAGAAGGTAACTGGGCTCCTCTGCTCGGTAAAAGAGCTAGGCAAAATAGCGGAGGAGTCCGGCGAGAAGACCCCCAAGACGGAAGAAGACCCCGGAGCAGTGCAATAAAATATTTTTTAAAAATTGGGTGTTTTTTTTATTTACACTTTACACCTTAGGTGAATGGATAGGGGTACATCGTACCCCATACTCATTCACATAGGGTGGGGGGCCGGGATCTGGGGGCCCCCTTATTAAAGGGGGCTTCCGGATTCCGATAAGGCCCTTGTCCTCATCAACATGGGGACAAGGTGCTTTTGGGGTGGGGGGGGGCGCACGGCCCCCTTTTCCCCAGGGCACCCCCCATGTTGAGGGCACGCGGCCTGGTACGGCTCAGGAGGGGGGGCGCTCGCTCGTCCCCACCCCGTTCCTGGCCGGCCGGGCTGCGCGCTCGAATAAGGGTCTGAGATGGATTTGGGGGGCCCCCATGCTGTTTTTTCGGCGTGGGGATTCCATCTAAATCCATGCCAGGTGACGGGGCTAGCGCGGCGGCATTCACTGCCTTCGCTAGCCCCGTCTACCTGAAGTCACGTTCTAAATGAACGGACTTTGCTCCATGTGTGGGCAAGTCCGTTCATTTTCAAAAGTCCCGCAGACTTTTTCCCGCGGATTGTCCGCCGGAGAAGTCCGGGCGTGTGTGGGCAAGTCACACGCTCGGAAAGTCTGGCGAAGCCCCGCTGGAAGGTCCGGCGGTTTGTCCGCCGGACTAGGTCCGGTAGACATTCCCGCGGGAAAGTCCGAGCGTGTGTACGAGGCATCAGAGAGTCTACAAGCTGTGGTGCAAATCATAAAAAATTTATCACACCTGATGTACTGGTGGCCTATCTAATTTCTTGTAAACAAGCCAGGAAAGTACAAATACCCCCCAAATGACCCCCTTTTTGAAAGTAGACATTCCAAGGTATTTAGTAAGAGGCATGGTGAGCTTTTTGATGTTGTCATTTTTTGCCACAATTCTTTGCAAAATTGAGATTTTTTTCCCCACAAAATTGTCATTGTAAAAGGTTATCTCTCTCACATGGCATGTGTATACCACAAATGACACCCCAAAATAAACTCTGCTATTCCTCCTGAGTATTACAATATCACATGTGTGGGACTTTTCCACAGCCTAGCCACTTAGAGAGGCCCAACATGCAGGGAGCGCCATCACGTGTTCTAGGAGCATAAATTACACATCTAACGTGTTGACTACCTATTACACTTTTGAAGGCCCTGGAGCACCAGGACAATGACACATGACACTGACGTGGCACTGATGACAGATGGCACTGATACGTGGCACTGATGGCACGTGACACTGATGTGGCACTGATGACAGATGGCACTAATATGTGGCACTGATGACACGTGGCACTGATGACAAGTGGCACTAATACATGGCACTGATGACAGATGACACTAATACGTGGCACTGATGACAGATGACACTGATACGTGGCACTAATATGTGGCACTGATGACACGTGACACTGATGTGGCACTGATGACAGATAACACTGATACGTGGCACTAATATGTGGCACTGATGACATGTGACACTGATGTGGCACTGATGACAGATTGCACTTATACGTGGCACTGGGGACAGATGGCACTGACATGTACTGTGGGCACTTTATTTTTCGTTTTTATTTTTTACACTCACCGCTGCAGCCGCTCGTCTCTCCCTCCTCACATGTTGTCTCTGTGTGAGGAGGGAGAGCCGGCGATGAAAGATTTTTACATATGAGATCATCTCTCATTGGAAGCTCCGATCGCGCTGTAAACGGCCGCTGTGATTGTCCATTTACAGCGATCTGTGACTGGCTGTGTCCAAGGGACACGGCCAGCACAGAATTTCCCCGATGCGGGAGCGCACATTGCGGAAGTAAACAGGAGGACATCCAGGGACGCCCTCCCGGCAATTGGCGTCCGCACTGTAGCCATCTTTCGGCTATAGCGAGGATTCCTAGTGGTTAAGGGCAACCCCATACATCTGCTAATGCACACACCAAACTACATGGTGCCGCAGCACTGTGTTGTTTTGTGTGACACATTTTTAGAAAAGGGTCATGGACTTATTTTCTAAATGTTTTGCCTGCAAGGCAGCCTTTTAAGCAAAACATTTTGGGATGTATTTTATCACAGCTGCCTCATGTGCATATCCCCATAAGGCTGCCTTTGAAGCTTAAAGGGGTGGAGACAGTAAAACTGCAGCTCAATCACCTTATTTTATGACCCCCCCTAGCACAAGTGTAAGCAAGGCCATAGGGCTCATTCACACAATAGGAAGTTGAACTGCAGTTTTAGTGCCCCAACTGCCCACCTGAACAAGGAGATGCTGTAAGCCAGGGCAGCACACATGGCAACATTTAAATGGCATGTGCTGCACACAATAGAGGCACAGTAGGTCAGCATTTTAGGTATAAAACATGTGGTAGCAACATATATCCCCCTCACCACCTGTCAAACAATAGCAATGATAGCCGCATGCTTGAATGAGACCTTTAAACCCCCTTCCTCCCTCAGAGCCCCCGAGAGCCCTTTAGGTCCATGCACCCCTCAGAGTCCACCTCCCCTCTCAATTCCCACTGACATAGATGCCAATCAGTCCTCCTCAGATTGACACCAACAACATACTGAAGCAGCATAATTTCCTCCCAGTGATACCGTCAACACTGACATTTTGTCCTTCTAGCAACAATACAGAAGCAGGGACAATTTTCCCCAGGTATACCACAACTGCTGAGAAATGTTTCCTACCAGTGACACCACCGACCACTACCCCATATGTGTGCACCAATTTTAAACTCTCCTGGTTTCTACTTCAGTGTATGTCATAAACATTACAGACCTTACACCACTATTAGTCTGATCCCTGGGGGGGGGGTGCAGTTTGCCATCTTTGCCCTGGGTCCTTGATGACCTTGTCCCAGCACTGTGTGCAATATTCTGTTTTTCTTGGATTGGTGAGCTAACCATTTGCCCACTTTGTTGCCATAGCTGTAGGTGTTAGCTCTGAGATGATGATCGTGCTGGTGTATCAGTAATGATTGTAAATCGTGTCTCACAGAAAATAACCGCACTCTAAGCTGTGGGGAGGATGACAATTTGTTATCTGCCTCTAGGGTTTGGATTTTCTTTAGTAGATCATTGAGTTGCAGAGCGTGTTGTTTCCTCAGTCTGCTACTTAACTGAATTAGTATACCCCTAATTACAGCTTTGTGGGATCCACCGCTGAAGGGGTATTTTTTTTCAAAGAATTCAGTCAGAGCTTTAGTGATCTCCGGTTTATATACAGGTGGGACAAGATGAACACATCATTGCACCACCTGTTTGCCCTCATTTCAGCGCGGATCTCTCCCACGGTAATAGGAATTGGGGCATGGTCAGACTACATAATATTGTGTATTTCAGATTTGCTGACGTTTTGAAGTAGGATTTTATCTACCAGGAATAGCTCTATTCTTGAATACGTATGGTGAACAGGTGAGAAATAGGTAAAATGTGTTGGTATCTCCATACAAACATGTTTGACATGGTCATAAAGTTGGTAATCATTGCTCTAGACCTGCTAGAATTGGGCGCTGCAGTGCAATCCAGATCTTTGGGATGGCGTTAAAATCCCCACATAGGATCACATGACCTTGACGTATGGATATAACCTTCTTCCACAATTTGTTAAGGAATCTAATTTTCTGCACATTAGGAAGATATACATTGACTATAGTATATAAGGTGTTATTAATCTCATAGACTAGTAGTACTATGTATATGCCTAAGTCATCACAAAGCACTTCATGTTGTTTAAAGGAGATAGCGTCCCTCACCGCGATAATCACTCCCTCTTTTTTCTTGGGAGTATTGGGGAAAAAATGTGTGGAAAATTTCGCTGATGGCGGTTTGCGGGATGAAAGATGTGTCTCCTATAAACAGAGAATATCACATTTTAAGCGGTTATCTTCAGACCATGTCTTACTGCATTTTGCTGGGCTGTTTAGGCACTTCACATTAAATTATGAGATTTAGAAGGCCATGTTCTTAGGAGCCCTTGCATAAGTCAGTCAAAGTGGTGTTAGCACACAAAAAGGACAATTACTTTTTTTCTCAGACTGGAGAAATTGTCCCAACGTGTGTGGATTTTGGAAAGCAGAGTTTCTAGTTGGTGGGCATTCACAGGAAATCCCAGGCACACTGAGCAGTCAAGAGAAAAAAAGTGGGAAAAAATTATGAAAAACCAAATTGTAGAACAGTGCTAGCCTGAACCAGTCACAGGATTTGTGCAGGACTAGCAAATGTAAACATTGACAATTCACACTGGAATCCAGGTGGAGTATTTACTGCTATACAAACTGGGGTCAACAAGAAGTAAACAAACATATTTTCAGAGGCTCACCAAAACTGTATGAAACATATAGATGAGAATTTGCAGGGTCACCCTGCATCCACATCTGATCCTGAATGAGAAGCCGTGGAGGAGCCAGGAGAGGAGGCCTGTCTTGAAAACTGAGGATCTAACAATCTCCATTTCCTCAAGAGACACAGACCTTCCTTCACCGATGTGACGGCATATGTAGCATCCCCCCACCTTATCAGCAATGTTGCTGGATAAATCCAGCAAAATGGTATTCAGTGGTTGTAAAGAGGCTTAGTAATAGAGGCAATTAGCAATTATGCCTTCTTTGTTGCATGGTGAATGCTGATAGGTCTGCGAAGAAGGAGAGATCTTCCATGCTCTGTGGCTCTTTGTTTGTTAGTGAAGTAAAATTCAAAATCTGTCTGGTTTACTGATTTGGGAATACCCCCGGATTTTAACGCTGTTGCTTCTGGATCGGTGCTCTAGGTCTGTCAATTTGGACTTGACTAAGTGCATTTCTTATCCCTTTCGTTATGGGAACCAACCATCTTGTTAAAGGTTAAATTCACCCATCTTGTTTTCAACGTGTGATACTCTCTGGCAAACTTCAGCAACCTCATATTAAAATTTCTGTGCTAATGACATAATATCAGCATGTATAAAGTAATTTGAAAATGGACTTCTGCGCTACTAAAAAATAATAATTGTAAGTGGAAATGCTGCTGAGTCTGATGATGGTCACAAATCAAATTAAAGTGAATGTAAATGTGTACTAAAGTGTACATGACTCAGCACATAACCTAAGTGATCTGTCTCGTAGATAAAGTGCTGGTGTATCAATACAAACTACCGTGTGTACAATAAAGTGCTTAGTTCAATCAGAAGTGTATCCAGTACATGAATATTAAAGTGCTTCCAGTGCATGAATAATAAAGTGCTTCCAGTTAATAAATGTATAAGATACAGTGCTTACAAAAAGTGCATCCAATAAGTGCATTCAGTAAAACATACCAATAGATAAATGTATGACAAAGAAATGTATCCAGTGGATCAATTGCATACAGACTGCTGCCGTATGTTTAGAATATCCAGTGTGGTGTGCACAGAAAAATGCACTAATGATATAGTTCACACAGTTGAAAATATAAAGTGCATAATGTGCTTAGTTCCTTCAGCAAAATGCAATGTTATAGTCAAGGTCCGGAACTACGACGCTTATATGGGTTCTTCCAGTGAACAGTAATGTATTTTGTATCCATAAACGTGCTCACAGAGCTCTTACCTCCAAGGTATGTGTACAGCGCTTCAGTGGTGTTATATGGTCTGTTCCCCCTTGTAGTGTTCTCCTTTAAGGGTGCTGGATGGATGACCGCTCGTGTTCCCGTTGGTTCCCGTCCTCGCCACCTACTTCCGGTCCGCGTTGTTTACTTCCGGTTGCGTACCCACACGTTGCGTCACGTTACGCACCTCGTGACTTGCTCAGGGACTAGTTAGTTCCGGTCTGCGGCACCTACTAGTGCCTGTGCACACCACACTGGATATTCTAAACATACGGCAGCAGTCTGTATGCAATTGATCCACTGCATACATTTCTTTGTCATACATTTATGTATTGGTATGTTTTACTGAATGCACTTATTGGATACACTTTTTGTAAGCACTGTATCTTATACATTTATTACGTATGTACTGTATACACTTCTGATTGATCTAAGCACTTTATTGTACACATAATATCAGCATTGATAGTGTTGCAAAGTGACACTAGCATATCTTTCAGGGTTGTGTCCATAACTGGTTGATCTTGTGTGGGAAATTCCAAAATGGAGTCTTGTAACTCCCTAATGGCCCCCAGGGAGGTATCTGTAACATTCATCTCCTGTGCCATGTCTTCTCTCTGCAGTTTAGGCTTCACCTTGGCTGGAGGAGAGAGAGGAAGATCCAAATCATGTCCCCTTACTTGCGCTTAAAGCAAGCATCCACTGGGGTGGATGGCTGCGTGCTGAGCCTTGGTCCGATGAGCGGCCATGTGTGTGCGTCTGCGAGACATTGGCACCATCTTGAAAGCTGAAGTGCCACAGCTGAGGGAAGAAAGCTGTCATCTTCCCCAGCTTGTAGGAGCCTTTTCTTTTCCTGGCCGACATTCCGGAAGGTGCCAGGACTATGTGGCAGTATTTGTAGGTTTGTTCAGGTCCCCAAGCATCTGTAAGGCTGTCTGGCGTGCCGCTGGCACCATCTTGAAAGCTAAAGTGCCACGGCTGAGGGAAGAAAGCTGTCATCTTCCCAAGCTTGTAGGAGCCTTTTCTTTTCCTGGCCGACATGCCTGAAGGTGCCATGACTATATGTCGGTATTTGTGGGTTTGTTCAGGTCCCCAAGCATCTGTAAGGCTGTCTGGTGAGCCACCCAAAGCGAGAGCTGAGCTATAGAGTGCCCATCTGCATCGGCGGTCAGCCATGCCCCCCTAAACTTAGTTTTTAAAGTTTTTGTATATAGTCAATGTTGTTCTTTAGGACCAGTAAAAAACCCTCTGCTGATTTTCTTTTCCTTTTTTTTGCACTGGTATATGTTTCCCATTGCAGTGCCCAGCTATCCTTGCCCTGTTTAACAAAAACTTCAGCTCCCATAGAAGTAAACAATGTGATTCAACAGACTACGTTCAGGCATAGTGGATTTTCTAATGGGATTTCAGGGGGAATCCAAGAGTTGAGTGTTGGCCACACAGCATAAGATAAAGGGAAATTTTGTTCCGGGAAGACTAAGAGGGGAATTCTTCTCATCTTTAAAGATTTTCTCTTTCAACTTCTTGTTGTGTTGCTGGGACAGACAGTGATAGTTTGACGGTGGTTTAATAGGTTTTAGTGTAGATACAATTTAATTAATTCAACTGGAACATAGTAACAAACCTTTCGATTGTTTGACCCACTCATAAAGCACTATCATGATACCAAATGGTATACAAGCTCGGCAGGATGGGGGGGGGGGGGGGTACAGTCTTACTCACCCCTCATCTTTGGACATACTACAAATCTATACATTTGATGTGTTAGGCTACTCTTATTCAGGATAAAAACTCTCTCTCTCTCTCTCTTTGTCTTTATAAACAGTACTGAGGATCTGATCTAACAGATCAGTAGCAGATTGTCAGATATTCACTAGATGCAAATCAACTTGATTGTGAAGCTGATGAATTGATTAGCTCATCTCTGATAGTAAGGCAAATGCTTGATTTTGCATCATTCAATGATCAAGAGCAAACTGCAAAATTCCATTTCAATGCCATTTTTTTTTAATGGAAGAATTTCTTACATTGCATCTTAGGTTAAAGTAAGTGAATGTACTAGTAATTTCAATCCATAGCCTAGGATTGAGATATGATAGAAGTCATTCCTAGTTGCAATGTATATTGTCCCAGGTGTACCACAGTGCAATCACATTTCAAAGTGAGCTTTCATCCCATGGTTCAGAAGGAATCTATATTGGCCTCTCATTAATTGAAGATCAACAATAGATTGTTTGCCACAGCTTGAGAATTGCTTCAGATCCCCATATGTATTTACTACAAAGCTTTATTACTGTGTTTTCTTAAAAATACTTAGGAAAATCAATAAAATGTCTACTTGAAGCATGTATTAATATCTTAAATCATTCACACTGGAGTAGGCTTGCAATTGCAGTAGAAATCAATCTATATCATCATCATCATAGCCAGTATTAAAAAGATGTATTTAGGAGGCTCTAACATTAAAAAGTGTGATACGCAATAAGCATCTTAGCTTGTAACTGGTCCTTTCAGAAAGGTATAATGCAACAAAAGAACCTTGCTAGGAAACTTGCTATTCAATGTATATAATAAAATGAATTCTGATGTTATTTTTATTGTTAAGCTATTACAGAATACAGTTAAATACCCAACTACATAAAAATGCATTGTATTCTGGTAACTGAATGAGGTTTATATCTGTAATGACAGTTTTTTGTTCATAAATGTTTTTAATTCACATATCTTCATTTATGTCTCCACATTTACATGCCAACATAGGTGTACATAGCCTATTACATTAGGGTTTGCACCCCCAAAGCTAAAACAACACACATGCGTCTGTATAATGTGTGTGTATCTATATATATATATATATATATATATATATATATATACACACACACATACATACATACATACATACATACATACACACACACACAGTATCTCACAAAAGTGAGTACACCCCTCACATTTTTGTAAATATTTTATTATATCTTTTCATGTGGCAACAGCTTGTATAACAGTGTAAATTTGCTGTCCAAATTTAACACACCTGCTCCCCATTCACACCTGAGACCTTGTAAAACTAACGAGTCACATGACACCGGGGAGGGAAAATGGCTAATTGGGCCCAATTTGGACATTTTCACTTAGGGGTGTACTCACTTTTGTTGCTAGCGGTTTAGACATTAACCACTTCAGCCCCGGACCAATTGGCAGCCAAAGGACCAGGCCCTTTTTGCGATTCGGCACTGCGTCGATTTAACTGACAATTGCGCGGTCATGCGACGTGGCTCCCAAACAAAATTGGCGTCCTTTTTTTCCCACAAATAGAGCTTTCTTTTGGTGGTTTTTGATCGCCCCTGTGGTTTTTATTTTTTGCGCTATAAACAAAAATAGAGCAACAATTTTGAAAAAAATGCAATATTTTTTGCTTTTTGCTATGATAAATATCCCCAAAAAAATATATTAAAAAAACATTTTTTTCCTCAGTTTAGGCCGATACGTATTCTTCTACATATTTTTGGTAAAAAAAAAAAAATCGCAATTAGCGATTATTGATTGTTTTGCGCAAAAGTTATAGCGTTTACAAAATAGGGGATAGTTTTATAGCATTTTTATTAATATTTTTTTTTTTTTACTAGTAATGGCGGCGATCAGCGATTTTTATTGTGAGTGCGACATTATGGAGGACACATCAGACATTTTTGACACATTTTTGTGACCATTGTCATTTATATGCATTGATTCCTGTATAAATGACACTGGCAGTGAAAGAGTTAACCACTAGGGGAAGGGGTTATGGGCTGTGGCGTGTGTGATTTTTTAACATTAGGGGGCGGGGCTGACGGCTTGAACAGCCGATCAATGACAGGCAGAGTAGGAATCATGGGGAGAGGTTTGTTTACACAGACCTCTCCCCGTTCTTCAGCTCTGTGACCCGAGGCTCTTAAAGGGCCACGTACCTGTACGTGGTTTTGCCTAGCCGTGCCATTCTGCCGACGTACATCGGCGTGAGGCGGTCAGGAAGCGGTTAATGGCTGTGTGTTGAGTTATTTTGAGGGGACAGCAAATTTACATTGTTATACAAGCTGTACACTCAATACTTTACATTGCAGCAAAGTGTAATTTCATCAGTGTTGTCACATGAAAAGATATAATAAAATATTTACAAAAATGTGAGGGGTGTACTCACTTTTGCGAGATACTGTGTATATATTATATATATATATATATATATATATATATATATATATATTGTAACCTGGGGGACAGGTAGCAGGTACAAAGCTCCCTGGGATGAGCTGTTATTTAGGCACAGATACCAAATCCACTTAGGTAGTGAAAACAGTAGTTTAATTAAATGAGGGGCGCTAGTACCAACAAGAGATACTAAATTAATTAATAGGTTAATTAATTGTATATTCTGAACTGTATAGTAGAGACTAAGAGCTTATTGAAAAAAAGGTGTGCAGACACAATATAGATCTACCATGAACTAAGCTAATTAATAACTATTTAAAGTGATAATAGTGAACCACATTTGGTTACTCATACATTACAACCATTATAATGTGAATAATAAAAATTGGTTAGAGTGTGTTTAAACAATAACACAATAAGTGAAAACAGTGCTGGGTTTATTTGTTTTAAATACAAGTCCATACACAGGTGCTGCACAGTCTTCCAGAAAACATATCAGAACAGAAATAACAAAACAAAAGTCCTAGCCGTGTCTCGGCTCTAACTATACCATACACCGGCCCTTACCACCAGGCTGAGCAAGCCTACCGCTTGTCAGTTTCTGTATAGAGTTTTAAAGCGTTTTACCAACCTTTAGCTCCTCACAAACCATCCATGTTTGTGTGTCCCAGGCAGAGAGCAAAGGCTGTCTGCTCAGGTGAGCTTAAATTAGCCTGGGAAAGAGGACTAAGATCCTAACTGGATCATGTATCAGAGACCTCTGAATGTGTATGAGAGGAGCCTGGGAGACGTATAAATCCCAAACAAGACTTCTCCTGGCTCTCTCTGGGATGCTCTGCTACAATATATATATATATATATATATATATATATATATATATATATATATATATATATATATATATATATATATACATATACATATATATATATATATATATATATATATATATATATATATATATATATATATACACACACACACACACACACATACAGGTGCATCTCAAAAAATAAGAGCATATATAAATACATTGTGTTCTCCTTGCAGATATCTCTCATGGGGTTCTGAGAAGGAGGACATATGATTGAGAGCTATGTTATGTATCCAGATTCCAGACATATTTATTTCTGTATAGGTATGTATTGGTGATATCATGAGTGGTATTCCTAGAGGGTAGACTGGGTTTACACAGTGGATTAATTTTACACCTGTTTGCATTGGGAGGTGACTGGTAAGTTTGAATTTGAAGCAATGATATTTCATGCTCCCTGTTATCTATGAGTTCTTACTCTCATTCTTAATTTTCCAGTTTTCTGTGTTATGTAAGGGAATCCTTGTAACAAAAAAATGTTCTACAACTGAACTCCGCTCTCAGTCCTCATTTGATTTTGATTGTATCTTAGGCAGTAGCACAGGTCTGCCAGACGGTACATATATATGTATTTTTAGATTTTTGTGGTTCACTGCATCAGGCATATGAAAGGTTAACGTCTCTGATCTTACAATGACATTAATTGCCAACAAGCTTGTGAAAACTGCATGCCTGAAATCACAAAATTAATTAGTACCCTTTGTTCTCCATGGACACCTACATACATCCAAACAGAAAAATATAAAAATAGCTTTGTCCACTGCACTTCAGGTATTATATGTTATTTGACAGACAACAGGTAGTAATCAGATAGACCAAAGCAAAGTGTCAAGTGGGGGCACTTAACAGCCCTGGCACCATTATAAAACACATGTAAAATCCTTTACTTGTAAGTGTAGAATTGTATCCAATGAATAGTAATGTTTCCTCATTTCATTACAGTAGTTTGAAATGTCCAAGAAATGTTTTACACAAAACAATTAGAGGTGAATTTTAAAAATGTATACTTTATATTCTATTATACTTAATTATTCATATCATATCTGTCAATATACTGTTTTTATCATTGGTTTTATTTGCATTAATTTCCATTGCATGTTTGACTATATACCCTCCCATTTATTTCCAACGCAAATATCTCAAACTCAAACATATTTTTTATTAAAATGCTTTGTACGCAGGGCCCTATCTAGAGATTACTAGCAAGAGTGTGCCCATGCATTGAAAGGGGCTGAATAAGGATGGGCACATCACTCCAGTGGGGGCGATCACAGAAGTGACCATTGTGAGAGGGTAAAAACTGATGGGACCAGAAATCACTAGGTCATGTCCCATTGCAACATAGGCTTTCCTGCTGCATGGATCACACTGGATGTGTTTTCTGCTGGCTATGGCTGCTGTAAATGGCGTTGGTCAACATTTAAATGTTGATGCTATGGCCCATATGAAGTAGCACACAATGCTGTTACCATCCTGCCAATACTCCATTATTTGGCTTATCCCAAAGACTCTAAAGGTCACCACAGATGTATCAAAATATGGCCGGTTCAGGAGGGACCAGCCAAATGTCAAACCATGTATTGTAAATGCAGTTGAACAGAATTTGATCTTCTGATTTACTTATCTGGCCTGCTGGATAACAGCTGCTTGATCAATGACTGCAGCCAATGGCTGCAGCGCTAATCTGTGTGTTATGACAGTGGGGGAGTCATCCCGCTGTAAGGATTACATCCACAGCACTCCACAGAAACTGCTCTCCTAAAACTCACAAAGAACTTACTAACAGCTAAAACCAACGGTCATTATTCCGTACTCTTACTCTTGGACCTCTCCGCTGCCTTTGATACAGTGCCTCCTCAAAAAACTAAATTTGCTTTGTATCCATGGCTGTGCTCTCAGTTGGTTTGAATCTTATGCCGCGTACACACGATCAGACAATTCGCCCGGGTGTGGGCTCCGGTGGACTTTTTCTTCCCAAAAGTCTGGCGGACATAGAAAGAAGTCTTGACTCAAAATTGTCCGCTTGTATGTGTGCTAGTCCGCCGGACTTTTCAAATGAACGGACTTGCCCACACACGGAGTAAAGTCGGTTCATTTTGAACGGGACTCCAGGTAGACGGGACTAGCGAAGGAAGTCAATGTCACCACTAGGGATGAGCCGAACACCCCCGGGTTCAGTTCGCACCAGAACCTTTGAACGGACTGAAAGTTCGTGCAAATTTTCGAACCCTATTCGTTACAATGGACGCAAACGTTTGAAATCATAGATAAAGGATCATAGATAAAAAATTTCAGATAACAGGTGAGCATGTTAAGAGAGAGCCGTGTATATGCTTGTTCCATGATACGGATAAACAGTTGCCCAATAAAGGGAACACTCTGGTACCTCATCTTTTGAATGCAGATAAAAGCTTGATCCCAAGAGCATGGAGAACTCCTGAACCTCTCTCGATGAAGGAATGGATAGCAAAGATAGACTGGTTGAGGTCAATAGAAGAAACAATCCATAGAAGCGAAGACTCCTTGGAAACATATAATAGGATATGGGGGAGGTGGCCAGAGTTGATGATGGAATGCTAAGAGGAGTCAGGAAGGTGGGTGTACGAGGGGGGGGGGGGGGGGAGAGAGAGAGAGGGGAGGGGGGACAGGGGGAGGGACAGGGGGAAGGGGACTCATCTATCCATTTAATTCAGATTTTAATTTTTTAGGTTTTGCTATGTTAGATTGGTTGTTTAACATAGAATAATGTATAGAAATTAAAGGTGGAGTTACCAATTTTGTAATAATGGAACAATAATAATGTTAATTAACCTGAACAATTTATATTAATAAAAAGAGAATATACAAAAAAAACGCTTCTTATCTAATTTTAGTCATGGGGACTTCCCTATGCCTTTCCCCATGACGTCAGAAGGGGGCGGGGGACGGCCCCCGCCCCCCTCTGATGTCATGGGGAAAGCCATAGGGAAGTCCCCATGATGTCCCCATGCGTCAGAGGGGGGCGGGGTCACCAGGTGGCCCCGCCCTCCGTTATAAAAGAGCTGTCAGACGCAGCGAAGCCTCACACAGCGGGAGCCTCCCATTGCGCGGAGCCCAAGAAGAGACGCCGACGCCATGGAAGAAGATGCCGGACGAGAAGACCAGAGCAAGAAGAAGCAGATCGGAGGAAGAAGAAGATGGAAGAAGAAGATGAAGAAACCGAAGGATGAAGAAAGGAAGAAGGAAGATTCCACCTCCTCCCTTGCTCCATTAGTGATGTTGTGTCTCACTTGTTCATCATTTTTGATATACAGGCATACCCATCCCCCTTTTTTACCCTCTCTATCCCTGTGATATAGGGAATAACCTTGAATGGTTGTCAGCCAATCATGAGAGCTAAGTCTCTGAAATTCCTACAAAATCGAAATCCTCCTCGTACAACAGTAGCCCTTGTTCTCCCATCTTGTCCGCCAGACTCCTGGCATTGGTAAACATGCCACATAGTTTATACTGGATACATGCTATCTTCATATTGGTTGTTCTGAGGTTGTAAATATGTGTTGCACAGGTCACCTTATACAGTTTGGGAGCACAGATTTACTTATATATTTGGTGTCTATGCACTAGCGGGTTATCATTCACCTTTTTGAAGGGGCAGCTACACAATTTTATGGTTGTTGGTGGTGCCTTCACACCATAACCCTATAGAGGTACGCTTAAAGAAAGCAACAATTGTCCCTGCTATCAAAAATGTAAATGATATGCCCTGGCCAAACAGTGGCTGAAAAATTGGTCTTTGGGTGTTGGTGGTGCCGTCACACCATAACCCTATAGAGGTACTGTTGATGTAAGCAAGAATTGGCTTTGCTGTCAAAAATTTAAATGATATGCACCTGTCAAACAAATATGGAAAAATGGTGCCGTGATGATTGAAGCACCAACATCAGCCATTGCCCTGATAAATTGCCCCCAAAAAAACATATTTTCTGTCAGTGCCCCTCCCGAGACTAGACTCTGGATCCACCCCTGGGTGAGGGTGAAGGGGGGGGGGGGGCTGCATACAACATTTTGCTATGGGGCCCTGTGATTTCTAGTTACGCCCCTGGTTGACACCTTCTTCTACTGCTGCTAGGCCTGATACTGTAATCATCTCCTGCCACTCTTGGGCCTGCCACCATTACCATCTTGTACTGGCCCACTGATCAATTGCAACAACACTTTTAATTTGGAACACCAAAATTTTCTACAGCTGTTTCCCATTTTTTTGACAGGGGTCAATCCTGTGCTCTGCATGAATGTTTGTGTTGGGTTATGGTTCCTATGCACAAAGAATACCCAGAACCTAATGTTTTTGCATGCAGCTCCTGAGATGGCTATGCGTAGAGACTTTTTGGGCCTAATTAGGTGCACTACCTTGATCCAGAATTGTTGTGGATACAATATTTTTAAGCACTTGCTGTCCAGGGCATTTTTTTTTTATATTTTATTGTGTTTTATAAGGTAAAATAAATGTATGCTTTAAGAACACATTTATCAATACAATAAAAATAAGAATATGCAGTTAAGCTTTTTAAACGGAAAGTATAAGTCTAACTAAATCATTTAATATTGTATAGTGAAACAATGTATCGTCTGTTATTTCTATCAATAGTTGTGTTTTCAGCATTAATAACAGTGAGCATTGAAAAAACGACAAAACATTAAAACAAAGTCATTAAAGTATTATATGAATATAAGATGGGGACAAAGATGTAGTAGTAATGATAGGTCAAGGTATTGCGTGATAGTAGGAGGATAGGTCGATATTACCAGGGCCAAGGTCCGGCTCTATGGCTTTGCATTTCCTGGTAGGGGTATTATAAATCCCAACTATCCCAAATGTCCCCAATTGTTATGGAGCATACAATTTGTGGATGAAGGTAGGAAAATGTTGGGTATAGGGATGGAAAAACGGATGGAGGGGTCTCCAGAGAGGGTCGTTGGGCTAGTGAATTAGTGAGGGTTAAGTTGTAAGATAAAGTAGGAGTTATGTGCCCTCAAGATTATAGTAACAAACTATCTAATCCCAGAGGAAGATGGTAATAAATTCATGGCTTCTATAGAGATTCAAATTTGGTTATTTTGTCAAGAAAGATTGCTTCAGTTTTTGCATCATGGTTTGTGTCACTCTTTGTTTACCACTTGCCGACTGTGTCATGCAGATATACTGCAGCACAATGGCTCTCCTTGGGGAAATCCCATACAGGTACGTCCTACCCGTTTTCGGCCACCAGAGAGCGCGCGCACGACTGCTGCGCGGCGGGGGACACGATGCGCATGGCCCCTCGGGTGCGACCGCAGCCGACCACATGTGATTGCATGCACGAGCGTCAGCACTGGGATTTGTGTGTGTAAACAGGTACACCAAGACTTCCTCTGAAGTTTGTTCCAAATAAATTGGATAGTTTTGCGTTGTAGAATACGTAGAAAGTGTGAAGGGACCGTTATGGGAAGTACTCTAAGAAGATAAAGGATCTTAGGAAGGATGGACATATTGATAGCTGTTATTCGGCCCATCCATGCTAAAGGCAGAGATGACTACGTTGTTAGTAGTTTGGTGAGTTGTGTTAACATTGGAGGATAGTTACGCAATGAGGTTATAGTTATAGTTAGTAAGGTTGAATAAAGACATCAGTCCATCCAGTTCAACCTGAGTGAGTGTCTACAATTGTCCCTATCCCTGTACATTGCACACTCACATCGGTCCCTACCCTCAAGGAGCCCACAATCCAATGTCCCCGGAGGAAACCCATGCAGGCACAGGGAGAACATGCAAACTCCAGGCAGGTAGTGTCGTGGTTGGGATTCGTACCAGCGACCCTTCTTACTGCTAAGTGAGAGTGCTAACCACTACACCACTGTGCCGCCCTTAAAGTCTGTTGGGTTAGCTGTAAAATTAATACCTAGGTATGTATTATGAGTCGTTGACCATGTAAACGGGAGAGAGCCATGTAGTCGAGTTTGAAGATCAGATGACAGTGATATATTAAGGGCTTTGGATTTATGAGGATTAACTGTGAGGTTTGATATGTAGGGATGAGCCGAAATCCCCCCCGGGTTCGGTTCGCGGCAGAACATGCGAACAGGCAAAAAATTTGTAAGAACACAGTTAAAGTCTATGGGACTCGAATGTGAAAGATCTAAAGTGCTAATATTAAAGGCTACTATGCAAGTTATTGTCATAAAAAGTGTTTGGGGACCCGGGTCCTGCCCCAGGGGACATGTATCAATGCAAAAAAAAGTTTTAAAAACAGACGTTTTTTTGGGAGCAGTGATTTTAATTATGCTTAAAGTGAAACAATAAAAGTGAAATATTCCTTTAAATATCGTGCCTGGGAGGTATCTATAGTATGCCTGTAAAGTGGCGCATGTTTCCCGTGTTTAGAACAGTCCCTGCACAAAATGAAATTTCTAAAGGACTGCGGCTGTAATGTAATGTTGCCCCCAGCCCATTACCATAAAAAAAAGTGTGGGGCCCCCAGGCCCTATATACTCTGAACAGCAGCAGTATATAGGCGGTCAGTAAAGGACCCCCTAAAAAGGAAGTTACAAACTGACCATGCAGCTTGAGAAAGGGATTTTATTACATATAAAAAATTGATTACAAAAAAATGGGTAAAACCCCCGCCAACACCTAGGCTTGGTTAAAAAGTTGTCTAAAATGTTGCAGCGGCATCACGCATCACATCATGCACACATCCTATACTATACTAGTAGGATTGGAGACCACACCTATTATTCAGGTAGCGGAAAATATATTACACCGGTCACAAGACATGTTGGACTTCATAAATACCATAATAAAATTATGTCCTTCTTTGCCCTTGAGGTCATTCCACCACATCCAAGGGGTGGGAATTGGGATACACACATACTTTGTTAATCCCTATAGAGTGAACATTTAAATGCTATGGCCCCCCCTGGGTTGAATGAGGTCAATTCAAATAGACCCTTTTTATGAGTTACTACTGGACTTAATGTCTACACTTACTTCTAATTTTCATTCTGATTGAAAATATTCCCTTTACTCGTCCCCCCCCCCCTCTCTTCTAGTTTGATTTACATTTAATCTATTGTGATGTACTAAGGCCTGACAATTTTTAGAATAATTCACAATTGTTGTTAAAGTTTTGTATTTAATGCTCAGAGCATGTTTTAAATGTTATCACTGCTATATAATTATGTTCTGTTGCTGGTTTTGTATGGTGTTTTTTACCTGCACGCCCTCTGTTGGCATTGCCCTTTTCCATCATGGCTACCTGGGCCTCCTTGAGTGCAATTGTCTGGCTCTATCATGGTCACTACAGACTTTGTCCACCAGGTGGCCATTTGGGATGTTTTTGTGGTACTTGGTAGTGCCCTTATCCATCATGGCTGTCATGGGCTCTGCCCATCCATGATGCTGTTTCCTGTGTGGCGACTCGGATTTATCTGTCCCAGTGTTCTATGGAGAAATGCCCTCTGTCAAAAAATGCCTCCGTTGGGTCTGCCCATGCGCAGTACGCAATGTCACTCAAGCTAATATGTTGATCAGCTGGTTTGACGTCAACACGGCACATGCGCAGATCGTCAGAGGCAGTATCCGACGATCTGATAAGCTCCGAGGGAGAATGTAATTGTCAGATTCTTACTAGCTATTGCAGGGCGGGGTGTGGGTGTGTTGAAGGGTGTGTTTTGTGTGTGTTTTAACCTGCCAAAACCCACTGTTTAACACACACAAGTCGCCGTGCAACAGACAGAAAACACGCCTTTCAGCCAAAACCCACCCCGCAACAGTGAGGCAGAATCTGGCAATTTCATTCTCTCTCTGTGCTTAACAGATCGTCAGATACTGCCTCAGATGATCTACGCATGCACCGTGTTGATGTCATGGCAGCTGATCAACGTACTGTGCATGCCCAGACCCATCAGAGGCATTTTTCGATGGTGGGCATTTCTCGATTGAAAATCAGTGGGTGTGCGGCTCCACAGTGAGGGAAGGACTGCGCTGTCCTGTGGCCCTCCCCTCACTGTCCATTGGGCATCCTGATCTGTGGACATGGATACTATGTGCTTGCCAAACGGAGACACCGCACATGTGTGATTTTCAAGCATGCGTACTGCAGGGCCAGACCCAGTGAGGTTGCACGCCATTTCTGCGGTGCAGGCGTTGCCGAACAGGAGACCTACATATATACAGGGGCTCTGGAACACAGTATTTCTGCTGCCGTGACTGTGAGACCAGTCCCCCCCAGATGGTAGGTGAGATTTGGCGTTGTCCTCAGTCTTTATGATTTTATCTTGGCCACAATAGGTGATTACCTAATGTCTGTATCCTGTATTAGCTGTTGGCTAATTGCCAGCTCCTGTATCTCCACAGTGACTCACCTGTTGTTGATATCCTTCTCGTCAGTCCTGCCTACTTAAGCCGTCCAGTCCAGATGATCTCTGCCTTCGCCTTGGTCACATCTCTAGAGACGCTCTCCTGTGTTCCTGTTTAGGTGAGCTTGGCTGACATTCCTTCTGGCTCCAGGTCCTGCTTGCTGTTCTACTACGTTGTTCTCTGGCTCCCTGATGTTTTGGCTTGTCTGACTATCCGTTCTGATTCCTGAACTCTGGCTATGTTTTGCCTACATTTACTCTGTTTACCTTTTTATTATTATTAAACAAGTGTGATTTAACTGTACTTTTGTCTCAGTCTGATTCATGGTTTCTGACAGTAGGCGAAGGCCATGAATTCAGAAGATGCAGTCAATGCACTTGTTGGTAATATTATTTCCAGACTGGATGAGCAGGATCACCGCATGGATCAGTTTGTCATGGTGTTACAAACTCTCCTGAGTCACACGGCTCACCTTGAATCTCCCACTGTGGCTGCTCCGGTACAACCTACGTTGCAGGCCATCCCTGCTGCTGATCCAGTCTATGTGCAGGCACCCGCCTTGAGTATTACCTCTATAAGAGGTATGTCTTCCTTTCCGCTTCCCTAGCTGTTTGGGGCCGATCCAGTCCAACGCAGAGGGTTTCTCAACCAGGTTGAGATATACTTTGAGGTGTTTCCCACAGATAGAAGCAAAGTAAGTTTTGTGATATCTTTGCATTCTGAGAGAGCCTTGGGAGCCTCTATGGGAGACCCAAAAACCTGTTGTCTTGAGTTACCATCAGTTCGTGGCTTCTTTAAAAAGGGTATTTGACATTCCTGCACGCTCTGCTTCTGCTGCCAAGGGCCTCATGCCCAAACAGAGTACGAGAACTGTTGCATATTACACCATTGAATTCCGTACTCTAGCAGCAGAGGTTGCGTGGAACAATGAGGCCCTCGTGGCTGCTTTTTTTCATGATCTCTCGGATACCATCAAGGATGAGATAGCAGCACCAAGATATACCCACTGAGCTGGAGAAGTTGATCATGTTTTCCATCCTCTTTGACTCCAGACTTAGAGAAAGACTCTCTTTTAAGGAGTGCTTGCAGTAGCCTCCTGTACATTTGTCTCCGAGCTTTGCAGTCCCACCCTTGCCTCGCTCACCTCCCAAGGTTCTCATGAACCCAGGCATTTGGGCTTCACGCATCTCTCTGCGGATGAGAGAACCCTTAGGAGGAAGGAGAGATTGTGCCTTTATTATTATTAAGATATTTTCCACATAAAAACATTCCATAACATTTCATCACAAAACCTTATTAAGCATGCTTAACATACATACATATATATATATATATATATATATATATATATAACAAAACACATAATCACCACAATCAAATTAGTTCATAGATCAATCGCATAGTACCAACATTTTTTTTTTAAAATAAGGAAAATTTTCCACGACCTCTACCCCCCCCAAACTTTTTGAAGTCTTGTCCTACCCATCCAGGGAACACCCGAACCTTGAGGTCCCATCATGGACAGACCTTAGGTGGCGTTGTTTCGTCCCCAGTTATCCTGAAGGATAAGCCCCTGGTTTCGGATACCCTTTCTTGGGCTGAGTTGTCTGTCGAGATACAGGTTCTAATCGACTCTGGGGCTGCAGGCCTGTTCATTGATGCTGCCTGTGTATCGAAGCACTCTATTCCGCTGCAGCTGCGTGCCACTCCACTTGCCATTGAGGCTCTTGATGGGAGACCTCTACAGCCTTCCCATATGACTCATGAGACTGTTCCATTGTCCATGGCCGTAGGGGCTCTTCACCATGAGATAATCCAATTCCAAGTTATTTCCTCCGAGATTTGTTTCAGTTATGTGTGGTGGTTTATCACCACACAGATGTCTGCCATGTGCTTCAGAAACTAAGAGAGAACATTCTCTATTGTAAATTGGTGAAGTGTGAATTCCATCATGAACAGGTTAAATTCCTGGGTTATGTAACTTCCACTAGACATGTGCAATTCGTTTTTTTTTTTCGTTTTTTTTTCGTTTTTTTTTCGTTATTTTCGTTCGTTTGTTTTCGTACGAATGAACGAATCGTTCGAATCGTACGAATCCGAATAACGAATCGCACGAATCCGATTAACGAATCACTCGAATCTGAAAAACAACGAAAATCCGAAAAAAAATAATTAGAAACAACGAATGTACTAATGAAGAAAATCCGAAAAACGAAAACGAATGAAAAAATTCGTACATTCGTAACTTTTTTTTTTTTGTTGAATTGGTAATTTTCCGTGTCCCTTACAATGGTGCTGCTAAACTGGCTTCGAATGGATTGAACAAAAAAATTCGTACATTCGTAACTTTTTTTTTTTTCGATTCGTAACTTATTTTTTTTTTTCGATTTGTAATTTTCCGTGTCTCTATTGAACAAAAAAATTCGTACATTCATAACTTTTTTTTCGATTCGTAACTTTTTTTTTTTCGATTCGTAACTTTTTTTTTCGATTCGCAAAATTATTAAAATGTAATAATAGCATACACATTACATAAAATTATGAATTATGCTCCGATTACGAATCTACGAATGTTACGAATGTACGAATAAATACGAATGCGTCCGAAAATTAAACTAACGAAAAAACGAATCAACGAAAAAATAACTCTTACGAATGTACGAATCGTTACGAATACGAACACCAACGACTTACGAATGTACGAATCGTTACGAATCCGAACACCGACGACTTACGAATGTACGAATCGTTACGAATCAACGAAAACGAAACGAAAAAAACGATTTTTTTTCGGAAACGAAAAAAAACGATTTTTTTTTGTTGTGCACATGTCTAATTTCGACTGCTGTTTTTTTGATGGACCCAGAGAAACTTTCAGCAGTCCTACAGTGGCCCCGACCCATGGGTTAACATCCTCTGCAGCGTTTTCTTGGCTTTGCCAACTATTATCAGAAGATTATTCGTAATTTCTCGTCTCTGGTTAAGCCCCTGACTGATATGACCAGAAAGGACGGTAACCCACAGAGTTGGTCCCTGGAGTCCATTAAGGCCTTTGAGAGTCTCAAGGCTGCCTTTGTTTCAGCTCCTGCGTTGGCCCATCCTGATCCTACATTACCTTTTATCCTTGAGTTTGATGCTTCTGAGACTGGAGTTGGCGCACTTCTGTCTCAACGTCCTACCTCTGAGAGTGCTAGGCATCCTTGTGGCTACTTTTCCAAGAAATTGTCACCTGCAGAGTGCAATTACGAGATTGGTGACAGAGATATGTTAGCCATCATTTTAGCCTTGAAAGAATGGAGACATCTCCTCGAAGGTACCACTGTGTCGGTTCTCATTCTTACTGACCATAAGAATCTCACATTCTTGTCTGAGGCTAAACGCCTCTCTCCAAGGAGGGCGCGATGGGCTATTTTCTTGTCTACTAGTTTCAATTACATTGTTTCATTCTTACCCGGTACTAAGAATGTAAGGGCTGAAGTTTTGTCACAACAATTTTCCTCCACTTCCAAGATGGTGTCGGTTCTGGTTCCTGTGATTCCTCCTGATCGTATTCTGGCTACGGTTCGCACCAGTCTCACTTTGGGTGACAAAATTCTTGCTGCTCAGGTCCATGCTCCTCCTGAGAAACCTTGTGACCGCTGCTTTGTCCCAGAGAGTCTCTGTACTGCCGTGCTCCAGACTTACCATTCTCCCAAGGCTGCTGGCCACCCTGGGAAGAATCAACTCTTTTGGGCCATTTCCCAACAATTCTGGTGGCCTAGTCTATGTGCTGATGTAACTGCATTCATAGCTGCCTGTTCTGTGTGTGCTCAGAGTAAAGCCCCATACACACGGTCGGACTTTTTCATGGATTCTGTCCGATCGGACAATGTTGTTGAAAAATCAGACCGTGTGTATGCACCATCCGACAGTGTACGTCGGATTGTCCGACGGACAAAGTCTTATCTCCTGCTGGAAAGATTTGCCGACAACACGGTCCGATCACACCAAATCCGATCGTGTGTACGGTTGTCCGACCGGACAAAGTGCTACGCATGCTCAGATCACATTACAAGACCAAAGCTATTGGCTACTAGCCTCTACGTAGTCCCGTCGTAGGCAACAAATGTCACCACGTTCAGAATGATCGGATTTTCCGACAACTTTGTCCGACCGTGTGTACGCAAAACCAACATCAGACAAAGTATGACGGACAGGATCCGACCGACCTGGTCCGCGGATTGTCCGACCGTGTGTATGGGGCTTTAGACTCCACCTTCCAGTGGGCCTCCTACAACCAATACCCAATGGAGAGAGGCCCTGGACCCACCTGTCTTTGGATTTCATTGTGGAGTTACCCAACTCCTAGGGCAACACAGTTATCTTTATGGTGGTTGACCGGTTCTCAAAAATGTCTCATTGTATTCCATTGAAGAAGTTGCTGTCAGGTACTCACCAGGGCCAAAATGCTGAGAGCAGCTCCCCTTGCAGCTGAGTGCACTATACACCTGAAGGTGGTACAGTGGGTATCGGGCACGGAGAGGCACATGTCGCCAGCAGGTAGGAGAGGCTTGCAGGATGACCTTCTGGTGGAGAGAAGACCCGTGCAGGGCGGACTTGATACTGGACTGAAGAGAAGCCCGGCTGGGAATCAACAACTGGATCCGGAGATGGAGACTAAAGCAGGATCAGGTGAGGAGGCCGGGGGTCAAACACAGAGGTCCAGGCAGAGAGGAAGTCCTGAGGCAAGCCGGGGTCATACACAATGGTCAATCAGTAGAAATGTCTATGGAGCAGGCCGAGGGTCAAACACGAGGGTCAGGCAGAAGAAAAGTCCTTAGAGTAAGCCGAGGGTCAAACACGAGGATCATGCAAGTAGAGAAGTCCTTAAGCAATTCAAGGGTAAGGTACTGGAGAGATTCAGGGGTGGTCAAGATGATCCGGGTCACAACAGGTAGGCACAGGTACACAAGCAAGGAAGTATTGCTTACTGCCCCCAAGCCTTTTGTCATGGTGTGTTGAAACTATACTGTATATGGATGAAAATTTTATTTGCTTGAAACTAGTCTATATATTACTCTATTTCATGATTTTTATAACTCTCTTATTAGACTGTGAGCTGCATCCCCTAGTTTGGGGCTCCCATACCCACCAGGGCAGATATGTGTACTGTGGGTCTATGCACATGATCGTGTTTTGGGTAAGGCTTTATGGTTATATTACATTCAATTTGTATAAAATATTTACAAAACTGTGAGGGGTGCACTCACTTTTGTGAGATACTGTATGTATATATATATATATATATATATATATATATATATATATATATATATAAATAGATAGATAGATAGATATGCTTTTGGTACAAAGCATTACAAAGGTAAAGGTTAATGATGGATTAAATAGGAATACATAAAAGAAAATATATATATATATATATATATATATATATATATATATATATATATATATATATATATATATATATATATATATATATATATATATATATTTATTTATTTTTATTGTTTTTTTTTGGTAAGGTTTTTTAAGTGATGTCATATGTAGATCAAAAGTCACACTTTGATCTGCATATCATTTAAATACTAAGTTCAATACACAAGAAATTATGTACCAAATGGAACTAAGTAGTTGTATGACCAATGTCACCTCTTTCTTCCCCATCTCATTCCATAACCCTCTCTTATACCTATCTGACTGTATATCATGAACAATAGTCAAACCAAATTCATTTTAGATTGATTGCACTATACGTAAGAAGAAAACTTTTTCTGACAGAATTCTTGCCCCCAAATTATCAGCAATAAAAGTAACTGCTAGACCTCTGACTTAATTGTCTCTTTTTATTTATGATACTGGTTTATTTATTGGGCTGAACAGAAAGCAGGCTTTTTGCCCACCAGCACAGACTGATATTTCCTGACATTTTGTGTTACACCGTATTATCACTTTCATTCTACAGCGAGGCCAGCAATGTCTTAGCTGCCCAGAGGCATTGCAAAGAGACAGCAAAGGTCTCACAGAATTGGATGAATGTAGAGGGTCTAGTATAAAGCTTGAATAATGGTCTTCCCATTTAGACACTATTTTCTCTATGAGAAATGAGAAACAGGAGACTTTAATTCTGCTGTAAACATTACACTACACTGAAAACTCCAAAATTAATATTTAATTTGTTTCTACTATTGAATGGCCTTTCTTTCATTATTTACAGTTATTTTTTACCTTTTTAGCCATAATAACATTATTTAATGTGCATCCAAGATGTTGCCTTGCTGGAAACATGGAAGAACCATGACTTGTGATTTCACTGGGGGCAGTGGGTGAGTCTGCTTAAACTAAAAACAATGTGCTGTAAAGCTCACCATACAGATTGTAATGTTACTGTAAAATAGTTTGTATAAGCTCAGTTAGATGTACTAAATATATGTAAAATGAGGACTCATTTAGCCGTTTGCCGACCACATAACTTACATATATGGCAGCAAGACAGCTCTGCTGCGCAGGATCTTGTACCTACTACGTGATCTTGCAATATCGGGTCTGGGGCACATGCGCGCCACCAGCGACCTGCTCCCGCTGTGATTATGCACAGCAGGAGCTGATCTGTGGGTACAACAGACTCAGTGTCTCCCGGCACCTGCCGATCATTAGGCAGAGAGCCAAAAGTGTCAGTTAGTTTCCGATTTGTCCGCTACAATATTGCAGTCCCACTATAAGATTTATTTGGGTACAGCATCACACGACCTCGCAATTGCTAGTTAAAGTAATGAAGTGCTGTATCACAAAAAATGGCCTGGTCACGAAGGAGTGTAAATCTTCCAGAGGTCAAGTGGATAAAGGCATAGTCCACCTTTTGGAAATAATAAAAAAATGCACCTACATTGATAAAATAAATTATGTGCATTTATCCACTATTATTTGCATTGGAGCCCATGGAGAACTGCAGCCATGATCAGTGCATCATGGGTACAATACACAGGCTTCTACGACTCTTCCCATGGTACATACAAAGCTAAAGACCTACCATTATGATACTGGAGGAAGTAATCAGGATGTCACCACACCTGTGTTCCATTAGATCTACAAGTCCCTCTGTTGCAGCAGCAGGTGGGACTTGTGGTCTTCCATTCACAGGTTCCTGTGAGTAGATCTCTGAAGGGATGCCATAGTAAAGGTGAAACCACACACATCCATGCCAAATTAAAAAAATAACAGAATGATGCAGGGAGTACAAATTATAATAATAAAATAAATCAGTGCAATGGTATATAAAAAATATTTTGTAAAATTATTTAAAGCTGCTGAACATCAAGGGTCAACCTTCAAAAATCCCTCTGCAGAAACATAAATGAGAAAGGTGCAGCGCTAAACATACATAAATAAAAAACAATTAAAAATTGTCCATAAACAGTCCAATGGTGTCTTCAAAGGTGATGACAGAGGCATACACATGCAGGTGACAATGTGAAAGAAAACCTCCACCACAGATGCAATGGCCGCTCACCTCACCAAGTGGACCCTTAGATCATAAAAGGTCACTAAAGCCTTCCCACCAGGGGTTAAATGATAACGATCCACTGGAGAAGTACATCACACTTAGCAGATATGCCGGATAGATATCAGTCAGTCCTCACGAAAAAGCTCAATCCCATATCGCCATCAATCATGTGAATATAAAATTTAAAAAAACCATAGTGTTCTCTGCTTATAAACAGTTTAAAAAAGGGGGAATAATAAAACTTACAAAGAGAGCACCTATATCCCGGTGCTTGGAGGATACAGCGTATAACGAAGTGCACAGATAGGGCTGCGGGTGATGTCACTTTCGTCCGTATGCATTACGTCCATAAGCAGGACTTCATCAGCGGAACGGCCATGACTACAAACACCCGACTTATATAGAAATGTAATTGATTAAACTGACATCCCATTGGTGGAGCAGGAATTAATTGTCAATTAATCATAATAAAGCTATCAGAAAGCACAAAATAGGGGCAGCCAGCTGTTACAAGTTTCAATCAGAGTGACAGGTGAAATTATACATAATTATAAGTATCTGGGGCATTTGTTTCTTACCTTGCACCCAGAGACTCATAACGACATCCCCTTTCCCCATAGTCACATAGTCACAAAGTGATTTTAAATAGCTTTCTTTTCTGCAAAAATGACACTTTTTGCAGAGACAGTTCTAAGCACAGGAAACATTCGCCCCTTTACATGCATACTATAGACATCCCCCAGGTACGAAATTTAAAGGAATATTACACTTTTATTGTTTCAATTTAATCATTATTAAAATCACTGCTCCCGAAAAAACGGCCGTTTTTAAAAGTTTTTTTTGCATTGATACATGTCCCCTGGGGCAGGACCCAGGTCCCCAAACACTTTTTATGACTAACTTTTTAGAAATAAATGACTTCAATGACTGTTCACTGTATTAAAAGCACTCGCGGCTATATGAATATCAATTCATATAGCCGCGAGTGCTTTTAAAAGACATTTTAAAAAGCACCATTAAATCCCTGAACACCGGACCCGAACCCGAACATACAGTCAATTTTTTGGGTTCGGGTCCGGGACCCGAACACCCTAAAGTCCGGTACGCATCCGAACTTTACAGTTCGGGTTCGCTCAACCCTAATCAGGAGTTTCTATTGACCAGTTTAGAGTTCTGTCTTAACAGAAACTATTTCTGGTAAAAAAAAAAAATTCCATCTACAAATGAAAGGTGTGGCGATGGGTGCCCGTTTTGCTCCCAGTGTGGCCAACCTTTTTATGGCCCACTGGGAGGAAGGGGCTATTTTTAACCATCGCCCACCCGAGCTCATTTGCTATCGTAGGTTTATAGATGATCTGATTATGATCTGGGAGGGTGAAAGATCCAGTCTGGAAGTATTTTTAGATTCATTGAATGTCAACGACAAAAATATTTCATTAACTTGGAACATCGAACTGGACAAAGTTGTCTTCCTCGATCTTGAAATAAATAGAGACGTAGGTAATTTTAGACTGTGCAATTACTTCAAACCAACTGATAGAAATGCCTACATACCCCTGGGGAGTTGCCACCATAGGTCATGGTTGTGCAACATCCCCAGGGGTCAATTCATTAGGTTGCGGCGTAATTGCACTTCTAGCAGTGATTTCATTGCACAGTCTGATATCCTGGTCTCTAGGTTTGAGCAGAAGGGGTATGATAAATCTGGTTTAAGGGATGAAGTCAATAAAGTTAGCACTATGGAGCGATCTATTCTGACATCTGATCATGTCCGCGACAATGACAGAGAAAGTCAAAACTTTAAGATGATCTTGGACTACAATGTCCAACATAAGAAGTTCGAAAAGATCATCTTGAAGAACTGGTCGATCCTTAAGCAGGACAAAGTATTGGGCCCTGTTTTACCTCCCCGCCCTCAGTTTATTTATAAAAGAGCTCCGACTCTTAGGGATCGTTTGGCCCCAAGTATCCTCAATCCTCCAATTGTTACTGAAAATAGATTATTCAATGGGGGGTTTCTATGCATGTGGGAGATGTGTCCCCTGCAAACACTCGAAGGTTAATACCAAAAAGCAAAAATCCTTTTTAGCAACCGCCACTAATAAGGAATACAAGATCGAGCAACTAATTACATGTGACACCGTTGGGGTGGTCTACATGTTGGAGTGTGGGTGTGGTTTACAATATATCGGGAGAACCTCGAGACCACTGCACGTTCACCTGGGCGAACATATTGATAATATTAAAAGAGGTCTTACAACTCATAACGTGTCCCGACATTTCAAGCTGGTCCACCATCAGAACCCCAGGAGCCTGAAATTTTGGGGCATAGAAAGGGTGACCAGATATTGGAGGGGAGGCAATTTTGTACGACAATTGAGCCGTCGTAAATCCTACTGGATTTACGAAACTAAAGTTTTAACTCGAGGCGGACTCAATGTTGATTTTGATTTAAATTGCTTTATCACTGACCGTTAAATTTGATATCTCTTTTTTATAGTTATTTTACATTTTTATATATATTTTTATAATATTTTGTATTTATTATAATTATGTCATTTTTTTATTATACATATCTATTTCATAGATATGTAATGTATATATTTTTATGGATTATTTGCGGTAGACGTATGTTATTAAATGACTCGTTTGTTACATATTGGCACAGAGGGCTGCGAGTGGTGTTTAATGCTGCCCAGCTATGCTGTTGTAGTATTTTTTTCGTTTGGGATTCATACATATTTATATGTCTGTTCCTTTATTTAGATTGCCAGCTGTTTTTATGTGAGTTTTTATGTCATTTGTGGATATACATAGCCTCTACAGGTGAAGGGGTACAACATCCATTCTATTTGATGGGGTGTGGGCGGTTCTGACAGTTGCATTTTTTTTGTACATTCCCTATGTGTGGTTTCTCCTAATCACAGTGCTGGGGACACTTCCTGGTCTTCTCTGATAGGCCGGAGGGCGTTCAGGGCAAGCGCATCATTGGTTGCAGCAGCGCGGCCTCTCTACAGGCCGTTGCTATGGCAACTTTTTGTTTGTGGCTTCCCCCTGCTTTGAGCCGCCTGTGCGTCATAGGAGTGAGACACACCGTGACGTCACGTGGATGCACGGAGGTCACGTGGACGGCGCGATGTCATGTGACTATGGGGAAAAGGGATGTCGTTATGAGTCTCTGGGTGCAAGGTAAGAAACAAATGCCCCAGATACTTATAATTATATATAATTTCACCTGTCACTCTGATTGAAACTTGTAACAGCTGGCTGCCCCTATTTTGTGCTTTCTGATAGCTTTATTATGATTAATTGACAATTAATTCCTGCTCCACCAATGGGATGTCAGTTTAATCAATTACATTTCTATATAAGTCGGGTGTTTGTAGTCATGGCCGTTCCGCTGATGAAGTCCTGCTTATGGACGAAATGCATACGGACGAAAGTGACATCACCCGCAGCCCTATCTGTGCACTTCGTTATACGCTGTATCCTCCAAGCACCGGGATATAGGTGCTCTCTTTGTAAGTTTTATTATTCCCCCTTTTTTACTTAATAAACTGTTTATAAGCAGAGAACACTATGTTTTTTTTAATTTTATATTCACATGATTGATGGCGATATGGGATTGAGCTTTTTCGTGAGGACTGACTGATATCTATCCGGCATATCTGCTAAGTGTGACGTACTTCTCCAGTGGATCGTTATCATTTAACCCCTGGTGGGAAAGCTTTAGTGACCCTTTATGATCTAAGGGTCCACTTGGTGAGGTGAGCGGCCATTGCATCTGTGGTGGAGGTTTTCTTTCACGTTGTCACCTGCATGTGTATGCCTCTGTCATCACCTTTGAAGACACCATTGGACTGTTTATGGACAATTTTTAATTGTTTTTTATTTATGTATGTTTAGCGCTGCACCTTTCTCATTTATAATGATGCAGGGAGAACCAATTCAGGAAAGTGTGTGTGTGTGGGGGAAAGGGGGGGGGGTAATTTGAAGGAATGAGGCTGGGGAATGTGACCTGGTTTCATGTTACACCCTACATTTTAGCATGAATCATGGTGACCTTGGTCTTTAAAGTATGGTCAAAATGTAAAGTTGTATGTTAATTTTTTTTTTGTATGTTGTATTTCAATTATTTCTAGCCTACTCCTATTAATCTGAATGATTTTAACATTTGTTTGTCTTTATATAGATCACCACACATTTGCTTCCTTGAATTCTGTGACCTGTATTCATTATGCTCTATGAGTAGGCACTGCTGTTTCAAACATTTCTTCTGAACTACTGAGGTGCTGAATTAATGAGTTTCAGGAGGTGTAGTTAGTTCAAGAATCACTGCTTGCAGGTAGCAAGGTACCATTGTATATGAAGTCTTTAGAAATTGAAAGTAATCAGCAGAGGAGAATCTGAAAAGCATGCAGGGAATCCAGGAAGTTATGAAAAGAGATGGCCGGTAGACAGGCAACATACACAACAAGAAAAGAGATTTTTCAAGTAAGTTTATACTGGTTTGTCAAAAATACCTACAATATAGCTCGTTTTGTTATTAGATATGTGCATTTGTTTTTGTCTGAATGCATTTTCATCCGAATTTCGGTATTTTCGTTATCGTTTTAACAAACGATAACGAACGTGCAGAATCCAAAAACCGAAAGATTCGACATAAACAAATGCTTTATTTTTGTTTTCGTTGTGACAACAGTCCGATATAGATAGGAGATTCGACATGACGCTGACAATAGTGATCTGTGACCATCGAACCTGTGGTCGAATGTGCCTAACCTTAGCTCTATTAGTCCAAGATTATTCTACATGGAGAGAAAAGATTCGACATTATAGAGACAATAGCAAAAAATGTCGAATGTGCCTAACCTAACTCTATTAGTCCAAGATTATTCGACACAGAGAGAAAAAATTTTACATAAGGATTAGAGGAAGCAGTCGGCGCGAGTGAACATTTATGGTCAAATGCTCTGCCCATAGGCTATAGAAGAATTCTAATGTTGGTTCAATAGTAATAATAATTAATAAATATAATTATTACTAGTGTCATACAACATTAGAATTCTACTATAGCTTGTAGGCGGAACATTCGACCGGAAATGTACGATTGCGGCGTCGTACAGTTTAACTGCTCCATCAAATCTTCTTAGAACATTCGACAGACACCATAAGCCTTCAATGACAGATTCAACCTTAATTATTTCGGATTTTCGGACGAATGCATTTTTTAACGAAACAAAATAAAAACGAATTTCGGGAGTAATTAAATAAATGTATTTTTCGGACAAAAATTAAATTCAAAAACAAAATATTTCAGTGTGCACATGTCTAATTGTTATTACAATGCTGATGTTTTAAAATAAAAGTGATCATATATTTATTTTAAAATATGCAATAAATCTGTATCCATTCAGCAGGCCCTTGCCACACAATGCTTTCATATTGTGTTTAACCACTTCACATCCCGCCCATGTACATATGACGCCCACAAGGTGGATCTCCCATCCTGGGTGGGCGTCATATGACGTCCTCCCATTCCCGGCCACCTAGGGGCGCACGCGCGCCACCGGCGTCGCTCGGGACCCGGGGCGCGTGCCCGGCGGCCGCGATGTCCGCCGGGCACCCGCGATTGCCCGTTAAAACAACGGGACCGTGCGGGACCGTGGAGCTGTGTGTGTAAACACACAGCTCCACGTCCTGTCAGTGGTGAGGAGACCGATCATGTGTTCCCAGTACAGAGGAACACCGATCGGTCTCCTCCCCTTGTGAGTCCCCTCCCCCACAGTTAGAATCATTACATTAGGGAACATATTAACCCCTGCAGTGCCCCCTAGTGTTAACCCCTTCCCTGCCAGTCACATTTACACAGTAATCAATGCAATTTCATAGCAACGATCGCTGTGTAAATGTGAATGGTCCCAAAAACGTGTCAAAAGTGTCCGAAGTGTCCGCCGCAATGTCGCAGTCACGAAAAAAAAAAAAAAATCGCAGATCACCGCCATTACTAGTAAAAAAAAAATGCAATAAATCTATCCCCTATTTTGTAGACGCTATAACTTTTGCGTAAACCGATCTATATACGCTTATTGTGATTTTTTTTAACAAAAATATGTAGAAGAATACATATCGGTCTAAACTGAGGGAAAAAAAAAGTATTTTTTAAAAAAAATGGGATATTTATTATAGCAAAAAGTAAAAAATATTGTGTTTTTTTTTCAAAATTGGCGCTCTTCTTTTGTTTATAGCACAAAAAATAAAAACCGCAGAGGTGATCAAATACCACCAAAAGAAAGCTCTATTTGTGGGAAAAAAAGGACGTCAATTTTGTTTGGGTGTAACGTCGCACGACCGCGCAATTGTTAGTTAAAGCGGCGCAGTGCCGAATCACAAAAAGTGCTCTGGTAAGGAAGGGTGTAAAATGGCCCGGTGCTGAAGCGGTTAAAGACATTACGTGTGATGTCATGGCACTGTCAGTCCAGTGGCTAGCAAAAAGCTGTTCATTTAATCAATGTTTAATTGTTACAGATTTTATGTAAAACAAATATTTCAAGGGCATTATAACCCTTATATATTTGCACCCAGTATAGCAAATTTGTATATGATAAAATGGGAGGAGAAACAAGTGATACATAATAGAAGATTGGTATTAACATTATACAGGCAATTAAGAGATATTTTCATTTTATTATGGCAAATCAGCAACTAAATAGATAGATTATGAAACACAGGCAGAAATTATAACCAAAAGATTCATAGAAAAGGGTTATCCTGACCATTTCATTCAAAAAGAGAAAAATAAGGTTAAGAATACAGATAGGACTTTGTTATTGGCAGATAAAGGAATGAGAGAGAGGGGAGAGATGGTTCTGGCTCTGGAACTGGTAGTGGTTCTTAATTACAACACCCAATATAAGAAAGTGGAAAAAATAATTAGTAAATATTGCAACATGATAAACACCTAAGAGGTCTAATACCAAATAAACCTAGATTTGTATATAAAAAAGCCCCCCCCACAATAAGGGACAAAATAGTTAGAAATGCAATAGATCCCCCAACAAATAAAACATTCACCTTTTTTGATGGTAAAGGCTTCTATGCATGTGGCAGATACTATAGTTGCATCAGAACGAGTGCTAACCTAAGGAAAATATATTAATTTACAGAGCCAGTACCCCACCAAGGATTTTGTATCATGTGATACCAAGGGGGTGGTCTATGGCCTAAAATGCCCATGCAATAAGTTGAATATAGGGAGAATGAAAAGGGCATTGAAGGAAAGAATTAAAGAACATGTCTACAGTATTAGTATAGGGTTTAAAAAAAAAACCCTCACATTTTTGTTAATATTTTATTATACCTTTTCATGTGACAACACTGAAGAAATTACACTTTTCTACAATGTAAAGTGGTGAGTGTACAGCTTGTATAACAGTGTGAATTTGCTCAACACACAGCTTGTATAACAGTGTATATTTGCTGTTCCCTCAAAATAACTCAACACACAGCCATTAATGTCTAAACCGCTGGCAACAAGTGTGAGTACACCCCTAAGTGAAAATGTCCAAATTGGACCCAATTAGCCATTTTCCCTCCCCGGTGTCATGTGACTCATTAGTGTTACAAGGTCTCAGGTGTGAATGGGGAGCAGGTGTGTTAAATTTGGTGTTATCACTCCCTCATACTGGTCACTGGAAGTTCAACATGGCACCTCATGGCAAAGAACTCTCTGAGGATCTGAAAAAAAAAGAATAGTTGCTCTACATAAAGATGGCCTAGGCTATAAGATGATTGCCAACACCCTGAAACTGAGCTGCAGCATGGTGGCCAAGACCATACAGTGGTTTAAGTCGACAGGTTCCACTCAGAACAGGCCTCGCCATGGGCGGCCAAAGGAGTTGAGTTCACGGGCTCAGCATCATATCCAAAGGTTGTCTTTGGGAAATAGACGGATGAGTTTTGCCAGCATTGCTGCAGAGGTTGAAGGGGTGGGTCAGCCAGTCAGTGCTCAGACCATAGTGCACACACTGCATCAAATTGGTCTGCATGGCTGCTGATGCAGTGTGTGCAGTATGGTCTGAGCACTGACTGGCTGACCCCCCCACCCTTTCAACCTCTGCAGCAATGCTGGCAGCACTAATATATATATATTATATATATATATATATATATATATATATATATATATATATTGTTAGAATAGGGTTCTCTGTGTAAGCACCATTTTGCATGATAGTTTTCTTATTTATTTTATTTATATATTTTATCCACTTATATGGTGCAATAGGATGGCAATAGGTCCCCACTGCAGTATACAGAGGCAATGTTGGGTATTTAGCTACACATTAACACTGAAATTAGAACACATGTAAACATTGAAACAGAGGTTCATTAACTAGGATGAGTAGTAGACCACAGAAAAATGGTGCCGAAGACAAACAGGCTACTAGAAAAGGGCGCAGAGTAGACTATATATGCCAGAGCGCCATGCCGCCCATTCATTATCCCCGTGAGGAAGCCACGTGACCATGTGGTGCAATGTGAAGGGGAGGGGCTGTAGAATAATTGTATTAATTTGGCTTTATAACCAAGCTCTGTATTTATGCAGTTTGTGTCCCGTTTTAGATGTTTGCCACACAGGCGTTGACTCACCACACTCCCCAGTCTACACAAACACAGAATTGGTTCCAGGATGGAGCATCTCCCTAAGCATGCTGGGCTTTTTTGGTAGAGGTCTTAATGAGCCCACTTACTTCAGCTGGGCTCATTAACTCTTCCCCTGTAGGACTCTCAGCACTCCCCTCTAGTGGTATAAGTCAGCATAAAGCCTGAATCTAGGGCATACATATTTTCCATCCTGGATACAACCAGGTGATTTTACCTGCCTGCTGTCACATACCCCCCCTCTTGTTTCAACGTTGTAACACAAGCAGTCAGACACGCATGTATCCGAGACAAAGCATCCACATTCCCCATTTTAACACCAGGGCGATGCTTAACTGTAAAGTTGAATTCCTGTAGGGCCAGGAACCACCTATTTACCCTTCTATTGGTCTACTTGTTTTGAGCCATCCGCTTTAAAGGAGCGTGATCAGTCGCCAGGTCAAAGTGCCTACCTAGCAGACAGTACCGAAGGGAATCTAGAGCCCACTTCACCGCTAAACATTCCTTCTCAATCGTGGCGTAATTTACCTCATGGGACTTCAACTTCCTGCTGAGGTAAATGACTGGGTGCTCTTCCCCCATTCCAGACCTGGAACAACACTGCTCCTAACCCAATGTCTGATGCATCAGTTTGTACAACAAAGTCCTTAGAGAAGTCTGGTGAGTACAACACTGGCTGGCTTCATAAGGCTGTTTTTAAGCACTAGAATTCTGCTTCTGCCTCTGGGGACCATTTAACCATGACAGACTATTTCTTTTTTGTCAGGTTGGAGAGGGGCACAGCCTGAGAAGCAAAATGGGGAATGAATGGCCGATAATAGCCAGCGTTTCCCAGAAAGGCTCATACCTGCTTCTTGCTGTTGGGACGTGGCCAACTCTGTATGGCCTCGACTTTATTGACTTGGGTTTTATCACTCCCCTCCCAATAGTGTAGCCCAGATATTTGGCCTCCTCCTGCCCAATGGTAAACTTTTTTGGAAACCCAGCTTCCCGGATATAGTATATAGTGAGACCCAATCTGTGCTATGGATAATCACATCATCCAAGTAATCTGCAGCATACTTTTGGTGGGGCCTCAGAATCTTGTCCATTTTCCGCTGGAATGTTGCCTGTGCATTCTGTAACCCAAACGGTATTCTCTTATATTGGAACGCCCCATCTGGGGTTACAAACAGAGTTTTCTCCTTGGCTGACTCGGCCAGGGGAATTTGCCAGTACCCTTTGGTGAGATCGAGAGTTGTCATGTATCGGGCTGTTCCCAGCCGGTCGATCAACTCATCTATATGTGGCATGGGGTAGGTATCAAATTTTGTAACTTTATTCAATTGTCGAAAATCATTTCAAAACCACCAGCTCCCATCAATTTTGGGTACTAGTACGAAAGGACTGGACCAGTCACTCTGGGACTCCTCTATCACACCCAATTCCAGCATCCTTTGAACCTCCCCGCGTGTTACCTCCCATCGGGCCTCTGGTATTCTATAGGGTTTTAGCTTTACCCTTACTCCTGGCAGGGTGATAATGTCATGCTCTACGCCAGATGTTTGTCCTGGCAGCTCAGAGTTCCTTTACGATTGGCATTACCTGTGCAATTCTATCTTGCATCAGGGCGACATGCTCAATCACACTCCTGTGGGGAGAACTCTCATTTTCCCAAGTTTCCTTGGCGATATCCAGCAGCCCTCTTGGGTGTCTCCCATAGAGCAACTTGAAGGGTGAGAAACCCATAGAGGATTGGGGTACCTCCCTAATTGCAAACATAAAATAGGGTATTAGACAGTCCAAATTCTTTTCATCTCTATCCACCACCTTCTTTAACATTTGTTTTAGGGTTTTGTTGAATCTTTCAACCAACCCATCTGTTTGGGGGTGATACACAGACATACGCATTTGTGTCACTTTGAACAACTTGCATAGTTCTTTCATAACCCGGGACATAAAGGGTGTACCTTGTTCCGTAAGCAGGGCTCAAGTCCTGCGGGAACGCATGGAAACTGAGTTCCTGTACTTTTTCCACTCCAGGAACTCAGTTCCCGTTATCAGCCATGTCCTGCAAGACTTTGAAGCATGCGAGCTGTGTGGCAGGTGATACACCAGCAGCTGCAGACACAGCTCGCAATAGTAAGTCCCACACACCTGACCATTCAGGCATTGCCAGTAGGGGACCCCATGACAGCTTCCGCTTTGATATACCTGTCAATCACAGCTAGCTGACAGTAAATCAGGTCCCTGCTGCTAAGAGATTGTATTTAGTCAGACCTCTCGTGATGCGCTCCTCCCCGCCGGCCCCTCCTTAATTTCTGTCTCCTCATCTCCCCCCCTTAGTCTCCTGCATACTTGCTCTGTGTGTCCCGCTGAATCCCCCCCCCCCCTCCTTTATCTTCAGTGCCATATGATGAGAGAACCCAGAGGAGGAGCACAGCTATTCTGCTCACAGGACATGCAGGGAGATTGGTGAGCTGAGGGAGGAACATCAGTTTGGGGTGGTAAGCTGAGCACAGTACCTGGCAAAGTTTAATGCCAAGAGGGAAGTTTATGTGGAAATATGTGAAGGTGTGTTGGGGCCCTGCAGAGTTTTCAGCCCCCCCCCCCCCCCCCCCAAGCTAACATACATCTCCTAAGCAGGTACACATCACTATCTCCCCAAGCATTCTGTCCAGATAATGTGCAGTTAATTTATGACCTTTCCGTTTAACCCTGTGTTATCCAAACTCTGTTCAATGAAAAGTGTAAACTCACCACATTAACACTCTATATACAAAATAAAATTCCCTAATAAAGATCAGAACATGATGTTCACATTTGCATGGAAGCACAATTGAATGAATGTTGATTATCCAGAGAATTATCGTATTTATGTTTATTGAGGATTGTTTTTTTTTTTTTTTCTTTATGTACTAACAGTTAAGCTTCATACACACAATACGAAAATTGGATGAAAAATACCACTTTTGAAGCGTTTGTGCATATGAACGTATCTTTTTTTAAATTTTTTTGGTGGGCGAGTGGATCTTGGGTGGGAGTTCCCACACTTTTTCCCCCCAGGACTTGACCCCTGTCTATAAGCAGTTCCTTACAAATACCCATGTGGCTAAAAACAAGCGATAGCACTTTGGCTATGATTTTGGCCGAGGTATTTAGAAGAGGAATCGGTTCCGGATAACGGGTAGCATAGTCCAATATAACCAAAATGTACTGATGCCCCCTGATAGGAAGCGGGTTACTGAAATGTGGCATAGGTGCCGACTTCTGACATACAGGGCAGGAGGAACAATAATTTTCTGTTTCCTTCATGACCCCAGGCCAATAGAATCTCTGCAATACTCTCTCTCTGGTTTTCTCTGTCCCCAGATGATCTCCAAGAATGTGCCCATGGGCCAATTCTAACACCAACTTCCTGTAAGGTTTGGGCCCCACAAGTTGCTCAATGGTTTCTTCTGCCCTTTGAGCCACTCGATACAGCAGGTCCCTTTCCACACGGGTAAGTGCAAGTCTTGTCTGAGTTCACTAACTCGCCATCTATTTTCACCACATTTCCCGTGCCTTTATTAGGGTGGGGTCTTTTAACTGTTCTGTGGCAAAATTTTCCCTATAAACCTCAAGATCCGAAAACTCCAGAGACGGCATGTTTTCATCTGAGGATGTTGGCTCCTTCCCAGTTTCTCGAGTTCCCCCCCAATACAGACAAGGGAAATTCTGGAGAGTCCTCACCACTCTCAGAGGAATTCTGTTCATCACCTTCCTGGTCTATAGGGGCACCAGTGGGGGGCTCAGGACAATCCCAGAGTTCCCAGAACTTTGGAAAATCCCTTCCCACAATGGCATCATTATTATTATTATACAGGATTTATATAGCGCCGACAGTTTGTGCAGCGCTTTACAACATGAGGGCAGACAGTACAATTACAATACAAATCAATACAGGAGGGATCAGAGGGCCCTGCTCGTTGGAGCTTACAATCTAGAAGGGAGGGTCAATTGGAACAAAAGGTAATACTGTGGGGGATGAGCTGATGGAGAAAATGAAAATACGGTTGTTGTTAGGTGTGGGTAGGATATGCTTCTCTAAAGAAGGGTTTTCAGGGATCGTTTAAAAGCTAATAAAGTAGGAGATAGGCGGACAGATTGGGGTAAGGCATTCCATAGGATTGGAGAGGCTCTGGAAAAGTCCTAGAGGCGAGCATGCGAGGAGGTGATGAGGGAGCTAGAGAGAAGGAGGTCTTGAGAGGAACGAAGAGAACGATTAGGTTGGTATTTGGAGACTAGGCTAGTGATGTAGCTGGGGGCTAAATTGTAAATGGCTTTGTACGTAGTTGTTAGTATTTTGAATTTAATTCTTTGGCCGAGTGGAAGCCAGTGGAGGGATTGACGGAGAGGAGTGGCAGACACAGAGTGATTGGTAAGGTGGATGAGTCTGGCAGCAGCATTCATGATGGATTGCAGAGGTGATAGACTATGTAGAGGTAAGCCAATGAGAAGGGAGTTGCAGTAGTCGAGGCGAGAGATGACGAGCGAGTGAATTAAGAGCTTTGTTGTGTCATTGGTTAGAAAGGGGGCGATGTTGCGGAGGTTGAGGCGGCAGGATTTGGACAGTGATTGGATGTGTTGCTTGAAGGAGAGTTCAGAGTCCAAGACTACACCTAGAACCTTGGCATGCGGGGATGGGCTGATAGTTGTGCCATCGATTTTGACAGAGAGATCAGGGAAAGGGGAAGGGGCATATGGGGGAGGAAAAATTATAAGTTCGGTTTTGGGTAGATTGAGTTTAAGGAAGTGGTGTGACATCCAGACAGATATATCTGATAGTAGATTAGTGATACGTGAGGAGACAGAGGGAGTGAGCTGAGGGGTAGAGAAATAGATTTTAATGTCGTCAGCGTAGAGGTGGTATTGGAAGCCATGGGAGGTTATCAGTTGACCCAAGGAGGAGGCGTAGATTGAAAATAGAAGAGGTCCAAGAACAGAACCTTGGGGGACCCCAACAGAGAAAGGAAGAGGAGAGGAGGAAGTAGAGTTGTAAGAAACGTTAAAGGTGCTGTTGGATAAGTAGGAAGAGACCAAAGGTGTGGAGTTTTTTGAGGAGGAGGGGGTGGTCAACCGTATCAAAGGCAGCAGAGAGGTCCAGGAGTAGCAGTACAGAATAATGTCGATTGGTTTTGGCTGTTAGTAGATCATTGGATAGTTTTAGGAGAGCAGTTTCTGTGGAGTGTATGTGGTAAGTGAGACACTAACCCCACCTGATGATAGAGGTTACCTTTGTGGGTCTCAAAAAACACTGAAGTTACAGGATACTCTTGGGTGTCCCCATGCACACAAATAACATCCACCTTGTTATTCCCTGAGACCTCTCTTGTAACTAATTCAGCTTTTATCAATGTCACCAGGCTACCTGAATCCAGCAACACATCAACATTTCTACCATTAATACACATTTTACATAAATGTTTCTCAGGTTCCTGAATGGCAGTGCATGCAACTATCTCAAACAGCGACTGATGTCTCTTCCTTATAAGGTCACATTGCATAGGTTCATCCACAACTGGCCAATTGGCTGCAATATGTCCCTCTTGCCGGCAGTGGTAGCAAATAATTATTATTATTATACAGGATTTATATAGCGCCAAACAGTTTGCTCAGCGCTTAACAAAATAAAAGGCAGACAATACAATTACATTACAATTTGGTACAAGAGGAATCAGAGGACCCTGCTCGTTAGAGCTTACAATCTAAAAAGGAAGGGTCAATTGATACAAGAGGTAATAGCTGTGGGGGATGAGCTGATGGAGGAAGTAAAACAGTGTTAGTTAGAAGTAGGATAGGCTTCTTTAAAGAGAAGGGTTTTCAGGGATCGTCTAAAGATGGATAGATTAGGGGATAATCTTTTTTGCTGCCTCTTGCGGCCTTGGCTTCCCGGGCTGCTCCCGCCAGACATTAGGTAGAACTCCCACCCTCTCACTCTCTCCACCCTCACCCCTTGGAGTCATCTTACCCGTCACTGGGGATGGTCTGGTCTTAGGGTGGAAAGTCTGTGAGTCCCTGGAATAGGCGTTCAGGTTCTCTGTAGCCAAGTACCTCTCAACCAGATGAAGAGCTTATCTGCAGTTTCTGGGTCTCCATGGCTTACCCACTTTTGGATGGCAGTAGGAAGAGCCCTCAGGAAACGATCCATAACAACACGTTCCACAATCTTTGGTGCAGTCAAAGTCTCTGGCTGCAGCCACATCCTGCTCAGGTGAATGAGATCATACATTTGAGACCTGGGGGGGGGTTTCCAAGCCAGAAAGTCCAGTTATGTACACGCTGAGCCCGGACAGCTAGGGTGACACCCAGCCGTGCCAATATTTCAGTTTTTAGCAACACATAGTCTTTTGCTTGGTCAGGCTATAGGTCGTAATAAGCTTTCTGTGATTCTCTAGTTAATAGAGGGGCCACCAGTCCAGCTCCTTAGGCCACTTTTCCCTTTCAGCAGTCCTTTCAAATGTGGTCAAAAACACCTCCGGATCATCCTCTCCAGTCATTTTTGTCAGTAAACGGCTCACACCAAAGGATGCGGTATTAGTGGAACCACTTGCCTCACTGGTCTGCGGACGTTGCTGCATTAATGTCTCCATTTGTTGTTGAAGTCTCTGCTCTTGCTTATGTAACAGGTCTATGAAGCAGGCCTCAGACTGCTGCTGGGCTTGTTGCTGAACTTCCAGACTCTGCTGATGAGCTTGCTGTTGGGCTGCAAGGCTCTTTTGCAAAGTCGCATTTGTCTGCTGCTGATTTGCATTTGCTAGAGCCAGCTGTCTCAGTATCTCCTCCATGCTGGCCTGGCCTGGAAAACTACCCGCATTCGCCACTATGCAGCGGGTGTGTGTGACCCCCTGGATGGGTTCACAACACAAAATCAGGCACAGCAGACAGCGTGGTAGGTGAAAAAACAAAAACAAAGGTGCAGTTTATTTATGCTACATGCAGTGAAAAATATAACAGCAAAACAAAAAGAAACATGAAAAGAAATCCTGGTCAGCTTGACCACTTACTACACACGTAGATCCCTGTCTAACAACTGGGTATAGCCTGGTGCTGCCCCAGTTCTTATCTCTCTGTTTTAGATGTTTGCCACACAGGCGTTGACTCACCACACAGGCGTTGACTCACCACACAGGACAGTCTACACAAACACAGAACTGGTTCCAGGATGGAGCATCTCCCTAAGCATGCTGTTTTTTTTTGTAGAGGTCTTAATGAGCCCACTTACTTCAGCTGGGCTCATTAACTATTCCCCTGTAGGACTCCCAGCACTCCCCTCTAGTGTAGTCAGCATAAAGCCTGAATCTAGGGCATACATATTTTCCATCATGGATACAACCAGGTGATTTTACTTGCCTGCTGTCACAATGGATATAGCTGCATGTTGCTGACTTGTAGATTTGAGATAGTATAAAAAACAGTATTACACAAGGCTTAAGACACACTTCTTCACACACACACAGAAGGGACACTTTTATACACATGCTTTCATACACTGAAGAAGACATTTTGTTTAACTCCTAACAGCTGTTCTAACAGACACCTCTCTGACAAATAGAGAAAGCAAGAAGCTAAATCTTTTCTTGTACTTTCTTTGTACTACAGTTTTTATACCTAATATCTTTTGTTTTACTACATCAAGCTGTGTGAAGTTTTAACTTTGTATGTATTTTCAAGTTGGTGCCAAGTGTGATCAAATGAACTGACACTTTGTTTAACCGCTTCCCGACCGCCTCATGTAGATATACGTCAACAGAATGGCACGGGCAGGCAAAAGCACGTACCTGTACGTCCCCTTTAATTTGCCTGCCGGGGGGGGCGCGCGCGCGCCGCCAGCGGCGAGCGCGCGACCCGGTCGGGAGCTCCGTGACCACGGCCACGGGACCAGCGGACCCGATCGCCGCTGGTATCCCGCGATCGGGTTACGGAGCTGAAGAACGGGGAGAGGTTTGTGTAAACAAACCTCTCCCCGCGCTTCCTACACTGACTGTCAGTGATCGGCGGTTCCCTGTCATCGGGAACGCCGATCAATGACGTCAGACGTACAGCCACGCCCCCCTACTGTAAAAAAAACCACAACACGTCACACTGACTCCTCCCCCCCCCCTAGTGGTTAACCCCTTCACTACAACTGTCATTTACATAGGAATCAGTGCTATTTAAATAGCATTGATTTCTGTATAAATGACAAATGTCCCAAAAATGTGTCAAAAATGTCCGATGTGTCCGCCATAATGTCGCAGTCACAAAAAAAAAAAATCGCTGATCGCCGCCATTACTAATAAAAAAAAAAATATTAATAAAAATGCTATAAAACTATCCCCTATTTTGTAAACGCTATAACTTTTGCGCAAAATAATCAATAATCGCTAATTGCGATTTTTTTTACCAAAAATATGTAGAAGAATACGTATCGGCCTAAACTGAGGAAATAAATGTTTTTTTATATATTTTTTGGGGATATTTATTATAGCAAAAAGTAAAAAATATTGCATTTTTTTCAAAATTGTCGCTCTATTTTTGTTTATAGCGCAAAAAATAAAAACCGCTGGGGCGATCAAATACCACCAAAAGAAAGCTCTATTTGTGGGAAAAAAAGGACGCCAATTTTGTTTGGGAGCCACGTCGCACGACCGCGCAATTGTCAGTTAAAGCGACGCAGTGCCGAATCGCAAAAAGGGGCCTGGTCCTTTGGCTGCAAATTGGTCCGGGGCTGAAGTGGTTAAGACAGCCTGGCTATTGAACTATTGAACAAAACGCCTAAAAGACACTACTGATATTATACGTGTCTTTGAAGTTTTACAGGGGCTTTATGACGTCACCACACTCTCTGGTTCGTATGTTGTGGTAATCACAGGAGTGTGAGGACTGTTTTCTGGTGTCAGGAAAAAAGAAAGAAATAAGCCCAGGCACATAGTCATGTGCAAACGGAGAATCTCTGTTAGCCAAATCCACAGACGTAGAACACCTACTGTAGTGTTAATCAGATTTAAAGTGGCTTTGGCCTTTAACCATTATATGTAACATCTCTTTTTATTACCTTCCAACTTTCACTGTGCATCTGAATTGTGTTTTAGCAATAATTTTGACTATAACTTTGAAGATATAGTTTGAAGCTTAAAGCAGGTTAGCATTTAAGCAACACAATTTGTATTTTGAGTTGAATATTCACATGCTGGGGTCAAATCTGAACTGTTCTAAATCAAAGGACAATCTTCTTCTTTCATGACATTTTAGGTATGAATAAAGAAGCTAATGGTTACCATCTTTCACATTTTAAGTCATTAGTCCCTACAATGTAGCATGAGTTGACATTTTATTTTCAATTGTTCCAATAGCAATTTAAACAATTTAGCCCCAAAGTAATACATGAAATTCAAGCTGCAGGTTAAATCACAATGGAAGATCTGTTGGATGACCTTAAGCCTTTTGTGTCATTTGAATAACAAAATGGTTTGAAATCAAGACAATTACTAAACTATTTTCCGTTAGTGCTGTCAATGAAATTGCATGAACTGTGAACTGTTTTAAATGCATTTATTCTTGTATTCTTGTGCTACAATCCTTTTTTATACAATATCTTTGTCTCCAGCACTATGTAAACTTTTCTTTTAATCAATAGAAACAAAGTGGGAAAATACAACTGAGGTCAGTTTTCTGTAGTTCACAGACTTTGATAAATTTTTCCTACCCTATGTAAAAACACACATTTTAACCTTTTTTTTTTTACTAAATTGCAGCTATGTTTTGTACTATTTAATAGTGCGTTTATCTTAATTGCAAAGCCAAACACAGAGTAGGGGATGTTTGAAAAATACATTATCAAGATCCAGAATGAAAGTCATTTGTGCCATTCTTTGAAGATACTGTATACTAAACAATGTTTTTGTCTTGCTGATTTATTTTTTTCTTTTAGGATATGTACTTACTATATTTTTCTGAGTGGTTTTTAGGCACTTACCATGAGGGTGCATTTTCCATAAGCTCACTGCACAGTGGTTCAACAGCCTATTTTAAAAAAATGCCTCTTATTTTTTTCAGTTGAAATATATCCAAGCAGACCTTAAGAGAACATGATCATATGCTATTTCTTGCCACAACAATCCCCCCATAAGATTACATATACAGTTGATGTAATGTGTTTTAGCATGTTATTTATTTGTAAAATTCTCCCTTGTGTAGCTGTCCCAGCAGGTCGGAGTTGTCCCCCAAGTGATACTCTATAGTATTTCTCTTAACTCCTCACTCATCATCTACATACAATGCATGTAGGGAGATGAGGAAATAGATGGAGAAGCTAGGCTAACACAGACAGTAGTTAGACATACTCAAAAGATGAGAGGACACGTGAGGAGATTAGGAGATTTAGTGGCTTAGTGGTTCGCATTCCTAGATAAACCAGCATATGTGAAGGAGATGAATAAGATCTTGAGTGATCGTGACATCTATGTCCCCCTTATGAGCAACCCAGTGGTAGGTTTAATAGAGAACTTGAAAAGTTGATTGACAGAGGATATAGACAGGGGATATAAAAAAATAATCTTTTTTGGTTCCATTAGAACCCAATACTTCAGTAATTTCCTATCTCCGGAAGATCCACAAGAGTCTTGCCAGCCTTCCAGGACAGCTGATCGTTAGTGGTATCAATTTGGTCACCTCGAGGGTAGGCAAGTACATAGATGGGATCCTTCAACCTTTGGTCAAATAAATGCAATTATATGTGAAGGAAGGACACTAGGCATGTTATTAACCGCTTGCCGGCCATCATATGACGGCCAGGCGCGCGGCTCTCATTCTGGGAGGGCGTCATATGATGTCCCTACATTTAAACATGGAAAGCGCGCGATTATGTGTGTGCGCATCCCTGTTCCTTTTGTGGCGGTGTGTCATGGAGACACCGATCGCCACTGAGGGGGTGAACAGCCATTGGGCATGGCTGTTAACCACGTGATCGGCCATGATGAAGTCACAGGCAGTCTCAGGTGGTACGGCCCCACTTTGCACGGCGCATGAGCGCAATCTCGAGCATGCTGCACATGCACGTCGGTGGCGCCATGTTCCCAGGTACACTGCTCATCACGACGCTGGTAAATAGCCATTGTCCAGGGGCTGTTTACCACATGATCAGCTGTGATCCTTTTACAGCCAATTACTAAATGTCAACAAATTGCGGTAACAAGATGTTACCGGGTTCTCCTCCTCACCCACCAATCGTGTGTGAGAAGGAGATTGCGGTAACAAGATGTTACAGTGTACACCAATCACACTGATTTCCCCCCCCCCCCGCAGTAAAGAGGACCTGTCCCCACCCATCAAAGTAAATGTCACAGTTCCTCTGAGTACCTGTCACAGTCCATCAGAGTACCCGAGTACCTTTCACAGTCCATCTGAGTACACGAGTACCTGTCACAGTTCATCTGAGTACCCAAGTACCTGAGTACCTGGCACAGTCCACATGAGTACTCAAATACCAGTCACCAGCCCATCAGAGTACCCGAGTACCTATCTGTAGCCCATCAGAGTATCCGAGTACCTGTCACCAGGCCATCAGAGTACCCGAGTACCTGTCACCAGCCCATCAGAGTACCCGAGTACCTGTCACCAGGCCATCAGAGTAACCGAGTACCTATCACCAGGCCATCAGAGTACCCGAGTACCTGTCACCATAGATTGTAGACTCTATAGCTTTCACAAAGACCAAATAATATACACTAATTTGGGTTATTTTTACGAAAGATATGTAGCAGTATAAATTTTGGCCAAAATTTATGACGAAAAACTACTAATTAGTTAAATTTTATGACAGAAACAAAGAAAAAGGCATTTTTTTCACAAAATTCACACTTTTTTTTATTTATAGCACAAAAAATAAAAAACACACTAGTGATTAATAGGGATTGGCCGAACACCCCTGGGTTCGGTTCGCACCAGAACCTTCGAACGGACCGAAAGTTTGTGCGAATCTTCGAACCCTATTCGTTACAATGGACGCGAACGTTCAAAATCAAAAGTGCTAATTATAACGGCCAATATGCATGTTAATGTCATAAAACAGGTTTGGGGACCCGGGTCCTGCCCCAGGGGACATATATCAATGCAAAAAGAAGTTCTAAAAACTAAAGTTTTTTCGGGAACAGTCATTTTAATGATGCATAAAGTGAAAAAAAAAAAAAAGTGAAATATTCCTTTAAATATGGTACCTGGGGGGTGTCTAAAGTATGCCTGTGAAGTGGCATGGGTTTCCCGTGTTTAGAACTGTCCCTGCACAAAATGACATTTGTAAAGGAAAAAAAGAAGCCATTTAAAACCGCTTGCGGCTTTAATGTCATGTCTTGTCCTGGCAATATGGCTGAAAATCCTTGTGAAAAATGGCATGGCTACCCCATCAAACCCCCCCCCCCACCCCAGCCCAGCCCCTTTGGACCTTGTATGGATATTAAGGGGAACCCGCACCCAAAATAAAACCCTATACCTACAACCCTATATACTCTGAACAGCAGTATACAGGCGGTGCAAACAAGACAGGGACTGTAGGTTTGTTCTTAAGTAGAATCTGAACAGGTACATTTTTAAGTGTAGCTCCATCCAAAAAAAATCTATTTTTAAGCTTTTTGGAGAACATAGGGAGGGGTTATCACCACTGTAACATTTGCTGTCTTTGCACATCTGTTCAGAACATTTCACCTCACTTTCCGTCCCAATGACAAATGTTTTTGAAAAAGTGGGTTTTTTATTGAAACAAGGATTGGTGATAAAGCATCAGTAGAGAGGAGATACATTTTTCCCAAATTAAATGTAACAGGATGGAATTTCCCTTCCTAGGGGTAGATTTCCTCTCACTTCCTGTTTTCTCCTTCCGTTTGCAAGTAGGAGTCGTTTGTAAGTTGGATGTTTGAAAGTAGGGGCCTGCCGTATATACTCTGCAGAAATTTGCCCCATTAGATGTTGGTGTAGCCACAACACTGTAAGCCCTCACAGTTACTCTTGGTGGGCGCAGGAATGGGCCCTGCTGTGAACTATTAGATCAAGATTTGTAATTGCATGCCCCTGTTAAACAGGGGAAGAAAAATTGTGCCTTAGGCACTGGTGCCACAACACTGCTACCCCTCACAGATACTGTACTCTGAGCACAGCAATGAGACCTGTTGCAAAGCATTGCATAAAAAATTGTAATTACATGCCCCTGTTAAAAAGGGGCTGAAAAATTGGACCTTAGCCACTGGTGTGGTGGCACCCAGAAAAAAAGCTGCGGACTAAAAAATTGTCTGAACGCATCGGTCAGACGTCCACCTTCCCCACCGCTCCTTCTGCTACTTACCGAAGCCTCAGCAACTCGTCATCCAGGACCAGGAGTTTGTAACCTCCCAGTCTCTGGGAACGCGTTGCACAGACCTTTCTGCAAGGCCTCCCGGAGATGTCTCATCCTCTCCTCCCTCTGCGACGGCAAGATAAGGTCCGCAACCTTACCCTTGTACCGTGGATCAAGGAGAGTGGCCAGCCAGTAATGGTCCCTCTCCTTGATCCGAAGAATACGAGGATCCTTCCGCAGGCTTTGCAGGATCAGGGAGGCCATGCAACGTAGGTTAGCTGAGGCATTCGGTCCGGAGTCTTCTGGGTCACTGAGGACGACATGATCGCCAGCCACCTCCTCCCAGCCACGTACAAGTCCACTGGTTTGTTGGGACTGTACATCATCCCTAAAAGACTGCTGCTGCTGCTGCTGCTGCTGCTGCTGCTGCTGATGCTGAGTGCCAGGCTCCACCTCCATGCTAACACAATCCTCCTCCTCCTCATCCTCTTCCTGTGTGATGGGTGGGAGAGAAGGAATACTGTCTGGATAAAGGGGGCCTTGAGAGGCAAGGAAGTCCTCCTCTTCCTGCCTCTGTTCTGCCTCAAGTGCCCTGTCCATTATCCCACGCAGCGTATGCTCCAACAGGTGGAAAAGAGGTACAGTGTCACTGATGCATGCACTGTCACTGCTCACCATCCTCGTGGCCTCCTCATATGGTGACAGGACAGTGCATGCATCCCTGATCATGCTCCACTGGCGTGGGGAAAAAAATCCAAGCTCCTTTAACCCTGTCCTGATACCGTAGTCGCACAGGTACTCATTGATGGCCCTCTGCTGCGTGTGCAGTCACTGAAGCATGGCCAACGTTGAGTTCCACCTGGTGGGCATGTCACATATAAGGCGGTTCTTGGGCAGGTTCAACTCCCTTTGCAGCTCAGCCAGCCGAACACTGGCATTATACGATACACACAGACTTTCCTGGCCTGCCTCAGGACATCCTGTAAGCCTGGGTACCTGCCCAAGAACCGCTGCACCACCAGGTTGAGGACGTGAGCCATACAGGGCACATGGGTCAGCTGCCCCTGTCGCAGGGCGGAGAGGAGGTTGGTGCCATTGTCAGAAACCACCATTCCTGGCTTAAGCTGGCGTGGCGTCAACCACCTCTTGGCCTGCCCCTGCAGAGCTGCCAGAACCTCTGCCCCAGTGTGGCTCCTGTCCCCCAAACACACCAGCACAAGCACGGCATGGCATCTTTTTGCCTGCGTACTCGCGTAGCCCCTTGTACGCCTACGGAGCACCGCTGGTTTCGAGGACAGAGCACTCGAAGAGGCCATGGAGGAAGAAGAAGAGGAGGGCGGGGGCGTGGCCTGACCTCGGGAGTGAATGGCAGCTTGAATTGAGAGCTCCTGCCGTCGGAGAGACATTTTTGCTGACAACGGAGGATTTTTCCCTGAGAACGACCCTGTAAACGATGGGAACCTCTTCCCGTGGCTCCTCTACATCCCGCTCCCGATCACCGAGGGAAACTAACGGTCGGCTGACCCAGAACATTCCCGAAATGTTCCGGACCCAGGCAAACAACATGGCGTCCACTGGAAGCGCCTCACGGGCCTCAGGCCCACCACAAGGCTCCGGCACTCAGACCCCACCCGAAGACGATGGGATAGTGCTCACACCCCAGCAACCACCCAGCCTGCATGACTTACGCTCCATAGCAGCGGACATTAAAGATACCCTCACTGCAGCCCTCACGGCTGCGATCTCCGACCTGAGGGTGGACCTACAATCCATTACACGCAGAGTCCATGAAGTGGAAAATACCACCGCGACTCACTCAACGGTACTCCGCCGGTCCTGCCAAGTCCTCGATGCCCACACCTTACAACTAAGGGACCTAAACCGTCACGTCGAGGACTTGGACAATCGCGGAAGACGCCACAATCTCCGCATCCGAGGACTGCCAGAAGCGATCGACGCCGATCACCTACAACAAGAAGTTTCCAGCCTCTTTAACACCCTGCTGAACAGACCCCCAGCCACCAAGATCGGCATGGACCGCATCCACCGTGCCCTGCGCCCGAGGGGGAAAGAGTCCGATCCACCCAGAGATGTAATATGCCACATCGTCGACTACCAGTTGAAGGAAGAGATCCTCCGTAGGGGCCGCGCGACAGACAGGCTCTCCCACAACGAAGCGGACATTCACCTCTTCCAGGACCTTTCCAACATCACCCTACAACGCCGTAGGGAACTAAAACCGGTCCTGGAAGTGTTGCGCGCGAAGGCTATCCCATACAGATGGAAGTTCCCCTTCGGGCTCTCTGCCTCCTCCTCAGGTCGTTCGGCTCTCCTGCGTGTACCCGAAGATCTTCGCCACTTTTGCACAGTTCTGGACATTCCGTTCACCGAAGCACCAGACTGGTACGCAGAGTTTCGACCACCTACAGCCAGGAAACCGGTTCCAGACGACGACCGCATGGAGACGCAAGATTCCCGACACAGAAGACGCCGCTCCCCATCCGACCACCGGGAATATCCTCAAGCTCCAGGCCGGAACAGGGACCCGAGCCCGACCACCCCTCCGTACCCTAGGAGAACCCGCCGAGACCACTGATCGTCCTCGCCAGGCTATCCAACTCCACCGAGGGATCAGATAAGTAGCGTCATCTCCCCACTTACCTCTCTGAATGCCTCTCTATCCCCCACCTTGCTGCCTGTTACCTCCCCCTCCCATTGCCAAGACTCTGCATCCCAAGCACGGCTATGGGCCTACCCCACTGAGCCGACCTCAGGACACCCGCAACCCGGAGACCCGAACAGAGCCCACAACGTCTGTGTCTCACCCTGCCAGACTCACTTTGACTGCCCCTCTATACAACGAGGCCATCCCCCCTTCTTGTTCTTTTCATCGCCCCCAGATTTCGCCTTTATTTAAATTCTTTGTTTTACTACTGTTGTCCCGGCGGACACTGTGGCATACCGCCCAACGGCTCTGCTCCGACCCGCCCGCCATTTTGTGGTTTACGCGCCATTTACTACAGTGCGGGACTAACTTCGCTATGCCCTCGGGATCTCTGCCAACAGAGGATTTTAATTAAGCAGCAATTCTCAGAGGCCTACAGGCGATCTACCTCCCTCATGCATGTTCCACATTTTATTTTATTTTATTTTATTTCTTTTTATTATTATTTATTTATTTTTGGTCTGTTGAACCGGATCTTCATTCACGGACGTCTAGAAGTATGTGTGTTTTTCTATGCTCTCCACAGGATGTTGATAGTGCTACTGATGCCTCACTGTAAAATGTTATGTTGCCATAGCGCTCTCTTCTTTAATGCTTACATGCACGATACAGGCTCACATTTCACCTGAGGTACGGTGGACGGGATGTGGGCAGCTGTGCAGGTCCCCCCACACGGCCAGCCCAAGTAACTAGTTGCTTCCCACGCCCATGGGATAACACTGCTTCTCCCCCCTACATGCCCTAGTATAAACCCTCCTCTGACCCGAGGCTCCAGCCACCCTATGATTTACCCGGACTATTGCTTATGCATTGAGCCGCAGGCCTCTAACTATCCTCTCCCACAAATCGCCTGACTCTGCATGCTCTTTCTCGCTTACCACGATTACCCATCCCCCCACCGTCTTGTAGACCGGTTCTGGTTCCTCCCTGGATCGCTACTAGTCTAATGGGCATCATCTCCTCAATGGGACCATAGCGGTGGGGCCTGTGGGGCATTCACGTCCCGTCCAGTGTGCTGTGTGTATGCTAGATTATACGTGTACTGTTATTATTATGCTCAGATATGTAATCTTATAATGCTAGTTATTATTGCTTGTTGTCACGCTTGCAGTACACCCTTTTTAAGCATCATGCAGGCATTAACAACCCCATCAACAGGCAAAACTGCGATACCTGGTTACCCCCCCTTTTGCCCCCATAGATTCATGACGCAACAACTGGGGTGCGGTAAACTCACCCTGTGCACAAGAGTGGTGTGCCCTAATCTGACCTCTGGTCTCTGGCACCTGTCTATACCCCCCCTCCACTACCAAGGGGTAGATCCCCATGCGGCACGGATGTGGGACAGACTGCCCCCCTCCCTTGCGGGGATGGACTGTTGTTCCGGGACCACTGAACTTATACCTATATTTACCCCCGGCCCCCGCACCTCAGGCACATTGAACAGTACATGGCATGCACGCAGGCACTGCGACTGATGAGACAGGCCAAGACTAAAAATGCCTATACAACATATTGATCCAGGTTCCTCTTTCCCATACACACGCATCGATGCATTAGAGAGGTACGCATTGCACATATCCCAGCTGTCCCATCTCGATGTTACGCAATGCTGGAACTGAGTCGAATCCCACATAGGGATTCATAGTGCTTTTATTTCCTGCCTTTACCCATGCACGGTAAAGAATAACGTAATACACGCATATCTATTTAGACCGTCCTCACACTTGGACAAATAAATGTCACCAACGGTAACCGTAGGTTCCCTTGATGTAATTTGTGCATACGCACGTTTAATCTTACGCTGACTTATTTCCTTTTTTTTTTTTTTGTGGGAGATCTCCTTATCTCATCATAGGTCGCTGGTATCTCATCCTCAGACGAATGTTAACCCCCCCCACGTGTTGCGGGTTATACACAACTGTACACAGTCACAAGAGTCTAGCTGCTGATTCATTTCCAAACCTGGTCTAGGGCAGAAAGATCCCTGGCCCTTAACACCCTGACCGAACTGCTCCAAGCCCGTAATGACCTCCTAGAAGCACTCAACCAACAAATTAGAAGGAAATATATCCTGTCCCAAAAGACATTTTACGAATACAGCAACAAATCGGGCAGGCTCCTTGCGAGAGCGCTTAGAATCAAAAAAGCCTCCAATACGATACACTATATCACGAACTCCCAAGGTCACAAGGTGACGGCAAATGACCAAATAGCCCGACAATTCGTTCAATACTATACGCGACTCTACAATCTACATACTACCGACCCCCTTATTGACGACACTTCACGAAGGACTCTCATCAGGGATTTTCTCACTAGATACAGCCCCCCTCCCTTATCAGACGTGGACTCTGCTCACTTAAATGAACCCATCTCTCTCCTGGAAATCGACATAGCCCTCAAGCAAATGAAACCCGGTAAAAGCCCAGGCCCGGACGGCTTGACTACGGCGTACTACAAGACGTTCTCCAACATACTGAAACCCCACTTTTCTAAAGCTTTCAATTCCATCTCCCACGACAACCCTCCTCCAAGAGACCTCCTAACAGCCCACATCTCTGTAATCCCTAAGCCGAACAAAGACGCCGCATTAGTAGCCAACTATCGACCAATTTCCCTTCTGAATGTCGACCTTAAAATATATGCAAAAATACTAGCCAACCGCCTCCTGCCTCTCCTACCCAACCTTATATCGCTCGACCAAGTCGGATTTATACCTGGTAGGGAGGCAAGAGACAACACCACCAGAGCCATCAACATCCACCATTGGTTGTCCTCCTCCACCCAACAGGGCTTTTTCCTCTCGTTGGACGCGGAGAAGGCGTTCGACAGAGTGGCCTGGGACTACATGGAAGAAGCTCTCCGAATGTTAGGGATTCGAGACCGTATGCTCCACTTCATTATGGCACTCTACTCATCCCCGACAGCTCGGGTCCGAGTGAACGGCCACCTGTCGGATGCCTTCTCTGTGTCCAATGGTACCCGCCAAGGTTGTCCCCTATCCCCCTTAATATTTGTTCTCACGCTGGAACCACTGCTACAACGCCTCCGTGTTAACCCCGATATCAAGGGAGTGACGATACGAAATGACGAATACAAACTTTCTGCCTTCGCAGATGACATCCTCCTGTTCCTTACTGACCCTCATACCTCACTCCCTAACCTGCTTAAGGACTTCCAGACATTTCACACACTCTCGAATCTCCAAATCAACTTCTCTAAATCTGAAGCTCTGAATATTTCTCTGCCCCAGGACACTATATCGCTCTGCCAAACAAATTATCCTTTCAAATGGAAAAGTGACGCCATCACCTACCTTGGCATCTCCCTCCCCACCCATCTATCTGACTTATATATCAAAAACTTTGTCCCCATTCTCCAACACATCCAAAAAGATCTCAAATCATGGTCAACGGGTATTTTTTCATGGTTCGGCAGAGCCGCCATCCTTAAAATGAATGTCCTCCCCGAATTCTATATGTCCTACAAACAATCCCTGTAAAATTACCTCAGCCTTCTTCTCCTCTTACCGAGCGGCATGCACTAGTTTCTTATACTGAAAGGAGGGATAGGTCTCCCTGATATCAACAAGTACCATTGGGCATGCCACCTGGCGAGGATAGTGGATTGGAACGCTCACACTCATTCCAAAGCATGGGTGAACATTGAAAACAAGTTCACGCCGACTCCAATCAACCACTTACCCTGGATTGACGCGAAAGACATTCCCCAAACATGCAAGACACATCCACTTATTGCAGGTACTCTACAAACATTCTGGAAAATGTGCAAATCCCATCACATCTCTACAATACCTGGCCCACTGACACCCGTCAAACACAATCCGAAATTCCCCACTGGCTCATCAAATTCGTTTCTAGCTGACATCTGGCCGCATACCGATATGCAAGCCAGACATTTCTTTGCCAACGCCTCATTTATTGACCGTTCCGCAATCCCCAGACGAGACATTGACCGACATATCCCGCTTTGGACCTACATGCAAATAAGACATTTTCTGAATGACCCGACCAAGCGCCTGGACTTTAGCAGACAATTGACTCCGTTTGAGACGCTTTGCACTAAAACGGAACCACAACGACACATGATTTCTGAAATTTACTCGCTCCTTTTCTCCGACACAGACGCAAAATCGAACATTGCTGTACGAAACTGGGAAAGGGATTTATCTCTGAACCTCTCAATATCTGACTGGGAACGTATTTACACCCATGTCCATAAGGGGTCCATAAATGTTACCACGCAAGAAAATGGTTTCAAAATTCTGGCGAGGTGGTACAAAACCCCTTCCAGACTCCACAAATTCTCCCCGGCCATATCACAGGAGTGCTGGAGATGCGCATCCGAGGTAGGCACTATGCTTCATATATGGTGGGCATGTCCTTCACTCCAACCCTTCTGGAGGGAAGTCCATCGCCTTACTTCCCAGATAACGACTTATCACTTAGAATTTACCCCAGAACAAATGCTCCTCCATCACTCCACCATATCCTTTAAGCATTACCATAAATCCCTTGCGCTTCATTTACTCAACGCAGCTAAGATGTGCATACCTACCCGATGGAAAGTATCCACCCCTCCAAGCATTGCGGACTGGTTCCGACGGGTCTCCAAAATCGCGGAACTAGAAAACTTAATACATCAATCTAGAGACTCGCCCGCTACATTCAACACTATTTGGTCATGCTGGCATCACTTCACTACAACTGATGAATACAAAAACATAATGGCCTCTGAGTCTACTACTCTTCCCAGCCCACGAGGTTCACACTGAGATCTGTCCTTGCCCCAACCCATAGCGCATGCTCTTTCATGCTATCAACAACACCGGATCCCACTCCTAGCCAAATTTGAAAGTCCAACTACACCAAGGGGTCTATCCCTTCTTAGCGCTGCCCTTTCTCCCCTCATCCACTTAGCCCCCCCTTTTCTCCCTCCAACCTGTTCGTTAATGTTCTCATGTGTCCCAAGAATTAGACATCCGTGGATGCTAGTGGTCCGTGACCGCATCAACGGGAAGCATGCACCATCTCATCTAAATTTGGGACACAGGGAAAGTCCTTCACATGCCTAATTGTCCGGTAGCTCTGGACATAATTGTTAGCCTCTTTCAGTTTTTGGTTCAATTGTTCACTCATTAGATACAGGGCTGTTGGCCCTACTTACAAACAGTTTTCTATCCACTCTGTTAAATGCCATAGTTCTTACGAGCAGCCACTACACCGTTGTTCCGCTTCTCCAATGTAATAGCGGCTGCCTCTTATACGCATTCTCCCAGTTGGTTAATGTCTACTAATATTACTGTGATTGTTACAATGCTATTCCTGGCATACTGCTTATTGTATAATGTATGTTTCATTTACTATTTTCAATAAAAGCTTTCTGGAAAAAAAAAAAAGAAGAAGAGGAGGGGGCGGAGGAGATAGGTGTGTCACAACCAGTAGTAGCATTTTGGAGGCGGAACAACCTCCAACACTACTGCACCTTGCCTGCATCCCTCCCAGCTGCCAATAGAGTGAACCAATGGGCCGTGAAAGCAATTTAGCCAAGCTAGCATTCATCCACATGCCGGTAGAGAGCCGGAATCGCCTTCCGTGTGAAAAACTGGCTTTTGGGAACCTGCCACTGAGAAACCGCACATTGAACAAACTCACAGAAGGGGGCAGAGTCTACCAACTGTAAAGGCAGCAGTTGAAGTGCTAGCAATTTAGCCAAGCTAGCATTCAACTGCTGGGCATGTGGATGGCTGGGAGTAAACTTCTTTCGAGTCCAGCAGCTGGGGCAGGGAAATTTGCCTGGTAGAATCGGATGTCGGTGTACTGCAAGTACTTGGCTGTGACACACCTAATCCTACACCTTCATTCCTCTCAGGGCAGCTTTCAGAGAGGACTGAAGATATAGTGGGGTTGGAGATCCCAGCTGATGAGGAGCAAGGAGAGGTCCGCTTTGTTCTTTGATGTGGGTCTTTAATGTGCGCTTGCCAACGAGCTGCATGGCAGGTCGACATATGTCTGGTCATGCTTGTGGTGCCCAAGCAGCTGATGTTTTGGCCATGCGAGATACGCTTGAGACATATGTTGCAAATAGCAGTGGTGCGATCTGATGCACTCGTCTCAAAAAAGGCCCACACCAAAGAACTTTGGTGATAACGTGCAAAGGCAGCGCCCTGCACAGGCGGAGCTCTGCGGTGTGATTCAGTTGGTGTGCTGGCCTCTAGCTGGCCTCCGGAGGGCATCCTGCCTCATTGGACATGTGCCGCCGCCTCCTCCTCCTCCTCTCTCCCTTCAGGCACCCACGTGGAGTCAGTGACCTCATCATCCCCTTCCTCTTCACCACTGGAGCAAACCTGGCAGTAAGCTGCAGCTGGTGGAACATGACTGCCAGATTGCTGTCCTTGAGCATCCCCTCTCTCTGCACGCACGCTACTGCCTTCCTCTAGCTGGGTATCATCATCCGAGCCTTCAAAACGTTGGGCATCCTCCTGGAGCATGTACCCAACACTGTGCTCAAACAGTTCGGGGGACTCCTCAGGAGGACATGGTGGGTCTAGGTAAGGGGTGCCTGATGATGCCATTGAGTACGCGTTGGCAGCTGCTCTGCCAGTACCCCGAGCCTGGGTGAGAGAGGATGAGGAGGATGAGGAGGGCTTGGTCATCCATTCTACCAAGCCTTCGGCATGATGCGGCTCAACATGTCCAGCTGCCGAAAACAAGGGCAAGCGTGTCCCATGGCCACGTGCTGATGACGATGCATGACCACGTCCACGTCCATGACCAGCAATGTTGTCTCTAGAAACAGAGCCTGCTTGCCCTGTGTTCTTGCCTCGGGACTGTCTGCCTCTCCTTGGCGGTCATCCAGGCATTGTAGTGGGTATTGTATATTGTGCTGGAGTCACACAGCACACACACTAACTCCTGCAGATGGCTGCCTTAGATGACAGCAACAGGGCCTTACGGCAGATAGAGGCTGCCTTAGATGACAACAACTGGGCCTTACGGCAGATAGAGGCTGCCTTATATGACAACAACTGGGCCTTATGGCAGATAGAGAGGCTGAGGTGGTTTTATGTGTGCTGTACTAACAGAGCACACACACACACACGCTAGATCCTGGAGATGCCTGGCTGCCTTCGATGACAACAACTGGGCCTTTTACGGTAAGTAGAGGCTGCCTTATATGACAACAACTGGGCCTTATAGCAGATAGAGAGGCTAAGGTGGTTTTATGTGTGATGTACTAACAGAGCACACACACACATGCTAGCTCCTGGAGATGCCTGGCTGCCTTCGATGACAACAACTGGGCCTTACGGCAGATAGAGACTGCCTTATATGACAACAACTGGGCCTTATAGCAGATAGAGAGGCTGAGGTGGTTTTATGTGTGATGTACTAACAGAGCACACACACACACACGCTAGCTCCTGGAGATGCCTGGCTGCCTTCGATGACAACAACTGGGCCTTATAGCAGATAGAGTGACTGAGGTGGTTTTATGTGTGATGTACTAACAGAGCACACACACACGCTAGCTCCTGGAGATGCCTGACTGCCTTATATGACAACAACTGGGCCTTATAGCAGATAGAGAGGCTGAGGTGGTTTTATGTGTGATGTACTAACAGAGCACACACACACACGCTAGCTCCTGGAGATGCCTGGCTGCCTTCGATGACAACAACTGGGCCTTATAGCAGATAGAGTGACTGAGGTGGTTTTATGTGTGATGTACTAACAGAGCACACACACACACACACACGCTAGCTCCTGGAGATGCCTGGCTGCCTTCGATGACAACAACTGGGCCTTACGGCAGATAGAGACTGCCTTATATGACAACAACTGGGCCTTATAGCAGATAGAGAGGCTGATGTGGTTTTATGTGTGATGTACTAACAGAGCACACACACACACACGCTAGCTCCTGGAGATGCCTGGCTGCCTTCAATGACAACAACTGGGCCTTACGGCAGATAGAGACTGCCTTATATGACAACAACTGGGCCTTATAGCAGATAGAGAGGCTGAGGTGGTTTTATGTGTGATGTACTAACAGAGCACACACACACGCTAGCTCCTGGAGATGCCTGGCTGCCTTTGATGACAACAACTGGGCCTTATAGCAGATAGAGTGACTGAGGTGGTTTTATGTGTGCTGACACACACACTAGCTCCTATAAATGCCTGCCTGCCTTAGATCACAATAGGACAGAAGGTGATACTGCAATGCTGTACTAACAGAATAGGACAGAAGGTGCTACTGCAATGCTGTACTAACAGCACACACACACCAGACTAATCCCCAGAATCACAGCAGTTAGACTCAGCAGCAGATAATGTCACCACTCAGCAGCAGTGCAATCAGCAGAATGAATATATATTCTCTAATGATCAGTATTCAGTAGTAATGATAATCATAATGAATCAGTTCAGCATCAGCATCAGCACAGCAGTCTGCCTATATCACAGCCGGAACAGAGTGCACTAGGCCGCAGGCGCAGCGTCCTTTTATAGAGTGGGGCGTGTACTAACGCCCCTGAGCTATAATTGGCTACAGGCTTCCTGCCTGTAGCCAATTATTGCTCTCCTCGCTGCCGGCGCTGTGATTGGCCAAGCATGCGGGGTCACAGTACATGCTTGGCCAATCATCAGCCAGAAATGCACTGCGACTGGCGCAATGCATTGCGGGCCGCTCGCATCACACGAATGTGATGCGGACGGCCCAAATAGTTCTGGGCTCGCCGAGCGGGCGAACGCCCGGTGCTCGATTCGAACGTGGGTTTGAATCGAACACCGGGCCCATCCCTAGTGATTAAATACCACCAAAAGAAAGCTCTATTTGTGTTGAAAAAATGATGCAGGTTTCATATGGGTACAGTGTTGCATAACTGAGTAATTGTCATTCAAACTGTGAGAGCGCTGAAAGCTGAAAATTGGTCAGGAAGGGGGTGTAAGTGCACTGTAATGCGGTAGTTAATGTAATAAATAATCAGATTTGCCCCGAGGGTAGCTTGATGGTTACTGCACATTTTGCATCACTTTATACCATTATAATACATTATTTAGTTTTAGAAGCAGTTTAATACTATTTTGAGAAGGGGGTAAAACCTACGTATTAGTGAAAAAGAGTTCATTATGTTATTATTCAAGTTTGCAGCTTCTCATAATTATGTTTGGTTCAGGGGTCAGTACTTTCTGTAAAAAAGGGATGTAGCCATGGTGGTTAAGTATGCCCCAAGTTTGGCCAACCTCTTTAGGGCCAAGTGGGAGGAGGATGTCATCTATGCCCAATGTCCTGCTGAGCTCAGGATGTGAGCTAGACATACAGATGACATCCTTCATCCTGTGAATTGTATATAGATACACTTTTGCAGCTGAGAGAATAGATCTGGCCGAATATCACTCCAATGGAGATAAGCTTGTTTGGTTGTTGGCCACTTCTTCTTCTTTGGGCACAGCACTTTATGATTAAAAAGAGAGTGGCCAAACACTGGCATATTTTTAAAAACAATAGAATTTTAGCATCCCAGTAACCTCCTAACCTTTAGGGTTTTAGAATAATTTTGTTACCTAAAACGACCTATATTTTATCATAACCCCTTCCCGCCAACAGTACATATATATGCGGCCTCACTGGACTGGGCTTTTTTCCATGGGGCCACATATATGCGTATCTGTTTTGTGCTGGGAGCGCACCAGACAGTGCGCTCACAGCACAGAGGCTGGGGTCTCAGCGGGAGTCCTGGGTCTGATACTAACGTTCGATTGACTATCACAGTGATCAGTCACTGTGAAGCCCACCTCTGTGTTTCCCTCTCTATGAAAGGAGAGAAAAGATACAATGTATTGCTCTCTCTCCATGCAGCGAGACACAGACAACAGTGTGAAAAAAAAAAGAAAGGAAAAAATACCTAGATCAAGGTTTGATCTAGTTCAGTGCCATGGTTAGTGTTTGGGTCAGGTAAGGGTCAAGGGCAGGGGCGGACTGACCATTCGGTCACTCGGTCACTAACCGAGGGCCCGGGGCCACTAGGGGGCCCCATCAGGGCTGACAGTTTGTAAAAATCTGTCCCTGAAATGGCCACTACTGACATCATTTTGCTACGCAAATCTCGGGATTGCAGCTGCCCCACCTCTCCACTGCCTCCTCAGCCAATGGAAGCACAGTGTACATGCCCCCTTCTCCAGCGCGGCTTTTTTGACACAGGAGCAGGAGATGCCGACAGGTGGAGGAGAGAAGGGAGAGGAGGGGGACAGCCTACAGTGTGGGTACGGACTGCTGCCTGATAGAAGGTAAGCTGGCTGAGCTAAACTAAATGTATCCTTATCAATGCTTACCCTGGTGAGGAGGGGGAGGGGGAGGCAGTGTTACATCTATCAGGACTCCTTCTGTCTCTTAGGCTGCTGTTAAATCAATGTTGTGTGTGAGAGAAGTGCCATGCTTCTGGGGGAAGGATGTGCTGAACTTCTATAATCTCTGCTACACCTCCCTACTCATCACCTGCCCACCACTACACAGGCCCAGTCCCCTCTCCTGTATTACCACATCCAATGTCTGTGAGCTTCTGGGGCACTACAAGTCCCAGCATGGCAGGAGATGGGGGCAGCAGTGTGTTCTATCAGGATGATTTTTGGGTGAAAAGTGCTGATGTGTGTGTGTGTGTGTATATGTATACTGTGCGTGTGTGTATATATGTATGTATACTGTGTGTGTGTGTGTGTGTGTGTATATATACTGTGTGTGTGTGTGTGTGTGTATATATATACTGTGTGTGTGTGTGTATATATACTGTGTGTGTGTATATATATACTGTGTGTGTGTATGTATACTGTGTGTGTGTGTGTGTGTGTGTGTGTGTGTGTGTGTGTGTGTGTGTGTGTGTGTGTGTGTGTGTGTGTGTGTGTGTGTGTGTGTGTGTGTGTGTGTGTATATATATACTGTGTGTGTATATATACTGTGTGTGTGTGTATGTATACTGTGTGTGTGTGTGTGTGTGTGTGTGTGTGTGTGTGTGTGTGTGTGTGTGTGTATGTGTGTGTGTGTGTGTGTGTATATATATATATATATATATATGTATGTATATTGTGCCTGTGTGTGTATACCAGGGGTGGCCCATCCATTAAGGGTGCTGCCCCCTCTGTCACACCACCTCCTATATGTAGAATGGATAGATTCATGCATAGCATAAATCTATTCATGGCCACTGTGGCCACCCCCTATTCATGTATCCGGCCCCTTTCAAGATGCCGGGTGTATGAATTACGGGTGTATGAGGTTTTTTTTTAAAGCACCTGATTAGAGCCATAGGCTCTAATAGGCTTCAAAATAGGGTGGCCTCAGAGCGCAGAGTGCTCGGAGGCCATACAGGTGTGTTAGAAAAGCAAATTAATATTTGATTTTCTAACACTGAACAGCCTCTCCGCCAACGAGTAAGTGTGAGTCTTATACCCACCAGGCGATTGGCTGAAAGGACAGGCGCTCCTATTGAACGCCGAGCAGGAGGAAAGAAGAGATGCAGGGAGTAAGCATGGAGGGCACAGCTCACCGCCGCCCGACCCATAGCTTGCCACTGCCCGTCACACATCTCACCGCTGCCTGACCCGCCACCAAGATGGGGTTAAGTGCCGGTCAGACAACGGCCGTGGGTGCTGGTTAAATGCCACCGAGGGGGTCACAGTGGCCGCATTTGATGGGGCATAGTGGGGCTGCAATTGATGTTGTTTTTTTTTTTTTTCCAGTATTTTTCAGCATTTTTCCCATTTTGTTTGCTCCTCCCCCAACAAAAATTTGAGCACCAGCCGCCACTGTTGTATACTGTATGATCAATATGTGCCCACTGCTGCTCAACAGAAGTCGCTCTAACAATTCCATGCCTGTGAAAAATCCACTTGTTGCCATTCGGGGCCATCTGAATAGTGCTCTGCTGAGCTCGACCTCGGATCAGGCAGCAGAGCAGATCTGGGTGCATGCCTGTGCGGTGATATCATGGCACACATCAAGCATGGCTTTTATTCACATGCCCCACTGCCAGATCTGAGGCCAACCACAGCAGTTCACTATTTTGCTGGCTCTACGACTCACTTGCACAGTTCACAACCTGCAACAAGTGGATTTTATTTAAAAGCCTTTTTCCGCCAGCTGCCTACCACACCAAGCACTAAGGTGCAAAGGTGTGTGTAAGGGGACACTGATGGAAGGTGACACTGGGGGCTCTGCCATAGGGTGGGACTCGGACTCTGGGGGCTCTGCCGTAGGGTGGGACACTGGGGGGCTCTGCCATAGGGTGGGACACTGGGGGGCTCTGCTGTAAGGTGTTACTCGGGGGCTCTGCCTGTGGCACTCTGTGGACTGTGATTATAGGGAGAATGTTGGGACTTTCATGTGAGCGTAGTGCTCATCCTGACTGCTGTACTCTATATGTTGTTTTGTTTGTTACTTACTCCTGACCCCCGCACTCTGTATATTATACTGTACATAGACCTGACCAAGGTGTTCATTGTCTCAACAGTTGCTGGTTTTAATTAAGTTCTTCTGTAATGTTCCCTCAGTAAGCCAAAAATATATATATTTTTTTTTTTGTGCATAAAAAACCTATATAATGGAAACATTTATTTAAAAAACAAATGATCCTTTGACTGAGATTCATGTGTCTGAGATTATCAGATGCGACACAGTAATTAGAATTTTATGGGTACAAGGTCTGTGGTATGTTTGCATTGTATACAGCAGATGCAGATTCTGTTCAATCCTCTTTTAAGACTCTCCCACTGGTCATGCCCATTGTTCGCCATGGTGCACTATGTATGCTGCAGGTCATCATCTCCCTGGTAGGGGTCGCAGTGCAGTATTTTGCCCAGGGGCCCATGATGCTGTTAAGGTGGCAATGCCCATGAGAGGCTCCTGGTGAATTTACTGGGTCACTAGCTCTAAGTCTCCTGCCACTCAGCATGTCGCCGAGCTTGGTGCCCCTCCCCTCAGTGGGTATGCCCACATTCATGTTGCGTCAAAAAATGATGGCTGCCGCATGGCGGCTATCTCTAAGCCTTGGGGCCCCATAATCTCCTATTGCCCGGGGGCCCCAAGAGTTGTCAGTCCGCCCCTGGTCAAGGGTCAGTATATTTTGGGCAGTTTTTTTTTTAGTATCAGTGTCAATGTGTTTTAGGTAGGATAAAAAAAGCAAAATGTTCACTATTGTTTCTGGGCTGTACAATGGGTATAGACAATAACTAACATACACATATATCACTGCAATCATCATAAACAAGAGAATTTATAGGTAGGTTATGAAAGTAACAGCTAAATTTGAATACAGCTAAATTTGAAAAATATATATATATTTTTTTCTCTTTTGGCCCAGTTTTCCTTTGGTAATAAAAAAAAAAACACACCACATGGAAGCCCAATTAGTCTTGAAAAAACAGGGTATAACCTACCTGGATGCACAAAGTAGTTGTGATGATTTGTACAGTTTTGTACATATGTACATGTCAAAGTTGCAAAATTGTGCTTAGGCATAAACATTTATTTTACCCTTAGGCGCAAAGGGGATAATCTGACAGTTTTTTTTTTAATGCAATATTTGTTAAATAAATGCTTGTAGACATAAGAGGATTGACTCTTTTGTATCCACCATTACCTCTCAACATTTCTCCATTAGGCCCTTTATCACCTGTTCCACCACTAATGGTATACTTGTGGCCTCCAATATATAGGGAGGACCACTCGGACACTGCAGGTTCGATTGACTGGACATGTAGGGAGGGATTACCATCCATGGTTTTAAGAAGCATAGTGTCCAGAGACATTATGCTATGGTCCACTATAAAGACCTCCTTAGGGTACGGTGTTCCTGGGAATAGATAGATATGTCCCACATTGGAGGGGTAGTGCAGTTAAGAGGGATATTTAATTCCAATAGTTCTCTATTAGAAAGTTTGGGATACAAACACATACAAAATATAAATATCACAAATAATGGTTTAAGGCTTATACATGAACATAGTCACTAACAAATAGAACAGAGCCAGTAAGTGAGTATAGTATGTATCTCTGCGCTAGCCTTCTGTGTAGTACTAAGGTTTATTACTGCGGCAAACACTGAAAGGAATTTTCGGTCCAATAAAAAGATATGTAAAAGAGGTAGTGCTGCTCTGTATACTAAAGGTTCAAATATATAGGTGCAATAAAATAAATATAGGGTGCTTAAGAGGACAACATTCACTTATGGGTGAAAAGTGACTATAAGTGCATCCTGTGCAAAATGATAACTTAGTATAAAATCCAAATCAAAAAACACATGTGAAAATAACTAGGTAAAAATACTGTTTCAGATAAAAGATATATAGTGTACTGCTATTAAAGGATCTTCATATGTATAGTTCATAAAAGTTCATAGTATGCTGATTGCTTCAGATAAAATAATGTAAAATAATATCACATAAAATCGCATAAGGTCACATAAAAACGCATTAAATAAATAATCGTTGGCATAAGTGGGGTAAAAGACTGCAGATCCTAGTATGCAGTGAATCTAAAAACTAGTGGTAAGTAAAAGTGGTAAATAAACGGTGATATAGGTCCGTGAGATAAGTCCTGTCTCAACCTGACCTAAGGTGCAGCTTGTTGTGACTTTAGTGTCATAGGAATACACATTGCAGGTGAATCAGAAGGTAATGCTGGTAGTGCATAAGAGATTTGTTCTCCAAGGGGTGGTACACTCAGTGATTCGGTGGTGTTCCTCTCTTGGCTATAGTATAGGTGTCCCCTTACCTTACCGCTGTAAGGTAACAGCGTTTAAAGATGTATAGGCTCCGGAGGGGTGGCGTCCCCCCAAAATATGGCTCTCTTTGGGTCCTGGTTGCTGTGTCTCCTAGCAGGCGTCCCCTCTGTACCTGGCGCTGGTATGTGTGCCTCGCAGGATAGGTGGAAAGGAATGCTCGATAGTGTAGTATTTTTAGTACAAATAATTTATTTCCAAAAACATAATAAAAACACTCACATTTGGTAAAGGTAAAAATGTGTGTAACAACGAGCCGCGAGCTCGTACCTCACTTCCGGTATCTCAGCAACGTCCCGACGTGTGTTCGTCGCGGTCACGTGACTTCATCAGGGTATAATGTGAGATATTGGAAGTGTCCTTTTATCTGTGTGTAAAAACCTATTACTGGCGGCCATTTTCATAGAGCCGCGAAAACCGGAAGTACTCCGGCGGCCATTTTTGGTTGGAAGTTGGTCGGCGGCCATTTTCATGGAAGTTTTTGGTTACTCGGATGTAAACATCCGCTCGGCGGCCATATTCCCTTCTGACTGGTCGCTGGAAATGTAACGGCGGCCATCTTTTGGAAGGGTTTGAAGCGTACAATTCGCTTTTGGGCAGAGTTTCTTAATAGGAGAATTTGGGTGGACAACAGACGCCTGTTGCATCATCAGATATGGACATATAACGCAACTCTCTTCAGATTTGGGAGAGCATGGGCATCCTATATATGGCCCTCAATACATTCATCCGTTCACCGTATATGAAGGTGAAATCCTAAAACAATAAATATATCTGAATTATATCCTAAAACCATAGAAAGTTGGATATATTATACGTTTAATTAATAAAAATTATTATTTAATAAAAATTAAAAACGAGGTTTAAAAGGATTGGCTATCAATATCAGTTAATATTTAGCATTGGGGTTGCTTTGAGCAGAAAAATGGGATAAAAGGGAAGATTCTTTTATACCGGAAATTACGTCCCTTGCTCATATACATTATTTGTACATAAAAGTATAGAGATATAAAACCATCGGAAAGTATATTTTTATATACATAAAAATATAAAAAATATCATTATATACATAAAAATATAGATATAAAAAATATCATAAGAACTATAGGACAACCAGTTCAAATTATTGTGACAAGTGGCAGATAGAGTGCAGGTGAGAATTGGTATGGAACAATAATAAAAGACTAAAATCAGAAATTGCTGATAAAACAATTAAGATCAAAGTCTATATTGAGCCCCCGGGGTGCAAAGGTGTCTAAGGTATGTATCCATTTAGATTCTAGTTGGCTCAGGGTTCTAAATTTGTGCCCACCCCGCCAGTGTCTTGTATATGCCTCGATCCCCCAGAATTTCATTTGTGATGGATCTTTATTGTGATGTGTCGCAAAGTGCCTAGACACACTATGCTTGTCAAATCCTTTCTGTATATTTTGCACATGTTCTTTAACTCTAATTCTTAGTAATCTCTTGGTGCGGCCTATATTTTGCAGGCCGCAGTCACACTCTAGGGCATACACTGCCCCCTCTGTATTGCAACAGATAAAATCTCTGATCTCGCATGTATGCCCTGTGCTTGTTGCAATAAAGTCTTTCTTTTTCTCATTTGGTCGTTTGGATGTAGTGCAAGCAAAGCATCGTTTGCATGGAAAGAACCCTTTACCAGTAAAGAAAGATAACCCTTCTCTACTCGGGGGGTCTGGGATGCTTTTCACAATCTTGTCTCGTAATGTTGGGGCTCTCTTATAGATACATTTTGGGAAGGGTGGAAGGATTTCTTGTAACTGTTTGTCGGCCAGCAGGATATTCCAATTGCGTTTGATGATTTTTTCCATTTGTTTATGCTGTACATTATAATCAAGAATTAGTGGTACTGTATCTTTGGACATTTGCGTTTTGGTTTGTCTTGAATGAGGACTTTTCGATCCATGTCTGTGACTTCTGCGATTTTCTGGTTAATATATTTATTCTCGTAGCCTTTTTCTATGAATCTCTGTTTCATATTGTTAGCTTAATCTTCATAGGTTTCTTTATGGGTACAATTTCTTCTTAGACGCATGAGTTGGCCCTTAGGTATATTAAAAAGCCAATTTCTGTGATGGCAGCTTTCAAGAGGCAAGTAACTGTTTCTGTCCACGTTCTTTAAAAGTGTTCTGGAGAAGAGTATATTATTCTCTTGTAGGATTTCCAAATCCAAGAATGTTATCTTCTCTTGGCTAATTTCCCATGAAAGTTTGATATTTCTATCGTTCATATTCAGTTCTTCCAAAAAAGCTGTAAGTGTTTCGCTCTCTCCTTTCCACACTATAACTATATCGTCTATGTACCTTCTGTACGTGTGTAATTCTTCGGGAGTGTTAGAGAAGACCTGTTCGTCTTCCCATCTTGCCATGCAAAGTCCTGCCACGCTCGGTGCGAATTTCGCTCCCATAGCGACTCCTGTCTTCTGGAAGCCAGAAGCCAGTAAGCCCATGTACAAGGGGTGAGAGTAAATGTCTCTCCACCAGAAAGGGGAAGAGAGGGGGGTGTAAGGGGGGATAAGGCACAGAAAAGGGGAATGAGTGGGAATGGGAGGGAAGGTAGAGCAGGTATAGAGTACAGAGGACAAAAATAGGGGTAAGCACTAGTCATTTTTATAGTAGCAGTAGCGTCAGAAAAATAAAATACAGAAATCAAAGTACATACAATCACATATAAAATGTCATTAAGATTTAACAGTACATCTCAAGTCAGAAAGCCATACAGACCATGAATCATAAAACTTTGCAACAGTAATGTTGGTAAGTGATAATTAGGGATGAGCCCAATGTTCGAGTCGAACGTGTGTTTGCCTGTTCGCCGAACCAATATGTGGTGTTCATGGCAAATTCGAAAGCTGCCGGAACACCGTTAAAGTCTATGGGGCACTAAAATGAAAAATCAAAAGTGCTAATTTTAAGGCTTATATGCAAGTTATTGTCATAAAAAGTATTTGGGGACCTGGGTCCTGCCTCAGGGGACATGTATCAATGCAAAATTTTTTTTTTTTAAAACACCCGTTTTTTCGGGAGCAGTGATTTTTTTAATGCTTAAAGTGAAACAATAAAAATTAAATATTCCTTTAAATATTGTGCCTGGAGGGTGTCTATAATATGCCTGTAAAGTGGCAAATTGTTCCCGTGTTTAGAACAGTATAACAGCAAAATTACATTTCTAAAAGAAAAATTTCATTTAAAATTGATTGCGGCTGTAATGAATTGTCGGCTCCTGGAAATATAGATAAAACTCATTGAAAAAAATAGAATGGAATCCCCCTCCAGTCCATTATCAGGCCCTTTGGGTCTGGTATGAATATTAAGGGGAACCCCAAACCAAAATGAAAAATAAAATTGCATAGGTGTCCCCCTAAAATCCATACCAGGCCTTTCGGGTCTGATATAGAAATTAAGGGGAACCCTGCGCCACATTTTTAAAAAAATGGCGTAGGGGTCCCCCCAAAATCTTTACCAGACCCTTCAGGTCTGGTACGGAATTTAAGGGGAACCCCAAGCCAAAATTAAAAAAAATGGTGTAGGGGTCCCCCACAAAATCCATATCAGACCCTTATCTGAGCATTCAATCGGGCAGGCCGCAGGAAAAGAGGGGGGGTGAGGGAGCGCCCCCCCCTCCTGAACCATACCAGGCCACATACCCTCAACATGGGGAGGGTGCTTTGAGGTAGCCCCCCAAAGCACCTTGTCCCCATGTTAATGGAGACAAGAACTTCATCCCCACAACCCTTATCCTAAGGTTGTGGGGGTCTGTGGGCAGGGGCCTTATTGGAATCTAGAATCCCCCTTTAACAAGGGGACCCCCAGATCCTGGCCTCCCCCCCTGTGTGAATTGGTAATGGGGTATCCCTACCATTTCACAAAAAAGTGTCAAAAGACAAGACACAGCTTGGGACAAGTCCTTTATTAAAAAAATAAAAAAATAAAAATGTCCCATGATGTAAGTTTATGGTGCCTGACGGACCGAAAAAGAAAAAAAAAAGCTGCAAACGACTCGCCTCCATGGAAGGCTCCCGCTGGGTGATTCGTCAGTGTGACAGTTCTTATATAACTGGGGCGGGGGCCACCAGGTGACATAACTGGGTGGCCCCGCCCCCTCTGGCACCACAGGGGCTTCCCCATGGCTTCCCTGTGGCATCAGAGGGGGGAGGGGCCACCCGGCTACCCCAAAGCTCCCTCTCCATGTTGAGGGCATGTGGCCTGGTACGGTTCAGGGGGGGGCGCTCTCTCATCCCCCCTTATTTTCCTGCGGCCTGCCAGGTTGCGTGCTTGGATAAGGGTCTGGTATGGATTTTGGGGGGACCCCTACACCATTTTATGTTTAAATTTTGGCGCAGGGTTCCCCTTAAAATCCATACCAGACCTGAAGGGCCTGGTATGGATTTTAGGGGGACCCCATGCAATTCTTTTTAATTTTTGTTTGGGGTTCCCCTTAATATTCATACCAGACCCAAAGGGCCTGGTAATGGACTGGGGGAGGATCCTATGCTCTTTTTTTCAATGAGTTTTATCTACATTGCCGAAATGAAATGACAATTTTTCCTTTAGAAATGTAATTTTGCTGTGGTACTGTTCTAAACATGGGAAAAATGCGCCACTTTCCAGTCATACTATAGACACCCCCCAGGCACGATATTTAAAGGAATATTACATTTTTATTGTTTCACTTTAAGCATTAAAAAAAATCACTGCTCCAGAAAAAAATGCTGTTTAAAAAAAAAATTGCATTGATACATGTCCCCTGGCGCAGGATCCAGGTTACCAAACACTTTTTATGACAATAACTTGCATATAAGCCTTTAAAATTAGCACTTTTGATTATTCATGTTTGTGTCCCATTGACTTTAACGGTGTTCGTGCCTTCTGCCAAATTTTTTGCCTGTTCGCATGTTCTGCTGCGGGGAGGGTGTTCGTCTCATCCCTAGTGATAATAGTTTCTCCATCTCACATAGTAGTTGAGTGTAGAAATGGAATCTATGACAGAAGGGACTTGACAGGAATTCCACAAACTTGTAATAGTAATTTTTACTGCTTGGAATAAATGTATGTGTACTGTGAATTTACAAACATTAAAAATGTCTTCTTTCCCGATTCATCCTCCGGTTTTCTTCATCTTTCTCCAGCTTCTTCTTCCCCCACTTCTTCCTCCGCTTCTTCCTCCAGTCTTCTCCATCTTCCTCCGGCTTCTTCTTCCCTTGGTCTGTCCTCCAGTCTTTCTCCTCTGCCGCTCCTGCTGAACATTTAAGAAACAAACTTCCTCCGCTGCTGCGATGGGGCGGATGATGTCACTCCGAGACCCCGCCCCTTGTGACTTTACCGCATGGGGCATGATGGGTCAGTGATATTACAAGGGGATGGGGTCTCCTGATGATGTCATCCGGTGGCCATGCCCCATAGTTACATATAATATGTGGGCTATGGAAGCAGACAGATTGGCTGGCCGCAGCGTCAGAGAAGGTTTGTTGTTTTCATGTTCAGCAGGTCGGTGGCGGGAGAGGCAGAGGAGAAAGACCAGAGGACGAAGCGGTGGAAGAAGAAGCAGAGGAAGATGGAGGACAAAGTGGGGGAATAAGAAACTGGAGGAAGAAGAAGAAAACTGGAGGAAGGAGTGGGGAAAGAAGAAGACATTTTAAATAAAGGAGTTGTCAAAAACCGGCTATTGTTTTTTGTCACATTTCACTGTTTTTTTGGTTAATGTGTAGGGGTACAATGTACCCGATATCCACTCACATAGGGGGGGCTGGGATCTGGAGGCCCCCTTATTAAAGGGGGCTTCCAGATTCTGATAAGCCCCCCGCCCGCAGACCCCCACAACCACCAGGCAAGGGTTGTGGGGATGAGGCCATTGTCCCCATCAACATGGGGACAAGGTGTTTTGGGAGGGACCCCAAAGCACCCTCCCCATGTTGAGGGCATGTGGCCTTGTATGGTTCAGGTGGAGGGGGACTGCTCTCTCGTTCCCCCCTCTTTTCCTGCAGCTTGCCAGGTTGCGTGCTTGGATAAGGGTCTGGTATGGATTTGAGGGGGGACCCCATAACAATTTTTTTCAAATTTTGGTGCAGGGTTCCCCTTAACATTCATACCAGACCCAAAGAGCCTGGTAATGGACTGGGGGGACCTCACGCCATTTTTGTTAAAGTTTGGCGTGGGGGGTCCCCTCCGAATCCATACTAGACCCGAAGGGCCTGGTATAGACCTGGGGGTGGGTACCCCATGCAGTTTTTTTTGCAATTCTTTTGGCTGGCATTTTTTTTAACTTTTAGTGGGGAAGCCACTGACAGCTGAAGATTCATTGGTTGTTAAGGATGCGGCAGCTGGCTTCCCAGCCCCCTGGTTAGCAACCAGCTATATACAGTATTAAAATGATAACCGCAAAACACTTCAAAACCCACATCACAAATGCAACAGTTGCCTTTTTTGGTTCGGTTCCATTAAAATCTATTACCTGTAAATCACATGAAAAAAGTCCCCGACCATTTCTAAAAACACACTGGCTGCAAAACGCATAGATGTGAACTAGTACCATAGGAAATCATGTTAAATGGACTGTAGAGTGTTTCTGAAAACTGCAAAACGCACTAAAAAATGCATAGGTGTGAACCTAGGGTCAGGGCCAGTTCACACTGGAGCGATGCGGGAAAACTGCAAGTCCAGAGCGGGTTCCTGCATCGCATAAAACTCGCAGACAGTTCACACTGCCGTATGCAAACTGCTGAGTGTCAGTAGAAAGCTAATGACACCCTGAAATCAGTTTGCATATAGCAGAGCGAACTGCAAATTTAGAAAAAACCCATGCGATACGATTCTGCTGCGGACCAAAAAAAGGGTCCTGTGCGAGTTTGGTCCAAATGCGATGCAAATTCAACCATACAATCTGTATGGCTGGGTTTGCATCACACAGACACCAGTGCAGTGCGGGGCAAATCACATCCGATGTCAGACAGCACAGCAGTGTGAGCCGACCCTAAGGCCCCTTTCACACTTGTGCGACTTGTCCTGCGACTCCTGTGTCCATAGACCTCAAGATTACACTGACATTGCTTCAAATCACATCAAATTTGCAGCAAAAAGCGCTGCAAAATTGTGGGGCTTTCAGGTCGCACAAGTGTGAAAGGGTCCTTATGGAACTAAAAGTTGTATGAAAAGCCGACCAAGTGTGAAAGGAACCTAATGAGATTCATTGATAACACCTTTATATTAGGCCCCATTTGTACTTGTGCAACCAATGCCTGTGTAATCTTGCTGTATATGGACCTCAAGTCGCATCAAAGTCAAACCAAAGTAGTACAGGGACAAATCTGCCCCCCTTGCAGGATGCACAAGTGAGAATAGTGCCTAATTCACAGGTAGTATCCATGAATCTCATTTAAACTGCTACGACCTGAAAGTCACACTATTTTGCTGCCAATTTGCTGCTGCAACTTGGCCCCAACTTCTGGGAATGCCTGTGTAATATTGCGCCCTATGTACCGCAAGTCACATGAAAGTCACACCAAAGTATGCAACTTGAAGTAGCACAGATATGAATGGTTATCTTTGAGAATCATGGGGTACAATTTGTTATGCAACTCGGAGGTCCAAATTTGCTGGAAAAGGCACCCAACTATGAAAAAAGTCATATATATTTTAATAGAAAGGAACTCTTATTTATATTTGCATAGTCCTTACTGATTTACATCAGCAGAACAAATGCAGGAAGTGGTGCGTGCACATGGGCCAGAAGCAAATGTGTGATGATGCCAAAAAAATCAATGAACCCCACCAACACCAAATCTAACTACCACATCCACCCCCACATTGAGTAAGCACAAGTACATATCCTACACTTACCCGGAAAATGAGCAGCACCTCCTCCTTTCTAAAGAGGGACCTCGCCATGTCCACCTAGATGGAGATCCTGACCAGCACAGGAACTTCCAGGTGATTACAATGACTCATTTCCATGTCACAATGTGAAACCACGCTCTTTTGATCACAGCTGCGAATTTTTGATTGCAACCACGATTAGAATTTTTTTATTTTTGTTTATTTGCAGATATTCAAATCTGTATTTATACATATAATATTTGAAGGTAAACTTAAGGGAGTTTAATAAGAAATTGTGTCCCGGGGTAGCAGCAAGTGAAATACAAAGAAAAAAGGCCCAGTTTTAGCCCTGGTTCACACTGACAGCAGGAGGAAATCATGCGAGTTCAGCTGAATTCACAATTTCATTCCCGCATGTCAGTCCCAATTGCGGGGGGAATTTTATCGACACCGGTGCAGGTTTCTTCACTGATTTTAATACAAATCGCACCCCAAAGTCGCCAAAAAGTAGTACAGAAACTACTTTTGGAAATTGTGGCGCCGCACCATTTAGAACGGTGCAATTGCCACCGATTTGACACGTCAAAACGCACCAATGTGAACCAGGGCTGACACATACAACACTGTCTATCCACCAGCTAAATTAATTTCCTGCAATTCTCCACAGCTGTTATATATAAATGATTCCAATGAAGAGACTTTTTTTGGTGCACAAATACATATAAAAATTATAAGTTATACAAGATATTGCACTTCCCCAAAACCACCGCACACAAAACGAATTAAAAAGAAGAAAAGAAAAAAAAAACACAACAAACAAGCTCAATCATGTACTTTTATTTTGCCAGCAGAAACAAAATTATGTACATTAATTTACTAGCTTCCAAAAAAATTGGGCAGGAAATATGGTGCCACATGTAGCAAAACAGTTAGCAATTGGGTTTTAACCACTTAACAACCGGCCCATAGCCGAAAAACGGCTACAGGGCGGTTGCTTAACTCTGGGAGGCCGTTAATTAACGGCCTCACAGAATTCTGCTCTTGCGCGCCCCCTGGGGCGCGCACTCGAGAACATCCATGATCGCCGGGTCCAGAGGACCCGGCGGATCATGGATCACGGTAAACGGCCGCTCATCGCAGCCGTTTACCACGTGATCGCTCCGTCAAATGACGGAGCGATCACATGTAAGCAAACCGGTGTCATTTGATGACGCCGGTTCCTCTCTCCTCCTCTCTCTGTACCGATCGGTACAGTGTGAGAGGAGAGGGGGAGGGATCGGTGGCAGCAGTGCTGTGGGCGGGATCTGTAGTGCCCACAGCCTGCTCTGCACGCCACCGATCCATCCATCCATCCATCCGTGCTCAGCCATCCCTCCATACCCTGCAATACACAGCAATAGCCTGCAGTGTATTGCAGGGTATGGAGGGATGGCTGAGCATGGATGGATGGATACCCTGCAATGCTCTGCCATACCCTCTAATACTGTGCCATACCCTCCAATACTGTGCCATACCCTCCAATACTGTGCCATACCCTCCAATACCCTGCCATACCCTGCAATGCTCTGCCATACCCTGCAATGCTCTGCGATGCTCTGCCATACCCTGCCATACCCTGCCATACCCTGCCATACCCTGCCATACTCTGCCATACCCTGCCATACCCTGCCATACCCTGCCGATACTCTGCCATACCCTGCGATACTCTGCCATACCCTGCGATACTCTGCCATACCCTGCGATACTCTGCCATACTCTGCCATACTCTGCGATACTCTGCCATACCCTGCCATACCCTGCGATACCCTGCGATACCCAACAATACCCTGCGATACCCAACAATACCCTGTGATACCCAACAATACCCTGCGATACTCGCTACGATCAAAGCCAGGAAAGTTTTTTTTTTTTTATTTCAGGCTTTCCAGCCTATAGGTGAGATGTGGGGTCTTATTGACCCCATATCTCACTGTAAAGAGGACCTGTCATGCCATATTCCTATTACAAGGGATGTTTACATTCCTTGTAATAGGAATAAAAGTGATCAAAAACATTTTTTGGGGGAAAAAAAAGGGTCAAACTAAAATAAATAAAGTAAAATGAACAATAAAATATATATATATTTTTTAAAGCATCCCTGTCCCCGTGTGCTCGCATGCAGAAGCGAACGCATACGTAAGTCCCGCCCACATATGAAAACGGTGTTCAAACCACACATGTGAGGTATCGCTGCGAACGTTAGAGCGAGAACAATAATTTTGGCCCTAGACCTCCTCTGTAACTCAAAACATGTAACCAGTAAAAAAAAATAAAGCCTATGGGGATTTTTAAGTAGCGAAGTTTGGCGCCATTTCACGAGTGTGTGCAATTTTGAAGGGTGACATGTTGGGTATCTATTTACTCAGCGTAACTTCATCTTTCACATTATGCAAAAACATTGGGCTAAATTTACAGTTTTGTTTTTTGTAAAGCACAAACCATTTTTTTTCCAAAAAAAACACATTAGAAAAATTGCTGCGCAAGTACCGTGCTAGATAAAAAGTTGCAACGACCGCAATTGTATTCTCTAGGGTCTTTGCTAAAAAAACATATATAATATTTTGGGGTTCTATGTAATTTTCTAGCAAAGAAATTATGATTTGTACATGTAGGAGAGAAATATCAGAATTGGCCTTGGTGCTCCAGAACACCTGATGGTGCTCCCTGCATGTTGGGCCTCTGTATGTGGCCACACTGTGTAAAAGTCCCACACATGTGGTATCGCCGTACTCGGGAGTAATAGCAGAATGTGTTTTGGGGTGTAATTTGTGGCATGCATATGCTGTGTGTGAGAAATAATCTGCTAATATGACAATTTTGTGAAAAAAAAAAAAAAAGAAAAAAAATCTTGATATTGCAAAGAATTGTGGGAAAAAATGACAACTGCAAAAAACTCACCATGCCTCTTTCTAAATACCTTGGAATGTCTTCTTTCCAAAAAGGGGTCATTTGGGGGGTATTTGTACTTTCCTGGCATGTTAGGGTCTCAAGAAATGAGATAGGCCGTCAGTACTTCAGGTGTGATCAATTTTCAGATATTGGCACCATAGCTTGTGGACTCTATAACTTTCACAAAGACCAAATAATATACCCCAATTTGTACTTATTTTTACCAAAGATGTGTAGCAGTATAAATTTTGGCCAAAATTTATCAAGAAAAATTACAAATTTGCTACATTTTATAACAAAAACGAAGAAAAATTCATTTTTTTACTGAATTTTCAGTCGTTTTTCTTTTATAGCGCAAAAAATAAAAAACCCAGAGGTGATTAAATACCACCAAAAGAAAGCTCTATTTGTGTGAAAAAAATGACAAAAATTTCATATGGGTACAGTGTTGTATGAATGAGTAATTGTCATTCAAAGTGTGAGAGCACCGAAAGCTGAAAATTGGTCTGGTTATTAAGGGTGTTTAAGTGCCCAGTGGTCAAGTGGTTAAGGGCCCTGCTCATAGAAGCTTACGTACTTAGAAACATACCTAACAGTCATTATTCTTACAAAGCATTCCAACATAATATTAAAAAAGGCACACATTCAAAATATAACACCCACCACCACCCCACAAAACCACACACACACATACATTGGTGACCATGTTCCGCTGGAAGCTGCATTTCCGTGTACATGATTAAGCAATGAGATCAAAGAGTAGAAGGTCAGCAGATGCTCCCAAACCATGTTTGCATGATCAGACAGGAACAATACACACACAACATTGACAGCATGGCCACATAAACCCACTTTTGAGTGAAAAAATGCACAAGAATTTCAGCAAACAGCCCTAGTTGGGCATTTGTCAATAGGCACAATATCATCCCTTCTCCCCCACAAATCACAGAAAAAAATACAGGCTTTCTCAGGCCAAACAAACCCCCTCTACTGCAGCTCTTTATATAAGGTAGGTTGTATTGTTAGCACACTGGCGCCTTCCCAATAAAAGTACACACCAGTGGCGGAATTCTAAGGGTCGCAACAGTCGCAAGTGCGACTGGGCCCTGTAGTTCTCCGCCACTTCAGGGGGCCCACCGGCCGCCCGCCCGCCGGACTGAGGGGCCCACCCACCTGACTGTCCGGGCCCCGGGGCCCGGGGTGTGTGCGGCGTGATTCACAGTCAGTCTGTCTGTAATAACCGTGGAGTTCATTGCATGCCATGGGGGAGAGAGAAGCGCTCTGAGACTGTGTGGGCTCCGCCCCAGCCTATCCAGAGCCAGGAAACTAAAAGAAAAACTCTCAGACCAATACAGTGAAGGTGGGGGAGGAGCTTTCTGAGGCAAGGCATTCTGGAGGAGCCTCGAGGCACGCCTGTGGAGGAACTTTGCGACCGCGACGTCACATGAAGATACTTACTGTGGAGGAATCGATCGATTGATTGGCGGTAAGTCACCATTTTGCATTCCAATCGACTGATCCCAACCTCTGCCACCACCCCCCCCTTCAGACTGTGCCACCACCCCCCTCCACAGGGCCACCACCCCCCCCCCTCCAGACTGTGCCACCACCCCCCTCCACAGTGCCACCACCCCCCCTCCAGACTGTGCCACCACCCCCCCCCAGTGCCATCACCCCCCCCCCCCAGCCACCACCCCCCTCCAGACTGTGCCACCCCCCCCACCCCCCCTCCAGACTGTGCCCCCACCCCCCCCCCCCCCCCCCCCCCCCCCCCTCCAGACTGTGCCATCACCCCCCCCTCCAGACTGTGCCATCACCCCCCCCCCACAGACTGTGCCACCACCGCCCCCAGTGCCACCACCCCCCCCTCCAGACTGTACCATCACCTCCCCTCCAGACTAGACGGAATTGCTACCCTCTTAGTCAGCAGGCAGCCTCACACATGTTCTCTGCATCTTTGTGGTGTGAACCAGCCCAAAGTCCATAGCCATGCTAAGTGTCACAAGCAATATACAATATATTGGCCTAAGTATTGGGACGCCTGCCTTTAAATGCACATGAACTGTAATGGCATCCCAGTCTTAGTCTGTAGGGTTCAAAATTAATTCGGCCCACCCTTTGCAGCTATAACAGCTTCAACTCTTCTGGGAAGGCTGTCCACAAGGTTTAGGAGTGTGTATGGGAATGTTTGACCATTCTTTAAAGTGCATTTGTGAGGTCAGGCACTGATGTTGGATGAGAAGGCCTGGCTTGCAGTCTCCTCTCTAATTCATCCCTAAGGTGTTTTGTTGTGTTAAGGTCAGAACTCTGTCCAGGCCAGTCAAGTTCCTCCACCCCAAACTCACTCATCCATGTCTTTATGAACCTTGCTTTGTGCACTGGTCCAAATCATTTGGTGGAGGGGGATTATGATGTGGGGTTGTTTTTCAGGGGTTGGGCTTGGCCTCTTAGTTCCAGTGAAGGGAACTCCTAAGGCATCAGCATACCAAGACTTTTTGGACATTTTCATGCTCCCAACTTTGTGGGAGCAGTTTGGGGATAGCCCCTTCCTGTTCCAACATGACTGCACACCAGTGCACAAATTAAGGTCCATAAAGACATGGATGAGTGAGTTTGGGGTGGAGGAACTTGACTGGCTGCACAGAGTCCTGACCTCAACCCGATAGAACCCCTTTTGGCTGAGTTAGAGCCGAGACTGCGAGCCAGGCTTTCTTGTCCAACATCAGTGCCTGGCCTCACAAATGCACTGTAATGCCCTGTACACACGATAGGATTTTCCGACAACAAAATCCATGGGATTTTTTCCGACGGATGTTGGCTCAAACTTGTCTTGCATACACACGGTTACACAAAGTTGGTCAGAAATTCCGAACGTCAAGAACGCGGTGACGTACAATAAGTAAGACGAGCCGAGAAAAATTAAGTTCAATAGCCACTGCTGCTCTTCTGCTTGATTCCGAGCATGCGTGGCACTTGTGCATCGGAATTGTTTACACACGATCGGAATTTCCGAACGGATTTTGTTGTCGGAAAATTTGAGAACCAGATCTCAAATTTTGTGTGATGGAAATTGCTATGTAAAATGTGTGATGGAGCCTACACACAGTCGGAAAATCCTATCGTGTGTACAGGGCATAAGAGTAGTCACACTTTCCCATAGACAAACTAAACCTTATGGACAGCCTTGCCAGAAGCTGTTCTAGCTGCAAAGGGTGGGCCAAATCAATTTTTAACCCTACGGACTAAGACTGGGTTGCCATTAAAGTTCATGTGTGTGTGTGTAAAGGCATTGGTGTCCCAATACTTTTGACTAGATAATGTATCTGGCAAGATTTACAATGGTGGTGGAAGCCTCCTACATATAAATACTACATTTAGACATAATTTTAGGACCTGGGAGATGAGACAACTTCTCTACATGAAGCGGCGTGTTTGGAATTTGAACCCAGACGCTCAGGGATGCTAAGCAGAAGTTCTAAGTTCTAACCTCTAAGCCACAGAGCTGCCACATGTGAGAACCTCCTACACATAAATACACATAAATACTGCTTTTCTTTGGACATACAGGTGATGGAATTACATTACTCAAGAGTTATTCTTCTTAATTTATTCTGTGATATTTGCTGTTTTTTTGTGGGTAAGTGTTGAATAGTGATATTACCCTCAAATGTTGGGGAATTACATTTTGATTTCTGATGTTGATACACATATCACATCTTTTTGTGCTCAAATTATTTTTTGGGGAAATAATGAAAAGCACAAAAAATTGTGATTAATTTTAAACTTGCATCAGCAATGGTATTGTTTGTGCTTTGTAAAGCCACCTGTGTGAGTTTGGGTAAAGATTGTTGTGAGATGGAGAGTAACAAGTGCAATTGACAGAGAAAAATATATTTTACCAAAACATCAAAACATTCCACATTTTAGAATTCTTAAAAACAAAATATCTGAAGTAATAGCAACAATTTTGCAAAGGAAAATTTATTTCAGAGAAATATACATTTCATCTCAACATTAAAAGGATTTATTTGGGAAAGTTACAATTGTACCATTAGAATCAATGGCTAAAACTTACATTGGATTATAATAGAGGCGATTTTCACTTCCAAAAAATGCTCTTTAACATTTTTTAACGCTCATTTTGGTATTTACTATAGCGCCTTGTAAAAAAGACACTTGAGCTAATATGAGAGCTATTTGCAGGTCTGAGCATGCTCGGTTGTGTTGGCACCTAGTTGTACAAAAATGGTGAATTTATCTTCTCTCTTCTCAGACTTTTAAAGATTTTTCAGTGTAGAAATCACTTTTTCACACCGTTTAAAAGCAGATTATCTTTAAATAATATACCTCATATTTCAGTACATAGTATTTAGGCAATTATATCATGCTCTAAACATTATTTCCATGTGCAATTCTCCAGCTTTTATCAGAGTAAAGGTTTGGGCGTTATTTTGTTTCAGGGAACTATAGTAAATTTGATTTTGGGAGTATTTTCTCACCAGCGTTATAGTGAATACCGTTTTAGCACTAATTAGCACTAATTACCGTGATTAACATTAAATAGTGCTAATTCTTGGTAATTAGCACTAATTAGCACTGCAGCACTATAGTAAATGCCCCCCAGTTTCTCCACAGTTCCTCCAACAAAGGGCTTTTTATGAGTAGAATAGAATTTGGAGTGGTTATATGGTGTAAGGTACCATTGGTAAATTGACTTTTGGTACAGCTCCCAGTGGGTTACACAATGAGAAGAGGAATATGTGATAGTAAAGGCTTTTTGCCAAGCTTTCTCTGGAAATGTGGGACTCAGATGCTGTTACCATTTTTATATAGAGGTACTTTTAGAAAAGCAATATTTTTTGCTATCTCAAGCATAACACATTGAGATGCCTCTAATAGGGAAGGAAGAATCATGCATAAATTGGAAGAGTGGGATTGGTAATGTTAAATGCAGGGGTATTGGATGGTTGAGTAAGAAGTTCCAGAAGTAGGTAAATAAGGAGGAGTGGGGTAATAGATAGCGAGCACTATAACTATCATATGATTAGAGAGCATCATTGTCATATGATTTTACTAGACCACCAGTGTTCAATTTGGTCCAAGACACATGCTTTATAGTAATAGTTTAAATTGGATAGATTCATACCACCATTTATCTTGTGTCTCATCATAATGTCTGCTGAGCATCTAGGGGGTTTATGGCCCCATATGAAGTGGTTAAAAAGTCCTTTAATAGGAAAGAATGTGGGATAATGAGAGTCTGAAATAGGTACAACAGTTTTGGGAGTATTATCATTTTTAAGGTCGCTATTCTTCCTGAGATAGAGAGATCTTGTGTACTGAGATTAGCTAATAGTTGGGAAATGTTTTGATGTCAGAGTTAAGGTTATTGGTCTATAATTGGCAGGTATGGTCGGGTCCTTATTTGGTTTGGGGTTGGTTACAATCACTGCCCGTAGCATCTCAGGTGGGAAGGAGGCAGAGGTGAAAGCAAGATTGAAGACTGACAATAAATGAGGTGTCATTCCTTTACAATGGCTTTTGTAATATTCATTAGGATATCCATCTTCTCTGGGGAGATTTAGGATTGGGAAGATGCTGTATGATTTTGGAGATTTCTTGGGAGGTAAATGGTTGTAAAATAGAGGAGAGCTGTTCTGGAGTGAGTGAGGGTAAATTCACAGCTTAAAGGAAGTTCTGAGGATGGTTGCAGGATAGAGGGTTCATTATGGAGATCATAAAGTGATTGATAATAGTCCCCAAAGCCATTGCAATGTCTTTAGGATTAAATAGTTTAAGGTTGGAGTGAGGGAAGTAATCTGTTGTTTAATTTGTTTGGCCTTAACTTGTCTTACTAATTTAGTGCCTGCTCTATTGCTTAGGACGTAAGAGGTGGGACGCATATTTGTAGAGTAATAGAGATCATAAAGTGTGTCTATTTTGAAGAATATCTTCAGTAATTTGGGGGTCTGGGTGATTCATATTAGCCTGTTCTCGAGAAGATATAGAGTGGAGTAAATCTTCGATCAGCTTTGCCCTCTGCTTTTTAATATGTGATACAATACAATTTAAATCAATATGCCTCTCATATGCACTTTATGTGTATTTCATAAGGTAAATTGTATAGTTTCAGGCCTGTCATTGGTTGTGAAAATTTGGTGGTGCACCTGCATGATCTGTTGGTACAATCACTTATCCTGTGAGGTGAGTGAGGTGTTTAATCTCCATATAGAAAGTGGAGTTTTACGAAGGTGGTCATCAAATTCTAATGCGATAGGGGCATGGTGGGGCATGTAATTGTACCAATATCAGATAGCATGAGAAAAAGGCAGGTGGGACTTTGAATGAGGCTATTGATTTGTGGGGGTGAGATTATTAGTAAGTAATTAAGTAATTAAATAATTACCGTACCGGTCCCTCTCATGCGGCTCCTTCCACAGCTCTCGGTGCAGACAATTGGGACAGCCTCTGATTCTTCGTCCCCAATTTTTCAGACTTATCATGATAGTTGCATGAATCGGCCCCTGAAGAGTGGTATTATCCACGAAACGCGTTGGGATTTTAGGATGCATTCTCATGCCTATTGATAGGAACCTACTTAGACTCTTTATCCACAACCAAATGATTATACTGTGTTTCTTACCATTGATTACACTGCATAGTGCCATTTAGATGATGTGTACATATATGAATCTGCAATAATACATTTTATCCATATTAAACCTCTTGTCAATTTTAGATGCCGTCCCTTTGATATGTATATGTAATGTATTCATGAGGTCAACACCATATATGCGTGTGTATACATATTAAACATTTTCTACTATGTGCATCATTGTTATGTATTGTCAGACTCAATATGCCAATTAAATATACAGTATCTCACAAAAGTGAGTACACCCCTCACATTTTTGTAAATATTTTATTTTATCTTTTCATGTGCCAACACTGAAGAAATTGCACTTTGCTACAATTTAAAGTAGTGAGTGTACAGCTTGTATAACAGTGTAAATTTGTTGTCCCCTCAAAATAACAGCCATTAATGTCTAAACCGCTGGCAACAAAAGTGAGTACACCCCTAAGTGAAAATGCTTAACTGTAGGCAAGACAGACTTGTCTTTGTACTCCTGACCTGGTTGCCGCCACACACAGTTGACATCATCTGAACCAAATAAGTTTATCTTGGTCTCATCAGACCACAGGGCATGGTTCCAGTAATCCATGACCTTAGTCTGCTTGTCTTCAGCAAACTGTTTGCGGGGTTTCTTGTGCCTCATCTTTAGAAGAGGCTTCCTTCTGGAGCGACAGCCATGCAGACCAGTTTGATGCAGTGTATGGTCTGAGAACTGACAGGCTGACCCCCCACCCCATCAACCTCTGCAGCAATGCTGACAGCACTAATACGTCTCTTTCCCAAATACAACCTCTGGATGTGACACTGAGCATGTGCACTCAACTTCTTTGGTCGACCATGGGGAGGCCTTTTCTGAGTGGAACCTGCCTGTTAAACCACTGTATGGTCTTGGCCACCATGCTGCAGCTCAGTTTTAGTGTCTTGGCAATCTTCTTATAGCCTAGGTTATCTTTATGTAGAGCAACAATTCTTTTTTTCAGATCCTCAGAGAGTTCTTTGCCATGAGGTGCCAAGTTGAACTTCCAGTGACCAGTATGAGAGAGTGAGAGCGATAACACCAAATTTGACACACCTGCTCCCCATTCACACCTGAGACCTTGTAACACTAATGAGTCACATGACACCTGGGAGGGAAAATGGCTAATTGGGCCCAATTTGGACATTTTCACTTAGGGGTGTACTCACTTTTGTTGCCAGCGGTTTAGACATTAATGGCTGTGTGTTGAGTTATTTTGAGGGAACAGCAAACATACACTGTTATACAAGCTGTACACTCACTACTTTACATTGTAGCAAAGTGTAATTTCTTCAGTGTTGTCACATGAAAAGATAGAATAAAATATTTACAAAAATGTGAGAGGTCTACTCACTTTTGTGTGATACTGTACTTTCTAATTATCTTTTTTTTTTTTTGTTGTTTTTTTTTCCACATCAGTAAGCAAATGAGACATTTATGATCAAGTTAACGTTCATTTAAGTCTCTTACGTTGTGAACATCATTGTGGAAATGTTTTTTTTTTTTTTTAATTTTATTATTAGGGGTCAAGAGGAGAAGAACTGCAGAGAACATAGATTTTTTAATTATCTATATCCGTTAGTTATGTCCCTTACAAATTCTGTTATCAAAATTGATTATAATACCCCCTATATTTGCCACCCCATCCCCCCCGCTTCCCACCCCCCCCCCCCCCGGGGTGCCTCTCTAGATAAGTGTCGAATGTTCTTATATTTTTCTCTTCCTTTTTCTCTATCCTTCTTTGATTTGGTTTATTCCCAGCCCGTGACTTTTATGTTATTATTTCCGCGTATCTCCAAGTCTGTTTAAAGTCTTGCCATTTTTTCCATTTAATCATAGCGTTAACCCCTTCTTCTTCCCCATTGAATCTAAGTTTTTGCAAATGGACTATTTCTTCCATCTTTCCTACCTACCCATTCTTCTGTCGGTGGGTCCTCTTGCTGCCATTTCCTAGGGATTACTGCTTTTGCCGCATTTAACATATATGGGATTAGGGTCTTCATGTATGTTTTTATTGAGTCTGCTGTGTTATGAAACAAACATATCCAGGGGTCTTCAATGACTTTGATGCCAGTGATTGTTTTTATGAGCTCCAAGATATCTCTCCAAAATTCCCTAATTTTTGGGCAGGTCCACCATATGTGGGCCATCGTACCCCGCTGGCCACATCCTCGCCAGCATTCCTGTGAAGTCCCAGGCTGATATTTACTTATTTTATTAGGTGTATTGTACAATCTAGTAAGACACTTATAGTTTGTTTCCGATGTTCTACTGTCAATTGCTGATTTATGTATTAAACTAAAAAATTTTTTTACATTGTGTTTGTTTTCGTGCGTGCCCAGTTCATTTCCCCATTTTATAAGAAATGGCGGTATTTCCTGCCGGCCCTCGTTAAGGAGCATTGTATATAGATGGGATGTATCTTTTTTTTTTTCTATTCCCATGCATATTTTCTCAAGTGATGTATAATTCTCCCTTGTTCTGATTGGATGGGGAAGCTTCCCCACAAAGTTTGCAAGCTGGAGATAGCGCCATTCATTTAACTTTATGTGCGTTGTGGTCTGCTGTAATACTATCCGTGATTTAATTTTCCCTTCACTTATTATATCCCCTAATTGTGTATTTTCTCCAATCCATTGAGCACCCATTTCACTTCTTCCTGGTGGGAAATAGTTATTGTTCTTCAGTGGCATCAGTGGCGAATTGTAGCTCCAACTATATTGTTTGTGTATTATGTCCCAAATTTTAAAAACGTGTCGAGTGATTTTTTGAGTGTTAATTCCCAGGTTCCTAAATTTCGGGGGAATCCATATCTGTGTGCATGAATTGACCTTACTTGTGTCTTTTTCTAATTGCACCCATGATTTGTGACTATCTTTTCGTGTCCACTCTACAGAGTACAAAACAAAGAGCAGCGGTGATAAAGGGCATCCCTGCCTTGTCCCGTTGCTCATAGAGAAAGGGGACGCTAAATCACCATTAATCCTTATTATAGCAGTCGGGTTTTCGTATAGAACGCATATTCTCTGTAGCATTTTTGTGCCTAGCCCGATGTATTTCAGTGTCTCCATCATGAGCCCCCAGTCTACCCTGTCAAACGCTTTCTCCGTACTTTCTATTTATCTAACCCCCACAAATCAATAGCCTCATTCAAAGTCCCACCTTCCTTTTTCTTATACCTGAACCAGGGATGGAGGCACACACTGTGTGCTTCATTTAAAGTCCCAAACCCCCCATTATTCTAATATCAGATAGCATAACATTTTGTAACGAGCGACTATCAGTTAGAAAATAATCAAATCTAGAGTAGGATATGTGTGATGCAGAAAAAAAAGTTAAGTCCTTTTCAGACCATGGAAGCACCTCCAGATATTACGTAGATCCTTTTTGCAGACCAAGGGGAAGACGGATTGAGTAGGTCATCTATGGGACTATGGGTAGCGGTGAAATCCATAGTGGGGTCAGCAATGGTGTTGGTCCCCCAACGCATGTTCCTTAATGCATTTCCTTCACCTTGGAAAGAAGGGGAGCAAGAATTTTTTTTTTGTTTACTCTTCAGAGCATACAGGGAGTGGTTGAGTTCACCTGTAAGTATGATATAACACCCGTTGGGGTCAGAGATCATTTGGATATGATGAAAGGTTACAGACTCTTTAATTGCTATTAAAGGAGGATGCCATAAGAACATTTCGTCCTATTGGACATAAACAGGTGAGGAAAATGGCAAAATGCTATTTAGGGCATTTAGAAATGGCAAAGTGCCTTTCTTGAACAAGCAAAATGTCTGCTTTTGAAGTTTGGGCATCTTTCAGAAGGATAGTACGCTTAAAAGGGCTGTTAAGATCTTTAGCATTTAGGGACATTATTTTCAGCAACATAAGAGAGGTTGCTTAATTGCTGGAGTAAGTTGCAAGTGAGATATATCAATAGTTCCAAATTGATAATAAGTAGTGAGTACCTGACTGAGAAGGCCAGTGAGTGTCAGAAAAGGTCAAGGAGTTTGACAGTGGGTAATGCTCACCATAGTGGATGCCTGGAGGTACCTATTTGTGAGAAGCTGGACAGATTTTCTCACCGTCTCCCTTATGACAGGGTTTCCTACACTTGTTGAAGGTGATGAGCCTGGTTTGCTTACTTGTTTCTTGTTTTTAAAAAATACCCTTGGAATATGTATAAATCAAATTGTTTTATGTTATATTATTGCATTGATGTTTCTAGCACCTTAAAATCCCTTTTTTACATTTCTACCAAACAATTATACAAATAATTGGGATGTGGTGCTTTAAATCCTCACATGTCTGGACATTTATTTTTCACAATCCTTGAGGGCTGGAATTGATCTGAATATACAATATGGAAGCCTCTGTGTAACTGGTTAGCGATATATAAATACCTGTGTTAAAGAAGCTAAATTTTCTATCAAACTCAAATACACATTGCAAGTGAGTGCAACACTTTAAAAATAAAAAAAGACTGCAAATAAACTTTTAAAATACTTGATTTTTCTATACTTTGACCTGAAAGTTTTTAAGTTGGTGACAGGGAATTTGTATAGATAAACTCTAGGCAGATGTAAAACATAAAAATGAATGCAGCTTTGTATTACATGTATTATTTTTTTTTTTCAAGTAAGCTGTCTGGGTTTATGAGTTTGTCCTTTTGTCAGCCTCTTGCCATCCCTATACAGCACTTCTCAAAATGCAAGAAGAAGAAGCAACACAAAGTGCATATCAGGTGTGCTACAGTGTTCTTAGGAGGACAGAGCCACAAAATGATGAGCACATCATGTGCTGTTTCTCGTTTTACTCGCACAACCCGTAAGTGCCACTTAACTACAGCAGAGGAAATGTAGGTATCTTTCCTGCTAGACAGAGCTGTGTTGTGTGGCAGAGCTGTGCAAATCTCAGGACTGGATAAGATGTATTTCACTTGTGTATTAAGTTGTTTGTGGCAGTTGGCTGTTTTTCATTCAGCTGACTGGCTAAAGGAAAAAAACAAGTATGGCCAGCTTTAAAGTTGGTACACATGTTCCAAATATTGGCTGAATCAGCCGGTTCAACAGGGCCGCTGTACTAACATTGCACAGTTAGTACAGAGAGTTGAACGGAAAAAAAAAAAAACTACCTTTGTGTACCAGGCTTTAGACTTTCTTGATCTGAATACTTGTTCTGAATCAGTGACTCAAAGAATTTAAGCCAGTGATCAACATCCAGAATCCAGACAACTATCATTTTCATTAGGACACTGGCAATTTAAAGTAGAACTAAAGGCAATTTTTTTTTTTTGTAGATAGATTAAGGGAGGGTTTTAACCACACAATTGTCTCTGAGCTTCTTATTGAGATGTACAGGACAAATTTTATGAAAAAGCTACAAGTTCTGTGTGATCCCCAAATTGCAAATAAAGGAACTGAACAATAAATGAGCAGATAACAGCACAAATAAACTAATATGCAATCCCACAGGCTTTATAATTATAAATGTCTGGACAGTATAGCATCTAGTTAAAATGTGCTCACTGCAACTTATGCCGCGTACACACGAAGGGACTTTTGCCAGCGGACCTAAGTCCAGCGGATAATCCGCTGGACTTTCCAGCTGGGTCCGCTGGACTAAAAAGCGAACGGACTTGACCACACACGATCACGCAAAAAGTCCGGCGGTTCACGCGATGACGTACAGCACGTACGACGGGACTAGAAAAAGGAAGCTCGAGATCCCAAACGACACCCTTTGGGCACCGTCAGCTAATCTCGTGTGTATCGCGTGTTAGTTGACGTTTGGTTAGAGACGATTCGCGCTTCTCAGACTTCTGCTTAATTCGCTCGCTTCTGCCGTTCAGTTTGTGCTTGTGAGGTTTGGATCTGTCTTTCAGTGCGTGTGGATCAGTTCCTACCTGTTCTCAGGCCGTTCTGGTCCGCTCGTTCCTGTTTTTCAGGTCGTTCTTCATAGGCCTTGCTGTTCTTCAGTGCGTTCGGTTAAGTTGTTTGTTTGATCAGCCGACCGTTTTGAAGCCATGGAGTGTGGACGTACTCGGGAACGAGTTCGTGCTGTGCAGGGGCTCGGTGTTGCGGTTAACACCTTGGCCCGAGCCCAGTCCATGAACAGGGTGAGGAGGAGTTCATGGACCAAGAATTGGTTGCGCCAGCGTGACCAATTCTCGCATATGCCTTTGCTCCGTGAGATCCGTGAGAATAATCCTGATGATTTCAGGAATTATCTCAGGATGACGGACCCCATTTTTCACCGTCTGTTGGCTTCACTGTCCCCTTATATTACCAGGCAGAATACCTGCATGCGGCAAGCCATCAGTGCGGAGCAGAGGCTAGTCGCCACGTTGCGTTACTTGGTGACGGGGAGAAGCTTGCAGGACCTCAAGTTCACGACAGGCATCTCCCCCAGGCTCTGGGGCTCATTATTCCAGAGACCTGTTCTGCCATTATCCACGTCCTGCAGGAGGAATACATTAAGGTAAGTCTTCTCTTTTCCAATTACCTATGTCTTGTATGTTTGCTAATGTAGTGCATCAATGTCATCATTAGCTAATTACCATGATAGGACTATTCTATGAATGTCCCCTATTCCAGTATATTTTTTTATTTTAGTGTTTTGTATAGTATTTTATGGTTGACCTATCGAAATTGCTTTAAGAATGTATTATTTAGGTCACATGCATATTTCCTTGCACCAACCTCCCCAGCATGGAATCTTGGCCCCCTAAACACCCCTAGCCTAGTCACTTTCTTTGTTAAAAAATGTATATTACCAGCTCCATTGTACTGCTTTACTCACCCCCCCTTTCACCCCCTTGCCCCTCACCCCTTTCACCCCCTTGCCCCTCATTTTTAAATTGATTGCATGTGGTTTGGGTCAGCTTGTAATTAACCCCCCCACCCCCACACTCACCCTCTTTAATTAATTGCATGTGGTTTGGGTCAGCTTGTAATTAACCCCCCCACCCCCACACTCACCCTCTTTAATTAATTGCATGTGGTTTGGGTCAGCTTGTAATTAACCCCCCCACCCCCACACTCACCCTCTTTAATTAATTGCATGTGGTTTGGGTCAGCTTGTAATTAACCCTCCCACCCCCACACTCACCCTCTTTAATTAATAGCATGTGGTTTGGGTCAGCTTGTAATTAACCCCCCCACCCCACACTCACCCTCTTTAATTAATTGCATGTGGTTTGGGTCAGCTTGTAATTAACCCTCCCACCCCCACACTCACCCTCTTTAATTAATAGCATGTGGTTTGGGTCAGCTTGTAATTAACCCACCCACCCCCACACTCACCCTCTTTAATTAATTGCATGTGGTTTGGGTCAGCTTGTAATTAACCCTCCCACCCCCACACTCACCCTCTTTAATTAATTGCATGTGGTTTGGGTGACCTTACAATTAATTACTCCCCACCCACATCCCCATTATTATCTTCTCTGGGCCATCAGAGGGGTCATCAATCAGAGATTTGTCCCTTATCCTTAATCTTTTGGCTTTATTTCAAGGACTAACAAAATAAATACATATGTTGTTCCAAATTGTTTGTAAATTTGTTGGATTTAGTTTGGTGTTTTGCCTGGTTTTTAATTAGAATTGTATCTTTCTGTTTGACTTCACAGTGTCCTTCCACGCCACAGGAATGGCAGACTGTGGCTTCCCAGTTTGCTGCCCGTTGGGACTTTCCCAACTGCGGAGGGGCGATTGACGGCAAACATGTGCGAATTGTGCCCCCACCCCATTCGGGGTCTTACTATTGGAATTATAAGGGGTTCCATAGTATAGTGTTGATGGCGGTGGTGTCGGCACAATATGACTTTCTTTATGTGGATGTGGGGAAAAACGGCCGGATGTCGGATGGAGGAGTCTTCAACCACACGGAGTTCGGCCATCGTCTCCAGACTGGTGGCCTGGAGCTGCCACCAGATGAAGATAATGTGGAGGGACTCCCGTTCGTTTTCATTGCCGACGAGGCGTTCGGTCTGGGTGACAACTTGATGAGGCCATTTCCCCAAAGATCCCTCACCCCTGAGAGGAGGATTTTTAATTTTCGGTTGGCCAGAGCAAGAAGGGTTGTGGAAAATGCCTTTGGTATTATGGCCAACCGTTTCAGATTGCTGCTTACATCCATACATCTGGCAGAGTACAAACTGAATACTATTATTCTTGCATGCTGTGTAATGCACAATTATCTACGGAAACATTCTGGAACCTACACATTACCTATCGGGCCTGAGGCCGGAGTGGAAGGCGACATGACAGGGCTGGATAATCGCCGTCTTGGTTTGGCCCCACAATCAGCACAGCAAGTGCGGGACCGTTATTTAAATTATTTTAATGGTAGAGGGGCCATTGCAATGGCAGCAGACCCTTAAAACATCATTTTTTTTGAAAGAATAAATACAGTTATTAATGTATGAAAGATTGGTTTTTTCGTATTGTTTTGCTTTTAATTTTGCCTGTTTTATATGTTGTCCTAGTGCACTTATTAATAGTGGCAAACTTGGTTTGCGTTTAGTAAATAAGCCCCTTTGTCAATGAACCACAACATGTTTTGGTCAAACTGGTAGTATTTAAAAAGAAGAAGCCACACATTGTTTAATTTGTGCAAACATTTTTTTTTTTATTCTAGTGCACATCCAAAACTTTTTTTTTTTTTTGCTTTTTTTTTGTTTATTTTCTCATTTTTTTCGGTCATTTTTGGTAATATGTTTTTTTTTTTTTTTTTTTCTTTTTAACAACATATTTTTTTTTTTTTTTTGTGATTTTTCAAATATTTTTTTGGTCTTTTTCTCACATCATTTTTGTTTTTTTTTCTTTTTAACAACATATTTTTTTTTTTTTTTGTGATTTTTCAAATATTTTTTTGGTCTTTTTCTCACATCATTTTTTTTTTTTTTTCTTTTTAACAACATATTTTTATTTTTTTTTTGTGATTTTTCAAATATTTTTTTGGTCTTTTTCTCACATAATTTTTTATTTTTTTGCTGATTTATTTTTTAAAACAAACATAAAAACATGTTTTAAAATATTTACACAATGTAAAAGTAGGGAACTTACAAAGTTCAACAGGTAACCCATGAACAGTAGAAGCCAAATTTAGAATATGCACACTAATTGAACATGAAAATGGGTAATGTCAACATGTGCTATGTTCCATCATGGGGAATCAATGGACGTGTTTTGTGTGTGAAACCCCTTCCCTCTCACCTACTAGCATTAGGGGTTGCAAACACCAAATGCGTCCATTGAGATCCCCTGATGGCACATAGCACATGTTGACACACCATGTGCATATTAAAAATTTGGCCTCTAAAATTTAAAAACAATAGCGCATCAAAAGGTGAATGAAGGACATGATTGATGTTAGGAAATGGAAAAGGGGTCTTTAGATTCTCCCCAAAACATCAATCATGTCCTTCATTCCCTGCTGCATGGTGGCCATCTCCTTCTGCATGTTTTCCAGCTGCAGATTCCAGGCCATGATCTGGCCAATAAGCCTGTGGGCACTGTCTGTGGAAAATGGCTCCGCAGCTTGTCCTTCCACAAACAGATCAGCATCACCTAAAAGTTGGGTAGATAAAACACAAGAAAAAAAGTGTCAAAAACATGCAGCCCTTAATTTATTAGCTCAATCTGTGTTCTGAGACACTCACTTGGTGGGGTGCAGATTTGATCCACTTCAACCACCTCTTCCTCCACATCCACGCGTGGGCTTGGGCTAACTGCCCAATTAGTCTGGTGATGCCGGGAGGTCCTCGTAGGTTCTGATTGACGTCTGAGTCTTTTGCCCCCTATGGTAATGGAAAACAAAAAGGTACACTTTTAATCACACTGATATTTGAGTGCCAAAATATGATTATTAAACATTGTTTAAAAGTGTTGTCCAATTATTAGCAGTTTGTTAGAAGATCCTACTTGAAGACAGAATTGAAATGTCTATCTAATGAAACTCCAATACTTAGACCGCCCTTCAACCCTAAAGTTGAACTTCCGCTCATTGTATCCCTGCACCCCTGTGGTGTCTTATTTGGAACCTTTTAGGGGGGAGGGGTTGCAGATACCTGTGTAAGGCAGGTATTTGCACACACATCCGGCCCTAGACTCCCACAGAAGTATACGCCACATCCCGTCCCACCGTGCTGTCTGCTGGGACACACAGGGGTCCCAGAGCTCGCGCGGACCAGTGCTATTGCATTGCGCAACTGGCACATGCCCAATAGTGACCCAGGAAGTGAAGCCGCAAAGATTAATTTCATGGTTCCAAGATCAAAGATTGTAGCTGCAGCATCCAAGGGACAGGTGAGTGTACTTCTTAGAAAAGTCACCACCTACAGTATTTGTAGATGATGAGCATTTTTAGGGAATTTGGAGCTCGACACCCTGCTTAACAGATTTACCCCCCCCCCCCCCCCCAAAACAGCTTCTGGAGTCCCTGTGTAAGTTACCCATAAAACCCTTACTACAGCAGTAATAGTATAGATAGTGACAATAATAAAAAACCTTACAACTCCAACAACCCAAAGCCAGGTAAACAGAATAAACGTTATGAAGACAAACGAACTTTCATCAAGTCTGCGGAAGTTTCACGTACGAATGCTAAGAACATCTGCGCAAGTTTCACGTACGAATGCTAACAACATCTGCGCAAGTTTCACGTACGAATGCTAACAACATCTGCGCAAGTTTCACGTACGAATGCTAACAACATCTGCGCAAGTTTCACGTACGAATGCTAACAACATCTGCGCAAGTTTTACGTACGAATGCTAACAACATCTGCGCAAGTTTTACGTACGAATGCTAACAACATCTGCGCAAGTTTCACGTACGAATGCTAAGAACATCTGCGCAAGTTTCACGTACGAATGCTAACAACATCTGCGCAAGTTTCACGTACGAATGCTAAGAACATCTGCGCAAGTTTCACGTACGAATGCTAAGAACATCTGCGCAAGTTTCACGTACGAATGCTAACAACATCTGCGCAAGTTTTACGTACGAATGCTAAGAACATCTGCGCAAGATTAGACATATCAAGTATAACCATAGTAGCGCACGTGCTTGACTTACTTTTTTTGATGGCTTTTCGAATTCTCCTGTACTGATCGTGCTCCCTGGATTTGATGTCGGACCATCGCTTGCGCAGTTGATCCTTGCCCCTTCGTACGCCGAATTTATGCTCCAGGGTGCTGACGACTGTAGTGAGAATCTTGTCCTTGCGCAAGTTGGGGCGAGGGTACGGGCCATTTTCCCCGTCGTAATCTTCCCTTTGGAGGATGTCCACCATCTCCACCATCTCTTCAAAGGCCATATTGGTGGCCTTATATCTGCTGCTGGATGCAGATGTGTTCGCTTCTGGGCTTTCCTCCGCGCTACTGGCTGAAAATGTGTCCGCCATCTTCCTGAATTTCTTCACCCACAATGCAATGAGGGGAAGCGGGCCGGGGAATACTCGTCAGGAGGAACGTCATGGGCGGGCGGCGCGGAGGACGCAGGCGGACTTCGACGCGTGCGCAGTGTATATAAGGCTGTTTGAGGGCCCAACGTGTTCCCGAACGGAAGTAGCGAGCGCTCTGTATGAAGGTAAGTGTTTTCTAGGATGCATTACTGTGGTTTATTGTGTTTTGGGCCTGCATTTTTTAAGGATATGTGTGTGTTGCTGCCTGTGTGTAGGGGTTGCTGCCTGTGTGTAGGGGTTGCTGCCTGTGTGGGTGTGTTGCTGCCTGTGTGTAGGGGTTGCTGCCTGTGTGTAGGGGTTGCTGCCTGTGTGTAGGGGTTGCTGCCTGTGTGGGTGTGTTGCTGCCTGTGTGTAGGGGTTGCTGCCTGTGTGTAGGGGTTGCTGCCTGTGTGGGTGTGTTGCTGCCTGTGTGTAGGGGTTGCTGCCTGTGTGTAGGGGTTGCTGCCTGTGTGGGTGTGTTGCTGCCTGTGTGTAGGGGTTGCTGCCTGTGTGTAGGGGTTGCTGCCTGTGTGGGTGTGTTGCTGCCTGTGTGTGGGTGTGTTGTGTAATGTTTTGTTTGAAAAACTGGATGTGCGTTTTTAGTAACATTTGTGTTTTTGGTCTTTTGTATTGCCATTACTAACAAAACAGAAACAAACATGTCAGCAGCCCAGTTAAATCCATTTAAGGACCAGCAGTTCATGTCGGAATTCATTGCGCTGTACCGTAAAAATGCCAACCTGTGGCAGCTCAAGAACCCTTTATATGGAAATAGGGATGTCCGGAAGGTAACACTGGGGCCACTTTTGGATTTTGTGAAGACTCAAGTCCCCAACGCAGACATCAAGTTTGTTGAAGCCAGAATTTCAAGTTTAAGGCACATGTACAAGCGGGAGCGCAAGAAGATTGAGGAATCAGTCAGATCAGGAGCAGCAGCAGAGAATGTTTATGTACCCAAGCTGTGGTACTACAACCAACTGGCTTTTCTAGGTGACCAGATGGAACCCAGGCAATCACTGTCCACTCTTCCCTCCACCCTTCCCTCCACTCTTCCCTCCACTCTTCCCTCCACCCCAGCTGAGGCTTCCACGGAAGGAGAAGACCCCTCCACCTTGGAGCAGGCTGATGCGCTCAGCTGGAGCCAGGTATATATTTTGTAGCCTAAATAGTGATTGGGTGAATATTAATGATGTCAACGTAAAAATGTGAAACAATTAACACCCTGAACTCAGAATTGGGAAAAAAACAGCCAAAAATTGTGCACACTTCTAAAAAGTGTTGGTGCTACATATCGATACATATATAGTGTATACATACATCCAGTAGTGGCAAAAAATGCCTTATACAACATTGGTGATCTGCTTGGAAAATGCAGGGGTCCAAATGATAGCCTTTTGTATCTTTTTTAAAATGTATCTGCTCGTTCATAAGTTTACAATTGGATGATTGAGGAGGCCATAAACCAAAAAACAGGTGTTTGATTTTTGTTTTTATTTCCACACAGGATGAGCTGACCCAGGATGATGCCGGGACAAGTGGTATGGAGGAGGAGGACATGACCAGCGAGAGCCAGGAGGTGGCTGGGCCCAGCACGAGCCAGACTGACAGCCAGACTGTAAGAAGTCTACCTCCACCCCTGCCCTTACACCCCTGCCCTTACCCCCAAGAAGGCCCAGGAGGATGACCATAGTTGAGGAGGAATCACTCAAACTTATTCGGCAGGCGAGTGAGATTCTCCAAAGACCCCCCATTCCAGAAGAGGCCTATGCCACCTACTTGGCCAGCAGGTTGCTGGAAATGGAGAAGGGCCAACGGCACCTGTGCGAGTGCCTAATTTTTGAAGCTATTAAGGGGGGTTTGAGGGGTCAATTAAGAGAATCCACCCGCCTGACACATGAAGGCCCGACAGCAACTTCTCCTCCTCCTCCTCCTCCTCCTCCTCCTCCTCCTACCACAAGTCAGCCTCCAAGGAAGCGTGCAGGGAAGACTGCAGGGAAGAGTGCAGGGCAGCGTGGTGGGAAGAGTCGGAAGTGATTGCCTGGCTTCAGTCTGGTCTCACAGAAGACACAGGCTGTTGTAGTGCCACAGCTTGGGGACATAGATGTCATCTGCTGCTGTTCCTGGTCTGTGTGATTCCTGGTCAATCTTCTTGTGCTCCCTATATTGGATCAAATATGCCCAAGCTTAATTTTTGGCTTCACAAACTTGATGTCTGCCGTTGGGGCAAAAAGTCTTCTCAAAATCTCAAAGTGGCTCCAGTGTTGCCTTCCTATTTTGTTTTGCCTTGTTTGTTTAAACCACAATAAATGGTAATTTGATTTCAAGAAAATAATGATATACGTGCTTGTTATTCAAAAACATAGTTTATTTAGGAGTAGGCAGGTACATGTCTAAATTATATGGAGGGCATTTCCAAAACGCACATTCATTTGACAATACAAGTGTAAAGTGCAACTTCAATGGAACTGCAAGTGCAGTCGCTGGAAAGGTGAGGGTTAAGATCTGAATTAAGGGCAAGCTCTGCTGACTCCACAATTGTAGCATGTGTAATAACAAATCCTTTTGATAACCAACAAATAATAAAATATATCTAAATAGAGATATATGTACATATATATATATATATATATATATATATATATATATATATATATATATACATATACATATATATCTATATATCTATATATATAAATATATATATATGTATATATAGATATATATATTTTGTTTACTATTGAGATATATAGATATATTTTTAATTTGGTGATTTGGATATATATCTATATCTATATCTAGATATATATATATATATATATATATATATAGAGAGAGAGAGAGAGAGAGAGAGAGATAGATATATATATACAAATATATAACTTCACTAAAGAATGCTGTAGAAAAAACGTTCGGGAGTACTCTGCGTGAATATACAAGCAGCAAGGCAAAATCATTCTTCAAGTACGATAACATACAAATTCCGCTGTCAGAAAATACCAAAAAAAGATCAGCAGCGTGACGATTGTGCTAGCTTCAAAATGAAGGCTAGTTTTACCAGACCGAGCGAGTCCGTGACATACTTGCTACTGAGCATGCGTCCTTTTTGGTACGCCGGACCATACTACACACGGCGGGATTGTCCGCCGGACTGCCAAGTCCAGCGGATAATTTTAAAACAAAACTTAAAACTTTAGTCCGCCGTACTTTGGCCAAAAAAAGTCCGCCGGCGCCCACACACGAGGGGATTATCCGCTCGACTTCGGTCCAGCGGATAATCCCGCGGGATAGTCCCTTCGTGTGTACGCGGCATTAACCTCATTTGAAGGAAGGACTTTGACTCCTATAGCAGTAATGGAACAGGATGCTCACAAAACGATAGGGCAACACAATGTAAGAAATCAAATGCTACTTCTAATATTTTGCATACTTTTACTCCTTTTAAGTTTTAGCTTGTGCAACACTGGCTGCTACAGCCTTAAAATTGCTATCAAGGTTATTACTAACATATATATATATATTGTTTAAGAGGGTATGTCCTACTCACCGGAAAATGACACAAAAAAGGTGCAAGCAGACCTAGTCACCTTAGGGAGCACCAAGAAACAGCAATAACAATGTTTCTTAGAAGAATGACCATATCAGGAAGACTGCTGATTCATCGCGTTCTGATTCTCCTGAGAATTTACATGCAGATCTCTCTGAGTGCATAGAATCATATGATATAAACATACCAATTATAATTCTGAAATTAATGATTATCTGTACACTGGACAACTTTGCATATGTACAACCAGGAGAACAAAACAGATTGAAGTTAACTGGTTTGCCTGGTTTTCCAAATGATTCACTCATCACCATTGAATATAACAATAAATATTTTAAAATATAGGTAATATATTAAAAGTAAGGCTACACATTTTAAGGCTACACATTTTATAGGTCAATTTATGCTAAAGCCAACCAGAGAACAAGAAAACAGGGGGGCGTGACTTGGAGCGCAATGTGGACGGCCGCACAGTAACTGAGCTCCGGGAGACTGAGAGGCCCGGGACCTGCCGACACCATCGAAACCCCTATAATGTCCACACAGCTCAAGAGGGGGACTCACGGACACATACTCCGCTCCTTTGCGACCCCCAAAAGGAGAAACTCAGCCGCAAACCTGAACAAATATAGCTACAACAGCGGAGGGAGGTCTGCCAAGATGGCGCCCACACACAGGCAAAGCGTGGAGGAGGACATAGAAGATGACGAGGTGTCCCTGCTGGCTTCTGAGGATTCAGCAGCAGGTAATAACAATACCGACAGACCCCTCACATATGCTACCATGACGGACATAGCCACAGACATCAAGAGATCATTCACCTCTGCAATTACGGACATAAAAACGGAGCTTCTCAAACTGTCTGAACAAATGGCGGTTACTGAGAGAGCGGGGAAGAGGAGAGACAGGGCCCTGGTGAGGCTGGACGACGTTGCTATCTCCCACACACACCATCTCATAGAAATGAACAGGCATTTAGAAGATTTGGATAATAGGGGGAGACGCCACAATATCAGGGTCAGAGGCATTCCTGAATCTGTACCGACTGATCAAATCAAGCCAGCATTGACCAGCATTTTTAATGAATTACTGAACAGGCCAGAACATTCCCCAATTGACTTTGATAGGGCTCACAGAGCCCTGCGGCCCAGAGCACCGGATGATAATCCACCCAGGGACATTATCTGCTGTCTCCCCAACTTCTGCCTGAAGGAAGAAGTTCTACAAAAAGCCAGGGCAAACAAGCAAATACTCTTTCAGGAATCCACAATACAGCTATTTCAAGATCTCTCCCCTATCACCTTAAAAAACAGGAGAGCAATGAAACCACTGTTAGCAGTCCTGAAAGAAAGAAACATCAGTTATACAGTGGTGTGAAAAAGTGTTTGCCCCCTTCCTCATTTCATGTTCCTTTGCATGTTTGTCACACTTAAGTGTTTCGGAACATCAAACCAATTTAAACAATAGTCAAGGACAACACAAGTAAACACAAAATGCAATTTGTAAATGAAGGTGTTTATTATTAAAGGTGAAAAAAAATCCAAACCATCATGGCCCTGTGTGAAAAAGTGATTGCCCCCCTTGTTAAAACATACTATAACTGTGGTTGTCCACACCTGAGTTCAATTTCTCTAGCCACACCCAGGCCTGATTATTGCCACACCTGTTCACAATCAAGGCATCACTTAAATAGGAGCTGCTTGACACAGTAAGGTCCACCAGAAGATCCTTAAAAGCTACACATCATGCCGAGACCCAAAGAAATTCAGGAACAATTGAGAAAGAAAGTAATTGAGATCTTTCAGTCTGGAAAGGGTTATAAAGCCATTTCCAAAGCTTTGGGAATCCAGCGAACCACAGTGAGAGCCATTATCCACAAATGGCGAAGACATGGAACAGTGGTGAACCTTCCCAGGAGTGGCCGGCCGCCCAAAATTACCCCAAGAGCGCAGCGACGACTCATCCAAGAGGTCACAAAAGACCCCACAACAACGTCCAAGGAACTGCAGGCCTCACTTGCCTCAGTTAAGGTCAGCGTTCATGCCTCCACCATCAGGAAAAGACTGGGCAAAAATGGCCTGCATGGGAGAGTTCCAAGGAGAAAACCACTGCTGAGCAAAAAGAACATCAAAGCTTGTCTCAATTTCTCCACAACACATCTTGATGATCCCCAAGACTTTTGGGACAACATTCTGTGGACCGATGAGACAAAAGTGGAACTCTTTGGAAGGTGTGTGTCCAAGTATATCTGGCGTAGAAGGAACACTGCATTTCAGAAAAAGAACATTATACCAACAGTAAAATATGGTGGTGGTAGTGTGATGGTCTGGGGCTGTTTTGCTGCTTCAGGACCTGGAAGACTTGCCGTGATAAAAGGAACTATGAATTCTGCTGTCTACCAAGAGATCCTGAAGGAGAATGTCCGACCATCTGTTGTGTACTCAAGCTGAAACGAACTTGGGTTCTGCAGCAGGACAATGATCCTAAACACACCAGCAAGTCCACCACCGAATGGCTGAAGAAAAACAAAATGAAGACTTTGGAGTGGCCTAGCCAAAGTCCTGACCTGAATCCTATTGAGATGTTGTGGTATGACCTTAAAAAGGCCGTTCATGCTCGAAAACCCTCTAATGTAACTGAATTAGGACAATTCTGCAAAGATGAGTGGGCCAAAATTCCTCCAGGACGCTGTAAAAGCCTCATTGCACGTTATCGCAAACGCTTGGTTGCAGTTGTTGCTGCTAAGGGTGGCCCAACCAGTTATTAGGTTTAGGGGGCAATCACTTTTTCACACAGGGCCATGATGGTTTGGATTTTTTTTTCACCTTTAATAATAAACACCTTCATTTACAAATTGCATTTTGTGTTTACTTGTGTTGTCCTTGACTATTGTTTAAATTGGTTTGATGTTCCGAAACACTTAAGTGTGACAAACATGCAAAGGAACAGGAAATGAGGAAGGGGGCAAACACTTTTTCACACCACTATAGGTGGAAATTCCCCTTCGCTCTGCAGGCATCCTTCATGGGGAAGCAGCATGTGCTCAAAATCCCTGAAGAACTAAACAGGTTCTGCGATAATCTCCAAATCGCACCAATAGATCTACCAGACTGGTATGCAGACTTCATGCTGCCACCAGAGATCAACAACCCACAATTCAACCCAGGGCCCTCACCTATGCAATCTCCTTTTCAGCAAGGAAAGCAAAGAAGAAACAGCAGCAGACACAATTTTGATTCTCCATCCTCTTCTAAGAGTGCAAAAAGCCAGAGGATCAAATAAATGTCTTATACTAAAAAGTCCTCATGACTAATCCCTGTTTCCAGAACCTACCAAGTTCCATCACCCCTTTTTATGGCCTTTTTCTTTTTTTCTTTTTTTGATGACCCGGCTGTACTGACTTAGACCCAATTTCAATCTCACCTTGGGCGCCTGTTCTGCCCTGTCTGGACGCATCACACTGTAGGGCCAACCTGAATTCGTCAGATCAACAACAGCAGACAGACGCAGAGACATAACAGAAGAGAAGCATTTTCCATGACCAACCACCAGAGGGCACAAGGAGACTACAATACCACTTCAAGCAACTTAAGAAGCGAAACAAACATCTAACACTCACAGAAATAATATGACAACATGGGAACAACTGTCCATATCGCTGCAAACTACACACCTCAGGGAAAACGAACATATGTAAGGAGATATCTTTCGCAGGTCTCACCACCTGAGGACGCAAGAGACCAATTCTCAACTTCACACAAACCAGGAAGAAGTGAGAAGGCAAGCAGCCGGCTAGCTGTCTTTCTTTTGTTTTTTTCCCTTTTCTTCTTTCTTTTATCCCAACAGGTACATCTCAACCCTGCTTGACATCCAATCACCCACAGGGAAGGTGAGACCTCTTCCACAGATTCACCACCTCAACCTTCTTTCGGCTAACTGACACCACAACCACCCAGTTCCTACACGCAGCAATTGACGTCAAGTGTACCACTTATCTGAGGAGGCTTTTACAGCACTATGGACAAAGGCAACAACCCAATCGGGCTCTGCCAACAAGGTTTTCTTTTTCGTTCTCCTTATTTTTACTAAGTGTATTGTATTTACTCTTCTTTTCTTTTTTTTTTTTCCTTTTTAATTTGCAGCGCTAGAATATCGGTAGTAATAACCATGACAGTAATACAAGGCTAAACTGCTTTCTTACTCACAAATAGCAGGGGCACTCAACCTGACAATATAACGGTCTTATGCCGAAATCAGCATGACATACTCTTGAGGAGAATGGAGGCACCCAACAATCCCATGATAACACTAACTCAAGTATACTAATCTATCCCTAACCATGTACTGGCGTACGGCGCCTAAGTATCAACCCAAATGAACCTTATTCCAGGTGTCAACCAAACTGAAATGTTTTGGTAAACTTTACTAAATTGAGACCACCTACACCCCTTATTGTGGGCCCCCTCCATCCTCCTCAATGGGTTTACACCGCCGCAAACATGGCAAAGACGTTGATGAAATGTTTATGTGTAGGATCGAGTGAGTGTAGTGCCACCAATACTCAACGACCCTAACGGTCGCTTTATGACCAATCACCCTACATTTCCATGCATAACGAATCTCTCCACACCCTACTTGCTTCTTTATGGTCATACAAGGCTACTTGAACCGAACATGGATCGGTACCTATATATTTTATTTATTTTTATTTATTACAGGATTTATATAGCGCCAACAGTTTACGCAGCGCTTTACAATATTAAAAGGGAGACAATACAGTTATAATACAATAAAATACAAGAGGATTAAGGGGGCCCTGCTCAGAAGAGCTTACAATCTAATAGGGTGGGGGAGGTGATACAAAAGGTTGTAACTGTGGGGAATGAGCTGATGGAAGTGGTAAAAGATTAGTTGGAGACATGATAGGCTTCCCTGAAGAGATGAGTTTTCAGGGATCGCCTGAAGGTAGCTAGAGTAGGGGATAGTCGGACAGGTTGAGGTAGCGAGTTCCAGAGGATGGGAGAGGCTCTGGAGAAATCCTGGAGACGAGCATGGGAGGAGGAAACAAGAGAGCTTGACAGGAGGAGATCTTGAGAAGAGCGGAGAGGACGGTTTGGGATATGTTTGGAGACAAGATTGGTGATGTAGCTCGGGGCAGAGCTGTGGATGGCTTTGTAAGTTGTGGTTAGTATTTTGAATTTAATTCGCTGGGCGATTGGGAGCCAGTGTAGGGATTGGAGGAGAGGGTTGGCAGACACTGAACGGTTAGTAAGGTGGATAAGTCTTGCAGCAGCATTCATGATAGACTGAAGAGGGTAGAGCCTATGGAGAGGCAGGCCAATGAGAAGGGAGTTGCAATAGTCAAGGCGAGAGATAACAAGGGAGTGAATGAGGAGCTTGGTGGTGTCATTTGTTAAAAAGGGGCGAATTTTAGAGATGTTACGGAGGTGAAGTCTACAAACTTTTGACAGCGATTGGACTTGAGGCTGAAATGACAAGTCCGAGTCTAGGATTACACCGAGTACCCTGGCGTGAGGGGAGGGACTGATGGTTGCATTGTTGATTTTGATGGAAAAGTCATGGAGGGGGCATGGGCGGGGGGGAATATTAATAGCTCAGTTTTAGAGAGATTTAATTTAAGAAAGTGGTGCGACATCCATGTTGAGATGTCAGTTATATATACTGATAAAACCACCCACAGATCTGTTGATGGCCCACAGGGCATGCACTACTCCGCTACCCTGTTAATAGCCCAGGTGACAATTGATCTACTACAGTCACAAGGTTACCACTGTTATTTAAGGTTCTTAAAGTTATTTATATGTGATTTATTTCAGTGGTCAATACACCACTTAAGTTATTGGCATTTCATTGAATGACACTTAAAACCACCAATAACCTACCCCTGTGTCCCCCTCTTCACGACACACACATGCTAAAGACGGTTAAAACTATGAACAACAATCAATCTCACAACACCCCCGGGCCTCCCGGTCTTACTATAGACCCTACCTCTAGGTAACACAGACTCCTCACTGGCAATACCTTCCTTGCCGGTGACAGATGTCCACTACCGCTCCTCCCACTTTCCCCTAAGAGTACAATCAGTACCTGATTTTCTTAGGTACTATCCGGCTCCTCACCGCCTAGGTGAGATTTGAGCATCCACTCAACAGCCCCCCCTCCACCCCAACCCCAGACCCCACGATAAACCCTCCCTCCCTCGCCTCAAACCTCCCCCCCTCACACCCTCCCTCTCCCTGACCCTTGTATCATCCAACCACGCAAAATCTGTCCCCCTGAAAGTTGGAACACTAAAACCAACTGGTACATTTCAAGGTCTGAACCCCACCCAAATACTACCCAGCCCACCACAACCAGTCACCCAGGGCGCTTAGAAACATCACAACATGGCATACTCCCAACTAGGGAAATCACCGACTCTTGTATCACACAACGTAATGGCCTCAACCAGCCTGAAAAAAGATCTAAGTTACTAAGGGAACTTAAAAAAATCCACCCGATGATAGTGTACCTACAAGAAACTCATTTCAAGACTAAGCACATACCCAAAATCACAGACAACATATACACAGAAATACACCACGCCTCTAACCCCCTAGCTAAGACGAAAGGTGTCTCAATCCTCATTAACAAAGAACCCTTTCAAACTCCAGCACAAACTTATAGACCCGGAAGGTCGTTACTTGTTCCTCAAAGGAGACTGGGCCGGGACACCTGTCACACTAGCTAATGTTTACTTCCCAAACAAGACACACGTCCTTTTCTGCAGAAAACTCATAGACGAACTGAAAGGGTTTGCAGACGGATGCATTATCCTAGGCGGGGACTTCAATATCCCCCTCTCGCCCCTCAGAGACACCTCCACAGGCCACACGACAGTGACATATAGAATACTCAGGCGCATCAAATTACTGATCAGTTCTCTCTCTCTAGTTGACACTTATAGAGCTGTCCATACCACAGGAAAGGACTACACCTTCTTTTCCCACCCCCACAAAAAATACTCACGTATTGACCTCATATTTGTCACACAACGAGACGTCAGGTCAGCAGACATAGGCATTATATCGCTCTCGGACCATGCCCCCACAGCAATCTCTATACAACTTGATACCCCTAAACGACCATTCTTCAACTGGAGACTGAACGCCTCTCTACTAACAGACCAGGAGATAAAAGACGACATACACAACGCTATCAATGACTATTTCAGGATTAACACTAACTTAGACACTGACCCCCTGACTAACTGGGAAGCCCACAAGAGCGTCATAAGAGGACACCTAATGAAATGGGATGCAAGGAAGAAGAAAGAGAGGGAGAAGGAAATAACCAGTCTGACCACACAAATACATAAACTAGAAACGCTGCACAAACAATCACTCTCTATTCTAGTTGAGGAAGAGCTTACAAGATGCAGGACTGCACTAAAACAAATACTAGACATCAGGGTTAGGAAAGCACTCTTCTTTAAGAAGGGCATCTACTATGAACACGGCGACAAAAGTGGGAAATTACTGGCCAAAGCCCTCAAAGACGCACACATGACAAACACAATACATGCAATAAAAGACGCAGACGGCACGCGCAGACACAGCCCTACTGAGATTGCGGACCTCTTCCATAAATTTTACACGAAACTCTATAACCTACCGAACCAACATAAACCCCCCCACCTTACACTTACAAAACAAGAAACAATAGATCAGTTTCTAAAAGACAGCAAACTAACCCAACTATCCCAAGAAGACATGCAACAACTAGAGGAGCCCATATCTACTACTGAGATTTTGGGAGCAATTAAAGGACTAAAATCGGGTAAGAGCCCTGGCCCTGACGGCTTCACTTCTCAATATTATAAGACCTACGTACACCAACTAACCAAACCCTTACTAACGACATTCAACTACTTAGCTAAACACAAACACCACCAAGACCCCTTTCTAATGGCACACATAGCAGTGATCCCAAAACCAGACAAGGACCATACAGACTGCGCAAACTATAGGCCAATTTTCCTACTAAATACCGATCTAAAACTCCTAGCCAAAATATTGGCCAATAGAATGAAACCCCTTTTAGCAAAGATTATCGGTCCCGAACAGGTGGGATTCATGCTGGGGAGGGAGGCAAGAGACAATATCACCAAAGCACTTAACCTGATACATTTTACCAAACTCTCCAAGAATGACAAACTCATACTCTCCACCGACGCCGAAAAGGCTTTTGATAGAGTCTCTTGGGACTACATGATACGTACCTGTTCCCATATCGGTCTAGATAAAAATATGATGTCTTGGATATCAGCACTCTACCAGAATCCTCAGGCCAGAATCAAAGTTAATAACACACTCTCTGACCCGATAAAAATACGAAACGGTACGAGACAGGGATGCCCCCTTTCCCCCCTCCTTTTCATCATCTCACTGGAACCCCTAATTAGAATGATCAACATTAACAAGGACATAAAGGGTTTCAAGGTTGGGGATGGAGAATATAAGACCGCGGCATATGCAGACGACCTCCTATTCTTCCTTACAGAGCCACACATCTCCATCCCCAACCTTGAAAAAACATTTGAAACCTTCGGTTACATCTCTAATTTTAAAATTAATAGCACAAAATCCGAAGCCCTGAACATTAACCTACCACCAGACCAACTGAGATTACTAAAAGACAACCACACCTACACATGGGTAACACATACGTTAAAGTATTTAGGGATTAAGCTAACCAAGGATATAGACTCTCTATATCATCACAATTATGAACCACTACTAAAAACATTAATTAGAGATCTCCAAAAATGGGAATCGAAAACATTTTCATGGTTCGGTAGAGCTGCTATACTTAAAATGACGGTACTACCCAGACTCCTCTATTTCTTCAATGCCCTCCCCATTAAAATACCTGAGACCTTTTTCTCCACCCTAACCAGAGCGCAGAGACGATTTTTATGGGCAGACAAAAAACCTAGAATACAGATTAGACTCCTGCAACTCCCCAAGAACAGAGGCGGTATAGGCCTTCCAAATTTTAGGAAATACCACTAAGCATTCCACATCACACGCATAATAGACTGGCACTGCCATAGGACAAATAAAGACTGGATACAATAGGAACAATACCTCACTCCATACAACCTCTCCTTCTACCCCTGGACTAGACACTCCAAAACAGACAAAGAACTAGATCACCCACTGGTATCAACCACGCTAAAGATCTGGCACAAAATAGCGGGGAAGCACAAACTTGCATCAATTCCAGGCCCACTTACACCAATCACAAACAATCCAGACTTCCCCCAGGCCTACACCTCAAACACATACAGGCACGAACGACGACTCAATGCGTGACAAACTCACAAATAAAAACACTAGATGACTTACGTACAGAATGGGATGGTCCATTTCCTGGTTTTTGGTTCTATTTACAACTAAAAGATTTCTTGTTGAACAGATAATATAGAGCATCATACTGCCTCCAGCTACTCCCTATAGAAGAAATATGTCTCAAAGGATCCCCTGTTAATAACACTACCTCGTTAGCTTATAACTGGCTAAGCCAGACTGAGAAAACAGACAATGATAGACACAAAAAGAGATGGGAAAGGGACCTGAATATTACAATAACGGACGCACAATGGGAGAAGGCATGTATCATAACCCACAAAAGTTCCTTGAGTTCCAGATATCAAGAAATATCGTACAAAATACTAACTCAATGGTACATCACACCCCTCCAAACCAGGAAATGGTCCTCCACAGGTACTGACTCCTGTTGGAGATGCAACAGACACAGAGGCACCTTCCTCCATATCTGGTGGACATGCCCCCCTATCCTAAAATTCTGGACAGAAGTGATAACATGGATTAAAGCCATAACAGATACCAAATTAGAACTCACACCTGCAGCCTGTCTGATAAATGTAAACAACGCCACTATAAGCAGATACAAAAGATCCCTCACCAGACACCTTTTGCTAGCAGCCAAAACACTTATCCCCCTCCACTGGAAGACCGCACACACACCCACCATCAAAGATTGGATCGACAGAACAAACTATATTCACAAAATGGAAGAAATAGCCGCAATGAAACAAGAAAACAACCCCCGCTTCAATGAAACATGGCAACCATGGTTACTATTTAAGTACTCATCTGACTACATCTCGCTCACCGACTCAAATGATTCAGATAATCCCACATCATCTAGTCCCACATCTCCTCACCACCCAGACTGATATGTGGACCCCTAACAGGACACAAAGATATACAACAACCAGACTCTCATAATCTACCAGACCTCAATTTGGCTAATCGATACTCTTGAACCAACGCCAGAGATCTCCACACTATACGATATAATGAAATGTGACCCAATCGACCTACCCCAACACCCTGAAAACCACCAATACCCCCCCCCCTCACCCCTCCCACACCTCCCCCTTATAGACACTAACTCAGTGAAAATGTTTAAGTTTGCCCTATTATCCATTCATACTGCTATATTTGCAATATCATATGTATATCCACGCTGTTAATGTAACTCCATTCAATATTGTATGCCTATGTAAAACCACATGTTATATTATCTGTTCTGTTTCAATTCTTAATAAAAAATTTTGATTGAGAAAAAAAAAAAAAAAAAAAAGAAAACAATTAAACTTCTTCAGTATCTGCATTGATTTAAAGCACATGTAAGTATTCAAAATACCAGAAAAGCAACAGTCAGTTACTGAAATTTGTTCTTTAAAGTTGAATACAGTGCTCAGATTAATAAGAAATGTCTGTTAGGAGCTGACAATATTATGTTACATTAGCAGACTAGTTCTAAAACTAGATTCTAGGAAATCACAAACCAAACATCAGGTACCCAGTAACAAATTATTTAATGTGGCAATTTCCATATGACTAGGAGCCTGTCAGATTACTTATGCAATATCTAGTGCTCTCTGAAGACTTTTGTTAGCTCATTTCATCATGTATAAGGAAGAGTTATGACAGAATGGCACCACAATTTGTTCTTTCGCATTCATATCTATTTGCTTTTAACAATAAATTCCCTCTGACTCAGTGATAGATATACAATATTGTGCAATTTATTTGCCTTACACACATCTCTTAACAATCCCAAAAGAATTTTTTGGCCAGTGTGCAATGTCTACTTTTTATTAAATGGCCTACAAATCTTAAATGAGCTCTGCCAGCACTATAATATTTCACAATATTCCATATAGCTGCCATGAGCTTTTTCTTTATTTCTTCTATTAGAGCTTATTGTGGAATTTGTGAGCCTTTCAACAAACATGTCCTTTCTTAAAGTGAAACTCCACTCAAAAAAAGTTTTCTTTCTTTCATTTCCAAAAATCTTATTAGGGTTTTTTTTAACAGTAAGAATACCAACAAGACAGGGATAGCAAAATAAACAGTATCCATAATGTAACAGGAAAGTCGCATATGACATGTAATGGATCATGTTGTGTATATAGTAAACATACAGAAAATAGATATCTTGGTTGAGTACATATATATATACATATATATATATATATATATATATATATATATATATATATATATATATTTTCTAATAGGCATGACTAGAAGTGACATAGTACACTATAGCACACAAGTGTTAAACAGTGGAATATCAAAATTGTGAGACAATAATATATAACAGTCTCTATTTCCCAAGAGGAGTCAGCAATCTGTAGTGTTATGGAAGGGGGTTGAGTGGAGGGGGGTGGGTGGGTAGGAGAGTATAGGGATAAGTGTATTTAAAAGTTGAGAAAAAGGGTGAACAGAAACAAAGGTATGGAGATGACATCTTTATGTAAAGCAGAAAAGACTCATGCTATAATGCAAGAGCATAAGAGTGGTGGTATGTAGACAAGTGACAAGTAGAGTAACTCACTGTCCCCATCTCCCGTGCAGTTGAGTCAGTCTACGAACCTAAACGGGTGTGGGTTGTGGCATTAAAATATTCAGCAATTCTATAAAGTGGAGCCAACAAGCCCACGTGCGCGTAAATTTAGAAGGATTATTTTGTGTGATATTGATCCTTTCCTTTTTTCAGCCATCTGTCTGACACGTTGATACCATTCTGCAAATGCTGGAGAGGTTGGGGTACCCCATTTTGAGGGGATGCAATGTCTAGCAGCATTTACAAGATGTAAAGCTAAAGACTTGCGATATTTGGATTTCAGTCGAGAGGAATGATGTGGCAAATATTGGGCAGCAGTAAAGACCAAAGTGTAAGTAGTTATCCTAGCTATGTCTTCATGCACCGCTCTCCAGAATGCAGGCCTTGTTCTTTCATATGCCAGGAACCATCATGCACCCCTTTTGAAACAGACTAGGCTTGAAACAGTTAACACAACTTTAATAGGGATTTTGCAAAGTCCAACAAGTACATTTCTGTGCAACACAACCCTATCTAACAGAACTAAGCTGCCCATGCATACATTAACCAGGTGATAGTCCATTGCAAACATATTCCAAAGCTTGGCAGTTCTTTGGTCTTCCAGCATCTTCCCACAAACTACTGGGTACAGTAAACCGTCTTATGCCCCGTACACACGAGTGGATTTTCCATAGGAAAAATCTTGAATGTTTTTTCCGATGGAATTCCGCTCAAACTTGGCTTGCATACAAACGGTCACACAAAACTTTGCTGAAATTTCGACCTTTAAGAACATGGTAATGTACAAAACTACGATGAGCTGAGAAAATTAAGTTCAATGCTTCCGAGCATGCATCAAATTGTTTCCGAGCAGGTGTAGGAATTTTGCGCGTCGGAATTGCTACAGGCGATCGGAATTTCCGATCAGAACTTTTTCGACCAAAAAATTGAGAACCTGCTCTCAATCTTTTGCTGGCTGGCTGATGGAGCATACACACGGTCGCATTTTCAGACCAAAAGCTCTCATCTGTCTTTTGGAAAATACTGTAGAATCAGCGCTTAGGATTAGAACTGCAGCCTCCCAGGAAAATACTACACACGAGTATGTAGTAGAATAAATATAATATTAAAATGAGGGATGGTGGCGCTGTTCAGGGTAAGTGTTGAGAGTGCCAAATTAGTTATCACTATGCAAGATATTACAAAAGAATATTAATAAATTATGTAACTGGTGTGTAGAAATTAGAAAACTATGTATACATATGAATAATATAAAAAAGCTGTTTGAGAATAATAGTCCTCCGCACTCTACTAATACCCAGTGAAATGTTGCAAAGGTATTAAAAAGTGACTCAGTGCAATGATAATAAAGCTTATATAAATAATTGATATCTGTGAAGAAATTCCTTACATATTATATGAATATATCAAAAATATAAATTAATTAAAGTGACTCAGTGAAGCATATAAATAATAATAATGATAATAAATAAATGTTAAAAAATAGTAGTGAATAATCAAAATTCAAAATAAAATCGTAAATGCAACTCAAATCAATAAAGTGCACAGTTCCGTGTATCCTCAATAAGACTATTAAAATAAAGTTCCTTAAAGTTTGTCCCAAATAAAAAAAGATCAGAGTGAAAAAATGATGAAATAATGAAAAATTTATGAAGTCCTGTGTGGTCCTTAAAACTCAGGAATCCTGTAACATATGGCTTGAATAGGCATACAGATGACTGGTGAACGGTGACTTATTCAGTGCTCCCCTCCTTCCGTAGAGTGACCCCTAATGTGAAAACACTCACCAGAGTGCCTAACCCCTGCAGGGGTGATAGGCGTGTAATATCCTCGATGGATGATAAGAAAATCCTCCTCTGTAGGGGTGGGTGATAGGAAAAGACTCCTCTGTAGGTATGTCCAGCCCGTTCCACTCTCTGGGGATAGGGGGTGCAGCACCGATGTGGTCCGTATGTATAAGAAAGAATAACACTAATAGTGTAATTCTGTAATGCGATGACAGCATCGCATTGCCCGTAGCTGCACGCTCTGCTTTTCAAATAATTTTGTCTTGCCTTAACAGCCTTGCAGGCTTAATTTCTTTTTTAAACATATATTTTTTACTTTTAATAAAATACCCATCGGGTTTACAGAATTACACTATTAGGGGGTTAGGCACTCTGGTGAGTGTTTTCACATTAGGGGTCACTCTGCGGAAGGAGGGGAGCACTGAATAAGTCACCGTTCACCAGTCTGTATGCCTATTCAAGCCATATGTTACAGGATTCCTGAGTTTTAAGGACCACACAGGACTTCATAAATTTTTCATTATTTCATCATTTTTTCACTCTGATCTTTTTTTACTTGGGACAAACTTTAAGGAACTTTATTTTAATACTCTTATTGAGGATACACGGAACAGTGCACTTTATTGATTTGAGTTGCATTTATGGTTTTATTTTGAATTTTGATTATTCACTACTATTTTTTAACATTTATTTATTATCCTTATTATTATTTATATGCTTCACTGAGTCACTTTAATTAATTTATATTTTTGATATATTCATATAATATGTAAGGAATTTCTTCACAGATATCAATTATTTATATAAGCTTTATTATCATTGCACTGAGTCACTTTTTAATACCTTTGCAACATTTCACTGGGTTTTAGTAGAGTGCGGAGGACTATTATTCTCGCACAGCTTTTTTATATTATTCATATGTATACATAGTTTTTTAATTTCTACACACCAGTTACATAATTTATTAATATTATTTTGTAATATCTTGCATAGTGATAACTAATTTTGCACTCTCCACACTTACCCTGAACAGCGCCACCATCCCTCATTTTAATATTATACTCATCTGTCTTTTGCTGGCCAAATTTCCGATCGTGTGTATGCGGCATAAGTGTTCCATGCTGGTTGCGGCATGTGCAGGAGCAGGCTCTCGGAACCCAGCCTAACCCCTCTATTTATATAACAGGTTGGACAGGCAGGACCAAAAAATCTGGGGAAAGGAGCCTAGAGCTGGTTAACCCTTGAGAAGACAAACTCACTACCCATAACAAAACCCACACCTGTAGGCAACCTGCCTACACTCACAAGCTGCAGCTATGATGCTTTATTTCACAGTAGCAGCAAGAATTATACCCTTGTTGCTTTTAGTGCCTCACTATTGCCTGCCAATGCAACCCATTCAAATGAATAGGGCAGCCCTACAACCTCCCTGCAAATGGAGTGCACTATTGCGGGGCTCAAGTAGTTAAAGCAGGCAATGAAGAGGGGATACATTGCCCTCCTCACAGCTTGTCAAATGCTCTCTGAGGAGCAATCCAAATGTGAATCACTCGGGGGGCGTGGCTACGGCATGCGCGAGTGAGGACGTGCTTGTGCTGAGCTCCGTGCGACCCGCTGATTACAGAGCCTGAACGACGGCTCCAGAGGGAACTTTACCACGGCACAACGATGCCACCGAAGCGGAGGACATCCCCGCAGCTGCAGAGGTCTCAGCGGAACAGATCCGAGTCCCTGGACAACTATTTTGGGGCCTGCAGCGAACCGGCAAGTACCGCCAAGATGGCGCCTAGCACACACGCGGCCGCAGCGGCCTTCCCCACTGGATCCCCACACATGCCTGTGTTATCCCCGCCGGCCCCCTCCTCACCCTCCGGGACGGACAGCATGGAAGGGCCCGCAGATAGAGGAGATCCATGGGAGGATAAGGACATTCGGTCACATATTCTATCCCTCCCTACCACAGCAGACCTGGAGAGATTTGCTAATAGGGTAGAGAAGGCCCTGAGACAGGACATTGAAAACCTGCAAGCTGACACTGCCCACCTGGGGGGGAGAGTAGAAATCTTGGAGGCTCATCGGGATGACACTGCTCCCACCCTGCAAGCTTTAACTGACCGGTGTGAAAGGCAAGATCGCAGGCTGGAGGCCTTGCTAGATCAAATGGACGATTTTGAAAATAGGAGCTGCAGGGTTAATATTCGTATGAGAGGTCTCCCAGAGGCAACTGGACCAAGGGACATTGTGCCAACTCTGCAAGGGGTCTTTAAACAGATACTAGGCCGACAGGCCCCTGAGTACATTGAAATAGACCGGGCGCATAGGGCCCTGAGACCCCCCTCAGATGATCCAGAACGGCCCAGGGACATTATATGTAAGCTGCATGAGTACTCGCTTAAGGAGCGTATCATGAACCAAGTCAGGGGAGTCCACTACTGACTGCCCTGCAGGATGCCCAACTGCCTTATCGATGGGGCTTCCCATTCAGCCTCTCAGCAACTAAAGAGGGTAGGCAATACACCCTGCGTATTAAAGCTGATTTACCCCACTTCTTGGTGGACCTGGGCCTACCCCCTGTGGACATCCCAGACTGGAGGACATCACCAGCTATCCCTCTCCCCAGACGTCCTGAACCCTGGCAGCAAGGCCGTCGCAGACGCCGACGCGGGAACAGGAGAAGAAGCCTGTCTGAACAAAGATCGCCTGGACACCCCCCACCAGAGGAGGCCTAAGTAATAACTCTCCTTGCTGATGGCTGAAGAGAACTTGCTCAGTTGTTTTTGAAGTTTCCCTCATGGCTGCCGTTTTACTTTGCAGCAGACTCTCTACCCCTTGTTTGTCACCACTACTTATGCTTACTTAGCATTATACGGGTAGATTGAGCCACATACACTGTTGGTGGGTCGCACGGTGGACTCGCTCTGCGTGCTTTACCACTACCCCCCAGTAGGACTACTCCTTGGAGTGATGCTCCCTTTTTGGGAAATGCCCCTGCTCGCTGGACCCCACCGTTCCCCCCTTTCGGGGGGGTGGGGTTCCCTGATCAGGAGACAAGTTGCACTATGTTATGCCCGTAGGGCAGTATGCCGTTTATTTTTCTATGATCCTATTCTTGTTTCAGTTTTTATGATTCTTTTTTCTTTATTTCTACCCCATGTTTTCTACGTCCGCTGTAACTGTGATTTATCTTCTAGGATCCTGCCTGTGCCTGAGTGCTGGTTATGTTCGCTGCCTTGGGTGTGGACGCGCTGTGATCTCCTCTCCCCTCTGGTCCTGGGCTATTGGCTCGACCCTCTAATTCCCCACCATGGCTGATCTGAAGGTCGTATCCTACAATGTTCGTGGCTTAGGATCCCCGGCGAAACGCAGTAAGTTGTGGCTTGAGATGAAACGTATGGGGGCACATATTGTTTTCTTGCAGGAAACACATTTTCACACTGACTCGGTCCCACGCCTGCCCACACACCTCTATAAGTCATGGTACATTAGCAACTCTCCGCATCCTAAATCAGGGGGAGTGGCCATAGCTATCCACAAACACTGCCCCTTTATTATGACGGATCAAATGCTAGATTCGGAAGGCAGATACGTTTTGTCAAAGGCACCATTTACAATCAAAGGTTCACACTTGCAGCCGTGTACGCCCCTAATAGCAAACAGCTCACCTTCCTGGACGCTACGCTGGAAGCCCTTGCATCCTTCCGTGAGGGTCAGTTAATTCTAGGGGGGGATTTTAACGTCAGCCCGGACCCTCAGATAGATACATCCCAAGGCCGCTCGACCCATTCCTATGCCTTTCTGAAGCACTTTAGGAAGTCTCTACAGACCCATCATTTGGTCGACTGTTGGAGAATCCTCCACCCGACTGACAGGGACTATAGTTATTTCTCATCTACTCATAGTGTCTATACACGTATAGACCTTCTGTTGATGGATCAATACTCCCTAGACTCCCTGACGAAAGCCTCTATAGGCTCCATTACAATATCTGACCATGCGCCGGTCTCCATTTCCTTGCGGCCACTGTTTACGGAGGCACGGACATGGAACTGGCGCCTGAATGACGGCACTCTGGATGATGCGGTCGCGCTGAAGGGGCATCTACAGAATCTACCGGACGGAGTAAGCATGGGCTCAGTTTGGGAGGGCCACAAAGCAGTGGTGCGGGGAGAACTGATTTCACAGGGGACCCGTTTGAAGAGAGCCAGGGAAGGGGAAGTACAGAAACTCTTAGCTAGAATACGCACTGCGGAACTAGTACATAAAAAGAATGTTACTCCCTTACAGACGACAGAGCTACATTCCCTTAGACAGGAACTAGCGGCACTGCTGGACTCTAAAATTAGAGCTCGCCTACGCCACCTGTCGCACAAATTCTATGAGTTTGGCAACAAGTGCGGGAGACTGTTAGCCAGAGCCCTTAAATGCCAGAAAGATGCGGGTCACGTACATAAGCTTACTACAACAGCGGGAACAGCAGTGGTGCACTCTTCAAAGATAGCAAATATGTTTAGAGACTTTTACGCTCAACTGTATAGTTTGCCAGCCACACTACCTGGGTCCTCGGAACCCCAAAGGGTTGCCCGCATTGAGCAATATCTAGAAGAAGCCTAGTGCCCGCAGCTGAAGGCCTCTATCTGCGAACAGCTGGATGACCCAATTACTGTGGCTGAAATACAGGCAGTGGTGAAAGACCTCCCCAACGGGAAGAGTCTGGGCCCAGATGGCTACACCAACACATATTACAAGAAGTACTCTGATGTGCTCGCAGGACATATGTGTAAGTACTTTACGGCACTAGCCCAGGGCATGGTAATGCCCTCTGAGGCTCTAATGGCACACATCACGGTACTTCCAAAGGAAGGGAAAGATCACATTACCTGGCAACTATAGGCCGATATCGCTTCTTAATACTGATATTAAGATCCTAGCCAAAGTACTGGCTAATAGACTAAAACCGATCCTTCCGACGGTGATTGACCCCGACCAAACCGGCTTTATCATGGGCAGGAAAGCCAGGGACAACTCTAACAGAGCCCTCCAGCTGATCCACTGGGTAGAATCTCAAGGAGAGGCGCTCCCCTGTCTCTTGCTTTCCACCGATGCTGAGAAAGCATTTGACAGGGTGGACTGGACTTACATGAAAACAGTGCTGAAGAGGCTTGGATTGGGACCTAACATGTTAACATGGATATCCTCCTTATACAGCTCCCCGTCCGCCAGGGTAAAAGTGAATGAACTTTTGTCTGATCCCTTCCCCATTAGGAATGGAACACGCCAGGGGTGCCCTTTGTTGCCTTTGGTCTTTGCCCTTACCCTCGAACCCCTTCTTAATAAAATCCGCCTGAACAAGGACATCAAGGGATTTACAGTCGGCCCGGCAGAACATAAATTATCTGCCTACGCGGATGACGTGTTATTCTACGTCACAGACCCACTTATCTCGTTGCCCAACATTATGGCGGAGTTACAGGACTTCAATGAGCTGTCACACTTTAAAATTAATTACAGTAAATTGGAGATACTACCCCTGAATATCCCCCCGGATCTGCGTACACGGCTGCAAGCTGCCTTCTCATTTACGTGGTGCTCCACGTCACTAAAATATTTGGGGGTACACTTACCCAAGAGTTGCTCACGGCTATATGAATGCAATTATGCCCCACTACTCTCTACAGTTAAGGCGGACCTTAAAAATTGGGACAGAATGTCATTTTCCTGGATGGGCCGAGTCAGCGTACTTAAAATGAATGTGTTACCCCGCATATTGTTCCTCCTGCAAATGGTGCCGATTACCTTACCGAAGGCGTTCTTCTCAAGCCTCAACAGCATGTTTTCTCAGTACATTTGGAGTGGCTAATGCCCTAGGCTGGCACTCCGTATGTTGCAACGCCCTAAGTCTAGGGGAGGCTTGGTGGTACCGGTAATTCGCAGATATTATGAAGCAGTGGCCCTGCAACGCATTCTAGATTGGTACCATAATGTTCCTCATAAACTCTGGGTCCCCCTGGACAAGTTTTTGGCGGGCCGCAATTTGGCACATGCCCCCTGGGTCCCCCGAGAGCATAGAGGCCTCTCGGCCCTGGTGTCCCCGCTGGCCTTCCATGTGCTGAAGATGTGGGATGCCATAAATAGGGGAGGGAAGTTGGCACAGCCAACCTCCCCTCTGGCACCATTATGTGGCTTCCCCTGGTTTGCCCCAGGGGAACACCCCTCTTTTTTCAGGACGTGGGCGGCGGACGGAGAGTCCAGGTGCGGTAGATTTGTTCAAGACCAAGGCTTGTTGTCCATAGAGACTCTGAGGGCTCAGTTTGGCCCCTTTTATTGGACGACTGGCGCTATAGACCGCTCCAACACTTTTTAGCTGGTTTACCACACTGCGTTCGGTCACCTACCCAGGCCTCACCCTTCGAACAGCTGTGCATGTCAGAAGCGGATACCCCACACGCCATCTCTGTACTATATGACCTACTGCAGGCATCGCAGATTGAGGAGACACCAGCCTTTATTAGAGATTGGGAGGGGGATCTGCAGCGCGTCTTCACACAACCTCAACTCGAGCACATGTATAAACTTACACACTCCAGCACAGTAGATACGAAGATGCAGGAAAACAGTTATAAACTTCTAACTAGGTGGTATAGAGTGCCAACCAGGCTCACTAGGATGTATCTGTCTTTATCAGATGCGTGCTGGAGAGGCTGCGGCCTTAGAGGCTCGTTCCTCCACATATGGTGGGAGTGCCCCATGTTGAGGCCCTTTTGGTTGGATGTTCATGCGCAGATCAAACAAATACTAGACCTGGATCTCCCAGATTCCCCATTAGAATCACTGCTGCACTTCCCTACCATTCCTCTCAGCCGATATAGCAAATCTGTCCTACCCCACCTGCTCAACGCGGCCAGGAGGCTGATTCCAATTTACTGGAAGACATCCAGAATACCAACCCAGGCAGAATGGGTGAAATTAGTCAATAATATTATGGCTGTGGAGGAATGGATGGCGCAGTGCAAAGATAGGTATGAAAAGTTCTACGCCATATGGGCTACCTGGATACATTATACCTCCTCGGGACCCTCGCCAGTCGGGATATCCCCTACGTAGGGGGACCGAACGGTGAGGGACAAGAGATACTTGGCTTTGGGAAATACCCAATCTAGGCATCAGTTGGACAATGCAGCCCTTCATTGACTCAGAAAAGTGACACATGGCAGCAGACGGGGACACAGAACCCCTCCTCCCCTCTTTTCTTTCATTCTTCTGTCCCCTTTTGTTACACTACCTTTCTTACCCTTCCCCCCTTTTCCTTTCCTTTTTTGGCATGTTCCTCCTATAGTTTTAAAACTCTGTGTCTGGTTGGGATGCCGGAACCAAGGCATAAAGTTAGCTCTCTGACTGGGGACCCATGTTCTCGACATGGACCTTTGGACTGAGAAACCGGGGGCGACCCAATGTTGTTTGAACTTATATCGTGGGTTTGACATGTAGATAACTACTTCCCCTGAGTCAGTCTCTGGTGGTCAGATGAACACATGCACTTTATTACGCACCCTGTGTTCCAGGCGCAATCCCTATTAGTCTTGTGATAAACCTAATGCCAACTGTCTATGTCATTTTTGCTCTTGTTATCTTTCTGTTTTTTCACACTTTTTACTTTTGAAAATAAAGATTATATAAAAAAAAAAATGTGAATCACTCTTTAGAGAGCAAAACTAAGTTGAATGAGCCCTAAAGATTATATGCATGTTTATAGGTGATAGTTGGCTTGAACCAGATTGGTCCCAACCTACTATTTATACTTCACTAAAAACTGGAGATCAGCTTTATTTATTAATAAATATAAATATTAATATTATTACAGTGCACTTACTTGTGTTTTACTCTGGCTGTTGTTATTATTCTTAATTTTAAAACACACGTATATTTTAGTTTGGCCACTGAAAAGTCAAAAAAAGTATTTCAAAGTTTATTCTTGATCTGTATCAGAAGTGTACAAATGCAGCAAGTATAATAGAATCCAGCAATCATAATGGACATTCACAAATAGATGTTAAAATATGTAAAAAAAAAACAGTCTACCAAGTATGAGAGAAAATAAAAAAAGCTAAATGCATTCACCCTTTGTGTACTTATTTGTTTGCAGCTGTTTACTTTTAAGAAGCCTTGAAAGTAAAAAAGATTTTCAAACAACGGTGGTATCTTTACAGAAAATAAACTTTTGCCAGTGCAGTGTGCTCCACAGACGTAAATCTATGTATCTGGCTCCTTTGAGATACTGTATGCGTGCACTACTTTGACGTAACCATAACCCAAACCTGATGTTTATCACAAAGTACACGACTGTGGGATGAAAAGACTAGGTACTTCTCTAAATCCATTGACTCTTATAGATTTCTCTTAAAGATAAATAAAAGATAATGCAGATGGTTTATTTTATGGTGAACTTTGACACTTTACAGTCACAGTGATAAAGCAACAATACACTTTATGTTGTATTAAAAGGAAAAAAAAAAGTTTTAGTAATCAAACCCAGCACATGGAACAGAAATTCAGGTTTCATTGTGTTATTCTGGAAAGAGCTGGATGGTAATTATGGTATTTCTAAAAAGAAAACAATTATTTGTAATAAGAAATGAAAGATTAGTTATATAGAATAGAGTACCCAATTAAAGCAGAACTTTACTATTAACCAATAACAAGGTTTAATGCTTATGCTTCTAACCTTAGTAAATTGATAGGAAGGTATCGAATACTTAGTGTTGTAAACTGACAAACTAAACCTTTCAAGCACAGTACCCTAAATCTAAGCTGCTCACACTAAGTGAAAAAAAAATTGTAAAAATTGAATAAAAAATGATTCAGCGCTAAAAATATTATACTCCCTACCTCTAACATAATTAAATGCAAAATATTAACTCTTAGTCACCTTAACCCATTGGTGACATAAAAAAACCACTTATGGGAGCGTGGCCTGGATCTGTTCCAAGATGGACACGTGAACCACTCCACAAGGTCCTGCTTTATCAGCAAACCACAGCATATCCCAGCTATACCTCAACCCACACAGCCCGGACATGGAGACGATGTCCCGAAGCATGTCAGCTAAGTATACAGATCCCTGCTATCTTCCGATCGCAGCCTAGGGGCAGGATGCAGGCCTCACACGCCGCCTCCTCCCATGACTCCCGCTCCCCGAGTTACAGCCCACAGTGCTCCGGAGCGGCCATTGCAGCCACAGTGGAGACAGGACTGAGAGCCCCTCCAGCACTCAACCTAGATGACCTTCGCAGCGTGGTTTCTGACATTAACAGCACACTGCAGACAGCCATTTCAGATCTTAGATCTGACATCCAGGCAATTGCCCTAAGAGTGGAAGTCACCCAAGCCCGCCATGATGTCTCCCTCTGCCAGGTGCAGCAAATCACAGAATCACATGCTATACATCTTAGGGAGATACATCGCCATATGGAAGACTTGGATAACAGGGGGCAAAGACGTAACCTGAAGGTAAGAGGTGTTCCAGAATCCACAGACCCCAACTAACATTTTCAATAACCTACTAGAGAGGCCCCCAACACACTGATCACATTTGAAACGCATCCTCAGAGCATTACGTCTGAGAGGGAGAGACTCAGATCCCCCTAGAGATATGGTCTGCTGCCTGAGAGAGTTCCCCTTAAACGAAGAAATCCTCCGTAAAGCCAGAGGCCACAACCAATTATCTTTCCGTGGCTCAGAAATTAAAATCTACCAGACCCGGTCTAATATTACACTGCAGCGCAGAAGGGAACTTAAGCGGCTGCTGCAGCCAGGTCAATCTTATACCGCTGGAAGTTTCCCTGCTGTTTGTCTGCGACTCATCAGGGTCGCACAGCGAATCTCAAAGCACCAGAAGATCTGGAGCATTTTTGCACCCTGGAAATTCCTTTTGTGGACGTACCAGACTGGTACAGCGATTTCCACTTGCCTCCTCTTAAAAGAGCCACATCCATGGACTGTATTGATGAAGCAGGCAATTTCAGCCTGGGGCACCACCATCACCCTCACCCTCACCCTCACCCTCCTTGCGCGTATGCAAAAGCCTCATAAACACTGCACAATAGTAGCCCCCATGGCCTCACCAGCTCACCGCAGGGCATGCCTTACCTAATCAGGTAGATGCATTACCCCTCTCCTTCTTTTGCCCCCCGTACATGGCACAAAGTTTATACATTACTAACCTACACTCCACCCTCCACTAAAAACCTTTGTTCTTAAACTGACTATTGATTATTGCAGCTCCCTAGGACATTGACACTGTTTTTGGTCCAACTTAACACAGTGGTCTGAACCTCCATTACTTTGACCCCCCTCGGCTAAAGTATCGCCCTTCCTGAACCTTTTATCCCCATGCCATTCCCATAAGAACCTACAAACTCCTACTTGGGGCACACTATCCCACCTCCTACCCTACCTGAGTCCAATACCAGACAGATTACCCTGAAAGATGTCGCAGATGCCTCTTCTACTGCTCAGGGCCACTCTATAACTCTTAACATCCTTAGCTATCTCTATGCTCATTGTATGGCTCAGGAATACAGGACCCATGCACACTCTGCTCATGCACTTTCCGCCCACATGGTTGAAAGGACTTGACTTAAGGAAAGCTCTTCACCAGCATTGCTTTATGGGTACCCCTTATACTCTCCTAGGCCTCAATTTCTACCTATTGAACCTTGTCTTTTGACAACAGGAAACATGGGCAGAAGATGACAAAACGACACTACAAAACCTAAATACTAACCCTGTATCCCAAGTTGCAAATATTCCTATCTTGTCCTGGTATAAAGAACAACGGTCAGCCTTTACCACCAGTCTCACCACAGAATCTCACCAAAGACTTGACCTTTTTATACAGTATAATATTGAAGATGTCAGCTTTGAAGTAACTTAGCCTCCCCTTTACCCCTGTACTCCCCTATCACCCCCCCTTTTTTTATCATTTTATCCGCTCTCCCTTTTTTTCCTTATTCCCTCCCCTTTTTCTTTTCTTTCTTCCTTTTCTCCTCTCTTCTCCCTTCTTCCCCCATGCTTCCAGCGCCACCTTCTTCCACCTTTACTTATTGAAATTTTAGGACTTTACAAAGATATCCTAATTTTATAACATGCCATTTTACCTGTTTTTACCGCTGCAGACTTAATACTTAATCCTAAAATGTTCCACTGGTGACTATGTGGTCTGGGTTCCGAGGGGGCCATGCACAGGTAAGGGTCCCACCACACCTCAAACTTTCACTAGATCTTTTCACTTACCTGAACAGACACATATCTCCATGTACTTCATACCTCAAAATTATGCATGTATACCACTTCCGCATGCATTTTATCTGAACGATACAATCACTCCAAATTGTGGGATCATAGAGGTGCGTGCCCCCCTCAGAACCTACGGATCCACATATACTTCTAAAGTATGTTGACAATTCTGTTTTTGTTACTATGGTTAAGACTTTGTTTCTCTACTAGGTGCCATGTAATCCTCCACCCCCTGGCTACAAATTACCAAGTTTTATTTAACCCTATTTTACTATGCTAATCTATAGTTGTACTGTTGATAAGCAGGTTAGCTAACGCACTTCTCCTTAGGTTAGCTAACGCACTGTGTTTCTGGTCTTACTTACAAACCTTAGCTCTAACATCCAATAAGAAAACACTCTAATGACTACCCATTTCTCAACATTCTCGACCTATCTTCATCCCATGTCAAACCACCCCTCACATGTTATCGCAGGGGACCTGAGGGGAAATTAGATTCCTGTCTGGCTCCGGACCATACTCTTGGTAAGCACCGCACTCAGCCCTATTGACCTCACAGGGACGAAAAACTTGTTTCCCTAGTCGAACGTCACCTACCACACCCACACACAGCAGACTCTGGCAGTAACCGTTGACCATAACCGGACCTCCCCTTAATATTTTAAGTGGGCTTGCAAGTACATCCCCACATCCGGTTTAGCACATTTCCCCACCTCCTCCACACAGAAGCCCCCACTCCTCACCCCCCACCCTAACCCTCCTTTAAACCCACATACCACCCCTCCCCACGACTCCCCTGATCCACTCTCTCTCTCTGACTTCCCTACCTCAGAAGTACACTACCACTGCCGAGCACTCACACACTCTCAATATGCCATCACCAAAATCGAAAACATCTGACCTAGCCTTGAAATTATTATCCCTTAACGCCAAAGGCCTCAATACTCCGGAAAAAATTTTGCAATACTATCCAATACATCCACCAAAGCGGATGTAATCTACCTACAGGAGACCCACTTCTGTACCAATTCAACACCAAAACTCTCCAATCACTTTCTCCATAGTTTTCATGCCACCTCCCTGATATCGAAATCTAAAGGGGTCTCTATACTTCTATCAAAAAATGTACTTATTCAAATTACTGACTCCCTCATTGATGAACAGGGAAGATATATCTTTCTTAAAGGCACTTCCAGGAATATACCAATCACACTGGCAAATATATATAGCCCCAATTCATCCCAGACCCCCATTCTTTCTTTCAGTCACCCGCCTTATTTCTAACTTCCAAGAAGAGATCCTGATACTAGGGGGAGACTTCAATGTCCCTCTCGACCCCCTATTAGACACTTCCTCAGGCACATCCCATCTACCATACAGGGCGATTAAGCAAATCAGGCGCTGCCTTCAAGACCTGCTACTACACAACACCTGGTGCACCCAACAACCAAAAGACAAAGATTATACCTTCTTCTCGGCCCCTCATCACAGATACTCCCATCTTGACTACATCTTTCTCACGCAACAAGACCTCCCAACACTAATGCCCCGTACACATGCTCGGATCTTCCGATGACTAGTTCCGTCGGATCATTTCCGTCGGAATTTGTCCGATGCTGGTGTTGCGTACACACGGTCGGACAACGTTGTCGGAATTTCCGGTCTTCAAGAACGCCGTGGCGTAAGCCGTCTTCCACGAGACTAGAAAGGGAAGTTCAGCACCACGTCCGTCACCCGTTGGGCTCCTTCTGCTGATTCCGTGTTTATCGCGTGTTAGTAGAAGTTTGGGGACTTACGATTCGCGCTTCTCAGTTTTCTGACTCAGATCATTACTGCTCTTCAGTTTGTGCTTGTCGTGCGTATCTGTTTATCGGTGCGTGTAGTCAGTTCGCATTTGTTGGTCATTGCGGCCTATATCTTGATATAGGACGCTTTGATTTTCACTGCTTATTGTCTGCTCGTTTCTGGTATTCATTTCGTTCTTTCAGGCCTTGCTGTTTATCGGTGCTTTCTGTTTGTCCGTTCTGACCAGCCGACCTTTTGTGAGCTATGTTTCCTGTATGTACTCGTCGCAGAGTTTGTGCTGTACAGGGACTTGGTTTCGGGCTTGTAGCTTTGACCCAAGACCCGTCCATGAACAGGGCGAGGAGGAGTATGTGGACCAAGAATTGGTTGCTTCAGCGTGACCAATTCTCGCACATGCCTTTGCTTCGTGAGATCCGGGAGAATAATCCTGATGATTTCAGGAACTTTCTCTGGATGGCGGACCCCGTTTTTCACCGTCTGTTGGCTTTGCTGACCCCTTTTATCAGCCGGCAGGATACCTGCATGAGACAAGCCATCACTCCGGAGCAGAGGCTTGTTGCCACGTTGAGGTACTTGGCGACAGGGAGAAGCCTTCAGGATCTGAAGTTCTCCACAGGTATCTCTCCCCAGGCTCTGGGAATCATTATTCCAGAGACCTGTTCTGCTATAATCCAGGTCCTGCAGGAGGACTATATTAAGGTAACTGTTCTCCTTTACTATTCCCTTCTATGTATGCTCTGTTTGCTAATGACTTGTATTTTTGACCTCCTTCCCTAATTACCATGATTGCAATATGCTCTAATATGCTGTGCCCCTTTTGTCCTTCATGCATTTTTCCCTTCACTTACCTCCCCAGCATGCTCTTCTGGCCCAATAGACACCTATGGCCTAGTCACTTAAGCAATGTATTTTGTCTGCTCCATAGTATTGGTTTCCCCCCAACACCCCCTAAAATATGCACAAATGTTTGCTGTGTGTTTTACTTCATGCAGAGTTCCTTTGAATTTATGTTTTTATTTGGGGTGCCAAACTCGGGGTGCCAATCTGCTGGCTTTGCCAAGCTCAATACACACTATATACCTACCTCTTTATGGTGGTCATATTTAGGGATGAATTCAGCAAAGCATGTAGTGCAAGGGGCTGGCTCAATACTTTACAACATTTTTTTTTTTTTTTTTTAATTTATTTTCCTCCTATTATTAGCTTAATAGGTAATTGCAGAATGTCAAAATGTGTTTCCCTTTTTTTTTTTTGGGGGGGGGGGGGGGTAGGAATCTTCTTTTATCTTTCCTGTGGGCTGCCAATAGTGTTAAGTAAGGAGGGTCTGGCCAAACTAGCACACATTATTGAGCCATTTGGCTATCAATGAAGTGGAGAGGGTTACCTGTCCAATCCCCCCCCAAACCCCTAGTTATTGTCAATGGCCCATCAGAAGTGGGGGGATTGATGGGGGGTGAGTAATCTGCTAAGGGGACCTTGTACTTTGGGGTGCAAATACTTTAAAGGTTAAAATTTAAGTCTGATCTTGTTCCAAGATGTTAGTGTCTAATCTGCTTGCAATGTTTATGTGCAAAGTGACTAATTTTCTTTTCTTGTTTGACTCCACAGTTTCCTTCAACGCCACAGGAATGGCAGACTGTGGCCTCCCACTTTGCCAGCCGTTGGGACTTTCCTAACTGCGGAGGTGCAATTGATGGGAAACACGTCCGCATCGTCTCACCCCCCAACTCGGGGTCATACTATTATAATTACAAGGGGTTTAATAGTATAGTGATGTTGGTGGTGGTGTCTGCGACATACGATTTTTTGTATGTGGATGTGGGGAAGAATGGCCGGATCTCGGATGGTGGTGCCATTGCGCACACAGAGTTCTACTGGCGTCTCCAGAGTGGCAGTCTGTGCTTGCCACCTCCAGAGGACTCCCCTTGGTCTTTGTCGCGGATGAAGCGTTTGCACTGACAAGCCATCTGATGCGCCCCTTCCCGATGAGGGCCCTCACCCCAGACCAGAGGGTCTTCAATTACCGGCTGTCCAGAGCCCGCAGAGTGGTGGAGAACACCTTTGGGATCATGGCCAGCTGATTCCGCCTCTTTTTGACAGCTATGAACTTGGTGGAATATAAACTGAACTACATTGTGCTTTCCTGCTGCATATTGCACAACTTCCTAAAGCGACATAGCACCAACTATGTTGTGCCCATTGACCCTGATGTCGACATGCCTTCCAATGCCAACCTCACAGCCCTTCAAGCTGCACGTCCTGGCTTGCCCCCTCTAAATGAGCGTGAGGTCCGCAAGAGATATATGGACTACTTTGTGGGTAGGGGGGCCATTGATATGCCTGACGATGTGTGAGAGGCATTTTTTAATAAATATATTTTTTTACCAGACCTAAGATTTCTTGTCATTTACTGCTTGTGTTTCTTGTAGGTGTGTTCTAGCTTATTTGTAGTTTTCTTTTTGGGCCTTTATCTTCAACAGTGGGAATACACTTTCTGGGCGAGAGGAGGTTACAGTCTCTTCTTCCGAAAAATATTTTTCTCATGTTGTGTGTGTGATACCTAATATTTTGTCTAGGTAAGGTTTGTAGTGCATAACTGACACCCAAAATACTCCTTTTCATCACCATGCCAGAAATGTGTGTATTCCTGAAAATGACGTGCTACGTGTTTTATTACAAAGCACTGTGGGTGTCATTTACAAAAGACAAATCCACTATTCACTACAAGTGCACTGCAAAAGTGCACCGGAAACTACACTTGCAGTGCAAACTGGAATAGCCTTTAGTAAATAACACCCATTGTCACCAAAATCATTTACTTTTGACGTAAATAATGCTTTTGTGGTTTGAAATAAGGAAGCCACACATTTTTTAGATGTTAAAATTTTACTTACAACACATTCACAAGTGCCTTTCAAAAATGCTTTGGTAAACTGAAAAGATCTTTGGTCTTTAGAACATTGTTTACTAACATTGCACATTGGTGAAAATCAGGCATGTAGCAAAACAAAACAGACTGAGCATAGGAACTTACAAAGTTCAACTTTGAAAAGTGAAGACAAGATCAGACATGACTATATGTTCAAAGTGTGTTTGATTGTGCCTTCATCACATGGGGTGTCACCCCTGGAAAAGTGAAATTTAGAACATGCACACAATTTGGGTATCAAAATGGGAATTTGATGCTAAAACACGTGCCTAGAATGTCCTAATGTGCAATCTCCCATCATGGGGATCAATGGACGTGTTTTGGGGGTGCAACCCCTTCACCTCACCCACTTTAGTAGTTAGTAAAGTGGTTGCATCCCCAAAACTTTGTCATTCATCCACCATGATGGGAGCTAGCACATGTTGACACACTGTGTGCATCTTCCAAATTTGGCACAGTTATTAAGTTAAAATTTTTGTGATAAACAGCCACAAATGTGTGAAAATTACTTTGTGCGTTTTCAGATTTTCGCTAAAACATCAATGATGTTCTTAATTTTTTGTTGAACATCATTGATGTTTTTCTTGATATCATCTAGATCTCAATTGCACACCATTATCTCCCCGATGAGTACGTGTGCACTTTCAGTGGTAAAGTGCGATTCTTCTTCCACAACATCCACATCACCTAAAAAAAACACACAAACAAAAAAAAATGGCTATTGTAAAAGAGGCAGGCATACATTGATTAGCTTACCAGCAGCTGTGTTCTCCCACACTCACCTGTTGTGGTGACAAGTTCTCCAAGTTCTATTATCTCTCCTTCCTCCTCCTCCTCCTCTGCTTCTGGTGTTGGTATTTCCCCTTCTTTGGGAGGTGTGGGTTTCCTGGTGTCCTCAGACGTCCCGAGTCTTCGCTCCCCTATGAGAATGTACAAAAGGAATACTTAGCACAACAATCTATTGAGGGCAGAAATAGGAAATGTCAAACATTGCTTGGAAGTGACGGACAATAGTTGTTTGTGGCCAGGTTCAAAGGACAACAACATTAATGTAGTCACTTTGTAAAGGTGCAAAACTTACTACCTTTTTGGTTGAAGTTTGTCAGATGGAGACACCCCTATAGTATCCACTGGAGCACATGTGTGGAACAACATAATAAAAAGGGTGTTTGTGTGTCCTAGCAATAGTTCTCTAGAGTCCAGATGGGTAAACAGCTACTGAGTGACCTCTCCTTTACATTGAAGAAATTTGATTTACATTCTTGATGACATCTCTATTGACACCAAACTCCCTTTCACTAAAAACAGGCCTGAACCAATGTATTTCACTCCAACTTCACCAAACATCGTATTATAAGTGGCCGAACGATCGAGGTTGAGTATGATCGAATGGACACACGAACATGAAAGTGGCCATTTTCAAATGTACAACATAGAAAAAACAACCACATGGAGCAGTATGCAAGCAAGAAAAAAAAAAGCAGAACACACGACAACTACTTACCTTTTTGAAGAACTCGCTTGATCTTTCTGTACTGATCGGGCTCCCTCAGTTTCAGGTCTGACCAGCGTTTCCTCAGTTGATCCTTGGATCGTTGTACCCCAAAATTATTGTGCAGCCTCCTCACAACTTTAGCCATGATCTTGGCCTTTCTGACATTTGGGTTGAGGTAAGGCCCATACTTCCCATCATAGTCGCTCCTCTTCAATATGTCCACCATCTCCAACATTTCTCCAAAAGACATATTGGAGGCCTTAAATTTAAGCCTCCGGGATCGGGACGTTTCTGCCTCCGGCCTTTCCTCGTCCTCCACCTCGTTGCTGGAATATTTAGGGCGCACCTGCTGTGTCCCCGCCATGTGCTCTCCCCACTGCTCCGTAAAGAGAAGGGGGGGGGGGTAATAGACGAGAAAGATCGTCAGGGGCGGGCGGAGTTTCACGCATGCGCACTGTATATAAAACGTCCCACGCGTGTGTCGTAGTGACGATCTGTGAGCAGAGGGGAGAGAGAGCTGACGCACGAGACGATCGCTATAACGAAGGTACAATTTGAACTTGGTACATCACTAGCCTAGACTGCTTATACATTGAGGCTTATTTATGGAGAAGATTAGGAGAGTTTAGCCTGACATTATTTAGTGTTTTGTCTGGTGTTGTGTCTTGCAGAGAATATGGATGGCTTCAATGACGTCAGCTTTCTCCCCCTCTTCATTGATAAATACAGAGATATGCCCCTTTTGTGGCAGGCTAAGCACCCGCTATACAGCAACAAACCAAAGAGGCACGCAGCGAAGCAGAAACTTGTGGAATTTGTATTGCCAGTGATCCCCACGGCAACCGTTGATAAGTTAAGAACCAAAATTGGCAGCCTGAGGAGTACGTATTTCAGGGAGCGCAATAAGGTCCTGAAGTCCCAAGCATCTGGAGCTGCAGCAGATCAGGTCTATATCCCCAGGCTGTGGTACTACGACAGGCTCCATTTTCTCAAAGACCAGGCTGATGTCAGGGAGTCACTCTCGACTCTTCCTTCCACGCTTCCTTCCACGCATTCCACCCCTGATGAGGCTTCAGAGGACCAACCTGGGCCTTCCAGTCAGGAAGAGGTGGAGGAGCCCAGCTTGAGCCAGGTATAGTATTTTTGTACCCATTTTTTTTTTTTAAATGAATGATGTTCACTTAATTCAGGATCCCCAATTGCTTATTTTCTAAAGTAATTGACATATCAACAGACAGTAGTGTTGGAGACATTTTGAGCAAGAATCTAAACTGCTGGGCTGAGAATTGTATGGTTTTCTATTTGTAAACATTTTGCAACAGTCAATAGATGAAAATTGTGTGTGTTTGATGAACAAATAACTCAAACTATGTCCCATTTTCATACACAGGAAGACCTCAGCCAGGAGGTGGCTGTGGAATGTGGCAGCCAGGAGGAGGCAGGGGTTAGTGGCAGCCAAGAGGTGGGTAGGCCTAGGAGCCTGACTGTATCCCAAGTCCCTCCCCTCTGCCTTCCCTACAAAAGGGCTAGAAAGGGGGGGAGGTGGGGGAGTCAGCGCTCCGGCTGATAAGGGAGGCTTCAGCGGCACTACATGCCACACCCACCTACGAGGAGGCCTTTGCCTCCTTGGCTGCCACTAAACTCAAGGAGATGGAGGCGGGGCAACGCAGCATGTGTGAGGAGGTCATCCTCAAGATACTAAATAAGGGGGTGGCTGGGGAGATGACCCTAGCAACACATGTTTGCGAGAGTGACCATGCTCTGCCTCCTCCTCCTCCTCCTTCTGCCACACCTCCAGCACCACAGCCACAGCCTGGAAGGAAGCGTGGAAGGAAGACCAGAGTGTGACGACCTGGATTCAGTCTGGTCTGAGAGAAGATGGAGCCTTTCGTATGACCACAGCCTTGGGACATAGATGGCATCTGCTGCAGTTCCGGATGTTTTGGACTTCAGGACCAGATTGCAATCCCTTATTAAGATTCGTACTCCTCGGAGGCGCATGCGCGGCGCGAACGTGGAAGGACGCACAGGCTGAGAGCTCCGTGACGAGCAGAGACTAGATAGCTTCCCCAGGGCTATATCCACAGCGTTTTTTGGGACGATTTCTCTCCGCACCCCCGGCGGAACACTCAGCGCATGCCGGGACCCAAAAACCGCCGAAGCACACCGGCCCAAAAGTCGTTAACGACGTACCTCCTAAGAGTGCGGGAACAGAGCGGGATGTCCCAAAATGGCGCCCAGAAGACACAGGCACGGACACCGCCGCAGGCCACAGCTTCATCCCCGACACACTCAACGGCTGACAGTGAGTACTCGCTACATCTGACCAAATCCAACCTGGATGAAAGCCTGAACCTAATGTATGATAAGCTTGCCCAAAAATTCCAAACCGAGCTGCACAAGTCCACCAATACCCTCTCTCTGGAGATTGCGGCCTTGGGCAACAGGACGGACCTACTCGAGACTAAACATGACGAGCTAGCGCTCGTTTGCTCAGACTTGGGAAAAGAACATGAGGCCCTATCTGAAACAGTCGCCCAGCTTCAGGCCCATATCGAATGATTTGGACAATAGGAACAGGCGCAACAACTTGAGGGTGAGGGGGATCCCAGAAACGGTCACGGAACTTGTACCGGCCATACAGAGACTGTTTCAGTCCCTGCTACCTGAGACCGCGGTGGAGGCCTTTGCATGCGATAGGATCCACAGGGCACTGTGTCCCCCCCCCCCCTCCCCCAGATAAGCCTCCTCGGGAAATTGTTCTTTGCCTGAAATACTTCCTGGTCAAAGAAGATGTCCTCAGGGCCTCCAGATCCACCCAAAACCTGAGGCTGGATAACATACAAGTCCAGATCTATCCAGACATTTCCCCCACCACCCTGGACAAGAGACGGAAGATGAAGGAGGTCACCACAGTCTTGCAGTCCGCCAGGATTCGTTATCGCTGGGGATTTCCCTTTAAGCTACAAGTTCCTCACAACGGCACAACTTACACGGTCACCACGCTGCAGGAAGGTAAAGAACTATTAGTTAAATTAGGACTTTTGGATGCTGCTTTGCTCCCTAGAATGCCTTCAACCCCGCGCCACTCTGCTATATGGGCAACCCCCCCCCCCCCAAGAAGAGACCACCGATGAAGCAGCAATAGAATTCTTATTAATTTCTGCACAGGATTAAGATGTCGGATGGGAAGACAGGACTTGCCCCCTTTCCCCTCTTACCCCCCCCCTCTCTCCCCCCCCCCTCTTTTTCCCCTTGAGTTTTTTGTTTTGGCGTTTGTGTCTCTCCACCCGCAGGCCTGCTCTTCTCGGCTTCCAAGTCATGACACGGAATGAACGCCATCTCAGGTCACAGACGTCGCCTGCAGAACGCTACCGGCATGCTCCAAACTCTTTTCAGTCTCCAGCTCCAGAGCCACACAGAAGGTTGTAGCGCTGACATGCCCTCCAGCTCCTTTCCTCTGGAGTTTCACTGGATCTACAGACTCCCCTCACAGGATGGGCTGGTTAGCCCTATGCAGGTACCACCTGGCACTATATATGTCACACAGGGTGCTGGGATCCGCTGTTGGACTATGGAGATTGGAGCTTTGGACCTTTTGGTCCAGTTTCAATTTTTTCTTAAGGTACTGGGGAGCCTCTCTCCCTGTACCCCCAAGACTTTGATAAGCTGTTTTTTGATGAAGCTAGTAACCGTTTGTTACTGCTCTTTGGTTTCTGTTTTCTGACCCTTTTTTTCTTTCTCACATTTATGATTTTTCTTTTGCTTGACAACTCTAATATCCTTGAGGCAACTCTCCTGGTCAGCTCTCATATCGATGTATTTTTTAACCACAAATGCCTTACTTTCAGGTTGACTCACATTTCACATTTATGGTACTGTATATGGTTTATTATGCTGCATGCCCATGGTCCCCCCTCTCGCCCTGGACTCCCAACAGACACATTGCAATTTACTCCCACTAAAACATGGGGATTAAGGTCTTGACGCACAATGTCAAGGGGTTTAACTCCCTGCAAAAAAGAAGGAAAGCGATGAGGGCTTACAAATCCCTGGGGGCGGATGTTCTCCTCCTACAGGAAACACACTTCTCAACCAACAACCACCCCTCCTTCTTTGACAAGGCATTTAAGCAGTGTTTCTACACTACCTTTGAGTCCAGGTCCAGAGGGGCGGCCATATTCATCAAAAACTCGGTCTCCCTACAAGTTCAGAAGACTTTCATTGATCCACAAAGCAGATATGTAATTGTGCAGGGAATAATACATAACAAACCCTGACACTGGCCTCTGTATATGCCCCGAACGCTTCTCAGGCTACTTTTTTCAGGGAGTTCTTTCTAACACTTGAAAAATTTCACTCCCCCCACATGATAGTTGGGGGAGACTTTAACATGGTGGCACATTCAACACTAGATAGATCCCGTGGCGGCCAGTCCTCCAGTGCTTTCCCTAAAACCCTGCAGCATTCCCTCCGCACCCATCAATTGGTAGACGTCTGGAGGGTTCATAACACTGGTTCCAGAGAATACACCTTTTACTCCCATCCCCATGACAATTACTCCCGCCTGGACTATATTTATTGCACACCCACCCTTCTGGCCAACTCGACTGCCTCTACAATTCATGTTTGCCCTTGGTCAGACCACCATATGGTCTCTAGCCAGATTTCATGCATAGGTCTCCCCTTGTCAAATAGAACATGGCGCATCAACGACTCTCTTCTCACCAACCCTATTATCCTCTCACAACTGACAGACCGCCTCACGGAATACTTTAGATTAAACGACTTGGACAATATCTCCCCTACGACCCTATGGATGGCCCATAAGGCAGTAATTAGGGGTCATCTTATTGAGGTAGCCACAACTAGGAAACGACAAAAAGCCCAGGAAGTCCGACAACTTACCCTAGACCTGGGGGACCTTTACCACAAACACCACCAGACTCCCTCACCTGAGCTACTAACACAGATTACCGAAAAAAGGATGGCGTTGGACACCATTCTTTCTGGCCATACAGAAAAAGCCCTTAGATGGGCCAACGTTAGGTTTCTTCTACACAGCAACTCGGCCTCCACCATGTTCGCACGGAAACTTAAACAGCAGACCCACCCGACCCATGTCTATAAGCTTAAAAATACTCAAGGTCAACTTACCTCCCACCCTAAGGAAGTGCTAGATATATTTTCCTCCTTCTATCGTTCCCTATACTCGGCCCCAAAAAACTCACCTCCTGACCCCCCACACTCTTGGCTGAACCTTGTAACTCTCACAAGCTTATCAGAAGAACAACTATTAACCCTTAACGCTCCTTGCACGGCGGAAGAAATAGCCTCCATAGTTTCTTTACTCAAACCCTCTAAAACCCCTGGCCCAGACGGCTTCTCAGCCTCTTACTATAAAAAATGCTCTGAACTCCTAATCCCAAAGCTGACCAAGCTATTTAATTTTATTTTAAAGGGCAACCACTTTCCGGATGAGATGCTATGGGCTAACCTTTCTCTGATCCCCAAGCCAGGCAAAGACCACTCCCACCCTCAAAACTTTAGGCCTATTTCGGTCATTAACAACAATTTAAAAATATTTGGCCGCATCCTGGCTGACCGCCTGGCCACAATAGTCACCACTTTGATCTCCCCCGAACAAACGGGCTTTATACCCTCTAGGCAAATCACGGATAACATCCGTCTGGCCGCCAACATCATACAGGATGCTGATGCCAACAGAAAAAAGGTTCTGCTACTAAGTCTTGATATCAACAAGGCATTTGATAGTGTGCTCTGGCCCTATCTAGAATCAGTTTTATCCAAGTTTGGGTTTGGGGGGGCATTTGTCCACGACTTTAGAGCCCTATACCATCGCCCACGCACTAACATCAAGATCCCAGGTTGTAACTCTGAATACTTCCCCCTGGAGAGGGGGACTAGACAAGGGTGCCCTCTTTCCCCCCTCCTGTTCGCCCTCGCCATGGAGCCCCTCACGAAATCTATACTAGATAATCCCAACATAAAGGGCTATTACAAGGGTGACCAGGAATTTAAGTTGAGCCTTTATGCGGATGATGTTCTATTATTACTTTCGGACCCACTGATCTCCCTTCCTAACCTCTTCGCCACCTTGACCCAGTTCCAACAAATCTCAGGACTAGGAGTTAACCCGACCAAATGCACGGCCTTGCCCATTCACCTACCTGACACAGTCCTGAATGCCCTTAGAGACTCCTTCAGGTTTTCCTGGGACCCCTCCTCTATGCAGTACCTGGGGGTTAGACTCGCCCCTACTCTTAAACAACTATACAACCAAAATTATCCACAGGCCTTCGCCTCAGTTAGAAACCTGCTCCTCCAATGGTCCACTTACAAGATTTCCTTCCTAGGCCGCACCCAAGCTGTCAAAATGACCATACTGCCCAAACTGCTCTTTTTTTTTCGCTCTTTACCGCTATATATCCCTAGGACCACTCTTGATAAACTCCAATCGGAGCTACTCTCTTTTATCTGGCAGGGAAAGAAACCCAGGCTTGGGCGGCAGGTGATATACGGGGCCCGCTCGGGAGGTGGTCTGGGATGTCCGAACTTGTGGAAATATTTTCTTGCGGCCCGCTTGGTGCAAACAGCCCAATGGCACGCTAATTCATCCTCCATCCCATGGCTACGTTTTGAAACTGTTTCGGTCGCCCCATACCTCCTCCCGGGTCTTTTATGGTCCTGCTCCATCACCCATGGGGAGATTGCTCCACTTAATGCTATTGTGGGACAGTCCCTCTATCTTTGGTCTCTTTACGAGAAAAAATTTAACTTAAAGTCGAGAGCCCCACCTTTGGCCACTTACCTGGGCGAACCCCGTTTTCCCCCGGCCTTTCGCAAATACTCCACTTTCGCTGAATGGACAGATAGAGGCCTTACTACACTGAAGTCTTTCGTGGGTGACTCCTCCTTCTGCTCATTCACACACCTGCAACAGCAATATGCTGTTGATCGGAGTGTATTTTACCAGTTCCTCCAGATTAGGCACTTTTATACTAGCAACTTCCAAGGACTCACTAGAACAACTGGCACTCAATTTGAAGCTCTATGTGGAGGTGCCTCCAGAGATAGGGGCACTATTTCCAGTTTATACGGGTACCTGAACGATCACAACTCAGCCCCCAAAACGGCGGCGATGCTGGGTTGGGAGGCGGAGTTTGGGCAGGAATTTGCGGTGGAGGACTGGCGAGACATGGTAGACAACATGCACAAATGTACACGCTCCATCTCAGTGAAAGAAACGGTCCTCAAATTGCACACCAGATGGTACTACACCCCAGATCGCCTGCATAGGATGTTTCCTCTGGTTCCCGACACATGTTTTAGAGGATGTCGGGCCAGGGGCACACTGCTGCACACGTTCTGGGCATGTGATGCCCTGACACACATCTGGACCAGAGCCACCACCTTGATCCCTAGGATCACGGATGTCTCCGTGGCCCTAACTTTTCAAATGTGCATCCTGTATGCTGATATACCTGGGGCTATTCCCCCCCAGCAGAAACTGATTCACACTCTTTTTAGTGCCATTCAATGGGCAATTGAACTAAACTGGAAGAACCCCTCAGTGCCATGGCCACAGGTACTGACCCGAATGGAGTCTATCAGGTTGATGGAAAGGATCCATCACACCCTCATGGACACCATGCAAATCTTTGATGGCAAATGGAACAAATGGTCTGCTTTTCAACTTAGTACTGCATCTCAGGACCAATAAAGCACCAAATGCTGAAGGATAACTTTCCCCCTCGACTATAATTAGAAGCTGTATACCCTATGAATGTCAAGCAGTGTTACTTATTATTTTGGTTTGTGTCTTTTTCTTTTCCCCCATTTCTCTCTTCCTTGGTTTTTCTTAGTTGAACAATTTCAGGTCTGTCTATAGACCTAGTTGCTATGCTACTAAATTGGACGCATCATTCATGCTTATGTTCAATTCTTCGTAATTTGAGTTGTACTTATACTCGCTATTGTTATATTTAAGCATGCAAGAATCTCTCTTGTACAAGATCTGTAACTTACCTGTACACTCTGTTTTTGCACTGTTCTCTTGTTTATTTTCTTAAACCAATAAAAACGTTTGTAAACGAAGATACGTACTCCTCAGGCCACCAATTTTTGAACATAAAAAAATGATGTCTGCCGTGGGGGTCAAAGGCTTTGCAAATTCCCCAAGTTTCTCCATCGCTGCCTTCCTCTTTGGTATGTTGCTGAGACCTAAATAAAGGTATTTTTGATTTCAAGAAATCCTTGCCTATGTGTTTTACTTTTCAACAATGACAGTTTATTTGTGAGTAGGCAGGTACATTTCACAAATCATAAAGTCCAATTAACAAGGGGCCCCAACAACAAACAACCTCCGTGTGAATTTAGGCTAAAAATACAAATGATAATTATGGTGTTTGGATAGGTTGAGACACACAACCCCCCCCCCCCCCCCCCCCCCCAAAAAAAAAAAATATTAATAAAGAAAATCTGGATTAAAAAAAAAACACTAAAGATGACAAATCCTCAACAAAATATATAAAACATTCTTAAGATCTGACGAATAAAAAACATCTAGCCAAGAAATCATGAAAAAGAATAAAGAAAGAAGTTTGTGAGAAGTCAGTGTGAATAGGAGCAGCTACAACACATCATTCTTCTTGCATTGTAAAGAAAAAGAGAATGCGCTGCATTAAACACATTTTAACATTGCAGCGTGACAAATGTGCTGTGTCGACTAGGAACGGTAGTTTTACCTGACCGAGCGCTTCCACCACACAATTTCTTCTGAGCATGCGTGGCACTTTGTCCGTCGGACTAGGCTACACACGATCGGAATTTGTGTGATCGGACTTTGTTGTTGGAAAAATTGAGAGCAGGAGATAAAACTTTGTCCGTTGGAAAATCCGATGGAAAATGTCCGATGGAGCCTACACACGGTCGGAATTTCAGACAACATTGTCCGATAGGACATTTTCCGTCGGAAAATCCGACCGTGTGTATGGGGCATAACAGCAGCAACCATAAAACCTATGGCATTGTCTGACCACCACCCCATCTCAATTACTCTTACTTTCCCTGAAAAGACCACTCCCACCCACATATGGAGATGAGACCCAACTATCCTAACAGACAAAACAAAGGAATTAGAGGTACACACATGCCTAGTCAATTACTTTGCTGAAAATGACACGCTGGACACTGCTAATTTGACACAATGGGAGGCTCATAAATGCGTAGTAAGAGGTAAACTGATTGCCATCTCAGCAGTGGTAAGGAGGGGAAAAAAAACATACTCTCAGACTTATTCTCCAAACTCAAAAAACTAGTGGCTTCACACAAATGAGACTTAGCCCAATGCATTCACTCAGAACTTATTGAAACTTGCACGCATATTGAGGAAGAGCTAGGCTAGCCCACTTTCACAGAAACTCTTCTATGAGTTTGAAAACAAATGTAGTCACCTCCTTGCTCCAGCACTACGCACAAAGAGAGCCAACAACACGATACACCAACTACACTCCTCTACAGCAATCACAAAAAATAATGAAATAGCGAAAGAATTTGAAAACAATTATTCTTCGTTATATGACCTCAACACAGCAGAACCCTCCTCCATACTCCCCTCTAAAAGATCCAACGATATTAAGGCTTCCTGGACCAATTTTCCTAAGAAAATCCCAGTAGAAGTCATTACATTCCTGGACTCCCCAATCACCATTAAAGAGTGGGAGCAAGCAATTAAACAACTTAAACCCGGTAAGAGCCCAGGCCCAGATGGTTTATCCGCGGGCTATTACAAAACATTTGCAGAAACCCTCCAAACTCCATTTCTGAACACATTTAACTCCCTCTCACCTTCAAACCCGCTCACACATGGAATGTTGGAAGCCCATATAACAGTCATTCCCAAGGACAGAAAGGACCCCAGACACACAGGAAACCATAGGCCTATTTCACTATTGAACGTAGACATCAAAATATTTTCTAAGATCTTAGCAAACTACTAACCCCACTCCTCCCTTCTCTCATATCCAAGGACCAGGTAGGTTTCATCATTGGTCAGGAGGCTAGGGATAACACTGTTAAGGCAATTAACCTACACCACATCATGACTCCAACCAACCAGAAAGGTTTCTTTCTGTCCCTGGATGCCGAGAAGGCATTCAGAGTGGCCTGGGACTACATGGAAGTGGTTTTGCAGGCTATAGGCATAGGACCACACATGTCTGGCCTGGTCCTTTCCCTATACGCGAGTCCATCAGCCAAAGTGAGAGTAAACAACACTCTGTCGAATGCCTTCCCCATATGCAATGGGATGAGACAGGGCTGCCCTCTGTCCACTATCCTTTGTCCTCACACTAGAACCATTCCTCTGGAAGCTGAGACTTAATCCAGACATACATGGCATACACACACCCAGCAAAGAGTACAAATACGCTGCCTCCGCAGATGACATACTACTGTTCCTGATGCAACCAATGACCACTCTACCAGTCCTACTATCAGAATTAAAACATTTCCAAATCATTTCCAACCTCAAAATCAACTTTTCTAAATCCTATGTGCTCAACATTTCCCTGCCCCTATGCTTAGTGCCAGTGACCAGTGTAAAGAAAATTTCCCCTTCCACTGGAAGCAGGAATCAATTACGTACCTAGGCATACAACTCCCATCCAAGCTTCTAGACCTATACACAAAGAACCACATACCCCTCCTAAACAAGCTAATCTCTGACTTCAAACTCTGGAATAACCCGTTTTTTTGTGGTTTGGCAGAACGGCAATCCTGAAGATGAACGCCCTACCGAGACTCTTGTACTTTCTCCGGACGATCCCTATTCTAGTCCTTCTATCTTACATAACAGCCTGCTCCAGATTTCTTTGGGGGAACCACAAACCTAGAATTAATTTTAAACAACTCACCCAGTCAAAGTTTCTAGGAGGCATAGGCCTTCCGGACATCCTAAATTACTACACCGCTACCCATCTCACCAGAATAGTGGATTGGAATGTCCACTCACACCATAAAGACTGGGTCACACTGGAAGTCTCCCTACTTCACTACCCCTGGCCTCACTACCGTGGATGACTTCACACCACATCCCATTAGAACTTCGTACCCATCCATTAATTGGACCTAACTTTAAAATGCTTTTGCAAAACGTGTTCTCATACTAACATATCTTCCATTCCAGGCCCGTTAACCCCAGTGAAACTAAACCCTGACTTCCCCCCGGGAATGCACAACCACTTCCTTACTGACAAATTCTCACGAGATAACATTAGAACCCACCAATTATTCCACCAGGGGAAAATTCTCACTGCTAACCAAATCTTTACCCAAACGGGAAAACCATCTATCCCCCCATGGACGTATTTACTGCTTGCCCGCTACCTAAAGTCCCTAGACAAAGACTCAAAATATTTGAGACAACTCACACCATTTGAAACACTCTGCAGTCAAGTAAACCCCCAACCCCACCTGTTATCCTCCACACACCACCTTCTCTTCGCAGATACACGTGCTAATGAGAACCTAGCCTGCCAAAGATGGGGAAAAGATCTTTCCATCTCACCTTCGGCAGCGCAATGGGAACACTCATTTCTTAACATACATAAAGGGGCGATATACATCAATACTCAAGAAAACGGTTACAAAATCTTGTCCAGGTGGTATCGCACACCAACCTCCTTACACAAAATTAACCCTGCTATACCAGCAAGTTGCTGGAGATGTCATAAAGTTGAAGGCACTCTACTGCACATCTGGTGGTCTTGCACCTCCATACAAACTTTTTGGACAGTGGTACACCACATTATGTCTCGGGTTACCTCATATGACCTAGAATTCACCCCAGCCCAATTATTACTCCAACTCTCACCCTTATCACACAAATCATACCACAAATCACTAGCGATGCACATGATAAGCGCAGCAAAGCAATGCTTCCCCCTACACTGGAACTCGACACGTACTCCCACAATCCGAGAATGGTTCACTAGAATACACAAAGTCTCTGAAATGGAAGAATTAATCCCTATCGCCCACAACACCCCAACTAAATTCAATAGAAAATAGAGCTGCTGGTTGCATTTCCAGATGACGCCTGATTATCTCAATCTATGCAACCCACCTAACTAAAAAATCAACCACACATATTTGGAGCCCTCCCTTACACAAACTGACCCTTACATACCTAACAAACTTGTCCTTTAACCTGTTGCCCCACCCCTCCCCTAGACCAACACCCCCAGCATCGCTCCCAAATTGCAAAATAAGGGAGGGAAGTCAGAGAGGGCCCCTCACCTACCTCTCCCCTCCCCCTACTCCCCCTCCACCCTACCCCCCTCTTACTCCCTACCCCATCCCCTTGGCTATATCCCTTCCTACGTCCTCCCTATGCCCTATCCCCCCCTGAGATACTCAGCCCAATTGCCCATCTACCATTCATGCATGCCCACTTCGTAAAGCCCACCATCATCTGCCACCTCAACCAAACACACTCCGAACACATAACAAGCAACCCTCATTTACCATACATCACTCTCCTAGACTCCTGAAAATAGTACTGGATAAATCTCTCCCTCCCACTACAACACCAACAAAACCCGGTAACATCTAATACTTTGGTTGACACCCTCCTGAAAATGAGTTGCCTGTAGCAAACTATCACAAATTGAAGCACAAGATGGGTCTAGGAACCTCATGTTTAGGAATTTCAATCAAAGTGCTTAAATTTTCCACTTGACGGTATATTGGTTCCTTTATGTACTCTCACTGTTTAATTGTCTATTGAGCTTTCTGCAAACACTTTTTACCTCTAAATAAAAGAAATGTGTTTGAAAAAAAAACACTTATTCAAAGTGTAATATATAACTAAATACATACAAGATAACAATGTATAACAATAAAACAATATTGCACATTTACATATATTGCGATAAGTGTCCTTGAAGTTTCCAGACAATCATAGTCTTCAAAGATAAAGTGTGCATATATTCAGATGCTGTGCAAATTACAGTGAATATCACAATTGTACCCCCACTGTGAGAATGCACTAACCTTCTAGGTTTAACCTGAATTAACATTTATCAGATAGGTCAAAATAGGCTTATGTTGTTTCCCAGGTTTCTCAGGTATATCCAGGATCCCAGGTCTCCTTGTAAGTAGCATTCCCTATGAGCAAGTTAAGTAAAAGGTCACAGCTCCCTTAATAGGAAATTCAGCTTTTCTCATAGGAAAAAGAGAAAAAAAGAGCCACAGAGTGTAAAACCATAAAAACATCTTTATTAAAAAGATTTGAATCCACTTACATGGGTTATGTAGTGCATGTATCAGAAAGCAAATGTTGCATATTGCTAGAGCCAAACTTCACAAAATACTATCTAATGTGCAGAGCCGGACGCACCTCCTAAAAAACACAGGAATTTCAGCACCCTAACTTGTAACCACTGCCCAGGCTTGAACACAAACATGGTTAAAGTGGTTGTAAACCCTTACAGACCACTTTGACCTACAGGTAAGCCTAGATTAAGGATTACCTGTAGGTCCAAGAAATATCTCCTGAACCTACATGGTTTAGGAGATATTTGCAAAAAGACAGGCACCGCTGTCTACGGTGCATACGCCATAGACAGCGGCACGCAGGCGCACTGAGCACACGCCGCTGCTAACTGCGATATGCCGCTAGTGCTGGCTCCTGTGCGCATGCGCTGTGATTGGCCGGAGTCGCGGAGATGAAGAAGGAGGACAGCTTCAGGGGCTTCGTACTCAGGTAAGTTATTCATAATGAGCTAGTATGCTATGCATACTAGCGCATTATGCCTTTGCCTTGCAGGGTTTATTTTTATTTTTTTGTATGGGTTAACTTCCTCTTTAAGTTCTGCTTTAACACAACTTATGAAAAACATATTTTTACTCAAATGCATAAAACAGGAACTGAGCTTTAGAAGCCATGTCCAGGAATAGCAGATAATCTTTTCCCCATTACTGTCTTATCATGTTTTGCTCTGCACTGGGGTCGAGTTACTAAAACTTAAAGAGCGCAAAAGTTCGTGCAGCTCTGCATGGTAGCCAGTAAACTTCCAGATTTTATTGTCAAAGCTTAATTGAACAAGCTGAAGTTAGAAGTTGATTGACCATTATGCACAGCTGAACCAGATTTTGCACTCTCCAGTTTTAGTAAATCAACCCTACTGTGTCTTTGTGTGGAGACAGCCATTTTGGTGGAGGCAGATTTTGCTTCTCCAGTAACAAGAATTGTAAGGGAGCACAACTGTGATCGATCAGGGTGCCTTAGATCTTACACTGCAGATATACAGATATGAGGCTGTAGGCTCAAGATGTGCCTAGGAACCCTCACTTACCTTGAAGTGCGTTTATTATTTAAGCGGGATTCAAGACCAAATAATTTCTACAACAAAGTTGATTTTTACATTTTATTTCCATTCCACTTTAAATGCCTCATAATGTTTCAATATAGACAAACACATGCATTCAATTGTTACATAGTGTCAGCACTGAGAAATTCAGGGTAAAATGTGTTTAAAAAGTGAAGGAAAAAAAAGGTGCAGAGGGGAGAGTCTTGTGTTTTGACATTCAGTGACAATGTATAAATTAAAATAAGAGGAGAATGTATACTAGCTGTTTAGCATTGAATACTCCGGTTTCTGACAGCTGAATAACGATAAGGTTATTTTTTGATATAAGGTGACACAAATCTAATTTATTACTACAAATGACAGTTTTTTCTCTCTAGTTAATGTGTCAGACCAAACTGTAATCAGAAAGAAGTAATGACACGGACAACAAATGGAAGAAGATCCTCTTTATTAGTGGCACTCTCTTAACTCTGACGACTTGATTTCTGCTTTTAAAATTGTTGCTTAAATCTTTTTACTTCAAATATGAACTCCAGACAGATAATTACTTAATAAAATTTGTGTAAAAAAATTGGTAAATATGTTTGTACTTAGAAATATTTGAATATGTCTTGATATTCACATCCTGTCAGTCTTTGCTTAGTAGCAGGATCAAAGAAGATTAATATTTTGAAGGAGTCAGAGTTTCATTGTTTTGCTGTCAGTCTACACTGTTGGCCTAATTTCCTAAAAGATATGCATATATGCCAGAGCTCAGTTCATGAGCAAAATAGATCAGATGTATGCCGTGCATGCAGACTACAAAATATACGCACAGAATTTAAACTGGTTTGTTATGGAATGCATACTCCAGCATCCAAACATACCACAGCTATGGCGTGCTTTAGAATAAATAGCTATTTTCTCGGATGTTTTCTTATGCCGCGTACACATGATCGGAATTTCGGCCAGAAAAAGACCGATGAGAGCTTTTCATCGGAAAATGCGACCGTGTGTAGGCTCCATCAGAATTTTGCTGGCCGAATTTCCAACAGCAAAGAATTGAGAGCATGTCCTCAATTTTTCCGACTGAAAAGGTTTCTATCTGAAATTCCGATCATCTGTAGCAATTCTGACACGCAAAATTCTTACGCATGCTCGGAAACAATTTGACGCATGCTCGGAAGCATTGAACTCGGCTCGTTGTAGTGTTGTACATCACCACGTTCTTGGCGGTCGGAATTTGGTGTGACCGTGTGTAGGCAAGACAGTTTGAGCGGAATTCCGTCGGGAAAACCGCCAGAGCTTTTTCCGACAAGAATTCCGATCATGTGTATGCGGCATTAGATGTGCATACCTAGTAGAAATAAACAATATGCACTATCATTAAAGGGGTTGTAAACCCTCAATGCATTAAGGTGAAAAACTTTCTGTAGTGCTGCAGCCCCCCAGCTTTACTTACCTGAACGCTGTCTTTCTCTGGCCGGGAACAAACACACCAGATTTATCTGGTGTCTCGTGTCCTGATTGGATAGATTGATAGCAGCGCAGCCATTGGGCCCTGCTGCTGTCAATCAAATCAAATGATGCAGGGGCAGGGCCAAGTCCTGCTTTCTGTGTGAATACACACAAAAGCAGGGCTCGGGAGTGCGCCTGCACGGGTGTCAACCAAGGAGAGTGCTTCTCCAACGTGGACACCTGATGCGGGGGGAGCTACCAGCGCCGCCGGGGGACCCCAGAAGAGGTGGACTGGGGGCCACTCTGTGCAAAACGAACTGCACAGTGGAGGTAAGTATGACATGTTTGCTATTTAAAAAAACAAAAACAAGGGTTTACAACCCCTTTAACCACTTTCAGACCGGACTATTTTGCTGGCTTAAGACCAGACCACTTTTTGCGATTTGGCACTGCGTCGCTTTAACTGACAATTGTGCAGTCGCGCAACGTGGCTCCCAAACAAAATTGATGTCCTTTTTTTCCCCATATATAGAGCTTTCTTTTGGTGGTATTTGATCACCCCTGCAGTTTTTATTTTTTGTGCTATAAACAAAAAAAGAGAGACAATTTTGAAAAAAAACGCATTATTTTTTTACTTTTTGCTATAATAAATATTTCCAAAAAATATATTAAAAAAAAAAAATTTTGCTCAGTTTAGGCCAATACGTATTCTTCGACATATTTTTGGTAAAAAAATTATCGCAATAAGCAATTATTGATCGGTTTGCGCAAAAGTTAAAGGCGTCTACAAAATAGGGGATAGTTTTATGGCATTTTTATTAATAATTTTTTTTTTTACTAGTAATGGTGGCGATCAGCAATTTTTAATGTAACTGCGACATTATGGCGGACACCTCAGACATTTTTGACAAATTTTTGGGACCATTGTCATTTATACAGCAATCAGTGCTATACAAATGCACTGATTCCTGTGTAAATGACACTGGCAGTGAAGGAGTTAACCAGGAAGTGGCAGTGTAGGGGTTAAGTGTGTACTAGGGGCGTGTTTATAACTGTGGAGGGTGTTGCTGTGTTGTGCACATCACTGATCTCTGCTCCAATCACAGGGAGAAGAGATCAGTGTCACTTGTTGCTAGGCAGAACGGGGAGATGCTGTTTACATCGGCAACTCCCCATTCTTCCTCCCCATGAGACGATCGCGGGTATCCCCGCAGCGATCGAGTCCACGGGACCAGCCATCAGACTCACGGAGATCCCAACCGGCGGCGCACACGCGATGGCACGGCGGCAAATTCAAAGGGACGTACCTGTACGCCCTTATGCCTGTCTGTGCCATTCTGCCTTTAGAAATTTAATTTTGCTGTGGTACTGTTCTAAAAATTGGAAACATTTGCCACTTTGCGGGCATACTATAGACACCCCCCAGGCATGATATTTAAAGGAATATTTAATTTTTATTGTTTCACTTTAAGCATAAAAAAAAAATCACTGCTCTCAAAGAAAACGGCCATTTTTAAAAAACTTTTTTGCATTGATACATGTCCCCTGAGGCAGGACCCAGGTCCCCAAACACTTTTTATGACAATAGCTTGCATATAAGCCTTTAAAATTAGCACTTTTGATTATTCATGTTCGTGTCCCATAGACTTTAATGGTGTTCATGTGTTCTGCAAAAGTTTTTGCATGTTCGCATGTTCTGCTGCGAACTGAACCGGAGGATGTTCGGCTCATCCCTACTAACTACCACATCCACCCCCACATTGAGCAAGTACATATCCTACACTTAGGCTGCTTTCACACTGGGGCGGTTTGCAGGCGTTATTGCGCTAAGAATAGCGCCTGCAAACCGACCCGAAACAGCTGTTGCTGTTCCTTCAGTGTGAAAGCCCGAGGGCTTTTACACTGAAGCGGTGCGCTTGCAGGACGCTCAAAAATGTCCTGCAAGCCGCATCTTTGGCTCGCTATAGGAGCGGTATATTTACCGCTCCTATAGCGCCCGGTCCCATTGAAAACAATGGGGGAGCGCGCCGAACCCGCCCGCAAAACGCCGCTACAGAGGTGGTTTGCGGGCGGTATTGACCCTTTTTCGGCCGCTCGTGGGGGGTAAAACCACCCCGCTAGCGGCCGAAATGCGCCGCTAAAACGCCGGTAAAGCGGCACTAAATATAGCGCCGCTTTACCGCCAGCGCCCCCACCGCTCCAGTGTGAAAGCAGCCTTACCTGGCAAATGAGCAGCACCTCCTTTTTGCTAAAGTGGGACCTCGCCATGTCCACCTAGATGGAGATCTTGATCAGCACAGGAACTTCTCGGTGAATACTATGATCATTTCCGGGTCAGAAGGTGAAACCACGCTCTTTTGATCGCAACCACGATTAGAATTTTTTATTTCCGTTTATTTGCAGATATGAAAATCTGTATTCCTGCCTGATATTTGAAGGCAAACTTAAGGGAGTTTGATAAGAAATGGTGTCCCTGGGATTACAGCGGGTGAATTACAAAGGCCCAGTTTGAGCCCTGGTTCACACCGACAGCAGGAGGAAATCGTGCGAGTTCAGCTGAACTGACAATTTCATTCCCGTATGTCAGTCCCGACTGCGGTGGAAATTTCAGAGGCATTTGTGCAGGTTTCTGCACAGATGTCAATGGAAATTGCACCCCTAAGTCACCAAAAGTAGTACAGAAACTACTTTTGAAAATTGTGGCACTGTACCAATTAGGACAGTGCAATTGCTGGTGATTTGGCATGTCAAATCGCACCAATGTGAACCAGGGCTAACACATACAACACTGCCTATCCACCAGCTGAATTCATTGCCTGCAATTCTCCACAGCTGTTATATACAAAGACTCCATCTAAACACCTTATCATTTACTTGCAGGTGTGCTGAAGAGATTGTATTTTGGTGCACAATTATATCTTATCATTTTTATGGGTATAGGAAAGATATTGCACTTCCCCAAAACGAATTAAAAAGAAGAAAGAAAAGAGAAAAAACAACAAACCAGCTCAATATTGTACTTTTATTTTGCCAGCAGAAACAAATTATGTACATTCATTTACTAGAATAAAAAAATGTATACAGTATATATGGTGCTATATTTATCAAAACAGTTAGCAATTGGGTTTTAAGGAACCTGCTCATAGGAGCTTACAATCTAAAATTTGTCTAAACCTTAGATTGGACACAGCTTTACTTTCAGTGTATAATGGGCAACACATTTTATAGTACCACTACTCACCCCCATCACATTTTTATCTGCAAGATTTTAGAAACATACTTAACAGTCATTATTCATACAAGGCATCACCACCAACACCCTGCAATCCACACACATACATTGGTGACCATGTTAGCTGCATTTCTGTGTACATGATTAAACAATGAGATCAAAGAGTAGAAGGTCAGCAGATGCTCCCAAACCATGAATGCACGGTCAGACAGGAACAATACACACACAACATTTACAGCATGGCCACATAAACCCACTTTTGATGGAAAGAATGCACAAGAAATTCAGCAAACAGCTCTAGTTGGGCGTTTGTCATTATGCACAATATTATTCCTTCTCCCCCACAAATCACAGCAAAAAACCTGGCCTACTCAAGCCAAACAACCCCCCCCCCCCCCACTGCAGTCCTTTATATAAGATAGGTTGTATTGTTAGCACACTGACACACGCCCAATAGAAGTACACGCCCACAAATATCTTTCAGTCTGTCTCTTCGTGTATGTCTGAAGTGATTGCACCCGATGAGCAGGTACACATAATACTATTTGCAACTGTGTTAGCAACAGTTTTCTATGCATATGTACCTGTGCAGTGTAAACCCTACAATTTTAAATGTCCAAGTCCCTGGGCATGATTAGTGCTAACAAACATTAACATCAGTCCCTGGCTGCAATGAGCTTCCAATCTATATCCAAAACTAACTTTCTTACATTAGAGACTATTTAGACAGGAGACAAATAAAATGATAGCATGTCTTTGGATTGTGGTGAGAAACCCACACAGGGAGAACTTATAAAATTCAACACATTAGCATGTTGGGGAATTGAAGCAGCAACCCCAGTGCTGCTTGACAGAATCGCTACCCACTTAGCCAGCAGGCAGCCTCTCATATGTAGTCTGCGTCTCTGTGGTGTGAACCAGCCCTAAGTCCATAGCCATGCTCAGTGTCACAAGCAATATGCAATATATTGTCCTAAGTATTGGGATGCCTGCTTTTATACGCACATGAACTCTAATGGCCCACCCTTTGCAGCTATAACAGCTTTAACTCTTCTGGGAAGGCTGTCCACATTGACTGGCCTGCACAGAGCCCTGACCTGAACCCGATAGAACACCTTTTGGCTGAATTAGAGCAGAGACTGTGAACTAGGCCTTCCCATCCAACATCAGTGTCTGGCCTCACAAATGCGCTTCTGGAAGAATGGTCAAACATTCCCATAGACACACTAAACCTTGTGGACAGCCTTCTCAGAATCTGTTATAGCTGCAAAAGGTGGGCCAAATCAAATTTTAACCACACGGACTAAGACTGGGCTGCCATTAAAGTTCATGTGTGTGTAAAGGCAGGTGTAACAATACTTTTGGCTAGATAGTGTATCTGGCAAGATTTTCAATGGTGGTGGAACCCTCCTACACAAAAATACTAAATTTAGACATAGTTTTATGACCTGAGTCAGGAGTTATATTTAACAACATAGGAAGATGAGACAACTTCTCTACATGAAGCGGCATGTTTGGGATTCAAACCCAGACCCTCAGGGATGACTAAGCAGAAGTTTGAACCTCTAAGCCATGGAGCTGCCACGTGTGGAAACCTCCTACACATAAATACTACATTTCTCTGGACATTTAGGTGGTGAAATTACATTACTCAAGAGCTATTCTTCTTGGTTTATTCTGTGATATTTGGTGGTTCTTGGTGGGTGAGTGTAGAATAGTGATGTTTTCCTCAAATTTTTGGGAACTGCATTTTGATTTCTGATGTTGGTACACATATCACATTATTTGGAAATAATAAAAAACAGTCATTTTAAATTTGCATCAGTAATGGTATTGTTTGTGCTTTGTAAAGACACCTGTTTGAGTTTGGGTAAAGATTTTTGTGAGATAGAGAGTAACATGTGAAAGTGACAGAGAAAAATATATTTTATCAAAACATTCCACATTCTAGCATTCTTAAAAACAAAAAATAGTTGAAGTAGGAGCAACATTGTTGCAAAGGAAAATTTATTTCAGAGAAAGATGCTTTTCGTCTCAACATTAAAAGTGTTTATTTCGGGAAGTTACAATTACCATTAGAATCAATGGCTGAAACTTGCATTGGACTATATAGTGCAGATTTTTACTCTCAAAAACGCATTTTATCCCAGCGTTAATTTGGTATTTACTATAGAGCCCTGTGAAAAAGCCATGGGAGTTAAAGAGAGAGTAGTTTGCATGTCTGAGCATGCTCAGTTGTGTTGGCACCTAGTTGTACAAAAAACGGGGAATTTATCTCTTCTCAGACTTTTAAAGATATTTCAGTGTAGAAATAATTTTTTCACACTTAGCAGGGTAAGGGTTTGGGCGTGATTTGTTTTCAGGGAGCTATAGTAAATTTGATTTTGGGAGTATTTTTTCATCAGCACTATAGCGAATACCATTTTATTTGTGGCAACTAGCGCTAATTATCGCTGCGACGCTATAGTAAATGATCCCCTGGGACTCCAAGCAAGGACAGGTTCAGCAACACTGAAGAAGTCACTCAAGGGGTTAAAGTAGCAAACAGTCGGAGGCGCATGCACGGCAGCTCCCAAGATGGCCACCGGCATCTAGAGCTCCGCTCCACCACAGCCCGCCGCTGACCACCAGAGCGAACGGAGCGCCCATGCACCCCACTCACCGTGCCATCCTTCTAGAGGAACACCCCAGGCATCTGGCTAGGTCAACCCCGCTGGTCAGGAGGGACTTATCGGGCCAGATGATGGCCGCCCCCGGCCCCCTCAGCTATGCCAAGATGGCGTCAGCCACACGAGGCTTGCAAGCCTCAGAAGATCAAGATGCTTCCATTGCTGACAAGGATCAGAAAAGACTGCCTTACTCCGGTACTGAATCCCCCCCCCCTCTGTAAGCAGTAAGCTCTCCCTCCTCCACGGAATCTTTATTGGGGGGATTGAGCTCAGGATAACCCACAACCCCACTGATGGACCCTCACACAGGCATGTTGCTCACAGTTAGTGAAGCACAAGAGGACATCCCTACCCCCACCGAGTTTCCGTCTATGATGGCAGCTTTCTCCCAAATGTTATCCAAAAGTCTGGCACTGAACGCTGCTCAAATCACTACATCTTTACACGCAGATTTGCAGCAAATAGGGATGAAGATGGACACCATAGAACAGAAGGCTGACCAAGCAGTGGCTCAGATTAACCAAAACTCTGCCAGACTGCAGGAGGTCCAGGATCAATTGGAATCTGCTTTCGCTAAAATCGATGACCTCGAGAACAGATCAAGAAGATATAACTTTAGACTGCGGGGGCTCCCGGAATCCCAAAAAGATGTGCAAAAAGCAGTTAAAACATTGATTAAAGGCCTTATCCCTGACCACCGTCTAGAGCTTGACAGAGCACACAGGGCACTACAGGCCCCCCGTTCTGATAGACTGCCCTGAGACATTATTGTCAAGCCACATCATTACTCGGTCAAGGAAGAAGTTATGAGAAAAGCTAGATATTCAGAGAATCTCACTTTACTTGGACACAAAATTCAAATATTCGCTGACCTTTCGCCTTATATAGTACAGAAGAGATGATCTTTCAAACCATTGCTTCAAGTACTACTGGATAAAGAGATCGCATGTAGATGGTCTTTCCCTCTTCGCCTGAACTTTTCCTACAAAAACAGAAATTTCTGCTTCTCCTCTTTCCAGGAAGGTGAACGTCTCCTAACACATCTCGGCTTGATACAGCTGGAACCTTCACCTGCTCAGGCCAACAGAGGGACCCCTACCTCAACTAAGAGACCCCCACCAGCAAGCCCGCTGCAACAATCCTGGCTGAAGCAAGGACCCAAACGCCCCAAGGAAAACATGCCGCCTTGAGCCTACACTCTCCTCCTCCCTTTTGTTTTTGACTAAACTTTCCTCCTGATTTTGGGGCATTATCTGGGTGGAAGGGCCGGTTGGGCCTCTCTCTTCTCCCCCTCTGCCTTATAGAGGGCGGATTAGGGGTGCCCCCCTTCCCCTGCAGCAATAACTGCCCTCCTGAATTATAACCACGTTATACATTGTTCAGCTCCAACAAATATTGGCACCCTTTTTCCTTTTATTCTTGACTAGGAGCTCTGATTGGCTTAATGTTGGGTGAACTCTGACCTGGTCCTCTCTCTGAAGAGGGCATATAGTGACATTCGTTAGTACATGGTCTCTGTCTCTGGGGCCTAGGATACTTTACATGCTTTTTTTTTTATTACGAAGTAGCCCTCCTGGTTATTGGGTGCTTTTCTAGTTCAGTGTTATACTTTTGATTCACCAAGTTTATTAAGTTTATTTGAATGCAATTCAAATAGAATAAGGTTCAGTACACTCAGGGATACTCTGGGGGACTCGCCCGGATGTTGGAGCAAACTGTGTGTGCTAGCTGTTTATTGTGCGTAGCTCGCCCACCGGCTCTTCCACGTGTGGGAGGGCTGAGGGACGGGCCTGTCCGCGGTGGGTCGCTCGGAGTGACTCTGACACCAAATGTGCTTTTTAGGTTTCGCTGGGGCTCGCACCCTTAGGGGGCGCTTTGGCAACTGTTGATAATGGGGCTTCTCGGACCCCTCAGACACTACTGATTTGAGGTGGGGGGGGGGCTGTGGTGAACCCAGTATGCCTTGATTGGATCAGGAGCCCTGGATCCTCTTCCAGGTATTCCTTACTAGGAAACTCCGGTACCACAGGGTTTATGGTGGGTTTGGCCTTGGGTTGGGAGGGGGTCAGGGGACCCCCCTGTTTTATTATGCTTTACGTCTAACATTGGAATGTCTCATCAGAATGTTACTAATCTTAGTATTTTTGCCTCTCTCCTTTTCCTTTTCATCTCTTCTCTCTCTCTTTTCCCGGATACTTTTGGCGGAGTTCACAGGTCTCACAGATACCTCCAGTCGTCACTCCCAGGTTCCAGGTACATCCCTACATGCCCCACGGGGTATCCTCTGATTCCTCTCCCTCGATGGCAGGGTAAGTTACAAAATGTTTGTATAGATCACTCCCTTCTGATCCATGCCTGATCCACCCACCTTGTCAGCTACCCTGAAAATTGTCTCTCACAACACACAAGGTCTCAACTCCCCGATCAAGCGTAGGAAAATCCTCCAATATCACCACTCAATACACGCTGACATCCTCCTACTTCAGGAGACGCACTTCCCCTCTACGTTCAAACCCACTTTCTTACATCAAAGCTATCCACAATTTTTTTTGGCATCGGCGAAGAACAAAACTAAAGGGGTCGCAATCTGTTTTGCAAAACACATAAACCTTTCCCAACCTGAAACTATAGTTGATCCCCAGGGACGCTATATTCTGGTTTTCGGGTTTCATAGATGGGGAACTCTACACCTTTGTATCCTATTATGCGCCGAATAAGGGCCAAAAAATTTTCCTGGAATCTCTGGTTGATAAACTACATAAGCATCTTAAGGGAGCGGTTTTCATGGGGGGGGACACGAACATCGCCTTTGACTTCTCCTTATGCTGCGTACACACGTTCGGACTTTGTCCGCCGGACCTAGTCCAGCGGACAAACCGCCGGACTTTCCAGTGGGGCTTCACCGGACTTTCCGAGCACGTGACTTGCCCACACACGCCCGGACTTCTCCGGCGGACAATCCGCGGGAAAAAGTCTGCGGGACTTTTGAAAATGAACGGACTTGCCCACACACGGAGCAGTCCGTTCATTTAGAACATAACTGCAGGTAGACAAAGCTAGCGAAGGCAGTGAATGCCACCACGCTAGCCCCGTCACCTGGCATGGATTTAAAGGGAATCCCCACGCCGAAAAAAAACGGCGTGGGGGTCCCCTCCAAATCCATCTCAGACCCTTAACTGAGCACGCAGCCCGGCAGGCCAGGAAAGGGGTGGAACGAGCGAGTGCCCCCCCCCCTGAGCCATACCAGGCCGCGTGCCCTCAACATGGGGGGTGCCCTGGGGAAAGCGAGGCCCCCCCACCCCAAAGCACCTTGTCCCCATATTGATGAGGACAAGGGCCCCTTTCCCGACAACACTGGCCGTTGGTTGTCGAGGTCTGCGGGCGGGGGCTTATCGTAATCCGGGAGCCCCCTTTAATAATGGGGCCCCCAGATCCCGGCCCCCCACCCTATGTGAATGAGTATGGGGTACGATGTACCCCTACCCATTCACCTAAGGTGTAAAGTGTAAAGAAAAAAAAACACACAATTTTTAAAAAATATTTTATTGCACTGCTCCGGGGGTCTTCTTCTGTCTTGGGGGGTCTTCTCGCCGGACTCCTCCGCTATTTACCTAGCTCTTTTACCGAGCAGAGGAGGCCGGCTACCTTCTTCGTCGTCAACACCGTCGTCTGGGGGTCTCGATCCGCCTTAGGAGGTCTTCCGGGGTCTTCCGGGGTCTCTTCTGTTCTTGCCGCTGCCGTCGTTTTCTGCGCCGCCTTCTTATTCTTCCTCTTCTTCTTCTTCTTCCGATGTTGACCCGTCGCTCTCTCTGGCCGGAATGCCAGAGCCGCGCTGTGCTGGGACTTATATAGGGACAAGGGGACAGGGTCACATGCTCATGTCACATGGTGACCCCGCCCCCCTGTGATTTCACAGTCCCGGAGGATGCTGGTACTGTGACATCACAGGGGGGCAGGGTCACCATGTGACATGAGCATGTGACCCTGTCCCCTTGTCCCTATATAAGTCCCAGCACAGCGCGGCTCTGGCATTCCGGCCAGAGAGAGCGACGAGTCAACATCGGAAGAAGAAGAGGAAGAAGAAGAAGAAGGCGGCACAGAAAACGACGACAGCGGCAAGAACAGAAGAGACCCCGGAAGACCCCCGAAGGCAGATCGAGACCCCCAGACGACGGCGTTGATGACGAAGAAGGTAGCCGGCCTCCTCTGCTCGGTAAAAGAGCTAGGTAAATAGCGGAGGAGTCTGGCGAGAAGACCCCCCAAGACGGAAGAAGACCCCCGGAGCAGTGCAATAAAATATTTTTTTTTAAAATTGTGTGTTTTTTTTCTTTACACTTTACACCTTAGGTGAATGGGTAGGGGTACATCGTACCCCATACTCATTCACATAGGGTGGGGGGCCGGGATCTGGGGGCCCCATTATTAAAGGGGGCTCCCGGATTACGATAAGCCCCCGCCCGCAGACCTCGACAACCAACGGCCAGTGTTGTCGGGAAAGGGGCCCTTGTCCTCATCAACATGGGGACAAGGTGCTTTGGGGTGGGGGGGCCGCACGGTCCCCCCTTTCCCCAGGGCACCCCCCATGTTGAGGGCACGCGGCCTGGTATGGCTCAGGAGGGGGGTGCTCGCTCGTCCCCACCCCTTTCCTGGCCTGCCGAGCTGCGTGCTCGGATAAGGGTCTGAGATGGATTTGGGGGGGACCCCCACGCCGTTTTTTCGGCGTGGGGATTCCCTTTAAATCCATGCCAGGGGATGGGGCTAGCGCGACGGCATTCACTGCCTTCGCTAGCTCCGTCTACCTGAAGTCACGTGCTAAATGAACAGACTTTCCAATGATTGGCAAGTCCGTTCATTTCCAAAAGTCCGGCGGACTAGCATACTAACGGCGGGATTGTCCGCCGGACTGCCAAGTCCAGCGGATAATTTTAAAACAAAACTTAAAACCTAGTCCGCCGGACTTTTGGCGCCAAAAAGTCCGCCGGTGCCCACACACGGGGGGATTGTCCGGCGGACTCCAGTCCAGCGGACAATCCCGCGGGAAAGTCCCTTCGTGTGTACGAGGCATTATACAAGTTAGCGAGCAGCATATCCAAACCCAAACGCCCTTCTAAGCAGAGTGTTAAAATTGCCAAGATACTTAAGGAGGCGGACCTGATCGATATATGGAGGGACACCAACCCACGTGTAAAAGACTACACACATTTTTCAGCTCCGCACAACTCCTTTGCCAGGATAGACCACATCTTCACCCGAGCCTCCCCGCTCCACGCTCCCTCTCATTAGGAACTCCAAGATCATAGACTCGTCACTCTCAGACCACTCCATAGTAACCCTGATAACATGTAAACCAGTGGGAACTGACAGCCATCCACGTTGGCGCTTACGGGAAACCCTATTGAACGACCCTATACAATGCACCTTACTGGAATCTACTGGGGTCCCGCACAAAAGGGCTTTTTACTGTCCATTGACTTACTGTCACAAAAACCGCTATTCCAGACAGCCGGGTGGTGCGCGCCGCCGCGCGCCAGCGCGCGCTAGTGCGCGCACTCCTGTGCGCGTTCCTGCGGGTGCGGGCTTGCGTGCGCGCGCGCGTGCACGTGTCCGGGCGCGCGCCCACAGTAATTGGAACACACCTGTGTGTGCTGTTGGCGCCAGTCAGCCTACTTAATCAGGCAGCACCTGTTGGCCAGTGCTGCCTGATCTTCAGCTTTCCAGAGACCTTGTTCCTATGTTTGTAAACCTGCTAAAACCTTGTTTGATCCTGTGACCCGGCTTGCCCTTTTGGAATTCCTTGATCTCCGCCTGCCTGACGACCTCTGCCTGACTGACCATTCTTATGCTTGTCCCTTTTGTGCCTCGCCATCGGAACACCACCAGACCTTGAAGGTATCTAGATTATCTTGATCCCTATTGAGAGACTTGTGCCTGCTTCCTATTCCACGCCTCCCTTCATCTGTTGTACCCCGCATACCTACACCCATCTTGTCCCCAGTGGGGCTTATACCTGGACTTACCATATCTTCTGGATATCCTGCATACTTTCATTTGCATCACCCACCTGTGGAATCTCCTCCTGTGTATCCCGCATACCCGCACTCCACCCGGTCTCCAGTGGACTCTCCTCACCACATCCGGATACCCTGCACCAGGCTCTCTTACCCTTCCTCACTCTCGTGCCTCCTGTACCCATCTCCAGGGGCCGATAGTGGGATCCGTACGGGAGACCTCCTCTCTGCCCAAGTAGACTCACCAGTCAGGTACGTACCAGCCTGATAGTATCAGGCAGCCATGACTGAGTCCGGGCAGGGGGTCTCTCCCATGGAGGATATGTGCAGGCATCTAGCGGGTCTATCCCAAGCTGTGAAGGGCCTACAGGAAGGCTATTCCCGATTGGAAGAACAAGTCCAAACCATGTCTGCATCTTCTGTCCCCCAGGTGGCGTCTTCTGTTGGGTACCCTCAAGCACCATCCGTGATCATGCTACCACCAGAACCCAAGGTACCAATACCGGAAAGATTCTCTGGGGAACGAAGTAAATACCGTGCGTTTCGCAATGCATGTGAACTTTATTTCGCTCTACAACCACGGACTTTTTCTTTGGAAGCTACAAAAGTGGGGTTTATCATCTCCCTTCTGACTGGTGAACCACAAACCTGGGCCCACCGCCTTCTGGAACAGAAGTCTGCGTCCTTGGACTCCCTGGACCGTTTCCTCACTGCAATGGCTCAGCTATATGAGGACCCTCAACCTGCTGCCACGGCTGAAACCGCATTGCAATCCTTACAGCAAGGTCGCAGAACGGCCGAGGATTACGCCGTGGAATTCAAACGCTGGAGCTCTGATACAGAGTGGAATGATGCGGCACTGCGACACCAATTTCGCAGAGGACTATCAGATTCTCTAAAAGATGAGTTGGCCCGTGTTGGTATCCCTCAGTCCTTGGATGAACTCATTAACCTCTCAGTTCAAATTGACCGCCGTCTTAGGGAAAGACGGGCCGAAAGATCCTCTGGTCCTTCTCGCCCCTTTTGGATGCTTCCCAAAGTGCCTGGTCCTTCTAACACAGTCCCTTCAGCTTCATCTACCCTGGCTTCTGGGGCTCCTGAACCAATGCAAATCGGACTAATTCGGCCTTCCCTGACCCCTGAGGAAAAGATGCGCAGACGGGCTCATAATCTATGTTTGTATTGTGGGGAATCTGGACACTATGCAAGAATGTGCCCCAACAAGACACGTAAGTGGTTGTCTGCCTCTTCTTTATGTGCACCCGTCTTACTCCCAACCGGTACTCACCTGGCTCTCAATATTGTTTTGCAGCTCTCCGGTCGGAGCCTTCCAGTATCAGTCATCATTGACTCAGGAGCATGCAGCTGCTTCATTGACCAAGTTTTTGCAACCAACCATGGCATCCCTCTTCAACCCAAAGTACGGGGCCTTGCGGTCCACCTGGCGGATGGCTCCACACTTAGTTCCGGCCCAGTCACCCAGGAAACGGAACCCCTTCTGACCACCATAGGACCTCAACACCAGGAGCTCTTACGGTTGGATGTCATACCTTCACCTCTCTTCCCGATAATTTTAGGGATGCCTTGGTTACGTGCTCACAACCCCAGTATCAATTGGGCTACAGGTGAAGTTCAGTTTTCTTCCAGTTATTGCCATCAGAACTGTCACTACGGAAAACCCAACGAACCGGCTTCGCTCCTATGCCTGGGGACTGACTCAGAACTCTACCAGTCCATCCCTGAACCTTACCGGGACTTTGCAGATGTGTTCAGCAAGAAGGGGGCAGAGACACTTCCGCCACACAGGCCTTATGATTGTCCTATAGAACTTCTACCTGGAACAGAAGTTCCCTTCGGAAGAATCTACCCACTTACGGAACAGGAATTGGGCACTCTAAAGGATTACATAGACGAGAATCTGGCAAAAGGGTTCATTCGTCCCTCCACATCCCCGGCCGGTGCAGGTATCTTCTTCGTCGAAAAAAAAGATCATTCTCTTCGCCCCTGCATTGATTATCGTGAATTAAACAAGATTACCATCAAGAACAGATACCCCCTTCCATTGGTACCAGAACTTTTTCAAAGGCTGGGTACAGCCAAAATCTTCACAAAACTGGATCTTCGGGGGCTTACAACCTGATCCGTATCCGAAAAGGGGACGAGTGGAAAACGGCTTTCCGTACTCGGTTTGGGCACTACGAGTACCTCGTCATGCCATTTGGATTATGTAATGCCCCAGCAACCTTCCAACACTTCGTTAATAACATCTTCCATGATTATCTGGATTTGTACGTTATTGTTTATTTGGACGATATTCTAATTTTCTCTCCCTCCTTGACCGACCACCGCAGACATGTCCGAAACGTCCTTACCCGTCTAAGACAACATGGACTGTATGCAAAATTTGAAAAATGTAACTTCGAGATCCAGAGCGTACAATTCCTGGGACTAATCATATCAGCAGAAGGAATCAAGATGGACCCCGAAAAGGTATCCGCCATTTTGGATTGGCCAGCACCCATAGACAGAAAGGGAGTACAACGCTTCATTGGCTTTGCCAATTTCTACAGAAAATTTATCAAAGGATTCTCCTCTATTATTTCACCCATCACCGAACTTACTCGACAGGGAATTCGATTTCATTGGAGTTCCAAAGCACAACGGGCCTTTGAAAAACTTAAAGAACTTTTTACTTCTGCCTCTATCCTCAAACATCCGAACCCAGCCTTGCCTTTTGTTTTAGAAGTCGATGCTTCGGAGATTGCAGTGGGGGCGGTGCTATCCCAACGACAGGGTACCAAAGCTCTTCTTTTCCCAGTAGGCTTCTTCTCCCGCAAACTAACCTCTTCAGAACGAAATTATGATGTGGGCGACAGGGAACTCCTCGCCATCAAAGTAGCATTGGAAGAATGGCGCTACCTATTGGAGGGGGCTGCGCATCCTGTTCTGGTGTACACCGACCACAAAAACTTGGAGTATCTGAGAACAGCTAAAAGATTAAGACCACGACAAGCCAGGTGGGTTCTATTCTTCTCACGTTTCCAACTCCACATAACCTATCGGCCAGGCTCCAAAAACAGTAAGCCAGATGCTCTTTCTCGGATGTTCTTGGATATCGAGCACGATATTCCTCCCGACACCATTCTACCCGCCGGGAATTTCCTACTCTTACAAGAGGATCTCATATCTCGGATCAAACAAGCCTCCATCGGGATGCCTCCCTTGGATGGAGTTTCCAGTAAAGATGGATTGTTTTGGCATGAAGGCAAGATTGTGGTTCCAGAAAAATTGAGGTTACATATATTAGAGTTATGTCATGACCACAAACTGGCTGGGCACTTTGGTATCTCCAAGACAACCGATCTACTACTACGTACCTTCTGGTGGCCCCATCTGACCAAGGATTGTAAGAGTTATGTCGAATCATGTTGTGTCTGTGCTCGGAATAAGACTAGCCGAACAAGAGCCTGGGGTCTATTAAAACCTTTACCAGTCCCAGAAAGACCATGGAGTATGGTTTCAATAGATTTTATTGTCGAACTCCCACCTTCAGAAGGTTTTTCTTCTATTTTTGTTATAGTGGACAGATTGTCAAAGATGGCACATTTTTTGCCCATGAAGGGTACCCCTTCAGCTTTGGAAACTGCACAAATGTTCATTAAAGAAGTGGTAAGGTTACATGGAGTCCCAACAAACATAGTTTCAGATCGTGGTGTCCAGTTCACCTCAAGGTTTTGGAAAGCTCTCTGTCGATCTCTGGAAATCGAGTTGGCTTTCTCATCTGCATATCATCCACAGACAAACGGCCAGACCGAGAGAACCAATCAGACATTAGAGCAATATCTACGCTGTTTTTCTACCTTTTCCCAAGATGATTGGGCCTCCTTGCTCCCCATGGCTGAGTTCTCATACAATAACTCTCTGCACTCAAGTATTAACCAAACCCCGTTCTTCGCCAATTATGGGTTTCACCCATCCTTTTTACCCAGGTCAATCCCGGAATGCTCCATACCCGCAGTTTCAGAAACACTTGACTTCTTCTCCACTAACAACAAGTTACTACAGGAGACCATGACTAAGGCACAAGAAAATTACAAGAGGATCTTTGATGGTAAGAAGCGCGGAGAACTCATCCTGGAACCTGGCGATCAGGTCTGGTTGTCCACCATCAATTTAAAGATGGCCTGCCCCTCCAGAAAATTAGGCCCTAAGTTCTTGGGTCCTTTTTCCGTGAAAAGAAAAATTAATAATGTCGCCTACGAATTGGATTTACCTACTTCTCTAAGGATACATCCAGTCTTCCATGTTACTCTTTTAAAACCAGTGACTCCTAATCCTTTTGCAGGCCGCAGGGTTGGTCCCCCCAAACCCATTATTGTCAATGACGAAGAAGAATTCGAGGTGGAAGCAATTCTGGATTGTAGGAAAAGGCGTAATCAGATCCAGTTTCTCATCAAATGGAAAGGATACGGGCCTGAAGATAATTCATGGGAACCTGAAGACAACCTGCATGCGGGTGAGTTATTACGGGCTTTCAAAGACTCACACGCCTCCAAGTTAACTCGTCTGGGCATCCGGAGGCTGCCCTTAAGGAGGGGGCACTGTCACAAAAAACGCTATTCCAGACAGCCGGGTGGTGCGCGCCGCCGCGCGCCAGCGCGCGCTAGTGCGCGCACTCCTGTGCGCGTTCCTGCGGGTGCGGGCTTGCGTGCGCGCGCGCGTGCACGTGTCCGGGCGCGCGCCCACAGTAATTGGAACACACCTGTGTGTGCTGTTGGCGCCAGTCAGCCTACTTAATCAGGCAGCACCTGTTGGCCAGTGCTGCCTGATCTTCAGCTTTCCAGAGACCTTGTTCCTATGTTTGTAAACCTGCTAAAACCTTGTTTGATCCTGTGACCCGGCTTGCCCTTTTGGAATTCCTTGATCTCCGCCTGCCTGACGACCTCTGCCTGACTGACCATTCTTATGCTTGTCCCTTTTGTGCCTCGCCATCGGAACACCACCAGACCTTGAAGGTATCTAGATTATCTTGATCCCTATTGAGAGACTTGTGCCTGCTTCCTATTCCACGCCTCCCTTCATCTGTTGTACCCCGCATACCTACACCCATCTTGTCCCCAGTGGGGCTTATACCTGGACTTACCATATCTTCTGGATATCCTGCATACTTTCATTTGCATCACCCACCTGTGGAATCTCCTCCTGTGTATCCCGCATACCCGCACTCCACCCGGTCTCCAGTGGACTCTCCTCACCACATCCGGATACCCTGCACCAGGCTCTCTTACCCTTCCTCACTCTCGTGCCTCCTGTACCCATCTCCAGGGGCCGATAGTGGGATCCGTACGGGAGACCTCCTCTCTGCCCAAGTAGACTCACCAGTCAGGTACGTACCAGCCTGATACTTACACAAGGCGTTTGACTCGATAGATTGGGCATACCTGTCTGAAATCCTAAGGCAATGGGATTGTGGCAAATACTTTCTTAATCTTATCAGCTCCCTTTATTCCACTCCGTCGGCGCAAGTGCGCCTACTGGGCAGGTACTCAGAGTCCTTCCCCATAGGCAGGGGGACCAGACAGGGATGCCCTCTGTTGCCATTTCTTTTTGCGATAGCAATCGAGACATTAGCCATTGCTCTGAGATCAAACCCAGACATTAAAGGGGTTAATTGTGGCCCCCTAGAGCACAAATGCGCACTATATGCGGATGACCTCCTTCTCTTTATCACTTCTCCCCTGACATCAATGCTTGTGATTCTTCAGACCCTAAGGGATTTCAGTGGTATATCAGGTCTACGGGTTAACATGAACAAATCACTGGCTTTGAACATAACCCTCCCCCCCGGATCTCCTCAAACAACTCACAGACAATTTCACTTTTGCTTGGGCGCCTCACCAGATTCCGTATTTGGGCATCAAGCTTACCTCGAATATTGACGGTCTATTCCAAACAAATTATCCCTCCATGGTGCAGAAATGTACACAGGACGTGGAGAGGTGGTCTAGATGTGGTCTATCCTGGCTAGGCAGAATTCATGCGGTCAAAATGACCCTGCTACCAAAGTTCATATATCTATTCCGCTCACTACCGATCCCAGTACCCAAAAGTTTTCTTACCAAAACACAATCGGACATATTACGCTTTATTTGGGGCAAAAAAGGCTACAGATGTCCATCACCTACTCTCTATAGATTAAAAATGCAAGGGGGATTGGTACTCCCCAATCTTTGGGGATACTATCAGGCAGCACGGCTGGTGCAAATACAAAACCAGACTGGCTTGATATGGAACGGCAAGCCATTCCTTTGAACACAATAGACTTCCTCTTGGGTTGCAATCCAAAAGACAGACCGGCTATAATGGCACCCACTCTCTCACACCCTTAGCCCTTAGCCCTTAGCCCTGGAGCCCTTAGCTCCAAACCTTTCTCCCTTAGCTCCCTAATCTCTCCACTGAGACCCCTGACACACATTTTTCACAATCCTGACTTTCCCCCTGGGATGAACATTGAGGCATTTAAATAGTGGACCGACAAAGGCCTCTATCGTATCAGACACTTCTTTTCCCCCTCAGGGCCCCTCTCATTGCCACACTGTAAGAAAAAACTGGACATGCCCGACACTTTTGAACACTGGTGTATCACTACAGAAGATCAGAGGGAGGCATTTCGCTGATCTATATGGCACTTATGACTAAACAGACCAAACCCTCTTATGCCCGAGCCTGGGAGTACGACATGGACGATTCTTGGGACACTGCGACTTGGTATCGAGCCTCAGCGAGAGCATTCAAAGGTATTCTCAATATCTCCCTTATCGAAGCCGGTTTAAAAGTCCTAATACGATGGTACTATGTTCCTTCCAGGCTAGCGACACTATTCCCAGGCACGTTGCCAGTTTGTTTCCGAGGATGTGGGATGGAGGGCTCTATGATCCATATTTGGTGGACTTGTCCTTACATACGGTCATTTTGGCGGAAAATATTCCGTAACATAAGCTCACTGACGGGCACTACTGTTATGCCACACCCTAGGTGGGCTTTGTTTAATTTTCATATCCTGGAGTTATCCAAAACCTCCCAGACTTTGTCGTTGTTCCTATGTATGTGACTGGAAGTCACATACCAGCTCTTTCAGGATGTTTAAGAAAAAGGTGACATGGGTAATGGTGCAAGAACAAATTGTAGCCAAACTCAATGACAAAACTGAGAAGTTCAGGGACATTTGGGAACCCTGGGCTACCTTCTGCAATATCTCCCTCATACCTGGCGTACCTCCTGGTAGTATGAACTCCCAAAGCTCAAGTTGATGGGTTAGACACCACTTTTCTCTCTCCTTACCTATCCCCTCACACGTTTCTCTCCCCTCCCCTCCCCTTTTTTTTTTTTGTTTTGTTTTCTTCTTTTGTCGCCTCTCTTGGCGAGGGTCTATAGCCTTCACATTACCATGTTGGTTGGATAACTGACATTTGATTCTTATATGTAGGTATAAAGAGACTATTGCACCGCCACTTCTGTTCTGACACTGAGCCATGGTACATATAACATGGGATGGCTCTGTGACCCCGACTCCTGGGTTGCAGCAGGATCCCAGTTGGGGCTCCTGGGAGCTCAAGGATCACAGGGTTCTTCCAGCTCTGGTTTCTTATTAAGGACAGCTGGTGTAAAATGGACTATTGCATCCTGGACTGAAGTGACGGGTACCTGTTGACTGATGTGACATCCACGGTTGAATTGACAAACTGCTGTGTAATATTAATTTACCTGTTCAACGGAATGCCTGTATAGTTTACGTTGTTGTACAGTTGCACTTGTTCTCCTTTTGTTAAGTAAGTAAAACAGTAAATTGGATCTTACATTGAGGCCTCTACTCACAATGACTGTGGATACCCCTGTCCAATATTGGCAAGATACTCCTCCTCCTATTTTTTTGTAAACAATTTGAAAATCCGTGCTTTTTTTGCATTTCAACATAGACTCATATTTTTATGTAGATCAGTGTTGTAAAATATATAAAAAATCTGTTTCAGACTGTAGCACTATCAAATATGGAAGAGCTCAATGAGGGGTTGAACATTTATGCAAATATTTTATATTTAATATTTGTAGTTCACAGTCTAAATTTGTGAGCATATTTTATTCCTGTTTTTCTGCTTTCACATTTTTTTCACGTCCTCTATATTCCTTAAACATATACAGATAAGAAAAAGCTTGCAATTCTTCCACAATTTCAATCTGCTTTCCTGACTGAAAGAACAATTATAGTAGATACCAAATAACTGAATCATTCCAAGCCTTTTGCTTTGTGGTGATATTTGATTTTGCTCTCTCATTTCAACCTCACATTCTCTCGCTAACCTTCTGTCATCTGCAGCTTAAAAACATTTCCAACTTATGTACGTTCTTCAAGCATGACATGACAGAAAAGCCAGTGCACACCATCATCACTTACCTGACTTGACCATTGAAACATCCTCTTCTGTGGCCTACAAACAAATAGACTGAACCCACTCCAATCCATCCTGAACTCTGCTGCTCTACTAATCCATCTTTTTCCACATTCTTCAATTACTGCTTCTCTTTGTCAATTCCTCCACTGGCTGCCAAATGCAGTAAGAATACAAATCAAGCTTTTAACTCTAAAATACTGTAGAAATCTCTCAATCCTGGCCTCTCCATTTTTCTCTGCTAATTTCCACATCTTACAAAAAGTGAAGCCTTTGCTCTTTACATGTCCTTTTCTTCTGTACGCTAGTCACCTCTTCACACTCTCACATTCAGGATTTCTCATAAATGTCTCCCCTTCCCTGCAATCCTGGAACTGCTTTTTCTTTACTGCCCAGCAAAGAACACGTAACAAATTACGTTTAATTGACAAGCTTTAACACAAAGATTAGGATCATTATTTTCAACATGTGTCTATAATTTTCAAATTTCATTGAAAAAATTAAAAATAAATAAGGATCCTTATCCTTGCATGTTACCTTTGTGAGTTGAACCTATTGTCAGTTATCGCATACTGTATACAGGTTACTTATTCTTTATACTTCTTCATCACATCTCTATATATTTTAAAAACCTGCATGCAGGGCTGTTGAAAGGATTTTTGACACCCTAGGATAATCCTCACTTTGCCGCCCCCTGGCTTCACCCCCTTTGCCCTGCCCATGTATAAAGTGGAGGTGGCGATGGTGGATATTTTTGTGGCACCTCTCCACCTCTCCACCTATTTCTTCAGCCATGGTCCGCAGGCCCACACCTGCGCCTCTCGACCAGGCCTGAAGACAAATAGTTGTGGCACGCCAGCTGTGGTCTGCAGGTATATAGACAGGCTAGGGTAGTATATGGACAGGGTGAGGTAGTATATAGATAGGCTGAGGTAGTATATAGGCAGGCTGAGGTAGTATATGGATGGGCTAGGGTAGTAAATAGATGGGCTAGGGTAGTATATAGACAGGCCTGGGTAGTATATAGACAGGCCTGGGTAGTATATAGATGGGCTGAGGTAGTGTATAGGTGGGCTGAGGTAGTATATAGATGGGCTGAGGTAGTATATAGATGGGCTAGGGTAGTAGTATATAGACACGCTGAGTGTGCTGGGGCCCTGTCGGTCAGGGGTGTTGGTCCCAGCGGGACAGTGAAGGTGAGCGGAGGAGCAGAGTGGACGTGTCCTCCTCTGATGAGCGGGGATGTGGAGTGGACAGAGAGCAGGGAGCTCCTTCTACGGAGCAGGACTGGCTGTGAGTGGCAGTCGGGGGATCCTGGACAGACACAGAGCAGACTGCTACTTCCAAGTACCGGAGGAAGAGCCCAGTCTGGCCGGCTGAGCTGAGATGGGGATTTGATGTACGCCGATCTGTTGGGCTATGTGTTGGGGCTCAGGATCCATAGCCAGGATCTGATGGCACTGTCAGGTGCAGGGACCAGCCTGCTGCATTGAGTCCAGATACCCCGCTGTACCTGCTGTGCCGGTGATAAAGAGGATGGAGCCTGATAGAACCTTGTGGTGCAGGTCAGGTAGGAGCAGAGGGGCCCAGGGGGTGGTAGGAGGCTGAGGAGCAGCATAAACAAGCCCCCAGGACCCGCTTGATTTCCATGAGAGACACCAATCAGAACCTGGTGGAGGGGGCCTGCTGGAGTACTTCATGGAGGCTTTCTTTGACAGCCACTTCTCCTGATGGTGACCCTGGTGTGGAATATCAGCAGGCCAGCAGCTGTGACTGCACCCTAGGCCTCTGCCTAGTTTGCCTAGTGGTAGCACCGGCCCTGCCTGCATGCAAAGGACTCTACATGTAAAAATTACCAATGATCACTATCGTTCACAATTTTCCTATAACATAGTGAAAATAGGGGATGGTATCAAAAAATGACTACTGCATAAAATGCCCTGTCCCCGAATTTGTCGCCCAAAGGGAGGCTCTTCTCCAGCAACCCCCCTCCATAGGAGGCAACGGTAGGAGTCAGAGTAGTGAGAAATCAGAAAAAAAGCAAGAAGAGCGAAAAGGCAGAGAGAAGGGGGTTATAGATAGGAGAGGGGAAAGGGAACGGGAGATCTCGGATGCGGGATCCTCACAGAAGGGAGTCAGACAAGGCCCAAACATGATGCTTGAAGTGTGGGAAACTCATAAGAGATCCATGGTTCCCAAATTTTGATAAATTTGGCGTGTGAATCATTCACAATACTGGACATTCGTTCCTGAAGTAACATAGCAGTCATGCGTGTCCTCACTGCTTGGAAAGCTACTTGTTGGGTCTTCCAGGCTTGAGCTATAGTTAATTTAGAAGCTATAAAAGGTAAGTGGCCAGCTTCTGCTGAGGAGCAAACAAACCAGGCATTGGAAGATGTAATAGGGCTAGCTTAGCATCCCTTCGCACTGTTAGTGTATCTTATTATGTCTTTTTGTTCTAGGACTGTGTGTGGTTGTTATTGTTGTCATTGTAGTTTGTGTACGTTTCAGCCTTGCTTGTATCATTTACTTTTTACAGCAGCATTGGAGACAACAGTACAGGATGAATAAATAGTGAGTCTAATAAAAGCAAGCATCACGAATATCTTTTCATTTGCAGTTTACTAACTTGGATTATCTACCTATGTTAGGTATAGTTATGATATAATAAGGTCAATAAATCGATATTTATGCAGTACTACATTCAACTTGCATTAGACACACAGTTCTACCTGCCAGCAAAGATAACTTTCAAACTTTTTTTTTTTTTTTTTGTTAAATACTAGGAAACAATACTGTGTTCAGTGACAAAGACATAACACTAAAATAAAACAATAAAAACCCATACAAGATAACTAGAGCAGCCATCGATAGTTAAAAAAAAAATAACGATGATGTTTAGGGATGAGGTTCTAGTTTGCTGCAGTACACAGGTCGCAGAATGCTTTACCCGTTCACAGTTTGCCAAACAGATGAACTGGATAAAAACAGCTGCAAGCCTGTGTACAGATCTTTGCGGGTAAATGACTGCCTTACTCTTTCTCACCTGGACACAAGCTACAGGACATAATCCTCCAGCAACAGAATTGCTTATTTGACCCAGGCACACTTGTAAAGTTATCTTCTTTGGGTACAAACTACATGTTTTTTCCTTTCGACTTTCGTAACATGTTGCGCACAGCTTGGACAGACTATGCCTCCACTAATGCAATTCACCTCACAGACCCAAACCTGTTTTGGGAAGTGGGGAAAGCTTTTATCCGAGGGAAAATTATTTCCTATACCACTCAATTTAAAAGAAATGCTAAACAACGCTACATCCAAGCCAGTGAGACCTTACGTAGAACACACGAACAACTAACACTTAATCACACACTTGACAACATCCAGGCCTGGAAAACAGCCAAGCGAGAGTTTGACTTATGGTCAGAGCAACAGGAATTATCCAAGGCCTCGTACACCACGTTGCACTTTCATAAGTTTGGCAACAAAGCAGGCAAACTACTGGCGAAAAATTATGCTCGGGAACAAAAAGACCCACGCATATCTCTGCACTTAAAAATAGCGAGGGGGTAATACAAACGGCACCTTTGGACATTAGCAAGACACTGGCAGATTACTACACTAACCTATACTCTGCAGACCCTGACCACCAAAAAGAGACAGAAGCCCTCTTAGCAAAAATCAACGTTCCCAAACTTCAAAGGGACCTATTAGACTCCCTCAATGAGCCCATCACCTTAGAGGACATCCAAGGGACAATTAAGTCATTGGCATCCTCCAAAGCGCCAGGGCCAGACGGCTACACTGCAGAATTTTATAAGGTTACTAAGGACTTCATTCCAGAAACCCTGAAACAAGTATTTTCAGCCATGTGGAATGGGGGCCCTTATCTTCCCACAGGAACTCAAGCACCTATCAGACTGATAGGCAAAAAAGGTAAGGACCCCACACTCCCAGGATCCTATCGACCAATTTCACTAATTAATGTGGACGTGAAAATATTGTCGAAAATAATCGCATCGCGATTAGCCCAAATACTCCCATCTCTACTACACCCAGCCCAATCAGGTTTCGTACAGGGCCGCTCAGCCACCCTGAACATACGTAAGGTCCTAATGACACTAGAATACGCTAGATCAAACCCAGACCAAGATGTAGCCATAATGTCGCTGGATGCCGAAAAGGCTTTTGACAACATCAGCTTGTCCTGGCTGTTCCGGGTAATGTCTCACTTCGGGTTCTCAGGCCCAATTATTAATTTTCTCCAACGAATGTACAAATCCCCAACGGCACGACTCATCACCCCTGACTTTGTATCGAACGCGATTCCTCTGATGAAAGGGACCAGACAAGGATGCCCACTTTCCCTGCTACTGTTTAACATAGCGATTGAACCCTTATCAAGACTACTTAACTCACCAGACGGCATTAGTGGAATCAAAATAGGGGACCAAACCCTACGCTCAGCCCTTTTGCGGACGACATACTACTGTTCTCCACCGAACCCATAGCTGGCTTTAAAAGACTTAAAGAAATCTTCCAGACCTTCCGAATATGCTCAGGGTTACGTATAAATTTCGACAAGAGTGAAATACTATCGCTGCGACCCAATTTAACTACGAAATGGAGACTGCAGTCTCCACTAGCAATAGCTACACAACATATCACATATCTAGGTATACGCATTGGTCGTGAACCCTCATCTCTTTACACGCTTAATTTTCCATCATTAATAGCAAAAATTGTGAAGGAGTTGGAAGCTTGGGCAGTCCTCCCCCTCTCGCTCTTCGGGAGGTGTCATCTTTTTAAAATGGTGTCATTCGCATGCCTGCTTTATCCTATGCAGACCATTCCTCTACTAATCAAACACTCAGACGTCAACTTAATCCACAAAGCATTATCCACCTTTTTATGGTCTCGCAAAAAACCTTGAGTCTCCCTGCAAAAACTGTCTCTCCCCAAGTGTGAAGGGGGGGCGGGCTTGCCCAATATACGTTTCTATAACTTAGCATGCCTACTCAGACAGGGCCTTGATTGGATATCTGGCAAATCTAGATACTCCAATACCATCCTGGAGAAAACAGCTGTACTCCCGCATACCCTACCGGCCATGCTACATTCCAACCCCAACAAACTACCAATGCACCTCAAATCGAATGTGATTATCAGGGACACAATTGTAGCCTGGAGGGAAACACGGAAGCTATTGGGCCTACCCGCTAACATTTCCCGCCATCTACCAATCCAAGGTAACCCAATGTTTCTCCCGTCCACTTTACACAAAATCTTCGAACAGTGGAATACTAAAGGGCTCAATAAAATTTCCTCGATGTACCTTGATAGCCCGGGCAAATTTAAACCCTTCCAGGCTTTAGCAAGAGAATTTGCTCTACCAGCAACTCACGCCTTTTACTACCACCAAATGGTCAGTTACTTAAAGACTTGCTACAAACCTGGCACCGACCCCCTTCAAAAATCATTTATAGATTCAGTGTTGAATAACGATGACTACTCTATCTCCAACCTATATTCTCATCTCATCACTCACCAGACAGTCAAATACCATCTCAAACCGTTTCAAAAGTGGGCTGAAATATTTGACGAGGACGACCTAGCGGAAAAAATCTTAGAGGGATTCCAACAAGTTCGCAAACTTACTGTATCCGAAACTTGGCGGGAAACGCAATTCAAAATCATACATAGAGCGTATTACCCATTCCGTACTAACAAAACAGATCCAACGCAGGAACGTTGCCCATGGTGTACAACACCACAACCTACTCTGCTTCATCGTCTCTGGGAATGCCAACCCGTTTCCGCATACTGGGACTCTATACTGCGATACATTTACGAAATCACCAAAGTACGCATCACAAAAGGCCACCTCATTTGCCTGTTTGGTAACGGTTCATCATCACCTACAGAGTCCGAAAACATCCCTCTCCACATTCCCCACTGGGCCCAGGTGTGCCTCCTAGTGGCACGCAGGACAATCAAGGCGCAATGGATCAAGACACCACCGCCAAATCTACAGGCTGTTAAAAAAACCCTTATGTCGCTCTTCTACCTTGAGAGACTGGACACCATAATGTTGAACTTCCACTCCAGCACACGGTTTTTTGTCAGATGGCGTAAGTTTATGGAAAGTATGTTCTCCGCGGAAGAGCTACATAACATTATGGAGCCGTTCCGGTATACGGATTGGTACCTCAAACAAGAACTTGCAAACTCGCTGGGTAATCTCAGACTACCCAACCCACCAGACCTCTCCGAACCCTCCCCTACCTGGACACACAATAAAAAGTGAAGGATCCTTGTCCTTCGGAAACATAACACTACTACTTCACCAGGCATCATCTTTCAAGACCACCCAGATTAGATCAGTTTGTATAGATATTATCATAATTTCACTAGCGTTGCTTCCACTCCTAAAGGCACTGTATGCGGTTTATTATGTAACCTTACCATGTTCTTTTTTTTTTTCAAAACTCTTTATTCCAAATTTTTCATTACATAATAATTTACTTTTTTTTACATTTCTTTATATAATACAAATCATAATTACATTTAATACTGTATTTTCAACTATTCCTCTATCCGTTGATAGCAACAATACCTCCCTTAAGAAGGTATTATTATCTCTATTATCTCTCTCTTCCCTCAATATCCCCAACAAACATAATTCCATCGTAGCTATAAAAGGTTTATTCAGGACTCTTCCTATTTTCCTAGCTACTTGTTGCCAGTATTTTCCTATTTTACCACAGTACCACATTACATGAAGGAAGTCTGCTCCCCCCTGCCCGCATCTAGTACATCTTGGTTCAGTCATCCTCCCCATTTTATACAATCTATTTGGAATTACTTGCTATCAATCCCTTAGGTCCCTGTGATCTCAGGATCCCTATAAGGGGATATTTGGATATTTTTATTTCCTCTCTTCTAAACTGTGTCTGTAGCACCTGCCTCAGCTGAAGGTATCTGTAAAACTGTTTACTCAGTAAATTATATTGTTTACACAGGTTTTCATAGGTTAGTATTACATTTTTGTCGTATAGCTGACCAAAAGTTGTTATCTTATTCTGCTTCCAAAATTTACTGTCCTCAAAGGCTTCCAGTTGTTCAAATTTTGGGTTGTTCCAAAGCGCAGTTTCTGTTGGGATTCCAACAAATCCCGTCAGTTTCTTAGCCTCTCTCCATACTGTCCTTGCCAGTTTCAAGAGGGGAATTTTTACTCCCACTCTCCTCAGGTCTTTTAATTCTAGTCCCGTCATTAAGTCATCTATTTGCATTTTGCTAAGGAGATATTCCTCTATCCTTGTTATTTTTTCCTGTCCTACCCATGATCTTAGATGTTTCAGTTGTCCTGCCAAATAGTATAAATACAAATCCGGGAGGGCCAGTCCAGCTTCTGTCTTTGGTCTTTGTAATTTATTAAATTTTAATTTACATCTTCCATATGCCCAAATGAACCGAGTCATCTGCGAGTTTAATTTTTTAAATATCTGTTTTGGTATTTTTACTGGGGAATGTGCAAATACATATAGACACTTGGGTAGTATAATAGATTTTATCAGGTGAATTCTGCCTGCCATTGATATTGGTAGCTTTATCCATATTTCCAATTTTCTCTTTACATATTCTACTAGTGGGAGTATATTAGCTTCCATCTCATCTTCATGTTTCAACGTTATGTTTACTCCTAAATATTTAAAGACTTCCACTATTTTTAATGGGGTCTGAGCTCTCCTTTCCTTACCTGTTCCCAGAGGCATTAATGCGGATTTTTGCCAATTTATTTTTAACCCTGAGAACCTCCCGTATGTTTCTATTATTCTCATTGCTTCTGTCAGAGATGCTTGCGCATCTCCCATATACAATATAATATCTTTATAATCTATATTTAGTAGCGATATTGGCCTATACGACCCGCACTCAGTTCTATCTTTCTCTGGTTTTGGTATCAATATAACTGTAGCATCATACATGGAGACAGGCATTTCTCCCCTTTGGAACGCCTCTCCATACATTTTGGTCATAACTGGTACCATAATTTCTGCATATCGCTGGTACATTTCCAGTGGTATGCCATCTGGTCCTGGGGACTTACCCTTTCCCAGAGAAAAGATAGCTTCTCGTACTTCCTCTTCCTCTATATCCCTCTCTAACTCCTCTTTTTGTTCCTCTGTTAATTTAAGGAAGTTCAAGTCCTTCAGATATTCCTCTATCTCTTCTCGTGTACATGTCAATGTTGATGTATACATATTAATATAATATTTTTGGAATGTCTCAAGTATCTCATCTAATGTGTTTACCATCTCGCCTTTTTCGTTTTTCACCTCTGATATTGCTAGTGATGGGGTTTGTCGTTTTATCATAAAATTCAGCATCTTATTAAATTGTTGTCCTTGTTCAAAGTTTTTTTGTGCATGTTGGAGTTTCTTACGCTTTGCGTTAATTATTAGTTGGTTCTTATATTGCCTTGATGAGGCTGCCCATCTTATTTGGTTTATATTTGAGGGGTCCCCTATAAACCTATTTTCTGCCTGTGCACAGAGTTGTTCCAATTCCTCCTCTTCCTGTCTATTAGTGCGTTTAATGTATGATATTGTTGATCTTGTTATCCCCCTCAAATATGCCTTAAATGTATCCCAGAGTACTCCATCTATTTTCCTGTTGCCATGTGTGTTGATTACTCATGTCTAATATATTTTATTTTAGCCATTATTCCCCCGAAAAAAACAAAAAGAGGAAAAATAAATCGTATGTCTCTTTTTCCTTTCTGTGACCATTCTCTTTTCTACCACTCTCCTCTCATTCATCCCTTCCATCCCATTCATCCATACCATTTTTTTTAGGGCATTACCGACATATTGCATTTTTGCTGTTATATAGGTAATTAATTTCGATTTCAGCCTGTTTGCACCTGCCCTTTTCCCGCTTAGTCCTAAATATAAGGGGCGAGGGGGGAGCCGCCCGGGGGGGGGGGGCCGCCCGGGGGGGGGGGGGGAGAGGGCATCCCCTCCTTTCACCCTCTCCCTCCCCTTCACATTTAAGAAAAAAAAAAAGAAAAAAAAAAAAAAAGGGAAAAAATAAAAAAATAAATAAAAAATCACAAAAAACCGCACCATCACACATCAAAAACGAAAAAAAAGGAGAAAAAAAAAAAAAAAAAAAAAAAAAAAAAAAATAATAAATGTATATATTTTTCCTGTTCTCTCCCTTCTCCCACCTCCCTCCACCTCCCTTCCTCCTTCCTTGTGCACAACTCTATTTTGTTATCTATTCATTCCCCATCCCTCCCCCCTTCCCCCGTTTATCTGCATTTATAGTGTTTATAATGTGACTCTTGGCCTTACTTAAGCCGTCCTTGATATTGTGTCTTAAAAAAAAAAAAAAAAAAAAAAAAAAAAAAAAACACAAAGGAAAGGGAAAAGGTGAAGGGGAAAACTTCCTCTCCCTCTTCCTTCTCCTCCCTTTATAACTAGTGCCTATTTTAATGTGTTTCACTGTGCGTCTAATTCCGTTTTACTATTTATACACACGCCATCACCCACCATTTGCCCCCCCTCCTCCCCATCCCTCCCGTTCCCCTATCAAATGGACACCCAAATAAATTTTTACGTTTTACCTTTTCCCATTTCTCCCCTCAAGAGAAAAAAAAAAAAAAAAAATGAGAAGGAAAGAAAAAGGAAAAAAAAAAAAAAAAAAAAAAAGGCAAACACATCAGAAAAAAAAAAAAAAAAAAAAGAAAAAAAAAAGGAAACCAAACCATTAAATTATTAAAACTTCATCCCTTAACCTAAGGGAAAAAAAAAAAAAACAAAAAAATAAAATAAAAACAAATATAAAAGTAGGGAGAGTGTCCCTCTCATCCCCCCCCCTCCGCCCCCTCCCCCAAAGTCCCAACATTCTTGGTGTCTCATATCTTTTCAGGGCTTCTCTGTTTCTCCTATCGAGGCATAGGCCTGGTTGTTCCCAGCCAGTCTTTAGCTTGTTCAGGTGTACTGAAAAACAAAGTCTTTCCCCCTTCCTCCACTCTCAATCGTGCTGGGTATGCCATAGAATATTCAATTCCTGCCTCTCTCATTTTTTGTTTTATTTCATAAAATGTTGCCCGTTGTTTTTGCAGCTCCAGAGAAAAATCTGGAAATATTGATATTTTGCTGTTTTCATAGCGAATCTCTCCTTTTTGTCTTGCTTTCCGCAGAATTGTGTCTCTGTCTCTGCAGTTTAGTAATCGTGCCAGCAGGGGTCTAGGGGGAAACCCTGGTTTAGGTGTTGCTGCCGGGACCCTATGCGCTCTCTCTCCACTGCATATGCTGCTGATACCTCCATATCTGGGAATACATTTTTCAGCCATTTTTCTATAAAGTCACCAGGATTAAACCCTTCTGCCTTTTCTGGTAAACCGATTATTCTTAGGTTATTGCGGCGCATACGGTTCTCAAAATCATCAGATTTTTGATGCCACAGAGTAATCTGTTTTTCTATTGAAGCTATCTTTTTGGGCATAGGGGTGACAGTATCTTCCAATAAAGCAGTCCTATTTTCCATTTCCATCATTCTCTCTCTTATGTTCTGCATATCATGCTTAATCAGTCCTATATCATTTATAATTTCATCCATTTTACCTGTTAGGGCTGCATTACTCGATTGGATGGCCTCCATTATCTGGGAGTTCATCTGTTCCAGGGTCAGTTTGGAGTGTTTCTCCTGTTTTTCTGCAGCTTTTCCGGTCTGCGGCATGGGCGTGTTGAGCTTCTGGATATCCAGCGCTGATGGTCCACCACTCCGTGTCTGTGGGGGGCTACGCCCGCCGTCTTGCTTATCCGTTCGAGCAAATTCTTTAAGACGATCGGCCGCCGACTGCTTACTGTTACTCATCGCTCCGGGCGATCGTTTTCGCGGGTTTCAAGTCTCGTTAGCAGAGGTCAGTCAGGATTCCATAGAAGACTCGGGCACCACTAAGCGATCGTTTTTGCGGGCTTAGGGTCTCGGTAGCAGAGTTTATTCAGGATTCTTTCGGAGACTCAGGCTGGTCTCAAACCTCCCGCTGTTCACATCCGAACGCCGCGTCCGACCGTCACATCCGGTCGCAACCTTACCATGTTCTTATTTGAATACTGCTCAGTTTATGTGCCAAATATCTCTGTTATGTTTGAAAAACCAAATAAATATTTTTCCAAAAAAAAAAAAACAGCTGCAAGCCAGCTATTTCAAACCCTGCGCCAAAGTGTAAAATTGTACTAAGAAATATTTATAGTATAAACTATATAAACAAAAGAAATATAAGTGAAGAAAAGCTGTTCCCTTAGAAATCGTAAGATTTATAATTGTGAAAATAGGTGCAATAGGGGCGCTAATTAAATTGTAATTAAATATACGATCATGCAAATATAGATCATGTGCATAGAATAAAACAAAAAATACAATGCCTTATAATAACACCAAAAGTAATTAGTGATAATATCCGTGTTGCAATATCTCATATGATCCGTAGTACTCTAATAAATTAGAAATCAGAGTCGCATTGCAATGCAATTTTAGATAATCGCTCTATATGTTTATACGTATGGACACACAGATTGCTCAATGATGACACATCTAATAAAACAACTTTGCAGCATAAATAAAGTCCGATGGGGTAAGTGAACCCCTCCAAAATTAAATAATCGTAACAAAAATCTTCCGGTGACAAGTAATTTTCACTTTTTCCAAATAACCTCTTGTTAGTGGCGTGAAACCCTTCACCATAAGAAATCCTCTTTATATCTCCACTCTCCTCCACTATTGGGTGAAAGAGGATTTCTTATGGTGAAGGGTTTCACGCCACTAACAAGAGGTAATTTGGAAAAAGTGAAAATTACTTGTCACCGGAAGATTTTTGTTACGATTATTTAATTTTGGAGGGGTTCACTTACCCCATCGGACTTTATTTATGCTGCAAAGTTGTTTTATTAGATGTGTCATCATTGAGCAATCTGTATGTCCATACGTATAAACATATAGAGCGATTATCTAAAATCGCATTGCAGTGCGACTCTGATTTCTACTTTATTAGAGTACTATTGGTGTTATTATAAGGCATTGTATTTTTTGTTTTATTCTATGCACATAATCTATATTTGTATGATCGTATATTTAATTACAATTTAATTAGCGCCCCTATTACACCTATTTTCACAAACAGATGAACTAAATGGGCAGATTTGGCAAGTTTGCTTGCATGAACTTCTAGCTACTATTGCAGACAGAAGTCATTAATTTAGTGGCTCTGTAACGAAACGTCCAACACTCCACTTGAGTGCTTTCTTCATATACTGCTTCTGCTTCACCCCAGTCTGAATATAGATATCAGATATTCCAACAGCTGTCAACCACAAACAAGGCAATGCTTTGGTTGCTCAACATGAACTGTTTTATTGAAAACACATGTACAGGACACACTTGGGACAATCCCCCCCCCCCCCCTCATTTTGGAAATACCCATTTGGCTACTCAACATGAACTGTTTTATTGAGAACACAGGTACACAGGAAATACTCGGGACAAATCCCCCCCTTTGCATTCCGGGCGGGGTAGACTGTCCAATCAGCATGGAGAGCTGTTGGAGGAATCCCCCCCCCCCCTCCTCACAGCAAACACACTTACACAGCCACAATAGAATACAGCCACACCCTAAACGACCCAGCAAAGAGTACACAACAAAAGGGGGACCGGAGCGTGACTTGGGACCACAACAGGACTCCACAACTCCTGTTGTGGTCCCAAGTCACGCTCCGGTCCCCAAAGTGCCCCCCTAAAACAAAACCTACAAAGAGACCTGGAGGAGCCAGCCAATAAATCTGCTTCCCTTCTACTTCCTTCAGTGGGGTGACAACGGAATTTTTAAAGCAGTGAAATTGATTCAGGGTTGTCACCCAGGACAGCGAAGGTGTGTGAGAGCGGAGGAGGGGCGGGTGAGGCTGATAATAACCTTCCTCCGCGCTGCGCCAATGCGGTACCACAAGCTCCACCCACACCGGCCTGGTGACCAGCGCTGAGCCCATCGTCTGCACCGCGCACGCCGTCTGCGTATCCGGGGACGAGAGAACTGAGGGTATACCAAGTCTATTGCCAAATTTGCCTGGTGATCTGATGACATCTTCCCTGTGGAGGCCTTTACAGTCTTAACCCTAACCATATGCCTGCTTGACCCTCTGTAACGGGGGGGTCATTTAATTGCGGTAAGCGGCCATCTTTCACTATTTGGTGGTGGTGCCACTCACATTTTTGAAGTGTTTTATACAAGAAGTGGACATTCTGAATCCTGCACGGGAGCACGAATATTGGAACTTTTGTTGTTTGTTTTTGTTTTTGTCCACATAACCACTTAAAATTCTGCTTCGCTATCGGAAAAAAAATTTTGGCCTGATTGGCCCACCTATGAACTTATCAGTACATATGTCACACAATATGTTTTGTATCACTGGGTGTTGATTTATGTTATATTTATAATTATATTTATTTTATTTTTTATATATTGTACACACCTATCCTATATGGTTATGCAGTATATGATATTTACTAGAATTTGACTTCTTTAGTTAGACGTCTACTCACTTCATTTGATTATTTGTAGTTTCTTTTGGTATGCGCAGCTTTTTCTTTCTTCCCCTAGGTGCCAATCAGGGCCGGCGCTAGCAATAGGCAGGTCAGGCGGCTGCCTAGGGCACCAGGGTAGGAGGGGCGACAGGGCCAGATACCTGCAGGGCCACTGTCACCATCCATAAGACAGCATAGGCGCCAGGCTAGGGGGCAGTAAAATGCGCCTGTGAAGACATCCACGGACTATGTGCACGTACAATTCCACCTCTCTATCCCCTATTCCGCCAGCCTGCTTTTTTAGAGCTCTCCTGGACCACTCTATTCCCAGCCTGCAATGCTGCCCTAGCAGCGGCAGTGGGAAGAGGAGGGGAGAGAGACGGGACACAGAGCAGCCGGCCAGAAGTGCTGCATAATACATGGAAGCGGCCCGGGACAGATGAGATGGAAGCCCTGCATGTTAGATCCAGGCTTGCTGCAATTTCTCCTCCCTCTTCCTGGACTGTCGGGGATCTGTGGTGGAAGGGCAGGCAGCAGCGCCGCTCTGCTCAAGGTGAGGCCATCACCGCTATTGCAATGTATTGTGTACAGAGGGAAACAGGTGTGCGGGGGAGGTACAAAGTGGAACAGATTTGGGGGGGAGGGAAGTACAGAAGGGAACTAATGTGTGTGTGGGGGTACAGAGGGGAACAGATTTGCGGGAGGGGGGTACAGAGGGGAACTAATGTGTGTGTGGGGGGGGGGGGTACAGAGGGGAAACAGATTAGGAGGGAGGGGGTACAGAGGGGGACTAATGTATGTGTGTGTGGGGGTAGAGAGGGGAACAGATTTGGGGGGAGGGGGCACAGAGGGAAACTATTGTGTGGGGGGTACAGAGGGGAACATATTTTGGGGGTACAGAGAACTAATGTGTGTGGGGGAGGGGGTACAGAGGGGAACAGATTTGGGGGGGGTACAGAGGGGAACTAATGAGGGGGGTACAGGGGAAAACAGATTTGGGGGGGGGGGGTATTTGAGGTGTGCATGTTCAAGTTCAGCTTTGTAAAAAAATTATAAATGCAGATATTTTTGCAGTTAAAAAAGGTGCAATCACTTTAGACATACACAAAGAGACAGATTGAAAGATACTGGTGGGTGTGTACTTCTATTGGGCGTGTGTCAGTGTGCTAACAATACAACCTACCTTATATAATGGGCTGCAGTAGGAGTGGTTCATTTGGCCTGAGAAGGTCAAGTTTTTTGCTTGTGATTTGTGGGGGAGAAGGAGGGCCTAAGAACAGGCCAGAATCTTCCTTACAGAGTGCTGCTCGGCCTCCTGACTTACGATCGGGTGTCATATACGCCTAGGTTTTGAGTTGGGGGTGTTCTGGGGGCCCCTCTTCTGGGGGGACCCCTGGATAAATGAGAGGCAAAGAAAGGCAGAACCAAAAAAGGACATCGCCATGCGTTTGAGAAATTCTATGAGAATCCAGGTAAAGCCTGAATATCGTGGTGAAGTGGGTCTGAAGACGATCGCTGTGGATGTTTTACATAAGTTGCTGAATTTATAGGTCAGTGATATGTAGCGCCCACACTTTATTAAAGTGTGCGCTATCAATGTAAATTTAGTTTTCCCAGAACTGTAACGGAGTTCTGGGGGTTAATTGTACAGGTTTTGCTTTGGCATCTGTCTGGCTGGGCTGTACTGAAGTTCTGCCTGGTCATAGGTGCAGTGAGGCGCCTGTGACGGGCTGAGAACCAAGCCTGGTCGGACATGTTGGGTACCAATCTTTCCCGGAGCCAATCAGTGGGTGCGTCTGGCCCTGCTGTGTAGTCTGGGAAGGGTATTTAAGGTGCTGAAGTCACGTGTTCAGGGCTCGGCTGCTGATTTGATTCCTGGTTGCGGTCTGGGTCAGCCCCATGAGGGGTCCCGGACCCAGAAGTGTCTGCCGTCCCCGCAAGCATGGTCACCCTGACCAGCCCCAGAGGCCCTCATGGTCTGGAGTGGGGATCCGTCCGTTCCCGAGCCTTGGAACTGGCTAGTTTGAGGCTCAGTAACTGAAGGAGGATTCAAAGGCGTCCCGGTGGGCTCTCGGTATTGGAGGGACACAGCAAATCGTACAAGTGACCAGGGGAGGACTCTTCGGAGGAGGGCCAAGAAGCTGGCTGCTCGGTAAGAGCCTGGAAGCTGAGTTGTATGGACACTAGAGAATCCACAGTATCGCCAAGCAGGCTGAGAGATTCAGGTACTGTGGGAAAGGTTCCTACTTATCTTCAGTTATCATCTAGTCTGTGGCAGAGACTTTGCAAACTTTCCGGATCACATGTTGGCTGCTAAATCTCTGGCTAGAGGTTTATCCAGCAGTGAAGCGCCCAGTTGCGAGTGGCTACCCTCTGGGCTAATTGGAGACATTCAGTGGATGTCAGCAGTTCAAAGTGCCTGAGTTTTATCACCCGTGCCCTCTATTCCCACCTGAGACTGTGTTACTGTTGGATGTTACCCCTGCAAAATAAAAATCCTCAAAAGGACTTTTGTGTGTCAGCTCTGAAGTTACTGGGTACTAAACCTGGGAACCCCAGACAATGAAAGATGAGCTACGAGGAGGTAATTGGTAAGTCCAGAAAAGTCAAGGCCGCCCCTAGGGGTTATGGCCGCTACAGATATATTTGCTCTCCTAGATTTTGTGGTCAGTAGTCAATCCGATATTTCTTTTCATACTGAGGATACCTGCCAAGCTGCATATGAGAATTGGGTGAAGGCGGATCTGGGAGGAAATTTGCTAACTAAGAATAAAGCGCTAATTAAGAACTAACAGTTTATTGTTTGATCCTGGATTGAAGACCATGACTGTACATTGTTATAATCCTTTTTTGGAGCTGGAATTGGTGAAACAATTTTTGTTGCGGTATTGTGTGGGGGCTGACAGAGGAGAGAAGCTTTATAACCAGTATGGCATGTATAGAGGTAAACTGCGTTTTAAAGTATGCATGAAGAGGGACGCATCAGGTTTTTGTGGCATGTGTCACCCTCCCCCGGAACTTACCATTGCTGGGGAGCGGTGTACGGTTTTCTATTCTGGGCAACCCTGTTACTGAAGGGGGGGGCTTTCAGTATGGACATATTCGTGAGGACTGCTCTTCTAAGCATTGCTGTAGAGTGTGCTTGAAGCCGGGACACAATGCAGCAGATTTCAAGGAAAAAAAATGTGACCTGTGTGGTTCAGGGGAGCATATGGTCAGAAACTGTCCGAAAATAGTGGGGAGGAAGATGTTCTCGTATGCGGAGGCTGTGCAGAGATGGCGGTTTACAGGGCAGAATGTGAGCCGAGAACCGGAGGAGCAGGAGACTGAGTGGGCAGATGAAGGGGGTGAGCAGTTGGCCGGCACGGAAAGGTTGAAAGTCGCCGACCCCCCAGACGCTAAAAACCCCGCTAGTAGCTCCAAGGAAGGTACTGCAAGAGAGTAAGGGTAAAAGTGGAGTGAATATTAATCAGATAGAGGAGAGGGATAAGGAGATGCAGGTTGGTGAGGCGGAAGAAGCTGTGGTGGATTAAGGCATGGAGGGAGGAAGGGAGGTAGGCAGAGTGAAGAGTTGATCGCTTTGATAAAAAAGGTGGAGGCAGAGCAGGAGAGTCAATATGTAAATGAGGAGGTTGGTGAGTGGGCTGAGGATATGAAGGTGAGGAGGAAGGAGGGGTCAGGATACAAAGCCCTTTTAACTGCCTCTCAAAGACCATGGCCTGAGCAGGGGAGTGAGGCACAGAGAAAAATGCCTAAATGGGACTTGTCTCTGGGTTCAAGCCCAGGTGGTGGTGGGTGTGTACTGCCGAGTTTAAGTATGGATTCACAAGTGTCAGATGATTCAAGTGTAGCAACATCACCATTGGGCTTGGTAGGTTCTCCTGCCATGCAATATTTGGAGAGTGAATCAGTTGATCCTTTTGTAAAAGGTACAGGGAACGGAAGTGGAAAAGAGCTTCCTTATGGAGGGGTTTAGAGTTTTCTGCAGGATTTTTTTGATCCTTCTCATGGCTTTGTCTATATGTAGTGTGAATGTGCGTTCGATTGGATCTGTCTATCATCGTGCAGCTGTTTTGTCTGAGTTGGCTAAGATTGAGTGTGATGTCTTGTCTTGTGTTGGCAAGAGTGTGGTTTGTGGTATGCTCCAGGCCATGGGGACTGGTCTGCAGGATCAGTGATTTGGTCTTGTGCTGCGGAAAATAAAAGTGAAGGGGTGGGGGTGCTCTTTAAAAACCTAGAAATTAAAGTTGAATCATGGGAGGAAGTGGTGATAGGAAGAGTTCTGAGTGCAATGTTTACCTACCTGGAAGAATCCTTTAAGTTGGTATGTGTTTATGCACCAAATTTTGAGGCTCCACCTTGTGGGGAGAGGAAAGATCATTGTTGCTGGAGACTTTAATCTTATTAGGACTGCTGAAGATAGAGTAGGCCAAGGTAAAAGCCAGACCAATGTCACCAGCACAGCTTTTAATGCAATTTTGCAGGATTTTTGTTTGCAAGATGGAGCGGTTTGCTACTATAGGAATGGTAAAGCCCCAGCAACCTTTTTTTTCAGATAAGGGAAGCATGAAATCCCAAATTGACTTTATTTTAGGTTCCAGGGCACTAAAGGCCGCAGAGTGGAAGCAATGGGAGGTGTCTTTCTCTGACCACCTGGTTTTGGTGGGAAAGTTCATTTTTGATCAAGATGTCAAGACTGGGAGAGGAATCTGGAAATTAAGTAATTTGCTATTGGAAGACCAAGGGATTTTTGATAATTTTTTTCTGAAATACAAAGTGTGGCTGGGAAAGAAGGGGGATTTTAAATCCCTTTTCAAGTGGTGGGACTGGCTGAAGGAGTGACTCAAGCACTTCTTTCTTCAGGCAGGTGTGAAGAAGGCAAGGAAAGAGAAACAAGAAGGGAGAGCTCTCCAGCATAGGTTGAGACTCCTGCTTAAATTAAGGCAGGGGGGCTGGGAGTTAGAAGAGGAGATTGGAAAGCTTCTGGAGGAGATAAAGAAAGCTTGGGTGATGAGAGGGAAGAAGCTAATCTCCCAAGCTAAATTGAAGGACATGGAGGAAGGGGGGAGACATGTTTGCCGTTCTTCTTCAAGAAGCTCTTGAGGGGACGCAATGTGATGAAATCGGTGATGGTGCAGGGACAGGAGGTGACTGGTGAGAAGGTGGTGAAGGAGTTTTATATGGATTTGTGTGCAGGCGGACGTGTAATAAGTGCTGAAGAGATGCGAGAGTAATGCGAGAAAGTGAATGCAAGATTGTCTGAGGAGGATAGGTTTGGTATGTGTGGGGTTGTGTCTGAGGAGGGAGTGATAGGTGTGATGAACCATAAGACGCCTGAGAAGGATGGGTTGACTGTTGAGTTCTTTTGTAAAGTGTGGGAGGTGATAAAGGATGAGGTGTGTGAGTTGGTGAGGGTGGTGTTTGAAGTGGGGGAGATGCCAAAGTCCTTAAGGGAGGGGGTGATTACTCTCATCTATAAAAAGGGGACAAGAGAGACATTCAGAATTGGTGGCCAATTACACTGTTGAACGTTAACTACAAGATTGTGGCAAGGTTGATTGCCGATCGAGTCAAGCTTGTGGTTGGCAAAGTGATTGGAGAGTACCAGGTGTGTGCGGTTCCTGGTCGGCGGCGTTGCTGAGGGATGTCGTATACTACGCGCAATCTAACAACTTGCCGTGGCTTCTAGAGTCGATTGACCTTGAAAAGGCCTACAACAAAGTCTCCCGTCAGTTCCTGTTTCAGATTCTGGAGGTCCGAGGGTTTCCTGACCAGCTGAAGAAGGTTATCAGAGGCCTATACAAAGGTGTCTCAAGTCAGGCTTTGGTCAACGGTACCCTAGGGGGGAGTATCCCTGTGATGTCTGGTGTTAGGCGGGGTGCCCACTGTCGCCTTTGATATTCATCTGCGTGATGGAGCAATTACTGAGTGCAGTGAAGAAGAACAAGGCATTCAAGGGTGTGTTTGTGCCTGGCAGTAGTGGAAGGTGTGTAAAAGTGTTGGGGTACATGGATGATGTTGTGTTGGTGGAATGTCTGATGTGCGGCGTGGAAGATTGCAGGTGAGTCTGTTCTGCAGTGTGTCTGGGATGAGTGTGAATTGGAGTAAGTGTCAAGTGTGTAGTGTGGGCCGCGAGGTGGAGGTGAATGAGGGAAGGAGTCAGAAGGTAGAGAGGATGCAGGTGCTAGGTGTGTGTTTCAACAGGGAGTTAAGGGGAAGTCGCAGTTTTCAGAAGGTGATTGAGTGTGTGGAGGAAAAGTTGTCTATGTGGCGGATGCGTGAATTGTCCTGCACTGGGAAAGTTCTGATCATCAAGTCAGTGATCCTCCTGATTATGTTGTATGTCTCTGTTATCTTCCCGTCTCCTGATGGTTGGGTGAGGAATATGATGAGTCTACTGTTCTTGTTCTTTTGGGGAGGGAGGATGAAGAAATGTGCAAGGGAGAAGATTACTAAACCAAGGACCAAAGGTGGCTTCGGACTTCCAAATATCGGGGACTTTTTGATGCTGAATTACTGGGTCACGTTGGTAAGGACCCTAAGAGGTAACGGAAACGGGAAAGAGATGATGCAGTACCTTGGAGGAAGATTGTTTACAAGATGGGAACTCTACAGGCGGGCCCTGGAAAAGCCACAGGCATGGGTCGTTCCTCAGTATTTTTTGGTCTTAACCAAGATCTGGGAAGGATAGAGGTTTGGGGGTTTGGGGAGGGAGGTTGGTGACAAAAAGAAACTTAAAGCTTGGATTGCTGGGGAGATTTTTCCTAATGGGATACAGTACTTAAGAGAGAAGGAAAGTGTGCAAATTTGGAAGAGTATGAACACAAGAGCAGTGACTAACCGCCAAAGGGACATATCCTGGATGACCTTTATGGGGTGTCTGCTGACCATGAGTTTTCTGAAAAGTAGTGATTTGTTAACATCGGAGTTGTGTCCAAGGGAGGGCTGTGGGGGAGTGGAGGACGTGTGCCATGCGTTTTGGAACTGTGTCTTCGCTAAAGAAGTGCTGGGAAAGTTGAAGGGCTTCCTGAGGGAGGTGGTGGGGGTGGTTTTTGTAAGGGAGGAAATGGTGGTTCTGGGTTTGTGGAGATTGGAGAAAAATGCAGCCAGGAAAGCATGGTGCTTTTCTGTTGTATATAAGGAAGTAATGTTGGATGTTAGGAATATATGGGTAGGAAGGAAGAGGTTCATCTATGTAGAAGATGCGGTCAGTATTTTTTTGGCTAGGATGTATATTGTTTATGTTTTTGATGTGAAAGGGATGGGGGAGGAAGAAGCTGGGAGATGTTGAAAGAGGGATAAATGGAATGTATTTTGATGTATTTGCATGATTATTAAGATGTGCTCTGTATTATTAATTTGTTTGGTCATATGATGTGGAGGAGGCAGTCACTAAGTACTGACAGTGTGTGTGCTGTTGTCCGTTTACTGAGACCAAAAAAATAAAAAATAAAATAAAAATTGTGGGGGAGAAGGAATAATATTGTGCCTATTGACAAACGCCCAACTAGGGCTATTTCCTGAAATGCTTGTGCATTTTTTCAATCAAAAGTGGGTTTATGTGGCCATGCTGTCAATGTTGTGTGTGTATTGTTTCTGTCTGACCATGCAAACATGGTTTGGGAGCATGTGCTGACCTACTTTTTGATCTCATTGCTTAAATCATGTACACCATAAATGCAGCTTCAAGCAGAACATGGTCACCAATGTATGTATGTGTGTGGATTTGTGGGGTGGTGGTGGGTGTTATATTTTGAACATGTGCCTTTTTTAATATTACGTTGGAATGCTTTGTAAGAATAATGACTTTTAAGTATGTTTCTATATTCTTGCAGATAAAAATGTGATGTGTTGCCCGTTATAGACTGTAAGTAAAGTTGTGTCCACTTTAAGGTTTAGACAAATTTTAGATTGTAAGCTCCTATGAGCAGGGCCCTTAAAACCCAATTGCTAACTGGTTTGCCAAATGTAGCGCCATGTATCCTGTAGACATTTTTTTGAAGCTAGTAAATTAATGTATATAATTGTGTTTCTGTTGGCAAAATAAAAGTACATTATTGAGCTTGTTTGCTTTTTTGTTTTTTTCTTCTTTTTAATTAGTTTTGGGGGTGGTGGTTTTGGGGAAGTGCAATATCTTTTATATCTTATCATTTCTATATGTATTTGTGCACAAAAAAAAAACTAATCTCTTCAGCACACCTGCAAGTAAATGATAAAGGTGGAATCTTTATATATAACAGCTGTGGAGAATTGCAGGTAATGATTTCAGCTGGTGGATAGGCAGTGTTGTATGTGTCAGCTCTGGTTCACATTGGTGCAATTTAACATGTCATATCGGTAGCAATTATACCGTTCTAATTGGTGCAGCGCCACAATTTCCAAAAGTAGTTTCTGTACTACTTTTTGGCGACTTCGTGGTTCGATTTTTATTAACATCAGTGCAGAAACCTGCACAGATGTCTCTGAAATTCCCCCCACAGTTGGAACTGACACGCAGGAAATAAATTGTTCAGCTGAACACGATTTCCTCCCGCTATCAGTGTGAACCAGGGCTCAAACTGGGCCTTTGTCTTTGTAATTCACCTGCTGCTATCCCAGGGACACCATTTCTTATTGAACTCTCTTAAGTTTACCTTCAAATATCTGTAGCACTGACCCCCGAAGGAGCTGCTGGTTATTCTTGGGCATGCACTCTACCAATAAACCCCACTAACTTGGTTCAATCCCCTTGGCACAGCTGTGGTGCAATGCAATACAATACAATACAATACAATATAATATAATGCAAGGTACCTGTATTGTAACCTCAGGATCCACTGGCTCCACCTGCTGGGGGAAAACAGTACGCCACACAACTGGATACTTAACCAGAAATATATTTTATTGTGAAAATATTCAAAGAGTTGATTACAGTAATTGTGCTATTATCCCAACATAGGACGACAGCACAATGGATTTCAATATAAACAATTCCAACAATACATATATATATTTATACCCAGGAGCTCCCCCTACTTTATAAGCTATGTGTGAGATCTCACTTAAAGTACTTAGTCTTTGGTCTTCTTGTCTTCGCTAGCTAAAGTAATTCCTTGTGATTTGTAATCCACAGGTTTAAGTAAGTTAAGTTGAGGTATAGGTGCTCCTGGTGTAACTTCAGTACTTATACTACAGGGCTTGGGATGTCAGGGTAGGTAGGCCTCAAGCCTGCTCAGTGTCAGTTGCTCTGCTCCTCCTCCGTGGAACTATAAATCCCAATGAGGCCTGTGTATGAGTCTAACTGCGTGTGAAAGTTAACAAACTGTGGGCCACAACCTGCTCACCAACTGGATTGGAGCTCCATGTAGTAGCTTTGGTCGGGTGACTGCAGCTTGCTTCTCCACTAACTGGCCCCGCTGGGTGAGCCCGGTCCTTCGATGCTCAGACTAGTGTCTCTGGATCTCTGCAATCCGGTCACTGTCTCTCTGGCACCAACAGGTCACTTGCGCAGACAAGCAGGGTTGCGCTCCGCAATGGCTGTAGGCCGCTGTCTCCGGAAGGCCTTCCACGCAGATCCTCACAGGCAGGTCTTCCACCATGCGATCCCAAGAGAGCTAAAATGGCTGCTCGGGTTCCTTTTATGCCCTACCCAGCATGCACTACTAGAGAGAGTGTTTATGGGTAGGTCACCAAGCCTCCTGGGTAAAAAGATCAACCTTCTGATCAAAACAGTCACTTCCTGTATTAGTCTTTTTTGCTTTTGCTACAGTAATAATCATTCCAGTTCAATACCAGTATTTGACCACTAGATGGCTCCAAATACTGAACCATAGCAATGTCCATAGACTTTATATTATAGTATGCACACATACATTAATAAGCAAGGATGTCAGCGCTACACACTCCCCCTACTTTATCTCTTTGGTCCCCAAAGAGGTTCAAAATGTTACCTCTATCCTGCATTCTTGCCTCTATACGGCCATACAATTCAGACAGAGGAGCTTCCCACCAACTGTCATGTGATGGGGAGGTGTCCTGTGCACTCACAGGTGATACTACCGGGCCTGGTACAGATGTGCCAAGGGGTGAGCTGGGGCTGTCCCTTACTGAATCAGAAGTAGAGGGACCGGGTATTTCAGGGTTTCTTTTACTGACAATCTGAGATGCTTCAGAGCATTCGCCCAGTGTATCATAAGTCAGTCTCTGTGGTGGCCGAATGTCTCTCTTTGTTCTTTGCATCTTTGGGGTATCCGTTCCTTTTCGACAAATGTCTTCATCCCTCCTCTCAATGGCTAAGGATGGAGAGTAAACAGGAGTACTGGGCTCTTCTGCGTGATCAGTTGCCGGCACAAATTCTGGGGCCTCTGCCTTAAGAGTTACATTATTATCCTCTCCTACTTCTAAAGAGATATCAGAATCTGTCTCTGAAGTTTCTGGAGGCCATAGCCAACTCAGCTCCGCTTCCTAATCTTCATCTGTAGAGGGTGCAAGCTGAGATCTGGTTACTGGCCTGCGCACATCAGTGGATGTGGAGGGGAGTTCCTCCTCTGTACTTATCCTGACTGCCTCTGTAAGAGGTAAGAGGTGATTCCGATGCCAAGTTTTCACTGGCCCAGTGTTTCCTTCTGGCCTGACTTCATACACTGGGAGCCCTGGAAGCTTCCTACACACAACATAAGGCTGTGATCTCCAGCGATCAGCCAACTTATGCTTGCCTGGGATGCCTAGATTCCTCAGCAAAACCCAGTCACCTGGTTGAAGATCCTGAACTCTTACTTTTAGGTCAAAGTTCCTCTTGTTCCTGTTTTCTCTGGAGTTCGAGGTGGCTTGAACCTGCTCGTAAGCTATCTTCAAGTTCCTCCGCAGTCTGTCCACATACACTCAATGGGAGGTCTCTGATGTGTGATCCAAAGAGGTACCAAAGGCTAAGTCCACTAGTAATCGAGCTTCACGGCTGAACATCTGTCTATAAGGCGAATACCCAGTGGCGTCACTTTTGGTACTGTTGTAGGCATGAACCAGTGCAGTGATGTGTCTACTCCAATGGGGTTTCTGTTCTGCAGTTAATGCCCCCAACATGTTCAGGAGAGTCCTGTTGAACCTTTCCGGTTGAGGGTCCCCTTGTGATTGATAGGGAGTAGTCTTGAGGTTCCCCTTGTGGGTGATAGGGAGTAGTCCTGGACTTTTGTATGCCGAGCAGATCCAACAGTCTTTTTATCAGCATGTAGACCATAATGGACGAAGAACTTTTCCACGAGAGTCTTTGCCACTGTGGCTGCTTGCTGGTCTCTAGTAGGGAACGCCTGGGCATAGCAGGTGAAGTGATCTGTAACCACTAAGATGTCCCCTTGCCCACTCAGTCGGATTCCAAACAAAGAAAGTCTATACAGACCAGGTCCATTGGCCCCTGGCTCTCCAGGTGGCCCATTGGGGTAGCCCTCTGGGGAAGAGTCTTCCGCTGTATGCACCTGAGGCAGGAATGACAATAGTTCTCCACTTCTTTCCTCATATGAGGCCAGTAGAACCTGTCCCTTACAAGTTGAAGAGTCCTCTCGGCTCCCAAATGACCATGGTGGTCGTGTAGAGCGATCAGCACCCTCTCTTTGTGTTTTTCCGTCAGGAGCAATAGCCACTTCTCTTCGGGATCATCAGAGGGGCCCCTTCAGTAGACCACCCCTTGTTGTAATTGCAGCCGATACCCTTCTTTAAGTAGTAACCGGGCTTCTCTACTGGGGCTCTTCTGCAGTACATCAGACCGTTGGTTCTCCAGTGCCTTTAGCACTAACCCACACAGTGGATCTTCCTCCTGATCTCTCTTAAGGTCTTTTTTGGATAGCTTGGGAAGACCCTCTTGTACAACTTGGGAGACATTGCAATAGCACCTGGGTACTTCCACTGGGGACACTCCTACTCCTTCAGCTCTGGCCCCACCTTTCCCATATTGACTTGTCCCTTCACACAGGGCTCTTACCCCTTCTGGAGTAAGCTGAGTCCAGTCTCCTGAGGGATCTTGAGGGTCGTGAGGCCTTCTGGACAGAGTATCCGCATCTCGGTTACCAACCCCTGGTCTGTACTTCAGGCTGAAGGTAAATGCAGAGAGAGCAGCCAACCACCTGTGGCCAGTGGCGTTCAGCTTTGCGGTGGTGAGCAAGTAGGTGAGGGGGTTGTTGTCCGTCTTTACTACGAATTCAGCCCCATAAAGGTAGTCCTTCAGCTTGTCTACCACTGCCCACTTCAGAGCCAGAAATTCAAGCTTGTGAGTCGGATAGTTTCTTTCGCAGGAATCAAACTTCTGCTCACATAGGCGATGGGCCGCAGATGCCCATCATGCTCTTGATAGAGCACTACTCCTAGTCCGTCTTGGCTGGCATCCACATGCAGCTCGTATGGTTTGGCAAGATCTGCATAGGCCAAAACCGGAGCAGTGGTAAGGTTCCACTTCAATTGTCTGAAGGCTTCCTCACATTCTGGAGTCCACTGGTCCTGGATGGACTCTTTTTTTCTTCTGGGCCCTTCTTTTGGCTTCCCCGACTGATCTGGATCTACACTAGCTTCTTCCTGATTCTTTAGGAGCTCAGTGAGTGGGTGGGCTATTTTTGCGAACCTTTCCACAAACCTTCTGTAGTACGAGCAGAAGCCTAAGAATGACCTGAGTTCAGTCACACTGGTGGGCCTGGGCCAATAAGTGACAGCTTCTAACTTCTTGGGCTCGGTTGCCACTCCCTCTTCAGACACAATGTGTCCCAGATAATTCACTGAGGGTTGGTAGAACTGGCATTTTTCCATAGAGAGCTTCAGGCTTTCATCATGAAGTCTCTTCAGGACCTTCTCCAGGCGCTCTTCATGCTCCTCCAATGTTCTTCCAAACGCTATGACATCATCCAGGTTGACCAGTACTTCAATCAGGTTCATGTCACCCACTGTCAATTCCATCAACCTCTGGAAATTTGCTGGGGCTCCAGACAGGCCTTGCGGCATCCGGTTGAACTCGAAGAATAATAAATGATAAAAGTTTCTCGATCTTCGGGGCACATGGGGATCTGATAGTACCCACTCTTTAAGTCCAGCACACTGAACCACTTTGCCCCCGACAGGCTCTGCAAAGCATCCTCTATCCGAGGTGTGGTGTGCTGGTCAGGAAGGGTCCTCCAGTTCAGGGTCCTATAGTCGATGCATAGTCGTAGGGCTGTGTTTTTTTTCTTACCACCACTAATCGGGGAGGCGTAGGGACTCCTGGACTCCAGGATAATGCCCGTCCTTTTGAGTTCAGCCAGTTGTTCCCTCAAGTCTTCAAGATCCCCCAGCGGATTCGCTTAACTCTTGTCTTCCTCCAGCCGAATTCGGTGGGTGGCACTCTTCGCCAACCCCACATCAAACTCACTTTTAGAGAAAGCTGCCCTCCATCTCAGAAGTTGGGCTTTAGCTCTTTCCATCCATTCAGGAGTAAGAGGTGTGTTTTTTGGACAGAATTCTTCCTGAGGGATCTCTGCTGCTTGTCCTTCCGTCAAGTCACATGCCGAGACTGGGGTGGCTGGGCTGACCTGTCCTAACAGTGTTCTGGCTGGCACCCTCACTGGCACCGCTGCGGTGTTGCAAACACTGACTGAGATCCTGCCTTTCTTCCTCTTCAATAAGGATGGGCCCAGTGTTCGATTCGAACCCATGTTCGAATCGAGCACCGGGCGTTCGCTCGCTCGGCGAGCCCAGAACTATTGGGGCATCAGATTCGTGTGACGCGAGCGGCCCCGCAATGCATTGCGGCCCGCGCAGTGCAATGCTGGCTGATGATTGGCCAAGCATGCACTGTGACCCCGCATGCTTGGCCAATCACAGCGCCGGCAGCAAGGAGAGCCATAATTGGCTACAGGCAGGATGCCTGTAGCCAATTATAGCTCAGGGGCTTTAGTACACGCCCCACGGTATAAGAGGCCGCCGTGGCGGCGGCCTCGCATATTATGTTGCAGTCAGTGTCAGCGTGTCAGTGTGCTGCTGACAATATGTGCTCTATTTCTGGGGATATGTGTGTGCATGCTGTTAGAACAGCATTGCAGTATCACATCTGGGGGGTGTCTATAGGTGGCCTGTGAAGGGGGGCAGGTTTCCTGTGCTTAGAACTTTCCCTGCAAAAAAGTGTCATTTTTGCAGGAAAAAAGCTATTTAAAAACACTCGCGGCTAATGAATTGATGGCTCCTGTAACACAGAGAACTGTCATTCATTATTAAAAAACAAAAAAAAAGCGTAGGGGTCCCCCCAAATTCAATAACCAGGCCCTTCAGGTCTGGGATGGATTTTAAGGGGAACCCTAGCCCAAAAAAAGGCGTGGGGTCCCCCTCAAAATCCATACCAGACCCTTATCCGAGCACGCAACCTGGCAGGCCGCAGGAAAAGAGGGGGGGACGAGAGTGGCCCCCCCTCCCGCCTGAACCGTACCAGGCCACATGCCCTCAACATTGGGAGGATGCTTTGGGGGTCTAAGACCCCCAAAGCACCTTGTCCCCATGTTGATGAGGACAAGGGCCTCTTCCCCACAACCCTGGCCATTGGTTGTGGGGGTCTGCGGGCGGGGGGCTTATCGGAATCTGGAAGCCCCCTTTAACAAGGGGACCCCCAGATCCCGGCCCCCCCCTGTGTGAAATGGTAAGGGGGTACAAAAGTACCCCTACCATTTCACCAAAAAAGTGGCAAAAATGGTAAAAATTACAGGAGACAGTCTTTGACAATTCCTTTATTAAAATCTTCTTTCTTCTTTCTTCATCCTTCAGTTTCTTCATCTTCTCCTTCCGTCATCTTCTTCCATCTTTTTCTTCCATTTTCTTCTTCCTCCGATCCGCTTCTTCTTGCGCTGGTCTTTTCGTCCTTCTCATCCGGCATCTTCTTCCGTCGGCGTCGGTGTCTCTGTCTCTTCTTGGGCCGCTCCGCGCAATGGGAGGCTCCCGCTGTGTGAGGCTCCGCTCCGTCTGACAGGTCTTTTATAATGGAGGGCACCTGCTGACGCACAGGGACGTCATGGGGAATTCCATGATGGCTTTCCCCAGGACGTCAGAGGGGGGCGGGGTCACCAGGTGCCCTCCGTTTTAAAAGACCTGTCAGATGGAGCGCAGCCTCACACAGCGGGAGCCTCCCATTGCGCGGAGCGGCCCAAGAAGACACCGACGCCGACGGAAGAAGATGCCGGACGAGAAGGGCAAGAAGACCAGCGCAAGAAGAAGCGGATCGGAGGAAGAAGAAGATGGAAGAAGATGGAAGAAGATGACGGAAGGAGAAGATGAAGAAACCGAAGGATGAAGAAAGAAGAAAGAAGATTTTAATAAAGGAATTGTCAAAGACTGTCTCCTGTCATTTTTACCATTTTTGCCACTTTTTTGGTGAAATGGTAGGGGTACTTTTGTAATCCCTTACCATTTCACACAGGGGGGGGGGGCGGGATCTGGGGGTCCCCTTGTTAAAGGGGGCTTCCAGATTCCGATAAGCCCCCCGCCCGCAGACCCCCACAACCAATGGCCAGGGTTGTGGGGAAGAGGCCCTTGTCCTCATCAACATGGGGACAAGGTGCTTTGGGGGTCTTAGACCCCCAAAGCATCCTCCCAATGTTGAGGGCATGTGGCCTGGTACGGTTCAGGCGGGAGGGGGGGCCGCTCTCGTCCCCTACTCTTTTCCTGCGGCCTGCCAGGTTGCGTGCTCGGATAAGGGTCTGGTATGGATTTTGAGGGGGACCCCACGCCATTTTTTTTGGCTAGGGTTCCCCTTAAAATCCATACCAGACCTCAAGGGTCTGGTATGGATTTTGAGGGGGACCCTACGCCATTTTTTTTTTTGGCTGGGGTTCCCCTTAATATCCATCCCAGACCTAAAGGGCCTGGTTATTGAATTTGGGGGGACCCCTACACTTTTTTTTTTTCATGTTTAAATTTTTTATTAATGACTTTTTTTTATGAATGAGTTTCAATGAATGACTGTTCTCTGTATTACGGGAGCCGTGAATTAACATTAGCCGCGAGTGATTTTAAATAGCTTTTTTACTTTCAAAAATGACACTTTGCGCAGAGACAGTTCTAAACACGGGAAACATGCGCCCCTTCACAGGCATACTATAGACACCCCCCAGGTACGAAATTTAAAGGAATATTACACTTTTATTGTTTCAATTTAAGCATTATTAAAATCACTGCTCCTGAAAAAACGGCCGTTTTTAAAAAAAATGTTTGCATTGATACATGTCCCCTGGGGCAGGACCCAGGTCCCCAAACACTTTTTATGACATTAACATGCATATTAGCCTTTAAAATTAGCACTTTTAATTTCGAACGTTCGCATCCATTATAACTAATAGGGTTCTAAAGCTCGCACGGACTTTAGGTCCGTTCGCAGGTTCTGGTGCGAGCCGAACGGGGGGGTGTTCGGCTCATCCCTACTCTTCAATGCCTTGGTGGACAGGACTTCAGGGATAAGTTCCAACCCTTCCCTTTCATCTTGGTCTGAAGTCTCAAGGATGATGGACTAGGACCCGGATTTTTCCAAGTAAGCTTGATGGAGGCCCTTAGACAGAGTACTTCCCCTGGCTGATCCAGTCTCTCCCTCCTGTCTAGAAGCCAGATCTTTCCCACCCACTCCTTTGGGGCTTCTTCCTCTTGTTTAAGATCTCGGTAGACTTGGGCCAACATGGGGTGTATTTTTACAGGCAGTGGGGTAAGAAGTCTCCTTACTAAGTCAGTGTTTGTCCTGATGATGAGGGAGCACTTGTCAGCCCCTGGGGGACGAGGGCACACCACGACCAAGGTGTCAAAGTCTCAGCCTCTCCTGCTGTACTTGGGTCAAAGGTGAGTCTGACCGGCAGGTAACCATCATATGGGAAGTTCTGGGTACCCAACCCCCATATCGCTAGTTCCTCCAATTTCTGTAAAGGCAGGTGCTTGAGTTGTCTGTTGTAGAAATCCCTGTAGAGCAAGGTCACTTGAGCTCCAGTGTCCAGCAGGACTTTTGTATAAATCCCCTCTACTTGGATGGGGACAATTGGGGAGGGTCCCACTAGCTTAAGGGGAAACCCACTGAATGTGGTACTTTTGGCCTGCTTGGTGGCTTGTACCTTTGCTTTTGGGGGCCTCTTTCTCTTCCGTCTTGGCTTCTTGGCAACCCCAGAGGTCTGAGGTGTATGAGTTGGTGTGGCGTTAGCTATGGCAACCGGGCGCCCAGTTGACTGTTCACTGGGGCCCTCTGAAGTTTTCCGCCGGCTGTTGGGACTTTGTCCCCATTCTTAGGCTTGGGCAAACCCGCCTGAGATGTCCGACCCCTCCACAGTTGAAACAGGTTCTGATTTCATGCACCCCTGTGGGACTTGCCAGTTCTTTTGGTGCTTGAATTCCCCTATCGGTGGAAATGGTGTGCCGAGCAGTCAACAGAGCCATCATTTCCATCAACTGTGCCACCTGCGTCTGGAGAAGTTCTATTTGAGGGTCGCCACACGTGGCACTAGCCGCCCTGATTTCAACTACTGATTTCGCCCCTTGGATTTTTTATTTTTCCGCTCAAGAATAGCCTCCTCTTCCCACACAGTCCGGATCAGATTCGGGTATTTTAGGATACCACCGCCTTGGCGGTGATGATGGGGTCCAATGGTTGGGCACCCTTCAAGACATGCTTTGCCCTTGTGTCATCCATTTCCCTGGGATCTAATCCTTTCTTTAACAGGATCTGATGCAGGACTTTGTCCAATCGTCCTATGTACTCTGACAGTTTCTCTCCCGCTTGTTGATAGGTGTGCTCTAATTGATAAATTAGGTCAAGGACCTTCTCTGTCTTCCCGATCACATCCTGTAGGATATCTAGTTCTGCTTGCTGAGCTTCAGGTTTCAGATAGCTTCTGAAGCAGGCCCTTTCAGGCTCTCAGCAATCCTCTGCTTGTTGTGTGTTTCAGGGATGTCCCACTCATCAAGGGCTTGGGTAGTCTGTTCTAGCCATTCCTCAAAATTCCTTTCCTCCAGGGGTACAGGTTGCCTTCCTGAGAAGATGCTAAGTTTCTGGTAGGAAATTCCAGAGTATGCAGGGTTCCCCTTCTGGCACTTTGCCACAAAGTCTCCCAGTGATGTAAGAAGCTCCGGCCCAATTATGGCTGAGTGTGACCGGAAGGAAGCTCTTGCTTTAATTGTCTTCTCCTGGTTGGAGCTGACGGGACCTTCACCTTGCCTCTCTGGGTGCGTCAGGCAGAATTGTGTTCTGTCAGACAGTTTTACACTGGTACCTTGGAACCCCTTTCCTCCACTCGAGTAGTGCATAAGTTGTGATCGGTCCCATGATCTGGTCTTACTGCGACCACATAGGCCTTCCTGTCTGGGAACAAGGCTTGCACAATCTCCTTAACTTGTTTTTCCCCCAGTCCTCTCCTGAGAGTTCAACAGCCACGCTCGCTTCTGAGCGGGTGCCTTCTGCTTCGCACCATTGGACCACTGTGGCGGGGTCCATAGTGGCACCAAGGGGGCAGGTTTGCTTGTAGAGTGACAGGATCCCGGACGAGCCCCCACGTGTAGCACTGACCCCAAAGGAGCTGCTGGTTATTTTTGGGCCTGCACTCTACCAATAAACCCCACTAACTTGGCTCAATCCCCTTGGCACATCTGTGGTGCAATGCAATATAATACAATGCAAAGTACCTGTATTGTAACCTCAGGATCCACTGGCTCCACCTGCTGGGAGAAAACAGTACACCACACAACTGGATACTTAACCAGAAATATATTTTATTGTGAAAATATTCAAAGAGGTAATTACAGTAATTGTGCTATCATCCCAACATAGAACGACAGCACAATGGATTTAAATATAAACAATTCCAACAATACATATATATATTTATACCCAGGAGCTCCCCCTACTTTATAAGCTATGCGTGAGATCTCATTTAAAGTACTTGGTCTTTGATCTTCTTGTCTTTGCTAGCTAAAGTAATTCCTTGTGATTTGTAATCCACAGGTTAATGTAAGTTAAGTTGAGGTAGAGGTGCTCCTGGTGTAACTTCAGTACTTATACTACAGGGCTTGGGATGTCAGGGTAGGTAGGCCTCAAGCCTGCTCAGTGTCAGTTGCTCTGCTCCTCCTCCGTGGAACTATAAATCCCAGTAAGGCCTGTGTATGAGTCTAACTGCGTGTGAAAGTTAACAAACTGTGGGCCACAACCCGCTCACCAACTGGATCGGAGCTCCGTGTAGTAGCTTTGGTCCGGTGACTGCAGCTTGCTTCTCCGTCACCTGGCCTCGTTGCTCCATTCAGCTACGCTGGGTGAGCCCGGTCCTTCGATGCTCAAACGAGTGTCTCTGAATCTCTTCAATACGGTCACTGTCTCTCTGGCACCGTCAGGTCACTTGCGCAGACAAGCAGGGTTGCGCTCTGCAATGGCTGTAGGCCACTGTCTCCGGGAGGCCTTCCGCACAGATCCTCACAGGCAGGCCATGCGATCCCAAGAGAGCTAAAATGGACACTCGGGTCCCTTTTATGCCCTACGCAGCATGCACTGCTAGAGAGAGTGTTCATGGGTAGGTCACCAAGCCTCCTGGGTAAAAAAATCAACCTTCTGATCAAAACAACAGTCACTTCCTGTATTAGTCTTTTGTGCTTTTTCTACAGTAATAATCATTCTAGTTCAATACCAGTATTTGACCACTAGATGGCTCCAAATACTGAACCATAGCAATGTCCATAGACTTTATATTATAGTATGCACACACACATTAATAAGCAAGGATGTCAGCGCTACATATCATTATATGTAGAAATACAGATTTGCATATCTGCAAATAAACAAAAAAAATAAAAAAATTCTAATCGTGGTTGCGATCAAATATTCGCAGCTGCGATCAAAAGAGCATGGTTTCACCTTCTGACCCGGAATTGAGTCATTGTAATCACCCAGGATCTCCATCTAGGTGGACATGGCGAGGTCCCTCTTTAGCAAAGAGGAGGTGTTGCTGATTTGCTGGGTAAGTGTAGGATATGTACTTGCTCAATGTGGGGGTGGATGTGGTAGTTAGATTTGGTGTTGGTGGGGTTCGTTGATTTGTTTGGCATCACCACATATTTGCTTCTGACCCATGTGCACACACCACTTCCTGCTTTTGTTCTGCTGATGTAAATCAGTAAGGACTATGCAAATATTAATGAGAGCTCCATTTTATTAAAATATATATGACTTGTTTCACAGTTGGGCGACCTTTTCAGCAAATTTGGACCTCCGAGTTGCATGACAAGTTGTATCCCATGATTCTCAATGATAACCATTCATATCTGTGCTACTTCAAGTTGCAACAACTTCAAAGTAGTTCCTGTACTACTTTAGTGTGACTTTCATAAGACTTGAGGTACATAAGGCGCAATATTACACAGGCATTCCCAGAAGTTGGGGCCAAGTTGTAGCAGCAAAATAGTGTGACTTTCAGGTTGCAGCAGTGTGAATGAGATTCATGGATAATACCTTTGAATTAGGCACTATTCTCACTTGTGCATCCTGCAGGTGGGTCAAATTCGTCCTTGCACATCTTTGGTTTGACTTTGATGTAACTTGAGGTCCATATACAGCAAGATTACACAGGCATTGGTCGCACAAGTGCAAATGGGGCCTAATTCAAAGGTTCCTTTCACACTTGCCCGACTTTTCATACAACTTGAGGTCCATAAGGACCCTTTCACACTTGTGTGACCTGAAAGTCCGGCGATTTTTCAGTGCTTTTTGCCACATATTTGATGTGATTTGAAGCAATGCCAGTGTAATCTTGAGGTCTATGAATGTATGATTCGCAGGACAAGTCGCACAAGTGTGAAATGGGCCTTAGGGCCGGTTCACACTGCTCTGCTGTCCAACATCAGATGTGATTTGCCCCACACTGCAAATCACATGCAATGTCTGTGTGATGCAAACTCTGCCATACAGATAGTATGGTTGAATTTGCATCGCATTTGGACCAAACTCGCATTTTTGGTCCGCAGCAGAATCTGATCGCATGGGTGATGTCTGAATTTTCAGTTCGCTCTGCGATATGCAAACTGATTTGGGGGTGTCATTAGCTTTCTACTGACACACCCAGAAGTTCACATAGGGCAATGTGAACTGCCTGTGAGTTGTATGCGATGTGGGAACCCACACTGGATTCAGTGTGAACTGGGCCTGACCCTAGGTTCACACCTATGCATTTTTTGTGCGTTTTGCAGTGGCAAAAGAACACGACAGTGGGAGAAGTAGGCGGTGGCAGGGGAGAGATGGCGACAGAAGATGGCGGCATGAGAGACAGCATCGGGAGAAGATGACGGCGGGAGACACGGCTCAGGGGAGAAGACCACTCAGAGCTATTTTACAATAAAGGAATTGTCCAAAACTGGCTATTGTTTTTTGTCACATTTAACTGCTTTTTTTTGGTGAAAGGGTAGGGTAGGTACCCGATACCCATTCATATAGGGGGGTGGGATCTGAGGGCCACTTATTCAAGGGGGGCTTCCAGATTCCGATAAGCCCCCCACCCACAGACCCCCCACAACCACCGGGGATGAGGACCTTCTCCCCATCAACATGGTGACAAGGTGTTTTGGGGGGGACCATGTTGAGGGCATGTGCCTTGGTACCGTTCAGGAGGAGGGGGCTGCTCTTTCGTCCCCCACTCTTTTCCTGCGGCCTGCCAGGTTGTGTGCTCTGATAAGTGTCTGGTATGGATTTTGGGGGTACCCCTACGCCATTTAAAAAAATTTAAATTGGCGTGGTGTTCCCCCTAATATCCATACCAGACTCGAAGGACCTGGTATGGACTGGTGGGGGGAACCTACGCCATTTATTAAAGCACCTTGTCCCCATTTATTTAGTTAATGATGTCACCTAGGAGCCCGTTAGTGTACATTCAGCTTTCAGTACCAGAGACTGTGGTAATCAGGACCAATAGTAAGGGTGAATCTCCCAAGCAGGAGCACAGACAGCAATAAAAACCTGACAGGTGTCATATCTCTGCCATATCCCGTCCAGAAAAAAACGAACAAGGTTTGGACTTGGATTCTTTTCATTAGGGCATTAATTAAATTTGTTAACTGTTAATTGAAATCAAGCTTGATAGTGACAATTTTTGATCGCTGGTCATAGATGCTTGTATGCTTTAATATGTCATATAAAATGTATGATAAAAGTACAAGAAAAAATGTAGCACATCTAATCCTGATTTAGATTTGTAAGAACTGCTTTCTCTTAACTGATCATGTATAAAATAGAAAATATATCTGGTACAACACTAAAAACTCTTATCTGCTGTTAACAAATCAGTCTAGCTGTGAAACTCTTTAAATTAAATTAGTTGTGCTGAACAGATAATGAGTTATGAAAAATATCTTCTCTGCTGTTTTGTGTAATAACATGCAGCCTTTAATATACTGCTCAGGAACCTGCAGGCGGCACGTTCAAAGCTGTGAATAATGCCTAATAGTGTGGTTCTAAAGAGAACACTTCTTTAAAGGAAATATATTCATTTTGTTTTGTATTTACATAAGAAAGGAAAAGACATAGATATTATAATAAACTCAGACAGTGGCATACACTCTATAATGTATATGTAAATACAAAGATTTGGCACACACCATGTTATTTCCCTTACTTTAAACATCCTTATCACTAAGGCTTGGTTCACCCTTATGTGGGTGGTTGCGGGTGCAGGACAGCGGAAACAGGTAAATCGCACCTGTTTCCGCACCCACAACCACCCAAAAATGCTGCAGGAATTATTTTTTTCTGCATTAAACGCAGGTATAGCAGCCCATTCAATTGAATGGGTTGCAGTGCCCATGCAAACACTGCTTGCAAAGCCACATTGATGTGAACAAGGCCTAATGCCCGGTACACACGATCCGAATATCGTACGATAGATCATACGACCGTTTCCGCTTAATAGTCGCAAGTAGAAATTGAATAGCTAAATAAAGTCACAAAAATTCTCGTACGACAGAAAAAAAATCGGAAGTGATGTCATGTGTTGTAATGTATTTGTATTGTACTGATTTGTATTGTACTGACTAAGCGAAAATCGTACGTTCTGGAATTGTATGAGGAAAATTTTCACGCATGCCAGATCAAATAAGATCGGATGATATTTGGATCATGTGTATGGGCCATTAGGGGCAAAATTACCTAAGTTTGATTAGACATTGCAGTACTTGCTATACAAGCAAACCAATAGACTTGAAGTAGTATAACCCCAAAACATAAATGAAATACATTGCATCTTATCAATCTTTAAATGTGGTGGCTGCATTCATTTTCTTTCTTTTTAGACTTTTCTTTTCTTTTTTTTTTACATTGTAATGCAGCCATACTTCCTTATTTACGGTGTCTCAACTCTGGATAGAGGAGTGACAGAGACACCTTTGGAAAGCATCATTATCAGTCTAGGGAGAGGGTAGTCCTGTTAACTGTTTTTAAGAATTTATGTCAACAGTTTTTTTTTCCCCTTTTGAGATAAAGGTTTTACATAAATGAACCTGACCATTGTAAGTTCCCCTGTCAATCTTAAATGGTTTGTCTCTAACTGCTATTTTTTTTGGAGAGATGGTCTATTAAAGCAGAACTAAAGTCCCTATGTTACATTCTATGAGAAGGCAGGCTTTTTATTGCAGAAGAGACATGCAATAAACTACATCTAACGGCCAGCTCACAGCAATCATAGGAATGTAAACTGAGCTGCACATGCTCAATTTACAGCAGCTTGCCCAATTCCTGTGTGCTGCAATGACTAGCTACTGTGCATGCCCTAGAGTGAAGGCATCCTGCACCGCCCATTGAAGAGGGCCAAAAACCAGCACACAGGAAAAAATGCTGGTGCTGGCAAGGAACCATTGGAAAAATTAGTATTGTTCCTATTAGTTCCACTTTAAAGGAAGTTGAAAAATAACACATATTTTGGCCAGCTCACACAGTGAAAAAAAGAGAAAAAAAAGAAACAAATGTAGCCATCACATGTAAGGGTTGGTAAGCAGCAATATAATAAATAGTTTTAGTTTTTTTTTTAAAAGTCAGCAGCTACAAATACTGCAGCTGATGACTTTTAAGAATCGGACACTTACCTGTCCCAGGGTCCAGCAATGCGGGGGAACGAGGCCCCCCCTCGTTCCCCGCTCCGCTGGCGGCGCCGGCATCCTTACTGTGGGCACCCGGCTGTGGCTTCACAGCCGGGCACCCACTGCGCATGCGTGAGCACCGTGATACGCCGCACAGTCATCTGGGACCTGTCACGTGTCCCAGATGACTGACTGCCGAGGGGAAGTGATGTTTCTAGCCCGGGCTGAGGAAGAGGCAGATTTCGTGGGACCACCTAGCAACAGGGAGAAATAGGTAAGTGATTTTTTTTTTTTTGTCAGATTTAATGTAAATACAGATAATGTTGTCATTTTGGTGGAAACACCACTTTAAGCACAATGTTTTTCTGCATTAATAAGTACTAATATCTTAGATACTAAGTCAGAACATGGACATAATGTTTTGTAGAGGTTGTTTATATAGCAAAGGGAATAGGAAAGAGCCCACGGTTTGAGTCGAACGTAAGTTCGAATCGCACATCGGGTGTTTGTTTGTTCTAAAACGAATCAAACATATGGGGCGTTCGCGGAAAATTTGAGCATCGTGAAACACCCCGAGATCGCAGTGCATTGCTGTATGATGATTGGCCAAAGCATGCACCTGACCTGCATGCTTTGGGCAATCACAGCGTGCTCTGCTGAGAGAGACATAATTGGCATGGTGCCTTTGGCCAATCATGGCTCACACTATATAAGGCTGCTTACAGAACATCTGTGTGTAGTGTTGTTGGCGTGGACAGGGAGATAGCTTGAATAATATTAAGAAGATTAAGCAGGCAGGTTATTCAGTTAGTGGCAGTGAATTTGATTATATATATATATATACACAGTCAGTCTACTATATATATATATATATATATATATATATATATATATATATATATACTCTGCATTTAGCATAGACTATATATATTCAGAGTTTACTCTATATTCAGTCAGTGCAGGCAGTGTATTTACATTTTGCACACACATATATATATATATATATATATATATTAATAATAATATGTACTCTGCATCCAGTGTAACCTATATCTACAGTGCATTCTGTGGTGTACTGTTTCTACTACACTTCTGGTGGTGTACACAGTACACAATATAGTGCAGCCATTGTACAGCTTCTAATACACTTCAGGCGGTGTACACAGTATCTAATACAGTGTAGTTTTTGAAAAAACAAAAAAATACATCATGTCCAGAAGGCCACCAAGGAGAGGTATATGCTCACAGGCCACTAAAAGAGGGCAAGCAGCCTCTGTGTCTACAGTCACCAGTGGTGTTCGTGGACATGGTGCATCCTCTGCATGTGGCCGTGGGGCACGCATGTCCTTTTTTGCTGCTGCTGGCCATGTTATTGAGCCACAACATGCAGAAGAGTTGATGGAGTGGATAAAAAAGCTGTCCTCATCCTCCTCTGTAGTTTGCCTTCCAATGCAGCTGCCAAAGCGCCCTATTCCGCCGACTCCTTGTCCACAGTCACACCTTCCATAGCCCCCCATCATGCACGGAGAAGTCCCCATAATTATTTAACCACAGTGTTAGTTATATGCTGCTGAAGGATGAGCAGCGATTTGAAGACACCGATGTTGGTTCCTAGATTGAGGAAGGGAGTAACGTGAGCCTAGAGAGAGGGGTGCCACAGAAGGACAAGAAACTGTCAGTCATGTTTCACAGCAGGGCCCGTTCCTGCACCCAACAAGAGTAACTGCGAGGGCTTAAAGTGTTCTGGCGCCACCAAAACAAAAGGCCCAATTTTTATGCCTCTGTTTAAACAGGGGCATGTAATTACAACTTTTGATATAATATTTCACAGCAGGGCCCAACAAGAGTAACTGTGAGGGCTTACAGTGTTCTGGTACCACCAACACCTAAGGCCCAATTTTCTGCAGGGTATATAGGGCAGGCAGTATAGTATATATACTGCTGTTCAGAGTATATAGTGCCTGGGGTCCTGGGGGATCCCCACGGCATTTTTTTTTTTCATTTTGGTGCGGGGTTCCCCTTATAATTTTGGGGGGACATCCACACCATTTTTTTTGGTATTTTTATATATATTGCCAGGATCCGACAATACATTACAGCCGCAAGTTTTAAATTGCATTATTTCCTTTAGAAATGTAATTTTGCAGTGGCACTGTTATAAACATGGGAAAGGTGCACTACTTTACAGGCATACTGAGGACACCCCCCAGGCACAATATTTAAAGGAATATTTCATTTTTATTGTTTCACTTTAAGCATTATTATAATCACTGCACCTGAAAAAACTGCAGTTTTAAAAAAAAATGTTTGCAACGATACATGTCCAATGGTCCCTAAAACACTTTTTATGGCAATAACTTGCATATAAGCCTTTAAAATTAGCAGTTTTGATTTTTCACGTTTGCATCCCATAGAATTTAACGGTGTTTGCCAGTTTGAACAAATTTTTTGCATGTTCTGCTGCGAACCGATCCGGGGGGTGTTCGACTCATCCCTAAAAGGGAATGATAGTAAATAATGTGAACACTAATCATTGTGCAAGGTAAATTAAAACAAATAGCATTTTTACTATTGCATGAAAAAAAAATTCAAATTCGAAAAAAAGGTGAAATGGGACTTTAAATGTGCCTCGGTGGGGTGTAAATAATAATTTATAACACACTTTTAAAAGAATATAGAAAAACTTTATTTGCCATGGATGGAGACTTTTAAAACATATTACAGTCTGAGAAAAAGTACAAAAAAGTACAGTTTCTTTGGTCCAGGGTGTGCGGGTCCTGGTGTAAGATGTCAAGGATATGGCCTACGCATTCCGCGGGAAACCCTGCTTCGTCAGGGCCTTTAAAGCAGTACAGAAAATATGTAAATAATGGAAATGTCTGAAAAATAAAGAATTTGCTACATTATGGAGTAATGTTAGATAAAACATATGGCTAAACTTCTGCACAACCCCTACATCATTGTGGGGCATTTATTATAACCTATTAATAAAATCCAAATGCATTAACATAGAACTTTGTTTGTAGACTTCACCTCCGTAACATCTCTAAAATTCTCCCCTTTTTAACAAATGACACCACCAAGCTCCTCATTCACTCCCTTGTTATCTCTCGCCTTGACTACTGCAACTCCCTTCTCATTGGCCTGCCTCTCCATAGGCTCTACCCTCTTCAGTCTGTCATGAATGCTGCTGCCAGACTTGTCCACCTTACCAACCGTTCAGTGTCTGCCAACCCTCTCCTCCAATCCCTACACTGGCTCCCAATCACCCAGCAAATTAAATTCAAAATACTAACCACAACTTACAAAGCCATCCACAGCTCTGCCCCGAGCTACATCACCAATCTTGTCTCCAAACATATCCCAAACCGTCCTCTCCGCTCTTCTCAAGATCTCCTCCTGTCAAGCTCTCTTGTTTCCTCCTCCCATGCTCGTCTCCAGGATTTCTCCAGAGCCTCTCCTATCCTCTGGAACTCGCTACCTCAACCTGTCCGACTATCCCCTACTCTAGCTACCTTCAGGCGATCCCTGAAAACTCATCTCTTCAGGGAAGCCTATCATGTCTCCAACTAATCTTCTACCACTTCCATCAGCTCATTCCCCACAGTTACAACCTTTTGTATCACCTCCCCCACCCTATTAGATTGTAAGCTCTTCTGAGCAGGGCCCCCTTAATCCTCTTGTATTTTATTATAACTGTATTGTCTCCCTTTTATATTGTAAAGCGCTGCATAAACTGTTGGCGCTATATAAATCCTGTAATAAATAAATAAATAAATACACTTTGACAAAGAAATGTGCAGTTACATGTCATACTGTTTCATGTGCAGCGGTGTCTCACAAACACAAGATTAATCCAAAGAGGAAAGGGGGAGGGAGGGTAATCTAGTTGTACGTCTAGATGTTAAATCTATTTATAATAGATACATTCATTTATGATTTACCTTCAGACTGTGCAGGTAGCGTATTGGTCCAAGAGGAACACTGGGGAGCTTGTGGGGACACCCTACTGGGTCTTGTCAGAGAAAGATCAGGATGGAACCCTGTGTGTAAATAGTTGTGCTGTAAATATTTGAAGAGATGCTAATAAAGATACTGATGTAGCAGTGTCTGGGAAGAGAAAGGGGAAAGGAGAAGGGGAGGAGTGGAAAAGGAGGGGGGAGAGGAGGTAAGGGGATGGGGGAGGTTGAGTATGATATGTTTGATGGCTAGATATGATGTCTTACCTAAATTGCAAAGCAAGAGTGGGTGTATAGTTCCGACCACAAAATCTGTCGGATTTTGTCCGAAACTTTTGTTGGACACACACGGTCGGACAAAGTTGTCGGAAAATCCGATCGTTCCGAACGAGGTGACATACAACACGTACGACAGGACTACGTAGAGGCCAGTAGCCAATAGCTTTCGTCTCCAAATTTCTTCTGAGAATGCGTGGCACTTTGTGTATCTGAATTCTCTACACATGATCGGAAAAAGTCTGATCGGATTCTGTGGTCGGAAAATTTTAGATCCTGCTCTCAAATTTTTTCCGTCAGAAACTTGACGGAAAAAGCCTACTAGAGCCCACACACGGTCGGATTTTCCGACAACATAATCCGATCAGACTTTTTCCAACTGAATATCCGACCAAGTGTACGGGGCATATCTGTGAAGGGGTTGCAGTGTTGTGGCATCAGCACCAGTGCCTAAGGCCCAATTTTTTAGCCCCTGTTTAACAGGGGCGTGTAATTACAATTTTTGACGCAATACTTTGCAGCAGGGCTCATTCCTGCGCCCACCAAGAGTAACTGTGAGGGCTTACAGTGTTGTGGCAACACTACCACCACCACCACCAAAGGCCCAATTTTTCTGCCCCTGTTCAACAGGTGCATGTAATTACAATTCTTGATACAATATTTCACAGCAGGGACCGTTCCTGTGCCCACCAAGAGTAACTGTGAGGACTTACAGTGATGTGGCAACAGCACCACCACCAACACATAAGGCCCAAATTTCTGCAGAGTATGTAGGGCAGGCCCCTACTTTCAAACATCCAACTTACAAATGACTCCTACTTGAAAAAGGAAGCAGACAACAGGAAGTGAGATGAAATCTACCACAGGAAGGGAAATTCTCTCCTGTAAGAGTTAATATGGGAAAAACATGTCTCCTCTCCACTGATGCTTTATCACCAATCCTTGTTTCACTAAAAACCCCAAATTTTCAAAAAACATTTGTCATTGGGACAGAAAATGAGGTGAAATCTTCTGAAGAGGTGCACAGACAGCAAAACAAATGTTACAGGGGTGATAACACTTCCCTATGTTTTCCAAAAAGCTTAAAAATATTTTTTTTGGCTGGAGCTACACTTTAAAAATGTACCAGTTCAAAATTACAAATAGATTCTACTTCACAACAAACCTACAGTCCCTGTCTTGTTTGCACCGCCTGTATACTGCTGTTCAGAGTATATAGGGCCTGGGGGCCCCACGCCTTTCCTTTTTTTAATTTGGGTGCAGGGTTCCCCTTAATATCCATAAAAGACCCAAAGGGCCTGGTAATGGACTGGGGGGGTACCCATGCCGTTTGTCTCACTGATTTTTATCCATATTGCCGGGACCCGACATTACATTAAAGCCGCAAGCAGTTTTAAATTACTTTTATTCCTTTAAAAATTTCTTTTTGTGCAGGGACTGTTCTAAGCATGGGAAACACGCGCCACTTCACAGGCATACTATAGACACCCCCCAGGTACGATATTTAAAGGAATATTTCACTTTTTTTTCACTTTACGCATCATTAAAATCACTGCTCCTGGAAAAAACATCAGTTTTTAAAACTTTTTTGTGCATTGATACATGTCCCCTGAGGCAGGACCCGGGTCCCCAAAACCTTTTTAGGACAATAACTTGCATATTAGCTTTTAAAATTAGCACTTTTGATTTTTAACGATCGAGTCTCATAGACTTTAACAGGGTTCTAAAGTTCGTGCAAGCTTTCAGTCCGTTCACAGGTTCTGGTGCGAACTGAATCGGGGGGGTGTCCGGCTCATCCCTAGATATATCCCTAGATATATGAGATATATGTAGGAGGGGGGTCCGCCATGATTTGTCTGGAAATACATGGGAGAGGGATCCCTGAGGCCGCCCGCGTCACCAATATTGAGGATTCTGAATGGATCCGAGGGATCCGGAGGGACGGGTTCATCTGTCCACTAAGAAGCCGAAGGGGGCCCACGCTCCAAATCTGCGCGTACAGCCCCGGATCCATGACCCATTACTGCATATACCCAAGCTGGAGTGGGAGGCTGTCCCCAGAACCTCAGGCATAATTGGTAGCCAGAGGAAAAGGGGGCTGTATGGCAGAGAGACGGGGCGGATCATGATCAGAGTAATGCCGGATATGACACACACATAGTGCGTGTCATAGGCACTGCATTCCAAGCCAGTAACCATGCGGGCACCGGAAGTGAGGCGACCCGGAAATCGCTGATTTCCATGGATGGAAGAATGGTTACTCACGAGAATGCCTCTATGGGATCCCGGATGTAAAAAGGGAATGTTAGAGAGCCATTCTAGGGAGAAATGCAATCCCCTGGCGGGAGTCCAACTACCCACAGGCAGTGGGCAGGCACAGGTAAGGCTGGGAGTCCTCCAGAACAAGCATCAATGCCACAAACATAACCTACAAGGAACAAATAAATATGTTTTAATCACAGTACAAACAATGAAAAGAATAGTAAATAGCTACCATCAAATTCACTGCTTAAATTCTTGTGTTTGGGTCACAGCTGGACATTTACACACTACACGTGAACACAAGATACATGTTTATGAGTTATATAAAGAAGGTAGGTACATTATATATTATATGTACCCAAGAACTTTACTTTGGCATGATTGGTTTATTGAAGTCATCCCAGCTTCATTTTATCTACTAAGCTCAGTGAATATTCACTTTCACAAGGTGAACTGCATTTATTCCTTTACTAAACCAATCCCACAATCTTAAAATTTCTCAAACTAACAAACAATGAAGCTGATTTATTAAAGTAGTTAGTATGTTAGAATGCTCTCACAAAAAAGAGTGGATACTTTTCACCTAATTTTTCCAATTTTTTTTAATCTTCATATACCGTATATACTCGAGTATAAGCCGAGTTTTTCAGCACATTTTTTGTGCGAAAATGCCCCCCTCGGCTTATACTAGAGTCAAGCATTTTTCTGCTGCAGAAAATGACATTTTCCAAACCGAATTTGGGGCCCCCGTATCTCTGGGCCACTTGGTGCTAAGAACTTCAAATTTGGTGTGCACGCCTAGGGGAACTAGCACTACAACATATCCAAGCTGGGGTTCCTAGCACTAAGTGGCCCGAGATACGGGGCCCCAAAGTCGGTTCGGAAAATGTCATTCTCTGCTGCAGAAAGGTGCTTGTTGTAGTACTCGTTCCACTGGGTTTGCACACCAAATTTGGGGTTCCTAGCACTAAGTGGCCCCAAGATACGGGGCCCCAAAGTCGGTCAACTGTGTCCATCTGCAGCAATGTCATTTCAGCACCCTTTGGGTCCAGAAACCCCAAATTTTTAAATCAAACCTCAATGTGTATATTAACCTCAATGTGTGTCTGCAAGTTTGCCACATTTGCAAACGCATTGGTGTGTTTATGGTTGTGATTGAGTTGTTTTGTACACGTGAACGTGGATAAATTAAGGAAAACCATTTAAAAACAGGATTTTCACTGGCAAATGGGTTGATTTACTAAAACTGGGAAGTGCAAAATCTGGAGCAGCTCTGTATGGTAGCCAATTAGCTTCTAACTTCAGCTTGTTCAATTAAGCTTTGACAAAAAAAAAACAAAAAACTGGAAGCTGATTGGTTTCTATACAGAGCTGCACACGATTTTGAACTCTCTTAGTAAATTAACCTCATAGTTAGTCAGGTTGAAAAAAAGACAAAAGTCCAGCTACTTCAACCAACAGAAAAATGAATACAGTAATAGAAAACCTCCATACACAGAATCCTTTACCCACAGTCTCTCTCTCGTTGTAACTAGGTGGAAGTAGAGTATGAAGCTGTAATCTAGTAGTTATCGGTGAAGATCCTGTGTTGGTGTCCTAAATCATGGTCCTAACAAAAGGAGCCATTGCTTCTGATGTGGAGAAATTAGACTCAATAAAAGCTTGCCACCTTGTAAAGTAAAACATGTTTTAGAAGTATTTTAGATTGTGGATAACCAGCTTTTCTCTATATAGAAGAGTTTTCAACTCCCTATATTCAGAATAGTTGGAATAGTAGGTATAGTCTATTTCTTCAAAATGGCTCTCCATGCCACCAGCAAATATATTAGGAACCAATGTAGATGAGGAGTTCTCCCCCTCTTTATTGCTAAGGAAAGAGGCATTGAGGTTTCATATCCAAAAAACTGTAGCAGGGGGTCTTTGGAGATGCAAGATTGAGATATTCCCTGAATGAAGGTGAGCACTTGGTCCCAAAAGTCCAAGATAGGCTGACGTAGCCATAGATGGTGTAGGAGTGTAGGTTTCGATCAGCCTGTGAATTGAGTTTGTCTGAGAGGAATGGGACGTAGGCTCTATGAATAAGTCTGAGTTGAGGCTCTCTCCATGTTTCATTAATATTCAGATGGTAAACACTGTTTTTTTCATGGAGTAAGTAGGGTGGGAAGTCCTTTCCACAATTATTTGCTGATGACATGTGAAATGGTTTTGTGAATTATACAGTAAGAGGTCAGTAGATATCTGAGATGGAGTATGTTTGGTTAAAGCGGTTGCCCAGTCTCCTGTGAAAAAAATGTAAAATCAGCAGCTACAAAACCTGTAGCTGCTGACTTATAAAAAAACAGCCACTTACCTGTCCCATGACCCAGCGGTATGCTCCCCCCAGCCAGCTTCACCTGCTTTCTTCACAGAAGACTACAGGAGGGGGGATGCTGGAGAAATTCTGATTGCCTAGGAGGCTGGAGCGGAAGTGGGAGCAGGTACCTGTCAAAATTGGGTGACCCCCACTCATTGATTGATTGAGGCCCCTTCCTCTTGCCTCTTATCGGGGACTTTTCTACACAGGCACAGAACAGAACCCTATAAGGGGTGCCCGGGCAGAACAGCTCCCTAATTATTTCACATTACTTGTGACCGTATATAATTCACACAGTGTTCAAGCAATGGAGTCAGCAATACTCACAAAAATGTTCACAATAGTTTTTTCCTAAGGTTAAACAAGATGTGTTTGTCATGCATCCCATACCCATGCCTCAACTCGTTTCTCTACTACCATACCTAGTTGTAAGCATTTAATGATGTATTATACTACTGCACATTTGTTCTGTACTGTTTGAAAAATTCTTAATAAAAATTTATTGAGTAAAAAAAAATCCCCCCCCCCCCCCGGCTCCTCAAAAGTGCCAATTGTTCGAGAGGAGTGGGGGACGAGCCCTTAAAGCGGAATGTCCCCTTTTGGGTGAAGCTCGGCTTTAAGTGACAGATGATAAATCAAGAACAGCCAAAACTGTCTGTCATAGTAGGAAGAGTTTGCATAACTTGCACATTGGCAATAGTGAAAAAAATTATGGGAGGGTAGATCAAACTGGTTTGCCAGATCCTGATAAGCTGTTGCCGGAGTCTAGATCAAGAAAATAAAGAAACCAACTTTAAAGTGATTGTAAAGGATCACCTTGTAAAACAACCCATTCCTTTTAAAATAGAAATGAAGGGTAATGAAATGAAGGGTAAAACATTTGTGTACAGATATAAAAAAACATTATAAATAAATTTTTCCCTTTTTTATAAGTGATTTCATCCCCTTTGTTCCCAGCTGCAGAAGAGCTTTGGGTGGAGGATAAGCAACAGCACACTGCTCCTCCCAGCAAAAGGCTTTGTGTGTGTGTGGGGGGGGGGGGAGGGTGGGCGTGTCAGGACAAGTCTGGTCATTGGAGGAGAACAGGTTGAGTTCCCAACATATCAAGAGAACAGACAACGGCGTGCTAGTGTGGTCAGTTTTTATTGGAAAATCATAGGGCTTGCAGAACACCAGGGATTTCACACAAAGAAAGCAAAACAAAGAGAACAGGATACTTTTTCATACAAGCACATGCGGGCAAATATACGGAATATGAAATGTTGGGGTAACAAACACTTTAATCCCTTAGATCCCCACATTGTGAAGGCCTCATGCTGCATTCCTGATTGGAACATCGGGTTGCCCCGTATGGGTGGATATCTGGGGATAAATGGGGAAGAGGCCTAATTTCTTGCAAATTTCTCTCCACACTATAATAGTGTCCCAACAAATTGAGTTATGTTGAAGATTGATAGGTAGGTGTTTCCATTTGCTATGCAATAGTGCCCCCAGAGAGTAGGGAAGTGACAATTTCAATTCACAAAAATTGAATAGCGAGAAGAAGATAACTAATCTAGCTCTATACGGAGTAGGTAGGCCAGATTATACACTCTAACATTTGGAAGGTTAGCCCCCCCCCCCCCCGATATAACTACGTCAGAGCTATTTATGTTTTTTTACTTCACCACACACCACCAAAAATTGATGTCTTTATGTTTCAATAAAACAAGAATAATTTGTAGTGGATATAAGAAATAGGCAAAACTAACCATTTTGAACAAATTACATCTCTTTAGTAATAATATGGGTAGATACATCAATGTCGCCAACTCATTAACAATTTTCTGCAATAAAGGTGGGAAGTTAAGAGAGTATATAGTGGAGAAAAGCTTCCTTATCTTGATACCTAGGTATATAATACAGCCTTTGGCTATCGGGAAGGGGGGAGGTCTTATGCCAGGGTATGGTGGTATAGGCTCCAAAAGGGAGTATCTCGCTCTTATTATAGTTATTGTGAAGACCCGAACATAACAGGAACTCATCAAACCTACTCTTTATTGTGCCCATATTAGTAGTAGAGTTGGAGGTCAAGATTAACACGCCATCAGCAAAAAAGAGTCATGCGCAGCTCTAGCTTGCCTACCTGGACATTGTGTAGGGGTGCCACCTCGGACAAACATCTGGGTAAGGTTGTGCTAGTTAAAACAATAAAGGGGATAAAGGACACCCATTCCTGGTCCCCTTAAAGAGTCTAATGTCATTCAAAAGCAGATCAGCAACCACCACCCTCACCAGAGGAGAAGTGTACATGGTGGTAATAAAGTGCAAAATGAAACCAGAAAAAGCCATCTTGCCTAAACCTAAGGATAACCACTCAAAACGAATGTTATTTTCTCCATATTCAGTGTGATGTTCACATAGTCCCAGATTAGATTTGGCACATTTTAGGACCATGAGAACCTTCCAGATATTTATTGCAGTGGTTCTCCCCTTGACAAATCCTGATTGCACAGGATGTATTAAAGATTGTAGTATGTTGTCTTATCAAGAGGCCACAATTTTGGATAGAACTTTTCATTCAAGATGTAATAAAGAGATGGGTCAATAGGACCCAGGTTCTAGGGGGTCCTTACCTTTTTTGGCTACTAACTTGATGAACGCTTGGTACCTAAAGGAAGGATAGAGACCACCATACCAAATCCCAATAAAAACCTCTAATAGGGTGGGTTACATAGTTGACTTGTGTCCTGGAGTCATTTATAAAACTCCCCAGCAAAGCCTTCGAGGCCAGGGGCCTTATTAGCTAGATGTTTGATCACTTTCAGGATTTCTCCAAAGGATAGGGATTCAAGTTGGAAATGTGAGATTTTAGGCAGTAGAAGCCTGTTCACTGAGGGTTTGGGCACAGAAATGCACAATTGGATCATGAGCATAAAGCAAGGCATAGAAACGTTCCATGATCCTGTTAATTTCTTTGGGAGGAGAGTGACTATTCCCCTTGTAATCCCTAAGAGAAGTAAAGTGAGTGGGTTGGTAGGGACCCTTGCTCCATCTCAATAACCATTTTCCTGCTTTGTTGCCAAATTTATATAGTAATAAGTCTGCCCAAAGATTAGATTACCATTTGACCTTGTGCCATTTAGATCTATGTTCGGGAGTGTTGTGGGACTGGAAAGTGCTCTGAGCTTGTATTAAACCTGTACTGAATTCCTAATAGCTTGCTAGGGTGTTTTGCCTATAGGATGCTGTGTAAGAATGATGCATCCTCTGAGGAAAGCCTTGCCAGCTTCCTAGTATAGGTTAGGGTTTTCTTTGTGGAAGGCATCGTTAATTTGTACTCTGAACAAGCCTGTTCAATAGTGCACTGGAAGTCTTAATTGTTAGCGTGAAAAGGGGGAAATCGTCACAAGCAAAGGGTGCCCAGACTGCCCAGATCTTCAAGAGCCACTGCAATAGGGGTATGATTTCATACTTCTATTTCATAAATAATGACCTCCCTAATGATAGGTACAACCAAGTTAGTGCAAAAAAAAATGTATCTAACCTGTTGAATCTGTTATGGAGGGGAGGTGAATTCACTATCTGTCAGATGCAGGAACCACCAGATATTCACCAAATCGAGTTCATCACAGCAGCATTTTTTAGGAAAAGAGCTATCTTCAAGTTTATGCATTAGTGCGTTAAAATCGCCATATACTAAATGTGGAAGATGAGGAGGGGGTATTAAATGTGTGGTCAGGTGGCAGAAGAATTTTTTGTTTGGAGAGTTTGGGGCATATAGATTGGTAATTTTGATTTCCTAATCGGCCACATGTAAATGTATAGTGGCAAAATGCCCCTTATTATCTGTATCAATAGCCTTTATCTGATGGGGAGATTTTGATGGATCAGAATGAGAACCTCATTGGACGCATAGACCAATTCCACCCAAAGTTTTTTCATGCCGCAAAGTCTGACGATTTAAGGAGAGTTTCCTTTAGTAAGGCTATGTCCATTGTAAAGGATCAGCATCAAAGGTAAAGCTTGAAGGACTCCGCCACTCGCTGGTTCTTCTTTTTAAGGGCTTTGTTTGCCCATTTTTATTAAAAGAAAGTTCCATAAACACAGATAAGTTTCCCTCGCAGGGGTTTCAGCATTCCTTTCCGTCAACAACAAAAATTACAGTTAGCCTAGTTGGCTCTCAATTGCAGCACTCTGCTCTGGCCTTACTCTCCAGGTCCCAAAGCAGACTTTACTAAATAATGAGGAAACTGAAAAGCCAGTTTCCTCTCAAACAAGCAACTACCCTGGAGCCCCTCAACCCATCTGGTTGAGAATTCTGGGTACATGCACTGGTGGGGTACCACATTACCACACTATATACAAATGTTTGAGATGCCTAAGGACTTTCATATGTTTGATGGGGGAGCGAAGGCCCTTTAAATTCCATAAAGTTCCATAAAGTTATTCTCATGTTGATGGGGAGAGAATATGAGATGAATGCAGATGATACTGAGGGAGGGTACAAAGCCTCCATGGCAGAATAGGTGACCTCACTAGGTACTGATAGAAAATGGCCAATGTATCATAGGGAAGCAGTCCAATCAGATAATGAAAACTAGCATGAGAACGGCAACATAAAACAGGTAACATGAACATGACAATGGAAACAACGAAAACAAAAAAGTATACAGTAAGGCTGGCCATACATTATACCATATTCCTTTAGATTTACCAAAGCCATATAATATGAGGTCAAACTTAAACAATTTCAATTGATATAATCAGGCAGGCCCTTGCACTACATAGTTGAAAGGAAATTGAATAAGAAAATTGTATTATGTATACGTGTAAAGCTTTGCTTTTTCCACATGGGATCACAATGCAAAACATGCTCCCAGAGCAGATACATGCTGGGTAGATAGGCCAGCAGTCCCATGAGAGACCTGGAGATCTAGGTAGAATTGTGTCAGAATTACCAAGAAGGAAGAGGGGGGGTGGTCCACACAGACCTTAAATTTGACAAGATTGCATTGATTCCCAGTCAAAATATGCAATATACTACAATGTAAGCAAAAATAGTCTCATAATGAGAATAGCATCAGGGAACAAAATAGAGAAACATTTATAAAAGCAGCAGAGAAATAGATATCAGTCCTATCTTGGGATGGCCTCCAATTGGAGGATGAGATGTGTGCTACAGTCAAGGGCAGAGCCTGGGACATTTTGGAGGATCCTTCTTGGGACTCATTTGATCCAGCGGAGAAGATATTTGGATTTGTGTGAAGGATTACTGTGGGCCTCCAGACTTAATGATTGTAGGTAGACTTCAGCCTCCAAAGGATCTTGAAAGGTAAGTTGGTTCCCATTAGAAGAACAAAGGCGTAGGGTATCTGGTAATGCCAGTGTGAACCATGTTTGTTTCTGAAATAAAGTAGAGCAGATATGTAGAAATGCCTTGCACTTACGTTGAATCTCCATGGAATAGTCCATGGTGGGAAAAAAGTGAGTCACCACTGCTTGTGCTATCCTTTCATAACCCTCTGGGCAGTCTGTGGAGGGGATGAGCAGTGTCTTGGCTCAGCTCCATGTCAGAGGCACAGGGGAGGGAGACACTTTTCTTAAGGAACTGCTCCATCTTGGGAGCTGCTAGCAGGCCTTAAAAGTCAAATGCTGTGTGCCCAGCAGGGAGCTGGATGGGAGAGCAGCTACACCATGTGGCACCTGAACTGGAATACAGCCTTTGTTTTTAAAGTTTTGCTATGTGAACATAGCATAAAAAACATAAAGTTTTGCTATGTGACATATAACAAATATAAAGTAGATATAATCCCAATTTGGCTGCAAAATTGGATCTGGTAGTCTAGAATCCTGAGTATGTTTTGGATGAAAGAAATGCAAACTGGTTTGGTTGTCACAAATCAAAATCTCACAATTGTTTGGACTGCGCTGATTGTATTTTGTACTTTATTTATGGTTCATACAGTATACTAGTATAAATAAAGGGGAGTTGGAACTTTAAATGAAGCACCAGAAGGTGCCTCCATCGCGATAATGAATGAAAGCAAAGGGGAGTTGGGACTTTGAATGAAGCAATTGAAGAGTGGAGATGAATTACAATATAAAGTATTTATAAGTAACATTAATCTAGAAATATTGTTTATTTCATATATATACAAGGAGCATGCATAAAAGCTGAACATGATGAGTAAGAGAATACATGCATAACAACACATGATCAAAATAATAAAGGTATAAATAAACTAGCATGCATGTGCCAATAGCAACATGCCCGATGCTGGCACATGCGCCCACATGGTATATGTGCATCTACCAAATTGTAAACAACATTATAAAATATAATAGAGTATAATGGTGAAGAATGAGTAAATATCAATCCGTATGGGGTGTAGCTGCAGCATCAAGTAAATCTCTACGCGTTTCGTGGGTATTCCCACTCGTCAGGAGCGGATGCGACAGACATTCCTATAGAATATATATAATAAGAAAAAAAAAACGTATTCTAGAAAAAAATTCTCAGAAATATTTAATATGTATATGAATGGTTAACCAACAGCACTCACCAACCCAGACAGCAATTGCAGCACGGGGTAGCCAGCACAGGGTTGGCCGAGAACATAATCCCACCCAGGGAGCTGAGGCGGCATAATACAGGGATGCAACATCAGACGGTGTAAGAACGTGCAAGATGTAACAGAAATCTCCATATGGCAAAAAAATGTAGTGTGAGCTTCGTGAAGCAAGGGTATCTGGGAACAAAATATTAAGTATGTGTATAATTATAACAATAGTATGTTATGAGTAATAGTAATAATCCTTATGAGTGAACCCAGTGTAGCTCCAAAAGGAGTGATGACAAAAGTAAGAATGGTGCCAAGGGGTATTAGAGTACCTGTGTCTAAAATAATAGATGAGTACATAGATCTATGAAAGAGTAAAGGACCTAAAAAAAAAACAAGTGGGGAAAACCAAGCAAAGTGTTGGACTCAGAAACTAAACCACCAAAGAGAGAGAAAGAGTAAAAAATATCTAAACCAGAAAGTGTAGCTTACCCTAATGCTGCATCAAAGCACCACCAGCAGATGAATGTAGCTGGTGTGCAGTGACCCCAGAGGGAGACTGGTCAAATGAACAGCTCACCTCAAGGGGGATGTGGATATATGCCACCAACGCCACGCAGGTGAACCAATGGGGGAGAGAAAATCGCACTTGAACCGAGTAAACACTCAGTAACCGGCGCGGAGCTCCCCCATAAAGGCACACGAGATGTCATGGCTGAGAGCCGACGCAGTGACGTCATGACTAACGTCAGACGCACGGCGTAACTGTTGTCACGCGTACGGCGTAACAGACGTGGCACCGATGCTCAAAGGGGCACCCGCCTGATCCTCCCGAACACACTGAGTGCCAGGGGAGGAGGGGGAGGGTCCACTAAGCGCATTGCAGCTCCCGTGATGGAGAGACCGCAGCTGCACCCAAGCGCCAACTAATCCACACAAAGCAAATAGCTGACCAGGCAGAGAACGTGTATTGGACATCTCGATAGAAACAGTCCATGTGGGTACACTAAACCAGTATAGGGAAATCCTGCATATAGAAAATACCATTTACAAGACTCACAAGTATAAATGTAGAAAAACAGTATGAATAAATATTAGTAATATCAATATACAAACCTTTAACAAAAGGTACCCTATACATGAGGGCAAATCTCACACAGGGATGGCAGGGGAACACTGCCGATCCCAATTATTCAATTGCTTCCATCCCAATATATGTATAAATAAAGGGGAGTTGGGACTTTATATGAAGCACCAGAAGGTGCCTCCATCCCGATAATGAATGAAAGTAAAGGGGAGTTGGGACTTTGAATGAAGCAATTGAATAGTGGCGATGAGTTACAATATAAAGTATTTATTAAGTAACATTAATCTAGAAATATTGTTTATTTCATATATCTACAAGGAGCGTGCATAAAAGCTGAATATGATGAGTAAGAGAATACATGCATAACAACACATGATCAAAATAATAAAGATACACTAGTAGTATCTTTTTGCATATTGATGATATTTTTCATTTTTTTTTTACACATTTGCCATTTTCATTATCACCTACGTTTCTATTGTTTATCTACTTAGGCATTATTTATTGCACATAGGTATTCACTATTTATGAGTTAATAATTCAGTAGGGTTGAGCGAACCCGAACTGTAAAGGGTGTCCGGGACCCGGACCCGAACCTGAACTATTGCCTGTAAGTTCAGGTTCGGGTCCGGTGTTCGGCGCTTTAATGGTGCCTTTTTAACAGCTTTAGGGCAGCCAATGGATGATCGTTTCACTAGTGTGCCTTGACCACACACGATCACGCAAAAAGTCCGGCGGTTCACGCGATGACGTACAGCACGTACGAGCCATGCTACTACTAATGGCATGGCTGATTGATTGGCCAGTGCAGCATGTGACCCAGTCTCTATAAATAGTACACACACAGTGCACAGCGTCATTCGTGTTAGGGTGAGGAGGAGTTCATGACCAAGAATTGGTTGCGCCAGCGTGACCAATTCTCGCATATGCCTTTGCTCCGTGAGATCCGTGAGAATAATCCGGTTCCTGTGCTGCAGATAGATAGAGGATTTTAGGAGTTAGTGTGCTAAAGTCAGTCAGGAGGAATACATTAAGGTAAGTCTTCTCTTTTAAAATTACCTATGTCTTGTATGTTTGCTAATGTAGTGCATCAATGTCATCATTAGCTAATTCCCATGATAGGACTATTCTATGAATGTCCCCTATTCCATTTTTTTTTTTTTTTTGTTTTTTGTCTAGTATTTTATTGGTTTGAACAATGTATTATTTAGTGGGTCACATGCATCTTTCCTTGCACCAACCTCCCCAGCATGGAATCTTGGCCCCCTAAACACCCCTAGCCTAGTCACTTTCTTTGGTTAAAATGTATATTACCAGCTCCATTGTACCTGTTCTGCCATTATCCACGTCCTGCAGGAGGAATACAGTAGGGAGTTTCTTTATTTAGCACACCCCCCACCCCCACCCCTTTAATTAATTGATTGCATGTGGTTTGGGTCAGCTTGTAATTAACCCCCCACCCCCACACACACCAAAACCCCCCACCCCCAGAAAATTAATAGCATGTGGTTTGGGTCAGCTTGTAATTAACCCCCCCACCCCCACACACACCTTTAATTGATTGCATGTGGTTTGGGTCATGATTATTGAAGAGATTCCTAAATCGATTGTAATTAACCCCCCACCCCCAGACACCCCTTTAATTAATAGCATGTGGTTTGGGTCAGCTTGTAATTAACCCACCCCCAGACACCCCTTTAATTAATAGCATGTGGTTTGGGTCAGCTTGTAATTAACCCCCCACCCCCACACACACCTTTAATTGATTGCATGTGGTTTGGGTCAGCTTGTAATTAACCCCCCACCCCCACACACACCTTTAATTGATTGCATGTGTATTGTGTGAACTTACAATTAATTACTCCCCACCCACATCCCCATTATTATCTTCTCTGGGCCATCAGAGGGGTCATCAATCAGAGATTTGTCCCTTTTATCCTTAATCTTTTGGCTTTATTTCAAGGACTTACAAAATAAATACATATGTTCTTCCAAATTGTTTGTTATTTTGTTGCATTTAGTTTGGTGTTTTGCCTGGTTGTTAATTTGAATTGTATCTTTCTGTTTGACTTCACAGTGTCCCTCCACGCCACAGGAATGGCATACTATTGGAATTATAAGGGGTTCCATAGTATCGTGTTGATGGCGGTGGTGTCGGCACAATATGACTTTCTGTATGTGGATGTGGGGAAAAACGGCCGGATGTCGGACGGAGGAGTCTTCAACCACACGGAGTTCGGTCATCGTCTCCAGACTGGTGGCCTGGAGCTGCCACCAGATGAAGATAATGTGGAGGGACTCCCGTTCGTTTTCATTGCCGACGAGGCGTTCAGTCTGGGTGACCACCTGATGAGGCCATTTCCCCAACGATCCCTCACCCCTGAGAGGAGGATTTTTAATTATCGGTTGGCCAGAGCAAGAAGGGTTGTGGAAAATGCCTTTGGTATTATGGCCAACCGTTTCAGATTGCTCCTTACATCCATACATCTGGCAGATACAAACTGAATACTATTATTCTTGTTATTTATGTTTGAAAGATTGGTATTTTGGTATTGTGCATGTTTTAAAATGGTATAAAATTTTGGCTTAGCATTTGCAAATATTTACAATATGTAAAAGTCGAGAACTTACAAAGTTCAACAGGTAACCCATGAACAGTAGAAGCCAAATTTATAATATGCACACTAATTTTGCAGGAAAATGGGTAATGTCAACATGTGCTATGTCCCATCATGGGGAATCAATGGACGTGTTTGGTGTGTGAAACCCCTTCCCTCTCACCTACTAGCATTAGGGGTTGCAAACACCAAATGCGTGCATTGAGATCCCCTGATGGCACATAGCACATGTTGACACACCGTGTGCATATTAAAAATTGGGCCTCTAAAATTTGTAACAAATAGCGCATCAAAAGGGGAATGAAGGACATGATTGATGTTAAGAAATGGAAAAGGGTGTTTAGATTCTCCCCAAAACATCAATCATGTCCTTCATTCCCTGCTGCATGGTGGCCATCTCCTTCTGCATATTTTCCAGCTGCAGATCATCACCTAAAAGTTGGGTAGATAAAACAAAAAAAAAAGGTACACTTTTAATCACACTGATATTTGAGTGCCAAAATAGGATTATTAAACATTGTTTAAAAGTGTTGTCCAATTATTAGCAGTTTGTTAGAAGATCCTACTTGAAGACAGAATTGAAATGTCTATCTAATGAAACTCCAATACTTAAACGCCCCTTCAACCCTAAATTTGAACTTCCGCTCATTGTATCCCTGCACCCCTGTGGTGTCTTATTTGGAACCTTTTAGGGGGGAGGGGTTGCAGATACCTGTGTAAGGCAGGTATTTGCACACACATCCGGCCCTAGACTCCCACAGAAGTATACGCCACATCCCGTCCCACCGTGCTGTCTGCTGGGACACACAGCGCGGACCAGTCCTATTGCATTGCGCAACTGGCACATGCCCAATAGTGACCCGGGAAGTGAAGCCGCAAAGATTAATTTCATGATTGCAAGATCAGAGATTGTAGCTGCACCATCCAAGGGACAGGTGAGTGTACTTCTTCGAAAAGTCACCACCTACAGTATTTGTAGATGATGAGCATTTTTCGTGAATTGTGAGCTTGACACCCTGCTTAACATATTTATCCCCCCCCCAAAACAGCTTCTGGAGTCCCTGTGTAAGTTACCCCCTAAAACCCTTACTACAGCAGTAATTGTATAGATAGTGACAATAATAAACAACCTTACAACTCCAACAACCCAAAGCCAGGTAAACTGACTAAACGTTATGAAGACAAACTGAACTTTCATCAAATCTGCGCAAGTTTCACGTACGAAATGGTAATAACATCTGCGCAAGTTTCACGTACGAATGGTAATAACATCTGCGCAAGTTTCACGTACGAATGGTAATAACATCTGCGCAAGTTTCACGTACGAGTGCTAATAACATCTGCGCAAGTTTCACGTACGAATGGTATAACATCTGCGCAAGTTTCACGTACGAATGGTAATAACATCTGCGCAAGTTTCACGTACGAATGGTAATAACATCTGCGCAAGTTTCACGTACGAATGGTAATAACATCTGCGCAAGTTTCACGTACGAATGGTAATAACATCTGCGCAAGTTTCACGTACGAATGGTAATAACATCTGCGCAAGTTTCACGTACGAATGGTAATAACATCTGCGCAAGATTAGACATATCCAGTATAACCATAGTAGCGCACGTGCTTGACTTACTTTTTTTGATGGCTTTTCGAATTCTCCTGTACTGATCGTGCTCCCTGGATTTGATGTCGGACCATCGCTTGCGCAGTTGATCCTTGCCCCTTCGTACGCCGAATTTCTGCTCCAGGGTGCTGACGATTGTAGTGAGAATCTTGTCCTTGCGCAAGTTGGGTCGAGGGTAGGGGCCATTTTCCCCGTCTTAATCTTCCCTTTGGAGGATGTCCACCATCTCCACCATCTCTTCAAAGGCCATATTGGTGGCCTTATATCTGCTGCTGGATGCAGATGTGTTCGCTTCTTGGCTTTCCTCCGCGCTACTGGCTGAGAATGTGTCCGCCATCTTCATGAATTTATTCACCCACAATGCAACGAGGGGAAGCGGGGCGGGGAATACTCGTCAGGAGGAACGTCATGGGCGGGCGACGCGGAGGACGCAGGCGGACTTCGACGCGTGCGCAGTGTATATAAGGCAGTTTGAGGGCCCCACGTGTTCCCGAACGGAAGTAGCGAGCGCTGTGTACGAAGGTAAGTGTTTTCTAGGATGCATTACTGTGGTTTATTGGGTTTTGGGCCTGCATTTTTTAAGGATATGTGTGTGTTGCTGCCTGTGTGTAGGGGTTGCTGCCTGTGTGTAGGTGTTGCTGCCTGTGTGTAGGGGTTGCTGCCTGTGTGTAGGTGTTGCTGCCTGTGTGTAGGTGTTGCTGCCTGTGTGGGTGTGTTGCTGCCTGTGTGGGTGTGTTGCTGCCTGTGTGGATGTGTTGCTGCCTGTGTGTAGGGGTTGCTGCCTGTGTGGATGTGTTGCTGCCTGTGTGGGTGTGTTGCTGCCTGTGTGTGGGTGTGTTGTGTAATGTTTGGTTTGAAAAACTGGATGTGCGTTTTTAGTAACATTTGTGTTTTTGGTCTTTTGTATTGGCATTACTAACAAAACAGAAACAAACATGTCAGCAGCCCAGTTTAATCCATTCAAGGACCAGCAGTTCATGTCCGAATTCATTGCGCTGTACAGAAAAAATACCAACCTGTGGCAGCTCAAGAACCCTTTATATGGCAATAGGGATGTCCGGAAGGCAACACTGGGGCCACTTGTTGATTTTGTGAAGACTCAAGTCCCCAACGCAGACACCAAGTTTGTTGAAGCCAGAATTTCAAGTTTAAGGCACATGTACAAGCGGGAGCGCAAGAAGATTGAGGAATCAGTCAGATCAGGAGCAGCAGCAGAGATGGTTTATGTACCGAAGCTGTGGTACTACAACCAACTGGCTTTTATAGGTGACCAGATGGAACCCAGGCAATCACTGTCCACTCTTCCCTCCACCCTTCCCTCCACTCTTCCCTCCACTCTTCCCTCCACCCCAGCTGAGGCTTCCACGGAAGGAGAAGACCCCTCCACCTTGGAGCAGGCTGATGCGCCCAGCTGGAGCCAGGTATATATTTAGTATCCCAAATTGTGATTGTGTGAATATTAATGCTGTAAACGTTAAAATGTGAAACAATTAACACCCTGAACTCAGAATTGTGAAAAAAGCTGCCAAAAATTGCGCAAACTTCGAAAAAGTGTGGGTGCAACATATCGATACATATATAGTGTATACATACATCCAGTAGTGGGAAAAAATGCGTTATACAACATTGGTGATCTGCTTGGAAAATGCAGGGGTCCAAATGATAGCCTTTTGGATCTTTTTAAAAATGTATCTGCTCCTTCATAAGTTTACAATTGGATGATTGAGGAGGCCATAAACCAAAAACCAGGTGTTTGATTTTTGTTTTTATTTGCACACAGGATGAGCTGACCCAGGATGATGCCGGGACAAGTGGTATGGAGGAGGAGGACATGACCAGCGAGAGCCAGGAGGTGGCTGGGCCCAGCACGAGCCAGAGTGACAGCCAGACTGTCTTAAGAAGTCTACCTCCACCCCTGCCCTTACCCCCAAGAAGGCCCAGGAGGATGACCATTGTTGAGGAGGAATCACTCCAACTTATTAGGAAGGCGAGTGCGATTCTCGACAAACCCCCCATTCCAGAAGAGGCCTATGCCACCTACTTGGCCAGCAGGTTGCTGGAAATGGAGAAGGGCCAACGGCACCTGTGTGAGGGCCTCATTTTTTAGGCTATTAAGGGGGGTTTGAGGGGTCAATTACGAGAATCCACCCGCCTGACACATGAAGGCCCGACACCAACTTCTCCTCCTCCTCCTCCTCCTCCTCCTCCTCCTCCTCCTCTTCCTTCTTCTCCTCCTCCTCCTCCTCCTCCTACCACAAGTCAGCCTCCAAGGAAGCGTGCAGGGAAGACTGCAGGGAAGAGTGCAGGGCAGCGTGGTGGGAAGAGTCGGAAGTGATTGCCTGGCTTCAGTCTGGTCTCACAGAAGACACAGGCTGTTGTAGTGCCACAGCTTGGGGACATAGATGTCATCTGCTGCTGTTCCTGGTCTGTCTGATTCCTGGTCAATCTTCTTGTGCTCCCTATATTGGATGAAATGTGCCCAAGCTTAATTTTTGGCTTCACAAACTTGATGTCTGCCGTTGGGGCAAAAAGTCTTTGCAAAATCGCAAAGTGGCTCCAGTGTTGCCTTCCTATTTTGTTTTGCCTTGTTTGTTTAAACCAGAATAAATGGTATTTATTTTTTTCATCAACAAATGATATACGTGCTTGTTATTCAAAAACATAGTTTCTTTAGGAGTAGGCAGGTACATGTCTAAACATTCATTTGACAATACAAGTGTAAAGTGCAACTTCAATGGAACTGCAAGTGCAGTCGCTGGAAAGGTGAGGGTTAAGATCTGAATTAAGGGCAAGCTCTGCTGACTCCACAATTGTATCATGTGTAATAACAAATCCTTTTGATAACCAACAAATACTAAAATATATCTAAATAGAGATATATGTACATATATAATATATATATATATATATATGTATATATATATATATATATATATATATATATATATATATATATATATATATATATATATATATATATATATATATATATATATATATATATATATATAGATCTATATATATATAGATATATAGATATATATATATATATATATATACACACGTATATATCTATATATCTATATATATAAATATATATATATATGTATATATAGATATATCTTTTTTTGGGTTTATTGAGAAATATAGATATCTTTTAAATTTGGCGATTTGGATATCTATATCTATATATATATATATATATATATATATATATATATATATATACAAATATATAACTTCACTAAAGAATGCTGAAGAAAAAACGTTCGGGAGTACTCTGCGTGAATATACAAGCAGCAAGGCAAAATCATTCTTCAAGTACGATAACATACAAATCCCGCTGTCAGAAAAAAAAAAAAAAAGATCAGCAGCGTGACGATTGTGCGAGCTTCAAAACGAAGGCTAGTTTTACCAGACCGAGCGAGTCCGTGACATACTAGCTACTGAGCATGCGTCCTTTTTGGTACGCCGGACCATACTACACACGACCGGATTATCCGCTGGACTGCCAAGTCCAGCGGATAATTTTAAAACAAAACTTAAAACTTTAGTCCGCCGTACTTTGGCCAAAAAAAGTCCGCCGGCGCCCCACACACGAGGGGATTATCCACTGGACTTCAGTCCAGCGGATAATCCCGCGGGATTGTCCCTTCGTGTGTACGCGGCATAACAGTGCCATGAGGCCAGTGCCAGACAAAATATAAACGTTTTACCTGCAAGCTCAGTGCAACATTACTGCACTGCATATACTAAGAGATACACCACAGTCTGTGTGTATTCTGCTATTGGAAAAACATTGCATAAAAATTGAATTTTGCTTTTTATTTTTTTTCCCAATAGCATTTTCTGCGTGTTCATACATACACGCTGTAGACACTAACTGTGTATTCTGATATTGCAAAAACATTGCAAAAAAATATAATTTTGCAGTGTTTTTTTTCTTCCCAATAGCATTTTCTGCGTGTTCATACATACACACTGTAGACACTAACCGTGTATTCTGATATTGCAAAAACATTGCAAAAACATTGCAAAAAAATAAAAAAATAAATTTTGCAGTGTTTTTTTTCTTCCCAATAGCATTTTCTGCGTTTTCATAAACGCTTTACATACTGTCCGTGTAGTCTGATATTGCAAAAACATTGCAAAAAATATAATTTTGCAGTGTTTTTTTTCTTCCCAATAGCATTTTCTGCGTGTTCATACATACACGCTGTAGACACTAACCGTGTATTCTGATATTGCAAAAACATTGCAAAAAAATATAATTTTGCAGTGTTTTTTTTTCTTCCCAAGAGCATTTTCTGCGTTTTCATAAACGCTTTAGACACTATCCGTTTATTCTGATATTGTAAAAACATTGCAAAAAAAATAAATTTTGCAGTGTTTTTTTTCTTCCCAATAGCATTTTCTGCGTTTTCATAAACGCTTTAGACACTGTACGTGCATTCTGCTATATACAAAAACACCCATTTAGGGCGAGATCATAAATTTTGAAAATATGAGGAGATCATCAAAAAGGGGACGTGGCCCGGGTCGTGGTGCTGCTGGTGGCGCTCCTGTTGCAGGGAGAGGACGTGGTCGATCTGTGCCAGCTACACTCACTAGTGAAACACCTTCCTCAGGTACGAGTAGGCGACAGAGCCTGCAGCAGTATTTTGGCGCGCCTAATGAGGCTGTACGAATGTCGAGGCCAGGACAAGTACAGGCGATAGTAGATTGGGTTGCTGCTGACAGTGCCTCCGGTTCCTTCACATTGTCTCCCACCCAGTCTCCTGATGAAAGTTCAGAGTTGGCACCTGCAGCCGATGTCCATCAGTCTTTCACCTCACCCCCTTGCAAATCAGCCAATCAGTCTGAGCCCCAAATCATGCAGCAGTCTCTTCTGTTTTTTGATGACTCTGTTAGCAGGGTTTCCCAGGGCCATCCACCTAGCCCTGCCCCAGAAGTGGAAGAGATTGTGTGCACCGATGCCCAACCACTTATGTTTCATGATGAGTACATGGGAGGACCAACGCAGCACGTCTCGGATGATGACGAAACACAGGTGCCGACTGCTGCTGCTTTCGCCATTGTGCAGACCGACAAGGAGGGCAGGGGTGAATTTTGGGTGGAAGATGATGTGGAGGACGATGAGGTCCTTGACCCCACATGGAATCAACGTCATGCAGGTGACCAGTGTAGTTCAGAGGAAGAGGCGGTGGTCGCACAGAGCCACCAGCACAGCAGAAGAGGGAGCAGGGTGCAAAAGCGGAGCGTCCGTCCCCTAGACAGTACGTCTGCTACTGCCCAACGCAGCAAGGGACCGAGCACACCAAAGCCAGGTGCAAGGAGTTCCCTAGCGTGGCAGTTCTTCAGACAATGTCCTGATGACAAGACACGAGTGGTTTGCACGCTGTGCAATCAGAGCTTGAAGCGAGGCATAAACGTTCTCAACCTGAGCACAACCTGTATGACCAGGCATCTAAGTGCAAAGCACGAGATGCAGTGGAGTAGACACCGCAAAAACCAAGAAAGGTCTCTGGCTCCTCCTGCTTCCTCTTCTTCTGCTGCAGTCTCGGCCTCTTCATCCACCTCTGTAGTGACAGTGACACCTGCCAACCCGCAAACAGAGGATCTGCCAGCAACACTACCACCTGGGTTACCAACCATCTCCACAATGTCCCATGGAAGCTTTCAGCTCTCCATTTCCCAAACACTGGAGCGGAAGAGGAAGTACCCCCCTAGCCACCCGCGATCCCTGGCCCTGAATGCCAGCATTTCAAAATTGCTCGCCTTTGAAATGCTGTCATTCCGTCTGGTGGAGACGCAGAGTTTTCAAAGGCTGATGTCATTAGCTGTCCCACAGTACGTCGTACCCAGCCGCCACTACTTTCCCAGACGAGCTATCCCTTCCCTGCACAACCAAGTGGGGGACAAAATCAGGTGTGCACTGCGCAACGCCATCTGTGGCAAGGTCCACCTAACTACGGATGCGTGGACCAGTAAGCACGGTCAGGGACGTTATATCTCCCTAACAGCACACTGGGTAAATGTAGTGGCGGCTGGGCCTGAGGCAGATAGCACTTTGGCGCATGTCCTTCCACCACCGAGGATTGCAGGGCACTTCAGTTTGCCTCCTGTTGCTAACTCCTCCTACTCCGCCTCCTCATCCTCTACCACCTCCTCATCCGGTCAGCGTAACACCTTCACCACCAACTTCAGCACAGCCAGGGCTAAACGACAGCAGGCAGTTTTAAAACTTTCCTGTTTGGGGGAAAAAACCCACACCGCGCAGGAGTTGTGGAGGGACATGGAACAACAGACCGATGAGTGGTTGGTGGCAGTGAGCCTCAAGCCCGGCCTGGTGGTGTGCGATAATGGGCGAAATCTCGTAGCAGCTCTGGGCCTTGCCGGTTTGACGCACATCCCTTGCCTGGCGCATGTGCTGAACTCGGAGGTCCAGAGGTTCCTGAAGAATTACCCCGATATGCCAGAGCTGCTGCAGAAAGTGCGGGCCGTCTGTGTGCACTTTCGGCGTTCTCACCCTGCTGCTGCTCGCCTGTCAGCGCTGCAGCGTAACTTCGGCCTTCCCGCTCACCATCTCATATGTGACGTGCCCACAAGGTGGAACTCCACCTTGCACATGCTTGCCAGACTGTGCGAGCAGCAGCAGGCGATATTGGAGCATCAGCTGCAGCACGCACGCATGAGTCGCTCTGCGGAACAGCACCACTTCACCGCCAATAACTGGGCCTCCATGCGAGACCTGTGTGCCTTGTTGCGCTGTTTTGAGTACTCCACCAACATGGCCAGTGCCGATGACGCCGTTCTCAGTGTTACTATCCCAGTTCTTTGCCTCCTTGAAAAAACTCTTAAGGCGATGATGGAAGAGGATGTGGCACAGGATGAGGAGGAGGAGGAGGAGGAGGAGGAAGAGGGTTCATTTCCAAGGCTTTCAGGGCAGTCATTTACAAGTGGCTACGAGGGTGGGTTCCTGCACTAACAAGCGCCAGGTACACAATTGTCTGACAGCAAGGGCACAGTTCTGGAGGATGACGAGGTGGAGGATGAGGAGGAGATGGAGGAGGAGGAGGAACCATGTTCACAGCAGGGTGGCACCCAGACCAGCTGATGTCCATCACTGGTGCGTGGCTGGGGGGATACAGAGGACACAGACTATACACCTCCCACAGAGGACAACTTTTCCTTGCCTCCTGGCAGCCTGGCACACATGAGCGATTACATGCAATGACCGCCGGGTTGCCCACATTTTAACTGGTGCTGATTATTGGGTGGCCACCCTGCTGGATCCCTGTTACAAGGACAACGTGCCGTCCTTAATTACCTCACTGGAGCGTGATCGTAAGATGCGTGAGTACAAGCGCACGCTGGTAGACGCGCTGCTGGTGGCATTCCCACTTGGAAGTGGGGGTACGGTGGAAGCACAAGGCAAAGGCAGAGGAGGAGGAAGAGGTCGCCAATGCAGCCGGGGCACCGCCAGCACCTCGCAAGGCAGGGTTAGCATAGCCGGAATGTGGAAAAGCTTTGTCGGCACGCCACAACAACCAGCACCACCAGCTGAGATGGAACGTCTTAGCAGGAGGCAGCATTTCACCAACATGGTGGAGCAGTATGTGTGCACACGCGTACACGTACTGCATGATGGGTCTGCCCCCTTCAACTTCTGGGTCTCCAAATTGGGCACATGGCCTGAGCTTGCCCTTTACGCCTTGGAGGTGCTGGCCTGCCCTGCCTCCAGTGTATTATCTGAACGTGTATTTAGCCCGGCAGGGGGTGTTATCACAGACAAGCGCAGCCGCCTGTCCAGAGCCAATGTGGACAAGCTGACGTTCATTAAAATGAACCAGGCATGGATCCCACAGGACTTGGCCGTACCTTGTGCAGAATAGACACATATACCGGTGTTCTGACAAAAACTGTCTTGCTATCGTATAGTGTCCGGCCACTTACTGCGCAGGTGCAGTGCTTGCGCAGTACGGAGGACAAGGAGATTCACAAAATCTCCAAAGATGAACGTCGCCTGCGCAGTGAGTGCAGGTTCAAGCCCGACCATCCAAGTGGACATACGGTAGCACATAGTAACAGGGCCCCTCACGGGCTCGCTTGGCTAGGCTTCAACCTCGGATGATGTGGCTTGAACCTGGAGTCACCGCGCATCGTCTTCTGAGAGTTTCAAAATCCCCTTGTCCTACGTACTGAGCAAGCGCAGTACAGGGTGGACACTATGCGACGGGGGACAGAATTCGACACATCATTCACCACTAGCCTTACCCAGCCATTGTTGTATTTTTTAACCAGTGTTGGCTACCTCGTCCGCTTCCACCTACACCGCCACATCCACCGCCACCTCAACCTCCTACTCCATTTGAATTTCGTCCTCCTAGGTCAAGATTATAATTTTTTCATTTTTTTTTAATTTCCAAGTATTTTATTTTCCCACTATCTTATCCATTAAATTGAATAATTTTTCCAGAAAGTGCGTATTCTGGGGTATTCCCACCATATGTGCGGCATCGTGCCGTTGAGTTTCTGAGGTTCTTAATGACTTCCTGTACCTCTTCTGCTGAGAAGGGGGCCTCCAGCATTTTTTTTTATTTTTTTTTTTTTTTATGTTATTTTAAGTTATTTCCCTATCCACATTGCCATGCTCTTAACAACATTTTGTTGCCATTTGCAGCCCTCTAGCCCTTTCCATGACCTTTTTACAGCCATTTTAGTGTTCAAAAGTCCGGGTCCCCATTGACTTCAATGGGGTTCGGAGTTCGGGGTCAAGTTCGGGTCAAGTTTGGTCCCGAACCCGGACTTTTTTCCGAAGTTCGGCCGAACCCGAACATCCAGGTGTCCGCTCAACTCTATAATTCAGTGCTGTGCATACTTATTGAACATTTATTGTATATTTTTTGGGATATAGAACAGCAGCTTAGCCTAGAAGACTGTAGGGAGGTGTTGTGTGGTTTTAAGCAGAGTATTTTATACATATACATGTAAGCAGCTTTATTCAGCTGAAATTTAGGAGGGAGAGGCAAGGCAGGTTTTTTCAATAAAAAATAGAGTGTATTATTTCAGAGACAGTAGTCACTAATATTTTACAGACTCAATACACACTATGTTAGCAGCTGCATTAGGCTACAACATAGACGGGAGAGGTAAGGCAGGTTATATCTAACAATTTAAATTGGAGTGTATTATTTCAGAGAGACAACAGCCATAAACCTTGCACAATATGTAAACAGTTTTACAATGCCCCAATTTAGAAGGGAGGGGCCAGGCAAGTTTTATCATGAAATAAACTGTAGAATCCCTCTCATGTTAATGAGATTGAAAAGGATCTCAGAGAATATTTTACTCTCAACGATGTCGATAATATCTCGGCATCGACGTTGTGGGCGGCTCACAAAACATACATACGTGGCAAACTTATACAAATTTCCACGAGGATCCACAAAGCACGCAAACTAGACATAGCAAGGCTGGAAAAGGAATTCCACTGTCTCAGCAAAATACACAAACATAACCCTTCTCCTAGCTCCAAAGCAAAACTGGAAACTGCTCGCACGGCCCTTAACTTATCTCTCACAGCCTCAGCTGAGAAAAGCCTCCGCTGGGATGCTGGGAGATTTTATCACCAAAAGGATAAATTAGGAACTAAGCTGGCACGAAGAATCACTCCCAAGGTGAGAACACGCACCTTCCCCAAAATACGCCTTCACAACGGATCTCTTACACAAAACCCACAGAAGATTATGGAAGCCTTCCATGACTTCTTCCGTTCTCTATATAGTGAACGCACCTCAGAACCCTCTCCCACCTTTATTGACTCCTACCTTACCTCACTACGTATCCCCAAACTAAAAGTACACCATAGGGATAGCCTTGAGGACCCTATTACAACGGAGGAAATAACTCAAGTTGTTCGCAATCTCAAAAATGACTCTGCTCCAGGTCCGGATGGCTTTTCCACGCCATATTACAAGTGCTTCACCCCATTACTTTCTCCCTATCTAGCCAGATTCTTCAACCTGCTTCGCAAAGGCACCCATCTTGATACTTCTCTTAACTCGGCTTTTGTCACAGTGATACCAAAACCTGGCAAAGACACTAGCTGTGTCACTAACTATCGCCCCATATCGTTAATAAATAATGACCTTAAAATTTTGACAAAAATCCTCGCAAACAGAATTTCCTCTTTTATTAGCTTGTATGTTCACAAGGACCAAGTGGGTTTTATTCCCGGGAGACAGGGTCCAGACCAGATCAGAAAAGCCGTTGATGTGATATCGCTCCTACAGTCTGGCTGGGACAAAGGACCTTCGCAACAGGGCTTTTTGCTCTTTTTGGATCTAATGAAGGCCTTTGACTCTGTCTCCTGGTCCTTCCTGTTCCCGATTCTTCGAACTTGGGGCTTTGGCGATTCCTTTCTCAATTTGATAAAAGCTTTATATTCCTCACCGTGTGCCCAAATCCCTTGTTTCACAACTCAAGGAAAATTTTCGATTTAGTTGGGGGACATCTATGATACCTTACCTAGGTATTAACCTCACGGCATCCATTGACACTTTCTATAAGGCAAACTTTCCCCCTCTATACCTTAAACTTGAAGCAGACTTGAAGTGCTGGGATTCACTTGGACTCTCCTGGCTAGGTAGGATTAACTCAATAAAAATGACAATCCTTCCCCGTATCCTTTATTTTTTTCGATCCCTTCCCATACCTATCCTGAAAGATCATCTACGGAAGTTTCAGTCTAAAATTGTCAAATTCATATGGGGCAAAAAGGGACATAGACTGGCTAGAAGCACCCTACATAGACACAGGAATCAGGGAGGGTTGGGAGTCCCCAACCTCCTCTGGTATCACCAGGCGGCACAACTTGCACAATTGTCCACCATATACTCTAAATTTGAAAATCCCGATTGGATTCACATGGAGCGCCAAGCTATCCCCCAGCACACTATGGATTTTATCCTATGGGCCTCTGCCAAATCTAGGCCTGCCATCATGGTCCCCACACTATCTCACTCGCTCACATTGTGGGACTCTCTCAAATCTAACCCTCGGTTGGTCTCTCATTGGCAACCTTTGTCCCACCTGTTCCACAATCCTCTATTCCCTCCTGGAATGGACATTAAAGCATTTCAGTGGTGGCTGGATAAAGGGATGTATAGGATAGGACACTTCACTAATGCCACGGGCCCCCTCACCATGGCCCATTGCATTAGCAAACTCGACATGCCAAATGTGGAACGATTCCGATACAGACAAATTGCACACTTTATAAGGTCCCTTCATCCTTCTAGATCTAACTCTCTTTCGGTCACGGATTATGAAAGATGGTGTGGTCAGACTGTGGAGCAGAGGGGTGGGATTACAGTAATCTACCAATCACTTGCTCATGCCGATACTAAAACACTCTATATGAGAGAATGGGAAAACGACCTACAGCATACGTGGAGTGTAGCAGAATGGCATAGAGCCTCTAGGACAGCCTCAAAGGGAATTTTGAATGTCGCTTTGATAGAAGCTAATCTAAAAACTCTCATGAGGTGATATATGGTTCCATTGCGACTTTCAAAAATTTTTCTTGATGCTTCGCCTTTATGTTTCCGCAACTGCGGACATGTGGGATCTATGTTGCATATATGGTGGGATTGCCCTAAGATCAGAAGTCTATGGAATAAAATATTCCACATCATTAGGAAAATTACTGGTGTTCCTATCCAACAATCACCCCACATTGCTTTGTTAAGTTTTCCTTGCTCTGATGCTCCCAAATTTACCCAACGGCTCATTCAGTTCATATTTCTTGGTACTAAACTCACCATAGCAAGGGCATGGAAAACACCAACTGTTTCTCTTTGTATGGTTAAAAGGAAAATCTCGTGGATCATGATTCAGGAAAAAACAGCCAGTATTCTTCTTGACTCTACCACTAAACATGATGCCATATGGTCTCCTTGGACTAGATATATGTCTATTCCAGACTTTGTTTAATGCTGAATCGGGTGCCGCTGGTGAACGAGATTCGCTCTGTTGTTCTTTAGCTTCTCCTTCTCCTTTTTCTTTCTTATCTTCTATCTTTTTCTCTCTTTTCCCCCATACTGATTTTTTTCTTGAGCCTAACATACAGGTTGTGAATCAGTAAGCTTTAGTTTTGTCACATAAACTTTATACTACATATATAAAGATGATTGTTTCCCACTGTTTGATCTATCAAACCACCTAATTTTGTCCCTTCTTCTCCCCCCCCCCCTTTTTTTTTTATTTTAATTTTTTTATCTCCCTCACGAGTATCTAGGTGGTATATCATAAGTTATTTAACACTGAATATAGGAATCTGAATCACAGAGTTTCTGACTTGATGGCATATTTTTTATGACTTCTCCTTTCTTTTTTATTTACTCTTTGGTATAATATCTACATACAGCTATTGGGTCGCGATTTCTTATCCTCGGGACTAGTTCGCGGGTGCCCGACCCCGACTGGGGGGGGGGGACACATTCCGTAGCACGGCACAGCTAGATCCCATTAGGGGTGCCGGACTAGGGGTATGTCCTCTTATTTCGGTCTCGCCCATCCTTGAACTATCTTGCAGGACATGTTTTAAACATTTAGTTTCTTTCGCATTACACATTGATCGATTTGATGTTATTATTGTTCTTATGTGATACTGATACCTGTTTTGGCATTACATTATGTCTTTTTTGTTTCTGAAAACTATACAAAACAATAAAAATCTATTGAAAGAAATAAACTGTAGAGTATGTTTTAGAGACAACATCCAGAAATATTAAATGGAGTCGATGCATAGTATGCAGCTTCATTGAGCCAAAATTTAAGAAGGAAAAACAAAGCAGGTTTTATCATAACAATAACCGCTTTCAGCCCGCCCAACGTTGTCGGCTTTGAGTGGTGATATCTGAATGATGCCTGCAGTTATAGGCATCATTCGGATATCATCTTTTTCAGCCAGCGATTCCCTGCACCATAAGGACAATCATCAGCTGTTCAGCCGCTTGATCGTTCTTATAGGCAGCGGGCCAGATTGTCCCTGATCGTTCAGAGGTCAGGCGCCATGTTATAATGTCACGCCTGGCCTCTGCACTTGAAAAAATGCCACTGCCTCGCCTGGGAAGCAGGATCTTTTTTTTATTTCAGGCTTCCCCGCCTAGAGGGCAAATCTGGGCACTTATTGACCCCATATCTCACTGTAAAGAGGACCTGTCACGCACTATTCCTATTACAAGGGATGTTTACATTCCTGTAATAGGAATAAAAGTGATCGGAATTTTTTTTAAAAGAAAGCATCAAAATAGAAAAATAAACGTAAAATTAACAATAAAAAATAAATACATTTAACCGCTTGCCCACCGCCTCCAGTACATTTATGTTGGCAGAACGTAAATGGCATTTACGTTACTTTGTATTACCCGCCGTGCGTGCGCGCACCTGCCGCAAGCTCCGTGAACGTGTCCGCGGACTCCATATGCGCCGGGTGGACGCGATCGTGTCACGGAGCTGAAGAACAGGCAGATGCCAATGTAAACACAGCATCTCCCCGTTCTGCCTAGTAACAGGACACCAATCGTCTGCCCCCTCTCATCGGGAGCAGCGATCAGTGTCTTTTCACTGCTTTCACAGCCCATCCCCCAGACAGTTCGAATCGCTCCCTAGGACACACTTAACCCCTCCCCCGCCCCCTAGTAGTTAACCCCTTCGTTGCCAGTGACATTTTTACAGTAATCAATGCAATTTTAGAGCATTGATCTCTGTATTAATGCCAATGGTCCCAAAAATGTGTCAAAATTGTCCTACGTGTCCGCCATAATGTCTCAGTCATGATAAAAATCGCTGATCGCTACCATTACTAGTAAAAAAATGTATTAATAAAAATGCCATAAAACTATCCCCTATTTTTGTAGACGCTATAACTTTTGCGCAAACCAATCAATAAACGCTTATTGCGATTTTTTTAATCAAAAATATGTGGAAGAATACGTACCCGCCTAAACTGAGAAACATTGTTTTTTATATATATATATATATATTTTTGTGGGATATTTATAGCAAGAATTAAAAAATTATGTTTTTTCAAAATTGTCGCAGTTTTTTTGCTTTTTTTGCAGAGGTGATCAAATACCACCAAAAGAAAGCTCTATTTGTGGGGGAAAAAGGACGTCAATTTTGTTTGGGAGTCACGCCGCACGACCATGCAATTGTCAGTTAAAGTGACGCAGTGCCGAATCGCAAACAGTGCTCTGGTCTTTGGCCAGCCAAATGGTCCGGGGCTTAAGTGGTTAAAGTGCCCCTGTCCCTGCGTTCTCACTTGCAGAAGCATATATAATTCATGCCCGCATATGTAAAAGATGTTCAAATCACACGTGAGGTATCGCTGCGAATGTTAGAGTGAGAGCAATAATTCTAGCCCTCCTTTGTAACTCAAAACATGTAACCTGTAAAAAATGTTAAAGCGTACCCTATGAGGATTTTTAAGTACCAAAGTTTGGCGCCATTCCACAAGCGTGTGCAATTTTGATGCATGGCATGTTAGGTATCCATATACTGAGCGTAACATCATCTTTCCCATTATGCAAAAAAATTGTAAAAAATATGTGAAATTACACCCCTAAATGCATTCTGCTGCTTCTCCTGAGTACAGGGATACCACATGTGTGAGACTTTTTGGGAACCTAGCCGTGTACAGGACCCCGAAAATCAAGCACCGCCTTCAGGCTTTCTAAGGGCATAAAATGGTGATTTCACTTCCTCACTACCTATCAGTTTCGGAGGCCATGAAATGTCCAGGTAGCACAAAAACCCTCAAATGACCCCATTTTGGAAAGTAGATACCCCAAGGTATTTGCTAAGAGGCATGGTGAGTATTTTGCAGATCTCATTTATTTTTGAAAATTAAGAAAGAAAAGAAAAATATCTTTTTTTTCTTTTTTAGATTTACAGAGGTCTACTGCGAAAATCACTGCCCTCAATCTGACCTTCGCGGTGATAGCTCACATGCATGGTGCAATTGCTGTTTACACATGACACCATACCAACGCATTAATTTTTTTTCATTTATTTTGCTTTTTTATTATATTTTTAAACTGTTCCTTTCATTTATTTTTTTAAATCATTTTTATTGTTATCTCAGGGAATGTAAATATCCCCTATGATAGCAATAAGTAGTGACAGGTACTCTTTTTTTGAAAAAAATTGGGGTCTATTAGACCCTAGATCTGTCCTCTGCCCTCAAAGCATCTGACCACACCAAGATTGGTGTTATAAAATGCTTTGCCAATTTCCCAATGTCGCTGTTTATATCCAGCGAAACCTACATCATGAAATGCTCGTAGCTTCCGGTTTCTTAGGCCATAGAGCTGATTGGAGCCATTCTGGTCTTTTTTTAACTTCTTTGGGGTGTTCTTTGGGTAGGGGTACCAGGAAGGACATAAGGAAAATGCCTCCCATGCAGCCGGCTCACTGCATTTGTAAGTTGGTCAAGAGCACCGTCTGGAAACAGAAGGGCTCTGATGATCTCTTCCTGGAATTTAAGGAAGCATCCAGTCCATCCTGAAGCTGTGTATAGTATAAAAGTGTTCAGCCAAGCCAATTGAAGTAAATAAACAGACACTTTTTTTACTAGAGTCTGGCCTTACAGGCAATTAGGTATGGCACCAACAACTGGTCGATGAGGTCCACCCCTCCCATGTTAAGGTTGTATTCGTGGACACAGAGGGGTTTCTCTACAACACCAGTCACCGTAGGAATTTGGACTGCCGTGTCTGCGTGAAGTGAGGACAGAACAAAAACCTTCCGTGAATCCCTCTACTTCACTGCTAACAAAATATTACACTTCAAGCAGGCTCTCTCCCCCATCTAATTCGGGTTTCTACAAACCGTTGGGGGAAGCACCGGCGATGCCATGGTGCCACATGTGCCAATTCCATAATCAAAAAGGTAACTAAAAAGTGGCACGCTCGTGTAATAATTGTCTACGTACAAGTGGTACCCCTTTCCAAATAAGGGTGACACCAAGTCCCACACTATGTTACCAGTGCTCCCTATGTAGTCTGGGCAGTTCTCTGGCTCTACATGACTATCTTTTCCCTCGTAAACCATAAAACTATATGTATAGCCTGTGGCCCTGTCACAGAGCTTATACTTTTTGACACCGTATCTGTCACAAATGTTGGGAAGATACTGTTTGATAGAAAAGCGTCTAGAGAACATAATCATGGACTCATCAACGCAGACAACTTGATTGGGAGTAAAGAAGACTGCAAAACGTTTGTTCAAGTGGTTTACGAGGGGCCGAATTTTGTAGAGCCTGATCAAATCCATGGTCACCCCGAGGACGACAGAGTTCATTGTCATTGAAGTGCATGAACAGCAAGATCTGCTCGTATCGTGTCCTGGTCATGGAGGCAGAGAGAATGTGTGAATATGTGTCCCTCGCGCTACTTGGAGTATTCAGATAGTCTAAAATAAGAAAATAATAGTGCTGTGCAGCAAAATGTGGCGTGTTCACAAATACACAAAATAGAGATGAATATAAAAGAATTTCGCGCAATAATAGCTAAAAGAGTGTGATAATAAATCTAAAAAGCAATATGGATGATGACCAGTAGTCGGCGCTGGTACTGGTGAGAGGTAGTGATTAATCAATAAATATAAAATAAAAATAGATATATGTAATATTCGTGACTAGCAGTGTAAATTACACATATAAATAAATATACACATCTAAGTGACTATCATTAAATATAACAAATATCCAAAGTGTCATGTGCATGAAGACCTAATAAACTGTGTATCAAATTGTGCAACAGTCAATGTGCATAAAATAGTGCAAATCCATGTGCATAAAATAGTGCAAATCCGTGACTGGTATAAAACAAGTAAAAAAACAGCACAAAATTTACGGAATCAATGAACATATATATAAATATATATTAAAGGAATCAATGATGAAGATAAAAAACCAATTGTGAATAAGTGATAAGGTGGTTAAAAAGGTTAAAATAATAAGTTCATATGGTCCCAGAATGGATAAAAAAATTATTATATATAAATGCAGCAGAGTCCAAATTGGTCCGTCCGATCCTGTTAGTGACCTGCTGTGTGGTCAGACACAGCCGTCTCGTGGATCCTACAATAATAATAAATTTGATATTGCCAGTTCATCCAAATGGTCAACACTTGCTGGATGGTTTTTATAGGACGGTAAAGACTGAATAGGTATTTGGTCCTGGTTTTCACATTTTTTATCCACTCACTGGTCTCTCAGAACTCTCACCTTAAAAATGAAAAAATAAAGCCTTTCATGGGTCTCCTATAGCCCAGATAATGGAGGTCTTCATGCACATGACACTTTGGATATTTGTTATATTTAATGATAGTCACTTAGATGTGTATATTTATTTATATGTGTAATTTACACTGCTAGTCACGAATATTACATATATCTATTTTTATTTTATATTTATTGATTAATCACTACCTCTCACCAGTACCAGCGCCGACTACTGGTCATCATCCATATTGCTTTTTAGATTTATTATCACACTTTTAGCTATTATTGCGCGAAATTCTTTTATATTCATGGAGGCAGAGAACATGGGTGTATGGTGAATTGGGTCAGTGGATCAATATGACCGCAACTCACTCTTTTTAGTTACGCACATGAGGAGGGATAGGCCCAGGAAGGTCTTAAATTTGGAGACCGTAATGGGTCTCCAATCTCTGGCAAGGTTCAGCTGGGTATTATCGGCGATGAATTGACCAGCATACAAATTGCTTTGGTCCACAATAGATCTATAGAGATCTTCGGTGAAAAACCACGAATAAAAATCAAGTGATGTAAAATCAACTGTTTCCACCTGAATTCCGGGTTGGGCAGTGAATGGGGGAAGTATGGTTGCTGCAGAAGTGGTGGGCTCCCAATTAGGAAGGGCAGCAGGAAGGGCATTATGGGCTAGACGGCCCTGTGTTTGTCTTCTTTTTGGTGGCAGCGGGACACTACTTGTGCTTGCCACCTCAGCAGCTTGAACTGCACTTATGGGACTCGCCACATCACCAAGTGTTACTGCAGTGCTGGATGTACGACCAGGATGTACTAGGCCACTGGTACTTGCCAGTTCACCATAAGGATGAGCGGCGCTAGTACTGGCTCTCTGCTCCATATGAGGGACCTGCGGTTCTTGCACCTCCATGACAGCAGAAGAAGAACGGGGTCTGGTACGCCTGACCTTGGCAGGGACCACAACTCCATCGTCAGAGCTATCTGTCAGGGTGCCGTTGCTGTCTACCGGTTCGTATTCTGAGCCCGAATCTGACATGATGAGTGACTTCCTCTTCACTATCTGTCATGCTCAGAAACGTTTAGGCCTCTTCACTACTGTACCTTCGATTTGACATTTTGGTCTCTAAATTTACTGGTACAGTAGTGAGACTCACAGGTAAAAAAGCTCCTGACAGTTAGCGACTGATTCAAACACTACCAAAAAAACTGTTAGCATTCGCAGGGATCAGGCCTGACTCTGCAAATGCTGCAGTTGTGTGTTTAGTGTTTTGTAAGTGACAGTGATTGATTGATACTGCACCTGGGTGGGCTGGGCTGGGCGAAGGGTAAACGCAGGTGCTTGCAGATATCTGGGCTGATCCTGCTAACACTGTATTTTTGGGAACCCTAAACTGTTGGGGACGCTAGTATATATCTGATCAGATCAGATATCGATCTGTTCACACACTATACTACTAAAGGGAAGTGTATGGTGCGTGCAAGGGTGTTAGCGCCACTGGCACTAATCTGACACTGCCTGGGGTGACACAGACCCTGACGCTAAAACCTAACTTTGATCACCGGGTGATCAGGGGGTTAAACCTTTATTAGAAATTAAAATACGGCTGGTGCCCTGATGCTATAAAAAAATCTAGCTAAACTGTGTCACCCGTGATACTTATACAGTGATCACAGGTGACAGGGGGTAATCTAGGGGTTAAACCTTTATTTGGGGGGTTAGGGGGGTCCCTAGACCTATCTGGGGCTAATACTAATTGCCCTAACGCTGATTTGTGTCACTAATGATACCAGTACAGCAATCAAAAAAAATCTGATTGCTGTACTGGGTGACACAGTGACAGGTGGTGAAGGAGTTAACTGGGGGGTGATTGGGGGGTGAATTGTGTGCCTACGTGACCTGGTGTCAGTGTAGTGTTGGTGCAACTCACTCTGTGATGTCTTCTCTCTTTGGTGTGGAACGGAAAAGACCGACACGAGGAGAGATGACATCTCTTCCCCTGTCAGTGTTTACACTTACACGACAGAGGCAGGATCTCATTAGTCAGGACCGATCACCAGGTCCAGGCCAGATATCATTGGCCTGGGCCTGGGGATTGATCGGTTCCTGATCTAATCAGATGGTCGCGGCCAGCGGGGGGGGGCACAACCACGCCCCCCAGCTGGCCGGCCGCGTGGCAGCTGGTCCGAAACCGGTTAAACTGCAACATACAAGTACTGTATGCAGTGATGCGCTGCAAACAAAGGACAGCATTGCTTGTGTCAATTACAGTTCTGCTGACTGCTGAAATATAAAAAAATCCACTAACTTAGCAGAAGTATGCAAGAAATATGAAAATGTGAAGTAAAAGAAAAAATAATAAAATGCTAGCTAAAGTTGTTGCTGACACACACAAAAAAAATCTAAAGAAGACTGTTGGGTCAATGCACTGTGACAATATGTAGCCTGGAACACTGCAATTTACAGTAATGTATCACAAAATACCACGGTGAACATGTGGGTTTGTACAGCAAATTGTAGACCACCAAAATGAAATTTACTGTAATGTAGCATAATACAGCACTGTGCATAGCACTAAAGCACTGTATATAGCACATAGCAGCAACTATCTACAATATATACCGACAAAAGGTTGCCATGAACCATGACTTTTTTAGTAAGGGGACTGGCACAGGCATTAAAACCTGTGGTAATGGCCCTTCTTAGCCACCTGACCACAATTTGAAGACCAGGAAGTGCAATATTGGTAATTTCTTGCTATGGCAGGGATTGATCTCATTACTTCTCTGTTATCCCAACACAAACCCAAAACTCATCTGTAGCGTAAGAATTATTTGAAATATTTTACTACGTTTTTATAATTGCAGCTAACAAAAGAAAATGTATTGAATTTATGCAAACTTTTCTACACCTCAAATACTTATATTGTCAAGGGAGATCTCAAAATAACAAATGCCACATTGCTACTCAAAGGTCTATTAAATCACACAAGTAAGATATTTTAATAGCATAAGAATCTCCAGACACTTGATCACCTACAACACATATTAAGTGATTATTAGTGATTTCACACTATTTTCATTCAGTAAATTGAATTGTTTAACAGTTAACACACTTGTTAGCAATAAATAGGATTTTGCTTGTGTTCATTGTTCTTGCCTTGGAATTGCAGTTTAGTTATAAAAAAAAAAATTAAAAAAAGCTGTTGTTTAAAGGAAAATTTCACTTACTAATTTAACTCTGTTTATCTGTTATATACATTTTACAGTTAATATAAAAATCTTATTTAGGTAAATTTAATAATAAACAGAGCATATGTTTGTGAAGTTATGTGGTGTTATGTACAGTACTTATGGACATTTTTTTAACCACTTCAGCCTGGAAAAATTTACCCCCTTCCTGACCAGAGCACTTTTTTTCGATTTGGCACTGCGTCGCTTTAACTGACAATTGCGCGGTTGTGCGATGTAGCTCCCAAACTAATTTGACGTACTTTTTTTCCCACAAATAGAGCTTTCTTTTGGTGGTATCTGATCACCTCTGTAGTTTTTTATTTTTTGCACTATAAACAAAAAAATAGCGACATGGGGCGGCACAGTGGTGTAGTGATTAGCACTCTCACCTAGCAGTAAGAAGAGTCGCTGGTTCAAATCCCAACCATGACAGTACCTGCCTGGAGTTTGCATGTTCTCCCTGTGCCTGCATGGGTTTCCTCCGGGTACTCCGGTTTCCTCCCACAATCCAAAGACTTGCAGGTAGGTTAATTGGCTTCTGTCCAAAAATTGTCTCTAGTATATGAATGGGGACCTTGGATTGTGGGCTCCTTGAGGGTAGGGACCGATGTGAGTGTGCAATGTACAGGGATAGGGACAATTGTAGACACTCAGGTTGAACTGGATGGACTGATGTCTTTATTCAACCTTACTAACTAACTATGAAACTATGAGACAATTTTGAAAACAACTCATTATTTTTTACCTTTTTGCTATAATAAATATAATAAATTGCTATAATAAAATAATAAAATAGTTTTTTTCCTCAGTTTAGGCCGATACGTATTCTTCTACATATTTTTGTTAAAAAAATCGCAATAAGCGATACTTGATTGGTTTGCGCAAAAGTTATAGCGTCTACAAAATAGGGGATAGTTTTATGGAATTTTTATTAATATTTTTTTTTTTACTAGTAATGGCAGCGATCTGCGATTTTTATCAAGACTGCAACATTATGGTGGACAAATCTGACATTTTTGGGACCATTGTCATTTATACAGCAATCAGTGCGATACAAATGCACTGATGCCTGTTTAAATGACACTGGCAGTGAAGGGGTTAACCACTAGGTGGCAGTGTAGGGGTTAAATGTGTCCTGGGGGTGTGTTTCTAACTGTGGGGGGGCATGGCTGTGTGTTACATGTCACTGATCTCTGCTCCGATCACACAGAGCAGAGATCAGTGACACTGTCACTAGGTGGAACAGGGAGATGCTTGTTTACATTAGCATCTCCCCGTTCTTACTCTCCGTAAAATGATTGCGGGTATCCTCACCGGCCTTCTCTTAAAGGGAAAAGTACAGGTACGTTATTCTGCCTGTACGTGCCCTTCTGCTGCAGTATATCTGCGTGAGGTGGTCAGGAAGCGGTTAAAGGATTCTTTGAACATTTTCCAGGTGCATTATGTGGCTAAAGCTCTCTAAACCTTTATTTTTACACATTTACAAGTTAAGCCCTTGAGGTTTACACTTGATGGTATTAAACTTTTTTTAATTAAACACAGATTATTTTTTTAACCACTTCAAGACTGGCCTGTTTCACCCCCTTCATTCCTAGGCCATTTTTTTTCAGTTTTCAGTGCTGTCACACTTTCATTGACATTAAAGTGGTTCTAAAGGCAGAAAGTTTTTTATCTTTAAGTGATACTAAAATCTCGTTTTTTTTAAATTAAAAATACCAAACATGTTATACTTACCTGCTCTGTGATCTGCTCCAGATTCTCCTCTTCTTGGGTTCCTCTTTTCAGTGCTCCTGGCCCCTCCCTCCTGTTGAGTGCCTGTTGAGTGCCCCCGCAGCAAGCAGCTTGCTATGGGCGCATCTGAGCCGAGCCACAACTCACTGTGTCCATTTAGACACGGAGCCCTGGTCTGGTCACGCCCCATTTCTCTCCTCATTGGATAACTGACTTTGAGTGACAGCAGTGGGAGCCAATGGTGTGGTGCGGCTGTCTCAGCTAATAAAGAGGGGAGTACAGCCGAGTCTCTCGTGCAACATCGCAACATCGCTGGATCTAGATGGACCTCAGGTAAGTATTAGGGGGACTGAGGGGGGCTGCTGCACACAGATTTTTTTTTTTTTTATCTTAATGCATTCTAAAAACTTAAAAAACCTAAATAAAAACAATTGATCTGGGTGATCAATGTACATTTCAGAGATTTTAACAAACTTTGTAGCAGATTCTTACCTTTCATTACTCTGAAGAAATGGCTGTTTTGACCTTTAATGGAGGGGTGGGGGGTCTGGTTCATTATAATAACCCGGTACAATCTCAGTTTTCTAATGAGAAAAGTCGCAGAGTCATCAGGGTTTTTTTTTTATATCAATAATTTTTATTGAGATTATAAGTGAATGATACAAGGCTTGCACACAAATATACTTATCGAAAACCAAGAAAAGAGAACACAAAAACAGTTACACCATCTTAGAATTATATATTGCTGCATTTGCATTACCCGGAGCAAAGAAAAAAAAAGAGAAAAATAGAGCAAAAAAGAATCAGCTTGGAATGTTTCACAACACTTAACTGTTAATAGTAGTTCAAGGGGGTACACTACTAGTGCCAAAATCTTCAAACACTTAAGGTATGGTGATAACCATATAGCTACACTGCAACCTGTTAGTGGCAACCTGAGAAAAGAAGAAACTTTAAATAAAAGCGTATGTAAAATGAACTTAAAAGCTTGCTGTGCATTTTGGATGGGTCAGCCAGAGATGTCATTGCTTCCAGAAGGTGGTGCGTTTGTCATTTTTGATTGCAAACATTAGTTCAAACTGCGTTTGCGTGTTAAGGTGTTGGATAAAGAGTGACAAGTCAGAAGAGAATGGTTGTTTCCAGGCAGAGGCTAGTGCTCTCCTGGCGGCTATAATTCCATGTACTATAAAGGAGGTTTGCGAGGAAGCCCAAGATCCATGGTGTAAAAGGAGTAATTCAGTAGTAGGATTGCAGGCAATGGTGAGTTGGACAATTTTGGACAAGAAGGAGAACATGTGTTTCCAGAACATTAAGACCAAGGAGCAGAACCTCCAGATGTGTATGAATGAGCCAGGGTTTCCACAGGCTCTCCAGCAATTGGGGGAGGTAGACAGGAACATTTTTGAAAGCCTAACTGAGGTGTAATACCGTTTGGATCAAAAGTTTTAGAAAGTTTTTCCAGTGGGTGATGAAATTTGAGGAAGTCAAGAGCAGTTTGGATGCTTTGTGCCATTGGGACATTGTAAACTTTTGGGAGAGATCTGCTTCCTAGTTTTTCATGGATGAGGTTTTGTTGGAGAAGAGACTGATTGAGAAGGTGATAGGAAAAGGAAACTTCTTTGTTCCTCCGGGAGGCAGTGCCAAAGCAATTTTAGTATATCTGAAAGGATCCAATTATCTTTTTTGATGAGGCTTGTGAGGATAGACCGAAGTCGAAGAAATTTGGAGAAGTCAATTTTTGGAAGGTTGTAGCTACACAAATGGGCGTATTGTAGAATATTTCACTAGGAGACCAATTGTGGATATGCCAGCGGTCACCCACTTGGAGAGAGACAGGTCATGCGTTAGCGGGTCTAATGAAGTTAATGGAAGACTCAAAATACCAGCCGAGTATGATTTCAAGGGAATGTGCTCTAAGGTTTGCCAGGTGGAAAGAGCCACCCTAATAGTTAAGGGGACATGGAGGATTGTGAACCCAATAGGATTGTGCCTAAGATGCTTTGCAAAGATTATCCTAAAAGGTAACATTCAGTAGTAGTCCAAACATGGTCCAGAGTTGGGCACCACCAGAATTAAAATTGGTCTAGGATTGCCACTTGGTGATATGCTCTGAGGTTAGGGATTCCCATTCCTGCAGCTAATTTAACCCTGAAAAGGATTGAGCATTCGGTTTCCTGCCATCCCAGATAAAATGAGGCAAAATAGACTGTAGTTGAGATGCTGAAAGTGGTATCAGAAGATTTCCAAAGAGGTAAAGTATGGTGGGATCATTTTAGCAATGACAGCTCTGCCCGCCCAAGATAAGGGAGCTGTCCAAAAAGGCATCAGTTTGCTATTTTATGGAATGAAGTAAAGCTAAAGCATCATAGTTTATACGGTATATGGAGGAACATGGCATATTTAGTTTAACACCCAAGTACTTGATAGTGGAGTGAGGAGCCCAGGAGAAACAGGAGGACAGGGAGATGTTCTCAAAAAGTGTGATTGGCAGCATATGGGACTTTGGACTTATTAACTTTGTAGAGAGAGATCTGACTGAACTTGTGTAGAACTGTGATAAGGGATTGTAAGGAGGTCAGTGGGTCAGTGATGAAGAGCACAACATCATCTACATATAGTCAGATTTTGTACTCCCAACCCCCCAATTTAAAGCCTGATATGTTCGGGTGCATTTAAAGGGCCTGCGCGAGTGGCTCCATTACTAGTACAAATATCATAGGAGAGAGAGGGCAGCCTTGCCTAGTTCCGTTGAATATGGAGAAGGGGTAAGAGTACCACGCTTCAATGGCACCACTTAGATATCTCGTAATTCCAAAGGCACTTAGTACCACATGAAGATACCACCAGTGTACACAATCAAACGCCTTCTTAGCATCTAAGGATAGGAGCAGAGAAGGCATCTGTGTCTGCTCTGCCCATTGAAGGAGAATGGGATTGTGCCTAGTACCATCTGATGTTTGTTGGCTCTTAACGAAACCTACCTGATCTGAGTGGATCAGGTATGGGAGTATATCTTCCAACCTGGAGGCTATTAATTTGGCATAAAAATGTTTTTATATCAGGGTAAAGCAGAGTAATTGGTGGGTAGTTAGCTAGTGAGGTGGGTAGTTTACCTGGTTTAGGCAAGGTTAAAATTAGGGCCTCCAGATACTCTTCGGGGAAGGAGACTGAGACTGCTGAACGATCATACAATTGCTTCAAGTGTGGGGTTAGAAGAGTGCAAAAAGACTCATAGTATTCATTCCCAAACACATCAGGTCCTGGGGATTTATGTAGGGGCAGTCTTTGTATAGCCTGTTGTATTTCATGAGTGGAAAATTGGGTGGAGAGACTTGCAAGCTTGGCTGAAGAGATTGTGGGAAGATTTAGGTTAAATAAAATTAATTATATTTGTGTTTTCCATAGTACAGCAATGTTAAAGAAAAATAACAAATCAAAGAAATAAAGAAATAGAAAAATAAAAACCAAACAGAATACAGAATTTACTCAAAGATTATGGGAGCAGAGATTGGAACTGTTTGATTCCCAACATTAGGCAACACTCATGAGGCCATGCATTATCACTGAAAAGGAAAAGGCCTAGCATCTGATCCTATGTTCTGCCTAACCATAAATGTGGGCAGAACAATGTAGAAGTAACTGATAAAAGAAACTAATTTGTGTGGATGATAGGGGTAATCTCATCAAATACTGCTTGCGTGGTAGTGCTAAAGATATCAATATCCACCTTATAAGGACTCATAACTAGAGAATATATTACAAAAGTTTCAGGAAAAGAGTAAGGATTAATGGAAAACCCATTAGAGGATGGATGCAGACAGCACTCTGCAAGGGTGAGGGGGTTCCCTGCCCATGTTGGGTTCGGAGTCAAGTAGTTTTAGTTTGCCCAAGGAATTGGTAAGGTTTGCCTTGGCATACCATGCAGTGTATTGAAAGGTGGCCATGGATTTACGTCAGTGAGAGAGTATTCTATAAAGTTTTTCCAGCGGGAGAAGAAGTGCTTGGTGGGCCCAAAGTTCTGTAGCATAGTATCCATCTTTTCCAGATAAAGGAGCCTTTTCAGCTCTTTCTTTACCGTGGAGTGATGGGCTGTTAGTAGAGGTTCAGGACCACAGAAGCACCCTCCTGGCTGTTAGAAGGCTGTTAGAAGGCAGAGATGCATCCATGGGGTCAGGAGTAGTGGTTTCACTATGTTTAGGGAGTTAGAAGCAATGGGAAAAGTAAAGCTAAACAGACAAATCAACGGATCTTTAGGTAGCCTTGTGGATGTGATGCCAAATATGTAGTGAACAACTTGGTCCCAATAGTCATGAATTGGTGTACAAGTCCAGAAACAGTGTAGTAGTGTTGGCCTGCTAGCGCTGCACCAGGAACAAACTGCCAGAAGAGGATTGGAACAGTCCATCAGGGCTGGTATAAATGCCCTATGTATCATTTTGAATTGAGTCTCCCTCCATTGTTCATTGACTGTGATCTTGCATATTGTCTTATATCCTTCCAGAATTGGTGTCCTCTACTTCTGGAAGATCTTTAGACCAGGCTTTCCAGAGTGATTGCCCTATGAATGACATAGCGTGCTTCAGGATTTGAGAGTAGAGTATCGAGATGAAGTAAGCTTTTTGTTGCACTGCTCTGTCAACCACTGGGTGTGCCAGTTTAGTATGTGCCCAGCCGATTGAGACTTAACAAAAGCCACCAAGTTATAATAGTTGAAGCAGTGGTGCAGGAGTAGATGGTATTGCTTAGAAACCTCCTCAAAGGTTTGAATGTTGCAGGTGCCTGGGTAGAGTAAGGAAGCTTCATGGGTTAAGCCCAGGGAAGTCCAAGTGAGAAATTCTCCATGTTCCATTCCTCCAGGGAACAGAGGATTACCTTGTATAGGGAGGTGGTTAGATATAGTATAGGTTACCCCCATGAGCTTGCATATCTCCCTCCAAGCTACCACAGTGTCTCGGATCAGAGAGTTGCTTCTCAAATGAGATGGCAGAACTGAGTGGAGAGTGAAGCACTGCAGATAGATTGAGGGGAGAGACCAAGGCCACCTCCATAGGGTAGTTGGAGTATGTGGACCTATGCAGCTGTCAGTCCATGCCCTGTCTAAGGAGGCATGAAAGGTTGTATATTGTGGGGGTTAGATAGCACCACTCCTCCTTTGTGTTTCAGAAGATGCAGTTTATGTTTAGCAATACAAGGTCTTTTGGTTCTCCACAAAAAAATCTGTCAGGGCCTTGTTGAGATTTTACATGTCCTTGTGTTTGAGCAATAGGGGAAGTGTTTGTAGAGGATAAAGCACTCTGGCAAATGAGACCATCTTAAATAAATGGCATTTTTCTAAAAACAAAATGGGAAGAGTCTTCAACGTATCCAGTTCACATTTGATCCTATCAGAAATTGGGGAATAAATGAGGTGGTAAAGAGAGGATGAATCTCGCCCTATTCTAATACCCAGATACAGTATGTTATGTATTGTTTCGTCACCTGTAATGGGGAGGATTGAGTCCAATGTTGGGAGCATGTTGGGTGTAGTGGAAGGACTTCACTCTTGGTGAAATTATTGCATATTCCTGAGCAGTGTCGGAAGGTGGAGAAGAGATCTTGAATGATAAGGATGGTCAGTGGACATTGCAGAGGAGAAAATGATAATATCATCTGCGAAGTGCGCAGTTCGGATCTTAACGTCACTGTTATAAATACCTAAAAGGAGTGGATGATCTTTGAACAGTCGGGACAGAGTTTCTATGGCCAGATTGAAAAGTAAGGGGGAAAGAGGGCATCCCTGGCATGTTCCCTTTGTCAAGTGAATTGGAGCTGAAATGTTACCAGAGGTCACTAAACAGGTTGTGGGAGCAGAGTACATTGCTCATATTATATTTGCTACTGGGCCCTGGATCTCAAACTTCCTCATCACCAGAAATAACCACTGGAAGCTGATATTATCAAAGGCTTTTTCTGCATCGATAGAAAGAATGGCCATGTATTTTTCTGTGTGAAGTTTGGCATGTTCCAGGGCAAGTATGACTTTATGAATGTTAAGAACAGCTGACCTACTCGTAACGAACCCCGCCTGCATTGGGTGGAGGAGTGTAGGGAGAATAGAGGCTAGTCGGGATGCGATAATTTTAGATAGAATTTTAGAGTACACATTGATTAAGGAGAAAGGGCGATAAGATCCCAGAATAGTCAGGTCTTTTCCCTTTTTCACCAATAGTTTTATAAACGCCATTGATCCCATAGGGAGATAGGGCGCATCCTCCCTTATACCAGACATGCTGTTGGGTGTGTGGTATATAATCCCAGCTTGTAGAATTATGAAGAGTACCCATTAGGGCTAGGTGCTTTGTTGTTTGGTAATTGTTGAATGGTAGAGAGAATTTCGGTCAATGAAATTGGGACATTTAGGGAGTTCAGTTGGGCGTCTGACAGTGTAGGCAGTTTAATGGAGGCAAGAAGAGAATTTGCTTTGTCCAAGTCAAGAGGGTCCTCAGAGTATAGTTGTTGATAGAATTCAGTCAGTAAAGAGGTTACTTCTGGTTGTTAAGTTGTAAGGGTCCCTTTGAGATCCCTCAATTCTAGAATATGAGTGGGTGTATAGGGCCCTTGGCAGAGATTGGCAAGAAGTGTGCCAGCCTTGTTGCCATATTTATGAAATTGAAAGGAACAAAAGGAGGTCTTAATCTGTTCCCTTTGATCAGCCCATAGGTGAAAGCAGCGTTTAGCAGCTAGCCAAGCCTGTCTGGTCTCTGGAGAGCGATGTTGGGTTAGATCAGCTTGGGCTTTACAGAGAGCATTTCTTGCTTAGCAATATTGTTCTAATGAATGCTTTTTGAATTGGATAGTGTACAAGATGATTTTGCCCCGTAAAACGGCCTTGCCTACCTCCCAAAATAGATTGGGGTCAGATGCATGCTCAGTATAGGTGAGAACATAGTTGTTTCATGCCTTTGTAGAAATCCTCATTGTCTGATAGCTAAGATGGGAACCGCCATGGGGAAGGCTTGTCACGTGGCTTAAAATCATCCAAAACAACCATAATGGGGCTGTGATCCGATATCGCTATTTATGAGATCTCAGAGTCCTGAACCGCTGGGATTAAAGAGGATGAACGGAAGAAATAATCAATGCGTGATAAGGTGTCATGGGGTGGTGAGTAAAAAGTGAATTCCCTATCAGTCGGATGAGATAGGCACCAAATATCAACCCTGTCCTCAGGGCCCACTAACAGGCCAGATTTGCAAGATAACTGAAATACATCACAGGTAATATCATTTGCTGCTGAGTGATTGCAGTATTCTAGTCAGCATCTCCTTAAAGTGGAGGGCCACCCTGAAAAACAAAACTTGATAAAAATGTTAATACAAATTTAAAATGAAAAAAAAAAAAAAATTTTTTTTACTTACCAGAAATGTCTGTTGCTAGGCAGATCGTCCTAATCTGCCTCTTCCTGTTCCTCTGAGCTGTTCTCCTAGCGCCGCCTTCTAGTGAATGGGCCGCAGTGTGTTATGGGAACTGTGTCCCACAACACATCGCATTCCCCATTCACAAAGCGCCGCGCGACAACTCGCGCATGCGCAGTAGGCCGCGCGACGACTCGCGCATGCGCAGTAGGAAACGATCGCTGCCCGTTTCCCTTACTGAGGATGGCGGCGCTGGGACCGGAGCGCCGAGGGACATCTCGGCCTCCACGACCGACATTGCGGGCGCCCTGGGAGGGTAAGTGTACTTATTAAAAGTCAGCAGCTACTTTTTTTTAGCTGCTGACTTTTAAAAAATTTTTTTTTTAGCTGAAACCCCCGCTTTAAGGTAATACATAAAAACGGGCCTGTTAGTGGGCCCTGAGGACAGGGTTGATGACCACCGGTGTAGAGGACATGGTGGTGGCGAGCAATGTAGTGGTCTGTAGGGTGGATGGCAAGGGTACGCCAAGCGGTGTACGCAGAGATGATTTGTCCTTATAACCATTCATAACACTGTTGAAATCCCCACCCAGTAAGTGGAGTGGTTCTGACAAGTGGAGTACCCACAAGGAGAGGTCCTGAAAAAACGCAGTGCTGGGGAATTGACTGCGTAGATGTTAGTAATGGCTAGTTACTTGGATGCAATGGTCAAGTGAATTGTATAATTTGCAACCTTCTTGGTCTGTCAACTGAGTGAAGAATGTATGGCAGTCTTTTATGTAAGAAGATGATCACACCTGCTCTACACCCTGATGCTGGGGAACCAAGGAGGAGTTGAAAATCTTGCTCAGCTAAATGGGTCTCCTGAAGGAGAGCCACATACGCTCGCATGCATTTTAAGTGACGGAGTATTTTCATCCGCTTGTTCGGTGACTGAAGCCCTTGACATTCCAGGATACTATCCTCATGGTGGAAAGTGGACTAGTAAAAACTCTTCAAAGGGTACCGCCACTGAACAAGAGGGAGGAGAAGGGGAAGAACGTGAACCAACCCTCAGGTCACAGTTCTCCTTGCCTAGTAGGGAGAGACGGGAAATAGGATGTGGATGGGTCACCCTACCTCCACGAGTATGGGGACACCTGAAACAGTAAAACAACAACCGTATGTACAGTATCTCACATTTTTGTAAATATTTTATTATATCTTTTCATGTGACAACACTGAAGAAATTTAATTTTGCTACAATGTAAAGTAGTGAGTGTACAGCTTGTATAACAGTGTAAATTTGCTGTCCTCTCAAAATAACTCAACACAGCCATTAATGTCTAAACTGCTGACAACAAAAGTGAGTACCCCCCTAAGTGAAAATGTCCAAGTTGGGTCCAAAGTGTCAATATTTTGTGTGGCCACCATTATTTTCCAGCACTGTCTTAACCCTCTTGGGCATGGAGTTCACCAGAGCTTCCTAGGTTGCCACTGGAGTCCTTTTCCACTCCTCCATGATGACATCACAGAGCTGGTGGATGTTAGAGACCTTGCGCTCCTCCACCTTCCATTTGAGGATGCCCCACAGATGCTCAATAGGGTTTAGGTCTGGAGACATACTTGGCCAGTCCATCACCTTTACCCTCAGCTTCTTTAGCAAGGCAGTGGTCGTCTTGGAGGTGTGTTTGGGGTTGTTATGTTGGAATACTGCCCTGCGGGCCAGTCTCCGAAGGGAGGGGATCATGCTCTGCTTCAGTATGTCACAGTACATGTTGGCATTCATGGTTCCCTCAATGAACTGTAGCTCTCCAGTGCCAGCAGCACTCATGCAGCCCCAGAGCATGACACTCCCACCACCATGCTTGACTGTAGGCAAGACACACTTGTCTTTGTACTCCTCACCTGGTTGCCGCCACACACACTTGACACCCTCTGAACCAAATAGGTTTATCTCTCTCTCATTAGACCACAGGATATGGTTACAGTAATCCATGTCCTTAGTCTGCTTGTCTTCAGCAAACTGCAGGCTTTCTTGTGCATCATCTTTAGAAGAGGCTTCCTTCTGGGACGACAGCCATGCAGATCAATTTGATGTAGTGTGCAGCATATGGCTGAGCACTGACAGGAAGACCGCCTACGTGCATGAGCACGTGCTCTCAAAGTCTTTGGTCAACCATGGTGAGGCCTGTTCTGAGTGGAACCTGTCCTGTTAAATGTAGGGTCCTGTATGGTCTTGGCCACCAGGCTGCAGCTCAGTTTAAGGGTCTTGGCAATCTTCTTATAGCCTATGCCATCTTTATGTAGAGCAACAATTCTTTTTTTCAGATCTTCAGAGTTCTTTGCCATGAGGTGCCATGTTGAACTTCCAGTGACCAGTATGAGTGAGAGCGATAACTCCAAATTTAACACACCTGCTCCCCATTCACACTTGAAACCTTGTAACGCAACAAGTCACATGACACTGTTACACAAGCTGTACACTCACTACTTTACATTGTAGCAAAGTGTCATTTCTTCAGTGTTGTCACATGAAAAGATATAATAAAATATTTACAAAAATGTGAGGGGTGTACTCGCTTTTGCGAGATACTGTGTGTGTGTGTGCGTGCGTGTGTATATATACACCCTGTTCCAAATTATTATGCCAATGATATTTTTCTCATTTACCTAAATAATTTATGTAAACAACAGTTAGCATAATTCTCATGTTATCAACCATTAAGAGTACAATTCACATTTTATTGAAGAAATCTAATGATAACAGTTTTTTTTTTTTTTTTCAAAATAAAAAACTTATAGTGCACTGTTCCAAATTATTACACACAGTAAGTTTCTAAACACTTTATAGGTTGTAAAGAACTGAAAATTGTCATGTGTTGTGTTTGCAGCATATTTACTGGAATCAAAAGCTATTTCAATCAAACTTTGAAGAACATTTTAACTTTTTAAACATTTTAACAGGTCACGTTACATTTTAACATAGGACACCTTATTTAACCACTTGACCACTGGGCAGTTAAACCCCCTTCCTAACCAGACCAATTTTCAGCTTTCGGTGCTCTCACACTTTGAATGACAATTACTCCGTCATGCAACACTGTACCCAAATGAATTTTGTGTCCTTTTTTTCACACAAATACAGCTTTCTTTTGGTGGTATTTAATCACCGCTGGGTTTTTAATTTTTTGCGCTATAAATCAAAAAATACAGAGAATTCGGTAAAAGAAAAAAAAAAATGTCTTTGTTTCTATTAAAAATTATTGGTAGTAGTAGTATTGGCAGAGTATTGGCGAGTATTGGTGAGTATTGGCGAGTATTGGCAGAGTATTGGCAGAGTATTGGCGAGTATTGGCAGAGTATTGGCAAGTATTGGCAGAGTATTGGCAGAGTATTGGCAGAGTATTGGCAAGTATTGGCAGAGCATTACAGTGTTGCACAGTATTGGCAGAGCATTGCACAGTGGTGGCAGAGCATTGCACAGTGGTGGCAGAGCATTGCACAGTGGTTGATGGCAGAGCATTGCACAGTGGTGGCAGAGTATTGCACAGTGGTTGCAGAGCATTGCACAGTGGTTGCAGAGCATTGCACAGTGGTGGCAGAGCATTGCACAGTGGTTGCAGAGTATTGCACAGTGGTGGCAGAGCATTGCAGTGGTGGCAGAGCATTGCACAGTGGTGGCAGAGCATTGCACAGTGGTTGGTGGCAGAGCATTGCACAGTGGTTGGTGGCAGAGCATTGCACAGTGGTTGGTGGCAGAGCATTGCACGGTGGTTGGTGGCAGAGCATTGCACAGTGGTTGGTGGCAGAGCATTGCACAGTGGTTGCAGAGCATTGCACAGTGGTGGCAGAGTATTGCACAGTGGTGGCAGTGTATTGACCAGCACTGTGGGCACTACACATCCAGCCCACAGCGCTGGTCCCGTCTCTCCCCCTCTCCGCTTCTCTCCTCTCTGTACCGATCGGTACAGACAGGAGAGGGAGGAACCGGCATCATGACGTGACGCCGGTTTGTGTACATGTGATCGCTCCGTCATTTGACGGAGCGATCACATGGTAAACGGCCGCTATCAGCGGCTGTTTACCGTGATCCGTGATGCACGGATGTTCCCGAGTGCATGCCCCAGGGGGCGCGCGGGAGCAAGTTTCTGGGAGGAGGTCCGTAGGACGTCCACTTAGAACTAGCCGACCGCGCTGTAGACGTCTTTCGACTATAGCGCGGTCGGCATGTGGTTAATAGCAGCTTCACAAGTGAACTTGTGAGTTTTTGGACAGTTTCTGCTTGAACTTGTTTGCAAGATGTCAGAATAGCCTCCCAGAGCTGCTGTTTGGATGTAAACTGCCTCTCACCCTCATAGATCTTTTGCTTTAGGATGCTCCAAAGGTTCTCAATAGGATTGAGGTCAGGGGAGGATGGAGGCCACACCATGACTTTTTCTCCTTTTATCCCCATAGCAGCCATTGATCCAGAGGTATTCTTTGCAGCATGAGATGGTGCATTGTCATACATGAAGATGATTTTATTACGGAAAGCATAGTTCTTCCTTCTGTACCAGGGAAGGAAGTGGTCAGTCAGGAACTCCACATACATGAAGAGGTCATCTTTATACCTTCAAGGACCCTAAAGGGGCAGACCAGCTCTCTTCCCATGATTCCGGCCCAAAACATGACTCCACCACCGCCTTGCTAACGTCGAAGCCTTGTTGGAACAGGGTGGCCGTCCACCAACCATCCACTACTCCATCCATCTGGACCATTTAGGGTTGCACGGCACTCATCAGTGAACAGGACTGTTTGAAAATTAGTCTTCATGTATTTTTCTGCCCAATGCAACCGTTTCTGCTTGTGAGCATTGGTTAGTTGTGGCCGAATGAAAGGTTTATGCGAAGTTGGAAGACTCCGGAGGGCTCTACACCTTGATGTCTGTGGGACTCCAGAGGCACCAGCAGCTTCAAATATCTGTTTTCTGCTATGTAATGGTGTTTTAGCAGCTGCTCTCTTGATCCGATGCATGGATCTCGCAGAAATCTTCCTCAATGTGCCTTTATCTGAACAAAACCGTCTGTGCTCTGAATCAGCCACAAATCTCTTAATAGTGTGATGATCACGCTTACGTTTTCGTGAACTATCTAATGTTTTCATACCTCGTCCAAGGCATTGAACTATTTCACTATTTTCGGCAGCAGAGAGATCCTTTTTCTTCCCCATATTGCTTGAAAATGGTGCTCTGCTTAATAATGTGGAACACCCTCCTTTAGTAGTTTTTCCTTTAATTGGGCTCACCTGGCAATCTAATTATCACAGGTGTCCGAGATTATTTTCATTGATCAAAAGAGCCCTGAGACACAATGCCATCTATGAGTTAAACTGAAAAACGAAATATTTAATCTTTGTGACACTGAAATAGAATTTGCATAATAATTTGGAACAGGGTGTATATATATATATATAAATAATATATTTATATTCGTTTAACCACTTGCCAACTGACTCACGCCGATACACATCGGCAGAATGGCACGGGCAGGCAGACGTTACTCCCCCCGTATGGGACCGCGCCCCCCGATGCCCAAGGCGGTCACCATAATTCCAGGAGCGATCCGTCCTGAGGGGGAGGCCACTGATTCACGGCCTCTCCCTCACGATCGCTCCTGACAAATAAGAAGCTTCCTCTGCTTCCGAAACTATAAACAGAAGCAGAGGAAGTGATGTCATCTCTCCTCGTGAAGGTTTTTCGTTCCGGAGAAGACATCCCTGTGATTTACACCGACAGCACACTTAAGCCCCATACACACGGTCGGATTTTCCGATGACCAGTTCCGTCGGATCATTTCCGTCGGACTTTGTCCGATGTTGGTGTTGCGTACACACGGTCGAACAACGTTGTCGGAATTTACGGTCTTCAAGAACGTCGTGACGTAAGTCGTCTTCCACGAGACTAGAAAAGGGAAGTTCAGCACCACGTCCCGCACCCGTTGGGCTCCTTCTGCTGATTCCGTGTTTATCGCAAGTTAGTTGAAGTTTGGGGACTTACGATTCGCGCTTCTCAGTTTTGTGACTCAGATCGTTACTGCTCTTCAGTTTGTGCTTGTCGTGCGTATCTGTTTATTAGTGCGTGTAGTCAGTTTGCATTTGTTGGTCATTGCGGCCTATATCTTGATATAGGACGCTTTGATTTTCACTGCTTATTGTCTGCTCGTTTCTGGTATTCATTTCGTTCTTTCAGGCCTTGCTGTTTATCGTGCTTTCTGTTTGTCCATTCTGACCAGCCGACCGTTTGTAAGCGATGTTTCCCGTACGCACTCGAAGCCGAGTTCGTGCTGTACGCGGAATTGGTGTCGGGCTTTTAGCTTTGAGCCAAGACCCGTCCATCAACAGAGTGACGAGGAGTATGTGGACCAAGAATTGGTTGCTTCAGCGTGATCAGTTCTCGCACATGCCTTTGCTTCGTGAGATCCGGGAGAATAACCCTGATGATTTCAGGAACTTTCTCCGGATGACGGACCCCGTTTTTCACCGTCTTTTGGCTTTGCTGACCCCTTTTATCAGCCGGCAGGATACCTGCATGAGACAAGCCATCACTCCGGAGCAGAGGCTTGTTGCCACGTTGAGGTACTTGGCGACAGGGAGAAGCCTTCAGGATCTGAAGTTCTCCTCAGGTATCTCTCCCCAGGCTCTGTGAATCATTATTCCAGAGACCTGTTCTGCCATCATCCAGGTCCTGCAGGAGGACTATATTAAGGTAACATTTCTACTTTACTATTCCCTTCTATGTATGCTCTGTTTGCTAATGTCTTGTATTTTTGACCTCCTTCCCTAATTACCATGATTGCAATATGCTCTAATATACTGTGCCCCTTTTCTCCTTCATGCATTTTTCCCTTCACTTACCTCCCCAGCATGCTCTTCTGGCCCAATAGACACCTATGGCCTAGTCCCTTAAGCAATGTATTTTGTCTGCTGCATAGTATTGTTTTCCCCCAAACACCCCTAAACATAAATGTTTGCTGTGTGTTTTACTTCATGCAGAGGCCCTTTTGTTTCCCTTTTTTTGTGGGGGGGGGGGTGCCAAACTCATTAGGAACCCCCTCCCCCTACTGCTCTGTCAGATGCTACCTATCCTCTATCTGCTGGCTTTCCCAAGGTCAATACACACTATATATAGTGGGCATCTTTAGGAATGAATTCAGCAAAGCATGTAGTGCAAGGGGCTGGCTCCCTACTTTCCATTTCCTATTTTTTGGGTTTCTTTCCCTCCTATTAGCTTGCTAGGTAATTGCAGAATGTCAAAATGTGCTTCCATATTTTTTTGGGGTGGGGGGGTGGTATTTGGAATGTTCTTTTATGTTCCCTGTGGGCTGCCAATAGTGTTTTGTTAAGGAGGGTCTGGCCAAACTAGCACACATTATTGAGCCATTTGGCAATCAATAAAGTTCAGAGGGTTACCTGTCCAAAGCCCCCCCCCCCCCAAACCCATAGTTATTGTCAATGGCCCATCAGAAGTGGGGGGATTGATGGGGGTGAGTAATCTGCTAGGGGGACCCTCTACTTTTGGGTGCAAATACTTTCCAGCTTACAATTTAAAAGTCTGATCTTGTTCCAAGATGTTATTGTCTAATCTGCTTGCAATGTTTATGTGCAAAGTGACTAATTTTTTTTTCTTGTTTCACTACACAGTTCCCTTCCACGCCACAGGAAGGGCAGACTGTGGCGTCCCACTTTGCCAGTCGTTGGGACTTTCCTAACTGCGGAGGTGCAATTGATGGAAAACACGTCCGCATCGTCCCACCCCCCAACTCGGGGTCCTACTATTATAATTACAAGGGGTTTAATAGTGTAGTGATGTTGGCGGTGGTGTCGGCGACATACGAGTTTTTGTATGTGGACGTGGGGATGAACGGCCGGATCTCGGATGGTGGTGCCATTGCGCACACAGAGTTCTATTGGCGTCTCCAGAGTGGCAGTCTGTGCTTGCCACCTCCAGAGGAGAATGCTGAAGGACGTCTTTGTCGCAGATGAAGCGTTTGCGCTGACTCCCCATCTGATGAGGACTGTCATGGTTAAGCAATAGAGTTGTCTGCTTACCTGTTTCCATGTGTTCATCTCTAGAGACCAGCCGACCATCACCTGACTGCTTTTATATCCCTCCTCTGGCAGGGCTCCACCCTAGCTCCTATCACAGGACTCTATATTAACATGTGCACTGCAGGCCAACCCTGCTGATCAACCTTTGTGTGTTTGGCTTTCTGTTACCAGCCGTGTGCTATTCAGTGTCCTGTTACCGACTTTGGCGTGTCCCTGACTATCCCTGTTTGCCTGTGACCCTGACCCTCTGGCGTGTCCCTGACTATCCCTGTTTGCTTGTGACCCTGAACCTTGGCGTGTACCTTGTTGTTCGTTTCTGTTTGTGGCCCCGACCTTGGCTTATCCCTCACTATCCCTGTCCTCCTGTTGCCTACTGTGGGTGTGAGCTGGGGGACCCTGGGGGTCGCGACCTGGAGCCAGTTGCAGCCCAGTCCATCCTCACCACTCGAGGCTCTGGTGAACACCAGCTGGCTCTTAGACTCCGCGCCCCAGGGAATCTTACGCTCTAACCCCGGTGGGATCCGTCTTGGTGTCCAGCGGCCCCGTGTTCCAGATCACCTGGACTCCCGTCCACTGCAGTCAGCCATAGGGTCCACTACCTTGCGGTGCACTCCTGATCCCAACGGTGTGCATCTGTCACCTAGCCTCAGGGTGACCTGACAGTTTGATCAGCCATGGACCCGGCTAACGTGCCGCTCCCGGCAGTCGATCCTTTGCAGGGCATAGTTCAGCGACTCGAGACCCAGGAATCCAATCAGACGCAGGTGATGCGTTTCCTTCAAGATCTGGCTTCCCGCTTCGAGCAGCTGCAAGCTTCCTTGGGAGCCCCGAACCCGCAGTACAGCTAGCAGTTGCACCTATCGCACCAGTCGCATCCACGCATTCTTATCCACTGCCAGCTCCGTCCCGTTTCTCTGGGGAATCCAAGGCCTGCAGGGGCTTCCTCAGCCAATGCACCATTCATTTTGAGCTCCAGCCCCAAAACTTTCTGTCTGATCGGGCAAAGGTTGCCTATATCATTTCCCTCCTCTCCGGTGAAGCTTTAGCTTGGGCTGCTCCCCTGTGGGAGAAAAGTGATCCGGTGGTTTCCAGCCTGTCCGACTTCTTGAAGCTCTTTCGAAATATCTTCGAGGAGCCAGCTCGGGTTTCTTCGGCCGCTAGTGCCCTTTTACGCCTTCGCCAATAATCTCGTTCAGTGGGACAATATGCACTTCAGTTCCGTATCCTCACGGCTGAGTTGAGCTGGAACAATGAGGCCTTGGTTGCAACCTTTTTACATGGCCTCTCTGACCGAGTGAAGGACGAATTAGCAGGAAGAGCTATCCCTGCCGGTCTGGACGATGTCATTTCCTTATGCAATCAGATTGACATTCGTTTCCAGGAGAGGTCCTTTGAAAAAAGACGCCAGCACCCCCTAGGTCCTAGTCAGCCTGAACTCCTTCCCCGTCGCCCTGAGGAACCCATGCAGCTGGATCGGACCAGACTAACCCCCGAAGAACGTGCTAGACGCAGAACTTTGGGCTTGTGTCTTTATTGTGGGGGCAAGGGTCATTTTCGTGACTCCTGCTCGCTTCGTCCGGGAAACGCTCGGGTCTAATACATTTGGAAGGTGGAGTATTGGACCCAGAAACATCACCTTCTCGTCTTTTTCTTCCGGTGTTCCTCCACGTAGGCACTTCTCCCCAATCGGTCCTAGCATACCTGGACTCCGGGGCTGCCGGCAATTTTATAGACTGGAGAACTGCTTCTTCTATAAAGCTTACCCTTTCTCCCCTCACTACACCACTGGTAGTCTCGGCTATTGATGGCACAGTGCTTCCAGGGGGCCCTATCCGTTTTCAGACGCTACCTATTAGAATGTCGGTAGGGATACTCCACCAGGAGTGGATTTCCTTCCTCGTTCTACCCAAGGCCTCTACCCCCATTGTATTGGGCCTTCCTTGGCTACAGCTCCACTCTCCACATGTGGACTGGGTCTCTGGGCAGATCCTGGCTTGGGGTCCTTCGTGTTTCTCGTCCTGTCTTCTCAAGGTGGCCCCCAAGGGGAAACTTCCCATTGCTACCACATCCGTATCGTCTAATCTTCCCGCGGCTTACAGCGATTACCGGGATGTGTTTTGTAAGAAGTCTGCTGAGGTGCTTTCTCCCCACAGATCTTTTGACTGTGCTATTGATCTTGTCCCTGGAGCAACCCTTCCCAGGGGTCGTACCTACCCTCTGTCCATTCCAGAGACCCAGGCCATGTCTGAGTATGTCGCCGAGAATCTGGAGAGAGGTTTCATCCGGAAATCCTCTTCGCCTGCAGGAGCAGGGTTCTTTTTCGTTGCCAAAAAGGATGGGACCCTCAGACCCTGTATCGACTATAGAGGTTTAAACGCAGTGACTATCAAAAACCGTTACCCCTTACCTCTAATATCTGAGCTATTTGACAGGTTGAAGGGGGCTTCCATCTTCACTAAGTTGGATCTCAGAGGTGCTTACAATCTCATTCGAATACGAGAAGGTGACGAATGGAAGACGGCATTTAACACTAGGGACGGGCATTACGAATACCTGGTTATGCCTTTTGGGTTGTGTAATGCTCCTGCTGTGTTCCAGAATTTTGTCAATGAAATATTCAGGGATCTACTGTACCAGTTTGTTGTCATTTATCTGGATGACATTCTCATTTTTTCCGAAAATCTGCCTGCTCACAGAAACCATGTCCGCACCGTACTTCAGCGCCTTAGAGAGAATAATCTCTATGCCAAGTTGGAGAAATGTTCCTTTGAATGTTCTGAGGTCCTGTTTTTGGGATGTTTTGTTTCTAGTTTGGGTCTTCGCATGGATCCCGGAAAGGTCTCAGCCATTACCAACTGGCCCCTTCCCGCTAGCCTCAAGGCCACACAGCACTTTCTTGGCTTCACAAACTATTACAGGCAGTTCATAAAGAATTACTCTTCCATTGCTGCGCCTATTATTGCTCTGACCAAGAAGGGTGCAAATGCTAAAGACCGGCCTTCCGAGGCTGTCTCCGCGTTTCACGATCTGAAACAGGCCTTTGTCTCTGGACCTCTCTTGAGGAGACCGAATCCTGGGGACCCATTTTTTCTCGAAGTAGACGCTTCTTCAATTGGGGTGGGAGCTGTGCTTCTTCAGTTCTTTGAGAAGAAACGCCAACCATGTGCGTTCTTCTCCAAAAAAATTTCTCAGGCAGAGACCATTGGTGATCGGGAACTTCTCGCAATTAAATTGGCGTTGGAGGAGTGGCGTCATCTCTTGGAAGGTTCTCCTCACTCCATAATGATCTTTACTGATCACAAGAACTTACAATACCTACAGAATGCTAAACGTCTGAACCCCAGACAGGCCAGGTGGAGTCTCTTCTTTTCCCGTTTTAAATTCACGATCACGTACAAACCTGGTTCCTGCAACGGTCGGGCTGATGCGCTCTCTAGGTCATTTGACACTTTGGATGAGGAGTCCACCCCTGATCCTGAGCCGATCATTCCTACCTCATGCATTGTTGCCCATTCTACCACCCTGGAATCAAAAATTCCTCCTGGCAAGACCTTTGTTCCCACGGAGTTAAGAGCCAAGATCCTTTGTTGGGGACATGATTCCAAGGTGGCAGGCCATGCCGGGTTCCTCCGATCCTTCCTGCTTATCAGTCGTCTCTACTGGTGGCCTAATCTCCACTTGGATGTTAAAGACTACGTTAAGGCTTGTCACGTCTGTGCTCAGTCTAAATCTTCCACTCTAACCCCTGCTGGTCTTCTCATGCCCTTGCCCATTCTAAGGAGCCCTGGTCTCATATCGCCATGGATTTTATCACTGATCTTCCACCGTCAGAGAATAATACGGCCATTTGGGTGGTGATCGATCGGTTCTCCAAGATGGCTCATTTTGTTCCTCTTCCTGGTCTCCCTTCTGCCCCTGCCTTGGTTCCCATTTTTGTACGAGAGATTTTGTTCCTTCCCATGTCGTTTCGGACAGGGGTGTGCAGTTTACTTCTCGTTTTTGGAGAGCCTTTTGCAGATCCCTCGACATAACCTTGGATTTTACCTCCTCTTACCATCCTCAATCCAATGGCCAGACCGAGAGGGTTAATCAGGAGTTGGAGGTCTTTCTCCGTACCTTGTTCTCGGCCCATCATGATGATTGGGTATCACTGTTACCGTGGGCTGAGTTCTCCCACAATAATCATGTCAATGTCAGTTCTCAGAAAACACCATTTTTCACTGTTTACGGAAGACATCCTCAACTCCCTCTTCCTATGACTTGTTCTTCTGACATTCCAGCTTTGGCTACTGTTCAGAAATCTTTCAATTCCGTGTGGGCTAGCGCACTGCCCGAGTTTAAAAAGTCACACTGAGTGCTGGATCAGCAGGATGGACGTGCGGACGTAGCGTCCGCACGGAGGGAGGAGCTTGAGCCCGAGACGCCGAGGAGATCTGGCGAGCAGCCAGGGAGGATGCGGGACCGGACCGCTCTGTGTGAGAGACGCCGCGGTCGCCCGCATGACTCCCTGGCCTAAGGAAATGAGGATGCTGAGGTCTTCCCGATCCGGAAAACAACACGATCGGTAAAGCGACGGTAAAGCGACGGCCACGATCGGGATCGCAAGGACCAGCCCCCCCATCTTATCCTAACTCCTTCAACCCACTGCCTCCTATACAGCAGGATGAAGCCCCAGAGAAGGCACGTTGAGCCAGTCTGAGAAGCACGGCCCGTGAGTATTCGATTTAACCCTCTGAAAACCCTCTTCACGCGGAGGTAAGAGCACAGCAACTTTATCTATGCCGGGAAGTTTGTTTTTTGTGTGTGAAGAAGTCTGTTCTAGGATGCCATTAGCCCTCTACACTGGATCGGAAGACTAAGGTGGAAGAGATGCTTGCAGGCTCTTTCGCTTAATTGCACATCTACCAGCAGAAGCTCTGTGTAAAGGAACTGATTATATACCTGGGATTGGTACCTGTGTCATTTTTCTAGAGCTGAATGTGGAGTTAAAGTAAACAACTTGTGCTCTGGGGCCGCATTAGAGACTGTCAACACATAAACTACTAACCAGCATCTCTGTTAGCTGCACCCCTATATTTTTCTTAGTTTTTTCCTCGTAAGCCTGCTTCATTAGATAATTGTTGGCCTATACTCCTGCCTAATTGCTTATTTACCAGCTGAATCCTACAGAAATCAAACAGGAAGTAATCTGGGGAAACACAGAAGTACAGACAAAAGGAATGGAATGAAAGTTAGAACTACGAAGGGCGGCGATCCTAAAAATCCCAAAAGCAAATACTAGCACTAGCACTACGAGCCCCGGGTGTGAGCACCCAGCAGGCAGAGCCTTGTGGCTGTTTGATTTCTCATTTTAGTCTTGTATGTGTTTTTTTCTTTCTCTTTAACTACGGGAGTGTTTATGAAATATCTGTGTCTCCTTCGGGAACATCTCAGGGGGATACCATCCTGGGGTCAGGATCTGAAGATTATAATGAGGGTGTCATGCAATCAATCTCTGGAGCTCAAAACCAGTAGCGTGGCGATAAATATGTAACTTTTAGTGCGGTCCGCCGCAGTCTTCTTTTCTGCATTTAAAACGCACAAATCCGTTTGCCAGGCAACCAAAAATAAGCCAAAATACCTAGCTCACTGGCAAACCCCTATAAAGGGAAATCCCTTTTTCGCTCTGCAAACAATAGCCAGTGTGTATCCTTCCACTAGGAATTGGCCAGGTGGAAATTAGCACTGGCTTTGGCCAGGGGAAAAGGAATTGGAGAACTAAGCGGGTAAGCGGTCAAGCCACTGGGACCAGTGTAGTGTACGGCGGCAGTGATTGCAAAACCCTGGGACCGCACGGTCGACCATTTCCCCCCGCTGCCTAAAAACGGATAACCCGGGTTATTTGACCCCCCAGACGGACCTCTCAGGTCCCGGGGCCTAGTAGAGCACATCTGTAAAAACTTCATAAGGGACCTGTAAGTGACTAGAGTGACTAGAGTGTGAGGACTCCCTGTCTTTTTAGTTGTTCTTTTGTGTGCCCTAAAAGGGGGATCACCAAGAATCTCCCCTCCCCTCTCCGCAGCAACTGGATTTGACATTTCTTTTTCTTTGTTTTTGCCTGGGGGGTCTTGTCTGCGGCGGGGGTCCCCCTTCTCCCCCCCCACCCTCTCCGGACCTCCTCTTTGTCACCCAAAGCCTCCCCCTTGAGTAGGGGAAAAAAAGGGGAAAGGAGCTACAACAAAATCAATAGAAAAAGGACAGTAAGATGGTGCCACCCCTCTGTTCGTTTCTGTAGAGAAGATACCAAACACCTTGGCAGTACCAGAATCAGGGAGGGTAAACCAGGAAGAGAGTGGCGGGTAGGGCACGGTAGGAGAGACCTAGACGGACTATAATTTGGATCTCATCCCTAGAAAGACACAATCACCAAGGGCCAAGGCCACCCCTAAAAGGAGGGATATTTAAAAGTCAAAGTTCAGGAAAAAGGGGTGAGGAGGCCCAGATTCACAACAAAACTGGGGAAAAGAATAAGACCCATCAAGAAGGGCATCATGAGCAAAGACCCAGCTAAACAGATGAAGAAAGCAACCACCAAAGGAAGTAAAGGGGAGACAAGTACAATCAAGCACTACCTACGACAGGGAGCTAGCCCAAAAACTTCGGGAAATGACTCCCATGCGGGAGCTAGTTCGGAGAGAGGTAGGGGGGCAGAAGGGGAAAACAACGGCTCTAGAGCAGACTGTACCACGGAAAGTGAGACAGACTTGAGTAGGGTCGAGGAACAACAGGCAGGAGCCCATATCCCCAACAAATCTGAAATGGAGGCGATGCTACTACGCCTCGAAATTGCAATTAAATCAGAAATTAATTCTCTCCGAGAGGACATGGGCCACCTGCTGTCCAGAGTTGAAGTGGTAGAAGGGAGAGCAGATACCACAGATCAGGAAATTACGCTTTTAAAATCCCAATTGAGAAAAGCATCCCTTACCCAGAGAGATACCCTCTACAAGATCGAGGACCAAGAGAATAGGGACAGGAGGCAAAACCTGAGGTTGCGTGCAGTCCCGGAACAAAGAGGGGAAGACTTAGAAAAAAAAATCTGGGCAATTCTAGGCCCGATAAGTGGCAAGGATCAAGAACATCCCCCTGGAATGGAAAGGATACACCGAGTGGGAAGAATAGAAAGGCCCGACTCGGAGAGAGTGCGGGATATAATTGTCAGATTCAGCCACTTTAAAGAAAAGGAGGACCTATGGACAAAAATAAGGAATAAGTCACCCTTGATGTTCGAGGGCTCTGAAATTCAAGTCTTTGCAGACCTATCGGCCCGTACTTTGGAAAGAAGGAGACACCAAAAACCCCTACTGGAAATTCTCAGAAAGGAAAATATAAAATATAACTGGGGCTTTCCTTCCTGCTTAATAGGGATAAAAGAGGGGCACTCGTCAAGACTGAAGTACCCGGAAGAGCTGCAGGGTTTTTGTGCGAAACTTGGGATACCAGCCCCGGACCTACAGGGCTGGAATGAAATGGAGGGTTTAGGAGATCTCACGCGGAGGAGTGGGGGAGGAGAGGGGGTGGGGAGAGGTCTCACCCGATATAGTAAAGCAAGCTAGACCGACTCGGCTCCGTCTCCCCCCCCGAGGAGTGGGGGAGGAGAGGGGGGCAGAACAAGTTCCACCTCACCAGGAATCTAGTGTCTGAGGGAAGCCACAAAGGATGACTCCCAAAGACCTAGAGACCCAAGATGGGGTCAGAGAGGGGGGGGGGGGGGGGGAGGCGGGGGGGGGGGGGGGGGGAGTAGGGGGAGGGCGAGGGTGGAAAGGGGGTTTAGGGGAGAACACGGGAGGGGGACCCCCTCCGCTGCTGGGCAAGTAAAAACAATAAAACTTCTAAGAAAAGAGAAATTAAAAAAAAAAAAGAATAAATAAACAAATAAAAATCAACCCGCACACAAAAATCAAAAAGAGTGATGGATACTGAAATCAAATTTCTTTCATACAATGTAAAAGGTCTAAATTCCCCCAGCAAGCGTTTTAAGGTGTTAGAGGAAATTAAGAGATATAGGGCTGGAATAGTTTTTCTACAAGAGACCCACCTGGCGTATACATCCAACATTAGATTGTTCTCTCCAGCTTTCCCAACATGGTACTATGGAGACACCATCTCAAGCAGGGCAAGAGGAGTGGCCATTGGGATTGCGGGAGACATCAATTTTATCCTGGAGGAGAGAAAGACGGATCCGGAGGGGAGATTCCTGTTTCTTAGGGGATCCCTCATGGGGGTAGGAATTACCTTGGCTAATATATATGCCCCGAACACAAAACCTATTTCATACCTAGAATCGATCCTGTTTAAACTGAGGGCATTCAAAAAGGGGTTCTTTATTCTGATGGGAGACCTCAATTTTGCAATGGACCCTGCCCTAGATAGTTCGTCTGGGGCGCGGGGGAGGGGGAACGTACAGTTAAAACGAATAAAAAAAAGACTCTTGGAGGATCAACTGATGGATGTTTGGAGGATCCAGCACCCGCTAACAAGAGACTATACGTTCTACTCCTTCGCCCACCAGACGTATTCCCGCCTGGACCATATTCTGGTAGAACATGGCTTACTGGATAGGATTAGCAAGTCAGATATAGGAATAACCTCCCTCTCAGACCATGCTCCGGTTTCCATGAGGCTAAGGTTCCCTGAACACAAACAACTCTCGAGCGGTTGGAAACTAAATCCAGAACTGCTACACGATAAAGAGATTCGGGAACATATCAGTAAGGAACTGGAATGGTTTTTTCAAATCAACGACAATGGGGAGGTATCGGAAGCCCAAATTTGGGATGCCCATAAAGCGTTCGTAAGGGGGCTCTTGATAGCAAAAGCATCCTGGAAAAAAAGGGAGAGGACGAGAAAAACGCAGGCACTGACAGCCGAGATTAAAACACTCGAGCGAAGGCACAAGACCGGGGGGGCACTCGCTCAGGGATTATACACAGAGCTGACTGATAAGAGGGAGGAATTAAAAGAACTAGCCGAGCAGGAAGAAAGACAGGCCTATAATAAGATGGCCAAGGAACAGTACGCATGGGGCAATAAGCCAGGGAAATTTTTAGCCAGGAAATTGCAAAAAATGAAAACTAGAAATTTTATTGAAAAAATCCAAACAGAAAACGGGGGGACGAAGTTTACCTCTAGAGAAATTGCATCCACATTTAGAGAATATTATAAAGTACTATATGCTGTAAAAACCAGGGGAAGCAATGACAGGGACGAAAATAGTCGGAAAATTAACGACTACCTGGGAAGGGCAAAGTTAACCGCGCTGGGCCGAGAAGAGAGCGAGGAGCTAGAGAGACCAATCTCAGAGGAAGAGATCCTAATAGCCCTAAAAAAGTCGCCAATAGGGAAGAGCCCGGGCCCGGACGGGCTCACGGCCTTATACTACAAAACATTTAAAGACATCCTTATCCCGAGACTCCAGCGCTACATGAACGGACTAGGAATAGATTATGACATGAGTGAGGAGGCTCTAAAGGCAACGATCACTGTCTTGAGGAAGGAAGGGAAGGATGGATCAGTGTGCTCAAATTACAGACCTATCTCCTTGTTAAATTTTGATACAAAATCAGAGCGAATAAAGGGGTTTTTGGGCACACTGATCCATCCGGACCAAGTGGGTTTTGTTCCGGGCAGAGAGGGGAGGGACAATGGGATCCGGACACTGCTGGCTATACAGAAGATGAGGGATTCGCGGGCCCCCAGTCTACTCCTCTCAATAGATGCTGAAAAAGCTTTTGATAGGGTGGACTGGGGGTTCATGTTTAAAACCTTGCAAAAGATGGGATTTGGACCCAGGATTATCCAAAAAATCAAAACTTTATATGTCCACCCGAAAGCAAACATTAAGGTTAACGGCATAGTCTCCTCCACGTTTGAAATGTTTAACGGGACCAGGCAGGGGTGCCCACTGTCCCCCCTCCTTTTTGTTTTATCCCTGGAACCGCTGTTGTCCACAATCCGAGGAAATCATGAGGTAGAGGGTTGTAGAGTCGGAAGCGACGAGCACAAGCTCGCGGCCTTCGCAGATGATGTCCTCTTCTACATCAGATCCCCCCAGAAGTCAGTACCTAACCTCCTAAAAACATTAGCCGATTACGGCGAACTAACAAATTTTAGAATTAACCCCACAAAAACATTTATCCTTAATATTAATCTTAGTATAGCAGAGAAACAGAATCTTCAGAAAACAGTCAGTTTTGTATGGAAGAAACGGATAAAATATTTGGGAATAGATCTGGCCAACAGTCCTAGGAAAATGTACAAAATAAATTACATTCCTTTATTAGAGGAAATAAAAAAAAAATGTCAGGAGTATAAGGGAAAAATTCTGTCTTGGATAGGAAGGATCAACACGGTAAAGATGATGATATTGCCAGTTATTACCTATAAATTCCAGATGCTCCCCCTCCCTCTCCCAAAGCATTACCTAGGAAAACTAAGAGCCATCATAATGAACTTCATATGGAAATATAAAAAACACAGAATATCTCTCCAAATATTAAAACAAGACAAAAATCAGGGTGGGCTAGCGGTCCCAGACATAGAGAGTTACTACCATGCCATAGTATTATTTAGAATTGCAGAATGGGGTAAGACACTTAATATTAAAAGATGGGTCAGTTTGGAAGAAGCACTTAGCGAAGTTAAATTGGGGAGGATCGTTTGGAACCCCCCGAAATTTAGGTCACTGGGGGAGAAAACGCACATAATCACAATCACTACCTTCAAAATATGGGACAAGATCTACAAATCATTTAATAAAACCTATAATTCACCATTAATAGCACTAAAAGACAACCCCCTCTTCCCGCCAGGGATCAAAGAGATGGGGGGCGAATGGATTGGAAATGATAGCACTAGCTTAGGGGAAGTTATTAGTAAGGGGAAAGTTTTGGCACTGCACGAATTACAGAATAACGAGGCGTTCTCCATTGATGGTTGGCGGTATCGACAGCTAATTCACTTCGTGAGCTCTCTCCCCGGTCCAATAAGGGGGGCTGAGGACTTAACGAAGCTAGAGAAAATTTTTATGGCAGAAAACTCTAAGAAAAGAATATCAAAAATATATAAATTATTAATGGAAAAAGATAGACCGGAGATACCGCCATACCTTATCAAATGGGAGGGCGAACTAGGAACACAGATAGAAATAGGCACAAGTAGGAGAATCTTAAAATTAGCCCATGGCTCCGCCGTCGATTCTAAGACGGCGGAAACAAACTTTAAATGCTTGGCCAGGTGGTATAGGACCCCCGATAAGGTTAGCAAATTTCAGGCGGAAACATCGGCCAATTGCTGGAGGGGGTGTGAACAAAGGGGTACAATGGGTCACCTGTGGTGGGAGTGTCATAAAATCAAAAAATTTTGGGAGATCATTCTAAAATATATAAAAGAAATAACAGCCATTGAGGTGAAAAAGGACGATGCACGCAACCACGAGTGGAATTAGGCAATATAAAAGCTCCCTGATTCCTCACCTGCTCAATGCGGCCAAGAAGGTGATCCCGAGGAGGTGGAGGGATCAGGAAAGCCCCCCCTTATGGGAATGTGTAGATGAGGTTGAGGCTACATATAGAATGGAATGCGTACTAAACCATAGGGAGGAAGATAGGGAGGCCACGAAAGCAAAATGGGAGGGCTGGAAAAAATTTAAGAAAGCCTGGAGTCATAGGGAGGCCCTACAACTTCAGCTCTGACAACCTTGGGGGAAAGAGGCCCCCGGGAGTCCCAACTATGCCAATAGACCTGACGGGTATATAACAATAAATTATAAAAGGATATTATTAAAAAAAAAAAAAAAAAAAGGTTGCGCCTAAGCAGCGGAGGGGGGGGGGGGGGGCTTAGGGGGGTCTAGGGAACTATATAAAGATATACAAGGGGAGAAGACGGAAAAGAGACGGTGGGGAGCATAGGATGGGAAATAAATGGGGAGGATGAGCTTCTGCAATTGAGCTTTGGCGGGGCTCCCGCTCTCTGTTATTTGCTCTCCTACCTCTAAGGCTTATTGTTTTACTTTCCCCAACGAAAAAAAAAATAAAAAAACTAAGAAGCATAAAAGAAATAAAAAAATCCACAAATGATGCTAAGACAAAAGGGGGAAGGAGATGCGGGCACAGCTGACACTCCCTCATGAAGCTCTATCTGAAGTGGAAAAAAAAAAAAAAAAAATTCAGTGTGGGCTGACGTTCATGATTCTCTCCAGAAGGCTGCCAATAAATTCAAGAGCTTTGCTGACCGTCGCAGACGTAAGCCACCTTCTCTTCTGCCAGGAGACAAGGTCTGGCTCTCCACCAGGAACATCAAACTCCGGGTTCCTTCTCTCAAATTCGCCCCAAGATTCATTGGTCCGTACACCATAACTGCTAAACTGAACCCGGTGTGTTTCAAGCTCCAGATTCCCAAAAGCCTCAAAATCTCTAACTCCTTCCATGTTGCCCTTCTGAAGCCTTTAGTCCTCAATAAGTTCTCTCGTCCTTTCTCTACCATAGCACCGGTCTCTGAGGATAATCAGGAGTATGAGGTTAGCCAGATTTTGGACTCCAGACTCTGTAGAGGCATTCTCCAGTACCTCGTGCACTGGAAAGGGTTTGGTCCTGAGGAGAGGTTGTGGATTTCGGCTTCCGAGGTCTTTGCACCTTGTCTGCTGAGGAGGTTCCATTTGAAGTTCCCCTCTAAACCTGGTCCCAGGCGGGGAAGGGGGAGGCCTCGTAAGAGGGGGGGTACTGTCATGGTTAAGCAATAGAGTTGTCTGCTTACCTGTTTCCATGTGTTCATCTCTAGAGACCAGCCGACCATCACCTGACTGCTTTTATATCCCTCCTCTGGCAGGGCTCCACCCTAGCTCCTATCACAGGACTCTATATTAACCTGTGCACTGCAGGCCAACCCTGCTGATCAACCTTTGTGTGTTTGGCTTTCTGTTACCAGCCGTGTGCTATTCAGTGTCCTGTTACCGACTTTGGCGTGTCCCTGACTATCCCTGTTTGCCTGTGACCCTGACCCTCTGGCGTGTCCCTGACTATCCCTGTTTGCTTGTGACCCTGAACCTTGGCATGTACCTTGTTGTCCATTTCTGCTTGTGGCCCCGACCTTGGCTTATCCCTCACTATCCCTGTCCTCCTGTTGCCTACTGTGGGTGTGAGCTGGGGGACCCTGGGGGTCGCGACCTGGAGCCAGTTGCAGCCCAGTCCATCCTCACCACTCGAGGCTCTGGTGAACACCAGCTGGCTCTTAGACTCCGCGCCCCAGGGAATCTTACGCTCTAACCCCGGTGGGATCCGTCTTGGTGTCCAGCGGCCCCGTGTTCCGGATCACCTGGACTCCCGTCCACTGCAGTCAGCCATAGGGTCCACTACCTTGCGGTGCACTCCTGATCCCAACGGTGTGCATCTGTTCCCTAGCTTCAGGGTGACCTGACAAGGACCTTCCCGATGAGGACCCTCACCCCAGACCAGAGGGTCTTCAATTACAGGCTGTCGAGAGCCCGCAGAGTGGTGGAGAACACCTTCGGGATCCTGGCCAGCCGCTTCCGCCTGTTTTTGACAGCTATTAACTTGGAGGAATACAAATTCAACCACATAGTTATTGCCTGCTGCATATTGCACAACTTTTTGAAAAGACACAACAGCAACTATGTGGTGCCCGTTGGCCCAGATGTGGAGGGCCCTTCCAATGCCGACCTCACAGCCCTTCAAGCGGCACGTCCAGGCTTGCCCCCTCTAAATGCCCGCGAGGTCCGCGAGCAATATATGGACTACTTTGTGGGTAGGGGGGCCATTGCTCTACCTGACGATGTGTAAGAGGCATTTTTTAATAAATATATTTTTTTTACTAACCTATGATTTCTTGTCATTTCCTGCCTGTGTTTTTTGCCGGTGTATTCTAGCTTATTTCTGATGGAAATTTTTGCCCTTTAGCTTCAACAGTGGGAATGCACTTTCTGGGCAAAAGGAGGTAACAGTCTCTTCTTCCCAAAAAGAATCTTCTCATGTTGTGTGTGTGATACCTAATCTTTTGTCTAGAGAAGGTTTGTAGTGCATAACTGACACCCAAAATACTCCTTTTCATCACCATGACAGAAATGTGTGTATTCACAAAAATGCTGTGCTACGTGTTTTCGTACAAAGCACTGTGGGTGTCATTTACATAAGCCAAATCCACTATGCACTACAAGTGCACTGCAAAAGTGCCCTGGAAAATACACTTGCAGTGCAAACTGGAAAAGCCTTTAGTAAATAACACCCATTGCCCCCCAAATACTTTACTTTAGACATAAATAATGCTTTGGTGTTTTTAAATAAGGAAGCCACACATTTTTTAGATTAAAAAAGTTTACTTACAACCAGTGATGGCACTAACGCCGTTAAAGTAAACGGCGTTACGTAACGCCGTTACTTTAGAGGGTAACGAGTAATCTAACTGATTACTCTTCCCCTTGCGGTAACGCCGTTCCCATTACTGGGGCGGCGTTACCGCAATTACCCGCCGCGGTCGCGGAGCCGTCCGCGGCCTCGGCCTTAGGAAAGGCCGCGGCTTCGGCCTAGCTCCGGAGCGGCGGCCGACTGGTGCACCAAGATGGCCGCCGCTCCGGCCTAGCTCCGGAGCGGCGGCCATCTTGGTGCACCCGTCGGCCAGTGGAGGGGAGAGATCGGATGGCAGCAGCCATCCCTCCATACCCTGCCACTCATTTATTATGATTGCTGCAGGTCAGGACAGCTGAACATTGGTGCTTAGCAGGTGAGAGTGTTTACCATCAAGCCCAGGAAAAATTGCCTATTTAACCTCAAAATATCACAATGAAAAATCTACTGTCCTCCTAAAATATCAGTCCACCCAAAAATGTGAGTGTGAGTGAAGGAAGCCAAAGTTCCTAACCACTGACCTATAATCCAATTTTATATCCCATTGAGTGTGAGTCCGGCTCTGGGTGCTGAAACTGGAAGTAAGGGGCAGAGCTGGGGTGATTAACATAAATCCAATGTCCTCTGTGTGTTATATGTGTAGCTGTTGGTTTTTTATTACTTGTACTTGTGCGATGTAGTGTCTCTTCAGGCAGCACAGCGAGGCCAGACTAAATTAAGACATGTCAGTAGAGGATTGAAACCCCTAGGAAAATAGTAAAGTCTCACTTTCAATGTAAAACAGCCATATTCTGCAACACCCTGCTAATACTGCGCAATACTCTGCAACACCCTGCTAATACTGCGCAATACTCTGCAACACCCTGCTAATACTGCGCAATACTCTGCAACACCCTGCTAATACTGCGCAATACTCTGCAACACCCTGCTAATACTGCGCAATACTCTGCAACACCCTGCTAATACTGCGTAATACTCTGCAACACCCTGCCAATACTGCGCAATACTCTGCAACACCCTGCCAATACTGTGCAATACTCTGCAACACCCTGCCAATACTGCGCAATACTCTGCAACACCCTGCCATACCCTGCAACACCCCGCCATACCCCGCAACACCTGGCCATACCCCGCCACACTCTGCAATACGCGGTAATACCCAGCCATACTCGGCGATACCCAGCCATACTCGGCGATACCCAGCCGTACCCAGCTATACCCAGACAATATTACAGTTGGGGAGATGACGTGGATATTACAGTGGGGGCTTTATGGTGGTGGAATTTTCAAAGGTTTTTGCAACTTCAATTATTATTTGCTGATCCGAAAAATGATCCGATCCGTGACTCTGCAACGATCCGATCCGTGAGTTTGGGGGGGGACAGATGTACGGGGGGGGACAGATATATGTGTGGGGGGGGACAGACGTGTAGTGGGGTACAGAGGGGAACAGATATATGTGTGTGGGGGGGGGGGCAGACGTGTAGTGGGGTACAGAGGGGAACAGATATATGTGTGTGGGGGGGGGCAGACGTGTAGTGGGGTACAGAGGGGGAACAGATATATGTGTGTGGGGGGGGGACAGAGGTGTAGTGGGATACAGAGGGGGAACAGATATATGTGTGTGGGGGGGGGGACAGACGTGTAGTGGGGTACAGAGGGGGAACAGATATATGTGTTTGGGGGGGGAAATAGACGTGCAGGGGGGGGGAACGCGCCCCTTGCTTACAGTAATACTAGACCCGCCCCTAAGAATATTAAAAAAAAAAGTCAGTTACTTTGCTGAGTAACTAATTACTTTTCCAATGTAGTAACTGAGTTACTAACTCAATTACTTTTTTGGGAGAAGTAATTTGTAATGTAACTAATTACTTTTTTAAAGTAAGATGACCAACACTGCTTACAACACATTCACAAGTGCCTTTCTAAACTTCTTGGAAAAACTGACAAGATCTTGGTTCTTTCGAACATTGTTTACTAACATTACGCATTTGTTAAAACCAGGCATGGAGCAAAACAGAACAGACTGAACATAGGAACTTGCAAAGTTCAACTTTCTAAAGTGAAGACAAGATCAGACATGACTATATGTTGAAAGTGTGTTTGATCTTGCCTTCATCACATGGGGGGGCACCCCTTGAAAAATGAAATTTAGAACATGCACACAATTTGGGTCTCAAAATGGACATTAGATGGTAAAACACATACCTAGAATGTTCCAAAGTGCAATTTTCCATCATGGGGATCAATGGACGTGTTTTGGGGGTGCAACCCCTTCACCACACACACTTTAGTAGTTAGTAAAGTGGTTGCACCCCCAAAACGTTGTCATTCATCCACCATGATGGGAGCTAGCACATGTTGACACAATGTGTGCATCTTCCAAATTTGCCACAGTTCTCAAGTTTCAAATGTTGTCACAAACAGCCACAAATGTGTGTTAATTACTTGCGTTTTCAGATTTTACCTAAAACATCAATGATGTTCTTCAATTTTTGTTGAACATCAATGATGTTTTTCTTTATCTCATCTAGATCTCGATTGCAGACCATTATCTCCCCGATGAGTACGTGTGCATTTTCAGTGGTAAAGTGCGATTCTTCTTCCACAACATCCACGTCACCTAAAAACACAAAAAAAAAAAAAATGTCTCTTGGAAATGAGGCACGCATACATTGATTAGCTTACCAGTAGCTGTGTTCTCCCACACTCACCTGTTGTGGTGACAAGTTCTCCAAGTTCGATGATCTCTCCTTCCTCCTCCTCTGCTTCTGGTCTTTCCCCTTCTTTGGGAGGTGTTGGTTTTCTGGTTTCCTCAGACGTCCCGAGTCTTCGCTCCCCTATGAGAATGTACAAAAGGAAGATTTAGCACAACAATCTATTGAGGGCAGAAATAGGAAATGTCAAACATTGCTTGAAAGTGAGGGACAATATTTTTGGTTGGCCAGTTTCAAATGACAACAACATGAATGTAGTCACTTTGTAAAGGTGCTAAACTTACTAACTTTTTGGTACACCCCTCTAGTATCCACTGGAGAGCATGTGTGGAACAGCATAAAAAAAGGGCGTTTGGGTGTCCCAGCACTAGTGCTCTAGAGTCCAGATGGGTAAACAGCTACTGAGTGACCTCTCCTTTACATTGAATAAATTTGCTTTACATTCTTGATGACATCTCTATTGAGAACAAACTTCCTTTCACTAAAAACTTCATCATACCTCGTATTATAAGTGGCCAGACGATCGAGGTTGAGTACGATCGAATGCACAGACGAACATGAAAGTGGCCATTTTCAAAGGTACAACATTGAAAAAATCAAAAAACATGGAGCAGTATGCAAGCAAGAAATCATACACAAAACACAACTACTTACTTTTTTGAAGAACTCGCTTGATCTTTCTGTACTGATGGGGCTCCCTCAGTTTCAGGTCTGACCAGCGTTTCCTCAGTTGCTCCTTGGATCGTTGTACCCCAAAATTATTGTACAGCCTCCTCACAACTTTAGACATGATCTTGGCCTTTCTGACATTTGGGTTGAGGTAAGGCCCATACTTCCCATCATAGTCACTCCTCTTCAATATGTCCACCATCTCCAACATTTCTCCAAATGACATATTGGAGGCCTTGAATTTCAGCCTCCGGGATCGGGACGTTTCTGCCTCCGGCCTTTCCTCGTCCTCCTCCTCGTTGCTGTAATATTTGGGGCGCACCTGCTGTGTCCCCGCCATGTGCTCTCCACACTGCGCCGTAAAGAGAAGGGGTGGAATAGACGAGAAAGATCGTCAGGGGCAGGCGGAGTTTCACGCATGCGCACTGTATATAAAATGTCACACGCATGTGTCGTAGCGACGATCTGTGAGACGAGGGGAGAGAAAGCTCACGCACGAGACAAACGCTAGAATGAAGGTACAATTTGAACTTGGTACATGACTAGCCTAGACTGATTAGACCTTGACGCTTCTTTATGGAGAAGATTAGGAGAGTTTAGCCTGAAATTGTTTATAGTGTTTTGTGTGGTGTTGTGTCTTGCAGAGATTATGGAGGGCTTCAACGATGTGAGTTTTCTCCCCCTCTTCATTGATAAGTATAGGGAAATTACCCTATTATGGCAGGCTAAACACCCCGATTACGGCAACAAACCAAAGAGGTACACAGCCATGCAGAAACTGCAGAAAAGGATGCCCACGGCAACCGTTCAGAAGTTAAGACTCAAAATTGGCAGCCTGAGGAGTGCGTATTTCAGGGAGCGCAATAAGGTCCTGAAGTCCCAATCTGGAGCTGCAGCAGATCAGGTCCATGTCCCCAAGCTATGGTACTATGACAGGCTCCATTTTCTCAAAGACCAGGCTAATGTCAGGGAGTCACTCTCGACTCCTCCTTCCACGCTTCCTTCCACGCAGGCCACCCCTGATGATGTTTCCGAGGAGCAACCTGGGCCTTCCAGTCTGGAAGATGTGGAGGAGCCCAGCTTGAGCCAGGTATAGTAGTTTTGGAACCATTTTTGTGAAAAAGGAATGATGTTCACTTAATTCAGGATCCACAATTGCTTAGTTCCTAACGTGTTTAACATATCACCAGACAGTAGTGTTGGAGACATTTGGGGCAAGAATCTAAACTGCAGGGCTGAGAATTGTATGGTTTTCTATTTGTAGACATTTTGCAACAGTCACTAGATGAAAATTGTGTGTGTTTGATGAACAAATAACTCAAACTATGTCCTTTTTTCATACACAGGAAGACCTCAGCCAGGAGGTGGCTGTGGAATGTGGCAGTCAGGAGGAGGCAGGGGTTAGTGGCAGCCAAAAGGTGGGTAGTGGCAGCCAAGAGGGGGGTAGGCCTAGGAGCCTGACTGTCTCCCAAGTCCCTCCCCTCCGCCTTCCCTACCAAAGGGCGAGAAGGGGGGGTGAGGTGGGAGAGTCAGCGCTCCGGCTGATCAGAGAGGCTTCAGCCTCCCTACATGCCACACCCACCTACAAGGAGGCCTTTGGCTCCGTGGTTGCCACTAAAATGAAGGATATGGAGGCGGGGCAACGCAGCATGTGTGAGGATGTCATCCTCAAGGTCCTAAATAAGGGGATGACTGGGGGGATGACCACACTCACACATGTTTGCGATAGTGACCTTGCTCCGCCTCCTCCTCCTAGTCCTCCTTCTGCCACCCCACCAGCACCACAGCGTGGAAGGAAGCGTGCAAGAAAGACAAGAGAGTGACAACCTGGATTCAGTCTGGTCTGAGAGAAGATGGAGCCTCTCGTAGTACCAGAGCCTGGGGACCTAGATGGCATCTGCTGCAGTTCCGGATGTTTTGGACTTCAGGACCAGATAGCACTCCCTTATTATTAAGATACGTACTCCTCAGGCCACCAATTATTGAAGCTTAAAAAATGATGTTTGCCGTGGGTGTCCAAGGCTTTGCAAATTCACCAAGTTTCTCCATCGCTGCGTTCCTCTTTGGTTTGTTGCTGAGACCTAAATAAAGGTATTTTTGAGTTCAAAAAATCATTGCCTATGTGTTTTACTTTTCTACAATGACAGTTTATTTGTGAGTAGGCAGGTACATTTCACAAATCAGAAAGTCCAATTAACAAGGGGCACCAACAACAAACAACCTCCTAGTAAATTTAAGCAACAAATACAAATGATAAGAATGTTGTTTTGCTAAGTTGAGACACACAACCCCCCTCTCTAAATAATCTAAATAAATTATCCTGAAAATATGTATTACAAACCAAAAATAAAAAATGACAAATCATCCCAAAAATATAACAAACATTCTTTTACGATCTGACGAAAAATAAACATCTAGCCAAGAAATCATGAAAAAGAATAAATCAATACGTTTGTGAGAAGTGAGTGTGAATAGGAGCAGCTAAAACACGTCATTCTTCTTGCATTGTAAAGAAAAAGAGAATGCGCTGCATTAAAGACATTTTAACATTGCAGCGTGACGAATGTGCCGTGTCGATTAGGAACGGTAGTTTTACCTGACCGATCGCTTCCGTCACAGAATTTCTTCTGAGCATGCGTACCACTTTGTCCGTCGGACTACGCTACACACGATCGGAATTGGTGTGATCGGACTTTGTTGTCGGAAAATTTATAGAGCAGGAGATACAACTTTGTCCGTCGGACAATCCGATGGAAAATGTCCGATGGTGCCTACACACGGTCGGAATTTGCGACAACATTGTCCGATAGGACAGAATCCATCGGAAAATCCGACCGTGTGTATGGGGCTTTACACCAATACACATAGGCACACAAATCACCCTCAAATCAACCCCCCTGCACCCCCTGTCACAGTGACACCAATAGCAGTTTTATTTTTTTACTGATCACTGCATTGGTGTCATTTTTTGACTGTTATAAGTGTTAGGGCTGTTAGTGGTAGGCCCCTTTAGGTTTAAGGTACCCCGATAACCCCCCTAATAAAGGTTTAACTCCTTGATCGCCCCCAGTTAATCCTTTCACCCCCTGTCGCCAGTGTCACTAAGCAATATTTTTTCTGATCGCCGTATTAGTGTCGCGGGTGGCGCTAATTAGCCTGTTAGTTATTTAGGTTCACCATCAGGTTTTTTTAGCATCAGGTACCCCCATATATTACCTAATAAAGGTTTTAACCCCCTGATTGCCCCCTAGTTAGTTAACACTTTCACCCCCTGTCACCAGAAGAAAATCACACTGAAAATGGCTGCCATTGAAAGAATACTTTTATACTGTGGGGCGGGAATAACCCATGATTGGATATGATGACAGTGTCCAATGATGACTGACAGTGCTCTGTGCCTTGATTGGCTGAAGCTTTCACTGCTTTAGCCAATCATGGCTTGCAATGCACTGTTCAGTGCTGCAATGCCTTGTGGTCGGTTTGGGGGGGGGGGGGCAAACGGTCGAACAACCCGTTTGTTCAGCTGTTCGCCGAATAACGAAAGGTCTGCCCGAACCAATGCTCCAGCCGAACTATTCGCCCATCCCTAGAAACTAGTAGATACAGAGGTGAACATAACACTGTGCTCCAAAGATTACTACTTTTGCCACGTACATACGAGCGGAATTTCTGTCTGAAAAATCTTAGATGGTTGATGGAATTTCGCTCAAGCTTGTCTTGCATACACACAGTCACACAAAAGTTCTCTGAACTTTCGACCGTCAAGAACGCGGTGACATACAACACTACAGCGGGCCGAGAAAATTAAGTTCAATGTTTCCGAGCATGCGTGATTTTTTGTGCGTCCGAATTGCATACAGACGATCGCATTTTTGTATAAGAACTTTTCCCGACCGAAAAATAGAGAACATGCTGGCTGGAATTCCGCCAGCAAAAGACTGATGGAGCATACACACGGTCGCATTTTCCGACAAAAAGCTCTCATCAGAGTTTTGCTGGCGGCATTTCTGATCGTGTACGCAGCATTAGAAGACTTAGGCCCCTTTCCCACCAAAGCGTTTTTCAGGCACTACAGCGCTAAAAATAGCGCCTGTATAGCGCCTGAAAAAGCGGGTCCTTTCACTCCAGTGAGAAAGCCGGAGGGCTTTCACACTGGAGCGGTGCGCTAGCAGGACGGTAAAAAAAGTCCTGCTAGCAGCATCTTTGGAGCGGTGAAGGATCTGTGTATTAACCGCTCCTACCCATTTAAATCAACGGGACAGCGTGGCAATACCGCGGGCATAGCACCGCTGCAGCTGCGCTTTGCGGGGGGTTTTAGCCCTTTTTCGCCTGCTATCGGGGGTTATAACCGCCCCGCTAGCAGCCGAATACCGTGGCTAAAACTAGCTAATATAGCGCTGCTTTACCCTGCCGACGCCCGCACCGCCCCAGTGTAAGAAGGGGCCTTAGGCTACTTTCACACTGAGGCGCTGGCGGTAAAGAGGCGCTATATTTAGCAACGCTTTACCGTCGTTTTAGCCTCGCTTTTCGGCCACTAGCGGGGCAGTTTTAACCCCTGCTAGCGGCCAAAAAAGGGTTAAAACCACCCGCAAAGCGCCACTGCAGCGGGTTTGGAGCACTGCCCAATTGCTCCTACAGCGCTCCAAAGATGCCGCTTGCAGGACTTTTTTCAGCATCCTGCAAGTGCACCGTTCCATTGTGAAAGCCCTCAGGGCTTTCACATTGGAGTGCACTGAGCGGCTCTTTTAGGGCGCTTTGCAGGCGCTATTTTTAGAACTTTAGCGCCTGCAAGGCGCCTCAGTGTGAAAGGGGCCTTAAGGTGAAATGATTGGTAGCTTGGCAAAAGCCACATTGTCAGACTCATTATGCTGTTGTGACTGCAAGGGCAAATTATCCACTGAACAATGTGCAACAACTTTTTTGTAGTTGCTCTAGATAAACTGTCTAATGGTGATTGCTTCTAGCAAGTTCTGCCTTTCTTTTGTGTAGTAAGTTAGCACTAGAAATTAAATTTTTAAAAGTACCTTCTACTTCCAAACTTCTATCTAGAGTTTTTAAATGGAAATCTGCTCTCTAAAAATAGGATATTCAGAACAAGAAGTGTGCCACATCAAATGTATTGAGTGCATCTAGTTAGGGTAGAATGGGAAGGGGTTAGAATCCCTGTTATGTATTTAATTGATTTGTCAAGACAGGAATAAAGGGGACACCGATTTTCTCTCAGATCATATTGTGTCTAAGGAGTAGGTTTATCAAACATTGATAATTTATCTCATTTCAGCTCTCAGCAGTTCTCAGAGAAAAATCTTCTCCTCTGGCACACTGTTTATGAAGTGGAGAACATTTGTTCTCAGAAGGAGATGAGAGGAAAAGTTTTTTCTCTGAGAACACCTGAGACCTGTGTAGAAGGGGGAGGGCTGCATGTGATCTTCTGAGATACCTGTGTGATTACAGAGCAGCTGAGTTTTAAAAGTGAAACCAAAGTTAAAAAGACTGTGTAATTACAAAATAATAAGCACTGATCACTGGCGCTTGTTTTAAGGGCTCTTTCACATGGGGCGGATCCATAATGATCCGCCCCGTGAACATCCGCTGCTCAGCAGGGATCGCTCCGCTGATTCCCGCTGAGCCGGCGGATGACAGGGCAGTCCCTGCACACTGTGCAGGGACCACTCTGTCAGATCTCCGCTCTCCTCTAAGGGGGATCGGATGAACACGGACCGTCTGTCCGTGTTCATCCGATCCGCTCTGCAGACGGATAGAAAAATAGGGTTTTCCTCTGTCTGCAGAATCGGACCATATCGGACACGGACGATATCGGGTGTCAGTGGATGTTCATCCGATGACACCCCCTATCCCATAGGGATGCATGTATGTCCATATTTCATCCGAAAACGGATGGATGAAATACGGACATACAAAAGAGCCCTTATTCCCGTGCGACAGGAAAACTCAATATTTGCCTAGCGGCGGCGATTGTGGCAAGGAGAGGCAGAACCGGGAGATTCCTATGTAAACAAGGCATTTACCAGTTCTGCCTAGCAACATGACAGGGATCTACTGCTCCCTGTCATTGAGAGCAGTGATCTGTCATGTTGTAGTGAGCCCATCCCCCCTACAGTTAGAACATGATGAGGGAACACAGTTACCCCCTTGATCGCCCCCTATTGTTTAACCACTTCCTTGCTAGTGTCATTTATACAGTAATCAGTGGCTATTTGTAGCACTGGTCACTGTATAAATGTCAATGGTCCCAAAATAGTGTCAAAAGTGTCTGATCTGTCCGCCATAATGCCGCAAGTCCTGATTAAAAATCGCTGCCATTACTAGTAAAAAGAGAAAATTTGTAATAAAAATGCCATAAATCTATCCCCTATTTTGTAGACGCTATAACTTTTGCGCAAACCAATCAATATACACTTATTGCGATTTTTTTTTTTTTTACCAAAAATATGTAGAAGAATACATAGAGAGCCAGTCACATTCTCCTTCTATGCGAATTGGATGCGGAAAATCTGCATCCAATTTGCATAAGTGTGAACCCAGCTTTAAGCTTGCTATTGCTGATATTAGGAAGAAGCCTCCTTCTTCACATCACAGCAGCTTCTCACCCATATTCTCCACCTCTGAGCTGGAGAATCTGGGAGGAGATATTTTACAGAGATGGCCAGTATGATCTGAAGATCTCTAGTTCATAAACTGGTCAAAAGGGTGTGTCCTGTGATGAGAAGTGAACATGTTCTCCACTCCTCATCTCAGCTTCATAAAGAGGTACTCCTGAGAGATCAGCTGTGATCATCAGGATCTCGGCTCTTCTCTGTTTGATAAACATAAACCTAAAGGACAGGGAGTGAAAAGAAATCCCCTCAATGGACTATTATATTGTGAAATGTGACGGATTTAACAGTCTCTTTCACAATCCCAAATTTAAAAAAAATTCTTTAAATATACTTTACACATTTAATTTCTTTATTTAAGTCAAAAAGGATAAGCGTTTGCTTCTCAAAAATGACACCAATGACACTAATGATATTTGTGACAGAAATTTTTTTCTTTTGAACTTTTACAGTAAATCTGTAGAACTGTTTGCAGTATGTACATATAGAGACAAAAACAAACAAAAAATACTACAAATATGAAGGCAATAAGTAGATTTTATTAGAAAAAATGAAATTTATATAGGCAAAGCAACATCATATAATTTCACATACAATATAATCACAATAAATTTGTTTCAAAATATGAACTGAATGTACTTTACAACGAAGGGTGAAAAAAATGGAAGAAACATCATTATGCAAGGCTACACCTCATTCACTAAGCTCTTGGGAATACTCCCTTGCAAAGTGAACAATCTATTTGCCTTCAGTAATTCATCCCTATTGTTACAACTCAAATAAAAAAGCAAGTATCTTTCCTAGCTATGTCAATAACTATACTTGTTACAAAAAATATATAAAAAAAAACTTAAAGGGTATTTATTGCTGAATAAATCATACCATTCATTTTTGGCTGTTTATTTAGTCTCATGTCTATTAGCAATCAGGCAATTTGTAGTATGCATTTGGTTTGTCACTGTAACAGATGCATCTGCAATCCATAGGGTTTGTTATTTACACTACATTATCTGCAATTCACAATTTACTTCCATGGCCTTAAAAATGAAAAGCAACATTGAAATGAGTGAACAGATTGCAATTTTCAAGTTGTGATTTTAGTCTGCACATTATTTTTATACTTCATCAACAACGAAAGAAAATAAACATGAATAATCTCAAAAGTGAGAAATATCTGGATAATATTCTTTGCCAAAACAAGTCTTCCCAGACCAGTTCATTTCCATGTTTGTGATCAGATGCCAAATATATTTCAAAAACTAGTTTAGCCATAAACTTTTGCTTTAATTAGTGTTGGAAAAATAATATATGGACAATAAACCATGTAAAGCCTGCCCCTTATGACCCATTATTTTTCGTATTGCTAATAGTTTTTTTTATATCACTTTTATATAATTTGAGAACTGAGAAGTATTTGAAAGAGGACAGGCATGATTTAAAGGGATTTTTCACATGTGTATCTCCTTTACTTTTAAAAGCAGGCTGACTATAGAGGAGTCTATACCGAGATTATTGTTTATGTTGTACTGTCCTGTGTATTTCTGGCCCACTAACCGAAAAAGAAGATGTTATTGTCTTTTGAGGCACTGTATTTGCATAGTTGGCTACTGGAGAGTTTTGTGTACATAGATCAGATGGCTCCACTTGCTCACTGCAGCCTTAATGCTTTCCTTATTACTGGACCTCCCTATAGACATTTAATGGATCTTGCCATTACATTTAGACTCCTGCCCACTGCTATACAGCCCTAACTCATGCATCTTAGTACCCAGCATCCTTCTGTTCTATCAATATCTTCTATTCTTCCCACAAATATATATTGTACTAGCACAGCTGCCTCTGCAAATCAGAGTCCTAGTTTTTCAAGTAGAAATCCATAATTAACCAGGAGTTCCTTAGCAATCACATGTACCTGGAAACTAAAGGGGCAACCTCAGCGAGAGCTTGAACATGAATAAGATAAATTCCAGAAAAATATGGTGACCACTAAAGCCCCATACACACGGTCGGATTTTCCGACGGAAAATGTCCTATCGGACAATGTTGTCGGAAATTCCGACCGTGTGTAGGCTCCATCGGACATTTTCCATCGGATTTTCCGACGGACAAAGTTTTATATCCTGCTCTCAAATTTTCCGACAACAAAGTCCTATCGGACTTTTTCCGATCGTGTGTAGCGAATTCCGATGGACAAAGTGCCACGCATGCTCAGATCACATTACAAGACCAAAGCTATTGGCTACTAGCCTCTACGTAGTCCCATCGTAGGCAGCAAACGTCACCACGTTCAGAATGATCGGATTTTCCGACAACTTTGTCCGACCGTGTGTATGCAACATTAGTGTCGGACTAAATCTGTCGGAAAAAAATCTGATGGATTTTGTGGTCGGATTTTCCGACCGTGTGTATGGGGCATAATAAATCTGAATCTGGTTGAGGTGATAATGAGATACCACAAGTTCCAACCAAGTTGGAACTAGTAATAGCATATCTTTTAGTCCCTTCTATGGCCTCAATAACTAGAGGGTAATACTCATCATTTCATTCTCAATACGCACACTACACTTGAAATTCAGTTTAATCCTGCTATAGTTATTTATAGAATCATATGTGCACTTTGTGTAGATTTTCAGCAAGCCCACAGTAGGAATCAAAGTCAGGGCTCCTATGCTAGGGTCTTCTAGGAGGGTGTTATATGTGTACAAATAATAAAAGCAGTGTTTCAGCCACAAACATTTATTTTTTAAATGTCAGCAGCTACAAACACTGAAGCTGCTGACTTTTAATAAGGACACTTACCTGTCCAGGGAGCCCGCGATGTTGCCCCCCCCATGGCCATCCATCGGATTGGGTGCAGGCACCACCATTCCAACTAAGGGAAACTGGCAATGGAGCCTTGCGTCTTCACTGCCGGTTTCCGACTGCGCATGCACGAGTCCGTGCTTTGTGAATGGCCAGCTTGTCTTCTGGGACACACACAGGTCCCAGAAGACAACGGGGGTGCTCGCCAAAGAAGAGGACGTGACGTCCTGGGCCGCGACCCAGCTGAATCGGAAGTACACTTGACACTAAAGGGAAAAAAAATTGTTTTTCAATATCCAAAAACTAGGGGTTTTTCGTTTAAGACCACCTCTCAAAAGTGGGTGGAGCTGCACTTTAATATAGCATATTCAGCATGCATTTCAGATTTATCAATTAAGGTTTGCTTTGTTGCATGCAATCATGTACTGGTGGATGGAGAAACCAGACGGCCTATTTAAAATTATTGTTTCAGTGATGCTGATGCCACTCTGAAGAAACATTCATGGCCATTGAAAGTTAGATGTGAAGAAGGAAGGTCTTTCGGGTAGGCTTAGGATGCAATTGCATTTGGTCTGGCGGGATGGTGGTGGCTTTAGCACCTCTAATGGCTTTCTCCTTTGGCTGCATACTGCTCTGTCACATTGATGTTGTAAATTATACATTTGTAATGGTCTTGTTACTAAAGTTTTTGGGTTTGTTTGTTTTGTACTATCCAATACCTTTATTCCTCTTTATTTTCTTGCAACAAAGTAATATACACTTTCTGTTCTCTTCGAGCCGTCACTCCTACTATTGTCTATGTCCCCTCAAGTTTTTTGGGACAAAAAGACTCTTTAACCCCATTGTCCATGAAGAGTGCTCTTTTTTAAAGATAGACAGAAAAGTGTAATTTTAGTGTTTATTCTTTTCTTTTTCTTTTTTTTATCGACACACACAGCATCTTACTGACAATGAAGAACCCAAGCTATAGTAGGTCTGTGCAAAACTTAGAGGTGTGATCTACACTGTGATTAATGTATTGTTACTTACTTCTTATCTATTCTTTTTGATCCCTATAGACTTTTGTCTATTTACAGATTTCTCTTATTTTAAAGATATGTTTTTATGCTATATTTCCTTGAAGATTACATCTTATCTATGACTCATTACATAGCTAGCATTCTTCTCTGCCTCCATCCATCCTTTTCTCTATTTTCTTACTAACAACAAAGCATCTTTTCCTTATTTATATTTACAATCATGCATGTCTGTCCTGCTTTTATGGAAGTCCATGCATAGATCCATCATTCATTCACACCATAATTTATCCCTCACTTTTTTGCACACCTTTCTCTCCCTTCTACCATGTACATATAATTACCTTCCTGCTTATAATCTACTGTGAAGATAATGAGGTGTGTTAGTTATTGTTTTTTTTTCCATAGAGAAATCAGTGTGGGTTCCAGTTTTTCTCTCATTGATGTAAGTTATTTTAGTTCTGTCAGTTAAGTTTTCACTTTCTTTTTTGTTCTTATTTTTTAAAGCAAGGAGACAAAAGCAACACAAAGTACAAGTTGTTTTTTATTTTACCTTTTTCTGTTTCTGGGTGTTAACAACTTATTTTTCAAAAAGTCTTTTGTTAATTAATACTGCTGCAGTCAGAACAGTTTAAATCAACCAATATATTGCTATTGATCAATATTTGCTGTACTGGCACATCAAGCTCTAACATAATAAACAACTGTCAGTCAATGAGCTAACACAGTGAAAAAAAATACCCATCTGAACATCTGACAACAAAGCAGTTTATATATCTCACAAGTATCCTCAAATGGAAGCAGCCTTTTTTCTGTAGCTGCCATCTGTAGAGTTACACAGATGGCTACCCAATTAAAACACATTCCTTTAATGACAATACATTTCTATATAATAAAGACACACAAACCAACGGCGATACTTTTTATACTTTAGGATGGTTTACTATTCTCAAACCTTTGTGTATGTACAGAAGTTTAGAAAAGTCAGTACAATGGGTTTTTAAGTCCATTCTATATTTGATTGGTTTTCCCTTGAATGATGTAGACATATTTCTAGCATTCTGTAGAACATTCTGTTAAAGCTTTTCACCTCACATGCAAACACTTGCCTACTTGGGGTTGATTTACTAAACTGGAGAGTGAAAAATCTGGTGCAGCTCTGCACAGCCACCAATTAGCTTCCAGGTTTTAGCCTAAGTTCACACTGAATGCGGGTTTGAAATTGTGAGTTCAGTTGAATTTGCACAATTTCAAGCCGGCATTTCAGTCTGACTTTGGGGGCGATTTGAGAGAAATCTGTGCAGGTTCATGCACAGATGACTATTGAAATTGCCACTGCAGTCGCCAAAAGTAGTGCAGTAACTACTTTTGGGAATCGGTGCAGTGCCACAAAGTTGGTGGTGCACCAATTATGACGGTGCAGTTGCCAGCAATAGGCTCCGATTTGTCACGCTATTTGACATGTCAAGTAGCATGTCAAATCGGCTCAATGTGAACGTGGACTTTTTGTCAAAGCGTAATTAAACAAGCTGAAGTTAGAAGCTGTGATGTGCTGTGAAGAGCTGCACCAGATTTTGCACTCTCCAGCTTGTCTTGTGACTCTTTCCCAGCAGCTACTGCTGTGGAAGTTAAGACAAGTGTGGACATCCATGGTGCTTGAAATGGTGAAAAAAATGTATCCACCACAAGTAAATAGCACTACAAAATAGTGGCAGCTTGTAAACTGAGATTGGCCTCATCATTTCTTATGTATTATTTTTTTTTATGTTGTGGACTTTCCTAACACAATCTGGTGCAGCTGTGCATGGTAGCCAATCAGCTTTTAAGTTTGGCTTGTTCAATTAATCTTTGGCAATAAAACCTGAAAGCTGATTGGTTTTTATGCAGCACTGCACCAGATTATGCACTCTCCAGTTTTAGTAAATCAACCTCACTGTGTACATACAGCAGCTCTAGCAGCTGCTACTGTAAAAAAAGGTTGTTATATACAGCACTGCTCAATCATGATAAAGAGACACAAAGGGGGTTATTTATGAAAGGCAAATCCACTTTGCACTACAAGTGCAAAGGGCACTTGAAATTGCACTTTCCAGTGCAGTCACTGTAAATCTGAGGGGTAGATCTGAAATGAGGGGAAGCTCTGATGATTTTATCATCCAATCATGTGCAAGCTAAAATGCTGTTTTTTATTTTCCTTGCATGTCCCCCTAAGATATACAGCGACTGCACTTCCAAGTGCAATTTCAAGTGCACTCTGTGCTTGTAGCTTGCACTTGAAGTAGTGAAAAGTGGATTTGCCTTTCGTAAATAACCCCCAAAAGTAACATTGCTGCATCTGTCAGTTAAAGCAATCTGACAAGTAAAAAAATGTTTGTTTCTTTTTTTTTAATAAAATGTATCTCCATAGCCCTATTAGCCCTTAGTTTTCTCTAACCAGCCCTATTTAACTCCATCTTCCCCTTCCCCCTTTAAATATTATTTTCTTATCACTTTTGTTCTTGTTTATTTTGATTTTATTAACCATTATTCTTAATTTTTTTTTTATTTACTTGTTTTGCGTGTTAATTTTACTTTGCAATTAGGGTTGCACCATTACCGAGTATTTTCACGAGTACTCGTACTTGTGGAAATGCTCCGATACCTCAAACCGATACCTTTGCGGTGCGAGTTTAGCCCATATAACAACAATGTGGTGCAATTCCTGTCCTGACAGTATTGGTGCAACCCTATTTGCAATGCTTTGTACCGGAATCATAATTTCAGTGTAATTTTAAACAGGACAAATTATAGAATACAATTTACATGTTTACTTTTTATCTATCATAACATATTTTCTTTTACACTAACAAAGTGTAAAGAAAAAAGTTTTGTATTTTTTGTCAAAGGGTTGTATAAAAACGATTTTGCAAGATAATATCATGAAAAAAGAGCCTTCTTTGTCCTTTGAATAAAATAATAATAAAAAATAATATATATATATATATATATATATATATATATATATATATATATATATATGTGTGTGTGTATGTGTATATATATATGTATATATATATATATATATATATATATATATATATATATATATATATATATATATAATTTCTTTGTTATCTTAAGTAATTACTGTTTTTGCCAAAAAAACAAGTCCATAGCAGAAATGTAAAAATTGAATATGGTCCATAGGGGTTCACAGGTGTGAGAGGCGAGGAATATACCGGATGACACTATACAGCTTCCTTCTACTTAAAGCAAACTCTTTGGAATTGATGGTGCATATGCCTGAAGTTTGATTCCATGCTTCAATATGGTCGGGTGAGCAGACCATTGGTCCTTGATTATTTTCCTTGACTCTCCTTCTTTTCCTCAGCCTGTGATAGCCTGTCTTGCATTACAGTGATTATTCATTTACTGCTACTCAACAGCGGAATCCCCTGTAAATGAACTTACTAAGCAATACTTGGGTATCTGTTTATCTGGGCTCTGGACTGATAACTCATTGTGGTTATATGCCACCTCTATACATCTGATCAAATACCAGCTTGTAATCTAGTCCATTCATCCCAGTTTAAGATTAATATACCATCTTGTGGGACTTCGATTGAGTATCAGTACCCCTGATGACGTCAGTTGTGACAAAACGGTCGTAGGTTTGTTACACATACACGCATTGCGCAATTTGCGAACCGTTATTAGATCCTAGCAGAGCTTTTTCCTGTCGCATTATGGCAGCATACACTCTGGATTGTGACTCCGCCTCCACAACCTGATAGGACCACATAACTATAAGATGAAGACACAGCCCCTTCCCCAGCATTCTCTTATTTTTCCTCACCTGTTGGGACAGCACAGACATCACCCCCTTACCGCTTCGCCCCAGCCAGGTTCTAGCCTCTCCTGGTTTGGAAGTCCTTACCAGTACAGCCTCTAAACGAAGCTAAATGGAAGGAACCCCACTCTGGTGATCTCAGGGGTATGTTACAATTCTCTCTGTGACCTTGGATTAACAGGCTCAAGCTGTTTTGATTTGTCTCCTGCATGAGTTTTAAAAAAGCTCTGATATTGCTGCCTCAATGTACAGTGGTGTGAAAAAGTGTTTGCCCCCTTCCTCATTTCCTGTTCCTTTGCATGTCTGTCACACTTAAGTGTTTCGGAACATCAAACCAATTTAAACAATAGTCAAGGACAACACAAGTAAACACAAAATGCAATTTGTAAATGAAGGTGTTTATTATTAAAGGTGAAAAAAAATCCAAACCATCATGGCCCTGTGTGAAAAAGTGATTGCCCCCTAAACCTAATAACTGGTTGGGCCACCCTTAGCAGCAACAACTGCAACCAAGCGTTTGCGATAACGTGCAATGAGGCTTTTACAGCGTCCTGGAGGAATTTTGGCCCACTCATCTTTGCAGAATTGTCCTAATTCAGTTACATTAGAGGGTTTTCGAGCATGAACGGCCTTTTTTAAGGTCATACCACAACATCTCAATAGGATTCAGGTCAGGACTTTGGCTAGGCCACTCCAAAGTCTTCATTTTGTTTTTCTTCAGCCATTCGGTGATGGACTTGCTGGTGTGTTTAGGATCATTGTCCTGCTGCAGAACCCAAGTTCATTTCAGCTTGAGTACACGAACAGATGGTCGGACATTCTCCTTCAGGATCTCTTGGTAGACAGCAGAATTCATAGTTCCTTTTATCACGGCAAGTCTTCCAGGTCCTGAAGCAGCAAAACAGCCCCAGACCATCACACTACCACCACCATATTTTACTGTTGGTATAATGTTCTTTTTCTGAAATGCAGTGTTCCTTCTACGCCAGATATACTTGGACACACACCTTCCAAAGAGTTCCACTTTTGTCTCATCGGTCCACAGAATGTTGTCCCAAAAGTCTTGGGGATCATCAAGATGTGTTGTGGAGAAATTGAGACGAGCTTTGATGTTCTTTTTGCTCAGCAGTGGTTTTCTCCTTGGAACTCTGCCATGCAGGCCATTTTTGCCCAGTCTTTTCCTGATGGTGGAGGCATGAACGCTGACCTTAACTGAGGCAAGTGAGGCCTGCAGTTCCTTGGACGTTGTTGTGGGGTCTTTTGTGACCTCTTGGATGAGTCGTCGCTGCGCTCTTGGGGTAATTTTGGGCAGCCGGCCACTCCTGTGAAGGTTCACCACTGTTCCATGTCTTCGCCATTTGTGGATAATGGCTCTCACTGTGGTTCGCTGGATTCCCAAAGCTTTGGAAATGGCTTTATAACCCTTTCCAGACTGATAGATCTCAATTACTTTCTTTCTCAATTGTTCCTGAATTTCTTTGGGTCTCGGCATGATGTGTAGCTTTTAAGGATCTTCTGGTGGAACTTACTGTGTCAAGCAGCTCCTATTTAAGTGATGCCTTGATTGTGAACAGGTGTGGCAATAATCAGGCCTGGGTGTGGCTAGAGAAATTGAACTCAGGTGTGGACAACCACAGTTATAGTATGTTTTAACAAGGGGGGCAATCACTTTTTCACACAGGGCCATGATGGTTTGGATTTTTTTTTCACCTTTAATAATAAACACCTTCATTTACAAATTGCATTTTGTGTTTACTTGTGTTGTCCTTGACTATTGTTTAAATTGGTTTGATGTTCCGAAACACTTAAGTGTGACAAACATGCAAAGGAACAGGAAATGAGGAAGGGGGCAAACACTTTTTCACACCACTGTATATACTAAAGCCTTATACAGGCTTAATATCATGCCTCAAACACCCTGGCATATAAACCTTAAATAGGTTTAGACAAATTGCAGTGGTCTCCAATTTCCCTTTCCTTCCTACCTGTGTGCCTGGGCGCTCTCCTGGGCTCTGTTGACCTACTAGGGGCGCTGGGATGTGTTCTGAGGAAAATTGAATGAACCTGTTTCTGTTCCTTGTATCTTGAACCAGAGATTGCTGAATTGCTGCAGTTTGTTTGCCTGTCTTACAACAAAGCTCCTATTTCATCCTACTGGAGGTAAAAGCCATTTTTTTTTCTCTGCATCTATACTTCTTGCATAAGCTGCTGTGTTTTACCTCACCTGTGCTTCCTATGTCAATTGCTGTTACTATGTATCTCCTTAGGCTTGCCTTATTCCTTGCTATGGAGACCACTGCCCTAGCAGATCACCGCCAGCCTATTAGGTAAGGGGGGAGGATTTTTGGTAAGTAGTGAAGATTGAAAAAGAGAGCAATCCTAACGCTGCCTATATGGTTAGCCCTACCAGGTCCGCAAAATCTTCTGATTCAAGGCACAGAGAGACTTCATGCAGGAGAAGCCATTCTGGCAACAGACGGAGCCGCTCCAGTCGCAGGAGAAGTTGCTCAGGCCACAGAGGGAGTCACAGGAGAAGTCACTCCAGTTCTTACTCCAGACACAGCCGCTCCTATCATAGAGGATCTCCTGTCCATAGACAGCGATCACTAGTGCAACCCTCTGGAAACGCATGTTGGATATGCAGGGCCGCAGCCCTTCCCGATAAATTGGCCTGCCGTAGATGCTTTGAGGAGGCTACTAGTGAAAAAGAATCGCAGTTTAAAGAGCCTGTAGCTCCACAGATTCCTACTCCGGAGACAGAGTTATCAACATGGAGTGCCTCACCTGCTCCTCCCAGCACGTCAAAAGAGCAGGATTCCCCATCTGACAATGAGGGGTTGGAAGCAACTGCAGGGTTTGATTTTTCGCTAATTGAACCGTTTGTCAAATCGGGCAAGGAAGCGATCGGATGGGAGGAACCCCAGGAAGTCCAACCAAAGCAGAAAAAAAACTTCCCAAACCTTAAATGGGACTCAGAGGCTTTTCCGTTCATTGAGGAATTGAATGATTTAATTAAAGAGGAATGGCAAGGACCCGAGAAGAAATCGAGTCTGAATAACAGCCTTTCCAAATTATATCCCTTGAAGGAGCCTAAAGTGAGTCCTCTTGTCTCTCCTCCCGTCGTAGACGCATCTCTCATGTGGTTAGCCAGGCATGTGACATTGTCGATCGAAGATGCTGTGACATTCACGGATGTCTTGGATAGGAGGATCGACACCGATATGAAGAGGGCCTACCTTGCAGCAGGAGGCACTTGCAGACCGGCTGTGGCACTTGCAGCTGTAGGCAGGGCCATTTTCAGCTGGTCATCAAACACAGAGGTTGCTCTCAGAAGCCGCGGACCAGGAGGGCATAATAAAAGCTCTACAGGAGTTTAGTCTCGCGGGGGACTTTCAGTGGATGCGATTAAATCGTCATCAAGGGCCATGTTGGCCTCCGTAATGGCCAGGCGGACACTGTGGCTGAAACCCTGGTCAGCGGATCCTGTCTCCAAATCAAATTGGTAACGCATTCCATATGACGGCGAGAACAGAACCTTTTCGGTGCAAAGCTGGACCTTTCAAAGGTGACAGGTAGGAAGTGGGGACTGATTCCATCGGACAGAATACCGAAACAGCAGATGCCTCCTCCCTTCAGACGTAATCTGACAGACAGATACAGGGATGTTAAATCCTATAGGCCAGGAAAAGAATACAGGAGGGGCTGGAAGAACCCCCAGACATCCTTTATGAAGTTTCAGAAGCCCAAGACTCCCGCTTCCAGTGACCAAAAGTCTTTTGAAGATGCGCCCGCCCAGCCAGCAGTAGTGGGGGCAAGGCTTTCTAAATTCAAGCTGGTTTGGGCGGAAGCAATAAAGGACCCTTGGACAGTGGCTACTGTTCGTTTCGGGCACAGATGACCCTTCAAGAGTCGTCCCCCAGGGGATCATTTTTGTCCCACCAGACTTCCACCTTCAGGGGAAAAACGGTTACTGTTGACCAGTTACGTCAAAGAGCTTCTCCAGAAGAAGGCGATAATAGAAGTACCTGCATCACAGAGGGGTCAGGGATTCTACTCCCCGTTATTTCTGGTCAAGAATCAATCTGGGGACCTTCGGCCAGTCTTGGATCTAAAGATCTCAATCGCTCCATTCGAGTGGAGTCGTTCAAGATGGAGAGTTTACAATCAATCCTCCAGGCTATAAATCTGGGAGACTGGATGCTCTCCATAGACCTCCAGGACGCATATCTTCACGTCCCGATCCATGTTGCTTTCCAGAAGTTTCTTCGGTTCTCCTGTGAATCGGGGCCACTTCCAGTTTCAGAGTCTCCTGTTCGGGATCTCTACTGCCCCCAGAACTTTCACCAAGGTACTGCTACCAGTAATCACATCCTTAAGGGAGAAAGGGTTGAGAGTCCATCACTACCTGGGCGACATCCTCCTCCTTTCAAGCAACCTGGAGTCCCTTGTCCAACATCGGGAGGTCCTAGTTGCCACACTACAAAGACTGGGCTGGTTGATAAACTGGAAAAAAATGCTCATCCCACCCAGAGGATGATCTTCCTGGGTGCGGAACTGGATACCCAGATAAACACGGTAGAACTACCGGCAGAAAAGATTTCCCCACTGATTCAGAGGGTGAGAAGTAGGGATGAGCACAGGTGTTGCACCTGTAGGGCCCTCATAGTTTCTCTTGGTGGGCGCAGGAATGGCCCTGCTGTGAACTATTAGATCATTTGTAATTACCCGCCCCTGTTAAACAGGGGCTGAAAAATTTGCCTTAGGCACTGGTCTGGTGCACAACACTGCAACCCCTCACGATACTGACTTGAGCACAGCAGTCACACGATGTTGCGAAGCATTTTTTAAAAATTGTAATACAAAATAAACATGGCTCCTATCCCTGTTAAACAGGGCTGAAAAAATTGTGCCATAGGCACTGTGCTGGTGCCACAACACTGCAACCCCTCCACAGAAACTGTTACTTGGAGCACAGCAGTCACACGTGTTGCGAAAGGCATTTTTTAAAATTGTAAGTACACCCCCTGTTAAACAGGCTAAAATTGTGCCTTAGGCACTGGTGCTGTGCCACAACAGCAACCCCTCACAATACTGTACTTGGAGCAACAGTGGTTGCCGAAGCATTTTTTTATAAAAATTGTATGTAACCACGCCCCGTTAAACAGGGCTGAAAAATTGTGCTTAGGCACTGGTGTGGTGGCATGGATCATGAGGAGGAAGGAAGAGGATAGTCAGTGAACCATAAGAGACAGTCACTCAGCATCACATAGGCAGTCTTGAAGGATGTATGGTTACTTAAAAATTAATTCGGTAATCATATCCCCACAGGTGCCAGGTAGCTGGTGGTGATCCAAGACTGATTCATTTTGATGAAAGGTCAGTCGATCACCGATAACAGCGCACCCCTATATCAGGAGCACTGAATGAGCGTTCGGAACGCTGGAGAGCAGACAGGCAGTAGCTCAATTGCATACCTATGTGTCAAGCTCTGGCCAGATCCTCAGGACGCAACATAGGCGGTGGGAAAAAGAACTGCACCATGTATATCAGACGCAGGCGATGGTTGCTGGAACGATCATACCTTGGGGCTGCGGACTAAAAAATTGTCTAACGCCTCGGACAGACGTCCACCTTCCCCCCCTTCCTTCTGCCACGCGAATCCTCAGCAACTCGACGCCCAGGACCTAGGAGTTTGTACAACGCGTTGCACAGACCTATCTGCAAGTCCTCCCTGAGAAGTCTCAACCTCATGCTCCCTCTGCGTCCTTAACCTTGTACCGCGGATCAAGAGAAGAGGCCACCAGTAATGGTCCCTCTCCTTGATGCCGCAGAACACTAGGATCTTCCGCCGGCCTTTGCAGGATCAGGGAGGCCTGCGTTATCTGAGGCATTCGGGTCCGGCGTCTTCTGGGTCACATCCGGCCACCTCCTCCCCCAGCCACGACAAGTCCCAGTACATCTATTCCCTAAAACAGGCTTCTGCTGATGCTGGTGCCAGGACTCCACCTCCATGCTCCACACAATCCTCCTCCTCCTCCTCCTCCTCCGCCTCCTCCTCACCCCCTCGTCCTGTGTGATGGGGGGACAGGAGAAAACACTGTCCGATATAAAGGGGGCCATGAAGGCAAGGAAGTCCCCTCTTCCTGCCTCTGATCTGCCTCAGGTGTCCCAGCCATTATCCCAATCCCCACGCAGCGAAAGCTCCAACAGGTGGACAAGAGGGGACAGTGTCACTGGAAGTTTTACGTCACTGCACCCTCCTCCCTCGTGCCTCCTCAAATGGTGAGGAGACAGAGGCATGCATCCCTGATCATGCTCCACTGGACGTGGGAAAAAAAACCAAGCACCCCCTACCCTGTCCTGGTGCCGTAGTCGCAAAGGTACTCATTGATGTCCCTCTGCTCGTGTGCAGTGGTCGCTGCAGCATGGCAACGTTGAGTCCACCCTGGTGGGCATTGTCCACATATTATGCGTTTCTTGGCAGGTTCAGCTCCTTTTGCAGCTCAGTCAGCCGAGCACTGGCATTATAAGGGTGAGAATGCTTCTGGGAACAAAATAATAAGATCTCTTAGGTATGGGGTGTGAGTTGGACTAACACACTTCAAGTCCTATAGGTGCTTCTGGGAACAAAATATATGATCTCTGTGTGATTGGACTAACACACTTCAAGTCCTATAGGTGCTTCTGGGAACAAAATATATGATCTCTGTGTGATTGGGACTAACACACTTCAAGTCCTATAGGCGCTTCTGGGAACAAAATATATGATCTCTGTGTGATTGGACTAACACACTTCAATTCCTATAGGTGCTTCTGGGAACAAAATATATGATCTCTGTGTGATTGGACTAACACACTTCAAGTCCTATAGGTGCTTCTGGGAACAAAATATATGATCTCTGTTTGATGGGACTAACACACTTCAAGTCCTATAGGTTGCTTCTGGGAACAAAATATGATCTCTGTGTGATGGGACTAACAACCTTCAAGTCCTATAGGTGCTTCTGGAACAAAATATATGATCTCTGTGTGATTGGACTAACACACTTCAAGTCCTATAGGTGCTTCTGGGAACAAAATATATGATCTCTGTGTGATTGGGACTAACACACTTCAAGTCCTATAGGTGCTTCTGGGAACAAAATATATGATCTCTGTGTGATGGACTAACACACTTCAAGTCCTATAGTAGGTGCTTCTGGGAACAAAATATATGATCTCTGTGTGATTGGACTAACACACTTCAGTCCTATAGGTGCTTCTGGGAAGAAAATATATGATCTCTGTGTGATGGACTAACACACTTCAAGTCCTATAGGTCCTTCTAGGAAGAAAATATAGATCTCTGTGTGATGGGAATAACACACTTCAAGTCCTATAGGTGATTCTGGGAACAAAATATATAGATCTCTGTGTGATGGGACTAACACCACTTCAAGTCCTATAGGTGCTTCTGGGAACAAAATATAAGATCTCTGTGTGATTGGACTAACACACTTCAAGTCCTATAGGTGCTTCAGGGAAGAAAATATAGATCTGTGTGATGGGACTAAACACACTTCAAGTCCTATAGGTCTTCTGGGAACAAAATATATGATCTCTGTGTGATGGGACTAACACACTTCAAGTCCTATAGGTGCTTCTGGGAACAAAATATAATGATCTCTGTGTGATGGGACTAACACACTTCAAGTCCTATAGGTGCTTCTGGGAACAAAATATATGATCTCTGTGTGATTGGACTAACACACTTCAAGTCCTATAGGTGCTTCTGGAAGAAAATATATGAGGTCTGTGTGATGGGACTAACACACTTCAAGTCCTATAGGTGCTTCTGTGAACAAAATATATGATCTCTGTGTGATGGGACTAACACACTTCAAGTCCTATAGGTGCTTCTGGAAGAAAATATATGTCTGTGTGATGGGCCTAACACACTTCAAGTCCTATAGGTGCTTCTGGGAACAAAATATATCTGATCTCTGTGTGATGGGACTAACACACTTCAAGTCCTATAGTTGCTTCTGGGAACAAAATATAGGAGCTCTGCCTGCCTGATGGGACTAACACACTACAAGTCCTATAGTGCTTCTGGGAAGAAAATATAGGAGCTCTGCCTGCCTGCCACGAACACACTACAAGTCCTATAGGTGCTTCTGGGAACAAAATATAGGAGCTCTGCCTGCCTGCCAGGAACACACTACAAGTCCTATAGGTGCTTTCTGGGAACAAAATATAGGAGCTCTGCCTGCCTGCCACGAACACACTACAAGTCCTATAGGTGCTTCTGGGAACAAATATATAGGAGCTCTGCCTGCCTGCCAGGAACACACTACAAGTCCTATAGGTGCTTCTGGGAACAAAATATAGGAGCTCTGCCTGCCTGCCAGGAACACACTACAAGTCCTATAGGTGCTTCTGGGAACAAAATATAGGAGCTCTGCCTGCCTGCCACGAACACACTACAAGTCCTATAGGTGCTTCTGGGAACAAAAATATAGGAGCTCTGCCTGCCTGCCAGGAACACACTACAAGTCCTATAGGTGCTTCTGGGAACAAAATATAGGAGCTCTGCCTGCCTGCCACGAACACACTACAAGTCCTATAGGTGCTTCTGGGAACAAAATATAGGAGCGCTGCCTGCCTGCCACGAACACACTACAAGCCCCTCTTTCTAACTCAATCCTTCTAAATGAATCTATCCAACCTAACTCTCTCTCAGTAAATCTATCTAACTAAATCCAGCAGAGTGTCACAGATCTAGCCTGCTCTATCTGCGCCGGAACAGCATGTGACCGCGCAGACGGCGTGGCGGCCTTTTATAGGGGGGGGCGTGTACTACAGCCCCTGAGCTGTAATTGGCTACAGGCGTCCTGCCTGTAGCCAATTATGGCTCTTCGAGTTTCCGGGGCTGTGATTGGCCAAGCATGCGGGGTCACAGTGCATGCTTGGCCCATCATCAGCCAGCAATGCACTGCGCCGGCCGCGCCGGCCGCAATGCATTGCGGGGCCGCTCGCATCACACGAACGTGATGCGAGCGGCCCAAATAGTTCTGGGCTCGCCGAGCGAGCGAACGCCCGGTGCTCGATGCGAACGTGGGTTCGCATCGAGCACCGGGCCCATCCCTAGTGAGAAGAGCAATCTCAGCCCGGTGCTCGATGCGAACGAGGGTTTGCATCGAGCACCGGGCCCATCCCTAGTGAGAAGAGCAATCTCTGCGCCAATGGGACAGCTCATTCATGACCCAACCGATCTACATCTCGGAGGAGGTCAAGCGATCCTTGCAGTGGTGGACTCGTCCCTGCAATCTGAGGAGATTCAAGCACATAGTTCCCCCTCCGCAGGAAACTGTAACCTCAGATGACAGTTTGGAGGGATGGGGGGCACACTACCTGCACTACGCGGCCCAAGGGCGCTGGCCATTCAGGATCCAGGACGCAGTCTCCAATGTGCTGGAGATGAAAGCAGCCTTTCAGGCTCTCCTAGCCTTCAGTACTTACCTGAGGGGGAAGCAAGTCCTCCTGAAGATGGACAACAGGGTGGCCGTTGCCTACATCAACAGGCAGGGGAGCACCAGAAGCTCCTCCCTGATGCAGGAAGTTTGCCCCGTGATGGAGTGGGCAAAATCGAACCTATTGGACCTGAGAGCGACCTATATCCCAGGGGTCGAGAATCTCCTAGCCGACTCACTCAGCAGAAGATTTGTTTCCAACAACGAGTGGTCTCTGAGTCCCCAAGCATTTGTGATCATAATTCAGACCTGGGGCCCACCAGACATAGACCTGGCGGCCACACCAGCCAATGCAAAATGCCGGAGGTTCCTATCAAGAATCCCCTTTCTGTCAGCGGAGGGAGTAGATTAACTACAACATCCTTGGGTCTTCAAACTCGGCTACATTTTCTCTCCGACTCCCCTCATAGCAAGGTTCCTTCTGAGGCTCAAGAGGTCGACGGCACTAGTAGTGGCGGTGATCCCTTTCTGGCCGAGGAGGCCATGGTTCACTACTCTCCTTCAGTTGAACACAACGGATCCTCTCCCTCTTCCGCTGTCAGCAGATCTGCTCTCTCAGGACCAGCTTCTACATCCAAACCCGGAGAGGCTACATCTGATGGCCTGGAGGCTGAGAGGTCTAGGTACCTAGAACAGGATTGTTCTCAGAGGGTAGTGGAAACATTACTCCAGGCTAGGAAGCAGACTACCAACAACACCTACAGAAGGATCTGGGAGAAGTTTACCGCCTTCTCTCAACAACAAGGTTGGGACATATCTTCTCTGATAGCTCCTCAAATCCTGGAATTTATGCAGTCAGGCCTACAGAAGGGTCTTCGAACCAGTACCCTGAAGGTCCAGGTTTCAGCCTTATCCGCCCTGACCGAGGTCAAATGGGCACATGGTCCTCTGGTTATCCAATTTCAGAGGGCCTGCCTTAAACTAAGGCCACCTAGGAAACCATCATTCCCAGCATGAGACCTCTTAGTTGTCCTGGAAAGACTGTCTAATGATCCATTCTCTCCACTCGACAACATTTCCCTTTGGAACCTGACGCTTAAAGTCTCATTTCTGATTCACCGAAGAGGGTCTCAGAGATGCAAGCCTTGATGGCCAAAGAACCGTATCTAGTCGTCTACACGGACAGGACAGTACTAAAACCTTCAGATCGTTTCATATCTAAGGTATCCTCCTCATTTCACTTTAATCAGGAGATCAACCTTCCAGCCCTTATCACAGATCAAGGTGATCCTCATCCTCTGGATGTCAGGGGCAACATCCTGAAGTACCTCTCAGCAACAGAATTGATCAGGAGATCAGAGAACCTCTTATGCCCCATACACACGGTCGGATTCTCCGACGGAAAATGTCCTATCGGACAATGTTGTGTGAAATTCCGGCCGTGTGTAGGCTCCATCGGACATTTTCCATCGGATTTTCTGGCGGACAACGTTTTTTATCTCCTGCTCTCAATTTTTCCGACAACAAAGTCCGATCACACAAATTCCGATCGTGTGTAGCCTAGTCCGACGGACAAAGTGCTCAGAAGAAATTCTGTGACGGAAGCGCTCGGTCAGGTAAAACTACCGTTCCTAATCGACAAAGCACATTCGTCACGCTGCAATGTTAAAATGTGTTTAATGCAGCGCATTCTCTTTTTCTTTACAATGCAAGAAGAATGACGTGTTTTAGCTGCTCCTATTCACACTGACTTCTCACAAACTTCTTTCTTTATTCTTTTTCATGATTTCTTGGCTAGATGTTTTTTATCGGTCAGATCTTAAGAATGTTTTTTATATTTTTTGGAGGATTTGTCATTTCTAGTGGGTTTTTTTTAAATCCAGATTTCCTTTATTACTAATTATTTTTTTTTTTTTTTTTGGGGGGGGGGTTGTGTGTCTCAACTTATCAAAACACCATTATTATCATTTGTATTTTTAGCCTAAATTCACTCTGAGGTTGTTTGTTGTTGATGCCCCTTGTTAATTGGACTTTATGATTTGTGAAATGTACCTGCCTACTCAAAAATAAACTGTCATTGTTGAAAAGTAAAACACATAGGCAAGGATTTCTTGAAATCAAAAATACCTTTATTTAGGTCTCAGCAACAAACCAAAGAGGAAGGCAGCGATGGAGAAACTTGAGAAATTTGCAAAGCCTTTGACCCCCACGGCAGACATCATTTTTTTATGTTCAAAAATTGGTGGCCTGAGGATTACGTATCTTAATAAGGGAGTGCAATCTGGTCCTGAAGTCCAAAACATCCGGAACTGCAGCAGATGCCATCTATGTCCCCAGGCTGTGGTCATACGAGAGGCTCCATCTTCTCTCAGACCAGACTGAATCCAGGTCGTCACACTCTGGTCTTCCTTCCACTAAATAATGTCACGCTAAACTCTCCTAATCTTCTCCATAAATAAGCCTCAATGTATAAGCAGTCTAGGCTAGTGATGTACCAAGTGCAAATTGTACCTTCGTTATAGCGATCGTCTCGTGTGTCAGCTCTCTCTCCCCTCTGCTCACAGATCGTCGCTATGACACACGCGTGTGACGTTTTATATACAGTGCGCATGCGTGAAACATATTGAAGAGGAGCGACTATGATGGGAAGTATGGGCCTTACTGTTGGATTCAATATGAACTCATGTAATATCACATCGGTTCATTCCCAATATCTTTGAGGACAGAAGGCATTCCCCCGGATTGGAATGTAGCCAGGTTGGAAAACACACCAAAAGCTTTGTATTCAGAAGCAATGGCTGGTCCCACCTGCGGTGAAGACGGCTCCAGGCTAGAGGCACAGCCCCTGAGTGGAGAGTGCAGTTTACTTCCTGGATCACCTTTTGCTGGTGTTCATTGGGTGCGAAGCAAGGGGGGGAGATTTGAATGAGTGGGCGTGGATGTCTGAATGGAAGGGAGACACACAAGAAGTCAGTCTCTGTTTGCTGGGAATCCCTGACATGAGAAGGTGTCTTTCTGCCTTTTCTCTTATGAACACAGCTGATGGTGATTCCATTCAAGCCGCATGGCTTGGCAGCCATTTTAAGGTTTTCATGGAGGGCCTTGTGATAAGTATCTTTGATATTCTTGTATTATGTGATTTGATTGTAAACTTTGTGATATTGTAATATATCTTTTAATACTTTATGTTAGCGTTCCTGATTCTTGGGAAATAAATAAGATAGTGTTTTACTAGCAGTAGTTTGTGTTTGGTTTCATAGCTAACCTCGTATTATTGTGATACTAACAGTAGCATGCGCTCATAGGTTTAACAGACTAACAACATTATAGGGACTAGACAAATTAATACATAGATATAAGTATTGTATCGCGTACTTCATATGGCACCCCAAAGGCGTGTAGAATGTATTTTTACACAGAATCCACAAACTAATGTATTTTTGTTTTGAGTCCTGGTAATCAAAGACACCCAGAACTGAAAATCGTCTCTCGTGTGGACAAGATTGGCGCTGGCTCGTGAATTCTGAAACCACGCTTGGATGATCATAAAAATGTTGTGAAATATTTAATCGGATAGCGGACGCGCGACAAATCTGGTGAGACCTTTTTTTTTTATTATCCGAGATATGTATATATATGTTAAAATGTTGTATTGCTAATGCAAAGTGTTAGAATACTTGTAGCTGGTCAAGAGGGCTGGTGAGTAAAGGGCTGATCACCCTTGGTTAGGAATTGACAGGAATTACCATACATCTTTGAGGAAAAAAAAAAGGTGATAGAGATATTGTTAGTTTATTTTTGGAAGTTTTATTTTTGGAAGTTTTTTTTTTTGTTGTCGTTTTTTTTTTTTTTTGTCATTTTTATTATTTCTACTCACGTGAGAGTGACATAACTCTCTGATCCAATAGAAGTTCAATGTGGCCTGCAAACTAACAGGAAGGCATTGATTAAGAGTCTGCCTTGTGTCTTAGGATGTGCCTTGTGTAGGCTGTAGAACTACAGGTAGCAAGGGGTAGTTTTTGTTTGTTGTAGGCTGTTGTGGGACTACAAGTTAGCTTGCAAGCGAAACCTTTGAATAGCCTATCTTTTTATCTGTATTTCAGTGTAACCAAAACAGGTTTTACAGCTCCAGTATAGAGGGCTTGCTTAGCATATCAATGGAGATCCTTGAAGAGTTTCTTAAGAAACATGCGTCTATTCAATTAGACAGTCTATCTCAGGGTCCTTTAACATACCAGTTCATCAACCTATTGGAACAATGCAATAATCATAATGATGCCATAGCATTTAAAAATAATTCAAAAAAAGGCAGGAAACAGAGATTAGCAAATTTGATGTGCATGTTTTTAAAAGTTAGAGACATTTCTGAAGGGAAGGAATCAGAATGGATAGATGAAAGGAAGCAATTCATGCAGCAGCTACAAAATATAACAAAAGATATATTAATTAGGGTTGAAAATGCAGATGCACAAGCGCGTAGTCAGATTGAACAATTAGTGACGGAAAAATGCGAATTAGAACAGAGATTGGAGGAATTAGGAAAAACGTGTGAGTTAAGAGAAGGTTGCATCGTCTTTTTGAATCAAAGGGAGGCTGAGAATTTGCAGGTTATCACAATGCTTAAGGAGGAGTTACAGGGTGCACAGGCAGCCATAATGGATTTATCCTCCAAACATACAATAGCCGAAGATGCAATGGTGGAGGTACCCTCCGCACATGCTCAGTGTACAGAAGTAGAAGTGGAACATAAAGAGGACCCATATACTATTGTTGCTGCAAATCATATTACTATGATGGGAATCAATGCTGGAGACGTAAATACAAACGTGATAACTGCGCTTGAAATTGATTCAGGAGTTGAAATGGAAACTTCTGATGACTCCTCAGACGATGAAAGTGTAAAGTCTGTTAATTCCAATCACAGTAATATTATCCAGCAATGTGAATTTCCAGCACAAGATGTTAAAAAAAGGGCCTATGCAGGGAAGCCAGAGCTAAAATGTTGTTTGTGTAAAAGGGGAGGTCACATCGCAAAGTATTGTTGGGCGAATAACGATATCAAAAAAAGATCATACCTGAAAACTACCCCAAGGCATTATGAATGTTATTCGGCCAGGTGGGGTAGCAATCCAAAGCATGGAGCCCATAGTAAGCAAACCCAATTCCCCGTTAAGACCCAATTACGGACTCTACAAACTGAAAAGCAATATGTAGGACAGTTGCATAAAATCAAAATGGAAGTAGCCGCATGGTTATTCAAACATAGCACTGGGGGGAAGCAATGCTAGCAGCACTTAGTCAGCTGCAAGTATGTTAAAAATACTCTGATCAAAGTTCCCTTCCTATGAATAAGGTTTTAAGTATTTTTGTAATTTTTTTTTATAAGGTTTAATGTTTTATTAATTTAATGAATTTTTTATTAGTTTTTTTTAATTTTCTTTATTATTAATTATTTTATTTTTTCCATTAATTTTTTCAATTTTTTTTTATTATTAAATTTTTTTTTCACTTTTCAATTTTTTTTTTATTTTATTAATTTTTGTTTTAGTTTTAATGTTTGTAATTTTTATTTTTTTAGTTTAGTTGTTTATACTACAACTCGGTGTTCCCCTAGCAGTACAATTAATGAAAAGAGACTTGGGGCACTTAAAGTCAATTGTCATGATAATCGTGTTTAATCATTGTCTTTGTGTTCCTTTTCCAGAAATCAGGGAGAGAACAGGTTTGGATACTAAACATTTGTGTTTTGATTGCAGGTCCGTCAAAGTGAGACCAACACGGGGGTTAGGTTATTGTAAATGCATAATCGATTATCACATGGTACCATGAGCTCATTAATTAGTAATTGTTTGCAAACAATGAAAACATTTAAACAATAATCTGACAAAACTAAAGAGTTACAAATGAGGTAGCAAATGTTGTGATGAAGTTACAAATGTTTTGTTTGTGTTGTTTTTCCCATTAACTTATTGTCTTTCAGATAAAAAAAAAGAAACATGTACTCTTCTCAGGAGAAAATCCATGGATGTCTTTAGTTAAAAGTTGAGTGTTTGTCATTGTTGTATGGTGGTTGTCTTGTCATGTGGTTCTTGGGTGATAATGGCCATTTTGTTCAGGTGGGACATCACTATGTTTAGCCCACCTGAAAGGGGGGTAATGGGCGATGCCCTCAGGTAGCAGCTGGATACTCTTTGTTGAAGACAAAGTTGGTAGAAAACCAGTCTAGCCGCGGGAGGTTTTTCTTTTACTAGAAGGTTTAGCCTTTGTCCACCTGAAAGGGGAATTAGTGCATAGATCGTAAGATAAAGATAAATGCATTGGTTGTTTCTCTTTTTGCGTTTTTAGATTGAGAATTTTTGAGAAACAACAGTGACGTTCGTTTTTTTAATTTTTGATCATACCATGCGGATCCATTTTAGAGTGGGTTTTGCCTAAAGAGGTCATGGTTGTGTTCGATAGTTTGGTCAAAGTTGCAGAAGCCAGGAATACTAAGTTCCTGCGTTCCAAGGAGGGAAATAGGATTAAATATAGTAAGCAAGCAGATATTATGGATAAGAATTTGATTCTGCTCTTGTTTTTCAATTCCAGAATCCTGGTGGAGCGAGATTGGAAAGGTTCTGGAAAATGGATGACGGATGATCATCTGGTTGGCAGTTTGTCTGTGCCATGCCACGCCCCAAATTTATTCCACTAAATATCAGGAGAGACGGGACAAACAAAAAGATTCACTTTAACACTTTTCTTTTCCTATGGACGATCTGGTGCTGAATCTGAAAGACTGTGCCTATCAATAAGACTTGAAGCATTTTTTTTTGCTGGACTCTCTCCTGATGAATGCAAACGTGTTATTAATATACGTACAATGGGTTGGGGGAAGGAACATAACACATCCAATCCATCAGAACATGAAAATGTAAAATATATATGTTTTTGTTGGAGGGAGGAGTTGAAATAAGAAAAGTTGTGTAATGTATGACATGTATTGACGTAACGGAGTTTATATGGTGCAGGTACCCAGGAGGCGAGCACTTATACATAATAAGGTGTCTGTTGGCCGACTAGAGGGTGTCAGGTGACACATCAATGGGGTGAACATTTCCTTATATGGGGGAGATGCGCCTGGTTGAGGTCTCACCAGAGAAGTTGAAACCCTGCACAGGGAATGCCAGTGAATACACACAGGAGCATGCTCCGATAGATAAAGGGAGCAAACGCTGACTACCAGAGTACAGTATGCCTTCACCACATGGCGCTGCAACATCTCACAGTGGTTGATAAACCTATTACCCTATATTTGCTGAGTATACGCTGAATCAAGTGCGGTCATCGTACCAGTGACTTACTCCCAGAGATGTGCGGACACAGAATAAGGTGCATGCAGGATGCTTATCTCTGAGGAGTAACCACAAGAGGAGGCATGTATTCAGCACTATATTGGTGGGAATAGGAGCTGGGATGGGTGTTGGTAATGGAGTAGACATCGGTATCCTGAGGAACAAACTCTCAGCCATAGCTATGAGCGGGACTTTGTTACTCGGAGAGATTGGTGGCATATTCAAGCCGCATGGCTTGGCAGCCATTTTAAGGTGTTCATGGAGGGCCTTGTGATAAGTATCTTTGATATTCTTGTATTATGTGATTTGATTGTAAACTTTGTGATATTGTAATATATCTTTTAATACTTTATGTTAGCGTTCCTGATTCTTGGGAAATAAATAAGATAGTGTTTTACTAGCAGTAGTTTGTGTTTGGTTTCATAGCTAACCTCGTATTATATGTTAGCGTTCCTGATTCTTGGGAAATAAATAAGATAGTGTTTTACTAGCAGTAGTTTGTGTTTGGTTTCATAGCTAACCTCGTATTATTGTGATACTAACAGTAGCATGCGCTCATAGGTTTAACAGACTAACATTATAGGGACTAGACAAATAAATTGTATGTCAAAGTCAGAAAGGCCAAGATCATGGCTAAAGTTGTGAGGAGGCTGCACAATAATTTTGGGGTACAACGATCCAAGGATCAACTGAGGAAACGCTGGTCAGACCTGAAACTGAGGGAGCCCGATCAGTACAGAAAGATCAAGCGAGTTCTTCAAAAAAGTAAGTAGTTGTCGTGTTTTCTGCTTTTTTTTTTCTTGCTTGCATACTGCTCCATGTGGTTGTTTTTTTATGTTGTACATTTGAAATTGGCCACTTTCATGTTCGTGTGTCCATTCGATCGTACTCAACCTCGATCGTTCGGCCACTTATAATACGATGTTTGGTGAAGTTGGAGTGAAATACATTGGTTCGGCCCTGTTTTTAGTGAAAGGAAGTTTGTTGTCAATAGAGATGTCATCAAGAATGTAAATCAAATTTCTTCAATGTAAAGGAGAGGTCACTCAGTAGCTGTTTACCCATCTGGACTCTAGAGCACTAGTGCTGGGACACCCAAACACCCTTTTCATTATGTTGTTCCACACATGTGCTCCAGTGGATACTATAGGGGTGTATCCATCTGACAAACTTCAACCAAAAAGGTAGTAAGTTTTGCACCTTTACAAAGTGACTACATTAATGTTGTTGTCCTTTGAACCTGGCCACAAACAACTATTGTCCGTCACTTCCAAGCAATGTTTGACATTTCCTATTTCTGCCCTCAATAGATTGTTGTGCTAAGTATTCCTTTTGTACATTGTCATAGGGGAGCGAAGACTCGGGACGTCTGAGGACACCAGGAAACCCTCACCTCCCAAAGAAGGGGAAATACCAACACCAGAAGCAGAGGAGGAGGAGGAAGGAGAGATAATAGAACTTGGAGAACTTGTCACCACAACAGGTGGGTGTGGGAGAACCCAGCTACTTGTAAGCTAATCAATGTATGCCTGCCTCTTTTACAATAGCCATTTTTTTTGTTTGTGTGTTTTTTTAGGTGATGTGGATGTTGTGGAAGAAGAATCGCACTTTACCACTGAAAGTGCACACGTACTCATCGGGGAGATAATGGTGTGCAATCGAGATCTAGATGATATCAAGAAAAACATCAATGATGTTCAACAAAAAATGAAGAACATCATTGATGTTTTAGCGAAAATCTGAAAACGCACAAAGTAATTAACACACATTTGTGGCTGTTTCTCACAAAAATTTTAACTTAATAACTGTGCCAAATTTGGAAGATGCACACAGTGTTTCAACATGTGCTAGCTCCCATCATGGTGGATGAATGACAACGTTTTGGGGGTGCAACCACTTTACTAACTACTAAAGTGGGTGAGGTGAAGGGGTTGCACCCCCAAAACACGTCCATTGATCCCCATGATGGGAGATTGCACATTTGAACATTCTAGGCATGTGTTTTAGCATCAAATGCCCATTTTGATACCCAAATTGTGTGCATGTTCTAAATTTCACTTTTCCAGGGGTGACACCCCATGTGATGAAGGCACGATCAAACACACTTTGAACATATAGTCATGTCTGATCTTGTCTTCACTTTTGAAAGTTGAACTTTGTAAGTTCCTATGTTCAGTCTGTTATGTTTTGCTACATGCCTGGTTTTCCTAAATGCGCAATGTTAGTAAACAATGTTCAATGTTCAATGTTTTCAGTTTACAAAAGCATTTTTGAAAGGCACTTGTGAATGTGTTGTAAGTAAAATTTTAACATCTAAAAAATGTGTGGCTTCCTTATTTCAAAGCACAAAAGCATTATTTATGTCAAAAGTAAATGATTTTGGTGACAATGGGTGTTATTTACTAAAGGCTATTCCAGTTTGCACTGCAAGTGTATTTTCCGGTGCACTTTTGCAGTGCACTTGTAGTGCATAGTGGATTTGTCTTTTGTAAATGACACCCACAGTGCTTTGTAATAAAACACGTAGCACGCCATTTTTAGGAATACACACATTTCTGTCATGATGATGAAAAGGAGTATTTTGGGTGTCAGTTATGCACTACAAACCTTACCTAGACAAAATATTAGGTAATACACACACAACATGAGAAGATTCTTTTTGGGAAGAAGAGACTGTAACCTCCTCTCGCCCAGAAAGTGCATTCCCACTGTTGAAGATAAAGGCCCAAAAAGAAAACTACAAATAAGCTAGAACACACCTACAAGAAACACAAGCAGTAAATGACAAGAAATCTTAGGTCTGGTAAAAAAATATATTTATTAAAAAATGCCTCTCACACATCGTCAGGCATATCAATGGCCCCCCTACCCACAAAGTAGTCCATATATCTCTCGCGGGCATTTAGAGGGGGCAAGCCAGGACGTGCAGCTTGAAGGGCTGTGAGTTTGGCATTGGAAGGCATGTCGACATCAGGGCCAACGGGCACAACATAGTTGCTGCTATGTCTTTTTAGGAAGTTGTGCAATATGCAGCAGGAAAGCACAATGTGGTTCAGTTTATATTCCGCCAAGTTGATAGCCGTCAAAAAGAGGCGGAAGCGGCTGGCCAGGATCCCAAAGGTGTTCTCCACCACTCTGCGGGCTCTGGACAGCCGGTACTTGAAGACCCTCTGGTCTGTGGTGAGGGTCCTCATCGGGAAGGGGCGCATCAGATGGCTTGTCAGCGCAAACGCTTCATCCACGACAAAGATGAAGGGGAGTCCTTCAGCATTCTCCTCTGGAGGTGGCAAGCACAGACTGCCACTCTGGAGACGCCAGTAGAACTCCGTGTGCGCAATGGCACCACCATCCGAGATCCGGCCATTCTTCCCCACGTCCACATACAAAATCTCGTATGTCGCCGACACCACCGCCAACATCACTACACTATTAAACCCCTTGTAATTATAATAGTATGACCCCGAGTTGGGGGGTGGGACGATGCGGACGTGTTTCCCATCAATTGCACCTCCGCAGTTAGGAAAGTCCCAACGGCTGGCAAAGTGGGAGGCCACAGTCTGCCATTCCTGCGGCGTGGAAGGAAACTGTGGAGTCCAACAAGAAAAGAAAATTAGTCACTTTGCACATAAACATTGCAAGCAGATTAGACACTAACATCTTGGAACAAGATCAGACTTAAATTGTAACCTTTAAAGTATTTGCACCCCAAAGTACAAGGTCCTCTTAGCATATTACTCACCCCCCATCAATCCCCCCACTTCTGATGGGCCATTGACAATAACTAGGGGTTGGGGGGGGTTGGACAGGTAACCCTCTCCACTTCATTGATAGCCAAATAGCTCAATAATGTGTGCTAGTTTGGCCAGACCCTCCTTACTTACCACTATTGGCAGCCCACAGGAAAGATAAAAGAAGCGAAAAGACGAAGGGGTATTGACACAGTAACGAGCTGCAGGTGGCTGCTCACCCCGGGTTTAGTGAAAAAAAGAAAAGAGGTTCTCCCTTGGTAGTGGGGTTTTTAGGCAGCAATTCGTCTGGTAAAGTTTATCAGGCGAATGTATTGAGTGAGAGACCAAATCTTATCCAAATCAATTTTCACGTTTATTCAAATTAAAAAAAATAGGAATGACACATAAAAAGAAGGGGGGATATAAAACACAAACCCATACAGAAAAAAATATACAAGTACAGTACACAAATTTAAAAACCAACAAATGACACCTAGCACCACAACTGATATAATCAGAGGGGGTGATTGTGGGGTGTGACAAAAACACTGACGCGTTTCGACCTGTTGTCTATGTCGGTCTTCCTCAGAGTATTTTTGTCTGTTGGGAAAAAGAGACAATGTAATAGTAACTACTCAATTATGTGTCACTATACACTTGCACTCATGTCACTATACATTTTTTTATCATCAGTATAGTTACCAGTATGGGTGTAGTGTACGGAATAGTCTTCTGCATGGGTGTTTATAAAAATCCCATCGTTTATTCCCGGTGGCCTCCAATTCCAACTTCTACTGGAGGATCGAAGCACGGTGAGTCATCCAGGCCGTATGTGGCTTACGAGGAGTTACACTTGTAGTCGACTCGCCAAGAAAGGACCCCACAGGAGGCCCCCGGAGGGCACGGCGGGGACGGGGGGGGGGGGAAATAGAAAGCCAAATGGGACACCACCAGCAACGGACTCCTGGAATATACCAAGGAAACGTTTATAGGCACATTTGTATAAAAGAGGGACAGATGAGAGGGGGGAAGAACTCTCTATAGGGAGAAGAAAATCTCATTTCAAAATCAGAGTGGTATTATTATATACTTTGGGAGTGTGGTTCATATCATTAACCTTACAATCTTAGGGAACAGGATTAGCCTCATAGGAGAGGAAAAGAGGGAAAGATGGAAGCCTAAGATTCTGAGGAGAAATTCCTACAGAGAGAAAGAGAGGAAAAAGAGAGGGAAGAGGGATTGAAGAAGAAATGGGGATGACAGAAAGTGATAAAAAAAGGGAAAAAGACCAGATAAGGAGAGAGAGGGAAGGGGGAAGGGAAGGGGAAGGAAGAGAGGGAAGACATGGTAACAGTCGGAAATATATATGTATGGCGCGCTTCATACACATATGGGGGTGTGGAACAATTAAGGAAGGGAAGATGGAATGGGAAAGGAGGGAAGAAATAGGATGTGAAGGGAAAAAGAGAGTATGGGATCATGTGAAATGGGATAGAAAAAGAGGCTGGGACTATTGGGAGAAGTAAAATAAAATAAATTAAATAAAAATAAAAGGAAAAGTTAAAAAAAAGGAAAAGAAGTGGAAAAATGTGCAAAATTTACAGTGCAAAATCCGTTTTTGTTATGTGACAAAGAAAAAGGGGGGGGGGGAGGGGGAGAGGGGTTACGAAGTGTTGGAAAATTAGGTACATAAGTGAAGGAAGTTGTGGAGGAAAGGGGGGGGAAGGCAGACCTGGGGTGTGAATGTGGGGAACGGTGAAGGGGGGAGAGGGATTGGGGTGGTAGGGAGGGAGGGGGGGATGGAGAAATAGGGAAAAAAGGGAAGGAGGGGGGAAACCTGTACTTTAGAGATGGTAATGGTTGTTACCTTCAATATGATGTTTAATCACATAGGCCGCAAAGTGACAGTGCATGGGGTTCTCAACCAAAGCACAGCAGCTTTTTGGGAGATTTACCAGAGATCTCTGATGAATTCTAAGGGGTTAAAAAACAAAAAGACAAAGGAGAGGGATTCTTCTTTAGAACCCTATTGTTGATGTAAAGAGGGAAGTCCCTTAAGGGAGGGAGTAATACTCACTGTAAACCCCGATGTGCCTGGAGCATGCTAAGCCTTCTCCGGAAGTGGAGTGTCCTTCTCCACTCCGCTTGGCTTATAAATGCATGCTCCCAAATGTAATTGGTCCGGTTGGTGGGCGGCCACATGGATTCCGACCCCCTCCCCCCCACACACCGCCGCACCCACAGACGCCCCAGCGGGGTCCCCGAGGCAAGATAAAAGAAGCTTCCTAATCCCCCCCCCACCCAAAAAAAAAGAGAAGCACATTTTGACATTCTGCAATTACCTATCAAGCTAATAATAGGAGGAAAAACCCCCAAAAAAACAAAATAACATTGTAAAGTATTGAGCCAGCCCCTTGCACTACATGCTTTGCTGAATTCATCCCTAAATATGACCACAATAAAGAGGTAGGTATATAGTGTGTATTGAGCTTGGCAAAGCCAGCAGATAGAAGATTGGTATCATCTGACAGAGCAGTTGGGGGAGGGGGGTTCCTAATGAGTTTGGCACCCCAAAAAAAATAAAAAATTCAAAGGGACTCTGCATGAAGTAAAACACACAGCAAACATTTGTGCATATTTTAGGGGGTGTTTGGGGGAAACCAATACTATGGAGCAGACAAAATACATTGCTTAAGTGACTAGGCCATAGGTGTCTATTGGGCCAGAAGAGCATGCTGGGGAGGTAAGTGAAGGGAAAATGCATGAAGGGCAAAAGGGGCACAGCATATTAGAGCATATTGCAATCATGGTAATTAGGGAAGGAGGTCAAAAATACAAGTCATTAGCAAACAGAGCATACATAGAAGGGAATAGTAAAGGAGAAAAGTTACCTTAATATAGTCCTCCTGCAGGACCTGGATTATGGCAGAACAGGTCTCTGGAATAATGATTCCCAGAGCCTGGGGAGAGATACCTGTGGAGAACTTCAGATCCTGAAGGCTTCTCCCTGTCGCCAAGTACCTCAACGTGGCAACAAGCCTCTGCTCCGGAGTGATGGCTTGTCTCATGCAGGTATCCTGCCGGCTGATAAAAGGGGTCAGCAAAGCCAAAAGACGGTGAAAAACGGGGTCCGTCATCCGGAGAAAGTTCCTGAAATCATCGGGATTATTCTCCCGGATCTCACGAAGCAAAGGCATGTGCGAGAATTGGTCACGGTGAAGCAACCAATTCTTGGTCCACATACTCCGCCTCGCCCTGTTCATGGACGGGTCTTGGGTCAAAGCTACAAGCCAGACACCAAGTCCCTGTACAGCACGAACTCGGCGACGAGTACGTACAGGAAACATCGCTCACAAACGGTCGGCTGGTCAGAACGGACAAACAGAAAGCACCGATAAACAGCAAGACCTGAAAGAACGAAATGAATACCAGAAACGAGCAGACAATAAGCAGTGAAAGTCAAAGTGTCCTATATCAAGATATAGGCCGCAATGACCAACAAATGCGAACTGACTACACGCACCGATAAACAGAAACGCACGACAAGCACAAACTGAAGAGCAGTAACGATCTGAGTCAGAGAAGCGCGAATCGTAAGTCCCCAAACTTCTATTAACACGCGATAAACACGGAATTAGCAGAAGGAGCCCAACGGGTGCGGGACGTGGTGCTGAACTTCCCTTTTCTAGTCTCGTGGAAGACGGCTTACGTCACGGCATTCTTGAAGACCGGAAATTCCGACAACGTTGTCTGACCGTGTGTGCGCAACACCAGCATCAGACAAATTCCGACGAAAATGATCCGACGGAACTAGTCATCGGAAAATCCGACCGTGTGTATGGGGCATTAGTTATCCCATATGGCCATAGAAACAGGGCCGGTGCTACCACTAGGCAAACTAGGCAGCCGCCTAGGGTGCACTGCTGCCTAGGGGCGCTCGGCCACTGGTTTCCCTCCGCGTCTGCATGCTCTGCAGGCTGCATAATGCAACTAAGTCTGACCGGTAGTGTATTCAGAGGCGCAGCACTGGAGCCAGAGCTAGAGGAAGCAGAGCCGATGCTTTCTGTATAGCGCCGCCTTCTGTCACATGGACAGTGTAAAGGGGGTGGAGCCAATGGTGGTGAAAAAAGTAGGTTTTGCCTAGGGTGTCAAAAACCCTTGCACCACCCCTGCATAGAAAAGGTCAGGCGGCCTCGGCTCGCACCATCGCTTCATGGCTGGTGAAGACTATCAAAAAGGCATACTCACTGAGTGAGAAAAAGATTCCGGAGGGCTTAAAGGTACATTCCACCACAGCAGTGGCAACTTCTTGGGCAGCCTATTGTAGGGTCTCGGGGGAGACTATTTGTAAGGCGGCTACCTGGTCTTTCAGAAACACCTTTATGTAACATCATAGGGTGGATTCTGCACAACTTTCAACAGTAGATTTTGGAAGGGCTGTAATTCAGGCCAACTCCACTGTTCCCACCCAGTCTGCGAGTTACTCCCCAGAGTGTATGCTGCCATGATGCGACAGGAAAACGGAAAATTATATACTTACCTTTCCGTAATTTTCCTTTCCTGTCACATCTTCATGGCAGCATACAATAAACCCACCCATAGAAGATGATTAATATATATACGGAGAATGCAGGGGCGGGGGCCGTGTCTTCATCTTATAGTTATGTGGTCCTATCAGGTTGTGGAGGCGGAGTCACAACCCAGAGTGTATGCTGCCATGAAGATGCATCAGGAAAGGAAAATTACGGAAAGGTAAGTATACAATTTTCCGTTTTTTAACCTCTATCCTTGCAAGGAATATTTTTATGTACTGTGATCTTTGGAAACTTCAATAAACCCACCAAAGGAATCTCTGCACTACTGGAGTTTTTTTTGCTTGTTTTCTCTCCTTCTCTGGGAAATCCCCTGGACATTCGTGTTTTGCCTGTGGAAGGGAACGCCCATTGGTGTGTGGCGTCTGTCACCTGGGAGCGTACCTCAGAAGGGGCTCTTCATAGATGCCAGCTGATCACCTGTGTGGGAAGCCTATGAGATCCTAGCAGCATTCCTGCTGCTCTACTAAGCCTTGTTTGACCCCCCTGAGTAAGGGTGATCGCAGGCTTTCTGGTAAGCCTTAATTTTCTACTGTGAGGTGACGGGCAGCACAGGTGGTTGAAGCACTTGAAATCTCCTTATTGGATACCTTCATTTATGAACAGTTTTTTTGTGGTCACAAGATTATCTTTGTGTTTAAATTCACATTTTTGCTATTAACCACTTAAGGACCGCCTCCTGTACATATACGTCAGCACAATGGCACGTACGTACCTGTACGTACATACCTGTACGTGCCTGCCTTCCAGCTGGCGGAGACGGTCTGTTTCGCTTCAGGAGCAATCCAAGATGAGGGGGCAGCCACTGATTTCTGGCCACCCCCTTGCGATCGCTCCTGGTGAATGAGAGGCTTCCCCTGCCTGTGAACTGTAAACACAGGCAGGAAGAAGTGATGTCACACTCATCGTGGCGGTCTTTCTGACTGGGACGCGAAGGAGTGAAGACATACAAGTAAGTGCACAACACTACACTGACACCAGGTACACATAGGCACACTTTTCACTTTTCACACTTTCCATATGTGGAATTACACCCCAAAATACATTCTGTTGCTTCTCTGGAGTACGGGGATACCACATGTGTGAGACTTTTTGGGAGCCTAGCCGCGTACGGGACCCCAAAAACCAAGCACCGCCTTCAGGCTTTCTAAGGGTGTAAATTTTTGATCTCACTCCTTACTGCCAATCACAGATTTGGAGGCCATGGAATGCCCAGATGGCACAACCCCCCCCCCCCAAATGATCCTATTTTGGAAAGTAGACACCCCAAGCTATTTTCTAAGAGGTATGTTGAGTATTTTGCAGATCTCGCTTTTTGTCACAAAGTTTTGAAAATTGAAAAAAGAAGAAAAATATTTTTCTTTACTTTCTTAATTTTCAAAAACAAATGAGAGCTGTAAAATGCTCACCATGACTCTCAGCAAATAGCTTAGGGTGTCTACTTTCCAAAATTGGGTCATTTGGGGGAGTTTTGTGCTATCTTGGCATTTTATGGCCTGTGATAGGTAGTGAGGAGGGAAATCAAACATTTGCGCCCTTAGAAATCCTGAAGGCGGTGATTGGTTTTCGGGGCCCCGTACGCGTCTAGGCTCCCAAAAAGTACTACATATGGGGTATCCCCGTACTCAGGAGAAGCAGCTAAATGTATTTTTGGGTGCAATTCCACATATAACCATGACTTGTGTGAGCAATATATCATTTAGTGACAACTTTTTGTAAAAAATATTTTTTTTTCGTCATTATTCAATCACTTGATCAAATCACAATCAAAAAAATATTCAATAGGCTCAACATGCCTCTCAGCAAATAGCTTGGGGTGTCTACTTTCCAAAATGGGGTCATTTGGGGGGGTTTTGTGCCATCTTGGCATTTTATGGCCTGTGATAGGTAGTGAGGAGGGAAATCAAAAATGTATGCCCTTAGAAATCTTGAAGACGGTGCTTGGTTTTCGGGGTCCCGTACACGGCTAGGCTCCCAAAAAGTCCCACACATGTGGTATCCTTGTACTCAGGAGAAGCAGCAGAATGCATTTTGGGGTGTAATTCCACATATGCCCATGGCATGTGTGAGCAATATATCATTTAGTGACAACTTTGGGCAAAAAAAAAAAGTTTAATATTCCCACAACTTTTGGCAAAATCTAAAATATTCTATGGACTCAACATGCCTCTCAGTAAATAGCTTGGGGTGTCTACTTTACAAAATTGGGTCACTTGGGGGGGGGGGGGTTTATGCTATTTTGGCATTTTATGGCCTTCGAAACTGTGATAGGTAGTGAGGAGTGAAATCAAAAATTTGCACCCTTAGAAATCCTGAAGGCAGTGCTTGGTTTTTGGGGTGCCGTACGCGGCTAGGCTTCCAGAAAGTCCCACACATGTGGTATCCCCATACTCAGGAGAAGCAGCAAAATGTATTTTGGGGTGCAATTCCACATATAACCATGGCATGTGTGAGCAATATATCATTTAGTTTTTTTTTTTTTTTTTTGTCTTTATTCAATCACTTGGGACAAAAATTTTTTTTTTTCAATGGGCTCAGCAAATAGCTTGGGGTGTCTACTTTTCAAAATGGGGTAATTTGGGGGGGGGTTTATACTGCCCTGCCATTTTAGCACCTTAAGAAATGAGATAGGCAGTCATAAGGCAGTCATAAATTAAAAGCTGTGTAAATTCCAGAAAATGTACTCTAGTTTGTAGACGCTTTAACTTTTGCGCAAACCAATAAATATACGCTTATTGACTTTTTTTTACTAAAGATGTGGCTGAATACATTTTGGCCCAAATGTTTGACTAAAATTTAGTTTATTCGATTTTTCTTATAACAAAAAGTAGAAAATATAATTTTTTTTTTAAATTTTTGTTTTTTTTCCGTTTATATCACAAAAAATAAAAATCACAGAGGCAATCAAATACCATCAAAAGAAAGCTCTATTTGTGGTAAGAAAGGGACATAAATTTGGTTTGGGTACAACATTGCATGACCGCGTAATTACCAGTTAAAGCAGTGCAGTGCAAAATTGTAAAAAGGCCTCTGGTCCTTAGGCTGACAATAGGTCCGGGGCTTAAGTGGTTAATTAACTTTTTTCTGTGGTCACAACATTTTTGTCTTCAAATGCACATTTTGTGCTACTAATGTAGTAGCTACACTACCATATAAGGATTATGTTTATTGTATGCTTTTTATTTGTACACTTTTGTTGATTATTAAGGACACATTTTAATTATGTTGTACACATTATAATCATATTCACTTTCGCTATTAGTATATTATCCAGTGCTGCACTCCTATTTGTATGTATATTTTCTGTGCCCTATATTGGGGTTATAGTGCTTAGCTGCAGGATATCCTTCACGGTCCGACCATAGGTGGTGCCCCGGCCCCTCACCCCCCCCCCCCCCCCAAACAAAAAATGTTCATAAATTCAGGCAAAATTTAGACGACTTCAAAAAGGGTGAGATTTTTGATCTCACAGTATCAAGAGATTGCAGTCATAGTATAATAAACATAAATAGATCCAATCATCACTCTAGAAATAGGCAGCACTCTTCAGATTAGTAAAAAAGGTGATATTACCAAAAGTGTTGATTTTATACATATAAACAAGACTGATGTAGCTAATTTAGCCCCTTTTGGGAACTCCATAAATGATGGAGGAAGTATAGACACAAAAGGTCAAGGACAAGGAAAAGGAACAAACAACACTCAGGGGTCTGCCTATCAAACTCGGAAACAGACAAGAACTCGCAGCACCAAATACTAGAGTGCTGTGACTCTTACACTTTATCATTACCTTCTTTGATGGATATGAAAGTTATCAAACTTCCCAATGGAAGAAAGACATACTAATTTTCTAAGTAAGGGACTGTCTTTTTCGCCTTCAACCTCGATGGATGAGTTTACAGTATTTAAAGATATCAGTCTATACTTACGCAAGGTGATTTTTAGAATTTGGCATACTGGCCAAAAGGACAACACGCAAAGTGGAGTTCTAACATCTTTGACCCCTGGGCTAGAGAGGGGAGTTTAGCTTTGGACAATTTGGTCACTCTCTTGGATGAACAGTTTGACTCAGATGATGAACCTGACCCAGAAAAAATTTGGAGATCTATATATTAAATCAAAAAAAATGCCTCCTCTGCACAAACACTGGACCAGACACTGGATTAAGGTCTTTCTTGACTTTGTGAAGGATGACCTTAATAAAATTAACTGGACACAATGTGGTCCAAACAATTTATCCAGTTAGGAAGGGAAAGCACTTTTTGAACTGGAGCAGGCGGGTGACTTTTTTTTTTTTTTTAAATCTTTATTTAGAATTTTTTTGACAAATAACATTACAAAATACAAAACGTATTCCCCATTTCACATCGCTTACTCCCACTTATATTTGCCCCCCCCCCAACCCCCCACCCCACCTTGCGTACCTACCCTAGAAGTAACATAAGACAATACCAATTTCCACTATTGTCTTCCCCATACAATGCGTCCAAGAAATTAACTGATAATCTCTATTACATATCTCCAAGACTTTTTAAACTCGTTCCAGTCCACCCACTTATCCTTCCGATCTATTTCTTCCTCCCCTTCCTCGTCCTTAATTTCGAAACTTTCCAGTTTTTGCAATACATTAACTCGAGCTATCAAATCCCGAATCTTCGGGCTCTCAGTATCCTGCCATTTTTCGGGATTAGATTTTTGGCTTCGTTTAGAAGAATGGGGATTATTGATACCTTGTATTGTCTCACCAGGGTCTTAGTCCCGTGAAACAGACACGTCCATGGGTCCTCCGGATTGCTTTCTTAAAGATTATCTTAATTAAATCGAGGATCTCTTGCCAACATTTTCTAATTATGAGACAATCCCACCATATATGGGCCATTGTACCTAGGGCTCTACAACCTCGCCAGCACTCAGGGGACTTTCCTTTTTGATACCTGCTGATTTTGTCGGGAGTTATGTACCATCTAGAAAGGCATTTAAAGTTTGTTTTTAACCGTTTTTATATCTAAAGCAGAACCATGTATTAAATTTCAATTTTTTTTTATCTTGTAACTATCACGCCATGATCCCAGTTCCTCTTCCCATCTCTTGACGTATGGGGGAACACCCATTCCCTCTTCATGCATTAATATTTTATAAATTTGCAAGATATTATTTCTGGTTGATGCTCGCATGCAAATTCTCTCCATCTGCGTGTAATCATCTCCATATCGAATTGGTTGCGGCAGATTCTCAACGAAATGCTTCAACTGGGTGTACCTCCATGCGTCAATCGACATTAATTCTGTGTCTAAACTCAACTCTTGAAAAGTGCCTATTTTCCCTTCTTTAATTATATCTCTCAGTTGTGCATTTCCTCTTTTAATCCAATTTCCCCCAACTTCCCTCCTCCCTGGTTCAAAAAAAATATTATCTTTTAAATATATTAGGGGGGAGTTATACTTCCATTTATTTTTTCTAAACAACCTATCCCATATATTAAGTGTAACCCATGTTATTTTGTGTGAATTCAGCTCCAATGCCCTGAATTGTGGTGGGTTCCATATTTCGTGCCCGAGGTGCCTATTACTCACTACATTTTCAATGTTAATTCATCTATTGTCATTTCCCTCTTTTACCCATTCCATTACCCGAGATAGTTCTACTGCGCTAAAATACTTTTTGAAATCCGGTATGGCTAACCCCCCTTGTTTTTTTCTCCCTGGTCAATATCGTGGCAGCAATACGTGGCTTCTTATTACACCATATAAACTTGGATATAATGCCCTTCAAGGTTTTGAAGAAAGCTTGGGGGATCGCTAATGGCAACATCTGGAACTTGTAATACATTTTTGGGGACACTATCATTTTCATTGCATTGATCCGCCCTATCCATGAGAGCGGCCATGTTGACATTTTTTGTTTCCTTTTTAATCTCTTCCAATAAGGGGAGGTAATTTATTAAATATATTTTCCTTAAGGTGTCTGCCAGTCTCACCCCTAAGTATTTTATATTCTCTCTCCATGGGAAATGGAATTCCTTTGAGAGCCGCTCCGCCTCCCCCCTATTTATATTAATATTTAAAATTTCCGACTTGCTTAGATTCATTTTGAGGTTTGAAATATTTCCATATGTTTTTAACACTCCCAGCAAGTTTGGTATAGTGATCCTGGGGTTGGAAATTAGGGATGGGCCCGGTGTTCGATTCAAACCCATGTTCGAATCGAACATCGGGCGTTCGCCCGCTCGGCGAGCCCAGAACTATTTGGGCCGCTCGCATCAAATTCGTGTGATGCGAGCGGCCCGCAATGCACTGTGCCAGTCGCAGTGCATTGCTGGCTGATGATTGGCCAAGCATGCACTGTGACCCGGCATGCTTGGCCAATCATAGAGCCAGCGGCGAGGAAAGCCATAATTGGCCACAGGCAGGATGCCTGTGGCCAATTATAGCTTAGGGGGTTTAGTACACGCCCCACATTATATAAGGCCGCCGCGCCGGCGGCCTCGTAAATTGTGTTCCAGCGTGTCAGGGATATTATGTGCTGTGCTGTGCTATGCAGTGCTGCTGACTGCTGACATTATCTGTGCTGTGATTCTGGGGATTAGTGTGTGCGTGCTGTTAGTATAGCATTGCAGTATCACATTAAAACACCTTCCTTCCTTCCTTCCTTTCTTCATCCTGTTGTGTCATCTAAGGCAGCCATCTGCGGCTAATGAATTGCCGGTTCCCGTAATACAGAGAACAGTCATTTATTGAAAGTCATTGATAAAAAACAAAAAAAAAACAAAAAATTCAATTACCAGGCAGGTCTGCTATGGATTTTAAGGGGAACCCCGGCCAAAAAAAAAAAAAGAAAATGGCGTGGGGTCCCCCTCAAAATCCATACCAGACCCTTATCCGAGCACGCAACCTTGCAGGCCGCAGGAAAAGAGGGGGGACGAGAGCGCCCCCCTCCCTCCTGAACCGTACCAGGCCACATGCCCTCAACATTGGGAGGGTGCTTTGGGGTCCCCCCCAAAGCACCTTGTCCCCATGTTGATGAGGACAAGAGCCTCTTCACCCACAACCGTGGCCATTGGTTGTGGGGGTCTGCGGGCGGGGGGCTTATCGGAATCTGGAAGCCCCCTTTAACAAGGGGACCCCGCCCCCTCTGACGCATAGGGATATCATGGGGAATTCCCTATGGCTTTTCCCATGACGTCAGAGGGGGGCGGGGTCACCAGGTGGCCCCGCCCTCCGTTATAAAAGACCTGTCAGACGCAGCGAAGCCTCACACAGCGGGAGCCTCCTATTGCGCCCAGAAGAGACACCGACGCCATGGAAGAAGATGCCGGACGAGAAGACCAGAGCAATAAGAAGCCGATCGGAGGTAGAAGAAGATGGAAGAAGAAGATGGAAGAAGATGCCGGAAGGAGAAGATGAAGAAACCGAAGGATGAAGAAAGGAAGAAGGCAGAAGACCAGAAGAAAGAAGATTTTAATAAAGGAATTGTCAAAGACCGTCTCCTGTCATTTTTAAAATTTTTGACACTTTTTTGGTGAAATGGTAGGGGTAATTTTGTACCCCCTTACCATTTCACACAGGGGGGGCGGGATCTGGGGCCCCCTTGTTAAAGGGGGCTTCCAGATTCTGATAAGCCCCTGCCCGCAGACCCCCCACAACCAATGGCCAGGGTTGTGGGGACGAGGCCCTTGTCCTCATGACCATGGGGACAAGGTGCTTTGGGGGGACCCGAAAGCACCCTCCCAGTGTTGAGGGCATGTGGCCTGGTACGGTTCAGGAGGGAGGGGGACGCTCTCGTCCCCCCCTCTTTTCCTGTGGCCTGCCAGGTTGCGCGCTCGGATAAGGGTCTGGTATGGATTTTGAGGGGGACCCCACGCCATTTTTTTTTCTTTTGGCCCGGGGTTCCCCTTAATATCCATAGCAGACCTGAAGGGCCTGGTAATTGAATTTGGGGGGACCCCCACGCTTTTTTTTTTTTTATCAATGACTTTTTTTTTTCAATGACTTTTTTTATCAATGACTTTCAGTGAATGACTGTTCTCTGTGTTACGGGATCCGACAATTCATTATAGCCGCGAGTGATTTTACATAGCTTTTTTTCCTGCAAAAATGACACTTTGTGCAGGGACAGTTCTAAGCACGGGAAACATGCACCCCTTCACAGGCATACTATAGACACCCCCCAGGTACGAAATTTAAAGGAATATTACACTTTTATTGTTTCACTTTAAGCATTATTAAAATCACTGCTTCTGAAAAAACGGCCGTTTTAAAAAAAAAAAAATTGCATTGATACGTGTCCCCTGGGGCAGGACTCAGGTCCCCAAACACTTTTTATGACAATAACATGCATATTAGCCTTTAAAATTAGCACTTTTGATTTTGAACCTTCGCGTCCATTGTAATTAATAGGGTTCTAATGTTCGCACGGACTAGGTCCGTTCGCGGGTTCTGGTGCGAACCGAACCCGGGTGTGTTCGGCTCATCCCTATTGGAAATAAAGAAGAGCACATCAGCGAAAGCTGCTAACTTATGCTCCTCTCTCCCCACCCTTATCCCTATTATATCCACATTATTTTGTACAGTGGACAGCAGAGGCTCCAGGGACAATACAAACAAGAGGGGTGACAGCAGGCAGCCCTGACGAGTTCCATTTCTCATTACAAACGGGAGGGAGGACATTCCATTGACTTTCACCGAGGCCTGGGGCTGGTTATATAAAACTTTTATCCATTGGATAATTCTGGGGCCCACCTCCAATGTTTCTATCATATGTCCCCAGTCTACCCTGTTGAAAGCTTTCTCAGCATCCATCGACAGGAATAGACTGGGGACCTTACCTAATTTGATGACCTGGAGTAGAAGTAGAGCCTTTTCCACTGTCTCCTGGGTTTGCTGTCCCTTTTGTCTAACGTCATAAAGCGCTTCATAATAAGTCTTAAACTCATTCGCTATTTCTTTAGTTGAGTTTACCATTACCCCCGACTTATTTTGTATTTTCTCAATAAAATTAATTTCTTTTCTTTTTGAACATTCTAGCTAAGTGCTTACTAGATTTGTTACCCCATTGGTGTCTCTCTCTTGCTACTTTATGGAACCACTTCCTGGATTCTTGCTCCATGACCATCTTTATTTCTTCTCTTTTATTAATCAACCTATGAAAAATATCCTGGTTTTGGGCCCCGACCCTTCTATGCTCTTGTTCCAGTCTATAAATTTCCTCTGTAAGGTTCGTTTCTCCTGTATCATTATTTATGAAAAAAGATTCAATTTCCCCTGCCCGCAGACCCCCCACAACCAATGGCCAGGGTTGTGGGGACGAGGCCCTTGTCCTCATGACCATGGGGACAAGGTGCTTTGGGGGGACCCGAAAGCACCCTCCCAGTGTTGAGGGCATGTGGCCTGGTATGGTTCAGGAGGGAGGGGGACGCTCTCGTCCCCCCCTCTTTTCCTGCGGCCTGCCAGGTTGCGCGCTCGGATAAGGGTCTGGTATGGATTTTGAGGGGGACCCCACGCCATTTTTTTTTCTTTTGGCCCGGGGTTCCCCTTAATATCCATAGCAGACCTGAAGGGCCTGGTAATTGAATTTGGGGGGGGACCCCCACGCTTTTTTTTTTTTTTATCAATGACTTTTTTTTTTCAATTACTTTTTTTATCAATGACTTTCAGTGAATGACTGTTCTCTGTGTTACGGGAGCCGACAATTCATTATAAAAATAATGACACTTTGTGCAGGGACAGTTCTAAGCACGGGAAACATGCACCCCTTCACAGGCATACTATAGACACCCCCCAGGTACGAAATTTAAAGGAATATTACACTTTTATTGTTTCACTTTAAGCATTATTAAAATCACTGCTTCTGAAAAAACGGCCGTTTTAAAAAAAAAAAATTGCATTGATATGTGTCCCCTGGGGCAGGACCCAGGTCCCCAAACACTTTTTATGACAATAACATATTAGCCTTTAAAATTAGCACTTTTGATTTTGAACGTTCGCGTCCATTGTAATTAATAGGGTTCTAATGTTCGCACGGACTAGGTCCGTTCGCGGGTTCTGGTGCGAACCGAACCCGGGTGTGTTCGGCTCATCCCTATTGGAAATAAAGTACTGTATGACTTAGAGATCCCACCTGGGGCCCTACTGTTGGGTATCGACGTAGAATCACTTTATACGTTGTTACCTCACGACTGGGGCCTCAGAGAAGTCTCCTGCTTCCTGGAAGCAAGCCACCCTGATTTTGGTGCCCAGAATGGGTTTATTTTAGAACTATTGGAACTAGCATTGACTAATAACTATTTCCAGTACCTGGATGGGTTCTATCAACCAATCGGATAGTGACCAGTACCTACAGAAAGCCGACAGTGGCAAATACACTCCTGCAGGCTTCCAGTCATCACCCAGATCATCTAATTAGGGGTATCCCAGTGGGCGAGTTTCTGCGACTTTTCAGAAACTGCTCAAAAAATGAGAATTTCTGTAGTGAATCAGGTGAAATGTTTGACACATTTTAAGATAGAGGCTATCCTCAAAAAGTTTTAAAACAAGCATGCAAAAAGGCCTGGATGAAATATAGAAGGGATCTCTTGGTTGATAAAACTTAAAAATAATAAAAAATTAACATCTATGCAGGCCCCTTTAGGGGGCGGGATCTGGGGGTCCCCTTGTTAAAGGGGGCTTCCAGATTCTGATAAGCCCCTGCCCGCAGACCCCCCACAACCAATGGCCAGGGTTGTGGGGACGAGGCCCTTGTCCTCATGACCATGGGGACAAGGTGCTTTGGGGGGACCCAAAAGCACCCTCCCAGTGTTGAGGGCATGTGGCCTGGTACGGTTCAGGAGGGAGGGGGACGCTCTCGTCCCCCCCTCTTTTCCTGCGGCCTGCCAGGTTGCGCGCTCGGATAAGGGTCTGGTATGGATTTTGAGGGGGACCCCACGCCGTTTTTTTTTCTTTTGGCCCGGGGTTCCCCTTAATATCCATAGCAGACCTGAAGGGCCTGGTAATTGAATTTGGGGGGACCCCCACGCTTTTTTTTTTTTTATCAATGACTTTTTTTTTTCAATGACTTTTTTTATCAATGACTTTCAGTGAATGACTGTTCTCTGTGTTACGGGATCCGACAATTCATTATAGCCGCGAGTGATTTTACATAGCTTTTTTTCCTGCAAAAATGACACTTTGTGCAGGGACAGTTCTAAGCACGGGAAACATGCACCCCTTCACAGGCATACTATAGACACCCCCCAGGTACGAAATTTAAAGGAATATTACACTTTTATTGTTTCACTTTAAGCATTATTAAAATCACTGCTTCTGAAAAAACGGCCGTTTTAAAAAAAAAAAAATTGCATTGATACGTGTCCCCTGGGGCAGGACCCAGGTCCCCAAACACTTTTTATGACAATAACATGCATATTAGCCTTTAAGATTAGCACTTTTGATTTTGAACGTTCGCGTCCATTGTAATTAATAGGGTTCTAATGTTCGCACGGACTAGGTCCGTTCGCGGGTTCTGGTGCGAACCGAACCCGGGTGTGTTCGGCTCATCCCTATTGGAAATAAAGAAGAGCACATCAGCGAAAGCTGCTAACTTATGCTCCTCTCTCCCCACCCTTATCCCTATTATATCCACATTATTTTGTACAGTGGACAACAGAGGCTCCAGGGACAATACAAACAAGAGGGGTGACAGCAGGCAGCCCTGACGAGTTCCATTTCTCATTACAAACGGGAGGGAGGACATTCCATTGACTTTCACCGAGGCCTGGGGCTGGTTATATAAAACTTTTATCCATTGGATAATTCTGGGGCCCACCTCCAATGTTTCTATCATATGTCCCCAGTCTACCCTGTTGAAAGCTTTCTCAGCATCCATCGACAGGAATAGACTGGGGACCTTACCTAATTTGATGACCTGGAGTAGAAGTAGAGCCTTTTCCACTGTCTCCTGGGTTTGCTGTCTCTTTTGTCTAACGTCATAAAGCGCTTCATAATAAGTCTTAAACTCATTCGCTATTTCTTTAGTTGAGTTTACCATTACCCCCGACTTATTTTGTATTTTCTCAATAAAATTAATTTCTTTTCTTTTTGAACATTCTAGCTAAGTGCTTACTAGATTTGTTACCCCATTGGTGTCTCTCTCTTGCTACTTTATGGAACCACTTCCTGGATTCTTGCTCCATGACCATCTTTATTTCTTCTCTTTTATTAATCAACCTATGAAAAATATCCTGGTTTTGGGCCCCGACCCTTCTATGCTCTTGTTCCAGTCTATAAATTTCCTCTGTAAGGTTCGTTTCTCCTGTATCATTATTTATGAAAAAAGATTCAATTTCCCCTGCCCGCAGACCCCCCACAACCAATGGCCAGGGTTGTGGGGACGAGGCCCTTGTCCTCATGACCATGGGGACAAGGTGCTTTGGGGGGACCCGAAAGCACCCTCCCAGTGTTGAGGGCATGTGGCCTGGTACGGTTCAGGAGGGAGGGGGACGCTCTCGTCCCCCCCTCTTTTCCTGCGGCCTGCCAGGTTGCGCGCTCGGATAAGGGTCTGGTATGGATTTTGAGGGGGACCCCACGCCATTTTTTTTTTCTTTTGGCCCGGGGTTCCCCTTAATATCCATAGCAGACCTGAAGGGCCTGGTAATTGAATTTGGGGGGACCCCCACGCTTTTTTTTTTTTTATCAATGACTTTTTTTTTTCAATTACTTTTTTTATCAATGACTTTCAGTGAATGACTGTTCTCTGTGTTACGGGAGCCGACAATTCATTATAAAAATAATGACACTTTGTGCAGGGACAGTTCTAAGCATGGGAAACATGCACCCCTTCACAGGCATACTATAGACACCCCCCAGGTACGAAATTTAAAGGAATATTACACTTTTATTGTTTCACTTTAAGCATTATTAAAATCACTGCTTCTGAAAAAACGGCCGTTTAAAAAAAAAAAAAAATTGCATTGATATGTGTCCCCTGGGGCAGGACCCAGGTCCCCAAACACTTTTTATGACAATAACATATTAGCCTTTAAAATTAGCACTTTTGATTTTGAACGTTCGCGTCCATTGTAATTAATAGGGTTCTAATGTTCGCACGGACTAGGTCCGTTCGCGGGTTCTGGTGCGAACCGAACCCGGGTGTGTTCGGCTCATCCCTATTGGAAATAAAGAAGAGCACATCAGCGAAAGCTGCTAACTTATGCTCCTCTCTCCCCACCCTTATCCCTATTATATCCACATTATTTTGTACAGTGGACAGAAGAGGCTTCAGGGACAATACAAACAAGAGGGGTGACAGCAGGCAGCCCTGACGAGTTCCATTTCTCATTACAAACGGGAGGGAGGACATTCCATTGACTTTCACCGAGGCCTGGGGCTGGTTATATAAAACTTTTATCCATTGGATAATTCTGGGGCCCACCTCCAATGTTTCTATCATATGTCCCCAGTCTACCCTGTTGAAAGCTTTCTCAGCATCCATCGACAGGAATAGACTGGGGACCTTACCTAATTTCCCTCCTCACTATATCTGCTGTTTCCGCGTCTAGAATGGGATGTTCATTCAAGCGCCACGTAAATGGTTGCCTTTGAGTCCCCGGGATCCTCATCCTCATTGACACCGGTGTATGATCCGATAAAGTCGTTATTTCTATCCGGGATGCCACGACACGTTCCAACAGTCTGTGATCGATCAAAAAATAATCTAGATGTGAATGTGTACCATGGACCGGGGAAAAAAAAAGTATAATCTTTAGATTTGGCGTGTTGCACCCGCCAAACATCTATCAGCTGACTTTGATGCATTTTTAGTTTTATTTTTTTTAACTGATTGCAACTCTGCCCACGTGCCCGAGACGTACTATTGATCAGAGGGCCCAGACCAAAGTTCAAATCCCCAGCCAAGATAACCTCCCCCGTCCTAAATTCCGCTAGGCAGTTTAATACCTGAGTCAGGAATTTAATCCGGTTCTTATTTGGGCAGTACAGGTTTGCGAGGGTAAACATATTCTCCCCCATTCTACCCTTCAGATAAATGTACCGACCCTCAGGATCAACCAACCTCTCCATCAGCGCAAATTTAATATTTTTCGCAAACCCAATTGCCACCCTCTTGGCTCCCCTTGTGGGGGAGTCGCTACAAAACCACACAGGAAAATCCCGAGAGTATATCTTTATATTATTGTGATTTAAATGTGTCTCCTGCAAAAACGCTATTTCTACTTGATACCTCTGGAGCTCTTTTAAAATCTTGTATCTCTTCACCTGGGAATTTATACCTTTTACATTGTATGTTAGGAATTTTAATTCTCTAATTTCTATTTTTCAAACAGGAATTTAAGTTAGACTGATCCATTTTACCTCTAGGCGGGTGACTTGATAGTTAAAATTAGTGACAAAGGAGGCAATGTGGTCCTACTATCAGCTGATAAGTATGAAAGGGAAGTCTTTCGACAGCTGAGTGATACCTCCCCTTACTTAAAGCTATCAAGTAACCCTTTTCTGGCTCTAGTTATCAAACTTAATCAATGACTATTTCTGGGCCATGAAGCCAACCCCTTAACCAGTGGGACCATTTGAGGGTTGGAGAATACAATAACCCCACCTTCTATATAATCCCTAAACTCCACAAATCTCTTGCTAATCCACCAGGTAGACCTTTTGTTTCGGCGATACAAGGCCTATTGGAGAGGGTTGGTAGATATGTGAATGTCTTTTTTAAAACCTTGGTGACTTCTCTGCTGTTGTATGTTTGCGATACTTGCGATGTCCTGGCCAAACTGTATGACTTAGAGATCCCACCTGGGGCCCTACTGTTGGGTATCGACGTAGAATCACTTTATACGTTGTTACCTCACGACTGGGGCCTCAGGGAAGTCTCCTGCTTCCTGGAAGCAAGCCACCCTGATTTTGGTGCCCAGAATGGGTTTATTTTAGAACTATTGGAACTAGCATTGACTAATAACTATTTCCAGTACCTGGATGGGTTCTATCAACCAATCGGATAGTGACCAGTACCTACAGAAAGCCGACAGTGGCAAATACACTCCTGCAGGCTTCCAGTCATCACCCAGATCATCTAATTAGGGGTATCCCAGTGGGCGAGTTTCTGCGACTTTTCAGAAACTGCTCAAAAAATGAGAATTTCTGTAGTGAGTCAGGTGAAATGTTTGACAGATTTGAAGATAGAGGCTATCCTCAAAAAGTTTTAAAACAAGCATGCAAAAAGGCCTGGATGAAATATAGAAGGGATCTCTTGGTTGATAAAACTTAAAAATAATAAAAAATTAACATCTATGCAGGCCCCTTTAAGGATAATTACACTTATGGGGCACAAAGGAAGCAGTTGACAAACGTACTTCAAAAACACTGGGGGATCCTTACAAAATCTCCAGGAATTTAAAGAGATTGTTGGTCCTCAATTGGTTGCCAGGAGAGCAAGGAATCATAAAGACACACTAGTGCATTCAGAATACACTAGGGGTAGGAAGCAGTATACAAACTGGCTAAACGACTTGCCCCCACTTAAGGGAATGTATGCATGCGGGCACTGCCAGCTGTGCAGATTTGTTGAATCAAAACTACGACTTTCACTGATGCGAATCTGAGTATTTCATTTGAAATTAAGAACTTTATCAGCTGTGCGACCTCCAGGGTGATATACATGCTGGAGTGTCCATGCAAAAAATATTACATTGGTAAAACCAAGAGACAACTCCGAGTTCGCTTCGGGGAACATCTAAGAAGTATAAAGAATAGGGATGAGCTCGATGTTCGAGTCGAACGTAATTTCGATTCGAACATCAGGTGTTTGCATGTTCGCAGAACATCGAACAATATGCGGTGTTCGCGGCAAATTCGAAAGCTGCCGCAAAGTCTATGGGACACTAACATGAAAAATCAAAAGTGCTCATTTTAAAGGCTTATATGCAAGTTATTGTCATAAAAAGTGTTTGGGCACCTGGGTCTTGCCCCAGGGGACATGTATCAATGCAATTTTTGTTTTTAAATGGCTGCTTTTTTGGGAGCAGTGATTTTTGTTATGCTTAAAGTGAAACAATAAAAATGAAATATTCCTTTAACCACTTAAGACCACGCCCCCTACTGTAAAGAAAACACACACACGTCAGACTTAACCCCTCCTCGCCCCCTAGTGGTTAACTCCTTCACTGCCAGTGTCATTTACATAGGTATCAGTGCGTTTAACCACATGCCGACCGCGCTATAGTCGAAAGGCGGCTACAGCGCGGTCGGCTTGTTCTAAGTGGACGTCCTACGGACGTCCTCCCAGAAACTTGCTCCCACACGCCCCCTGGGGCGTGCACTCGGGAACATCCGTGACCGCCGGGTCCCGAGGACCCAGGGCATCACGGATCACGGTAAACAGCCGCTGATAGCGGCCATTTACCACGTGATCGCTCCGTCAAATGACGGAGCGATCGCATGTACACAAACCGGCGTCACGTCATGACGCCGGTTTCTCCCTCCCCTCTCTGTACCGATCGGTACAGAGAGGCGAGAATCAGAGAGGGGGAGAGACGGGACCAGCGCTGTGGGCTGGATGTGTAGTGCCCACAGTGCTGGTCAATACACTGCCACCACTGTGCAATACTCTGCCACCACTGTGCAATGCTCTGCAACCACTGTGAAATACTCTGCCACCACTGTGCAATACTCTGCCACCACTGTGCAATGCTCTGCCACCACTGTGCAATGCTCTGCCACCACTGTGCAATGCTCTGCAACCACTGTGCAATGCTCTGCCACCACTGTGCAATGCTCTGCCACCACTGTGCAATGCTCTGCCACCACTGCAATGCTCTGCAACCACTGCAATGCTCTGCCACCACTGTGCAATACTCTACCAATACTGTGCAACACTGTAATACTCTGCCAATACTCTGCCAATACTCGCCAATACTCTGCCAATACTCGCCAATACTCTGCCAATACTCGCCAATACTCGCCAATACTCGCCAATACTCTGCAATCATTTTTAATAGAAACAAATAATTTTTTTTTTTTTTTTACCGAATTTTCAGTATTTTTTGATTTATAGCGCAAAAAATAAAAAAAACCCAGCGGTGATTAAATACCACCAAAAGAAAGCTGTATTTGTGTGAAAAAATGGATACAAAATTAATTTGGGTACAGTGTTGCATGACGGAGTAATTGTCATTCAAAGTGTGAGAGCACCGAAAGCTGAAAATTGGTCTGGTTAGGAAGGGGGTTTAACTGCCCAGTGGTCAAGTGGTTAAATAGCACTGATTTCTGTATAAATGATAATGGTCCCAAAAATGTGTCAAAAATTTCCGAAGTGTCCGCCATAATGTCGCAGTAACAATAAAAATCGCTGATCGCCGCCATTACTAGTAATCAAAAAAATATTAATAAAAATGCTATAAAACTATCCCCTATTTTGTAAACGCTATAACTTTTGCGCAAACCAATAAATAATCGCTTATTTCGATTTTTTTTTTTTTACCAAAAATATGTAGAAGAATACGTATCAGCCTAAACTGAGGAAAAAAATGTTTTTTTATATATTTTTTGGGGATATTTATTATAGCAAAATGTAAAAAATATTGCATTTTTTTCAAAATTGTCGCTCTATTTTTGTTTATAGCGCAAAAAATAAAAACCGCAGGGGCGATCAAATACCACCAAAAGAAAGCTCTATTTGTGGGAAAAAAAGGACGCCAGTTTTGTTTGGGAGCCACGTTGCACGACCGTGCAATTGTCAGTTAAAGCGACGCAGTGCCGAATCGCAAAAAGGGGCCTGGTCCTTTGGCTGCAAATTGGTCCGGGGCTCAAGTGGTTAAATTTCGTGCCTGGGGGGGGGGGGGGTGTCTATAGTATGCCTGCAAAGTGGCACATTTTCCTAGTGTTTAGAACAGTACCACAGCAAAATTACATTTCTAAAGGAAAAATTGGCATTTAAAACCGATCGCGGCTGTAATGAATTGTCGGGTCTCGGCAATATAGATAAAACTCATTGAAAAAAAGGGCCCTTTGGGTAAGGTATGAATATTAAGGGGAACCCTGAACCAAAATTGAAAAAAAATGCGTGGGGGTCCCCCCAAAAACCACACCATGCCCTTTAGGTCTGATATGGAAATTAAGGGTAACCCTGCACCACAATTTAAAAAAAAAATGGCGTAGGGGTCCCCCCAAAATCCATACCAGACCCTTATCCAAGCACGCAACCTGGCAGGCTGCAGGAAATGAGGGGGGTACAAGAGAGCGCCCCCCCCCCCCTTCTGAACTGTACCAGGCCACATGCCCTCAACATGGAGAGAGTACTTTGGGGGGCAGTGATTTTTTTAAGCATTAAAAAAATCACTGCTCCCAAAAAAACGTCTGTGTTAAAAAATAAAATGTTTGCATTGATACATGTCCCCTGGGGCAGGACCCAGGTCCCCAAACACTTTTTATGGCAATAACTTTCATATAAGCCTTTAAAATTAGCACTTTTGATTTTTCATGTTCATGTCCTATAGACTTTAACTGTGTTTGCGTGTTCTGCTGAATTTTTTGCCTGTTCGCACGTTCTGGTGCGAACCGAACAGGGGGGGGTTTTCAGCTCATCCCTAATAAAGAACACAACTAAGGAGGATAACAAACAAAAAAGAGAAGATATGTCTCTACTTGCGTTGCATTTTGTAGGCTATCATCAGGGTATCATCGCTGGCATTAATATGAAAGGGATCTATACCCTTAATTTTGCCATTACGCAGAGGAGACTTCGACACTATCTTACTTCAGAAAGAAAAGATGTGGATTTTTAGACTAAAAACACTTGCGCCTCAAGGCTTGAACAAAGAATGCAGCCTTCAGCCCTTTCTTGAATAATATGTTACCCGTTTATTATATTTAAGATTTAATATCTCAAAAATATGATGTGAGTTCTTTGACCATGAGTGAATATTTTAACACAATAACATTTATTGGTGAGTAGTTGAAAGTCTATCTAATACACATCCATCTAGCTATAGTTTACACCAAGGAAGAAAATATTAGGTTAGAATTAGACATGTGCATTCGTTTTCGTCTGAATGCATTTTCGTTCGAATTTTGGTTATTTTCGTTATCGTTTTAACAATTGATAACAAACGTGCAGAATCCGAAAACCGAAAGATCCGACATAAACAAATGCTTTATTTTTGTTTTTCGTTGTTACAACAGTTCGATATAGATAGAAGATTCGACATGAAGCTGACAATAGTGATCTGTGTCCATCGAACCTGTGGTCGAATGTGCCTAACCTTAGCTCTATTAGTTCAAGATTATTCTACATAGAGAGAAAAGATTCGACATTATAGAGACAATAGCAAAAAAGGTTGAATGTGCCTAACCTAACTCTATTAGTCCAAAATTATTTGACATGGAGAGAAAAGATTCGACAAAGAATTTACGAAGCAGTGAGCTTGAGCGGACATTTATGGTCAAGTGCTCTGCCCATAGGCTATAGAAGAATGTCATACAACATTATAATTCTACTATAGCTTGTAGGCGGAACATTCGACCGGAAATGTACGATTGCGGCATCGTACAGTTTAGCTGCTCCGTCGAATCTTCTTAGAACATTCGACAGACACAATAAGCCTTCAATGACAGATTCAACCTTAATTATTTTGGATTTTCGGACGAATGCATTTTTTAACGAAACAAAATGAATAAAAACGAATTTCAGGAGTAACTAAATAAATTTATTTTTCGGATGAAAACAAAATTTCCAAAACAAAATATTTCAGTGTGCACATGTCTAGTTAGAATAAGAGAATTACATGAAGGAATACAGAGTATATTCCTTAAAACATTAATCTACAAACATATTTAGTTACAAGTAAAGGGCAGACCTTTCCCATAATTACCCGTTCCACCAAGGCTCCATTCTGATGGCTTCTCTCCCATAAAGAGCGAGATTTCCTCCCATCTAGTCTGTGTATATCAATACAGGCTGATGCCTCATTGGTTGGCATGGCGTGGCTTCTGATTGGTTAGCTTCACTATACTTTGCATAAGTCAGCCCCCTTCAATGCAAATCCTTGTGACTATTATGAGCAGGAGATTGGCTTGAATTTTCCCAGGAAGTAAAGTATTGGCCTCCCTTCATTGCATATCCCAGCATGGGATCCTTTGAAGAATGTGTTAAACAATGAGGTTTGAATCCCATTGTTTGTACACAAAAGTCTGGGCAGTGGGCGCCAACTTGTCTGGTCTTACCAGAGCTATATGTGTGAAGATAATATGTTCTGGCCTGCATAGATACAAGCTAAATGAAATATATTCCTAATTACAATATTTTACAGCTATTAACAGAGATTTCACATAAACTCCTAAGGCAACAAATAGGAGTAAAAAAAATAGACAAGCATGGATATAAACTCTGTTTAGGTAATTACTCTACATACTATCAAACATATCACTGTCTAAATATACTTATGTAGCCTTCATTTCCAAATAATGCCTATAGAAATATTTTATATGCAACCTTTTATATGCGACTATTTGATTGTCGCATGATCACTAATAATCGCATCCACCTCATTCTGCTGAATTTGTTTGCTGTGTTCTCTATTTGTGTTTTTTACTTTTTTTTTCATTTGGCTGACTCTCATTGATCAGTATACTCTTTAAGCGAGTCTGACATTTTGACTCAACCTTTTTTACCTTTCTCTTTGTCCTTGATTTTAATGCCGTTATTGTTGTGATTGTAAATAACTATGTGTCAGCAACTATGAGCCTATTTGAGTGCCTCTGACTAGCAGCGGAGATAAATAAATGTGGTGTTTAGCATGGGAGGTTGACATCTTGTGACGGATCTGCTTATGGCAACTTCCAGATTACTATGGGATGCCCTAATATAGAATAAAAAGGTCCACACTCTATGCCCCGCTTATCCTTGAAAAAAACTGTGTAATCTGTAGAAACATGTCGGAGTTAACATCACGACAGACACGCCATGCGTCATGGATGACATACTGCGCCACTCCCAGGCATGCGCAATTGACAAGTGGATGTTAGCAGTAACCAGCGTGGCTGAGGCAATTGGACGGTGGCCTGGAGGATCATATAGTGTGATAGCCTTGAAGTGGCCACTTAGTGGAGTTCATGGGACCCCGTATAGCAATGGAATATACTGGATGACACCATACAGCTTCCTGCTACTTAAAGCAAACTCTTTGGAATTGATGGTGCATATGCCCGAAATTTGATTCAATGCTTCAATATGGTCAGGTGAGTGGACCATTGGTCCTGGATTATTTTCCTTGACTCTGATTTCCTTTCCTCAGCCTGCAATAGCCTGCCTTGCATTGCAGTGATTATGCATTTACTGCTACTCAACAGCGGAATCCCCTGTGAATGAACTTACTAAGCAATACTTGGGTATCTGTTTATCTGGGCTCCAGACTGATAACTCATTGTGGTTATATGCCACCTCTATACATCTGATCAAATACCATCTTGTAATCTAGTCCATTCATCCCAGATTAATATACCATCTTGTGGGACTTCCATTGAGTGTCATCTTATCACCCCTTATCCCCCATTTATCCCCCAGATGGGGGGTTATTCAACTAATTAAAGTGACAGGATAGACATTTTTCCTCATGGTGTTTGTCACCAGGATTTGTAGTCTAGTCCAGTGTCAGGAATTGCACTTTACAATTAATCTGATAACTGGTGTGTGCATGTGTGTGGTTCGCATGACGCAGCTGCTCTTAAACAGACAATGTTGTCTAATTTTAATAATATCTTGGTGTTGACAATAGGTACCCAGTGTTAGAAATTTTTGTACAATAAAATTATATCCTTTATTAAGCAGCTTGGTCCGTGTCTCCTTCTCAGGGGGTCTTTCCCCCCTATAGTAATTGTTTAAAGTTTCCTACCATAGGCGCGGAGACCGCACCACTAATAGGTGAGCCTGCAAATTTTAGGACACTACACAGGCATGTAATTTACTACCAAGTGCAGTGGTATTTAATAGTGAGATAGACTTTCCGGCAGAAAAAATCAGACAGAATCTTTTCATCAGATATTCCGATCGTGTGTGCCTCCATCGGACTTTTTTTTGAAAAATCTAATGGACGTAGAAATAGAACATGTTCTAAATATTTCCGACGGAATCAATTCCTATCGGGAAAACCGATTGTCTGTAAGCTGTTCGGACAGACTTTGTTTTGTTCATGTGTAGGCAAGACAGTTTCAGCAGAACTCCGTCGGAAAAACCTTCAGAGTTTATTCCGACGGGAAAACCGGTCACGTGTTTACGTTTTCCGGTAGAGTTTCACTCTTCACATTTAATAAAAGCTTTTTGTAATGTCTTTCTGCTCAAGCCATCCCAATGTGCTTATCACTCACTTATATCTAGTCCAGGCAGCTTTCAGTCTTCACCTCTCTGTTCCAAATGTAAAAAAAAAAAATGCTTTCTAAGCCCATCACTTCCTGTATCAACATATCCCATCATGCACTGCTTTACTGCATCACAGAATAGCGTGCCAACAGAGAAAGGAAGGAACACTGCTCACCGACCCACTGCATGAACATATGAATCAGTGCTGCCTTAGCCAGTGCTGCTTCAGCCATGCCCTCTAAGGGTGGAACTGTCACTGCCTTGTTTGTGGATGGTTTATATAATAAACATTGACATTTGTGATCTATTCATCATGCAACAGCTTTGCTTTCAACTTCATGTTATTAGAAGGATCTGTGCTTAAAAATATACACTTTCAAAATGTAAGACAAGGCCCACTCCTTGCTGAACATTTGTTTTGTTTAAAGTGTACCTCTAATTCTACGTAAGTCGGTGTAGTAGCTTGGGAGTATAACCCCTTTAATTGTTTAGCTGTATAGGTCTCCATTAGCAAGATTTCCCCTTAATTCCTGTTCTGGTGACACACTTTTCATCAGACAAAAAGTGAAGAAAACTCTCAAATGACAATACAGAACATAGCAGAAAGTATTTTTGTAAGTTTTCTCTTTCTTCGGTGACAATTTCTTCCCTTTCTTTTTAAATGTGCTCCCATTAGGGAGATTCCCCCTGATTTCCTATTCAGGTGACACAATTTAATAGGGTGGAAAATGTACAGCAGGGAAAAAAGACAGGGAATACATAAATAAAAAGATGTGTAAAGATACATATAGTGACAGAAAATCCAAATACCTTAACAAAACATAATTTAGTTTATTGTAAACCAGAAAATTAAAAAGCAATTCATAGTGAAATTGACTCTTGCTCCTGTCCAACTACAGTTTTTCCCACACCAGTTTGAATACCATGTGGAGATTCGATATCAATAACAAAATCAGGGACAGCAGTCACATGCATTTGTCACATAGAGTAAAGGAATAGTGAGGTTGTTTCTCCCTGTACTCTCTGGATTATATCAAAATACATACACACAAACACGTTAAAAAAAGAAAGCAAAATTTGGGCTACTGCCAAACTAGTTGACCGCATAGGTGATCTGCTCCTCCATCCACAGAGACTTGGCCTGCTTCTAGAGACTCTACAGCTTGACTAAAGATCCCTGCCAATGCCTCTTGCTTCCCTGTACTTTGTGCCATGCCCCAACATCAGAGAGAAACCCAGCTGTCCCAGAAATTTTCTGGTTTCTTCCCGCTGGTCCAAAAATTATCTCTCCAAAGTGGCGGCAGGAGACTGCCAATCACACCAGCGCCTTCTAATGCTCTCTCTCTCTGCTCAGGAGATCAAGGCGACTTAGGCACCTGCACACCTTCTACCAGGAGCCCTGCTAAATCTCAGCCATGCAGGGACTCCAGCACTGCAAAAGATGCTGCCCTATCAATGGAGATAACCACTTTCTATATCGCTCTGCCTGCTTCACTGAATCCAGAAGACCCTATAGCCAAATTCCCCACCCAGGGCCAACCAGTCTCTGATGCAACTTGTTATACCTGAGAGCTTCCCTGCAAGCAGACCTCTTCTCTTGTGTATGTAGCCACGCTTTGTTAAAATAAGCATTACAGTTGTAGTGGTTACAAGTGAGTTTGGCTCCCTCTAGTGTCCTTTCTATTCTATGCTAAGACTTTTGTTTGGTTTCTGTAAAGCCATGCCACAGAGCATTGTGGGAGATATAGTTTAAGTCACTCATGTGCTTAATTCAAAATAGAGAACTTTGGGACTTTGAAGGCACTACCACATCAAAGTAATAAAAAAATATATAATATTTTTTTGTACACATGAATTGAGGGGGAGAACAAAAACAAAGAGTTTGGAGGGGAAACCTACATTTTTTGCCCCCCCCCCCGCCCTCAATTCCATATACATTCTATTTATACACATGGATACTTACCCTGCCTTTTTTGTTCCTTTGTTTGTCCATCTCCTCTAGACTCTCTAATCCTTTGGGCCCCAGTGCACATATTAGCCCGCTGGCTGTCTGGAAATCCTGGGCTCCAGTTGGACTGGTGGATGCGTATAGGGGGAAATTTATCCCCCTCTACTTCTTGGCCCCCCGTTGCTGCTGTTTTTTCCTCTTTCCAAACAGCCAATGTTATCAGCATTTGGTGTATGGGATCTGCGGGAGACTCTATGCCACGATGTTCCCTCTCACTTTTAATATTTTTGGATGCTTAGATGTACTTCTTTAAGTGACTGTGATGTAAGTATAGCCATGTATGTTCTATAAAATGATTATGTAGTATTAGCTGTCAGAATTGTTGGCTGATTACTGTGCATTAAAATTTTATAGACAGTGTACTCCCTGTGAAAAACCCCTGATGAAGGAGAATACAACTCATCTCTGTTGTTGGGTTCAGGAAGCTGTATTTTGTCTATTTGCTTTTGTTTGTGCATTTCCATGCATCCTTGATTTTGTGTTATTTATATATTTTTCCTGTGTACAATAAATTATATATTTTTTCTATACTTTGATATGGTAGTGCCTTCAATTCCTACCTATAGGGGTCCTCTATTTCTATATTTCCTTGGGATGTGGCACACCCCCCTCTAGCAGCTTCTATCAGATACCCTTTTTCATGTGCTTAATTCAGTCTGGGAACTACTAAACCCACAATGCCAAGCCGCAGCCCCACAAGGCAAAAGTTACTGCACTGCATGCTGGGAGTAGGAATAAAAGGGACAGCGCAGCCATTTTTTTGCCTCTTGGGATGCCATTCAACACCTGCCTGCAGTGAGGTCTGTGTGTAACTGGCAGACTGCGGCCTGTAAGGTGTGGGGTTAAATCGATCGGCCTCTGAGGAGTTCCTGAGCACAGCCAGCTGGACCAGCGTGTGGACGGACATGAGGACCCAAGATTGCTGGAAGTTTCCTGTGTTCCAGCCATCAGCCATCTGAAGGAGCGGTGCGGTGTGGCGGTGCCGGATTTGGATCAGACGGAGATCACAAGAAAAGGAGTCCGGAAGGAATTCTACAGCATCTGGGCCTGTTGTGGTGAGCAGGCACTTGCCCAGATCAACAGAATACACTGTTTGCTGGTGAGACTGGAAGTTCCACAGAGGTGGTTCTGCTATAGAGGTGGTACTGTATTACCCGCACAGTTCACAAGGAAAAGTGTTTGTTTTTTCATCAACACCAAAGGAATAGTTCCCAATACACTCCTCATTCTAAAGTAGGGATGAGCTTCGAGTTGTCTGTTCGCCCGTTCGCTGAACAGCAAACAATTTGGGATGTTGGTGGCAAATTTGAAAAGCCGCAAACATCCTGTAAAAGTCTATGGGAGAAATCTAAAGTGCTAATTTTAAAGGCTTATATGCAAGTTATTGCCATAAAAAGTGTTTGGGCTTTGGGGTGTACACCCTAATGCAATAGGCTATGCTAATCACGCTTATTGTTCAAAACGTTTCTCATTTCAAATGGAACTGGTCAGGGTTGTCCACTCTCACCACTGATTTTTTAACCTGATGATTGAACCATTAGCAGAATCCGTCTGCTCCCATACCATGATCACAGGCTTTAAATTTCACACTAGGCCCCATGTCATAAATCTGTTTACAGATGACGTTATCTTCTTATTGACAAACACATATAAATCTTTATGTTGTGTTGCCCAGATCCTTCAATGTTTCCGCTCTGTTTCATATTATAGGGTAAACGTTACCAAATTGCTCATTGTCAGTTTAGGAGCTCCACTTAGAGAGCAACAACTATTATCACAGGAACTTCCCTACTCATGGTCCACCATTGAATTTTCCTACCTTGGCATTGCTCTACCTCCCACTACCTCTGCCCTGGGCCTTCATTCCAAACTAGAAGCTGAACTCCAGCATCTTTCCCAATTTGAGTTATCCTGGTTATCCTGGTCGGGACACCCTACCCTACCCTACCCTTTTATCATCCCTCTCCTCCCTCCTCAAAAAACTTATATGGCAACATAAGAGTGAGATGTTCCTATTCCCAACTTAATAAAGTGTTTTTACAGGCTCAAGGTTTTTTACCAATGCATGAAGGTAAAAAACTTTGTGTGCAGTGTTTTTTTCAGGAGAAGCGATTTTAATAATGCTTAAAGTGAAACAATAAAAGTGTAATATTACTTTAAATTTCGTACCTGGGGGGAGTGTATAGTATGCATGTAAAGGGGCACATGTTTCCCGTGCTTAGAACTGTCCCTGCACAAAGTGAAAAAATTTTTGCAGGAAAAAAAGCTATTTAAAATCACTCGCGGCTATAATGAATTGTCGGCTCCCATAATACAGAGAACAGTTATTGAAAGTCATTGATAAAAAAAAAAAGCGTGTGGTTCCCCCGAAAATTTAATTACCAGGCCCTTCAGGTCCGGTATGGATATTAAGGGGAACCCCGGGTCAAATAAAAAAAAAAGACATGGGGTTCCCCCTAAATATCCATGCCAGACCCTTCAGGTCTGGCATGGATTTTAAGGGGAACTCCACGCCACATATAAAAGAAAATGGCGAGGGGGTCCCCCTCAAAACCAACACCAGACCCTTATCCGAGCACGCAACCTGGCAGGCCACAGGAAAAGAGGGGGGGACAAGAGAGCGCCCCCTCTCCTGAACCGTACCAGGCCACATGCCCTCAACATTGGGAGGATGCTTTGGGGGTCTGTGACTGTGTCCCCATGTTGATGAGGAGAAAGGTCTCTTCCCGGTGGTTGTGGGGGTCTGCGGGTGGGGGGCTTATCAGAATCTGGAAGCCCCCTTTAACAAGGGGACCCCCAGATCCCTCCCCCCCCTGTTTGGAATGGTAAGGGGGTACAAAAGTACCCCTACCATTGCACAAAGAAAGTGTAAAAAATTGTTAAAAAACACACTGACAACGTTGGGAAAAGTCCTTTATTAAAAATAAAAAAAATTTAAAAAAGATTCCGGCGGTGGTAATCCACTCTTGCTATCCAGCGATGGGTGGTCTCTGCTCCGGGGTCCAGCGATGGCTGATCTCTTCTCCGACGTTCAGCGCAGCGCATCTTGTCTCCACGGAGACACTGCAGGAATCCCGTCTGCAGAGGAGGACCGGGCCACTCCGTCACCTGACCCCGCTCCCCTCTGATGTAACAGAAACCTGCGTTACATCAGAGGGGGGCAGGGTCACCCGTATGTCACCCAGGCTTCCCCAATGATGTAAGGGTGACCCGCCCCCTCTGATGCAAGGGAAAAGCTGGGCTTCCCCAGTGACGTACGGGTGACCCCGCCCCCCTCTGATGTAACGGAAACCTGCGTTACATCAGAGGGGGGCGGGGTCACCCTACATCACTGGGGAAGCCTGGGTTTCCCCAGTGACATACGGGTGACCCTGCCCCCCTCTGATGTAACGCAGGTTTCTGTTACATCAGAGGGGGCGGGGTCAGGTGACGGAGTGGCCCGGTCCTCCTCTGCAGACGGGATTCCCGCAGTGTCTCCGTAGAGACAGGATGCGCTGTGCTGGACGTCGGAGAAGAGATCAGCCATCGCTGGACCCCGGATCGCTCTCTCGTCCCCCCCTCTTTTCCTGTGGCCTACCAGGTTGCGTGCTAAGGGTCTGGTATGGATTTTGATGGGGACCCCCACGCCATTTTTTTTTATTTGGCGTGGAGTTCCCCTTAAAATCCATGCCAGACCTGAAGGGTCTGGTATGGATATTTAGGGGGAACCCCACGCCATTTTTTTTTAATTTGACCCGGGGTTCCCCTTAATATCCATACCAGACCTGAAGGGCCTGGTAATTGAATTTCGGGGGAACCCCACGCTTTTTTTTTTTTATCAATAACTTTCAATGACTGTTCTCTGTATTACGGGAGCCGGTAATTCATTATAGCCACGAGTGATTTTAAATAGCTTTTTGTCCTGCAAAAATGACACTTTGTGCAGGGACAGTTCTAAGCACGGGAAACATGCGTACTATACACACCCCCCAGGTACAAAATTAAAGGAATATTACACTTTTATTGTTTCACTTTAAGCATTATTAAAATCACTGCTCCTGAAAAAACGTCCGTTTTTAAAACTTTTTTTTTGCATTGATACATGTCCCCTGGGGCAGGACCCGGGTCCCCAAACACTTTTTATGACAATAACTTGCATATTGGCCTTTAAAATTAGCACTTTTGATTTTGAACGTTCGAGTCCCATAGACTTTAATAGGGTTCTAAAGTTCACACAAGCTTTAGGTCTGTTCGCAGGTTCTGGTGCGAACCGAACAGGGGGGTGTTCGGCTCATCCCTAATAGCCACGCTGCTTGACCAATTAAAAAATATTGCACATACGCAGTGGCTCATACACGTAACCTAAACCTCTTACTACTGGCCGATATTTGGAAACCTCTCCAATTAGAGCCCCTTCCTATTACAATTAAAGCTTCGCTTTGGCTTGGAGCGCATTAATTACTTTTACTTCATCTCTGGAAGGAAGCTAACATAATAAGCTTCCCATAGAGCATGGGTGCTCAACCTGTGGCCCTCCAGCTGTTGCAGAACTACAACTCCCATCATCCCTCTGCCTTTGGGAGTCATGCTTCTAACTGTCAGCGGCTTGCAATGCCTCATGGGACTTGTAGTTCTGCAACAGCTGGAGGGCCACAGGTTGAGCACTCATGCCATAGAGGTATTTGATATATTGTTGCCCGACTTAAATCCAACAACTTGGAACTGTTATAACTTATGGTGGGTAGAACAACTTTGCATAGGGGATAAACTTAAAATCATAGAAGACTTGCTGAGGGACTATGGGCTATCTATAATGGATCTGTTAAACGTGGTTCTAAAGCCTCAAGGTTTTTTACTTTAATGCATTAAGATAAAAAAACCTTCTGTTTTACAAACTTGCCCCTCATGGCCCTTATACTTACCTGAACCCCATCCTGATCTAGCACTGTGAATGAGAGCTGTGGCTTTCCTTTGTCTCTCCTCCCTGGGCAGATCGATAGCAGCAAGAGACATTGACTCCCGCTTCTGTCAAAAAAATACAGTGATGAGGAAGTAGAGGGGTCGGAGTCCCGATGTTTGTGTCAATGGATGCAGCAGCAGGGGTCAGGAGCAAGCAGGCACGAGTACCACCATGTGAATCAGTTTCCTATTGGAGGCACCAGCAGGTGAAGAGGAGCCAGGCGTGCTGGTGGGGGATCCGAGAAGTGGAGGATCGGGGCCACTCTCTCCAATTTTATTGCGCAGAGCAGGTAAATTCCTTTACAATCATATTAAGATGTTCAGTATAATACATTTTCTGGCGATCTCCCCTCCTCCTCAAATTCAACTTCACCCTAAAATTTGGCAATTTTAAGAACAAATCCCCCACACAATAAAAGGCATTTTACATTTTTATAATAAATTTACGTTTACTAAGACAGTGCCTGGGAGAAATACATCAAAGCTACATATACAGACTTCCAATGGCTTTCAGCTCTTTGTTATTCATATGTCATCTCCCACTATGTCAACCATTGGGAAATTGCGCAAAAGATTATCACACGGTGTGTTGGAAGGCATCATGGTTACATATCATATTTCTGGAGTTTCACTTCCTGGTTGATGCAGACAGGTGGCCTTTGGAATGTAACAAGTTACACATCAAAGCTTTGTAAAACAAAAGCTTGGCTCCTGATTAACTGGTGGGATAACATTCTTTAAAGAGGGCCATGGCTGCCAAGATTATTGATGAAGATGGGTTACAAAAATCAAAGGATCAACAGAACCCATTGCACATAGACATGATACATGGAAAATGCTGCCCCTAGAGGCCAATACAGCTGGATGGACAGAAATATAATATATTAAAAGGACTACCTCTTGGAAATATCTCATTGAACAGGAGGGTAGTGGGGTATGGTTACATGTGGGTCTGAATGAATGTGTAAAAAGTGCACACAGAAGGGAAGTCGTCCCTTTTCCACTCTTGGCTCATGCCTGATGGCTCTCCGAGCCTCATGGCTCTCTCTGTTACCATCATCTTGAGCCTGGCTGACGAGACAATATCTAGAGGACAGCTTTGCGATAAGTATATTTGATGTTATTTTGCTATATGCTCTATAATATTTTTCTTTAGTGTTTTCATGTTAACATTTTCCTATTATCTAGGGAAATAAATAAGACGTTGTTTTACTAAGCAGTGTGTTTGTTTTCATAGCTAACCTTATACCATTATGCTTATCAACAGTAACATTAGCAGAGTTTTTATAAACTAGCTAACTATAGGAATAGACAAATGAATACATATATGGAATAAATAGAGGGAATATGTAACCACCTTCAGATAATAATATTTCTATTAGAAGTTATTTCAATTGGCACCCCAGAAGGCGTGTGGAATTTATTTCTGCACAGAATCCAAACCCTAATGTATTTTTGTCTTGAGTCCCTATAAGCAAATGATTCCTCAACTACACCCAGAACTGAAAGCCTTCTCTAGTCTGGACAGGTTCCATGCTGGTTCATGAATTCTGAGTGGTCCTGAAAGTTTTATAAAAAATTTTCATCAGTGAGCGGACGTGCAAAACCTGGTGAGATTTTTGGCTGGTATATGTATATGTGTTAATATGTAATGTGTTAATATATATGTATATATGTATATGTGTTAATGTTTATTGTATTGATAATGCAATTTGTTTTAGACCTGTGTAGCTGGTCAAGTGTGCTGGAGAGTGAGGGGCTGATCACCCTTGGTTATCTAATATAGCCTGTAGTTCTGGCGCCGTGTCAGGATGGAGTGATCTGTCATGCTCGCCTCGGCTCATCTGCGTCTATATACCACGCCACAGCACCAGCTCCTACGGGCGGTTGATATTGCCACGATCTGGAGGAGCAGATGGACCATTTTGTGGAGCACACCACTCCTCGCCCCACACAGGCTTCCCACAGTCAGTTCGACTCAGAGGCAGGCACGGCTGCTAAAATGGCGGCCGCTCTCCCGGCCAAGGACACGTTTTCTCAACCTCTCCTCTCAGGCACTACATTCCCTATAGGACACAGAGGTGGCACATGTTAAAATAGCTCTAGCGGTGGCTCAAATCCTCACCCCCATGATTACAGAATCAGTGAATAAGGCTGTCCAGCATGGCATGGAGCAGATAAGGCAGGATCTACACAGCCAGACCCATAGGCTGCAAGAGGCAGAGCAAAGGATAGCCTCAGTGGAGCAAAGACTGAACCAGGTAACGACCTCTATGTCTACACATGCAGGAGTACCCCAGTTCCTGGTGGACAAGCTTGAGGACCTCGAATTGGTTCCATAGGAATAACCAAAGCATTATAGGTTTTCCCGAGTCTTACAAGATGACCTGTCTAATGGAGCTTTGCAGTCACCGCATACCTGAGGCTCTGGGTCTCCACTAGCCCTGCATAGTGGAACGAGCACACCACATAGGCCCACCACAAGATCAGCAACCCAAGCCACGGCTGGTAATTGTACGCTACTTAAATTATGCAGAAAAGCAGATCACATTACAGCATTACCACATGGAAGGGGGCCTCTCTGTGGATATGCCACAAGCTATTACTCTTCGCTGATTATTCGGTGGAGGTCTCCAAGTAGCAGAAAACGTTTGCTCTCATCAGCTCACACTGCACCAGCACAATCTAAAATTCTCCTTGCCATACCCTGCCGTTCTGCGCCTGCAGTCTCCTCAAGGCGACAAACTGCCCTTCGTGTCCTCTATAGATACCCAGCAATATGTTGAATCTCTGCTGGTGGAGGACATGGCCTTCACTAGTATAATGGATGACACTCCCTCTCCAGCTCCGAGCTCATCAAAGCACCAAAGCAGCACTTTGAAATTCCCATCCAAGCGTGGCCGCTATACCTCTCTTCCTCAATGGTCAGGTATACGCTTACTACTGAACTGCCTCATTCTGCATCTCATGGGACATGCCTGTGCCTGTTACTTACTTACATGGTGGTAGTTTAACTGCTTGATATTGTCTCCTCTCCGTAGGCCTATGAGCCGGAGAGTTGTATTTAAAATTCTGTACCATGTTTGCTTGTTATAGCCTAGAATCGTCCGCTTCCCTGCAAAGATACAGATGGGAAGAGATCTTCGGTGTGAGGTTTAAAATTGTCATCTTATATTGTTATCCCTTTATTTTTTCTTCTCCCAACCCAAGAACAAGGCCTATATTGGCGTGCCACCAAAACCCATCTGACAAGGGAATGGAAGCTAGACTCTCCTGTGTATGATTTCTTATTTCTTTCTCTCCCACGGAAAAATAGTGAAGTCAATAGTTACATACAGTTGTTGTTTTACTGTTTTCCCCCTGGTTAGGTCTAAATTGACCCTTCCTTTCTTTTCTTCTTCTGTTTCAATATTTTTATTAATTTCCATCAGTGAAAAACAAAGTAACATTAGAATGTATGTTAATGGCCTGCAAGGCCTCGCGTAGAAAAAAAGACAATACATGAGTGTGATATGGTATTCGTTTTAGCTTACCATTGTCAAACATTTTTAATAACTAACAATAGCAATCAGAAATATATGTAAGAGGAGTAAATACATAGAATCTCCTTGAAAATTATATACTATCTCCCTTACATATAAAGAGTATTCCAGCATGCTGGAGGTCGGTGCCCATCCCGATCCGACCGAGCCCCCCGCCACACCATTGGGTTCACACTGTGGACTGAGGGAGTCTGGCCAAGCCAGTCAGACAACAACCTCGTAATCCAAATGCTGGATCTCGTTCAGACTGGGTCTTAGGAGGATAGTGTAAGTCACAATTCCACAACCCGGGTAAATCTCAGTTTTCAATTAGGTAATCCAAAGAACTCCCCAGACGACCTCTATGAGGACGAAACGTGTCGGGTGGCCTACTACAACAGCACCACGCCACTACTTCGTAATTTTAAACAGGCCTGTTTTATTTCCAACAAATGTGAGTGTTTTTAATCTGTTTTTACACTATTAAATTACATTCCAAACGGTATTACACTATGCAAGGCTTTCTTTTTATTATGATGCATAAACACGTACGATTGAACATGGAATATTGATGCCCATTCCCCATCGGCCGTCTATTCTCCTGGTGTTCACCTGTCCATGGTGTATCGAGGCACATCTTGGAACCATCACGTGGAAAAAGGATCTGCCTGCTTCATAATACTAAGCTTTTTGCGACTTGAGAGGCATATGCCCCTACAAGTCCAATAATTCCGGTAAGCCTTACTCCTATAGGCTCAGTTGCCACCAGACAACTATCCCTTCACCCAGCACACAGAACACCCGCTTGAAATAGCATCATCCGTTTGATCACCAACCATCCTTTTTATGAACTACAACTAAAATCACTTGTTCATTCACTACGTTTTTAAACGGACTCTATCACCATATATTTATTTATATAAGGTTTTTTTTCACTCAGCACTTATAATCCCAATTTTTGAGCTTTTAAGATTATCTCATCACAAGTTATTTTTATCTACACCTTATCACAGAATCACTTGGTATTTATTTCACCATTTTTTAAACCCACGTGAATTTTAATTTAATTTTTTATTGGGTCTTATTGCATAAATAATCTTATGTAAGTTATTGTACATTAATTTTATATTTATGCTCTGATAAGTTTTTCATTTTCATAATCTATTTCTATTTATATGGTACCAAGACACATTAGTTACATTCAGGAATTTGCCCCATTCCATTTACTTTTATGTCTTGTGTATAAGGTTTTACATCTGAACATATATTAATAGTGCCAGTTCCTAAAAAGAACCTTTTTTACTCCTAGCGCTACATTTATATATATACAACCTTTACCACACCGATAGTCTTTCGGCAATGTTAGCTGCTCCACACATATAAATACTATATATACAGCGCAGTATTTTCCCAATTTTTCCAATCCAAATCCTTCGTTTTATTGCCGATTATAAAAGACAGGTGAAAGGGGGAGTTAGAGTCAAGGATAGTCAGGAAGGATTCCCAGAGAAGAGAAAGTAGAAGAGAGTAGGAGTATTAGGGAGTTTCCTTCAGAGGGGATTGTGTCCAGGATAAAGAGGCACTTTGATGTATTTTGTCCAGGGTTCCCAGGTTGATTCAAAGAGTTTGACTCTATCTTGAAGTTTGGCCACTATTTGTTCCTGGGACATAATCCAGGAAATTACATTTTTTGCTGCCAGAAGTGACACTGAAGATTTCCAGGTACCTGCGATGGTAATTTTAGCCCCCAGGAGCATGAAGAAGATTAAGGTCTGAGCACTTTTAGGGGCGTTGTCTACCCTGTGGTTCAAAAGAGCGTTTGTCGGGTCCTGAGGGACTTCTAACCCCCGTAACATTGCAAATTAAATGGAACACCCTGTTCCAGTAGGACCTGATACGTGGACATGTCCACCAGCTATGGTACATGGAGCCGATAAGTTTGCACCCTCTGAAGCACAGAGGGGAGGCGTCTGAGTAAAAACTAGCTAATCTAGCTGGGACATAGTACCACCTTGTGAGGAGTTTTATACTAGCTTTGATTAAGGAGATATTCATAATGCCCTTGTAGGACCTTTTGAATGCATGGAACCATTTTTATGGACCTATGTGGATTTCTAGGTCTGATTCCCAGGATTGAGCATAGGAGGGCTTGGAGGTATTGTCTGCCAAGGAGGTGTAAATTATGGAGATACCTCCCCTCTGATCCATCTTGTTGGCACACGATAATTCGTAGTTAATAGGTTTGGGGGGTTTAGGTTTGTTTGACCAGATGGAGTGCAGGAAATGATTGATCTAGGAGAGTCTGAACCTCTCCAAGTTCGGCATTTTGAGTTTGCTTGTACAATACCCCAATGCTAAGGGGCCCAGCAAGGTGAGGAAATTACTAATTTTAAATAAGTCCTTTATTTAGCCACCATTTGAAGGCTAGGATATTCATACCTGGAGGAAATGATGGATTATGCAATAGATGTGCAAGAGGTTTTATGTCAGATATTAGCATCTTCTGTTTATGGAGGGAGTCACAAAGGGCTTGTGAATGAAATAGTGTGGGGGCTAACACTGTGGGTCTCAATTTGGGAGGACACCAGAGGAGATAATCTATTGTGTGGGAAGGTATCGCCTGTCATTCCATAGTGACCCAATCCGGCTTCGGACCTTTAGAATATGCTATGGAGATTAATTTGGAGAATTAATTTTATTATTTTGGATTGGATTTTCCAGGGTGTCTTTTTCTGCAGAGGAATGGGGAGGGCGCAAAAAAGATATAACAAGCGTGGTAGTAGCGCCATCTTGACCGCATTAATCCTCCCTAGCCATGCTAGATCACACTTCGACCACGCTTTTAATTCTTCTATTTTTTGGAACATTAGGGGATAGTTAGCTGAGAACACATGTTCCATTTAAGCAGGAATTTTGGACCAAAGCCCCACCTCTCTTTTCACCTCTTTTCAAAAAGAAAATGCCAAGATATGGAGTCAAAGGCCTTCTGGAGGTCAATTTATAAACCTTCTTGCTGGGCCTCCCATCCCACCTGGAGTTGAGGATAGATATTACATCTATAGCCCTCCTAATCTGGTCTGGTCCCTGTCTCCCTGGGATGAAGCCCACTTGGTCCTTATGAATATATTTTGCGATAAAGCGCAAAAGACTCATTGCTAGGATTTTGGTCATTATTTTTAGGTCATTATTAATGAGTGATATGGGCGATAGTTGTTAACGTCACTCGCCTTTTTTCCCAGTTTGAGGATGACCGAGATTAATGCAGAATTTAGATCTTTATTTATGGGGGCTCCACCCCAGAGAGAATTAAAGAACCGAGTCATGGCAAGGGCATGTCTAAATTTTTGGTAACAGCATACTGATAGACCATCTGGGCCTGGGGAAGACCCATTTTGAGTGATTTTATGACCTCCAGGACTTCCTCCGACGAGAAGGGTTGTTCAAGGAGTTCCATTTGGTTATGGGATATTTTAGGAAAGGGGGATAAGTTTTGAAGAAAGTCATATATTTTAGAGGGAGAGGGGTGGGAATGTTCCCTATAGAGTGTTTTTCCGCTGCTGTGGTCAAGGCTAAATTAAAGTGCGTTCGGGCCATTTCCAGCTGAGCTAAGTTTATAGCATTGGAGCTTTGTTTGTGTCATTTGCTTATGGTGAGTTTTCCTAATTTCAGTTTTGCATTTGCGTTTTAATTTGCGAAGACAGCTTTATTAGTTTCCTCTGATTACTGTTTTGTGTGCTGCCCATAATGTGGCCGGTGAAACCGTATTGTTATCATTATCTGTGAAATACTCTTTCAGTGCTTTTTCTAATAATGTACAGTGTATCGGGTTGCTGAGAATTGCTTCATTTAGGCGCCATTTGGACATTCCCCTGACCCCTAGTGGTCGCTGTATTAGTATGGCTACCATGGAGTGGTCAGACAGGGTTGTGTCACGGATTGCGGAAGAGAGAGCTAAAGGGGAGACTGCAGATTGTAGGAAGATGTGATCTATCCTGGAGTATGTAAGATGTGGGACTGAATAGTGTGGGTAATCCCCGACATGCAGGTTCAGTTCCCTCCAGATATCTATTAAGCCGTATGAGTTAAGAAGCTGTGCTATTTTTAAGCTCTGTTTGGGAGGTTGCTTCATTTTCGGGGTTCCTCCTAGGTGATTTGTCCAGAGAGGGGTCGAATGGTATGTTCGAATCTCCTCCCATCTCCACTGTGCCTCTGCAGTGTTGCTGTAGGGTTTTTATCAGAATTTGACCCTTGTTAGGGGTGTGGTATGAGATAAAAGTATAGATCTCACCAGGGGGGAAAATGTAAATGTTTGGAAAAGTAGATTGCTACACCTCTTGTTTTGTTTCCAGCATTAGCTAAATAGAATTGAGGATAGCTTTGGTGGATAAATAAAGGACTGTAAGAGGTAGGGAAGTGGGTTTCTTGTAATAGAATCACATCCGTTTTAAGGTGTAATATAGTTGGAATAACTTCCTTCTTTTCACTGGGGAATTAATCCCCTGCACATTGTAATTACTTGCAGCTTCACCTTGCCATTCGTGGAATTAGCCATGGATTAGGGATGGGCTTCATGTTCAAGTCGAACATGAGTTAGACTCGAACATTGGCTGTTCTCTGAACAGCGAACAATTTTGGGTGTTCGCAGCAAATTTGAAAGCCACGAACACGCTTTAAAAGTCTATGGGAGAAATCAAAAGTGCTAATTTTAAAGGGTTATATGCATGGTATTGTCATAAAAAGTGTTTGGGGACCTGGGTCCTGCCCCAGGGGACATGTATCAATGCAAAAAAAGTTTTAAAAACTGAAGCTTTTTCGGGAGAAGTGATTTTAATAATGCTTAAAGCGAAACAATAAAAGTGTAATTTTCCTTTAACCACTTCAGCCCCGGACCAATTGGCAGCCAAGAGGTCTTTTTTCAATTTCGCACTGCACTGCTTTAACTAATAATTGCGCGGTCATGCAATGTTGTACCCAAACGAAATTGGCGTCCTTTTCTTCCCACAAATAGAGCCTTCTTTTGATGGTATTTGATTGCCTCTGTGATTTTTATTTTTTGCGCTATAAACGGAAAAAGACCGCAAATTTTGAAAAAAAAAAGATATTTTCTACTTTTTGTTATAAGAAAAATCCAATAAACTCAATTTTAATCAAACATTTGGGCCAAAATGTATTTAGCCACATGTCTTTACTAAAAAAAATGCCAATAAGCGTATATTTATTGGTTTGCGCAAAAGTTATAGCGTCTACAAACTAGAGTACATTTTCTGGAATTTACACCGCTTTTAATTTATGACTGCCTATCTCATTTCTTGAGGTGCTAAAATGGCAGGGAAGTACAAAACCCCCCCAAATGACCCCATTTTGGAAAGTAGACACCCCAAGCTATTTGCTGAGTGGCATGTTGAGCCCATTTTTTTTTTAGTCCCAAGTGATTGAATAAAGACAAAAAAAAATGTTTTCAAAAAGTTGTCACTAAATGATATATTGCTCACACATGCCATGGTTATATGTGGAATTGCACCAGAAAATACATTTTGCTGCTTCTCTGAGTATGGGGATACCACATGTGTGGGACTTTTTGGGAGCCTAGCCACGTACGGGGCCCCGAAACCCAAGCACCACCTTCAGGATTTCTAAGGGGGCAAATTTTTGATTTCACTCCTCACTACCTATCACAGTTTCGAAGGCCATAAAATGCCAAAATAGCACAAAACCCCCCAAATGACCCCATTTTGGAAAGTAGACACCCCAAGCTATTTGTTGAGAGGCATGTTGAGCCCATTGAATATTTTTTTTTTTAGTCCCAAGTGATTGAATAAAGACAAAAAAAAAACATTTCAAAAAGTTGTCACTAAATGATATATTGCTCACACATGCCATAGTTATATGTGGAATTGCACCCCAAAATACATTTTGCTGCTTCTCCTGAGTATGGGGATACCACATGTGTGGGACTTTTTGGGAGCCTAGCCGCGTACGGGGCCCCGAAACCCAAGCACCACCTTCAGGATTTCTAAGGGTGCAAATTTTTGATTTCACTCCTCACTACCTATCACAGTTTCGAAGGTCATAAAATGCCAAAATAGCACAAACCCCCCCCAAATGACCCCATTTTGGAAAGTAGACACCCCAAGCTATTTGCTGAGAGGCATGGTGAGTATTTTACAGCTCTCATTTGTTTTTGAAAATGAAGAAAGTAAAGAAAAAAAATATTTTTTTTCTTTTTTCAATTTTCAAAACTTTGTGACAAAAAGCGAGATCTGCAAAATACTCACCAAACCTCTCAGCAAATAGCTTGGGGTGTCTACTTTCCAAAATGGGGTCATTTTGGGGGGTTTTATGCCATCTGGGCATTCCATGGCCTCCGAAACTGTGATTGGCAGTGAGAAGTGAAATAAAAAAATTACACCCTTAGAAAGCCTGAAGGCGGTGCTTGGTTTTTGGGGTCCCGTACGCAGCTAGGCTCCCAAAAAGTCCCACACATGTGGTATCCCCGTACTCAGGAGAAGCAACAGAATGTATTTTGGGGTGTATGTCCACATATGCCCATGACATGTTTGAGCAATATATCATTTAGTGACAACTTTTTGTAAAAAAAAATATATATATATTTTTTTTCATTATTCAATCTCTTGGCACAAAAAAAAATAAAATTTAATGGGTTCAACATTGCTCTCAGCAAATAGCTTGGGGTGTCTACTTTCCAAAATGGGGTAATTTGGGGGGGGGGGGGGGGTTTGAACTGTCCTGGCATTTTATGCACAACATTTAGAAGCCTATGTCACACGTCATCCACTCTTCTAACCACTTGTAGACAAAGCCTTTTCTGACACTTTTTGTTTACATGAAAACATATTTTTTTTTTGCAAGAAAATTACGTTGAACCCCCAAACACTATATATATTGTTAAAGCAAAGGCCCTACAGATTAAAATGGTGGGTGTTGCATTTTTTTTTTCCACACAGTATTTGCGCAGCGATTTTTCAAACGCATTTTTTGTGGAAAAAATACACTTTTTTTTATTTTAATGCACTAAAACACACTACATTGCTCAAATTTTTGATGAAATAAAAAATATGATCTTAGGCCGAGTACATGGATACCAAACATGACATGCTTTGAAATTGCGCACAGACACGCAGTGGCGACAAACTACATACATTTTTAAAATCCTTTAAAAGCCTTTACATGATACCACATTAGATTCACGGAGGAGGTCTACTGCTAAAATTACTGCCCTCGATCTGACCTTCGCGGTGATACCTCACATGCATGGTGCAATTGCTGTTTACATATGACGCCAGACCAACGCTTGTGTTCGCCTTTGCGCAAGAAAAGGGGGGGCAGGGGTGCTTTTTTTTTTATTTATTTATTTTTTTTTTTTATTTAGGTTTTTTATTTTTTTTTTAAACTGTTCCTTCCATTTTTTTTCTTTTGTTATCATTTTTATTGTTATCTCAGGGAATGTAAATATCCCCTATGATAGCAATAGGCAGTGACAGGTACTCTTTTTTTGAAAAAATTGGGGTCTGTTAGACCCTAGATCTTTCCTCTGCCCTCAAAGCATCTGACCACACCAAGATCGGTGTGATAAAACGCTTTCCCAATTTCCCAATGGCGCGGTTTATATCCGGGAGGGGGGACATTCCCTCCCACTGCTTGTAAAAGCAGTCTAGAGGCTAATTACCCGCTAGAATTGCTTTTACATGAAAGCCGATCACTGGCTGAAAAGAATGATACCAAGATGATACCTAAACCTGCAGGCATCATTCTGGTATAACCATTCAAAATCCAGCAACATACTGGACATATATTGTAATCTTTATTTTTCATGCAGCCTCTTGGCTGAACGAAAAAAAGAGATTGATTGGTGGGTATGCCCACCATTAGAATACCTCCCTTCATCCACCCACTTCTAATGATGGGCATACATGCACCATTTATATATGCCGAAGCATGGGGGCATCCTCCCACAAAAGTTATGCCATGTACACACGGTCGCACTTTTCCACGGGGCAAGGCTCCGTCGGAATTTCGACCGTATGTACGCAGCATTAGGAGCCAATCGCTCCTCCGCCCCTGCTGCCCCCATGCTTCGGCATATTTGCTCTCTTTAACTGTGGTGGTGAAATCACCTCCTACAGCGTTGGAGTCGCGTCTTTATGTATCGTGGGAGCAAACACTGTTGCTGTCAAGATAAATAAATCCACGCTGCAACTGAATGGCGCACCTGAAAACAAAAAAATGGTTAACACTAAAACACAGTAAACAAAATTACATACCTGAAAAGCAAGCATGATAAAACATAATAAAACATTGCAGAATAGAATGGAGTAAAAAAAGAGCAACAATAGAGAGAGAATAGAGAGAGAGAGAGAACAATAAAACGACAACTATTTTTTTATTTTTTTGAGATTTACAGGTAAAAAAGCTCCTGACTGTTAGCGACTGAATCAAAACGCTACCACAAAAAAAATGTTAGCGATCGCAGGGATCGGGCCTGACTCTGCGAACGCTGCAGTTATGTGTGCTTAGTGTTTTGTAAGTGACAGTGATCGATCGATACTGCACTTGGGTGGGCTGGGCTGGGCTGGGCTGGGCGGAGGGGGAAAACGCAGGTGCTAGCAGGTATCTGGGCTGATGCCGCTAACAATGCGTTTTTTGGAACCCTAAACTGCTGGGACGCTAGTATAGATCTGATCAGATCAGATATTGATCTGTTCAGATACTGTACCACTAAGGGAGGTGTATGCTTTGCGCGTGGGTGTTTGCGGTACTGGCACTAACCTGGGGCGACGCAGACCTTATTTGACCCTAAAACCTAATTGATATCACCCGCCGGGCGATCAGGGGGTTAAACCGTTATTGGGTAATAAATGGCGGGTGCCCTGACAGTATAAAAAACAAACTATCTAACCAGCGTCACCCGTAACAGTTATACGGTGATCACTGGTGAAAGGGTTAACTAGGGGCAATCAGGGGGTTAAAACCTTTATTAGGTAATATATGGGGGTACCTGACGCTATATAAAAACCTGACGGGGAACCTAAATAACGAAAAAACTAATTGGCTAACCAGCGTCACCATTGACACTTATACGGTGATCACTGGTGAAAGAGTTAACTCTAGGGGCAATCAGGGGGTTAAAACCTTTATTTAGGTTGTAATATGGGGGTACCTGACCTATAAACCTATTTATGAACCTATATAAACATGGTGGTTAACCTAAAAAAAAAATGGTTACCTAGCGACACCAGTGACACTAATGCAGCGATCAGAAAAACGATCGCTTAGTGACACTGGCAAAAGGGGGTGAAAGGGTTACCTGGGGGGCAATCAAGGGGTTAAACCTTTATTAGGGGGGGGGGGGTAGGGGGCTACCTTGGACCTAAAACTAACTGCCCTGACAGTTATTACAGTCACACTGACACTAAATGCAGTGATCAGTAAATAAATGATCACTGCAATTAGTGACACTGTGACTGGGGGGGCAGGGGGTGATCTGGGGGGTGATCTGGGGGTGACAGGGGGGTGGATTGTGTGCCTATGTGTACTGGTGTCAGTGTACTGTTGGTGCACTAACCTGTGTGTGTTGACTTCTCGGCGTTCCGGTCTTTCTGACCGGCGCGCCGAGTGTGACATCACTTCCTCTGCCTGTGTTTTGATTGACACAGACAGAGGAAGCATCTGATTCGCCAGGAGCGATCGCGAGGGGGTGGCCAGAAACCACTGGCCGTCCCCTCATCCCGGATCGCTCCTGAAGCGATACCGACCGTCCCCGCCGGCCGGGGGGGGTCCGATCGGACCCCCCACGCGCCTGAAGAATGGCACGTACAGGTACGTGGTTTTGCCTGTACGTGCCATTCTGCTGACGTATATGTACATGGGGCGGTCGGGAAGTGGTTAATGGGCACATGTTTCCCATGTTTAGAACAGTCTGACAGCAAAATTTACATTTCTAAAGGAAAAAAAAAGTCACTTAAAACTACTCGCGGCTATAATGAATTGTCGGTCCGACAATACACGTAAAAGTTCATTGATAAAAATGGCATGGAATTTCCCCACAGGGGAACCCTGTACCAAAATTAAAAAAAAAATGTGTGGGGGTCCCCCTAAATTACATACCAGGCCCTTCAGGTTTGGTATGGATATTAAGGGGAACCCCGTGCCAAACAAAAAAAAAATGGTGTGGGAGCTCCCCAAAAATCCATACCAGACCCTTATTCGAGCATGCAACCTGGCAGGCCGCAGGAAAAGAGGGGGCCTTATCCCCACAACCCTTGCCGGGGTTGTGGGGGTCTGCAGGTGGAGGGCTTATCGGAATCTGGAAGCCCCCTTTAACAAGGGGACCCCCAGATCCCACCCCCCTGTGTGAATTGGTAATGGGGTACAAATGTACCCCTACCATTTCACAAATAAAGTGTCAAAAGGGTTAAAAAACACAACAGACGGGTTTTGACAAGTCCTTTATTAATTTCTTCTTCTTCCATCTTCTTTCTTCTGGTCTTATTCTTCCTCCATCTTCTTCTTCCTCCGCTCTTCTCGTCCCGCATCTTGCTCCGGGGGCCGTAGATTGGTAAGTTTTCAAAATTTCAACAACAAAAACAGTAATATATGAACAGAAACTTGTCCCCAGCCGTGAGTTAAAGGTGTGATCCGCGTGGTAAATCCCCTTATCTCTGCAAACCTTGTGCCCTGCCCCCCCAAGGTAAGGATAGGTTCTCATAGGCTGGGGAGACAGGGGATAACCACACTTACCACCCTGGAAACTTAAATAAGAGCTCTCAACTGTGTTTTCTAAACTTAGGCCTCCTGTTCTAAGGGCAAGAGTTCCGGTTTATATACAGCTTAGGGCCCTGTATGTGCTAACACTGTTGTAAACCTAAGTAAGATTGTAGAGAGCAGGCAACCCAGCTTGGTTTGTTATGATAATTTGAAGTTCATACGGTAGATCTCCGATCTGGGCAAAAACATTAATTCAGGCCTAACTTACTCTCCCGGGAGTCTACTCTGGGATCTTAGTGCGCTGCCTGTGCCTAAACCGTGGAGCGACATACCAATAAAGTGTAAAGTAAAAGTTACTCTCTAAAGTTCAGTTCCTGAAGGTGTAAAGCTGGACATCTTTGTCCACATCCTGGTGTTCTTCCTCAGGTAGGATGTGCTTCCCTCGATTTCTTCGACTGCTGTTGCTGCCAGATCGGGGTGAGAGGACTCGGTGGAGAAGGCCTTTTTCGCAGAAGAGGAACCTCTGAAGGTAGACGGGATCGGGTATTCTTGTGTGATCAACCCCAGGTGTTCCCCCTCTGTGAATGAGAAACCAAAGAGCTTGTTCCGATGAGAGAAATTAAGTCTGAAGGGGAAGGACCAGCCGAAAGTGATTTATTTTTGCATCAGCACTTGAAGAAGTGGTTTCAAGGAGCTCCTTTTTTGGACTGTATAGGGAGACAGATCCGCAAAAATCTGGATTTGATGACCTTGGATAGTGAGCTTGTCAGCATTGCGGGACCTTTTCAGTACTTCTTCTTTTACCACGTAAAAATAATGTCCCATGGTAGGCCATCCATGCGTAGTGGTTGCAGGGCTCTGTGGGCTCTGTCAAGCTCCAGGCGATGTTCTGTTATGGCGGGGATTAAATCCTTTATCAGCGTACAGACTGCCACATGTACTTTTGCAATTTTGGACATTGCAGTCTCTAAGTGATCCTGGATTCTGGCAGAATTTTGATTAATCTTGGCAACTGATTGGTCTGTTTTATTTCTATTGTGTTTATACTTGCTCCAATTTGTTGGAGCTCAGCATGTATGTAGTTTGTGATCTGTGCTGCTGTTTGGACCAGGCCCTTTGATAGCATGCTGGCAAAGGCTTCCATCATGGGGAAGTCAGAGGGGGTGAGGGGATAGCTGGGTGCCCCTATGCCTGGAGTGCCTGGGGTAAATAAAACTTTGCTCAGTGATGATATATTGAGGCCTCCCATCGTTTTCCCAATCAGGGATTCAGTCAATGCTGGGGAGTGAGTGAGGTGCTGCCAGGTACTCAATGCGTTGTGCTCCTGGGAGCGGTGTGAGGATTGTCAAGTCCTGTGCTGCGTCCTGATTAGCTATGGATTCCTCTGCCTTCCGGCCCGGGCCTCGTATAGATGCGCCGCCATCTTGATTCGGCCATGCTGTGGGAGAGCCGAGTTCAGCTGACTCGAAAGGTCCCTGCGTGCTGATCCCAAGGTCATCGGGTGGTTCCTGGGATAATCCCCTCACTATCGGCAGCTGTGTGGGCCAGGGACAGCGTTCCTGTGTGCTATGGCTGGGTTTAGAGAGCCGTCGCGGTGCAGAGCATCAGGGCTATGCGACCATCTCGGACGCTTCTGCGAATGCGCCGTTTCCTTTCTTTTCTTTAACACAGTATAATCTCCAGTTTCAGGCATCCCCAAACTTGTGGCGTTAGGGTGACCCACCCACATCCTATTTCTTGTCTAGCCCTACTAGACAAGGTGCAACTGAAACTTGAGGTAGGTTCACATGCTCCCCCTTCTCCTCCAACTTGTTTGGTGGCGGTACCCTCTGAAGAGTTTTTACTAACCCAGTTTCCACCATGAGGATAGTATCATGGAATGTCAAAGGGTTTCGGGCACCGAACAATCGGATGAAAATTCTCCGTCACTTAAACCGCATGCGAGCGGATGTGGCTCTCCTTCAGGAGACCCATTTAGCTGAGCAAGATTGTCAACACCTTAAACTATGGGTGGGTGAAGTCCTTGGTTTCCCAACATTAGGGCGTAAAGCAAAAAAAACACCAAAAAAACAAAGCTGGTGCTCAGAGCACTGGTGTAGTTTGACACAACCAATTAATAACAATAAACAAAATTAATGGCAATACAGAAAAACGTTATTAATGATAATAAGAAGTATGAAATAAATGTCCAAATAGGATAAAAAAATAGGTTCATAAAACTCAGTAATGGAACAGGGTGAATTTGGTGATGTTGATAGTAGATTGGAAGCTGGGAGATTAGATCAAAGTGATTTACCACTATCACAAAGGGCTGCTCTTCTCAGGAGTGAAGCCGGCTCGGAATCAATAAGAAAAAACAAAAGATAGGAGAGCGCCTCTGAGTAAGTGTTTTAATTAATATAAACAAAAACAAAAACGTAGGCACTTGCATGTCAGTATGATAAGAAGCTCTACACTGGTCATCATAGTTAGGCTAATGTCAATAGCAAATTCGCAGGAGTGTCACAGTATCATTGTGCAAGGTCCGCGGGAAGCCAGGAAAGAAACCAGCTGGATGTTTGCAAGAGAAACTAGCGAGCGGCGTAAAGCAGGGGGTGATCATCCTCCTACATAAAAAAAAATGCCATGCACTGTTCACTCGGTTGACAGAGACCAAGAAGATCACAAACTAACGATCCATTTAACAATCGCATCAAAGGATCTAGCCATCTCTAACATTCACGTGGTCAACTCCCCAGGCACTGTGTTCTTCCAAGACCTCTCATCTTGGGCACTCCGCTCCTCAGAAACACTCCACATACTGGATGGGGACTTCAACAGTGTTATAAATGTCCATGAGGACAAATCATCTCCACATTCATCACTTGGCGTACCCTCGCAATCCACCCAACAGACCACTACATTACTGGCCACCACTATGTCCCTCCAACATGTACTCTCGATGTGGAGTGGAGTTTGGTGTTGTACCTTTGTATGTGGAAATGTAAAAAGTTGCGCTTAAAAAATACGTGAATAAATCATACTATCATAATGATAAACGATACTCTGTGAGGGAATATAGTACTCTGTGAAAGAATATAAAAAATATGAAAAGTGTATTATGGGTACATGAAATGTACCAGCAAAAATTGTATATCAACAAAATATCACCCCAAAAGTGAAAAAAAAGCAATATAAATATGAATAATGTCTGTTACTGTCCAGAGAAGAACCTGTAAAAAAAGGAGCGTTCAACAAAACTTGATTTTGAGGTTGTCCAACGGGAATCCAATATATAAATAGGTGCAGTCCTTGTGAGTAGGTGACAACAAATAGAAAAAGTGACTTTGTTCAGGATGAATCCACCACCGCTAGGAATGCTCGCTTACCAGCTCCAGGATAAATGAAGACGTGTGGCTATTGCCCAGCCAGGGCCTTTTCCTCTCGGCTCGTCTGCTGTAAGGAAGGAGATGTCTGCTGCTGTGTCAGAAACTCCAGTATGAAATATTCACTCAAATTACCCGCTTCCGGTGTCATTCAATGAGCAAGATGGGGACTCCGGCATGCAAAATAAAAGGAATGCCAAAAGGGGGGATCATAGGTAAAACCCGCTGGGGTGGTTTATTAAATAAAAAGCACTAAATGTGCATAAATAAGGAAAACGTTTGTAAATATAAAATGCGGCTGGCCGACTGCAGCACTGAGCGTCCGTACCAAGTACAGAAGCACTCCACTCGCGGTGACGTCAGCACATCGCTCCTCCGACGTTTCGTCACGATAGGGACGTAATCATGGGGATGCGAGCGACGTGCTGGCGCACCGCTTACATACCAAATAAACAAGCCTCGTTCCGGAAAACCGGAATGTGATGCTTCATGACACTCTCCAGGTGATCCACCCTCTTCATAATCCTCAGGATATCCCCCTTGTCCTCTGGCTCTAGTTTGGTGCTGTCAGGGGGGCCACATAAAGGCTGGTCATGTAGTTGGTCACCCAAAGCGCATGGCACAGGCCTGGGTATGTGCATAAGAAGGAACACACTTTTAAAACCTTTTAAAAAATGGAACGTTCAGTAAATAACAGCTTCAATATATACTGTATAAAATGTAGCCATAATCTTTCTATGCATAAGTAGATTTAATCTAATAGCAGCTTTAAGTTAGCAATCCTCTATTTGTTTTTTAGCTATGCATGGTGTATAGAAGGATGTAAACCTTCCAGATTTGTATTACTGTCAGTGATTTTAGCAGAAAGATCTCCAATGCCTCCACCCCTCAAACAAAGGTCAAAGCTTGGTTGCCACTAAATCCTTGTTTTCCTCTCTAAAGGACATTTTTTATATTTTCATGCAGGCCCAATTCACAAAGCAGTAAAGCACATTATTTGACGGAAATCGTATTGGCTGTCATTGTTAACAATAACAGTTTTTCTGGCAAATAATAATCATTATAGCCTAGTGAACTGGGCCTTATGGTGCCAAGAGGCCACCTAGCTATACTTCCTTTGGATCAGAGCAATTTGTCCATTTCATCTGCTGAAGTGCTGTATTTTTTTTCATCACAAACAAGGCTTTCTTGTGGTAATATTGTCCTGCAAAAATATATTTTATATTACAGTATATTTTATGTTACAGTGAGCTGCCAAACAAGCTGTCCATATTTGGTGAGTTCTCCTGTATGGATATCAAATCTGTTTGTAAACAAACCAGGTGGGATTGTGGATGACAAAGTGACATCATCCAGCCTCCCTAAAGCCCCTTTCACACTGGGGTGTTTTTCAGGCGCTTTAGCATTAAAAAAAAGCGTCTGTAAAGCGCCTGAAAGAAGCCTCATCTGCAATCCCAATGTGAAAGCCTGAGTGCTTTCACACCAAGACCCCTTTCACACTTGGGTGTTTTTTCAGGCGCTTTAGCGTTAAAAAACCCGCCTGTAAAGCACCTGAAAGAAGCCTTATCTGCAATTCCAATGTGAAAGCCTGAGTGCTTTCACACTGAGGCGATGCGCTGGCAGGGCGTCAAAAAAAGTTCTGCAAACAGCTTCTTTGCATCGCTTTTGGAGTGGTGAATACACCGCTCCTAAAGCGCCCCTTCCCATTGAAATCCACGAGAAGCGCCTGCAAAACATCTGCAAAGCGCTTTTGGCAGCGGCGCTTTGTGGGCAATTTTAACCCTTTATTTGGCCACTAGCGGGGATTAAAATCGCCCCAATAGCACTCGAAAAACACTGGTAAAGCACCGCTAGTTTAAACGGTGCTTTACCTGCATTTTTCGGGCGCTGGCAGTGTGAAAGGGCTCTTAAAGCACTTTCACATTGGGATTGCAGATGAGGCTTCTTTCAAGCGCTTTACAGTCGCTTTTTTTAACACTAAAGCACCTGAAAAATTCCTGAAAACGCCCCAGTGTGAAAGAGGTCTAACTGGTTTGTTTACAAACAGAATCCAGAAAGGGAGCTGCATTTTGCAAATAAACAATCTTTCTTAAAAAATGTAGGCCAAACTGCTACATTTCTTTGTTGAAAATAACCCAAATCAGTGTATATTATTTAGTCTGTAGGAAAGTTATAGACTATGGTATAAATATCTGAAAACTGATCAATCCTGATGTTCTGATGTACTTTCATTTCTTTGAGACCTAAAAAATGCCAGGACAGTACAAATATCCCCAAAATGACCCCTTTTTGGAAAGTAGGCAGTCCAAGGTATTTAGTAAAAGGCATGGCAAGTTTTTTGAAGTTATAACTTTTTGCCCAAATTTTTGGGAAAATTAAGAAATTTCTTTACAATGTATTTTTTGTTTTTACCTACTGTCACCAGTGCAGTACAGTGTCAACATATAAATGGTGTGACAGTGGTCAAGGACACTGACTGGTAACAGTATGGGGTTGATTTACTGTAGCACCTAGTCTGCAAATGGGCTCATTTTCATGGATTAAGTCTACTTTTAGTTGGAGAAAGGATTTACTAAAACACCCAGTCAACAAATAGTCCCGATTCCAAATTTACTAATGACCACAAAACTTAGCGACCGTCTTAATAAGTTCCCCTCCCAGAACCAGGTACACAGCAGAGAAAAATCTGGTTAAAAACATGATCTCAAGCAATTTATACTTCATATACATTTGTTGAACATTTTAAAGAATAACTGCTTTAAAAGACTTGTAATTGTCCTTCAAAATGTGAGAGCACCGAAAGCTGAAAATTGGTCTGGTTAGGAAGGGGTTTAAGTGGTAAGTGGTTAATCATGTAGACAGAAATGCAGCTTCCTGCTTACTATAATCATAAATGTATATGTATGGGAACAGGGGTGGGAGGGGAGGGTGGTTCTATGTTGCAGTTTGTTGGTACTTTTTTTGATTCCCTCATATTGTTTTTGATAGTCTTGCACCTAACAAATTGATGGGAGCGGGTGAGGTGGTAAGAGTTGTTGAACCTTAACCGCTTGCCGACGGCCGAATGTATACTTCAAATGTAAAACTAAAAGGCAACTCCGCGCTTAGGATACCAATGATCAGGTATGCAGCCCGCCCAAGGAAATTTAGCCCCCTAGAGGGTAAATTGAATATAGAAGTGAACGTAAAAGGGCGATTGGCGCTCCCCTATGTGCTTAATAAAAAATTCCGTGAGTAGCCCTATTATAGGTAAAATAAAACCATATATATGTATTTGCTACTAAGTGCCCCCAGATGTATTATAATAGTGATTGAAAAAAAGGGGGATTGAAAAAAAGGGGGGGGGGGTTTGTTCCAGTCCCCAGTGTTGAGTAAAAGTGGCGGTGTGTATTCCCAAACCCTCACAGGGATTAGGTTTGTGATCCAATATTACCTTGGTGACTGTGATAAATATAATTATAAGTGGGTAAGAACAATCCTATGTTGAAATAATGTTAGTCCCACCTTGGTGATTAGTGTTTAGTGTAAATGAACACATTAATATCCTGTATGTGGCCTCTTCCATATACCATGCCAAAAGTGAACCACTATACCTATAGTTACCAGTGATGTCAAAATACCAAAATACCAAAAAACAAGAAAAAATATGAAAAGTGGCCCGTAGGGGGCTGATAAATAAGTAAATAAGTGAAACTAGACTTGCATGGGTGTGAGACCAGAAAGCCCCAAAGAAATTAATAGTTAATGTGATAGTCCAATAAAAATAAAAATAATAAAATATAATATATGATAAGACTAGCAGTCCAATCCACAGTAGATTCCTAAAAGTCAATAAAGTAAAAAAGAGAGAGAGGTTTCCACAGTGTGTGGCAGACACCTCTACATCAAAAAAATCTTTGTCGCGACAGTTTCAATGGTGATTTATAACGGTGATTCAAAGACGTGACTTTTGTGATTCAGAAGAATGGCGGTGACTTTGTGCTGTCCCCCTTTGCTCCCTCACTCACCAGATGTAGATACCCCTACAGGGGTAAACAGCTTCCAAATTATCGATGCCAGGTGCTCCTCAGGGTCCCCACTGGAAGGTGTCCTAGCCGATCGAGTTTTACCAGCCCGTCCACCCAGGTCTCTTGGGGTTAGGAAATCCACCAGCGTTCCCCAAGGGGGGAATAATACCTCACAGGGAAGCAAGGAAAAACGGAGGTCCCATGTGCATTACCAGATTTAAAAAATCGATATTTATTAAAAAGTTTCAAGTTAAAAACAGCAGAGTTAAAAAGCAGGGTATCTTTTAAAAAGTACACCTGTTTCCACCATCCAGGTTCAAAACAACATCAATATCGGAGGGGTATAGGGCGGCTTGCACTCCAAATGCGCTCCACGCCTCTATGTCCCGCACCGGAAGTGACGTCAGCACGCCTTACGCGTTTCGTCGTCAGACGTTATCAAAGGCTACGTCGTATCACTCCCCATCTTGGTCTATTAAGGCTGTGGAGGTGCCATAGACCCTGGTGATTGGCCGCATCGGGCTCTGTATGTAGAATCCCCGCCCACCGGAGTTTGTTAAGGAGTTGTAATGTACCTTATACGAGGGATAGCATAAGATCTCTCCAGTACAAATAAACATTAACATTTAAACGTGTGGGGGTGCAATGTGTCAGGTCCTATTGCTCAGATTTAAATGTTCCTATCAAAGGGTAGGTTTGTATGGTCTTGCATCTCCGCTGCCCTAGCACAAATGAGTATGGAGATTAAAACTTAAGGCAAAATTAAGGCATTCCTTTAGCGTTCTAGCATCAGACAAAAAACCATGAGAGAAATATTTAAACCAAAGTGGAATATATATAGATAAGTACAAATCCTATTTAAATGGTCATCAGTATTGTAAAGTTCAATATGTAACATTTCCTTGGAGTATACTCCGTGTGGCTTGACCTCAACCAGTAGAAGCTACCATTCCAGCCGCTGTAAACACAACCCACCAAACCCAGCTATTACCCTGTAAAACTGAGTTTGGGTGTGTTCAAAAAAAAAAAAACACACCCAAACTCAGTTTTACAGGGTAATAGCTGGGTTTGGTGGGTTGTGTTTACAGCGGCTGGAATGGTAGCTTCTACTGGTTGAGGTCAAGCCACACGGAGTATACTCCAAGGAAATGTTACATATTGAACTTTACAATACTGATGACCATTTAAATAGGATTTGTACTTATCTATATATATTCCACTTTGGTTTAAATATTTCTCTCATGGTTTTTTGTCTGATGCTAGAACGCTAAAGGAATGCCTTAATTTTGCCTTAAGTTTTAATCTCCATACTCATTTGTGCTAGGGCAGCGGAGATGCAAGACCATACAAACCTACCCTTTGATAGGAACATTTAAATCTGAGCAATAGGACCTGACACATTGCACCCCCACACGTTTAAATGTTAATGTTTATTTGTACTGGAGAGATCTTATGCTATCCCTCGTATAAGGTACATTACAACTCCTTAACAAACTCCGGTGGGCGGGGATTCTACATACAGAGCCCGATGCGGCCAATCACCAGGGTCTATGGCACCTCCACAGCCTTAATAGACCAAGATGGGGAGTGATACGACGTAGCCTTTGATAACGTCTGACGACGAAACGCGTAAGGCGTGCTGACGTCACTTCCGGTGCGGGACATAGAGGCGTGGAGCGCATTTGGAGTGCAAGCCGCCCTATACCCCTCCGATATTGATGTTGTTTTGAACCTGGATGGTGGAAACAGGTGTACTTTTTAAAAGATACCCTGCTTTTTAACTCTGCTGTTTTTAACTTGAAACTTTTTAATAAATATCGATTTTTTAAATCTGGTAATGCACATGGGACCTCCGTTTTTCCTTGCTTCCCTGTGAGGTATTATTCTCCCCTTGGGGAACGCTGGTGGATTTCCTAACCCCAAGAGACCTGGGTGGACGGGCTGGTAAAACTCGATCGGCTAGGACACCTTCCAGTGGGGACCCTGAGGAGCACCTGGCATCGATAATTTGGAAGCTGTTTACCCCTGTAGGGGTATCTACATCTGGTGAGTGAGGGAGCAAAGGGGGACAGCACAAAGTCACCGCCATTCTTCTGAATCACAAAAGTCACGTCTTTGAATCACCGTTATAAATCACCATTGAAACTGTCGCGACAAAGATTTTTTTGATGTAGAGGTGTCTGCCACACACTGTGGAAACCTCTCTCTCTTTTTTACTTTATTGACTTTTAGGAATCTACTGTGGATTGGACTGCTAGTCTTATCATATATTATATTTTATTATTTTTATTTTTATTGGACTATCACATTAACTATTAATTTCTTTGGGGCTTTCTGGTCTCACACCCATGCAAGTCTAGTTTCACTTATTTACTTATTTATCAGCCCCCTACGGGCCACTTTTCATATTTTTTCTTGTTTTTTGGTATTTTGGTATTTTGACATCACTGGTAACTATAGGTATAGTGGTTCACTTTTGGCATGGTATATGGAAGAGGCCACATACAGGATATTAATGTGTTCATTTACACTAAACACTAATCACCAAGGTGGGACTAACATTATTTCAACATAGGATTGTTCTTACCCACTTATAATTATATTTATCACAGTCACCAAGGTAATATTGGATCACGAACCTAATCCCTGTGAGGGTTTGGGAATACACACCGCCACTTTTACTCAACACTGGGGACTGGAACAAACCCCCCCCCCTTTTTTTCAATCCCCTTTTTTTCAATCACTATTATAATACATCTGGGGGCACTTAGTAGCAAATACATATATATGGTTTTATTTTACCTATAATAGGGCTACTCACGGAATTTTTTATTAAGCACATAGGGGAGCGCCAATCGCCCTTTTACGTTCACTTCTATATTGAATGTATACTTCAGTTGACAGAATGACACTGCTGCGCAAATGGGCACACCTGTACGTCCCTTTGAATTTGCAGCCGTGCCACGGCATGGGTGGCGGCACGCACGCGCACCCGCCGCAAGCTCCGTGAGTGGGATCACGGAGATACCCGCGATTGTCTCACAGAGAGGAAGAACAGGGAAATGCTATTGTAAACAAGCATTTCCCCTTTCTGCCTAGTGACACTGTCACTGATCCCTGTTCCCTGTAATCAGAAGCGGCGATCAGTGATGTGTCACATGTAGCACTTCCCCCCACAGTTAGAATCCCTCCCTAGGGCACACTTAACACCTACAGCGGCACCTAGTGTTTACCCCTTCACTGCCAGTCACATTTACACAGTAATCAATTTATTTTTAATCACACTGATCACTGTATAAATGTGAATGGTCCCAAAAATGTGTCAAAATTGTCCGATGTGTCCACCATAATGTCGCAGTCACGATAAAAAATGCTCATCATTGCCATTACTAGTAAAAAAAAAATATTAATAAAAATGCCATAAAACTATCCCCTATTTTGTAGACGCTATAACTTTTGCGCAAACCAATCAATAAACGCTTATTGCGATTTTTCTTTTACCAAAAATATTTAGAAGAAGAATACGTATCGACCTAAACTGAGGAAAAACATTTTTTTTTTTATATTTTTGGGGGATATCTATTATAGCAAAAAAGTCAAAAATAATGTGTTTTTTTCAAAATTTTGTTCCATGCTGTCTACTGTGAAAGTTAAGTTGTGCAGCATGCCCCTCACAACTACTGTGCCCACCGGAGATTGTGACTCATGGTACCATTCCGCTTTGAGCGACCCTGAGATTATGGGATTTCTATGTGATCACATGATTACAACGTCTACAAAGCTGTTATAAATTAATCTAATTTATAACAGTTTTGCTTACTATACTAGTGGGCTCTGTTAGGCCCACAGCTATCACATGTTACCTGGGCCTATCACAGCACCCTGTACCATGTGATTAGCTTTAGCCAATCACAGATCAGTAGTAATCCCAGCTGTCATGCATGAAACTTATGCATGACAGTTTAAAGTACAAATATTTTGTGGGCAGACCCGGCAGCCAGAGCAGATAGTGGTGTGAAAGAGGAGCTCTGCCACAACGGGTGACATATCACAGCTCACAGCTTGCTAACACAGGCAAAAATAGCATGCACAGCAAGGGGAGACCGAGAGGCACACACCGACCACCATGAACATGAGGAAGGAGAGAGAGGGCCAGAGGAAATTTACCGATTTTCTTCCCCACGTGGTGGGCTGAGAGATCAAAGATGGCGCTGACGCTGGGAGCCGTTCTTCCTCATCCCCAGCCAGCGAGCTCACCATCTATCGCTATCCATGGGTGAGTTACGCTATACAGACCATCCACTACCACCCTCTCCTTTCAAAAGCCCTGTTAAGCAGAAAAGAAGGATTGGGGAGAAGGGAGAGGCTCAGGATGATGCAGGGGAGAAGGGGAAGACATGGAGGAATCATCCTCATACGGACAGCATCTAGATGCATTCCCTACCACAGGGCAGCCCATCATAGACACCACTGTGAAAGAGATTCTGCATACACTGTGAGGGACCCTCCAGCAAGACATGGCAGCTTTCATGCACTCCACAAAAAAGAAATCAGAGAGGTCAGCAACAGAGTAGAATATGTAGGAATTTACTATGGCACACAATGAACTGGTAGATGCCCATTTTGTTGTTGATGATGAGATCAAAGCCTTGTGTCTTAAAATGGCGGATATTGAAGACAGGGCTCGCAGGAATAATATCAAATTTAGAGAGATCCCTGAATCATTTAAACCAGCTGAACTTTCTGCATACCTTCAAAAGCTCATGACATCAGCCCTCCCATCCCTGGGGCCTGCAGACATAATAATAGACAGAGCCCACAGACTGCCAAAACCATCATTCCTGCCTGACCAGATCCCCAGAGACATCATAGCAATGATTCATTTTTATCATGTAAAACACCAACTGGAATCGCACTCTATGCTGATGGGATGAGGGATGCCACCAGTTCGGTTCGCATTCAGAACATGCGAACGAACCGAAAGTTTGCACAAACATTCGAACACCATTAAAGTCTATGGGACTCGAACGTGAGAATTTAAAAGTGAAAATATTAAAGGCTAATATGCAAGTTATTGTTCTAAAAAGGATATGGTGACCCGAGTCCTGCCGCAGGGGACATCAATGCAAAAGAGAGTTTTAAAAATGGTAATTTTTTCGGGAGCAGTGATTATAATGATGCTTAAAGTGAAAAAATCTAAGTGAAATATTCCTGTAAATATTGTACATGGGCGGTGTCTATAGTATGCCTGTAAAGTGGCATGTTTCCGGTGTTTAGAACAGTCCCTGCACAAAATTACATTTCTAAAGGAATAAAAGTCATTTAAAACAGCTTGCGGCTGTAATGTAATGTCGGGTCCTGGCAATATGCATGAAAATTATTGAGAATAACGGCATGGGTAACCCCCCAGTCCATTACCAAGCCCTTTGGGTCTTGTATGGATATTAAGGGGAACTCCACACCCAAATAAAAAAAAAAGGCATGGGGCCCCCAGGCCCTATATATTCTGAACAGCAGTATACAGGCAGTCCCCGGGTTACAAACAAGATAGGAACTGTAGGTTTGTTCTTAAGTTGAATCTGTTTGTAATTGGGAACAGGTACATTTTTTAAGTGTAGCTCCAGACAAAAAATAGATTTTTAAGCTTTTTGGATAACACAGGGATGGGTTATCACCCCTGTAACATTTGTTTTGCTGTCTGTGCCCCTGATAAGAAGATTTCACCTCACTTTCTGTCCCAATGACAATTGGATTTTGAAAATTAGTTTTTTTTGGGGAAACAGGGATTGGTGATAATAAAGCATCAGTGGAGACACCTTTTTCCCATATTAACTCTTACAGGAGAGAATTTCCCTTCCTAGGGGTAGATTTCCTCTCACTTCCTGTTGTCTCCCTCGATTTGTAAGCAGGAGTTGTTTGTAAGTCCGATGTTTGAAAGTAGGGGACCGCCTGTATATACTATACGGCCTGCCCTATATACTCTGCAGAAATTTTGGGCCTTAGGTTTTGGTGGTACCAGACCACTGTAAGCCCTCACAGTTACTCTTGATGGGCGCTGGAATGGGCCCCGCTGTGAAATATTATATCAAGAATTGTAATTACATGCCCTGTTAAACAGGGGCCGAAAAATTGGGAATTGGTGGTGTTGCCACAACACTGTAAGCCCGCACAGTTACTCTTGGTGGGCGCAGGAACGGGTCCTCCTGTGAAATATTAGATCACATATTTTAATTACGCTCCCCTGTTAAACAGGGAAAGAAAAATTGGGCCTTAGGCGCCGGTGGTGGTGGTGTTGGTGGTGACACAACACTGCAACCCCTCACAGATACTCTAGTTGAGCACAGTAACAAGCCCTGCTGCAAGATATTACAGCAAAAGAATTGGGCTTTAGGCACTGGTGATGGTGCCCAGAACCAAAAATGTTCTTAGAAGCTATCAACATGAACATTGAGAAGAAATAGGATAGTCACTCGGCATAACAGGATAGTCACTCAGCATCAGCATAGGCAGTCTTCAAGGGATCTCACATTCATAAAAAAATAATCGGTTACATCAGCATCAGGTGCTTGGTAGCTGGTGATCCAAGACTGATTAATTTTTATGAAGGTGAGCCAATCAACCGAGTCTGTGGACAGGCGCACTCTGTGATCGGTTACAAAGCCTCCTGCAGCACTGAATGTGCATTCAGATAGAACGCTGGATGCAGGACAGGCCAGTAGCTCAATTGCATATTGTGCAAGCTCTGGCCAGTGATCCATCCTCAAGATCCAGTAACCCAGTGGATTTTCGGTTGGAAAGGTCTCCAAGTCTGATCTTGCCCCAAGGTATTCCTGCACCATGTAAATCACATGCTGGCGATGGTTGCTGGAACCGATCAGACCTTGGGGCTGCAGACTAAAAAATTGTCTGAAAGCATCGGTCAGATGGCCACCTTCTCCACTGCTCCTTCTGTGACTGACTGAAGCCTTGGCAACACGTCCAGGAGGACCATGAAATTGTAACCTCCCAGGCTCTGGAAATGCATTGCACAAACCTTTCTGGCCTCCTGAAGATGTTTCATTCTCTGCTCCCTCTGCAAAGGCTGGATAAGTTCCGCAACCTTACCTTTGTAACGTGGATCAAGAAGGGTTGCCAGCCAGTACTGATCCCTCTCCTTGATACCACAAATCCGAGGGTCCTTTCTCAGGTTTTGCAGAATCAGGGAGGCCATGCAGCATAGGTTTGCAGAGGCATTGGGTCCAGAGTCCTCTGGGTCACTAAGGACGACATGATCTGCAGCCACCTCCTCCCAGCCACGTACAAGTCCATGGGTTTCTGGGGACTGAAAACAATCCCTTGAAGACTGCTGCTGATGCTGAGTGCTAGGCTCCACCTCCATGCTGACACGATCCTCATCCTCCTCTTCCTGTGTGATAGGCGGGCCCGCAGGAATACTGTCTGGATAAAGGGGGCCTTGAGAGGTAAGGAAGTCCTCCTCTTCCTCCCTCTGTTCTGCCTCAAGTGACCTGTCTATTATTCCATGCAGCATGTGCTCCAACAGGAAGACAAGAGGGACAGTATCACTAATGCTTGCACTGCCACTACTCACCATCCTCATGGCCTCCTCAAATGGTGACAGGACAGTGCATGCATCCTTGATCATTAGCCACTGGCGTGGCAAAAAAAAGCCAAGCTCCCCTGACCCTGTCCTGGTGCCATACTCGCGCAGGTACTCATTGATGGCCCTCTGTTGCATGTGCAGCCGCTGCAGCATTGCCAACGTTGAGTTCCATTTGGTGGGCATGTCACAGATGAGGCGGTGCTTGGGCAGGTTGCATTCCTTTTGAAGGTCAGCCAGCCGAGCACTGGCATTATATGACCGGTGGAAATGCCCACAGACTTTCCTGGCCTGCCTCAGGAGATCCTGTAAGCCCGGGTACCTGCACAAGACCTGCTGCACCACCAAATTAAGGATGTGAGCCAAACAGGGAACATGAGTCAAGTGTCCCTGTTGGAGGGCGGAGAGGAGGTTAGTGCCATTGTCGCAAATCACCATTCCTGGCTGAAGCTGGCGTGGCATCAACCACCTCTGAACCTGCCCCTGCAGAGCTGCCAGAATCTCTGACCCAGTGTGGCCCTGTCCCTTAAGCAAACCAACTCAAGCACTACATGGCATCTTTTTGCCTGAGTGCTTGCACAGCCCCTAGAATGCCTACAGAGCACCGCTGGTTCTGAGGACAAATCTGCACAGGAAGAGGCCATAGAGGAAGAAAAATAGGAGAGAGGTGTGGCAGAATCACCACTACTAGCATTTTGGAGGCATGGTGGCAGAACAAGCTCCAACATTACTACACCCTGTCCTGCATCCTTCCCAGCTGCCAGCAGGGTTACCCTGTTCACCATGAAACAAAGGTAATGTCCCTGTCCATGCCTGCTAGACCATGAGTCAGCGGTAATATGCACCTTACCGCCCTGTCCAACGAGGCCAAGACATTGCCTTCCACATGCCGGTAGAGAGCATAAAGAGAAAAAAAATGGCGTTTGGGAACCTGCCACTGAGGTACCGCACATGCCACAAATTCTCGAAAGGAGGCAGAGTCTACCAGCTGAAAAGGCAGCAGTTGGAGTGCTAGCAATTTAGCCAAACTAGCATTCAGCCGCTGAGCATGTGGATGGCTGAGACCGAATTTCTTTAGACGGTTTAGCAACTGGGGTAGGGAAACTTGCCTGCTACAATCGGATTTAGGTGTACCTAAATTGCCCACAAGTGCTTGGGACGACTAATTCTACACCTTCATTTCTCTTAGTGCAAGTCTCTGAGAGGACTGAAGGTATAGTGGGGTTGGAGATCCCAGCTGATGAGGAGCAAGGAGAGGTCTGCCTTGTTCTTTGGTGTGGGTCTTTTAAGTACTTTTGCCAACAGACTGCATGGGAGTTTGACATATGTCTGGTCAAGCATTTGGTGCCCAAGCGGCTGCTGTTTTGGCGTCGCTTGATTAGTTTCAGACATATGTTGCAAACAGCAGTGGTGCGATCTGCTGCACATGTCTCCAAAAAAGGCCCACACCAAAGAACTTTTGACAAAAAACATTGGTACTGCCCTGCACATGCGGAGCTCTGTGGTGTGATACAATCGGTTGGCTGTCCTTAAGCTGGCCCCTGGAGGGCATCCTGCCTCGTTGGAGATGTGCCGCCTCCTCCTCTCTTCTATCAGACACCCACGTAGAGTCAGTGACCTCATCATCCCCTCCCTCCTTGCCACTGGAGCAAACCTGGCAGTATGCTGCAGCTGGGGGAACATGACTGCCAGTTTCTTGTCCTTCTTGGGCACCCCCTCTCTCTGGACTCACGTTACTGCCTTCATACTTAACCTGGGTACCATCATCGGAGCGTTCAAAACGCTGCGCATCCTCCTGCAGCATGTACCCGACACTGTGGGCGAACAATTCGGGGGACTCCTCAGGACACGATAGTGGGGCTAGGGAAGGAGTATATTTATAAAATATATGTTGGAGACTGTATATATATTTTATGCACTGCAGATCACTAAATCAACCGCCTGCCTGAAAGTGTTGTTGAAAACGTACACCAGGAATGGCCTGTAGTCAGGTATAGGTTTAGCTAGACTAGAATGCAGTGGATATATATATATATATATATATATATATATATATATATATATATATATATTGGAGACTGTATATATATCTATATATATATATATATATATATATATATATTATGCACTGCAGATCACTGAGTAACCTGCCTGGCCTGCCTGCCTGAAGTATATAAGAGACAGTACACCAGGAGGAATGGTCTGCAGTGAGATCTAGCTAAACTGGATAGTGTGTGTATATATATATATATATATATATATATATATATATATATATATATATATATATACAGCGGTGTGAAAAAGTGTTTGCCCCCTTCCTCATTTCCTGTTCCTTTGCATGTTTGTCACACTTAAGTGTTTCGGAACATCAAACCAATTTAAACAATAGTCAAGGACAACACAAGTAAACACAAAATGCAATTTGTAAATGAAGGTGTTTATTATTAAAGGTGAAAAAAAATCCAAACCATCATGGCCCTGTGTGAAAAAGTGATTGCCCCCTTGTTAAAACATACTATAACTGTGGTTGTCCACACCTGAGTTCAATTTCTCTAGCCACACCCAGGCCTGATTATTGCCACACCTGTTCACAATCAAGGCATCACTTAAATAGGAGCTGCTTGACACAGTAAGGTCCACCAGAAGATCCTTAAAAGCTACACATCATGCCGAGACCCAAAGAAACTCAGGAACAATTGAGAAAGAAAGTAATTGAGATCTATCAGTCTGGAAAGGGTTATAAAGCCATTTCCAAAGCTTTGGGAATCCAGCGAACCATAGTGAGAGCCATTATCCACAAATGGCGAAGACATGGAACAGTGGTGAACCTTCCCAGGAGTGGCCGGCCGCCCAAAATTACCCCAAGAGCGCAGCAACGACTCATCCAAGAGGTCACAAAAGACCCCACAACAACGTCCAAGGAACTGCAGGCCTCACTTGCCTCAGTTAAGGTCAGCGTTCATGCCTCCACCATCAGGAAAAGACTGGGCAAAAATGGCCTGCATGGCAGAGTTCCAAGGAGAAAACCACTGCTGAGCAAAAAGAACATCAAAGCTCGTCTCAATTTCTCCACAACACATCTTGATGATCCCCAAGACTTTTGGGACAACATTCTGTGGACCGATGAGACAAAAGTGGCACTCTTTGGAAGGTGTGTGTCCAAGTATATCTGGCGTAGAAGGAACACTGCATTTCAGAAAAAGAACATTATACCAACAGTAAAATATGGTGGTGGTAGTGTGATGGTCTGGGGCTGTTTTGCTGCTTCAGACCTGGAAGACTTGCCGTGATAAAAGGAACTATGAATTCTGCTGTCTACCAAGAGATCCTGAAGGAGAATGTCCGACCATCTGTTCGTGTACTCAAGCTGAAACGAACTTGGGTTCTGCAGCAGGACAATGATCCTAAACACACCAGCAAGTCCACCACCGAATGGCTGAAGAAAAACAAAATGAAGACTTTGGAGTGGCCTAGCCAAAGTCCTGACCTGAATCCTATTGAGATGTTGTGGTATGACCTTAAAAAAGGCCGTTCATGCTCGAAAACCCTCTAATGTAACTGAATTAGGACAATTCTGCAAAGATGAGTGGGCCAAAATTCCTCCAGGACGCTGTAAAAGCCTCATTGCACGTTATCGCAAACGCTTGGTTGCAGTTGTTGCTGCTAAGGGTGGCCCAACCAGTTATTAGGTTTAGGGGGCAATCACTTTTTCACACAGGGCCATGATGGTTTGGATTTTTTTTCACCTTTAATAACCTTCATTTACAAATTGCATTTTGTGTTTACTTGTGTTGTCCTTGACTATTGTTTAAATTGGTTTGATGTTCCGAAACACTTAAGTGTGACAAACATGCAAAGGAACAGGAAATGAGGAAGGGGGCAAACACTTTTTCACACCACTGTATATATGTAGATATATATATATATATATATATATATATACACACACACACACACAGGGGTCAAGTCCTGGGAAAAGAAGTCTAGGAACTCACCCAAGATCCCCCCCACCTTAAAAATAAAAAAAATGTGTGTGTATATAATATATATTGTGACAGGGAGGGGGTGCAGTGTGACAGGGAGGGGGAGCAGTGTGACAGGGAGGGCGTAATTTCGTCATAAGGGGGACGTCGTCTCGGGGCACGGGCAGCGTTCTGATGCATTGCAATAAATAAAACAAGTAAAAAAGGCGCAATACACAAAAAAATATACCTCATATGATGATACCCAATAGTCCAGGGATTATATATATATATATATATATATATATATATATATATATATATACATACATTCAATGGTTAAAGTGTCGTTGGATCAGTCAGGGCAGCCTCCCAGAGAACCAGAAAGCGGGTTCCAATAAGCTAGAGAAAACAAGGAAAAGGGGGCACCTCTGAATATATATCATAAATCAATTTTATTACAACAGCATTATCCACTCACATGGGGGAACAAGATGTCACGTTCATATCCTGCATGCTGGGCTGAGGAGAAGTGCAGGGAGGGGGTGTAGAACTGCAGGTCACAGCAATTTCGATCCATTTGAGCTTGCCTCATATCACAAAAAAAATATACCTCATATGATGATACCCAATAGTCCAGGGATTATATATATATATATATATATATATATGTATACATACATTCAATGGTTAAAGTGTCGTTGGATCAGTCAGGGCAGCCTCCCAGAGAACCAGAAAGCGGGTTCCAATAAGCTAGAGAAAACAAGGAAAAGGGGGCACCTCTGCTGGCTTCTTCAGAGATCCAGGTCACAGCAGATCCATTTGAGCTTGCCTCATATCAGAACAGGCTGGGATGGCAGAGCATGGTGCTGGCTTCTTCAGAGATCCAGGTACAGGTAGGTAGCACAGTCTGGTATAGGGAGCAATAAGTCAGTTTTTTCCAGAGAGGGGTTCCAGTAATGGTATGGGAAAAAGGGGAAGGTAAGGCGCCACTGCTGAGGATTAGCCTCGCTGCATGTCCATGGTGACAGTCCCACCTCTCAGGTGTAGAAGGACAGGGCCGTGTATGGAGGGTGAGAGTGAGGCTTGGGAAGCACGTACAGCATGGTGCCTGGCGATGATGTCACCAGTATGCAACGCGTTTCTGAATAGGCTGGCCGCTGTTGGAGGAGTGGCCGCATTCCTTTGTCAAGCATGGGGGCCCTGAGGACAGGGGAGAGTTTTTATGGATTGACAGGGGGCGTGGCCAGAGCGCACTAACAGGGCATATTGTCAATAGTGCTAGTGGGAAAGAAGGAACATATTAGGATGTTATAAAAGGAAGCTGGCAGGAGGGCAAACAAGATCAGAAATACCTCTAGAGATACCAATACTTACTGGGGAGATGTACGAACCCGCCACCCCCATATATAAAAAAGGAAAAATATAAAGAAACCTGTAGTGAAAATTACAAAATGTATATGTAAATTTAAGGGAAGAAAAAAAATTATAATAATAATAATAATGAATATATCATAAAAAGTTGATAAAATAGACAGTAATATACTATATATTATTAGGTGTAAAAACACACACATTAACGTGTTATAATACTGTGGCTATCTATATCCCTTCATTAAGGCCACCAGGCGAGAGGACAGTAGACAGTATATCCAAAAAGTCTCTCTAGCGCATTACTTCTTAAAACGTTCGGCCTCAGTCATCAATTTTGGGATTTGCTCAATGACCCAGACGTGGAGGCCATTGGTGGACTTTTTATGGTGCTCAGCAAAGTGTCGAGGGACACTGTGCACGTCCTTGCCTTTCTCAATGAGTCGTCGATGCTGGCCGAAACATAGATAAGACCACAGGGGCAGGTGAGGCTATAGACAATGAAATCTGATGAACAGTTATAGAAATGATCTATGGGATATGTTTTGCCCTTACAATGAAAAGATTTTTTGCCATGTTGAATGAAAAAGCAGGTTTTGCAGCAAGGTTTTTTGCACTGATACATGCCTATCAGGGGTATAAGGGTATTGGGATTCTGAGTGGGCTGTTTGATTTGAAGTTTACTGGGAGCAATTTTGTTTTTAAGGTTAGGGGCTTTTCGGTAAGTGATTTTAGCTGCTGGTGGGAGAATGGTTTTGAGTAGGGGGTCCTGTTGAAAAATATTCCAATGTTTATTTAGAATATTTTCCATTTCCTTGTATCGGTAATTAAAGGTGGTGAGAAATCTCAAGGACTGATCAATTCTCTCTTTCTTTCTTGACCGGCTTACCCTTGGAAAAAAATTTGCATGCTTTGTCCACAAGTTCAGAGGGATAGTCTGTATCAGCAAAGGTATGCTTAGAGTATCATAATCGGTGTCCAAGGTACAATTTTGTCGTAACCGACAGAATTGTCCCTTGGGTATATTTTGTGTCCACTTAGGATAGTGGCAACACTTATAATGCCGAAAAGAGTTGCCCGCAGTAGGTTTTGTATAATTTTTAGCTGTGATGGTCTCTTTAACATGTCCTAGCTCCAGGTCAAGAAAGGCTAAGCTGATGAGATCAGACACATGTGTGAAAGACAGGCCATAAGGATTGGAGTTGCAGCGTTCCACAAAAGAAGGGATCAAGTCAGGGGAGCCATCCCAGATGACAATTAAGTCATCGATACAGGGTCCAAAAAATGTAATATTCGCGGAATAAGTATTATTCGGCAAAAAATATAATTTCTTTCCCAATACCCCATAGCCAGATGTGCATAGGAGGGGGCAAAATTGGCTCCCATGGCGCTCCCCTGAACTTGTAGGTAGAACCATTGAAGTCGAAATAGTTGTGAGTGAGACAGAAGTTTATCGCCTCCAAGATGAATGCAGCTTTGCGAGGGTTAATGAGAGGATCTTGTGCAAGGAAATATTCCAGAGCTAATAGGCCAAAATCATGAGGTATTGAGGTGTATAGGGAAGTCACATCTAGGGATAGCCACCTATAGGAGGATTCCCATGTGTAAGGTGCCAAAAGTTCTAAGAGATGTGTGCCATCTCTGATATACGATGGCAGCTGTTGGATGAATTGGTCAATATATTGACTGAAGCTAGTGGTGACGCTATCCATAGCAGCCACGATGGGTCTGCCAGGGGGGTTGGTTAAACTTTTGTGAACTTTGGGCAAATGATAAAAATATGGGACTTGATAAAAACGTTTTTTTCAAAAAGGAAGCTTCCATTTTATTAATCACTCTATGATCAAGAGCCGATTTAACTAAAACGTTCACCTCAGTAGAAAAATCAATGGTAGGATCGTTTTTTAGTTTTTGGTAAGTAGTTTTATCTGAAAGCAGTCTATAGGCTTCTTTTATATAGTCTGCCCTTTTTTGCAGAACTATACCTCCCCCTTTGTCTGCTGATTTTATAATAATATCTGCTGTATTGATTAGGGCGTCCAAAGCACGAGTTTCAGACGCAGATAGATTAAGTTGGCGGAGTGGTACGGGAGAGGATGTCTAGCTAAGTTTCAGGAAATCAGCATATACAACACTACGCTATAAAATCTTTCGAGGTAAGGGCCTTTGGACTGGGCTGGATAAAAAACTGACTTGGGTTTAAAGGATGAGTGTATTATTGGCGGTGAAGTAGCAAGGTGCTGTGTGTAGAGACTTAGAGTGTCATCCTTTAACAGTGAGGGATTCCAGGATGTTAATAATGTCTCCATCATATTCAAAGGAATCTGGGAGTGGAATAACTGGGGAATGGTTAGCATTATCTATGATAGGTTTATTCTGTTTTGCATAAAAAAACATTTTCAAAGAAAAAAAACATGTCAGGCCTTCCCTCCAACTCCGATCATCTTTCAATTCCTGAGGAGACTCAGATACAGTGGTGTGAAAAAGTGTTTGCCCCCTTCCTCATTTCCTGTTCCTTTGCATGTTTGTCACACTTAAGTGTTTCGGAACATCAAACCAATTTAAACAATAGTCAAGGACAACACAAGTAAACACAAAATGCAATTTGTAAATGAAGGTGTTTATTATTAAAGGTGAAAAAAAATCCAAACCATCATGGCCCTGTGTGAAAAAGTGATTGCCCCCTAAACCTAATAACTGGTTGGGCCACCCTTAGCAGCAACAACTGCAACCAAGCGTTTGCGATAACGTGCAATGAGGCTTTTACAGCGTCCTGGAGGAATTTTGGCCCACTCATCTTTGCAGAATTGTCCTAATTCAGTTACATTAGAGGGTTTTCGAGCATGAACGGCCTTTTTAAGGTCATACCACAACATCTCAATAGGATTCAGGTCAGGACTTTGGCTAGGCCACTCCAAAGTCTTCATTTTGTTTTTCTTCAGCCATTCGGTGGTGGACTTGCTGGTGTGTTTAGGATCATTGTCCTGCTGCAGAACCCAAGTTCGTTTCAGCTTGAGTACACGAACAGATGGTCGGACATTCTCCTTCAGGATCTCTTGGTAGACAGCAGAATTCATAGTTCCTTTTATCACGGCAAGTCTTCCAGGTCCTGAAGCAGCAAAACAGCCCCAGACCATCACACTACCACCACCATATTTTACTGTTGGTATAATGTTCTTTTTCTGAAATGCAGTGTTCCTTCTACGCCAGATATACTTGGACACACACCTTCCAAAGAGTGCCACTTTTGTCTCATCGGTCCACAGAATGTTGTCCCAAAAGTCTTGGGGATCATCAAGATGTGTTGTGGAGAAATTGAGACGAGCTTTGATGTTCTTTTTGCTCAGCAGTGGTTTTCTCCTTGGAACTCTGCCATGCAGGCCATTTTTGCCCAGTCTTTTCCTGATGGTGGAGGCATGAACGCTGACCTTAACTGAGGCAAGTGAGGCCTGCAGTTCCTTGGACGTTGTTGTGGGGTCTTTTGTGACCTCTTGGATGAGTCGTTGCTGCGCTCTTGGGGTAATTTTGGGCGGCCGGCCACTCCTGGGAAGGTTCACCACTGTTCCATGTCTTCGCAATTTGTGGATAATGGCTCTCACTATGGTTCGCTGGATTCCCAAAGCTTTGGAAATGGCTTTATAACCCTTTCCAGACTGATAGATCTCAATTACTTTCTTTCTCAATTGTTCCTGAGTTTCTTTGGGTCTCGGCATGATGTGTAGCTTTTAAGGATCTTCTGGTGGACCTTACTGTGTCAAGCAGCTCCTATTTAAGTGATGCCTTGATTGTGAACAGGTGTGGCAATAATCAGGCCTGGGTGTGGCTAGAGAAATTGAACTCAGGTGTGGACAACCACAGTTATAGTATGTTTTAACAAGGGGGCAATCACTTTTTCACACAGGGCCATGATGGTTTGGATTTTTTTTCACCTTTAATAATAAACACCTTCATTTACAAATTGCATTTTGTGTTTACTTGTGTTGTCCTTGACTATTGTTTAAATTGGTTTGATGTTCCGAAACACTTAAGTGTGACAAACATGCAAAGGAACAGGAAATGAGGAAGGGGGCAAACACTTTTTCACACCACTGTATCTGTTGAGATCTTTAAATAAGAGTAAGGGGTTGGGCTTATTTATTGGTGCAAAATTGAGTCCTCTCCTGAGTAAGCTACTGTCTGCAGCAGAGAGCTGAAGGGTGGATAGGTTGAAGATTTTTACAGTTTGCAGAATTTTTGTATGTTGATTTCTGAGTTTACAACCTCTCCGGTGAGCTTTCTTTTTCTCCGCTTGGTTCGAGGAGGACTTGGAACTAAAAAAGTAACAGGATCAGTTAGTATGGGGAACACACCACATGAGATGTTGGTATGCATCTCAAAGGTGGAGTATGAAAAGAGATATTGCGGGTATCTCGTGTTTCTATGAGCGTGGAGTTAGGGACCAAGGTAGGTTTAAGGTGCTCTGTGGCATCAGTCAAAGAGATAATGGTTGGTTGAGCATCCATAGATTCGACATGAAGATTGCCTTGCGTGTCACAATTCAATGTATTGGTGACAACATTGGATCGGGAAATGTCAAATGTGGGGACAGTCATGGTGTTTAGAACAGAATGAGGTATAGAGGTATTGTTCTTAGTGGTGGTACTATAGTTCCTTCCTACATAGGACGGTCTATTATAGAATTTACTGAGATCAATGAGTAGATTATTGGTTCTCATGGTTTGGTTCTTATTTGTCATGCGACTATAATGACTGGAAGGAGTCCCAAGAGGGTTCCTATGGGTGGTAGGAAGATTCATTAGGAAGGGGAGGATGCTGGGCCTGAGGTGGAAGGAGAGGACAGTGATGGGTTAGGGAGAGATGTATAGGTTTGTTGGGACGGCTATTGTATGGGGGATCAGAGGGAAGAGGTCTGGTGGCAGTGGTGGGTGGGGGGTGAGGGTAAAGGTGATGTGGAACAGGAAGGCAGCTTATTTTTCAGTTTCCAATTGAAAACTCTATTGGAATTAAAATCATCTAGGTCTCTTTTCATCTTTCCTAGTTTGTTTTTTATCAGGTAGTCTTCTGCCTCGTACACACGTACGGACTTTTCCCGGCGGACCTAAGTCCAGCGGACAATCCGCTGGACTTTCCCGCTAGGTACGCTGGACTAAAAAGCGAACGGACTTGACCACACACGATCACGCAAAAAGTCCGGCGGTTCACGCGATGACGTACGCACGTACGACGGGACTAGAAAAAGGAAGCTCGAGATCCCAAACGACACCCTTTGGGCCCCGTCAGCTAATCTCGTGTGTATCGCGTGTTAGTTGACGTTTGGTTAGAGACGATTCGCGCTTCTCAGACTTCTGCTTAATTCGTTCGCTTCTGCCGTTCAGTTTGTGCTTGTGAGGTTTGTATCTGGCTTTCAGTGCGTGTGGATCAGTTCCTACCTGTTCTCAGGCCGTTCTGGTCCGCTCGTTCCTGTTTTTCAGGTCGTTCTTCATAGGCCTTGCTGTTCTTCAGTGCGTTCTGTTAAGTTGTTTGTTTGATCAGCCGACCGTTTTGAAGCCATGGAGTGTGGACGTACTCGGGAACGAGTTCGTGCTGTGCAGGGGCTCGGTGTTGCGGTTAACACCTTGGCACGAGCCCGGTCCATGAACAGGGTGAGGAGGAGTTCATGGACCAAGAATTGGTTGCGCCAGCGTGACCAATTCTCGCATATGCCTTTGCTCCGTGAGATCCGTGAGAATAATCCTGATGATTTCAGGAATTATCTCCGGATGACGGACCCCATTTTTCACCGTCTGTTGGCTTCGCTGTCCCCTTATATTACCAGGCAGAATACCTGCATGCGGCAAGCCATCAGTGCGGAGCAGAGGCTAGTCGCCACGTTGCGTTACTTGGCGACGGGGAGAAGCTTGCAGGACCTCAAGTTCACGACAGGCATCTCCCCCCAGGCTCTGGGGCTCATTATTCCAGAGACCTGTTCTGCCATTATCCACGTCCTGCAGGAGGAATACATTAAGGTAAGTCTTCTCTTTTAAAATTACCTATGTCTTGTATGTTTGTTAATGTAGTGCATCAATGTCATCATTAGCTAATTACCATGATAGGACTATTCTATGAATGTCCCCTATTCCTTTTATTTTTGGATTTTTTTGTTTTTTTGTCTAGTATTTTATGGTTGACTTATCGAAATAGTTTTAATAATGTATTATTTAGTGGGTCACATGCATATTTGCTTGCACCAACCTCCCCAGCATGGAAGCTTGGCCCCCTAAACACCCCTAGCCTAGTCACTTTCTTTGGTTAAAAATGTATATTACCAGCTCCATTGTACAGCTTTACTCACCCCCCCTTTCACCCCCCTTGACCCTCAATTTTAAATTGATTGCATGTGGTTTTGGTCAGCTTGTAATTATCCCCACCCCCACACCCCCTGATAATTAATAGCATGTGGTTTTGGTCAGCTTGTAATTATCCCCACCCCCACACCCCCTGATAATTAATTGCATGTGGTTTTGGTCAGCTTGTAATTATCCCCACCCCCACACCCCCTGATAATTAATAGCATGTGGTTTTGGTCAGCTTGTAATTATCCCCACCCCCACACCCCCTGATAATTAATTGCATGTGGTTTTGGTCAGCTTGTAATTATCCCCACCCCCACACCCCCTTATAATTAATAGCATGTGGTTTTGGTCAGCTTGTAATTATCCCCACCCCCACACCCCCTGATAATTAATAGCATGTGGTTTTGGTCAGCTTGTAATTATCCCCACCCCCACACCCCCTGATAATTAATTGCATGTGGTTTTGGTCAGCTTGTAATTATCCCCACCCCCACACCCCCTGATAATTAATTGCATGTGGTTTTGGTCAGCTTGTAATTATCCCCACCCCCACACCCCCTGATAATTAATAGCATGTGGTTTTGGTCAGCTTGTAATTATCCCCACCCCCACACCCCCTGATAATTAATTGCATGTGGTTTTGGTCAGCTTGTAATTATCCCCACCCCCACACCCCCTGATAATTAATTGCATGTGGTTTTGGTCAGCTTGTAATTATCCCCACCCCCACACCCCTGATAATTAATTGCATGTGGTTTTGGTCAGCTTGTAATTATCCCCACCCCCACACCCCCTGATAATTAATAGCATGTGGTTTTGGTCAGCTTGTAATTATCCCCACCCCCACACCCCCTGATAATTAATTGCATGTGGTTTTGGTCAGCTTGTAATTATCCCCACCCCCACACCCCCTGATAATTAATTGCATGTGGTTTTGGTCAGCTTGTAATTATCCCCACCCCCCACACCCCCTGATAATTAATAGCATGTGGTTTTGGTCAGCTTGTAATTATCCCCACCCCCACACCCCCTGATAATTAATTGCATGTGGTTTTGGTCAGCTTGTAATTATCCCCACCCCCACACCCCCTGATAATTAATTGCATGTGGTTTTGGTCAGCTTGTAATTATCCCCACCCCCACACCCCCTGATAATTAATTGCATGTGGTTTTGGTCAGCTTGTAATTATCCCCCCCCACACCCCCTGATAATTAATAGCATGTGGTTTGGGTCAGCTTGTAATTATCCCCCCCCCCCCCCCCCACACACACCTTTAATTAATTGCATGTGTATTGTGTGACCTTACAATTATTTACTCCCCACCCACATCCCCATTATTATCTTCTCTGGTCCATCAGAGGGGTCATCAATCAGAGATTTGTCCCTTTTATCCTTAATCTTTTGGCTTTATTTCAAGGATGTACTAAATAAATACATATGTTCTTCCAAATTGTTTGTTAATTTGTTGCATTTAGTTTGGTGTTTTGCCTGGTTTATAATTTAAATTGTATCTTTCTGCTTGACTTCACAGTGTCCCTCCACGCCACAGGAATGGCAGACTGTGGCTTCCCAGTTTGCTGCCCGTTGGGACTTTCCCAACTGCGGAGGGGCGATTGACGGCAAACACGTGCGAATTGTGCCCCCACCCCATTCGGGGTCATACTATTGGAATTATAAGGGGTTCCATAGTATCGTGTTGATGGCGGTGGTGTCGGCACAATATGACTTTCTGTATGTGGATGTGGGGGAAAAACGGCCGGATGTCGGACGGAGGAGTCTTCAACCACACGGAGTTCGGTCATCGTCTCCAAACTGGTGGGCTGGAGCTGCCACCAGATGAAGATAATGTGGAGGGACTCCCCTTCGTCTTCATTGCCGACGAGGCGTTCGGTCTGGGTGACCATCTGATGAGGCCATTTCCCCAACGATCCCTCACCCCTGAGAGGAGGATTTTTAATTATCGGTTGGCCAGAGCAAGAAGGGTGGTGGAAAATGCATTTGGTATTATGGCCAACCGTTTCAGATTGCTCCTTACATCCCTACATCTGGCAGAGTACAAACTCAATACTATCATTCTTGCATGCTGTGTCATGCACAATTATTTACGGAAACATTCAGGAACATACTCCTTACCAATTGGCCCTGAGGCCGGAGTGGAAGGCAACATGACAGGGCTGGATAATCGCCCTCTTGGTTCCGCACCACAATCAGCCCAGCAAGTGCGGGACCTTTATTCACAGTATTTTAATGGTAGGGGGCCATTGAAATGGCAGCAGACCCTTAAACCATCTTTTTGATTTACAAAGAATAAATACAGTTATTTATGTTTGAAATATTGGTAGTTTCGTATTGTTTTGCTTTTAATTTGGCCTGTTTTATATGTTGTCCTAGTGCACATCTTAATAGTGTCAAACTTGTTTTGCGTTTAGTAAATAAGCCCCTTTGTCAATGAACCACAACATGTTTTAGTCAAACTGGTAGTATTTAAAAAGAAGAAGCCACACATTTTTGAATTTGTGCAAACATTATTTTTTTTATTATAGTGCACATCCAAAACTTTTGTTTTCTAATTTTTTTTTTTTTTTTTTTTTTTTTTGTTTTGGTTTTTTTTTTTTTTTTTTTTTTTTTTTTTTTTTTTTTTTGACCCAGATTTTTTTTGTATTTTTTTTATGTTATCTTTTTGACATTTTTTTGGTGTTTTTCTCACAACATATTTTTTTTTGTGATTGATTTTTTTAAAAAAAACATAAAAACAGGTTTAAAATTGTTAAAAAATTTAGGCTTAGCATTTGAAATTATTTACCCAATGTAAAAGTCCAGAACTTACAAAGTTCAACAGGTAACCCATGAACAGAAGAAGCCAAATTTTGAATATGCACACTAATTAAACTGGAAAATGGGTAATGTCAACATGTGCTATGTTCCATCATGGGGAATCAATGGACGTGTTTTGTGTGTGAAACCCCTTCCCTCTCACCTACTAGCATTAGGGGTTGCAAACACCAAATGCGTCCATTGAGATCGCCTGATGGCACATAGCACATGTTGACATACCGTGTGCATATTAAAAATTTGGCCTCTAAAATTAGTTAAACAGCGCATCAAAAGGGGAATGAAGGACATGATTGATGTTAAGAAATGTAAAAGGGGTCTTTAGATTCTCCCCAAAACATCAATCATGTCCTTCATTCCCTGCTGCATGGTGGCCATCTCCTTCTGCATATTTTCCAGCTGCAGATTCCAGGCCATGATCTGGCCAATAAGCCTGTGGGCACTGTCAGTGGAAAATGGCTCCGCAGCTTGTCCTTCCACAAACAGATCAGCATCACCTAAAAGTTGGGTAGATAAAACACAAGAAAAAAAGTGTCAAAAACATGCAGACCTTAATTTATTACCTCAATCTGTGTTCTGAGACACTCACTTGGTGGGGTGCAGATTTGATCTACTTCAACCACCTCTTCCTCCACATCCACGCGTGGGCTTGGGCTAACTGCCCAATTAGTCTGGTGATGCCGGGAGGTCCTCGTAGGTTGGGACTGACGTCTGAGTCTTTTGCCCCCTATGGTAATGGAACACAAAAAGGTACACTTTTGAATCACACTGATATTTGAGTGCCAAAATAGGATTAGTAAACATTGTTTAAAAGTCTTGCCAATTATTAGCAGTTTGTTAGAAGATCCTACTTGAAGACAGAATTGAAATGTCTATCTAATGAAACTCCAATACTTAAACCGCCCTTCAACCCTAAATTTGAACTTCCGCTCATTGGATCCCTGCACCCCTGTGGTGTCTTATTTTGAACCTTTTAGGGGGGATGGGTTGCAGATACCTGTGTAAGGCAGGTATTTGCACACACATCCGGCCCTAGACTCCCACAGAAGTATACGCCACATCCCGTCCCACCGTGCTGTCTGCTGGGACACACAGGGGTCCCCGAGCTCGCGCGGACCAGTCCTATTGCATTGCGCAACTGGCGCATGCCCAATAGTGACCCGGGAAGTGAAGCCGCAAACATTAATTTCATGATTGCAAGATCAGAGATTGTAGCTGCACCATCCAAGGGACAGGTGAGTGTACTTCTTTGAAAAGTCACCACCTACAGTATTTAGAGATGATGAGCATTTTTTTGGGAATTGTGAGCATGACACCCTGCTTAACATATTTATCCCCCCCCCCCAAAACAGCCTCTGGAGTCCCTGTGTAAGTTACCCCTAAAACCCTTACTACAGCAGTAATTGTATAGATAGTGACAATAATAAACAACCTTACAACTCCAACAACCCAAAGCCAGGTAAACTCAATAAACGTTATGAAGACAAACGGAACTTTCAACAAATATGCGCAAGTTTCAGGTACGAATGGTAATAACATCTGCGCAAGTTTCACGTACGAATGGTAATAACATCTGCGCAAGTTTCACGTACGAATGGTAATAACATCTGCGCAAGTTTCACGGACGAATGGTAATTAAATCTGCGCAAGTTTCAGGTACGAATGGGAATAACATCTGCGCAAGTTTCACGGACGAATGGTAATTAAATCTGCGCAAGTTTCAGGTACGAATGGTAATAACATCTGCGCAAGTTTCACGGACGAATGGTAATTAAATCTGCGCAAGTTTCACGTACGAATGGTAATAACATCTGCGCAAGTTTCACGGACGAATGGTAATTAAATCTGCGCAAGTTTCAGGTACGAATGGGAATAACATCTGCGCAAGTTTCACGGACGAATGGTAATTAAATCTGCGCAAGTTTCAGGTACGAATGGGAATAACATCTGCGCAAGTTTCACGGACGAATGGTAATTAAATCTGCGCAAGTTTCACGTACGAATGGTAATAACATCTGCGCAAGTTTCACGGACGAATGGTAATTAAATCTGCGCAAGATTAGACATATCAAGTATAACCATAGTAGCGCACGTGCTTGACTTACTTTTTTTGATGGCTTTTCGAATTCTCCTATACTGATCGTGCTCCCTGGATTTGATGTCGGACCATCGCTTGCGCAGTTGATCCTTGCCCCTTCGTACGCCGAATTTCTGCTCCAGGGTGCTGACGATTGTAGTGAGAATCTTGTCCTTGCGCAAGTTGGGACGAGGGTACGGGCCATTTTCCCCGTCGTAATCTTCCCTTTGGAGGATGTCCACCATCTCCACCATCTCTTCAAAGGCCATATTGGTGGCCTTATATCTGCTGCTGGATGCAGATGTGTTGGCTTCTTGGCTTTCCTCCGCGCTACTGGCTGAGAATGTGTCCGCCATATTCATGAATTAATTCACCAACAATGCAACGAGGGGAAGCGGGGCGGGGAATACTCGTCATGAGGAACGTCATGGGCGGGCGACGCGGAGGACGCAGGCGGACTTCGACGCGTGCGCAGTGTATATAAGGCTGTTTGAGGGGCCCACGTGTTCCCGAACGGAAGTAGCGAGCGCTCTGTACGAAGGTAAGTGTTTTCTAGGATGCATTACTGTGTTTTTTTTTGGTTTTTTTTTGGGCCTGCATTTTTTAAGGATATGTGTGTGTTGCTGCCTGTGTGTAGGGGTTGCTGCCTGTGTGTAGGGGTTGCTGCCTGTGTGGATGTGTTGCTGCCTGTGTGTAGGGGTTGCTGCCTGTGTGTAGGGGTTGCTGCCTGTGTGGATGTGTTGCTGCCTGTGTGTAGGGGTTGCTGCCTGTGTGTAGGGGTTGCTGCCTGTGTGGATGTGTTGCTGCCTGTGTGTAGGGGTTGCTGCCTGTGTGTAGGGGTTGCTGCCTGTGTGGATGTGTTGCTGCCTGTGTGTAGGGGTTGCTGCCTGTGTGTAGGGGTTGCTGCCTGTGTGGATGTGTTGCTGCCTGTGTGTAGGGGTTGCTGCCTGTGTGTGGGTGTGTTGTGTAATGTTTGTTAAGAAAAACTGGTTGTGCGTTTTAAGTAACATTTGTGTTTTTGGTCTTTTGTATTGCCATTACTAACAAAACAGAAACAAACATGTCATCACCCCAGTTGAATCCATTCAAGGACCAGCAGTTCATGTCCGAATTCATTGCCCTGTACAGAAAAAATACCAACCTGTGGCAGCTCAAGAACCCTTTATATGGCAATAGGGATGTCCGGAAGGCAACACTGGGGCCACTTGTGGCTTTTGTGAAGACTAAAGTCCCCAACGCAAACACCAAGTTTGTGGAAGCCAGAATTGCAAGTTTAAGGCACATGTACAAGCGGGAGCGCAAGAAGATTGAGGAATCAGTCAGATCAGGAGCAGCAGCAGAGAATGTTTATGTACCCAAGCTGTGGTACTACAACCAACTGACTTTTATAGGTGACCAGATGGAACCCAGGCAATCACTGTCGACTCTTCCCTCCACCCTTCCCTCCACTCTTCCCTCCACTCTTCCCTCCACCCCAGCTGAGGCTTCCACGGAAGGAGAAGACCCCTCCACCTTGGAGCAGGCTGATGCGCCCAGCTGGAGCCAGGTATATATTTAGTAGCCTAAATTGTGATTGTGTGAATATTAATGCTGTAAACGTTAAAATGTGAAACAATTAACACCCTGAACTCAGAATTGTGAAAAAAACTGACAAAAATTATGCACACTTCTAAAAAGTGTTGGTGCAACATATCGATACATATATAGTGTATACATACATCCAGTAGTGGCAAAAAAAGCGTTAGACAACATTGGTGATCTGCTTGGAAAATGCAGGGGTCCAAATGATAGCCTTTTGGATCTTTTGGAAAATTTAGATGGTCGTTCCTAAGTTTACAATTGGATGATTGAGGAGGCCAGAAACCACAAAACAGGTGTTTGATTTTTGTTTTTATTTGCACACAGGATGAGCTGACCCAGGATGATGCCGGGACAAGTGGTATGGAGGAGGAGGAGGACATGACCAGCGAGAGCCAGGAGGTGGCTGGGCCCAGCACGAGCCAGAGTGACAGCCAGACCCAATTAAGAAGTCTACCTCCACCCCTGCCCTTACCCCCAAGAAGGCCCAGGAGGATGACCATTGTTGAGGAGGAATCACTGCAACTGATTCGGAAGGCGAGTGCGATTCTCGACAAACCCCCCCTTCCAGAAGAGGCCTATGCCAGCTACGTGTCCAGCAGGTTGCTGGAAATGGAGAGGGGCCAACGGCACCTGTGTGAGGGCCTCATTTCTGAGGCAATTAGGGGGGGTTTGAGGGGTGAATTACGAGAATCCACCCGCCTGACCCATGAAGGCCCAACACCAACTTCTCCTCCTCCTCCTCCTCGTCTTCCTTCTTCTCCTCCTCCTCCTCCTCCTCCTCCTACTCCTCCTCCTACCACAAGTCAGCCTCCAAGGAAGCGTGCAGGGAAGACTGCAGGGAAGAGTGCAGGGCAGCGTGGTGGGAAGAGTCGGAAGTGATTGCCTGGCTTCAGTCTGGTCTCACAGAAGACACAGGCTGTTGTAGTGCCACAGCTTGGGGACATAGATGTCATCTGCTGCTGTTCCTGGTCTGTCTGATTCCTGGTCAATCTTCTTGTGCTCCCTATATTGTATGAAATGTGCCCAAGCTTAATTTTTGGCTTCACAAACTTGGTGTCTGCCGTTGGGGCAAAAAGTCTTCACAAAATCTACAAGTGGCTCCAGTGTTGCCTTCCTATTTTGTTTTGCCTTGTTTGTTTTAACCAGAATAAATGGTCATTTAATTTTCATCAAATAATGATATACGTGCTTGTTATTCAAAAACATAGTTTCTTTAGGAGTAGGCAGGTACATGTCTAAACATTCATTTGACAATACAAGTGTAAAGTGCAACTTCAATGGAACTGCAAGTGCAGTCGCTGGAAAGGTGAGGGTTAAGATCTGAATTAAGGGCAAGCTCTGCTGACTCCACAATTGTATCATGTGTAATAACTAATCCTTTTGATAACCAACAAATAATAAAAAATATCGATATAGAGATATATGTACATATATATATATATATATATAATATATATATATATATATATATATATATATATATATATATATATATATATATATATATATATATATATATATATATATATATATATATATATATATATATTTTTTTTTATACACGTATAGATCTATATATCTATATATATTATATATATATATATATATATGTAGATATCGCTATATATTTTTTTGGGCTTATTGAGAAATATAGATATATTTTTCATTTGGTGCTTTGGATATCTATATCTATATCTATATATCTATATCTATATATATATATATATATATATATATATATATATATATATATATATATATATATATATATATATATACACAAATATATAACTTCACTAAAGAATGCTGAAGTAAAAACGTTCGGGAGTACTCTGCGTGAATATACAAGCAGCAAGGCAAAATCATTCTTCAAGTACGATAACATACAAATCGCGCTGTCAGAAAAAAAAAAAAAAAAAAAATTCAGCAGCGTGACGATTGTGCGAGCTTCAAAACGAAGGCTAGTTTTACCAGACCGAGCGAGTCCGTGACATAATAGCTACTGAGCATGCGTCCTTTTTGGTACGCCGGACCATACTACACACGACCGGATTATCCGCTGGACTGCCAAGTCCAGCGGATAATTTGAGAACAAAACCTGAAACTTTAGTCCGCCGTACTTTGGCCAAAAAAAGTCCGCCGGCGCCCACACACGAGGGGATTATCCGCTGGACTTCGGTCCAGCGGATAATCCCGCGGGATAGTCCCTTCGTGTGTACGCGGCATTCATCTGACTTGGTGTTCTTTTTAAGAACATCAAGCCAGGTGAGGGGAACAGTGACTCCCCGATCAATGATTTCTATAGCTAAGGACTTTGCTTCAAGTCTAAGTTTCTCAAAAAGATGTAATCTATGTTCAATAAGAATTTCCATCCATTTTGATGTACACAATTCAGAGATATTCTGCCATTCCTTTTTACTCGCTGAGTTAAGAAAAGGGACAATCTTTCGTGACTCTGAGGCCTCAAGGTGAAATTTTGGTGGAGATGTACTGTTCTAGAAAGAATTTGTCCCACCATTGTTGGTTGGTATTTTTTACAATTCTTTCTAGATGTTTGAATTTTCCACATAGTGTATATCTAGTGGCTCCAGTTAGTTTAATGTCTTTGGAAAAAATGGTAGATGATAAAATGGTATATAATTCTTCTAAAACAGCGTGTCTATGGGTCTCTATATCCTTCAAGAGATCCATACCAGGGTGATATTTTTTCACTATTTTATTTATTAATATTATTATTTCTACTAGTCATTTTATAATCCTTATTGAGATTTACTATATTTTCTCCACATAATATTCTTGCCCTTAATGTGATGTATGTATTCCTCTTTGCATTGTGTCTCTCTCCTTTTTTAATCACTAATCCATAGCACTATTGACATTATGCCCTGTTAGTCCGCTCTAGCCACGCCCCCCTGTCAATCCATAAAAGCTCTCCTGTCCTCAGAGCCCCCATGCTTGACAAAGGAATGTGGCCACTCCTCCAACAGCGGCCATCCTATTCAGAAACGCGTCGCATACTGGTGACGTCATCACCGGGCACCGCGCTGTACGTGCTTCCCAAGCCTCACTCTCCATACACGGCTGTGTCCTTCTACACCTGAGAGATGGGACTGTCGCCATGGACACGCAGCGAGGCTAATCCCCAGCAGTGGCGCCTTACCTTCCTTTTTTTCTTTTTCCCATACCATCACTGGAACCCCTCTCTGTAAAAAACAGACTTATTGCTCCCTATACCGGACTGTGCTACCTACCTGTACCTGGATCTCTGAAGGAGCCAGCACAATGCTCTGCCATCCCAGCCTGTTCTGATATGAGGCAAGCTCAAATGGATCTGCTGTGACCTGGACTTGCTGTGATCTGCAGTTCTACAGCCTTCTCCTCAGCCCAGCATGCAGGATATGAACGCGACATCTTGTTTCCCCTTGTGAGTGGATAATGCTGTTGTAATAAATTTGTTTTATGATATATATTCAGAGGCGCCCCTTTTTCCTTGTGTTCGTAATAAATAAACAACACTTGAGTTCCAAGCCTCGATTTGAATCTCGGGCCGAAATGTCTATGGCCATCTTAATAATGGGAATACTCGAATGTCAACTTGTAATAAATATATATATATATATATATCTTAAAGGATAAAAATGAACAAATGAAAAAAAAAATTTAATAATACAATGTGACCGTCATACTATCATTGAATATTGGAAAAAGGATAACTGGTTAGCAAGGAGAAAATATAAATTAAGGGCAAAACACATCTAACTATGAAACATTAACCCATCGTGTTGACTAGTTGTGGCCTGCAGATTTGGCAACACACCTGTCAACATCTTAATACACCCACAGAGCATGTCCATAAGGGAACACAACAGCTCACAAGGCCCTAAAAACATCACATGGGGACCACATATGCAAATTAATCCTACCCTCAAATAATATAATGATCTATTAACAGAAATTATCTAAAAAAAAAATTCATAATAAAAAATGATTTATTAAATAAAAATGTTCTCATAAATTAAATAAGACTGAATACCTAGTACCCTTAGCAACAAACGGGCAGCATGGCTTCAAAAGCGCCCCTATTATTTGTCACAATAAAGGTCATGATGGTAAATCGTATCAACAAAAAGGGGTCATGACATAGCTGCCCAGGACTCACATCCAGTTGGTAGTAAATGTTAGGTACCTGGTGGTTAGCGGTTCGCTGGGGGTCATCGTAAAGCTGCGCCATTGCCTGGAAGAAGGAAGCAAGGGTTTGAGTCATTGCGCTGTTTGCTCCCAAAAGGCGATGGGCCCAGGACTGGGGCTCCCCCTGCAACAGGGACACCATAAGCCCCACCTTGGTGGCTTCCAGAGAAAAAGTCCTGGGTTGGAGGGCAGAGTAAAGCTGGCAGGCGTCAGGGAAGGCCTGGAATTTAGACCGATCTCCTGAGAATCTCTCCGGGATGGGTACCCTTGGTTCTGGAGGGAGCATCATGACTGTAGGCTGGGAGGCGGGCTGTACTGGAGGCGAGGAGGGTGCGGAAGCCATGGGGCTAGAAAGGTGCTGCACTTGTCCTTCCAGTTTGGCATATCCCTCCTGTAAGGATTTCACTGCTTGTGTGAGAGCTGCAAGGTGGTTGCAAATCTCCTGCATGGCGGAGGCTCCATCCGCAGGCTCAGTCATTATGGCTGTTCGTACTGTTAGGTACCTGGTGGTGAGCCTGACTTGACAGAAGGAGACCTCTCATACGACTCTGGTTCAGGGCCCACTGGACTGGAGACAGTGGTCCCGTGAGCGCAGCGGGGTAGGAGTGTCCGTGCAGGTAGTGACAGCTGAAGCAGGATGGGATGCTGGTTCTCTGGATGACAGGGAACTGCAGGCGGTGGTTCAGCAGGCAGAGATTAGATGACCAGAGAGAGCCGGGTACTGGAACAGCAGCAGCAGCAGGACCTGTATGGAGCACAGACACGCTCGGGAGGCAGAGGGATGGTCAGACAGGCCGGGTCACAACGTATAATCAGGCAGGCATAGACGGCAGGCAGGAGGATGGTCAAAGACAGGCAGAGGGTTCAGCAACAGGTATCACAAGTCCAAGGCAGGGTCAGGCAGGCCGGGGTCAGGGAGCAGAGAAGGCAGCGGAGTCAGACAAGCCGGGTAGGTATACAGGGGTAAACAGGCAGATAACCGGTGGGTCATAGGTCAGAGCTGCAGACGAACAGCGCCGCAGGATTGCGGCTGTCATCCCTAAATAGGGACACTGGAGCCAAACGGCGCTAATTGCGCACGTGGACGCGCACGGCCACGCGCACACCCGTTAATCGCGCACAGGGGCGCGCTCACGCACCAGTCGTGCGTGTGCCGACACGCGCGCTGATGCCTGGACTGGTCAGCGGTGCCTGTGCGCATGCGAGTTGGCCCGTTCAGGGTGGCTTGAGCCCTGACAGTAAATAATAACATCAAACAAGCCCTCATGCCAGACATCAAATGCCTTACTGTTGAATATGGTAAAACATATCAAACTAAAAGGAAAACTGTTATAGAAACAACGAGCTACAAATTATCGATAAAGGAATTGATGTCAACATGGATATTTAGTCCATAACGGGTGTAACATTTAATTTTATGTACCCAAGACATCTCCAATTTCGAAATACTCCTTACCAGACAGCTTCCGCTCCATTGGGGCCTGTATTTGTCTAGGCCCAAAAAGATGGTATTACTTGGGTCTCTATTATGCACTGTTAAAGCGGAAGTAAACCCATTGATTTAACAGAAAAAAAAGGCATGCCAGGAATGCTAACTGCACATTGGCTGTGCTCTCAACCAAACAGTCAAACCATCCAATGGCTGGTGTCATAACGGATCACATGTGCAGCACTGTGGCAGTTGAAGATTAAACAGAGGCAAAGATGGCAGCTTCCTTGGCTGAAAACGATAGGGGGGTTTACTTCCACTTTAAGTAGTGCTTAGACACAGAATTATTTGGTGAAACCCCTGTGGATATTATTGATATGTTCGTTTAAACGTACTTGTAGGGGTCGTTTGGTCCTGCCCACGTATTGGAGTCCACAAGGGCATCGGAGCAAATACACCACTCCCACCGTAGAGCAAGTAATAAACGGCTCTATATTGAAATTCTTTGAAGTACAGCTAGAGTTGAAGCTAGTGGTCCTCCTTGTCCTGCATCCATTTAGCGAACAAACCTGGCATTTCCTGCACTGGTAGTAACCAGTTCGTTCTGAAAAAAATGTTGGCTTGTTCCCAGGGGGGTCAAGTACATTGGGAGCCAATTTGTCCTTTAAGGAAGGTGCACCCCTAAACACAACCTGAGGTTTGTCTGGCAAAAGGGGCTTTAATACCCTATCATTCATTAAAATGTGCCAGTGTCGCCTAACTATGTGTTTTACACTAGAGTGTTGTCTTGAATAGTTGGTTATGAAGGGGTTCCTAAATGAGTTATTATTCCCCAAATTACATGGCTTCTTTTTCAAAAGCTCTGACCTATCAACTTCCTTAACCAAATCCAAAGTATTTACAAGGGATTCTTAAAAGTTTCCTTTACCCAGAAATTTCTGGGTCAAAATCTGTGCTTGAGCTATAGAGGTCTTATCTTCGGTACAATTACTTTTCAAGCGTAAATATTGGTTTTTCGCCACAGATTTCAGCCAAGAGGCATGGTGACAGTTATCACTAGGGATGAAAGAATTTCTGTCGGTGGATTTAAAAAAGGTAGATGTGATAAACCTATCTCCATCCACAGAAATGGTGAGATCCAAGAAGTTCATTGTTTCCTGGCTGGCCTCATAACTAAGATGGATACCTCCTATTGTTGTTATTCAATGAGGCCATAAAGTCTGAGAGGCCAGTTTCACTTCCATCCCATTGGAGGAGGATGTCATCTATGTATCTTACCCACAAGACCACCTGGGGTCTTGGCTGGGCATAGATGACATCCTCCTCCCATTTGGCCATAAGGAGATTCACCAGATTGGGGGCGTATTTGGCCCCCATAGCGACACCCCTATCCTGGCGAAAGAAATGCCTGTCAAACCAGAAAAAATTGTGGGTGGCTGCATACTCCAACAATTGCATAATGAACATAATCTGTTCCTTGGGCAATTTAGAATCTCTCTCCAGATGTACTAATACTGCATCAAGACCTAAATGATGGGGTATTGCAGTATATAAGGACGTCACATCTGCAGTAACCAGCCAAATCCCTTCACGGGGCTTGATATCTGACAAAATGTTAATAACATGTCGATTGTCCTTAAAAAAGGATGGCATTTTATGCACAAGGGGCTGTAAAAAAAAAAGTCTATATACTTGCCCACCCATGAGGTAATGGAATCAATCCAACTGACAATGGGACATCCCAGGGGGCAAGTAAGACTCTTATGCACCTTGGGCAAGTAGTATATAATGGGTATTTTCGGTGCTTTCGGCACCAAAAATGCCCTCTCTTTTTTGTTAATGATGTTTAAATCAAAACCCTTAGAGACAATCTGTTCTAATGTTAGCCTATACCTCTCCCCAGGATTACCTGGTAGAGGGGTGTAGGTATCCCTATCATTCAAAAGTCTATACATCTCATTTATTACAACATTTTCCTTACCCGACCCTCCCCCCCACACAAAACAGGGAAGAAAAAAAAATACCACTCACGTCTCCCAATGCCGCTTCCCATTTCTCAAACTCAGTCTCTTGGAACGCAAGGAGCCTGTGCGTCACTTCCGGTCATGCAGAAGCAGAGGAGGAGGAGGGGGAAGGAGAGATCATCGACTTTGGAGAAATTGTCACCACAACAGGTGAGTGTTGGACGGTCGTCACTATGGGTGTATCCCTATCATTCTTGTAAAAGTGAATTATGTATACATCTCATTTTGGGAGAATACACACATGTCAGACCTGGTGCTGAAAAGGAGTATTTTTGGGTGTCAGTTATGCAGGACAAACCTTCTCTAGACCAAAGAATAGGTAGCAAACACACAACATGTGTTTATCTTTTTTGGGAAGAAGAGACTGTTACCTCCTTTGCCCAGAAAGTGCATTCCCACTGTCGAAGGCAAAGGGAAAAAATGTCAAAGTAAAATAAGCTAAAAAGAAGACTGAAATGACAAGAAATCATAGGTTGGTCACGCCACTTCGAAGGGCCCATTTGGAGCGGCCCTCACACATCTGGGCCAACGGGCACCACATAGTTCCTCCAGGAACAGGCGGAAGCGGCTGGCCAGGTGCCAAAGAGTCACTTCCTGTAGTTGAAGACCCTCTGGTCGGGGTGGTGGGGTCCTCACGCCAAAAAAAGCTTCAGCATGGCGTGACGGCAGGCCACAGGAAAGGATCAAATCAAATCAACATTTCAACCCCCCCCCCCCCCCAAAAAAAAAGTGGAGGCACAGTGTGACATTATTAAATACCAAGCAAGCTAATTAGGAGGGAAGAAGACACAAAAAAATAGGAAAATGGAATGTATGGAGGCAGCCCCTTGCACTACAGTTGCTTTGCTGAATTCAACATCAGTCCCTAAAAAGATTGCGGACATAAAAGAGGTTGGTATATACAGTGGTGTGAAAAGTGTTTGCCCCTTCCTCATTTTCCTGTTCCTTAGGCATGTTTGTCACACTTAAGTGTTCGGAACATCAAACCAATTTAAACAATAGTCAAGGACAACACAAGTAAACACACAAAATGCAATTTTGTAAATGAAGGTGTTTATTATTAAAGGTGAAAAAAAAAAATCCAAACCATCATGGCCCTGTGTGAAAAAAGTGATTGCCCCCTAAACCTAATAAATGGTTGGTCCACCCTTAGCAGCAACAACTGCAACCAAGCGTTTGCGATTAACGTGCAATGAGGCTTTTACAGCGTCCTGGAGGAATTTTGGCCCACTCATCTTTGCAGAATTGTCCTAATTAAGTTACATTAGAGGGTTTTCGAGCATGAACGGCCTTTTTAAGGTCATACCACAACATCTCAATAGGATTCAGGTGTGGACTTTGGCTAGGCCTCTCCAAAGTCTTCATTTTGTTTTTCTTCAGCCATTCGGTGGTGGACTTGCTGGTGTGTTTAGGATCATTGTCCTGCTGCAGAACCCAAGTTGGTTTCAGCTTGAGTACACGAACAGATGGTCGGACATTCACCTTCAGGATCTCTTGGTAGACAGCAGAATTCATAGTTTCCTTTTATCACGGCAAGTCTTCCAGGTCCTGAAGCAGCAAAACAGCCCCAGACCATCACACTACCACCACCATATTTTACTGTTGGTATAATGTTCATTTTTCTGAAATGCAGTGTTCCTTCTAGCCAGATATACTTGGACACACACCATCCAAAGAGTTCCACTTTTGTCTCATCGGTCCACAGAATGTTGTCCCAAAAGTCTTGGGATCATCAAGATGTGTTGTGGGAAAATGGGGCGAGCTTTGATGTTCTTTTTGCTCAGCAGTGGTTTTCTCCTTGGAACTCTGCCATGCAGGCCATTTTTGCCCAGTCTTTTCCTGATGGTGGAGGCATGAACGCTGACCTTAACTGAGGCAAGAGAGGCCTGCAGTTCCTTGGACGTTGTTGTGGGGTCTTTTGTGAACTCTTGGATGAGTCGTCGCTGCGCTCTTGGGGTATTTTTGGGCGGCCGGCCACTCCTGGGAAGGTTCACCACTGTTCCATGTCTTCGCCATTTGTGGATAATGGCTCTCACTGTGGTTCGCTGGATTCCCCAAGCTTTGGAAATGGCTTTATAACCCTTTCCAGACTGATAGATCTCAATTACTTTCTTTCTCAATTGTTCCTGAATTTCTTTTGGGTCTCGGCATGATGTGTAGCTTTTAAGGATCTTCTGGTGGACTTACTGTGTCAAGCAGCTCCTATTTAAGTGATGCCTTGATTGTGAACAGGTGTGGCAATATCAGGCCTGGGTGTGGCTAGAGAAATTGAACTCAGGTGTGGACAACCACAGTTATAGTATGTTTTTAACAAGGGGGGCAATCACTTTTTCACACAGGGCCATGATGGTTTGGATTTTTTTTCACCTTTAATAATAACACCTTCATTTACAAATTGCATTTTGTGTTTACTTGTGTTGTCCTTGACTATTGTTTAAATTGGTTTGATGTTCCGAAACAATTAAGTGTGACAAACATGCAAAGGAACAGGAAATGAGGAAGGGGGCAAACACTTTTTCACACCACTGTAGTGTGTAGGGACCTTGGGAAAGCCAGCAGATTAAGGATTGGTACCATCTGACAGAGCAGTTGGGGGAGGGGGTTCTAATGAGTTTGCCCCCCCCCACCAAAAGAAAAAAAAAAGGGGGCTCTACATGAAGTAAACCACACAGCAAACATTTGTGCATATTTTAGGGGTGTTTGGGGGCAAACAATACTATGCAGCAGACAAAAGACATTGCTTAAGTGACTAGGCCATAGGTGTCTATTGGGGCTGAAGAGCATGCTGGGGAGGTAGTGAAGGGAAAAATGCATGAAGGAGAAAAGGGGCACAGCATCTTAGAACATATTGCAATCATGGTAATTAGGGAAGGAGGTCAAAAATACAAGTCATTAGCAAACAGAGCATACATAGAAGGGAATAGTAAAGTAGAAATGTTACCTTAATATAGTCCTCCTGCAGGACCTGAATGATGGCAGAACAGGTCTCTGGAATAATGAGTCCCAGGGCCTGGGGAGAGATACCTGAAGAGAACATCAAATCCTGAAGACTTCTCCCTGTCGCCAAGTACCTCAACGTGGCAACAAGCCTCTGCTCAGGAGTAATGGCTTGTCTCATGCAGGTATCCTGCCCCGGCTGATAAAGGGGGTCAGCAAAGCCAAAAGACGGTGGAAAATCGGGGTCCGTCATCCTGAGAAGTTCCTGAAATCATCAGGATTATTCTCCCGGATCTCACGAAGCAAAGGCATGTGCGAGAACTGGTCACGCTGAAGCAACCTATTCTTGGTCCACATACTCCTCGTCACTCTGTTCATGGACGGGTCTTGGGTCAAAGCTAAAAGCCCGACACCAATTCCGCGTACAGCACGAACTCGGCGACGAGTACGCACGGAAACATCGCTCAGAAGGTCACAAAAGGTCGGCTGGTCAGAACGGACAAACAGAAAGCACCGATAAACAGCAAGGCCTGTAAGAACGAACTGAATAGCAGAAACGAGCAGACAATAAGCAGTGCAAATCAAAGCGTCCTATATCAAGATATAGGCCGCAATGACCAACAAATGCGAACTGACTTACACGCACTAATAAACAGATACGCACGACAAGCACAAACTGAAGAGCAGTAACGATCTGAGTCAGAAAACTGAGAAGCGCGAATCTTAAGTCACCAAACTTCCACTAACTCTCGATAAACACGGGGTCAGCAGAAGGAGCCCAACGGGTGCCTGACGTGGTGCTGAACTTCCCTTTTGTAATCTCGTGGACGACGACTTACGTCACGACGTTCTTCCGGACCGGATATTCCGACAACGTAGTCCGACCGTGTGTACGCAACACCAACATCGGACAAAGTACGTCGGACAAAGTCCGACCGACCTGGTCCGCTGATTGTCCGAGCGTGTGTATGGGGCTTTAGGGTTTGGGTGCTCAGATTAAAAATGCCAGCACCTTTTACGTCCTTTTCATTTTTGGACTAAGCACGCCTTCCCCCTCTAGTTTTTTTTTTTATATATTCTTTATTTTAGTATTTTGTTCAGTTATACAAATATTTTCTTTAGATCATTAAGCCTTTTACAGTAATTTTTACATCTCATTTATTACAACATTTTCCTTACCCGACCCTAGCGACGACCGGAAGTGATGCACAGGCTCCTTGCATTCCAAGAGAATGAGTTTGAGGAATCGGCATTGGGAGGTGTGTGTGTCGGTAAGGTGTACTCCAGCTTCTCATGAAATCGTCCCCTATCTCCTCAATATTAGGCTATATTAAATAACGGTTGACAACCAGTTATTTGGCCTAAAACAAGGACTGTTGCATTACCTAAAGAGGACAAGCTGTTTTTAAGTGTGGAGTAGAGCTCTGTGATGATTAAGCAACGCCTATTTATCTTTGAATTGTGGTGAGTTTGAACCCCAGAGGGGAGTGTGACGCACGGGTGGAGTAATCTGGTGGAAGGATGCACAACCAACAGACAAATATTAATATCACCATCTGTTTTTGGACTCTCTCCTTTTGAATCACCATCTGATATTGCTATTAAGTGTCGATCGTTCAGTTGTTTGTTTTAAATCTGATAAGTTTTATTATATAATAGACTGGATATTATTATTATTTTTAGCCTGATCATTTTAAATTTGACAGGAGCGCCGCTAATGATGAATGACATCTGATGATTTTTAGATCTAAAAGCTGCATTTATCATAGAGAGGATATCCTCCATTACTAGCTAAAGTAGAAAAGGAATTAAACCAGATCAGTAAATTGGACCTAACATGGATAGGGAGAATAGCTGCATACCAAATGCAAGTGCTGCCTAAACTGCTATACTACTTCAGAACATTACCCATTCCTATCCCTCAGAAATTCTTCTCGCAACTAACAGTTAGTTTGAAAAAATATATCTGGGCAGGAAAGAAACCCAGAATAGCTCTGTCACATCTGTACAAACCCAAACACCAAGGTGGGGCAGGCCTTACCAATGCATAAATATACTATAAAGCTGCGGTACTAGACCAAATGTGTTACTGGTTCTCTTGCCAAGCAGATAACCGGTGGTCTGACATAGAACGCAAAGTTACCCCAGGACATAACCTCCCAGTGTTGGTATTAGCTGCATGCTCACACCACAGCCCAAAAGCCCCACCGTACCCAACCATACAAGCCACCACTGCAGCATGGTCCTCCTTGATTAGACAACACTTTGCTGACACACCAATCTGCAGACTAAAAATCCCATTAGCGACCTATGACTACTTAATCCCTGGATTATCAACCCAATCTTGAAGGAAACAAGGAGCACACTTCTCCATGATCTAACTAAACAGGACACGTTGGACAGATATACAATTTTTCAAATAAAGCACTACTCAGCAACTAACAAAACCAGCCCAATAAAGCTACCTCAAATACTTTTGGGACTACTTGATACATAAATACCATGCCAAACACAAGGGGATATCCCTATTTTTATAAACTCACTACCCCACTATATATGAAAACTAAAATACCCAACATGGTAAAATGGGAACAAGAATTACAAAAATAATTCTCCTTACATCAATGACACTTAGCTATAAAACACAATGGTAGATCCTCAGCATGTGTAGATCACTGGGACAATGCACAAAAGATACTGCATACATGGTACCTCACACCTCTATGATTAAATAAAATGAACCCAAGTATCTCATCACTATGCTTGCGAGATTGTCACTCTACTGGCAGCCTACTACACATACTTTGGAGCTGTAATGTAATACGTTCTTTCTGGATGGATGTCTCGTTCCTCATCCAAGAAACTACAGGAATCAAATATGCCTTAACTCCCGCATTGACTCTCCTAAGCCTTGGTACTGAACACTTCCCCCCCGCTGACAAGGAAAGTGGTTATCCATATCCTCTTTGCAGCACTCATTACCCTAGCAAAGGAATGTCACTCCAAAGCACATCCAAAAATTTAAGAGATAATATCTAGAATGAACGCACAATACCATGGAAAAAATGCTCGCTTATAAAGAAAGAAGAGCCCAAACTTTCCATAAACACTGGGAAATCTGGAGGACATCTCAGAATGCCTCCTCGCATTTATGATTTATGATGTAAAACTTAGTTCCTACTGTGAATACTGACTAATGATACTTACACAAGAACTATCAACCATCTAATGGTAAGACTTAATATTAGCTGTGGTCATTTCCTGTGACCCCTAAACAACAATATGTGTAAATGACCACAGCATAATCAGTATATGTGTACTACTTTGTATCAGAAGATAAGTTTACTGTTTGTTTATTGGTTGATAATATTGCATAATAAGAGCTTACTACATGTCTTATCTCCAGAGACCCTCAATAAGGTCCAAGGCGGGCTACTTCCTAAAAGTCTAATAGAGAGCAGTGTGTACCCAGTTGAGGTGACAGGCCATACCTCCTGTTGAGGTCATATTCTGCATCTTCATAAGAAGCCTGAGCAAATGTAGTAATGTTTCTACAGTAAGTTTGCTTTTTGGTACCCACTTTGTATGTTTTTTTGTATGTTTCTTATGCTGTAAGACCTGCTTTTTATTTTACATGGACATTGTGGAATTCAATAAAAATCTATGGTTAAAAAAAACAAAGTACAAAGATTTTCATTGTATCACCAATGTTAACATAAAAAAAACTGTATTCCCCCACCCAGAGTAATGCAGTGTTACTATGGTGACACTGAACTACTCGGATGAAAGTGATTTATGTTACATTAAATTAAAAATCTATTTCAATAAAAATCTTTACTTTTTTTACAATACTGTCCCCAGTCTGTGTCCCTAATCCACGCCACACCAGTCATCACACTCCAAATCTATTCCGGATGCATTTCTGCATGCGTGTTTTTAATGTGTTTTTGATGCATTTCCAGATTCCAGACATTTTATTTTCTTTTTTCCAGTTGTTTCTTTACTGTATTGGGGTCTGGTGCATTTTTTTATGTGTTTTGTGATTCATTCCAGTGTATTCTCGTGTATTTTTTATACATTTTACCATGTTCCAGTACAGTCCAGTGCAGGAAAATGCAGCAGGTTCTACTTTTTTTTCTGGAACTGAAATGCCCTGGAACTGACCATACTGGTGTGAACTGTGCCATTGGAAACCATGTAACCTACTTTCCATGCATTTTTGATGCAAAAAAAAAAAAAACGCACTGGCCTGCCTGTGGTGTTACCTGGCCCTTAATACAGACTACAGCAGCTGCAGGCAACTGAAAATGAGTTAACTAAATGCACATACAAGAGACTGGGCAAATTAAGGGGGAGGTTAAATTTCTGTTAAGGTAAGAGATGTGGTTAAAGTTTGTTTTAATATAACATTGAGAGACATCTTATAGCCAACCTACAGCTTTTTGCACCATGTGCATGTTTGGAAAACACACAGGACTCTGATGTCATGGTTGGGATTTGAGCCCATGACCCTAGTGCGCCTAGGCAAAAGTGCCAACCATTAATTCACTGTGCTGCTCATAGTATTAACCAGAATATATAGTAGTACCATGATTCAAGAATTAAGATATATAATTATAAGTAGATGTTCTAATAAAGTGAGGCACTCACTTGGTGTGTACCAGTAGGATATGATGTCCACCTGGAACAATGAATGTCCCACCCGGCCGTCATTTGACTATAGGCTGGGCGGGAACTGGTTAAACATCTTTTTCTAAGGTGTTGGTGTGTTTATTTTAACTCTTTTTCGGAATGAGTAATAAGGGGTACTAACATAACTAATTTTTATTCCCCTAGGGTGGAACACACCTTCAGGGCCGTGGCAGTACCTGGCCTATGTTTTCCTCCTCCTCTCTCACTAATGCGCTGATGCCTGAGCCTGTCACTATCTATTCTCTGCCTGGGCGGTAGGGCTGCACACTATCCTCTGCTCTCCAGCTGCCGCCCGGTTGTTCTGTGTACCTGACCCACTCGAGCTGGTGGGGCAACGGTTGGGGGTGTCGGCTTGCAATGTGGGGGGCCTCTGCCACCCGTGCCCTAGGTGAGGTGTTGTGACAGGTGTGGGAGGGTGGGTTGGCATGGTGTTGCCACACAGTTACACCTGAGCTGTTTAGAGCTGGTGTAATAAGAGGGAGGAGTGTTTTGTATCTGGCACCCCAGGGGGGACTTGATGATGTGGTTGGTTTTTGCTGCTGGACACAACTATATTATATGGAGGGGGGTGGTTTTTCCTGAGGGGGAGTTTGTACTGATGGAGGAGGGGGTGGTTTGTTTTGAGAGGGGTTTGTACTGATGGAGGAGGGGGTGGTTTGTCCTAAGGGGAGTCTGTACTGATGGAGGGGGTAATTTGTCCTGAGGGGGGTCTGTACTGATGGAGGAGGGAGGTGGTTTGCCCTGAGGGGGGGCTGTACTAATCGAGGGGGGTGGTTTATATTGAGGGGGTCTGTACTGATGGAGGGGGTCTATAATTGAGTGGGTCTATACTGAGGGAAGGGGGTCTATACTGAGGGGAATCTATACTGAGGGAGGGGTCTATACTGATGGAGGGGGTATATACTTAGTGGGGGGGGGTCTATACTGAGGAGGGGTCTGTACTTAGTGGGTTGGAGTCTATACTGAGGGGGGACTATACTTTGTGGAGGGAGGGACTTTACTAAGGAAGATCTGTACTGAGGGGGGACTATACTCGGAGGGGGTTCTGTACTGATGGAGGGGGGTCTACACTTAGTGGAGGGGGTCTGTACTGAGGGAGGATTATAATTGGTGGAGAGGGGTCTGTACTGATGGAGGGGGTCTATACTTAGTGGAGGGGGGTCTGTACTGATAGAGTGGTGTCTGTACTGAGGGGCAACTATAGTTGGTAGAGGGGGGTGACACCATGTTTTACCACACCGGGTGACACCAACCCTAGTGATGCCACTGGATTTGAGTCCTGCAGTGCTGGGAGTGAGGGTGGCCATTTTTTTAAATCCACTGGAGCCATTTGACTCCATAGGCTATTTTCTAGAAAAGGCAAACTAAAAAAAACACCGAAGACCACTTTAACTTCCCTTTTGACCTGAATGTCAACATTTTGCAAAAATGTCTAAAACATTTTGATAGTACAAACTTGCTATTTCACTGATCCAGACATATATTATCAGATTATCAGATTACAATACAGCTTGTAAGAAATATTATATGAGTAAGGCAACCACTGGTAGCAGGAAAGAAATTGTCTTGATTCCCCCATCAACACAACCCGTGTTAACCACTTGCCGACCAAGGACGTCATTTGACGTGCTTGACTTTGAGTGGTGATATCTGAATGATGCGTGCAGCTATTGGCATCATTCAGATATCATTCTTTCCGGCCGGCGATTCTGTGCACCATAAGAACAATCATAGCGGCAGTTCCGCCGCCTGATCGTTCTTATAGGCAGCGGGAGGGGATGTCCCCCCCTCCCGCCGCCACCCGGTGCTTCTCCGGGCTCTCCCGTGCCATCGGGGGCCCGGAGAAAGAATCGCTCGCCGCCGGATGACGAGCATAGAGATTTCCGGTGACCAGATGGTCACCAGTCATCTCTATGACCGTCGGAGGCCCGGGCGCGACGTTATGACGTCACGCCCGGTACCCGGAAGTAAACAAAGCCGCGATCGCGGCTGTCAGCATAAGATCGGTAAAAGATTTTTTACCGATCTCATGCTTTCCAGCCTGGAGGAGAGATGTGGGGTCTTATTGACCCCACATCTCTCCATAAAGAGGACCTGTCACATACATTCCTATTACAAGGGATGTTTACATTCCTTGTAATAGGAATAAAAGTGATCCAATTTTTTTTTTTTTTAAAAAGTGTAAAAATAAAAAAAATTAAGTAAAATAAAAAAATAAATAAAAATAAAAAAAAAAAAATTAATACGCCCCTGTCCCCTGTAGCTCGCGATCAGAAGCTAACGCACACGCAAGTCCCGCCCGCATATGTAAACGCCGCTCAAACCACACATGTGAGGTATCGCAGCGTGCGTTAGAGCGCGTGCAACAATTCTAGCACTAGACCTCCTCTGTAACTCTAAACTGGTAACCAGTAAAAAATATTAAAGCGTCGCCTATGGAGATTATTAAGTACCGAAGTTTGGCGCCATTCCACGGTTGTGCGCAATTTTAAAGCATGACATGTTCGGTATCTATTTACTCGGCGTAACATCATCTTTCATATTATATAAAAAAATTGGGCTAACTTTACTGTTTTGTTATTTTTTAATTCATGAAACCGTTTTTTTTCCAAAAAAAAGGCGTTTGAAAAATTATTGCGCAAATACCGTGTGAGATAAAAAGTTGCAATGACCGCCATTTTATTCCCTAGGGTGTCTGCTAAAAAAAACGTACTCAATGTTTGGGGGTTCTGAGTAATTTTCTAGCAAAAAAATGATGATGTTTACATGAAGGAAAATAGGCCAAAATAGGCCCGGTAAGCAAGTGGTTAATGCGGGAATCCCTTCTGTCAAGCCATTATGTGCTCCCCACAGGTGGGGGATGTGTGGGGGCAGCCGCCCCCGCTGGGAGAAGACAGTGATTATTGCTAGTGGTTAATGAAGCTGCTAGCAATAATCGCAGGTAAAACCTGGCATGCTGGTTGTACACAAGTTGATTGATCAACCTTGTACATTCAGCCTGCCCATAAACGGTTTAAATCTCGGCCGGGTCCTGCTGAACCGGCCGAGATTTGTACCATGTATGGCATGCCTAATGGATGTTAAAAAAGGTGTGAATAATTCCTAGACTTAAGTTGGCTATACGTGGATCAAAATTCAACAGGGACCAGCTGAATTTCGATCAATGTATGATCAATGTGGTTGAACAAAAGTTAATCTACCAATGGACTTTTGTCTCCCTGCTGTCAGAATACAATGACGTAGCGGGGAGCATTTCCCCATCCATCTCGAATGCTGGAATGGGCAAATAGGGTCAGTTTTTTTCATTCAACCGATTGAATGAAAAAATTAATCTATATATGGCCAGCTTTAGACTTCTGGCTACAGCATTTTACAACATATTTTTTTTTTAACAATTGTCCACTAGATCATAGTAACAATGCAAAATGCAACATCAATAAATTCATGAAGGTGGTATTAAATCAAACCTGTCATCACTGGAAACATTTCAAAACAAAAATCTGTAGTTGTTCTCACTGACCCCTATGACACAGTAGAATAGTAAATGCTGGTAGTGATATTTACAGATATTTCTATGTCACTTGGATGTCAAAGTTAGGCTCATTAAAAAAAAAAAGTTATGAACTTGAAGGTAGAATTTATTGACCAGCTGACCTAAGTGCTGAATAGTTCAAAAACAAATAACAAATACATACAGTGGTGTGAAAAAGTGTTTGCCCCCTTCCTCATTTCCTGTTCCTTTGCATGTTTGTCACACTTAAGTGTTTCGGAACATCAAACCAATTTAAACAATAGTCAAGGACAACACAAGTAAACACAAAATGCAATTTGTAAATGAAGGTGTTTATTATTAAAGGTGAAAAAAAATCCAAACCATCATGGCCCTGTGTGAAAAAGTGATTGCCCCCCTTGTTAAAACATACTATAACTGTGGTTGTCCACACCTGAGTTCAATTTCTCTAGCCACACCCAGGCCTGATTATTGCCACACCTGTTCACAATCAAGGCATCACTTAAATAGGAGCTGCTTGACACAGTAAGGTCCACCAGAAGATCCTTAAAAGCTACACATCATGCCGAGACCCAAAGAAATTCAGGAACAATTGAGAAAGAAAGTAATTGAGATCTATCAGTCTGGAAAGGGTTATAAAGCCATTTCCAAAGCTTTGGGATCCCAGCGAACCACAGTGAGAGCCATTATCCACAAATGGCGAAGACATGGAACAGTGGTGAACCTTCCCAGGAGTGGCCGGCCGCCCAAAATTACCCCAAGAGCGCAGCGACGACTCATCCAAGAGGTCACAAAAGACCCCACAACAACGTCCAAGGAACTGCAGGCCTCACTTGCCTCAGTTAAGGTCAGCGTTCATGCCTCCACCATCAGGAAAAGACTGGGCAAAAATGGACTGCATGGCAGAGTTCCAAGGAGAAAACCACTGCTGAGCAAAAAGAACATCAAAGCTTGTCTCAATTTCTCCACAACACATCTTGATGATCCCCAAGACTTTTGGGACAACATTCTGTGGACCGATGAGACAAAAGTGGAACTCTTTGGAAGGTGTGTGTCCAAGTATATCTGGCGTAGAAGGAACACTGCATTTCAGAAAAAGAACATTATACCAACAGTAAAATATGGTGGTGGTAGTGTGATGGTCTGGGGCTGTTTTGCTGCTTCAGGACCTGGAAGACTTGCCGTGATAAAAGGAACTATGAATTCTGCTGTCTACCAAGAGATCCTGAAGGAGAATGTCCGACCATCTGTTCGTGTACTCAAGCTGAAACGAACTTGGGTTCTGCAGCAGGACAATGATCCTAAACACACCAGCAAGTCCACCACCGAATGGCTGAAGAAAAACAAAATGAAGACTTTGGAGTGGCCTAGCCAAAGTACAGACCTGAATCCTATTGAGATGTTGTGGTATGACCTTAAAAAGGCCATTCATGCTCGAAAACCCTCTAATGTAACTGAATTAGGACAATTCTGCAAAGATGAGTGGGCCAAAATTCCTCCAGGACGCTGTAAAAGCCTCATTGCACGTTATCGCAAATGCTTGGTTGCAGTTGTTGCTGCTAAGGGTGGCTATCAGGAGAGCGGCGCCGGACGGACGGCCCGCTCTCTAGTGCGCATGCGCGGGGGCTCGGCGCTCCGGCGCATGCGCACTCGCGGCTCGGCGGTCCGGCGCCGGCGCATGCGCACTAGCGCCCACCTGGCGGCGGTGACGCGCAATTAGCGTCACTCGGGCGCCTATTTAAAGCGCCCTGATGCACAGGCACCTTGCTGGTCTGTCTCTCCAGCTAAGTGCCTGTGCGTCCTGTGTTTCTGAGATATCCCTGACTTGAACTACTGTGTTTGACCCCCTGGCTTGCCTTACGGACTTCTCCTGATAATCTCCTGTGTTTGACCCCCTGGCTTGCCTTACGGACTTCTCCTGATCATCTCCTGTGTTTGACCCCCTGGCTTACGGACTTCCTTGATAATCTCCTGTGTTTGACCCCCTGGCTTGCCTTACGGACTTCCTTGATAATCTCCTGTGTTTGACCCCCTGGCTTGCCTTACGGACTTCTCCTGATCATCTCCTGTGTTTGACCCCCTGGCTTACGGACTTCCTTGATAATCTCCTGTGTTTGACCCCCTGGCTTGCCTTACGGACTTCCTTGATAATCTCCTGTGTTTGACCCCCTGGCTTGCCTTACGGACTTCCTTGGTATCTCCTGTGCTTGACCCTCTGGCTTGTCTACCAGACCTCTACCAGATCCCCCAGTGTCGGCACCCCAGCCGGGCGTTTGGTCCTTGCCTCCCTGCCCTGCCATCTGCCGGCCACCCGGGCCAGGTCCTCATCACCTCCAGGTGCCCCGTCAGTTCCTGCTTACATATCGGAGGTGGCCTGTGCCTCCTGGTGCCGTTCGCTCCCTGTTCCATCTCCAGGGGCTTCCTGCGCCGGGTCGCAAGGGTGAACCGCTCTCGGCATCTCGGCCTCGGTAAGTACAGCTCTGACAGTACAGACCAGCCATGTCCGAGGCCGACAGAGCGTGTTCTCCCCTTGAGATCCTGTGCCAGCAGATGGCAGCACTTACTGAGGCTGTCCAAAAGCTGCAAGTGGGGTACACCCAAATAGACAGCCGCCTGCAACAACTGACCGGTCCGTCTCTCCCCACAGCGGGTAACCTGGCCGCACCCAGTGGGCTACCCCCATCTGCCGCACCTACGAACCCCACAGTAGTCATGGCCACTCCGGAACCCAGGGTCCCTATACCAGAACGGTTCACGGGTGATCGCAAGAAATTCAGAGCATTCAAGAACGCCTGCTCCCTGTACCTAGCCCTTCAACCCAGAACCTTCTCTTCCGAAGTGGTGAAAGTGGGGTTCATTATTTCTCTGCTGGCTGAAGAACCCCAGGCCTGGGCCCACAGCCTAATGGAGCAAAGGAGCCCTATACTGAACGCTGTGGACACCTTCTTTGAAAGCATGGGCCAGCTCTACGATGACCCTCAAAAGGGGGCCACGGCTGAGACCACCTTACACAACCTTTCTCAAGGCCGGAGGCCGGTTGAGGACTATACAGCGGAATTCCGAAAATGGTCAGCCGACACCGGCTGGAACGAGCCGGCCCTCAAGTACCAATTCCGCCAAGGGCTATCTGACACCCTTAAGGACGAGCTTGCCCGGACACCTTCGAGGATCTCATACAAGCCGTCATCAAAATTGACCGGCGCTTACGGGAACGTCGCGCTGAACGCTTTCAGACCTCTCGCCCCAGTTGGATGCCACCCAAACCAGGTCCTGGCCCTGCCCAACCCTCTTTTCGCGCTCCACCTGGGAACACCTCCGGAGTCGAGCCCATGCAGCTCGGTCTTGTCCGCGCTCCTCTGACCCCAGAAGAGCGCTTACGTAGGCGACAAGGCAACTTGTGCCTTTATTGCGGAAGCTCCGGTCACTTCCTCCGGTCCTGCCCCATTAGACCCAGTAAGTTCTCACATATCCCTAATTTCAGCCTCCAAGTCTCCGGATTCTCCCAAACTTATATTGTCCTTTTTATCTCCCTACAGTTGACGGAAAGGGCGGTCCGCCTCCCGGCCATAATTGATTCCGGGGCCTGCAGCTGCTTCTTGGATTCTGCCCTTGCCGCCAGGCTTCAGCTTCCCCTTGTCCCCAAGAAGCAATGCCTACAGGTTCACCTAGCCGATGGTTCCCTGCCCCGTTCCGGCTTAATTACTCACGAGTCTGGCCTCATCTCGGTTACTACCGATTCGGGTCATCAAGAGCTCATTTGTCTGGATGTTATTCCTTCTCCCATGTTCCCCATTATCTTGGGGCTCCCCTGGCTACAAACGCATGAACCCCTCATTAACTGGCGGACGAAGGAGGTCTCCTTCCCCTCTCACTACTGCACCCAGAACTGCCTTGCTCTCCGCCCTGCTACTTGTTCAGCTCTAGTACCAGTGCCCGAGCACCTAGAACACGTCCCACCAGTCTACCTCGAGTTCAAGGACGTCTTTGACAAACAGCAGGCCGACTGCCTACCACCTCACCGGCCCTACGATTGCCCCATAGACCTCTTACCCGGGGCCGCGGTTCCTTTTGGCCGTATCTTTCCCCTATCTGAAACCGAGTTAAAAACTCTTAAGGCCTACATCGACGAAAACTTAGCCAAGGGGTTCATCCGTCCCTCCTCTTCACCTGCTGGTGCGGGCATTTTCTTTGTCGAAAAAAAAGATGGCTCACTAAGGCCCTGTGTCGATTACCGGGAGATTAACAAGATCACCATTAAAAACCGGTACCCGCTTCCTCTCATTCCTGAGTTGTTCCAACGCTTCCGGTCAGCACGGGTCTTCTCCAAACTCGACCTCCGTGGGGCTTACAACCTTATAAGGATCAGAGCGGGCGACGAGTGGAAGACCGCTTTCAGATCGAGATTCGGGCACTACGAGTATCTAGTTATGCCGTTTGGACTTTGCAATGCCCCAGCCACGTTCCAGCATCTGGTCAATGATATATTCCGTAGGTACCTAGATGACTTCTTAGTGGTCTATCTCGATGACATTCTCATCTTCTCCGCCACCCCCGAGCTCCACCAGACACACGTCAGACTGGTCCTCACCATCCTTAGGCAACACAAGCTCTACCTCAAAGCAGAAAAGTGTGAGTTTGAGAAGACCACCGTACAATTCTTGGGTTTTATCATTTCCACCCACGGAGTCGCAATGGACCCACAAAAGGTTCAAGCCATTCAGGACTGGCCGGCCCCCAAGGACAAGAAGGGAGTCCAGAGGTTCATTGGGTTTGCTAACTTTTACAGACGCTTCATCATTGGTTTCTCCTCCATTGTAGCTCCAATCACTCAGTTAACCCACCAACATAATCAGTTCCATTGGTCCCCTGAGGCCCAGGCGGCCTTTACCCAGTTAAAGACCCTGTTCTCATCTGCCCCAATCCTACGGCATCCGGACCCTGGACTACCCTTCGTGCTGGAGGTAGATGCCTCTGAGACAGCTCCCGGGGCTATCCTCTCTCAGCAGCAGGGCGCCAAGGCTCTCCTTCACCCAGTAGCCTTTGCTTCTCGGAAATTGAGCCCTCCAGAGAGGAACTATGATGTGGGAGACAGGGAGCTGTTGGCTATTAAATTTGCCCTTGAAGAATGGCGGTACCTCTTGGAAGGGGCATCTCACCCAGTCATGGTCTGGACCGACCATAGGAACCTGGAATATTTGAGAACAGCCAAACGCCTTCGGCCCAGGCAGGCCAGGTGGGCCCTCTTCTTCTCAAGGTTTAACTTCCTTATTGCATACCGGCCGGGTTCCAAGAATGGGAAGGCAGATGCGCTCTCCCGCATGTTTCTGGACACCCCACGGGAAACGGAACCTAGCACCATTTTATCCCCCCAGAACTTTTGCCTAATCACAGAAGTGGATCTCGTAACTGCCATCAAGTCAGCTACCAGGCGCCGTCCGGTGCCCACCGACCTCTCCCTGGTTGAACATAACGACCTATTTTGGTCCAAGGAGAAAATTTTCGTCCCTCAAGAGACAAGGGCATTGGTTCTCAAAACCTTCCACGACCACAAACTGGCAGGCCACTTCGGGTCCACGAAGACTACTGAACTCGTCTCCCGTTCGTTCTGGTGGCCAAGTTGGAGACGAGATTGCAAGGACTATGTTGCTTCCTGTATTACGTGCCAGCGCAGTAAGGGCCCAAAAGCCAAGTCTTGGGGGTTATTAAGACCACTACCTGTCCCTGAACGTCCATGGGCAGAAATCTCCATGGATTTCATTGTAGAGTTACCCCCTTCAAAGGAATTCACCACCATCTTTGTTGTCATCGACCGGCTCTCTAAGATGGCCCACTTTATACCTTTGGTGGGTACTCCTTCCGCTTCCACCACGGCTGATGTGTTTTTTAAGGAGATTGTAAGGCTGCACGGGGTACCTAAAAGCATCACCTCAGACAGAGGCACGCAGTTCACGTCAAAATTCTGGAAAGAATTGTGCAAATCCTTGGAAATTAAGGTCTGCCTCTCTTCCGCGTATCACCCCCAAAGCAACGGGCAGACAGAGAGGACCAACCAGACCTTAGAACAATACCTCCGATGCTTCTGCTCCGACTCCCAAAGCGACTGGTCAACCTTGCTGCCTTACGCCGAGTTCGCGTACAATAACTCCATCCACTCCGCCACCCAACAGACACCTTTCTGGGCAAACTTCGGCTTCCATCCCTCATTTCTCCCTGCATCACCCCCGGAAACCTCAGTCCCGGCAGCCCAGGACCGGGTGAATTCTCTACAAAGTAATTTTCAAAAACTTCAGGAACTAATGCAAAAGGCCCAGGAGGGGTACAGTAAATATTACAACAAGGGGAGGAAGTCGAATCCGGATTTCAAGGTCGGCGAGAAGGTTTGGCTGTCTTCCTCCAATTTGAAGTTACCTGTTCCTTCCCACAAATTGGGGCCGAAGTTCATCGGCCCATTCAAGATAAAAAGGGTCGTGAACCCTGTGGCCTTTGAACTCGAGCTTCCCCAGAGCTATAGGATTCATCCGGTCTTCCACGTCTCCCTACTGAAACCCGTTACTCCCAGTCCTTTCCCTGGCAGGGAAGTACCACCGCCACCACCTATCCTAGTTGAGGGCGAAAGGGAGTTTGAGGTGGAGGAGATCTTGAACTGCAGGAAAATGGGCAGACAACTACAGTACTTAATTAGGTGGAAGGGTTACCCCCCTGAGGACAATTCGTGGGAACCTTCTAGGAATCTGCACGCCCCACGCTTAATTCGGGCCTTTCACCAAGCTCACCCAGAACTGATGGCCAGCTTGGGTGTCCAGAGGCCACCCCTCGGGGGGGGGCACTATCAGGAGAGCGGCGCCGGACGGACGGCCCGCTCTCTAGTGCGCATGCGCGGGGGCTCGGCGCTCCGGCGCATGCGCACTCGCGGCTCGGCGGCCCGGCGCCGGCGCATGCGCACTAGCGCCCACCTGGCGGCGGTGACGCGCAATTAGCGTCACTCGGGCGCCTATTTAAAGCGCCCTGACGCACAGGCACCTTGCTGGTCTGTCTCTCCAGCTAAGTGCCTGTGCGTCCTGTGTTTCTGAGATATCCCTGACTTGAACTACTGTGTTTGACCCCCTGGCTTGCCTTACGGACTTCTCCTGATAATCTCCTGTGTTTGACCCCCTGGCTTGCCTTACGGACTTCTCCTGATCATCTCCTGTGTTTGACCCCCTGGCTTACGGACTTCCTTGATAATCTCCTGTGTTTGACCCCCTGGCTTGCCTTACGGACTTCCTTGATAATCTCCTGTGTTTGACCCCCTGGCTTGCCTTACGGACTTCTCCTGATCATCTCCTGTGTTTGACCCCCTGGCTTACGGACTTCCTTGATAATCTCCTGTGTTTGACCCCCTGGCTTGCCTTACGGACTTCCTTGATAATCTCCTGTGTTTGACCCCCTGGCTTGCCTTACGGACTTCCTTGGTATCTCCTGTGCTTGACCCTCTGGCTTGTCTACCAGACCTCTACCAGATCCCCCAGTGTCGGCACCCCAGCCGGGCGTTTGGTCCTTGCCTCCCTGCCCTGCCATCTGCCGGCCACCCGGGCCAGGTCCTCATCACCTCCAGGTGCCCCGTCAGTTCCTGCTTACATATCGGAGGTGGCCTGTGCCTCCTGGTGCCGTTCGCTCCCTGTTCCATCTCCAGGGGCTTCCTGCGCCGGGTCGCAAGGGTGAACCGCTCTCGGCATCTCGGCCTCGGTAAGTACAGCTCTGACAGTGGCCCAACCAGTTATTAGGTTTAGGGGGCAATCACTTTTTCACACAGGGCCATGATGGTTTGGATTTTTTTCACCTTTAATAATAAACACCTTCATTTACAAATTGCATTTTGTGTTTACTTGTGTTGTCCTTGACTATTGTTTAAATTGGTTTGATGTTCCGAAACACTTAAGTGTGACAAACATGCAAAGGAACAGGAAATGAGGAAGGGGGCAAACACTTTTTCACACCACTGTAATTAAAGTCTATTTGGAGGCAGGCAGCCAGATTCAGTGATATCGCTTTTTATAAAGAAATCATGAATTATCCTCCATGAGAGTGGATGGAAGTGGCGATGTATACTGTGCATTAGGAGAATGGAATGTGACTAGAGATGGCCTTGCGGTTCGCCCGGCGGTCGGTTCGCGGCAAACTTTGCTTATTCGCGATTCGCCGAACAGGCGGACTTATGGCGCTGTTCGCGGCAGCCATATTCTTTTACATTGTGAAGAACTTTGACCCATGACACATCCATCATGGGGTACAGGACAGCCAATTGAGACATTTCCGCACATGGACATACCCCCTACCTTATAAATATACCTGATCTGGCTGCCATTTTACATTCTGTCTTTTGTCAGTGTAGGGATAGGATGCCGTGTGGAGCAGGGACAGTCTGTACTCACTAGCTATTAGGTCCACAAAAGTCCTTTTAAGGACTGGTATAGGTGTACAGTATATAGGGTATAATACACTTATAATATACTTTCAAATATAGAAAGCATATTATAGTTCACTGCAGTGCTGAGCGATTCTGCAGCTGTCTTTCCTCAGTGTAGGGAGAGAGTTTGTTGTTTGGAGCAGGGACAGTCTGTAATCACTAGCTACTACTATTAGGTCCACAAAAGTCCTTTTAACCTCCCTGGCGGTATTATTATGTCTGGAATTTTGTACCAAAAGCGGTACAATTATTTTGCATGGAAATTTGGCGTTTTTATATTGTAGGCTGCAATTCTTATGAATAACTCACTTAAATCTGTCCAAACCAGACGAATGGTAGACATCCCGGGTATGATAAAGTTTGAAACACAAAATCATAAATTATAATATAATAAAAATATATATAAAAATGATTAAATAATGTAATCAAATCAAAAACACTGAAATTTGCTCAGTTGCAGAATAGTCGCTGTCATCAAATTTAGGGTTTGATGATGAATTGTGATTCTAATTTATTATCGTTGTTTTCTAGCTGATCTAAAACCACTTTTGACATAAAGGGACACTTTTTGGTTGCTATGGACAATCTCCAGTTTCCAGGCAGAAAAAAATCTATTTATTATATAAAATGACATGCAGGGCACTGGCAGACCACTAGGGACAAAGGGGATGTGTAATTTTTTTGTATACAGTACTGTAATCTGTAAGATTACAGTACTGTATGTGTATTGTGTTTTTTAACTTTTTTGAATTTGGCGCCACTCTCCGCTCCTGTGCGTCATAACGTCGCAGGGAACGGAGATCAGCGGCACTCGGCACTGTGTGAATCGAGCGAGCAGACAGCTCGCACACACAGCGGGGAGACATTGCACGATCCAGGGGACAAGGTAAGTAACTTCCCCCTGTATCCTGCAATGCAATCCTGAGTCTGGCTCGGGGTTAACGCTTTTGGTACTGAAGTTCCTGCCCCGAGCCAGACTCAGGATTACCGCCAGGGGGGTTAAGGACTGGTATAGGTGTGCAGTATATAGGGGTGTAATACACTTATAATATACTTTCAAATATAGAAAGCATATTATAGTTCATTTCTATTGTGAAGCAATTTGTGACTGCAGTGCTGAGCGATTCTGCAGCTGTCTTTTCTCAGTGTAGGGAGAGAGTTTGCTGTTTGGAGCAGGGACAGTCTGTAATCACTAGCTATTAGGTCCACAAAAGTCCTTTTAAGGACTGGTATAGGTGTATTATTTGGTGTGCAGTATATAGGGGTGTAACACACGTATAAAATACTTTCAAATATAGAAAGCATAGTATAGTGCATTTTTACTGTGCAGCATTGTGACTGCTGAGCGGTTCTGCAGCGATACTACAAGGAGTGACAAACGCAATTAGAAAAAAGTATTATAACAGGTGTGATATACCAGTGGCCCCCCAAAACAACAGATTGAAGCGGGGTGTTATATACCTTCTTCCACATATACTGCACTTCTCTAGAGACTTTTGTCACAGGGTCATTTAAAAAATGACAGGCAGAGGAAGAGGTAGGCCCTTCCGCAGGGGTGGTAGGGGTAGGGCAGGAGCACCAGGCTTGAGACAAAGTGGGAAGTTGCAGAAGGTGCGTTCGATTACTTCAAAGGAAGCACCAGACTTGGTTGAATGGCTCACTCAGCCTTATGCCGCGTACACACGTTCGGACTTTGCCCGCCGGACCTAGTCCGGCGGATTGTCCGCTGGACCTAGTCCGGCGGGACTTCCCCACATACGGCCGGACTTCCGAGCGTGTGACTTGCCCACACTCGCCCGGACTTCTCCGGCGGACAATCCGCTGGACAAAGTCCGCGGGACTTTTGAAAATGAACGTACTTGCCCACACACAGAGCAGTCCGTTCATTTCGAACGTAACTTCAGGTACGTAGCTAGCGTAGGCAGTAAATGCCTGCGCGCTAGCTCCGTCACCTGGCATGGATTTAAAGGGAATCCCCACGCCGAAAAACGGCGTGGGGGTCCCCCCCAAATCCATGTCAGACCCTTATCCGAGCACGCAGCCTGGCCGGCCAGGAAAGGGGTGGGGACGAACGAGCGCCCCCCCCCCCTCCTGAGCCGTACCAGGCCGCGTGCCCTCAACATGGGGGGTGCCCTGGGGAAAGGGTGGCCGTGCGGCCCCCCCACCCCAAAGCACCTTGTCCCCATGTTGATGAGGACAAGGGCCTCTTCCCGACAACCCTGGCCGTTGGTTGTCGGGGTCTGCGGGCGGGGGCTTATCGGAATCTGGGAGCCCCCTTTAATAAGGGGGCCCTCAGATCCCGGCCCCCCACCCTATGTGAATGAGTAAAATAAAAAAAAAAAAAATATTTTATTGCACTGCTCCGGGGGTCTTCTTCCGTCTTGGGGGTCTTCTCGCCGGACTCCTCCGCTCTCTTCTGCTCTTTTACCTAGCTCTTTCACGAGCGGAGAAGTCCGGCTACCTTCTTCGTCGTCTTCGGGGGTCTTCCGGGGGTCTCTTCTGTTCTTGCGGCGGTCGTCGTCTTCCGCGCCGCTGGCGCCGCCTTCTTCTTCTTGTCCTTCTTCTTGTTCTTCTTGTTCTTCTTCCGATGTTGACACGTCGCTCCCTCTGCCTCCGGAGGATGCTGGGACTGTGACATCACAAGGGGGCGGGGTCACCATGTGACATGAGCATGTGACCCTGTCCCCATGTCCCTATATAAGTCCCAGCGCAGCGCGGTTCTGGCACTCCGGGCAGAGGGAGCGACGTGTCAACATCGGAAGAAGAACAAAAAGAAGGACAAGAAGAAGAAGGCGGTGCCGGCGGCGCGGAAGACGACGATCGCCACAAGAACAGAAGAGACCCCCGGAAGACCCCCGAAGGCGGATCGAGACCCCCAGACGGCGGCGGCGACGGCGAAGAAGGTAGCTGGACTTCTCTGCTCGTGAAAGAGCTAGGTAAAAGAGCAGAAGAGAGCGGAGGAGTCCGGCGAGAAGACCTCCAAGACGGAAGAAGACCCCCGGAGCAGTGCAATAAAATATTTTTTCAAAAGTGTGTGTGTTTTTGTACTTTACATTTTACACCTTAGGTGAATGAGTAGGGGTACATCGTACCCCATACTCATTCACATAGGGTGGGGGGCCGGGATCTGAGGGCCCCCTTATTAAAGGGGGCTCCCAGATTCCGATAAGCCCCCGCCCGCAGACCCCGACAACCAACGGCCAGGGTTGTCGGGAAGAGGCCCTTGTCCTCATCAACATGGGGACAAGGTGCTTTGGGGTGGGGGGGCCGCACGGCCCCCCTTTCCCCAGGGCACCCCCCATGTTGAGGGCACGCGGCCTGGTACGGCTCAGGAGGGGGGGGGGCGCTCGTTCGTCCCCACCCCTTTCCTGGCCGGCCAGGCTGCGTGCTCGGATAAGGGTCTGACATGGATTTGGGGGGAACCCCCACGCCGTTTTTTCGGCGTGGGGAGTCCCTGTAAATCCATGCCAGCTTACGGAGCTAGCGCGGCGGCATTTACTGCCTACGCTAGCTACGTAACCTGAAGTCACGTGCTAAATTTCAAAAGTCCGGCGGACTAGCCTACTAACGGCGGGATTTTAAAACCAAACTTAAAACTTTGGTCCGCCGGACTTTGGCGCCAAAAAGTCCGCCGGCGCCCACACACGAGGGGATTATCCGCTGGACTTGGGTTCAGAGGATAATCCCGCGGGATAGTCCCTTCGTGTGTACGCGGCCTTACTCTTCTGCACCCTCCTCGTCCTCTCTATCTGCACCCTCTTCACTCTCTGCTGTGTGCACCCCCAAAGACACTACCACCAACACCACCACCACCATATACCCTCAGCTTGAGTCACAGGAATTATTTTCCGATCCATCATCACAAGACATTTCCGATGCACAACCATTCTTGGCATTACATCAGGAAGAGGAGGTAGCAACAACCGCCACTCAGCAGTCTGACGACAGTACCCAGATCAGCCCAAGGAGGTTGGTCCCCGCTGTTGCTGCCTACTCTGAGATCTCTAATTATAGTGGTGGGGAAGGTGACATCGATGATGACGTATCTAGGGATGTCACGTGGGTGCCCACAAGAGAGGAAGAGGAGGGGAGTTCAGAGGGAGAGATTGGACCAGCAGATAGGGAGGAGAAGCAGGCGGAACTTACATTGCACAGGAGGGACAAACCAGACTGCTAATGTATCAGGAGCGAGCCATCAACCATGTACGGTCACATCTGGCACTCCCAGGACGCCGGCACATGGCTCCGCAGTGTGGGCTTTTTTTAACGTGTTCGCTGCTGACAATAGTGTTGCCATCTGCAGCCTTTGCAGCCCAACGCATAAGTCACGGTAAGCCCAACACTCACCTAGGGACGACCGCCTTAAGAAGGCACATGAACTGCCATCACCGAGCCCAGTGGGCGCAACGCTGTCAGAACCTACAAAGCCACACTCCAGGCTCTCACCGTTCAGCCTCTTCTACTTCTCCTTCTCCTCTCTCCTCAGAATTGTCCTTCACTCCACCTTCCATCATGCCGTCCTCACGTTTTTCTGGAAAAAGGCAGGCTTCCGTGGGCCAAATGTTTGAGCGTAAAAAATTATGATGCCGGATAACCCTCTTGCCCAACGGTTGACGGCTGGCTTGTCAGAACTGATAGCCCGCCAACTACTGCCATATAAACTGGTGGACTCTGAGGCCTTTCGAAAATTTGTGGCCATTGGAACACCACAATGGAAGGTCCCAGGAAGGAAGTATTTCTCACAGAAGGGCATCCCAGAGCTATATGGCCATGTTCAGCGGCAAATGAATGTATCTCTGGCACACAGTGTTGGTGCCAAGATACATCTGACCACAGACACATGGTCTAGCAAACACGGGCAGGGGAGGTATATAACTTTTACTGCCCACTGGGTGAACCTTCTGACGGCCATCAAGCATGTAACCCGTGGCACTCGTGTAGATTTGGTTTTACCGCCACGGATTGCATGCAGGCCTGCCTCTTCTTCTCCTCCTCCTACTCCACCCTCCCTTTCCTCCTCGGCTGACTCATCCTTTTCCGCTGCTACCGTCTCTTCCGCTGCGCCGCCCAAGATCCCCAGAACCTATTCGACTTGCCAGGTGAGACGTTGCCAGGCTGTGCTGCATCTGTTGTGCCTGGAAGCCAAGAGCCACACTGGCCCTGCACTCCTTTCAGCTTTGCGTCCACAGGCAGATTAGTGGCTAACACCGCTCAATTCGACAGTTGGTAAAGTGGTGTGCGACAACGGTGACAATCTGCTGAGCGCGTTGAAACAGGGCAAAATTACACATGTGCCATGCATGGCACACGTATTAAACTTGGTCATGCAGTGATTCGTTGTCAAATACCCTGGGGTCCAGGACATCTTGCGGCAGGCAAGGAAAATCTCGGCCCGTTTCAGAAGATCTTACACGGCCATGGCTTGCCTTGCTGACATTCAGCGGTGACACAATCTGCCGGTCAGACGTCTTATTTGTAATTGCCCGACACGATGGAACTCAACCTTCTATATGCTTTATAGGCTGCTCCAGCAGAAATGTGCAGTTAACGACTACCTGTACGAACTCTGCGGCAGAACAGGTTCTGGGGAGCTTGTTTTTTTTTCACCGCGCCAGTGGCTGCTCATGCGCGACGCATGCAGACTTCTGCGGCCATTTGATGAGATCACCAAACTGGTCAGTCGCAGCGATGGCGCCATCAGTGACATCGTACCTTACGCCTTCTTTATGGAGCATGCATTGCGTTGTGTCATTGATCAAGCCGTCGAGGAGCAGGAGCAGGAAGATGAGGAAGTCACAATGCTGGATGAATTCCCAGGGGGGCTACTCTATCTGAGACAAGTCAACAACAGGAGTGAAGAGGAGTCAGAGGAGGATGGTGCTGGGGCGGATGAGGAGGAGCAAGAAGAGCATGCTTTAAACCTTTCTGGGATCCCTGTTGTTGTCCGTGGATGGGGGGAGGAGAACGAGGAGGACAACATTATCCTGGATGATGATTAGGAGCCAAGCCACCACACCGCTTCCAGTTTAGTGCAAATGGGGGCCTTCATGCTCCAGTGTTTTTAAGAGGGACCCCCGTATAAAAAGCATAAAGGTCAAGGACCAGTACTGGGTGGAAACGTACTTAGATCCCCAGTACAAACAAAAAATGGCGGAAATGTTACCACCATCACAGAGGGCTGTCAGAATGGAGCAGTTCCAGGCCTTGCTTAGAGAAATGCTGCATTCTGCTTTTGCGTGCGCTGGCAGAGGAATTTACACTCCCAGAGAAAGAGTTGTGGGTACCAATCCAACAGCGCCTGCAAGAAGAGGGCGGTTTGAAGATGTGTTGGTCACTTCTGATATGAGATCATTCTTTCAGCCGATCCATCGACAGGTGTCATCCGGATCCAGCATCAGGGAACGCCTAGACCGACAGGTGTCCGACTACATCGGGTTAACGGCTGATGTGGACGCTCTGAGAAGTTATGAACCCCTGGACTACTGGGTGGGCAGGCTTGACCTCTGACCAGAGCTTGCACAATTTGTAATGGAACTGTTGGCTTGCCCCTCGTCCAGTGTCCTGTCCGAAAGGACGTTCAGCGCAGCAGGGGGGATTGTGACTGGTAAGCGCACTCGCCTAGCTCACGACAGTGTTGACTACCTCACATTTATAAAAATTAATGAGGCATGGATCTCGGAGGAATTCAACACATGTGACCAGTAGACCATGTATATGCATAACTCTATAAACGATTTATATAATCTGGCACACGGACCTTTTTTCTACCTTTGGCTCACTTGTAGAAAAAAAGCACACTGTACTATATGCCCATACCCTACTGTTTGAAGAGGTTGAGCGGTGTCATATTTTTGGGTCCCGCAGCGAGTTGCTGGTGTCAGTGCTGGTGTCAGTGTTCTCTATCTCGGTGCTGGTGTCAGTGCTCTCTATCTCGGAGCTGGTGTCAGTGCTCTCTATCTCGGTGCTGGTGTCAGTGCTCTCTATCTCGGTGCTGGTGTCAGTGCTCTCTATCTCGGTGCTGGTGTCAGTGTTCTATCTCAGTGCTGGTGTCAGTGAGGGAGATAGCAGCAGAGAAGTCAATCTGCAGGCAGTGCCAGCACCATGGCTAAGGATCAGCACTGGACTGGTACCTCCGGACCACCGCAGTGGAGCACTGCATAGGTGGGGGTAAGGGCCGGGCAGAGGGAGGGGTCAGGGGCTCAAGCACAGGTTTACACACTGGGACACTGGCACAGGACTGCGCTGCCCTGACTGTGGCACTGATCATCTCCTGCACCCCTTCATAGCCTGGCCTGACCTTGCCTCTTCTCCATGGCCTTCATGCGCTCCTGAATTGACAAAATTTCACAGATAAAAAAGAATGCTTGTCGTTGTCGATCCCATATTCACTTAAAACTTCTGGTATGTCAGTGTCCATGTTGTGGGACTATGTGTGCACAGCTAGTAAGTATTTTGTGGCTGCAAATACATTTGGGCACGTACGCGCGATCGCATTCGAGAAACATCATATTAGAAGTTTGTCCATCACTAAATGTGACTATGACCCAGTGCCCTGTTACTTTCCAGGCTCTGGGTACCAATAAGTAAAATATTGGGTACTTGGTGGAAATTGTTTGCTAGATGTCGTGTTTGGGCTCTCCGACCAGTGGTGCTCTTTCTTATCTCTAAATTAAAAGTTCTTTCTTACAAATTACTAGTAGAATTACTTTTTTTAGTCATTTAAAATAAAAACTTGCTTCTTGAAACTTACAGAACTTTAGATCTGCTTACACTGATCTGCACTCCTTCTTAATAATTCCTGTACCTTTGACTTGTTGTCCAAGGCAAGCTTAACATTTAATCACAGGATGAATACTTGAGATTAAGTAATGTAACCTGTTGAGTTAATGGAGATGAAAACTCTGCAATTAGCTGATTTGATAGTTACTCATACATGGGTAGATAATTATGTTTTTTGTCATACCGCGCAAAGAAATTGAAATCCAAATAAGATGAAATAATCATATTAAGATTGGAAGTTGCTGTTTTAGCCAAATATGAATTGTTAAGATATGCAGCAACACCCTACAATGAATAGGATTAAGATACAGCTTGCCTTTGAATATAAATACATCTGGAATCTGTGTGAGTCCAAGTAAAAAGGGATAAGCAGTGTTGTGTTTCAAAATAGGAATTAGATTTGTTTTATGCTTTAGGTGTATTATTTATATGTTTTTATATATATATATATATATATATATATATATATATATATATATATATATATATTTATGGTCTAGAGCCCTACGGACGACATGAGTAACCATGACACATAGGAACAATACAAAACTTACCAACATGAAATAGACCTGAAAGTGTGCCTTGGTCTACCGTATGGTACACCAAAATAAGGGGGCATACCCTAGATGAGGAATGATAAGAAGTAGTTATGGAAAAATGTGAAGTGAGTATTCAGTCTGGGGTAAGAATATTTGGAAGAGGCTTTTAGAAGGGGAGGGTGGGTGGGTATCTCTCACAGGAAACCGACAAAGACCGGCGGCCTTTGGGCTGCTTAAATACCCTCCGGGCTCCTCCCATAACTTCAGGCCGGTACCCGGCCTTCCAATTTATGGTCTAGAGCCCTACGGACGACATGAGTAACGATGACACATAGGAACAATACAAAACTTACCAACATGAAATAGACCTGAAAGTGTGCCTTGGTCTACCGTATGGTACACCAAAATAAGGGGGCAAAAACCTTCAGGTAGGGGATAATTATTTATTAAAGGTAAATGTCACTGAGTAAGTCGAGCAAAGGCCTGAGCCATCTCTAACTGTGGGTTAGGTATGTAGCGAGAGAAGCAGGCCGACTTCCACCGACCTAGTTTCTTGATCACATGGTCCGGAACCCCCTGTCTTGAGGCCGTCGTGGCCGCCCCGATCCTGAATGAATGCCCGGAGTACTGGCTGGGGTCCAACTGAAGATTGCCGAGAAGGACCCGGACATGTTCCACGAACTGCGACGAGTTGAGGGGTTTTACTGGAAAGGGTAGAAGCGGACTGGACCCTGGGCGGTCGGATAGCAGTGCCGTCAAGCGGTTTAACACGGCAACTGGGCACCAGTTGTTGTGAGTCCTGTACTGGTGAATATCTACTCCGGAACCTCGCTGCTGAGTTTTAGACATCGCCAAGTGAAGGACGTAGTGATCCTGGTGGCGGCAGAGATTACTTCTATGCAAGACTGGACCGGCTGGGTGGCTGCGAGTGAACTCGCTGGGCCGTAGAAACCCATAAAACGCCATGTGTATCGCAGCCTGCAGGACGGTGCTGAGGAGGAGACCGAAAGGGGACCTATCCAGGATGTCAGACATCCCCTTAAAGATCTCCCCAGTGATAGGCAGCCGCTTCGGGCTGACTGGCGGCTGGTGCTTCTGAACTCCACGCAGTAGAGCCCTTACTGCGTGGCAGGAGAACACTGAAGGCCTCGCGGGGTCTTGAAGTGACAAGTAGTGCTGCACCCCGGCCACGTACTGGCGTATCGTGCTGTGTGACAGCGCTAGGTGAGACTGGCAATAAGCGATAAACGCCAGAACCTGCTTGACGCTGGAAGATTCACGAGGGCGATGGGGCAGGAACTTATTAAACGCCCTCCAGGCCGCCCGGTAGGCCCTACGGGTGTTGCGGGCGAGCGAAGCGTTGATGATGTTAGTAGCTGAGTGTAGATGTGGGGCTAGTCCAAGGTCAGTTGTGACCAATCCTGGATAGTGGCTGAAAGATGGTAGGCTCCTGGCATCTGTTCAAAGAAAGAAATAAAGTTAAAACGGGAGAGTGCGTCCGCTGCTGAGTTGAACTTCCCTGGAATGAATGAGCAGTAAACATTGAACTGATGTTGTAGGGATAGCTGGACCAGTCTGCGGAGGAAGGACAGACATGACAGGCCTGAATTTAGACCTGCCCTTGCTGATGATCTCGGCTGTGGCTTGATTGTCTGTCGTAAAAGCCACAGTCTGTCCAGACCAAAGGTGACCCCATAGGTGAGCGGCTGCTACGATGGGGAACAGCTCAAAGAGGGCTGACGTGGTAGTGAAGCCCGGTGTGGCTAGTGCCTGAGGAGGCCAAGGGGCGGCGAACCACAAATGGCCAAAAATGGCGGCGCATCCCGTGGATGCCGCCGCATCGGTCACCACCTGGGGTGACAGCGTAGACACTACTGGGATGAACAGGGACACACCGTTCCAATTACTAAGAAAGTGTGCCCACATGGCTAGATCTGCCCTGGCTGCTGAATCCAGCCTGATGACCTGGTCTGGGTCCTGAGTGTAGGACAGGAAGACCAGCAACCGGGACACGAAGGAGCGGCCCTGGGGGATGATCCTCATAGCGAAATTCAACATCCCGAGGAGAGACTGAAGTTGCTTCTGAGTACATCCCCCCACCCGGGTGAACTCTCGCAGAACCGTCCTGATACGGTCCAACTTATCTGCGGGAAGGATGGCCTGCATGGCAAGCGTGTCAAGGTCGATGCCCAAGAACGTGATCTTGTGCGCCGGGCCGTCAACCTTGTGTTCCGCTATGGGGACGTTCAGATTGTCGAAAACCGTCCTCAACTTTCCAAGGTCCCCTGGGGGAGCCCCGGGTGGTTCTATCAGAAGGAAGTCATCCAAATAATGGATGACCTCGTGGCACTGTGCCTCGTGGAGAAGGATCCACGCCAGGGTCTCCGCGAACTTGTCAAATAACCAAGGACTACTCTTAGACCCGAAGGTCAATTTGGTCGCAAAATAATATCGCTCCCTCCACTTGATGCCGTGCCAGCACCACAGGGAAGGATGTATGGGCAGCAGCTTGAAGGCGTCGGATATGTCCGCCTTCGAGAGCCAAGCACCCACCCCAGTCCTGAGAATGGCCTGGATAGCCATGTCTACCGAAGCGTACTTCAGTGAGAACTCCTCGGAGGGGATGAGCGAGTTGAGACTGGGAACGACGGAAGAATGAGGCGCTGACAGATCATACACCAGACGTTTTTTATTTGAAAATTTTCCCTGTACAAGCCCGATAGGGCTAACCCTCCAGATACTGAAGGGAGACTGACTGAACGGGCCTATCATAAAGTCCCGATCCAACTCCGTCTGCAGAAGGACGTCAATAGCTGGCTCATCTGTTGCTGCTGAGCGCAGGTTCGGACATTCGTGGGTGGAGTGGGGCAGGGTGATGAGCCCGGTATGAAACCCATCGGTGAAACCTCGGATGAGGTAGCTGGCGAGTGACGGAGTGGGGTGTGAGGTCAAGTAAACATTGAGCCAAAGGACATTGACCCGGCTTAGTCACGGTTTCTTCTGCTTGACCTCACACAGGACCCTGGGGTGCGCCCTCTGGCATAGGGTGCAAACGTGCAAGAGCCGGCACTGGCTGAAATTGCAGGAGCCGTAGTTGAAGTTGTTGCAAATGGCGGCTCCCCCAACCATCCGCACCGGACGTCCCAACTTGTCCACCTTCTGCCCTTGCGCCGGGGCCTGCTGAGCCTGGCTCGTGCTGGTAGAGGCCGTGCTAGCTATCGGATGGACAGAGGCTATGTTGGCACACCAGACCGTGGTGTGGGACGCTGACTGACAGACAGCACATAGCGGGGAGCGTAGACCCGCAAAGTGGCGGCAGAACAACTCCGTGTCCACTACGCTCCAGTCCGTTGTCAAATGGAACTGTAAGAATCTGGCCGCGGCTTTGGCCGAGAAGGACCGATGATAATCGTAGAAAGCTGAGCCACCGTATTTGTGGCCCAGGTCTATGATCAAATGGAGGTAGAGGTCCAGTTCCTCCCGCCTGCCGGGGGAGGCTGAGAACAGCACGTCCCTGAACATGCCAAAAGCGAGCGTGAACTCGGGCACCGTGAGCTTTCTGTTGAGCCTCGGATCCTTTGCCTTCAAAACCACCGAGACGTCCCCCCAGGTGTAGGCCTTGTTCTCGGCCAAGTCATGGACCGAGATCATGAGTGAGGCCAGGTTAACGTCTCTGCCCTCTAAAATGTCCTTCCTTACGCTGGGTGGCACCAGGTGGGAAGGGTGAACGGTAGTCGTGGCAAGCTCACTACCTGCGGCCGGTGCACTGATGGCTGGGACCACCGCAGGGTCCGGAACCGTGGCGGCCGGGCTGGCCTCTAGACGTGACACCCTGTCCTGGACCTCAATGATCGAGGAAGACAGGGAAGACACGAGGGTGTGTAGCTGAGCGACGGCGGCTGAAATAGACTCCAGAGACGCCTGCTGGCTGCTGGAGCCTGCTGCGGCCGGTGGTGGGAAGAGGAGCCTGAATAGCTCCGCCTTCCTGGCCGTGGACGAGAAGGGTATCCCTCTGCGCCTCAGCTCGGCGGACAGCCTGGGAATTGTCCATGCCCTAAGAGACTGGACACTGCCAGCCTCGGAGGCTGACGCCGGAGATAGCGGGGTGGTGAGGTCATCGCTGCCGACTGATGACATGGCGGCTGCCAAGACCCGTTACTTAGTTGACTGGTCACGTGTCTGCAGGCTGGGCCTATAAAGAGGTGACAAGAAATGAGTTTGGACGTGTCACCTACGGTATACGTACCTGCCATGAGAAAGCAGGACCCCCCCCCCCCCCCCCACCCCCCTGCCCCCCCCTGCCTTTTGTTTTTTTTTTACCTGCTGGAACCCTGATCAAGCTGGTGCAGGTGGACCTACTGAATCCGACTGACCTGAGAGAGTGTGAGAGAAAGTACCTATTTAAGAGCCTGAACTGCTGCCGTCCAGAGCGACGGAACCCAACGTAGATGATAACAACAGGCGATAGTGACTTAAGTCGACTGCCGAGACCGCTGTGGAATCAAATGACAGATAACAACACGAATGACTGACACGACATGTTGCCTTAACTGAAATGACCTTCCCGTGACAGGGCCCGGCCCGGTTGTACCGTATGGGGGTGACTGTGAGCCGGACTCTGGAGCACGTACAGAAATGAGGCAACCGTGAAATGAGGCCAACTGCCTGGGTACGCTGGGGCCGAACTGTGACATCCAGCTGCCACCGGGTCCGACTCCAAGTGCTATAGTATGCATTTGGAACGCAAGCACTCGTGTGCCAGCGACCTCGATCATCATGCCACTGTCTAGTGACTGAACCCCTTTCTCTCTTTTTTTTTTTTTTTGTATAGAAATTCGGCCGGCCTAGGGCACGCCGGCGCAAATTCGTACAGGGAGGTGACCAATTAACGCCGGGGCGTGGTAAGGTGACATAGAAATGATATAACATGACAAGGACGATTCTTGTCTCTCTTTTTTTTTTTTTTTTTTTCTTTTTTTTTTTTTTTTTTTTTTGCGATTCCGTCCCTGGCGCATGTATTGAAATGAGGCCGGCCTAGGGCACGCCGACACGAATTAGTGCGGGGAAGTGACTGCATTCATGCCGGGCGTGGTAAAGTGACAGAAATGACATACCATGACAGGGGCAAGAATCAAGAATGCACGCAACCTGTGATGCGATTCCGCCCTTGGCGCATGTATCGAAATGAGGCCGGGTAGACGTGCGTCTGGATCGCCCCGATCGGAGCATCTATGGATGCGACCGGACCTACCCAGAGGTATGGTGACTGAAATGAAACCATGACAAAGACTAGATTACAACAAACCGAGCAACTTGTAACCGAATCTAATCTCTGGAGCATGTATAGAAAGGAGGCCGAGCGGCTAGGCGGATCAGTGCGAATCGATGCATCCCAGATGCGACCGGATTCAGACCGATACGTGGCCAATGACCGATATCATGCCAAAGACTGGACTCGAGCCCGCATCCGTACGAGCGGTGGGCCAATCTCTGAAACATGTATGGTAATACGGCCGTAACCTGGGTACCCCGAGACAAATCCGTGCCTAAGTGCGACATGACTTGAATCTGAGTGCGGCCAGGATCGAAATGATGGCATGAACGGCCTGTTTAACTGATGCGAAATGACTTAGCATGACCGAATGGCCTGATACGTTAGCCATGTTTGAAATGACGAAATGATTGCCATGCTAAAACATGAAATGTTTCGACACGGTCGAAGTGATTCGTACAATTAACATGCCAACAGCGATTCGGAATGCAAATAGCGATTCGACACGCTTGCTGGCATAACCGACTTGAATAATATGACAGGACATGAACGATGCATGTGAGTGCGAACGGCACCCGTGCGTGAGCCATGTTTGAAGACTACGTAATACGACCGCGTAAGGGGAACCCTTGAGTGCCGGATGCGGCATCGGTCGGAGTGTCATGGCGGGCGGCCCTGAATGTGCGTGCCGCTAGGTGGCTCCCGATCGTGTACAACCAAAAACGTGCGTGTAACTGTTTAGGTTTTCGAGACAAGCGGTGCGTGGTTTGTGAGCTACGCAGACCACAGTTTAGTGACATGATAAGCAGTGCATGAGAACGTAAAACATGGGAGCCGAAGCCCTACCTGCGACAGCCGAACCAGACTCTTTGTACGGAACTGCGACTCGGCGACACGAGTGCGACACGAAGGGACAACACGACTTACGAACACGGAACGCGGGACTGCAACAAAAGGAGGCGGACAGACAAAACGGAGCTCACGAACCGGCACCAACAGCGCTTGTCTCGAACGAGTCGGTCCTAGATGTCTGACGTATCAGATATCTCGCACAGGAAACCGACAAAGACCGGCGGCCTTTGGGCTGCTTAAATACCCTCCGGGCTCCTCCCATAACTTCAGGCCGGTACCCGGCCTTCCAATATATATATATATATCACACAATATGTATTTGTACACCAACAAAACCAACAGCTGCTGTCATAATTCAAGTCATCAGGGTAAATACAAACCATTTTTGTATTTGATTTAACAAAAGTTTATATTTTAAAAAAAATATATATATAAAAATAAACAAAACATACACTGTAAAGCAGGCATCATAAGGTGCCTAATCTAACTATCACAGTGATCACCTGCTGGCCCCATTAGCTTTGAAACACCCCAACAATTTTTGAGGTATAATTTGATGGTAAGCACGAGTGAACATCATGTTTCCTCTATTTTTAGAGGTACCGTTTTTTTTTACAGACCTTCTGCAATGGATCAAAGCACAGGGAGAATACTGAAAAGAATGATGGTGCCTGATACCCACTGCATATGTGATTGTTTTTCTTTACTAATTTGATTAATATATATAATATCAAAGCTAATCCAACTAAAAATCATCTCAATACCCTTTTCTAGTTTTTGAATGGTCAACATACTAAAATCTTCATTTTCTGTTTTGGACGATAGACAATAGAGTGTTTTGATGTTTAGTACAGAGTTGCAGTAAGGTGACTTTAAGGATATCAAAGTGGACCCTGTGATATTATTTGTCCATTTTACACCTTCTATAAGGTATAAAGGGCAATCTGGCAAGTGGGTAAGGGTTAGAACTCCTGGTATGAAGTGGTGGCCCACAAATCCCCAATTTATTTAGCTGACCAGCCTCCATAACTCTTACTAGAGACCAGTTGCTTAACCTTTTTTATCTGGAGCCTTTAGTGGAAAAACAACATTATCTGGGCACAATTATCATCCTGTCCACTACTGCCCCTTACGTCTGCTAAGTCTGTTTGTCAAAATATATACATTTAAAACGGTGTCTTTTTTTGCAGTGAAAAATCAAGTGGGCATAACTATACGTTAGCAAATTAATTTCTACTTAATTTGTTTTACATTGTACCACAATTATGTTATATGCATTCTATGTCCTTGTGTATGTAAGATATGTTCAGGTTTGTATTTTTTGTTTATTATTTAATTATATTTTAGTGGTGATGAGGCTGAAAACAAGATGTGACACAGGTCTTCTCTGCTGTGGCCAATGGGGACAGCAGACAGGAAGGTGGGCGTTGCGGCGAACCAGACTGGAGCTGCTCTCTCTTCTCCCATTCAGCTGCCAGAAGAAAGGTGAGGGAGCGAGCTGGGGAGATACACCCGCAGCCCGCCTCTCCCCTGTCACATCACCCTGCAGTGCGTGCTGTTACCATTCCACCTGACCTCTATACTGCATCCCCCTAGATCGGAGCCGGCCCTGATGGGGCCCCATGAGCACTTGGGGCCCCTGGGCAGTGCCCAGGGGTGCCCCCTCGATAAAATGGCCCTGGTGCAGACGTATGGGAAGCAGCCATGACAGCTGAAATAAGGAAAAGCAGGTGAATTTCCTAAACATATGTGAAAATCAACCATTGCCTGACTCATGTACAATATGTACATATAGTTAGAAAAATATAGCTCTGGGGCAATTAAGTTAAACCTATTCATTGAGTCACTGCTGTACAACTGATATGCAGCACAACAGTTAGGGAAATGTTGCTACTAGCTGAACCTATTCACACAAATGTTTTCTTTATGATGGAGCCTATTTAGAAATACAACAAACCAGGAAAAGTTATGCATAAAAATGTAAATGAGCTGTTAATCAGTTAGCTTGTTTGTTGGCCATTACACTAAAAATGCCACAATAGGAGTCTTGCTGTAGAGATGATAAATTTGAGCAATTATGCTTGACAACCAACAATTATTCACCTCACAAATGGAGGTGGAGAAATTTGAGTGCACTTGTTAAAATAATTTTTCTGTTTTCCAACATGAATTTCAGGTGATTTTGCATAGAGTACATAACAATGACTTTGCCTATATGGCTTTAGAATGTAATGTCTTTAAACCTACAGATATCATGTATTCCACAAACTCTTTATCATAAAGCATATTCATGTCATATACATAAAAAGTGTGGAAAAAAAAGAAGCTTTGAACCTATGCAATGCAAAATAGTGATTGATGAATTTAATTCATGGAAACATTATGGTGCATCTAAGCCTCAGATGTCTAAAATTACATTTGTAGCTATTTTGTCTTTATTGCTGCTTTATACTGTCTTCGTAGATCCATGCCTAAAATAAATCATTATCGTAAGGTTGATGTTACCATGATAAACTGTAGCTCATAAAAAACAAGCATTTAAAAACAAAGAGAAGCACAGTTTTCCAATTAAGTCACTGTTGTATGTATAGTTGTTGGATTAAAAACAAAGACTATTTCTGAAATGTAAAATATAATTTAATGAATTTCAAAAACATGTTCCTAAAGTGTAAATGTCAAACTTTCAAAAGTTCAAGAGCTCTAAATCCTAGGTCACTGTTATATGCAAGTATCAAAGATTCCCTGCTGTATAGACAGGTGGGCCAAAAGGAAAGAACAGGAGACAAAGGGGGTAAACCAGTATTTAGGGGAAATGATGAAATTCAAATATCAGGATTGCCTGGCATTTGGGGCTCTCACAGAACACAAGAATATGCCTGAGGTTTCAGGTTTACCAAGATAATGCCTAGGCTTGGTACTATGCAGCAGTGGATCCTGCAGAGATGGTATTTCAGAGAGAAGTTTACAAGGGTGATCAAACAGCAGTGAATAAAGTGTGTCACAGAAAAAAAGCGGGAGTGCCTAATTTAAATAAGGGTCAACTAATTCAATTAGGGAATCAAGAGACTTGCTTCACTGTATAAGCACTTCAATCTCCATACAAATAATTCTTGTAATACCCAACATTTCTGAAAGTATAGGGTTTACCAAATCCGCTTCTTCAAAAGAAAAACAATTACCTAGATAATTGGGTTTAAAAAAAGACATGTCCATCGAGTTCAAACAATAGGGGAAAAATACATTCATTAAATAAAAAATGTGTATCCTCTGATACCAAAATCAACAGTAGAAAAAATACTTTGTGATCTTTTAAGGCAATCAGATACTCCCTTGATAAACAATCTACAGTGTTATTACTTACCAATATTATCAAAAAGTTATATTTGTGTAATCAGAAACACACCCAGCCAGGCTAGAAATAGTTGTTGGGTGATATTACAGGTCTGCATAGGAGTAATGCTGATCACTCAGGAAGAGTCGCTCCTCCATTGTAATCACCAATGTTGTGCTGTCCATTTGAATCAGGGTATCAGGCGAAGAGAACAGGAGAACAGAGGGCAGGAGTTTTTATTCTTTTATTTTAACAATGTATACATAATTTGGTAAGTAGAAATGTTCCACCTGTCCTTACATTCTGCCTAGAACACACACAGCACCAGCAGCCCTATACAAAGGATGACTTGGAACAATATGCTGAGAAAGCCGTGATTGGTCTGGGCACAAAGTACAAGCAAAAATACAAGCAAAAATAGATGGAGCGCTAGAAACGCAGCTAGTGCAATATGGAAATAGTTCCAAGGTCCAGGTGTGCCAATAGGCAAAGTTCATTCACTGCTGAGACCAGACCAGGGTTTAGGGGTTCTGGTCTGTATCAGTGTGGACAGCCAGCTGTAGAGAGCAAAAGCGACTCTGTGGCTATGGGTGACTGTGAGTGCAGTGTGTCAGTTAAAATTCAATGTTTAATAAAAGTAAGATCAACTCACATTTTGGTGAGATATAATGTGCATGGCATAAGTAGCTTGGGCTCCTGTAGTCCAGCTGGGCAGCGGTGGTGGTCAGCAGTTCCCGGAGGCTCCGGTGGATATGCCTGATGAACACAAGCTCGACCACACCTTCCGTCAATCACCACTGATGTGCTTGTTGTGTGACCGCCTTCAGCCTTGGAGCCTCTGGAAACACTGTCTAGAAAATGCTGGATCTCACAGCCTGCTGATCAAGTGTATGGAACAGGACTTGCACAATACAGATTTTGCATGTGACTTGACAGCACTGTGCCTGTTCTTAACCAACAGACTTATCTGCCAGCCTGATCCACCACCACAGCCCCAGTAAAATCTTGGTAGTTCTGAGTATAGGCTAAGACATTAAACCACCACCTCTGAGCACCCAGTTACCAGGCCCAAGTGTTGTCACATGAGAACAGGTGCAGTCGTTAATCAAGTGTAACTCTGTTTAGTTTAAATGGGTGGTTGAACAATCAATCAGTTAAGAAAACACAGTACACATTGGAAACAAAAACACACTAAAAATTCTAAAATAGCTACAAATCTAAACTTATATGGGATGTCAATTTGCTTGAATTCATAGAGCTAGAAACTAAATGCAAATAGAATACAAGAACTCATGTGAGGTCAGATAAACTATTAAAAAAGTAGTCAAGAAGTAGAGGAACAATCAATTACTAATTTAGTTTATGTTGATTTATTTAAAGTAAAAGCCGCACACATCAGGTTTAATACATTATAAAAGTGCACCCACTGCTTCTCTAGCCCCCAAAATACTACAGAGCATCAAAGAGAATAATTTCTCCCATATGTGTTAATATAACTGCTAAATGTATAACTACAGAAAATTAACGCATCATAGGTTTTAATATAAAAATCCAAAACATGAAAGAAATAGCATATCATGCTCAATGTCTGGTTATCATGCAGTGAATCAGCCAGGAACATTTCCAAATCTGATTTTTAAGTTTGTCATTTCTAAGCTGTTTGAAACATTGTTCTTTTAATGCTATGAATTAGTCATTGATGTCCACTTGGATGGAGGATAATCTCTAAATCTCAATATAGATTACTTAGTACAATTAAAATAAATATATACCAGTAGCTGCCATGCAGGAGCATCAGACTAATTATTTTTTGGCTTTTTTTACCTAAGATAATGGACACATTGCTGCCAGTAGGCAAATCCCTGTCATATAAAAACGGTTTCTCTCCCCAGCAATTTTGATGAAAACTACAGGTGGACATGGATTAGAATGGAAGTATCTAATTGAAATTCATCCTCAGTTTTGCCTTGGATGGAATGCATGCTGATCAAACACAAATCTACATGAACTCGTTCAAATCAAATGCAAATTTTCAAGGCAAAACTGCAATTTGCTATATAAACACATTTTTAGAATAGTTAAAATGTCCTATATAAAATTTAAACAATGAATTGTATTCATTAAAAACTTTATTTCTTTCAAATTTACGTTTTGCTAGAACCATTTTTAGCGTGAGACAATTGCAGATCTGTGCTTAGTGCAATAGGCAAGAGAGAGAAGCACCAAAACAGAGCACAGAAAGAGTTTCATCAGTTATTATCCGGTTACTGGGGAAATCAGACATGTTTTTAAAATGTGCTAGCATCTAAAACTTGGGTGGTTTAAAGTAAGACTCCATCCAAAATGTTTTTATGTTTTGGTTAGCTTGAGAAAGGGTTAGGACTTTCTTTGAATGCTGTGTGGACCACATCCACAGAGAGATCCTTTAACTTATTTTTTCAGAGACATGCAATGTACATATCTCAGCAAAGTGAGTACACAGCCCATCTTCCATAGATGCTACCAGAATTGGTGCCTCCTTTGGAAGTCCTCTAATCCTGTTCTGGTAACAACTGGAATGTTGCTCCTCATTTTCTCTAGCTATATCTCCCATGAGGGATTTAGACAGCAATAAAAAGAAAAGGTTTTTCTAAATCCAACAGTAGAGCATTTTTTTTTGTTGTGGTTTTGTTAAATTAAAGCCTAATCTAAAGGCCAGAAACACTCCAGTCCTAATGGCCACACATGGTCCTAATCAGTGTGACTTTGTGGACCACTCTTTTTTCCTTTCCCTATGTAATCAGTGATGGCAAGATCAGGGATACCTGAAACAATATTTAAAAAATGATAAATGTAGTATCTGAAGTTTTATTATCATACAGTATAGGTACTGCTGATGGAACAAGTGGTGTGGCAGGCTCTATATACAGCAGAAAGAGAGAAAGGGGTTGATTTACTAAGGTAAATAGGCTGTTCACTTTGCAAAGGAAGTTGCCCTTTCCAGGGGAATTTTCCCTAGAGCTTAGTGAATGTGGTTAAATTTCACTTTGCAAAGAATACCCAATCATGTGCAAGGAGAATAGAAAAATGCATATTTGCTTGCAAATGGCCAGCAGAGCTTCACCAGATTCACTAAGCTCTGCTAAGTGCAAGTTTCCTTAGAAAATCAACACTAAAGAATAAATAAAATAAAATAACATAAAATAAGAGTACAAGCCAGCATGGTGAAATCCAGCAGTCTTGCCTCTAATTTCAAACATCAAGGAATGAGAAAATTCCTTCATCTCATGTTGTCCCCTAAGAGTTCATTGAATCTATGTTGCATAGGATCCAAGATTAAGATTTATTAACTAAAAAAGCATTTCAGTCTATGAGAATCAACCTTTAATTAAGTTCTACATATTTTATTGAAAGGAAGCTTTGACATGTTTGAATATTGCTGCCAATAATCAATACATTGGTCACTGAACTTCCTGAGAAAAGCACACAAGAGTTAAACCTGTTCAGAAGTATGGCAACAAACACTGTAATGATATAGAAAAACAACATAACTAATCCAGTGTGACTATAATCTCGTTACAACATCCAGGACCCGTCCTGGTTTTCTTTTGGAGGCATAGCAAAAGTATGCAGAGGTGATAGAGGTGCAAACTAGTTATGTTAATTAAACTATTAGAGTGTATAGTTATACTGAATTCATATTTAAAAAACTTTTGTGAGCGGTACAGATATTTATTCTGATCCTTGTCTAACTTAACTGCTTAAACATTCTCAAGCATATTAGTGACCAATTGTTAGGTTATAAATGTTTAATGTCTCATCACTATAAACAATTCATATGTTTTCCGACCTGATGTATGCCTCTTAGAGACTGAAAACTGACATGCACGTATGATTGTGTTTTAAAATATTTTTTTTCGATTAAAATTAACAACAGAAATAATCCTTAAATATAATAATTCTTAAAGTTGTATTAAAGCTTTGTTTTTTTTAATAACAAACATGTTATACATACCTGCTCTGTGCAGTGTTTTGGCATAGAGCAGCTCCGATCCTCTTCTTTTTGGGTCCCCCTGCCAGCGCTCCTTGCTCCTCCCCCTCAAGTATTGCCCACAGTTCCCTAAGCTGCTGCTCTATGCGTCCATAAGACACATAAAGCTGCGGGTCGGCCTTGCCCCCCACTCTCTCCTCATTGGCCCACTTGCTGTGATTGTCAGCAGTGGGAGCCAATGGGAAGTGTCCGGGACAGCTGAGGCTATCATGAACACCACTGGATCGGAAAAGGTTTCAGGTAAGGATTGGGGGGGGGGGATGCTGCACACAGAATGCATAGAATGCATGAAGGTAAAAATACTTTAGCCTTTAGAACCACTTTAAAGAGATTGTAAAGTCTCTTTTTTTTCAATAAAAATAACAAATGATACTTACCTACCCTTTGCAGTTGGTTTTCCACAGAGCAGCCTGGATCCTCCTCTTCTCGGGTCCCTCTTTGGCTCTCCTGGTCCCTCCCTCCCTTTGAGTGCCCCCACAACAAGCAGCTTGCTATGGGGGGCACCCGAGTAGAGCTGCAGCTCTGTGTGTCCATTCAGACATGGAGCTGTGGTTTGGCCCTGCCCCCTCTCTCCTTATTGGCTGACTGACTTTGATTGACAGTAGTGGGAGCCAATGGCGCCACTGCTGTGTCTCAGCCAATAAGGAGGGGAGTTCCAAACGGTTGAGGCAGTTGTGGACATTGCTGGATAGAGATGGGGCTCAGGTAAGTATTAGGGGGGCTGAGGGGGGCTGCTGTACACAGAAGGCTTTTTTATGTTAATGCATAGGGATAAAAAACCTTCTGCCTTTACAACTCCTTTAAACATGTTTGGTGGATGTGTCATGTTGGCATGGACTGACAAACCTGTCCTAGATGCTCATCATATAGGAATAAATAGTTTACTTTATTTTTCCCCTAATGAAGTTTTTAAGCAAAACAAAATTGGTTTGGTCCATAGTTTGCTCCAAATCCTGTACGTTAATATAGTAATGTACAAAGTTTATTCTTGGTGTAGCGGCCATAACCCTCGATGGGGCGGCCTTGATTTTTGGGGTTACCTCCACTTGGCTTGTTCTTCCAGGTTTGGGGGTTCCCAGGGTTAGTACCCAACGATTTTGGACGCTGACACCATAAAAGTCCTTTAGAAAGGTTTTTATTTTCAGGGGTAACATCCAACAGACACAGTCTCATGTGGGAACAGAGGGTAAGGGTGAAGAAACTTAGGCACCTTGAACTGCAGACTATTATGAAGTCTATAATGCAAACCCAGAGAGTAGCCACTCGCAGCTGGGCTCTTTAAAGCTGAACAAATCTCTAGCCAGAGATTATGGCAGTCAGCACTTGAATACGGAACTTGTAAAGTCTCTGACCTCAAAGAAAGGTTGCAATCAAAGTGGAACAGGAACCTTTCCTCCGTACTTGGAACTTTCTCTGTCTCCTCGGCAGTACTGGGAAAGCGTGGATTCGTTAGTGTCCTTGACAACCCAGCAACCAGGCACTTCTTGGGATGCCAGCTTGTTGGCCCTCCTCCGAAGAGTCCTCCCCCGATCGCTTACACGAGCTGCAATGCCCCTCCAATTTGAGAGCGCCCCCGGACGCCTTGAATCCTCCCTCAGTTACTGCGCCTCGGACCAGCCGGTTCCGAGACTCGGGAACAGATGGATCCCTGCCCCAGACCAAGCAGGTCTGTGGGGCTAGTCAAACTGACCATGTTGAGGGGCGGCCTTCGCTCCGTGACCGGGACCCCTCGCGGGGCTACCCTGGTCCAGATCCAGGAACAGGCCACTCTGGCCGAATGAATCCCCGAACATGTGACTCCAGCATCTTAAGTACCCTTCCCCAGACTCCTCAGCAGGGCCAAACGCACCCACTGATTGGCTCCGGGGAATGTTGATACCCAAAACGTCCAACCAGGCATGGTTCTGAACCTGTCATGTGCACCTAACTGTACACATGACCAGGCAGAACCCTAACACAGCCCAGCCAAACTGATGCTAAAGTTAACCTACATAATTAACTCTCAGAACCCCTTTACTGTTCTGAGAGAAAAATAACTAAATTTACCCATAGCGACACCTTGCAAAAGTGTCACCGGTACATTGGAATACCTAATGTGCCTAGACATGCTTTTTAATTAAGGAGTAGAGTTGAGCGGACACCTGGATTTTCGGGTTCGATGTCTTGGGTTTGCAAAAAAGTTCGAGTTCGGGACCGAACTTGACCCCGAACCCTAACCCCATTGAAGTCAATGGGAACCCAAACTTTTGAGGACTAAAATGGCTCTAAAAAAGTAATGGAAAGGGCTAGAGGGCTGCAAATGGAAGCACAATGTTGTTAAGAGCATGGCAGGTGCTCTGCAAACAAATGTGGATAGGGAAATAACTTAAAATAACATAAAATCCATAAAAATAAAAAAAATATGCTGGAGGCCCCCTTCTCAGAAGGAGAGGTACAGGAAGTCATTAAGAACCTCAGAAACTCGGGGCGTGACCATAAGCCAACCTGCATGGACGTGTGAGCCGTTAGCTCCCTCTCAGCCCACAGCTACATAGCCTGCTTTGGGGTCTCTCCCTCACCCACATATGGGGGGATCACGGAGGACCAGCTCCACAAGACCCCGGGGATCGTCTCAGCCTCCTTTCGGCTCCTCCACCACCATCAGGGGATACCTTACTAGCCCCACCATGCCGGCCAGCAGGAGAGACAAAATGGTGCCGGCGCCCTCGTCCACCACCACCATCGAGGCCTCACTGCTGGGAGAACAAGCCTTGCCGAAGCCACACAGCTCATCTGCTCAGGAGTGAAGGCAGCCAGGTCTGGGGACCGTTCCGGCCGAGGTGGTGAGTCTCTTCCACCACCCGGTCCCCCACGAGGAGCCGCCTCAGGAAACTAAGTCTGCGCTGCTAGGCCTTACTGGAGCGTCCTGCACACAGTGCACGGATGCCTTCTCCCGCTTGCTGCGCACAGCATCGGACCCAGGGATCTTTGCAGAGCCGCCCAGCTCCCCATCCCTATTGGTCTGCCCAGAGGACTTTCCCCCCCTGCCAACCTCACAGCCTAATCAGCTACATGACACTGCCACAGACCAGCAAGGGTACCACAAGTCCCAGCAAGCCTGCCACTTAACTTCCGCATTCCCAAAGGCCCAGAGACAACCTGGCACTAAAGGTTGGACACCAGTAGGGGGGGGCCACAGATCAAGCCACCTCAGATCAGGCCGCGACATATGGCCAGGTCTGCTCCCCCACATAAACAGACAGGGGGACTCATGAAGGCTCCCAGAAGCACAGCTGCAGTGGGAAAGCGATGCATGGAGCCCTCAGCAGCAATATGCACCGCAACCCCATAATGGGGCACCTCTCCAGCGCCAACAGCTACCCCCTGGCCACCAACTGACCCCACTGCAGACACCAAGAGACCTCCATGAACCACCACCCTTTGCATGGCAAACCTATCTCCAAGCTATACCTACCAAGGAGGACTTTGAACAACTGATCCACTTGCCGGGCTGAAATCCAAGCACTCCAAACTAATTTTAAACACCTGGCAGACAAGGTGGAGATGGCAGAAGAGGAAATACAGGAAACTAAACTGGCCGTGCACCTCACCCAAATGCAAGGCGCAGATCATCGCATACTCCTGAGGGACATGCAGCACCATGTGGAGGACCTCGATAATAGGGGGCGCAGGAATAACATCCGCATCAGGGGACTCCCAGAATCTGAAAGTCCAGAGAACTTGCATGAAGTCCTGCAATGCTTATTCAATGACCTCTTGGGTGACCCCCCAGATACCCCTATAGAAATGGACAAAGCTCACCGAGCCCTGTGCCCCAAAGGAATGCCTTTGAAGCCACGAAAAATAATCTGCAGAATTAACTCTTACCCCCTGAAAAAAGAGGTGATGCGCAAAGTCCGGATCGCCTGAAAAGTGGTTTTTGAAAACATGCAAATCCAACTGTACCCGGACCTCTCCTGGATCACACTGCAGAAACCTAGGCTCCTACAGCCCCTTCTCCTCTCACTACAGGAAAAGAACATAATATACAGATGGGGTTTTCCTTTCAGCCTGACAGCACGAAAGGAAGGTCAATCAGCAGTACTTTGCTATGCTGAGGATCTAGAAGCCTTTTGTGAAACTTTGGAACTCCAGATTCCCCGACTCCAGGAGTGGGACCTGGTGGTCACCCCACCATCCCCACCATCAACCTGGCAGAAAGTTCCCCCGACCAAGCGGTCCTGAGCCCCAGGCACCCCTCACAAAGCAGCCAAGCCAAAAAAAGACTTGAGGAGGGCAGGCTCTTAGTACCTGTTTCTCCCAGCTGAGAACCAAACACTTGCTTGGCTGTCTCTATACGGCGACGATACTCAGTTTGCCTCATATCCCCCTAGATTCCCCATAGCTCTCACCTTGAACAGCATACTGGGCACTTCGGTATGAAGACATGAGAGTGGTTAGTCTTCCGTTCACATGACCCCCCTGTAGACTACTCCTTAGAGTCCCTCTGAAGTTCCCCTTTTTTTTTGTGTGTTGATTTTTACAAGTTATTACACTACTACTGCAACACTTCCCTATGCCCAACCGGCCTGTTATTTTTACTTCTAGCCGGATGGACTTATTGGAACTCATTCATTCCTGTGTTGGGCAGGACATGCAGAATATGTATACAATGTCTGAAACTTTTAATTTGTGCTATATTAACCAGTTTTTACTTTCTTACTGTTCCCACCGTGTTCCCTCCTACCATCCTTCCGCCTCTGTCCGACTCATGGGCATCCATCCTCACCTCCTCTCGGCTACTGGCAACTCCTACACTCCAGAGACACCTGCCCCTGGCGACAGGATCAGATAAGTACTTTTGTTTTTGCACATACCCAACACCATGGCGAAGGTAATGTCATTGAATGTACATGGGCTGAACTCTAATAGGAAGAGACACCTGGCACTAACAGAATTTCGGCACTCTAGAAAAGACATAATTATGATCCAGGAGACTCATTTTAATAAAGGAGACTCCTTTGCGTTCGCCTCCAGACGCTATCCCCAAATATACCAAGCTTTTAACCCCCGTAAACGAGCAGGAGTGGCCATCCTTTTTAAGCAAGAATCACCCTTCCAATGCTCAGAGTCATGGGCTTTGTCCCCCTTTGCCAGGCGGGAGACAACACGAGACGGGTCATAGACTTGATTGAAGTGGCAAACAGGGAAGACCAGACATCCTTGGTCCTGGGCCTGGATGCAGAAAAGGCATTTGATCGCCTTGGGTGGCCTTTCCTGTCTGCCACTCTAAAACACATGGGATTCCGGGGACCCTTCATGCGAGAAATCCAACACATATATGCCAACCCTACCTCCCAAGTTAAAACACCCTTTGCCCTCTCTTCTGCCTTTCCGATAGCGAATGGTATACGCCAGGGATTTCCCCCGCTTTCCCCCCTATTATTCGCACTATGCGTTGAGCCCCTGACGGCGTCTATTTGTGAAAACCTGAACATCCGGGGGATACTGGCACTCCCAATTAACATGTCAGACGCAGAAATACAACATATACGACAAAACTTCCCATACCACTTGAAAACCACAGCCCTGAAATACATAGGGGTCCAACTTACACCAACTTACACGTCCCTGTATCAAGCAAATTACCCTCCTCTTTTCCGACATATTCGAGACCTCCTACAGAAATATTTCACCATATTTCTCTATTGGGTAGGGTGGCATCAATAAAGATAACCATTCTCCCCAAACTCCTGTATCTGTTCCAGACACTGCCTATCCCAGTCCCTTATGCACAACTGAGATAGCTTCAAGCAGATTTGATACGCTTTGTCTGGAACTATAAGAAACATAGGATTCCCCAATCAGTACTGGTGGCCTCCCCTGACCTGGTGAAATACTACCAGGCAGCCCAACTGCGAGCTATCACCTCCTGGTTCCCCCAAAGGGCATACAACAAATGGACAGAAATAGAAAAGATCTGGCTAGCACCCGTTCACCCAAATAGCCTACTCTGGAGTGCGAAAGCAGAGGTGGACTCGGAGAGAATCCTGGGGTCGATGTCCCTACTTAGGTCACTATGGCGAAAACTCTCCTGTACCCATAGACTTGGCTCGGAGAAATCATTGCTTACCTCTTTTTTGTACAACCCTGAATTGCCGGACGGTCTTACTCGCCAGATGTCTCTTCCTTGGGCAACAAGGAATCTTTTCCACTTCGGTCACCTGGTAGACCCTAGGACACGCAAACTGCATTATTTCGCCCAGCTTCAAACTAAATATGACCTACCTCACCAGGTATTTTATGGTTATCTGCAAATAAGGCATTATGCCCAATAATTCGCTCCGGACCTCCAGTTCTCGGCGCCCTCCCCCTTCGAGAGCATTATCCTAGAAGGAATTGAACGTCGAAGCCTGATATCAGATATCTATCGACTGCTCAACTCCTACTCAATGGCTAATCAGGGCAGACATGCATACATGCTCCGTTGGGAGAGGGTGCTAGGAGAGGAGATACCGGAAGCCACCTGGCAGGTGCTCTGGTCCCAAGCAGCTAAAAGCTCTTACTGCACTTTATATAAGGAGAACGCATCTAAAATCCTGTACTTCTGTTACCAAACTCCAGCTATACTCCATGCCATCTATCCCTCCTGCTCCGACAGATGCTGGCGATGCCAGGGAGACAGAGGCACTTTTTTTCATACTTATTGGAACTGCCCCAAGATTACACCATTCTGGACAGAGACACAGCTCTTACTATCTCGCCTTTTAGGAGTGCAGGTCCCCATGTCCCCAAAACTATTCTTGCTAGGAGTCTCACAACTACAAATCTCCAAACAGTCTAAAAAACTACTAAAACATGTCCTTACAGCAGCCCGCTGCCTAATAGCCCTCCACTGGAAATGGCAGACACCCCCTTCACAGGAGGATCTATATGCTAGAATAAAAGACATAGAAGTCATGGAGAAAATGACAGCCAGAATGTATGATAGACTGGAAATGCACAACATGGTGTGATAGGAATGGCACCGCCATGAGGACCTGCCATGAGCCGAGAGTTGGACCCCCATCCCTATCTCCCACCCCCTCCCCTTTCACATCCTGCTCCTTCACCTTCCCTTTCTTTCTTATCTGTAAACCTTAATCTAACAACAGTTGGTAATAGACCGCACTTAAAAACTGAAAAAATATACATAGCACAGACCATAAGGCCTTATTGTATTGGACGTTACCTGTTGACTTTAAATGTAACCTGGTTAATTTCCTGTCCCGACATTGATGCTGTGCAACAATGCTCAGGCTCTGCTCAAATGTTCTATGATAATTTCAGTAAAACGTTATTGAAAAAAAAAAGAACCTCAGAAACTCAATGGCATGATGCCACACATATGGTGGGAATGCCCCAGAATGCCCCAGAATGCCCCAGAATCGATAAGCTTGTGGGAAAATAAAATACTTTGAAATTAAAAAAATTATAATCTTGACCTAGGAGGACAAGGTCCATATGGAGTAGGAGGTTGAGGTGGCGGTGGTAGTCAACACTGGTTTTTGTTTGTTTTTAATTTTAATTTTTTTTTAAATTGGGGTACACCCCAAAAGAGTGAGAAAGATCAAAAATATAACAATGGCTGGGTATGGCCGGTGATGTGTCAAATTCTGTCCCGTGTCGGATAGTGTCTGCCCTGTACTGCATTTGCGCAGTACGGAGGACAAGGGGATTCCGAAAATCTCTGAAGACGAACGGCGCCTGCGCGGTGAGTCCAGGTTCAAGCCCCACCATGCGAGGTTCAAGCCGAGCAAAGCAAAGCCCTGTTACTATGTTCTACCGTATGTCCACTTGGATGGTGGGGCTTGAACCTGCACTCACAGCGCAGGCGCCGTTCATCTTCGGAGATTTTTGGAATCTCCTTGTCCTCTGTACTGCGCAAGCGATGCGCCTGTGTAGTAGGGGGTGGACACTATCCGATGGCCAGACAGTTTTTGTCAGAACACCAGTATACATGTCTATTCTGCACAAGGTACGGACAAGTCCTGTGGGATCCATGCCTGGTTCATTTTAATGAACGTGAGCTTGTCCACATTGGCTCTGGACAGGCGGCTGCGTTTGTCTGTGATAACGCCCCCTTCCGTGCTAAATACATGTTCAGATAATACACTGGCTGCAGGGCAGACCAGCACCTCCAAGACGTAAAGGGCAAGCTCAGGCCATGTGCCCAATTTGGAGATCCAGAAGAGGGGAGGACCCGTCATTCAGTACGTGTAGGCATGTGCACATATACTGCTCCACCATGTTGGTGAAATGCTGCCTCCTGCTAAGACGTTCCATCTCAGCTGGTGGTGCTGGTTGTTGTGGTTGTTGTGGCGTGCTGACAAAGCTTTTCCACATTTCGGCCATGCTAACCCTGCCTTCTGTGGTGCTAGCGGTGCCCCGGCTGCGTTGGCGACCTCTTCCTCCTCCTCTGCCTTCACCTTGTGCTTCCACCTGTCAGGTGGGAATCCCACCAGCAGCGTGTCTACCAGCGTGCGCAGTGAGGGAATTAAGGATGGAATGTTGTCCTTGTAATGGGGATCCAGAAGCGTGGCCACCCAGTAATCAGTACCAGTTAGAATGTGGGCAACTCAGCGGTCGTTGCAGAGACACTGCAGCATGTAATCGCTCATGTGTGCCAGCTGTCCTCTGTGGGAGGTGTATCGTCTGTGTCCTCGGTATCCCCCGAGCCACGCACCAGTGATGGCCATGAGCTGGTCTGGGTGCCATCCTGCTGTGAACATGGTTCCTCCTCCTCCTCCATCTCCTCATCCTCCACCTCCCCATGACGTCCCTGTGCGTCAGAGGGGGCGGGGTCACCAGGTCGTCATCCTCCAGAACTGTGCCCTTGCTGCCCGGACAATGCTTGGCCAATCATCAGCCAGCATTGCACTGCGCGGGCCGCAATGCATTGCGGGGCCACTCGCATCACACAAATTTGTTAGTTCTGGGCTCGCCGAGCGAGCGAACGCCTGGTGCTCGATTCGAACATGGGTTCGAATCGAACACCGGGCTCAGCCACTTGTGAATGACTGCCCTGAAAGCCTTGGAAATTATCCCTCTTCCTCCTCCTGTGCCACATCCTCTTCCATCATCGCCCGAAGCGTTTTTTCAAGAAGGCATAGAACTGGGATAGTAACGCTGAGAACGGCGTCATCGGCACTGGCCATGTTGATGGAGTACTCAAAACTGCGCAACAAGGCACACAGGTCTCGTATGGAGGCCCAGTTATTGGTGGTGAAGTGGTGCTGTTCCGCAGAGCGACTCACGTGTGCGTGCTGCAGCTGATACTCCACTATCGCCTGCTGCTGCTCCCACAGTCTGGCCAGCATATGCAAGGTGGAGTTCCACCTTGTGGGCATGTCACATATGAGGCAGTGAGCGGGAAGGCCGAAGTTACGCTGCAGCGCTGACAGGTGAGCAGCAGCAGGAAGAGAATGCCGAATGTGCGCACAGACGGCCCGCACTTTCTGCAGCAGCTCTGGCATATCGGGGTAATTTTTAAGGAACCTCTGGACCACCAAGTTCAGCAAATGCGCCAGGCAAGGGATGTGCGTCAAACCGGCTAGGCCCAGAGCTGCTTACGAGACTTTGCCCATTATCGCTCACCACCAGGCCGCGCTTGAGGCTCACTGCCACCAACCACTCATCGGTCTGTTCCATGTCCCTCCACAACTCCTGCGCGGTGTGGGGTTTTTCCCCCAAACAGGAAAGTTTTAAACTGCCTGCTGTCATTTACCCCTGGCTGTTCTGAAGTTGGTGGTGAAGGTGTTACGCTGACCGGATGAGGAGGCGGTAGAGGATGAGAAAGCGGAGTAGGAGGAGTTAGCAACAGGAGGCAAACTGAAGCGCCCTGAAATCCTCGGTGGTGGAAGGACATGTGCCAAACTGCTATCCGCCTCAGGCCCAGCCGCTACTGCATTTACCCAGTGTGCTGTTAGGGAGATATAAAGTCCTGGACTGTTCTTACTGGTCCGCGCATCCGTAGTTAGGTGGACCTTGCCACAGATGGTGTTGCGCAGTGCACACCTGATTTTGTCCCCCACTTGGTTGTGCAGGGAAGGGATGGCTCGCCTGGAAAAGTAGTGGCGGCTGGGCACAACATACTGTGGGACAGCCAATGTCATCAGGCTTTTAAAACTCTGCGTCTCCACCAGACAGAATGACAGCATTTCAAAGGCCAGGAATTTTGAAATGCTGGCATTCAGGGTCAGGGATCGTGGTTGGATAGGGGGGTACTTCCTCTTCCGCTCCAGTGTTTAGGAGATAGAGAGCTGAACGCTTCCATGGAACATTGTGGAGATGGTTGGTGACCCAGGTGGTAGTGTTGCTGGCAGATCCTCTGTTTGCGGGGTGGCAGGTGCAACTGTCACTACAGAGGTGGATGAAGAGACCGAGACTGCAGCAGAAGAGGAAGCAGGAGGAGCCAGAGACCTTTCTTGGTTTTTGAGGTGTCTACTCCACTGCAGCTCATGCTTTGCACTTTGATGCCTGGTCATGCAGGTTGTGCTCAGGTTGAGACCATTTATGCCTCGCTTCAGGCTCTGATTGCTCAGCGCGCAAACCACTTGTTTCTTGTCATCAGCACATTGTCTGAAGAACTGCCATGCTAGGGAACTCCTTGGACCTGGCTTTGGTGTGCTTGGTCCCTTGCTGCGTTGGACAGTAGCAGGCGTACTGTCTAGGGGACGGATGCTCCGCTTTTGCACCCTGCTCCCTCTTCTGCTGTGCTGGTGGCTCTGTGCAACCACCGCCTCTTCCTCCAAACTACACAGGTCACCTGCATGACGTTGATTCCATGTGGGGTCGAGGACCTCATCATCCTCCACAATATCTTCACCCCAGTCTTCACCCCTGCCCTCCTTGTCGGTCTGCACAATTGCGAAAGCAGCAGCAGTTGGCACCTGTGTTTCGTCATCATCCGAGACGTGCTGTGATGGTCCTCCTATGTACTCATCTTGAAACATAAGTGGTTGGGCATCGGTGCACACAATCTCTTCCACTTCTGGGGCAGGGCTAGGTGGATGGCCCTGGGAAACCCTGCTAACAGAGTCATCAAAAAGCAGAAGAGACTGCTGCATGATTTGGGGCTCAGACTGCTTTGCAAAGGGGTGAGGTGAAAGACTGATGGACATCGGCTGCAGGTGCCAACTCTGATCTTTCAGCAGGAGACTGGGTGGGAGACAATGTGAAGGAACTGGAGGCACCGTCAGCAACCCAATCTACTATCGCCTGTACTTGTCCTGGCCTCAAAATTCGTAGAGCCGCATTAGGCCCGACCAAATACTGCTGCAGGCTCTGTCGCCTACTTTCACCTGAGGAAGGTGTTTCACTTGTTCGTGTAGCTGGCACAGATCGACCACGTCCTCTCCCTGCAACAGGAGCTCCACCAGCAGCACCACGACCGGAGCCACGCCCCTTCTTTGATGTTCTTCTCATATTTCTCAAATTTAGGATCTTGCCCTAAATGGGTGTTTTTTAGAATAGCAGAATAGAGCAACAGTATCTAAAGGGTGTATGTCACACGTAGACATATGCAGAAAATGCTATTCAAAATTTTTTTTTTTGCCCTAAATATTTCTTTTTTTGAATAGTAGAATAGAAGAACACTATCTAAATTGTGTATCTCACACCTACAGATATGCAGAAAACACTGCAAAATATTATTTGTTGCCCTAAATGGGTGTTTTTTGAACAGCAGAATAGACCAACAGTATCTAAAGGGTATATGTCACACGTACAGATGTGCAGAAAATGCTATTAAAAAAAAATATGTTTTTGCCCTAAATTATTATTTTTTTGAATAGCAGAATAGAAGAACACTATCTAAATTGTGTATCTCACACCTACAGATATGCAGAAAACACTGCAAAATATTTTTTGTTGCCCTAAATGGGTGTTTTTTGAATAGCAGAATAGACCAACAGTATCTAAAGGGTGTATGTCACATGTACAGATATGCAGAAAATGCTATTTCCCCCAAAAAATTTTTGGCCTAAAAATTTTTTTTTTAGAATAGCAGAATAGACCAACAGTATCTAAAGTGTGTATCTCACAGTAACATATGCAGTGCTAGTGCACTGAGCTTGCATAAAATTCCCGCCGACACCAACCTAACAGATGGATAAAAGTTATCTTTTCTCTGGCACTGGGCTCAGGACAGTGTAAAAAGATTGTGCACTGCACCCACACAATAAAATTAAGATAGATTGCTGAGTAATTAGATTTCTGAAGCAGGACTCCTATCTAATTCTCTCCCTAAAAACGGCAGCAGCCTTTCCCTACACTATCTATCTTTTCTCTGGCACTGGGCTCAGGGCAGTGTAAAAAGATTGTGCACTGCACCCACACAAGAAAATCAAGGTAGATCGCTGAGTAATTATAATAGATTTCTGAATCAGGACTCCTATCTAATTCACTCCCTCAAAGGAGCAGCAGCAACCTATCTATACACTATCTATAGCAGAGTGACGTATTGTACTGTGTGCCTCTAGCTTATGTGGAGGCTGGGTCACATGCTGCACTGGCCAATCACAACCATGCCATTAGTAGGCATGGCTGTGATGGCTTCTAAGGGCACACAAGTTAAACAAATGTTGATTGGCTGCCCTGCAGCTTTTTAAAAAGCGCCATTACATTGCCGAACACCGAACTCAAACCCGAACATACAGTAAATTGTTCGGGTTCGGGACCCAAAAACCCAAAAGTCCGGTATGAACCCGAACTTTAAATTTCGGGTTCACTCAACCCTATTAAGGAGTCATTAGGCAAGCCTCAGTTAATCCATTACATGAGTAAGTGGCCTTTATTTACATGTAGTTTGATTGACTGTTCACAAACGCTATGTTATTGTGGTTGTTACGAGTAGGCATTGGAACTATGTGGGCTCATTTGTTCCCTGTCACACATTTGTCTCACTTTTTGAACTTTAAAGTTCAAGGTTAAGGATTATCCATGAAAAGTTTTCAGATTTGTGAACAAGAGGCGATGAGAGTTTGTCTTTCTGACTGTATTTTAAACTGCCACATTAAACAACATAGTGTTAAACACAATATGGTGATTGTGGTTTTGCCAAACAAAACTATAAAGGTAAATGAAAGAACCTCTTCTAGGGTACAGGAGTGGATGGATGCTCCCTTAACAAAAAGGTGAATTAGTTAAAAAAAAAATTATCCCAAGACCTTTTCAGCTTCTGTGGAAGAGTAATACAAACCCTGTTGAGTAATTTTTAAAAACATCTCTGTGAAGTGATAGATGATGCATATTTGTGGGGTGATGGTTTGTGAAACTATACCTTGCATTTGCTTGGAGATTAGAAAGATGATAGTTCAGCAAAGAATAAGTCTTAAGGACCAAATCCTGAAAACTGTATGTTGTAAGTGATGCAGGAGTCCAGAAATCCTTTTTGTCAATACCTTGAGAAACATTTTAAAACAAGGGATGTTTTCTAATGCTCCTTTTTAGGAAAAATTGACATTAAAGCATATCTATCTAAGCAGAAGAACAAACATATATATATATATATATATATATATATATATATATATATAAAATATATATATATTTTATATATATATATATATGGTTTATATATATATATACTATATATATATATCAAATATTGCAACTCACCAGTTCTTAGATGTGGTGGCTACGTTATTTTTCATTTTTTCAGGCTTTGTTTCCTTTCCTTTTTTTCACCTGGTGATACTGCCAGTAACACACTTTCTGTCAGGGTGACAATGTTCACTTACTGTACTGTATCTATGAAGAAGCAGTATTGCCATCCTAGCAAAGCAACAGAGAGCACATCCAAATCTTCACATGAACTAACTGTGTAGTCCACAAACATATCTGGGAACTGATAACAGTTGGCAATTGCAGTGGATAAGAAGTTATCAATTCACAAGATTTCTGACAGGATCAACAAGTACAGTAAAACCTTGGCTTACAAGCATAATTCATTCTGGAAACATGCTTATAATCCAAAGCACTTGTATATCAAAGCGAATTTCCCAATAAGAATTAATGGAAACTCAGATGATTCGTTCCACAACCATTTATTCATAAGTCCTTCAGTTTATAGTCTCCACTGTGCCCATCAAATGCAGCCACTGTGAGCATCAAATGCAGCCACTGTGCTCATCAAACGTAGCCACTGTGCCCATTATATGCAGCCACTTGTGCCCCATCATATGCAGCCACTTGTGCCCCATCATATGCAGCCACTGTGCCCCATCATATGCAGCCACTTGTGCCCATCATATGCAGCCACTTGTGCCCCATCATATGCAGCCACTTGTGCCCCATCATATGCAGCCACTTGTGCCCATCAAATGCAGCTACTTGTGCCTATCATATGCAGCCACTTGTGCCCTTCAAATGCAGCCACTAGTGCCCATCAAATGCAGCCACTAGTGCCCATCAAATGCAGCCACTTGTTCCAATCAAATGCAGCCACTTGTGCACATCATATGCAGCCACTTGTGCCAATCAAATGCAGCCACTTGTGCCCCTCATATGCAGCCATTTGTGCCAGTCAAATGCAGCCACTTGTGCTTGTTTAATGCAGACACTTGTGCCCATCAAATGCAGACATTTGTGCACATCATATACAGCCACTTGTGCCCATAAAATGCAGCCAGGCACGTCCCCTGGCTCGGCTGTCACTTCACTAACCCCCCCCCCCCCGACCGGTCCGGCGGCACTTATTGCTCGTTTGGCGGGAATCTGCTCCTCTCCTGGAGCAACGGGGCTCTCCGCCTCGGCGGGAACCAGTGGCGGCTCTCCTCCAATAGGATCGCCTAATGCTTTCGCCAATCGGGAGACAGGTCTCACTGACCTGCCTGCTGATTGGCTGGGAGGAACGTTAGTGTGAAAATAGCGAAAATGTATTTGCTATGCCACACAACAGGGTGGGATCGGGACGGAGTGCTCTGCGCCCCGAGCCCACCCTATTTTGAAGCCTATTAGAGCCTCTGGCACTAATCACGTACTTCAAAATACACACCCCCTGCCTATCCCCACCATAGTATTTCATGTGTCCGGCGTCCTAAAAGGGGCCATGAACATGAATACGGAGGACGGCGGAGGTGCCGGGAGGGCGGCGCCAATGCACGGGCCACCACTGCTCACATGGTTGATGATTAAAACAGGCGCATCTAAGTATGCAGGCATCCAGGAAAAAGCTGTCCACTTAGACTGCCCTCCGCACCGCCGGATCTTACCGCTGTCAGTCTGCAATCGTAACCAGGAAGACTGCCCTGCAGTAGAGCGATTTAGAAATGAGGCTTGTGGAGTGCAGCATGGAAGGAATGACGTTAATGGTGGAGTGGAGGATGGTTTATGTGGACAGCTTTCCCCCCGGATGCTTGCATACTTAGATGTGCCTTTGTTAATCTTCAACCATGTGACTTGCTCTAGATGTTGTACCTTCATTAATTGTAACCATTTGCTACACTTAGAGGTGCCTTTTTCTGTTTTATACTCAGTTGTGACATGATGCTACTTGTATATAGGGATGAGCTGAACACACTCCTGTTCGGTTCGCAGCAGAACATGCAAAAAATTTGGCAGAACCCACGAACACCGTTAAAGTCTATGGGACACGAACATGAATAATCAAAATAGCTAATTTTAAAGGCTTATATGCAAGTTATTGCCATAAAAAGTGTTTGGGGACCTGGGTCCTGCCCCAGGGGATATGTATCAATGCAGAAATGTTTTTAAAAATTTAAGTTTTTTTGGGAGCAGTGATTTTTTTGAATGCTTAAAGTGAAACAATAATAATGAAATATTCCTTTAAATATTGTGCCTGGGGGGTGTCTATAGTATACCTGTAAAGTTGCGCAGTTTTCCCGTGTTTAAAACAGTACCACAGCAAAATTACATTTCTAAAGGAAAAATTGTCATTTAAAACTGATCGTGACTGTAATGAATTGTCTAGTCTTGGCAATATAGATAAAACCTATTGAAAAAAAGAGCATGGGATCCCCCCTCAGTCCATTACCAGGCCCTTCAGGTCTGGTATGGATTTTAAGGGGAACCCTGCGCCAAAATTCCCAAAAAAAAAATGGCATATGGGCCCCCGCAAAATCCATACCAGACCCTTATTCGAGCATGCAACTTGCAGGCCGCAGGAAAAGAGGGGGGGGTGAGAGGGCACCTCCCCCCTCCTGAACCTTACCAGGCCACATGCACTCAACATGGGGAGGGTGCTTTCGGGTAGCCCTCCAAATCACCTTGTCCCCATGTTGATGGGGACAAGGGCCTCATCCCCACAACCCTTGCCCGGTGGTTGTGGGGGTATGCAGGCGGGGCAGGGGACCCCCAGATCCCGTCCTCCCCCCTGTGTGAAATGGTAACGGGATACATGTCCCCCTACCATTTCACAAAAAAGGTGTCAAAATGTTAAAGACAAGACACAGCTTGGGACAAGTCCTTTATTACAAAAATAAAAATGTCCCACGATGTCCATTCATCTTCTTCTATCATGCCGCCCGATGGACCGAAAAAGAAAAAAAATACACAACCCATCCGCCTCCATGGGAGGCTCCTGTCGTGTGACGCTTCTTCGCTGTGACAGCTCTTATATAACTTAGGGTGGGGCCACCCGGTGACATAACCGGGTGGCCCCGCCCCTCTGATGCCACGGGGACCTCCCCATTGCTTCCCCATGGTCTCAGGGGGAGCGGGGCCACCCGGTTACATAAACGGATAACCCCACCCTCAGTTATATAAGAACTGTCACAGCGAAGATGCGTCACACAGCAGGAGCCTCCCATGAAGGCGGTTCGGTCACAGTTTTTTATTTTTGGTCCGTCGGGCGGCGTGATGGAAGAAGATGAATGGACATCGTGGGACATTTTTATTTTCTTTTTTTTAATAAAGGACTCGTCCCAAGCTGTGTTTTGTCTTTTTTAACATTTTGACACTTTTTTTGTGAAATGGTAGGGGGACTTGTACCCCGTTACCATTTCACACAGGGGGAGGCTGGGATCTGGGGGTCCCCTTGTTAAAGGGGGCTTTCAGATTCCAATAAGCCCCCCACCTGTAGACCCCCACAACCACCAGGCAAGGGTTTGTGGGGATGAGGCCCTTGTCCCCATCAATATGGGAACAAGGTGCTTTGGGGGCTACCCCAAAGAACGATCCCATGTTGAGGGCATGTGGCCTGGGCCGGTTCAGGAGGGGGGCGCGCTCTCTCGTCTCCCCATCTTTTCCTGCGGCCTACCAGGTTGCATGCTCGGATAAGGGACTGGTATGGATTTTGGGGGGGCCCTTACGTCGTTTTTTTTTTTTTTTGGTGCAGGGTTCCCCTTCATTTTCATATCAGACACGAAAAGCCTGGTAATGGACAGGCGGGGATCCCATGCCCTTTTTTTCAATTACCTGTATCTATATTGCCGAGACACGACAATATATTACAGCCACGATCAGTTTTAAATGACAATTTTTCCTTTAGAAATTTCATTTTGCTGTGGTACTGTTCTAAACACGGGAAAAATGTGCAGAACATGTTTTGCATTGATACATGTCCCCTGGGGCAGGACCCAGGTCCCCAAACTATTTTTATGACAATAACTTGCAAATAAGCCTTTAAAATTAGCACTTTTGATTTTTCATGTTAGTGTCCCATAGACTTTAAAGTGGTTGTAAACCCTTACATACCACTTTGACACACAGGTAAGCCTAGATTAAGGCTTACCTGTAGGTCCAAGAAATATCTCCTAAACCTACACAGCGCACTGAGCATGCCGCTGCTAACGGCAATCACAGCCAGTCACAGCGCCAGTCACTTCGCCAGTCACTTCGCCAGTCACTTCGGGTATCATGGCGGCGTCGGAGGAGGACAAAGAAGGTCGCTTTGGGGGCTTCCATCTCAGGTAAGTTATTCATATTCATAATGAGCTAGTATGCTATGCATACTAGCTCATTATGCCTTTGCCTTGTGGGTTCTATTTTTATTTTTAGTTAGGCTTTACTTCCTCTTTAATGGTGTTCCAGCAGGTTTCGAGTTTCCCACGAATGTCGCATTTTGTTCGATGTTTGGCGAACAGGCAAACACCTGATGTTCGATTAGAACTTATGTTTGACCCAAACATCGGGCTCATCCCTACTTGTATATCAAGACATCGCTTGTATATCAAGTCAAAATTTATTTTAAAATTTAGCTTGTCTTGCAAAATGCTCTCAAACCAAGGTTTTACTGTAAGGCAGTCCCAGAGTTACGAACACCTGTGTTACGAATGACTTCTACTTACGAAAGGCCTCAAATGCCGGCCACTTGTTTTGTTCTCCTATTATCTTGATAGGTAATTGCAGAATGTAAAAATGTGCTTCAATTTGTACAGTGTGTATTCATATTTTTGGATTATGACACTTCTTACCTGTCCAGTGGGCTGCCAATAGTGTAAGTAAGGAGGGGCTGGCCAAAGTAACACACATTATTTATGCATTCAGGTCTCAATGAAGTGGAGAGCGTTACCTATCCAAAACATCCCCCCTCCCCTAAAATTTTGAATTGGGCAATCAGAGGAGGTGAGGAATCTGATAAATGGACCTTATATTTTTGTCTTTATGTTGGCCAATAATATTTGTGTCTAATCTGCTTGCAATGTTATGTGCAAAAGTAGTAATTTTTTTTTCTTGTTTCACTCCACAGTTTCCTTCAACGCCACAGGAATGGCAGACTGTGGCTTCCCAATGGTGGGACTTTCCCAACTGCGGAGGGGCAATAGATGGCAAACACGTCCACATCATGCCACCCCCCCAACTCGGGGTCATACTATTATAATTACAAGGGGTTTAATAGTATTGTGATGTGGGCGGTGGTGTCGGTGACATACGAGTTTCTCTATGTGGATGTGGGGAAGAATGGCCAGATGTCGGATGGTGGAGTCATCGCCCAGACCGAGTTCTACCGACGGCTCTAGAGTGGTGGCTTCGGATTGCCACCTGCAGAAGACAACAGGGCTGGTCTACCATTTGTCTTTGTCGCTGATGAAGCATTTGGGCTGGGTGATCACCTGATGCGACATTTCCCGATGAGGACCCTCACTCCGGACCAGAGGGTTTTTAACTACCAGCAGGCCAGAGCCAGAAGAGTGGTGGAGAATGCTTTCGGGATAATGGCCAGCCGATTCTGCCTATTCCTGACGCCAATCAACATGGCGGAATATAAACTAAACCATATAATACTTGCATGCTGCATTCTACACAACTTTCTCAGGAGAAATGCTACAAACTATGTGGCCTCAGTTGGGCCTGAGGCCGGATTTCCAGAACAAACAACAACCCTGATGGTGCTTGAAGCGGGCTGTCCTGGCTTGCCCCCCCAAAGTGCCCACGAGGTCTGTCAAAAATATATGAAATACTTTGCGGGTAGGGGGGGCCATTGATATGCCAGCAAATGTTTAATAAACCTTTTAAAAATATTTTTTTTGTTTAAAATTAAAGAATATTTCATTTTACTGCTTGTTTCTTTTAGCTGTCTCCTAGGTTCTCCAGTGGGCTTTTCTGTTTGGCCATTTTCTTCAATAGTGCAAATGTAATTTAGTTGATACATGAGGGGACAATCTCTTCTTCAACTATTATGTAGTTGGTCTGCTACACACACACCTACAATAATTTTGTTGTTAATGTGTGTAATGCATTAATGATAAAAAAACACATCCTTTTCAGCACCATGAAGTAATTATTTTGAGTCCCTAAACTGGCCTGATTGGGGAAAATTGTAGAGCACTGTGGGGGTTATTTACTAAAGGCAAATCCCCTTTGCACTACAAGTGCACTGAAACACCACTGAAAGTGCACTTGTAGTGCAAAGTGAAATTGCCTTTAGTAAATAACCCCCATTGTCACTGTAAACACCAAATTACTCCAAAAACTAGTATTGAGTATTGAAAGAAGAAGCCACACTTTGTTGAGTAGAAAACATTTTACTCAAAGCACATTCACATGTGCGTTAGAAAAGGTCTTTTTGAACAAACCAACATATTTGTTGTATAACATTTTTAGGTTTGACAGTACAAATAGCCTTTTTTGGGTTAAACAGGCATGATGTCACCCCTGTGATGTCACTGCTGTGAAAGACAAATTTTGAAAATGCACACAAATTGGGAGTCAAAATGTGGTTTTCCCTCCTGATCCCATGCCTAATGTCAACATGTGCTAGCTCCCATCATGGGGGATCAATGAACGTGTTTCGGAGGTGCAACCCCTTCCTCTCATCTACTTTAGCTGTGAGGAAGGGGTTGCGCCCCCAAAACACGTACCTTAATATCCCGTGATGGCAGATAGCACATGTTGACACACTGTGTGCATCGTCAAAATTTGACTTTCTAAAAAATATTTAAAATGTGTGAAAATAATAAAAATACAAACAAACTAGAAGAATTTTGGGTTGTTTTAGATTCTGCCTAAAACATCAATGATGTTTTTGAGTCTTTTTTCTACATCATTGATGTCTTACTTGATCTTCTGTAAATTCTATTGCACACCATTATCTCCCCGATGAGGATCTGTGCACTTGCACTTGTGAAATGAGATTCTTCTTCCACAATATCCACATCACCTAAAATAAAAAAAACACAACATGTATTATACCTCAGACGTCTCAAGTCTCTTCTCCCCTAAATGAATTAAAAAATAGGTATACTTAGCACACAGATATTTGAGGCCAAAAATAGGAATATGAAACATTGCTTGAAGTGTCGTACAATTGTCTGTTTTGGCAGAGTTCCAAGCTGAAAACATGATTATTTTGCCTTTCGAAAGCTGGAAAAATTACCTTTTTTGTGCAAGTTTCACAGATGGAGACACCCCTAGTATCCACTGGAGCACCTGTGTGGGACACCCAAAAAAGTTTGTTCTGGTGTCCCACACTAGTGCTCCTGCATCCAGATGTGTAAACAGCTGCTGAGTGTCCTCTCCTTACACTGAATCAAGTTTGCATTTCATTCTAGTTACAAACCCAGCTATACAACAATGTAATAAACTTCTTTTAATACAAATAGGCATGAACAAATGTAGTTAACCTGCATCTGCCAAAAACATTGTATTAGTGGGCGAACGAACAATGTTTACCATGAAAGATTACTGTGCCCACGAACCTGAAACTTGCCATTTTAAACTGTACAACAGTAAAGAAAAGCACATGGAGCAGCACGAATGTAATAATAATAATAATAGGAACACACGACAAAATACTTACTTTTTTGCAGCACTCTCTTGATTCTTCTGTACTGATCCTGCTCCCTCAATTTGAAGTCTGACCATCGTTTCCTCAGTTGATTGGATCGCCATACCCCAAAATCCTTCTGCAAACTTTTCACAACTTTAGCCATGATCTTGGCCTTTCTCACATTTGGGTTTGGGTAAGGTCCATGCTTCCCATCATAGTCGGCCCTCTTCAAGATGTCCACCATCTCTACAAAGGACATATTTGAGGCCTTAAATCTCCTGGATCGGGACATTTGTGGCTCCGGGCTTTTGCACTTTCTTCGCCATGTGCTCTCCCATTGCGCCGAAAGAGAAGGGGCGGGGAATATACTAGAAAGAAGGTCAGGGGCGGGTGGAGTTTGATGCATGCACAGTGTATATAAAGCGTAACACGCGTGCGTCGTACGTACGATCTGTGAGCGGAGGATGGAGTAGCGTAAGTGCCGATTGTGATAACGAAGGTACAATTTGAACTTGGGGCATCAGTGGTCTATACTGCTTCTAGATTGAAGCCTGTATTGGGACAAGAGTAGGAGAGTTTAGCCTGACATTAGGGTTTGTCTTGTGTTGTGTCTTGCAGAGAAAATGGATCGATTCAATGATCACGACTTCCTCCCCCAATTCATTGATATGTACAGAGTGCTAAATAATAATTTAGTTTAAGATCTAGAATCGAAAATACACATATGACAATAACTAAAATATTTGTTAAGATAAAACATATATAGTATACTACTGTAAAAGGATCTTCAAAAGTATGGTTCATAAAAGTTCATAATATGCTGATTAGTTGAGATAAAATCGCATAAAATCGCACAAAAGAATAAATATTACATAAAATTGCATAAAGTTGCATAAAAACGCAAAATAAATAATTGTTGGTATAAGTGCGGATCCTAGTAGGTAGCAAATCTAAAAAACATGTGGTGAATAAAAGTGGTAGGTAAACGGTGATGTAGGTCTGTGAGATAAGTCCTGTCTCAACTAGACCCAATGTGCGGCTTATTGTGACTTTGGTGTCATGGGAATACACATTTCAAGTGAATCACAGAGTGATGTTGGTGGTGCGTTAGAGATATATTCTCCAAAAGGTGGTGTGCTCAGTGGTTCGGTGGTATCTGTTCATCTCTTGGCTAGAGTATGGGTGTCCCCTTACCTTACCGCTGTAAGGTAACAGCGTTTAAAGATGTATAGGCTCCGGAGGGGCCTCTGCTTTTCCTGGGTTAATGTCCCCCCACAGTATGGCTCTCTTTGGGTCCTGGTGGCTGTCTCTCCTAGCAAACGTCCCCTCTGTGCCTGGTGCTCAGCAAACCACAGCAACAACGTGCATGCCAGACCAGCCAGACCTATTTATATAGAGATCAGGAGCAGCGGCAGATGATGTTTATGTCCCCAGGCTCTGGTACTACGACATACTGCGGTTTTTGTCAGACCAGACTGAAATCAGGGCATCACTCTCAACCCTTCCTTCCACACTTCCTTCCTCTCTTCCTTCCACCTCAGATGAGGCTTCAGAAGTCCAACCTGGGCCTTCCACCCAGGAAGAAGATGTGGAGGAGCCCAGCTTGAGTCAGGTATAGCATTGTTTAACATATTTTGTAAAATTGTGTTTGATTGATGAACAATAAACTAAAAATATGTCCCATTTCATACACAGGAAAGCCTCAGCCAGGAGGTGGCGGGGAAAGTGGCAGCCAGGAGGTGGCGGGGAAAGTGGCAGCCAGGAGGTGGGGGGGAAAGTGGCAGCCAGGAGGTGGCGGGGGAAAGTGGCAGCCAGGAGGTGGCCAGACCCAGTAGCCTGACCAAATCCCAGGTTCTTCCCCTCCCCCTTCCAACAAAAAGTACTAAGATGGGGAGTCAGCACTTTCTTTGATTCGGGAGGCTACTGCGGCCCTCAGAACCACCCCAATCTTCAAGAGGCCTATGTCTGCATGGTAGCCAGCAAAATGCAGGAAATGGAGGTGGGCCACTGCCTCTTTTGTGAGGAAGTGATTTATCTGGCCCTAAATAAGGTGTTGAGGGGCGAACTCACAAGCAAAACCAACCTGTGTGAGTTGAACCATCCTCCTCCTCCACCTCCTGCCACAACTCCAACACAAGAGCCACAGCCTGTAAGCAAGCATGGAAGGAAGCATGTAAGGAATACAAGAGAGTGATGGCCTGGGTTCAGTCTGGTCTGTCAAAAGACGCAGGCTGTTGTAAGACCACAGGACTTAGTCCAGGACTGTATTATGCTCCCTATTAAATAGACTCCTCAGGCTACCAATTTTGCCTGTTAATTGATGCGTGCACTGGGGTATAAAGGCTTCGCCAATTTCACTAGTTTATCCAGTGTTGCCTTCCTCTTTATTTTGTTATGACCCCTAATAAATGCCTAGTTTAGTTTCACAAATACTTGGCTATGTATTTTAGTTCAAATAGGACAGTTTGTTTGTGAGTAGGCAAGAACATTTCAAAAAGACAATGTGAAATTAACAAGAGACGCAAACACCAACCAATCTCTTTGAGGTTAAAAAATACAAGATAATAATGGTGTTGCGGTAACTTGACACACAAAACGAGAAAAAATATTATGGAGATCACTATAAAAAAAAAAAAAACAGGAGATCTTGATAAAAAAACAAAAAAGAGATCTGGCAAAAAAAAAGATTATTCGTGAGATCAGGGAAAATAATAAAGAAATCAGTTCGTCAGAAATCTGTGTGAATATGAGCAGCAAAACAACTTCATTATTCTAGCATTCTAAAGAAGAGAATGTGCTGCATTAAAAGATTTAGAGCATGCGTGGAATTTCTTGCGTCAGAATTGCGTACACACGTTTGGAATTTACGACAATGGATTTTGTTGTCGGAAAACTTGAGAACCAGCTCTCAAATTTTGTTGGTCGGAAATTCCAACAAAAAATGTCCTATGGAGCCTACACACGGTCGGAATTTCCGACAATAAGCTCACATCGAACATTTGTTGTCGGAAGTTCCGATCGTGTGTACACAGTATTAAAGTCCCTTAATTCCTCCATATATACCTCATAGTTTTTTTCTAACAGAAACACTTGTTTTAAAGGTGTTCAGTGATAGAGCCTTAAAACTGTGAACATGAAATAATCATCTGTCCTCAAAACAAGAATAAGCAATAAAGTAAGCTTTAAAGTGGTATTAAACCCAAAACCAAAAATGTAATATATTGCATCTAACCAATCCTTTAGATGTGGTGTCTGCATTGGTTTTCTTTTTTATTCTTTTTTTCCCTCTGTTTTTTTACCTGGTGATCTGGCCAGTAACTATTATTATTAGAGTGGCCCCCCACTCTAGATAAACAAGCACAGGGGACACAGCAGATAGTAGCATTGTTAATCTGGGGGGAGGGGAGTGTTATATAGACTAGCAGATTGTCACGTACCTAGTCCGGATCACAGTGGGAGACCTCTCTTGCGTCCCAGACTCGCAACCCCTGATAGAGGAGACAGGGGGCGCAGGAGTCGAAGGTAGCACGAGTGCCTGGCAGGATCAACGGCTGACAGATGGGTCAGGTGGTATGAAGGGAGCTGTGGCAGCGGATGACAGGAACCAGCAAGCAGCAGGTAACAGGAACCAGCAGGCAACAGGTCGCAGGAACCAGCAGACAGCAGGTGGCAGGAACCAGCAGGCAACAGGTGACAGGAACCAGCAGACAGCAGGTGACAGGAACCAGCAGACAGCAGGTGACAGGAACCAGCAGACAGCAGGTCACAGGAACCAGCAGGCAGCAGGTGACAGGAACCAGCAGACAACAGGTGACAGGAACCAGCAGACAGCAGGTGACAGGAACCAGCAGGCAACAGGTCACAGGAACTGGCGGGTCCCACAGGAGCAGGTACACAGAATGGTCAGACAAGCCGGGATCGGTAATGGTGAAGCACAATGCGGATAAGCCAGAGGGATGAGCAGGTGCAGAGTCGTGGACACGCCAAGGTCGGGGGCAGGCAGACAGCAGAGCAGGTAGTGGAACAGGCCGGGTCAGAAATACAGGGTCAGATCGGTTCAGGGAGTACATGCGGAACGCTGTAGATCAAGCAGCAAGAACTGTGGGGAAAGGTCCGGTTTAAATAGCCCGCCTGGCGCCAGTGACCGTGCGCGCGCCCGTGCGTGCACCCGCACGTGCCCGTGCACGTGCACCTGCTCGCGCACCCGCTCGTACCAGCGGGGGACTACTATGACCAGCAGAACTTTCCTTACATTGCCCCCCCCCCCCAAGGGGCAGCCTCCGGATGCCCAACTGGGCCAGTTTTTCGGGATGTGCTCTCTTGAAAGCTTGAATCAGATGTTTGGCATGCAAGTTATCCTCGGGTTCCCATGAGTTTTCCTCAGAACCGTACCCCTTCCATTTGATGAGGTATTGCACCCGATTGTTTCTCTTCCTGCAATCCATTATTGCCTCCACTTCGAACTCTTCTTCCCCATTGACCATTATGGGAGCAGGGGGATCCGTAGCTCACCCTGGGAAAGGGTTGGAAACAGCAGGTTTTAGGAGAGAAACATGAAAAACATGTTGATGTACCCGAAGTGACTCTGGCAGTTCTAGTTCATATGCCACCTCATTGATCTTTCGCCTGACTGCGAAAGGTCCCAAGAATCTGGGGCCTAGTTTCCTTGAGGGGCAAGCAAGCCGGAGATTGATTGTGGACAGCCAAACCTTGTCCCCGGGCTCCAGGATCAGTTCTCCCCGTCTTTTCCTGTCGAAGACCTCCTTGTTAAGACCTTGTGCCCTGGTCATAGTTTCCTGCAACAGCTTGTTATTAACGGAGAAAAAATCCACGGTTTCGAGAACAGCGGGTACTGAGCATTCAGGGACTGAGTTAGGCAGAAATGATGGGTGATAGCCATAGTTAGCAAAAAACGGAGTCTGCTTGGTAGTGGAGTGAGTGGAATTATTGTATGCAAACTCGGCCAACGGCAACAGAGAGAACCAGTCATGCTGAGAGAAGGATGAGAAACAGCACAGGTACTGTTGGAGAGTCTGGTTCGTTCTCTCTGTTTGCCCGTTTGTCTGAGGGTGGTAGGCCGAGGACAGGGATAACTCAATGCCAAGGGAACTGCAGAGCACTCTCCAGAACCGAGAGGTAAACTGGACTCCCCTATCAGAAATGATGTTAGCTGGAACTCCATGGAGTCTGACGATTTCCTTAAAGAAGGCTTGAGCAGCTTGGTGCTGAAGGTGTTCCCTTCATGGGTATGAAGTGGGCCATTTTGGACAGCCGATCCACCACTACGAAGATGGCCTTATGGCCTTCTGAGGGAGGAAGTTCAACGATGAAATCCATACTGATTAGTTTCCAAGGTCTTTCCGGGGCAGGTAAAGGTTTGAGCAAGCCCCAAGCCCTGGTCTTACTACTCTTGTTGCGGGTGCAGATGGTACAAGACTCCACTTATCTTTTGCAGTCCTTTGCAAGTTGTGGCCACCAGAATGTGCGTTGCACAAGGTCAGAGGTTTTGGAAACGCCAAAGTGCCCAGCTAATACGTGGTCGTGGCAGAGCTCGAGTATGGTAATCCGAAGATTTTCTGGAATGAAGATCTTGCCGTTAGACCAGAACAGGCCATCCTCTGCTGACAACCCTGCCTCAACAGGTGGGGGGGTTTTCACTGGAGGCTTGCTTAATCCGACTTAGTAAGTCTTCTTGTAAAAGGAGGAAGTTATCTGCAGACAGGATGGTGTCTGGTGAGGTAGGCACCTTAGGGGCGGTAAACATCCGGGACAAAGCATCGGGCTTGGTGTTTTTAGAGCCTGGCCTGTAGGTGACGTGAAAGGCAAACCTGGAAAAGAACAGCGCCCACCTGGCCTGGCGTGGTTTCAACCTTCTTGCCGCCTTCAGATACTCCAGGTTCTTATGGTCTGTGTATATAAGAATCGGGTGAGCAGCTCCCTCCAGGAGGTACCGCCACTCCTCCAAAGCTGCCTTGATTGCCAGTAATTCCCGGTCACCCACATCATAGTTCCGTTCAGGGGAAGTCAATTTGCGGGAAAAGAACCCAACGGGAAACAAGAGGGCCCTGGGGCCTTGTCGCTGTGAAAGTATCGCCCCGACATCGACTTCGGATGCGTCGACTTCCAAAACGGACGGAAGCGCCGGGTCAGGGTGTTTCAGCACGGAGGCGGAGGTAAATAGTCTCTTGAGAGAATCAAAGGCGGTTTGGGCTTCGGGGGTCCACTGGAAACGAACCCCTTGTCTGGTCAGTTGCGTAATTGGGGAAATGATGGCCGAGAAGCCCTTAATGAATTTCCGATAACAGTTCGAAAAGCCCACAAACCGCTGAACACCTTTCTTATCCACAGGGGCAGGCCATTCAAGGATAGCGGAGATCTTCTGGGGGTCCATTTTGATGCCTCCAATTGATATGATGAGTCCCAAAAACTGTATGCTTTGCTGTTCAAACTCGCATTTTTCAGGCTTCGCATACAGACCATGTTGCCAAAGCCGCTCCAGCACACACTTGACGTGTTGGCGGTGGCTATCGATGGAAGTGGAAAAAATCTGGATATCATCTAGATAGATGATGACGAATAAGTCCAGGTAATCTCGAAAAATGTCATTTATAAAATGTTGGAAGGTGGCGGGGGCATTGCAGAGCCCAAATGGCATCACAAGATATTCGAAATGTCCGAATCGGGTACGAAAGGCGGTCTTCCATTCATCGCCTTTTCTAATACGGACCAAGTTATAGGCCCCGCGGAGGTCTAGCTTGGTAAAGACGACAGCTGCCCCCAGTCTCTGGAAAAGTTCAGGCACTAAAGGGAGAGGGTAGCGATTCTTTATGGTCACCTTGTTGAGCTCCCTGTAGTCGACACACGGCCGAAGGGTATGATCTTTCTTTTCTACAAAGAAAATGCCAGCCCCGGCAGGGGACGTAGAGGAGCGGATAAAGCCCTTCCTGAGGTTATCGTCTATGTACTCCTTGAGTGCAGTTAGCTCCAGTTCGGTCAGGGGAAAAATTCTTCCAAAGGGTACTTCGGCCCCAGGGAGGAGCTCGATGGGGCAGTCGTAAACCGGATGAGGAGGAAGGGTCTCTGCCCCCTTTTTACTGAAAACATCCATGAAGGCATGGTATACTTTGGGAACTAATTGGTGGGCTTCGGCATCCAAGCACATTAAAGCGGTAGACTGGGTGGAAGTCCTTGGAAGGCAGTGTTGGGAGCAATAAGGAGACGGGAAGGTGATTTCTCTGGTAACCCAGTCAATGCAGGGATTGTGGGCACGGAGCCACGGCATGCCCAAAATAACTGGAAACAGGGGAGAAGCAATGATGTCAAGGCACAGGAATTCTTGATGAAGACTAGTTATACTGGCAGAGATAGGCAAGGTTTCCTGGGTGACGGGCCCAGAACGGATGACTGAACCATCGGCAAGGTGTATAAGCAGTCCTTGGGTCTTCGGGCGTAAAGGGATGCGGTGAGTTGCTGCAAAGGCCGAGTCCATGAAGCAGCTGCAGGCCCCTGAATCAACGATAGCGGGAACCTGGATGTTCCTTCCGGGGAGCTGTAACAAAATGGAAAGGGCAAGGAGAGGAGAGGCATTGGTGACAGCAAGGATCTGATCAGCAGGAAGGGGACGCCACTTACGGATCTTGGCAGGACAGGATCTCACATAATGCCCCGGCTCTCCTTAATACAGGCACAAGTTGTTCATGCAACGTCGTTGGCGTTCCTCAGGAGTGAGTGTGGGGCGTAGCATGCCCAGCTGCATAGGCTCCGGCCTATCTGCGATGGGCGCAGGTTGAACTAAAGGTGGGGTACTGGAGAAGCTGGGTACTTTAGGCAACATCCAGGTGGGACGTGTCTGGGCGGTGGCTCTCTCGGACCGCCGTTCACGTAGGCGCCTGTCGATCTGTATAGCCTGGTTAATGAGTTCCTCTAGGGTCTGAGGAACCCCTACTCTGGCAAGTTCATCTTTGAGGGGATCAGACAGGCCCAACCGGAACTGGTAGTGGAGGGCCGCATCATTCCAGTTGGTGTCGGCACTCCATCTTCTGAATTCAGCGACATAGTCCTCTGCGGGCCTGCGCCCCTGTTGTAGTGTATGGAGAGCGGCTTCTGCCGTCGCGGAGAGCTGTGGATCCTCATAGATTCGGGCCATCGCATCAAAAAAAGTGTTTAGATTGGTAAGTTTGGCAGCCTTTTGTTCAAGAAGGCGATGCGCCCAGAGCTGTGGCTCATTCTGAAGCAGAGAAATCACAAAGCCTACTTTAGTGGCTTCCAGGGAGAATGTCCGCGGCTGGAGAGCAAAGTAGAGCTCACAGGCGTTGCGAAAAGTCCTGAATTTGCTACGTTCACCGGAAAATCTCTCAGGTGCAGGCACTCGTGGTTCCGGAGGTAGCATCACAACCGCCGGTGGGGCAGGCAGGTTAACAGAGGCAGATGGAGGTCCTTGAGCTAAGACACGTTCCTCTAGACGTGACTCTTAATTGCTTGAGACAGGCCCGCCAGGTGCAGGCAAAGTTCTTCCATGGGAGAGGCTCCCTGCCCGGACTCGGTCATGGCTGCTTGATACTGTCACGTACCTAGTGGCGAGTCCGGATTGCAGTGGGAGACCTCTCTTGCGTCCCAGACTCGCGACCCCTGATAGAGGAGACAGGGGGCGTAGGAGTCGAAGGTAGCACGAGTACCTGGCAGGATCAACGGCTGACAGATGGGTCAGGTGGTATGAAGGGAGCTGTGGGCAGGATCAGCAGGCCTGGGCAGCGGATGACAGGAACCAGCAAGCAGCAGGTAACAGGAACCAGCAGGCAACAGGTCACAGGAACCAGCAGACAGCAGATGGCAGGAACCAGCAGGCAACAGGTGACAGGAACCAGCAGACAGCAGGTGACAGGAACCAGCAGACAGCAGGTCACAGGAACCAGCAGATAGCAGGTCACAGGAACCAGCAGACAACAGGTGACAGGAACCAGCAGACAGCAGGTGACAGGAACCAGCAGGCAACAGGTCACAGGAACTGGCGGATCCCACAGGAGCAGGTACAGACTGGTCAGACAAGCCGGGATCGGTAATGGTGAAGCACAATGCGGATAAGCCAGAGGGATGAGCAGGTGCAGAGTCGTGGACAAGCCAAGGTCGGGGGCAGACAGACAGCAGAGCAGGTAGTGGAACAGGCCGGGTCACAAATACAGGGTCAGATCGGTTCAGGGAGTACATACGGAACAAAATGTGCAATGTGGGTCCCTCGCGCTACTTAGAGTAATTAAGGTCAAATAGGAAAGTGTGTAAGGTATTTGCAACAAAATGAAAAGTGTTCACAATATACACCAAAAATGAATAGAATAAGTAAATAATTCCGCGCAAAAATAAATAAATATATTAATAGTAAAACATTGTGCACTATAGGTTTACTATAGATCCACCACTGAGAGGCAGAAAAGGACCAGGCTGAATTCCCCACCAGGCTGAATTCCCCACTAGGCTGTGCAGACCTCTGATACCCTATTTTGGAGATATGGGATACCCCTTAAAGGCACAGATACAGCAGATATAAGGTAAGAGTCCAGGGAGACCAAATAAGGATATCCAAAATAGATGAATACCAGTGTGAATATATCATATCCAGCTATATAGTCAAACGCATAGACTGTAAGCTCCGATACATGTGGAATTAACCCTGGAGCACCCATTGGAGAATTGACTTATTGTCACCTGATACACCCAGCGTGGACTTTACCACCTATACCTATTTGGGACTGATAATTGTTTATTATCACTCATTTTATATTCATTTATTCTGTAACTATCTCGCTTATCCTACTGATGTGCTTATTTCATTTTTATTTTTTGATGACATTTTTATCCTGATTATTTTATCTTTGATTACATTTTTATTCCGCTACTATTTAAGATTTACGCCTTGATTCTTTGTCTTAATTTTTTACCACACGTGATTTATTTATTGATTTATTTATTGATTCCTATTTTATCCATTTTACCCAATTTATCCATTCACCATTTCTATATCATTTGTCACCCGTTATACTTGTGTATGCACTGGGCACTTACAGTATTAGACGACAGTCACTATTGTTTACATTTGATCTATAGTAACTTTATCACTCATTAGTGATTATCTATTATCTATTTTTTGAAGATTTATATATATATATTTTTTTTTATATCTCTTGAAGATTTATTTATTATTTTGGATACATGTTACTATTCTGTATTCACCTATGAATACCTAGCACCTTCAGATCACTTATTGCACTTTAGTGTCACCTGGTGGCCGTCAGCCATCATTGCACTTACTTATATATTAATTTTATACATTCATTTTACTATTAATATATTTATTTATTTTTGCGCGACATTATTTACTTATTCAGTACATACGGAACACTGTAGATCAAGCAGCAAGAACTGTGGGGAAAGGTCCGGTTTAAATAGCCTGCCTGGCGCCAGTGACCGTGCGCACGCCCGTGCGTGCACCCGCACGTGCCCGCGCACCCACGCGCCCCCCACTCGCGCACCCGCTCGTACCGGCGGGGGACTACTATGACCAGCAGAGCTTTCCTTACACAGATCTTTTGTTCATTCATTCATTGTTCATTCATTATTGATGCATAGCAAACTGGGTTTACTTCAGTTTGTGAATGAATGGAAACTGTATAGAGACTTCTATTCATTTGTATGCAGTGCAGCTGAGGCTGTAATAAAGGGAATGGGGACTTTACTTCTTCGGTCCAATTCACTGTCTCAAAAAAAAAGACATCAGGGTCTGTTTAGACCCTTGATTTTTCACCAAAGCCTCCCCCACACCCAAAAAAAAAAAAAGAAAACCCATACCCAAAAAACAAAGCAAGGCGTTGTTCACATAGGACATACTACAGTGTACATCCATGTAAGGTCGTATTTACCCGCATTGGTATGCACAGGTGCTCCGTGCATCCCTGTGCAGGTAGTCTTATTGATGTCAATTGTAAAAGCAGCGGCTGCACAGACATATCTGTTGCTTTCAATTCAACATCTGTGTGGTTGCATTTTCCTGAACTCACACTCTTTGCATTCGGGGGCTGCACCCACACGGATGTCAGATTGGGAGCAGAAACTGTGTCCATGCAGCCTCAATTGACATGCATGGGACTGCCTGCACAGGGATGCATAGAACAAGGCCTTCACACAGGTGTTCACTTTAGTACACCCATGTAAACAAGGCCCTAGTAGGAACTTAACAGGAATTTTGTAAGTTATGTTGTGTTAATGTGTGTTAATAATGATTTTAGTGTATTTCTAGGGAAATCAGTGATTTGAAACACATTTGCACAATTATTGTGGGGCCTAAAAAATATTATATTGTGGGGATTGTACTTGGGGTCAGTCTGTGCCCCAGTACAATCCCCCTAAGTCAGTTTGACTAACCTGGGGGGACCATACTGGGGGGACAGACTGACATGGAGGAGAAGAATTATACTAGAGGACAGACTGACCTGGTGGGGGAATTATACTGGGCAACAGATTGACCTTGGGGGATTGTACTGGGGGACAGACTAACCTGGGGGGATTATACAGAGGGGGAAAAATTTACCTGGGGAAGGATACTACTGGGGGCAGACTAACATGGGGGGGGGATTATACTAGGGAAAGATCGCCCTGGAGGGAAAGAAGGATTATACAGGAGGACAGACTGACTGGGGGGATTATATAGGGGGGAATTGTTTTATTTTACCATGCCCCTTAAGCCCCTCCCACCATTAACACAGTTTGACCACACCCATTGTTCACATTACGTACCACATTATGCTTCTGCATGGTGCGCCCAAAGATTCCCTAGGTCTTTAAGAATCCTAGCAACACCCCTGGCACAATGAAAATCATGCTCACTCTTTACTGTGGCATACTAAGCACACCACTTTTTTATGAAACAATGGAGCCCAACATGATCTTGGCCCACAGGCCCACTGATTTCATAAAGGACCCCTGCCCTGAACACACAGCCAGGTGCAGATGATAGAGGTGAGACTGGTGGATTATTTTTTTAGTGGATGCGTGCCATCAAATTTGCAATTGTGTGGCTTCTTACCTCCAAATTTATCAAGTGCAAAATAGCATGCCAGCATTTCAAGGTGATAGGAAGGAGTAGCAATGCCTTCATTTGGTGATATAAACTATCTCTGTGAAAGAAAATGGAGGAGGAAGAAAGACCATGAGGTTGTGGAGCTTGACTTGGCCTTTCGTGCTATCTGTTCTGCCCCCTGCTATCCTTGGCATGTTGCGTTAGGTTTACTGCTGGTTACCTGCAACTGAAGGCAAATACTGTCAGTGGCTATAGCTACCATTCAATATGTTAGTTGGAGCCTGTGTGGATAAGCTTCTGTTTGCATCAGGGCAGTTTAAAGCTGGTCAAATTTGGGTCAAAGGAAGGTCAACTGTAGGTCAAATGCACCTGCAATGTATTTTGAATGATTTCTGAAACATCTCAAACTGCTGTAAAAATAAACGTTATTTTCCCATCAATTCAAACCTAATGGCAAAATAGCAAATACAGCCAAATGTAAAAAGAGATAACATTTGTTTGTGTGTGCTTTCATATTTTGGTATGTTAATAGATAAAGATATCTAAAGTATTTTAATGTGATTCTGTTTTCTGAATAAAGCTTTGGACTCTGAAAATGGTAAATGGGTAGAATAATTATTCTACCAAAAATACACTTTTGGCATATATTCACCCAATATGTGTTTTTTAAAGGTCTGTGATAGCAACATATATACCATTTAGAATAATATGTGCTGCTTGGATTCTGTTTATAAAGGTAGAGATCCACTTAAACTGCCTCTGATAAAAACATTACAATTTTAACATTTTAAAAATCTAAAAGAGTAGTAAACCTCAGTAGAATTTCTTTCATGCGACATTTCATCTCATGTTTATCATTCTTGCACAAGATAGTCTGAAGTTTGCATTTGTCTCCCCATATAAAGTGGCTATTAAGAGCCAGTGTCTTGATAAATGTAGTCTGCAATCTTTTACTCAATTGCTGTTTCTGTTAAAACAATTGTTAGTATACTTTAATGAAAAAATTCACAGCTCTTGTGCCATTATTGCTTGGGAAATTAGGTATCTAACTTTCTAATACCCAGTATGCTGAAACTATAGCAAGCCACTTAACCCAGTGTAATGGAGTATTGACTAGATACAGTGATATTAACTAAAGTATTTCAGTGATATTAAAGTTAAGCTTGTTTAAGGCTGGGTAGTTCTCTTCTATAAAATATACTTTCACATTAATCTTGTGATACTTTTCTTTATATGTTTAAATAGGAATATATTTATTTAATTTCAGGTGGGCCTAGGACCTAACAAATACTTTAGTTATTACTCATTCTATTCTATCCCCTAGCCCAGTGGTTCTCAACCTTAGTTGTCAAGTACCCACAACAGGCCATGTTTGCAGGTTTTCCTTTATCTTGCACAGGTGCTTTAAATCAGAGTCAATGGCTTGGTATTTTGGACAGCTATTTAAGAGAAATTCCCAAAATATGGCCTGGAGGTTGAGAACCACTGCCCTAGTCTACCAAAATTAAAAGAGACAGCTTTTCCCAGTGATGCTCTGGGTACTGGCAGGCAGTGGTGGCTGGTGTTTTTTTGATTGGGGCGGCAAACAACCACCCCCCGTGGCACCTCAAACCGCCATGCTGGCTGCCGTTTCACTGGCACTTACCCCATCGGCGGGGGGGATCGACGAACAAATGGGCAGGCACATCGGGCAAGGGGGACAGGCTGCGGCGGGCGTCTGGTAGCATCTCCTGTGTCCTCTTCTCTTCTGAGATCATGGTGGCTTCAGCCGTGTGTCTCCTCCCCTCCTCCTATGCATCCAATGGGATCACCTGACCTTTCAGCCAATCGGGAAATGGGTAACAGACCCATGCTTCCTGATTGACGGAGAGGCGATTCAGTGTTAGAAAAGCGAATATTAATTTGCTTTTCTAACACAACTCACACCTGGGTGGGCTCTGAGCACAATGTTCTGCTCTCCGAGTCCACCCTATTTTAAAGCCTATTAAAGCCTATGGCTCTAATCAGTTGCTTAAAAAAAAAAAACCCTGGCATGCCTGAATAGGGGATGGTCATGGCGGCCATGGATAGATTCATACTATGCATGAATCTATCCATTAACCATATAGGGGGGGGGCGGCGTGGACAGAGGGGGCAGCGCCCGTGCGCCCTTAATGGACGGGCTGCCCCTGCTGCCAGGTCCATTTGTTTAGGATAGGAAGTAGCAGATTGCGGCAAATATCAAACATTATGTTTAGGTCCACTTCAAATCAAATCTATTTCAAAGCTTAGACTATACATTTTTTCACAAGCAGTAAACACAGTTATACTTATCTCTGTAACTTCAGGGACTGTGGAGAATTTCTTTCTCAAAGTTCACTGCAAAAGCACTCAGGAACCACTGAAGGTGTAAAAGTTGACTCTCAGCACATGTGTGCCTGTAACTCCATAGTCAGTTACAGCCAAACCCCCCACCCAGCCTTGTTATGCTCTGTATCAATGTACAGGACATCCTGTACACTTTAGTGTGTATGCCACATTGCCTGCCTCTCCACTCACCTCTCAGGCTACCTCTCTGCCCACCTTTCCTTTTGAAACATAGTCAGAGAGTGTAAAGGGATGGCAATTATCCCTTTTTCTTGCCTATAGCCTCATGGTGCTTCTAAGACCCCTTACACACCGAGCCGCCCCAGGCGTCAGCGGTAAAGCGGCCCTATTTTTAGCGCCGATTTACAGTCGTTTTAGCGGTGCTATTTGGCCGCTAGTGGGGCGGTTTTAACCCCCGCTAGTAGCTAAAAAGGGGTTAAATCTACCCGCAAAATGGCACCAGAGCGGAGTTTTGCTGCTGGTATCGCATCGCTGCCCCATTGATTTCAATGGGGAGCAGCGGTGGAGGAGTGGAGGAACAGAGAAGCTGCTGGCAGGACTTTTTTCTGACGCCCTGCCAGCGCTTTCACACTGGGGCTTTCACACTGGAGTGAATTGAGCTGCTTTTTTCAAGCGCTATGCAGGTGCTATTTTTACCGCTGTAGCGCCTGAAAAACACCCACAGTGTGAAAGAGGTCTTAAAGTCTCCATGGAGCCAAAGAGATCCTGAGATATGTTACCATGACAAAAGTCGATGTGCATCAATTTGAGGATCTGCCCACAGCACAGAGAGCAGGGGAGAGAAGAAATCACACAGCAGTCACTGCTGATAAAATAAAGCAATAAATATACTTAAACACTTAAAGATATTCCTGATATGTATCGTGTACTTGAATGAAAAAAGTATCCTGTTCTCTTTGTATTGTTACCTTTATGTGAAATTCCTGGTGCTCCTGCCAGTCCCTCTACTTTCCTATTAAAAACTGACCACACTGTTCTTGAAAGAACAGTGTGGTCAGTTTTCTGGCTGTGCTGGGAGCTAATCCAATGATCAGACTTGTCCTGACATGTTCCCCCAGCTCAGACATTCACTAGGAAGAGCAGTGTATTGCTGTTTCTTCTCCTCCAGCTCTCTGAATTCCTTATGCTGCTTAGAACAGAGGGAAAGTGATTGCTTATAATATTTTTTATAGACCTCTTGAAACATTAGCAAAGAAAAAGTGTGTAAAAGCACTGGTGCTATGGCTTGTATCATCCAAATAAGCACCTACTATATGTTTTTATGAATATAAGCTAATTCTCATTTTAATACATTTTTTGTAATAAATATTTTATATCAATTCTTTGCGTTACTGTACTTCTCTGGTACCAGTAAAGTCTGCAAGGTTCTATAGCTATTCTTTCAGTATTTAAATATGAATGGGATACCGGTCTATAGCTTAAATTCAATTTTTTTTATAAGTATACACAAATGATTTGTCTTTCATTTCTATTTTAAACTGAATTGGTTGTTTTACAAGTCGAGGGTTAACATATTTACCTATACTTTAATTTACATTTTTAGATAAATAGCGTTGTTTAACCAATGGGTACGTTTTGCCATGGTGAAGCTTGCATATGTTAGGTTCATAAACACTTTAAACGTACCCTTCTTGCTGGTTGTCGCTTCAGTGCAGATCTAGGTTTATCCTTATCCAGTTCAGCTCTTTTCTGCACAGCTATGTTCTTATTACAAGTAAAGGGCAGTGAATATCTGCAGTTTCAAAAAGCTTCAGATACCCCAAGGTTTGGATTGATCTACTGAGTAGCACAAAACTTTATTAGCTACCATCAACTTTTTTAATTAATTCACAGATTTATTTATTTTTTATTTGTACATATTGCATACCACTAGATTTACGTACAGTCTAAGTGATGTTTGATTTTCTTTCTAAAAACTAAGGATGGTGGAAATTAAAAGTGGAGGATTCACTGACCATGAGCTGCCAGTCAAGGACAGAAAGGGTTTTTTAATATTTTTTTTTAGTGAAAGCTAAAAATATTTTTAGTGCCTTGTGTTTTCTGCAAATACACTGTCATTAATTTTGCCCTGTTGTGGTTATGCTTTTTACATCATGATAATATTGTTCTGTGATGCCATGTCTGCTGTTGTTTGACATTTCTTACATTCTGTCTGTATGTAACTGTGAAATATGTTACCACAAGTTTCTGCACAGATAGAGGGTATGTCATGATTTGTCATTCTCAGCTGGCAGCAAACTGCCGCCAAGATTTAGATAGATGGCACTGTTAAAGAGTATATTAGAGATCTTATTTATGAGTCTTTCACATTACCACCAAGGAAAAATAACTTGCTCACTTCCTGAAGCTAGCCAAATGAACTTATCACTCTTCCTTTGGCTTCCATGAATGATTAATGCTTCCCCACAAAAGTACTAAATTCAGATTCACTGGCAAGAGCTGAAAATACATTCAGTGTGTTGCATTTGTCATTGCTGTGTGTGGATTTAACAATGATTATCACACAAGGTCTTGCAGGACTAGATTTATTACAAGTGGAATTGTACCCTTTAAAACTAAAAATTGTGTGTTTTTTTTCATGCACTGATTGAGAACTTAGTAATAGTTACACAAAAAAATGAACAAAGGACCAACTGAGTTCTCCAAGACATTACAAAAACATACAATGTGCAATCCAAATATTCCATTTGTATTAGCTGAACACCATTGAAATAAACATCAAGTTGTGCAGAATTGTCTAACAATGTTGAATTGATTGTACTTTTGCCTTGGATGTAAATAAAGGAGCACCTGTAATCAAGGTAAATGTAGGGTAAATTTGGACTTGGCTCTGGTTTTAGTAAGTGGGTTCAGTTGTTATATACCGCTCCAGGGGCATCGTTTAGGGTGAATGGCTTTCAATCTCCTAGTTTCAGACTCTTCCAGGGCACAAGGCAGGGGTGTCCGCTGTCTCCCCTGCTTTTTTACCTGGCCATAGAGCCTTTGGCATATCTTATACGGGCCTCTTTTGATGTTATTGGTCTGACTAGGGGAGGCATGTAGGAAAGGATATCACTATATGCAGAGGACCTTCTTCTTTTTTTCATGTCTAATGTCTGTTCATCCCTGCCAGTAGTAATGGAATATGTTAAGGAGTTTGGAAGGTTTTCCGGTCTAGGCCTAAACTGGGAGGAATACATTTTGATGCCTTTAGACCCCCTTCTGGATCCATTACCACTTATACTTTCTCATTTTAAGGTTGTATCCTCCATGAAATACTTGGGTATAACTATTGCCGCGTACACACGAAGGGACTATCCCGCGGGATTATCCGCTGGACCGAAGTCCAACGGATAATCCCCTCGTGTGTGGGCGCCGGCGGACTTTTTGGCGCCAAAGTCCGGCGGACTTTTTGGCGCCGAAGTTTTAAGTTTTGTTTTAAAATTATCCGCTGGACTTGGCAGTCCGGCGGACAATCCCGCCGTGTGTAGTATGGTCCGGCGTACCAAAAAGGACGCATGCTCAGTAGCAAGTATGTCACGGAATCGCTCGGTCTGGTAAAACTAGCCTTCGTTTTGAAGCTAGCACAATCGTCACGCTGCTGATTCTTTTTTGATATTTTCTGACAGCGGAATTTGTATGTCATCGTACTTGAAGAATGATTTTGCCTTGCTGCTTGTATATTCACGCAGAGTCCTCCCGAACGTTTTTTCTTCAGCATTCTTTAGTGAAGTTATATATATTTGTATATATATCTATCTATATCTCTCTATATATATATCTATATATATCCAAATCACCAAATTAAAAAATATATCTATATATCTGAATAAAAAAAAAAAAAAAAAATATATATATATATATATATATACATATATATATATATATATATATATATATATATATATATATATATATATATATATATATATATATATATATATATATATATATATATATATATATATATATATATATATATATAGATATATAGATATATAGATATATAGATATATAGATATATATATATATAGATATATATAGATATATAGATATATAGATATATATAGATACCTATATATATATATATATATATATATATATATATATATATATATATATATAGATATATATCTAGATCTCTCTTTTTGAATAACAAGCACGTATATCATTATTTTCTGGAAATTAAATTACCATTTATTCTGGTTTAAACAAACAAGGCAAAACAAAATAGGAAGGCAACACTGGAGCCACTTTGAGATTTGGTGAAGACTTTTTGCCCCCACGGCAGACATCAAGTTTGTGAAGCCAAAAATTAAGCTTGGGCATATTTGATACAATATAGGGAGCACAAGAAGATTGTCCAGGAATCACACAGACCAGGAACAGCAGCAGATGACATCTATGTCCCCAAGCTGTGGCACTACAACAGCCTGTGTCTTCTATGAGACCAGACTGAAGCCAGGCAATCACTTCCGACTCTTCCCACCACGCTGCCCTGCAGTCTTCCCTGCAGTCTTCCCTGCACGCTTCCTTGGAGGCTGACTTGTGGTAGGAGGAGGAGGAGGAGAGGAGAAGGAGGAGGAGGAGGAGGAGGAGGAGGAGGAGTAGTTGCTGTTGGGCCTTCATGTGTCAGGCGGGTGGATTCAGTTAATTGACCCCTCAAACCCCCCTTAAGAGCTTCAAAAAATAGGCCCTCGCACAGGTGCCGTTGGCCCTTCTCCATTTCCAGCAACCTGCAGGCCAAGTAGGTGGCATAGGCCTCTTCTGGAATGGGGGGTCTTTGGAGAATCTCACTCGCCTGCCGAATAAGGTTGAGTGATTCCTCCTCAACCATGCTCATCCTCCTGGGCCTTCTTGTGGGTAAGCGCAGGGGTGGAGGTAGACTTCTTACAGTCTGGCTGACAGTCTGGCTCGTGCTGGGCCCAGCCACCTCCTGGCTCTCGCTGGTCATGGCCTCCTCCTCCATACCACTTGTCCCGGCATCATCCTGGGTCAGCTCATCCTGTGTGCAAATAAAATCAAAAATCAAACACATGTTTTTTGGTTTATGGCCTCCTCAATCATACAATTGTAAATTTATGAACGTGCAGATAAATTTAAAAAAAGAGCCAAAAGGCTATCATTTGGACCCCTGCATTTTCCAAGCAGATCACCAATGTTTTATAAGGCATTTTTGGCCACTACTGGATGTATGTATAAACTATATATGTATCGATATGTAGCACCAACACTTTTTAGAAGTGTGCGCAATTTTTTGGTGTTTTTTTCCCAATTCTGAGTTCAGGGTGTTAATTGTTTCACATTTTTACGTTGACATCAGTTTGTCTGGCCTGTGCTGGAGTTCTGTCTGGTTCTAGGTGAGGTGAGGCACCTGTGACAGGCTCATAACACAGTCTGCTTGTACACATGATGAGGTTACATTTGCTCGGACACAATTAGTGGGAGCGTCTGGCCCCACTGTGTATTTTGTGAAGCGTGATTTGAGATGCTGAGGTCATGTGTTCAGGCTTGAGCTTCACTTTAGATTCCTGGTTCTGTTCCGCAACAACCCCACAAGTGTTCCTGGGCCCAGGAGTGTCTGCTGGCCCTGGAAGCCTGGTCACCCTGACCAGCCCCAGAGGCCCTTGTTGTCTGTGGTGGGGATCCATCCGTTCCCGAGCCTCAGAACTGGCTAGTTTGAGGCCCAGCAATTAAAGGAGGATTCTCAAGGGGGAGGGGGCTCTTCGGAGGAGGGCAGTGGGTGTGGCTGCTTGTTATGAGCTAAGATGTATGGACACTAGTGAATTGCCATGCCCTACTGTTTTGCTGCAACGGCTGAAAGGTAAACCTAACCTCGGAACTGTTGCAAAAAACAACCTTTACTTACAACATAGTGTGTGGCGGACACTTTGCTGGTTCCAAGTCACTTGTTGTTTGCTACATCTGCGGAGAAGGGTATATCCAACAGTGAAGTGTCCAGTTGTGAGGGGCTACTCTCTGGCCTTTCTTACTTACCTTTCTTGGTCTGCCAGCAGTTCTGAAGTGTCTGAGCTTTTTCACCCATGCCCTCAATTTCAAACCGAGACACTGTGTAATGTTTAAACGTTGTTAACCAATTATCCTAAATATGTCCAAATGAAAGGTGCTTGGAGTATGGGTCTCCGCAATTGATGGTTACTAACCTGGGGAACCCCTAGACAATGAATGACAAGCTACAAGAAGCGTGTAATCGGTAAGCCATGAAAAGACATAGAGGCCTGTTTATAGAGTGGGAGTGGAGGTGGTTCGGCATTATGGAATTGCTGCTTAAAAACATACATTTCTAAGCAATTCTAATCTTTACATTGTCATCATTAATATTCACCCAATCACTATTTAGGCTACAAAATATATACCTGGCTCCAGCTGGGCGCATCAGCCTGCTCCAAGGTGGAGGGGTCTTCTCCTTCCGTGGAAGCCTCAGCTGGGGTGGAGGGAAGAGTGGAGGGAAGGGTGGAGGGAAGAGTGGAGGGAAGGGTGGAGGGAAGAGTGGAGGGAAGGGTGGAGGGAAGAGTGGACAGTGATTGCCTGGGTTCCATCTGGTCACCTAGAAAACCCAGTTGGTTGTAGTACCACAGCTTGGGTACATAAACATTCTCTGCTTCTGCTCCTGATCTGACTGATTCCTCAATCTTCTTGCGCTCCCGCTTGTACATGTGCCTCAAACTAGAAATTCTGGCTTCAACAAACTTGATGTCTGCGTTGGGGACTTGAGTCTTCACAAAATCCAAAAGTGGCCCCAGTGTTACCTTCCGGACATCCCTATTTCCATATAAGGGGTTCTTGACCTGCCACAGGTTGGCATTTTTCCGGTACAGCGCAATAAATTCGGACATGAACTCCTGATCCTTAAATGGGTTTAACTGTGCTGCTGACATGTTTGTTTCTGTTTTGTTAGTAATGGCAATACAAAAGACCAAAAACACAAATGTTACTAAAAACGCACATCCAGTTTTTACAACAAAACATTACACAACACACCCACACACAGGCAGCAACACCCACACACAGGCAGCAACACACCCACACACAGGCAGCAACCCCTACACACAGGCAGCAACACACCCACACACAGGCAGCAACACACCCACACAGGCAGCAACCCCTACACACAGGCAGCAACACCCACACACAGGCAGCAACACCCACACACAGGCAGCAACACACCCACACACAGGCAGCAACCCCTACACACAGGCAGCAACACACCCACACACAGGCAGCAACACACACACACAGGCAGCAACACACACACACAGGCAGCAACATACACACAGGCAGCAACACACACATATCCTTAAAAAATGCAGGCCCAAAACCCAATAAACCACAGTAATGCATCCTAGAAAACACTTACCTTCGTACAGAGCGCTCGCTACTTCCGTTCGGGAACACGTGGGGGCCCTCAAACAGCCTTATATACACTGCGCACGCGTCGAAGTCCGCCTGCGTCCTCCGCGTCGCCCGCCCATGACGTTCCTCCTGACGAGTATTCCCCACCCCGCTTCCCCTCGTTGCATTGTGGGTGAATAAATACATGAAGATGGCGGACACATTCTCAGCCAGTAGCGCGGAGGAAAGCCCAGAAGCCCACACATCTGCATCCAGCAGCAGATATAAGGCCACCAATATGGCCTTTGAAGAGATGGTGGAGATGGTGGACATCCTCCAAAGGGAAGACTACGACGGGGAAAATGGCCCCTACCCTCGACCCAACTTGCGCAAGGACAAGATTCTCACTACAGTCGTCAGCACCCTGGAGCATAAGTTCGGCGTACGAAGGGGCAAGGATCAACTGCGCAAGCGATGGTCCGACATCAAATCCAGGGAGCACGATCAGTACAGGAGAATTCGAAAAGCCATCAAAAAAAGTAAGTCAAGCACGTGCGCTACTATGGTTATACTTGATATGTCTAATCTTGCAAATCTTTTATTAGAATTCGTACGTGAAACTTGCGAAGATGTTATTAGCACTCGTACGTGAAACTTGCGAAGATGTTATTAGCACTCGTACGTGAAACTTGCAAAGATGTTATTAGCACTCGTACGTGAAACTTGCGAAGATGTTATTAGCACTCGTACGTGAAACTTGTGAAGGTGTTATTAGCACTCGTACGTGAAACTTGCGAAGATGTTATTAGCACTCGTACGTGAAACTTGCGAAGATGTTATTAGCACTCGTACGTGAAACTTGCGAAGATGTTATTAGCACTCGTACGTGAAACTTGCGAAGATTTTTCTTGGAACTCGTACGTGAAACTTGCGAAGATTTTTCTTGGAACTCGTATGTGAAACTTGCGAAGACTTGATGAAAGTTCGTTTGTCATGATAAAGTTGATTCAGTTTACCTGGCTGTGGGTTGTTGGAGTTGTAAGGTTGTTTATTATTGTCACCATCTATACTATTACTGCTGTAGTAAGGGTTTTATGGGTAACTTACACAGGGACTCCAGAAGATGTTTTGGGGGGGGGGATAAATCTGTTAAGCAGGGTGTCAAGCTCCAAATTCCAAAAAAATGCTCAGCATCTACAAATACTGTAGGTGATGACTTTTCAAAGAAGTACACTCACCTGTCCCTTGGATGCTGCAGCTACAATCTTTGATATTGTAATCATGAAATTAATCTTTGCGGCTTCACTTCCCGGGTCACTATTGGGCATGCGCCAGTTGCGCAATGCAATAGGACTGGTCCGCGCTAGCTCTGGGACCCCTGTGTGTCCCAGCAGACAGCACGGTGGGACGGGATGTGGCGTATACTTCTGTGGGAGTCTATGGCCGGATGTGTGTGCAAATACCTGCCTTACACAGGTATCTGCAACCCCTCCCCCCTAAAAGGTTCCAAATAAGACACCAGAGGGGTGCAGGGATCCAATGAGCGGAAGTTCAACTTTAGGGTTGAAGGCCGGTTTAAGTATTGGAGTTTCATTAGATAGAGATTTCAATTCGGTATTCAAGTAGGATCTTGTAACAAACTGCTAATAATTGGACAACACTTTTAAACAATGTTTAATATTCATATTTCGGCACTCAAATATCAGTGTGATTAAAAGTGTACCTTTGTGTTCCATTACCATAGGGGGCAAAAGACTCAGACGTCACTCAGAACATCCCAGGACCTCCCGGCCTCACCAGACTAATTGGGCAGTTAGCCCAAGCCCACGCGTGGATGTGGAGGAAGAGGTGGTTGAAGTGGAGCACATCTGCACCCCACCAAGTGAGTGTCTGAGAACACAGATTGAGCTACTAAATTAAGGTCTGCATGTTTTTGACACTTTTTTTCTTGTGTTTTATCTACCCAACTTTTAGGTGATGATGATCTGGTTGTGGAAGGACAAGCTGCGGAGCCATTTTCCACAGACAGTGCCCACAGGCTTATTGGCCAGATCATGGCCTGGAATCTGCAGCTGGAAAACATGCAGAAGGAGATGGCCACCATGCAGCAGGGAATGAAGGACATGATTGATGTTTTGGGGAGAATCTAAAGACCCCTTTTCCATTTCCTAACATCAATCATGTCCTTCATTCCCCTTTTGATCCGCTATTTTTTAACAATTTTAGAGGCCAAATTTTTAATATGCACATGGTGTGTCAACATGTGCTATGTGCCATCAGGGGATCTCAATGTACGCATTTTGTGTTTGCAACCCCTAATGCTAGTAGGTGAGAGGAAAGGGGTTTCACACACAAAACACGTCCATTGATTCCCCATGATGGAACATAGCACATGTTGACATTACCCATTTTGATGTTAAATTTGTGTGCATATTCTAAATTTGGCTTCTACTGTACATGGGTTACCTGTTGAACTTTGTAAGTTCCCTACTTTTACATTGGGTAAATATTTTAGAATGATAAAAAAAAATGTTTTTAAGATTTGAAACCATGTTTTTATGTTTGGTTAAAAAAAAAAAAATATATATGTTGTGAGAAAAATACCAAAAAAAGATTAAAATTACCAAAAAAAAAAAAAAAACAATAAATCTGTTGTGAAAAAAAAAAAAAATATTACCAAAAATAACAAAAAAATGAGAAGAAATCAACAAAAAAAACAAAAAAAAAAAAAGGTTTGGATGTGCACTATAATAAAAAAAAAATGTTTGCACAAATTAAACAATGTGTGGCTTCTTCTTTTTAAATACTACCAGTTTGACCAAAAAATGTTGTGGTTCATTGACAAAGGGGCTTATTTACTAAACGCAAAACAAGTTTGCCACTATTAATAAGTGCACTAGGACAACATATAAAACAGCCAAAAATAAAAGCAAAACAATACGAAAAAAAACAATCTTTGAAACAGAAATAAATGGATTTATTATTTCCAAATAAATGATGTTTTAAGGGTCTGCTGCCATTGCAATGGCCCCCCTACCATTAAAATAATTTAAATATCGGTCCCGCACTTGCTGTGCTGATTGTGGGGCCAAACCAAGACGGCGATTATCCAGCCCTGTCATCTCGCCTTCCACTCCGGCCTCAGGCCCTATAGGTAGTGTGTAGCTGCCAGAATGTTTCCGTAGATAATTGTGCATTATACAGCATGCAAGAATAATTGTATTGAGTTTGTACTCTGCCAGATGTATTGACGTTAAGAGCAATCTGAAACGGTTGGCCATAATTCCAAAGGCATTTTCCACAACCCTTCTTGCTCTGGCCAACCTAAAATTTAAAATCCTCCTCTCAGGGGTGAGGGATCTTTGGGGAAATGGCCTCATCAGGTGGTCACCCAGACCGAACGCCTCGTCGGCTATGAAAACAAAGGGGAGTCCCTCCACATTCTCTTCATCTGGTGGCAGCTCCAGGCCACCAGTCTGGAGACGATGGCCGAACTCCGTCTGGTTGAAGACTCCTCCATCCGACATCCGGCCGTTTTTCCCCACATCCACATAAAGAAACTCATATTGTGCCGACACCACCGCCATCAACACTATACCATGGAACCCCTTATAATTCCAATAGTAAGACCCCGAATGGGGTGGGGGCACAATTCGGACATGTTTCCCGTCAATCGCCCCTCCGCAGTTGGGAAAGTCCCAACGGGCAGCAAACTGGGAAGCCACAGTCTGCCATTCCTGTGGCGTGGAAGGACACTGTGAAGTCAAACAGAAAGATACAATTCTAATTAAAAACAAGGCAAAACACCAAACTAAATCCAAGAAATTAACAAACAATTTGGAACAACATATGTATTTATTTTGTTAGTCCTTGAAATAAAGCAAAAAGATTAAGGATAAGGGACAAATCTCTGATTGATGACCCCTCTGATGGCCCAGAGAAGATAATAATGGGGATGTGGGTGGGGAGTAATTAATTGTAAGGTCACACAATACACATGCAATCAATTAAACAGTGTGTGTGGGGGGGGGGGGGTTAATTAGAAGCTGACCAAAAACCACATGCAATCAATTAAACAGGGTGTGTGTGGGGGGGGGGGGGTTAATTAGAAGCTGACCAAAAACCACATGCAATCAATTAAACAGGGTGTGTGTGTGGGGGGGGGGGTTAATTAGAAGCTGACCAAAAACCACATGCAATCAATTAAACAGGGTGTGTGTGTGGGGGGGGGGGTTAATTAGAAGCTGACCAAAAACCACATGCAATCAATTAAACAGGGTGTGTGTGTGGGGGGGGGGGGGGGGGTTAATTAGAAGCTGACCAAAAACCACATGCAATCAATTAAACAGTGTGTGTGGGGGGGGGGGGGGTGGTAATTAGAAGCTGACCAAAAACCACATGCAATCAATTAAACAGGGTGTGTGTGTGGGGGGGGGGTTAATTAGAAGCTGACCAAAAACCACATGCAATCAATTAAACAGGGTGTGTGTGTGGGTGGGGGGGGGGGGTTAATTAGAAGCTGACCAAAAACCACATGCAATCAATTAAACAGGGTGTGTTTGGGGGGGGGGGGGTAATTAGAAGCTGACCAAAAACCACATGCAATCAATTAAACAGGGTGTGTGTGTGGGGGGGGGGGTTAATTAGAAGCTGACCAAAAACCACAAGCAATCAATTAAACAGGGTGTGTGTGGGGGGGGGGGGGTTAATTAGAAGCTGACCAAAAACCACATGCAATCAATTAAACAGGGTGTGTGTGGGGGGGGGGGGTAATTAGAAGCTGACCAAAAACCACATGCAATCAATTAAACAGGGTGTGTGTGGGGGGGGGGGTTAATTAGAAGCTGACCAAAAACCACATGCAATCAATTAAACAGGGTGTGTGTGGGGGGGGGTTAATTAGAAGCTGACCAAAAACCACATGCAATCAATTAAACAGGGTGTGTGTGGGGGGGGGGGGGGTTAATTAGAAGCTGACCAAAAACCACATGCAATCAATTTAAAAATGAGGGGCAAGGGGGGTGAAAGGGGGGGGGGGTGAGTAAAGCAGTACAATGGAGCTGGTAAGATACATTTTTAAACAAATAAAGTGACTAGGCTAGGGGTGTTTAGGGGGCCAAGATTCCATGCTGGGGAGGTTGGTGCAAGCAAATATGCATGTGACCCACTAAATAATACATTCTTAAAGCAATTTCGATAAGTCAACCATAAAATACTATACAAAAAAAAAAAAAAAAAAAAAAAGCCAGGAATAGGGGACATTCATAGAATAGTCCTATCATGGTAATTAGCTAATGATGAAATTGATGCACTACATTAGCAAACATACAAGACATAGGTAATTTGAAAAGAGAAAACTTACCTTAATGTATTCCTCCTGCAGGACGTGGATAATGGCAGAACAGGTCTCTGGAATAATGAGCCCCAGAGCCTGGGGGGAGATGCCTGTCGTGAACTTGAGGTCCTGCAAGCTTCTCCCCGTCGCCAAGTAACGCAACGTGGCGACTAGCCTCTGCTCCGCAGTGATGGCTTGCCGCATGCAGGTATTCTGCCTGCTAATATAAGGGGACAGCTAAGCCAACAGACGGTGAAAAATGGGGTCCGTCATCCTGAGATAATTCCTGAAATCATCAGGATTATTATCACGGATCTCACGGAGCAAAGGCATGTGCGAGAATTGGTCACGCTGGCGCAACCAATTCTTGGTCCATGAACTCCTCCTCACCCTGTTCATGGACTGTGCTCGGGCCAAGGTGTTAACCGCAACACCGAGCCCCTGCACAGCACGAACTCGTTCCCGAGTACGTCCACACTCCATGGCTTCAAAACGGTCGGCTGATCAAACAAACAACTTAACCGAACGCACTGAAGAACAGCAAGGCCTATGAAGAACGACCTGAAAAACAGGAACGAGCGGACCAGAACGGCCTGAGAACAGGTAGGAACTGATCCACACGCACTGAAAGACAGATACAAACCTCACAAGCACAAACTGAACGGCAGAAACGAGCGAATTAAGCAGAAGTCTGAGAAGCGCGAATCGTCTCTAACCAAACGTCAACTAACACGCGATACACACGAGATTAGCTGACGGTGCCCAAAGGGTGTCGTTTGGGATCTTGAGCTTCCTTTTTCTAGTCCCGTCGTACGTGCTGTACGTCATCGCGTGAACCGCCGGACTTTTTGCGTGATCGTGTGTGGTCAAGTCCGTTCGCTTTTTAGTCCAGCGGACCCAGCTGGAAAGTCCAGCGGATTGTCCGCTGGACTTAGGTCCGCCGGCAAAAGTCCGCACGTGTGTACGCGGCATATGTCGGACTCCCCACAGTCATATATTGTGGACAATATATTTCCATTTCTTATTAGATTTCAAAATCAGAGTAAAACCTGGACTAAGCTCCCCTTATCGCTAATAGGTCCTATCAATTTAATAAAAATTATATGGATGCCTTAGCGCCTCTATTTTTTACATAATGCCCCGATCCGGATACCTATCCGGATCTTTACTAAGATAAACACTATATTTAGGCAATTAATATGGCGGAACAAACCCCCCCCCCCCCCCCCCCCCCCCCCGTATCAAACTGGAGACTTTACAACATCCCACAATTCCTAATCAAAGGCTTTATTTTCTCACCTCCCAATTACAGCATTTTGCTGGATGGGAGTCTGAACAGATATTCATTCCTGCTCGACGATTATTCTCTTTTGCATTTAAGGGTCGGTTTCCACTTTTTGTCCTCGATGGTGCAAGAAGGGGTGTCTCACTTGCTGATATGCCTACCTGTATGTTAATTTGTAAAGTATGGGATACAGTTAAAAAATGCTGGGTGTCTCATATCTAGATACAGTCCCATTTGGGAAAATTATAGACTTTCTCAAATTTCGGCTCTCAGAGGCTTTCAGACATGGGGAAAGTGAGGAATAACTACTTTAGCTCAGTTATATCAGAATGGTATACTTAAATCTTTTGAAGATCTGAGGGGAGAGTTTTCTGTAGAATCCAAGTTTGGAGTAAACTAGTAAATCATTTCAGTTCTACTTTTAAGCTCATAACTAGCCAGCCCTTCCCCCACATGGTCCCTTCCTTTCCCGCACTCTTTGCAGCACCTCTGTAGCATGCAGTAAAAAAATGTATATATATTTATCGCGTATAACACGCACCGGCGTATAACACACACCCCAAGTTTAGGAGGGCATTTTAAGGAAAAAAACGTTTTAGGAGGGAAGTTTAGGGAAAAAAAAAAAAAACTTACATTTAAGCGTCATTTGCAGCCTGCCCAGCGTCATTTGCAGCTTGCCCAGCGTCATTTGCAGCTTGCCCAGCGTCATTGCAGCCTTGCCCAGCATCATTGCAGCCTTGCCCAGCATCATTGCAGCCTTGCCCAGCGTCATTGCAGCCTTGCTCAGCATCATTGCAGCCATGCCCAGCGTCATTGCAGCCTTGCCCAGCATCATTGCAGCTTGCCCAGCGTCATTGCAGCCATGCCCAGCATCATTGCAGCTTGCCCAGCGTCATTGCAGCCATGCCCAGCGTCATTGCAGCCTTGCCCAGCGTCATTGCAGCCATGCCCAGCGTCATTGCAGCCATGCCCAGCGTCATTGTACCTTGCCAGCGTCATTTGAAGTCCGGTCAGGGTTTAAATTTCCCGCCGCCGAGACTCTCTATCGCACGCGCCGCCGAAAAAGACCGAGGCGCGGCCGAAAAAGACCGAAGCGGCCCCGGAAAAGGCCGAGCCGACTGTTCAGCTCCGCTCGCGGTCCCGCCTCCCTGCTGTTTCCGGAGCGAGCGCAGGGAGGCGGGACTACGAGCAGAGCCGAACAGTCTGCTCGGTCTATTCCGGTGCGGCTTCGGGTTTTATCGGCCGCAATTCGGTCTTTTTCGGCAGCGCTTGCTATTTTTCGGCGGCGCTTGCCATTTTTGCCATTTTTTTTTGGGGGGTATCGGCGTATAACACGCACCCACGACTTTCCCCCGATTTTTAGGGGGAAAAAAGTGCGTGTTATAAGCCGATAAATACGGTACATACCATTTTCCAGAAGTCCTTGGTCTGATGACATCACAAGTCCTATTCACCTCCCTCTTCCACTGGTGGTTGACGGATTCTAAATTCTGCAGAGAGATGCACCATGTAATTATGTGGTGCTGCTCTCTGCTGCAGTCTCCTGGTCAGGGGGCAGAGCCTTGATGCCCTGGACTCACAAGGTGTGGAGTGAACGATGCTTGGCATTATTCAATCTTAAAGAAGAGCAGCACTGCATCTCTGGATCAGCGAGTGACTGAGTCTGCAGGAGACAATGTCAGAGATTGGATAAGTATTTTTAGGCAGTTCTCTGTGATCCATTTTTCCATTTATACCCAGGTTGGACGTGGGTTAAGACTAAATTACAAATATACTGTTATATATTATAGCAAAAGATTCCAGAGCACCCTATGAGGAACTGACAGTGGATTGCATGCTCTGTACAGACTGTGGCAATTTTTATTATTAAAGTGGAAATCAAGCTCATTCTTATTACAAAACTCCAATTTTCCTTGGAGCTGCTTTGTTATTCATTTTACTACGTTTTTACATTTGTCCTCTATCTAATGACTAATAAGGATCAGTTCACACTGGAGCGACTTGGGATCCAGCTTGTGAGACCCCAAATCGTGTGACATGTGAAATCCCATTTTAGTCAACGAGAGCTGTCTTAATTAGCACTACTGAAGTCACTCCGACTTTAGAAAAGGTTCCTCTACTACTTCAAGTAGACTTCTATCTGACTTGTGCCCATAGACTTTAATTGAAGTTGCCTCCAAGTCGCATCCTCATCTTAATTGATGTGATTTGGATCTAAAATTACAGGAAGTTGCAACAAAGTAGCTTTGCAAAGTCACACTGTACGTCGCGCGACTTTTAGGTTGTGGCAGTGTGAACTGAGCCTTAGGAAAAGTCTGTATTATTACGTAGTAACAAGTCCCAATAAAATGTATTCTCTGACTGTTATTTTCCATCCCAAAATTGAAAAAATATAACTTTTCATACTTACAGCGACATCCAACATTCCTACCAGCATTAAAATTGAGCGTTTTGTTAAAGGAGTAAACCAAGTGAAACAAAACTTAAGTGTACAGTATAATTGTGATACTGTAAGTAAAGCAGAGGGCATACCATAAGAAGGGAATATTCCATAACAGGGGAAGATAGACAGATAGTAAGTTAGGACTAAATGATGGATTGAAATGTCAGTGCTTAATGATTTCATTTCATTACAGTGTTTAGCATGAGAATACTCCTTTAGGATTCAATTTGAAAGTGGCCCAGCTGTTCTCTGCAAATGGTGCCGATGTGCATGCAGAGTTGACTAAATGAAGTCATGAAGCCAAAATTCCTGGCACCTTCATAAAACTGCAGTCACATGTTGCTTTCAGCATCCTTCCCAAAAGACATGTGAATTCTTGGCTGTGTTAATCTGTCACTTGTAACGACTAATGAAGTAAACTGTATATCTGGTGAAGCAAAGATTACATACCCAGGAACTTACTGATAACATGGCCAAGTTCAAGCTAATAACCAGCTAGTTTCCAACCGTTTTTCAAAAATATTAAATTAGCAACAGCTGTTTCTCAAACTCCACATTGTACTCAACTGCCAGTCCTAAGAGAAGTTTTGATGCCAAACTTCTGGGTTATAATTTGATTCCATTTGGAAATTCTGTCTTTTTACACCATTACTGCTACCACTATAAAATGACCTAGGGAGGAGGCTTGTGGTTGCCATGTAATACAGCAATGAGGGTTGAAAGTCTTGTAGTCACCTACAGTTATGCCACGTACACACGGTCGGAATTCTCGTCGGAAAAAGCTCTGATGGTTTTGCCGGCGGAATTCCGACGGAATTTCGCTAAAACTGTCTTGCCTACACACGGTCACACCAAATTCCGACGGTCAGTAACACAGCGGCATAAAACACGTTCGACAGCACTATTAAAGGGAAGTTTAATGCTTCTGAGCATGCGTCAAATTGTTTCCGAGCATGCGTCGGAATTTTGCGTGTCGGAATTGCATACACACGATCGGAAAATCCGATAGAAAGGTTTTCCGTCGGAAAAATTGAGAACAGGTTCTCAATCCAAAGTCCGTCGGAAATTCTGGCAGAAAAAGACCGATGGGCATACACACGGTCGGAAAATCCATTGAAAAGCTCCCATCGGACTGTTTCCATCGGAAATTCCGACCGTGTGTACGCGGCATTAGTCCCAAATGTATTTCCTACACATAAATGCTGCAGGGAGTATTTGAACATTCAAAATACTGTGCATTTGATACATTTTGATTGCCTGGAAACATGCATGATCTACTCAAATTATTAAAAAAGATTTTTGCCCAGTACATTGAGAACTTTGTTTCTGTCCATCTCTGTCCAGTTTTACTAGAGTTCATATGCTATGCAATAATTTGCTGAATAATAAGCTTATCCCTGTTAGCACAATTCTAAATATTTCTAATAGTAAAATCCAGTTTTAGCATTCTTTTTTTTTTAGTGTTACTTTCCTTTGCTTTCATTTAGAAACGAAAAGACAAAGAGCAGATAGAGAGCACATCTAGGTGCAGTTATCAGCAGTGGTGCCCCCCCCCCCCCCCCAAAGCTACTCATAAAAAAAAAATGGCCCTTTAAGTGTGTGCAGGATGCCAGACACACAGGTGTATGGGAAGCATGATGTGCTGCAGTCACTGAAAAAAATAAAAACAATGGCCCTTTAAGTGTGTGCAGGGTGCCGGACACATAGCTGCTATGGGAAGCATGACGTGTTTGCAATCACATGATCGCAAACAAGTAGCTCTATTGGCTTTCTTTAAAAAGTACTCGGCCGCTGATCTCTGCGCCCTGAACACTCCCTCTATAGCATTGTTCCCTGCTGTGGTGTGTGATTGGCAGGTTCTGTGCCTTCACTTCTGGTTTCTCTGACTCATCCTGGCCAGTCCGAAGGTGGATGAAAGGCAACTTGCTGTGAGAGCTATGAGTACGAGGGGGGAGAGGGAGGACATCTGATGTAGAGGAGGACTATGATGGGGAAATCTAATGTAAAGGGGGACTCTGATGTGACATCTGATGTAAAGGAGGACTCTGATGGGGACATCTAATGTAAAGGGGTACTCTGATGGTGACATCTGATGTAAAGTAGGACTCTGACGGGGACATCTAATGTAAAGTAGGACTCTGATGGGGACATCTAATGTAAAGGAGGACTCTGATGGGGATATCTCATGTAAAGGGGGACTCTGATGGTGGCATCTAATGTTAAGGGGGTCTCTGATGGTGACATCTGCTGTAAAGCAGGACTCTGATGGGGACATCTGATGTGAAGGGGGACTCTGATAGGGACATCTAATGTAAAGGGGGACTCTGATGGGGACATCTAATGTAAAGGAGTACTCTGATGGGGACACCTGATGTGAAGAGGGACTCTGATGAGGACACCTGATTTATAGGGGGATACTGATGGGAACACCTGTTGTAAAGGGGGACTCTGATTGGGACACCTGATGTAAAGGGGGACTCTGATTGGGACACCTGATGTATATGGGGACACTGATGAGGACACCTGATGTATAGGGGGATGCTGATGGGGACACCTGTTGTAAAGGGGGACTCTGATTGGGACAACTGATGTAAAGGGGACGCCTGCTGTAAAGGGGGACTCTTGATTGGGATATCTGATGTAAAATGGGGCTCTGATGAGGACACCTTATGTTAAGCGGTTTTATTTTATTTTCTTGAAATGTGGATTTGATTGGCCTATCTTGATGCACCCAACCATAGCAGTTAATTCACTGCTTAAGAGTCAATTACAATAACATTCCAATGCTTCCTATCCAGAAATACAGCATCAGTATCTACTTGTAATATAATTCAACCCAGGGATTGCTTATAACTTGGTCCAAATATATATACATCTATATATACTAAATCTGACTGTTGATTTGTTACCATTTACCTGTGGGAACGTCACAGTGCTCCATATATTGAGCGTACTTAACCTCTTGAGACTTGTGATTTAATTCCTTAATAAGGTTCTTTGCTTCTCAGATCCAGTTATACCCAGTATGATTGTGGGTGAATGAGTGTCTGTGGTAGCTACCTTGTCCGATTTTAATTGAACATGGTGGAGGTGCAATATTTTTTCTATACTTTTATAAATGTGTTTTTTCTTTAATAAAGAAATTTGTGTTTTTGCTATTACCGGGTGTTTCTCCTTGATGAATCTCTTTGGATCTCTTGTCCCATTTTATATGATATAAAATTATAATCCTGCCACTTTATAAAACTCCAGTCAGGCCACATCTGGCATATTCAGTTGAGTTCTGGTCCCCTGTCCTCAGAAGGGATGGGCTGGAGCTGGAGTGAAGAGAGTACAAAGAAGGGCAACAAAATTATTAAGGGGACTGGATGACCTCAATTACATTACCTCAATTAATCCCACTATTCTCTCTGGAGAAGAGACACTCACGAGGGGACATGATAGCGATTTTCAAATACCTCAATGGTGATCGCAGCATAAGAAAAAAAACTATTTAGTCTCAGGGACTGTAAGAGGACACAGGGCCACACAATGAGATTGGAGGAGAAGAGGTTTAACCTTAAGCTGTGCAGGGGGTTTTAGAGCGACAAGGATGTGGAACTCTTTTCAACAAGTGGTGGTGTCAGTGGGGAGTATTGATATTTTTAAGACTCTTGTACATGCATCTTAAAGAACACAACATACAGGGATATAGGAAATGATATCGACACTGACACACATACACCTACACAGGGTGAACTGGATGGACTATTGCCTTTATTCAACCTTACCAACTATGCAACAATGGTCAGCTTTTATTCATTTAGAATAAAAGAGAAAAAACTGTTTCTGTAATGGCTTAAAAAGTATTAGTTGAAGTTAAAGTTGTTGTTAACCTAAAAAAATAAAAATAAAGATCCTGTTCCTTTAAAGCATGTTATACAACACAGTGCTTGTGCTGTGTCATTTGGCCCCCTGAAACACCAGAAAAATCAGGCTGATCCTATCTGGTTATGCCCTCCCCTTTGTAAACTGACCACGGTATAGCATGGCTGCTAAGCCCTGACACCGTGGTCAGTTTACATGCCTCCGTCTTCCGCTCTCTCCTCTGTCCTCCTCTGTTCTCTCCTCTGTCTTCTCCCTCCCTGCCTGTCGGCTCCGTTTTCACCACCACCGCTCCTGCTGCTCAAATTACTGTTATTCTTTTACACTATCCTCTCTGTTTATTCATGTAATCTGCTCTGTGTCTGTGCCTTATAAAAAATAATGCAGCTATATACCTAATTTCAGAGCGCAGATCAGCGTTCACGTGACCCATGGCCTCTCTCCACCTCTCCTCCTCCCCTCCTGACTGACATCAGCGGGGGGGGATCCTCGGACTGCAGCTCTCAGGCCGAGAGAGGAAAGAGGTGGTGGGTCATGTGAGCGAAGATTGGTGCTCTGAAAACAGGTATATAGCTGCATTATTTTTATAAGGCACAGACACAGGGGCACATTACATGAATAAACAGAGAGGAAGGTGTATTTTTACTTGGTTTGTTAACAACCACTTTAAGCTTTCATGTGTTATTTATTCATGTAAATTCCATCTAAAGCAGAGCATACACATAGTTATATAGTTAGTATGGTTGAAAAAAGTCCATCTAGTTCAACCAATTGGACATACACAAATACAGGCAGATATTTTTTTTTTTGTTCAAACAGCGTGTTGAATGAAAAAAACTCACAGATCTCTGCACCCAGATAAACTATGTAGATGCAGAGATCACTCCAGTTGCACTATTGTATTCTGACATTGGGTACTCCCCCCTGTCAGATTACACTGATCCGCACTGCAGTCATTGGCTGCACTCGCTAATTGAATGCTGGTTTTCCAGCACGACCATGTGACAGGAGCAGTTTAGGAGGCCCCGTTTACATCTAGCGAATGCTGGCAAAACGTAGCACGCGTGTTTGGGTGTCATTCATTTTCAATGGCACCTAAGTGTGGTTCGGTTTTGCCACATGTTTTTTATTTTTATTGAAAAAAAAAAACGAGACTTTAGTATCACTTGCAAATTTCAGTGTTTGCCTTGATATTTGGCTTTGTTCATCTACATTACATCTTGTGTAATAATATTTTTCCACGCTAGTATATGATCAACCACAAAGCAGTATTTATGTATAAAATTATTAACACCACATGTATTTTAAAAATAAATAAACATCAAATTCAATAATCATCCGTGCAATACTTTCCCCAGAGGATACAAACCCATCAAAGTGCAAATAGTGAGAAGAAATACATGATTAAAATAAGTTCATGGAAGTCCACTCAGGTTGCAACTCATTAGCCCGGGAATAACAGCCGACCTCTGGGTTCATCCCTGTCAGAAACATATCATTTAAAATCTTTTAAAAATTCTGGGACTGCAGGAGAACAACTAACGGGAGCTTCTCTAATCTCTATCATGGGAGAACAGAGATGAATGTGCATCTAAAATGATCTGAAGTTTTAGATGGGTGATAAATGCAAAGAAGCAATCACCTACTGCTGAGTGTCCATCACTTCTGTAAATGTGTTAGTTTTGTTCACTGTTTCTTTCTGTTATCTGAAAATATATTTCTATATATCCATGAGAATCCAATAAAAATATTATAATGGCCACATTACACAAAGCATACCTATTGTTTTCTTGAGACTTCACTGTGTCACTTGCCTGAGAAGTATTTTAGCACATCTAAGAAAATATTTCAATTGGCATTCTGATCCAGTAATTTCAGTAGAATAAAACAACAAGCTTTATTTATACAAAGGCTGATCTGATGTGATAGCATTTGAATTACAATTCACTTTGTTAAAAAGAAATTCATTTAGAAGACCTGAAGAATTTATATCAAAGCTGAAATCTTCTAAGCATTGCACTGTCCAGCTTGGTTTTAAATGCAGAAAATCATCAAACTGGAGCCTTCCCCAGGGGCTTCAGGCTCAGCATACACCTTTATCACAAAGTACATCATTCAAGGACAACAGATTAACTGCTTCTAAACAAACGTATCTGTGACAAATTAGACATGTAATATTTAGAGTCTATTTTCCGTTTTGGGCTCTAACCCATTTCAATAAATGGACCTCACAAACCTTCATGCAATACATTTTAAAGGGAAACTGCCATCCAGCAAATGCAATAAAAAACATAACTGGACAGATCTACATCTTCATATTTCTGCATAAATTACTTACAGTTCAGCTCCTTTCAGAGCAATCTCAACCTTGGGCTGCTGTGAAAAAAAAAAAAATAGAATGAGGTCAACCTTTACAACACCCTACTGTTTGCTTTTATAAAGAAGCAAGTGAGACGACTTAACAGAAAATAATCTGCACTAAAATCAGTGATTAATGATTAATAAACAGTTGCAGTCACTGTATTGCACATCCCAATACTAAAACATAACAATAAAACAGTATATTTCAGTGTGAATATACTCAAACAAACATGTATTCAAATAATCAAAATCATGTAGTGCTCATTCACTGATGAGAATAAACTGGAAAAAAGAAAATACATCAATATATACATGTAAAGCTGTAAACGTGCATTCATAAATGATATTATTCAATGAAGTGCCCAGTTAGGCATACAGATTGGATATTTTCAATTAAAGTGCCAATTATTCTGTGCAAAGTATAAAAAATAAAATAAGTTCATTCAAAATGACAAATCTTCAAATGTGGCATGAAGTTGGTAAATGATATAGACAGAGGAGTCCCAGTTCAAAATACTGGTGGTGTCACAGGTGCTCTACACGTGCTTAATTACAATCCAAAAGTGCTCCAAGTGATCCATTGACTGTGCTCCACCATATATAATAATGAATAGATGCTAACCAGTAGGGATGAACCGAACACCCCCCCCCCCCCCCCCCCCCCCCCCCCCCAGTTCGGTTCGCACCAGAACATGCGAACAGGCAAAAAATGTGTGTGAACATGAGAACACCATTAAAGTCTATGGGACACGAACATGAAAAATCAAAAGTGCTAATTTTAAAGGCTTATGTGCAAGTTATTGCCATAAAAAGTGTATGGGGACCTGGGTACTGCCCTAGGGGACATGTATCAGCCGTTTTTTCAGGAGCAGTGATTTTAATAATGCTTAAAGTGAAACAATAAAAAAAAAAAAAAAACATTCCTTTAAATATTGTGCCCTTAGTCTGCCTGTAAAGTAGGGCATCTATTACAGTACCAAAGCAAAATTTAATTTCTAAAGGAAAAAATGTCATTTAAAATTGATCAGCTGTTATAAATTGTCGGCTCCCAGTAATACAGATCAAGAACCATTGAAAAAAAACGGCATGCAGTCTCCCCCCTCTCCAGCCCATACCAGGCCCTTTAGGTCTGGTATGGATATTAAGGGGAACTCCATGCCGAAATTTAGAAAAAAAAGGCGCTCACCCCCCTCCTGAACCATACCAAGTGTCAGAGAAATACCGTGCTTCACCGCCGGGTTCCAGGGTTGCGCACGCGCGGTAGAGCAGCTCAACGAACAGTACAGGTACGCCGAGTAGCGGGTGCGCATGCGCGGGTCCGTGGAACTCGGGTATCTGACACAGCCCAGCCAGTGCGGCTCACCGCTGTGCGCGGCGCTGACAGAAGACGAGTGCGCATGCGCACTCGTCCGGGTATCCCACCTGACCACTCACCTGGCCTATAAAAGGCTTCCCCTGTTTTCTCACAATTGCTGGTTTGTTGTCTCTTCCTGAGTCCTGGCTCCAGTCCTTGTATCCTGTACCCTGTACCCTGTATCCAGTACCCTGTATCTGCTTGATTACCTGTGCCGACCCGGAATCTGCTTGACCATCGCTGCCGTTACTTACCTGTGTTTGACCCCTGGCTTGCTTCCTGGATACCTCTGCTGCCTGATCACCTGTGCTTGACCCTCGGCCTGCCTACTGGACATTCTCTGAGTTACTTACCTGTGTTTGACCCCTGGCTTGCTTCCTGGATACCTCTGCTGCCTGATCACCTGTGCTTGACCCTCGGCCTGCCTACTGGACATTCTCTGAGTTACTTACCCTTGTTTGACCCCTGGCTTGCTTCCTGGATACCTCTGCTGCCTGATCACCTGTGCTTGACCCTCGGCCTGCCTACTGGACATTCTCTGAGTTACTTACCTGTGTTTGACCCCTGGCTTGCTTCCTGGATACCTCTGCTGCCTGATCACCTGTGCTTGACCCTCGGCCTGCCTACTGGACATTCTCTAAGTTACTTGTGTTTGACCCTCTGCTTGGTGTTCTGGACTTCCAGTTCTCTCATGCTCCTGAGGGTCCTCCTCCAGTATACGTTCTGGTACCTCCATAACCTCTGCCTGATCACGGTCCTGCCAGGTGTCTACTTCCAGTGCAGCATCAGCCTCTCCTGGTCAACGTCGCTACTGCACACCACCTGCAACACTCCTGCTGGCAACCCGTGCATCTTTGTGCCCGGTGACCTCTGCACCCACTCCAGAGGCATCGTGCACCTAGTCGCAAGGGGAGCAGCTCTCAGCATATCGGCCCGGGTGAGTACCCCTGACAGTACAAACCAGCCAATGTCCGAGGCCGACAGAGCTGGTTCACCCCTTGAGGCCTTATGCCAGCAGGTGACAGCCCTTACTCAGGCTGTACAACGCCTCCAGGATGGATACTTTCAGATCGAGGGACGTCTCCAACACTTGACTCTCTCTCCGAACCAAGCGGACCAGTCACCCCCTGCAGCCAGCACCTCCACTCTCCCACAAACACCTGGAGGTGCTTCTCCTACCTATGTCATGTCTAATCCTGATCCCAGGGTCCCCACACCAGAACGTTTTTCCGGGGACCGAAGGAAATTTCGCTCATTTAGAAATTCCTGTTTATTACACCTGGCCCTACAACCCAGGACTTTCCAGTTGGAATCCACCAAGGTGGGTTTTATTATCTCTCTGCTTTCGGATGACCCCCAATCCTGGGCATACCACTTGATGGAACAAAAGAGCCCACAGCTGAATTCTGTAGAGACTTTCTTCTCCGCCATGGCAGCACTCTACGAGGACTCTCAATGCACAGGTACGGCAGAATCCACTCTGCACACCGTATCCCAGGGTAGAAGGCCCGTAGAGGACTATATAGTAGATTTTCGCAAATGGGCTGCAGATACAGAGTGGAATGAGTCTGCTCTAATCCGAAGTATTAAAGGATGAACTGGCCCGAGGAGAAATCCCAACCACTTTTGCAGACCTCTGCCAACTTGTCACTAAACTTGATCGTCGGTCGCGGGAACGACGGGCAGAGAAGCTCCAAAGCCCCCGGCCCACCTGGATGATGCCCCGGGTTCCTCCGGCACCTGCTCCTTCTTGGAATTCCCGCTCTTCCCCCCATGGGGAGCCTATGCAGTTGGGCCTGGCACGGTCCCCCCTGTCTGCTGAAGAAAGGCTCCGCCGTCGACAAGCTAACCTCTGTCTCTACTGCGGAGGCACCGGTCACTACCTACAGAAATGCCCCGTGAGACCCAGTAAGTGCCCTTCTCGGTCCCTCTTGAGCTCACACACTGCTGGAATTCCGCATTTTCTCTTGACTGTTCCACTCTCCCTACAGGTAGCGGGAGAGGCCTTCCAGCTGGGAGCCATCCTTGACTCCGGGGCATGCAGTTGCTTTATGGACTTGACCCTAGCACGACACTTGAACCTCCCTTTAGTAACCAAGAAGCAACCTCTCCAAATCCAGCTGGCTGATGGCTCTCCACCCTGCTCAGGACCGGTCACCCAGGAGACCGGTCCCATCCTGACCTGCACCAAGTCGGGCCACCACGAACTTTTACGTTTTGATGTAATCCACTCTCCTATGTTCCCCATCATCCTGGGGTATCCCTGGTTACTGGCCTACAATCCTCGGATTGATTGGATCAACAGAGAAGTGGTGTTCTCCTCCCCTTACTGCCTGCAGCACTGCTTCCCGGATAAATCCGCAGGGCCTCTTACCCATCTTGCCATGCAACCCAGTACCAAGGACCTGCAACATGTTCCAACACCCTATCGAGATTTCATGGACATTTTTGATGAAAAAAAGGCTGAAGTGCTTCCCCCTCACCGTTCATATGATTGTCCAATTAACCTCCTACCAGGGGCTGAGATCCCCTTCGGAAGAATCTTCCCCTTGTCCGAAACTGAACTTGAAGCCCTACGGGTGTATATTGATGAAAATCTCGCTAAAGGGTTCATTCAGCCATCCTCTTCGCCAGCAGGGGCTGGGATCTTCTTTGTAGAAAAAAAGGACGGTTCCCTCAGACCCTGTGTGGATTACAGGGAACTCAACAAAATTACTATCAAGAACAGGTACCCACTCCCACCCATCCCCGAACTTTTTCAGCGGCTCAGGACTGCCAAAGTCTTCACCAAGCTCGATCTCCGTGGGGCCTACAACTTGGTTAGAATACGCTCTGGGGATGAGTGGAAGACGGCCTTTAGGTCTAGGTTCGGCCATTTTGAGTACCTGGTCATGCCGTTTGGGCTTTGTAATGCCCCAGCTACTTTCCAGCACCTTGTCAACGACATCTTCCGTGAGTATCTGGATAACTTTCTCATTGTATACCTTGACGATATTCTGATTTTTTCCGACTCTCTAGAAACTCACCGTCAACATGTCCGGAAAGTCCTCCTCATCCTACGTAAGCACGGGCTCTATGTCAAAGGAGAGAAATGCGAGTTCGAGACAGACACCATCCAGTTCCTGGGCTTTATCATCACCACCGGAGGAGTACTGATGGACCCACAAAAAGTGAAGGCTATCCAAGATTGGCCTGCCCCCACAGACAAAAGGTCAGTCCAATGTTTTATTGGCTTTGCAAACTTTTATAGACGGTTCATTCAGGGGTTTTCTGCCATTGTGTCCCCAATCACTCAACTTACCCGTCAGCAAGTCAAGTTCCAATGGACACCCCAAGCGCAAGGCGCATTTGAAAAGCTCAAGGAACTTTTTTCCTCCGCACCCATCCTGCAGCACCCTGACCCTGAACTTCCCTACGTTCTAGAAGTGGATGCTTCTGATTGTGCTATGGGGGCAATCCTATCACAGAGAAGTGGCCCAAAGGCCTTACTCCACCCGGTCGCCTTTGCCTCCCGAAAGTTGAGTCCCCCTGAAAAGAATTATGACGTAGGCGACCGGGAATTACTTGCGATTAAGTTTGCTCTTGAAGAATGGAGATACCTGCTAGAGGGAGCCTCCCAACCCATTCTTATCTTCACAGATCATCGCAATTTGGAGTACCTCAGGGCAGCAAAACGCCTTAGACCCAGACAGGCCCGCTGGGCCTTGTTCTTTTCCCGATTTAACTTCCACATCACTTACCGTCCCGGCTCCAAGAATGGCAAGGCGGACGCCTTATCCCGTATGTTTCTGGACACTGAGTCCTCTAAGGAACCTGCCACCATCCTGTCCGCTCACAATTTCCTCCATGCTATTCAACCTGACTTGACCGTAGCCCTTAAACAAGCCTCCAACCAGTTTTCCTCTCCTACATTACCCTTTCTTGAAAAGAAACAGGACTTACTTTGGGCTCATGCCCGAATATTTGTTCCTCCTCCCGTCAGGCTCCAAGTCCTGCAGACCCTTCACGATCACAAAATGTCCGGCCATTTCGGAATACAGAAAACAGCGGACTTGGTAAGTCGGTCCTACTGGTGGCCGGGCTGGAGAAAGGACTGCCAAAATTATGTACTTTCTTGTAACACCTGTCAGAGGAACAAAGGGTCCAACATCAAGTCCTGGGGTCTGTTACGACCTCTACCCGTCCCGGAACGTCCATGGAAGGAGATCTCTATGGACTTCATTGTAGACTTGCCTCCCTCAGATTCCTTTACCACAATTCTGGTTGTGATAGACCGCCTTTCAAAGATGGCCCACTTCCTGCCCATGAAAGGTACCCCTTCAGCTTCCGCTACCACAGACATTTTCATCAAAGAAGTTATAAGACTACATGGAGTACCAGCTAATATCGCTTCAGAGCGGGGGGTACATGTCACCTCCAAGTTCTGGAGAGACCTCTGCAAATCCCTTGAAATTAAAACTTCCATGTCTTCAGCATACCATCCACAAACCAATGGCCAAACTGAGCGCACCAATCAGACTCTTGAACAGTATCTGAGATGTTTTTGTTCATACTCCCAAGATGACTGGTCAGGCCTGCTACCCTACGCAGAGTTTGCCTATAATAACTCCTTGCATTCTGCCATTAACCAAACGCCCTTTTGGGCAAACTACGGCTATCACCCCTCTTTTCTTCCAGATTCCATTCCAGACGTCCCTACTCCAGCTGCACAGGAACTAGTCAAGCATATCCAGGACAACTTTCTCCGGATCCAGCAGGCCATGAAGGAAGCACAAAGGGGGTATGAGGTACAGTACAATCGAGGCAGGAAGGAATGTCCACCTTTCCAGATTGGTGAGAAAGTTTGGTTATCAACTGCTAATTTGAAACTCCCCTGTCCTTCTCGGAAACTCGGTCCCAGGTTCATCTGCCCTTTTGAGGTCAAGAGGGTGATCAACCCAGTGGCCTTTGAACTAGACCTCCCCAGTTCCTATAGGATCCATCCAGTATTTCATGCCTCTTTACTGAAACCTGTAATTGCCAATTCTTTCCCTGACAGGCAGATGCCACTTCCTCCACCCATCACCATCCAAGGAGAGGAAGAATTCGAGGTTGAAAAGATTCTGGATTTCCAAAAAAGAAGGGGACAGGTTCAGTACTTAGTTAAATGGAAGGGTTATCCCCCGGAAGACTGCTCCTGGGAGCCATCTGAAAACATCCACGCCCCTCATTTAATATGAGAATATCACCAAAGACACCCTGAAGTGGGCATCCGGAGGCTGCCCTTAGGGGGGGGCACTGTCAGAGAAATACCGTGCTTCACCGCCGGGTTCCAGGGTTGCGCACGCGCGGTAGAGCAGCTCAACGAACAGTACAGGTACGCCGGGTAGCGGGTGCGCATGCGCGGGTCCGTGGCACTCGGGTATCTGACACAGCCCAGCCAGTGCGGCTCACCGCTGTGCGCGGCGCTGACAGAAGACGAGTGCGCATGCGCACTCGTCCGGGTATCCCACCTGACCACTCACCTGGCCTATAAAAGGCTTCCCCTGTTTTCTCACAATTGCTGGTTTGTTGTCTCTTCCTGAGTCCTGGCTCCAGTCCTTGTATCCTGTACCCTGTACCCTGTATCCAGTACCCTGTATCCTGTACCTGCTTGATTACCTGTGCCGACCCGGAATCTGCTTGACCATCGCTGCCGTTACTTACCTGTGTTTGACCCCTGGCTTGCTTCCTGGATACCTCTGCTGCCTGATCACCTGTGTTTGACCCTCGGCCTGCCTACTGGACATTCTCTGAGTTACTTACCTGTGTTTGACCCCTGGCTTGCTTCCTGGATACCTCTGCTGCCTGATCACCTGTGCTTGACCCTCGGCCTGCCTACTGGACATTCTCTGAGTTACTTACCCGTGTTTGACCCCTGGCTTGCTTCCTGGATACCTCTGCTGCCTGATCACCTGTGCTTGACCCTCGGCCTGCCTACTGGACATTCTCTGAGTTACTTACCTGTGTTTGACCCCTGGCTTGCTTCCTGGATACCTCTGCTGCCTGATAACCTGTGCTTGACCCTCGGCCTGCCTACTGGACATTCTCTAAGTTACTTGTGTTTGACCCTCTGCTCGGTGTTCTGGACTTCCAGTTCTCTCATGCTCCTGAGGGTCCTCCTCCAGTATACGTTCTGGTACCTCCATAACCTCTGCCTGATCACGGTCCTGCCAGGTGTCTACTTCCAGTGCAGCATCAGCCTCTCCTGGTCAACGTCGCTACTGCACACCACCTGCAACACTCCTGCTGGCAACCGTGCATCTTTGTGCCCAGTGACCTCTGTACCCACTCCAGAGGCATCGTGCACCTAGTCGCAAGGGGAGCAGCTCTCAGCATATCGGCCCGGGTGAGTACCCCTGACACCAAGCCAATCACTTTAACATGGGGAGGGTACTTTGGGGGTCCCCCCAAAGCACCTTGTCACCATGTTGATGGGGACAAGGGCCTCGTCCCCACAGCCCTTGCCTGGTGGCTGTTAAAACGACAGGAGACAGTTTTAGAAAATTCCTTTAAAAAAAAAAGGGTCCCGTGATGTCCATCACGCCACCCGATGGACCTGAAAAATTGAAAAAGAAAAAAATCTCCGCCTCCATGGGATGCCTGCCAGCGACTGCTGTCTCTTGGCTGTGACATATAGGCAAGGGCAGGGCCACCCGTGATGTAAATGGGTGACCCCGTCCCCTCTGATGTCACATGATGTCGCATTACATCAGAAGGGGTGGGTCACCTGATGGCGTCACCGGGTGGCCCCGCCCTTGCCTATATAACAGCTGTCACAGCCAAGAGACAGCAGTCGGCGGGACACCTCCCATCGAGGAAAAGCTTTTTTTTTGGGTCTGTCTGCGCCGTGATTGAAGATGGATGGACATCGCGGGACACTTTTTTCTTTTTTTTAATAAAGGAATTGTCCAAAACTGCCTTCTGTCGTTTTTACTTTTTTGACACTTTTTTGGTGAATTTGTAGGGGTACAATGTACCCGAAACCCATTTCCATAGGAGGGGTAGGATCTGGGGGCCCCCCTTGTTAAAGGGGGCTTTCAGATTCTGATAAGCCCCCTGCCCACAGACCCCAACAACCATTTTTTACTATTTTTAGCTGCAAATTTTTTTATCTTATTCAGCTGTCAGCGAAGAAGCCCATTGACAGCTGATGACTCATCGATTGTTAAGAACGCTGCAGCTGGCTTAACAACCAGCTTTTACTGTGCCCTGATTGAGCAAAGCCTTGCCCAAACAGGGAGCAGAATGCAATGTACTGCATGCAGTGCATTGCAGGGCGTTCAGCAGGGCAAACACCCTTAGGCCAAACCATTCACCCAACACTAATTATGATATTAACAACCAATAACTGAAATTATGTTTTACCCTTTTTTTATTCTTTGCTGCATGGGTGTTCAACATTTGACCTTTGCTGGGCTACATTGAAAAAAAAGAGGAATTGTCTAGGGCAACAAATAAAATATATTAACAATAAGAATAGCTGATGAGCAGAAAAAAATGAGCAGACCACAAATTAAAGATCACTGATCTAAGTAATAAAACTTAATTTTTTTGTAATATTTTTTATTATAAAAATAAAAGAGGGCAACATAAAACTAGTGCGATATTTGACACTGTTTTTGATAAACTAACGCATCAATATCTGGTTTGATGGATGTAGTAGCAATTCTCAATGAATTCTCAAGGTGCTCATCAGATATTTTGGTTCTAATTTTGCACTTTATGTGCCTTATCCTTGAAAATAGTTGTTTACAAATATAGGTGCTGCCAAAAACTGATGATTTGAATAAGACATGAGTGTGACAAGTGAGATATTTTACTTTTGGAAGGTAAAACTTACAAAAGTCCAGTAAAGCGACACTGTCAAATTTTTCTTCGGCTGCTAAGTGTAAATGTATTTTTACAAAAAAATAAAAAATAAAAATCTAAATTTTTAAGTTTATGATTTTGTGTTGGGACCGTGTTCATAGCGGTCTTGGGCAGCAGGTTAGACACCCTTGCTTTGTTGGATCTTAGTACTTCTGATATCCTGTAGCTTTTTTGCAGTAATTTCATGTCAACATGCATGCTCCTAAGCAATAGATGCATTTTATTTTTCCAGTTGAGTTTTTTGGTGACAGCAGAGGACCATGCACACATAATGTCTGTTCAAATGGCCTCTTGTGGTCTCCATTGAAAGCCCATGTGACAGAGGACAATGAAGGAGCACAATAGGGAGAAAGGAGCAGCCTGTTACCACGCCATAGCACGAAATGCCTGAATAAGGAATTTCCAGGTAGGATCAATAGGTATTATTATTTTTTTAAAACATTGCAGATTCATAAATTTAGAAAATTTTATTTCAAATTAAATTGACATGTTAAAGTTTACAATACACACAAACACGGTGAAACATTAAGGCTGGGTTCACAATTGAGAACACAGCGACTCACAGCAGGAGTCCGGTGCATCTCCATTCCCCATTTAAGTCCTATTTTAACCAGGGCTGAATTTGGACCTAAAATGGAGCAAAAGATGCACAGGGCTCTGGTGCAATTCGCACTGGAACCGCTGCGGAGATGTGTGAACCAGCTCCATAGAGAGCCAGTCACAATCTCCTGCTATGCAAAGAAATCTGCATCCAATTCGTAATAGTGTAAACCCAGCCTGACCCTGGGTTCACACTAGTGTGATGTGGGAACCAGGATGATTCCAGGGCCAGTTCCCGCATCGCTCCTCTCCTGCAGGCAGTTCACAATGCCTTCTGCAAACTGCTGTTTAGTTCACAGATCGCAGCGTGAACTGTGAACTCGCACAGGAATTGGATCGCATAGGTTAGACCACCAATGCGATCCGATTCTAGTTTGGGGAAAAACAAGTCCCTGCACTATTTTCTGTGCGAATCCAATGTGAGTTCAGCCATACAACTGTATGGTTGAACTTGCATTGCTTAGAGATCACATGTGATCGGCACATGCAGTGTGGGTGCGAATCACATGCAATCTCTGAGATTGCGCTAGTGTGAACCTAGGTTAAAGGAAGCTACATTTAAACATAATTCTGGGCACCTATGGTAAATTTGGCCCTTACTAATTTTGCCTGTATTTGGCTGAGAAAAAGAGGTGTTTTATTCCTGTACAGCTATCAAGAACACATTTTTTCTTGTCACAATAGTAAAATAAAACAAACCTTTTTTTTTTATGATAGAGGTGTTTGTAGCAAGGTGGTGTTGCTTTGAGTGCTAAAGGTTGTGTGCGTGTGAAGACTGTGATTGAAAATAGGATGCTGCAGTCCATAATCCACATTGCAGGTACATATTAAAAACAATATTCTGTACAAATAATTCTGTACAAATAACAATGCAAATTAAAACAGAAGCAGTCATGTATAAGAAGTCATAAACATCTGGGGACATAAATGAGATGTAAATGCATTATTATGCATTTTTGCATTTTATACAGAATATTCATCACAGTTTTCTCATTCCTCCACAGTCAAAATTCACCAACAGTGTAAACTTGCAAGCCTGCAACAATATGATTTGTTAAGATGGTTTACTAATTCATTGCTCTCTATATGCACACTCATGCCCCACAGCTAATGCTGGCCATACACTATACGAAAAATCGGCTGAACCCATTTTCGAAAAACGAACATTCGACTGTGAGAGCAAACGATAGTGCCATCATGTGATGACCGATAAATCATTCAGTGAACATAAATTAATCAATTTTTTTTTGTTTTTTTTACATATACCTAGTGCAAACTGTTCGGATGGGAAACACATTTACCTTTCAATTTATTGTTTGTTCGGTGGAAAATTTCCAAACTTGTCCTTTGTTTTTTTGGCTAAAAAACGTCACAATGATTACCATTTTGTGCCCATTAACTGGTCGATAAACGAACGAACTGACCAAATGACCGAATTTCTGCCGATTTTTTATATAGTGTATGGCCAGCATTAGATTCATAGAAAAGTATTGCTCCAGAATGTTCAATGCAGATTTCTCCCTTTGTGTATGTACTACATGCTGTGGCTCACCTGAAATATTAAAGTGTATGTACAGCCAAAATGTTTCATTTTAGTTTAGGATAGAGTAGAGAAAGGTTAAAACCCATGTCAGTTAAAGGGGAGGGCCAGCCAGGAAAAAAAATGTAAAAGTCAGCAGCTACAAACACTGTAGCTGCTGACTTTTAATAAGCAGACTTACCTGTCCTGGGTGCCTGCGATGTCGGCCGCCCGAGACCGGCCGTCCCTCGGGTCTCGGTTCACGGCGCCATCATTCCAACTAAGGGAAACAGGCAGCATAGCCTTGCGGCTTCACTGCCCGTTTCCTACTGCGTATGCGCGAGTCACGCAGCGATTTGTGAATGGGGAACGCGCTGTGTTGTGGGACACACACAGTTCCCATAACACACCGTGCCCCATTAACTAGAAGACGACGCTAGGAGCAGAAGACCGAACAACTCCGCGGAATAGAAAGAGGCAGATTAGGAAGATCTGCCTAGCAACAGCCATTTCTGGTAAGTAAAAAAAAATTATTTTTTTTTTTTTCCTTTTAAATTTTTATTAACATTTTTATGAAGTTTTTTTTTTTTTCAGGGCGGCCCTCCACAAAGTTATTTTGCCTGTACCCCATTGAGATTTCCCTGTTTCCTGGCCTGGGAATGCAACAAGGAGTGGGAGGGAGTGATAGGAAACCTCTTTTTAAACTGGAACATGTGTCATCATAGAAAGGATTGCTTCCATCTGACAGCTGGCAGTCATCTTGTCAGATATACACACCCACCCACTGCTGCTATTGACATTGTTTCTGCTTTTAAAAATAATTCTTTTTTTTTTTCTATTGTTTCTTGGGGTGTCTACTTTCCAAAATGGGGTCATTTGGGGGGTTTGTGCTATTTTGGCATTTTATGGCTTTTTTTTTTTCACCCATAGAAATCCTGAAGGCGGTGCTTGGGTTTCGGGCCCCGTACGCGGCTAGGCTCCCCAAAAAGTCCCACACATGTGGTATCCCATACTCAGGAGAAGCAGCAAAATGTAGTTTGGGGTGCAATTCCACATATAACTATGGCATGTGTGAGCAATATATCATTTAGTGACAACTTTTTGAGAAAAAAAAAAAAATCTTTTTTATTTTTGGTCTCACATAAAAAAAAAAAATATTGTAATAAAAACATCTTTGCCATTCTGAAGCTTCCCTCCAACATCTTTGCCATTCTGAAGCTTCCCTCCAACCACTTTTCATATTATTTTATATATGCTGTGATTCTGTCCTTGCCAAATATGCTGCAGAAATCTCCCTCCACTAAGTCTGGCATGCAACCAACGGTGGGCAGCTGAAGCTGCTGCCTGTTCACTTCCTGGATTTACACAGACACACAGAGGCACACCTCCAGCTCTGCAGCTCTCATTGGCCGTCTTATGATTCAATCCCCCTCCCTTCCTGGCAAACTCTCACGAGAGTGAGAGAGCTGTGCATGATGTCATAAGCCTAGGGTAATAAGCAATCAAGAAACAGGAAGTGGGCTGTAAAAGCTATTTACTGGCATAAAAAAAAAAATGTTTTACTATCCAAAGTTAAAACAACAAGGGCAGAAGATGAATCAATTACTGAAGTTCTGCTTTAAGTGATTAGAGTTAAACGTTAAAGCCTGAAGTACAGTACTTACCTCTTTCTAGTTCTGTGCCCACTAATATTATTGTTTGTGACTGATCATTGCTTTAAATGCATTTGCTTTGCTTTATAAATACCATTTTTATCTCAGTAAAATGCTGTTTCTTGCCCTCACTCTCCAATGTTTTATGCTGGCATCATAGCTGAATAATAGCCACACCCCTCAGCATAAGTGTCAGACTTGTATTGCAGAGAAAGGAAGAGTGTGTGTAGCAAGTTACTGAGAACATTGATCTAGCTCTGAACTGAAATGACACGTGTTCCCATCTTCTGTAACAGGGATTTGCAGGTAAGACTATGAAAATGCAGGTGGTTAATACAGTGTCCCTCTGATGGACATATTGTTTCTGTCTCTTGAGGTAAGCCTCAAGTGCTCACACCTGGGCATACACACTCTTTACAAATGAAAAAATGTCCAAGGCTCTGCCCATGATCAGTGATCCCATATATCTCCAAATCAAACTTGTACGTTGTTGGGCATATGGAGAGTTCAAAACAGGAAATCATGAGCATACAAGATTAAAATATGTGTGCAGCATCACACCAGACTTAGCCATCCATATCTGGGCCAAAACACCCCAGTGATTGATTAGTAAACAAGTAATTTCTTGGGGTTCCATTATGTGAAAGCCGTCAAAAATGTTAACACTGGGGAAACATAAACTTTAACACCACAACATAAAAACTTTTGGCCAGGTAGCAGGATTGGGATTCAAACTCAGAAACTCAGGGCTGCTAGGCAGAAGTGCTAACCTTTTAGTCACTGTTCTGCAACATGCTTTTATCCTGCATCTCTGTGGTGTGAAACTATCCTAAGTTCCAGGGGTGCAAAAAGTTAATCAATGCAGATGTAATTTGGAAGGCCACAGAAGAACCATCCTACATGCTCTGCTGGTTTTTTTTTTTTTGCCTTCCTCTGGATCAACTGTGGGTATAGAATTGGGTATATTGAATTGTACTTTTGTAACTTGTGTCTTTTTTTCAGCCTAGCTAACAATGTAACTATGTAACCATCCTACATATAAATATTACATTTAGACATAATTGATGTAAGGACCCGAGTCAGGAGTTATGTTTTACAACATAGGAAAATCAGACAACTTCTCTACATGAAGTGGCATGTTTGGGATTCAAACCCAGACCCTCCGGGCTGCTAAGCAGAAGTGCTAACCAATTAGCCACTGAGCTGCCACATGTGGAGCCCTCCTATATACATATACTGCATTTATTTGGACATATAGGTGGTGGAATTAAATTAGTCAGGAGTTATTCTTCTTGATTTATTCTGTGATATGTGGTGGTTCTTGGTGTGTGAGTGTAGAATTGTGATGTTATTCCCTGATTTTTAGGAATGACATTTTTATTTCTGATGTTGGTACACATATCACATTTTTTTGGGCACAAATTAGGATCATTTGGAAATAATAAAAAAACACACAAAATTGTGACTCATTTTAAACTTGCATCAGCAATGGTATTGTTTGTGGTTTGTAAAGACACCTGTGTGAGTTTGGATAAAGATTTTTGTGAGATGGACAGCAACAAGTGAAAGTGACAGAGAATTTTTTTTTTACCAAAACATGAAAACATTACACATTCTAGCATTCTTAAAGCGGTTCTGCGCAGACTTAAATATTTTTTTTTTTTTGGTGAATGATTCTAAACAATGTCTATCTTATAATCTCCTTACTTGTATTAGCGCTGCCCGTTCTCTCTGTCTGTTTTTATATGAAAAGGAGTGTTTAAAAAACTTTTCTTGTCCGGTGTCATCTTGCTTGTGGGCATTTGAAGCCCACAAGCAATCACTTCCTCCTTCCCTTCTTTCTCAGGAACCAGCATTCATTGCTGGTTCCCGCGCATGCTCAGTGGCTTCACAGCTACAAGCAGGGTAATCGCAATGACGTCACGCCTTTGAAATAACGCAAGTTTTTGCATTGGACCTCTGCACTGACTCTTGGGATTAATTACACGAGATCCCAGGAGACACTGCGAATTCTACAGGAAATTATGTGAATCCCCGCATATAGCCCGCCCACCGCCGCAGGGAGAATACACAAGATCAACAAAAGATAAGAGGTACGCTTACCAGATTGAGAATTAAACATGCATTTATAAGTATTTATATGTCATAGAAACGATAGAGCGCAACATGCAGATATGTGTGCAGAACCGCTTTAAAAACAAAATAGATGATGAAGAAGCAACATTGTTGCAAGGACAATTTCTTTGAGAGAAAGATGCATTTCATCTCAACATGAAAAAGAATTTATTTGGGGAAGTTACAATTGTACTATTAAAATCAATGTCTGAAACTTACAATGGTCTACATAACTCTAATTTTCACTCCCAAAAAATGCTCTTTAAACCAGTGCTCATTTTATTATTTACTATAACTCTTGGTAAAAAAGCCATGGGAGTTAAAATAAGAGTATTTTGCATGTTTAGTTGTCCTGGCACCTAGTTGTAAAGATATGGGGAATTGATCTCCTCTCAGGAGATCATCCGAACAGCCAAAGTTCGGCCCAAACTCATGCTCCGGCCAAACCGTTCACCCATCCCTAGCCATAATCATCAAAATTATATATATGCTATATATATATATATATATATATATATATATATATATATATATTATATATATATATATATATAAATATATCATGCTGTGTGTGAAACGCATCTATATAATATATATGAGTTACACTCTTTGAATTGAATTACAGAAATAAACATAACATTTTCATGATATTCTAATTTCATGAGATGCACCTGTAAGTGCACATTCATATGTAAACAAATGCACTGGGTGCGGGTATTATGAAAAAGATGACTGCCCTACGCATATTTCCATGCACAATATTGAGCAATAATTCAAGGGCCACCATTCATCATTAACTCTATGACTTATAAATCACCTATAGACTTTTTTGGGGTACTGAAGTCATTTCACAGGTGCATGCAAGTTTGGCATGTTGGGTGTCTATTTACTCAACACAACCTCAATATTTTACATATATATATATATATATATATATATATATATTGTGGCAGGGCAAGCCCATGCCACTGTCTAATGTGATGGTTTATGCCAGATTTTGTAAGAGGCAAGCACACTAATGGCACAGGTGTGTGCTGGCTTCATATGGGAGCCAGAGTTAGATCTCAGAGCCCCACCCTCCTGAGGGTGTCAGTGTGTGAAGGGAGCTGTGAGAGGTGCTCATATGCACCATGCTGTCCAGGTCAGGACAGACAAGGACCTGAGCCTGAGAGAGAATCCATGAGGGAATCCATGAGGGACAGAGCAGCTGGGAAGCTAATAGGAAAGATACAGAGCTGTGGTACAGCATGTGTGCATGAACACTGGGGCGTGTTTGATGGTCAAGAGGACCAAAATGTGCTAATGGTCAGGAGGACCAAGAGGTACTAGTCAGAGTAGTAAAGCTGCAAAGAGAGCCAAACTGAATGTTATGTTTTGTTTGTGTTGATGGTGAGAACTCCCTGCGTGGGAAGACATGCCTGTATAAAATGTTGTCATTCTTTTAAATAAAAGTGGGCAGGAATGCCCCGAAAACTATTTCTGGCATGGAGTAAACTCACTATTTTGGCACTGTTACTGAGCTACAAAACCCCAACGTGTCACAAAAAAAATTATATACATACACACAGTATATCACAAAAGTGAGTACACCGCTCATATTTTTGTAAATATATTATTATATCTTTTCATGTGACAACACTGAAGAAATTACACTTTGCTACAATGTAAAGTAGTGATTGTACAGCTTGTATAACGGTGTAAATTTGAGGTCCCCTGAAAATAACTCAACAGACAGCTATTAATGTCTAAAGCGCTGGCAACAAAAGTGAGTACCCCCTAAGTGAAAATGTTCAAATTGGGCACAAAGTGTCAATATTTTGTGTGGCCACCATTATTTTCCAGCACTGCCTTAGACCTCTTGCGCATTGAGTTCACCAGAGCTTCACAGGTTGCCACTGGAGCCCTTTTACTCTCCCCCATGACGACATCACGGAGCTGGTGGATGTTAGAGACCTTGCGCTCCTCCAACTTCCGTTTAAGAAGGAAGCCTCACAGATGTTCAATATGGTTTAGGTCTGGAGACATGCTTGGCCAGTCCATCATATTTACCCTCAGCTTCTTTAGCAAGGCAGTGGTTGTCTTGGAGGTTTGTTTGGGGTCATTATCATGTTGGACTACTACCCTGCGGCCCAGTCTCCAAAGGGAGGGGGTTTATTCTCTGCTTCAGTATGTCACACTACGTGTTGGCATTCATGGTTCCCTCAATGAACTGTAGCTCCCCAGTGCCGGCAGCACTCATGCAGCCCCAAACCATGACACTCTCACCACCATGCTTGACTGTAGGCAAGACACACTTGTCTTTGCACTCCTCATCTGGTTGCTGCCACACACGCTTGACACCATCTGAACCAAATAAGTTTATCTTGGTCTCATCAGACCATAGGACATGGTTCCAGTAATCCATGTTCTTAGTCTGATTGTCTTCAGCAAACTGTTAGCGGGCTTTCTTGTACATCATCTTTAGAAGAGGCTTCCTTCTGGGATGACAGCCATGCAGACCAATTTGATGCAGTGTGCGGCGCATGGTCTGAGCACTGATATGCCAAACCCCCACCCCTTCAACCTCCACAGCAATGCAGGCATCACTAATAAGTCTATTTCCCAAAGACAACCTCTGGATATGACACTGGGCACGTGCACTCAACTTCTTTGATTGATCATGGCGAGGCCTGTTCTGAGTGGAACCTGTCCTGTTAAACCGCTGTATGGTCTTGGCCACCGTGCTGCAGCTCAGTTTCAGGGTCCTGGCAATCTTCTTATAGCCTATGCCATCTTTATGTTTTTTACCACTACTAATCCATTATATTGGCTTTTGGACTTGGCAAATGCAGCAATTTAGAAATTGGATGAAAGGTATAGCACTGTAAAACACTTTTTGATAGATAAGTACTGTTTTTTTTTATACAACTATATAGACCAAAATGAGTGACAAATGAGGAGGAAAGAGGGACAGAAGGACTTCCTTTCTAAATGAGGGATAGGCCCTCAAAATCAGGGACAGTTGGGAGCTATGCTTAACCACTAGAAGACCAGGCCTTTTTTGGCACGTTTTGTTTACATGTAACAATCGGGTTATTTCTGCTAGAAAATAACTTTTTCAAAAGCCTTTAAAAAGGAGGTCTAGTGTGAGAATTACTACCCATGATCTGACGTACGTCCTGTTTGTGTGCATGCTGGACCAATGTCATTTACTTTTGCACGCTAGCATGGGGGGGGGGGGGGGCACGGTCTTTAAAAACTTGTTTTTTTATTTATTATTATTTAATTTTTTTTATTTTTACACTGTTGCTTTAATTTTTTTTTTTTTCACTTTTATTGCTGTCACAACGAATGTAAACATCCCTTGTGACAACAATAGGCACTTGACAGGTACTATTTATGGAGGTATCTGGGGTCAATAAGACCCCAAATCCCTCCTCTGCATTTAAAAGCATTCAAAAGCACAGAGATCAGTATTTTTTAATGCATTTATTTATTTGAAAATGGTGCTGAAAACATCTGGGTAAACTGGAAGTGATGTCATGTCATCACTTTTGGGTTACCATTACAGACAGCCCATCAAAGAGGATCCCGGCTTTGTTGGGCTGTCCAGCCAGCCAGCGGACGTGCCAAAAGAGAGTAAGACAAACACCAAAAATTCTTCAAATATATTAATAGTAAAAAGGTCAGGTCTGAGCAAAATAATCTGAAGTGAGTGGCTGGGAACAAAGAGAAGGCAAATTTATTAATACCTTCTTCAGCTCTGTGTATACAAAGAGCACGGGGGTGCTCATGACTATAATGGGGATGGTATTGACAAAGCCCCAAATTAACCACTATTTATATGGTCCACAAATGAAAGGTGAATAATACACCTGGACCAGATGGCATACACTCACGGATCCTAAAATAATTGAGCTCTGTCATTTTAAAGCCATTGTTTTGATATTTTAGGGACTCTTTAATGGCTGGCAAAATACCACTGGATTGACGTAAGGCTAATGTGGTGCCCAGGGCCGCTGATAAGGAGGAACCACCAGTACTCTTGTAGGGGGTCTGAGCACCCAGAGGGGGGAATCGGCACAGCGAGGCAAGTACAGGAATGATGCAATGTGTGTCTCTCCCTCCAGAGGCCAGTTTCCCTCCCTCTACCTCCCATCGGCATTCAGCCGCTGGAGAGAGAAACACACAGTGCATCGTTCCTGTATTTGTCCCCCTCCCTCCCGTCCCGCTGTGCCGATCCTCCTCCCTGTCCTGCCCACATATAGGCGTGCTTACACCCTAACCATCCCATGAGCTTTTAGGTCAGGCTGGTGACTGGGAACAGTACTCCATCCAGGGTGGGGGCTCAGCAGGCTCAGTCCATAGGGTAGCGGTGGAGTGGCCTCAGAGGAGAAGCAGCAGCCGGCATGCACAAAGCCTTCACACAATCCCTCCACTCTCCGCATGGCCTGTCCTCTTCTGTCCCCCCATCTGGGGGGGGGGGGAAACCAATAGGAGCAGGGAGCGGGGACAGCGACTGTCCCTCTGGCTGTATGAAGAAAAAAGAGGGGAACCTGTCACGCTTTTAAGGAAAACAGATGGCGGGGTGTCATTGCATAGGATTTTCACTGAGCTGGTGAGTGCTACAGGGGTCCATATAGATCAGTAAAGAGGGCCCTAAGTATCACTATAGAGGGCCACAGACATCATTATGTGGGTTTACATATGTTATTTTATAGTATATATATATATATATATATATATATACATACATACATATATACATATATACATTTATACATATATATAAAATATACACACACACAGTTGTGCTCATAAGTTTACATACCTTGCAGAATTTATAGTTTTCAGAGAATATGAATGATAACACAAAAACGTTTCTTTCACTCATGGTTAGTAAGGATGAGCTCTGGCGTTTTCACACAGCCCGTCAGGAAGTCGGCACTGCGCTGCGCTAATCACAGGCAGTGAGACATTGTCCTGATGTGTGGCTGCAGAGATCGGGAAATGTCTCACTGCCTGTTATTAGGGCAGTGCCGACTTGGCGGGCTCTCCTGTGGGCTATACGAACACGCCGGAGCTCATCCTTAATGGTTAGTGTTTGGCTGAAGCCATTTATTATCAATCAACTGTTTTGAGGATGTGTGAGCTACAAAGGCACAGGAAATTTGGTCAAAATTGATGGCAAGATGAATGCAGTATGCTATCAAAATATACTGGAGGAACATTTGCATTCATCAGCCAGGAAGCTGCGCATGGGACGTACTTGGACATTCCAACATGACAATGATCCAAAACACAAAGCCAAGTCGTCCTGTCATTGGCTACAGCAGAATAAAGTGAAGGTTCTGGAGTGGCTATCTCAGTCTCCTGACCTCAAACGTGAAGTTCATGCAAGTAAGCCCAAGTATATACAGGAACTGGAGACTTTTTGCCAAGAGGAATGGGCAGCTTTACCATCTGAGAAGATAAAGAGCCTCATCCACAAATATAACAAAAGACATCAAGCTGTCATTGATGTTAAAGGGGGAAATACATGGTATTAAGAACTGGGGTATGTAAACTTTTGATCAGGGTCATTTGAGTAGTTTCTGTTGTGATTATGATTTCAAGAGTAAACAATTGATTGATAATAAATGGCTTCAGCCAAACACTAACCATGAGTGAAAGAAAAGTTTGTGTTATCATTCATATTCCCAAGAATCATAAATTCTGCCAGGGTATGTAAACTTATGAGCACAACTGTATATATATATATATATATATATATATATATATATATAGGTTCAGGGGATTTATACATTATAATTGGAGTTTTACCCTAATGCAATAGGTTGCGCACAACTATGTGCCCACATCTGATCCCCCGCTGTGTGCCCGGGCTCCCCCTCACCCGTAGCGCTGCTGGATTTCCTCTCCCGCTGGGCACTGTGGGAACCCAGAGGGATGTGTCAGGACTGAGAGCAGGGAAAGAGCCCAGTAAATTAATCATTTACCGCCCCTTCCTTTTCTGAATAGACAATTGGTACTGGTCGCTTCTATGTCCGTTGATAACTGAGCATAATAAACTGTGAGTTAATAGGCTTCAGTTTATGAATGAACAGGAGCCTTTGTCTCCTGTTCATTCATAATATTTAGTGCAGCTGAGGCTACAGAGAAAGGAATTGAAGAACCTGTGTTCTCAATTCCTTTCTCTGTCTCAAAAGTGAGATGTCAGTGGTCTGTTTAGACCCCTGATATCACAGCAAAGCCCCCCCTCCCCCCTGCAACAGTGTTGAAAAAAATATATGTACAAAATAATTTAAGAGATGAAGAGCTCATTCAAAAGGGTTTTCTAGCCCTACAGTGTGAATGAGCGATTTGTTGCCATCTGTTACTCTATGGGGATGCAGCAGTTGCATGAACTGAGCCGCAGGTTCTTATTTGATAGGTGTGTAGGTGTGGGTGAGTGGCCCCGAATGCATACTATTGTGTTTGGGGCCATACACCTGTATCTGCATGTCTGTCAAGTTAGGTCCTGCAGCTGTGTTCATACAACTGTTGCATCTCCATAGCGTAATGTAGACTGGTTGAACGCAGCAATAGCCACATAAAAATAAAAATGACACATCAGACTATAGAGACCAAAGCACTCATGTGAATGAGCCCCAAGACCTCATTTACACACAGAGCTTTGTTAACTCCAAACAACTCTTTCAGGATCAGCAGGAATTTTGTAAGCTAGGTTTGTGTCCACTACTAATGATTTTAGTGTATTTTTTTTGGGGGGGGGCTGGCTGTCATATAGGCTGTATGGGGCCCCGTGATTTCTAACAGAAGCCCATTTGGCTGGCCAAAGACCAGAACGTTTTTTGCAATTCGGAACTGCGTCGCTGTAACTGACAATCGTGCGACTTGGCTCCCAAACAAAATCGACGTCCTTTAAATAAATAAATAAGAGGTTCCCCCTCTTCATTACCTCTTATTTAGTGGCCACCAGTGCATAAGAGGAATCCCTTCAGTTCTCCCACATAGAGGATTTTGGCTCCCATGGTTGAGACACAGGATCTTTCATTCTATTACTAGGGTAGGACCCACTAATTTGGGGTACTTTGTCGCAGTAAGTGGGCTTAGCACGATATAACCAAATAGTGTGACCAAACCCCCCTATTTTTTGAATATGCTCAGGTGTTTTTAACTAGCCCTGCAGGAAATTTTATTCTTAAATGTGTGCGCTGTAATATGTTTGTGACAATCCATTATAGCCGCGAGTAGTTTTAAATTACTTTTTTTCCTTTAGAAATGCCATTTTGTGCAGGGACTGTTCTAAACACAGGAAACGTGCCGCTTTACAGGCATACTATAGACACCCCCCAGGTATGAAATTTAAAGGAATATTTCACTTTTATTGTTTCACTTTAAGCATTATTAAAATCACTAATAAAGAAACAAAAAAGCTGCGCATACCAGTGATTAAATGAAATTGTGAATATGTACACATATAAACTAATATCCAATGTGAGTATATCTTTTGGAACTTAATGGTATACCATAACCTGATGAACTCGCCACGCAGATCCACCAGTGTGACCTGTTTGGCGCGTGAACAAATCCAAAAAATATATAGAATAAAATCTAAAATAAATGCAGGTGAAAGTGGTTATATAAGTAATTAAATGTCCATATGTAAAAGTTGAAGTCCAATAATCAAATGACCTATCAAAAAATACAAAAGTGCAGCAACACCCATGTGTTCAAAAAGTTGTCTTTGAAGAAACTTGATCCAGGGTTATGTGAAACCTTGTGCACCACCACCACTGAGTAAAGTTCCTGCTTACCAGAATGATTTGATCCCCCGTCACAGAGGATCAAACAAGCTTTCAAGAAAGTAATTTTGTAGCGACCTCCACTGGAACTACAGGCAAAGATCTCCAAATCCTCCAAGCTGAAAACTCAATGGTCCTCCAGGGCTCATACATAGGTGTACATCATGTAAAGAAATGGAAGGCTCCCATCGTGCATTATCTCAAGGGTTTATTTTAAAAAACAGTAACAAACTACTTACATCCAAGTTAAAAATGATCAGCCTAAAGTCCGGTGTACCGGCCAGTTACACTCAGACTACCCAACAATCCTCAACTACACAGCAGTAGGTAACGAGGTGACAGCAGTGCGCCGCTACACCCAACATGTTTCGTGATAATTCACGTTGTCTGGAGACTAAATCACTAAAATCACTGCTCCCGAAAAAACGGCTGTTTTTAAAACTTTTTTTGCATTGATACATGTCCCCTGGGCCAGGACCCAGGTCCCCAAACATTTTTTATGACAATAACTTGCATATAAGCCTTTAAAATTAGCACTTTTGATTATTCATGTTCATGTCCCATAGACTTTACCGGTGTTCGCACAAATTTTTTTGCCTGTTCGCATGTTCTGCTGCAAACTGGGGGGTGTTCAGCTCATCCCTAATCATTAGTAAGACCTTATCTGGAATATACAGTTCAGTTTTGGGCACCAGTTTACAAAAAAAGATATTGGAAACTGGAGAAAGTGCAGAGAAGGGCAACCAAACTAATAAGAGGTATGGAAGAGCTCAGCTATCAGGAAAGATTAGATACACTTAATTTATTGTATCTTGAAAAGAGGAGAGTAGGGGAAATATGATTGACATATATAAATACATAAATGGTTGATATAGTGAACTTGGTGTAGAGTTATTCCTTTTAAGGTCATCACAGAGGACAAGAGGGCCATCTCTACATCTGGAGAAAAAGAGTATTAATCTCCAAATATGGAAAGGCTTATTCACAGTAAGAGCTGTGAAAATGTAGAATAGACTCCCCCAAGAGCTGATTCTGACCAGCTCAGTAGATTGTTTTAGGAAAGCCCTGGATTCCTACCTAAATGCACATAATTTAACTGGATACTAATATTTATAGGTAAAGTTGATCCAGGAGATATCCAAATGCCTCTTGGGGGACCAGGAAGGATTTTTCCCCCCGCTGTAACAAATTCGATAATGCTTTTTTTTATTTTATTTTTTTATTGTTTGCCCTCCTAGTGTATATAGAGGTTTTCTATATGCGTGTGTTATTTTTTTCCCCCTCTGTGGGTTGAACTGGATGGACTTGTGTCTTTTTTCAACCAGATTATCCTTGTAACTATACTATGTGCTGCTGGCTTCTTTGTTCGCCTATGGGTGTCGCCTTCTCTATTGTGGATGTATATACTTTTCCCTTCTATCACTTCCTTGGTCACCTCCCAGTTTACTTCCCTATATACACACATGCTCAGTGCAGCACTTCTCGTCTGAGCAACTTCACAGTTTTCTGAGCTCCTGACTATCTATGTACCGATCCTGGCTTTGTCTACTGTTTGTGCTTGTTGGCTGCCTGCCCAGACCTTGGCTTGTTTCCTGGATCCTCTTCTGTCCCCTGCCATCTGTACTCACACACAAGTGGTCTCCATTTTGTCAGCTGGGAATACCTGGGGGCCACGACCTGGTCACAGTTTGCTGCAAATACATCCTAACCATCAGGCGCCCTGGTGAAGAAGCAGGCTGGGGCATTGACTCCAGGACCTACAAGGGCTCACTACCACAGAAACCTGTCAGACACATTACAGGCAGAGTTGTCACCCTAATCATGCAGTGGAACAAAACTATTTACTGGTAGAATCACCAGGTACAAAAATGGAGAGAAAGCCTGCAAAGACAAAGCAAGAGAGTAAATGGAGGCAAGAGAGTGTAATCTACCATATACTGTCAATAATAAAATGTAAAACGTATGTGACCCTATTCTTGCATGGGCCACATTGTTTTCATACTAAACACTTTTGCATCAGGATTCCCTGTGCCAGTTTATAACCCTTTCTGTAATAAAATATATTAATAATAAAGTCCCAGTGCCAGAATCTACTGTCTAAGTTCCAGTGCACATAAGGCTACATTAATTTTTATGTTTAGACACAGCTTCACACTTTTTTATTTTTAATGGAAAGGATACTCCAGACAAGTATTTTTTTGTATGTTGGTCTACCAACAAACTATAGTTTATTATTTTAAAGCTTTGTTTGTATTACATATACTCTTCAAAATAATATTTCCTGCATTATGTTTTCCTAGAAAGAAGTCTATTCAGAAACCTATTTTTGTAACAAAGAAAAGAAAAAGGAACAGATATATTGAATTTTGTGAGTTACCCTTTGTTGGCTTCTATTTAATTATTGATTGCTCTCTTTTTTTTTTTTTTTTTTTTTACCTTACTAACAAAAGTGTGTTCTTTCCAGGTACAGGAAACATTGTGAAAGAGGGAAAGAGCAATACAATTCATTAATAGTATATAGAGCTTTAAAAATTGTGTGTATTAAAAAAAACTATTACTGATAAATGAGCTTTTCAAGAGAGACTGAAGATATTTATAGTATTCTAGTACTTCTAGTTGTACAAGGGGAAGTGGGCATATCAATGGCCATTGTATGCTGTCAAACTCTGTATGCTGCATTCAATGAGCAGTGCATTACCTTTATATGGCAAGTGCAAAGAAGTTTATATATTGTGGTTTTAGTTATATCTACAGTCAGGATCAGTGGCTTCAACAATATACCTCACATAGTTATGCCCTGTGTAAAAAGTCTGAAAAGTACAATTGTTGAGTTTCTGCAGCCAATATTATAAATACTGAGCGCAGTGGGAGGGAACTTTCAAAAGAAATGTCACAGATTTTTTTACAGAGTTTTTATTTTATTTTTATTTTTTACTTTAAATTTTGAAAAATAAACGTAAACGATCATGCAGTTTGAAGGAGGAGGGGATGCAGAGTGTGGGATTGTTCCATTGTAACTAGCACATCCTCCTTCATATACAGTTTCCTTACTGTACCAATATTTCCATCTGGTCACATTCTACAATCTAGCAACCCATACTTTATTATGCATTATGTTCTCCCAATTTGAAGAAGCTTAGACTTAGGCTCCCTAAAAAGGAATAAGGTGCCCTCTTGGTCCCCTGCATTTTTAAGTATAGGCATTTTTAGACTCAAAATTATATTAAATGTTTGACACATACGGGTGGTGGTCCTGTAAAAATGTAATGTGACCATCCTAGGACTTATAAATTGCTGTATATATGAATTTTTGCTCTGTTGGGAGAGTTATTCAACCAGGAATGTGTATCCTGCCTTCTGCAGGCTAAAGTAATTTATGATATATCAATAATCCTGGCTTAATGGACCATTTAAAAAAGGATCTGTTTTTTAACTAATCTGGCCTCAAACAAAAACATTCTCCTCTGTGTAATGTATGTACATTGCACATATTTAAACAAACTTTGATTCCTACTTTTTGTTTTTCTATAACTCAAATAGCTGTTTGTTTGTCTGTGTCCATGTGAATGTAAATGTGAGGGATTCATAATTATCAATCAGCTGCTGCATTTGCAGAGTTCTAATGAAGAAAGCTGCAGGGTCTGCATTTCTTTAGACGTGATTTCCTTTTGGGAGCGCCTCACCAAAAATTACATTTGTGTTGCAGGGGATGCCCAAAGTCTGATTTGTATCTTAGTGCAGACTTCTGGGAAAATCAATAAACCAATCACATAAGCAGGAATTGACATATCTGGGGGGTGTTTTGTACATCATTTGTTTACAGAATGCCTTCATGTTGTCATATTACATTGCATTGTACAGAAAATTACAGCGCTGCAGATTGAAAAGGAAAGATAATTTGTTGTATATACTATATCATTTATTTTTATTTGCTATGTTTTTTCTTTCTCTCAAATGGCATTACAACTGCTAAATAGACCATTAGAAAAGCTCTGTCTTAAGGCAAATCCAAGAAAGAATATAGGGCAGATATATAACATTCAATTGGAGGATGACGACTTGGAGGACCCGCCTTACATTAAAAAATGGGAAAGTGAATTAGGGACACGTTGTAGTACACAGAAAGTGAAGACAATTTTGAAACTATTGCACAGTTCGGGGGTAGATAATAGGCCGATAGAGACAAATTTCAAATGCCTCGCAAGGTGGTATATGACACCAGATGAAACCAGCAGATTTGTAGCAGATCTATCGCCAGAGTGCTGGCGTGGGTGTAAACAACCGGGAACTACGGCCCATATTTGGTGGGAGTGTACCGTTATCAAAAAGTATTGGAAGGAAGTCCGCCAGCTAATAAAGGAAGTCATAGGGGTGGAAATAGCAGACGACCCATGGACATGTTTGTTCCATGGGACAGACCTTCCTGTTAAACAATATAAAAACCGTTGATTACCATTTTTTTAAACGTAGCAAAAAACCTAATTACAAAAAAATGGAGGGTAGCAGAGAGCCCGAGAATTAGGGATTTAATATTTCAAATGAGCAAAATACAAAATCTGGAGAACTTAGATGAGAGAGGGGAGGAAAAAGAAACGGGGGGAGAAGAGAGGGATAAATGGACAGCGTGGAAGGAATTTAAAGACACATGGAAATACGTAGAGGAGGTTACACGATAAATAAGTTTGCTCAGAGGTGCAGATAACACGGAAAAAGGAACAACGATAACTAATGGCCCATCTTAAAGGATTGCAAGGTGGGGGAAGGGGGGGCGAGGGGGGGAGTGAGGAATGGAAAATTATATGAAATAAATTTATAAATGAAAAGAAAATACCACAAATGATGTGACTTAAAGAAGGAGACGGAAATGAACGTTAAGTTGAATAAAAGTCTCTTTAATGTTCGCTGAGGTGGAAAAAAACAAACAACTGCTAAATAAACCATTAAAGGGTTTTAGTGTTCGATGGCAAGATATCGCGTCAACCACATTTAGTTAGCTTTTTAAAGATTGAACAGCTGTATATGTTCCGGCTAAGTAATGTTATTGCTGGAAATGTTAAGAACAATTTTTTTGAGGCTTAATTCAAACACACATTTTCATAGGCATGGTCTATCCGGAAGAAGATCCAGAGCTCAAGTGCACAATGACAGGAAGTGGCTGAAAAAGGCTGGAGAAAGTCAGCAGCAATGTGATACAAAAAGGATAACAAAAATTGTTAAAAACAGTATTTTTTTTTAAAAAATATGATACTTTGCAAATGCTTTGCAGCTCAAATATCAACATTAAATATCATTCAGTTAGGGTTTAGGTCTACTTTAACTTGTTTAAATTAGGCATTTCTGGATTATACACATTTGTTGTATTTAGATACAACTCTTTAATACTGTAATAAGGTTCTAAGTCCAGTGCTATGAAATAATTGCTTCCTGAAATGGAACAAATGCAAATGCAGTAGCATTGTGGAGTTTGTTCTTTGCACAGGGTGTTTGTTTATGGTGAAAGGCAGGGCTAGACTGGGACAAAAATGTGTCCCTGGACTTCATCCAGACCGGCCCAGGGCACAACACATCAGGGTACGGTACATCAGGGCACAGCACATCAGGGTACAGAGCTCAGCACATCAGCGTACAGGGAAAATCAGGGCACAACACATCAGGGTACAGGGCACAACACATCAGGGCACAGTACATCAGGGCACAGTACATCATGGCACAGGACATCGAGGCACATCAGGGCATGGGGCACATCAGGTCACGGGGCATATCAGGGCACAAGGCACATCAGGTCACGGGACATATCAGGGCACATCTGGGCACGGGGCACATCAGGCTACATGGCACATCAGGGCACAGGGCACATAGCACATCAGGGCACATGGCACATTATGGCACATCAGGGCACATGGCACATAGCACATCAGGGCACGGGGCACATTGGGGCATGGGGCACATCAGACCACATGGCACATCAGGGCACATAGCACATCAGGGCATGGGGCACATTGGAGCACATAGCACATCAGGGCACGGGGCACATCAGGGCACATTATGGCACATCAGGGCACATAGCACATCAGGGCACATGTCACATCAGGGCATAGGACATCGGGGCACAGCACACATCAGGTCACGGGGCCCATCAGGGCATAGGATATCAGGGCACATCAGGGCATGGGGCACATCAGGGCACAGGGCACCTTAGGGCATGGGGCACATCAGGGCACATCGGGGCACATTATAGCACATCAGGGCACATTATGGGGCACATCAGGGCACATTATGGGGCACATCAGGGCACATTATGGGGCACATAGTACATCAGGGCACATAGCACATAAGGGCACAGGGCACATCAGGGCATGGGGCACATCAGGCCACATGGCACATTAGGGCACATGGCACATCAGGGCATGGGGCACATAGCACATCAGGGCACGGGGCACATCAGGGCTCGGGGCACATCAGGGCACATTATGGGGCACATTGGGCACATAGCACATCAGGGCACATAGCACATCAGGGCATGGGGCACATCAGGGCATGGGGCACATAGCACATCAGGCATGGGGCACATTAGGGCACAGGGCATGGGGCACATAGCACATCAGGGCATGGGGCACATCAGGGCATGGGGCACATAGCACATCAGGGCATGGGGCACTTTAGGGCACAGGACATGGGGCACATAGCACATCAGGGCATGGGGCACATTAGGGCACAGGGAATGGGGCACATAGCACATCAGGGCACGGGGCACATCAGGGGCACATTATAGGGCACATCAGAAGCATGCAGAGTAGCGCAGGAAGCGTTTGTCTGTAGTAAGTTTTCTCTCATGTCACGCAGCACTGCTCGCTCCCAGGTGGCCCCTCCTCTCTTCTCATCTATCCCAGGTGATGTCACAAGCCAATGGGGATAAACGAGAAGAGAGGAGGGGCCACCGCGGAGCGAGCAGCGCTGTGTGACATGAGAGAAAACTTACTACAGACACGCTTCCTGCGCTACTCTGCATGCATCTCGATCTACCCGTCAAGCGCCAGCTGTCGGCAGTTGACGGGTAGATCGCCACGGACCACAGATGCGGCTGAAACCACCCCACACTGGCCATGGCCAGTCCATCCCTGGTGAAAGGGTATACTACTGGAAAAAAAATGTATACTGAAATCCAGCATCAAAACCAAGAACAAATGTAATTATTACCAATATTTCGTAACTGTTAAACAGTACCAAAAAGGTATGCATAGTGCTAGCCAGTACAATGTCATATCCATTGCCTTTGGCTGAGCTTACTAAAACCATTTTGTGTAATTTACACAATGTATAATAAAGTTCTAAATAAAGTAGAATTGTAATACCCCGTACACATGATCGGACTTTCTGACAACAAAACAGTGGAATTTTGTTCGAAGGTTGTTGGCTCCAAGTTGTCTTGCATACACACAGTCACACAAATGTTGGCCAACAATTACGAATCTGGTGACGTACAAGACTTACGACGAGCCGAGAAAAAGGAAGTTCAATAGCCAGTGCTGCTCCTTCTGCTTGATTCCGAGCATGAATGAAATTTTGTGCGTCGGACTTGTGTACACACGAATGGAAATTCCGACAACAAAGTTTTGTTGGCAGAAAATTTGAGAACCTGCTAGCCAACATTTGTTGGCGGAAAGTCCGACAACAAATGTTCGATGGAGCATACACATGGTCAGAATTTCAGGCAACTAGCTCACATCCAACATTTGTTGTTGTAAAATCCGATCTTGTGTATGGGGTATAATACTACTGAAAGTCTTGCACCCAGCCTCCAATCCCATAATACAAGCACCTTTCTTGAATAAAACTCTTCAGGACCTGATCTCTATGACCCCTGGAGGTGCCAATCTGGAACTGAAAGAATATGGCAATTTTTTGCCTGCCCATCAGGATTATACTAGAATATACTTTTTTGCCTCACAAATCTTTACTCTTTGCATTTATCTGTTGGTAAAATATCATGGTCAGACCATGCTCCTATACTGTTTGAACTTATAAAAAATGTGTTTTCTGTTTTGGAAACAGAGGATGTAGCAGGTAAGGCCAGATTCTTGGGAGATTATTGTCCTTAGATATTAACTGTGGCCTCTCATTTACACACCAGTAGGAGTGACAACTCCATAACGGTTAAGATGATTATTACTCTCCGAGCAATAAGGATACCCTGCTTAATCAGTTCAACGTCAACGTCATACATCTAAGATTGTGTACCTATATAATTCCAACACCAACCAGAAAATCATGAACTCATAGCAGACAAATTTAGCATTTATTATGCCTTCCTTTGCAGTTTGAAGGCTGACCCTGTTACACACCAACCAACACCTCAGCTAATAGAAGACTGTCAATTAATCTGCTATCTCTATCTGCCTCTATATTGCAGACAACCTCAGAACCATTTATGTTATCTAACCATAAATTGCCACAACCAGATGGTTCATATATTCTTTTTATATATTCTCGATTTTAATAACCAACCTGGAATGAGTATGCACTGGTCAGTTCTGCCATCCCCTTACTTATGCATACGTCCTCCTTCCTCAACCCTGAGATGACTTTTAGGAGCCATATATTACCCAATGGGAAAAAGACCTATAATGGGTATTCACAGGTCCGAAACTCATCAAATACATTTCTTGTTGAAGTCCTCCATGTCCACAAGACACCAAAAAACCAACTTCAGAATTTTAGTTAGGTTATCAAAATTGCTGACTTTACATCTGAGCCTGTTGCAAATGGCAGAGTCTGCCTCCTTCTGCGATGTTGTGGCCTGTGCTGTACCACAGTGGCAGGTACCCGCCTGGAGCTGGTGGTGCCCCTTCACCCCCTCCTCCATGTCCTCATCTATTGACTCACCAGAACTGCCAGTGCCCCAAGTGACCAAGAGTTTACACAATGGCCCAGGCAATATACTGCCGCACTGTTTTGCAGGTTGTATGCCTGGTGGACAGGAGCCTCAATGAGGATTTTCTCAGCTCTTCAGGGACAGGCCAAGAGGTGGCTTCCTTCATGCAATTGTGTGTCAGGAAAGGTGGTTTGTGACAATGACACCAACCTGTTATTCACCATTCAGCAGGGGAAACTTCACACACATGCCTTGCCTGTCACACTTCCTCAACCTTGCGGTGCAGCAGTTCCTAGTCAGATAACCTGGCTTCCATGATGTCCTGCAGAAAGCCACAAGAGTGTACACTCTGATATCACTTCCGGTTGGCTGCATTCCACGTTGGCCTTAACAGCATGGCTCTCTCTCCTGGATCAGAAACACAGTGTTTCCCCCTGCTGGTTGGCTGGAATTTCCACCTGCAGCTGTCTTTACTCCCAGGAGGCATCCCACTGGATGTTATGGATTAATTTATATGCCTGTTTCACTTCCATCATGTAAGTGTTTTAACCCTTCCTTGTCAAGTGTATTACTGTACTCTAAGCAATTTCTTCTCTTCTTTGTTTTTCTTTAATGGGACGTGCAAGGCCTAAAACAGGGGTAGGCAACCTCGTGTTTTGAAACTACAAGTCCCATGAGACATTGCAAGACCCTGGCAATCACAGGTATGACTCCTAGAGGCAGAGGCATGATGGGATTTGTAGTTTCACCACAGCTGGAGTGCCTAGGTTGTCTACCCTAAAAGACCCTGCATTTATCCTCTGGGCTCCAGTGAATGTTTTGCACTGCAGATCGCATTGCAAAACATTCCTTTCCAGCTAAGCAGTGTTGGTGGTGCCTTTACATCGTAACCCTCTGGGGGTACTCTTGAAGAAAGCAAGAATTAGCCTTGCTGTCAAAAATGTAAATAATGCACATCTGCCAAACAGGTGTGCGAAAAAAATTGGTCCTTGGGTGTTAATCAGTCTATCAGAGATTCAAGATCCAGAAAGCACTTAATCAGAGACATCAGCATCAGAGTCTGTGGACAAACGCGCTCTTATCTGTCACAAAACCTCCAGCAGAACTGAATGACCGTTCGGAAAGTGCACTGGATGCAGGGCAGTCCAGCAGCTCAATTGCATACTGGGAAAGTTCTGGCCAGTAGTCTATACTCATGATCCAATAACCCAGTGGATCATGAACTGGAAAGCTCTCCATATCTGTTTTTGCCCCTAGATCAGGGCTCAAAATTTCAAGTCCTGAGCTACTAGCCAGGTCTCAAGGGTTACTCGCCACCAATTGCCCCACCCAACCCTTACCCTGCCCCGCCCCTAATCACGCTATCAAAAATTATCTCATGAAAGGACACTTAAATGTTTTATGCAGAATTATGTTTTACAAAAATAAATATCAACAACAACTTTATCAGTTCCCCTCAGCAGTGCCTCAACAGTGCCCATCAATGCAGGCTCACCGGTGCCCATTATTGCAGCGTGACCTGTGCCCATCATTGCAGCCTCACCGTGCCCAACATTGCAGCCTTACCGTGCCCCACATTGCAGCCTTACCGTGCCCCACATTGCAGCCTCACCGTGCCCCACATTGCAGCCTCACCGTGCCCCACATTGCAGCTTTACCGTGCCCCACATTGCAGCCTCACCGTGCCCCACATTGCAGCCTCACCGTTCCCCACATTGCAACCTCACCGTGCCCCACATTGCAGCTTCACCGTGACCCACATTGCAGCCTCACCGTGCCCCACATTGCAGCCTCACCGTGCCTCACATTGCAGCCTCACCGTGCCCCACATTGCAGCCTCACCGTGCCCCACATTGCAGCCTCACCGTGCCTCACATTGCAGCCTCAAAGTGCCCCCATTTGCAGCCTCAAAGTGCCCCCATTTGCAGCCTCACAGTGCCCCCATTTGCAGCCTCACAGTGCCCCCATTTGCAGCCTCACAGTGCCCCCATTTGCAGCCTCAAAGTGCCCCACATTGCAGCCTCACCGTTCCCCACATTGCAGCCTCACCAGGCCCCACATTGCAGCCTCACCGTGCCCCACATTGCAGCCTCACCGTGCCCCCATTTGCAGCCTCACCGTGCCCCCATTTGCAGCCTCACCGTGCCCCCATTTGCAGCCTCACCGTGCCCCCATTTGCAGCCTCACCGTGTCCCCATTTGCAGCCTCCCCGTGTCCCCATTTGCAGCCTCACCGTGTCCCCATTTGCAGCCTCACCGTGCCCCCATTTGCAGCCTCACCGTGCCCCCATTTGCAGCTTCACCGTGCCCCCATTTGCAGCCTCACCGTGCCCCCATTTGCAGCCTCACAGTGCCCCCATTTGCAGCCTCACCGTGTCCCCATTTGCAGCCTCACCGTGTCCCCATTTGCAGCCTCACCGTGCCCCCATTTACAGCCTCACCGTGCCCCCATTTGCAGCCTTACAGTGCCCCCATTTACAGCCTCACCATGCCCCAAATATCAGCATCACAGTGCCACATTGCAGCCTTGCCAGGGCGGAGGAAGTGAGAGGGCGGCTGGATCATGTCGAGTTAGAGGAGAGCCGCGGGATCGCCGAGCGGTAATACACGCCGTCTCCGCTCACAGCTCCGCTCACAGCTGTCTCCGCTCACTCTCACACAGCCCCGCCTCCTCCTAACCCCGCGCCTGATAGACAGAATGCATCCCCGCATTGGACCCGTGTTCTGTCTATTAAGGCGCGGGTTTAGGAGGAGGCGGGGCTGTGTGAGAGTGAGCGGAGACAGCTGTTACGGCGTGTATTACCGCTCGGCGATCCCGCGGCTCTCCTCTAACTCCATGGCACTATTCCACAGGGAGAACAGCTCCCAGTCAAATCCGCCCGCCGGCAGTGCTCGCCCCCCCCAATCCCAGGCAGCCCAGCTCCTCGCCAGCCCTCATTTTATGCTCGCAAAATGCGAGTAGGCGAGCAGAAAATTTGAGGGCTGCCCTAGATAATCTTCCACCATATGATGCAAATGCTGCCAGTGGGATGTGGAAGCTGACAGCCCTGGACGCCGAAGACTAAAAACATTTTGAAAAGTATCATTGAGGCGGACCCCTTCTCCACCGCTTCTCTCAAGAGGCAAAGTTTGCAAATTGCAACAGTGCGATCAGCTGCATATGTGCTAAAAAATGCCCAGACAGCTGATCTGTGGGAAGTGGGCCGGGAGATAACAGCTCCGCAATCTGGTGGCTGTTCTCTACTCTTCCATGATGGCTGCCTCATTGGGGTTGTGCCTCACCCTAACTTTCCTCCTCTGCTCTATCCAGCACCCAAGTCACGTCAGTGACCTCATCATCATCATCATCCCCTCCATCCTCATCATCACTGGAGCCAACTTGGCAATACGCTGTGGCTGGGGGAACATGGCTTCCCCAGCCGCTACATCAGCCTTCACTCTGGTAAATCTCAATATCAATGCCAAGATTTCTGTTCTTTATTTTTTATTCCCTGTTTTTAAATAGTGAAAACATGTTATACAGTACTTTATAGAATACACAAAGACACCTAAATTAATACCTTTCTCTAGAGGATCTTATAATCCAATGTTTCTGTCATACTCATGAATGTCAATATCTCGATTCATTTTTTTCCTGTTTTTAAATACCACAAACATGTTATACAGTACTTTATAGAATGCACAGAGGCACCTGCGTTAATACATTTTCTTAAAGGAATTTATAATCCAATGTTTCTGCCATACTCATAAATACTCTAGTGTTTTGTTAGGTGCCAACTACTCAAACAGTATGCTTTGAGGTTGTGGTAAGAAATCAGGCCAAGCTGTACAGAATCCTTGTTTTACAAATAAACACTCAAAACAGTGCTCTTTGGTACTGTGTTTTCATTCCATACTGCACATTTTAATTATATAGCCCAGCACTTGCTGATTCGAGTCCTGCAGGAACGCATGGGAACATCATTTCTGTACTTTTTCAACAGCAGGAACGACATTCCCTTTGCACTGTGGCTGCAGCGGACCGATCCTGGGAGACTCAGGTGCAGAGTCCTCCCCTCCCTCCCTCCTCCTCTTGTGTAAAATATTATGTCCCTGGCAGAGTGTAGTGTGTGTAGTGCTGCAGCAAGGGTTAACAGATCATTGGGCACTCGCCAAGCTCACGCTGTTCACCGCAGTGGCGTCCCTAGAGGGGGGCCAGAGGGGGCCATGGCCCCCCCAACATTATACTGTGCCCCCCAACTAAAAATAACAGACACTGGGAATGCAGGGGACAGGTATGGACTAAGCCGCTGTGTTGCTGGCTCCAGCTCCGCCTCTACCTCCTGAGTCTACTCCCAGTTACTGGTTGCTATAACCGCCTTGTGTCTAGCAACCAGTGACGTCAGAGCCGGTGCATTGCCATAGAATGAGATTTGCCGTCGGATGAGATGTCCAGCCCTCTGCACTGCTGTTCCGCCTCCTCTACCCCGAATGCAGATCACACTTCTACCCTTCCCGCCCCCGTACCCCGAATGCAAATCACACCTCTATATATATATATATATAATTAATAAATAATAAACAAAAACAAAATAATATATATATATATATATATATATATTACAATATTATTACTCCTTCCACTATATATATATATATATATATATATATATATATATATAAATACATAAATAAATAATAAACAAAAAAAATATATATATATAATGTGGAAGGAGTAATCATATTGTACTATATATATATATATATATATATAGAAGGAGTATTTAGATATGGAAGGAGTAAAAATATATATAGATATGTGTTCGTAGATGGACTAATAATATTGTACAGGGGACGGGGACGCGCACGGGGGCGGGGACAGTAGAAGTGTGATTTGCATTCGGGGTAGAGAAGGCGGAACAGCAGTGCAGAGGGCTGGACAGGCGGAGTTCCGATGTGAGCCGAGAGCCAGGGGGAACCGATATCGAGGGGGGAACGTGACCAGTGTGAGCCAATAGGATGTGATGGAGGCGGAGCATCTCATCCGAAGGCAAATCTCATTCTATGGCAATGCACCGGCATTGGCATTAATGTCTCTCTCTCCCCTCCTTCCTCTCTTGCACTGAATGATACAATCTGCTCCTTCTCCCCCTCCCCTGTGTGTGTACCGCTGGAAGTGTGAGCTCCTTAGCTTCATACTTGACTTCCCTGGAGAGGGAAGGGGGAGAAGAGGCAGATTGTTTGTGTGTCATTCAGTGCGAGAGAGGAAGGAGGGGAGAGAGAGACATCAATGCTGAGCGGCTCTTGGGCTCTTAGCTGTTCCATGCAGAACCCCCCCCCCCCCCAGAGCATCAGTTAATTTCACTGAGCATCAGTCACTTTCACAGCAGCCAGGCTAGTGTAGCCTATCAGCTGCCAGAGCCAAACTGCAGACGCTGGATAGCGGTATGATGTCGGGAGGGAGGGAGGGAAGCACTATCCTGAGCTTCAGCTACCTATTGGCTGGGAGGGCAGCAGGGGGTGGTGCTTCTGCCTCCTCAGCCAATGGGTACACACAGTGCATTGTCCATCCCTGCAAATTCATCCCGCGGGTTTCCAGAAGCTGCAGAAGTTCCTGCAATGATGGAGGTGAGAGAGGAGAAAAGTTACTTTCACTTTCTCCTGATACACCGACATCTTTCACCCCCAGCTTTACTTTCCTTCCCTCTGTGTACTACATGGCTCCACATTCTCCTGATAAAACTATGCAGTATGCAGTGATCAGACACACACACCGATCCTCATCCCCCTCCCCTTTCCAGTTCACTATCATTTTAATGCTGATGATCACACTGTACAGCCTATATACAGTACAGTCACATGAAGTACAGTGTAATCATCAGCATGATAATGATGATCACAGGTGCTGTGGCTGTATCTTTCATGGCTGCAGACGCTGTTTGCACTGTATACTTTTACTCCAGGCTTTTTTTCAGCTGGGTACACCCTGGTACCTGTACTCTGCACGTAGCACACCATGGACCCTGTACTCTGCTTGTAGCACACCCTGGACCCTGTACTCTGCACGTAGCACACCCTGGACCCTGTACTCTGCCCGTAGCACACCCTGGACCCTGTACTCTGCACGTAGCACACCATGGACCCTGTACTCTGCACGTAGCACACCATGGACCCTGTACTCTGCACGTAGCACACCATGGACCCTGTACTCTGCATGTAGCACACCCTGGACCCTGTACGTAGCACACCATGGACCCTGTACTCTGCACGTATCACACCATGGACCCTGTACTCTGCATGTAGCACACCCTGGACCCTGTACTCTGCACGTAGCACACCATGGACCCTGTACTCTGCACGTAGCACACCATGGACCCTGTACTCTGCACGTAGCACACCATGTAGCACACCATGGACCCTGTACTCTGCACGTAGCACACCCTGGACCCTGTACTCTGCACGTAGCACACCCTAGACCCTGTACTCTGCACGTAGCACACCCTAGACCCTATACTCTGCACGTAGCACACCCTGGACCCTGTACTCTGCACGTAGCACACCCTGGACCCTGTACTCTGCACGTAGCACACCCTGGACCCTGTACTCTGCACGTAGCACACCCTGGACCCTGTATTCTGCACGTAGCACACCATGGACCCTGTACTCTGCACGTAGCACACCATGGACTCTGTCCTCTGCACCTAGCACACCCTGGACCCTGTACTCTGCACCTAGCACATCCTGGGTATGGGTATGGGTATAGAATTGTGTTTTATAGTTGGCCCCCTACTTTTGTCCCTGTCCCCCCATGTGCCCCCCCTAAATATGAAAGCTGGAGATGCCACTGGTTCACCGCCAGACTGACTGACACAGTTCTATACCACCAGCCCAGACAGCATTGAACACACCGGGAACAGTGCCCGTAGTCCCGCCCACCACTAGAAAGTGGTGGGCGGGACTATGGACGCTGATCTCTGCATGCTCAGTTCTGCCTGGCAGGGTGGGTGGGACTACAGGCAACGCTCCCAGTGTGTTCAATGCTGCCTGGGCTGGTAGTATAGAACGGTGTCAGTCAGTCCAAGCCCGACATTCCGGCGGTGAACAGCATGAGCTTGGTGACAATGGCGAGTGCCTAATGATCTATTAACCCTTGCTGCAGCATTCTGCCACTGAGAGGGATATCATGTGTTTAGATAATTCATTTTTTATGGATATTTTTATAGATAATTTATTACGGTATATATATTCTTTTTTTATATTTTTTCCTACAGGCCCTTACGGTCATTAGTGATTGTAATGTTTCTGCAAACTTTGTTTGTAAGTATACCAAGGTGGACAAAATGATACTGGCAATCGCGTTGATAATAGTTACATTTTTTTAACCAACTCATTTGTTTTCTTGTTGATTTTCTTATATCAATTTTTCACCTTTTATATTCCTCAATTTGATCCCAATATAATTATCCTACTAATGAACTCAAACATGCTAACAGCATGTAACATCACCATTAATGCTAGCACTATTACCCAATCATCTTCAACCCAGCAACAAGTGACCAGCAGAAGATCTAGCGCTGACATTGGTCAGCTGTGAGTTGCAGTCATAAGTACCGCCCCTCTCCAACCCCATAAAAACCCACACCAAAGAGAGCTGCTCCATATGTCTGATGAAGGAGCACACATGCTCCGAATGTGAGCTTGACCACGCCTCCCGTTAATCACCACTGACGTGCTTGTTGTGTGACTGTCTATAGCCTCGGGAACCACCAGAGCCAACGGGAACTGCTGACCACCAACGCTGCCCAGCTGGACTACAGGAGCCCAAGCTACTTATGCCATGCACATCATATCTCACCAAAATGTGAGTTGATCTTACTTTTATTAAACATTGAATTGTAACTGACATACTGCACTCAGAGTGGCGCCACTCCTCTCTCTCATCCATAGCCACAGAGTCACTTCAGCTCTCTACAGCTGTCTGCCCACACTGATACAGACTAGACATGTGCACACTGAAATATTTTGTTTTTTGAATTTCGTTTTCGTCCGAAAAATTAATTTATTTAGTTACTCCTGAAATTAATTTTTATTTATTTCATCTTGTTTAACCACTTCCCGCCCGGTCAATAGCAAATTGACGTCCGGGAAGTGGTTTCGTTATCCTGACTGGGCGTCATATGACGTCCTTCAGGATAACAGCCGCCGCGCGCCCGTGGGGGCGCGCATCGCGGCGATCGGTGGAGCGGTGTGTCAGTCTGACACACCGCTACACTGATCTCGGTAAAGAGTCTCCGGCGGAGGCTCTTTACCACGTGATCAGCCGTGTCCAATCACGGCTGATCACGATGTACACAGGAAGAGCCGTTGATCGGCTTTTCCTCACTCGCGTCTGATAGACGCGAGTAGAGGAGAGCCGATCGGCGGCTCTCCTGACAGGGGGGGGTATGCGCTGATTGTTTATCAGCGCAGCCCCCCCTCAGATGCCCACACTAGACCATCAGGGAAGCCCCCAGGACCACCAGGGAAGCCCCTAATACCACCAGGGAAGCCCCCAGCATGTGGATGGCCAGGTACATCCCCCATGGCCATCCACATGTTAAAAAAAATGCCAAAAAAATGCCAATCAGTGCCCACAGATGGGCACTGATTGGCACATCATATTTAATAAAAAAAAAGTTAAAAAAAGGGATGCAAAAAGGGATGCCCAGCAATGCCACCCATTAGTGTCATCAGTGCCACTCATCAGCGTCCATCAGTGCCACCTATCAGTGCCCATCCGTGCCCACCCATGCCCACCTATCAGTGCCCATCCACGCCACCTATCAGTGCCACCTATATGTGTGCATGAGTGCCCGTCAGTGCCGCCTATGAGTGCCTGTCAGTGCCGCCTATGAGTGCCCGTCAGTGCCGCCTATGAGTGCCCGTCAGTGCCGCCTATGAGTGCCCATCAGTGCCACCTGAGTGCCCATCAGTGCCGCATACCAGTGCCACCTATCAATGCCCATCAGTGCCGCCTATCAGTGCCCATCATCAGTGCCACCTCATCGGTGCCCCTAATTGGTGCCACCTCATCGGTGCCCATCAGTGCCGCCTTATCAGTGCCCATTAGTGCCGCCTTATCAGTGCCCGTCATTGAAGAAGAAAACGCACTTATTTACAAAAAAAATTAACAGTGACAAAGAAAAACTTGTTTTTTTGCAAAATTTTCGGTCTTTTTTTGTTTGTTGCGCAAAAAATAAAAATCGCAGACGTGATCAAATACCACCAAAAGAAAGCTCTATTTGTTGGAACAAAATGATAAAAAGTTTGTTTGGGTACAGAGTAGCACGACCGCGCAATTGTCATTCAAATTGCGACATCGCTGAAAGCTGAAAATTGGCTTGGGCGGGAAGGTGTCTAAGTGTCTGGTATTGAAGTGGTTAAAAAAACATTTGTCCGAAAATCCGAAATAATTAAGGTCAATTGTGTCTGTCATTGAAGGCTAATAGTGTCTGTCGAATGTTATAAGAAGATTCAACAGAGCAGCTAAACTGTACAACACCGCAACCGTACATTTCCGGTCGAATGTTCTGCCTAAAAGCTATAGTAGAATTCTAATGTTGTATGACACTAGTAATAATTAGATTTATTAATTATTATTACTAGTCAACCAACATTAAAATTCTTCTATAGCCTATGGGCAGAGCATTTAACCATAAATGTCTGCTCACGCCGACTGCTTCATCAAATCTTCATGTCAAATCTTTTCCCTCTATGTCGAATAATCTTGGACTAGTAGAGTTAGGTTAGGCACATTCAAACTTTTTTGCTATTGTCTCTATAATGTCAAATCTTTTCTCTCTATGTCCAATCTTTTCTCTCTATGTAGAATAATCTTGGACTAATAGCACTAAGGTTAGGCACATTCGACCACAGGTTCGATGGACACAGACCGCTATTGTCAGCATCATGTCGAATCTCCTATCTATATCTATATCGAACTGTTGTCACAACAGGCCAAACTGCAGGTTGGAAGCTAAACAGTGGGGGACCTTGAGTGGAGAGTGAACAAGACTTGCTTTTGACTGCTGGTGATTTCTGGTTTCCATTTACCATAGGTTCTTTTTGGGGCTTTTCCTTGTAGCTTTTTAACACCTTTTTTCTGACACCTTTTAAAAAAAATTTTTCCTTGCTTCCTTCAGCCTACTAATTAAGGGGAGTGGTTAATTGGTCACAGGTGCTTGAGGCTTATATAACCTTTTGTCAAACTCATTGTGAGCCTGCTCATCTTTGTGTCGGTTGGAACTCTGTCCAAGTGGAACTTGTCTAAGTGGTGAGTTAAAACCAGGAGTTGAAAACAGGAGGTTATAACAGGGGTCATAGTACCTGTGTAGTGTGAGTACCTGAGTGTTGTCTGAGTAGTGTATGTGGATCGTTAGTACTTGTGTATTGTGGGTGCACGCTGGTCTGCGAATACCTGTGTATTGTCTTATTGAGTATTAGTGTCAGGAAGCTAGTTGTTAGGTAATTTGGACTGGGTATAATCTCTAATCCTCATTTAATTTATAGGTACAATGCCCTGCGGGTGTGGAGAGGTGTACATCTTGCGGCATGTATGTGTTCCTTGATCATCTGATCGAGGGCGAATACTGCTGTGCAAAATGTATAGGGAAGTCCCCATGACGTCCCTGTGCGTCAGAGGGGGGTGGGGTCACCAGGTGGCCCCGCCCTCCGTTATAAAAGACCTGTCAGACGCAGCGAAGCCTCACACAGCGGGAGCCTCCCATTGCGCGGAGCGGCCCAAGAAGAGACAGCGACGCAGTGGAAGAAGATGCAGGAAGATGGAAGAAGATGCCGGAAGGAGACGATGAAGAAATCGAAGGATGAAGAAAGGAAGAAAGAAGAAGACCAGAAGAAAGAAGATGAAAGAATATTTTAATAAAGGAATTGTCAAAGACCGTCTCCTGTCATTTTTACAATTTTTGTCACTTTTTTGGTGAAATGGTAGGGGTACCTTTGTACCCCCTTACCATTTCACACAGGGGAGGGGCCGGGATCTGGGGGTCCCCTTGTTAAAGGGGGCTTCCAGATTCTGATAAGCCCCCCGCCTGCAGACCCCCACAACCAATGGCCAGGGTTGTGGGGAAGAGGCCCTTGTCCTCATCAACATGGGACAAGGTGCTTTGAGGGGTCACAGACCCCCAAAGCACCCTCCCAATGTTGAGGGCATGTGGCCTGGTATGGTTCAGGAGGGAGGGGGTTCGATTCGAACATGGGTTTGAATCGAACACTGGGCCCATCCCTACTCCTAGCTGCCAGGGGAAGAACTCCTCCAGTGAGATTGGGGGGGGAGCGAAGGGAAAAGAAAGACAGATTCTGGTGGTAGGGGACTCAATTCTTAGAAGGACAGAGAGGGCAATCTGTAACAAAGACCTGAAGCGCCGAACTGTATGTTGTCTACCGGGCGCTCGGGTTCGGCACATCATGGATCTGGTGGACAGATTGCTGGGAGGGGCTGGGGAAGACCCAGCTGTCATGGTGCACGTTGGCACTAATGACAAAATCAGAGGCAGATGGAGTGTCCTAAAGAACGATTTTAGGGACTTGGGAGCTAAATTGAGGAAAAGGACCTCCAAGGTAGTATTCTCAGGATTACTACCGGTACATCTAGCCACACCAGAAAGGCATAGGGAGATTAAGGAAGTAAACAAGTGGCTGAAAAGCTGGTGTAGTAGGGAGGGGTTTGGGTTCCTGGAGGACTGGGGCGCCTTCTCAGTCGATAACCGGTACTATAGAAGGGACAGACTGCACTTAAATGAGGAGGGTGCAGATCAGCTGGGAATAAGGATTGCCAAAAAGTTAGAGGGGTTTTTAAACTAGGCGATGGGGGGGGGGGGGGGGGGTCCAGAGATAGAAATAGTCAGCATGTAACATATTCCAGAGGGTAATATTAGGGGCATTAGTGGTAAGGTAACCAAAGCACATAAACCCAAGGTAAGTATAGTAGCAAGTCCTAGTTGCGATCTCGGAACACCCAATAGGATAATATGTGACCGGTCAAAATATATTAATGCATTAAAGTGTTTGTTCACAAATGCCAGAAGTCTGCCAAGCAAAATAGGTGAGTTGGAATTTCTGATGCATCAGGAGAGCTATGATGTAATCGGTATTGCTGAAACTTGGCTTCATTCCTCACATGACTGGGCAATTATTATTCCTGGCTATGCACTCTCTGGAAAGACAGAGTTAAAAGGAAAGGTGGAGGGGTCTGTCTGTATGTGAGAAGTGATCTCAAAGTGAGTGTGAAAGAGGACCTGGTGGATGGAGAGTGTGATGAGTCTGAAGCATTATGGGTGGAACTGCATACAGATGTGCGTAGTTCAAAGTTAATCATTGGAGTTTGTTATAGACCACCCAATGTTAATGAGGAGGTGTAGACTCAGCTCCTTGCACAGATGGAAAGGGCTGCAAGGGCTAGGACAGTGATAATAATGGGGATTTTAACTACCCAGAGATTGAATGGAGTAATGGCACTGCTGGGACAGTTAAAGGGCAGAAATTTATAAACCTATTACAGGACAATTTTATGGTCCAGTTTATTGAGGCCCCAAATAGGAATGATGCTCTGTTGGACCTGGTAATCTCAAACCATGAAGAGTGTATTACTAATGTTCAGATAAAGGAACAGCTGGGTAGAAGTGACCATAACATGATTTAATTTGATGTTAGCTGTAAGCAAAAATCACATACCGGAAATATAAAAACACTTAATTTCAAGAAAGCAAATTTTCCAAGGATGCTCTCCAGGACTTAGACTGTGAGAGAATATTGGAATCAATGGGCACAGAACAGAATTGGGAATTCTTCAAAAAGACTGTTTGTGAACTCACTGCAAAGTATATTGGCAATAAGTTTATAAGTGAAAAAATATAAAATCAACCAAAGCGCCAAAGGATGAAAATAAGTGAAAAAACCTCATGTATGTGTTAATATGGATAAAGAGAACTAATTGCTTTACCACATAATTAAAGCAGCTGCAGTGTGAAATTGGTGTGAACAATTAATAAATGATAAAAAGTATACCACGCTAAATGCTAAAAAAATGACATACAGATAATAAATGATACACTGGTAACAAATACAATTAATCAAACAGTCCCCAGTGAAAAGAAGGTGTTTGTGCTAGTGAAACAATATACAATGCTGTGACTTGAGCAATAGATGGATGATTCCGTGCTTCTTAAGTGCTTTAAATAGGGTGCCCCCCTAGTAGATGTGCACTCACCCCTGGGAGTGGACCAACTATCACTAGATAGGTCAAATGCACGTGTGGGGCGACCCCTATGGATATCCTCTGGACCGATGATTGGCAGCGGTGAATGTTCCTCATATAAATAAATATAATAGAAAAAGCCTCATTGCGCAGTACCGTTGATAAAGAGCTTTTTATTCCAAAAAATATAAAGATATTCAACTCACATGTATGAGTGCCTAATGTCCTGGCACCCTGAGTGAACAGCAGGTATAAGTAAATCCATGAAGTCCGCCTGGTTGGTTAATGCAGCTGCTGGCTCAGAACAGGCTTGATTTCCAGATTGAATGTGTGGGCGGAAGTGTGTCACAATAACGTGACTCAACCTCTATGCATTTCGGCCTATCAGATTGGCCGTCCTCAGGAAGTTACAATTCCACCATTTTAACTGAGGGCATAAATACCCTCAGCATGAATCACATGATTTGGCATGGCCAATAGCGTTACTTTCCCTGCCATTAACTTGGGACTGCTCACAATCTGACTAAAAATGCCCTTTTAGCATTGTTAGTATAATTAAAATGGATTTTAATAATGTGCAATCATAAAATACATTAGAACGATTAAAAATGCAAAATTAAAAAGTTTAAAATGTAATGGCAAAAATTCCCATATAGACAGTACATATTCAACCATGGGATAAGTGTGGCGACATCTAGTGGTAAACATCTATACAGATGATCTGTGCACATTATTCCAACAGAAGGCAAGGATGTGAAACAGTCATTTCTATATTACATGCCACTGAGTGGCCCCCTAATGGCCATGGATGGTAACTAACCAACATATGTTAGTCAGGGATAATGACGATAAAAAATTTATAAAAAATATCTAAAAAATATCTAAAAAATGTAAATTAAAAATTATTTACTTCCAAAGACTCGAAATACCGGAAAAAAGGGGCAAACCTCCAATTTAGGGACTAGGGTCTCATAATTAGTAATAAAACAATTAAGGTCCAGCTCAATATTTAACCCCTGTGGCGTAAGAGTCTGGAGCTCAAAAATCCAACTGGATTCATTCTGGGAAATGTGTTTTATCATATTTGAACCCCTCCAATGCCTGTCCACGTGATCAATAGTGTAGAAAGACAGGGATGAGGGGTCCCGACCATGGGCTGAAAGAAAATGGTTCGATACGCTATGTTTTGGGAAACCATTGCGTATATTTGCAATATGTTCTCTAACGCGTATATCTAGAGTCTGGGAGGTACAACCCACATATTAAAAACCCACACTTGCATTCCAGCATGTAGGTAACATGCCTGGTATTACAAGTGATTAAACTTTTTATGGGGTATTTCTTGTGGGTCTGATTGGATTTAAAATGTGTGCGTTTCCTGGGTGCAGTCAGGGTGTTCCTACAAGGTAGGCACCTCCCGCACCTGTAAAAACCTTTAAAATCAAACATGGTGGTTTTGGGTCGATTGGGGGATCAGGTATATTTTTAACTAGTTTAGTTCTAAGGCCAGGGGCTCTGCGATAGATGAACTTGGATCTATTTGGTAAAATTTCTCTCAAAGTGGGATCTTTTTGTAAAATAGGCCAATACTTTTTAAAAATGTTCTTAAGGTATGTGTACTGTTTATTAAAACCTGTGATAAAAGTAATGTCTCTTGTGGCTTTTTGTTTTTCTTTTGTTGCCAGGAGGGCCTCTCTATCTATTTGGCCTATTGATTCTCTCACATCCAATAGTTTATCATGGGCATAACCTTTGTCTAGAAACCGTTGGATAAGCACATCAGTCTGGTTTATATAGTCCTTGAATGCTGAACAGTTTCTGCGTATGCGAATGAACTGTCCCTTTGGGATTGCAGACTTCCATTTTGGGTGGTGACAACTTTGAATGGGAATGTACCCATTCCTGTCAGTGTTCTTGAAATGGGTTTTGGTTAAAAGTTTGTCACCATCCCTGAATATATGCAAATCCAGAAAGACAGCCTGTTGTTCGTGTACATTGACCGTGAACTTCATTCCATACTCGTTTCCATTGATATGGTCGATAAATTGGTTAAGAGATGTAGTTGGTCCCTCCCACACAATCAGTATATCATCTATATACCTATAGTAGCTTTTTAGGCCTGGCCACAGTTCACCATATATTGCCTCATCTTCCCATTTGTTGAGAAAAATATTAGCGACACTCGGGGCGTATTTGGCTCCCATGGAGACTCCTTTTATCTGATTGAAGTGCTGCCCACCGTACCAGAAGAAATTGTTCATCATGGCTAGTTTGAGTCCCCTGAGGATGAACTGTTTTTGCTTGTATTTTAGGTTGGTAAATTTGTTCATAGCCCACCTGACTGCTTTGATAGCATCTGGTTGCCGGATGTTGGTGTACAATGATTCTACATTAATAGTTACCAGTTTGCTATTGTCGCCAACTATGATCTGCTGTAGATGATTGATAACATCCTTACTGTCCTTAAGATAATTTGGACTCTTGTTCACCAGAGGTTGGAGGTACACGTCAATGTACTCACCTAGTCTGGTAAACAATGAGTTTATCCCACTCAGTATTGGTCTACCTGGTGGTTTCTCTGCATTTTTATGCACCTTAGGAACTTGGTATAATACTGGCATAACTGGAGCATCAGGGACCAGATACCTGGATTCCTTTTTATTCAGTATATCCCCTGCTTCATTCACCATGTTCTGTAATGCTATTTTTAACACTTTTGTTGGATTTTTAATAAGTTTCGTATATGTGCTCTGGTCACTAAGGATGCGCTGCATTTCTGCATCATAGTCATCCTTGTCAAGGACAACCAAACCCCCACCTTTATCGGCCGGACGTATTACCACATTTCTCTGCTTCTCTATATTCCTGATCCCTTCCCATATATGTTTATCTTTAAATACTTTTGCTATTGGGATTTCCCTAATCTCTGCTTCAACCATTTTCTTAAAAACCTCTATAAATTGATGAGCTGGGGTCTTGGGGTTGAAGATGGACGTATTCCGAAGTCCACTGTGGGTATACCTAGGAGGTTGCGTGGTAGTAGTACCATTATTCCTCATGGCAAAATGTTTTTTAATTCCTAGTGTTCGGCCAAATTTTTGCAAATCGATAAATACCTCAAACTTGTCTAGGTTTTTTGTAGGAGCATATTTTAAACCTTAAAGCAGTCTGACACTGTCTGTAATGTTTTTTTTTGTATAATGAAAATGATTATCATATGTAAATTAATCACTCACTTGTTCCGTTTTGTAAGTGAACTGCTGCTGGTTTTCGTCACCTAGAAACATTTATAAAATATCTTGCTGCTGGGTGCCATCTTGCCTGTGGGCATGTGAAACCACACAGGCACTTCAGATGGCCCAGCATGCACCGCCGTTATTGCGCCGATCTCGCGCGTGCGCAGTAACGGCAAAGTGTGGATCACGTTCGCCAAAATCTCGCGAGATTTCGGGAAGATGTGGCCAAAATCTTGCGAGATTTCAGAAGATGTGGCCAAAATCTCGCGAGATTTCGGAAGATGTCCGCACTGACTCCTGGGATCAATGACACCAGATCCCAGGAGACAGTGCCAACTATTTACCAACCTAAAATACAAGCAAAAACAGTTCATCCTCAGGGGACTCAAACTAGCCATGATGAACAATTTCTTCTGGTATGGTGGGCTGCACTACAATCAGATAAAAGGCCCCGAGCATCGCTAATATTTTTCTCAACAAATGGGAAGATGAGGCAATATATGGTGAACTGTGGCCAGGCCTAAAAAGCTACTATAGGTATATAGATGATATACTGATTGTGTGGGAGGGACCAACTACATCTCTTAACCAATTTATCGACCATATCAATGGAAACGAGTATGGAATGAAGTTCACGGTCAATGTACACGAACAACAGGCTGTTTTTCTGGATTTGCATATATTCAGGGATGGTGACAAACTTTTAACCACAACCCATTTCAAGAACACTGACAGGAATGGGTACATTCCCATTCAAAGTTGTCACCACCCAAAATGGAAGTCTGCAATCCCAAAGGGACAGTTCATTCGCATACGCAGAAACTGTTCAGCATTCAATTACTATATAAACCAGACTGATGTGCTTATCCAACGGTTTCTAGACAAAGGTTATGCCCATGATAAACTATTGGATGTGAGCGAATCAATAGGCCAAATAGATAGAGAGGCCCTTCTGGCAACAAAAGAAAAACAAGAAGCCACAAGAGACATTACTTTTTTTACAGGTTTTAATAAACAGTACAAATACCTTGAGAACATTTTTAAAAAGTATTGGCCTATTTTACAAAAAGATCCCACTTTGAGAGAAATTTTACCAAATAGACCCAAGTTCATCTATCGCAGAGCCCCTGGACTTAGAACTAAATTAGTTAAAAATATACCTGATCCCCCCAATCGACCCCAAACCACCATGTTTGATTTTAAAGGTTTTTACAGGGGCGGGAGGTGCCTACCTTGTAGGAACACCCTGACTGCACCCAGGAAACGCACACATTTTAAATCCAATCAGACCCACAAGGAATACCCCATAAAAAGTTTCATCACTTGTAATACCAGGCATGTTACCTACATGCTGGAATGCAAGTGTGGGTTTCAATATGTGGGTCGTACCTCCCGGACTCTAGCTATACGCATTGGAGAACATATTGCAAATATACGCAATGGTTTCCCAAAACATAGCGTATCGAACCATTTTCTTTCAGCCCATGGTCGGGACCCCTCATCCCTGTCTTTCTACGCTATTGATCACGTGGACAGGCATTGGAGGGGTTCAAATATGATAAAACACATTTCCCAGAATGAATCCAGGTGGATTTAATGTTTATAAATGTAAAGTTAAGCACTTGGGGGCTAAGAATATGCATGCATCATACATGCTAGGGGGAGTACAACTGGGGGGATCCATAGTGGAGAAGGATCTGGGGGTTTTGGTAGATCATAAGCCCAATAATAGCATGCAATGCCAAGCTGCAGTTTCCAAAGCGAGCAAAGTCCTTTCTTGTATTAAAAGAGGTATGGACTCCAGAGAGAGTGATATCATTTTGCCCCTGTTCAAATCATTAATAAGACCTCATCTGGAATATGCAGTTCAGTTTTGGGCACCAGTTCTCAAAAAGGATATTGGGGAACTGGAGAAAGTGCAGAGAAGGGCAACCAAACTGATAAGAGGCATGGAGGAGCTCAGCTATGAGGAAAGATTAGGAAGGAACTGAATTTATTCACCCTTGATAAGAGGAGATTAAGGGGGGATATGATCAACACGTACAAATATATAATGGGTTTATATAGTGAACTTAGTGTTGAGTTATTCACTTTACAGTCAACAAAGAGGACAAGGGGGCACTCTTTACGTTTAGAGGAAAAGAGATTTCATCTCCAAATACGGAAAGGTTTCTTCACCGTAAGAGCTGTGAAAATGTGGAATAGACTCCCTGCAGAGGTGGTTCTGGTCAGCTCAGTAGATTGCTTTAAGAAAGGCCTGGATACTTTCCTAAATGTACATAATATAACTGGATACCAACATTTATAGGTAAAGTTGATCTGGGGAAAATCCGATTGCCTCTCGGGGGATCAGGAAGGAATTTTTCCCCTTCTTTAGCAAATTGGAGCATGCTCTGCTGGGGTTTTTTGGCTTCCTCTGGATCAACTGTGGGTAAAGAATGGGGTATATGGGATTGTATGATGTTATTATTTTTTTTATTATTATTATTTTATTTGTAGTTGGACTGGATAGACTTGTGTCTTTTTTCAACCTAACTAACTATGTAACTATGTAACAACGAAAACAAAAATAAAGCATTTGTTTAAGTTGGATCTTTTGGTTTTTGGATTCTGCACGTTTGTTATTGTTTGTTAAAACGATAACGAAAATACCTGAAATTCAGACGAAAATGCACATGTCTAATACAGACCAGAACCCTTAAACCCTGGTCTGGTCTCAGCAGTAAATGAATTTTGCCTACTAGCTCATTTTAATCAGTGCAATCTTAATGACACCTCAAACACAGGTTGCATAGTACAAAACAACCATGCAATCCTTTTTCCAATCTTTATTATTTTAGTGCAATTTAATTTTATTTAACTAAAGATTTTACCTGCTGTTAAACCCCCCCCCCCCCCAAACAAAAAATTATCTACTGCCCTGCTGACACACTGCAATGTTTGGCGGCTGGCCACTGTAAAGCCCCATACACACGCGCGTCGTACCATGTCCGTCATACTTTGTCTGATGTTGGTTTTGCGTACACGCGGTCGGACAAAGTTGTCGGAAAATCCGATCATTCTGAACGTGGTGACGTTTGTTGCCTACGACGGGACTACGTAGAGGCTAGTAGCCAATAGCTTTGGTCTTGTAACGTGATCTGAGCATGCGTAGCACTTTGTCCGGTCGGACAACCGTACACACGATCGGATTTGGTGTGATCGGACCGTGTTGTCGGCAAATCTATCCAGCAGGAGATAAGACTTTGTCCGTCGGACAATCCGACGTACACTGTCCGATGGTGCATACACACGGTCTGATTTTTCAACAACATTGTCCGATCGGACAGAATCCATGAAAAAATCCGACCGTGTGTATGGGGCTTAAGAAAGCCCTGACTCCTAGACTGGCTCCTGTAATAGACGGAGCACTGATTAAATTCTGCCTATCACAGAAGCTGGTCTAGGAGGCCTTTGTTACAGCGTATTCGAACATTGCAGACCCAAGCTCCGTGACACAGTGAGAGATCCACGCTGTGTGTGATCCAGGCACAAGTGAGTCTGCATTTCATGGGCACAGTGAGACTGCGTTGATGGGCACAGTGAGACTGCCTTGATGGGCATGGTAAGGCTGCGTTTATGGGCGCGGTGAGGCTTCGTTGATGGGCATGGTGAGAAACAAACAACCACCGCTCCAAGACTCTCCTTCCCAAGCGAATGCTCCTGCTCCTGTGTGGGAGCTATGAGTAAGCACTAGTTGTGGTGCGAAACGCGTCAGCTCTGTACCCCCCTTTTTTGCCGTGTATGGATTGCAGTGTTTTTTGCTTTTAAATAAACTTTTTGGATTTTATTTTCTCGGTGTGCGGCTGTCCGGAGTTCTTCCTTTTTTGATTTCCAATCGATGGGCATGGTGAGGCTGCATTGATGGGCATGGTGAGGCTGCAATGATGGGCACGGTGAGGCTGCAATGATGGGCATAGTGAGGCTGCATTTCATGGGCACAGTGAGTCTGCATTGAACCATTATCACACATTGTGGTGGTTTATTGTTAGTATAGCATACAGGTTAAATTATTTTGTTGCTACATCTGTTCTATATTTTTTTGTTTAGTGCATGTGAATTTTGGAGGTGTCCTTATAAACTGGCACTTTACAAAAATCTTGCACTTTATTTGTTAAAAAAGGAGTACCCCTGTCTCATTCAGCCTGGTGTGCATTGTAAACAGACCCGGACAGTAAATTACATTACGCAAGGTGTTGTCGGAACAATAGCAAATTGCTCAGCAGATATGGTAGAGAATAGTGCTGAGCCAAACATGGGTTCAGTTCAAGCAGGGGTCAGCAAACATGAATACAGTTTGAATTAAAGTCAATGGGACTAAAAAGTAAAAAAACTGTTCTGGCCATTCTCAAGATTAATAGGCACGGAATTGTCAAACAAATAGCACTGGGGATGAGAAATAAGGGGGTGGGGGAGTGGGTGGGATACTGCCCTAAGGTGACATACCATGGCTAAACATGTATATATATATATATATATATATATATATATATATATATATATATATATCTTAAAGTGAAACATTAAAAATGCAGAGTTCCAATACAAAAACATGCCCTAGCCTTACCTGTGAAATGGCACATCTGTGCAATGTATTGAAACTACTACAGCAACACTGACATTGACAAAAGAAATAAGCGTGAAAGAGTAATATGTACATAGTACCCCAGAGTATTTTTTTTTTTAAATGAGATCCCCCTTAAAATTTATACAAGACTTTAAGGGCCATGTAAGTAAATGTGGCCATGGACGTCAGTGGATGTTTAGGACTCAGCAGTGCCTGCACCCACCTGTGTTCTTCTACCAATTATAACAGCAGGAAACTGTCAAGTATAAAAGCGCTAAAAGCATTATTGTATATGGTGTGCGGCTCCTACTGAACAGGTAAATGTTCAGGCATTTGGACCAAGGTTCAGTGCGAACTTGTGTTTGGACCTAACCTTAGGCTTACCCCTAGTAGAGAACAGGTAGGAGCAAACTACCTGCTGGCAGCAACCTTTAAATATGAAAATGCTAAATGTTGTATTTTGCTGAATAAAAAGACACAACATGGTATTTTCTATGTTTTAGTCCTGAACATAATAAATAAAGAAAACAGTAGACATTTACTTTGAGGCAAGGTAGAAATGTCACCCTGTCTTTTGTGCCTAGTTTTCCATTCCTACATGAAGAATTCTAGTAATGCTAAATTGATAATATATTGTATTGCAAGTTATTTATTGTCTTGTTCAACAGCATACAGCCAATCAATTCTAGTTACCAGGAAAATATTTCAGAACTAGGAAGAAAGGAAAAATAATTCACAAATGACATAAAATACAATGAAGTTAACATATTTTGCAACTCAGACAACTTAGTTATAAATAATCATGTAAAAAAATGACTTATGAAAAAAAAGGAATTATAGCCTTTTGTAAATATACTGTATATACGAGATAAGTTTGATGGAAATACATTTTCCAACATATGCTAATGTTTAAAGTGACCCTGTCTGGTTTATTAAAAAAATTCTATATTAAATGTCCGTCCAATACAAGAGAATTTATACTCAGCTCTATGGAGCCATGTGTCCTTGTGTCCATTTCAGCTCAGCAGACTTTATAAGCCTCTTCTGCATTTTTCACTTCACAGAGTGCTGAATTCCTGTGTCCTCCACCAACCACTGTGTTTCCATCAACCAGCAATCCCTGCTGAGTCCTATGGCCCCTTTCACACTGGGGCGGTGAGCCGCGGTGACGGTAAAGCAGCGCTATATTTAGCGCTGCTTTACCGTCGTTTTCACCGCGGTTTTCGGCCGCTCGCGGTGCGGTTTTACCCCCCGCGCGCGGCCGAAAAAGGGTTAAACACCCCCCGCAGAGCGCCGCCGTAGCGGCGCTTTGCGGCGGTATTGCCGCGGTTTTACCGCGGTTTCCCATTCTTTTCAATGGGAAGGAGCGGTATAGGAGCGGTGAACACACCGCTCCTATCCCGCTCCAAAGATGCTGCTAGCAGGACTTTTTTTGTCATCCTGCTAGCGCACCGCTCCAGTGTGAAAGCCCGCCGGCTTTCACACTGGAGTTAAAGGGGCAGGATTTTTTCATGCGGCGAACAGGCGCTATTTTTAGCGCTGCACCGCATGAAAAACGCCCCGGTGTGAAAGGGGCCATAGTGATGTAGGGGTCAGAGGGTGCAGGCTGCACTCAATCAGCTCCTGGGCTTCTGATGGTTTTACAAAAGTAAAAAAAAAGCACTTCCATGTTTATGTTTACTTTGGGAGTGTGATAACGCATGGGTGACATCTGTAAGGCTGCTTTCACACTGGAGCGGTGGGGGCGCTGGCGGTAAAGCGGCGCTATATTTAGCGCCGCTTTACCGGCGTTTTAGCGGCGCATTGCGGCCGCTCGCGGGGTGTTTTTACCCCCCGCGAGCGGCCGAAAAAGGGTCAATACCGCCCGCAAACCGCCGCTGCAGCGGCGTTTTGCGGGCGGGTTCGGCGCGCTCCCCCATTGTTTTCAATGGGACCGGGCGCTATAGGAGCGGTAAATATACCGCTCCTATAGCGAGCCAAAGATGCGGCTTGCAGGACATTTTTGAGCGTCCTGCAAGCGCACCGCTTCAGTGTGAAAGCCCTCGGGCTTTCACACTGAAAAAACAGCAACAGCTGTTTCGGGTCGGTTTGCAGGCGCTATTCTTAGCGCAATAACGCCTGCAAACCGCCCCAGTGTGAAAGCAGCCTAAGGGATTAGCTCAGTAGCAGGGTGTGCAGGACCCCCTGCATGGGTCACAGCACAGTGAAGTAGGCATGGACAGACAGCAGGATCTTTGTGAAAACAAAACAGTGGTTTATTTCCAAGTCTTTTTGGTACAAGTGCAGGTATCAAAAACAGCAAAAACAAAACAGGAAATAAACCCTTGCCACTTTGGGCGTCTAACTGTAAAACACAGGAACCTATCTACCTGGTCTGGAACAGACTACAACTGCCCAAAAACCTGTCTGACACACAGAAAAACAGAGTCTTTTAGTCATACAGACTTATGCCGCGTACATACGGTCAACTATGCCGATGGAGACGGTCTGATCGGATTATGTTGTCGGAAAATCCGATTGTGTGTGGGCTCTAGCGGGCTTTTTCCATCGGAATTGCGGACGTAAAAAATTTGAGAGCAGGATCTCAAATTTTCCGACAACAAAATCCGATCAGACTTTTTCCGATCGTGTGTCGAGAATTCCGACAGACAAAGTGCCACGCATGCTCAGATCAAATTAGGAGACCAAAGCTATTGGCTACTAGCCTCTACATAGTTCCGTCTTACCCAACGAACGTCACCACGTCCAGAACGATCAGATTTTACGACAACTTTGTCTGACCGTGTGTATGCAACACCAGTTTCGGACAAAATCCGTCCGAAAAAATCGGACGGATTTTGTGGTCGGAATTTCCGACCGTGTGTACAGGGGCTTAATCTCACCACTCAGAAGACGCTGCTCCCCAGTCCTATGCAGGAATCTGGTTCCAGGATGGGGCCCCTTGTTGAAGCAACCAGGGAGTTTTATAGAGAGAAAAATAGTACAAACATGTGAACACCATTAAAGTCTATGGGACACGAACATGAATAATCAAAAGTGCTAATTTAAAAGGCTTATATGCATGGTATTGTCATAAAAAGTGTTTGGGGACCTGGGTCCTGCCCCAGGGGACAAAAAAGTTTTAAAAAAGGCAGTTTTTTCGGTAGCAGTGATTTTAATAATGGTTAAAGTGAAACAATAAAAGTGTAATATTCCTTTAAATTGGGGTGTCTATAGGGTGTCTATAGTATGCCTGTAAAGGGGCGCATGTTTCCCATGTTTAGAACAGTCTGACAGCAAAATGACATTTCTAAAGGAAAAAAACTACTCGCGGCTACAATGAATTGTCGGGTCCGACAATACACATAACAGTTCATTGATAAAAAAAACGGCATGGGGTTGTGGGGATGAGGCCCTTGTCCCCATCAACATGATGACACAGACCCACAAAGCATCCTCCCAATGTTGAGGGCATGAGGCCTGGTATGGTTCAGGGGGGGCGCTCTCTCGTCCCCCCCTCTTTTCCTGCGGCCTGCCAGGTTGCATGCTCGGATAAAGGGTCTGGTATGGATTTTTGGGGGGAACTCCACACCATTTATTTTTTAAATTTGGCGTGGAGTTCCCCTTAAAATATTTGGGGGGAACCCCACGTTTTTTTTTTTTTTAATCAATGACTTTCAATGACTGTTCTCTGTATTACGGGGAGCCGACAATTCATTATAGCATGCTTTTAAATGACTTTTTTTTCCTGCAGAAATGACACTTTGTGCAGGGACAGTTCTAAGCACGGGAAACATGCGCCTCTTTACAGGCATACTATACACCCCCCCCCCGGTACGAAATTTAAAGGAATATTACACTTTTATTGTTTCACTTTAAACATTATTAAAATCACTGTTCCTGACAAAACGTCAGTTTTTATACGTTTTTTTTTGCATTGATACATGTCCCCTGGGGCAGGACCCAGGTCCCCAAACACTTTTTAGGACAATGACTTGCATATTAGCCTTTAAAATTAGCACTTTTGATTTTGAACGTTCGAGTCCCATAGACTTTAATAGGGTTCTTAAGTTCACGCGAAGTTTAGGTCTGTTTGCAGGTTCTGGTGCGAACCGAACAGGGGGGTGTTCGGCTCATCCCTAGTTGGGACACAGGTTACCAGACACGTGTGCACTAAATCATGATAAATCATATGCATTTCTCATTCTAACACCGGGGTGATGTGTTCACTGTAAAACTGAATTCTTCAAGGGCCAGAAACCACCTATTCACCCTCCTATTGGTCTCTTTGTTCTGTGCCATCCACTTTAATGGAGCATGATCTGTTACCAGTTTAAATTGTCTACCCAAGAGATAGTACTGGAGAGAATCTAAAGCCCATTTTATCGCTAAACATTCTTTCTCAATGGTGGCGTAATTTTTATGGGGATTTGGTTACACCATATTGCTATATGGTGCTTAAGGTGGAGTCCTCTAGTTCTCCTATATAGAGGAGTGTATGTCTCCCATGGTTCAGAGAAGCAGGATCTCCCATTCTATGGATAGCGTAGGACCCACTACCTATGGGGTACTTTGTTGCATTAGGGGGCTTAAGCACCATATAGCAATATGGTGTGACCAAATCTCCATATTTTATTTTAAATGTTTAGGTATTTTAAATAGCCTTGCAGGAGGTAAATGTCTTTTTTGCATGTGTGCGCTGTAATATTTTGTTCAGAAAGCAAGCTGGATGCAGGACAGGCCAGTAGCTCAATTGCATATTGAGCAAGTCCTGGCCAGTGGTCCATCCTCAAGACCCAGTAACCCAGTGGATGCTCTGTTGGAAAGGTCTCCAAGTCTGCTCTTGCCCCTAGATATTCCTGCACCATGTAATGCAGACGCTGGCGATGGTTGCTTGAACCGATCAGACCTTGGTGCTGAGGACTGAAAAATTGTTTAAAGGCATCAGTCAGCTGGCCACCTTCTCCACCGCTCTTCCTCTGATTAAACAAAGCCTCAGCAACACGTTGTCCAGCACCAGGAAATTGTAACCTCCCAGGGTCTGGAAATGCATTGCACAAACCTTTCTTCAAGGCCTCCTGAAGATGTTTCATCCTCAGCTCCCTCTGCGAGGGCAGGATTAGTTCTGCAACCTTACCCTTGTAACATGGATCAAGAAGGTTTGCCAGCCAGTAATGATCCCTCTCCTTGATACCATGAATCCTAGGGTCCTTTCGCAGGCTTTGCAGAATCAGGGAGGCCATGCAGCGTAAGTTTGCAGAGGCATTTGATTCTGAGTCCTCTGGGTCACTAAGGATTACATGATCCGTAACTACCTCCTACCAGCCACGTACAACTCCTTGGGTTTTTGGGGACTGAAAACCATCCCTTAAAGACTGCTGCTGAGTGTTATCCTCTACATCCATGCTGACACAATCCTCCACATCCTCTTCTTCCTGTATGTTTGGCAGGCCTGCAGGAATGCTATCTGGATAAAGGGGGCCTTGAGAGGTAAGGATGTTCTCCTCTTCCTTCCGCTGTTCTGCCTCAAGTGCCGTGTCCATGATTCCACAAAGCGTGTGCTCCAACAGGAAGACTAGAGGGACAGTGTCCCTGATGCATGCATTGTCACTGCTCACCCTCCTTGTGGCCTCCTCAAATGGTGACAGGACAGTGCATGCATCCTTGATCAGTAGCCACTGGCGTGGTGAAAAGAAGTCAAGCTCCCCTGACCCTGTCCTGGTGCCATACTCGCACAGGTACTTATTGATAGCCCTCTGCTGTGTGTGCAGCCACTGCAGCATTGCCAATGTTGAGTTGCACCTGTTGGGCATGTCACAAATGAGGCTGTTGGTGAGCAGGTTGCATTCCCTTTGAATGTCAGCCAGCCAAGCACTAGCATTGTATGACCGGCGGAAATGACCACAGACTTTTCTGGCCTGCCTCAGGAGATCCTGTAAGCCTGGGTACCTGCTCAAGAACCGCTGTACCACCAAATTCAGGACGTGTGCCAAACATGGAACATGGGTCAAGTGTCCCTGTTGAAGGGCGTAGAGAAGGTTGGTGACATTGTTGCATACAACTATTCCTGGCTGAAGCTGGTGTGGCGTCAACCACCTCTGAGCCTGCCCCTGCAGAGCTGACAGAATCTCTGCCCTAGTGTGGCTCCTGTCTCCTAAGCAGACCAACTTAAGCACTGCATGGCATCTTTTAGCCTGACTGTTTGCGTAGCCCCTTGATCGCTTATGGAGCACCGCTGGTTCAGAGGACAAATCTGCAGAAGGGGCCATAGCGGAAGAAGAAGAGGAGGGGTGGAGGAGAGAGCTGTGGCAGAATCACCACTAGCATTTTGGAGGCATGGTGGCAAAACAAGATCCAACAACACTGAACCCTGTCCTGCATCCTTCCCAACTGCCAGCAGAGTTACCCAGTGCGCCGTTAAGGAAAGGTAACGTCCCTGCCCATGCCTGATGGACCATGAGTCAGTGGTAATATGCACCTTACTGCTGTCTGCCCTGTCCAATGAGGCAAAAACAGTGCCTTCCACATGCCGGTAGAGAGCCAGAATCGCCTTCCGTTAAAAGAAATGGCGTTTTGGAACCTGCCACTGAGGGACAGCACATTCCACAAATTTACGAAAGGGGCAGAGTCTACCAGCGTCTACCAGCTGATGCAAGGCAGCAGTTGCAGTGCTAGAAATTTGGCCAAGCTAGCATTTAGACGCTGAGCATGTGGATGGCTGGGACCGAATTTCTTTTTATGGTTCAGGAACTGGGGTAGGGAAATTTGACTGCTTAAATCAATTGGTGGTGTACTGATAGCAGATTGTCTGCAAGTACTTGGGACGCCTATTGCTATACCTTCATTCCTCTCAGTGCAGGTTTTTGAGAGGACTGGAGGTATAGTAGGGTTGGAGATCCCAGATGAGGAGCAAGGAGAAGTCCGCCTTTTTCTTTGATGTGGGTCTTTCAAGTGCTGTTGCCAACAGACTGCATGGAAGGTCGTCATATGTCTGGTCACGCATGTGGTGCCCAAGCGGCTGCTGTTCTGGCCATGCTTGATCCGCTTCAGACATAGGTTGCAAACAGCAATGGTGTGATCTGCTGCACATGTGTCAAAAGGCCCATACCAAGGAACTTTTAAAAGTTAGCGGTGAGTCAGCTAACTCTGCACCTGCGGAGCTCTGCTGTGTGATGCAATAGGGTGGCTGCCCTTAAGCTGCCCCCTAGAGGACATTCTGCCTTGTTGGAGTGGTGCCTCCTCCTCCTCCTCCTCCTCTCTTCTCTCAGGCACCCCAGTACAGACAGTGACCTCATCATCCCCTCCCTCCTCGTCACCGGAGCAAACTTGGCAGCATGCTGCAGATGGGGGAACATGACTGACAGTTTTTTGTCCTTCTTGGGCACCCTCTCTCTCTAGGCTCACTTTACTCCCTTCCTCAACCTGGGTACCAACATCAGAGCCTTCAAATCGCTGTGCATCCTCCAGCAGCATGTACCCAACACTGTGGTCGAATAATTCTGGGGACTCCTCCGTGCATTCGTGCATGATGGTGGGGGCTATGGAAGGAGTGAACAAGGAGCCAGTGGAATAGGTCGCTTTGGCAGCTGCGTTGGGGGCATTTTCAGCACAAAAAAATGTGCTGAAAAACTCAGCTTATACTCGAGTATATACGGTAATTCTTCTTGATGGATATCCTTGGATCCAAACTCACGAAGATTTTCTGAGACAAAATCTTTTTTTCTGTCAATAAGAATCCTGGAACGTCTTGCATCATAACTAGGGTTGAGCGAACCCGAACTGTAAAGTTCGGGTCCGTACCGGACTTTTGGGTGTTCGGGACCCGGACCCGAACCCGAACTATTGGCTGTAAGTTCGGGTTCGGGTCCAGTGTTCAGCGCTGTATTGGCGCCTTTTTAACAGCTGCAGGGCAGCCAATCGATGATCGTTTCACTAGTGTGCCCTTAGAAGCCATCACAGCCATGCTTACTAATGGCATGGCTGTGATTGGGCAGTGCAGCATGTGACTGGTTACTTTGGTAATCTCAAACCATGCAGAGCTTATTACTAATGTTCAGATAAAGGAACACCTGGGTAACAGTGATCATAACATGATTTCATTTGATGTTAGCTGTAAGCAAGAAATACATACAGGAAAGATAAAAACGCTCAACTTCAAGAGAGCAAATTTTCCAAGGATGAGGGCTGCTCTCCAGGACTTGGACTGGGAGGGAATATTGGCATCAATGAGCACAGAACAGAAATGGGAATTCTTCAAAAAGACTGTCTGGGACCTCACTGCAAAGTATATTTCCATGGGCAATAAGTTTAAAAGGCTTAAAATAAAACCTATGTGGCTCACGGTCAAAGTTAAAAAAGCTATGAACAATAAGAAAAGAGCTTTTAAAAAATATAAAAGTGAAGGAACACTAGTGTTGTTTAAATGTTACAAAGAATTTAACAGAATATGTAAAAAGGAAATCAAGGATGCAAAAATTCAAAACTAACGACAGATTGCAACAGATAGTAGGACAAACCTAAAAAAATTCTTCAAATATATTAATAGTAAAAAGGTCAGGTCTGAGCATGTAGGCCCTTTACAAAATAATCTAGAGTGGGTGACAGGGAACAAAGAGAAGGCTAATTTATTAAATACTTTCTTCAGCTCTGTGTATACAAAGGAGCATGGGGGAGCTCATGTCCATAATGGGGGTGGTATTGACACAGCCCCGAAGGATCCACAATGGCTCAAAAGTGATATGGTCCAGAAATATTTAGACAGAATAAAGGTGGATAAAGCACCTGGACCAGATGGCATCCACCCATGGATCTTAACCACTTCCCGACCGCCCCATGTAGATATACGTCAGCAGAATGGCACGTACAGGCAGAATCACGTACCTGTACGTGCCATTCTTCAGGCGCGTGGGGGGTCCGATCGGACCCCCCCCCGGCCGGCGGGGACGGTCGGGATCACTTCAGGAGCGATCCGGGATGAGGGGACGGCCAGTGGTTTCTGGCCACCCCCTCGCGATCGCTCCTGGCGAATCAGATGCTTCCTCTGTCTGTGTCAATCAAAACACAGGCAGAGGAAGTGATGTCACGCTCGGTGTGCCGGTCTATGTGACCGGAACGCCGAGGAGACAAGATGTAAAGGTTAGTGCACCAACAGTACACTGACACCAGTACACATAGGCACATATTCCACCCCCCTGTCACCCCCTGATCACCCCCAGATCACCCCCTCCCCCCCCCAGTCACAGTGTCACTAATTGCAGTGATCATTTTTTTACTGATCACTGCATTTAGTGTCAGTGTGACTGTAATAACTGTCAGGGCAGTTAGTTTTAGGTCCAAGGTAGCCCCCTACCCCCCCCCTAATAAAGGTTTAACCCCTTGATTGCCCCCCAGGTAACCCTTTCACCCCCTTTTGCCAGTGTCACTAAGCGATCGTTTTTCTGATCGCTGTATTAGTGTCACTGCTGTCGCTAGGTAACCATTTTTTTTTTTTAGGTAACCGCCATGTTTATATAGGTTCATAAATAGGTTTATAGGTCAGGTACCCCCATATTACAACCTAAATAAAGGTTTTAACCCCCTGATTGCCCCTAGAGTTAACCCTTTCACCAGTGATCACTGTATAACTGTCACTGGTGACGCTGGTTAGCCAGTTAGTTATTTCGTTATTTAGGTTCCCCGTCAGGTTTTTATATAGCGTCAGGTACCCCCATATATTACCTAATAAAGGTTTTAACCCCCTGATTGCCCCTAGTTAACCCTTTCACCCCCTTTTGCCAGTGTCACTAAGCGATCGTTTTTCTGATCGCTGCATTAGTGTCGCTAGGTAACCAGTTTTTTTTTAGGTTAACCGCCATGTTTATATAGGTTCATAAATAGGTTTATAGGTCAGGTACCCCCATATTACAACCTAAATAAAGGTTTTAACCCCCTGATTGCCCCTAGAGTTAACCCTTTCACCAGTGATCACTGTATAAATGTCACTGGTGACGCTGGTTAGCCAGTTAGTTATTTCGTTATTTAGGTTCCCCGTCAGGTTTTTATATAGCGTCAGGTACCCCCATATATTACCTAATAAAGGTTTTAACCCCCTGATTGCCCCTAGTTAACCCTTTCACCCCCCCTTTTGCCAGTGTCACTAAGCGATCGTTTTTCTGATCGCTGCATTAGTGTCGCTAGGTAACCAGTTTTTTTTTGTATTACTGTACGGGTGACGCTGGTTAGTTAGCTTGTTTTTTATACTGTCAGGGCACCCGCCATTTATTACCCAATAACGGTTTAACCCCCTGATCGCCCGGCGGGTGATATCAATTAGGTTTTAGGGTCAAATAAGGTCTGCGTCGCCCCAGGTTAGTGCCAGTACTGCAAACACCCACGCGCAAAGCATACACCTCCCTTAGTGGCACAGTATCTGAACAGATCAATATCTGATCTGATCAGATCTATACTAGCGTCCCAGCAGTTTAGGGTTCCAAAAAAAAACGCATTGTTAGCGGGATCAGCCCAGATACCTGCTAGCACCTGCGTTTTCCCCCTCCGCCCAGCCCAGCCCACCCAAGTGCAGTATCGATCGATCACTGTCACTTACAAAACACTAAGCACACATAACTGCAGCGTTCGCAGAGTCAGGCCTGATCCCTGCGATCGCTAACATTTTTTTTGTGGTAGCGCTTTGATTCAGTCGCTTCAGTCAGGAGCTTTTTTACCTGTGAATCTCAAAAAAATAAAAAAAAAATAAAATAGTTGTCGTTTTATTGTTCTCTCTCTCTCTCTCTATTCTCTCTCTATTGTTGCTCTTTTTTTACTCCATTCTATTCTGCAATGTTTTATTATGTTTTATCATGTTTTATCATGCTTGCTTTTCAGGTATGTAATTTTGTTTACTGTGTTTTAGTGTTAAGCATTTTTTTGTTTTCAGGTGCGCCATTCAGTTGCAACGCGGATTTATTTATGGTCTAGAGCCCTACGGACGACAAGAGTAACGATGACACATAGGACTAACACAAAACTCACCAACATGAAATAGACCTGAAAGTGTGCCTTGGTCTACCGTATGGTACACCAAAATAAGGGGGCATACCCTAGATAAGGAATGATAAGTAGTAGTTTATGGAATAATGTGGAATGAGTATTCAGTCTGGGGTAAGAATACTTGGAAGAGGCTTTTAAAAGGGGAGGGTGGGTGGGTATCACGCACAGGAAACCGACAAAGACCGGCGGCCTTTGGGCTGCTTAAATACCCTCCGGGCTCCTCCCATAACTTCAGGCCGGTACCCGGCCTTCCAATTTATGGTCTAGAGCCCTACGGACGACAAGAGTAACGATGACACATAGGACTAACACAAAACTCACCAACATGAAATAGACCTGAAAGTGTGCCTTGGTCTACCGTATGGTACACCAAAATAAGGTGGCAAAAACCTTCAGGTAGGGGATAATAATTTATTAAAGGTAAATGTGACTGAGTAGTTGGGCAAAGGCCTGAGCCCTCTCCAACTGTGGGTTAGGTATGTAGCGAGAAGCAGGCCGACTTCCACCGACCTAGTTTCTCGATCACATGGTCCGGAACCCTCTATCTTGGGGCCGACGTGGCCGCCCCGACCCGGAATGAATGCCCGGAGTATTGGCTGGGGTCCAATTGAAGATTGCCGAGAAGGTCCCGGACATGTACCACGAACTGCGACGAGTTCGAGGGGTTTAACTGGAAAGGGTAAAGCGGACTGGACCCTGGGCGGTCGGATAGCAGTGCCGTCGAGCGGTTCAACACGGCAACTGGGCACCAGTTGTTGTAGGTCCGGCACAGTGAATATCTATTCCGGAACCTCGCTGCTGAGTTCTAGACATCGCCAAGTGAAGAACGTAGAGATCCTGGTGGCGGCAGAGATTACTTTATGCAAGACTGGACCGGCTGGGTGGCTGCGAGTAAACTCGCTGGGCCGTAGGAACCCATAAACGCCATGTGTATCGCAGCCTGCAAGAAGGTGCTGAGGAGGAGACCAAAGGGGGACCTATCCAGGACGTCAGACATCCCCTTAAGACCTCCACAGTGATAGGCAGCCGCTTCGGGCTGACTGGCGGCTGGAGCTTCTGAACTCCACGCAGTAGAGCCCTCACGGCATGGAAGGAGAACACCGAAGGCCTAGCGGGGTCTCGAAGTGACCAGTAGTGCTGCACCCCGGCCACGTACTGACGTTTCGCGCTGTGTGACAGTGCCAGGTGAGAATGGCAATAAGCGATAAACGCCAGGACCTAATCGACGCTGGAAGATTCACGGGCGTTGGGGCAGGAACTTATCAAAACGCCCCCAGGCCGCCTGGCAGGCCCGACAGGTGTTGCGGGCGAGCGAAGCGTTGACGAAGTTAGTAGCTGACTGCAAACGTGGGGCTAGTCCAGGGTCAGTTGTGACCAATCCGGGATAGAGGCTGAGAGATGGTAGGCTCCTGGCATCTGTTCAAAGAAAGGAACAAGGTTAAACGGGAGAGTGCGTCCGCTGCTGAGTTGAGCTTCCCTGGAACGAATGAGCAGTAAACATTGAATTGATGTTGTAGGGATAGCTGGACCAGTCCGCGGAGGAAGGACATGACGGGCCTGGATTTAGACCTGCCCTTGCTGATGATCTCGGCTGTGGCTTGATTGTCTGTCGTAAAGCCACCGTCCGTCCAGACCCAATGGTGACCCCATAGGTGAGCGGCTGCTACGACGGGGAACAGCTAAAAGAGGGCTGACGTGGTAGTAAAGCCTGGTGTGGCTAGTGCCTAAGGAGGCCAAGGGGCGGCGAACCACAAATGGCCAAAAATGGCGGCGCATCCTGTGGATGCCGCCGCATCGGTCACCACTTGAGGTGACTGCGTGGACACGACTGGGATGAACCGGGACACAACGTTCCAATTACTAAGAAAGTGTTCCCACATGGCCAGATCTGCCCTGGCTGCTGAATCCAGCCTGACGACCTGATTAGGGTCCTGAGTGTAGGACAGGAAGACCGGCAACCGGGACACGAAGGAGCGGCCCTGGGGGATGATCCTCGTAGCAAAATTCGACATCCCGAAGAGAGACTGAAGTTGCTTCTGAGTACATCCCCCACTCGCAGAACCGTCCTGAAACGGCCCCAACTTATCTGCGGGAAGGCTGGCCTGCATGGCAGGCATGTCAAGGTCGATGCCCAAGAACGTGATCTTGTGCGCCAGGCCGTGCACCTTGCGTTCCGCTATGGGGACGTTCAGATTGTCGAAAACCGTCCTCAACTTTCCAAGGTCCCCTTGGGGAGCCCCGGGTGGTTCTATCAGAAGGAAGTCATCCAAATAATGGACGACCTTGTGGCACTGTGCCTCGTAGAGAAGGATCCACGCCAGGGTCTCCGTGAACTATCAAATAACCAAAGACTACTCTTAGACCCGAAGGTCAATTTGGTTGCGAAATAATATCGCTCCCTCCACTTGATGCCGTGCCAGCACCACAGGGAAGGATGTATGGGCAGTAGCTTGAAGGCGTCAGATATGTCCGCCTTCGAGAGCCAAGCACCTACCCCTGCCCTGAGTATGGCCTGGGTAGCCATATCTACCGAAGCGTACTCCAGTGAGAACTCCTCGGAGGGAATGAGCGAGTTGAGACTGGGAACGACGGAAGAATGAGGCGCTGACAGATCATACGCCAGACGTTTATTTATTTATTTATTTTTTTCCGAAAATTTCCCCGTACAAGCCCGATAGGGCTAACCCTCCAGATACTAAAGGGAGACTGACTGAACGGGCCTATCATAAAGTCCCGATCCAACTCCGTCTGAAGAAGGACGTCGATAGCTGGCTCATCTGTTGCTGCTGAGCGCAGGTTCGGACATTCGTGGGTGGTGTGGGGCGGGGTGATGAGCCCGGTGTGAAACTCATCGGTGAGACCTCGGGTGAGGTAGCTGGCGAGTGACGGAGTGGGATGTGAGGTCAAGTAGACATCGAGCCAAGGACATTGACCTGGCTTAGTCACGGTTTCATCTGCTTGGGGGTGCGCCCTCTGGCATAGGGTGCAAACGTGCAAGAGCCGGCACTGGCTGAATTGCAGGAGCCGTAGTTGAAGTTGTTGCAAATGGCGGCTCCCCCAACCATCTGCCCCGGACAACCCCACTTGTCCACCTTCTGCCCTTGCACCGGTGCCTGCTGAGCCTGACTCGAGCTGGCAGAGGCCGTGAGCTTTCTGTTGAGCCTGGCTCCTTCGCCTTCAAAACCACTGAGACGTCGCCCCAGGTGTAGGCCTTGTTCTCGGCCAAGTCATGGACCGAGATCGTGAGTGAGGCCAGGTTAACGTCTCTGCCCTCTAAAACGTCCTTCCTTACGCTGGGTGGCACCAGGTGGGAAGGGTGAACGGTAGTCGTGGCAAGCTCACTACCTGCGGCCGGTGCACTGATGGCTGGGACCACCGCAGGGTCCGGAACCGTGGCAGCCGGGCTAGTCTCTAGACGAGACACCCTGTCCTGGACCTCAACGATTGAGGAAGACAGGGAAGACACGAGGGTGTGTAGCTGAGCGACGGCGGCTGAAATCGATTCCAGAGACGCCTGCTGGCTGCTGGGGCTTGCTGCGGTCGGTGGTGGGAAGAGGAGCCTGAATAGCTCCGCCTTCCTGGCCGCGGCCGAGAAGGGTATCCCTCTGCGTTTCAGCTCGGCGGACAGCCTGGGAATTGTCCATGCCCTAAGGGACTGGACACTGCCAGCCTCGGAGGCTGATGCCGGAGATAGCGGGGTGGTGAGGTCATCGCTGCCGACTGATGACATGGCGGCTGCCAAGACCCGTTACTTAGTAGACTGGTCACGTGTCTGCAGGCTGCCCAGCTTCTTTTTTTTTTTTTCCTTTTTTTTTTTTTTTTTTACCTGCTGGAACCCTAATGAAGCTGGTGCAGGTGGACCTACTGAATCCGACTGACCTGAGAGAGTGTGAGAGAAAGTACCTATTGAGAGCCTAAACTGCTGCCGTCCAGAGCGACGGAACCCAACGTAGATGATAACAACAGGCGATAGTGACTTGAGTCGACTGCCGAGATCGCTATGGGATCAAATGGCAGATGACAACACGAACGACTGACTTGACACATTGCCTTAACTGAATGAACTTCCCGTGACAGGGCCCGGCCCATTCGTACCGTATGGGGTGACTGTGGGCCGGACTCTGGAGCCCGTACCGAATGAGGCCACCATGAAACTAGGCCGACTGCCTAGGTACGCTGAGGCCGAACTGTGACATCCAGCTGCCACCGGGTCCGACTCCAAGCTCCCCCCCTTTTTTTTTTTTTTTGTAGAAATGCGGCCGGCCTAGGGCACGCCGGCGCGAATTCGTACAAGCGGGTGACCAATTAACGCCGGGCGTGGTAAGGTGACACAGAAATGCTATAACATGACAAGGGCAAGAATCAAAGTTTTTTTTTTTTTTTTTTTGCGACTCCGCCCCTGGCGCACGTATTGAAATGAGGCCGAGCCTAGGGCACGCCGACACGAATTAAGTGCGAAGAAGTGACTTCATTCACGCCGGGCGTGGTAAGGTGACAGAAATGAGACACCATGACAGGGGCAGGAATCAGGAATGTACGCAAACCAGTGATGCGATTCCGCCCTTGGCGCATGTATTGAAATGAGGCCGTGCCTAGGGCACGCCGACACGAATTAAGTGCGAAGAAGTGACTTCATTCACGCCGGGCGTGGTAAGGTGACAGAAATGAGATACCATGACAGGGGCAGGAATCAGGAATGTACGCAAACCAGTGATGCGATTCCGCCCTTGGCGCATGTATTGAAATGAGGCCGTGCCTAGGGCACGCCGACACGAATTTAGTGCGAAGAAGTGACTACATTCATGCCGGGCGTGGTAAGGTGACAGAAATGAGATACCATGACAGGGGCAAGAATCAGGAATGTACGCAAACCAGTGATGTGATTCCGCCCTTGGCGCATGTATTGAAATGAGGCCGGGCCTGGGGCACGCCGACACGAATTAGTGCGGGGAAGTGACTGCATTCATGCCGGACGTGGTAAGGTGACAGAAATGATATACCATGACAGGGGCAAGAATCAGGAATGTACGCAACCAGTGATGCGATTCCGCCCTTGGCGCATGTATTGAAATGAGGCCGGCCTGGGGCACGCCGACCCGAATCAGTGCAAGGGAAGTGACTGCATACAAGCCGGGCGTGGTAAGGTGACAGAAATGATATACCATGACAGGGGCAAGAATCAAGAACGTACGTAACCAGTGATGTGATTCTGCCCTTGGCGCATGTATCGAAATGAGGCCGGGTAGTCGTGCATCTGGGTCGCCCCGATCGGAGCATGTATGGATGCGACCGGACCAAGATGGAAGCGATGGCATGAACACCCTGTTGCAACTGATGCGAAATGATTTAGCATGACCGAATGGCCTGATACGTTGGCCACGTATGAAATGATGAAATGACTGTCATGCTAACACGTGAAATGTTTCGACACGGTCGAAGTGATTTGTACAATTAGTATGCCAACAGTGCTTCGGAATGTGAATAGCGATTTGGCACGCTCGCTGGTGCCACCGATTCGAATAATGTCAGGACATGAACGATACGTGTGAGTGCGAACGGCACCCGTGCATGAGTCACGTTTGAACGACTGCGTAGCACGACCGCGAAAGGGGAACCCTTGAGTGCCGGATGCGGCATCGGTCGGAATGTAGTGGCGGGCGGCCCTGAATGTGCGTGCCACTAGATGGCTCCCGATCGTGTACAACCAAAAACGTGCGAGTAAGTGTTTAGTTTTTCGAGACAAGCAGAGCGTGGTTCGTGAGCTACGCAGACCACAGTTTAGTGACATGATAAGCAGTGCATGAGAACGTAAAACATGGGAGCCGAAGCCCTACCTGCGACAGCCGAACCAGACTCTTTGTACGAAACTGCGACTCGGCGACACGAGTGCGACACGAAGGGACAACACGACTTACGAACACGGACGCAGAACTGCAACAAGAGGAGACGGACAGACGAAACCGAGCTCACGAACCGGCACCAACAGCGCTTGTCTCGAACGAGTCGGTCCTAGATGTCTGACGTATCAGATATCACGCACAGGAAACCGACAAAGACCGGCGGCCTTTGGGCTGCTTAAATACCCTCCGGGCTCCTCCCATAACTTCAGGCCGGTACCCGGCCTTCCAATTTATCTTGACAGCAACAGCGTTTGCTCCCACGATACATAAAGCCGCGACTCCAACGCTGTAGGAGGTGATTTCACCACCACAGTTAAAAAAAAGAGCATATATGCCGAAGCAGGGGGGCAGCAGGGGTGGAGGAGCGATTGGCTCCTAATGCCACGTACATACGGTCGAAATTCCGACCGTGTGTACACGGCATAACTTTTGCGGGAGGATGCCCCCATGCATCGGCATATATAAATGGTGCATGTATGCCCATCATTAGAAGTGGGTGGATGAAGGGAGGTATTCTAATGGTGGGCATACCCACCAATCAATCTCTTTTTTTCGTTCAGCCAAGAGGCTGCATGAAAAAAAAAAGATTACAATATATGTCCAGTATGTTGCTGGACTTTGAATGGTTATACCAGAATGATGCCTGCAGGTTTAGGTATCATCTTGGTATCATTCTTTTCAGCCAGTGATCGGCTTTCATGTAAAAGCAATTCTAGCGGGTAATTAGCCTCTAGACTGCTTTTACAAGCAGTGGGAGGGAATGTCCCCCCTCCCGGATATAAACCGCGCCATTGGGAAATTGGGAAAGCATTTTATCACACCAATCTTGGTGTGGTCAGATGCTTTGAGGGCAGAGGAAAGATCTAGTGTCTAATAGACCCCAATTTTTTCAAAAAAAGAGTACCTGTCACTGCCTATTGCTATCATAGGGGATATTTACATTCCCTGAGATAACAATAAAAATCATAACAAAGAAAAAAAATGGAAGGAACAGTTTAAAAATAAAATAAAAAAGCTAAATAAATAAAAAAAAAAACAAAAAAAAAAAAAAAAAGCACCCCTGCCCCCCCTTCTCTTGCGCAAAGGCGTACACAAGCGTTGGTCTGGCGTCATATGTAAACAGCAATTGCACCATGCATGTGAGGTATCACCGCGAAGGTCAGATCGAGGGCAGTAATTTTAGCAGTAGACCTCCTCCGTGAATCTAATGTGGTATCATGTAAAGGCTTTTAAAGGCTTTTAAAAATGTATGTAGTTTGTCGCCACTGCGTGTTTGTGCGCAATTTTAAAGCATGTCGTGTTTGGTATCCATGTACTCGGCCTAAGATCATATTTTTTATTTCATCAAAAATTTGAGCAATATAGTGTGTTTTAGTGCATTAAAATAAAAAAAGTGTATTTTTTCCACAAAAAATGCGTTTGAAAAATCGCTGCGCAAATACTGTGTGGAAAAAAAAAATGCAACACCCACCATTTTAATCTGTAGGGCCTTTGCTTTAACATTATATATAGTGTTTGGGGGTTCAACGTAATTTTCTTGCAAAAAGAAAATATGTTTTCATGTAAACAAAAAGTGTCAGAAAGGGCTTTGTCTACAAGTGGTTAGAAGAGTGGGTGACGTGTGACATAGGCTTCTAAATGTTGTGCATAAAATGCCAGGACAGTTCAAACCCCCCCCCCAAATGACCCCATTTTGGAAAGTAGACACCCCAAGCTATTTGATGAGAGCAATGTTGAGCCCATTAAATATTTTTTTTTTTTTTGTCCCAAGAGATTGAATAATGAAAAAAAAAAAAATATATATTTTTTTTTTACAAAAAGTTGTCACTAAATGATATATTGCTCAAACATGTCATGGGCATATGTGGAAATACACCCCAAAATACATTCTGTTGCTTCTCCTGAGTACGGGGATACCACATGTGTGGGACTTTTTGGGAGCCTAGCTGCGTACGGAACCCCAAAAACCAATCACCGCCTTCAGGCTTTCTAAGGGTGTAATTTTTTTATTTCACTTCTCACTGCCAATCACAGTTTCGGAGGCCATGGAATGCCCAGATGGCATAAAACCCCCCAAAATGACCCCATTTTGGAAAGTAGACACCCCAAGCTATTTGCTGAGAGGTATGGTGAGTATTTTGCAGATCTCGCTTTTTGTCACAAAGTTTTGAAAATTGAAAAAAAGAAAAAAAAAATGTTTTTTTCTTTACTTTCTTCATTTTCAAAAACAAATGAGAGCTGTAAAATACTCACCATGCCTCTCAACAAATAGCTTGGGGTGTCTACTTTCCAAAATGGGGTCATTTGGGGGGGTTTTGTGCTATTTTGGCATTTTATGGCCTTCGAAACGGTGATAGGTAGTGAGGAGTGAAATCAAAAATTTGCACCCTTAGAAATCCTGAAGGCGGTGCTTGGGTTTCGGGGCCCCGTACGCGGCTAGGCTCCCAAAAAGTCCCACACATGTGGTATCCCCATACTCAGGAGAAGCAGCAAAATGTATTTTGGGGTGCAATTCCACATATAACTATGGCATGTGTGAGCAATATATCATTTAGTGACAACTTTTTGAAAAAAAAAAAAAATCTTTTTTATTGTTGTCTTTATTCAATCACTTGGGACTAAAAAAAAAAATATTCAATGGGCTCAACATGCCTCTCAGCAAATAGCTTGGGGTGTCTACTTTCCAAAATGGGGTCATTTGGGGGGGTTTTGTACTTCTCTGCCATTTTAGCACCTCAAGAAATGAAATAGGCAGTCATAAATTAAAAGCGGTGTAAATTCCAGAAAATGTACTCTAGTTTGTAGACGCTATAACTTTTGCGCAAACCAATAAATATACGCTTATTGGCATTTTTTTTTACTAAAGACATGTGGCTGAATACATTTTGGCCCAAATGTTTGACTAAAATTGAGTTTATTAGATTTTTTTATAACAAAAAGTAGAAAATCTCTTTTTTTTTCAAAATTTTCGCTCTTTTTCCGTTTATATCGCAAAAAATAAAAATCACAGAGGCAATCAAATACCATCAAAAGAAAGCTCTATTTGTGGGAAGAAAAGGACGCAAATTTCGTTTGGTTACAAAATTGCATGACCGCGCAATTACCAGTTAAAGTAGTGCAGTGCGAAATTGAAAAAAGACCTCTGGTCCTTTGGCTGCCAAATGGTCCGGGGCTGAAGTGGTTAAAAGAATTGATCTCTGCAATTTCAAAGCCATTGTATTTAATTTTTAGGGACTCATTAATGACGGGAATAGTACCACTGGATTGGCGCAGGGCAAACGTGGTGCCTATATTTAAAAAGGGAACAAAGTCTTTACCATGTAACTATAGACCTGTTAGTTTAACTTCTATAGTTGAGAAGATACTGGAGAGATAAATAAAAGACCACATAGACGTGTTCTTGCTGGAAAAAAACATTTTAAGCAATAGACAGCATGGGTTCATGAAAGACAGAAGTTGTCAGACAAACCTGATTTCTTTTTATGAAGAGGTAAGTAAAACCTTGGACAGAGGCGTGGCGGTGGACGTGGTATACTTGGATTTTGCAAAAGCCTTCGATACAGTTCCCCACACACGGCTCATGTGTAAGGTAAGGTCTACAGGTTTGGAAATATCGGTTTGTAAATGGATAGAAAACTGGCTAAAAGACAGAATTCAGAGAGTTGTGGTTAATGATTCTTACTCTGAATGGTCTAAGGTTATCAGTGGTGTACCCCAAGGTTCAGTGCTGGGACCCTTACTTTTTAATATCTTTATAAATGATATTGGGTCTGGGATCAAAAAGTAACATTTCTGTCTTTGCAGATCACACCAAGCTATGCAGTGGAATAACGTCCTTACAGGAGGTCTCCAATTTACAGGCCGACATCAATGCTCTGTCTAATTGGGCGACTATGTGGCAGATGAAGTTTAATGTTGATAAATGTAAAGTTATGCACTTGGGGGCTAAGAATATGCATGCATCATACATGCTAGGGGGAGTACAACTGGGGGAATCCGTAGCGGAGAAGGATCTGGGGGTTTTGGTAGATCATAAGCTCAATAATAGCATGCAATGTCAAGCTGCGGTTTCCAAAGCAAGCAAAGTCCTTTCTTGTATTAAGAGAGGTATGGACTCCAGAGAGAGAGATATCATTTTGCCCCTGTTCAAATCATTAGTAAGACCTCATCTGGAATATGCAGTTCAGTTTTGGGCACCAGTTCTCAAAAAGGATATCGGGGAACTGGAGAAAGTGCAGAGAAGGGCAACCAAACTGATAAGAGGCATGGAGGAGCTCAGCTATGAGGAAAGATTAGAGGAACTGAATTTATTCACCCTTGAGAAGAGGAGAATAAGGGGGGATATGATCAACATGTACAAATATATAAGGGGTCCATATAGTGAACTTGGTGTTGAGTTATTCACTTTACGGTCAACACAGAGGACAAGGGGGCACTCTTTACGTCTAGAGGAAAAGAGATTTCATCTCCAAATACGGAAAGGTTTCTTCACAGTAAGAGCTGTGAAAATGTGGAATAGACTCCCTGCAGAGGTGGTTCTGGCTAACTCAGTAGATTGCTTTAAGAAAGGCCTTGATACTTTCCTAAATGTACATAATATAACTGGGTACTGACATTTATAGGTAAAGTTGATCCAGGGATAATCCGATTGCCTCTCGGGGGATCAGGAAGGGATTTTTTTCCCCTGCTGTAGCAGATTGGAGCATGCTCTTTTGGGGGTTTTTTTTGCCTTCCTCTGGATCAACTGTGGGTATAATATGGGTTTTATTGGATTGTACGATATATTTTATTTTTATTTGTTATTTCTTTTTTTTTATGGTTGAACTGGATGGACTTGTGTCTTTTTTCGGCCTAGCTAACTATGTAACTATGTAACTATGACCCTGCCTCTATATATAGTCCAGACACACAGCACACAGTGTCATTCTGCTATAGACAGGTTCCTGTGCTGCTGAGAGGATTTTAGGAGTTAGTGTGATTCAGTCAGTCAGTCAGGCAGTCAGCATTCCTTAACTTAAGAGATACACCATAGTCTGTGTGTATTCTGCTATTGGAAAAACATTGCATAAAAATTTAATTTTGCTGTGTTTTTTTTTTTTTTTTTTCCCAATAGCATTTTCTGCGTGTTCATACATACATCATACATACACGCTGTAGACACTATCCGTGTATTCTAATATTGCAAAAACATTGCAAAAAATTTATTTTTGCAGTGTTTTTTTTTTCCCAATAGCATTTTCTGCGTTTTCATAAACGCTTTACATACTGTCCGTGTATTCTGATATTGGAAAAACATTGCAAAAAAATTTAATTTTGCAGTTTTTTTTTTTCCCCAATAGCATTTTCTGCGTTTTCATAAACGCTTTAGACACTATCCGTTTATTCTGATATTGGAAAAACATTGCAAAAAAAATTTATTTTGCTTTTTTTTTTTCTTCCCAATAGCATTTTCTGAGTGTTCATAAACGCTTTAGACACTGTACGTGTATTCTGCTATTGACAAAAACACCCATTTAGGGCGAGATCATACATTTTGAAAATATGAGGAGATCATCAAAAAGGGGACTTGGCCCGGGTCGTGGTGCTGCTGGTGGCGCTTCTGTTGCAGGGAGAGGATGTGGTCGATCTGTGCCAGCTACACGCACTAGTGAAACACCTTCCTCAGGTGCGAGTAGGTGACAGAGCCTGCAGCGGTATTTTGGCGCGCCTAATGAGGCTGTACGAATGTTGAGGCCAGGACAAGTACAGGCGATAGTAGATTGGGTTGCTGACAGTGCCTCCGGTTCCTTCACATTGTCTCCCACCCAGTCTCCTGATGAAAGTTAATAATTTTTTCCAGAAAGTGCGTATTCTGGGGTATTCTCACCATATGTGCGGCATCGTGCCGTTGAGTTTCTGAGGTTCTTAATGACTTCCTGTACCTCTTCTGCTGAGAAGGGGGCCTCCAGCATTTTATTTTTATTTTTTATTTTTTTATGTTATTTTAAGTTATTTTCCTATCCACATTTGTTTGCAGATCTCTTGCCATGCTCTTAACAACATTTTGTTGCCATTTGCAGCCCTCTAGCCCTTTCCATGACCTTTTTACAGCCATTTTAGTGTTCAAAAGTCCGGGTCCCATTGACTTCAATAGGGTTTGGAGTTCGGGGTCAAGTTCGGTCCCGAACCCGGACTTTTTTCTGAAGTTCGGCCGAACCCGCCGAACCCGAACATCCAGGTGTCCGCTCAACTCTAATCATAACTTCCAATAAAAATTTGGAAGGAAAAAAAAAATATATTTTTTTAACTTACCGGAAATGACTGTTGCTAGGCAGATCATCTTAATCTGCCTCTTCCTATTCCGCTGTGTTCTTCAGTCTTCTGCTCCTTGCGTCGTCTTCTAGTGAATGGGGCATGGTGTGTTATGGGAACTGTGTGTGTCCCACAACACAGTGCGCCCCATTCACAAAGTGCTGTGCGACTCACGCATGCGCAGTAGGAAACGGGCAGTGAAGCCGCAAGGCTCCACTGCCTGTTTCCCTTAGTTGGAATGGCGGCACCGGTAACCGAGAGCCGAGGGGCGGTCGGTCTCGGGGGAGCTGACATCGCGGGCACCCAGGACAGGTAAGTCTTCTTATTAAAAGTCAGCAGCTACAGTGTTTGTAGCTGCTGACTTTTAAAAAAAAAAAATTCCCGGTTGGCCCTCCCCTTTAAGAAAACAAATAGTATGAATACATATTCTTATCAATTATCTCAGTTATAATTTGCAGGTTCAACACTAATGTGTAGAAGCTTAAAATATGAAGATCTGTAAGTTGAGAGAGAATTATCATAATGTCAAATCATTATGTTCACATTCTCTTGAGATACTTATGAAATCTCTTCTATATTACCTTCCAGCATTCTACGTTGGGACCTAGGATGAAAAGCACGTAATTGATAGACATGAACCCATTTTTCCAAAAAAACATAATTTTTGACAATTCTTATTTTGTAAACCACAGGTGAGATCTTGTCAATGATATTGTACGGATCTTTCCATGATGGAAGAAACTTCTTTTCTTTTACTTGGTTCGGAGTAAAATTGTACAGATACACTTTAACACTCTACTGACCCACTAGATGCTTCACAATAGTCTATGTGTAATTTCCATTTGATGCCTAAAATTTTCCACATTTTAGACATTACCTCATTTGTTAAATGCTGACCCTGATCCGAATCAATCCTGAACGGCAGACAGAATCTGGAAAATACATGGTTAATAAGCAAATGGGCACATGTTTCAGCAGTGTTATTATGAGCCGGTAAATACTCTACCCATTTGGTAAACACACAAGTGACTGTTAACATGTATTTGTTTCCTCTGGATGACCTTGTAACAGGACCTATAAAGTCAATCAGTATGTCGGACCATGGCAATGAGAAACCTTTTCTCTGAAGTGGGGCACGATGTGTGGGACCTTGAGGTTGGAATTGGGCACAAACTAGACAACCTTGACAATATGTTTGGACATCCTTCAACATGTGAAGCCAATATGCATAATCACTAAGCAATTCATAGGTAATCTTCTCATCTCGGTGACCTGCTGTAGGTGCATCATGAGCATGTTGTAACATTAGGCTTCTAAACACAGTAGGAACTACTCATTGTTGAATACCATTATTGGATGTCCTCATTAGTAAATCATCTTGATTACTGAGTTGAGATTTGTTTTTTACTAATAATCGGGGGGTCTTCTTTTTGGGCAAAATCATCCTCCAAAACAGGATTGTCATTAGGATCTTCAATGTGTTTATAAAAAATCCCAAGTATAGGATCCTCATTTTGGCTTTTAATGAGATCCTCACTAGCAGATTCCTTACTCCTTTGTGCCACAGTTTGTACCTGAGCTTGGTGTCCAGTGACAGCTTCAATGTGTATCGTTCCTAGTAAATGATCTATGTCTACATTTTCTCCATGTATGGCACCTTGTTTGGCAAGTTGATCAGCTAGATCATTACCTTCCTTGTCCATGTTCTGGGTTTTAGAATGACCTTTTGTTTTCTTCCAATAAATGATTAATCCATTATTACATACAAATTCATCTATGATGCAAAACAATTTCGCATGTTTAACAGGTTTGTTATTAGACCGTAGCATATTACAGTAAGGGAGTAGAGGACAGTAATCCCCATCATATGCTTTGTAAGGGGAAGAGATTTGTTCCTCTAAGAAATCACCTAATAGCTCTTTAGGAGAAGGAGCCGCACAATCATGAAGTTCAGCAAGTCCTTGAGCGACTGGACACTTTTTATTTTGTTTATATGGGACTTCCAATGGCCATCCTTGTAGAGATAATGTCCAAGCAGTTATTCTGCTGCTGTGTCATACGCTGCGTGGAATAATGGACAGGGCACTTGAGGCAGAACAGAGGCAGGAAGAGGGGGACTTCCTTGCCTCTCAAGGCCCCCTTTATCCAGACAGTGTTCCTTCTATCCCACCCATCACACAGGAAGAGGAGGAATAGGAGGAGGAGGATGAGGATTGTGTCAGCATGGAGGTGGAGCCTGGCACTCAGCATCAGCAGCTGCAGTCTTTTAGGGATGATTAACAGTCCTAAGAAACCCGTGGACTTGTACGTGGCTGGGAGGAGGTGGCTGCAGATCATGTCGTCCTTAGTGATCAAGAGGACTCCGGAGCGAATGCCTCAGCTAACCTACGCTGCATGGCCTCCCTGATCCTGCAAAGCCTGCGAAAGGATTCTCATATTCTTCGGATGAAGGAGAGGGACCATTACTGGCTGGCCACTCTCCTTGATCCACGGTACAATGGTAAGGTTGCGGACCTTATCTTGCTGTCGCAGAGGGAGCAGAGGATGAGACATCTTCGGGAGGCCCCACAGAAAGGTCTGTGCAATGCGTTCCCAGAGACTGGGAGGTTACAAACTCCTGGTCCTGGACAACGAGTTGCTCAGGCTTCGGTCAGTCACAGAAGGAGTGGTGGAGAAGGTGGCCGTCTGACCGATGCATTCAGACAATTTTTTAGTCCGCAGCCCCAAGGTATGATCGGTTCCAGCAACCATCGCCAGTGTCTTATTTACATGGTCCAGGAATACCTAGGGGCAAGGTCAGACCTGGACACCTTTCCCACCGAAAATTCTCTGGCTTACTGGGTCTTGAGGATGGATTTCTGGCCAGAGCTTGCACAGTATTCAATTGAGTTACTGGCCTGTCCTGCATCCAGCGTTCTTTCGGAATGCACATTCACTGCTGCTGGAGGCTTTGTAACCGATCACAGGGTGCACCTGTCCACCGACTCCGTTGATCGACTGACCTTCATAAAGATGAATCAGCCTTGGATCACCACCAGCACATCAGCACATGAAGCTGATGTAACTGTATAATTTTTTTTTTGAAATGTCACATCCCTTCAAGACTGCCTATGCTGATGCTGAGTGACTGTCTTGTTATGTTGACTGACTATCCTCTTCCTCCTCAATGATCCTGATGATAGCTTGGAAGAACATTTTTGTTTCTGGGTGCCACCACCAGTGGCTAAGGCACAATTTTTCAGCCCCTGTTTAACAGGGGCGTGTAATTACAATTTTTGATGCAATGCTTTGCAGCAGGGCTCATTCCTGCACTCCAACTAGAGTATCTGGGAGAGGTTTCAGTGTCATGGCACCAGCACCAGTGCCTAAGGCCTAATTGGTCAGCCCCTGTTTAACAGGGGCATGTAATTACAATTTTTGATGCAATGCTTTGCAGCAGGGCTCATTCCTGCACTCCAAGTAGAATATCTGGGAGAGGTTGCAGTGTAGTGGCACCAGTGCCTAAGGCCCAATTTTTCAGCTTCTGTTTAACAGGGGCGTGTAATTACAATTTTTGATGCAATACTTTGCAGCAGGGCTCATTCCTGCGCTCCAACTAGAGTATCTGTTAGTGGTTGCAGTGTTGTGACACCAGTGCCTAAGGCCCAATTTTTCAGCCCCTGTTTAATAGGTTTAAGAACACTCACAAAGGAGATGTGTCATGAAGGCATGTCAGGGGTCATCCGTTTTGAGTCCCGCCGCCCACGTGACCCGTTCCCGGAAGTGATCACAACACCGCTGCATCTATCAACAACAAAGCGGCATACTGTCTCCACAGCCTGCTCTCCAGCCATCTGGAAATGCTGAGAGCCCACAGCGCCACCGGGCTAGCACTAGAGACTACAGGATTTAGGAGAAAATACATCTGAAGACATCGAGTGACCATATAGTCACTCCCTATATACACTTTGAAATTCAGGAACAATTGAGAAAGAAAGTAATTGAGATCTATCAGTCTGGAAAGGGTTATAAAGCCATTTCCAAAGCTATATCCTGTGTGCGCCATACAAACCCCCTGATTGTTTGCCTGTTTAACAGGTGCATGTAATTACAATTCTTGATATAATATTTTTCACAGCAGGGCCCGTTCCAGCGCCCACTGAGAGTAACTGTGAGGACTTTCAGTGTTGTGGCACCAGCACCACCACCAAAGGCCCAATTTTTCTACCACTGTTCAACAATGGCATGTAATTACAATTCTTGATATAATAGTTCACAGCACACCAAGTGTCACTTTGAGGGCTTACAGTGTTAACTTGCGGCAACACCAACACCTTAGGGACAAATTTCTGCAGAGCATATAGGGCAGGCCCCTACTTTCAAACATCCAACTTACAAATGTCTCCTACTTGCAAACGGAAGGAGACAACAGAAAGTGAGATGAAAAAAGACGGACGGCCCAAAAAATGATACTGGGGTGATAACCCTTTCCTATGTTTTCCAAAAAGCTTAAAAATAGATTTTTTGACTGGAGCTAGACTTTAAAAATGTACCAGTTCAAAATTACAAACAGATTCTACTTAACACAACAAACCTACACAGTCCCTGTCTTGTTTGCACCGCTTGTATACTGCTGTTCTGAGTATATAGGGCCTGGGGGCTCCACGCCTTTCCTTTTTTTAATTTGGGTACGGGGTTCCCCTTAATATCCGTACAAGACCCAAAGGGGCTGGTAATGGGCAGGGGGGGCTACCCATGCCATTTTTCTCAATGATTTTCATCCATATTGCCGTAACCAGACATTACATTAAAACCGCAAGCAGTTTTAAATGACTTTTTTTTCTGTTAAATGTAATTTTGGCCAGGGACTGTTCTAAACACAGGAAACACGTGCCACTTCACAGGCATACTATAGACACCCCCAGGCACGATATTTAAAGGAACATTTCACTTTTTTTTTACTTTAATCATCATTAAAATCAGTGCTCCTGAAAAAACGTCCTTTTTAAAAAAAAAATTTGCATTCATCCATGTCCCCTGGGGCAGCAGTCGGGTCCCCAAACCCTTTTTAGGACAATATCTTGCATAGTAGCCTTTAAAATTAGCACTTTTGATTTTGAACGTTCAAGTCCCATAGACTTTAATGGGGTTCTAAAGTTCGTACGAATTTTCGGTCCTTTCGAAGGTTCTGGTGCGAACCAAACCGGGGGATGTTCATCACTACTTATCACTACTTATCACTATCACCTAATTAGTAACTAGAGTCCACCTGTCTGCAATTGAAGTATAAATATAGCTGTTCTGTGGAGCCCTCAGAACAGCTTATTGAACCTTAGTGAACAAACAGCATCATGAAAGTCAAGGAACACACCAAACAGGTTAGGGATAAAGTTGTGAAGATGTTTAAAGCATGGTTTGGTTATAAGAAATTATCCCAAGCTTTGAACATCTCATGGAGCACTGTTCAATCCATCATCCAAAAATGGAAAGAGTATGGCACAACTGCAGACCTACCAAGACATGGCTGTCTACGTAAACTGACAGGCTGGGCATTAATCAGAGAAGTAGCCAGAAGGCCCATGGTCAGTGGCAGCCCATCCATAGGTGGTACCCGGGCGCCGCCCCCCAAGCAGTCACAAAAAATAAATAAATAAAAAAAGTCCTTAAGTGCACTGTGTTCGGGCGCCGGACACAGTGCACTATGGGAAGTGCCCTGTCTATGCAATCACCAGATTGCAGACGAGGCGCTTCATTGGCGGGGTTTGGAGCTGCTTTGCGGTGCAATCCATCACGCCGAGCAGCATTCGGCCGGGTGCCTTGTTCTCAGTGTGAGAACAAAGTCACTTCCGGTGCCCGGCGGGCTACAAAAAGATGGCCACTGCCTAATCCCCTTGTGTTCAGTGGAGAGGAGTGGCCCCTCCCCTCTCCACTGAACACAAGGAGAAAGACAGGAACTAGCTGAAGGGGAGAGACAGATGCAATATGAAGGAGGGCTGTGCTGCTGGGGACACAGATGTAAAGAGGGGCTCCGCTGGGGACACTGATGTAAGGAGGGGCTCCGCTGGTTACACTGATGTAAGGAGGGACTCTGCTGGGGACAAAGATGTGAGGAGGGGCTCTGCTGGGGACACAGATGTGAGGAGGGGCTCCGCTGGGGACACAGATGTAAGGAGGGGCTCCACTGGGGACATAGATGTGAGGAGGGGCTCCGCTGGGGACACAGATGTAAGGAGGAACTCCGCTGGGGACACTAATGTAGGGAGGGACTCGTTTGGGGACAAAGATGTAAGGAGGGACTCTGCTGATGGGGACACAGATGTAAGAAGGGACTCTGCTGGGGACACTGATGTAAGTAGGGACTCTGCTGGGGGCACCTGATGTAAGGAGGGACTCTGCTGGGGCACCTGATGTAAGGAGGGACTCTGCTGGGGACACCTATGTAAGGAGGGACTCTGCTGGGGGCACCTGATGTGAGGAGGGACTCTGCTGGGGGCACCTGATGTAAGAAGGGACTCTGTTGGGGGCACCTGATGTAAGGAGGGACTCCACTGGGGGCACCTGATGTAAGGACGGATTCCACTGGGGGCACCTGATGTAAGGACGGATTCCGCTGGGGGAACCTGATATAAGGATAGACTCCGCTGGGGGCACCTGATGTAAGGATGGACTCCGCTGTGGGCACCTGATGTAATGAGGGATTCCGTTGGGGCCTCTGATGTAAAGATGGACTCTGCTGGGGACACCTGATGGCATCTGGTGGCAGGCGACGTGGTAGGTGACATACTCAGGGCTCCCACAGATTCTGCATTATGGGGAGTTGAATGATTTAATTTTATATTACAATGTAATAATAGAAATAATGCGCTTCAATCATCCTGACACAATAACAAGCATGGTGCCGGGATGATTGAAGTGCTAACACCAGGTATTTGGAGAATCTTTATCTGCTGATTGTTAAACTTTCTAGAATACACATATTTCTCTTGTTGTGTAGGATCTGGGCCTGCTGTCCCTTTCTCTCCCTCCATCCCTCATTCTTCTCAGATGCTAACCACACCCCCTTAGAGCCACACCATTTAAGCCATGCCCACTATTTTGCTGAAACCATGCCCATTTTTGCCAAGTGGGATGGGTAAAAAAGGAAGGGCGGGGTCTGGTGCCCCATCCTAAAACTTCACCAGCCGCCACTGGCCATGGTAGCCCTGGATGAGCTGCAGAGATCCACAGTTTAGGTGGGGGAATCTGTCCACAGGACAACTATTAGTCGTGCACTCCACAAATCTGGCCTTTATGGAAGAGTGGCAAGAAGAAAGCCATTGTTGAAAGAAAACCACAAGAAGTCACATTTCAGTTTTTGAGAAGCCATGTGGGGGACACAGCAAACATGTGGAAGAAGGTGCTCTAGTCAGATGAGACCAAAATTGACCATTTTGGCCTAACAGCAAAACACTATGTTTGGCAGAAAACTAAAACACCGCACATCACCCTGAACACACCATCCCCACCGTGAAACATGTTGGTGGCAGCATCATGTTGTGGGGATGCTTTTCTTCAGCAGGGACATGGAAGCTGGTCAGAGTTGATGGGAAGATGGATGGAGCCAAATACAAGGCAATCTTAGAAGAAAACCTGTTAGGGTCTGCAAAAGACTTGAGGCTGGGGTGGAGGTTCATCTTCCAGTGGGACAATGACCCTAAACATACAGCCAGAGCTACAATGGAATGGTTTGGATCAAAGCATATTCATGTGTTAGAATGGCCCAAAGTCCAGACCTAAATCCAAATGAGAATCTGTGGCAAAACTTGAAAATTGCTGTTCACAGACGCTCTCCATTAGGGATGAGCCGAACACCCCACGGTTCGGTTCGCACCAGAACATGCGAACAGACAAAAAATATGTGCAAACATGCGAACACTGTTAAAGTCTATTGGGCAGGAATGTGAAAAATCAAACGTGTTTATTTTAAAGGCTTATATGCAAGTTATTGCCATAAAAAGTGTTTGGGGACCTGTGTACTGCCCCAGGGGACATGTATCGATGCAAAAAAAGTTTTTAAAATGGCCAGTTTTGTAGCCTCCCTGGCGGTATTCCCGAGTCTGGCTCAGGGCAGGAACTTCAGTACCAAAAGCGGTAACCCCGAGCCAGACTCGGGCTTGCGTTGCAGGATACAGGGGGGGGGGGGTTACTTACCTTGTCCCGAGGATCCTGCGATGTTTCACACAGTGCCGAGTGCCGCTGATCTCCGTTCCCTGCGACGTTACGACGCACATGAGCGGAGATCGGCACCAAATTCAAAAATGTTTAAAAACACAATACACATACAGTACTGTAATCTTACAGATTACAGTACTGTATACAAAAAATACACATCCCCTTTGTCCCTAATGGTCTGCCCAGTGCCCTGCATGTCATTTTATATAATAAAAAAAATTTTTCTGCCTGGAAACTGGAGGTTGTCCATAGCAACCAAAAAGTGTCCCTTTATGTCAAAAGTGGTTTTAGACCAGCTAGAAAACACCGATAATAAATTAGAATCACAATTTATCATCAAAACACTAAATTTAATGACAGCGACTATTCTGCAACTGAGCACATTTCAGTGTTTTTAAATTTGATTACATTATTGAATCATTTTTATATATATTTTTATTTTATTATAATTTATGATTTTGTGTTTCAAACTTTATCATATCCGGGATGTCTACTAGACTCTGGTTCGGACAGATTTAAGTCAGTTATTCATAAGAATTGCATGCCTACAATATAAAAACGCCAAATTTCCATGCAAAATAATTGTACCGCTTTCAGCACAAAATTCCAGACAGAATCATACCGCCAGGGAGGTTAAGAGCAGTGATTGTAATAATGCTTAATGTGAAACAATAAAAATGAAGTATCCCTTTAAATATCATGCTTGAGGGGGTCCCCCAGTCTACCTGTAAAGTATCACATCTTTCCCATGTTTATAACAGTACCACAGCAAAATTAAATTTCTAAAGGAAAAAATGTCATTTAAAATTGCTTGTGGCTGTAATGTATTGCCGGATCCCGGCACTATACATAAAAAAATTATTGAAAAAAAAATGGTGTGGGTTCCCCCTCCATTATCTGGCCCTCCAGGTCTGGTATGGATATTAAGGGGAACTCCATGCCAAAATGTAAAAAAAATGGCATAGGGGTCCCCCAAATTCTATACCAGACCCTTATCTGAGCATGCAACCTGGCAGGCAACAGGAAAAGTGGGAGGGGACGAGAGAACGCCCCCCCCCTCCTGAACCGTACCAGGCCACATGCCTTCAACATGGGAAGGGTGCTTTGTGGGGGTGTGCAGGTGGGGGGCTTATCGGAATCTGGAAACCCCCTTTAACAAGGGGGTCCCCAGTTTCCCCCCATGTAAATGGGTATCGGGTACATTGTACCCCTACCCATTAACCAAAAAAGTAAAAACGACAGGAGACAATTTTTGAAAATACCTTTATTTAAAAAAAAAGGGTCCTGCGATGTAAATCCATTGTTAATCATGGTGCCGATGGTAAAAGAAAAACATGGTGCTCTGGGGGGATACCAGAGGACCCTCCCCATGTTAAGGACATGTGGCCTGGTACAGTTCAGGATGGGGCAGGGCCGCTCTCTCTCCCCCCCTCATTTTCCTGCGGCCTGCCAGGATGAATGCTTGGATAAGGTCTGGTATGGATTTTGGGGGAGACCCCCACGCCATGTTTTCTTTAAAAATTGTCACGGGGTTCCCCTTAAAATCCATACCAGACCTAAAGGGCTTGGTATGTATTTTGGGGGGACCCCCACACCATTTGTTTTAACATCTTTGGCACAGGGTTCCTCTTACCCACTTCAATACACTGTGACTGAATATAGAGTCTACACTGAATATTTAGTCTACGCTAAATACAGATATATATATATTATATATATATATATATATATATATATAATTCGAGGAGAGCCACACCCGGTTTGAAGTTAGTGGCAGCAAACAGGTCTTGCTGCACTTAAAGTGGGAGTCCACCTGAAAATAAATTATTAAACGCCAGCAGCTACAAATACTGCAGCTGCTGACTTTTAACAAAAGCACACTTACCTTTCCTGGAGTCCAGCGATGTCGGCAGCCAAGGTCAAGCAATCGGCTCTCTTAGACAGGTATCTGCACCCCCTCCCCCCTGAAAGGTACCGAATGTGACACCGGAGGAGGGGGGAGGGTTACGACAAGCGGAGGTTTTTTGTGTGAACCTCCGCTTTAAAAATCGTTCATTTATTTTTCAAATATTTTCAAGAAAGATTACATATCAAAAGTCAGATCAGTCAGAACTAGAGTTGAGCGGACACCTGGATGTTCGGCTGAACTTCGCAAAAAAGTTCGAGTTCAGGACCGAACTTGACCCCTAACCACATTGAAGTCAATGGGGACCCAAACTTTTGAGGACTAAAATGTCTCTAAAAAAGTAATGGAAAGGGCTAGAGGGCTGCAAATGGCAGCAAAATGTTGTTAACAATGAAAGTGTAATATTCCTTTAAATTTCGTACCTGGGGGGGGGGTGTATAGTGTGCCTGTAAAGGGGCGCATGTTTCCCGTGCTTTGAACTGTCCCTGCACAAAGTGTAATTTCCGAAAGAAAAAAAGTAATTTAAAAGCACTCGAGGCTTTAATGAATTGTCGGTTTCCGTAATACAGAGAACAGTCATTGAAAGATGAAGGAAGAAGAAGATGGAGGAAGAAACCAAAGGATAAAGGAAAGAAGAAGGAAGAAGGAAGAAGATGGAAAGAAGAAGACTTAAATAAAGGAATTGTCAAAAATTGGCTCTTGTCATTTTTAACACTTTTGTCACTTTTTTGGGTGAAATGGTAGGGGTACTCCCTTACCATTTCACACAGGGGGGTGGGTGGGATCTAGGGGTCCCCTTGTTAAAGGGGGCTTCCAGATTCCCAAAAGCCCCCCGCCCGCAGACCCCCACAACCACCGGCCAAGGTTGTGAGGATGAGGACCTTGTCCTCATCAACATGGGGACATGGTGCTTTGGGGGGACCCCAAAGCCCCCCTTCTAATGTTGAGGGCATGTGGCCTGGTATGGTTCAGGAGGGGTGGGGCTCTCTCGTCCCCCCTCTTTTCCTGCGGCCTGCCAGGTTGCGCGCTCGGATAAAGGGTCTGCTTTGAATTTTTGGGGGAACTCCACTCCATTTTTTTTTTAAATTTGGCGTGGAGTTCCCCTTAAAATCCATACCAGACCTGAAGGGCCTGGTAACTGAATTTAAGGGGAACCCCAAGCTTTTTTTTTTATCAATAAATTTCAATGACTATTCTCTGTATTACGGGAGCCGACAATTCATTATAGCCACGAGTGCCGACAATTCATTATAGCCACGAGTGCTTTTAAATGACTTTTTTTCCTGCAGAAACGACACTTTGTGCAGGGACAGTTCTAAGCACGGGAAACATGCGCCCCTTTACAGGCATACTATACACACCCCCAGGTACGAAATTTAAAGGAATATTACACTTTTATTGTTTCACTTTAAGCAGCCCTTGCTTGCACATTAGTCACCATGCACAAGTTAGGTGATTGGGCTATGTCTCAGGATCCTTCGTCACTGATGTCATCTGGTTCTTTGGTGTCTTAGAGGGGTGTATCTATATATTTACCCCGGTATTTAAATTCAGCAACTCACTATCATCATATTATCCCTTTATGTAGACACTGGCCCATTGTCTCTCATTAGACCTCCCCCGGTCGCCGCGGGAGATCCCGATGGGTGTTCGATATACCCTGATGGTACCGCAGTGTGGTAAGAAGCTGCTTGCTATGTAATCATGACCACCCCTTTTCTCCCCTTCCCTTTTATGTCTTAAAACATATATGTTTACATTTTTTTTAGATATATGTTTTGTATTTCTTGAAGCTATGGAATAGCGAAACTAGTCAAAATACTTCATCACATGTACCTGCTTTTACTGTTTAAATAGTTTTTGTATTAATAAAATGATGTATATTTTTTTATATATACTTGTTTAAAAACTAATTTATATATTAATTTGAATACGTACCGTGATAGTCCGCTAGCTCCCCTTTTTTGGTGTTCTGGTTGGGGACCAGAATGCGCCGGCATTCTTACTGTGGGTTCCCGGCTGTGGCTTCACAGCCGGGCACCCACTGCGCATGCACGAGTGGTGCCGTGCGCCGTTATTGGCCGTGCAGTCATCTGGGACCTGTCACGTGTCCCAGATGACTGACAGGAGGGAGGGGGAAGAGCTGTTCTCTCTTCCTGCGCCGAGGGAAGTGATGTCACCAGCCCAGGCACTGTAGGAGGCAGACTACGAGGGACCCCCTAGCAACAGGCATTTTTTTAGGAATTTTAATCAATTTTTTTTTTTTTTTTATTGCAACACCACTTTAACTGAAAATTTGTACAACCTCATCTCAACACAAAAGTTTGCAGGAGAAGATAGGATTCTTAATCATTTAGATTTGTGTATAAATTTTAACCTGTGCTATTAAAATCATTAATATTTATTAGAGCAAAGCAGTCAAGAAAAACCTGGTGAAACCAACTAAAAAACATAATACGGTAAACATTAAATATCCCTAAACATTCATTTGTATTTTCTTGACTAAAAATGTTAAGCAAAAATGAATTTTCTTTTTGTTTTTAATGCAGAACCTCATTTAAAAAAATACATACAATAACATTTAATATTCCCTTTGAAGCAAGGTTAAGTGGTACATATACCAATATTAACCTCTTGTCTCTGGCTTCCACTGGCCCTTTAAGGTGCTCTAAATGCCAGAAGTAGCTGATGGACTGTTCCACCAGCTCCCAATTGTAAACAATGACAGAAGCTGTCAATGCGCTGGGAGAAAGGAAGTGAGCATAGAACAGCAGAACCTGCTTGTATACCTTACACCAGTGAGTAGGTACATTTTCTTTTGGGAAGTCCACAATATTTAATTTGGTGAGCACTATTAGGTACCTACTAGATACACTGAATTCCGTCAAAGCATTTGCATGCAGAAAAAGTATGCTGGTGAGTTTACGCTGATTTGCTGCATGCTGGCTTCATCTCAGTAGGTCAGAAATTGTTAAATCCAGATAAGAGTCTAGTATTTCCAAAAGGAAGTTAATATTGTCAGCCCTTTACAATTTCTTTTATGTGCATGTGTGTGCTTATTTATTGTTGTTTTCTCGGTAGGAAAATTAAAATTAGGCTCATGATAAGAGTGGTTTTAGTTTTAAAAACGTGCTGTATTATTCTGCACAGCCTACAACATCATAGGACATATTCATTACATTTTCTGGATTGTTCAAAATTCTACAGTAGCCAACATAATTAGAGAAACTATTACTTTACAAACATATATCTTTCAACTAAGTAAAGTAAATCTTACATTTTCTAGTAGTAAAAATTAAGCAATGTGAAACAGAACCTGAAAAAAAAGACAATGAATTATTATAGAGCAAAAGCAATTATATTTTGCTGACAGAAACATACATTCCCTGACTTCCTTGTCAAGATGTTGAAAAAGATTAAAGAGTTTTTTTGTCATTGGAAATGTGTTTTAGAAAGAAGAAGAAAAAAAAAGAAATTGTGCTGTTCGGCTTGTGATTTTAATAAGATGGCTTGATAGATGCTGCTCATCTAGGAGAGAATGAAAGGGGAAATTGGACACATGCAACAGGTCCACTCTGGTTCTCTGATTCAATGACACTCTTGTCACTAAAGAAGTTGTCAGAAATATAAGATGTACTAGATGAAAACCTCTGGAAACATATGATCACACTCTTTGTTTTAAAGGCATTGAAACAAATAATTACACCTTAGTTTGTTTTAAGCAATTACAGAAACATTGGCCTATATTGTGACAATCAGCTTGTTAAAATTGTGTGGAGGACTTTGAACTTCAACTGGATCATTTAGTATTGTTCACTAGATCAAGGTTTGCTGTTCTGCAGTTTTTCTGTTTTTGAACAATTCATTTTTTTTTTTTTTTGCAATTACTGAACACCACAGCTAAAAATGTAATTCAATGGTGTATGTAGTTTTTTGTCTCTGACCTAGCTAACTGATATTAAAAGAAAAATAAGACAACATCCATTAAACATATATTGTTTTGTATTATAGTCAAAGCTTGAAATATAGTCAAAATGAAATACAGTATTATATACAGTATACAGGCGCATCGCAAGTTAATTTATTTCAGTAATTCAATTCAAAAAGGGAAACTCATATATTTTATATAGATCATTACACACAGAGTGATATATTTCAAGCATTATTTTTAATTTCGATGATTATGGAATACAGCTAGTGAAAACCCAAAATCAGTATCTCAGAAAATTAGAATATTACATAAGACCAATAAAAAAAAGGATTTTTAATCCAGAAATGTTGGCTTACTTAACCACTTCAATACAGGGCACTTAAACACCTTCCTGCCCAGACCAATTTTGAGCTTTCAGCGCTGTCGCATTTTGAATGGCAATTGAGTGGTCATGCTACACTGTACCCAAATGAAATTTTTATAATTTTTTTCCCACAAATAGAGCTTTCTTTTGGTGGTATTTTATCACCTCTGCGGTTTTTATTTTTTGCTAAACAAATAAAAAAAGACCGAAAATTTTTAAAAAAAATATGTTTTTTGATTGTTTCAGTTTCAAAACTTTGTAAATAAGTAAGTTTTCTCCTTCACTGATGGGCACTGATGGGGCTGCACTGATGGGCACTAATAAGGCGGCACTGATGGGCACTGATGAGGTGGCACCAGTGAAGTGGCACTGAGGTGGCATTGATGGGCACTGATAGGCGGCACTGATGGGCGGCACGGATGGACACTGATAGGTGGCACAAATTGGCACTGATAGCTGGCACGGATTGGCATGGATAGGTGGCATGGATGGGCATGGATAGGCGGCACAGATGGGCATGTATAGGCGGCACGGATGAGCATGGATGGGCACTGATAGGCAGCATGGATGGGCACTGATAGGTGGTATGGATGGGCACTGATAGGTGGCACAGATAGGCACTGATAGGTGGCATGGATAGGCACTGATAGGCATCCATCAGTACAAAACAATGTTGCCTATCAGTGACAAACAATAATGCATGCCAATCAGTGATGCCCATTGTGGGCACTGATTGGCATCCATTGTGGGCACTGATTGGCATCCATTGTGGGCATTGTGTGTCATCCCTGGTGGTCTAGGGTGGCATACCTTGTGCTGGGCAGCCCTGGTGGTCTGGTGGCATCCCTGGTGGTCCAGTGTGGGCATCCTCTGGGCGGCTGCACTGATAATCGATCAGCACAGACCCCCCCTGTCAGAGGAGCAGCCGATCGTCTCTCCTCTACTCGCGTCTGACAGACGCGAGTGAGGAAAAGCCGATCACCGGCTCTTCCTATTTACACTGTGATCAGCCGTGATTGGACACGGCTGATCACATGGTAAAGAGTCTCCGTCGGAGACTCTTTACCAAGATCATAGTTGCGGGGTGTCAGACTGACACCCCACAACAACGATCGCCGTGATGCGCGCCCCCGGGGGCGCGCATCGGCTCAAAATCCTGAGGACGTCCTATGACGTCCGGTCAGGATTTTACAACCACTTTGCCAACGTCTTTTTACAATAGGGCGGGCGGCAAGTGGTTAAAAGTATGTCCATGTACAGTAAAGTATGCGCTTAATACTGGGTTGGGGCTCCTTTTGCATCAATTATTGCATTAATGTGGCATGGCATGGATGCGATCAGCCTGTGGCACTGCTGAGGTCTTATGGTAGCCCAGGTTGCTTTGATAGCGGCCTTCAGCTCCTCTGCATTGTTGGGTCTGGTGTCTCTCATCTTCCTCTTGACAATACCCCACATATTCTTTATGGGATTTAGGTCAAGCAAATTTGCTGACCAATCAAGCACAGTGATACCATGATCATTAAATCAGGTATGGGTACTTTTGGCATTGTGGGCAGGTGCCAAGTCCTGCTGGAAAATGAAATCAGCATCTCCATAACGCTGGTCAGTAGAGGGAGGCATGAAGTGCTCTAGAATTTCCTGGTAGAGGGCTGCGCTGACTTTGGACTTGATAAAACACAGTGGACCAACACCAGCAGATGACATGGCTCCCCAAATCTCCGCCTAAAGAAAGAACAATACCTTGGTTATGGCAGCTAACTGCTGCCATAACAACGGTATTTAACATCAAAATCATGACGCACATTCCCAGTTAGACGGTCGGCAAGTGGTTAACAGTACAGCAAAAGGACCAGCAGGAACATCAGGGATTTCACACAAAGAAATAAATACAAAGAGAACAGGATACTTGTTTCATACAAGTACATGGTACAGCAGGCACATATCAGGAATTTGACATTTTGGGTTTACATTTTCTTTAAAAAAATCTCTAACATATAATAAAACAACAAATGTAAAACCTTACTTCCTTTGTGTGAAATCCCTGGTGCTTCTGCTAGTCCCTCTGCTGTACTATTAACCACTTGCCGACTGCCTTACTGGGAATGTGCGTCATGATTTTGACATTAAATATGTTGTTATGGCAGCAATTGGCTTCCATAACATCAAGCAAAAAACGGAAAAAAAAAAATTGATCAAAAACTTTTATAGTTTCTTTTTAATGTATTGATGCATATAAAATCCTATTGTGTTAAATCTACCATTCTGATTAAAAAACAATAGGAAGTGTAAAATCTACCTCAGAAAGCCAGAGAAGAGCTTTGGTTGAACAAATCTGAATTAGTCAGATTGGAAATGCACATAAATATACGTATTGTTCAACCCTTCTGTTGCAGCTTTCCTAATCTATATGTCTGCCTTGGTGCCATGTATACAGTATGTGCGATGAGTTCCCAGCTCTTATGGAATAGAGCCAAGTTAACTGCTTCTCTCTAGAGAATGAAAAGCCTATGAAAGACAGACCTTAATGCTGTCCAAGATACAGTGCAATATCCTGCCAAAATTGAATAATTATCTAGGCTTATTATGTTAAAGGAATGGTACATGATAATATATGGCAAGTATACATTTTCCCTGATTACCATTCTTTACACATTTCTGCAGTTTATGTTAGAAATAAATTCCATATTATACTGTATGTGTATATAAAGTCATAATACCAAATAAAAATGGCAATAAAGTGAAACTATGAGTAAAATAAAAAATAAAAATGATATATGATGCAGTATGCCAGCAGCATTAACACAGCAGTGTCGACCTCCCTGTAACATAATATTTTTACCAGTTGATTTTGCCAGTATATCATGTTTTTTCCATTCCCTGTAACAGGGTGACAATGTTTTGCATTTTGCAGTGCAACTGTGCAGCAGTGTTGTCACTCTGTTGACAGGTAGGGAGGAGCTTGAACATCGGAGCATCGAATACCCAAGATCGCAGTGCAATGATGTATGATGATTGCCCAAAACATGCACCTGACATGCATGCTTTGGCCAATTACAGCGCGCTCTGCTGTGAGATTTTATAATAGGCCAAAGGCATGGTGCCTTTGGCCAATCATGGCTCAGGGGGACTAAGTCCATGCCCCACACTATATAAGACCAGTCATAGGTGGGGGCAGTGGCCAATTTTTTGTACCTGAACAAATTGGTCACCCTTGCTGCCATAGTGCTCTGTGCTGGGTGTTCAGTGTGACCCTGTACCTTTAAGGAGGGATGGCTCCTCCAGGCTCCCCTGTCCCCTACCTATCCATTATAAATGCATGTGCTTCCAAGATGGAGACTTTCAGTAGTTAGGGACTGCAGGAAACAGGGTGCCTTGGCGGTGCCTGCAGCTTACGCATGCATTTGCAAATGTGTACAACTAAATCCCTGTTCTTAACGCATATTGTTAGATATTGGTTGGTAAGTTTGAGCTTGGAAATCCCTTTATATTTGTTCCCACACTATATAAGGCTGCTAACATAGCGGCTGTGTATATTGTGTGACTGTGGACGGAGATTGAGCTAGATTAGGCAGGCAGATTAGTTAGTGGCAGTGTATTTAATATATACAGTCTAGTATATTCAGATCTGATATGGATTTTAAGGGGAACTCCGTGCCAAATTTTTAAAAAATGGTGTGGGGGTCCCCCCAAAATCCATACCAGACTCTTATCCAAGCAAGCAGCCTGGCAGGCCGCAGGAAAATGAGGGGGGTAGAGAGAGCGGCCCTGCCCCCTCCTGAACTGTACCAGGCCGCTTGCCCTCAAAATACTGAGGGGGTCCCCCCAAAGCACCTTGTCCCCATGTTGATGGGGACAAGGGCCTCATCCCCACAACCCTTGCCCAGTGGTTGTGGGGGTCTGTGAGTGGGGGGCTGATCAGAATCTGGAATCCTTCTTTTAACATTTGGAGCTAAATTGTGTCTCAAAGATGGGGCCCTTCTATAGATTACCAAAGGGAGCGATCAGGAATAATAGGGCCAAGTACTTTATAATTTTTCAAGATTCCCCAGTGTTTGTTGAGGATTTTTTTGATAGAAAAGTGCCAATTTGAATATCAGGTAATCATTAGGGATGGGCCCGGTGTTCGATTCAAACCCATGTTCGAATCGAACATCGGCCGTTCGACCACTCGTCGAAACCCGAACTCTCAGGACCGTTTGCATCAAATTTGTGTGATGCGAACAGTCCACGATGCACTGCGCCAGTCGCAGTGCATTGCTGGCTGATGATTGGCCAAGCATGCACTGTGAGCCCGCATGCTTGGCCAATCATAGAGCCAGCGGCGAGGAGAGCAATAATTGGCCACAGGCAGGATGCCTGTGGCCAATTATAGCTCAGGGGGTTTAGTACACGCCCCACACTATATAAGGCCGCCGCGCCGGCGGCCTCATGTAGTGTGTTCCGGCGTTAGGAGCAGTCAGTGATGGTGTCAGTGACATTATCTGCTTGTCATTCATTTCTGTATGTGGATTCTGGGGATTAGTGTAGGGAAAGAGGAAAAACAGGCAGCGATAGTTTATTCTTCTCAGTGCTGTTCTCAATCTCTACCAATCCAGCCATCTGCAGGAGTAGTTAGTGTGTGTGCATGCTGTGTTAGTATAGCACTGCAGTAACACACTAAACCACCTTTACCCTGTATCTGCCCTTCTGGTCTGTTGTCATCTAAGGCAGCCAGCCAGCCATCTGCAGGAAATAGTGTGTGTGTGCTGTGTGAGTATAGCACAGAACACTAAACCACCTTACCCTGTATCTGCCCTTCTGGCCTGTTGTCATATAAGGCAGCCATCTGCAGGAGTTATTGTGTGTGTGTGCTGTGTGAGTATAGCACAGCACACTAAACCACCTCACCCTGTATCTGCCCTTCTGCCCTGTTGTCATCTAAGGCAGCCAGCCAGCCATCTGCAGGAGTTAGCGTGTGTGTGCTGTGTGACTATAGCACAGCACACTAAACAACCTTACCCTGTATCTGCCCTTTTGCCCTGTTGTCATCTAAGGCAGCCAGACAGCCATCTGCAGGAGTGAGCGTGTGTGTGCTGTGTGACTATAGCACAGCACACTAAACCACCTTACCCTGTATCTGCCCTTCTGCCCTGTTGTCATCTAAGGCAGCCATCTGCAGGAGTTAGTGTGTGTGTGCTGTGTTAGTATAGCACAGCACACTAAACCACCTTACCCTGTATCTGCCCTTCTGCCCTGTTGTCATCTAAGGCAGCCTGCCAGCCATCTGTAGGAGTTAGTGTGTGTGTTCTGTGTGACTATAGCACAGCACACTAAACCACCTTACCCTGTATCTGCCCTTCTGCCCTGTTGTCATCTAAGGCAGCCATCTGCAGGAGTTAGTGTGTGTGTGTGCTGTGTGAGTATAGCACAGCACACTAAACCATCTTACCCTGTATCTGCCCTTCTGCCCTGTTGTCATCTAAGACAGCCAGCCAGCCATCTGCAGGAGTTAGTGTGTGTGTGCTGTGTGACTATAGCACAGCACACTAAACCACCCTACCCTGTATCTGCCCTTCTGCCCTGTTGTCATCTAAGGCAGCCATCTGCAGGAGTTAGTGTGTGTGCTGTGTGACTCCAGCACAATATACACTACCCATTACAATGTCTGGAAGACCGACAAGGAAAGACAGACAGTCCCGAGCCAAGAAAACATGGCAAGCAGGCTCTGTGTCTAGAGACAACAGTGCTGGTCATGGACGTGGTGCATCGTCATCAGCACGTGGCCATGGGACACGCTTGTCCTTATTTTCGGCAGCTGGACATGTTGAGCCGCATCATGCCGAAGGCTTGGTAGAGTGGATGACCAAGCCCTCCTCATCCTCCTCTTCTTCTTCCTCCATGGCCTCTTCAAGTGCTCTGTCCTTGGAACCAGCGGTGCTCCGTAGGCGTCCAAGGGGCTACGCAAGTACTCAGGCAAAAAGATGCCTTGCCGTGCTTGCGCTGGTGTGTTTGGGGGACAGGAGCCACACTGGGGCAGAGGTTCTGTCAGCTCTGCAGGGGCAGGCCAAGAGGTGGTTGACGCCACGCCAGCTTAAGCCAGGAATGGTGGTTTGTGACAATGGCACCAACCTCCTCTCCGCCCTGCGACAGGGACAGCTGACCCATGTGCCCTGTATGGCTCACGTCCTTAACCTGGTGGTGCAGCGGTTCTTGGGCAGGTACCCAGGCTTACAGGATGTCCTGAGGCAGGCCAGGAAAGTCTGTGTGCATTTCATATAATGCCAGTGCTCGGCTGGCTGAGCTGCAAAAGGAGTTGAACCTGCCCAAGAACCGCCTTATATGTGACATGCCCACCAGGTGGAACTCAACGTTGGCCATGCTGCAGCGACTGCACACGCAGCAGAGGGCCATTAATGAGTACCTTGCGACTACGGCACCAGGACAGGGTCAGGGGAGCTTGGATTTTTTTCCCCACACCAGTGGAGCATGATCAGGGATGCATGCACTGTCATGTCACCATTTGAGGAGGCCACGAGGATGGTGAGCAGTGACAGTGCATGCATCAGTGACACTGTACCTCTTGTTCACCTGTTGGAGCATACGCTGCATGGAATAATGGACAGGGCACTTGAGGCAGAACAGAGGCAGGAAGAGGAGGACTTCCTTGCCTCTCAAGGCCCCCTTTATCCAGACAGTGTTCCTTCTCTCCCACCCATCACACAGGAAGAGGATAAGGAGGAGGAGGAGGATTGTGTCAGCATGGAGGTGAAGCCTGGCACTCAGCATCAGTAGCAGCAGTCTTGATTTACAGTCCCAAGAAACCAGTGGACTTGTACGTGGCTGGGAGGAGGTGGTTGGCGATCATGTCGTCCTCTGTGACCCAGAAGACTCCGGACCAAATGCCTCAGCTAACCTACGTTGTATGGCCTCCCTGATCCTGCAAAGCCTGCGGAAGGATCCTTGTATTCTTCGGATCAAGGAGAGGGACCATTACTGGCTGGCCACTCTCCTTGATCCACGGTACAAGGGTAAGGTTGCGGACCTTATCTTGCCGTCGCAGAGGGAGCAGAGGATGAGACATCTCTGGGAGGCCTTGCAGAAAGGTCTGTGCAACGCGTTCCCAGAGACTGGGAGGTTACAAACTCCTGGTCCTGGACGACGAGTTGCTGAGGCTTCGGTCAGTAGCAGAAGGAGTGGTGGGGAAGGTGGACGTCTGACCGATGCGTTCAGACAATTTTTTAGTCCGCAGCCCCATGGTATGATCGGTTCCAGCAACCATTGCCAGCGTCTGATATACATGGTGCAGGAATACCTAGGGGCAAGGTCAGACTTGGACACCTTTCCCACCGAAAATCCTCTGACTTACTGGGTCTTGAGGATGGATCACTGGCCAGAGCTTGCACAGTATGCAATTGAGCTACTGGCCTGTCCTGCATTCAGCATTCTTTCCGAACGCACATTCAGTGCTGCTGGAGGCTTTGTCACCGATTACAGGGTGCGCCTGTCCACCGACTCGGTTGATCGACTGACCTTCATAAAGATGAATCAGTCTTGGATCACCACCAGCTACCAGGCACCTGAAGCTGATATAACAGAATAATTTATTTTGAAATGTCACATCCCTTCAAGACTGCCTATGCTGATGCTGAGTGACTGTCCTGTTATGTTGACTGACTATCCTCTTCCTCCTCAATGATCCTGATGATAGCTTGGAAGAACATTTTTGTTTCTCGGTGCCACCACCAGTGGCTAAGGCCCAATTTTCCAGCCCCTGTTTAACAGGGACGTGTAGTTATTTTTTATGCAATGCTTTGCAACAGGTCTTATTGCTGTGCTCCAAGTACAGTATCTGTGAGGGGTTGCAGTGTTGTGGCACCAGCACCAGTGCCTAAGGCCCAATTTTTCAGCCCATGTTTAACAGGGGCGTGTAATTACAATTTCTTATGCAATGCTTTGCAACAGGTCTGATTGCTGTGCTCCAAGTACAGTATCTGTGAGGGGTTGCAGTGTTGTGGCACCAGCACCAGTGCCTAAGGCCCAATATTTCAGCCCCTGTTTAACAGGGGCGTGTAATTACAATTTTTTATGCAATGCTTTGCAACAGGTCTGATTGCTGTGCTCCAAGTACAGTATCTGTGAGGGGTTGCAGTGTTGTGGCACCAGCACCAGTGCCTAAGGCACAATTTTTCAGCCCCTGTTTAACAGGGGCGTGTAATTAAAATTTTACAATTACAACAAACACTGGGGAATCTTGAAAAATTATAAAGTACTTGGCCCTATTATTCCTGATCGCCCTCTGGTAATCTATAGATTTTATACAATTATATTTTCAATTTCACATATTTATATAATTGTATATTTTAATGCACTATTTTTGGGTGGGTGAGTGGATCTCGCATTTTCTCTTTAGCCTCCCTCTTACTTCATTCAGGACTCATGTGTCTGAATACATGATGGCCTTCCACTTTTATTTCTCATCTTTAATTATACATTACCGCCACTAGATGGTGGATTTTTTATTTGTTCATTGCTACTTCCTGTTGTTTTTGTTTCTTTTTCCCTCAATGCAGCCAGCAGTTAAAATGGCGATGCTGCTTTTTTCCATACATACCATACCGCCGCCAATAGTCAAAATGGCGTTGGAGGTGTATATAAACCCCTAACCTAACGACAATGACACCTGGCCAATCCCCAGATGACGTCCTATTGATGAAGAAATGTGTAGGGTGGAGCCTCTGATGGTGACGTTGTTATGTTTGTTTTCCTTCCGAGATGGTGGACGGGTGTTTTCTTTATACAGGAAGTAGAGTGAGGCTCATGGAGACACTGTGACTTCTATACATTCACTTTGAATGATTCACTGGTTGATGAACTTCTCTATTGTAAGTGTAATGGACCTACATTTTTATTTTATTTATTTATTTATTACAGGATTTATATAGCGCCAACAGTTTACGCAGCGCTTTACAATATAAAAGGGAGACAATACAGTTATAATACAATAAAATACAAGAAGATGGGCCCTGCTCAGAAGAGCTTACAATCTAATAGGGTGGGGAGGTGATACAAAAGGTTGTAACTGTGGGGAATGAGCTGATGGAAGTGGTAGAAGATTAGTTGGAGACATGATAGGCTTCCCTGAAGAGATGAGTTTTCAGGGATCGCCTGAAGGTAGCTAGAGTAGGGGATAGCCGGACAGGTTGAGGTAGCGAGTTCCAGAGGATAGGAGAGGCTCTGGAGAAATCCTGGAGACGAGCATGGGAGGAGGAAACAAGAGAGCTTGACAGGAGGAGATCTTGAGAAGAGCGGAGAGGACGGTTTGGGATATGTTTGGAGACAAGATTGGTGATGTAGCTCGGGGCAGAGCTGTGGATGGCTTTGTAAGTTGTGGTTAGTATTTTGAATTTAATTCGCTGGGTGATTGGGAGCCAGTGTAGGGATTGGAGGAGAGGGTTGGCAGACACTGAACGGTTGGTAAGGTGGATAAGTCTGGCAGCAGCATTCATGACAGACTGAAGAGGGTAGAGCCTATGGAGAGGCAGGCCAATGAGAAGGGAGTTGCAATAGTCAAGGCGAGAGATAACAAGGGAGTGAATGAGGAGCTTGGTGGTGTCATTTGTTAAAAAGGGGCGAATTTTAGAGATGTTGCGGAGGTGAAGTCTACAAACTTTTGACAGCGATTGGACTTGAGGCTGAAATGACAAGTCCGAGTCTAGGATTACACCGAGTACCCTGGCGTGAGGGGAGGGACTGATGGTTGCATTGTTGATTTTGACGGAAAAGTCAGGGAGGGGGGCACGGGCAGGGGGGAATATTAATAGCTCAGTTTTAGAGAGATTTAATTTAAGAAAGTGGTGCGACATCCATGCTGAGATGTCAGTTAGTAAGTTAGTAATGCGAGAGGAGACTAAAGGAGTGAGGTGAGGAGTAGACAGATAGATTTGGGTGTCATCAGCGTATAAGTGGTATTGGAAGCCGTGGGTGGTTATCAAGTGACCAAGGGAGGAGGTGTAGATGGAGAAGAGAAGGGGTCCAAGAACAGAGCCTTGGGGGACCCCCACAGAAAGGGGCAACGGAGAGGAGGAGACAGAGTTGTAGGTAACACTGAAGGAGCGTTGTGATAGATAGGCAGAGAACCAGGATAGAGCAGAATCTTTGAGGCCAAGGGAATGGAGTTTATTGAGAAGGAGCGGGTGGTCAACAGTATCAAAGGCTGCAGAGAGGTCAAGTAGTAGCAGTATGGAGTACTGGCTGTCGGATTTAGCAGTTAGTAAATCGTTAGTGAGTTTTAGTAAGGCAGTTTCCGTGGAGTGCTGCGAGCGAAAGCCAGACTGTAAAGGGTCAAGAAGGTTATTTTCACTGAGGTAGGAGCCAAGACGGTTGTAGACTAAGCGCTCTAGAAGTTTAGAGGAGAATGGGAGCAATGAGATGGGCCTTAAGTTATTCAGGTTGGTGGGGTCCAGGGAGGGCTTTTTAAGTATGGGAGTGATCTGCGCATGTTTTAGAGGGGAGGGGAAGGTGCCACTAGAGAGGGAAAGATTGAATATGTGAGTGAGGGAGCATAGGATAGAAGAAGAGGGTGACCGTAGTAGTTGTGAGGGAACAGGATCCAAGGGACAATTGGTTAGGTGGGCATCTGAGAAAAGTTTTGTAACCTCTTCAATAGTAGCCAATTCAAAGGAGGAGAGTGTTGAAAGTGTCGTTAGGCAAGGTATGTTGGGTGGGGAAGGTGTACGCACAGTGGAGGTATCCTTACGAATTGCATCAATCTTATCTTTGAAGTGATTGGCAATCTCTTGGGCAGTGAGTGAGTTAGTGGGTAGAGGGGGTGGGGGACGAAGCAGAGAGTTAAAGGTTGAGAAGAGCCGACGGGGACTGGATGACAAGGTATTAATAAGAGAGACAAAGTAGGTTTGTTTGGCAGCATGGAGGCAGGAATTGTATTTTAGAAGGGCAGATTTATATAGGGTGAAGTCGTGCAGGCATTTGGTTTTACGCCACAGTCGTTCAAGAGCACGGCAATGTCTCTTGAGATTTCTAGTGTTGTCAGTTTGCCATGGTTGTAATGGTCGGGGCCTGATTCTGCGTGTGGTTAGCGGAGCAAGTGGATCTAGTGATGATGAGAGTGAACTGTTGTAGACAGAGGTGGCCAGGTCAGGACAGGACAGGGGAGAGATTATGTCATATAGATGGTCAGTAGCAGAATAGAGAAGAGATGGGTTAAAGTGGCGAAGATTCCTACAAGTAATTGTTTGCTGCTTGGAGGGATGGTTGGTTGGAGGCAAGGATACAGTGAAACTGATGAGGTTGTGATCAGAGAGTGGAAAGGGGGTGTTCGTGAGGTTGCAGGGATTGCAGAGATGGGAGAATACAAGATCAAGGGTATTACCATTGGAGTGGGTGGAAGTATGTGTCCATTGGGTTAGGTCAAAAGAAGAGGTTAAGTTAAGAAGTTTAGCTGTAGTTGGGCTGTTAACATTGACAGGAATGTTGACATTTGACATACTACACTATGGTAGCCTTTTCTTTTGTATTTCTGAGCCCTATAATCCACTAGCTAGACACTAGGAATCGCTACTTGGAAGCTCCGAACATTACCTAGATTTTGGGGAGACCACTAAATCCCTGTGCTGGGCGAGACTGCTGTGGCAGTCATCGCTATCTGGTAAGCAGATTATTATATCACCTTGGGTGTGCAGAGCCGGATGCACTACATACATTGTGTGTGAGTATTATCTTACTACTTAATCCCCTATTTTTATGGATGGACTCTAAACAGACACTTATTGATTTTCATATGTAATGGGACACTGTTTTAGTTTTTTCTTTTTTCACTTTTGTTTTTCACTTTGATATTTTTTAATAATATTTGTTTATATCTTGTTTGAAGTTTGTGTACTGGACTTTTTTTGATGCTGGCTGCTTTTCTCTTGCCACTATTACCTATTTGTTTTCATGTGGTATTTTTTTTTACTACAATTGCTACTGGTTCTAGTGCAGCGTTAGCCTTTGGGCTCCTCTTGTCTTTTGTCCCTTGGCTGGATTGGACTGTCCCTCAGCCTGGTTGGACTGTCCCTCAGCCTGGTTGGACTGTGCCTCAGCCTGGTTGGACTGTGCCTCAGCCTGGTTGGACTGTGCCTCAGCCTGGTTGGACTTTACCTCAGCCGGGTTGGACTTTCCCTCAGCTGAGTTGGAAAATTTGGTTGGGCAGGTATTGATAGAGTATGGGGCGTCTATCGCTTCCCTAGATTTTAACATGAAATATATAGTTTGTAGGCCTAGTGTGCATGAACACGGCCAATACCCCTGGGGGAAGCTTGCATGGATAGACAAAGAGATGTATATGCGAAGAATAAAGTATAATTTATTAGGGCAATATGTAGCCCAAAGGGTAAGGTGAATGTACAGATTTACATCAAAATCAAACATACATGTGAAATTTTTACCATATGAATATACATATAATATAGCGTTTGCAAAAATAACTTGCGATACAACAGTAGTTTTTTAGGAAGATGCCGACATGTTTCGGACGGAAGTCCTTTTTCAAAGGCAGTTAAACATCCTGTGATTTCACATATAACTGTGTGAAACAGTAAACATTAGTATAGCAAACGCTATATTATATGTGTATTCATATGGTCAAAATTTCACATGTATGTTTGATTTTGATGTAAATCTGTACATTCACCTTACCCTTTGGGCTACATATTGCCCTTATAAATTATACTTTATTCTTCGCATATACATCTCTTTGTCTATCCATGCAAGCTTCCCCCAGGGGTATTGGCCGTGTTCATGCACACTAGGCCTACAAACTATATCCCTCAGCTGGGTTGGACTGTCCCTCAGCTGGGTTGGACTGTCCCTCAGCTGGGTTGGACTGTCCCTCAGCTGGATTGCACTGCCTCTTACCTGGATTGGACTGTTCCTCAGATGGATTGCACTGCCTCTTAGCTGGATTGCACTGCCTCTTAGCTGGATTTGACTGTCCCTCAGCTGGATTGCACTGCCTCTTAACCGGGTTGGACTGTCCATCAGCTGGATTGGACTGCCTATTAGCTTTTTGTCAGATACACACTGAAAAACTCATTTTACAAGTACATTTGTTAATCTGTGTATTTGTTTGCTTATAAAGGGCCTGACAACCGCAAGGAAGTGATTTAGCATGAAAACAGTCTGACCAATAGGGATGAGCCGAACACCCCCCTGTTCGGTTCGCACCAGAACCTGTGAACAGACTTAAAGCTCATGTGAACTTTAGAACCCTATTAAAGTTTATGGGACTCGAACGTTCAAAATCAAAAGTGCTAATTTTAAAGGCTAATATGCAAGTTATTGTCATAAAAAGTGTTTGGGGACCCGGATCCTGCCCCAGGGGACATGTATCAATGCAAAAAAGTTTTAAAAACGGTCGTTTTTTCAGGAGCAGTGATTTTAATAATGCTTAAAGTGAAACAATAAAAGTGTAATATTCCTTAAAATTTCGTACCTGGGGGGTGTGTATAGTATGCATGTAAAGGGGCGCATGTTTCCCGTGCTTAGAACTGTCCCTGCACAAAGTGTAATTTTTGCAGGAAAAAAAACTATTTAAAATCACTTGCGGCTATAATAAATTGTTGGCTCCCGTAATACAGAGAACAGTCATTGAAAATCATTGATAAAAAAAAAAAAAAGCGTGGGGTTTCCCCGAAATTCAATTACCAGGCCCTTCAGGCATGGGTCAAATTAAAAAAAAAAATGACGTGGGGTTCCCACTAAATATCCATACCTGACCCTTCAGGTCTGGCATGGATTTTAAGGGGAACTCCACGCCAAATTTAAAAAAAAAATGTTGTGGGGGTCTCCCTCAAAATCCATACCAGACCCTTATCCGAGCACGCAACCTGGCAGGCCGCAGGAAAAGAGGGGGAACAAGAGAGCACCCCCCTCCTGAACCGTACCAGGCCACATGCCCTCAACATTGGGAGGATGCTTTGGGGGTCTGTGACCCCTCAAAGCACCATGTCCCCATGTTGATGAGGAGAAGGGTCTCTTCCCCACAACCCTGGCCGGTGGTTGTGGGGGTCTGCGGGCGGGGGGCTTATCAGAATCTGGAAGCCCCCTTTAACAAGGGGACCCCCAGATCCCGGCCCCCCTGTTTGAAATGGTAAGGACGTACAAAAGTACCCCCCCCCATTTCACAAAGAAAGTGTAAAAAATTGTTAAAAAACACAGACACCGTTGGGAAAAGTCCTTTATTAAAAATAAAAAAAAGATTCCAGCGGTGGTAATCCACTCTTGCTATCCAGCGATGGGTGGTCTCTGCTCTTTCAATGACTGTTCTCTGTATTACGGGAGCCGACAATTCATTATAGCCGCAAGTGATTTTAAATAGCTTTTTTTCCTGCAAAAATGACACTTTGTGCAGGGACAGTTCTAAGCCCCTTTACATGCATACTATACACACCCCCCAGGTATGAAATTTAAAGGAATATTACACTTTTATTGTTTCACTTTAAGCATTATTAAAATCACTGCTCCTGAAAAAACGTCAGTTTTTAAAACTTTTTTTTGCATTGATACATGTCCCCTGGGGCAGAATCCGGGTCCCCAAACACTTTTTATGACATTAACTTGCATATAGGCTTTTAAAATTAGCACTTTAGATTTCTCCCATAGACTTTTACAGGGTGTTCGCGGCTTTTCGAAATTTGCAGCGAACACCCCAAATTGTTCACTGTTCGATGAACAGGCGAACAGGCAATGTTCGAGTCGAACATAAGTTTGACTCAAACTCGAAGCTCATCCCTACTGACCAATTGAGACACCAGAAGCAGAAACCACTTCAAACAATCCAATTCTGTTCCAGCATTGGTCTTTTTAACATTTTGTTTATTTTGTTCTAAAATTGTGTGTGTTACTACACCGTGTGTAATTACTAGATCAGCAGAATTTACATTAGTTTTCTTTCATTTTAAAACAAATATGCATAAAAGTGGAAGAGAATGTGACAAAGGGCGAAAATTTTAGTCTGGTCACCAAGAAAGAAAAAAGAATATTGCTTTTGGGGAATGCAAACAAGAATTATGTGTCTCAATGCATAAGTATTTGAAGACAGGCAAGATAAGTACAAGTGAAGAGGTGCCTGAGCGTGAACATGAGAAGATGGAATCAGTTTTGACTAAAAGAGATGATTCACAGGCAAGCACTTTTGCTGAATCTGAATTGTATACCATTTTGTGTAGCACAGAAGAAGGAATTAGAGAAAAACCTCATATTTCAGGTTCTGAGCACCCAAAGTCTACATATCAGCCTCTAAGTTATGATCCAGGAGAATGGACTTTCCCAGTGGAAGATAAAGACAGAATCTGTTATATTCAGAAAGTACCAGTAAGGGAAGAAAAGGTAACTTTTCCATTAGCCAGTGTAAAAAAAATGTTTTCTACCAGGGTTCTAAGCAACAAGGAAACACAAGACAGGCACTGGTTAGTTTATTCCAGAAGCAAGGACTGTGTTTTCTGTTTTGCCTGTCGTTTATTCTCACCATTGCATAGCACTTTATTGTCTGATGGCTGCAGTGACTGGAAGAATCTGAGCAATCGACTTAGTCTTCATGAAAACAGTTCTGACCACTTAGGCTGCTTTCACACTGGAGCGGTGGGGGCGCTGGCGGTAAAGCGGCGCTATATTTAGCGCCGCTTTACCGGCGTTTTAGCGGCGCATTGCGGCCGCTCGCGGGGTGTTTTTACCCCCCGTGAGCAGCCGAAAAAGGGTCAATACCGCCCGCAAACCGCCGCTATTGCAGCGTTTTGCGGGCAGGTTCGGCGCGCTCCCCCATTGTTTTCAATGGGACCGGGCGCTATAGGAGCGGTAAATATACCGCTCCTATAGCGAGCCAAAGATGCGGCTTGCAGGACATTTTTGAGCGTCCTGCAAGTGCACCGCTTCAGTGTGAAAGCCCTCGGGCTTTCACACTGAAGGAACAGCAACAGCTGTTTCGGGTCGGTTTGCAGGCGCTATTCTTAGCGCAATAGCGCTTGCAAACCGCCCCAGTGTGAAAGGGGCCTTAGAGATCATCACATGAGAAAAGATTCAAATGTGGGAAAACTATTGATGCGTCGGTGCAAAAGCAAATACTCCTGGAAAAGCAACGTTGGTGTGAAATTCTGGAAAGGCCTATACAGTTCAATTCTTATCATGCCATAACTTACCATTTCGAGGACACATAGATATTTTAGAGGAAGAGAATAGTGGTAGTTTTATTGATCTGATAAAGCTTTCTGCAAGGTTTGATCCTGTTCTTCGTGAACACTTGCAACGTATTGAAGAGAAACATATTCACAACCATTACTTGGGAAAAAAACATCCAAAATGAACTAATTACATTGATGGCCAAACTTGTCAAGCAGAAAGTTATTGAAAAAATTCTTCAAGCTAAATATTGTTAGATAATTCTTGATTGCACTAGGGATGTGAACCACGTTGAACAGATGACTGTGGTATTACGACATGTTGATGAAAAATCAGGAGATGTTGAAGAGCATTTTATTGGATTTATACCAGTTGAAAAAATGACAGCTGAAGAGTTAACTAAAACCATACTGCTGGAAATTTAGGAATCAGGTTTGGACATCAAAAGTTGCCGTGGTCAAGGATATGACAATGGAGTAAACATGCAAGGGGAGAAAAGTGGTGTAAAAACTAGGATAATCCTTTAGCTTTTTTACACCCTGTGGTTGTCACAGTTGGAATTTGGTTCTTGGTGATGCAGCAGCATCTTGTGCAAAAGCCAAATATATTTTTAGGGTTTTGCAAAGACTGTACACATTATTTTTTGGCTCATCCAATAGATAGGCAATTTTAAAAGAGAAGGTAAATATTACTCTAAAGCCATTGTCAGAAACCAGATGGGAGTGCAGAGTTGAGAGTGTAAAGGCTGTCCGTTACCAGCTAAAATAAATACGCAGGACCAAAATAATGTTTAATTAGGAGTGTCCAGATGAAGCAGTTGTTAAACCTGCAGACATATTCAGAGCAGAATGTTTCAATGTTATTGTTGACAAGATTCATGCTAGTGCTGAGCCTCACTTTGAAGGTTTAAAAAGCTACATCAGCAATTTTTATGCATGAAATCTGAGAAAGACCTATAACAAAAATGCAATGAAATCCAAGCCCTATTTACTTTACCCAATTCTTCTGATCCTGACATAAGAGGTCTGGAATTGTATGAAGAACTATGAATGTGTATGCGTACTGTACCTCCAAAATTGGATATGTCCGGTTCCTTGAAATACCCCATTGATAACAATTTAACTGACGTTTATCCAAACATCTATGTTGCATCTCATCTTAACAATTCCAGTTACTAATGCATCAGCTAAGAGGAGCTTTTTTAATAAAAACATACTTAAGATCAACTATGAGCCAAGAGAGATATGGGTTTATTTACTAAAGCTGGGGAGTGCAAAATCAGGCTCACTTCTGCACAGAAACCAATCAGCTCCCAGACTTTATTGTCAAAGCTTAATTCAACAAGCTGAGGTTAGAAGCTGATTGGTTTCTATGCAGAAGTGAGCCTGAATTTGCACTCTCCAGCTTTAGTAAATAAACCCAATTATGTGCCTTAGCAGTTTTGTCCATTGAACGTGATTTGGCTTCAAAATTTAATTATAGAGTGATAAATCAATTTACAGCTGCAAAATGTAGGAGAATGTTTTGAAACTCCAACTTTTGCATTAAAAAAAGTTTACTACTGGTAAAACCTCCAGGAGGTTTGTGTATGAGCCCCAACTATAATTAGCACATATATTGTGGTATTGTATAAATATTGTTAAAAATACACAAATAAATGTGTGATGAGTGCGCTTGTATCAACCTTAAAACAAAATTCAAAAAACCTGTACAACACTTAGAATATATAGTGTATACACCGTGATTAATAAAAACCTGTGTAGTGCAGTGATTTAAAATACGCTTTTAGACCTCCAATTGTTGTTTGGATAGAGGGTTAAAATAATGGATATAAATGTGTCAAGTTTCTCCTATAGATCCTGAAACATTTTTGGTGATTATCCTAAGTTTATTTAATGAGGCACTTGAATGATTGCTGGTGAGAGGTATCAATTACCTATTGCTCAATGTAGAGCTGGTGCCAATAAATGAACAATTATTTGAGTATATAAAAATAGGGTAAATTAATGCATAAATAACTGCTGTCTTTGTTACAGCCGCCGATGCTCAAATTAATGAAGAATATTTCTATGCATTTACCCGGTATCCTACCAGGCTGAATCAATCTGTATCATTACATGCAGAAAAAGGAGATTGAATGCAGGAAGTTGCTGCTCACAATATGAATGGTGCACAAGTAAAAGGAGAAAAAAGACAAAAGGAAAAAAGGAAAAAAAAAAAAAAAAACTGACACTTTGCCTCCCTTGAACGATGCCTCCCTTGAAAACGCCTCCCTTGCCTCCCTTGAACGATGCCTCCCTTGAAAACGTTACGTGACTGTAATGCAACGCGTCGGGAGGAGGAGCCTAGTGACATCACCGCAGCACGCAGAGTGTGGACGAGCAGGGCATCCAGCCCTGTAGCAAAAAAGCCTGACAAGCATTCGGCTATCGCTGTACCATTACCGGGTGTATGTGAGTAGATTACCGCTCACTGGTCACAGCACACACACACATTTCTTTTTAGGAAATACTGCGCAATGGTGTATGTTTCTTTCTCTCCCCATATGCAAACGGACTGGAAGTGCCTGTAAGCACAGCGTAAAAGACAGAAAACGAACAGCACCTGGAGGTGTCAGCTGAAAAGGAAAGTGTCAGTTTTTTTTTTTTTTTTTTCTCCTTTTACTTGTGCACCATTCATATTGTGAGCAGCAACTTCCTGCATTCAATCTCCTTTTTCTGCATGTAATGATACAGATTGATTCAGCCTGGTAGGATACCGGGTAAATGCATAGAAATATTCTTCATTAATTTGAGCATCGGCGGCTGTAACAAAGACAGCAGTTATTTATGCATTAATTTACCCTATTTTTATATACTCAAATAATTGTTCATTTATTGGCACCAGCTCTACATTGAGCAATAGGTAATTGATACCTCTCACCAGCAATCATTCAAGTGCCTCATTAAATAAACTTAGGATAATCACCAAAAATGTTTCAGGATCTATAGGAGAAACTTGACACATTTATATCCATTATTTTAACCCTCTATCCAAACAACAATTGGAGGTCTAAAAGCGTATTTTAAATCACTGCACTACACAGGTTTTTATTAATCACGGTGTATACACTATATATTCTAAGTGTTGTACAGGTTTTTTGAATTTTGTTTTAAGGTTGATACAAGCGCACTCATCACACATTTATTTGTGTATTTTTAACATATCACTCACGTGTGGGAGCACTTTCTTATGGGTTTGCAGCTGTATCATTTGGCCATCTTGAAACACTAATGGTCCTCTGATTTTAATCCTCACTAGCGCTTAAGTATTTTAATATTTTATTGTATAAATATTGTTGTATTTTGAAACAAAGGTTTTTTTTTTTTTTTTTTTTAATTTGGTTGGCTTTCAGTAAGTGCCTGAAAAAAGACCATAGCATAAGTCTATGATAATAGGGCACCCTTACACCAGGCTACGTTTTCCTGCAGGCACCCTAAATAGACACCTGTTCAGAATTGACAGGCATTTGCTGGAGCAGCACCATGGCAGTTGTAGATCAAACAGAAGCAGCTTCCTTGGCTGTAAAGGATAGGAGGGTTTAATTCCTCTTTAAGGCTGTTACCAGATCGGCCTATACAAACTCGGCAGTGCCTAAAAATGGAGACAGTGTCCTGCTGAATTTTAAATAGTATAGACACTTATTTGTAAAAAAAAAAATGTTTGTTTGTTTTATACTTTGTTGACAAATTTATCTCACATTTAGGAGACAGCACCAAGGATACTGAGTAGGCACCTGCACAATTTGATCTATATTTGTGTGCATGTAATCTATATAGTATATACATACCCTATGTTTAATGAAATTTGGTTAAAGAATAATTGGTTAGAGAAATTTATAGAAAATGTGAATTCATAGTTTATAGGATTTAAGGCTCTTAGTATATGCATTTATACAGTTAAATTTTATCGCTTGAATTATTTTTAACATTATGAGCGTGAGTGGAGCCTCATGTCTAAGTTTTGTCTAAGGCCTCACAAAGTCTAGAGCCGCCTCTGCCAAATTCTATATCATTTACTATATAAATATTTAAAAAAGTAAGGGTCCCAACATTGAACCTTGGGGTACACCACTGATAACCTTAGACCATTCAGAGTAAGAATCATTAACCACTACTCCCTGAATATGGTCTTTTAGCCAGTTTTCTATTCATTTACAAACTGATCTTTCCAAGCCTGTAGACTTTACCTTACACATTAGCCATGTGTGGGGAACTGTGTCAAACGCTTTTGCAAAATCCAAGTATACCACGTCCACAGCCACCCCTCGGTCCAAGGTTTTACTTACCTCCTCATAAAAAGTAATCAGATTTAACCTGGCACACATGTTATGGTTTTGTCCATCTCTACGTAGCTTTTGGGCAGCAATAGCAAGAACGATAGCAAGGATTACAGGCATATTAAATCAACTTAAAGTTGAACAGGCCCTATTCGGCTTGGATATGGATCTATATCCTTGCTCATGTAGAACTGTAGTACTTCATGTCCTTTATGCAGCACGCCTGGTCATAGCACGCAAATGGAAATCTAATACGTCCTTAAGGGAAGTACTCTATTTGGTGGATGATTCCTACACATATGAAAGATACATGGCAGTTAGGGAGGGACTCTAAAAGGTTTTACAAAACGTTGGGGGATGTGGACCCAGGTCTATAAGAGGCACAGCATAGCCTAAGAAATAAATAAAAAAGGAGGAAAGTATATAATGGTTATAGCAAATCTGCAGCTCTGAACAAAGACAGAAAATGGTTTAACTGGATATGACGTCCTCACCGAATTCCTCTCTTGCGCGCCCCCTGGGCTCATCGCGGCCGTTTACCACGTTTACCACGGATCACATGTAAGCAAACCGGCGTCATTTGATGACGCCGGTTGTTCTCCCCACCTCTCTCTGTACCGATCGGTACAGTGTGAGAGGAGAGGGGGAGGGATCGGTGGCAGCAGTGCTGTGGGCGGGATCTGTAGTGCCCACAGCCTACCCTGCAGTCACCACCGATCCATCCATCCATCCATGCTCAGCCATCCCTCCATACCCTGCAATGCACAGCAATAGCCTGCAGTGTATTGCAGGGTATAGAGGGATGGCTGAGCATGGATGGATGGATACTCTGCCATACCCTGCGATACTCTGCGATACTCTGCCATACCCTGCGATACTCTGCCATACCCTGCGATACTCTGCCATACCCTGCGATACTCTGCCATACCCTGCGATACCCTGCGATACTCTGCCATACCCTGCGATACTCTGCAATACCATGCTATACCCTGCAATACTCTGCCATACCCAGCAATACTCTGCGATACTCTGCAATACCCAGCGATACTCTGCCATACCCAACGATACTCTGCCATACCCAGCGATACTCTGCCATACCCAGCAAAACTCTGCCATACCCTGCGATACCCTGCGATACCCTGCGATACCCTGCCATACCCTGCCATACCCCGCCATACCCTGCGATACTCCGCCATACCCTGCGATACTCTGCCATACCCTGCGATACTCTGCCATACCATGCTATACCCTGCTATACCCTGCGATATTCTGCGATACCATGCGATACCCTGCGATACCATGCGATACCATGCGATACCCTGCGATACCATGCAATGCTCGCTACGATCGAAGCCAGGATCGTTTTTTAATTTTATTTCAGGCTTTCCAGCCTAGAGGTGAGATGTGGGGTCTTATTGACCCCATATCTCACTGTAAAGAGGACCTGTAATGCCATATTCCTATTACAAGGGATGTTTACATTCCTTGTAATGGGAATAAAAGTGATCAAAAAAATTTTTGGGGGGAAAAAAAGTGTCAAACTAAAATAAATAAAGTAAAATGAACAATAAAAAAAAAAAAAAAAAAAAAAAAATTAAAGCGCCCCTGTCCCCGTGTGCTTGCATGCAGAAGCGAACGCATACGTAAGTCCCGCCCACATATGAAAACGGTGTTCAAACCACACATGTGAGGTATCGCTGCGAACGTTGGAGCGAGAACAATAATTTTGGCCCTATACCTCCTCTGTAACTCAAAACATGTAACCAGTAAAAAATTTTAAAGCGCCGCCTATGGGGATTTTTAAGTAGCGACGTTTGTCGCCATTCCACGAGCGTCTGCAATTTTGAAGGGTGACATGCTAGGTATCTATTTACTCAGCGTAACTTCATCTTTCACATTATGCAAAAACATTGGGCTAAATTTACAGTTTTGTTTTTTGTAAAGCAACGACCGCCATTGTATTCTCTAGGGTCTTTGCTAAAAAAACATATATAATGTTTTGGGGTTCTATGTAATTTTTTAGCAAATAAATGATGATTTTTACATGTAGGAGAGAAATGTCAGAATTGGCCTGGGTGCTCCAGAACGCCTGATGGTGCTCCCTGCATGTTGGGCCTCTGTATGTGGCCACACTGTGTAAAAGTCTCACACATGCCTCTTTCCAAATACCTTGGAATGTCTTCTTTCCAAAAAGGGGTCATTTGGGGGGTATTTGTACTTTTCTGGCATGTTAGGGCCTCAAGAAATGAGATAGGCCGTCAGTACTTCAGGTGTGATCAATTTTCAGATATTGGCACCGTAGCTTGTGGACTCTATAACTTTCACAAAGACCAAATAATATACCCCAATTTGTACTTATTTTTACCAAGGATATGTAGCAGTATAAATTTTGGCCAAAATTTATCAAGAAAAATTTAAATTTTGATAAATTATATAACAGAAACGAAGAAAAATTCATTTTTTTACCGAATTTTGTGTCTTTTTTCTTTTATAGCGCAAAAAAAAAAAACAACGGTGATTAAATACCACCAAAAGAAAGCTCTATTTGTGTGAAAAAAAGGACAAAAATTTCATATAGGTACAGTGTTGTATGACTGAGTAATTGTCATTCAAAATGTGAGAGCACCGAAAGCTGAAAATTGGTCTGGTTATTAAGGGTGTTTAAGTGCCCAGTGGTCAAGTGGTTAAAATACTTTTTTCCGAGGGGGCACGGCCGCTGACTGGAATGGCTGCTCAGCTGTACATCTCCACTCTTACCTGGGCTTCACGGCATTGCAGAGCACCGGCACCACACTCTTTCTCCCTCCATCTGGGAGGATCGATTACTAGGTAGGAAGCAGAAGCCTTAATCCTCAGACAGCTGCACACATTTTTCATGAAGCCAACACAGCATTGCGCCCAAGATAGCGCCGGGAGGGAGAGCCGCACGTCACCCCCCCTGGCTGCCTATACCTCCTCCTTCAGTGTCAACCTCAAACCCAGATGACACAGACATCGAGGAATCAAGTCCTTTAGAACCCTGCCACATCCTCCCCATCGGTAAGGTAAGCGAGCAGCTCTCTCACCAGTCTATCCCCCTTAACAAGCCTCCACTTCCTAAGAGGCAGCACTGGGGAGAAATGTCCAATAGCACTCAGTCAGACATGCTAGTCCAAGCCTTTGCTTGCAGCTTTCCCTGCTTCTGATAACCCTGCATCAGAGAGCTTTATTAAATCACTGCTGCTAATGCTCCACTCTGACCTACAAGAGGGGATGGATGCAATAGAGGAACACACTGAGTTATTGGAAAGCCAAATAAATGCAGCGGCTGCAGCCACAACTCTGTAGTAGACAAACAAGATTGCCTACTTCATTATTATCCAATCCGTGGATTGGAGCTGTTCCTAAGGGACAGTATATGCGACTCAAACAAAATTGCGCCAGTGAAAGCGATTTCCAGCAACAAGCCCAAATACTGACAGAAAGATTCATAGAGAAAGGTTACAATCTAGAAACCCACAATAAAGTAATCACACAAGTATCTCTGATAGATAGAAAAATTTTACTAGTAACAAAAGCTAAACCTGACTTTAAGGGAACTACAGCTTTTATTACAGGATTCAATAGGCAGTACAAACAAGTGGAAACAATTTTCAAAAAACACTGGCCCATCCTGCTACAGGATAAAGATCTGCAGTCCAGCATATCTAAACAACCGCAATTTATTTACAGAAGAGCACCAGGGTTGAGAAACAAAATAGCTCCAAATGTACCTGATCCCCCTGGAAAGATGACCACCTTTCTAGATGGATCTGGTTTCCACTACTGTACTAGATGTAACGCCTGTAAACTCACCAGACGACCGGGGACGCCAAAAAAGGTTGCACAATTTAAATCATGTGTAACAAGTAAAATACATAAAATCAAGCCCCTAATCACATGTAACTCTGACCATGTGACTTACGTGCTAGAATGCCCATGCCCAATGCAGTACGTGGGTCGTACCACTAGGAAACTATGAATAAGAATTAATGAACATCTGGCTAATATTAAAAAAAGTTTTCCAAATCATAGTGTATCGAGGCACTTTAATCACACCATGATAGTGATCCCACTTTATGTAAATTCTATGGAATAGATAAAATCTCTAAACATTGGAGAGGGACAAACATGAAACGATAAATATATAAGAATGAGACAAAATGGCTATACAAATTAGGAACTATGCAGCCCCAGGGCATGAACATCAAGCTAGACCTAAATTGTTTTCTGTCCAGTGACTGATATTTTCTATATAAGCCTCCCCTTTCCTCCCTATCTACTCCTCCCCCAGCCTCTAGTGAGGTCCCTTCATAATAAATTTGTTATTTATGATAAACATCAAATTATCCTACAGATATCCTACTCTGTCTATTTTTATTTTGTATTTAATATTTTATTCAATATATTTTTTTAGTCATGCTATTCAGTGACCTATAAGAAAAACACAATGTAAAAAGTATATATGGGGTAATCAAGCAATGCAGTATTTTAAAACCTGCCATAGTAAGACGATGCAATAGGTAGTAAGACATCTTGTGGAAGTATATGTTATTGCATGTAATACTAACAATAGATAGTCCATACAATTAAAGGATTAAATTATCTACATAAGAGAGATAGTTAGGTAAATAATCCACTTGCACAATTATATATATAGATCTTTTTTTGCTTAAATTGACCAATTTTAAATTTTATTTGATTATATATTTTATATTGTCTATGCATATATATGTTTTATTAACAAATGTAAACAGCTGTTTTGGTATCAGGGCCCAAGCGGGACTGAGGCTGCGCAACACTATAGTTTCCCATTGGCCATCAGATAATGACAGGCACTTGAAATCTGATTGACCACAGTGACCAGGTACGCCCCCTGAAGACGTGTCAACGAAACGTACGTCGGCGGCGGTACCTGGTCACGTCCTGTTTCAAACACTTCCGGGTCCTTGTTGGTTGTCGGCGGCGCTAGCTGGAACGCACGCTGTGCACACAAGAGACGGTCGGAAGAGATCTCCATCATCCATCACTTTTATATCAACGCGAGCAGCCCCAGTGCCGGGTTGGGCACTGAGATATGTGAGTAGCCATTTGGCTATGTATTTTAAAACCAATTTTTAAATAAATAAGCAGAATTACGCTATGTAGCTGTGTTTTTGCTCCTTTATATGTATACTGCCTGAGCCAATTGGGAGGAAGAGTACCTGTCATCATCTCCTGACATATCATATGTGAACAGGCACTAACCTGTACAAGCACTATTGACTTACTTTTTAGGTAAAGTAGTCAATATAATCTGGTAAGCAGCCAGCTTATTTTTCACTATTGAGTGATTAGAAGAAGATTCTCTGTGATGAAGGGTTCTAAAATTCTGCTGACAAGATTTTTTTTGAACAAGTGAAAACTACACACTATAAGAAGATTTATTGTCACGATCTCTATTTAGAGGGGTTCACTTACACTGGACTTTATATATGTCACTATCTGATTGTTTCCTCTAATGTGGTATAATTGAGCAATTTTTGTGGGTTTATGTTAAAGTCTATAGAGAATAATTACATATATGGTCGCACGAGAGTGTAACGTTTATATACACATTTCAATAATTGTGGAGTGTACGCAGGTCACATGGGAACTGTTACACGGGAATATTAATCTGTATTGACTTGGAAGATAGAGGGTTTATGCACTTTAAGAGTTTCAAATAATTTTTTATTATTATATTTTTCTTACATGATTGGTGATTGTAGTACTATACATCAATCAAAATCTATGTAGCGCCCCTGTTACACAAACTTGAAAAAGCCGACCTGGAAGACCACTCCAGGCGCAAAAATATCAAGATAGGAAGTCAAACCAATCGAACTCAGTCCCTACCTAAAGCAACTCTTCCGTAAACTGATCCCAGACCTCACTGCACAGAATCTACTAATCGACAGAGTTCACAGGATCCAGAAACCTACCTACTAACCTGCTACGGTCCCTCGGGATACGCTAACCCGACTGCACTATTTTCACATCAAGAAAAAAATTCTTACATCCTTACACACAGATCTCCTAATTTTTCAGCAGTCACCTCACAGGAGCACAAAGAGTTTGCACCAGTCACCTCTATCCTGCAGGCCCAGAAAATTGTCTACAGATGGGACTTTCCAACTAAGCTGCTGATGACCTACCAAAATCCAACCTTGCCCTTTCTAACTTCCAAAGATGGACATGAAACAACTCCATAATTGGGGCCTTTCTCCCCCACCACCTTCAAGCACTCCCAAACCGCCGCCTAGGCCGACCCCATTTAGGGCAAGATCATACATTTTGAAAATAAGAGGAGATCGTCAAAAAAGGGACATGTCCCCGGTCATGGTGCTGCTGGTGGAACTCCTGTTGCAGGGAGAGGACGTGGTCGATCTGTGCCAGCTACATGCACAAGTGAAACACCTTCCTCAGGTGCGAGTAGGTTACAGAGCCTGCAGCAGTATTTCGGCACGCCTAATGAGGCTGTACGAGTGTTGAGGCCAGGACAAGTACAGGCGATAGTAGATTTGGTTGCTGACAGTGCCTCCGGTTCCTTCACATTGTCTCCCACCCAGTCTCCTGATGAAAGTTCAGAGTTGGCACCTGCAGCCGATGTCCATCAGTCTTTCACCTCACCCCCTTGCAAATCAGCCAAGCAGTCTGAGCCCCAAATCATGCAGCAGTCTCTTCTGCTTTTTGATGACTCTCTTAGCAGGGTTTCCCAGGGCCATCCACCTAGCCCTGCCCCAGAAGTGGAATTGATTGTGTGCACCGATGCCCAACCACTTATGTTTCATGATGAGTACATGGGAGGACCATCGCAGCACGTCTCGGATGATGACGAAACACAGGTGCCAACTGCTGATGCTTTCGCCATTGTGCAGACCGACAAGGAGGGCAGGGGTGAAGACTGGGTGGAAGATGATGTGGAGGACGATGAGGTCCTTGACCCCACATGGAATCAACGTCATGCAGGTGACCAGTGTAGTTCGGAGGAAGAGGCGGTGGTCGCACAGAGCCACCAGCACAGCAGAAGAGGGAGCAGGGTGCAAAAGCGCAGATGACACGAGTGGTTTGCACTCTGTGCAATCAGAGCCTGAAGCGAGGCATAAACGTTCTTAACCTGAGCACAACCTGCATGACCAGGCATCTAAGTGAAAAGCACGAGATGCAGTGGAGTAGACACCTCAAAAACCAAGAAAGGTCTCTGGCTCCTCCTGCTTCCTCTTCTGCTGCAGTCTTGGCATCTTCATCCACCCCTGTAGTGACAGTGGCACCTGCCAACCCGTAAACAGAGGATCTGCCAGCAACACTACCACCTGGGTCACCAACCATCTCCACAATGTCCCATGGAAGCGTTCAGCTCTCTATCTCCCAAACACTGGAGCGGAAGAGGAAGTACCCCCCTAGCCACCCACGATCCCTGGCCCTGAATGCCAGCATTTCAAAATTCCTCGCCTTTGAAATGCTGTCATTCCGTCCGGTGGAGACACAGAGTTTTAAAAGGCTGATGGCATTGGCTGTCCTACAGTACGTCGTGCCCAGCCGCCACTACTTTTCCAGGCAAGCTATCCCTTCCCCGCACAACCAAGTGGGGGACAAAATCAGGTGTGCACTGCCATCTGTGGCAAGGTCCACCTAACTACGGATGTGCGGACCAGTGAGCACGGTCAGGGACGTTATATCTCCCTAACAGCACACTGGGTAAATGTAGTGGCGGTTGGGCCTGAGGCGGATAGCAGTTTGGCGCATGTCCTTCCACCACCGACGATTGCAGGGCGTTTTTCAGTTTGCCTCCTGTTTCTAACTCCTCCTACTCCGCCTCCTCATCCTCATCCTCTACCGCCTCCTCATCCGGTCAGCGTAACACCTTCACCACCAACTTCAGCACAGCCAGGGCTAAACGACAGCAGGCAGTTTTAAAACTTTCCTGTTTGGGGAAAAAACCCACACCGCACAGGAGTTGTGGAGGGACATGGAACAGCAGACCTATGAGTGGTTGGTGGCAGTAAGCCTCAAGCCCGGCCTGGTGGTGTGCGATAATGGGCGAAATCTCGTAGCAGCTCTGGGCCTAGCCGGTTTCATGCACATCCCTTGCCTGGCGCATGTGCTGAACTTGGTGGTCCAGAGGTTCCTTAAAAATTACCCCGATATGCCAGAGCTGCTGCAGAAAGTGTGGGCCGTCTGTACACACTTTCGGCATTCTCACCGTGCTGCTGCTCGCCTGTCAGTGCTGCAGCGTAACTTCGGCCTTCCCGCTCACCATCTCATATGTGACGTGCCCACAAGGTGTAACTCCACCTTGCACATGCTGGCCAGACGGTGCGAGCAGCAGCAGGCGATAGTGGAGTCTCAGCTGCAGCACGCACGCGTGAGTCGCTCTGCGGAACAGCACCACTTCACCACCAATAACTGGGCCTCCATGCGCTGTGTGCCTTGTTGCGCTGTTTCGAGTACTCCACTAACATAGCCAGTGACGATGATGCCGTTCTCAGTGTTACTATCCCAGTTCTATGCCTCCTTAAAAAAACGCTTCAGGCGATGATGGAAGAGGATGTGGCACAGGAGGAGGAGGAGGAGGAAGAGGGATCATTTCCAAGACTTTCAGGGCAGTCATTCACAAGTGGCTACGAGGGTGGGTTCCTGCACCAACAAGCGCCAGGTACACAATTGTCCGGCAGCAAGGGCACAGTTCTGGAGGATGACGGAGTGGAGGATGAGGAGGAGATGGAGGAGGAGGAACCATGTTCACAGCAGGGTGGCACCCAGACCAGCTCATGTCCATCACTGGTGCGTGGCTGGGGGGATACAGAGGACACAGACGATACACCTCCCACATAGGACAGCTTTTCGTTGCCTCTGGGCAGCCTGGCACACATGAGCGATTACATGCTGCAGTGTTTCCGCAACGGCCGCAGAGTTTCCCACATTTTAACTGGTGCTGATTACTGGGTGGCCACGCTGCTGGATCCCCGTTACAAGGACAACGTGCCGTCCTTAATTACCTCACTGGAGCGTGGTCCTAAGATGCGTGAGTACTAGCGCACGCTGGTAGACGCACTGCTGGTGGAATTCCCACTTGACAGCGGGGGTACGGTGGAAGCACAAGGCGAAGGCATAGGAGTAGGAAGAGGTCGCCAACGCAGCCGGGGCACCGCCAGCACCTCAGAAGGCAGGGTTAGCATGGCTGAAATGTGGAAAAGCTTTGTCAGCACGCCACAACAACCAGCACCACCAGCTGAGATGAAACGTCTTAGCAGGAGGCAGCATTTCACCAACATGGTGGAGCAGTATGTGTGCACACGCCTACACGTACTGAATGACGGGTCTGCCCCCTTCAACTTCTGGGTCTCCAAATTGGGCAAATGGCCTGAGCTTGCCCTTTACGCCTTGGAGGTGCTGACCTGCCCTGCAGCCAGTGTATTATCTGAACGTGTATTTAGCACGGCAGGGCGGGCGCTATCACAGACAAGCGCAGCCGCCTGTCCAGAGCCAATGTGGACAAGCTCACGTTCATTAAAATGAACCAGGCATGGATCCCACAGGACTTGTCTGTACCTTGTGCAGAATAGACATGTATACCGGTGTTCTGACAAAAACAGTCTGGCCATCGGATAGTGTCCATCCACTTACTGCACACGCGCATCGCTTGCGCAGTACGGAGGACAAGGAGATTCACAAAATCTCCGAAGATGAACGGCGCCTGAGCAGTGAGTGCAGGTTCAAGCCCCACCATCCAAGTGGACATACGGTAGCACATAGTAACAGGGCCCCTCATGGGCTCGCTTCGCTCGCCACACTTCGGGCATGGCCTTGCTTGGTTCGGCTTCAACCTCAGATGATGTGGCTTGAACCTGGACTCACCGCGCATCGTCTTCGGAGAGTTTCGCAATCCCCTTGTCCTACATACTGAGCAAGCGCAGTACAGGGCATACACTATGCGACGGGGGACAGAATTCGACACATCACCACCAGCCTTACCCAGCCATTGTTGTATTTTTGAACCAGTGTTGGCTACCTCGTCCTCCTCCACCGCCGCTTTCACCTACACCGCCACATCCACCGCCACCTCAACCTCCTACTCCATATGGACCTCGTCCTCCTAGGTCAAGATTATAATTTTTTTTATTTTCAAGTATTTTATTTTCCCACTATCTTATCCATTAAATTGAATAATTTTTTTTCCAGAAAGGGCGTATTCTGGGGCATTCCCACCATATGTGTGGCATTGTTCCGTTGAGTTTCTGAGGTTCTTAATGACTTCCTGTACCTCTCCTGCTGAGAAGGGGGCCTCCAGCATATTATTAAAAAATTTTATTTTTTTTATGTTATTTTAAGTTATTTCCCTATCCAAATTTGTTTGCAGAGCACTTGCCATGCTCTTAACAACATTGTGTTGCCATTTGCAGCCCTCTAGCCCTTTCAATTAATTTTTTACAGCCATTTAGTCTTCAAAAGTTCGGGTCCCCATTGACTTCAATGGGGTTTGGAGTTCGGGTCAAGTTCGGGCAAGTTCGGTCCCGAACCCGGACATTTTTCTGAAGTTCGGCCAAACCCGCCGAACCCGAACATCCAGGAGTCCGCTCAATTCTAGTCTTGATAGCTGTACGTGCCTCGGTGGCATTCCATTTAGATCATGTAATTCAAGATCCTTCTGGGAGAATCATTATTCTATCTGCCTCCTTTAATAACCATCCATTGTAATAGTCAATCTCCCAAAAGTTTTCAGTCATCCTTCTACAAGGTTCTCCTCCATAAATTGCAACCTTATCACCTGGACTGAATCCTTGTGTGGATTTCAATGAAGTTTTAGATCCCTCCCTATATTCTTCAAATTCCTCTAGGAAACGCTCTACAATCCTGTCCTTCCTGCTCCTTAAAGAAAACGTATACAATGTATTGTGGTGCATGCATGGGACAGAGTGAGACTACACCTATTTCTCACAACGCCACTTGTCATACTCCAGAATCGATCTGTTCCTAGCAACCCCCACCCCCACTTTAAATATGGCCACCTGCTTCCATGACTTCTATGCCTCCTTATATAATTTTAACTCTGCTGAACCAGACAACCAACACCCTGACCAAAAGATTGGCTCCTTCCTTTCTTTAAACGCCATGAAACGCGTTGAGTCCACACTCAAGGGTGCCAGGTTATAGCCTGTATCATTATGAATTTGTTTCACTATCTTCTTCATTTATGTTTTATATTATGTACTGCTCATCATGACAATCATGTATAATATTCCTTCTATTATTGTTCTTTGTACCAATCATGTCCTTTCATGTATCAATATTAAATATGTGACTATTTTGCATTGAATATGGTTATATCGTGCACTACTTTGTACACAAGAAATATTTATTTATTTTTTTCATTATAGGGACTACCTATTGGGGATTGGTTACATTTAATAGTCTTTACACAATAAATCCATAACATCCTTTACCAACAGAGACACGTCTCACTTAAAGTCCCGCATCCATTCCTTCGTTCTCCTTTTTTATATGGCTCCTTCCTTTCATCTGTCAGTCTTCAGACACTGACACCCGATCAGATAACCACTCTCACAACCCTTTAAAGCCTACAAAATAAATAAACTCATTGGCACCCTCCCTCTACATAAGGCTCTTGGCCACAACGGGTTCTGTAAAGCCTCGTACACACGATCGGCCTTTAAACAAACTTTTCCGTGGATTTCTGTCCAAAGGGCATTGGCCGTGAACTTGTATTGCATACACACGGCAGGACTTTTTCAGACAACTTTCGCCAAATCATGTGTTTTTTCTGCTCTTTACCGCCACCCTTTGGTCAACTTCTGTATTTTTGTTGGATGTTTTGCATTGGTTCTGAGCATGCGTGTTTGTACTTTGGACTTAAGTCTGATGGATTTCTGTACACACGATCAGACTTTGCTCCATCAGACTTTTGTTACCGAAAAGTTTGTCTGTTTGCAGAGCGTACGTTTGTCCAATGAAAACCAAAAGAGTTTGTCCAATGGAGAGTATACATGGTCAGATGTTGCCTTAAAACAGCTAATTTGCATGTTTGTTGTCAAAAAGTCTGATCGTGTGTATTGGCCTTTAATAAATTACAAAGAGTTCCAAGAACTCCTAGTCTCTCATCTTTGTGACTCCCTTAATAGCTTTCTAGCCGCTGGAAACATACCTAAGGAATCTCAAGAAGCCCTAGTAGTCACGATCCCTAAACCAAACAAACCCCATGACAATCCAGCTCATTATAGACCAATATCCTTACTCAACACAGATATCAAGCTCTATGCCAAACTTCTCGCTTAGCGACATATCTCCCAGACCTCATACATAACAATCAGGTAGGGATTGTTCCACATAGGCGAATGTCCGACGGCACCTGCCATTTCCTCAAACTAAATCAAATGAGCTGAGCATCACTGAATGCCTTCTTGGCTAATCTCTTTAGACACAGAGAAGCCATTCAATAGAGTCCACTGGCATTACCTAGAGGCAGTTCTTCAAAAGTTTGGCCTTTCTGGTAACATCCTAAAAGCCATCATGGGTCTGTACTCTAACCCTAGCGCCAAAGTTTGGCCCTCAGGCTACCTGTCATCCCACTTCCCTATCACCAACGGGACATGGCAGGGGTGTCTCTTGTCACCACTCATATTCGACATGGTATGGACAACATCACTAATTCACACCTGGACCCACTCGAATACACTAGATGACTTTAGTAGAGTATCTCTACAAACTAAGTCATTCTAATGCCATGTACACACGACCAGACTTTTCGTCGGACTGAATTCCGTCAGACTTTGACGGACTTTGGATGGACTTCCATCAAATCGGACTTGTCTACACACAATCACATCAAAGTCCGATGGATTCGACCGTGATGACGTACGACCGGACTAGAATAAGGAAGTTCATAGCCAGTAGCCAATAGCTGCCCTAGTGTCGGTTTTCATCCATCGGACTAGCATACAGACGAATGATTTTTCAACAGGACTCGAGTCCATCAGAAAGATTTGAAACATGTTCTAAATCTAAAGTCCGTCTGATTTTTCGACAGCAAAGGTCCGATGAAGCCCACACATGGTCGAATTGTATGACCGATTCGTTCTGTCTGACCTTTGCTGTCGAAAAATCTGGCCGTGTGTACACGGCATAAGTCCTCCATGCTGGGTATATGTCTACCCTCAGCTCAAATCCCAGATCTCTTGAGCTGCTCCATTCTCCTGGGCACCGACTGACTCCCTCACATACCTAGGCATCCAACTAGTCACAACGTCCACCAATGTACTTCGTATTAATTTAGACATGCTTACCAAGATATTACAAACCATCACTGAAGCTTTACGCCCTATCCAAACATCTTGGGCAGGAAGGATTTCGCTTACTAGATTGTTTCTCCTCCCCCACATCCTCTACCTCTTCAGGACCCTCCCTGTTCCAATCCTCCCTACCCGTTTAACTAAAATTCAACGTATCTTAAATTCCTTCATCTGGGACCACAACAAACCACGTTTGAAACAAAATATCCTCTACCTCCCGACTTCCCATTTTGAAATGGGTGCAGCGGATATATAATTTCATTACAGAGCTACTTTTCTGGATCAAACCAAAGCATGGTGGAATGCCACCTCAACTCTACTCTGGAAACAGATTGAACACACAATTGCTCAACAGGACTTAAAACTTATTTTCAGTGCCTCGTGGATCTGCCCTCGTCCTGAGCACTATCCCCTGAATTCTTTAAATGATACTCTGAGAGACTGGTGCTCCACCCTGCAAAGCACTAAAGGTCTGTAACTTCTCTCTGTGCCTCATTAACTCGAATCTGCCCCTCGCCTCATGGACTGAAAAAGGGATATCTACTATTGAAGGCTTCTATACCCCTCAAGAGTTTGCATCTTTCGAACACCTTATCGAAACATATCACATTCATTGTAAGGACTTCTACATCTACCTATGGATTTGCCATGCTTTAGCAGCTAAATCCTGGTCCCCACTCCCCATTGCCCAGGACCTACTGCACTACTACAACTCTAAGGGCACTAAACTAAAGGGCACATCTCTAATATTACAGGTCTTTGGTCAACCCCAAGCCGAACGAAAAAAGTCCACCAATAGAATATTGGGAACGTACTCTGCAATTCCAAATCTCCTCCTAAGAGTGGCACTCAGCACTTCACACTGGAAATCTACAATAAAAATATACCTGGAATGGTATTACACCCCTAACAAACTTGCCAAAATACACCATGCCTTATCACCTAAATGCTGGCATCTATGCAACACAGATGGCACCCCTAAACATATCTGGTGGGAATGCCCAGCCATTCTCCCCTATTGGGCACAAGTAAGCGCTCTTATTGACAATCTAAGCAGCACAAGGATTATCTTGAATCCCCAGCTTTCTCTTTTTGGTATTGGGCTTGATAAGTGGCCTTCGGTCACACATGTTGTACTCACGCATATTCTCATAGCAACAGAACTTTCTATTGCACGCAAATTGAACTCCTCACTTCCTCCCTCTCTCCAGGATGTGATTAACACCATCAATGACCACTGCAAAATGGTAGGGCTCACCTAATTACCCTTCAATTCCATAGATTATGTCATCTTTGGCTTCAGGACCCCAGATGCATCCCTTCCAGCTAACTCAAACTAGTATGACCCCCCCCTCCCCCCCCCCCCCATCCATATCTAAGCCTAACCAGACTTCAGTCCTTATTCTCATAGCACTCTATCCACTAATATATACTTATGTATACATCTCCCTCATCCATGCATTTACACTGTTGGACCTAGAAACGTATGTTATTCTATTTGCTGTTGCATTACCCATTTGATTTTGTTTGTCTTATTTACTCTTTTATGATGCTTTACTGGTAACCTGTCATGCCTTGCCAATGTTCCTCCTTTGCTATTGTTATTGTACCCTGTACATTTAACTTTGTTACTGGACATGTCGATCATTATATCTGTACCATGAATTTTTTTTTAATAAAAACTTAAATGAAAAAAGAAAAAAACTTTTTTCAGCAAGAACTCATCTATGTGGTCTTTTAATAAACTCTCCAGTATCTTCCCAACTATAGAAGTTAAACTAACAGGTCTATAGTTACTTGGTAAAGACTTTGATCCTTTTTAAATACAGGCACCACATTAGCCTTACGCCAATCCAGCGGTACTATGCCAGTCATTAACCCTTTCACTACCAGGTCCGTATGGCATATGGACATCATTTCTCCTTCTGCTATAAGCTCATGGTCACTGCAATGTCCATAAAATTATAGCAGAATTGTTTAGATGAACAACAAACAATTCTTTAAGTCTGATCAGTGGATTACAATCTGCCGATCAGCGTTATTAGCCTCAAATATGACCCCCCCCCCATGCTGCCGCTTCCCTGTCCACAGCCTCTCCACCTCCCGCCACTCCCATTCCTCTGCTCCCCCCACTCATTTTTCCTATTCCCTTCCTTCCCCAGCACCAATTTCCTCCCCCCACATCCGTTCTGACCCCCCTCCTCAAACGCGATCCCCTGCTACTACCCTCAGAAGCCTGCTTCCTTCCTCTGCCACTCCCGCCGGCTTCAGGTGCTGCAGGGGCTTAGAGGGTATGAAGATATGTCCTCCCCATAACTCTGATCACCCCCGCAATGGCCCCCACCTCACCAATCTATCCCTAATTTGAGCAGCATCCCTACTTCCACTCCCACCACCTGCAGCTGTGGCCCACACTAAGCTCCAGCAAGCTGACAGCCTGGAGAGTGCGGGGGGAGCAGCTCAGGGGCAGATGAGATTGGAGCTTGGGGGCTTGGTAAACATGTGTTTACCAGCCCCCTACCTTTACTACAGTGGACACAGGCAGCGATCACTACAGATCACTCCTGCGTCCATTGATAACTGTGCATAATAAACCAAGTTTACTATGTGTCAGTTTATGAATGTATACGCAGTCTCTATACAGACACTTTATTCATTCATGTAAAGTGCTGCAGAGAAAAGGACTATCTTCAGTCCCTTTCTGTCTCAAAAAAGAGACATCACCTCTAATAGCTCACCAAAGACTCTTTCCACTGACCCCCGCTGAGCAGGCAGATGACATGTCTGTGTCCACTCTGCTAATTCAGAGCGGACACGGACACAGATCACCTGTCCATTTCCATCAGATGCCATCCAAACTAATCTGCTAGATTGAGAATGGGATCCCCATCCGTCTGTTTTTATCGGACCAGATAAGATGCAGGCGGGTGTAAACGGACACATGTCCATTTACATCAGCTTCTCCATAGAGAATAATGGGTTGTCCGATCGAGCCCACCTGAAAAACGGACAGTTGTGGGAGAGGGGTTCTAAGGCCTTGTTCACACAGGGTATACACAGCGTACACCTCTGCAAGGCCGTGTTTACCTGTACAGTGATGCACATGTGTTCCATGCATCCTAGTGCAGGCAGTCTCATTGATGTAATTTGAAATGTAGCAACTGCGCTCCCAATTTGACATCCATGTAGGTCCGGGTGCATATCTCTGATGGATGTCAGATTGGGAGCAGCAGCTATGCCTGTGCAGCCGTTGCATCCCAATTGACATAAATGGGACTGCCTGTGCAGGTAAACATGGCTCTCCATGGACGTACACTTTAGTATGTCACATCTGAATGATGATTTAGTAGAAATTTTGCAGGAATTTTGTAAGTTATGTTGTATTTATGTGCACTAATGATTTTAGTGTATTTTTGTGAAAATAGCAATTTGATAAACATTTGTGCAATTATTGCAGGGCCCAAAAAACTTGTAGCACTTTTTTTTTTTATTCTACAGGTCTTGTGCCTTCAGAAAATGTATGGTTTGGGGGGTCTTTTCAAATTCTGAAAGCTGCAAGGGAAAAATGGCAACCTCCGGATTTTTCGACTAAATCGTTTTTATTTATAGTTTTGTGTACCTTCAGTTTTCATGTTATATTTTGTAGGAATTTAGCAGGAATGTTGTAAATGTTGCCATGTATGAATCCACTATTAATGATTTTTATGTATTTTTTGTGAAAATATTGTTTTGTATTGTGCAAATATTATGGTGTCTTAAAAATCAGTAGCACCCGCTTTTTATTCCACTGACCACGTGCTTTCAGAAAATATATGGTTTTGGGGGTCTTTTGCAAATTCTAAAAGCTGTAAGTGAAAAAGGAAAGCCTCCAGATTTTTTGAGAATTTTTTGCATACGCCCGATTTTCACTATTTCTCAAAAAGGCGCAATTTAGAATATACAAATATTTGTTATTTATTAACTCTATACAGGTTTAGATTTTATATTTAGAAGGAACTTAGCTGGAATTTTGTAAAATGTGCTGTGTTTATATCTGCTAATAATGATTTTAGAGAATTTTTGGCAAATATATTGTTTTAATAAACATTTGCGCATATATCGCGGGGCCTTAAAAATCAGTAGCACCTTCTTAAATTTATATAAAAATGTGTTATATGGATATACTGTATTTATCGGCGTATAGCACGCACAGGCATACAACATGCACCTCTACTTTAAGAGGGAAGTTTCAGGAAAAAAATTTCATTTTGAATTAAGGACTGTGAAGCAGAATAAGGGTCAGTGCCCATCAATACACCCTCACCATTGCCATGAATGCAGCCTTACCATTGCCATGAAAATAATATTTTTGCTAAAAATATACTATAATCATTTTTAGCAGATAAAAACACAGCACATTTTACAAAATTCATACTAAATATAAAAGCTAACCTGTATTGAGTTAATAAATAACCGATATTTATTTATATTTAAAATATATATATATATATATATATATATATATATATATATATATATATATAAACACATAGGGGGTTATTTACGAAAGGCAAATCCACTTTACACTACAAGTGCAAACTACAATTGCAAAGTGCACTTGAAATTGCACTGAAAGTGCACTTGGAAGTGCAGTCACTGTAGATCCGAGGGGGACATGCAAGGAAAATAAAAAACAGCATTTTAGCTTGCACATGATTGGATGATAAAATCAGCAGAGCTTCCCCCCATTAAAGATCTACCCCTCAGATTTACAGCGACAACTAACTATGAAACTATGAAAAAACGTGGTTGTTTTTTCCAACGGAATTCCGCTCAAGCTTGGCTTGCATACACACGGTCACACAAAAGTTCTCTGAACTTTCGACCGTCAAGAACGCGAGAGACGATAAAATGAAGTTCAATGCTTCCAAGAATGCGTCAAATTGTTTCCGAGCATGCGTAGGAATTTTGCGCGTTGGAATTTGTACAGACGATCGGAACATCCGATCGGAACATCCGATCGGAACATCCGATCGGAACTTTTTCCGACCGAAAAATTGAGAACATGCTCTCAATCTTTTGCTGGCCGAAATTCCACCAGCAAAAGTCCAATGGAGCATACACACAATCGCATTTTCCGTCCAAAAGCTCTCATCGTACTTTTGCTGGTGGAATTTCCGATCGTGTGTAAGGATTTTATGTACTCCTTACTCATTCACATGGAGGGCTGGGATCTGGGGGCCCCCTTACTGTTAAAGCCCCCACCCGCAGACCTCCACAAGCACCGGGCCAGGGTTGTGGGAAAGAGGTCCTTGTCCTCATCAACATAGGGACAAGGTGCTTTGCAGGGGGTATCCCTTGGCAAAGTACCCCGCCTTGTTGAGGGCATCTAACTTAGTATGATTCAGAACAGCATTCATCCTCCCCTTATCTTGCCTGTAGGTCTGCATGATCAGATAAGGATCTGGTTTGGATTTTAGGGGCTCTCGTGACAATTTTTTTATTTATGGCATGTAGTTCCCCTTAAAATTCATACCAAGTCATAATTTGGAAAAAATAAACAGTTTTTCTTAGTTTCTATTACAAAAGTTTGTAAATAAATAAATGTAGGCCAAAATTAATTTTGCTACATTTCTTTGTTAAAAATAACCCACATTTGTGTATATTGTATAGTCCATGTGAACGTTATAGGGGTTTATTTACTAAATACAAATGTACAATGCACTTTGCCAGTGCAGTTGCACTCATTTTCCCCCGAACTTAATAAATGTGGTAAAGCTCTGCTGATTTCAATCACCTATTCATGTACAAGCAAAAAGTGAAGCTTAACTACATTTACAAAGAAAAAAAAAGTGCAACTGCCCTTGGAAAGTGTACAGTCTATTTGCCTTTGGAAAATCAGCCCCATAGAGTCTACAAATGATGGTATATACTGTATATATTTGTAAATTGATCAATCCTGATGTACTGAGGACAGTACAAATACCTCTCAAATGATGCCTTTTTTGAAAGTAGACAGTCCAATAAATCTAGTATGAGGCATGGTGAGTTTTCTGAAGTTGTAATTTTTTATGATTTGTTGTCACAATTTTTTGAAAAATCAAGAGCTTAAATAAAATGTGTTATTTATCATACACAGCATATTTACAATCACATTCCAAAAAAAAAAAAACATTTTGCTATGCCTTTCCGAGTATGGGTATATGTGAGACTTTTCACAGTTTAGATGCATAGAGGGGCCCAAAATCCAATTCTGGCGTTCAAGAGGCATAAATTACACATCTAATTTCCTGATTACTAGGGATGAGCCAACCCCCCCCCCCCCCCCCCCCCCCCGGTTCGGTTCCCACCAGAACCTTCGAACGGACCGAAAGTTTGCGCAAACTTAAGAACCCCATTAAAGTCTATGGGACTTGAACGTTCGAAATCAAAAGTGCTAATTTTAAAGGCTAATATGCAAGATATTGTCTTAAAAAGGATTTGGGGACCCGGCTCCTGCTCCAGGGGACATGGATCAATGCAAATTTATTTTTTAAAAAGTTTTTTCGGGAGCACTGATTTTAATGACGATTAAAGTGAAAAAAAAAAGTGAAATATTCCTTTAAATATCGTGCCTGGGGGTGTCTATAGTATGCCTGTGAAGTGGCATGTGTTTCCCGTGTTTAGAACAGTCCCTGCACAAAAAAAGTTATTAAAAATTGGGGTGGCACAGTGGTGTAGTGGTTAGCATTCTCACCTAGCAGTAAGAAGGGTCACTGGTTCAAATCCCAACCATGACACTACCTGCCTGGAGTTTGCATGTTCTCCCTGTGCCTGAGTGGGTTTCCTCCGGGTACTCCGGTTTCCTCCCACAATCCAAAGACATGCAGGTAGGTTAATTGGCTACTGTCTAAAAAAAAAAAATTGGCCCTAGTATATGAATGGGGACCTTGGATTGTGGGCTCCTTGAGGGTAGGGACCAATGTGAGTGTGCAATGTACAGGGATAGGGACAATTGTAGAAACTCAGGTTGAACTCGATGGTCTTTATTCAACCTTACTAACTATGAAAACTGCTTGCGGTTTTAATGTAATGTCTGGTTCTGGCAATATGGATGAAAATCATATTGCCCACTCCCCCTGCCCATTACCAGCCCTTTTGGGTTGTGTATGGATATTAAGAGGAACCCCGTACCCAAATTAAAAAAAGGAAAGGCATGGGGCACCCAGGCCCTATATACTCAGAACAGCAGTATACAGGCGGTGCAAACAAGACAGGGACTGTGTAGGTTTGTTGTGTTAAGTAGAATCTGTTTGTAATTTTGAACTGGTACATTTTTAAAGTGTAGCTCCAGTCAAAAAATCTATTTTTAAGCTTTTTGGAAAAACTAGGGAAGGGTTATCACCCCTGTATAATTTTTTTGGCCGTCCGTCTTTTTGCATCTCACTTCCTGTTGCCTCCTTCCGTTTGCAAATTGGATGTTTGAAAGTAGGGGCCTGCCCTATATGCTCTGCAGAAATTTGGTCTTAAGGTGTTGGTGTTGCCACAAGTTAACACTGTAAGCCCTCAAAGTGACTCTTGGTGGGCGCTGGAGCGCCCTGCTGTGAACTATTACAGTGGTGTGAAAAAGTGTTTGCCCCTTCCTCATTTCCTGTTCCTTTGCATGTTTGTCACACTTAAGTGTTTCGGAACATCAAACCAATTTAACCACTTCAATACCAGACACTTAGACACCTTCCCGCCCAAGCCAATTTTCAGCTTTCAGCGATGTCGCAATTTGAATGACAATTGCGCGGTCATGCTACTCTGTACCAAAACAAATTTTTTATCATTTTTTTCCAACAAATAGAGCTTTCTTTTGGTGGTATTTGATCACCTCTGCGATTTTTATTTTTTGCGCAACAAACAAAAAAAGACCGAAAATTTTGCAAAAAAACAAGTTTTTCTTTGTCACTGTTAATTTTTTTTGTAAATAAGTGTGTTTTCTTCTTCAATGACGGGCACTGATAAGGCGGCACTAATGGGCACTGATAAGGCGGCACTGATGGGCACCGATGAGGTGGCACCAATTAGGGGGCACCGATGAGGTGGCACTGATGATGGGCACTGATAGGCGGCACTGATGGGCACTGATAGGTGGCACTGATGGGCATTGATAGGTGGCACTGGTATGCGGCACTGATGGGCACTCAGGTGGCACTGATGGGCACTCATAGGCGGCACTGACGGGCACTCATAGGCGGCACTGACGGGCACTCATAGGCGGCACTGATGCACACATATAGGTGGCACTGATAGGTGGCATGGATGGGCACTGATAGGTGGGCATGGGTGGGCACGGATGGGCACTGATAGGTGGCACTGATGGACGCTGATGAGTGGCACTGATGACACTGATGGGTGGCATTGCTGGGCATCCCTTTTTTAAACTTTTTTTTTTTATTAAATATGATGTGCCAATCAGTGCCCATCTGTGGGCACTGATTGGCATATTTTTGGAATTTTTTTTAACATGTGGATGGCCATGGGGGATGTACCTGGCCATCCACATGCTGGGGGCTTCCCTGGTGGTATTGGGGGCTTCCCTGGTGGTCCTGGGGGCTTCCCTGATGGTCTAGTGTGGGCATCTGAGGGGGGGCTGCGCTGATAAACAATCAGCGCATACCCCCCCTGTCAGGAGAGCCGCCGATCGGCTCTCCTCTACTCGCGTCTATCAGACGCGAGTGAGGAAAAGCCGATCAACGGCTCTTCCTGTGTACATCGTGATCAGCCGTGATTGGACACGGCTGATCACGTGGTAAAGAGCCTCCGCCGGAGGCTTTTTACCGAGATCAGTGTAGCGGTGTGTCAGACTGACACACCGCTCCACCGATCGCCGCGATGCGCGCCCCCACGGGCGCGCGGCGGCTGTTATCCTGAAGGACGTCATATGACGCCCAGTCAGGATAACGAAACCACTTCCCGGACGTCAATTTGCTATTGACCGGGCGGGAAGTGGTTAAACAATAGTCAAGGACAACACAAGTAAACACAAAATGCAATTTGTAAATGAAGGTGTTTATTATTAAAGGTGAAAAAAAATCCAAACCATCATGGCCCTGTGTGAAAAAGTGATTGCCCCCTAAACCTAATAACTGGTTGGGCCACCCTTAGCAGCAACAACTGCAACCAAGCGTTTGCGATAACGTGCAATGAGGCTTTTACAGCGTCCTGGAGGAATTTTGGCCCACTCATCTTTGCAGAATTGTCCTAATTCAGTTACATTAGAGGGTTTTCGAGCATGAACGGCCTTTTTAAGGTCATACCACAACATCTCAATAGGATTCAGGTCAGGACTTTGGCTAGGCCACTCCAAAGTCTTCATTTTGTTTTTCTTCAGCCATTCAGTGGTGGACTTGCTGGTGTGTATAGGATCATTGTCCTGCTGCAGAACCCAAGTTTGTTTCAGCTTGAGTACACGAACAGATGGTCGGACATTCTCCTTCAGGATCTCTTGGTAGACAGCAGAATTCATAGTTCCTTTTATCACGGCAAGTCTTCCAGGTCCTGAAGCAGCAAAACAGCCCCAGACCATCACACTACCACCACCATATTTTACTGTTGGTATAATGTTCTTTTTCTGAAATGCAGTGTTCCTTCTACGCCAGATATACTTGGACACACACCTTCCAAAGAGTTCCACTTTTGTCTCATCGGTCCACAGAATGTTGTCCCAAAAGTCTTGGGGATCATCAAGATGTGTTGTGGAGAAATTGAGACGAGCTTTGATGTTCTTTTTGCTCAGCAGTGGTTTTCTCCTTGGAACTCTGCCATGCAGGCCATTTTTGCCCAGTCTTTTCCTGATGGTGGAGGCATGAACGCTGACCTTAACTGAGGCAAGTGAGGCCTGCAGTTCCTTGGACGTTGTTGTGGGGTCTTTTGTGACCTCTTGGATGAGTCGTCGCTGCGCTCTTGGGGTAATTTTGGGCGGCCGGCCACTCCTGGGAAGGTTCACCACTGTTCCATGTCTTCGCCATTTGTGGATAATGGCTCTCACTGTGGTTCGCTGGATTCCCAAAGCTTTGGAAATGGCTTTATAACCCTTTCCAGACTGATAGATCTCAATTACTTTCTTTCTCAATTGTTCCTGAATTTCTTTGGGTCTCGGCATGATGTGTAGCTTTTAAGGATCTTCTGGTGGACCTTACTGTGTCAAGCAGCTCCTATTTAAGTGATGCCTTGATTGTGAACAGGTGTGGCAATAATCAGGCCTGGGTGTGGCTAGAGAAATTGAACTCGGGTGTGGACAACCACAGTTATAGTATGTTTTAACAAGGGGGGCAATCACTTTTTCACACAGGGCCATGATGGTTTGGATTTTTTTTCACCTTTAATAATAAACACCTTCATTTACAAATTGCATTTTGTGTTTACTTGTGTTGTCCTTGACTATTGTTTAAATTGGTTTGATGTTCCGAAACACTTAAGTGTGACAAACATGCAAAGGAACAGGAAATGAGGAAGGGGGCAAACACTTTTTCACACCACTGTATATCAAGAATTGTAATTACACACCCCTGTTAAACAGGGGCTGAAAAACTGGGCCTTAGGCACTGGTGCTGGTGCCACGACACTGCAACCTCTCCCAGAGACTCTAGTTAGAGTGCAGGAATGAGCCCTGCTGCAAAGCATTGCATCAAAAATTATAATTATATGCCCCTGTTAAACAGGGGCTGAAAAATTGGGCCTTAGCCACTGGTGGCCGCACCCAGAACCAAAAATGTTCATCCAAGCTATCAGCAGGATCATTGAGGAGGAAGAGGATAGTCAGTCAACATAACAGGACAGTCACTCAGCATCAGCATAGGCAGTCTTGAAGGGATGTGACATTTCAAAAAAAAAATATTCAGTTACATCAGCTTCAGGTGCTTGGTAGCTGGTGGTGATCCAAGACTGATTCATCTTTATGAAGGTCAGTCGATCAACCGAGTCGGTGGACAGGCGCACCCTGTGATCGGTTACAAAGCCTCCAGCAGCACTGAATGTGCGTTCCGAAAGAACGCTGAATGCAGGACAGGCCAGTAGCTCAATTGAATACTGTGTAAGCTCTGGCCAGTGATCCATCCTCAAGACCCAGTAAGCCAGAGGATTTTCGGTGGGAAAGGTGTCCAAGTCTGACCTTGCCCCTAGGTAGTCCTGCACCATGTAAATCAGATGCTGGCAATGGTTGCTGGAACTGATCATACTTTGGGGCTGCAGACTAAAAAATTGTCTGAACGCATCAGTCAGACGGCCATCTTCTCCACCGCTCCTTCTGTTACTGATCGAAGCCTCAGCAACTCGTTGTCCAGGACCAGGAGTTTGTAACCTCCCAGTCTCTGGGAACACGTTGCACAGACCTTTCTGCAAGGCCTCCCGGAGATGTCTCATCCTCTGCTCCCTCTGCTACGGCAAGATAAGGTCCGCAACCTTACCCTTGTACCATGGATCAAGGAGAGTGGCCAGCCAGTAATGGTCTCTCTCCTTGATCTGAAGAATACAAGGATCCTTTCACAGGCTTTGCAGGATCAGGGAGGCCATGCAGCGTAGGTTAGCTAAGGCATTCGGCCCGGAGTCCTCTGGGTCACTAAGGACGACATGATCCGCAGCCACCTCCTCCCAGCCACGTACAAGTCCACCGGTTTCTTGGGACTGTAAATCATCCCTAAAAGACTGCTGCTGCTGATGCTGAGTGCCAGGCTCCACCTCCATGCTGACACAATCCTCCTCCTCCTCTTCCTGTGTGATGTTTGGGACAGAAGGGACACTGTCTGGATAAAGGGGGTCCTCCTCTTCCTGCCTCTGTTCTGCCGCAAGTGCCCTGTCCATTATTCCATGCAGCGTATGCTCCAACAGGTGGACAAGAGGTACAGTGTCACTGATGCATGCACTGTCACTGCTGACCATCCTTGTGGCCTCCTCAAATGGTGACAGGACTGTGCATGCATCCCTGATCATGCCCCACTGGCGTGGTGAAAAAAAACTAACTCCTCTGACCCTGTCCTGGTGCCGTAGTCGCACAGGTACTCATTGATGGCCCTCTGCTGCGTGTGCAGCCGCTGCAGCATGGCCAAAGTTGAGTTGCACCTGGTGGGCATGTCACATATAAGGCGGTTCTTGGGCAGGTTCAACTCCTTTTGCAGCTCAGCCAGCCGAGCACTGGCATTATATGATCAGCGGAAATGCACACAGACTTTCCTGGCCTGCCTCAGGACATCCTGTAAGCCCAGGTACCTGCCCAAGAACCGCTGCACCACCAGGTTAAGGACGTGAGCCACACAGGGCACATGGGTCAGTTGTCCCTGTCGGTGGGCGGAGAGGAGGTTGGTGCCATTGTCGTAAACCACCATTCCTGGCTTAAGCTGGCGTGGTGTCAACCACCTCTCGGCCTGCCCCTGCAGAGCTGACAGAACCTCTGCCCCAGTGTGGCTCCTGTCCCCCAAACACACCAGCGCAAGCACGGCATGGCATCTTTTTGCCTGCGTACTTGCGTAGCCCCTTGGACGCCTACGGAGCACCGCTGGTTCCGAGGACAAAGCACAGGAAGAGGCCATGGAGGAAGAAGAAGAGGAGGGGGTGGAGGAGAGAGGTGTGTCACAACCAGTAGTAGCATTTTGGAGGCGTGGTGGCGAAACAACCTTCAACACTACTGCACCTTGTCCTGCATCCTTCCCAGCTGCCAAAAGAGTGACCCAATGGGCCGTGAAAGATGGGTAATGTTTCTGTCCATGCATGCTGGACCATGAGTCAGCGGTAATATGCACCTTACTGCTGACCGCATTGTCCAGCGAGGCATGGACATTGCCTTCCACATGCCGGTAGAGAGCCGGAATCGCCTTCCGTGAGAAAAAGTGGCATTTGGGAACCTGCCACTGAGGAACCGCACATTGCACAAACTCACGGAAGGGGGCCGAGTCTACCAACTTAAAAGGCAGCAGTTGAAGTGCTAGCAATTTAGCCAAGCTAGCATTCAACCGCTGGGCATGTGGATGGCTGGGAGTGAACTTCTTTTGACGGTCCAGCAGCTGGGGTAGGAAAATTTGCCTGCTACAATCGGACGTCGGTGTACTGCTAGCAGAGTGCCCGTAAGTACTTGGCTGTGACACACATAATTCTACACCTTCATTCCTCTCAGTGCAGCTTTCAGAGAGGACTGAAGGTATAGTGGGGTTGGAGTTCCCAGCTGATGAGGAGCAAGGAGAGGTCCGCTTTGTTCTTTGGTGTGGGTCTTTAAGGTACGCTTGCCAACGAGCTGCATGGCAGGTCAACATATGTCTGGTCAAGCATGTGGTGCCCAAGCGGCTGATGTTTTGGCCATGCGAGAAAAGCTTGAGACATATGTTGCAAATAACAGCGGTGCGATCTGCTGCACTCGTCTCAAAAAAAGCCCACACCAAAAAACTTTTGGAATAATGCGCAGGCGGAGCTCTGTGGTGTGATTCAGTCGGTGTGCTGCCCTTAAGCTGGCCCCCGGAGGGAATCCTGCCTCATTGGAGATGTGCCTCCTCCCCTCTCCTATCAGGCACCCATGTGGAGTCAGTGACATCATCATCCCCTCCCTCTTCATCACTGGAGCAAACCTGGGAGTATGCTGCAGCTGGTGGAACATGACTGCCAGATTGCTGTCCTTGAGCATCCCCTCTCTCTGCACTCATGCTACTGCCTTCCTCTAGCTGGGTATCATCATCAGAGCCTTCAAAACACTGGAGCATGTACCCAACACTGTGGTCAAACAGTTCGGGGGACTCCTCAGGAGGACATGGTGGGTCTAGGGAAGGAGTGACTGATGACATTGAGACGAGGGAAGAGGATGCCTTGGCAGCTGTTTTGCCAGTACCCTGAGCTTAGTCATCCACTCTACCAAGTCTTTGGCATGATGCGGCTCAACACGTCCAGCTGCAGAAAATAAGGACAAGCGTGTCCCATGGCCACGTGCTAATGACGATGCACCGGCCTTCCAGACATACTAATGGCCTGCAAGGAGATAGGAAAACCAGCAATAAGGGGTTAGCTTCAGGTGTATACTGTGCAGGAGGCACCTACACCCACTGAAAGTGCTGCAGATGCCTGTGTTACACTAACAGAACAACACCAGTAATAAGGGGTAGCTTCAGGTGTATACTGTGCAGGAGGCACCTACACCCACTGAAACTGCTGCAGATGTCTGTGTTGCACAACAGAACAACACCAGCAATAAGGGGTAGCTTAAGGTGTTTACTGTGCAGGAGGCACCTACACCCACTGTAACTGCTGCAGATGCCTGTGTTGCACAACAGAACAACACCAGCAATAAGGGGTAGCTTCAGGTGTATACTGTGCAGGAGGCACCTACACCCACTGAAACTGCTGCAGATGCCTGTGTTGCACAACAGAACAACACCAGCAATAGGGGGTAGCTTCAGGTGTATACTGTGCAGGAGGCACACTACACCCACTGTAACTGAGCTAGGTTAACAAGCAAAGCTGAAGCTAACACTGTCCCTGCCTATCCTGCTCTCTCCCTGCACGCCAACACACTACACAAGACCGCCACGCTGGCGGTTTTATATAGTGTGGGGTGTGTACTAAACCCACCGGAGCTTTTGCGCTATAAAAGAAAAAATTCTGTAAAAAAAAATGCATTTTTCTTCGTTTCTGTTATAAAATTTAGCAAATTAGTAATTTTTCTTCATATATTTTGGCCAAAATTTATACGGCCTATCTAATTTCTTGAGACCCTAACAAGCCAGGAAACTACCCACCAAATGACCCCTTTTTGGAAAGTAGAGTTTCCAGGGTATTTAGTAAGAGGCATGATAAGTTTTTTGAAGTTGTATTTTTTTCCCACAATTCTTTGCAATATCAAGATTTTCTTTTCTTTTTTTTTTTCACAAAATTGTTATATTAGCAGGTTATTTCTCACAGACAACATATGTATAGCACAAATTACACCCCAAAATAAATTCTGCTACTCCTCCTGAGTATGGTGATACCACATGTGTGAGACTTTTACACAGAGTGGCCACATACAGAGGCCAAACATGCAGGGAGCGCCATCAGGCATTCTTGGAGCATAAATTACACATATCATTTCTTGACTACCTCTTAGACTTTTGAAGGCCCTGGAGCACCAGGACAATGGAAATGCCCCAAAAATGAACCCATTTTGGAAAGAAAACAACCCAATGTATAATCTATGGGACATATCAAGTCTTTTGAACATGTCATTTTTTTCTACATATTTTTTGAAAATGTGTAAAGAAAATTAAAACGCATTTTTATTTACACTTCGTTGTCTATTTATACAATATTTCTAACACATAGCATGTACATACCAAAAATTACACCCCAAAAATAGATTCTTCTACTCCTCCTGAGTATGGAGATATCACATGTGTGAGACTTTTCCACAGCGTGGCCACAAACAGAGGCCCAACATGCAGGGAGCACCGTCAGGTGTTCTAGGGACATAAGTTTCAAATCTAATTTGACTACCTATTACACCTTTGTGAGGCACTGTAGTGGCATGGATGTGGCATGGATGATAACTGATGTGGCATGGATGGGGATGGCTGAGCATGAATGAGTATGGCTGGGTGCGGCCGAGTATGAATGGGTACGGCTGAGTATGGATGGGTACAGCTGAGTATGGATGGGTACAGCTGAGTATGGATGGGTATAGATGGGATCGCTGGGTACGGCTGAGTATGGCTGGGTATGACTAAGTACGACTGAGTATGGCTGGGTACGGCTGAGTATGGCTGGGTATGACTGAGTACGACTGAGTATGGCTGGGTACGGCTGAGTATGGCTGGGTACGGCTGAGTATGGCTGGGTACGGCTGAGTATGGCTGGGTATGACTGAGTACGACTGAGTATGGCTGGGTACGGCTGAGTACGGCTGAGTATGGCTGAGTATGGCTGGGTATGGCTGGGTACATCTGAGTATTACTGGGTAGGGCTGAGTATGGATGGGTATGGCTAATTGTGGATGGGATGGCTGAGCATGAATGGATGGATGAGTATGCTGAGTATGAATGGGTGTGCTGAGCATCGATGGCTGAGTATGTTGAGTATGGATGGGTGAGCTTGGGTGGATGGATGAGTATGCTGAGTATGGATGGGTATGCTGAGCATGGATGAGTATGGCTGGGTACGGCTGAGTATGGCTGGGTACGGCTGAGTATGGATGGGTACGGCTGAGTATGGATGGGTATAGATGGGATGGCTGGGTATAGAAGGGATCGCTGGGTACAGTTGAGTATGGCTTGGTATGACTGAGTATAACTGAGTATGCCTGGATACGGCTGGGTACGGCTGGGTACGGCTGAGTATGGCTGGGTATGGCTGTGTACGGCTGAGTATTGCTGGGTATGGCTGAGTATGGATGGGTATGGCTAATTATGGATGGGGTGGATGGGATGGCTGAGCATGGATGGATGGATGGATGAGTATGCTGAGTATGGATGAGGATGGATGGATGAGTATGCTGAGTATGGATGGGTGTGCTGAGCATGGATGGCTGAGTGTGCTGAGTATGGATGGGTGAGCTTGGGTGGATGGATGAGTATGCTGAGTATGGATGGGTGAGCATGGATGGGTATGCAGAATATGGATGGATGGGTATGCAGAGTATGGATGGATGGGTATGCAGAGTATCGATGGGTATGGATGGGTATGCAGTGTATGGATGGGTATGCAGCGTATGGATGGGTATGCAGAGCATGTATAGGTATGCAGAGTATGAATGGGTATAGATGGGTATGTAGAGTATGGATGGGTATGTAGAGTATGGATGGGTATGGATGGGTATGGATGGGTATGCAGCGTATGCAGAGTATGCAGAGTATGGATGGGTATGGATGGGTTTGCAGAGTATGGATGGGTATGTAGAGTATGGATGGGTATGTAGAGTATGGATGGGTATGTAGAGTATGGATGGGTATGCAGAGTATGGATGGGTATGCAGAGTATGGATGGGTATGCAGAGTATGGATGGGTATGCAGAGTATGGATGGGTATGCAGAATATGGATGGGTGAGCATGGATGGATCTGTATTATCTTGAATTTAAACGCATTGGTGAGTGCTTCCCAAATATGTTTTTGTATGTTGTAATGAACCCTGAACAGTTTTTTTTGGGTTAGAGCACCCCTCCCCCTCTTCATTACCTCTTATTTAGTGGCCACCAGTATATAGGAGGTATCCTTTCAGTTTTCCCACATAGAGGAGTTTGGCTCCCATGGCTCCCATGGTTGAGACGCAGGATCTTTCATTCTATTACTAGGGTAGGACCCACTAATTCGGGGTACTTTGTCGCAGTAAGTGGGCTTAGCACTATATAACCATATACCGTGACCAAACCCCCGTATTTTTTGAATATGTTCAGGTGTTTTTAACTAGCCCTGAAGGAAACGTCATTCTTGAATGTGTGCGCTGTAATATGTTCGCTACTGAGCAGCGCTGTGGGCGCTGCTGCCACCGATCTCTCCGCTCACACTGGACCAGATGGGAAGAAAGGAACCGGAAATCACGCCGGTTTGTTTACATGTGATCGCTCCGTCATTTGAAGGAGTCTGTGGGAGGAGTGGAGGAGGCAGTCACACCCCCCAGCTCTGCCCACTAATTCCGGCTCACTCAGGGATATTAGCCTGACTAAGGAGTGTTACAGGCAGCCTCCCCCACACGACTGAGTGCCCTGCTCACTCCGCTGCAAGCAATAAAGTACAGTGTATAGTGGCGGCACCGATAGTACCCCTCTGGCGGGTGTTACCCAGTGCGGGCCGCCCCCCATACCCCTATAGCAACGCCACTGAGTGGGATGTGTAAATGTAAAGGATCAGTCTAGGCAACAGGCAGAAATGTGGTTAATAAAACGCCAAGGTTAGTACAACTGGCAACATTGCACTGGTGTGGCAGTGATCAGGAACACAGTTGATGGCTGCACTGGTCTGGAAAGAGTGGGACTTGTGTAGAGGAGATCAAGGACACTATTGATGACTTACACTGGTCTGGAGACACTGGGGGCTAGTGTGGCCTTAATCAGGGACACTGCTGATTACTTACACCTGTCTGGTGACACTGGGACTGGTGTGGCAACAATCAGGGGCACTGTTACTGGCTTACACTGGTGTGGTGACACTGTGACTGGTGTGGTTGAGGTGTTGGTAAAACCACAGCTCTACTTTGCAGCTGTGTCAGGAATTATACCCCATGTGCGCCCACCAATCATGACTGATTCAAGTGAATGGGGTGCTTGTGCAGGTTCCAAGGGGTTAAAGCAGGTAGTGAGGAGGCAACACAATGCCTCCTCACTTCCAGTCAAATACTCTCTGAAGAGCGATCGCTCTTTAGGGAACATTGCAGATGTGAACATGTCATTATGGTGACACTATGGCTGGTGTGGTGGTGATCAGGAACACTAACTGATATGGTGGTGATTAGGGATGGGCCCGGTGCTCGATGCGAACCCATGTTCGCATCGAGCACCGGGTGTTCGCTCGCTCGGCGAGCCCAGAACTATTTTGGCCGCTCGCATCACGTTCGTGTGATGCGAGCGGCCCCGCAATGCATTGCGGCCGGCGCGGCCGGCGCAGTGCATTGCTGGCTGATGATTGGCCAAGCATGCACTGTGACCCCGCATGCTTGGCCAATCACAGCGACGGAAACTCGAAGAGCCATAATTGGCTACAGGCAGGACGCCTGTAGCCAATTACAGCTCAGGGGCTTTAGTACACGCCCCCTCTTATAAAAGGCCGCCGCGCCGTCGGCGCCGGTCACATACTGTTCCGGCGTAGAGAGAGCAGGATCGTTCTGTGTCACTCTGCTAGATTTAGTTAGAGAGATTTAGTTAGAGAGATTTAATTAGATAGATTCATTTAGAAAGATTCATTTAGAAAGAGGGGCTTGTAGTGTGTTCGTGGCAGGCAGGCACTGGCAGGCAGTGGCAGCAAACAGAGCTCCTATATTTTGTTCCCAGAAGCACCTATAGGACTTGTAGTGTGTTCGTGGCAGGCAGGCACTGGCAGCAAACAGAGCTCCTATATTTTGTTCCCAGAAGCACCTATAGGACTTGAAGAGTGTTAGTCCCATCACACAGAGCTATATTTTCTTCCCAGAAGCACCTATAGGACTTGAAGTGTGTTAGTCCCATCACACAGAGATCATATATTTTTCTTCCCAGAAGCACCTATAGGACTTGAAGTGTGTTAGTCCCATCACACAGAGCTATATTTTCTTCCCAGAAGCACCTATAGGACTTGAAGTGTGTTAGTCCCATCACACAGAGCTATATTTTCTTCCCAGAAGCACCTATAGGACTTGAAGTGTGTTAGTCCCATTACACAGAGATCATATATTTTGTTCCCAGAAGCACCTATAGGACTTGAAGTGTGTTAGTCCCATCACACAGAGCTATATTTTGTTCCCAGAAGCACCTATAGGACTTGAAGTGTGTTAGTCCCATCACACAGAGCTATATTTTGTTCCCAGAAGCACCTATAGGACTTGAAGTGTGTTAGTCCCATCACACAGAGATCATATATTTTGTTCCCAGAAGCACCTATAGGACTTGAAGTGTGTTAGTCCCATCACACAGAGCTATATTTTCTTCCCAGAAGCACCTATAGGACTTGAAGTGTGTTAGTCCCATCACACAGAGCTATATTTTCTTCCCAGAAGCACCTATAGGACTTGTAGTGTGTTAGTCCCATCACACAGAGATCATATATTTTGTTCCCAGAAGCACCTATAGGACTTGAAGTGTGTTAGTCCTATCACACAGAGCTATATTTTCTTCCCAGAAGCACCCATAGGACTTGTAGTGTGTTAGTCCCATCACACAGAGATCCTATATTTTGTTCCCAGAAGCACCTATAGGACTTGAAGTGTGTTAGTCCCATCACACAGAGCTATATTTTCTTCCCAGAAGCACCTATAGGACTTGAAGTGTGTTAGTCCCATCACACAGAGATCCTATATTTTGTTCCCAGAAGCACCTATAGGACTTGAAGTGTGTTAGTCCCATCACACAGAGCTATATTTTGTTCCCAGAAGAACCTATAGGACTTGAAGTGTGTTAGTCCCATCACACAGAGATCCCATATTTTGTTCCCAGAAGCACCTATAGGACTTGAAGTGTGTTAGTCCCATCACACAGAGATCATATATTTTGTTCCCAGAAGCACCTATAGGACTTGAAGTGTGTTAGTCCCATCACACAGAGCTATATTTTCTTCCCAGAAGCACCTATAGGACTTGAAGTGTGTTAGTCCCATCACACAGAGCTATATTTTCTTCCCAGAAGCACCTATAGGACTTGTAGTGTGTTAGTCCCATCACACAGAGATCATATATTTTGTTCCCAGAAGCACCTATAGGACTTGAAGTGTGTTAGTCCCATCACACAGAGCTATATTTTCTTCCCAGAAGCACCCATAGGACTTGTAGTGTGTTAGTCCCATCACACAGAGATCCTATATTTTGTTCCCAGAAGCACCTATAGGACTTGAAGTGTGTTAGTCCCATCACACAGAGCTATATTTTCTTCCCAGAAGCACCTATAGGACTTGAAGTGTGTTAGTCCCATCACACAGAGATCCTATATTTTGTTCCCAGAAGCACCTATAGGACTTGAAGTGTGTTAGTCCCATCACACAGAGCTATATTTTGTTCCCAGAAGAACCTATAGGACTTGAAGTGTGTTAGTCCCATCACACAGAGATCCCATATTTTGTTCCCAGAAGCACCTATAGGACTTGAAGTGTGTTAGTCCCATCACACAGAGATCCTATATTTTGTTCCCAGAAGCACCTATAGGACTTGAAGTGTGTTAGTCCCATCACACAGAGATCCTATATTTTGTTCCCAGAAGCACCTATAGGACTTGAAGTGTGTTAGTCCCATCACACAGAGCTATATTTTGTTCCCAGAAGCACCTATAGGACTTGAAGTGTGTTAGTCCCATCACACAGAGATCCTATATTTTGTTCCCAGAAGCACCTATAGGACTTGAAGTGTGTTAGTCCCATCAGCAGCAGTCTTTTAGGGATGATGTACAGTCCCAAAAACCAGTGGACTTGTACGTGGCTGGGAGGAGGTGGCTGGCGATCATGTCATCCTCAGTGACCCAGAAGACTCCGGACCGAATGCCTCAGCTAACCTACGCTGCATGGCCTCCCTGATCCTGCAAAGCCTGCGGAAGGATCCTCGTGTTCTTCGGATCAAGGAGAGGGACCATTACTGGCTGGCCACTCTCCTTGATCCGCGGTACAAGGGTAAGGTTGCGGACCTTATCTTGCCGTCGCAGAGGGAGCAGAGGATGAGACATCTCAGGGAGGCCTTGCAGAAAGGTCTGTGCAACGCGTTCCCAGAAACTGGGAGGTTACAAACTCCTGGTCCTGGGCGACGAGTTGCTGAGGCTTCGGTCAGTAGCAGAAGGAGCGGTGGGGAAGGTGGACGTCTGACCGATGCGTTCAGACAATTTTTTAGTCCGCAGCCCCAAGGTATGATCGGTTCCAGCAACCATCGCCAGCGTCTGATATACATGGTGCAGGAATACCTTGGGGCAAGGTCAGACTTGGACACCTTTCCCACCGAAAATCCTCTGGCTTACTGGGTCCTGAGGATGGATCACTGGCCAGAGCTTGCACAGTATGCAATTGAGCTACTGGCCTGTCCTGCCTCCAGCGTTCTTTCCGAACGCACATTCAGTGCTGCTGGAGGATTTGTCACCGATCATAGGGTGCGCCTGTCCACCGCCTCGGTTGATCGACTGACCTTCATCAAAATGAATCAGTCTTGGATCACCACCAGCTACCAGGCACCTGAAGCGGATATAACCGAATAATTTATAATGTCACATCCCTTCAAGACTGCCTATGCTGATGCTGAGTGACTGTCCTCTTATGTTCACTGACTATCCTCTTCCTCCTCCTCAATGATCCATGCCACCACACCAGTGCCTAAGGCACAATTTTTCAGCCCCTGTTTAACAGGGGCGTGTACATACAATTTTTATAAAAAAATGCTTCGCAACACGTGTGACTGCTGTGCTCCAAGTACAGTATCTGTGAGGGGTTGCAGTGTTGTGGCACCAGCACCAGTGCCTAAGGCACAATTTTTCAGCCCCTGTTTAACAGGGGCGTGTACATACAATTTTTTATAAAAAAAAGCTTCGCAACACGTGTGACTGCTGTGCTCCAAGTACAGTATCTGTGGGGGTTGCAGTGTTGTGGCACCAGCACCAGTGCCTAAGGCACAATTTTTCAGCCCCTGTTTAACAGGGGCGTGTACATACAATTTTTATAAAAAAAAAGCTTCGCAACACGTGTGACTGCTGTGCTCCAAGTACAGTATCTGTGAGGGGTTGCAGTGTTGTGGCACCAGCACCAGTGCCTAAGGCACAATTTTTCAGCCCCTGTTTAACAGGGGCGGGTAATTACAAATCTTGATCTAATAGTTCACAGCAGGGCCCATTCCTGTGCCCACCAACTATGAGGGCCTACAGTCTTGTGGCAACACCGTCCACCACCACCGCCAAAGGCCCAATTTTTCTGCCCTGTTCAACAGGTGCATGCAATTACAAATCTTGATCTAATAACTCACAGCAGGGCCCATTCCTGCGCCCACCAAGAGTAACTGTGAGAGCTTACAGTCTTGTGGCAACACCGTCCACCACCACCACCACCACCACCACCAAAGGCCCAATTTTTCTGCCCTGTTCAACAGGTGCATGCAATTACAAATCTTGATCTAATAACTCACAGCAGGGCCCATTCCTGCGCCCACCAAGAGTAACTGTGAGAGCTTACAGTCTTGTGGCAACACCGTCGTCCACCACCACCACCACCACCAAAGGCCCAATTTTTCTGCCCGGTTCAACAGGTGCATGCAAGTACAAATCTTGATCTATTAACTCACAGCAGGGCCCATTCCTGTGCCCACCAGTCTTGTGGCTACACCAACATCTAATAGGGCAAATTTCTGCAGAGTATATACGCCAGGCCCCTACTTTCAAACATCCAACTTACAAACGACTCCTACTTGCAAACGGAAAGAGAAAACAGGAAGTGAGAGGAAATCTACCCCTAGGAAGGGAAATTCTATCCTGTTAGATTTAATTTGGGAAAATGGTATCTCCTCTCTACTGATACTTTATCACCAATCCTTGTTTCAATTAAAACCCCACTTTTCCAAAAACATTTGTCATTGGGACGGAAAGTGAGGTGACATGTTCTGAACAGATGTGCAAAGACAGCAAATGTTACAGGGGTGATAACCCCTCCCTATGTTCTCCAAAAAGCTTAAAAATAGATTTTTTTGGGATGGAGCTACACTTCATAATGTACCTGTTCAGATTCTACTTAAGAACAAACCTAAAGCCGCAAGTGTTTTTAAATGGCTGCTTTTTTTTCCTTTACAAATGTCATTTTGTGCAAGGACAGTTCTAAACACGGGAAACACATGCCACTTCACAGGCATACTTTTGACACCCCCCAGGTACCATATTTAAAGGAAAATTTCACTTTTTTTTTTTTTTCACTTTATGCATCATTAAAATGACTGCTCCCGAAAAAACGTTAGTTTTTAAAAGTTCTTTTTGCATTGATATATGTCCCCTGGGGCAGGACCCGGGTCCCTAAACCTGTTTTATGACATTAACATGCATATTGGCCGTTGTAATTAGCACTTTTGATTTTGAACGTTCGCGTCCATTATAACGTATAGGGTTCGAAAATTCGCGCGAACTTTCGGTCCGTTCGAAGGTTCTGGTGCGAACCGAACCCGGGGGTGTTCGGCTCATCCCTAGTGGTGATCAGGGACACTGTGACTGGCGTGGTGGTGATTAGGGACAATATGACTGATGGTGGAGTGATCGTGGACACTGTAACTGTTGTGGCGGTGATTAGGGACAATATGACTAGTGTGGTGGTGATCAGGGACAACATGCGTGGTGTGGCGGTGATCAAAAACACTGTGGCTGGTCTGCACAGTGAATAGGAACAATGTGAATGGGTGGCGGTGATTAGGGACACTGACTGGTGACAGTGTGTAAAAATAGTATACATTCTTTTTCTTTTACAGTTTTTTTATATACTGTCATCATAGCAGGACAGTGTCACCATAATGACACTTTACCTCTCTGGGGGTTCTTTTGATTGGGTGTTGGTTTTTTAAACTGTGACTGCTTTTGCAGCCATGATAAATTATGTTTTTTTGTTTCTTTTTTAACAGAAAATAAGACTGTATATTTGCAGTGATATGATACACCTGTAAATATTATACAGGTTTCAGGCAGAGAATATCATTCTTATTATGGGAGGCCAGTTTGGAGAGTGCTTATTTCAGCCAGAAATTGTAAAGGAAACTGTATTTAGGTGCACACCTATAATGAAAATTGTACGTTTTTTTTTTTTTTTTTAGACCTGCTATGAAACTATTTCATAGATTTGCTGCACATTAATGCTGACAGTTGAAAATAAACAAAGGTATAGTGTAGAAAAAAAGTCCCACCAAATGACATACCAGGCCCTTCAGATCTGCCAGAAATTGTATGGGGAAACCTACAAAAAGAAATATACTGTATACAGTATATGGAGATATGGTGGGGGTAGCTTATTGATGAGGACAAGGGCCTCTTCCTCAAAACCTGTGCCCAGTGGTTGTGGGAATCTGCGGGTGGAGTGGTTTATCAAAATATGGAAGCCCTTTTAGCAACAAAGGACCTTCAGGTGCATAGTACCCTTTCTTATTCAAGAAAAATGTAAATGTGTAAATAGTAAAAACACACATTTCAAGATGTAAATCAGTCAATCACGCTTTTCAGCAATGAAGATCTATGTCAATCACAATTCCTCACATTCCTGGTCATGTCCATATTTGCTCAGTGTTGTTATCCAGGAGACCCAGCCATTTAATTTAATTTAGCTGCAGGAACCTGGACATGTCATTTGACAGATGTCAAATTGATGTGAATTTGCAGAAGTGATTGACAATGGAATTTTATCCTTTTTTCGTTAAAGGACTTGTCAAAACGTGTGTGTTTTTTTCTGTTTACATTTTTTTCTCTGAATGAGTAAAGACACAATGAGGGTCATTTACTACAGTGCTGTGGCGCTAATTAGCGCTAAAACAGTATTCACTAGACATGTGCATTCATTTTCGTCTGAATTTCGGGTATTTTTTTTTTAACAAAAGAAAACAAACGTGCAGAATCCAAAAACCGAAAGATCCGACATAAACAAATGTTTTACTTTCGTTTTCATTGCAACAGTTCAATATAAATAGGAGATTCGACATGACGCTGACAATAGCCATCTGTGTCCATCGAACCTGTGGTCGAATGTGCCTAACCTTAGCTCTATTAGTCCAAGATTATTCTACATAGAGAGAAAAGATTTGACATATAGAGAAAAGATTCGACATTATAGAGACAATAGCAAAAAAGGTTGAATGTGCCTAACCTAACTCTATTAGTCCAAGATTTTTTGACATAGAGAGAAAAGATTCGACCTGAAGATTCGACAAAGCAGTCGCTGCGAGTGGACATTTAGGGTCAAATGCTCTGCCCATAGGCTATAGAAGAATTCTAATGTTGGTTGACTAGTAATAATAATTAATAAATATAATTATTACTAGTGTCATACAACATTAGAATTCTACTATAGCTTGTAGGTGGAACATTTGACCGGAAATGTACGATTGCAGCGTCGTACAGTTTAGCTGCTCCGTCAAATCTTCTTAGAACATTCGACAGACACCATAAGCCTTCAATGACAGATTCAACCTTAATTATTTCGGATTTTCGAACAAATGCATTTTTTAACGAAACTAAATAAATAAAAACGAATTTTTGGAGTAACTAAATAAATGTATTTTTCGGAAGAAAACAAAATTCCGAAACAAAATATTTCATTGTGCACATGTCTAGTATCAGGGCCTGGACTGGGATTACAAACCAGCCCTGGAAAAAATGTCATACCAGCCCCATAGTATTATTATACCAGCCCAACAGCATAATGTCATTATTTTCTTGTTAATGAAAGGGAAAACCATGCACATTTGAAGAGTGTATTGTATAGAGAGAAGACATGAAAGCATATAGGACTTCATTCACTTCTGCAGAGGTGCTTTGCGGGCAATTTTAGCCCTTTTTCGGCTGCTAGCAGGGGTTAAAAGCGCCACAAAAAAAGACGGTAAAAATAGTGGGGCTTTCCTGCCGACGCCCCCAACACCTTGGTGTGAAAGCAGCCTAAGGTAAGGGGGGTGGGTTACTGATATAAGGGGGAAACCTTTATATCAGTGCCCCTTTACATTATCGTATTCACTCCCCCCTCAGACTGGCCTGGCGGCGCAGTCACTGACCTCTGCTCAGGTGCACCGTGCAGGGCTCAATCAGATGTCTCCAGTAGGGATGAACCAAACACCCCCGGGTTCGGTTTGCACCAGAACCTGCGAACGGACCTAAAGTTGCGCGAACGTTAGAACTCTATTAGTTACAATGGACGCGAACGTTTGAAATCTAAAGTGCTAATTATAACGGCCAATATGCATGTTGTTGTCATAAAACAGGTTTGGGGACCAGGGTCCTGCCCCAGGGGACATGTATCAATGCAAAAAGATGTTTTAAAAACGGACGTTTTTTCGGGGGCAGTCATTTTAATGATGCATAAAGTGAAAAAAAATATAAAAAAATATTCCTTTAAATATGGTATCTGGGGGGTGTCTAAAGTATGCCTGTGAAGTGGCATGTGTTTCCCGTGTTTAGAACTGTCCCTGCACAAAATGACATTTGTAAAGGAAAAAAAGAAGCCATTTAAAACTGCTTGTGGCTTTAATGTCATGTTGCAGATGGCTGGATTAGATGACAACAGGGCAGAAGGGCAGATACAGGGTAAGGTGGTTTAGTGTGCTACTGCTGTGCTCAGGGGCGGACTGACAACTCATGGGGACACTGGAGGGTGATCACGCACACACAGGGGGGGAAACGCACACAGGGGGACACTGGAGGGTGAGCGCACACACAGGGGGGGAAACGCACACAGGGGGACACTGGAGGGTGAGCGCACACACAGGGGTACACTGGAGGGTGAGCGCACACAGGGGGACACTGGAGGGTGAGCGCACACAGGGGGACACTGGAGGGAGAGCGCACACACAGGGGGGGACATGCACACACAGGGGGACACTGGAGGGAGAGCGCACACACAGGGGGGGACATGCACACACAGGGGGACACTGGAGGGAGAGCGCACACACAGGGGGGGAAACGCACACACAGGGGGACACTGGAGGGAGAGCGCACACACAGGGGGGAAACGCACACAGGGGGGACACTGGAGGGAGAGCGCACACACAGGGGGGGACATGCACACACAGGGGGACACTGGAGGGAGAGCGCACACACAGGGGGGGAAACGCACACACAGGGGGACACTGGAGGGAGAGCGCACACACAGGGGGGGACACGCACACAAGGGGGGACACTGGAGGGAGAGCGCACACACAGGGGGGCACACACAGGGGGGGAAACGCACACAGGGGGACACTGGAGGGTGAGCGCACACACAGGGGGGGAAACGCACACAGGGGGACACTGGAGGGTGAGCGCGCACACACAGGGGGGGAAACGCACACAGGGGGACACTGGAGGGTGAGCGCACACACAGGGGGGGAAACGCACACAGGGGGACACTGGAGGGTGAGCGCACACACAGGGGTACACTGGAGGGTGAGCGCACACAGGGGGACACTGGAGGGTGAGCGCACACAGGGGGACACTGGAGGGTGAGCGCACACAGGGGGACACTGGAGGGAGAGCGCACACAGGGGGACACTGGAGGGAGAGCGCACACACAGGGGGGGACATGCACACACAGGGGGACACTGGAGGGAGAGCGCACACACAGGGGGGGACATGCACACACAGGGGGACACTGGAGGGAGAGCGCACACACAGGGGGGGAAACGCACACACAGGGGGACACTGGAGGGAGAGCGCACACACAGGGGGGGAAACGCACACAGGGGGACACTGGAGGGTGAGCGCACACACAGGGGGGGAAACGCACACAGGGGGACACTGGAGGGAGAGCGCACACACAGGGGGGGACATGCACACAAGGGGACACTGTGGGCTGGGGGGTGACACTGCGGGCTGGGGGGTGACACTGCGGGCTGGGGGGTGACACTGCGGGCTGGGGGGTGACACTGGGGGGTGACACTGTGGGGTAGGGGTGACACTGTGGGGTAGGGGTGACACTGTGGGGTAGGGGTGACACTGCGGGCTGGGGGGTGACACTGCGGGCTGGGGGGTGACACTGCGGGCTGGGGGGTGACACTGTGGGGTAGGGGTGACACTGCGGGGTAGGGGTGACACTGCGGGCTGGGGTGACCCGGGGCCCGTGACTCACCAATGCCGATTCCGATGCTCCCCGCCGGTGTTGTGCTGAAAACGGTTCCCCCATCGATACACCGGCCCCTCCACTCTTCTTCCATTAGGGGCCCGGACTCGGCAGGCTGTATTACATGCCGCGAATACCGCTAACAGCGCGCGGCTCCCCACCGGCCCCTCCTTCCCTCCCGTCCGTCCCAGGTGACGTCACGACGCATACAGTAGAAGCACCTGGGACGGACGGGAGGGAAGAAGGGGCCGGCAGGGAGCCGCGCGCCGCTAGCAGTATTGTTAGCGGCATCGCGGCATGTAATACAGCCGTTTAAAGTGGCCCCTCATGTGGCCGAGTCCGGGCCCCTAATGGCCCCGGGCCCTCGGGCGGCGCCCGAGTCACCGACCTGTCAGTCCGCCCCTGGCTGTGCTATACTTACACAGCACGCACACACACTAACTCTTGCAGATGGCTGGATTGGTAGAGATTAGAGAACAGCACTGAGAAGAATAAACTATACCTGCCTATTTTTCCTCTTTGCCTACATGGCCAAGCATGCGGGGTCACAGTGCATGCTTGGCCAATCATCAGCCAGCAATGCACTGCGACTGGCGCAGTGCATTGTGGACTGTTTGCATCACACAAATTTGATGCGAACGGCCCTCAGAGTTCTGGTTTCGACAAGTGGACGAACGGCTGATGTTCGATTCAAACATAGGTTCGAATCGAACATCGGGCCCATCCCTAGTCTCCAGCTTGGTGGCTCTGGTTTTATCCCATAGTCTACTTTCCACAGTTCCCACTCTTGACAACTCTCCAGACTCCCTCAGAGACTGCAGACATGATATAAGACAAAAGATGGTCAGAGGTTGCAGACATGATACAAGAGATGGTCAGAGGTTGCAGAGATGATACAAGAGATGGTCAGGGACTGTGCAGACATGATACAACAGATAAATGCAGTCTCACCAGTGTCCATCAAATGCAGCCTCACTGTGCCCATAATCGCAGCCTCACTGTGTCCATAATCGCAGCCTCACTGTGCCCATAATCGCAGCCTCACTGTGCCCATAATTGCAGCCTCACTCTGCCCATAATCGCAGCCTGACTCAACCCATAATTAAAGCCTCAGTGTGCCCATAATCTCAGCCTGACTCAGCTCATATACGCAGCCTCACTCATCCTCACTGTGCCCATAATCGCAGCCTCACTCAGCCCATAATGGCAGCCTCTGTGCCCATAATGGCAGCCTCACTGTGCACATAATCGCAGCCTGACTCAGCTCATAATTGCAGCCTCACTGTGCCCATAATCGCAGCCTGACACAGCCCATAATCGCAGCCTGACTCAGCCCATAATCGCAGCCTGACTTAGCCCCTTGTTGAACAAGCTGGAGTTGGCAGGCATGCTGATACTAGCAGGATTTGCCCAGGCATGTTGTTCAGCAGGGACTGCGCCAAAGTAACTAGAGACTGATAGCAGGTGAATTGTCCAGTGGTTGCCTATGGCAACAATAAAGTCAATACCCAATGCCTCACTGTAAAGAACTGACTTAATATAGTCCTTTCACCCGGGGTAACGGTAGACATTCTCCGGCACACTTTACTGTCTTTAAGCAGGAGTGTGGAGCAAAGTTCAAGTTTCCTGTAATCCAGTGGAAAATGTCCACACCGTACAGAGCGCTGGACATATTTGTAATCCATGGGCACAATATGGGCACATATTTTACAGTCACTGAATTGCAGGATTGGTACAAGTGTCCGCCCAGCACTGGTTTGGGGTAACTGGGTAGCAGGAACAGCAATATTGACAATCCTGGATGGCTGCTATTGACAACGGCACTTGTTAAGTCCTTTCACTTAGTCGAATCCTCAATGCAACAGGACAGTCAAAGTCCCCCTCTTCTGCATTGCTAGGGCCGATGGCCAGCAGGTTAACCATGACAGTGGATCTTGGTGGGACCTCCAAAATGTAACGGTGTCCCCGTGGGGTCGCTGCGTGCAGTAGTTCCACACATCACTCTGCTTGGCCATTCACTTCAGACACACTTTGCCAGTCAATGAACAGTCCTTTAGCTTGTTTTTGTTGTTTTTATTAAGGGACTAATCTTGGATGGGGAAAAGGGACATGGGACACCCAAATAATTGATCTTGTTGAATTGAACAAATGATTGTGAATCTATATTGGCAGTCTCTAAAGATCTCCATACTCCTCCAGCACATCACTTGAGTAAACTCCACTTTCTCTACTGAGCAATCATAGTTTCCTGATACAGCTAGCATGTGTTTAAGCCCTACTCCTACTGTCCTCCTCCTGCTCCTGTTTCAGGACACCTCTCGATGACCATGTAAAGAGATGCTCCCTCCCAGCTCCTGAGCTCCAGGCCCGAGGTCACACCCCCCCCCCCCCCCCCCCAGAAAGGGGTTTCCCTCAAGGGCCAAGACAGCCTAACACTCAATCATTCAGTTCTTCCACCCGACAACTCCTCCCACAACAGGCTGACCATGAGTATATATAGGAGGCCTGCCCCCTGCCAATCCTAGATGGGGATTGGGAAGAGGGCTTCCAGATACACTCCATGTCACTCCCATCCTCTGCCCAGCCTCTTTTTTTTTATAACTCTCTAGAAACAGAGGAGGTGCCAGAGAGATGAAGTACACGTCAGTCACCTGCTGCTTCACTCAAAACCACTCCCAGCCCCCAGATGCCTAAATTTACCTACACTGGCTGTAACAAAAACACAACTACTCTAGCAACCTACCTAAGGCAGAGGGTGCTACACTGGAACGAGGAGCAGGAGCACTTAAGTGATCCTGACACCTACTGCACTATGCTGGTTCCCTCTGTATTTTACCCTTGTATGTAGCAGCCTTTTTAAACCATGGTGCCTTCAGGTTTCTTCAGGAGTGCCTTGGAAAAATGCCTAAAAATGTATACAAGCCAGCAGGTGGATCAAGCCTGCCTTCTAGTTACACAAAGCCACAGGTTCTCATTATGCACCATTGTGACTTTCTAGACACTGGCATCCTAACAACCAATGACATCATCAGTTGATATGGAGGATGTCCGATGCCTGCTTAGCATCTTTGTTTGACTCTTCTCTGCCTTTATCTCTCAGCATCCGGTTGACATTAGCTGACTGATAGAGACAAATTGAGGGAGAAGAGAAACATTGGAATGCTAGTTAGTACTAGAGTGCAAAAGTGAGCATGTGTACCCAGGACTGGATGGATGATCATTTGTAAGGAGACCATAACAGGAGTGGCTGCTGAGCAGCAAGGAGCTTACTGATCCCTATGTGGGATCTCTCCCTCTGGTAAGGGGCCTATTAACTCTTTCTGGTGGAAGGTCCTGTGGCATGCTCTCATACTCAGTGGCTCTCTCTTTCTCTCTGTTTGTTCATCCAGAAGCAGAGCACTTTTTTGGATTACATTTTCTTAGGATTTGTGTTAATTTGGACATATATTTTATTGGGACTTTTTTCTTGTGGCTGATTATGCAGGGGAGTCAATATCAATTACGTACACATATGTATTCATACCTATTCGGTATTATAATCATTTAGTATTTGATATAAGAGTGGCATGAAATGGTCATATATTTATGCACTGTTTTAAGTTGTAATTGTATTTTCACTGAAGTTTGTAATTTAAAGGGACAGCACACCTTTAATTGGTTTTCAAATTACAGACATAGCTAATATTGAAAGGCTATCATCTCTGTTTATACTGCACTACCTTATATTTACATAACTAAGAAAAATGTTATGCAGAAGGTGACATATTTAAATGCTGTTTAATATGACAAGACCATAACTCTTGTTTATGAAATAATAGTATATGATCTCAGAAGTAGACAGATTTTGTATATCTGCTTATGTTTAAGCCAAGTTTGTGTTGGCAAAGAATACGTTGCATACTAGTAAATCTATCGGCTTAACAGGCAACTCCTTTAATAGCAGATAACGGGAATCAATCCAGCTCTTATATATAAAACCAGCAGATGCAGAAACTGTAGAATATAGTCACAATGAATGGTATTACTGTGTACAATTAAACATGACATTGTGAGGACTTAGTCTGGTTTCTGTGTGGTTGCGTGATGCTCCATTATCTACATACACCGTGATTATTAAAGAGGTTGTAAAGGAATTTGTTTTTTTCTTTTTTTAATAACAAACATGTTATACCTACCTCCACTTTGCAGCTCGTTTTGCACAGAGCGGCCCCGAACCTGGTCTTCTGGGGTCCCTCGGCGGCTGTCTTGGCTCCCCCCCGCAAGTACTTCTCACCTTCATGCGAGCTCCCTCGCATGGTGTGGAGTACTTGCGTGATACATCCAGCGGCTATAGCCGCTCGCTGTATCACTCGGTCCCACCCCTGGCGTGCCGCATCATTGGATGTGATTGACAGCAGCGCGAGCCAATTGCTGCGCTGCTTTCAATCCATCCACTTTAACCAATCAGTGGCCAGGCTGATCGGCAAAGAGGATGTCAGGTGCGAGTGTGGGACTTTCGAGGGGTCAGGTAAGTAAAATGGGGGGGCTGGAATTGTCAGATGTTTTTTCACCTTAATGCATAGAATGCATTAAGATGAAAAAACTTTTACCTTTACAACCCCTTTAATTAAATACTTAAAAATTCCAGAAACATTAAAGTGTATGTTATTTGCTTGCTTTTGGTTTCTTTTGGTCTGATAATACAGTATCCTATATCTTTTCTTTAAAGTGTTAGAGTGAATGCAGAGTCCTGGCTTTACTATCTGGTCTCCCACAGTACACAGAACATGGAAATGCAATTATTTTAGTAAATATAAACTGCTAAATACCTTTTCTCCTCAACACTATATAGCAGTTTTGTGACATCTATCAGTTCCCAGTAAAGCTTGTAGGAGGAATTTCCATTCTTCCCTGATCCTCTGTCTGGACATGTGTGGACAGTGCTGATTGGCCCTGTGTGGAAAAAAAACTCTTTAGCAATACACACCAAACTGAGCATATGCAGCCCGTCCCCTGGTTCTGTAAATATCAGGTAATTTTTTTGGAGACAGTGAAAGAAGATGAGGATCAGAGAGACAGGATCAAACGGCCTTTATACACAATTCAAAGGATTAATCCATTAGGTTCCACAGTGATTATAACAAGCATGCTTTACTGCATATACAGATAGATTAATTTCTTGTGGTGGGTGTAACAAGGCTCATTGTAAGTGAAGTCTGCAGGTTTACTAATGCTTTATTATAGTTAAAGCGGTTGTAAAGTAAAAAAATTGACTTTTACCTACAGGTAAGCCTATAATGAGGCTTACCTGTAGGTAAAAAAAATATCTCCTAAACCTGTACGGTTTAGGAGATATTCCCCGTGCAATGCGCCGCTGACTGCAGCGGCGCATGCGCACGGGGGATTCTCCGCTGAAAGGCCGGCAGAATCCGAACCTTGCCGGGAAGAAGTCTCCCGTGCGCATGCGCGGGAGTGACGACATCGCAGCTCCAGCCACTCACAGCGCCGGAGCCGCGATACCCGGAAGACACGCCGAGGCAACATGTCAGCGACCTCGGCGTGGACCAGGTGAGTTACCGATGCCTCGTTCTAAGGTAAGTATTTCATAATGAGCTAGTATGCGGTGCATACTAGCTCATTATGCCTTTTCCCTTGCAGGTGTTTAAAAAATAAAAAAAAGTGTCAGCGGGTTTACAACCGCTTTAAAGGGGTTGTAAAGGTAAGAAATTTTTCACCTTAATGCATTCTATGCATTAAGGTGAAAAAAACATCTGACAATGACGCCCCCCCCCCCCCCCCGTTTTAATTACCTGACCCCTCGAAAGCCCTGCGCTCGCCTCTGACATCCTCTTCGCCGCTCAGCCTGGCCGTTGATTGGCTAGAGTCGATGGATTGAAAGCAGCGCAGCCATTGGCTCGCGCTGCTGTCAATCACATCCAATGACGCGGCGCGCCGGGAAGCAGGGCCGAGTTATACAGTGAGTGGCTATAGCCGCCGGCTGTATCACTGGAGTGCGCCCGCAAGTACTTCTCACCATGCGAGGGGAGCTCGCATGAACATGAGAAGTACTTGCAAGGGAGAGCCGAGAAAGCCGCCGAGGGACTCCAGAAGACCAGGTTCGGGGCCACTCTGTGCAAAACGAGCTCCACAGTGGAGGTAAGTATAACATGTTTGTTATTTAAAAACAAAAAATATTTACTTTACAATCCCTTTAATCATAAACAGCTACAAAAAGACTTTAAATCCCAGCATTCTGGTGTAGGGGAGGAGTTATATAAATTAGAGAACCCTGGAAGCTAGAGAGGAGTCTGGGAAAGAGGCTGGTGTGTGTGGAAGAACAGGCCCTGTCTGGGAGAGAGGCAGGGAAAAAGATACAGAGGAAGACTGTGTTTTACAGTAAAAACAGTGTCTGTCAGTTCCGAAGGACTGGTAAAGCTGCTGGCATCTGCCAAGACAAGTCTGTGTCCATCTCACTTTGTGCTGGAGACAGAGATCATCCTGAGGCCTAGTACTGGAGCCGCCGGATACCCAGATCTGCTGATTTCCGCTGTGATGCGGCTAAATCTATCTAAAGGCTGTTGCTGCATCGCAGAGGTACTGCTGTCTGAATACTGCAGAAGTACACCTGCAATCGTTTCATCTTAAAGGGGGCCTCCGTTCATCACTGAAGCAGACCTGCTTCTTCAAATACTGTGCTGCTGCTGACTGACTCTGTAGTGAAAGCTATTGAAAGACAAACAGCACTATCCCACTAAAAGGCACCACCAACTATCCCTGTATGTTCTGCAACAGTCCTGCTGCTCAGAATTTTAACCCTGAACATCTAAAGCCTCATACACACAATCAAAATTTGTACAAACTTTCCCGTGGATTTTTGTACAAAGGGCGTCAGCCATGAACTTGTATTGCATACACCCGGCAGGACTTTTTCAGCCAACTTTCACCAAATCACGTGTTTTTTCTGCTCTTTACCGCCACCTTTGGTCAACTTCTGTATTGTTGTCTTATCTTTTGCATTGGTTCTGAGCATGCGTGTTTGTACTTTGTACAAAAGTCCTATGGTTTTATGTACACACGATTGGACTTTGCTCCATCTGACTTTTGTTGCCAGAAAGTTTGTCCATTCGCACAGCCAACAAAAGTCAGATGAAAACCGAAAAAGTTTGTCCGATGGCGCATACACGGTCAGATGTTGCCTCAAAACAGCTAATTTGCATGTTTGTTGTCAAAAAGTCTGATTGTGTGTATGGGCCTTAAGGTACATCTCATATTATACTCTGGATAATTAACCTCTTGCTGGAAACTTTGCCACTCTGCACTCCTAGGAAATCAGTGTTCTACAACAGTTTCTTTATTGCAGAAAGCATTCTCTTTATTGCTTAACCACTGACCGTGCCTATTTTTCAGACTCAGTGTTTACAAGTTAAAATATTTTTTTTTTGCTAGAACATTATCTATTTTTTTCTAACACCCTAGAGCAGGGGTCTCCAAACTTTTTAGCCCGAGGGCCACATTGTTGATTTTATAAATATTCGCGGGCCGAAAAAATGTATTTATAATTAAATGAATAAAAATGTAAATAATCTCGTCAGAGCCTTTCCGCACATCTGTGTCCCCGTCCAGAGCCTTTCCAAATGTCTGTGTCCCCGTCAGAGCCTTTCAACACTTCTGTGTCCCCGTCAGTGCCTTTCAACACTTCTGTGTCCCCATCAGAGCCTTTCAACACTTCTGTGTCCCCGTCAGTGCCTTTCAACACTTCTGTGTCCCCGTCAGTGCCTTTCAACACTTCTGTGTCCCCGTCAGTGCCTTTCAACACTTCTGTGTCCCCGTCAGTGCCTTTCAACACTTCTGTGTCCCCGTCAGTGCCTTTCAACACTTGTGTGTCCCCGTCAGAGCCTTTCAACACTTCTGTGTCCCCGTCAGTGCCTTTCAACACTTCTGTGTCCCCGTCAGTGCCTTTCAACACTTCTGTGTCCCCAGCAGAGCCTTTCAACACTTCTGTATCCCCAGCAGAGCCTTTCCACATGTCTGTGTCCCCAGCAGAGCCTTTCCACATGTCTGTGTCCCCAGCAGAGCCTTTCCACATGTCTGTGTCCCCAGCAGAGCCTTTCCACATGTCTGTGTCCCCAGCAGAGCCTTTCCACATGTCTGTGTCCCCAGCAGAGCCTTTCCACATGTCTGTGTCCCCAGCAGAGCCTTTCCACATGTCTGTGTCCCCAGCAGAGCCTTTCAACACTTCTGTGCCCCCCACTGTGATTACACCCCCATATAACCCCCCAATCTGATCACACCCTCATATCTCTCCACTCTGATCAACCCCCTTCTCATACCTCTCCCCTAACACACCCCTCCACCATCACACACCTTTGGGTTTTGCAGTCCTGCAGACAGTTCCTCCTAGTCCTGTGGCTCCTCCTCCAGATGATGTCAGTGGAGGATCCTGCAGCACACCAGGGTGGGTTGGCTGTCACACTGGAGCAGGCACAGTACTTCCATACAAATCTGGCGGTGGCGGCTGCACAGAGCGGGAGCCTTCTCTACTCCAACCTCGTCCTCTGCCGCCACTCCCCCAGCCCAACCTCGTCCTCTGCCGCCACTCCCCCAGCCCAACCTCATCCTCTGCTGCCACTCCCCCATCCCAACCTCGTCCTCTGCCGCCACTCCCCCATCCCAACCTCGTCCTCTGCCGCCAATCCCCCAGCCTGACTCCAGCACGCACAGCCAGCCCACATCCATGCTGCCCGACAGGCCCCACCTCCTCCCTGCGAGTATTGGACTCTGCCCAACTGCTCCGCCTACCTCTGCCTCATCGGATTCGCTCTGACAGCGGCACACATACATCGCCCCGCCTGCCTTCTGCTCTGTCCCACTACCTAAAGCGCACGGGGAATTGAAGCAGGCAGTCTCTGAAGGAGCTGCGGGCCGGTTAAAACATCCAAGCGGGCCGGATGTGGCCCGCGGGCCGGGGTTTGGAGACCCCTGCCCTAGAGAATAAAATCGTGGTCGTTGTAATACTTTCTGTCATACCGTATTTGCGCAGCAGTCTTACAAGCGCACTTTCTTTATGTAAAAAATAAGAAAACAGTAAAGTTAGCCCAATTTTCTTTTATATTGTGAAAGATAATGTTACGCCGAGTAAATTGATACCCAATATGTCATGCTCCGCTCGTGAAATGGTGACAAACTTTACCCTGAAAAATCTTCATAGGCAACGTTTAAAAATGTCTACAGATTACCAGTTTTGAGTTACAGAGGCGGTCTAGGGCTAGAATTATTGCTCTCGCTTTAACGGTCGTGACGTACCTCACATGTGTGGTTTGAACACCATTTTCATATGCGGGCGCTACTCACGTATGCGTTCGCTTCTGTGTATGGGCTCGTCGGGATGGGGCGCTTTCATTTTTTTTTTCCTTATTTATTTCACTTTTTCTTTTTTATTTTGACACTGTGCTTTTAAAAAAAAAAATGTGTCACTTTTATTCCTATTTAAAGGAATGTAAACATCCTTTGTAATAGAAAAAAAGCATGACAGGACCTCTTAAATATGAGATCTGGGGTCAAAAAGACCTCAGATCTCATATTTACACAAAAATGCAATAAAAAAGAAAAAAAAATCTAATTTAAGAGCATTGGGAGGATGCAACAATTGACATCACTTCCGCCCTCCAATGCTATGGAGCCGAGCGGGGACCATCTTCCCCTCACTCGGCATCCAGGCAGTTAGGGGAGCGCACGCGATCGTCTCTGCTGCTACGGACGGCCATTAAGAGGTGGAGACGACCAGAGCGTGGTGAGAGGGGGGCCCTCTCCTGCCACCGATAAAAGTGATCTTGCGGTGAATCCGCCACAGAACAATATTGAAAATTGGGGCGGGGCCACCAGATGACATAGTTATAGAACACGCCCATTGTGATGTCATCACCCGGGGCATTATGGGGTGATGACATCACAAGGGGCATTTCCTCTAACTACATCGGGTGGCCCCGCCCCATGCCAATATAAGTCATTGCACACAGCGGACCCAGCATCACACTGGGAGATCATGTCGAGTCAACATCGGAAGATGGACAGAGGGAGAAGACCCAGCAAAAGAGCAGAAGATAGCGGAGAGAGGAGAAAAGCCGGAGCTGCTTTAATAAAATACTTTAAAAACCTGTGTAGTGTGTTTGTTTATTTTTGACACTTTTTTTTTATTTAGGTGAACGGGTAGGGGTACGATTTACCCCATACTCATTCACCTAGGATGGGGGGCTGTGATCTGGGGGGCCCCTTGTTAAAGGGGACTTCCAGATCACTATAAGTCCCCGCACGCAGACCCCGACAACCACCGGGCAAGGGTTGTCGGGGAGAGGCCCTTGTTTGGGGTGGGGAGGGCGCAGGGGCCCCACTCTGCCCCAAAGCACCCACCCCCCATGTTGAGGGCATGTGGCCTGGTATGGTCCAGGAAGGGGGGTGCTCGCTCGTCCCCTTCCTTACCTGACCTGCCGGGCTGCATGCTTTGATAAGGGTCTGGTATGGATCTTGGGGGGGGGGAACCTCATGCAAAATTTTGGTGGGGTTCCCCTTCAAGATTCTCAGCACACAAGTTGCACCGCAAGTCGGATCATCTTAATCCATCTTCTGGTGTGACTTCTATTCAAATCAATGGGCTCCCATAGAAAACTGGCTAAATGACAGAATTCAGAGAGTTGTGGTTAATGTTTCTTACTCTGAATGGTCTAAGGTTATCAGTGGTGTACCCCAAGGTTCAGTGCTGGGACCCTTACTTTTTAATATCTTTATAAATGATATTGGGTCTGGGATCAAAAGTAAAATTTCTGTCTTTGCAGATGACACCAAGCTATGCAGTGGAATAACGTCCTTACAGGAGGTCTCCAATTTACAAGGCGACATCAATGATCTGTCTAATTGGGCGACTATGTGGCAGATGAGGTTTAATGTTGATAAATGTAAAGTTATGCACTTGGGGGCTAAGAATATGCATGCATCATACATGCTAGGGGGAGTACAACTGCGGGATCCATAGTGGAGAAAGATCTGGGGGTTTTGGTAGATCATAAGCTCAATAATAGCATGCAATGCCAAGCTGCGGTTTCCAAAGCAAGCAAAGTTCTTTCTTGTATTAACCTCTAGCCGACCGCCCACTGTCAATTGACGGCGGAGTGGTGCGGCTCTTGTAGCGGGACACCGTCATATGACGGCGTCTACCTTTTGGCCACTAGGGGGCGCGCGTGCCCGCCTCGTCGCTGGGGACCCGATGCGCGTGCCCGGCGGCCGCGATGTCCGCCGGGCACCCGCGATTGCCCAGTAACTGAGCAGGACGTGGATCTGTGTATGTAAACACACAGATCCACGTCCTGTCACTGGAGAGGAGACCGATGGTGTGTCCCTTGTACATAGGGACACCGATCGGTCCCCTCCCCCAGTCAGTCCCCTCCCCCCACAGTTAGGATCACTAATATAGGGAACACATTAACCCCTGCAGCGCCCCCTAGTGTTAACCCCTTCCCTGCCAGTCACATTTATACAGTAATCAATGCATTTTTATAGCACGGATCGCTGTATAAATGTGAATGGTCCCAAAAATGTGTCAAAAGTGTGCGATATGTCCGCCGCAATGTCGCAGTCATGATAAAAATCGCAGATCGCCACCATTACTAGTAAAAAAAAAATAATAATAAAAATGCTATAAATCTATCCCCTATTTTGTAGACACTATAACTTTTGCGCAAACCAATCAATATACGCTTATTGCGATTTTTTTTTTTTACCAAAAATATGTAGAAGAATACGTATCGGCCTAAACTGAGGAAAAAATTTGTTTGAAAAAAAAAAAATTGGATATTTATTATAATAAAAAGTAAAAAATATTATGTTTTTTCAAACTTGTCGCTCTTCTTTTGTTTATAGCGCAAGAAATAAAAACCGCAGAGGTGATCAAATACCACCAAAATAAAGCTCTATCTGTGGGGAAAAAATTATAAAAATTTTATTTGGGTACAACATTGCATGACCGCGCAATTGTCATTCAAAATGCGACAGCGCTGAAAGTTGAAAAATGGCCTGGTCAGGAAGGAGGTGTTCGTGCCTGGTAGGCAAGTAGTTAAGAGAGGTATGGACTGCAGAGAGAGAGATATCATTTTGCCCCTGTTCAAATCATTAGTAAGACCTCATCTGGAATATGCAGTTCAGTTTTGGGCACCAGTTCTCAAAAAGGATATCGGGAAACTGGAGAAAGTGCAGAGAAGGGCAACCAAACTGATAAAAGGCATGGAGGAGCTCAGCTATGAGGAAAAATTAGAGGAACTGAATTTATTCACCCTTGATAAGAGGCGAATAAGGGAGATATGATCAACATGTACAAATATATAAGGGGTCCATATAGTGAACTTGGTGTTGAGTTATTCACTTTACGGTCAACACAGAGGACAAGGGGGCACTCCTTACGTCTAGAGGAAAAGAGATTTCATCTCCAAATACGGAAATGTTTCTTCACAGTAAGAGCTGTGAAAATGTGGAATAGACTCCCTCCAGAGGTGGTTCTGGCTAACTCAGTAGATTGCTTTAAGAAAGGCCTGGATACTTTCCTAAATGTACATAATATAACTGGGTACTAACATTTATAGGTAAAGTTGATCCAGGGAAAATCCGATTGCCTCTCGGGGGATCAGGAAGGGATTTTTTTCCCCTGCTGTAGCAGATTGGAGCATGCTCTTTTGGGGGGTTTTTTTGCCTTCCTCTGGATCAACTGTGGGTATAGAATGGGGTATATTGGATTGTACGATATTTTTTTATTTTTATTTATTATTTCTTTTTTTATGGTTGAACTGGATAGACTTGTGTCTTTTTTCGGCCTAGCTAACTATGAAACCCTTGATTTTGAATAGAGACAGAGAAACGCGGGGCGGTGCATAACCCTGTGTATACCTTTTACCGGCGTCTGGCGTTTTTACAGCTCTAGCGCTGGAGCCTCAGAACGCACTGGTCCTGAGTTTTTTATGGAGCTTAAAAACTCCTATGCCACTTACAGTTCAAAAACGCCATGGTGGGCATGAGGCCATAGGCTAACATTTTTAAGCTGTAAAAAACACTCAAAAAAGTGGCTGTAAAAATGTCCGTGGGCATGAGGCCTTAAAGCGGAGTTCCACCCAAAAGTAGAACTTCCCCTTTAAGTACTTCTTACCCCCCGACGTGCCACATTTGGCATGTCATTTTTTTTTGGGGGGGGGGGGTGAGCGGGTACCTGGTTTTGACAGGTACCCAGCTCCCACTTCCTCTCTGGGCCATCTAAGCAATCTTCTGGTACACGTCATGGGGCCCAGAAGATTGCATGGCCATTTACAACTTGCAATGCCACTTGCGCATGCACAGTGCGTCGGGTGCCCACCAGGGCCATTTTTTCCACTGGGCATGCTGGGCAGTTGCCCGGGGGCCCCACTTGTCTGGGGGGCCCCATCCAGGGCTGATCCTCAGTGCTGCAATCTGCTGCTTAAATTGACTGACTGCACTGGTTGCTTACTTCACCGGCCGGCATCTAGCTAGCAACCAGTGACGTCAATCAGAGGCCCCGGCTGCCCCAGCATTCATAGCGTACCACGGCTGACCCAGTGGCTAGTGAACAGGCTCCGCCCACCTCTGCCATTTTCTTGGAGAGGGAGCGGAAATGGCCCTTGATAGCTGGCGCTGCCTTGCTGCTGTGAGTGACACACTGTACTGCACCAGGCCGGCGGCCTCAAGTAAGTCTAACAATGTCTACTTAAGTAAGTTCAAGTTGTGCATCAAACAGCCACTGTCTGTTCCTCTCAAAAGCTGCCACTGTGCCCATCAAACAGCCACTTTGCCCATCAAAGCTGCCACTTTGCCCATCAAAGCTGCCACTTTGCCCATCAAAGCTGCCACTGTGCCCATCAAACACAGCCACTGTGCCCATCAAAACTGCCACTGTGCCCATCAAAAGCTGCCACTGTGCCCATTAAATGCAGCCACTATGCCCATCAAACGCTGCTACTGTGCCCACCAAAGTCGTGTTATATTGTCCAAACATTTTAATTGTTTAACATGTCAATGTTTAAACACTGATTTTGTACCAATAAATATAGCCTTATTGATCATTTGCATTTTTATTCTCATGCGTGATCATGTAGACAGGGCCCCAGTGCACTTTATTGCCCGGGGGCCTATAATGCTCTTAAGATGGCCCTGGTGCCCACAGTAGTAATGCCGGCTCCGTGGACAGTGGGACAGGTCGGTGTGTTTATTAAAAGTCAGCCGCTACATTTTTTGTAGCTGCTGACTTTTAATAAACACAGAACTGGGTGGAACTCCGATTTAAGGCTTTTTTCCTCAGTTTTCCTCTGGTGATCTGGCCAGTAACACACCTCCTGTGTTGGAGTGTCCCCACTCTGTATGAAGGAGCACAGGCGGCATATTTGGACAACAGCATTGTCAGTTTGGGGGGGGAGTGTTAGATGGACTAGCAGATTTAGATACACTAACAAATTGAAGCCAAACTCCAGCTCACATTTTATAAATTTTAACAGCAAACTGTTTTTTCTTTTGGGATAAAGGTTTTACTTAAATAAAGGCTAATCATTGTAAGCATCCCTGCCAGTGGTGAATGGTTTGTTAAATGGTAAGCTGCAATATAATAATATAATAATAATATAATAATGGTTTGTTTTGGTTTTAATACTGCTTTAGGCTGGCTTGAGAGGAATAACATTTTCAAACAAAAATTCTTAGAAAAAGTCTTAGGAAGATTCTCAGAACATTCAAATGGCGTTTGAAGATTTTTTTTTGCTTCTAACGAGTGGATCTTGTAATGAGTGGACTTTACCGAATAAAAACGACATACACTATTAGAAACTCATTCGTTCAAAATAAAATTTCCATCCTGCTCCTTAGAGATTTTCTTTTCACTATGGTTGAAAATGAATGCTGATTGGACCTGCTAATGATTAGAAAAGTGAACAAACTTCTTGGAACATTCTTTTCCTCAGAATTTGTGTCAAAAAAAGGTCAATTTTGCAGGCACATTCGTGCCTGCTTCATAAAGGTTTACATGGATGGCCCTCAATAAGACGCTGCTGCTATGCAAGCTATCCTGTCTGCTCACACTATCCTTTGCTTTACTGCCAGAAGGTGCACAAAGAAAAGTGATAAAAGGGACAATGGGGGTTATTTACGAAACGCAAATCCACTTTGCACTACAAGTGCAAAGTGCATTTGAAACTGCACCGAAAGTGCACTTGGAAGTGCAGTCGCTGTAAATCTGAGGGGTAGATCTGAAATAAGGGGAAGCTCTGGTGATTTTATTATCCAATCACGTGCAAGCTAAAATGCTGTTTTTTATTTTCCTTGCATGTCCCCCTCGGATCTACAAGTGCACTTCCAGTGTAATTTCTTTTTTTTTTTTTGATTTCAAATTTTTTTTATTGAAAGTATGAACAATACAACTAAATAAAGAGAACTGTAGCCTCAAGCTGAGGTCGATACAAAACTTGTGAAGCAGTTACAAAAAAATATAAGGTCACTTTTGAGCCTTCCAGTGTAATTTCAAATGCACGTTGCACTTGTAGTTTGCACTTGTAGTGCAAAGTGGATTTGCCTTTAGTAAATAACCCCCATTATGTACCTAATGCACCACATTAGTAATAAATAAAGATCTTCAATTCTAAGCTCATCCAGTGGTAGCAGTTAAGGGGTATGTTTTGTCTACTGAAAACCTTAGAAGAAGCAACAAGTTTAGTCAGTTTGTCACCTGTACTATATTGAAAATATCAGGTTCATCATCCTTATGGGTCCATTGACACTTGTGCCACTTAAATATCGTGTTATTTCCATTGCGACTTTACCCTGCAAATTGATGCGACTTTGGATGAGTGCAACTTTGTTACAACTTTGGCTTTGGCTTTGACCATTGTGATAGTTTTTGTTTTTTTTATTCTTGGTTTCTTTATTTTCGAATAAATTCCAAATTTTCAGAAGGATTTGAATTTGAATTGGCCAAAAATTGATCGACCGATTCTAATTCTGTGTGAAGAATAGCTGATTGCTAAGGAGCGGGCTGGGAAGCCAGCCGTCGCGTCCTTAACAACTGATGACTTATCCGCTCTCAGCGGGATTCCTCAAAAAGAATGCCAGATAATGCTAAAATTAAAAAAAAGATTGTGTGAGGCCCCCCCAAAATCCATACCAGACCCTTATCTGAGCCTGCAGCCAGGCAGGTCAGGGGAGGACAAGCGAGCACCCCCCCCCCCTCCTGAACTATACCAGGCCACGTGCCCTCGACATGCCCCCCAAAGCACTTTATTTGGTGAATAAATAGGGTTACTATATACACTATCATACTCATTCACATAGTGGGGTTTACAGATTCCGATAAGCCCCATGCCCACAGACCCCCATAAACATCGGCCAGGGTTGTGGGGAAGAGGCTCTTGCCCCCAACATGCTTGGGGGCAGCACCCCCCATGTTGAGGGCATGTGGCCCGGTATGGTTCAGGAATGTGGGAGACGCTTGCTTGCCATCCCGACTTTCCTGACCTGCCAGACTGCATGCTCGGATAAGGTTTCCTGAAGGGCCTGGTATGGATGGGGGCATGCTTTTTTTATTATTTTTTTTTTTTCATTGCCGGCATTTATTTCACGAGTCGCACACAAGTTACATGTATATCACGCAGGTGCGACTTTTGAGGGTTTACATTGAAGTCTATGTCCCTCAAGTCACATGAAAGTCAGACCAAAGTAGTGGAGGAACTACTTTAAAGTCACTGGGAAACATGGGGTGCGACTTGTCATGCAACTTGGTACAAGTCGCACAAGTGTGAATGGGGTGTATATCAAAGAAAGCACTAACACTATTAGGGCAGCAAGATGAACACTCCTTCACTCCTTCACTGCATCTATGGATGAGCAACATAGCCACCCTTGGACAGCTGCATTATCAATCAGTGGGGAAGGTGGTGTTGGATGGACTAGAAGATTTAGATGGAGTTTACATTAGTGTTAACGGTGTCACACCTAACTCCAGCAGACACATTTTAAGCTACATTAAAAAAAAAATTCCCTTTTGTGAGAAAAACAGCACCAGTAGCAAAAACCACAGTGGACACTATAGATTACTTGAAATAATAGGACCTTTTTTTCAAGCCACAGCATTACCCTAAAACAAAGGCACCAAAAGAGAGCCTAGTGATCAGCTGCTAGACCCAGGCTTTTTAACATGGGAGGGGGTCACATGTTCCCCTATACCAGGTTGAACTGCGTATTGTATGCTGCAAATGGACGCAGCGACAGTGTTTCTTTAAGGACAAGAAAGATGTCAGCAACACAAGTCCTTCTTCTCAGTCACATCAATCTCACTACTATTTAATAGAAAAATAACCCCTACTAATGACCATTTCCTCATTAGTGTCAGCCAGCCGTTTATGTTATTTGCTGCTGCTCCTGGTGTTGCTTTGGTTAATTAAATCAGTTCACAAAAAAAAAAAATGCTGTCATCTTTCAAGTCCCACTGGCTCCCGTTGGGGCTAACCCTGAATTTCTGTGCGTCTACATTGCTGAATTACTCCAGAGCTTATGCTTTATAGAAAAAAAATACTAATAATATTTTATATGCACATTTTTCATAACACCACAAAAAAAAAAAAAAAAAAAAAAACTAAAGAAATAGCATTTGGCTCTGAACAGACTTCATAATATTTTTATCAAAACGCTGCATAAAAAAAATAAAAAATGAATAAATATATCTTTAAAACCATAAACCCTACAGTAAGAAATTGTAGCAGTTACAGAAGATCACACAGTATACCAATTTACTGAACAAATTGTAGGCCAGGTACAGCAGGTATTTGGACAGCTCAGGACTGAAAATCTGCAGATGGGGCTATATATAAATTACAAGAGTCCTTTAGTCCCATGTACACTGGACATTTAGCCCTGGTCTATGACTGCTTAGGTGTGGGTGGAAGGCACAGGAGCATCATCCAGCCGTGCTGCCTGCAGCCTGTAAAACTCTATGAGAGGATGACAAGCTGACATACCCAATGAAGTAAAAGAAAAATACGATTTTTGCTAGCATGATTGATTGGTTAAAGAGTTATTGTAGACTGCTGTTAGGCGGTGGGGTCATCCCTGCACTGCATAGATTAAGGGTGAGTTCATATTTGCAAAAGCACCCTGATGGGCATTTACATGCAGGGGTTCCCGCAATTCATTTTGAGTAGGCAGCCCCGTTGAAAGCAACGGGAGGCTGCCGACTCTCACAGCTAATCATGTCCACTTGCATGTAATCATTCATGCTGTGATCACATGCGAGTGATTGGCTTAGGATGCATACTATGTACTATGAACTCGGCAGGAGATAGAAACCAGGAGCACTGACGGGGGACCCAAGAAGAGGATCGGAGCTCCTCTGTGCAAATCCATTGCACAGAGCAGGTAAGTATAACATGTTTGTTAGTTTTTTTACCTTTAGAATCACTTTAACCCCATAGTTACTAAGTCACCACAGTACAACCTTATACAAAAATAATATATTCAAAAGGTAAAGTGCATGTCAACAATCAATTTCATATACTAGCCACTCACCGACCAGTGCACAACAATGTACGTCGGCACAATGGCACAGCTGGACAAATGGGCGTACAGGTACGTCCCCTTTAAATTGTGGGCGTGGGCGCCAGCCGTGTACTCCGTGACCGTGCACGCGGATCCCGGGGACTCAATGTCCGCCGGGGGCCCGCCATTGCATCATGGAGTGGAAGAACGGGGAGATGCCTTTGCAAACAAGGCATTTCCCCGTTCTGCCTAGTGACATGACAGGGATCTACTGCTCCCTGTGATCGGGAGCAGTGATCGATGTCATGTCAGTGGAAGCCCATCCCCCCCACAGTTATAGCACCTCCCTAGGACACACTTTATTCTTTGATTGCCACCTAGTGTTTAACCCCTTCCATGCCAGTGTCATTTACACAGTAATCAGTGCATTTATAGCACTGATCGCTGTATAAATGACAATGGTCACAAAATAGTTTCAAAAGTGTCCGATGTGTCCGCCATAATGTTGCATTCCAGATAAAAATCGCAGATCGCCGCCATTACTAAAAAAAAAAAAAAAATTTAAATGCCATAAATCTATCCCCTATTTTGTAGACGCTATAACTTTTGCACAAACCAATCAATATATGCTTATTGCAATTTTTTTTACCAAAAATATGTAGAAGAATACATATCGGCCTAAACTGAGAAAGAAATTCGTTTTTTTATATATTTTTTGGGGATATTTGCTTTTTTTCAAAATTTACACTCTTTTGTTTATAGCGCAAAAAATAAAAACCGCAGAGGTGATCAAATACCACCAAAAGAAAGCTCTATTTGTGGGAAAAAAAGAAAATCTATTTTGTTTGGGTGCAACATCCCAGGACTGCGCAATTGTCAGTTAAAGCGTCTCAGTGCCTTATCGCTAAAGGGCTCTGGTCAGGAAGGGGGTAAATTCTTTCGGGGCTGAAGTGGCTAGCTTCATAAACATAGCCAAATAAATGGGCTCAAATCTGTAAAGGAAGAAATATCATAGAAAATATTTACACTACAAATCAGCAGTTCTACATTGTACAGGAGGATAGCGACGGCGCCCATATTTCAGAGCGCTGACTTCAGGGGCAACAAGGAATAAGGTTTTTGCAAACCATGGAATGTCTTTATACAGCTGTACTCTGTTTACTAACCTCATAATTATTTACTTTGCTAGGTGAACTTTCTATTCTCCTTTTTTTTTTATTTAAAGTGGTTCTAAATGTATGAGGTTTTGAGGGGGGAATAGGGGGCAGGCTGGCTCAGGAGTGAGCATGCACAAGCGCCCCCAAAGCAACTGGCTTGCTATGTTGGGGAACTCGGCAGGGGGGAGGAACCGGGAACACTGGCAGGGGACCCAAGAAGAGGGTAGGGGCTGCTCTGTGCAAATCCGATGACCGGGGCAGGTAAGTATAACATGTTTGTTCTTTTCTTTTTTTTTCTTTTACCTTTAGAATCATTTCAACCCCATAATTACTAAGTCACCACAGTACAACCATATACAAAAATTATATATTCAAAAGGTAAAGTGCATGTTGACAATCAATTTCATATACTAGCTTCATAAACACAGCCAAATAAATGATCACCAATCTGTAAAGGAAGAAATATCATAGAAAAAATTTACACTACAAACCGACAATTATATGTAAATCCTTGGGTTAAATTACAAAGAACTTTATAAAAAAAGAGCTGCATGTAAATTAATTTGTATCTGTCTGGTAATTCCTGACCTGATGGAATTGTAGCTCGTAAGATAAAGATTAAAATGACTGTATTTCATGTTCTATTTTTTTTTTTTTTTTTTTACATACTGTAGATCTGCACCTCTCACTGGCACAAAGACTCTCTTCTCCCCTTGGAATTGTAAAGTATTGATATTACTTATGTTTATTTGCAATGATAATTTGAGGACATCAATACATGAGAACACTCAGGGTGTGTAGCATTAGAATGATTAGAAATGTAATTAATATTTGCTTAATATTTATGTTAATGTTTATTCTTTACCTATAGATGCTGGTTGTACTGTCTGAGTTAATCCTTTGCAAGTATAGCGCTTACATCTACCTGATGTGTAGCTATGTGCTGCAACCAGAATCAGTAACCAGTAACCAGTAGGTGTTTAGAACTTACCTATTTTAAAACACATCCTTGCCAAAGCTGATGCTTTATGTCCCATTCGCAAACATCATTTAAGTGTAAAATGGAACCAAAAAGTAATTTATTTTTTATTTTTTTATTTTAGTGCTGTATAGGGTAAGGATTGGTTAGAAACTCTGATAGGATTTGAGTTCTGCCTAGCTTTAATAACTATATAGTTTTGGCTAGAGAAGAGAAAGATTTGAACCACTTTCAGCTTTTCAGTGTTCATTTCATTCTGTGCCCCCCGCAGGGGAGATTGACCTTCTCTATTTTGTCCTAGTGACTATTGCCATTGGTAATAAGTGTTGGGAAATCCAAAATTTCACAGCTGTCGCTTAAACAGGAGGTGGAAGCAGATCTTCCAGTGAGGACATATGGTTCGGTAGCAACAGTTTAAGAAGGAATTTTTTTCACTTACTCTAATTTAACCACTTGAGCTCCAGAAGGTTTTATCCCCTTCACGACCAGGCCATTTTGTATTATTTAGCACTGCGCTATTTTAACTGGTAATTGGGCTGAAAAGCAACATTGTACCCAAATGAAATGCATATCATTTTTTTCACACAAATAGAGATTTCTTTTGGTGGTATTTGATCACCACTGTGTTTTTTCATTTTTTATTATATAAATGAAAAAAGACTATATATGTATATTTTTCAAAATGTTCATATATATATATATATATATATATATATATATATATATATATATACACTTTTCTTTTTTTTTTTTTTTTACTTTCTGCTATAAAACATATCCATTAAAAAAATAAAAATGTCGTCATAAATGTTGGCCAAAACATAATCTGCTACACGTCTTTGGTAAAAAATAAAAATAAAATAAGTGTATATTAATTGGTTTGTGTGAAAGTTATAACATCTACTAACTATGGTATATATATTGGCATTTTTTTTTTTTATATATACCACTAAGGACCGGTGATCAGTGACTTATAATGGGACTGCAACAAAAAGCAAGGGACAGGGAAAACTGCCCAACAGGGTATAACCCCAGAAGCATAGTTATAAAGCCCACTGCAAAGCAAGTATTGTATGTATCAGAGGGCAAAATCTGTAAAAATGTGCCTAGTGTGGTGGCGAAGACCTTATTGGTGTGAATGAAAGGGTCTTAAGGAAATGTATGTGTGGCAATGTAACAAACCATAAAAGACGATTGCAGAAGTTGCAAAGTAAAAACTGAAAGACAAAATATAAACAATGAGGCGGGTAGCCCAATAGACTATACACATTGCCACTGATTACTAGCTAGAAGGTGCAGCTTGAAACAGCCATGGGTGATTGCTGTGACACTGTAAAAAGACAAGTGCAACCTCCATAGTGTAGTAAACAAAGTAAACAATATTTATTAATGATTAAAAACACTCACAAAATAGGAGCTTGTGCAAAGCAGTAAAAGTCAAAGCTGCTGCCTCTGGAGCCCGGAGCTGCTGTGGCATTCCCCTGCTTTGGTCATGAGCAGGGAGAGAAGAGAACAGGCAGGAGGGAGCTGCTGCTGCAGGGAGACAACCAGACCAGTAATGGAATCAAAGCTATGCTGTGAATAAGGCCATTGTCTGAAATTAATAAGCATGGATGCTAGCTTTTATTTTGCTGTGTTGCTTGCTATAGCAACATAGCATGCATTCTATGCATAAAGGTAAAAAAACGTTTGTGTGCTGCTTCCCCCACAGCCCCCCTAATACTCACATGAACCCTCTCTCCATCCAGCGATGTGTGCTAGAGTCTTTAGACTGTGCTGGGACTCCCTCTCCCCATTGGCTCCCACTACTTACAGCCAGTGAGCTAATGAGGAGAGAGCAGGGGACGGGGCAGAGACATGGCTCTATGTGTCTTATGGATACATAGAGCAGGGCTCGGGAGTGAGTACACACCAGTGCTCCCATAGCAAGTGACTTGTCATTGAGGGCACTGACCGAGGGGAGCTAGGAGTGCTGATGGGCGACCCAAAAATAGGAGGATCGGGGCTCCTCTGTGCAAAACCATTGCACAGAGCAGGTAAGTATAAAATGTTTGTTATTTAAAACAAAAAAAGCTGAACCTTTAATACAACTTTAACCTGTTAGTCTCTTATTTAAAATCTTAATCTACTAGTTCTTTTAATACTGTCCACTGATTGACAACGCTGTTGTCCAAAGATGGCTACATTGCACCTCCATAGATACAGTGAAGACATGAATGTAGCCACCCTAAGACAGGAGGTGTGCTACTGGCCAATCACTGGGTGAAAATGAAGGAATAGGACCTTGAAAATAAGAAAAATAATTCAGCAACCGCATACAATTATTAGCAAACTACAATATATAAAAATTTTGTTTTTGAGTTTAGCTACACTTTAAGGTGGCCAGCAACTTGTAACCGATTTAGGTATGAGTAATCACTAACAAGTGATCAATCACTGATTATAATATTGAATTATGCAACACACAGAATTGTTCTGTATTTTTTGACTAAATAAAAATATTGATGAAAACACAATTTATCAGTTCATAAGTGTAAATTAACTATTAAAAACTATCATAATCTACGTGAATTAAAATTACTTCCTCAACACACATGTACTATTTATTTAATTGATCAGAGGTGATCTACAAATTAGCATCATGGCTGATTGACTTGACAGAGTCTAAATTGATCGAGAACCCAATAAACTGATCAAATGTGGAGTTTTTGATTTTTGATTTGTATTCAATTTGAAAAGTTTAGTCGCACTGAATAATCAATTGCTCATCAATCGATACATGTATGATCACCATTACACTGCACTTTAAAGGTGTCTATAACAAAACTGAGCCAATTAAAACCACAACAACCAGCTTACATATCATGCTGATCTCATGTTCACAAAAAATTTTTATTGTTCAGTTTAGTATTTCTTACTGTGGTTTTAAGCAAAATGACCTTGTTTATTAAATATCAAAAAAATTTAAGCGGTATTTGGTTAAAATGCATTATCACATTAAAATCAGCATGAAAACCTATGCTACACTTCCTAATTCTCGAAAGCTGGTTAGGCTTGTATGTTTGGAGTTTTCTTTTCTGGAACATGTTATAAATCAGGACACAGGACACAAATTTCTCTCACACATGTCGGACTTCAAAATTCTTTACTGCGCCCTTTGCTTAAAAAAAGTCAATGACTTCACCAAGAAAGTTTGATTAGTTTCTTTTTACTTTCTGTAATGAAGTGCCATCCTTTTTACACTTGAAAGGATCCCGGTAATTAATGCAACATTGATCCTTTGAATACAGATGAGCTAACCTAGATAATAGGGTTTGCTATCCAAGGATGGGACTGTAAAGCAATAGTTAAGCTTTGAGTGCCACCATAAGGATTGTGAATGCAATGCATGCTCATACAAAAGCTTGGATTGCTATTGCTATTGTATATCAAAATTGCACATACATAGAATCCAAATGCTTTATTCGAAGAACTTCATTTTACAACATACCATATGTGCTATTTATTATGTTAAAATGGGTGACAACAGCGATAGACAAGCAATCTGCTTGAAAAAGTTGTTTTTACTTTAAAGCAATTTGCTAATGACTTTCTCAGTTTGTGCACTAATCTGTCTTTATTTTTAGATTCCTACACACAAAACCACATTAAGCAGGAGGTCTTAATGCCGAATTCAGCACAAAAATATTTCCGCTTCTCAGATGCTATCAATATTGCAATAAAAATGTAGCAATGCCTGTGCAGCATATAATATATTCCATATTGTAAAGTATAGGGGCATTACAGGTCACAGATCCACATTATTACAAGGCCACAAAATGAAACATACTGATTCTGAAATCTCAGATGACCTGTGACAGACTATTTTTATGGTAATACTTTTTTGGAATAATTTCTTCCCTTTTTTAGTAATGGTTCAAGCTACCTTGTAAAACAAAACAGTGTATTGATTATAGAAATTGAGCTTTACAGCTATCTTTATTTTAAAGATTATTGTTTAAATGTCAGTGCTTTCTATTAATTGGCAATTTAGAAAAAATTGTATTTAACACCACTGACATTACTTTTCATGTATAAACCATTTTAATGGAAATGACATAATAACTCATAGTTGCCAACAGTTTAAAACCTAGCCTAATTAATCATAGCAGTGCCTCAGATAGCGTCTCAGTGGACCACAGCATTCTAAAAATTCTGTCATATCATATTTAGTACATTTTTACATTTTTGCATTTTTAAATACACCTCTTCAAAATGCTAAACAAATAGTATAATAAGACATGGGAGCAGCATTGGATTATAGTATTTGTTTTCTCTCCAGTGTTTAAAAGCACAATAAAAATTCAGGACTACAATAATTAAAGAATTTGCCGTGATCCACACATAGAAACTAGAGATAATTATTGTTATTATTGTTATTTATATTAATGTTAATTGCAGGATAGCTGTGTGCGTATGTGTGTGTTTCAATACTAAGCCTTTAAAAAGGGTTAAAGATTCACCAGATAAGAGTGAAGCTAAACCTATGCTCTTGTACCAAAAGCAATTATCATGATGTCAGAACATCTCACCCGTATGTTGATAAAGGATACTCATGTAAGAAGGTGTTCTAAAATATAATTGTCTCTTTATTTCTGTGTTGACACGAATATGTTAATGGAAAACGACCTTAGGTCATACAAATTACAGGCAATCGCCAACTATTAATGATGTATCCTTCATGAATGAAATAAATAGAAGTAAAATAAGGAAGAAAACAAAAATGTACCTAACAAAACTAGTCTTCATTTAAACATTGTGTTGGATTATCACACATAAGAAAAATTTAAGAAGACAAAAACATTTCAATTAAGTGAACTTGAACATGTATTCAATTTTCCAGCTGAAGCACCGATTACGATAAGATTTTTTTTCATACATTTGCATACATGGTTCAGTTGTTGGCAGATTACATACTGTAAACAGAAATAGAAGTATATAGTATATTATTTGCAAATATTTATAGGATATTTGCCTAGGTATCTAATGACTATATAGGCAGATGTGGTTGTATATGGACTGGATGTGGGCTTACAATATCTGCTGTCCTCTGTAACTACTTATATTCCCACATATTCTGTTGTGCACGGAATTCAGATCAGAAGTTTGCTATCATTGACACAAAGAAAATGTTTGACATTAATTTTGTATGCAAACAACTCAGCATTGGATAAATATCCAAAGAAACAGTAAAGGTGTGAAAGTGTTAAACTGATAGATATATAAACCAAGCATCATCTTCATCGGTTTGCCATGGTGCGACTTGGTAAACATTTTGCCTGTATTATTGGTGTCCCATACATTCAAAACTGTTGCATTTGTAACAACCTATTTTACTAACATCCTAACAGGACAGAACAAATAGTTTGATTCTTATTCAGGTACTTGAGAACTTTTCATATTGGCATATGGGTCTCAATCAGACCTCAATATGTTTAGATTAAAAATTAAAGATCTTTGTGTGATCTTGACTATGTTTTGGATAAATGTAATGTCTACAGCTTTGTTCCTGTCACTTAAGTATTACTGTGACTTTCCTTGGCACATGATAGGGCTTTCTGAATGATTTCTATGCTTCTGAGACCACTGTCAGCAAATATACGTCGGCAGAATGGCACGGCTGGGCAAAGTAACGTACCCGTACGTTACTTTGAATTTCCCGCCATGTGCGCGCCGGCGGCCGTGCCCGCCGACCCCACGGACTCGATCGCCGCGGGGATACCCATGATCGTGTCACAGAGCTGAAGAACCCCTGAAGAATCCCCGTTCTGCCTAATGACAGGACACTGATCGTCTGCTCCCTGTCATCGGGAGCAGCGATCAGTGTCATGTCACACACAGCCCATCCCCAAGACAGTTAGAAAAACTCCCCTAGGACACACTTAACCCCTCCCCGCCCCCTAGTGGCTTCACTGCCAGTGACATTTTTACAGTAATCAATGCAATTTTATAGCATTGATCGCTGTATTAATGCCAAGTGTTCCAAAAATGTATCAAAATTGTCCGATGTGTCCACAATAATGTTGCAGACATTATAAAAATCGCTGATCCCCCGCCATTACTAGTAAAAAAAAAATTATTATTAAAAATGCCATACAACTATCCCCTATTGTGTAGACGCTATAACCTTTGCGCAAACCAATCAATAAACGCTTATTGTGATTTTTTTTCACCAAAAATATGTAGAAGAATACGTATCGGCCTAAACTGAGGAAAAAAAACGTTTTTTTAAATATTTTTGGGGGATATTTATTATAGCAAAAATAAAAAATATTGCATTTTTTTCAAAATTGATGCTCTTTTTTTGTTTATAGCGCAAAAAAATTAAATCACAGAGGTGATCAATTACCACCAAAAGAAAGCTCTGTTTGTGGGAAAAAATGGACATCAATTTTGTTTGGTAGCCACGTCGCACAACTGTGCAATTGTCAGTTAAAGTGATGCAGTGCTGAATCGCAAAAAGTGCTCTGGTCAGGAAGGGGGTAAATCCTTCCGGGGCTGAAGTGGTTAAAGGCTAGATTAACCTTTACAGAAAAAAATAATAAATGCATATAATTTTGCAGAAGAAAAAAAAAGTTAATTCATTATTTTTTCCTGCAAGAACCTAGACAGCATTGCAACCTCCATCAACAGATCCTGGGTGACATGTCCTGCAGACATGGCCATATGTCAGTGGACTACAAGAGCGCTCATCAACGCCCTTGCAGCTCATTGAAACTACAAGTCCATCTACCACAGTGGTAGATGGCACTTGTAGTTTATTCATTCACAGAGCTGCGCTGTTTTTAAAAACTGACAGCAGGGAGGGTAGAAGAACCTCCTCTGCTGTCACAGGGAAGGGGGGGGGGTTTGGAGGAGAATGGGCAGGAGCTAAATACAGGTGGAACATGTAAAATGTTCCAAAGGTTAACTTATCCTTTAACCATTTGCCAACCGCTGCACACCGATATACGTCGGCACAATGGCAAATGGGCGTACCTGTACGTCCCCTTTAAGAGGCGGGGCCAGCAGGCGCTATCCAGGGCTGAAGCGGTTAAGAAACATCTGGTTGAGCTGTATATTACAGTTGTGAGTGTGTGACAAAATACTCAAAACTTTCAAAAACTGTGACTATGGAGAGACTATTTAGTGTTGTGGATGTGTGCTTTGATAATGCAACAAAGTACTGCAATCATAGGTATATTGGTGGCATACTTTTTCTAGTGACTTTATTATAAAGTCAAATTAGGTGAAGTATTGGTGTGCTGGCAATATGGGTCCTGGGCTAATGAACATCAATGTTGCTGTTCTTACTCCACAGAGTTTACAACTCATCCTGGGACCTTTACTTTACAATAATGAACCTTTCCCCAAAAATCATCGTGCATGCCTGAACCAGAATGCCTCCTCAAACAGGGAACTTTTCAAATCCAACTTCTTTTCATAGACATTACAGCCCTGCACAATATAACTGAGTTTAGATTCTAATGCTGGCCATACACTATACGAAAAATCGACCAAAACTTGGTCATTTGGTCAGTTCGTTTGTTATTCGGCCAGTTAATGAGCACAAAATTGGTAATTGTTGGGACATTTTTGAGCCGAAAAAATGAAGGATAAGTTTGGAAATTTTCTGCCGAATGAACGATAAATTGAATGGTTAATGTGTTTCCCGTCCAAACTGTTTGCACTAGGCATATGTACAAAAAACAAGCAAAAAATTGTTTAATTTTATGTCCACTGATTTTTTGTATAGTTTATGGCCAGCATTAGGATGATAAACTCTACCAAGCCCATGAAAATCAGACTCCAATGAATTTCCAAAGAGATACTAGATTCTGACTTTTTTTCAAAGAGTATGCATCGCAATTTACCAGACGTAGAAAAAGATTTCCTCAGGTTGAAAAGAATATACTTGGCCTTCGCTCACCCCTGTGGGCCTAGAAATCCCTTGTAAAGACACAATCCTTTGCATGCAGGACTTCCCCACAAAGGAATCTGTTATATGAGGAGCTCAGACTAAAGAACCCTTTCAATTAGAGAACCAACATATCCAGGTATACACAGAAATTTCAACAACCGAGCTTTCAAAGTGCAGAACATTTAAAAGGTTAAATACCTTTTTGACGACAGCGAGGGTGAGATATATATATAAAATTTTGGTAAAAATCTAAATACTTTGCCATCTCTGTGCAATGGGCTTCAAACGATTGTTAGAAGTTCCTTTCAACTGTCTTGGGACAGATTTTGTGTTATTTTATGATTTTGTGTTAAAAACTGTCCCTAATTATCCTCATTATTTTAAAAAAATGTATACAGAAAGAAAAAAAAACAGATAGTGAAAAAAGTTAAATAAAAAAAGGAAAGTGACAATAAACAAATAACAATCAATACACATACAACAAAAAAAAACATAAATACACAAAAAACATACACCCTGTAATTAAAAAATTGTAGAATTTTTGTAATCAGATTTCACCTAAGTCCCTCCAATGACAGAAACAGGGAGTTTTCTCTTTCACTCCAGTGTGGAATTCCCAGAACTCCTTTTTTGACATACAGAGCTCATGTATTGATTGGTTTTAGGAGTTACTTCATAAATTGTCTTTACTATCAAAATGCCTTTTCTTTGTCTTGCCAAATCTGTGACTTCAACATAATTTTTTTTGTATGCATTTAACAGCAAGGATGCTGCTAATGCTTTGATGAATATATATTTCATTTACCATGACACATGTTTCTGATTCTATATGTCTTTGTCATAACACATCTTTCCTGGGGCCAGTGGCGGCTGGTGAAGTTTTAGGATGGGGGGGGGCCTTATATAATCCACCCACTCCATTCCCTGTATTCCACTTGCTTCCACCCATAGTGTCAGGAGTATACAGCTCAGCCTCACAGGACAGAGTATATAGCTCAGCCTTGCAGGTCAAAGTATATAGCTCAGCCTCGCAGGTCAAAGTATATAGCTCAGCTTCGCAGGACAGAGTATATAGCTCAGCCTCACAGGACAGAGTATATAGCTCAGCCTCACAGGACAGAGTATATAGCTCAGCCTCACAGGACAGAGTATATAGCGCAGCCTCACAGGACAGAGTATATAGCGCAGCCTCACAGGACAGGGTATGTAGCGCAGCCTCACAGGACAGAGTATGTAGCACAGCCTCACAGGACAGAATATATGGCTCAGCATTACAGATCAGGGTATATAGCTCAGCCTCACAGATCAGGGTATATAGCTCAGCCTCACAGATCAGGGTATACAGCTCAGCCTCACGGATCAGGGTATACAGCTCAGCCCCACAGATCAGGGTATTTAGCTCAGCATTACAAATCAGGGTATATAGCTCAGCCTCACAGATCAGAGTATATAGCTCAGCATTACAAATCGGGGTATAAAGCTCGGCCTCACAGATTCACAATTTGTGTATATCTGTGTAGTGTATACAGCTATATACACAAACATTTTTCCTTCCTGTATAGAGTCTCTATATACAGGAAGCAGGACCGGTGCAAGGTTTTCTGTTTACTTAGGCAAAGGTGCATTTTGCCCCCCCCCCCAATCACACACACACCCTCCTGCCACCCTGCACTGCCATGGTGGTACCTCCTTCACATTGCGCCTGCAATGTGATGGATGTCATACAGCATTGAACATTTAAGCTCTGCTTAGCTGTTACAGCAGTTCGCAATGATGGGGTAAGGTTATGCATTCCCTTCGTCCCATCACTGGCTGGCACAAGAGAAAGGACGCAGAATTAGGGGGCGATCTCAGAAATCGCATGTGATTCGGACCCACACTGCAGGTGCCGATCACATGCAATCTCTGAGCAATGCGAGTTCAGCCATACAGTTGTATGGCTGAACTCGCATTAGATTCGCACAGAAGAAAGTGCAGGGACTTGTTTTTCCCCGCACTAGAATCAGATTGTATGGGTGTTCTCACCAATGCGATCCGATTCCTGTGCGAGTTCACACTGCGATCTGTGAACAAAATTGGGGGTGACATTAACTTTGTTAATGACACTCGCAGTGGTTCTCACAAGGCAGTGTGAACTGCCTGCGAGAGAACCGTGATTTGTGATTTTACACACACAGATCCTGGTTCTCGCTCTGTCATGAGCGATCGCCTGGCAGTCATGGCGCCCCCTGGGCACTCGCATCAGCTCCGAGCACATGCTGTGCATGCCCCTAGTGGCTAAAAAAGGAGAAGTGACATAAGGTAACGTTGTTTCACCAGCTGTGCCATTATGCCGCAGTAAAACTGCGGCGGCTGGTCGGCAAACATTTAAAACACAATTCTGTAAGCTTAGGTTTCTCTAAAATTGTAGTTGGAATAATGGATCCTAGCGTGAAAATGTGGCATTTTCAATAAACAACGTTGGGGGTTTCGTTTGTGTTTTACAGTACATGTTTACAGTGTCTTCATTATTGTTTTTACACAACATTGCAACTGAACTGGCTACAGAGATGGTATGTCATTATTTGTGTTGGTCATGTTTGAATAAAATAAACTTAGTGAACTATCCTATTGTGTGCCTTATTTGTGCATAGATCCTAGAAGTCAATATCCTTTAGTATGCATTACAATATGTAATGGTGTTGAGAGACTGAACTGAGATTAAAAGAGTACAAGAGAGAGGAAAAGAGGAGGAAGGAAAGCAGCCCATAGATGAACCGATTTTCTGTAGCCGCCAGCAGTAATCGCATGCCAAAATCTGACAGGCTGGTTGTACCCAAGTCAATCTATGGATCAACTTGGGTACAATCAGCCTGCCCATACATGGATCGAAATTTGGCTGATCCCTGCTGAACCGGACAAATTTCAAACCATGTACGGCCAGCTTAAGAAAGGGAGGGATGGTTGGGAGTCATGACTCCATGAAACCACATACCAAAGGGTGGTTATGTATAAACATTGGAATAGCAGCTCCCTAAGATTTTAAGCCATATTTAACACAAAAGCAAACATTTATTATATTGCAGCTTACCAATTCTTAGATGTGATGGCTGTATTTGTTTTCTTTTTTTAAGCCTTCCTTCTTTTATTTTCATCTAGTGATCCAACTAGCAGATGTTTTGTTTTTCAAAAGCTCAAGCTCTCCAGCAGAATGTATCAGTTTACATAAATGAGACAAACCACATAACATTTGCAGAGGTGATTAAAATGATCAGCTTTTATTTATTCATGAAAAAAGTTTATCCCAAAAGTAAAAAACAATGGTGTAACTGATTATAAAAATGTGAGCTGGAGTTTGGCTTCAATGTGTCAGTGTATGTAAATCTGCTAAAACATTTAACACTACCCTCCTTCCACACTGACATTGTGGCTGTCTGATGTGTCTCCCCAGCTCATTCCTCACTAATACAGGAGGTGTGTTACTGGTTAGATCACCAGGAGAAAACAAAAGTGAAAAAAGCCAAAGAAAGGAAAACTGGTGCAGCCACCACATCTAATGATTGGCAAGCTGTTGTTGTGACTCATTTTACATGTTTGTGTTCACTGATTCTTAAAAGCAGTAATACCATAATCGGAATGCTTAAAAAAAAAAAAAAAAATCATGCAGCAAAAACTAACTCCTACATTCAGGATAAGCAAAAGGTGCCATGGGAAAAAAGTATTTTACATTCTAATAATGGCACCTATGCAGAACAGAGACTATAATTCACTGCAGTACATGACATCAAGAATAGTCAGCAAAATCACTAAGCCGTGTCAAAGAAAATGTCCAAGTGTGTCCCCAAGTGTCTTTTTTTCAAGGTTAAAAGTCATAATGGTGCTTTTTGTTCTTTCTTCTTTTCCTGAACACATTTTCGATGCTTCTTATTATGTATCCACTGCCTGCTGCATAACCAATATTACTGGTTTTAACTGGCATGCCACACACTTCCTGGCAGGACTCCTGAAAGTTGCAACACAGGGGACAATGGAGAGATAGAAAAGGCATACTAGAGGGGGCTTTGCTGAATCAGGTGGAGAGGTGCACTATGGGAAGGAGGGGGCTGGAGGCATAGGAGGGCAGCAGTACAAGAGGGATTCTGAAGAGAGAGGACTAGCACATTATACAGTAAGTGGAGAAGAAAGAGGGTTGTTGGGGGAGCACAAAAGCAGCAATATTAGGTATGAATAAGTTGAATAAAACGGCAGTACAAAAGGTACTTCTGATAGGGTCCTGGGGGCAAATAGAGGAGCAATAGGTATTTAGCTGAAAAAGAATGAAAGGTGAACTACTATGTTAGAAGGGGAGAATTACCCAAATTAAATGTTTTACCTCTTGAAAGCCGAAATGTAGGCAGATAAAAAAGCTGCACATTAACAGCGGCTCTGTAATCAATATATAGTTAAATGCAAATTGTAAGTACCTGAATTTAACCTGGTATCAACTGTTTGCAGGCCTGTATTGCACAGCTAGTGTCAGAGGAAGAAGCAGTACAAGGAACCTATCAGGTCATATGCTGAGCATAGGCATTCTTATAGAAGGAGAAAGCAGAGTGACAAAGAAATGGGCTAACCACTGTGCTACTTTCACCATCCAGTCACAGATTGGGGTGGGTCCAGGATGACCTTGACTCAAGGAAAGTGGGTTGAATGATGCTGGACATCAGACTGAGGATATATACTCACATAAAAAAGTACTGTAGGGAAAAACTCTAGATAGAAGCTGCATAATAAAGCAAAAGTTGCTACTGTATCCTTTAAATATATCAGTGGTACTAGAGTGGGGCAAACAATTCGAGCTGAGCAAAAGTTTTGGCGAACACCCAAATTTGCGGGGGGGTTAATGGGATGTTAGCCTGGCAAGCGTCCCACAATGCACGGCACAGTGCATTCTAAGCCTTGATTGGACAAAGCTTTTCCTAAACAGGACACAGTGAATAGCTGATTGTTAAGGAGCGGGCCGGGAAGCCTTAAAAACTGAAGCAAAGTCCTTAAAGGATGAGTCATCAGCTGTCTGGTATGGATTTTATGGAGGTCAAAATAAAAAAAATGGCGCGGTGTCCCCGCCAAAATCCATACCAGCACTTATCCGGGCATACAGCCTGGCAGGTCAGAAAAGGGGGGGGGGGGGGGAGTGCCCCCCTCTTGAACCATACCAGGCCACTTGCTCTCAACATCTCAACATGGGGATAAGGGCACTTTGCCCCCCCGCCTCAAAGTACATTGTTCCCATGTTGATGGGGACAATAGCCTCATTCCCACAACCATGGCCAGTGGTTGTGGGGGTCTGTGGACAGGGGGCTTATAAGAATCTGGAAGCCCCCTTTAATAAGGGGCCACCAGATCCAATCCCCCCATGTGAATGAGTATGGGGTACATAGTTCCCCTATGTAAATCTATCGTCAATCACGCCGCACCCGAAAAAAATAAAAACATTAAAATGCTCCTGCCTTCAATGAAGGCTGGCCACCTACTGCAGGCTAAGCCGTTTGACAGTTCTTAGCCCGGTGGACCGCCCCTTAACTATATATGTCACCTGGCTATGGGGCCACCTGGCACCACCCCCTTCTGTTATCATGGACCAGTGCATGCTGGCTCAGTAATGTCAGAAGGGGTGACGCCACCTGGTGGCTCCGCCCCTTACCTATATAAGAACTATCAAATGGTGGAGCCTGCAGTAGGTGGCCAGCCTTCATTTTCATTCATTTTTGCTTTGTTTTTACTTTTTGGGTGCGGCGTAATTGACGATGGATTTACATCGGGGGACACTATTTGTTTTTGTTTTTTTAATAAAGGTCTAATAATTGTCAAAAACTGACTTTTTTTATTACTTTTTGACACTTTTTTGGTGAATGGGTAGGAGTACTATGTACCCCTACTCCTTCACATGGGGGGCGGGATCTGGGGGATTCTGATAAGCCCCCTCCTGCAGACCCCCACAATCACAACCACCGGGCACGGTTGTGGGGATGAGGCCCTTGTTCTGATCAACATGAGGACAAGGTGCTTTGGAGTGGGGGCAGAGCCCCCCCGCCCGAAAGCACCCACCCCCCATGTTGAGGGCATGTGGCCTAGTATGGTTCAGGAGGGGTGCCTGCCCTTTCCTGACCTGCAAGGCTGCATGCCTGGATAAGGGTCTGGTATGGATTTTAGGGGGGACCCCACACTTTTTTTTTTTTAACCTGCAATTTGTATTTTATTTTATTCAGCTGTCAGCGGGGAAACTCATTGACAGCTGATGACTCATCTGTTGTTAAGGGTGCTGCGGCTGGCTTACCGGCCCAACTTCTTAAAGGAGTTGTAAAGTCTCAAGGTTTTTCACCTTATTGCATTCTATGCATTAAAGTGGTTCTGCACACAATAATTATAATTTTTTTTTCTTCTAATGTTAAAAATAGTATGAGTAACAATAAACTCACTTGTTAGGTGTCCGTCAGCTATCCATGTCCGTTTTTTCCTAAAAAAATGCACTTTTAAAATAAAAAATCACAGAATTGTCATTTTGCTTGTGGGCATTTGAAGCCCACAAGCAGTCACTGTTCCAACGAGCACGTCCGCAAATCCCACCCGAAATCTCGCGAGATTTGCGGACTTCGACCCGAAATCTCGCGAGATTTGCGGACATCGACCCGAAATCTCGCGAGATTTGCGGACATCGACCCGAAATCTCGCCGAATGCCTGCTATGCCATTTTACAGGCAGAGTAAGGGGACTCCCCAGGCACTATATTTAAAGGCATTTTTCATTTGTTTCACTTTAAGAATCATTAAAATCACTGCTGTAAAAACGATCTTAAAAAAAAAACATTTTGCATTGATACATGTCCCTTAGGGCAGCACCCAAGCCCCCATACCCTTTTTATGGCCAATAACTTGCATATAAGCCTTGAAAATATGGACTTTTGATTTTTCAAATTTAGGTCCCATAGAATTCAATGGGGTTTGGGTCCAAACTTTTGTGATGTTCGAGATTTCTGACGCGGACCAGCCTGGGGGGGGGGGGGGGGGGGGGGGGGGGGTTGTTCGGGCAAACTCTATTAGGCACTACTGTGTCTGCAGCCTCATAGCTGTAAATCCGCTTTTCTGATGATATTTGATGATATTTGGTGATGTAAATACTGTGCTGCACTGACTGAGTAAGCAAAACCCTGCTTCTACCAAGATGGCCACCCCCAGGCAGAGACACCTTACAAATAATTTACAATTTAGGGTGCTGCCTTTAAATGCACACTTTCAGGTAGATAAATGGCATATTCCAGGAGCTACAAATATTTAGACCCCTTTCACAATGAGGCACTTTTTAGGCATTTTAGCGCTAAAAATAGCACCTGTAAAGTGCCTGAAAAGTGCCTCTCATGCCTCCCCAGTGTGAAAGCCCTAGTGCCAAGCAGCATCTTTGAGGTGGTTTGGGAACGCTGTATACAGCACCCCTGTCCATTGGAATGAATTGGCAACGCTTCTGAAGCGCCTGAAAAGTGCTTTGGAAGCACTGCAACGCAGGCTCTTTTAACCCCTTCTTCAGCCTCTAGCAGGGGTTTAAAATACAAAAAGCGCCGCCCCAGTGTGAAAGCATCCCTTAGGCTGGGTTTACACTATTGCGAATTGGATGCGGCTTTCCATGCATCCAATTAGCATAGCAGGAGGTCGTGAACGGCTTTCTATGGAGCCAGTTCACATATCTCCGCAGCGGCTCCAGTGCAAATTGCACAGGAGTCCTGTTCAGCTTTTGGTTCTTTTCAGGTCTGAATTCAGCCCAAAATTTGGACCTGAAACAGTGAATGGAGACATGGAGACACACCAGACCCCTGCTGTGAGCCGCTGAGTTCTCCGGTGTGAACCCAGCCTTAGTGTTGTGAAGAGATACAGTGGTGTGAAAAAGTGTTTGCCCCCTTCCTCATTTCCTGTTCCTTTGCATGTTTGTCACACTTAAGTGTTTTTCGGAACATCAAACCAATTTAAACAATAGTCAAGGACAACACAAGTAAACACAAAATGCAATTTGTAAATGAAGGTGTTTATTTTTAAAGGTGAAAAAAAATCCAAACCATCATGGCCCTGTGTGAAAAAGTGATTGCCCCCCTTGTTAAAACATACTATAACTGTGGTTGTCCACACCTGAGTTCAATGTCTCTAGCCACACCCAGGCCTGATTATTGCCACACCTGTTCACAATCAAGGCATCACTTAAATAGGAGCTGCTTGACACAGTAAGGTCCACCAGAAGATCCTTAAAAGCTACACATCATGCCGAGACCCAAAGAAATTCAGGAACAATTGAGAAAGAAAGTAATTGAGATCTATCAGTCTGGAAAGGGTTATAAAGCCATTTCCAAAGCTTTGGGAATCCAGCGAACCACAGTGAGAGCCATTATCCACAAATGGCGAAGACATGGAACAGTGGTGAACCTTCCCAGGAGTGGCCGGCCGCCCAAAATTACCCCAAGAGCGCAGCGACGACTCATCCAAGAGGTCACAAAAGACCCCACAACAACGTCCAAGGAACTGCAGGCCTCACTTGCCTCAGTTAAGGTCAGCGTTCATGCCTCCACCATCAGGAAAAGACTGGGCAAAAATGGCCTGCATGGCAGAGTTCCAAGGAGAAAACCACTGCTGAGCAAAAAGAACATCAAAGCTCGTCTCAATTTCTCCACAACACATCTTGATGATCCCCAAGACTTTTGGGACAACATTCTGTGGACCGATGAGACAAAAGTGGAACTCTTTGGAAGGTGTGTGTCCAAGTATATCTGCGTAGAAGGAACACTGCATTTCAGAAAAAGAACATTATACCAACAGTAAAATATGGTGGTGGTAGTGTGATGGTCTGGGGCTGTTTTGCTGCTTCAGGACCTGGAAGACTTGCCGTGATAAAAGGAACTATGAATTCTGTGTCTACCAAGAGATCCTGAAGGAGAATGTCCGACCATCTGTTCGTGTAAGCTGAAACGAACTTGGGTTCTGCAGCAGGACAATGATCCTAAACACACCAGCAAGTCCACCACCGAATGGCTGAAGAAAAACAAAATGAAGATTTGGAGTGGCCTAGCCAAAGTCCTGACCTGAATCCTATTGATGTTGTGGTATGACCTTAAAAAGGCTGTTCATGCTCGAAAACCCTCTAATGTAACTGAATTAGGACAATTCTGCAAAGATGAGTGGGCCAAAATTCCTCCAGGACGCTGTAAAAGCCTCATGCACGTTATCGCAAACGCTTGGTTGCAGTTGTTGCTGCTAAGGGTGGCCCAACCAGTTATTAGGTTTAGGGGGGCAATCACTTTTTCACACAGGGCCATGATGGTTTGGATTTTTTTTCACCTTTAATAATAAACACCTTCATTTAAAAATTGCATTTTGTGTTTACTTGTGTTGTCCTTGACTATTGTTTAAATTGGTTTGATGTTCTGAAACACTTAAGTGTGACAAACATGCAAAGGAACAGGAAATGAGGAAGGGGGCAAACACTGTTTCACACCACTGTACAGTGAGGGAAAAAAGTATTTTTGCTGATTTTGTACATTTGCCCACTGAAAAAGAAATGATCAGCCTATAATTTTAATGGTAGGTTTATTTTAACAGTGAGAGACAGAATAACAACAAAAATATCCAGAAAATGCATTTCAAAAAAGTTATAAATTGATTTGCATTTTAATGAGTGAAATAAGTATTTGATCCCCTATCAATCAACTAGATTTCTTGCTCCCAGGTGTCTTCTATACAGGTAACGAGCTGAGATTAGGAGCACTCTCTTAAAGGGAGTGCTCGTAATCTCAGCTTGTTATCTGTATAAAAGACACCTGTCCACAGAAGCAATCAATCAATCCAATTCCAACCTCTCCACCATGGCCAAGACCAAAGAGCTGTCCAAGGATGTCAGGGACAAGACTGTAGACCTACACAAGGCTGGAATGGGCTACAAGACCATCGCCAAGCAGCTTAGCAAGGGGGTGACAACAGTTGGTGCGATTATTCGCAAATGGAAGAAACACAAATTAACTGTCAATCTCCCTCAGTTTTTGGGCTCCATGCAAGATCTCACCTCTTCGAGTTTCAATGATCATGAGAATGGTGAGGAATCAGCCCAGACTACACGGGAGAATCTTGTCAATGATCTCAAGGCAGCTGGGACCATAGTCACCAAGAAAACAATTGGTAATACACTCCGCCGCGAAGGACCGAAATCCTGCAGCGCCCACAAGGTCCCCCTGCTTAAGAAAGCACCTGTACAGGCCCATCTAAAGTTTGCTAATGAACATCTGAATGATTCAGAGAAGAACTGAGTGAAAGTGTTGTGGTCAGATGAGACCAAAACCGAGCTCTTTGGCATCAACTCATCGTGTTTGGAGGAGGAGGAATGCTGCCTATGACCCCAAGAACACCATCCCAACCGTCAAACATGGTGGTGGAAACATTATGCTTTGGGGGGGGGGGGGTTCTGCTAAGGTAACAGGACAATGTACCGTCAAATCTTGGGTGAGAACCTCCTTCCCTCAGCCAGGGCATTGAAAATGGGTCGTGGATGGGTATTCCAGCATGACAATGACCCAAGACACACAGAAAAGGCAACTAAGGAGTGGCTTAAGAAGAAGCACATTAAGGTCCTAGAGTGGCCTAGCCAGTCTCTAGACCTTAATCCCATAGAAAATATGTGGAGGGAGCTGAAGGTTCGAGTTACCAAATGTTAGCCTCAAAACCTTAATAACTTAATCTGCACAGGGGAGTGGGACAAAATCCCTCCTAAGATGTATGCAAACCTGGTGGCCAACTACAAGAAAAGTCTGACCTCTGTGATTGCCAACAAGGGTTTTGCCACCAAGTACTAAGTCATGCTTTGCGAAGGTGTCAAATACTTATTTCACTCATTAAAATGCAAATCAATTTATAACTTTTTTTAAATGTGTTTTTCTGTATTTGTTTGTTGTTATTCTGTCTTGGGCTGTTAAAATAAACCTACCATTAAAATTATAGGCTGATCATTTCTTTGTCAGTGGGTAAATGTACAAAATCAGCAGGGGATCAAATACTTTTTTCCCTCACTGTATATACAGTAGTATAATAACTTTGAAAAACATTGGTTTGAACCATTAAAAGGTAAAATTTGATTGCTGCCTATAGCTACAGTGCTGATGTAATAAATCAGCCTGTGTGGATGTAATCTGAACAATCATTGATCTGCTATGTCTCTTAGGAGCTGATCAATATATTTTGTTAATATCAAAAAGCACACTAAAATATAGGTCAAGGAAAAGTAAGCTCACATTAAGTTCATCTATACTGCGCATTAATGTATGCTTTGTCTGTTCTGCCAAATTGAAGATAGAAAACTGCAACTTTCATATAAGAACACAATACAAAATGTCATGCACCGTCACCTTGGACAATGCTAGAATTTTAAAGTGAGCCACCCCCGTGTTAACATCAAACTTGTCATGAGAGATGCCATGGTTCACTGTGGTAGCTCTGACCTACATTGATAACAACACTGAGCTTTCCAGCTTTAATATACCCCAAACACTTAAAAAGGATCAGCTAAGGATATCTAGAAAAAAAATGACAACTGGTTAAAAGAAGAAATTATTAACTATTGTTGCTGTGTATCAATAGGGAATTGATTAAATGCGTCAGCTGCAGGATGAATCAAGAATCACTTTATGGTTTTAGTTTACATATTTATTCCAATTCAGTGGTTTTACATTCAGCACATCAACAACTTCTGCTGTGCCAAGATAACAGCTGGATACAATCTGCCTTCTACTTTACAGAACGCACACACAGAATGGCAGATCCAGAAGAAAGTCAATAAAATCTTGCTTTTAACTTGAAAAAAGATTCTTTAAACCTGAAGTATAAAATATCTCTCTGGGACATACACAACTTATATTCTTTTCTCTTACATTTGCAAATTATAGAAAAGGCATCCCATGAATCAGTACAGAGATTTACAGCTAGTGCAATAGCAACCTTAGTGCAAATACGTTGTAATGTTTGCCTCTTATGGAGTTATTGAATAGCTGACACAAAGGGTTTTTTACAGGCGCAGCTTCTACTCTTTATAACTGGGACTGCATGAAATGATTTGTTCATCATATAAAATATTTGGATGTTGGATTCACAACAGTAAAAATGTGCCTTACTCAATCGGTATAGGTGCTGGATACAATTATATTCTTTGACAAACAAGCTTGTTAACTAGTTAAATTCCCCTATTTCTTCTAGCTTTTGACCTGCAGACCATGCCCTCTCTCTTAAAACAAATGGATTAGCCAATGTTGAAGATCACAGAGTGGAAGGTTGGTGTCAGGAAAGCTTCAGCAGCATGGCATCATTCTGGCTGTATCACAACTTTGCTCTGATTAAGACATGGCACTGCTTAGGTTGGGACATGGCATAGCTCTGACCTTGGATTATTGGACTGGTGGTCAAACCGTGGTATTAGGCTGTGACATGAAACTAGTCCACTATCGGTATTTGTGGTTATATGGTACAATAATTACTCAGTTATCGAATTCTATACCTACTTGCCATATGAATATACTGTGCAACCTAGCACAATGAACAATGGGCGGCAGCTGCTGATCAGCGTATTCTGACAGCAGAGAGTGCCCGCTGTCAGAATACAATGCATAAATAGAAAAAATGGTGTCTGCGCTAGCAATTAGTGTAGATATACAAAACACTGTGATAACAAAGAAAAATTGCAGTGCTCAACACAATATCAAAAAGCCCAAAACACCTGAAGTGTTATTATAGTGAGTCCAATATTGAAAATATTCAAAATAATCAAACATAGAATAGTTCTTATAAGTAAGTATCAAGTGATAGGATTCAGGTCATCTCCCTCTTCTAGTGCTTCAATCACCCAGTGCAACCTCCACCAATGTCAGAAAAACACACTCATCAGATATACAGCAGGTGCTGTCTATTAAATAGAATAGAAATAGAACAGCAAAAATCACATATACTGTAAGATCCAGGTCATCAGACGTATCTAGTCATCATTAGCTCTCACTTATCCCCTCTATCTGAATCACAGGACCCTCTTCAGAATGTATCCAAGTGCATGGATCATGACCAGAAAGTTTTATTTCTCATGGTAAAAACAGCTCAGCTTATCCCATCCGTAGTAATAAGTCACCGATGCCAAAAAATAAAAAATATCATGGTGCAGTATTTATTGGTGAACCAACATAAAAACAAAACAATTGTGCCTATAGCACTTACATAAAAAAAAACTGCTAATCCAACCAAGGATAACGGCAGCAGGACCTCAAATGCAAAACATGATGTATGAAATAGAAAGCTTGCACTTACATAAAGGGCAGCCAATCTAAAACAGAGTGGTGGCCAGGAACTCAAGCATTGTATAGTAAAAAACCTCTACAGCTGTTTTGTGCACACACACGCATCATCAGGAGTATAAAAAGTAAAGAATACAATGTGTGTGTGGATGAAGAAATCTATAGTCTGCTTAATTCTTGGGATGCAAATGTTTACTTGCCTAATGCTTGGGAAAGTGGATTGATGATGCTGGAACCCAGAAGTTTTTTTAGTTTTTTTTATGTGTTTTATATTATTATTATTATCCTCCAATAGTATGAAGGTGGTATAGGGTACAGAGAATCTTAAAATTATAGGGTAGTAGAAAAGTATAGGATAAATGAAAATGGAGCAAAGGATTTCCACAATCATCTTGGGTTATTACAGAGATGAGTCAGTTGATAACTGAAGCACCACACCATGATATGCAAGTTTATTCCAGTGAAAGCCAAGGTATTTTAAGGGAGACAGCTCCTTCGCTAGAACTTAACAAATGAAAACAAAAAAAACACTGAACAACTCGGGTGAAATTTACTGCTTTATATTATTACCATTCTAGACAACGGACATAGAGGCAGGCCTGTCACGACAGGACAGGCAAAACAAGCTATTGCTCGGGGCCTGGAGCTGGCCTGGGGCCCCAGCCGTGCCGCCGGCTGCCGCTTCCTATAAGCTGCAGTTGATGTACAGGTCACATACAGTAGGAGGATGAATATAAAGGGGTTAATGTACAGACAGGAAAAGGGAGGAGACGGGCTAATATACAGGTCCGATGAGACAGAATGGAGCTGACATATACTATAGAGGGGTGAATGACTGTAGAGGAGAGGATTATGCTATTGCTGGAACAGGGTGACACTGGTCATAGTTTACAGTTCATTAGTAGGTTTATTGTTGGTTGTTTTAAAGCCCAACTACAGAAATTAAAAATTGTTTTTTTTTTTTATCCTGGAGTGGGGCAGGATCTGGTCACAGCTTACAGAGCAGACTGCAGAACCCAGGTCTCAGCGCTGGAAGGAGCCTTCAGGAGCTAGGAGTAACCCAGTCATATATGGACTGAAATTTGGCCAGTGTAGCAGGGACCAGACGAATTTCGATCCATGTATGGGAACTGTGGTTGTACAGAAGTTGATCTACTGATCGACTTCTGTACATTCACCCTGTCCGATTCTCCCTGCGCGGTCAGAATACAATAACTCAGTGGGGAGAATTGTCCATTCACATCAAGTGTGTGGATGGTGAAATCGGGTCACTTTTTTTTTAAAGAGCCCGGAGGCACTGGCGCTAAGGAGGTAACAATGTTACGGCACAGCATTTATCAGCAGCTGGTTCCAGCAACCTCCCATAGATGGATGTCATTTTGATCTATCTAAGGGTATACTGTTGTACTGAAGTCAGTTTATCAATAAACTTCAGTACAACCAGCCTGTCTGTTTTTTTTATTTGTATGATCACTGTCGCTGGCTATAGATGGCAGCAGTGATCATTATATTCTGACAGCGGGGAAACCTCCTGCTGTCAGAATACAATAGCTCTGTGGGATGGATAGAAAAATGCTTGATTCCCCTCGCAACACAGTGAATAATGAGGGGGGAATGAAGTGTTTTTTTATCCTTCAGTCCGTGGTTGAAGTAAAGAAAATTGTGCATTGTATGAGCAGTCTTACTGCTGAGTCTGCTGCATACATTGTTTCATTTTCTTAGACCACGATGAAGGAAAAGGAGCTATACCCCCAAAACGCATTGGCTTTGTAAACAGTCCTTTCTTGGAATAAACATGTTTCTTTCCATTCTAGCTTCACTTATCCCTTTAACCTGCTAAAGACTGAGTGATTAGCACTGAATAACCATACTGTACATATTATCCTTTGCCTTCACTGTTGTCAGATATTTTTGTTAAAGCCGACCAAAGACGGTTCGAATCTGGACCGGTTCAGCAGCGACCGGCTGAGATTGAAACTATGTATGGTCAGGCTGAATGTATCCAAGTTGATCAATTGATCAACTTGGGTACATCCAGGCTGTCAAACTTTACATGTGATCATTGCTAGCAGCTATTATAACTAAGAAATGTCGCTCCATCTATGGCTGGCTTTAGCACAATTAGATTAGATATTTCATCTGCAACCAAAAGATAATTCAAAAATGTTTTTTTTTTTTTTTCTTCTCTTTCAAATGGTGCATTCAAAATGAGAAGGCAGAGGAAGGAAGGTGCTTTTTTATAGCTATTATTTTATTTTGTGTCCTACTGATAGTCCTCGTTTAAATGTCCAGTGATAGATGCATATTATCTGAAAACGGATGAAAAAAGGAACATTTCTGTAATTGTCCAAACCACCGAAGGTGCATTCAGCCCCATTATTCTACTTTAGATGACTCTATTCTGCTAACCTTTACATCATAAACTCTCACAGGGTCACACTCATCCACAGACCGACACCAGCTTTTGGCATCCAAGTGTACAAGTGCTTAAATAATTGACTTTTATGCAGAATACAATAGATTTATTTCCCTAACTGCCTCTTTTTTAAAAGATGAATTGCCTAAATATGGATTTCTCTCTAACACGCTTTCCAAACAATAAAGTCTAATTCAGATAAATGAAGAGGAAATGCAACCTGCAGTTAGCAGGTTAATTCACTGCTTTAATTGTACATGTGCATTAAATCCATTATATAAAAGGCTAGCCTAGTAACATTCACATTAAGCTTATCTGTTGTTACTTGCACAAGTGTCAGTTGGGAAATTAATATTCTGGTCTGGCAGGAATCTTGTATTCCCCCCACAATTACAAATGAAAATAAATCAGACTACCTTGGCCTCCTGCATGAATATAAATCCACAAAGAAATAATATACAGTATCAATTTTTCAGCATATCTCTGGCTGTACCTGTGAATTAAATCCCTCTGTAAAAATGAAGGGGGAAACTACCTCCTCAGAAATCTAACAAAGGTACCATCTGTTCCAAAGCTCCCTATAAAATGTTAATCATCAGTGGTGTCATACTGGCATCTAGTGTTTAAAGATGGGAAGTGCATGAGCAATATATACTTGCGATATCTTTAGAAAATGTGGGAGCAAAAAAGGAATCATTATGGTTGTAAAAAAACAGAATTTCATATAATATAAGCATCAAAATATTTGTTTTTCTCTGTCTACTTGCAGCATCAAATGATGTTAAGGGATAAGGTTACATGTAATGCTAAAAGGAATTAATTAAATACTAAGTGTGTGTGTGTGTATAAAATATAAAAAATTTTTTTTTTTTTACTGTACAAGCTAAAATGATGTAGCACCTTTAACCTATGACTACACAGATGGTATAAAAAAGACCAAAGAATAGTAATTGCTGTTGATTCTAGGGATAAATTAACTGATCTGCAAAGATTGAGGGATGATCTGACTCAGACTAGTTTATTAGAGAAGATATTTTCAACTTGTGGCATAGGTTTTAATCCATTCTTATGCCCCATACACACAAGCGGAATTTCCGTCCGAAAAATCTTGTTTTTTACGACGGAATTCCGCTCAAGCTTGACTTGCATACACACGGTCACACAAAAGTTCTACGAACTTTCGACCGCCAAGAACGCGGTGACGTACAACACTACAACGAGCCGAGAAAATTAAGTTCAATACTTTCGAGCATGCGTCAAATTGTTTCCGAGCATGCGTAGGAATTTTGAGCGTCGGAATCGCATACAGACGATTGCATTTTCCGATAGGAACTTTTTCAGACCGAAAAATAGAGAACCTGCTCTCAATCTTTTGCTGGCATGAATTCCGCCAGCAAAAGCCCAATCGAGCATACACACGGTCGCATTTTCCGACCAAAAGCTCTCATCGGTCTTTTTCTGTCCGAATTTCCGATCGTGTGTACGGGGCATTATAGACTGACTTTCACAGAACAGTGGCAATCCCCATGCTGCTGTTCTTGCCCTTTCTTTCCTTCTGTCTGCCTTCCAGCTAATTGCAAATCTAAATGCAAATTTTGAAACAGACAACCCCCTGATGCCCCCCCCCCCCCCCCCACCCCAAAGCATGGAGGTGTTTCTCAACCTTTTTCAGCAGCATCCACACATGTAGGTCATCCAACTTCAGAGGTGATTTATTTTTACAATGCAAATACACCTTTGTACACCGGTACTGACTAGTATTTCAGTGTTTCTCTTCTCCCTCAGTGTATCTCTCTGATGCAGTTAACATCACCCGAGTACTGACGAAGAGCAGCAGGAGAGGAGCAAATAAAAATATCTTAGCAGGCTACCAACTGTTGTTAGGATGCTGATGGCTGACCCGCACAGTGCCCATGGTTGTATTGCTGCCCAATAAAAATCTGTGGCTATTGTGTAACAAAAAATAAAAGCTTGACCCACCAGATTGAAGCAATTTTTAGGCGTTTAACCACAGCCCCACTTCAGCCCCGGAAGATTTTACCCCCTTCCTGACCAGAGCACTTTTTTTACAATTTGGCACTGTGTTTGCTTTAACTGACAATTGCGTGATCATGCGACAATGTACCGAAACAAAATTTGCATCCTTTTTCCCCCACAAATAGAGCTTTCTTTTGGTGGTATTTGATCACCTCTGTGTTTTTTTTTTTTTTTTGCGATATAAACAAAAAAATTCGTAAATTTTGAAAAAAAATACAATATTTTTTACTTTTTGCTATAATAAATATCCCAAAAATAAAAAAAAAAGAATTTCTTCATCAGTTTAGGCCGATATGTACTCTTCCTACATATTTTTGGTAATAAAAAAATCACAATAAGCGTATATTTATTGGTTTATATAGCATCTACAAACTATGGGAAAGATTTACGGCATTTTTATTATTTTTTCTTTTTTACTAGTACTGGTGGTGATCTGCGATTTTTAGCGGTACTGCGTAATTGCGTTGGACAGATCGGACACTTTGACACATTTTTGGGGCCATTGATATTTATACAGCGATCAGTGCTATAAATATGCACTGCTTACTGTATAAATGTCACAGGCAGGGAAGGGGTTAACACTAGGGGGCAATTAAGGTGTTAAATGTGTGTTCCCTCAGCGTGTTCTAACTGTATGGGGATAGGACTGACTAGGGGAGGAGACATATCGTTGTTCCTACTTAGTAGGAACAAACAACATGTCTCCTCTCCCCTGACAGAACAGGGATTTGTGTATTTACACACACAAATCCCCGTGCTGGCTCTAGTGCACCTGATTGCGCATGGCTGGCGGCTCTCAAAGGGAACCCCGTAACCATATGGGTTTCCACGCAGGGGTGCAATTCTGCCCCCGTAAAAAGACGTGAGCAGGTTGGGAACAGGCGCTGAAAATGTCTGCTCTGTGACCCTGCAGAAGTAATGGAGTAAAATTCCAAGCTATGCAAAACCTGACAAGTAGAGAGCTGATCATAAAATATTTTTCATGACAGAGCTAAAGAAGTGACTGGTGATGCATTGAATATAAATGTCATTTCCGTACCACCAAACCTCATGACAAATATGCTGGATATCAGTAGTGGTGGTTATGGAGGTCCTTGTGGAAAATGAAGTTAGGCCAGAATTTTTGGTAACATTATATGTGATATGGATGATAAGGCAGCTGGTGATAGCGAATATCCTATATTCTCCTCCTCCACGTTCGCACATAGAATTATTATTTGATCGAAAAGTTTTCTACAAGCCACCCTCTTAAGCAAATATCATTCTCATTCATATTCTGATGGCATGCCATGCGCACTCATCAATGCCCGGGACAAGGCAGGGACCACGTTCATGTGAGAATCAAGCATTATAGTGGTTCCCCAACTTAGAAATGAGCCTTATACAGTGTGCTATAATTAGTTACACAGAGTCCCTCTGTAAAAGTGCTTTCCCCTGGTCGCTACACAGCTTTTCTTGTTGAATGTTGCATTTAGGAGGGACAATGCTGAGCCTATGCCCTCTCCACCAGTCCAGGATACCTTTGCCACCTCACTCCCAGTAAAAGAATGGGGTCCTGCTGTGCACTTAGTGCTGACCACATGCATGCATGCGTTAACTCCTTCTCCCCCATACCATGCGGCCAGGCTATGGGTCTCCATAACATTAGTTTGGTCCCGGAGGACCCATCACCTACACCAGGTACAATGCCTCATGACTGGCTGCAGTGTATCTTGCACTAGTTCTGGGTTACCCATAACAACTGCATTCCTGCTTGTCTTGCTGAGAATACCTTTTATAGTGCCTTTGTGTCATATCCCACATGTGCTTTACTGACCCTTATTATTTAATATGTCAGGACCTTCATGCACCACTTTAAATTACTTCAGACCAACCTTAAAACAGTTGATACAACTTTACTTGAACATTTTGAGGTACAATTCAACATGAACTATCTTAATGGAACATTCCCTAACTGACTTAACTAGGCTGCCCAGGCATACATCAGCAAAGTAATAATCCATTAGCCACATCCTCCAAGGTTTGGTAGTTTTTCGTAACCCCGATGCCTTCCAACGGCAGTCCTCCCTATTGGTGCTCTACAGCAATCACAGCATCTTCCTGAGCAGGTCGAAGCTGTGAAATCCAGCCTCCCCCTTATTTATATCACAGGGCAGATAGGCTGGGTCCAAAAAGCATATGAACAGAGGTGCAGAACATTAACCCCTTCCCCAGCTTGGGTCAGTCAACTGCCTTAAAGTGGTAGTACACTCTCTTCTGTAAAAAAAACACAGACAAGCAGAGGTTTTATAACAGAAGAGACTGTAGAAATCTCTTTTGTCATAAATGTCCCCCCTGCTTGTCAGTGGGTAATGTAATCTGAGACGCGCTGTAGTCTGCTCTGTGTGTGTGGGAGTGATGTCACTTTAGCCAAGCCATTTAATTGGCCATAAGCTTCAGAACACAGAAGGAAGACTAATGCCGTGTACACACGTGCAGACTTTTCCCAGCGGACAATCCGCCGGACTTTCCAGCTGGCTTCGCCGGACTTTCCGAGCGTGTGGACTTGCCACACACGCGCGGACTTGCCCACACACGCGCGGACTTCTCCGGCGGACAATCCGCCGGCCAAAGTCCGCGGGACTTTTGAAAATGAACGGACTTGCCCACACACGGAGCAGTCCGTTCATTTAGAACGTAACTTCAGGTTACGTAGCTAGCATAGGCAGTAAATGCCGCCGCACTAGCTCCGTAACCTGGCATGGATTTAAAGGGACTCCCTACGCCGAAAAACGGCGTGGAGGTTCCCCCCATATCCATGTCAGACCCTTATCCGAGCACGCAGCCTGGCCGGCCAGGAAAGGGGGGTGGGGACGAACGAGCGCAACCCCCCCTCCTGAGCCGTACCAGGCCGCGTGCCCTCAACATGGGGGGTGCCCTGGGGGAAAGGGGGGCCGTGCGGCCCCCCCCACCCCAAAGCACCTTGTCCCCATGTTGATGAGGACAAGGGCCTCTTCCCAACAACCCTGGCCGTTGGTTGTCGGGGTCTGCGGGCGGGTGCTTATCGGAATCTGGGAGCCCCCTTTAAATCCATGCCAGGTCACGGAGCTAGCGCAGCGGCATTTACTGCCTACGCTAGCTACGTAACCTGAAGTCACGTGCTAAATGAACGGACTTGCCGAATCTGGGGAGTCCCTTTAAATCCATGCCAGGTCACGGAGCTAGCGCAGCGGCATTTACTGCCTACGCTAGCTACGTAACCTGAAGTCACGTGCTAAATGAACGGACTTGCCGATGAGCGGCAAGTCCGTTAATTTTCAAAAGTCCGGCGGACTAGCCTACTAACGGCGGGATTGTCCGCCGGACTGCCAAGTCCAGCGGATAATTTTAAAACCAAACTTAAAACTTTGGTCCGCCGGACTTTGGCGCCAAAAAGTCCGCCGGCGCCCACACACGAGGGGATTGTCCGCTGGACTTGAGTCCAGAGGATAATCCCGCGGGATTGTCCCTTCGTGTGTACGCCGCATAAGTTAACATGGAAGTGCCAGGGACCAGGGGAAGCCGTGACAGCCCAGCGCTGGCGTAAGTCACTCATAATGTACTAGTATGTGGTGCGTATCACTTTTTTCATATTACATGTACTATTATTGATACTGTATACACATACTGCATGTGAACTTCATTACCTGAATGTATGTCTATCCAGTTTTGAAATTTAAACAACTCTCCTACACAATAGATCCAGGACAGTGACACAACTTTTCTAAGTGGCCATGTAGATAGCAGCATATACAGCAGGATTCAGTAACATGGCCATTTTAAGACTTGGGGTGTCAAAATGGCTGTATGAGTAAGGCATAACCATAGTGTTACATTTCCGAAGCCCTGCAAACTTAACACCATATGTTGTTTGCCTAGATTTCCCACCACGTGCTGTGGTTCTATATGCTTATACCGACAATGCATAGTAGTGACTAGGGATGAGCCCGGTGTTCGATTCAAACCCATGTTCGAATCGAACATCGGCTGTTCGTCCGTTCGTGCATTGCCACAGTGCATTGCTGGCTGATGATTGGCCAAGCATGCACTGTGACCCAGCATGCTTGGCCAATCACAGCGCCGGCAGCGAGGAGAGGCATAATTGGCCACAGGCAGGATGCCTGTGGCCAATTATAGCTCAGCGGGGTTTAGTACACGCCCCACACTATATAAGGCCGCCAGTGTGGCGGCCTAGTGTAGTGTTGTGTGGCGTTCATAGAGAGAAGGATAGGCAGGGACAGTGTCAGCTGTGCTTTATACTTCTTTAGATAGCGCTGTTATAGTGAGTGTAGTGTTCAGGGAGAGAGCAGGATAGGCAGGGACAGTGTCAGCTTTGCTTCTTAACCTAGCACTGCTACAGTGGGTGTAGTGTGCCTCCTGCACACTGCACAGCATACACCTGAATCTACCCCCTCATTGCTGGTGTTGTGTAGTTGATTTGTGCAACACAGGCATCTGCCTAATATTCAGTCAGTGTAGTGTGCCTCCTGCACAGCATACACGTGAATTTAAATAGCACTGATTGCTGTATAAATGACAATGGTCCCAAAAATGTCCGATAATGTCGCAGTTACAATAAAAATCGCTGATCGCCGCCATTACTAGTAAAAAAATATATATTAATAAAAATGCTATAAAACTATCCCCTATTTTGTAAACGCTATAACTTTTGCGCAAACCAATCAATAATCGCTAATTGCGATTTTTTTTTTAAGAACACTTACCCCATTCACATATAGGGATAGGGATAGGATATTTGGGGGCCCTTTTATCTTAAAGGGGGCTTCCAAATTCCGATAAATTCCCCCAAACGAGACCACAACATCCACCAGGCCAGGAATGTGGGGGAAGAGGCCCGGGTCCCTATCAACTTTCAAAATGTAGACATGGTTACCTCCCTATGTTGAAGACATATGGCCTGCTATGGTTTATGGACTGGGGGATCTAACTTTTTCTTATGTGTGTGAGGGTTCATCCATATCAGACCCTTTTCCAGGCATGGAAAATATTACACAATGTAAATACACCGTCAATCACACCAAGGGGTCTGTTATGGATTTTGGGAAGGACTAAATCTGGTATGTATTTTTTTGTGGAACTCCACATCACTTTTTTTTTTTTTGCATGTGTGACCTCCTTAACATCTATACCAGACCCTCATCTAGTATAAGGTTCTGATATTGATGAAAGGTAATGAAAAAAGTGTCTGAGAAATATAATTTAGCTGCAGTTTAAATCTTATTTTTCTACTTCTTTGTAAATGTCACTTTTGCTTTAGTATATTGTAAATATTGCACAGGTGTGCCACTTCACATGCAGCATTGGGGCATCCCCTAAGCATGTTATTTAAAGGAATCTAGCATTTTGAATGGTTCACTTTAACCACTTCCAGACCACCCACTGTATACATACGTCATTAGTTTGACGTTAAATACCGGGGTTATGGCAGCAGCTAGCTGCCATAACCCCAGTATTTTTTATATACAGTGAACGATTCTCTTTCTGATCAAAGTGATCCTGACACAGGATGGCTTTTAGAGGCGGCAAGATAGGTGCCTCCCACAGCTTCCTGGTCATCTCCGAGCTTACTGGATCTTTCAGTTAGCCTGAAGCCGATCCTCTTAGTGGCTCGGCGCGACATCCGATATCACTTCCGCATTCCTGCAATAATTCTAACACTAGACCTCCTCTGTAACTCTAAACAGGTAACCTGTAAAAAAAATGTAAGCGTTGCCTATGGAGATTCTTAAGTATCGTAGTTTGTCGCCATTTCACTAGGCTCGCACAAAGCATGACAAGTTAGGTATCTATATACTCGGCATAACATCATTTTTCACATTATACAAAACAATTGGGCTAATTTTACGGTTTTCTTTTTTGTTATTCAAAAAAGTGTATTTTTTCCCCCCCCAAAAAACTGTGTTTGTAAGAATGCTGCCCAAATATGGTGCGACATAAAATATTGCAATAATCTCCATTTTATTCTCTAGGGTCTCTACTAAAAACAAATATATAATGTTTGGGGGTTCTAAGTAATTTTCAAGCAAAAAATACTGATTTTAACTTGAAAACAACAAATGTTATAAATAGGCCTGGTCCTTAAAGCGTTTGTAACCTTAAAAAAATATAGATATACTGTATATCCTGTTCCTTTAAAGCATGCTAAACAGCACAGTGCTTGTGCTGTGTAATTTGTCAATTTGTAAGATGTGAAATACCTGGCTGATCCAGTGTTCCTGTGCCCCCCTGTCTCTGTTGACCATGATAATCATGGCTCCTGATCCATGATACTGTGGTCAGCTTACGTGCCTTTGTCATCACGCTGTCTGCTCTCTGTCTCTCCTCCCCCTTTCTCCCTGCCTGTCAGTTCCGATGCCTATGTGTGAAAGTGATCTCCTCCTCGACCCTCCCCTCCTACTGCTCTTCCCTGTCACTTGAAAAGCCTTTTAAAAGTTGCTTGCATCCCCTCTGTTTTATCAAGATCTAAACTACTGGATGTTTGTTTTTTTAACCACTTAAGGACCGAGCCTCTTTTTTACACTTGTTGTTTACAAGTTAAAATCTTTTTTTTTTTTTTTTTGCTAGAAAATTACTTAGAACCCCCAAACATTATATATATTTTTTTTCTAACACCTTAGAGAATGAAATGGCAGTCGTTGCAATACTTTCTGTTATACTGTATGTGCTCAGTGGTCTTACAAGCGCACTTTTTTTTTTGAAAAAATACACTTTTTTAAATTAAAAAATAAGACAACAAGGTAACGTTAGCCCAATTTTTTTTATATTGTGAAAGATAATGTTACGCTGAGTAAATTGATACCCAACATGTCATGCTTCAAAAATTGGGAGCGCTCGTGGAATGGCGACAAACATTTACCCTTAAAAATTTCCATAGGCAATGTTTAAAAATATCTATAGGTTACCAGTTTTGAGTTACAGAGGAGGCTAGAATTATTGCTCTCGCTCTAACAATCGCGGTGATACCTCACATGTGTGGTTTGAACACCGTTTTCATATGCGGGCGCTACTCAGGTATGGGTTTGCTTTTACGCGAGTTCGTCGGGACGGGGCGCTTTAAAAACATTTTTTTTTTCTTATTAATTTTACTTAAAAAAAAAAAATTTTGACACAGTTTTAAAAAATATATATTTTTGGGTCACTTTTATTCCTATTACAAGGAATGTAAACATCACTTGTAATAGAAAAAAAGCATGACGGGACCTCTTAAATATGAGATCTTGGGTCGAAAAGACCTCAGATCTCATATTTACACTAAAATGATAAATAATAAAAAATAATAATTGAAAAAATAAATAAAACATTTCTCCTTTAAGAGCTATAAGCGGAAGCGACGTTTGACGTGGCTTCCACCCTCCCATGCCATGGAGCCGAGCAGGGGCCATCTTCCCTTCAGTCGGCAGCCAGGCATCCACGGGAGAGGACACGACCAGAGCGTGGCGGGAAGGAGGTGAGCACCTCTCCCGCCACCGATAAAAGTAATTTTGTGGCGAATCCGCCGCGGATACCACTTTTATGCTAAAGAGAAACGCACACCGTTCCCGAAAATACCAGGGTTATGGCAGCTAGCTGCTGCCATAACCCCGGTATTGAGCGACAAAGTAACGACGTACGGATACGGCAATTTGCGTGAAGTAGTTAAAACTCTAATCGTGGGGGGGTGTGGCTCAGAGATGGCTGAGTGAGACGAAACATCAGAGGAGCTCCTGGTCTCTCCCAGCTAACCCACCGCATGTGAGATTGTGAGATTGAAGTGTTTGAGTGCCTAGCGTTTGAATACGGCATGTCAACTAACAGAAAATACAAGACCAGATCTGCTACAAAACCAGCGGTATCCCAGAGTGCGCCCCAGAGTGGAATAAGAAAATTTTTCCGAGAATCACACGGCGGGACACCGGGAGCAGAGGATTTAATAACACAGGTGCATAGCACAGACAGTGAAACAACTATACCCGGCCTCCGATTGCATACCTCCACTCTCCACACTCTTGCTTCGGAATTAGAGACCCGGATATCGGAGGTAGTGGCAACTGCTTTGGACAGATCAAGTACGGGAGGTGGAGCGCAGATCTCCCCTTCTGACATAGAGCTACAGCCCATGCAGCCAGATATCGAAGCGGCAGCCCGGGGTGAAAACAAAGCGAACAACGTGAGTGTCTACTCACTCGATAGAGCGACGGACCCCTTCCCTCCCCCACCTGGTCAGCAGCGCTCGTTACACATCCAATACACGCCGCCAGTAGAGGCTCCAGGTGGATTGGGAGTGGACGGGGCGGACCAGTGCCGGGCAGAAAAACTCAACTCTCCTATGGAGCAACGGCTGTCGCATCTAGATACATCTACAGGGAGTGTGAGCGGACTGCATTCAGGTGAGAGTACTATCATACCTTGTACACCACCGTATACCTCCCCATTAGATCTGGAGCAGCAGCGGTACCTCCAATTGGAGAAGATAGGTGCAATAGCACGGGGTCACAGGGATAAAGATAGAATTGAACTGTCTCAAGGTGAGCCTACCAGTGCCTCTACCATTCCCTCTGCTATGGACCAGCGGTCTGAGAACCAGGGATCTCTGAAGCTGCCCATGATGGGCTCTCTAGGCAGCCAGAATAATATGGAGATGGCCCTAATGTCCCTGCTACAGGCTCTCCCTACAAAGGCTGATATTGAAGCCATGATCCTACGCATTGAGGAGGCCCATAGCAGAGATATGAAGGAGGTAAAATCAGAAATACAGATCTTATCGGGCAGGGTGGAAAATGGTGAGGCTTCAAGATCTTTAATAGAGACTAGAATGTCGGCTCTGGAACAGACACAAGTTTCACAGACAGATATAACAAATAACATGCAGCTACAGTTAGAGGAATTTGAAGACCGCAGCCGTCGCAATAATTTGCGCCTACGGGGGATACCGGAGACGATTGAAATAGAAGCGTTAACAGGGACAGTGATAGCGATCTTCCATAAAGTACTGGGAACTGTACCCGACTCTCTGGAGCTAGATAGAGTACACAGAACCCCAGGACCAAGGTCTCCAGAGAGAGATAGACCACGCGATGTTCTTTGCAGAGTGCACCATTACCAACAGAAAGAACTTATTCTTAACAGAGCGTGGGAGCATGGAGATATAGAAATGGAGGGGATGATGGTGAGGATACTACCAGATATATCAAGAGCAACATTGCAAAGACGAGCTATGTTACGTCCACTGTTAGAACTTGCTAGACGCAAGGATATCACTTATAGATGGAGATACCCACTTGCGGTAACTTTTCATAAAGCGCAAGCAGCATATACCCTGTGCACACCTGCCGATCTCCCAGCTCTCTATTCCTTCATGGAGGTGGAACCAGTACAAGTGCAGAACTGGCTTCAAAATATCCCTAGATCGATGGCCCGGCCGGGCTTATCGATTTTACAAAACAATCAGCTGACCCGGACACAGAGACCCAGAAGGGGCTCTAGAAGACCATCTACAAAGGAGTCCAGCAATGCATAATAGACAGCTAGGGACGGCCAAATCCTACTTTAAATACTGGAGCTGAAGTGAACGATAATTTTTTCAATATCTCTATTTTTGCATTTTTTTTTATTTATTTTTTTTTCTCTAGGCTTTACAGGGGTTTTCTGACTAACATCCGGCCCTGTCCGCCCTTCCTTCCTCCTCTATGGGCTCTGTATATAAAGGTTTTTTCTTTTTTTCTTTTTTCTTTTCCCGGGGGGAGGGAGACCGGGGAGGGGTGGAGGGGGGAGAGGGAGAGGAGAGGAAAGATCTCCTGCCCTTTTTTTTTTTTTTTCTCCTCCCCTTTTATCTCTCCCCTCCATGGCTTATAGTACAGAGCTGTTAGACTAAGGAGGGAAAGGGGAGAGAGGGAGGGGAGGAAAGAAGGGAAAGGGAGAGTTAAATAATGGTTAATATGGCTAATATGATTAATATGGATTAATATGGATAAAAGTCTGCCCTGGATCCCTTCCGTCTTCTTCTCTCCCTCTCGCGCTTCATCCTGATTCCCTTTTCTCCCTCTTCCCCCCCCCCCCCCTCCCCCCTTTTTTGGATGATAGGCCTTGGTATGACTGTAGTTATATGCCTAGGCAATAGAAGGAAAAATGTAAAAGCACCTAATCTGATGTATGTATATTGTATAGATACCATGAGGAAGGCATAGAGAAGAAAGCTTGGTTGTTAGCAATTGGCACGGCAGATATCCGTCCGAAAGAGGGGGAACAATCAATAAAAAGGATAAGGGGGGGAAACAGTCATAATGAGTGGCCACTTACTGACGATTCATTAAACAGGGCAGGGGCGATGCGCCTGATGTGGAAATACCCCTAACAGATAAACCATAATACAGGCCGGGAAGCATATATTGACATCTACACACCACTGGGGTAGGGGCACATATAAAATACTAGGGGAGGAATTTGAATGAGGACACGTTTATGAGAGGAAATAGATGAAACACAGGGTGATTGGGCTAAAAAGATAAGAGTGCATCACTTAGTATATGACTTAGTAAATGGGGTCGGCAGGGATCACTTGGGGGGGGGGGGGGGATTGGCACATAAATATAAACAAATAACACTTGTAGGGAGATATACACATAAGATAGTACACAAGGGGGGTAGGTCCCAAGTACAGAGGTAGACTACCTATGGGTAGGGACAATAGTGGGTTTTTTTTTTTTTTTTTTTTTTGGTTAAAGACGAATGGGAGGAAATAGTCTCCCTCTTAATTAAAAGGGGAATGGGAATCACACAAATAGAATGTAATTAGTAATAAATGATGTGAATATGTGCCCTCGCGAAAGGGAAAGGGGGGGGATGCACCACTGCAGGGGCACCCTGGATACCTCCCGGCCGCTTCTATATCCCTCTTTCGTGTGGTGGGAGTTTAATGACGCTGGTGCCTTCGTACACTCCATTGACATCTGAATACAGATGGCAGATCGCAAGGTGGGGGCGGGGGGGGATGAGCTGGGGGGGACGGGGGGGGTGGGAGGGGGGGACGGGGCTCAGGGTGAATGATGAAAACACTGAGATATTTATAAGGAGATGGACCGTTCAGACTCCCAGTAGCAAAAGAGAGAAGAATATAAAGTGTTGCTGTAGGATAAATGGCAAAAATACAAGGCGATTAGAAGGTACTCGGGAGGTGGTGGGGGAGCTGGGAGAGGCCAAGGGGCCCGGGCTCGGTGCTCTTTGACTACACCCCCACATAGATTAGTGCTCTTTTCCAGGTGGGAACTGGAGAGCACAATAGCAAAATTTTGCTGTTCTAATAGAACTGTTTCCCGCTAAAAGCGGGCTATCTCCCTTTTTTTTTTTTTTTTTTTTTTTTTTTTTTTTTTCCCCTTGTTGGGGTCTCTTTTTGATTTTGATTTTCTTTTTTTTTTACTTCTCCTTGTTGGGTTTTTTTTTTTGGAGGGGGGGGGGTAGAATCGAGAGATGGAGACGGTGAACATACTCTCATTGAACGCCAAGGGACTTAATGTCCCCGAAAAAAGACGTATGCTAATGGCAGATCTTTACCGGAAGAAGTCGGACATCGCCTTCATCCAGGAGACGCACTTCAAAGATGGTAAGTTACCAGTCTTAAAAAATAGATTTTTCCCAGTAGCTTACCATTCTACGAATAAGCTTACTAAAACATGCGGGGTGTCTATAATAATTTCATCTAAGGTACCATGGACCTGTGTAGAGGAAAAAGCAGATCTAAGGGGACGTTATCTTTTTCTAAGAGGCACGATTGGCAGCATTGAGGTAACACTCGCTAGTATATACGCACCTAACTCTCAACAGGAGACCTTTATTACTCAAACATTAGATCTATTGAATGAATTCGTGTAGGGCCAACTTATACTCGGCGGTGATTTTAATATACCATTAATACCGTCTGAAGATACCTCCTCGGGAAGTTCCTCGATACCTATTAGCGCACGGAAACGAATTTCCAGAGCGCTACATAAGGCACAGCTGATAGACGTATGGCGCATTTTCCATCCGACTGAGAGGGACTATACTTTTTATTCTAACCCACATAAACAATACTCTAGAATTGATTACTTTTTTATTCCTCACTCCCAATTGCAAGCGGTCCGAGAGGTTGTAATTGATCAGATCACATGGTCAGATCACGCGTCAATCCAACTATCATATGCATTAACTGACTATCTGGTTTCTAGGACAAGAACCTGGAGACTAAATGAGAGCCTATTACAGGACGGGGAAGTAATGGAAGAGGTGACTAGAGAATTAGAGTCTTTTTTTCGAATTAACGATACCCCGGATAGTAATAGGAATATGGTATGGGAGGCGCATAAGGCGGTAATGAGGGGGATATTTATTAAGCACGGCTCGCGTATAAAGAAACAGCGCTCTAAGCAACTGACCTTTCTTTTGAATGAATTAAAACTAGTGGAAGCACAATACAAGCATGCTCAAACATCTATATTAGAGACTGAATTATTAATTTTACATAAAAAAATCGTAGATCTGATGTTATTTAAAGCGGTTCTGCACTCTGTAAAAAAATTTTTTTTTTTAGGACGTAATATAAAGTATGCTTACCTTTATTAGGGGACTCACCTGTTCCATCTTCCATCTCGATCGCCACCGGTTTTCGTCCGATGAAGTTCCTCGTCTTCTTCTTTAGTGCTGGGGGCCATCTTGCCTGTGGGCATGTGAAACACCCACAGGAACTTTAGATGGCCCAGCATGCACCACCGTTACTCGCGCGTGCGCAGTAACGGCACATCTGCCGACATCTCACGAGATTTCGGCAGATGTGGCCGAAATCTCTGGAGATTTCGGAAGATGTGGCCGAAATCTCGCGAGATTTCGGAAGATGCCCGCACTGACTCCTGGGATCAATGACACCAGATCCCAGGAGACAGTGCGCCGTGACGACGATCGACGCAGAGACCCCGCCCGCCGCCGCAGAGAGAGAAGACCGGAAGTCTTCAATTACAAGGTAAGTAAAAAAAAAAAAACATTTCATTTAGTACTCTTTGCCTGATTTGGAAGGCAAAGAGATTTACTAAATGAAATGGGTGCAGAACCGCTTTAAGGCAAAAGCGCAAATTCAGATCTGCCGGAGAGTATCATATGAGTCGGGCAACAAATGCGGAAAGGTACTAGCTAGGACCCTAAGAGAACAGGCCCGCGGGAATTATATACCACATATAGTGAAGGCAAATGGACAGAAATGCTCCCTTCCTAAAGATATCGTGAAGGAGTTTGAAAAGTATTACTCAACCTTATATAACTTACAGAAAGACCCCCCCCCCATTGGCTCAGACAGAGGAATACTTAATGAAATCTAAAATGCCCAAACTCACATCGGAGGTTAGTAAAATATTGGATGAACCGTTTACACTAGAGGAGATCCAAAAAGCGATCGGTTATATAAAACAAGGAGAGGCTCCAGGCCCGGATGGATATACCATCGCCTATTATAAAACTTTAATAGCACCTCTCGGTAAATTTATGTTGAAGTTTTTCAATAATCTGACCCCGGACACGAGGCTCCCCCGAGATACCCTCATGGCTTATATTGCAGTGATTCATAAAGAGGGGAAAGACCCCACAGTATGTGGCAGTTATAGGCCAATCTCGCTGCTGAACACTGATCTGAAAATACTTACGAAAATTATAGCGAGTAGAATCCAAGAGCACATTCCAGCCTTAATCCACCTGGACCAGGTTGGATTCGTACCCACTCGGGAGGCCAGAGACAATGTAATTAAAGTGATAAACCTTTTACATGTTGTAAATAAAAAACAAATCCCATGCGTCTTTCTAGGAACGGACGCAGAAAAGGCCTTTGACAGGGTCAATTGGCAATATATGATGGCAGTACTAAGATATGTGGGATTGGGAAATGTTATGATGGCCCGTATATGCTCAATATATTCGGAACCTACAGCACGAGTTAGAGCCAATGGGGTCCTGTCAGAGCCCATTATAATCAAGAATGGTACAAGACAAGGCTGTCCCCTATCGCCACTCCTATTTGCTCTGGCATTGGAGCCATTCTTATGTACGGTCCGGCTAAATCCGGATATAGGGGGAGTGCCGATAGGGGACACCCAACAGAAAATATCCGCATATGCGGATGATATGATGTTCTCACTCATAAACCCAATAATTTCCTTACCGATACTTCTTAGTGAATTTAATAAGTACGGCACTGTGTCTAATTTGAAGATCAACTTCAATAAGTCGGAGGCAATGGGAGTGGGCATAAAACACTCGGAGCTCTTAAATTACCAGACCAGTTTTAAATTTAAATGGACAACAATTGCTTTAAGATATCTGGGGACATATATACCATCTAAAATATCCAAAATATTCGAGTTAAATTTCCCACCACTGTTAAGAGAAACGCGGGCATTACTTGACAAATGGAAAACAGGACTACACTCGTGGCTCGGAAGGTGTAACATTATTAAGATGTGTCTACTTCCTAAATTTTTGTACCCGCTTCAAGCTCTTCCGATCTCGATCCCCACTAAATTTTTAGACCAGGTCTCCAAAATGTTCTTTGACTTTATATGGGGACATAAACGTCCTAAACTGAATAGACAACAAATGGTACTCTCAAAAATACATGGTGGTCTGGCGGTACCGGATATTAGGAAATATCAACAGGCGATACACTTAACAAGGCTTATCGACTGGAATCGTCACCAAGGAATCAAACTGTGGCCAAGACTGGAACAGGCCCAGGGCAATATTCTACTTGCTAGGGCACCTTGGTGCAATTTGGCAACATCAAATAATACAAAAAATCACCCATTAGTGGGAGCGACGTTGCGAATATGTAAATCATTATTTAGTAAATACTCTCTTACGTCAGCATACTCGCCAGTCTATCCAATCCTGGGGAATCCTCTATTCCCTCCAGGAATCTATGATCCAATCTTTCAGATAATGAGACAAAATGGATATTTTCAGCTCTCACACTTTAAGTTGAATAATAGATGGCCGTCTATGCGAGAACTCATGGATAGAACAAATATATTTAGATTAGATTATTGGAGAGCTCTTCAATTAACAGATTTTTTACGGTCATTACCAGCTCCGGATACTATAAGTCTAAATCTTACCAGATTTGAGATTTTATGTTCGGAGGGGGGGACATTAAGACATACCTTATCGGTGGTATATAAATTATTGATTAGGCCAGCAGAAGAACACCAACTACAATGCCTTACGGACTGGGAGTCAGATATGGGATATAAGTTCACGGAATCACAGCGACAAAATATAATGAGTCTCACACATGGAACCTCGATAAGCACTAATATACAAGAGACCAATTATAAAGTTGTGACCCGATGGTACCAAACTCCGGTAAAGCTACATAGAATCTACCCATTACTGACAGATCAATGCTGGAGATGCCAAGAAGATAAAGGAACAATCCTTCATATATTTTGGACATGTCCAAAACTGGAATACTTCTGGAAAACGATACATCAAATTGCCCAAAAACTTATGGAAGCTCCAATTCCATATGACCCATCACTGTTCTTGCTTCATGTATCAAATATACCTATTAAATCATATAAAAGATTAGTGCTTGGTCACCTTCTCAATGCTGCCAAATCATGCATCCCTATATGCTGGAAATCTACACAGGTACCCACTATTGGTATGTGGTTCAAAAAAGTGGAGGAAATTAAGAGAATGGAGGAATTAATCCTCACGAAACGACACCAAAAGGAACAATATACTAAAACATGGACACCCTGGAATATATACATCTTTTCAGGTGAGGGACGGACCCTGTTTGAAGGCGATGTAGCGGACTAAATAAGGGGAATCTAAACAGACATGCGTGGTGATAGGGAAAGGTAGGGACAGCAACAGTTCGATGGGAGGGTGTATGGTGTCTCCGCCTCTCCCCCCCCCTTTTTTTTTTTTTTTTTTATTTTTGTTTAATTTTTATATATTTTTTTTTTTATTTATTTATTTTTTTTTTTTTGGGGGGGGGGGGGGGTTTGTCAGGTGAGATAGGCTTTTATGTTTAGGTTAATAAAATAGGAAAAAAGGTTTAAGGCAAGAAGGTACTGGGACACAATTTGAGAGAATAGACTTTAAGATATAGGAAAGTAAGGATATTAGATACCTGATGGGACATTATAAGGTCATGTATTATTGTACACCTAAGGAAGATGTATTCTTGTTTTTTTTTGTTGTGTTCCTCTTGTCTTGTGAAAAATAAAAGATTTGAAAAAAAACTCTAATTGTAAAAAACTCTCACAGCTGTCACATGACATTCCTCTGCTGGCCGGATGATGTCAGATGTTTATCTCAGCCCTACCCTCTGCATTCCTTACATTTGACAAAGGGGAGCCGAGGACAGTCAAGACAACAAATCATTGCTGTGAGATAAGGTATTTACAATTAGAATAAAAAAAATGGACACATAGTACTGTACATCTTGATAAAACATAGGGGATGGCAGTGTTTTATCATCCTGATTTTACAACCACTTTAAGTGCAATAAGCCAGCCATACATGAATCGAAATTTGGCCAGTTTAGCAGGCTGATTGTACCCAAGTCGATCCATCGATTGACTTGGGCTCAACTAGCCTGTCATATTTTTTACATTTGTTTACCAGCTATAGCCACTACCAGTAATCATTGTGTTCTACTGGCCGGGAAGGCTCCCCATGTCACCTTGCCAGTTGAACACAATAGCACTTCGAAGGCATTGAGCAATTTTATTTCCTTTCAAGCCACTGTTAAGTTGACCTGGGACCAGCCTGGGCCCCTTGTGGTCCTCAAAGTCAACTCTTAGGGAGAGAACAGAGGGGTGGAGCTAATTCCTAAGGTAGTGTCAACCCAGGAACTGCAACGAACCTACAGAAAAATCCCTTTCAGTATTCAAAACACTACTGATCTCCCAGCCAAGCTTAGACCTTGAATGCTGTTCCAGTGGCACTATCTGGTCTGGTGGGGACAGCCACAGACAATATATCAAAAGACAAGTTCTATCTTCAAAGCTCCCCTTTATCATCTGAGTAGAAGAAGGTCACTGGATGCCTCTAGAAATGGCAGGAGACATTCTCAAAAAATGACTACAACGTGGGCTTGGCAAAGAGTGCCCAACACTAATATAGACTTCAGAAAGATAAACCTTTCAGTGAGAGAGCTCGGCTACTCCTGTTGTGACCTGGAATATCTTCGAGAACAACTGGCTGAGTTGAAGCGAATGGGGATCATTTGAGAGTCACAAAGTCCTTACACATCTCCCATTGTGGTATGGAAGAGTAACTCCCTCAGAATTTGAATCAATTATTGAACACTCAACTAGAGAACCATTCCTGACCAGTATACACCTCCACAGATATTAGAAGCCTTGAAGAGCCGATCAGGGGTGAGGTCAGTGGTCAAGTCCTGGGAAAAAAAGTGTGGGAACTCCCACCCAAGATCCACTCCCCCACCAAAAATAAATAAAAATTATACGCTCATATGCATATATATTTCACAGAAAATACAGTGCAACATTTATTGTAAAGTGCCAGTTTACAAAAACAAAATAAGTTAACTTGTCTAACAGAATAATCACCACAATGGGTGATTATCTTTCCCTTGCAGGGAATTTCTAACACAAATACACCCTGTTCCAAATTATTATGCAAATTCTATGTTACACAGCCCATTAGAAAATATCCCACAAACTGGAATAACGTTGCCCTTGCCGTGCAAGATTACCAACTTTACGAGATTTAGTATCATCTGCGCAACAATGTGTGGTCAGCCATTTTGTGACATATGGTAAAGGATCCCATAAATGCACAGGGGGGCCAATGAGACTAATAAACAAAAGAGAAGACAAGCGTTCAATGCCAAGCCCACTCCTAATGGGTGACATCACCAAATTCATTGTACTGAAGCCCCTTTCACAATCACCGGATGTCACTGGAAGACTGTTAACTGCTGTCACCACTGGTTTCCCCATCAGAGAGCTCCCCCCATCAGAGTGTCCCCAGAGTTTTCCATCAGAGTTGTGACTGAGCCATCACAAAGTAGAAAAATGTGTACCTGGATAAGTCCTTGACGAAGGAGCATGCTGCAGGGGGGCAAAAGCCGGGCGGAGGAACTTTCTGATGAGGGCAGGGAGCACAGGTGATGTCATTGGTTGTTAGGACAATGGCAGTTCTAGCAGCCAATGACAGTATATCAGCGGGGATCTAGCACTTCAGATTGGCAGGCGCGGTCCTGTATAGTATAGCCACGGCAGCAGGAGAAGGAGGACTGAGGGAGGGGTGGATGCCGTCCTTCACTATGTGGCGATGCTGGGCATCGCTGCTTAGTGAAGGATCGGCTCGGGCGGCTCTAGTCCTGCAAAGGGAACGGGGTTCCTGCTGTGAAAAAAGTGCAGGGACGCCGTTCCCACACTTTTCCCGCAGGACTTGAGCCCTGGGTGAGGTGCTTCAGCCTCAGAGTAAGCACTGATGTCAGTGTGAAACTCGTCAGTATTTTGTTTGGTATCTTTTCTGCTGTGGACCGTGTTATGTGAGTTTTATTTGACAATAAAAGCCACAAGAAAATAGATTCTTTTTCGGGGTGCGGCTGTCCAGAGTTATTTTCATCCTTCCCTAGAGGTGCTTCAGCCTGTTAGACCTTAAAAATGGGTATTACCAAATACCCATGGAAGGAGACAGGGAGAAGACTGCCTTCATCTGGCCACTAAGGTTTTTTTTTTTTTCAAATTTATTAGAATGCCCCAAGAACTGTCAGGAGCCCCTGCAACCTTTTAACGGCCAATGTAACGTACTGAAGGGGACATGAACTTGATTGAGGTGCTGGTGTATCTTGATAATGTCATTGTCTTCGGGAAGACTCTGGAGCAACATGAAGAGCAATTGGAAATAGTAGTGCAGAGACTCCATGAAGAGGTGTTAAAATTGTCGTTGGAGAAATGTAAATTCTGTCAACCCTCAGTCACCTATCTGGGGCATGTTATTTCTACTAGGGATGAGCTTCGAGTTCGAGTCAAACTCATCTTCGACTCGAACATTGCCTGTTCACCAAACAGCGAACAATTTGGGGTGTTCGCGGCAAAATTCGAAAAGCCGCGCAACACCCTGTAAAAGTCTATGGGAGAAATCTAAAGTGCTAATTTTAAAGGCTTATATGCAAGTTATTGTCAGAAAAAGTGTTTGGGGACCTGGGTCCTGCTCAAGGGGACATGTATCAATGCAAAAAAAAGTTTTAAAAACTGAAGTTTTTTTGGGAGCAGTGATTTTAATAATGCTTAAAGTGAAACAATAAAAGTGTAAAATTCCTTTAATTTTCATACCTGGGGGGTGCGTATAGTATGCCTGTAAAGGGGCACATGTTTCCCGTGCTTAGAACTGTCCCTGCACAAAGTGTAATTTTTGCAGGAAAAAACGTCATTTAAAAGCACTCGCGGCTATAATGAATTGTCGGCTCCTGTAATACAAAAACAGTCATTGAAAGTCATTGATAAAATAAAAAAAATATGCGTGGGGTTCCCCCCAAATTCAATTACCAAGCCCTTCAGGTCTGGTATGGATATTAAGGGGAACCCCGGGTCAAATAAAAAAAAATGATGTGGGGTTCCCCCCAAATATCCATACCAGACCTGATTTTAAGGGAACTTCACGCCAAATAAAAATAAAAAAATGGCGTGGAGTTCCCCCCAAAAATCCATACCAGACCCTTTATCCAAGCGCGCAACCTGGTAGGCCGCAGGAAAAGATGGGGGGACAAGAGAGCGCCCCCCCTCCTGAACGGTACCAGGCCACACGCCCTCAACATTGGGAGGATGCTTTGGGGGTCTGTGACCATCTTGATAGGGACAAGGGCCTCATCCCCACAACCCTGGCCAGTGGTTGTGGGGGTCTGCAGGCGGGGGGCTTATCAGAATCTGGAAGTCCCCTTTAACAAGGGGACCCCCAGAACCCGCCACCCCCCCCCTGTTTGAAATGGTAAGGGGGTACAAAAGTACCCCTACCATTTCACAAAGAAAGTGTAAAAAATTGTTAAAAAACACACAGACACCATTGGGAAAAGTCCTTTATTAAAAATAAAAAAAAGATTCCAGCGGTGGTAATCCACTCTTGCTATCCAGCGATCGTGATCTCTTCTCCGGGGTCCAGCGGTTGGGTGATCTCTTCCGATGGTCCAACGCAGCGCATCCTGTCTCCACGGAGACACTGCGGGAATCCCGGCGCCTGACAGGTCTTAGCTGAGGAGGACGGGGACACCCGCCACCTGACCCCGCCCCCCTCTGTCACAAGGGGAAACCCAGGCTTCCCCAGTGATGTACGGATGACCCCACCCCCCTTTGCCGCAAGGGAAAAGCCGGGCTTCCCCAGTGATGTATGGGTGACCCTGCTCCCCTCTGATGTAATGCAGGTTTCCGTTACATCAGAGGGGGCAGGGTCACCCGTACATCACTGGGGAAGCCCGGTGTCCCTGTCCTCCTCAGCTAAGACCTGTCAGGCTGGGATTCCCGCAGTGTCTCCGTAGAGACAGGATGCGCTGCACTGGACATCATCGGAAGAGATCACCAATCGCTGGACCCCAGAGAATAGATCACCCATCGCTGGATAGCAAGAGTGGATTACCACTGCTGGAATCTTTTTTTTTTTTTTTTTAATAAAGGACTTATCCCAGCGGTGTCTGTGTGTTTTTTAACAATTTTTACACTTTTTTTGTGAAATGGCCCGCAGACCCCCACAACCACCGGGCAAGGTGGGCGTCCCAAAGCATTCTCCCAATGTTGAGGGCATGTGGCCTGGTACGGTTTAGGAGGGGGGGTGCTATCTCATCCCCCCTCTTTTCCTGCGGCCTGCCATGTTGCGTGCTCGGACAAAGGGTCTGGTATAGATTTTTGGGGGGAACTCCACACCATTTTTTTTTATTTGGCGTGGAGTTCCCATTAAAATCCATACCAGACCTGAAGGGTCTGGTATGGATATTTGGGGGAAACCCCACGTAATTTTTTTTTTTTATTTGACCCGGGGTTCCCCCTAATATCCATACCAGACCTGAAGGGCCTGGTAATTGAATTTAGGGGGAACCCCATGCATATTTTTTTTTATCAATGACTTTCAAAGACTGTTCTCTGTATTACGGGGAGCCGACAATTCATTATAGCTGCGAGTGCTTTTAAAAGACTTTTTTTTCTGCAGAAATTACACTTTGTGCAGGGACAGCTCTAAGCACGGGAAACGTGCTCCCCTTTACAGGCATACTATACACACCCCCCAGGTACGAAATTTAAAGGAATATTACACTTTTACTGTTTCACTTTAAGCATTATTAAAATCACTGCTCCTGAAAAAACTGCAGTTTTTAAAAGTTTTTTTTGCATTGATACATGTCCCCTGGGGCAGGACCCAGGTTCCCAAACACTTTTTTATGACAATAACTTGCATATAAGCCTTTAAAATTAGCACTTTTGATTTTGAACGTTCAAATCCCATAGACTTTAATAGGGTTCTAAAGTTCACATGAACTTTAGGTCTGTTCGCAGGTTCTGGTGCGAACCGAACAGGGGGTGTTCGGCTCATCCCTAATCTCCACAGATGGAGATGCCACCGACCCTAAAAAGTTACATCCTAGCCTGGACTGAATAACATCACTGAACAAAGTAATTCTTAATATTCTGTTCCTACTACCGAAGGTTTGTCAAAGGGTTTGCAAAAATAGGCTGACCCCTCAATGAGTTGCTAAAGAATAGCGTGGAAGATGTAGATTTACCAAAACCAAGTAAGTTAGGTAAAGGACCGAGAAAACCTTAAAAATATATTCCAGGTCAGTGGACAGATCATTGCGAGTGAGTTTTTCGCCAGCTGAAAAAAAGTCTAACCAATGCTCTAGTTCTAGTCTATGCTGACCCCTCTAAACCCTATGAACTACATGATGATGCTAGCAGAGATGGACTGGGTAGAGTTCTATACAAGAGCATGATGGACATCTGCAACCATTCACATATGTGAGCAGAAGTCTCACCCCTGCCAAAAGAAACTCTACCACTCACAAGTTGGAGTTTCTGGCTTTAAAGTGGACGAGTTAAAGAACTATCTGTATGGTGCAGACTTCATACTTAAGACCAACAACAACCCACTTACTTATGAACTCCACATCGGGTGGAGTTAAGGCAGTGACATCATCACGTATATGAACAGGCCGGAGTGTCACGCTGCTGCCCTATGTTTTTAAAATACTGATTGATTCTTCTTATGCCCCGTACACACGATCAGACTTTCCGGCAGACTTGGTCTGGCGGTCCGGAATCCGACGGACATTCCGATCGTGTGTGGGCTCCAGCGGACTTTTTCTTCCCAAAAGTCAGACGGACTTAGAAATAGAACATGTTTCAAATCTTCCCGCCGGAAGTCCGTCGGACCCAGTTCCTATCGGGAAGTCCGCTCGTCTGTATGCTGTATGCCAAATACCACGCAAGGGCAGCTACAGCACCTGCCCGAGAGAATTGCACTGGTTCTCAGCTGCAGGGTACTGTACATCTTGCGCTCGCTGCAATAGGAAAAACACATTTTCCTATTGCAGCGAGTGCGAGAGATAGGCGCCAATGTCTCTTAGGTCTGGTATGGATTTTAAGGGGAACCCCCTATGCCGAAAAAACGTTGTGGGGGTCCCCCAAAGTCCATACCAGACCCTTATCCAAGCATGCAGCCTGGCCGGTCAGGAAAGGGGGTGGGGACAAGCGAGAGCCCCCCCTCCTGAACCGTACCAGGCCACATGCCATCAACATGGGGGGTGGGTGCTTTGGGGAAGGGGGGCGCCCTGCAGCCCCCCCACCCCAAAGCACATTGTCCCCATGTTGATCAGGACAAGGGCCTCTTCCCGACAACCCTGGCTGTTGGTTGTCGGGGTCTGCGGGCAGGGGGCTTATCGGAATGTGCACATGCGCAGAAGTGACATGGGGGCAGTTAGCGCTCTGCTTCTTCACAGAAAATGCTCTGCCACTTCTGTGCATCCTAGTAAGCTGCCTTGCCAAGGGGAGTGTAGAGGTGGGCGGGAAGTCTGACATCACGACTCTGCCCACCGAGTGCAGATCAACAGACCCGCCCACAGAACCTGCAGTTTTTCGGGGCTCAAAATAGACAAAGGGGAGACATTTGACAGGTATGCAGAAGGCATGTATATCCTTATAGATAACCACTAGGGATGAGCTGAACATCCCCCTGTTTGGTTCGCACCAGAACCTGCAAACAGACCTAAAGTTCGTGTGAACTTTAGAACCCTATTAAAGTCTATGGGACTTGAACGTTCAAAATCAAAAGTGCTAATTTTAAAGGCTTATATGCAAGTTATTGTCATAAAAAGTGTTTGGGGACGTGGGACATGTATCAATGCAAACATTTTTTTTTAAAACGGACGTTTTTTCAGGAGCAGTGATTTTAATAATGCTTAAAATGAAACAATAAACGTGTAATATTCCTTTACATTTCGTACCTGGGGGTTGTGTATAGTTTGCCTGTAAAGGGGCGCATGTTTCCCGTGCTTTGAACTGTCCCTGCACAAAGTGTCATTTTTGCAGGAAAAAAAGTATTTTAAAATCACTTGCGGCTATAATGAATTGTCGGCTCCCGTAATACAGAGAACAGTCATTGAAAGTCATTGATAAAAAAAATAAAAAAAATATGCGTGGGGTTCCCCCCAAATTCAATTACCAGGCCCTTCAGGTCTGGTAGGGATATCAAGGGGAACCCCGGGTCAAATTTTAAAAAAAAATTACGTGGGGTTCCCCCTAAATATCCATACCAGACCCTTCAGGTCTGGTATGGATTTTAAAGGGGAACTCCAGGCCAAATAAAAAAAAAAATGGTGTCGAGTTCCACCCAAAAATCCATACCAGACCCTTTATCCGAGCACGCAACCTAGCAGGCTGCAGGAAAATAAGGGGGACGAGAGAGCGCCCCCCCTCCTGAACCATACCAGGCCACATGCCCTCAACAATGGGAGGATGCTTTGGGGGTCTGTGACCCCTCAAAGCACCATGTGCCCATGTTGATGAGGACAAGGCCCTCATTCCCACAACCCTGGCTGGTGGTTGTGGGGGTCTGCGGGCGGGGGGCTTATCAGAATCTGGAAGCCCCCTTTAACAAGGGGACCCCCAGATCCCTCCCCCCCCCCCCATTTGAAATGGTAAGGGGGTACAAAAGTACCCCTACCATTTCACAAAGAAAGTGTAAAAAATAGTTAAAAAACACACAGACACCATTGGGAAAAGTCCTTTATTTAAAAAAAAAAAAAGATTCCAGCGGTGGTAATCCACTCTAGCTATCCAGCGATGTGTGATCTCTTCTCCGGGGTCCAGCGATGGGTGATCTCTTCTCCTGGGTCCAGCGATGGCTGATCTCTTCCGATGACGTCCAGCGCAGAGCATCCTGTCTCCATGGAGACACTGCAGGAATTCCATCTTAGCTGAGGAGGACCGGGCCACTCGTCACCTGACCCTGCCCCCCTCTGACGCAATGTAAGGGGTATGTTCCCAGTGACGTACGTGTGACCCCGCCCCCCTCTGATGTAACGGAAACCTGCGTCAGAGGGGGGCGGGGTCAGGTGACGAGTGGCCTGGTCCTCAGCTAAGACGGGATTCCCACAGTGTCTCCATGGAGACAGGATGCGCTGCGCTGGATGTCATCGGAAGAGATCAGCCATCGCTGGACCCCAGAGAAGAGATCACCCATCACTGGATATCAAGAGTGGATTACCACCACTGGAATTTTTTTTTTTATTTTTAATAAAGGACTTTTCCCAATGGTGTCTGTGTGTTTTTTAACAATTTTTTACACTTTCTTTGTGAAATGGTAGGGGTACTTTTGTACCCCCTTACCATTTCAAACAGGGGGGGCCGGGATCTGGGGGTCCCCTTGTTAAAGGGGGCTTCCAGATTCTGATAAGCCCCCGCCCGCAGACCCCCACAACCACCAGCCAGGGTTGTGGGGATGAGGCCCTTGTTCTTATCAATATGGGGACACAGACCCCCAAAGCATCCTCCCAATGTTGAGGGCATGTGGCCTGGTACGGTTCAGGAGGGGGTGTCGCTCTCTCATCCCCCCCTATTTTCCTGCGGCCTGCCAGGTTGCATGCTCAGATGGCCTGGTATGGATATTTGGGGGGACCCCCACGTCATTTTTTTTTAATTTAACCCGGAGTTCCCCTTAATATCCATACCAGACCTGAAGGGCCTGGTAATTGAATTTGGGGGGGAACCCCACGCATATTTTTTTTTTTTATGCATTGATACATGTCCCCTGTAGCAGGACCCAGGTCCCCAAACACTTTTTATGACAATAACTTGCATATAAGCCTTTAAAATTAGCACTTTAGATTTCTCCCATAGACTTTAACAGGGTGTTTGCGGCTTTTCAAATTTGCTGCGAACACCCCAAATTGTTCGCTGTTCGGTGAATAAGCGAACAGGCAATGCTCGAGTCGAACATGAGTTTGACTCAAACTCGAAGCTCATCCCTAATAACCACTATGGCAGTACTTTAGAAAGGATGAGAGTGGGTTTACATCCACTTTAATGTTCCTGTGTCCTCTGTTCACAACATTGTAAAGAAGTTTACAGCCCATGGCACTGTAGCTAATCTCCCTGGACGTAAACAAAACAGAAAAATGTATCAAAGATTGCAACAAAGGATTGTTCCAGACAAGTTCAAGCTGACCTTCAGGGACAGGGTACAACTGTGTCAGCTCGCACTTTAAGTCACCATCTGAATGAAAAGGGACACTATGGTAGAAGACCCAGGAGGACACAGAAACATAAAAAAGCCAGATTGGAGTTTGCCAAAACTTGTCTGAGGAAGCCAAATTTTCCGGGGCAGAATGTGCTGTGAAAAAAAGCTGCGCTGTGTGCATAACTATAAATGAAAAAGAATAATAATATCGGAAATAATGTCCAGTGAAGTCCATATAAAAAATCCAATAGTGACTTGATGACTTATATAGATAAATAACATAAAGTCTAATAAAACATGAGTGACTTGTGTGAAAAAAAACATCAACGCTGTGATCCACCACCGTACGGATAATGTGCTTACCAGAGGCAAGCTATAAAAAGCTTGTAAAGTAATGTTATCCTGAAGTTAAATCCGCAGCAAGACCTCCGCAATCAAACTCCACACTTCCACTAAGTGGTGACCAATATCGGGCTGTGTGTACTGAGATGGATCCACCGGTATACACTTATGAGGTAATTCAAACTAGATGACTCCACACCTCCACTACGGGAAATCCCAAGAGGTCCCAGACCAAAGGCCACAAATAAACCATGGACATAGACAGCAGCCTCCTCCTCCTCCTCTGTCCTGGAGATCTCTGCACTGTGCACCCCCTGCCTGGGATCACACACTTCTTAGCAAATGACAGCAGCACCCCTAAGTGTTGTGTGATCCCCAGGCAGGGGGTGCACAGTGCAGAGATCTCCAGGACAGAGGAGGAGGAGGAGGCTGCTGTCTATGTGTGAAAGTTGTGTGAAAAAGTATTTGCCCCCTTCCAGATTTTTTAATTTTTTTTGCATAATTGTCACACTTAAATGACTCAGATCATCAAACACATTTTATTATTACACAAAGATAACCCAAGTAAATACAAAATGTAGTTTTTAAACAATGGTTTCATTTATTAAAGCGGCGTTGTCGCTGCTGACTTTTAATAAGTACACTTACCCTCCCAGGGCGCCCGCGATGTCGGTCGTGGAGGTTGAGATGTCCCTCGGCGATCCGGATCCAGCGCCGCCATCCTCAGTAAGGGAAACGGCTTCCCGTTTCCTACTGCGCATGCGGGAGTCGCCGCAAGGTCTACTGCGCATGCGCAAGTCTAATTTGAGAATGGGGAACGCGATGTGTTGTGGGACACAGTTCCCATAACACACCGCGCCCCATTCACTAGAAGACGGAAGGAGAGAAGATCATCGCGGCGCTGGAAGAGGCAGATTAGGACGATCTGCCTAGCAACAGCCATTTCTGGTAAGTAAAAAAAAAATTTTAAAAGCTGTCCTACCCTGCCTGGCTTTATGTGAAAAAGTAATTGACCCCTAAACCTAATAACTGGTTGTGCCACCCTTGGCGGCAACAACTGCAGTTAAGCTTTTGCGCTAACTGGCAATTAGTCTTTCACATTGCTGTGGAGAAATTTTGGCCCACTCTTCTTTGTAGAATTGTTTTAATTCAGCCACATTGGAAGATTTTCCAGCTTGAACAGCCTGTGTAAGGTCATAATACAGCATCTCAATTGGATTTAAGCCCCGGGCTTTGACTAGGCCACTCCAAAACCTAAATTTTGCTTTGTATGAACCATTTGGAAGTGGACTTGCTGCTGTGTTTCGGATCATTGTCCTGCTGCATAACCCAAGTGCACTTGAGCTTGAGGTCACAAACTGATGGCCAGACATTTCCTTTAGTATTTTCTGGTAGAGCTCCGAATTCATGATTCCATCAATTATGGCGAGTCGTCCAGGTCCTGAAGCTGCAAAGCAGCCCCAGACCATCACGCTACCACCACCATGTCTGAATGTTGGTATGATGTTCTTGTTATGAAATGCTGTATTTGTTTTATGCCACTCTTCAAGGGCAGCTTTGATGGCCAATAGTTCTCGGTCTCCCACGTCGTAATTTCGTAAAGGGACGCGCAACTTCCAAAAAGTAAAATTATTGTCTTATCAGTCCACAGAATATTTGCCGGTGAGACCAAGAGAACTTAGTGCTTGCTTGGTTAGACTCGTGATGGGCGAAATGATAGTGGAGAATCCTTTGATGAATTTCCGGTTAGAAATTGCGAATCCACAAAGCGTTGAACACCTTTCTTGTCAGTAGGCTGCCTGGCCAGTCCGGGATGGCGGAAACCTTCTGTGGGTCCTTTTTGATACCTTCCACGGAAATAATTCAATCCTAAGAACTGGATGCTCTGTTGCTCGAATACACATTTTTCCGGTTTCGCATACAAGCCGTGGCGTCGAGGCGGGTTAGCACATTTTTAACGTGTTCGCGATGCTCTGTCAGGGAAGGTGAGAAAGATCAGATGTCGTCCAAATATACTATGACGAATAGGTCGAGGTAGTCTCTGAAGATATCGTTCACAAAATGCTGGAACGTAAGCAGGGGCGTTGCAGAGTCGAATGCATAACTAAAATATTCAAAAAATGCCGAATCGGTCGTGCGAAAGGCAGTCTTCCACTCGTGACCACTACGGATGCGGATAGGTTGTATGCCCGCGAAGGTCCCAGTTTGTGAACGTCGCACTGCAGACCCCAATCTTTGGAATAATTCAGGTACCCAAGGGAAGAGGGTACGATTTTTGATGGTAACTTTGGTTAAGTTCCCTGTAGTCTACGCAGGGGGCGTAGGGATTGGTCTTTTTTCTCTACGAAGAAAAATTCATGCCCTGATGGGGAAGTGGAGGGCGGATGAACCCCTTCTCAAATTATCATCATTATAGGCCTTCAAAGTTCCAAGTTCAAGTTCAGTTAAGGGGAAGATTCTCCCGATATGGAACTTCTGCGCCAGGAAGGATTTTCAATTGGGCAGTCAATAAGGCCTGTGAGGAGGAAGGGTATCTGCGCCATTCTTGCTGGGAAGACGTCTAAGAACTCATGGTAGACTTCAGGTACGGCTTGACAGGTCTCTTCATCAGCTTCCATGCAGAGTAGGGGTGAAAATACTTGAGCCGTCTCAGGTAGGGCAATATTGGTGACAATAGGAGGAGGGGAAGCTGATCTCCCCAGTGGTCCAATCAATGATGGGTTATGCGCCTCAGCCAGGGCATGCCTAGATTAACTGGAAACAGAGGGGATTGGATGATGTTTAGGCATAATGTTCTTGATGGTTTCCGGCCATTAGTGGTGAAATATTGGCACAGTCTCTTGTGTGACCAGGTCCAGATTTAAGAGCGAGCCGTCTGCCAGATGTCTAGAGATTAGGGGAACATGATGCCGGGTGGCGAAAGCTGAGTCCATGAACCGCTGCAGGCTCGGAAAAAGTCTTGGGGATAATCAGTCCGGGATTAGCCGGAAAGAGACTGGAACTGCTCACAGACAGGCCGGGTCAAAAACACGGCAGGCAAGGTACAAATCAGCAGGCAAGGCCAGACCGGGTCGTTCAGGCGGACACCAAAGTACCAAGGGAACAGGTCAGAAGAGATGTCCAGCCGGGATCGAGGGGGGACAGGCGCCAGTCAGGTCAGAAGTTTTTTTGGTAAATGTGAGATGAACCTTTGTGTTAGCCGTTTTTGGTCAGCAGTGGCTTTGGCCTTGAAATTCATCCCATGCATTTTTTTTTTGGTAAATGTGAGATGAACCTTTGTGTTCTTTTTGGTCAGCAGTGGCTTTGGCCTTGAAATTCTCCCATGGATGCCATTTTTGCCCAGTGTCTTTCTTATTGTTGAATCATGAACACTGATCTTACCTGAGGCAAGTGAGGCCTGCAGTTCTTTAGATGTTGTTCTGGGTTATTTTATGACCTCCTGGATGAGTCGTCATCATGCTCTTGGATAATTTTTGTAGGCTGGTCACTCCTGGGAAGTTTCACCACTGTTCCAAGTTATCTCCATTTGTAAACAATGTCTCTCCCTGTGGGAGGGGGCAATTACTTTTTTACATAGGGCCAGGCAGGTTTAAACAGTGTTTTTTTCCCTAAATGCAATAATAATTTAAAAACTGCATCTTGGATTTACTCAGATTATCTCTGTGTAATATTAAAATTTGTTTGATGATCTGAATCATTTAAGTGTGAGAAATATACAAAAAAAATTAATAAATCAGGAAGGGGGCAAATATTTTTCACACAACTATATTCATATGTTTACCTAATTAAGCCTAAATATCTGAACATTATTGGCCAAGCCTATTCTAAAGGTTTGATCAACCACTTGCCGACCGGCGCACGACGATATACGCCGGCAGAATGGCAAGTACAGGCAGGAGGGCGTATATATAAGTCCCTCCTTTCTGCCTGTCCATGCCATCGGGAGCGCGCCGGGAGCGGCGCGCTCCCGCGCCGGTCGGGACCCCCGTGAGTCCGATCGCGGTCCGTGCGGACTCGATCGCCGCGGGGACCCCCGCGATCGTCTCACGGGAAGGCTGAATGGGGAGATGCCGAGATAAACAGCATCTCCCCGTTCTGCCTAGCAACTAGTGACGCCGATCTCTGCTCCCTGTGATTGGAGCAGAGATCAGCATTCACTAGCTGACAGCCACGCCCCCCCACAGTAAGAAACACACCCCTAGGCATACTTAACCCTACACTGCCCCCTTGTGGTTAACCCCTTCACTGCCAGTGTCATTTATACAGGAATCAATGCATTTAAATAGCATTAATTGCTGTAAAAATGACAATGGTCCCAAAAATGTGTCAAAAATGTCCGATGTGTCCGCCATAATGTCGCAGTCACAAAAAAAAAATCGCAGATCTCCGCCATTACTAATAAAAAAAATGTATTAATAAAAATGCTATAAAACTATCCCCTATCTTGTAAACGATATAACTTCTGCGCAAACCGATCAATAATCGCTTATTGCGATTTTTTTTACCAAAAATATGTAGAAGAATACGTATCGGCCTAAACTGAGGAAAAAAAAAGTTTTTTTATATATTTTTTTGGGGATATTTATTATAGCAAAAAGTAAAAAATAATGCATTTTTTTCAAAATTGTCGCTCTATTTTTGTTTATAGCGCAAAAAATAAAAACCGCAGGGGCGATCAAATACCACCAAAAAAAAGCTCTATTTGTGGGAAAAAAAGGACGTCAATTTTGTTTGGGAGCCACGTCGCACGACCACGCAATTGTCAGTTAAAGCGACGCAGTGCCGAATCGCAAAAAGGGGCCTGGTCCTTTGGCTGCAAATTGGTCCGGTCTGAAAGTGGTTAATAAGTCTACATGGGAATTTCTTAAAGGGGTTGTAAAGGTAACATTTTTTTCACCTTAATGCATTTTATGCATTAACCACTTTCAGACCGGACCATTATGCAGCCTAAAGACCAGAGGACTTTTTACAATTTCGCACTGCACTGGTTTAACTGGTAATTACGCGGTCATGCAATGTTGTACCCAAACGAAATTTGCGTCCTTTTCTTCCCACAAATAGAGCTTTCTTTTGATGGTATTTGATTGCCTCTGCGATTTTTATTTTTTGCGCTATAAACGGAAAAAGACCGAAAATTTTGAAAAAAAATGATATTTTCTACTTTTTGTTATAAGAAAAATCCAATAAACTCAATTTTAGTCATACTTTTAAGCCAAAATGTATTCAGCCACATGTATTTTGTAAAAAAAATGTCAATAAGCGTATATTTATTGGTTTGCGCAAAAGTTATAGCGTCTACAAACTAGGGTACATTTTCTGGAATTTACGCAGCTTTTAGTTTACGACTGCCTATCTCATTTCCTGAGGTGCTAAAATGGCAGGGAAGTACAAAACCCCCCCCAAATGACCCCATTTTGGAAAGTAGACACCCTAAGGAAATTGCTAAGAGGCATTTTGAGCCCATTGAATATTTTATTTTTTTGTCCCAAGTGATTGAATAATGACAAAAAAAAAAAAAAAAATGTTTACAAAAAGTTGTCACTAAATGATATATTTCTCACACATGCCATGGGCATATGTGGAATTACACCCCAAAATATATTCTGCTGCTTCTTCTGAGTACGGGGATACCACATGTGTGGGACTTTTTGGGAGCCTATCCGTGTACGGGACCCCGAAAGCCAAGCCCCGCCTTCAGGATTTCCAAGGGTGTAAATTTTTGATTTCACTCCTCACTACCTATCACTACCTATCACAGTTTTGAAGGCCATAAAATGCCAAGATGGCACAAAACCCCCCCAAATGACCCCATTTTGGAAAGTAGATACCCCAAGCTATTTGCTGAGTGGCATGATGAGTCCATGGAATATTTTATATTTTGCCACAAGTAGCGGGAAAAATGACAAACTTTTTTTTTTTTTTTTTTTTTTTTTTTTGCCCAAAGTTGTCACTAAATGATATATTTCTCACACATGCCATGGGCATATGTGGAATTACACCCCAAAATAAATTCTGCTGCTTCTTCTGAGTACGGGGATACCACATGTGTGGGACTTTTTGGGAGCCTATCCGTGTACGGGACCCCGAAAACCAAGCACCGCCTTCAGGATTTCTAAGGGTGTAAATTTTTGATTTCACTCCTCACTACCTATCACTACCTATCACAGTTTTGAAGGCCATAAAATGCCAAGATGGCACAAAACCCCCCCAAATGACCCCATTTTGGAAAGTAGACACCCCAAGCTATTTGCTGAGTGGCATGTTGAGTCCATGGAATATTTTATATTTTGCCACAAGTAGCGGGAAAAATGACAAACTTTTTTTTTTTTTTTTTTTTTTTTTGCCCAAAGTTGTCACTAAATGATATATTTCTCACACATGCCATGGGCATATGTGGAATTACACCCCAAAATAAATTCTGCTGCTACTTCTGAGTACGGGGATACCACATGTGTGGGACTTTTTGGGAGCCTATCTGTGTACGGGACCCCGAAAACCAAGCACCGCCTTCAGGATTTCCAAGGGCGTAAATTTTTGATTTCACTCCTCACTACCTATCACTACCTATCACAGTTTTGAAGGCCATAAAATGCCAAGATGGCACAAAACCCCCCCAAATGACCCCATTTTGGAAAGTAGACACCCCAAGCTATTTGCTGAGAGGCATGTTGAGTCCATGGAATATTTTATATTTTGCCACAAGTAGCGGGAAAAATTACAAACTTTTTTTTTTTTTTTTTTTTTTGCCCAAAGTTGTCACTAAATTATATATTGCTCACACATGCCATGGGCATATGTGGAATTACACCCCAAAATATATTCTGCTGCTTCTCCTGAGTATGGGGATACTACATGTGTGGGAATTTTTGGGAGCCTATCCGTGTACGGGACCCCGAAAACCAAGCACCGCCTTCAGGATTTCTAAGGGCGTAAATTTTTGATTTCACTCCTCACCTCACTACCTATCACAGTTTTGAAGGCCATAAAATGCCCAGATGGCACAAAACCCCCCCAAATGACCCCATTTTGGAAAGTAGATACCCCAAGCTATTTGCTGAGTGGCATGATGAGTCCATGGAATATTTTATATTTTGCCACAAGTAGCGGGAAAAATGACAAACTTTTTTTTTTTTTTTTTTTTTTTGCCCAAAGTTGTCACTAAATTATATATTGCTCACACATGCCATGGGCATATGTGGAATTACACCCCAAAATATATTCTGCTGCTTCTCCTGAGTATGGGGATACTACATGTGTGGGAATTTTTGGGAGCCTATCCGTGTACGGGACCCCGAAAACCAAGCACCGCCTTCAGGATTTCTAAGGGCGTAAATTTTTGATTTCACTCCTCACTACCTATCACAGTTTTGAAGGCCATAAAATGCCCAGATGGCACAAAACCCCCCCAAATGACCCCATTTTGGAAAGTAGATACCCCAAGCTATTTGCTGAGTGGCATGATGAGTCCATGGAATATTTTATATTTTGCCACAAGTAGCGGGAAAAATGACAAACTTTTTTTTTTTTTTTTTTTTTTTGCCCAAAGTTGTCACTAAATTATATATTGCTCACACATGCCATGGGCATATGTGGAATTACACCCCAAAATATATTCTGCTGCTTCTCCTGAGTATGGGGATACTACATGTGTGGGAATTTTTGGGAGCCTATCCGTGTACGGGACCCCGAAAACCAAGCACCGCCTTCAGGATTTCTAAGGGCGTAAATTTTTGATTTCACTCCTCACTACCTATCACAGTTTTGAAGGCCATAAAATGCCCAGATGGCACAAAACCCCCCCAAATGACCCCATTTTGGAAAGTAGACACCCCAAGCTATTTTATGAGAGGCATGGTGAGTATTTTGCAGCTCTCATTTTTTTTTTTGAAAATGAAGAAAGAAAAGGAAAAAAATATTTTTTTTTTCTTTTTTCAATTTTCAAAACTTTGTGACAAAAAGCGAGATCTGCAAAATACTCACCATACCTCTCAGCAAATAGCTTGGGGTGTCTACTTTCCAAAATGGGGTCATTTGGGGGTATTTTGTGCCATCTGGGCATTCCATGGCCTCTGAAACTGTGATAGGCAGTGAGGAGTGAATTCACAAATTCACACCCTTAGAAATCCTGAAGGTGGTGCTTGGTTTTTGGGGCCCCGTACGTGGCTAGGTTCCCAAAAAGTCCCACACATGTGGTATCCCCGTACTCAGGAGAAGCAGCAGAATGTATTTTGGGGTGTAATTCCACATATGCCCATGACATGTTTGAGCAATATATCATTTAGTGACAACTTTGTGCAAAAAAAAAAAAAAAAATAATAATAATAATTATTATTTTTCCCGCAACTTGTGTCAAAATATAAAATATTCCATGGACTCGACATGCCTCTCAGCAAAAAGCTTGGGGTGTCTACTTTCCGAAATGGGGTCATTTGGGGGGTTTTGAACTGTCCTGGAATTTTATGCACAACATTTAGACGCTTATGTCACACATTACCCACTCTTCTAACCACTTGAAGACAAAGCCCTTTCTGACACTTTTTGTTTACATGAGAAAATAATTTTTTTTTGCAAGAAAATTACGTTGAACCCCCAAACAATATATATTTTTTTAAAGCAAAGGCCCTACAGATTAAAATGGTGGGTGTTTCATTTTTTTTTTTCACTCAGTATTTGCGCAGCGATTTTTCAAACGCATTTTTTTGGGAAAAAACACACTTTTTTAAATTTTAATGCACTAAAACACACTATCTTGCCCAAATATTTGATGAAATAAAATTAATTAATAAATTAATAAAATTAGATCTTAGGCCGAGTACATAGATACCAAACACGACATGCTTTAAAATTGCGCAGAAACGTGCAGCGGTGACAAACTACATACATTTTTAAAAGCATTTAAACGCCTTTACAGGTTACCACTTTAGATTTACGGAGGAGGTCTACTGCTAAAATTACTGCCCTCGATCTGACCTTCGCAGTGATACCTCACATGCATGGTGCAATTGCTGTTTACATATGACGCCAGACCGACGCTTGCGTTCGCCTTTGCGCGAGAGCAGGGGGGGACAGGGGTGCTTTTTTTTTTTTTTTTTTTTTATTATTATTGATTTTGCTTTTTTATTTTATTTTTCAACTGTTCCTTTCATTTATATATATTTTTTATCATTTTTATTGCTATCTCAGGGAATGTAAATATCCCCTATGATAGCAATAGGTAGTGACAGGTACTCTTTTTTGAAAAAATTGGGGTCCATTAGACCCTAGATCTGTCGTCTGCCTCAAAGCATCTGACCACACCAAGATCGGTGTGATAAAATACTTTCCCAATTTCCCAATGGCGCTGATTATATCCGGCGAAATATAAGTCATGAAATGCTCGTAGCTTCCGGTTTCTTAGGCCATAGAGATGATTGGAGCCATTCTGGTCTCTAATCAGCTCTATGGTCAGCTGGCGGAACCACCGGCTGCATTCTCAGGTTCCCTGTTGGGACAGGAGAGCCAGAGAAAACCATGGAAGACGGTGGGAGGGGGGGGGCATTCCCTCCCACTGCTTGTAAAAGCAGTCTAGAGACTAATTAGCCACTAGGATTGCTTTTACATGAAAGCCGACCGCTGGCTGAAAAGAATGATACCAAGATAATGCCTAATCCTGCCGGCATCATTCTGGTATAACCACTCAAAGTCCAGCAACATACCAGTACGTTGCTGGCCCTTGTTTGGCATATATTGTAATCTTTTTTTTCATGCAGCCTGTGGGCTGAACGAAAAAAAAAGATTGATCGGTGGGTATGCCCACCATTAGAACCTCCCTTCATCCACCCACTTCTAATGATGGGCATACATGCACCATTTTGTTTTTAACTGTGGTGGTGAAATCACCTCCAACAGCGCTGGAGTCACGGATTTATGTATCGTGGGAGCAAGCGCTGTTGCTGTCAAGATAAATAAATCCGCGCTGCAGCTGAATGGCGTACCTGCTAAGCAAATTATGGTTAACAATAAAACAAAGTAACATTACAGTATAACAGTAAGATTTACCATACCTGCAAAGCAAATACCAAAAAAAACATAGTAAAAAATAAAACATTTTTTAATGCAACCTGTGCCTAAAATATATATATGCCGAAGCATGGGGGCATCCTCCCGCAAAAAAGTTATGCCGCGTACACACGGTCGGAATTTTCCACGGGCAAGCCTCCGTCGGAATTTCAACCGTATGTAGGCGGCATTAGGAGCAAATCGCTCCTCCGCCCTCTGCTGCCCCCATGCTTCGGCATATATGCTCTTTTTTTTTAACTGTGGTGGTGAAATCACCTCCTACAGCGTTGGAGTCACGGCTTTATGTATCGTGGGAGCAAACGCTGTTGCTGTCAAGATAGATAAATCCGCGCTGCAACTGAATGGCGTACCTGAAAACAAAAAAAATGGTTAACAATAAAACATTGCAGAATAGAATACAGTAAAAAGGAGAACAATAGAGAGAGAATAGAGAGAAAGAGAACAATAAAACAACTATTTTTGTTTTTTTTATTTTATATTTTTTTTGTTTTATTTTTTACTTTTTTTTTTTAAACTTTTGTTTGTAACTGTAACAGTTCTAACGGAACTGTTGTAACGGTTCCATCGGTTTTGGTCTCAAAATGCGATGGCATTCTTGAGAACGTGTGCCTAGTCTGTGCAATGCTGTACCCTACGCTAATACTCAACTAGTGTATGGTAGCGTTCAAAACATTCACCGATGCAAAGACCAGGATTGTCAGGACAGCGGGGACAATAATAGCGGGTGTCACGCCTAAATCCGCGCTTTCTGCAGACACGACATTTTCTTTGGGGGGCTTGTTGGGTAGGGGTACTCGGGAGGACATAAATAAAATGCCGCTCATGCAGCCGGCTAACTGCATTTGGTTGGGGAATGTGAGGCGGAGCACCGTCTGGAAACAGAAGGGCTCCGATGATCTCTTCCTGGAATTTAAGGAAGGATCCAGTACGTCCTGAAGCTCCGTATAGCACATGAGCATTCAGCAAAGCCAATTGGAAAAGGTAAATAGACACTTTTTTGTACCAGCGTCTAGCCTTACGGGCAACTAGGTACGGCGCCAACAACTGGTCGTTGAGGTCCACCCCTCCCATGTTTTGGTTGTACTCGTGGACACAGAGGGGTTTCGTCACAACACCAGCCGCCGTAGTAATTTGGACCGTCGTGTCTGCATGAAGGGAGGTAAGAACGAAAACATTCTTATTATCCCTCCACTTCATAGCGAGCAAGTTATTACACTTCACGCAGGCTCTCTCCCCCAGCCTAAGACGGGACTCTACAAGCCGCTGGGGAAATCCCCGGCGATTAGGTCGCACGGTGCCACATGCTCCAATCTGATGATCAAACAAATGACTAAACAGTGGCACGCTCGTGTAATAATTATCCACGTACAAGTGGTACCCCTTTCCGAATAAGGGTGACACCAAGTCCCACACAATCTTGCCAGCGCTCCCTATGTAGTCAGGGCAGTTTGTCGGCTCTATGTGGCTATCTTTGCCCTCATAAACCATAAATTTACATGTATAGCCTGTGGCCCTGTCACAGAGCTTATACATCTTGACCCCGTATCTGGCACGCTTGCTGGGAAGGTATTGTTTGAATGACAAGCGGCCAGTAAACTTAATCAGGGACTCGTCAACGCAGACAACTTGATGGGGAGTAAACAAGTCTGCAAAACGTTGGTTGAAATGGTTTATGAGGGGCCGAATTTTATAGAGCCGATCGTATGCAGGGTCTCCACGAGGACGACAGAGTTCATTGTCGTTGAAGTGCATGAACCGCAAAATCTGTTCGTATCGTGCCCTGGACATGGAGGCAGAGAACACGGGCATATGGTACATTGGCTCAGTGGACCAATATGAACGCAACGTACCCATTTTAACTATGCCCATGATGAGGGAAAGGCCCAGAAAGATCTTAAATTCGGGGACCGTAATTGGTCTCCAATCTCTGGCAAGGGTGGACAACTGGGGATTAGCAGCGATGTGTTGACCAGCGTACAAATTGGTTTGGTCCACAATAGATCTATAGAGATCTTCGGTGAAAAACAGCGAAAAAAAATCAAGTGACGTAAAATCAGCTGTTTCCACCTGAATACCGGGTTGGCCAGTGAATGGGGGAAGTACGGGTTCTGCAGAAGTGGTGGGCACCCAATCAGGATTGGCAAATTCTGCAGGAAGGGCACTATGGGCACGACGGGCCTGTCTTTGTCGTCTTCTTGGTGGCAGCGGGACACTACTTGTGCTTGCCACCTCGCCAGCTGAAACTGCACTTATGGGACTCGCCACGTCACCACGTGATACTGCAGTGCTGGTTTGACTACGTCCAGGGTGTACTAGGCCGCTGGTGCTTGCCTGTTCACCAGAAGGAATAGCGGCTCTAGTACGTCTCTGCCTCCTACGAGCGACCTGCGGTTCCTGCACCTCAACAACAGAAGAAGGAGTTTGGGGTCTGGTACGCCTGACCTTAGCAGGGACCACAACTCCGCCGTCAGAGCTATCTGTCATGGAGCCGCTGTCGTCTACTGGGTCGTATTCTGAGCCTGATTCTGACAGATGAGTGACCTCCTCTTCACTATCTGTCATGCTCAGAAACAAGTAGGCCTGTTCACTAGTGTACGTTTGACTTGCCATTTTGGGCTCTAAATTTAGTAGTACACTAGTGAGACTCACAGGAAAAAAAAAAGCTCCTGACTGTTAGCGACTGAATCAAAACGCTACCAAAAAACTGTAAGCGATCGCAGGGATCAGGCCTGACTCTGCGAACGCTGCAGTTATGTGTGCTTAGTGTTTTGTAAGTGACAGTGATCGATCGATACTGCACTTGGGTGGGCTGGGCGGAGGGGGAAAACGCAGGTGCTAGCAGGTATCTGGGCTGATCCCGCTAACAATGCGTTTTTGGGAACCCTAAACAGCTGGGGACGCTAGTATAGATCTGATCAGATCAGATATCGATCTGTTCAGATTCTATACCACTAAGGGAGGTGTATGCTGCGTGCGTGGGTGTTTGCGGTACTGGCACTAACCCGACGCTGCCTGGGGCGACGCAGACCCTATTTGACTCTAAAACCTTACTTATATCACCCGCCGGGCGATCAGGGGGTTAAACCTTTATTAGGTAATAAACGGCGGGTGCCCTGAAACTATAAAAAATAAACTAACTGACCAGCGTCACCCGTAACAGTTATATGGTGATCACTGGTGAAAGGGTTAACTAGGGGGCACTCAGGGGGTTAAAACCTTTAGTAGGTAGTATATGGGGGGTCCCTGACCCTATAAAACGCTGCGGCAAACCTAAATACCTACCTCCCTAACTAGCGTCAACTGTGACACTAATACAGCGATCAAAAAAACGATCGCTTAGTGACACTGGTGACGGGGGGTGATCACGGGGTTAAACCTTTATTAGGGGGGGTTCCTAGACCTAAAGGGGGCTAAATCGAACTGCCCTAACAGTTATTAGGGTCACAATGCACCAATGCAGTTAACAGTAAAAAAAAAAAAAAAAAAAAACTGCTTTGGTGTCACTGTGACAGGGGGTGCAGGGGGGCAATCGGGGGGGGGGGCTGGGGTGTGTAAAGTGTGCCTAGAATGTTCTACTGTTAGTGTAGTGTAGTGTAGTGTAGGTGTTGTGCAACTCACGTGTCTTCTCTCCTCGGCGTCGGTTCGAAAAGACCGCCACGAGGAGAGATGACCTCACTTCCCCTGGCTCTGTACACAATACAGAGCCAGGGGAAGCATTCCATTGGCTGGGAGCGATCGCGAGGGGGGGGGGGGGGGGCACGAATGAGGGCCCCCCCCCTCATCTCCGATCCCTCCCCCAATGTCCCGGACAATTTACAGACACGGGGGCGGGCCCGATCGGCCCCCCACCCGCGTCTGTTAGGGATGACATCACTTCCTCTAGCCCTGTTTACATGACGGGGCTAGAGGAAGTGTTTCATTGGCTGGGAGCGATCGCGAGGGGGGGGCCACGAATGAGTGGCCTCCCCCTCATCTCCGATCGCTCCCCCAACGATGCCGACCGCCGCAGGCACCGGGGGGGGGGCCCGCTCGGGCCCCCCACCCGCAGACAGGTAGGGACGTATATATACGCCCTCCTGCCTGTACGTGCCATTCTGTCGACGTATATCGTCGTGCGGCGGTCGGCAAGTGGTTAAGGTGAAAAAACATCTGACAATACCGGCCCCCCAGCCCCCCCCGTTTTACTTACCTGACCCCTCAAAAGTTCTGCGCTCGCACCCGACATACTCTTCGCCGATCAGCCAGGCCACTGATTGGTTACAGTGGATGGATTGAAAGCAGCGCAGCCATTGGCTCAATAACATCCAATGACGCAGCGCGCCGGGGGGCGGGGCTGAGTGATACAGTGAGCTGCTATGGCTGCCGGCTGTATCACGGGAGCACACCCGCAAGCACTTCTCACCATGCGAGGGAGCTTGCATGAACGTGAGAAGTACTTGCGGGCGGCAGCGGAGACAGCTGTCAAGGGACCCCAGAAGACCAGGTTCAGGGCCACTCTGTGCAAAACGAGCTGCACAGTGGAGGTAAGTATAACATGTTTGAAAAAGAAGAGAGGGGGGGAGCATATGGGGCATGGGGACTTTGTATGAAACACACTTCTCGGGTAAGGTGAGAACTAGATATATTTTATATAATATGTTCAATAGTGACCATGCTGAGTGTACTGTATTATAAAATATATCTTTAATTGGAACAATAAATATCATACAGAGTAAATACAACATGAGTGGTAACATCATGGAAAAGTATTCGTTGGTAGCATAGTGAACAATATGACACATGATACAGTAGATATCAACAGTACACGCAAAGATGGGCACAAACGTAATGAACATGTTAATACTGGCTCAACTTAATATACCCATGGTGTATACATGGATACTGTGACATGACATCAAATAAGAAAGCGCTACGCGTTTCGTGGATTGTATCCACTCATCAGGAGCAGCTACATGGGAATGCCTGTAATAAACATTGAATTAATAATTAATTAACAGTAGTTAATTAATACAGGAGAAGAGGGAGCAACATAAGTGGTCCTAAATCTTTTACCTGTAGGTGTAGGTATTAACAAAGCCAATGGGTAGTATGGGTATGGTGATGTATAGCAACGGAGGATGAGCGAACATCCCCCCGGGAACTGAGGCGGCGAACAAGGGCAGCGGCAGGACAGACCCTCCAGAAACAGAATTGAAGATGGTTCAGTGAACCAGAATTCCCCTTCAGTATGATGGTATACGTGTATACCAAATAGGTGCACTAAAGTGATAAAAGAAACAAATATAAATCAAATGAGCATGTGAGCATGGTGACGCAACCATGTGAGAGGAAATTGAGAAAGAAAAGGGAGAGATAGTGAAAAAGAAGCAAAAGTGGATGAGGAGACTGGTACAAGGTAAACAGCTCCTGAGGGTAGGGGAAACTGAAAGTGAATATAGAAAGTGTATAATAATAGCCCCCGAGGGGAACATGACAGTATAGGGTAGATAAAGTGTTAGCATAGGGTGAGAATCAAGAACGGGTTTGAGTGGTTACCATAGAGAGAAAAAGGCCAAGATTGGTGTTTCAAATGTATTAGGGATGGAAACACACTCTCATCTATTGTTTTTATTCCATGGATTACTGTTGCTTCACATCAAGCGCCAACTTAGGTTTTTAGCATTATTGGGTTATCCTGTTTTGTTACTTTGTTTCCCTGTTGATGGCTGGTCTAGCGCCGGGGGTTATGGCTCTACTCACTTCCGGGAACTGCGGCGCGCACCGTGTCGGTCCCCCACCCCCTCATTCTCTTGATTGCGGGACGTGGGGGGCGTGCACCCGCTGCGCGTCGACGTCACGTGTCACACGCACGCACGAGCGACGTCAAGTTGACGCCGTGTGCAGGCGTGACTATTCACTATCTGCGTGCAATTCTGACGGCGGCCCAGGTACCTGCATATAGGCGGCCCCTCGCCTGTATGTATTGCCTCCCCCCTCAGAGCACGACTCAGCTTGACGTTGGCGGCACACTGTTCAGTGGCAGGTAACCTCCATTCCATCACCAATCTTGGCCTTTTTCTCTCTATGGTAACCACTCAAACCCGTTCTTGATTCTCACCCTATGCTAACACTTTATCTACCCTATACTGTCATGTTCCCCTCGGGGGCTATTATTATACACTTTCTATATTCACTTTCAGTTTCCCCTACCCTCAGGAGCTGTTTACCTTGTACCAGTCTCCTCATCCACTTTTGCTTCTTTTTCACTATCTCTCCCTTTTCTTTCTCAATTTCCTCTCACATGGTTGCGTCACCATGCTCACATGCTCATTTGATTTATATTTGTTTCTTTTATCACTTTAGTGCACCTATTTGGTATACACGTTGTACAGGACGCCGTGGCTGGGTCCTGGAAGGACGCTATGTTTCCCCTCTGTTTGGACTGTGGTCCCTTTAAGGGAACAAAAAGGGTTAACTCACCTGTCAGAGGAAGTGGGTTTAAAAACAAGACAGGAAGTTGCAGATGGGTGTGGAGGAGTGTAGAGGAGATAGTGGTTGGTGTTTGGTTTGATTTGCAGCAACCAAAGTCAACAGCAGCGTTCGGCCTGGAAGCCTCCTAGCAGTGGAAGTCACCTGCGACAGCACCCCAGGACTGTGTTTGATTGCGATAGCAATTCGGGACTTTGATAGTCGGTGAGACTGAAACCTTTTTCTTTTGTTTTGCTGCTGTGAAGCTGTTTAAGTTTAATAAAACCTCCTTTTGAACTAAAAGCCTGTGTCCTGCGGTCTAGCTGGTCCCCCGAACTTTACAAGTGGTGCTCGGATGCGGGCAGGACAGAGTAACAGGCGTGTTTTTTTTTTTTTTTTTTTTGCTGGCTTTTGCATTTGAATTTAAAACTGACATTTAAAGGGACAGTACAGTGAATTTATGTCCTGGGTTAAAGCTGCCCAAACCCTGAAAGCTGAAGCAATGGAGGAACTAATTAAACAACTGTCCCTGGCTAATATACAAGCGCAGACCCGCCATGAGGAAGCTAATCAGCGCTTAGCAACCCAGCTGGAGGTACAGCAAGAAAATACTCGCCTGTTGGTGGCTCAGTTGGCAGCACAGCAAGCAACCCAGCAAGGGGTTATGCAGGCTCAGGTGACTGCCTTAAAAGAAGTAGTACAGCAGTTGTCTCAGGGTCGTGAGCAAGCGGCTGTTGCCCCTGGCAACCAGGTGACCGTGAGGGCAAGCCATTTTTTGCAGAAATTATCCCTGAGTGATGATGTAGAGGCATTTCTTGCTACATTTGAGAGGACGGCAGAGAGAGAAGGGTGGCCCCAGGACCAGTGGGCCGGCCTAATTGCCCCTTTTCTCACCGGAGATCCTCAAAAAGCCTACTTCGACCTGCCACCAGAGGACGCTAAAGACTATCAAAAACTAAAGGCAGAAATACTGGCTCGTTTGGGGGTGACTACGGCCGTTCGGGCCCAACGAGTGCACCAATGGAAGTATTGTCCAGATCGTCCACCACGGTCTCAAATGCATGACCTGGTGCAACTGGTAAAAAAATGGCTGCAGCCCGAAGTGTTGTCGGGCCCCCAAATCGTGGAGCGGGTCGTGCTGGACCGATACCTACGGTCACTGCCAGACGACCTTCAACGGTGGGTCAGCCATGGAGACCCCAAAACAGTGAACCTCCTTGTCGAGATGGTAGAGCGATATACAGTGGTGGAGGATCTGCTTGGCCCTACCAAGCGCCAAGGGCCCAGTCTGCCAAGGCCTATTCGATCGACTGCCGCCCTTCGAAAGGATGTCCCCCGGAGCCCTGGAATCAACACCCCGGAACGTCAAGAGTCACTCCCAGTACCTCCTCAGCGATCTGTTCCTGTTCGGAGAGGAGGGGATGTACAATGTTGGCGATGTCATTCCTGGGGCCATACCCGGGCCCACTGCCCACTGCAAGAGGAGCCCATGGAATGTGGGGTTCTTCGGAGGGGGTCTTTTTATGCTCATAGAGCATGTACCACATACCTTGACCGTGGAGAAGAGAAATTTGAGTGTGTAGTCCAAGTGAACCACCTCCCTGCCTGGGCTTTGCTGGATTCCGGAAGCATGGTAACCCTGGTTCATCCTAGAGTAATTGGGAAGATCGGTCCGGTAAGCAAAACTTTACGGGTTGTGTGCATTCACGGGGACACTAAAGAGTACCCTCTCATCTCGGTGTCCATCTCCACAGCATATGGCACTGGTACTCAAGAGGTGGGGGTGGTAAAGAACTTGATACATGATGTTATCATCGGACGAGACTGTCCATTTTTTGAAAAACTGTGGGGACAAGGAGAACTACCTGAACGATCCCAAGACTGGGGAGAAACTAGTTCCTCTATTCCTACGGTTGAGGGTAATAACCCTGAGATGCCAAATGTTCCTAGTGTGGATCCAGTTGATACAAATGCTAATGATTGGGTTAATGGTGATGAAAGTAGTGCTGATACTGTTAAGGGTGTCAAAATGTGTGGTTCACAGACCTACCTGAACACTGAGGAGGGGGAACCTTCCACACTTCAGGTAATGCTGGGTGAAGAGGATGAGGAAGTGGCCTCTACACCTGCCATGCCGGATTTGGGTGCTCCCCAGGGGACATTTGGTACTGCCCAGATGCAGGACCCCACTTTGGCCCGTGCACGGGAACAAGTTGTAGTATTAAATGGGGTACCCCAAGAGCCAGGTGCGAATGAGCGGTGGCCCCACTTTGCAATATGTAATGAATTGCTTTATCGGGTTACCAAAGTGAGAGAAAATGTGGTAGAACAATTATTGGTACCCCAACAGTATAGACGCAAGGTCCTGGACCTGGCCCATGATGATGTTTTAGGGGGACACCTGGGAGTTGAAAAGACGGAGGCACGGATCACCGACCGGTTTTACTGGCCAGGTCTGAAAGCAGAGGTAAGAAGATACTGTGCCTCTTGTCCCACCTGTCAGTTGACCGCGCCGGTGACCCACTTCCGGAGCCCTTTGGTCCCTCTGCCCATAATTGAGGTCCCATTCGAGAGGATAGCCATGGATATAGTGGGTCCTTTGGTTAAGTCAGCTCGAGGTCACTCCTACATACTGGTGATCCTTGACTATGCCACCCGATATCCTGAAGCGCTACCTCTGCGGAATACCTCCTCTAAGGCTATTGCTCGGGAATTATTCCAGTTGTTTACGCGGACTGGTTTTCCCAAGGAAATACTCACGGACCAGGGCACCCCGTTTATGTCCAGGGTTATGGCTGATGTGTGCAAGCTGTTCCGGATTAAACAGCTGCGCACATCGGTCTACCATCCACAAACGGATGGGTTGGTAGAGCGCTTTAATAAGACCCTTAAGTCTATGCTCAAGCGGGTTGTACAAAGAGATGGGAAAGACTGGGACTGCCTGTTACCCGCTCTCCTGTTTGCTATCCGGGAAGTGCCCCAGGCATCCACTGGGTTTTCGCCCTTTGAGTTGGTATATGGGCGGAGACCTCGCGGACTACTGGATTTTGTTAAAGAGGAATGGGAAAGTGAACCTATTCAGCATAAGAGTGTTCTTGAATATGTTTCCCAAATGCAGGAGAGGATCCGAACTGTGATGCCTCTAGTCAAAGAACATTTGCAAAAAGCCCAGGAGGCTCAACGACGGGTCTATAATAGGGCTGCTAGAATAAGGAACTTCCAAGTGGGGGATCGAGTAGCGGTGTTGATCCCCACTGTGGAAAGTAAATTCTTGGCCAGGTGGCAAGGCCCCTTTGAAGTTGTAGAAAAAGTAGGAGAGGTAAATTATAGAGTCCACCAACCAGGTAAGAGGAAACCCTATCAGATATATCATGTAAACTTGTTAAAGCCCTGGACAGACAGGGAACCGGTGACCTCCCTGGCTGGTGTAAGACTTGAGCCTCGGGTTGGGGTAGAGAGTGTCCAAGTAGCAAATACCCTGTCTAGAGTCCAAAGTCAGCAGGCAAAGGAGTTCTTGCAGAGAAATAAAGAGAAATTTTCAGACTTGCCAGGGCTCACTAGTGTCATAGAACATGATATTGTCACGGAACCAGGAGTCAAAGTTTTTGTCCGGCCTTACCGCATTCCAGAGGCCCAAAGGAAGGCTGTTTCAGAGGAAGTGAAGAAGATGTTAGACCTGGAGATTATTGAGGAATCACAGAGTGAGTGGTCAAGCCCGATTGTGTTGGTACCAAAGCCCAACGGGACTCTGCGATTCTGCAATGATTTCCGGAAACTAAATGAAGTTTCACGGTTTGATGCCTACCCCATGCCCCGGGTAGATGAGCTTATTGAGAGATTAGGTCCAGCCAGGTATATAACTACATTAGACCTTACCAAGGGGTATTGGCAAATCCCGTTGACTAAGGCTGCTAGAGAGAAAACTGCTTTTTCTACCCCAGAGGGAAGTTTTCAGTACAAGAGAATGCCTTTTGGATTGCAAACTGCTCCAGCCACATTTCAGAGGGCAATGGATAGGATTTTACGTCCTCACCAGGAGTATACATCAGTATACTTGGATGACATAGTCATTTTTAGCAGAGACTGGGAATCACACTTGCCCAAAGTCCAGGCAGTACTGGACTCTCTTTGGAAGGAGGGGTTTACAATAAACCCGGAAAAATGTGCTTTGGGAATGGAGGAGGTGAAATACCTGGGCTATGTTGTGGTAGAGGGGTAGTAAAACCTCAGGTCAACAAGGTAGAGGCTGTACAGAATTGGCCCCGCCCCCTCACAAAAAAACAGGTACGTGCATTCCTGGGTATGGTGGGATACTACAGGAGGTTTGTACCCAACTTTGCCACGTTGGCAGCTCCATTGACCGATCTGACTAAGGGTCGGAAATCGGTCATGGTGGAGTGGAATGCAGACGCTGAGAAGGCTTTTTTGGAGCTCAAGTCGGCACTGTGCCAACACCCTGTCCTAGTAGCACCCAATTTTTCAAAAGAGTTTGTTGTACAGACTGATGCTTCCGATGTAGGATTGGGAGCGGTGTTGTCACAGGTTATTCATGGCGAGGAGCACCCAATAGTCTTCCTCAGTAGGAAGTTAACACCAGCGGAGAAAAACTACGCTATAATTGAACGAGAGTGTCTGGCCATTAAGTGGGCTCTGGAGTCCCTCAGATATTACCTTCTGGGGAGGAAGTTTAGGCTGATTTCTGACCATGCCCCTTTAACATGGCTGAGACAAGGTAAAGGGACTAATGCCAGGGTTACTCGGTGGTTCCTGGCACTCCAGGAATTTAAATTTGTAGTGGAGCATAGACCCGGGAGACTGCATGAAAATGCAGATGCCCTCTCCCGAGTCCATTGTTTGAGCTCCACTGTTGCCTCCACCTCCTTGGCGTTGGGGCACAGGGGGGGGGGGATATGTACAGGACGCCGTGGCTGGGTCCTGGAAGGACGCTATGTTTCCCCTCTGTTTGGACTGTGGTCCCTTTAAGGGAACAAAAAGGGTTAACTCACCTGTCAGAGGAAGTGGGTTTAAAAACAAGACAGGAAGTTGCAGATGGGTGTGGAGGAGTGTAGAGGAGATAGTGGTTGGTGTTTGGTTTGATTTGCAGCAACCAAAGTCAACAGCAGCGTTCGGCCTGGAAGCCTCCTAGCAGTGGAAGTCACCTGCGACAGCACCCCAGGACTGTGTTTGATTGCGATAGCAATTCGGGACTTTTATAGTCGGTGAGACTGAAACCTTTTTCTTTTGTTTTGCTGCTGTGAAGCTGTTTAAGTTTAATAAAACCTCCTTTTGAACTAAAAGCCTGTGTCCTGCGGTCTAGCTGGTCCCCCGAACTTTACAACGTATACCATCATACTGAAGGGGAATTCTGGTTCACTGAACCATCTTCAATTCTGTTTCTGGAGGGTCTGTCCTGCCGCTGCCCTTGTTCGCCGCCTCAGTTCCCGGGGGGATGTTCACTCATCCTCCGTTGCTATACATCACCATACCCATACTACCCATTGGCTTTGTTAATACCTACACCTACAGGTAAAAGATTTAGGACCACTTATGTTGCTCCCTCTTCTCCTGTATTAATTAACTACTGTTAATTAATTATTCATTCAATGTTTATTACAGGCATTCCCATGTAGCTGCTCCTGATGAGTGGATACAATCCACGAAACGCGTAGAGCTTTCTTATTTGATGTCATGTCACAGTATCCATGTATACACCATGGGTATATTAAGTTGAGCCAGTATTAACATGTTCATTACGTTTGTGCCCATCTTTGCGTGTACTGTTGATATCTACTGTATCATGTGTCATATTGTTCACTATGCTACCAACGAATACTTTTCCATGATGTTACCACTCATGTTGTATTTACTCTGTATGATATTTATTGTTCCAATTAAAGATATATTTTATAATACAGTACACTCAGCATGGTCACTATTGAATATATTATATAAAATATATCTAGTTCTCACCTTACCCGAGAAGTGTGTTTCATACAAAGTCCCCATGCCCCATATGCTCCCCCCCTCCCTTCTTTTTCAATATATCAGGGATGGAGACCTATGCACTGGATGGTCAAGGTCTCATACAAAGTCCCAACTTTCTTTCTTTGTTTCAAATGTATTAGGGATGGAAACACACTCTCATCTATTGTTTTTATTCCATGGATTACTGTTGCTTCACATCAAGCGCCAACTTAGGTTTTTAGCATTATTTGGTTATCCTGTTTTTGTTACTTTGTTTCCCTGTTGATGGCTGGTCTAGCGCCGGGGGTTATGGCTCTACTCACTTCCGGGAACTGCGACGCGCACCGTGTCGGTCCCCCACCCCCTCATTCTCTTGATTGCGGGACGTGGGGGGCGTGCACCCGCTGCGCGTCGACGTCACGTGTCACACGCACACACGAGCGACGTCAAGTTGACGCCGTGTGCAGGCGTGACTATTCACTATCTGCGTGCAATTCTGACGGCGGCCCAGGTACCTGCATATAGGCGGCCCCTCGCCTGTATGTATTGCCTCCCCCCTCAGAGCACGACTCAGCGTGACGTTGGCGGCACACTGTTCAGTGGCAGGTAACCTCCATTCCATCACCAATCTTGGCCTTTTTCTCTCTATGGTAACCACTCAAACCCGTTCTTGATTCTCACCCTATGCTAACACTTTATCTACCCTATACTGTCATGTTCCCCTCGGGGGCTATTATTATACACTTTCTATATTCACTTTCAGTTTCCCCTACCCTCAGGAGCTGTTTACCTTGTACCAGTCTCCTCATCCACTTTTGCTTCTTTTTCACTATCTCTCCCTTTTCTTTCTCAATTTCCTCTCACATGGTTGCGTCACCATGCTCACATGCTCATTTGATTTATATTTGTTTCTTTTATCACTTTAGTGCACCTATTTGGTATACACGTATACCATCATACTGAAGGGGAATTCTGGTTCACTGAACCATCTTCAATTCTGTTTCTGGAGGGTCTGTCCTGCCGCTGCCCTTGTTCGCCGCCTCAGTTCCCGGGGGGATGTTCGCTCATCCTCCGTTGCTATACATCACCATACCCATACTACCCATTGGCTTTGTTTAATACCTACACCTACAGGTAAAAGATTTAGGACCACTTATGTTGCTCCCTCTTCTCCTGTATTAATTAACTACTGTTAATTAATTATTCATTCAATGTTTATTACAGGCATTCCCATGTAGCTGCTCCTGATGAGTGGATACAATCCACGAAACGCGTAGAGCTTTCTTATTTGATGTCATGTCACAGTATCCATGTATACACCATGGGTATATTAAGTTGAGCCAGTATTAACATGTTCATTACGTTTGTGCCCATCTTTGCGTGTACTGTTGATATCTACTGTATCATGTGTCATATTGTTCACTATGCTACCAACGAATACTTTTCCATGATGTTACCACTCATGTTGTATTTACTCTGTATGATATTTATTGTTCCAATTAAAGATATATTTTATAATACAGTACACTCAGCATGGTCACTATTGAACATATTATATAAAATATATCTAGTTCTCACCTTACCCGAGAAGTGTGTTTCATACAAAGTCCCCATGCCCCATATGCTCCCCCCCCCCCTCCCTTCTTTTTCAATATATCAGGGATGGAGACCTATGCACTGGATGGTCAAGGTCTCATACAAAGTCCCAACTTTCTTTCTTTGTTTCAAAAGTATAACATGTTTGTTATTTAAAAAAAAAAAAATACCTTTACAACCCTTTTAATATTCAGAACCCTAGATGCCCTAGCCAAAATTCACAAAGGCACCAACCCGTTACCGGGTAGACCCATTGTATCAGGTAATGGATGCCTGATCAAATCTGCAAGTAAACTTAGTTACATAGTTAGTCAGGTTGAAAAAAGACACAGTTCAACCATAATAAATAAATAAAAAATATCATACAATCCCATATACCGAATCCTATATCCACAGTTGATCCAGAGGAAGACGAAAAAAAACCCAGAAAAGCAGGATCCAATTTGCTACAGCAGGGAAAAATATTCCTTCCTGATCCCAGAGAGGCAATTGGATTTTTTGGACTAATGATTTGGGGGGTTAGGTCTTAAGCCCCATACACACGGTAGGATTTTCGCATGGATTCTGTCCGATCGGACAATGTTGTTGAAAAATCCGACCGTGTGTATGCACCATCGGACAGTGTACGTCGGATTGTCCGACGGACAAAGTCCTATCTCCTGCTGGATAGATTTTTTGACAACACGGTCCGATCACACCAAATCCGATCGTGTGTAGCGTTGTCCGACCGGACAAAGTGCTACGCATGCTCAGATCACATTACAAGACCAAAGCTATTGGCTACTAGCCTCTACGTAGTCCCGTCGTAGGCAACAAACGTCACCACGTTCAGAATGATCAGATTTTCCGACAACTTTGTCCGACCGTGTGTACGCAAAACCAACATCAGACAAAGTATGACGGACATGGTCTGACGGACCTGGTCCTCGGATAATCCGCACGTGTGTATGGGGCTTTAGTGGTGTTAAATGACCGGGTGAAGTGGATAAATCTGAGCATTTAATCACTTGGTGAAAAGGGTTGCACCAATTCGTGGGTGTTGTTTTAGAATATTAGGGCATGAATCATATGGTATCCAAGGAGAGAATTTCACCGGTAGAGCACCTAAGTCATTCTCTAAATTTACCCAATCTTTATTAGCTGCATTACAATGCCAATTAATTACTTAACCCCCAGACCATTTGGCTGGGCAAAGACCAGAGCACTTTTTGCGATTCGGAACTGCGTCGCTTTAACTGATAATTGCGCGTCGTGTGACGTTGCACCCAAACAAAATTGACGTTCTTTTTTTTCCCACAAATAGAGCTTTCTTTTGGTGGTATTTTATCGCCTCTGCGGTTTTAATTTTTTGAGCTATAAACAAAAAATGAGCGACAATTTTGGAAAAAACACAATATTTTTGACTTTTTGCTATAATAAATATCCCCAAAAAATACATAAAAATTTTTTTTTTTCCTCAGTTTAGGCCGATACGTATTCTTCTACAGATTTTTAGTAAAAAAAAAAAAATCGCAATAAGCATATATTAATTGGGTTGCGCAAAAGTTATAGCGCCTAAAAAATAGGGGATAGTTTTATGGCTTTTTTATTATATTTTTTTTTTTACTAGTAATGGGGGCGATCTGCGATTTTTATCGGGACTGCGACATTATGGCGGACACGTCAGATAATTTTGACACATTTTTGGGACCATTGGCATTTTTACAGCGATCAATGCTATAAAATTGCATTAATTACTGTAAAAAATTTCACTGGCAGTGAAGGGGTTAACCACTAGGGGGCAGTGAAGGGGTTAAGTGTATCCTAGAACTTGTTCTAACTGAAGGGGGGAGGGGACTGTGCAGGGGACATGACAGATCTGTCTGTTCTCCCCTCAGAGAACCGGAAACTGTGTTTACACACACAGATCCCGGTTCTCGTGTGCCCCGAGCAGTGGTCGCGAACCCCGCCAGGCACGTGCATCGGCCCCGTGGGCAAGCAGGGGGCGTGACCCCTAGTGGCCATCTATGCTACAGACGTACGATGACGGCGATTCGTGCAGCCGAGCCATGTTGCCGCAATATAACTTCGGCGGCTGGTCGGCATGCGGTTAATAATTCTTGTGAGATGAGATGCAAAATAATAATTCTTAAAATTGGGAAAGGCAATTCCCCCAATTTGTTTTGGACGTGTAAGTATTTGGAGATTAATATGTGGTCTTTTATCTGCCCACAGAAAGTAATGACTGCAAAGAGTAAAATAATTTTACGTGCATGCCAGAGTAGAGTAGACTGGTCCTGAGTAGAATCGTAGACTGGTCCATCCACGAGAGAGAGAAGGATTGGGTCAAACTAGAAGACTCACTTTCAAACATTCCAATCAAGTCTACACCCTGGCTTCTCCCTTCTCACATACCCAAAACTTTAAGGGAACACCCCCTCGTAGGTACCACACTAAGCACCTTCAGAGAGGTGTGCAAAAAATTCCAACTCTCCTCAAACCCGGGACCATTAACTCCCATACAACTTAACCCAGCCTTCACACCTAAAATGTCTAGCCATTTCCTAAAAACTATATGGCCACATAAGGGAATGCAAGCCCACCACTTTTATAAAGATGGGGACCTACTAGACCATAAAGCAATTCCCACCAACTCAGACAGAGACCCTATGCCCTATTGGACCTATTTCCAGATACGCCACTTCCTTAGAGTGACAAATCTGGAGGAAGCCCTTTCACGGCAATTGACCCCATTTGAGAATCTCTGCTCCCAATCCACACCACAACACCTCCTGATCTCGAACATACACTCTATGCTTTTTATGCCAATCTCCCTGAAAGAAGGGAAAGCCTGTCAAGCATGGGAAAGGGATCTACAAACACAGTTTTCAGACGCAGAATGGGAAAGAATTCCAACGATCGCACACAAAGGCTCCCTGAATGTCAATACTCAAGAGAATAACTACAAAACCATTTCCAGGTGGTACCACACTCCCAAACTCTTGAACAAATTCAATTTAGAAGTACCAGACATATGCTGGAGGTGCAAAAATGAAACAGGGACATTTTTACACATATGGTGGTCATGCCCTATAGTACAGACCTGTTGGGTTCAGGTCCTCGAAATCATTTCCCAAGTTACTAATTGCCCGATAGAATTCACACCAGCTCGACTCATTCTCCATTACTCTCCCACTCCAGCACACACACAGAAAATCCCTGGGAATGCATATGCTTAATGCAGCCAAACTATGCATCCCCGCACATTGGGGCTCTACAAATGCTCCCTCCACGTCCGAATTGCTTGCTAGAGTGGGAAAGATAGCTGAAATGGAAGAACTAATTCAGATTGCACGAGACACCCCCCACAGATATGCCCAGACATGGGAAAAGTGGACACACTTCCGCTCCTTAGATAGGTACAGAACTATCATGAGGATAGAAATAGGAAATGACCTTCGCGCTTTACTAATGGATAGTGGATTTGATCAATCCACACGTGTATGTGAATAAATAAATAAAATAAGTGCAAAATGTGCAATAAACGCTTATAAATATAAGTCAAATATAAAGTGCAGAAATAACTCCAATAAATAGTGACAAGTGTGATTCAATGTAGATAAATTATCTTACATGAATAAATTAATAATAACTACTGCAGTAGGAACAGACACAAAAGATACGCTCAGCATCTTTCCAAATAACCGTTCTCCTTTATTATGACGCTCTTCACATGATTACGTAGGTATCACATTACACAATACACAACAACAGAATGTAAACATGTACTGAAAACATTATTAGTGCCGTGTGCACAGTGAGGGCAGAGTGCAATACATACAAAATGGAATACAATTATATACAGAACAAATTTCCATTACAGTGATTTAGCGCTAAAATAACATAAAAGCACACAATAAGAATATCACATCTAATAAAACCCAGTGAAAGAATCAATAATTACTAAAAATATGTATAAAGGCACGTAATTGATAACACAAGTGGACTAATAAATAAAGAAGGTGGTCTATGAGTCTGATAATAGTAAAAGAAGTCCGATATATAAAGGGGTTAAAAAGTTAAAATTATGGGATAAATGTTGTTGGCATCATTGGGAAGTAGCTCTCGATAGCATCAATAGTATAAATAGTTACAAGACGACTGTTTCAAATTTCATCCACACATATATAGGCTGAGTGTTTTTCCAAAAAGTGAGGTGTTTCACAACTGTCAGCAGGGTAGGTTAGTGCTATCCCTAAACGGTTTCCCTAACCTCCCACCTCATATCCAAAAAGTAAGGTGTTTCACAACTGTCAGCAGGGTAGGTTGGTGCAATCCTTAAGCAGTTTCACTAGCCTCTCACCTCATATACTCTTTGGAATGTTGTAGTCCTTCTCCACCATCGGAGCGCTTCTCCTCCCTTTCAGTGGCTTGTCACCGCACAGTGGAAACGGAGATGTGCCTTTACGTTGGGACCACTGTCCTCTCCACGCCGTAAGGCCAGCGTGTATCTAGATGCGGGTCAATAGCCAAGTCTCCTCTGGCCAAATCTGGACTATTGTGGCTAACTTTAGCATTATAATTTGTAGAAGGAAGAGAAGGAGTCCAAATGCTCTGTAGAGTTTATGAAACCGTGGTATAGTTGAAAAGTAGACTGCCTCTACTCACACATTCTAAATGTGTTTTTTTTTTTTTTTTTTAAACTGCTTAAGGATTGCACCAACCTACCCTGCTGACAGTTGTGAAACACCTTACTTTTTGGATATGAGGTGGGAGGTTAGGGAAACCGTTTAGGGATAGCACTAACCTACTCTGCTGACAGTTGTGAAACACCTCACTTTTTGGTAAAACACTCAGCCTATATATGTGTGGATGAAATTTGAAACAGTCGTCTTGTAACTATTTATACTATCGATGCTATCGAGAGCTACTTCCCAATGATGCCAACAACATTTATCCCATAATTTGAACTTTTTAACCCCTTTATATATCGGACTTCTTTTACTATTATCAGACTCATAAACCACCTTCTTTATTTATTAGTCCACTTGTGTTATCAATTACGTGCCTTTATACATATTTTTAGTAATTATTGATTCTTTCACTGGGTTTTATTAGATGTGATATTCTTGTTGTGTGCTTTTATGTTATTTTAGCGCTAAATCACTTTAATTATTATCATGAGGATAGATCTCCCTGACCCTTCAAATGGCTAAGAAAAATCTTATCATATTTCCGCCTGGCATAGTGCCATACTCAGGACTTTTTAGAAGTACCCCAACTGTACCTCAGGACTAATATCAGGGGCATTAAACCACAGTCTGAATCACGGGTAGACAATTGAATCAACCTTTTTCAAACCGCGGTGGAGCCCGGAGAGACAATCCCCTCAGACCACTGACCCACACACCCCCCCCTTGACCCTGTCCCGCCCAGGACCCCCCCTTGCTCCTCCACCCACTCACACCCTCTTCTTCCTCCCCCTCCCCACCTCTCGCCCCCCTGCCCCTTCAGTTTCCCCATACCCCAACTTCGCCCTGACAGATAGATATTCCAGACTCAGAACAAACGACTTCCTCAATTTAGCTCAACACTTATACTTCTTACTCCTCACACTAGACGCCAAGAAGAGACCTCCCCAAAGCGCAGACCTTACTTTACTCATCCCCAGACAATCAGAATGATACCCCCATGCAAGACGACCCCGCTGAGGCATCGGGCTCGACACCACAGATGCTTAGCTCCCGACAAATATAACTCCGACCTTGACAAAGGATCTCAGAACAAGGGGAACTCTTTTAATACTGTTTAATCGCTAATATAAGGACAACAACTTGAGAGTATGATTGTAACATGATTTCGTTTGCTTCTGTTATCTGGAATCAACTTGTTTGTTTATACACTTTGTACACATTGTACCGCCACTTATTTTTGAAAATAAAACTTTTATGGAAAAAAAAAAAAAACATTTTTGAAAAAAATTGTTAGGGTTTAAAAAAGATATCATATTTTTGGTAATACCGTCATTTTGACTATGGCTGCCCTACCACACCAGGAGAAATACTTGTGGGACCATTTCTCTAACTCTTCCTTTAAAATCCGTATTATAGGAATTAGGGATGGGCCCGGTGCTCGATGCGAACCCATGTTCGCATCGAGCACCGGGTGTTCGCTCGCTCGGCGAGCCCAGAACTATTTTGGCCGCTCGCATCACATTCGTGTGTTGCGAGCGGCCCCGCAATGCATTGCGGCCGGCGCGGCCGGCGCAGTGCATTGCTGGCTGATGATTGGCCAAGCATGCACTGTGACCCCGCATGCTTGGCCAATCACAGCGCCGGAAACTCGGAGAGCCATAATTGGCTACAGGCAGGACGCCTGTAGCCAATTACAGCTCAGGGTCTTTAGTACACGCCCCCTCATTTAAAAGGCCGCCATGCCGTCTGCGCTGGTCACATGAGTTCCGGCTTTAGGAGAGATCAGGCTGATTCTGTGTCACTCTTTGCTAGATTCATATAGAAAGATTTGCTCTACTTTGCTAAACCATTGGCTATTTATTTGCTAAACCATTGCTACCTGTCATTGATCGTCCATTGCTGCTGCTGGTTAGTGTGTTTTTAGCTGCTGCTGGGGGTTAGTCTGGTACGTGTCTTACTGTTAGTACAGTATTTCAGTAGTACCAACCGCAGTGCTGTTAGTACAGCACTGCACCCCAAAAGCACCCATAGGACTTCTAGTGTGTTAGTGGCAGCAAACAGAGCTCCTATATTGTCTTCCCAGAAGCACCCATAGGACTTGTACTGTGTTAGTGGCATCACACAGAGTTCCTATATTGTCTTCCCAGAAGCACCCATAGGACTTGTACTGTGTTAGTGACATCACACAGAGTTCCTATATTTTCTTCCCAGAAGCACCCATTGGACTTGTACTGTGTTAGTGGCATCACACAGAGTTCCTATATTTTCTTCCCAGAAGCACCCATAGGACTTGTACTGTGTTAGTGGCATCACACAGAGTTCCTATATTTTCTTCCCAGAAGCACCCATAGGACTTGTACTGTGTTAGTGGCATCACACAGAGTTCCTATATTTTCTTCCCAGAAGCACCCATAGGACTTGTACTGTGTTAGTGGCATCACACAGAGTTCCTATATTTTCTTCCCAGAAGCACCCATAGGACTTCTACTGTGTTAGTGGCATCACACAGAGTTCCTATATTTTCTTCCCAGAAGCACCCATAGGACTTCTAGTGTGTTAGTGGCATCACACAGAGTTCCTATATTTTCTTCCCAGAAGCACCCATAGGACTTGTACTGTGTTAGTGGCATCACACAGAGTTCCTATATCGTCTTCCCAGAAGCACCCATAGGACTTGTACTGTGTTAGTGGCATCACACAGAGTTCCTATATTTTCTTCCCAGAAGCACCCATAGGACTTGTACTGTGTTAGTGGCATCACACAGAGTTCCTATATTTTCTTCCCAGAAGCACCCATAGGACTTGTACTGCGTTAGTGGCATCACACAGAGTTCCTATATTTTCTTCCCAGAAGCACCCATAGGACTTGTACTGTGTTAGTGGCATCACACAGAGTTCCTATATTTTCTTCCCAGAAGCACCCATAGGACTTGTACTGTGTTAGTGGCATCACACAGAGTTGCTATATTTTCTTCCCAGAAGCACCCATAGGACTTGTACTGTGTTAGTCCCATCACACAGAGCTCCTATATTTTCTTCCCAGAAGCACCCATAGGACTTGTACTGTGTTAGTGGCATCACACAGAGTTCCTATATTTTCTTCCCAAAAGCACCCATAGGACTTGTAGTGTGTTAGTCCCATCACACAGAGCTCCTATATTTTCTTCCCAGAAGCACCCATAGGACTTCAATTGTGTGTTAGTGCCATCACACAGAGCTCCTATATTTTCTTCCCAGAAGCACCCATAGGACTTGTAGTGTGTTAGTCCCATCACACAGAGCTCCTATATTTTCTTCCCAGAAGCACCCATAGGACTTGTACTGTGTTAGTGGCATCACACAGAGTTCCTATATTTTCTTCCCAGAAGCACCCATAAGACTTGTAGTGTGTTAGTCCCATCACACAGAGCTCCTATATTTTCTTCCCAGAAGCACCCATAGGACTTGTAGTGTGTTAGTCCCATCACACAGAGTTCCTATATTTTCTTCCCAGAAGCACCCATAAGACTTGTAGTGTGTTAGTCCCATCACACAGAGCTCCTATATTTTCTTCCCAGAAGCACCCATAGGACTTGTAGTGTGTTAGTCCCATCACACAGAGTTCCTATATTTTCTTCCCAGAAGCACCCATAGGACTTGTACTGTGTTAGTGGCATCACACAGAGTTCCTATATTGTCTTCCCAGAAGCACCCATAGGACTTGTACTGTGTTAGTGGCATCACACAGAGTTCCTATATTTTCTTCCCAGAAGCACCCATAGGACTTGTACTGTGTTAGTGGCATCACACAGAGTTCCTATATTTTCTTCCCAGAAGCACCCATAGGACTTGTACTGTGTTAGTGGCATCACACAGAGTTCCTATATTTTCTTCCCAGAAGCACCCATAGGACTTGTACTGTGTTAGTGGCATCACACAGAGTTGCTATATTTTCTTCCCAGAAGCACCCATAGGACTTGTACTGTGTTAGTCCCATCACACAGAGCTCCTATATTTTCTTCCCAGAAGCACCCATAGGACTTGTACTGTGTTAGTGGCATCACACAGAGTTCCTATATTTTCTTCCCAAAAGCACCCATAGGACTTGTACTGTGTTAGTGGCATCACACAGAGTTCCTATATTTTCTTCCCAGACGCACCCATAGGACTTCTAGTGTGTTAGTGGTATCACACAGAGTTCCTATATTTTCTTCCCAGAAGCACCCATAGGACTTGTACTGTGTTAGTGGCATCACACAGAGTTCCTATATTTTCTTCCCAGAAGCACCCATAGGACTTGTAGTGTGTTAGTCCCATCACACAGAGCTCCTATATTTTCTTCCCAGAAGCACCCATAGGACTTGTAGTGTGTTAGTCCCATCACACAGAGCTCCTATATTTTCTTCCCAGAAGCACCCATAGGACTTCAATTGTGTGTTAGTGCCATCACACAGAGCTCCTATATTTTCTTCCCAGAAGCACCCATAGGACTTGTAGTGTGTTAGTCCCATCACACAGAGCTCCTATATTTTCTTCCAGAAGCACCCATAGGACTTGTACTGTGTTAGTGGCATCACACAGAGTTCCTATATTTTCTTCCCAGAAGCACCCATAAGACTTGTAGTGTGTTAGTCCCATCACACAGAGCTCCTATATTTTCTTCCCAGAAGCACCCATAGGACTTGTAGTGTGTTAGTCCCATCACACAGAGTTCCTATATTTTCTTCCCAGAAGCACCCATAAGACTTGTAGTGTGTTAGTCCCATCACACAGAGCTCCTATATTTTCTTCCCAGAAGCACCCATAGGACTTGTAGTGTGTTAGTCCCATCACACAGAGTTCCTATATTTTCTTCCCAGAAGTACCCATAGGACTTGTAGTGTGTTAGTCCCATCACACAGAGCTCCTATATTTTCTTCCCAGAAGCACCCATAGGACTTGTAGTGTGTTAGTCCCATCACACAGAGTTCCTATATTTTCTTCCCAGAAGCACCCATAGGACTTGTAGTGTGTTAGTCCCATCACACAGAGCTCCTATATTTTCTTCCCAGAAGCACCCATAGGACTTCAATTGTGTGTCAGTGCCATCACACAGAGCTCCTATATTTTCTTCCCAGAAGCACCCATAGGACTTGTAGTGTTTAGTCCCATCACACAGAGCTCCTATATTTTCTTCCCAGAAGCACCCATAGGACTTCAATTGTGTGTTAGTGGCATCACGCAGAGCTCCTATATTTTTTTTGCAGAAGCACCCATAGGACTTCTAGTGTGTTAGTGGCATCACACAGAGCTCCTATATTTTCTTCTCAGCAGCACCCACAGGACTTCTAGTGTGTTAGTGGCATCACACAGAGCTCCTATATTTTCTTTGCAGCAGCACCCACAGGACTTCTAGTGTGTTAGTGGCATCACACAGAGCTCCTATATTTTCTTTGCAGAAGCACCCATAGGACTTCTAGTGTGTTAGTGGCATCACACAGAGCTCCTATATTTTCTTCTCAGCAGCACCCACAGGACTTCTAGTCTGTTAGTGGCATCACACAGAGCTCCTATATTTTCTTTGAAGAAGCACCCATAGGACTTCTAGTGTGTTAGTGGCATCACACAGAGCTCCTATATTTTCTTCTCAGCAGCACCCACAGGACTTCTAGTGTGTTAGTGGCATCACACAGAGCTCCTATATTTTCTTTGCAGAAGCACCCATAGGACTTCTAGTGTGTTAGTGGCATCACACAGAGCTCCTATATTTTTTCTTCTCAGCAGCACCCACAGGACTTCTAGTGTGTTAGTGGCATCACACAGAGCTCCTATATTTTCTTTGCAGAAGCACCCATAGGACTTCTAGTGTGTTAGTGGCATCACACAGAGCTCCTATATTTTCTTCTCAGCAGCACCCACAGGACTTCTAGTGTGTTAGTGGCATCACACAGAGCTCCTATATTTTCTTTGCAGGAGCACCCATAGGACTTCTAGTGTGTTAGCGGCATCACACAGAGATCCTATATTTTCTTCTCAGCAGCACCCACAGGACTTCTAGTGTGTTAGTGGCATCACACAGAGCTCCTATATTTTCTTCTCAGCAGCACCCACAGGACTTCTAGTGTGTTAGTGGCATCACACAGAGCTCCTATATTTTCTTTGCAGAAGCACCCATAGGACTTCTAATGTGTTAGTGGCATCACACAGAGCTCCTATATTTTCTTCTCAGCAGCACCCACAGGACTACCGACTACAATGACTGGAAGACCGCCAAGGGGAGGCAGAGTGTGCAGAGCCAAGAACACAGGGCAGGCAGGCTCTGTTTCTAGTGGACGTGGCCGTGGCCGTGGACGTGGTCGTGCATCGTCATCAGCACGTGACCATGGGACACGCGCGTCTTTGTTTTCGGCAGCTGGACATGTGGAGCCGCATCATGCTGAAGGCTTGGTAGAATGGATGACCAAGCCCTCCTCATCCTCCTCATCCTCTCTCACCCAGGCTCAGGGTACTGGCAGAGCAGCTGCCAACGCGTACTCAATGGCATCATCAGCCACCCCTTCCCTAGACCCACCATGTCCTCCTGAGGAGTCCCCCGAACTCTTTGAGCACAGTGTTGGGTACATGCTCCAGGAGGATGGCCAATGATTCGAAGGCTCGGATGATGATACCCAGCTTGAGGAAGTCAGTAGTGTGCGCGCAGAGAGAGGGGATGCTGAAGGACAGCAATCTGGCAGTACTGTTCCACCAGCTGCAGCTTACTGCCAGGTTTTCTCTAGTGGTGAAGAGGGAGGGGATGATGAGGTCACTGACGCCACGTGGGTGCCTGGAGGGAGAGAGGATGAGGAGGAGGACGAGGAGGAGGAGGATGCGGCGTCACATGTCCAACGAGGCAGGATGCCCCCTAGCTAGAGGCCAGCACAGCAACTGTACAACACCGCAGAGCTCCGCCTGTGCAGGGCGCTGCCTCTGCACGTTATCAGAAAAGTTCTTTGGTGTGGGCCTTTTTTGAGACGAGTGCATCAGATCGCACCACTGCTATTTGCAATATTTGTCTCAAGCGTATCTCGCATGGCCAAAACATCAGCCGCTTGGGCACCACAAGCATGACCAGACATATGTCGACCTGCCATGCAGCTCGTTGGCAGGCACACATAAAAGACCCACACCAAAGAACTAAGCGGACCTCTCCTTGCTCCTCATCAGCTGGGATCTCCATCCCCACTACATCTTCAGTCCTCTCTGAAAGCTGCTGTGAGAGGACTGAAGGTGTAGAATTAGGTGTGTCACAACCAAGTACTTGCAGTACACCGACGTCCGATAGTAGCAGGCAAATTTCCCTGCCCCAGCTGCTGGACCGTGAAAGAAGTACACTCCCAGCCATCCACATGCCCAGCGTTTGAATGGTAGCTTGGCTAAATTGCTAGCACTTCAACTGCTGCCTTTTCAGTTGGTAGACTCGGCCCCCTTCCGTGAGTTTGTTCAATGTGCGGTTCCTCAGTGGCAGGTTCCCAAACGCCACTTTTTCTCACGGAAGGCGATTCCGTCTCTCTACCGGCATGTGGAAGGCAATGTCCATGCCTCGCTGGACAGGGCGGTCAGCGGTAAGGTGCATATTACCGCTGACTCATGGTCCAGCAGGCATGGACAGGGACGTTACCTTCTTTCACGGCCCATTGGGTCACTCTATTGGCAGCTGGGAGGGATGCAGGACAAGGTGCAGTAGTGTTGGAGGTTGTTCCGCCACCACGCCTCCAAAACGCTACTACTGCTACTGGTTGTGACACACCTCTCTCCTCCACCCCCTCCTCTTCTTCTTCCTCCAGTGCTCTGTCCTCGGAACCAGCGGTGCTCCGTAGGCGTACAAGGGGCTACGCAAGTACGCAGGCAAAAAGATGCCATGCCGTGCTTGCGCTGGTGTGTTTGGGGGACAGGAGCCACACTGGGCCAGAGGTTCTGGCAGCTCTGCAGGGGCAGGCCGAGAGGTGGTTGACGCCACGCCAGCTTAAGCCAGGAATGGTCGTTTCTGACAATGGCACCAACCTCCTCTCCGCCCTGCGACAGGGGCAGCTCACCCATGTGCCCTGTACAGTGGTGTGAAAAAGTGTTTGCCCCCTTCCTCATTTCCTGTTCCTTTGCATGTTTGTCACACTTAAGTGTTTTGGAACATCAAACCAATTTAAACAATAGTCAAGGACAACACAAGTAAACACAAAATGCAATTTGTAAATGAAGGTGTTTATTATTAAAGGTGAAAAAAAATCCAAACCATCATGGCCCTGTGTGAAAAAGTGACTGCCCCCCTTGTTAAAACATACTATAACTGTGGTTGTCCACACCTGCGTTCAATTTCTCTAGCCACAGCCAGGCCTGATTATTGCCACACCTGTTCACAATCAAGGCATCACTTAAATAGGAGCTGCTTGACACAGTACGGTCCACCAGAAGATCCTTAAAAGCTACACATCATGCCGAGACCCAAAGAAATTTAGGAACAATTGAGAAAGAAAGTAATTGAGATCTATCAGTCTGGAAAGGGTTATAAAGCCATTTCCAAAGCTTTGGGAATCCAGCGAACCACAGTGAGAGCCATTATCCACAAATGGGCGAAGACATGGAACAGTGGTGAACCTTCCCAGGAGTGGCCGGCCGCCCAAAATTACCCCAAGAGCGCAGCGACGACTCATCCAAGATGTCACAAAAGACCCCACAACAACGTCCAAGGAACTGCAGGCCTCATTTGCCTCAGTTAAGGTCAGCGTTCATGCCTCCACCATCAGGAAAAGACTGGGCAAAAATGGCCTGCATGGCAGAGTTCCAAAGAGAAAACCACTGCTGAGCAAAAAAGAACATCAAAGCTCGTCTCAATTTCTCCACAACACATCTTGATGATCAACAAGACTTTTGGGACAACATTCTGTGGACCGATGAGACAAAAGTGGAACTCTTTGGAAGGTGTGTGTCCAAGTATATTTGGCGTAGAAGGAACACTGCATTTCAGAAAAAGAACATTATACCAACAGTAAAATATGGTGGTGGTAGTGTGATGGTCTGGGGCTGTTTTGCTGCTTCAGGACCTGGAAGACTTGCCGTGATAAAAGGAACTATGAATTCTGCTGTCTACCAAGAGATCCTGAAGGAGAATGTCCGACCATCTGTTCGTGTACTCAAGCTGAAACGAACTTGGGTTCTGCAGCAGGACAATGATCCTAAACACACCAGCAAGTCCACCACCAAATGGCTGAAGAAAAACAAAATGAAGACTTTGGAGTGGCCTAGCCAAAGTCCTGACCTGAATCCTATTGAGATGTTGTGGTATGACCTTAAAAAGGCCGTTCATGCTCGAAAACCCTCTAATGTAACTGAATTAGGACAATTCTGCAAAGATGAGTGGGCCATAATTCCTCCAGGACGCTGTAAAAGCCTCATTGCACGTTATCGCAAACGCTTGGTTGCAGTTGTTGCTGCTAAGGGTGGCCCAACCAGTTATTAGGTTTAGGGGGCAATCACTTTTTCACACAGGGCCATGATGGTTTGGATTTTTTTTCACCTTTAATAATAAACACCTTCATTTACAAATTGCATTTTGTGTTTACTTGTGTTGTCCTTGACTATTGTTTAAATTGGTTTGATGTTCCGAAACACTTAAGTGTGACAAACATGCAAAGAACAGGAAATGAGGAAGGGGGCAAACACTTTTTCACACCACTGTATGGCTCACGTCCTCAACCTGGTGGTGCAGCGGTTCTTGGGCAGGTTCCCAGGCTTACAGGATGTCCTGAGGCAGGCCAGGAAAGTCTGTGTGCATTTCCGCCGATCTTATAATGCCAGTGCTCGGCTGACTGAGCTGCAAAAGGAGCTGAACCTGCCCAAGAACCGCCTAATATGTGACATGCCCACCAGGTGGAATTCAACGTTGGCCATGCTGCAGCGACTGCACATGCAGCAGAGGGCCATCAATGAGTACCTTTGCGACTACGGCACCAGGACAGGGTCAGGGGAGCTTGGTTTTTTTTTCCCCACGTCAGTGGAGCATGATCAGGGATGCATGCACTGTCCTCTCACCATTTGAGGAGGCCACGAGATGGTGAGCAGTGACAGTGCATGCATCAGTGACACTGTACCTCTTGTCCACCTGTTGGAGCATACGCTGCGTGGGATAATGGACAGGGCACTTGAGGCAGAACAGAGGCAGGAAGAGGAGGACTTCCTTGCCTCTCAAGGCCCCCTTTATCCGGACAGTGTTCCTTCTGTCCCACCCATCACACAGGAAGAGGAGAGGAGGAGGAGGAGGAGGATTGTGTGAGCATGGAGGTGGAGCCTGGCACTCAGCATCAGCAGCAGCAGTCTTTTAGGGATGATGTACAGTCCCAACAAACCAGTGGACTTGTACGTGGCTGGGAGGAGGTGGCTGGCGATCATGTCATCCTCAGTGACCCAGAAGACTCCGGACCGAATGCCTCAGCTAACCTACGCTGCATGGCCTCCCTGATCCTGCAAAGCCTGCGGAAGGATCCTCGTGTTCTTCGGATCAAGGAGAGGGACCATTACTGGCTGGCCACTCTCCTTGATCCACGGTACAAGGGTAAGGTTGCGGACCTTATCTTGCCGTCGCAGAGGGAGCAGAGGATGAGACGTCTCAGGGAGGCCTTGCAGAAAGGTCTGTGCAACGCGTTCCCAGAAACTGGGAGGTTACAAACTCCTGGTCCTGGGCGACGAGTTGCTGAGGCTTCGGTCAGTAGCAGAAGGAGCGGTGGGGAAGGTGGACGTCTGACCGATGCGTTCAGACAATTTTTTAGTCCGCAGCCCCAAGGTATGATCGGTTCCAGCAACCATCGCCAGCGTCTGATATACATGGTGCAGGAATACCTTGGGGCAAGGTCAGACTTGGACACCTTTCCCACCGAAAATCCTCTGGCTTACTGGGTCCTGAGGATGGATCACTGGCCAGAGCTTGCACAGTATGCAATTGAGCTACTGGCCTGTCCTGCCTCCAGCGTTCTTTCCGAACGCACATTCAGTGCAGCTGGAGGATTTGTCACCGATCATAGGGTGCGCCTGTCCACCGACTCGGTTGATCGACTCACCTTCATCAAAATGAATCAGTCTTGGATCACCACCAGCTACCAGGCACCTGAAGCGGATATAACGGAATAATTTATAATGTCACATCCCTTCAAGACTGCCTATGCTGATGCTGAGTGACTGTCCTCTTATGTTCACTGACTATCCTCTTCCTCCTCCTCAATGATCCATGCCACCACACCAGTGCCTAAGGCACAATTTTTCAGCACCTGTATAACAGGGGCGTGTACTTAAATTTAAAAAAAAAATGCTTCGCAACACTGTGACTGCTGTGCTCCAAGTACAGTATCTGTGAGGGGTTGCAGTGTTGTGGCACCAGTGCCTAAGGCACAATTTTTCAGCCCCTGTTTAACAGGGGCGTGTAATTACAATTTTTTAAAAAAATGCTTCGCAACACGTGTGACTGCTGTGCTCCAAGTACAGTATCTGTGAGGGGTTGCAGTGTTGTGGCACCAGTGCCTAAGGCACAATTTTTCAGCCCCTGTTTAACAGGGGCGTGTAATTACAATTTTTTAAAAAAATGCTTCGCAACACGTGTGACTGCTGTGCTCCAAGTACAGTATCTGTGAGGGGTTGCAGTGTTGTGGCACCAGTGCCTAAGGCACTATTTTTCAGCCCCTGTTGGGGCGTGTAATTACAATTTTTTTAGGCAATGCTTTGCAACAGGTCTCATTGCTGTGCTAAGAGTACAGTATCTGTGAGGGGTTGCAGTGTTGTGGCACCAGCACCAATGTCTAAGGCACAATTTTTCAGCCCCTGTTTAACAGGGGTGTGTAATTACAAATCTTGATCTAATAGTTCACAGCAGGGCCCATTCCTGCGCCCACCAAGAGTAACTATGAGGGCCTACAGTCTTGTGGCAACACCGTCCACCACCACCGCCAAAGGCCCAATTTTTCTGCCCTGTTCAACAGGTGCATGCAATTACAAATCTTGATCTAATAACTCACAGCAGGGCCCATTCCTGCGCCCACCAAGAGTAACTGTGAGGGCTTACAGTCTTGTGGCAACACCGTCCACCACCACCACCACCACCACCAAAGGCCCAATTTTTCTGCCCTGTTCAACAGGTGCATGCAATTACAAATCTTGATCTAATAACTCACAGCAGGGCCCATTCCTGCGCCCACCAAGAGTAACTGTGAGAGCTTACAGTCTTGTGGCAACACCGTCCACCACCACCACCACCACCAAAGGCCCAATTGTTCTGCCCGGTTCAACAGGTGCATGCAAGTACAAATCTTGATCTATTAACTCACAGCAGGGCCCATTCCTGTGCCCACCAGTCTTGTGGCTACACCAACATCTAATAGGGCAAATTTCTGCAGAGTATATACGGCAGGCCCCTACTTTCAAACATCCAACTTACAAACGACTCCTACTTGCAAACGGAAAGAGAAAACAGGAAGTGAGAGGAAATCTACCCCTAGGAAGGGAAATTCTATGCTGTTAGATTTAATTTGGGAAAAAGGTATCTCCTCTCTACTGATGCTTTATCACCAATCCTTGTTTCAATTCAAACCCCACTTTTCCAAAAAACATTTGTCATTGGGACGGAAAGTGAGGTGACATGTTCTGAACAGATGTGCAAAGACAGCAAATGTTACAGGGGTGATAACCCCTCCCTATGTTCTCCAAAAAGCTTAAAAATAGATTTTTTTGGGATGGAGCTACACTTCATAATGTACCTGTTCAGATTCTACTTAAGAACAAACCTACAGTCCGTGTCTTGTTTGCACCACCTATATACTGCTGTTCAGAGTATATAGGGTTGTAGGTATAGGGTTTTATTTTGGGTGCGGGGTCCCCCTTAATATCCATACAAGACCCAAAGGGGCTGGGGTGGGGGGGGGTGATGGGGTAGCCATGCCATTTTTCTCAAGGATTTTCAGCCATATGGCGGCCAGGGCAAGACATGCCATTAAAGCCGCAAGTGTTTTTAAATGGCTTCTTTTTTTCCTTTACAAATGTCATTTTGTGCAAGGACAGTTCTAAACACGTGAAACACATGCCACTTCACAGGCATACTTTAGACACCCCCCAGGTACCATATTTAAAGGAAAATTTCACTTTTTTTTTTTCACTTTATGCATCATTAAAATGACTGCTCCTGAAAAAACGTTAGTTTTTAAAAGTTTTTTTTGCATTGATATATGTCCCCTGGGGCAGGACCCGGGTCCCCAAACCTGTTTTATGACATTAACATGCATATTGGCCGTTGTAATTAGCACTTTTGATTTCGAACGTTCGCGTCCATTATAACGTATAGGGTTCGAAAATTCGCGCGAACTTTCGGTCCGTTCGAAGGTTCTGGTTCGAACCGAACCCGGGGGTGTTCGGCTCATCCCTAATAGGAATACATTTTTTTTTATATATAGAGCGTTTAAGGTGGGTGTAATCCAGACTCCCAAGTATTTCAGTGCCCTGTCTACCCAAGTGAAGGAACAATTTTTCCGAACTAAGGCCAATGTGTGAGAGGAGAGAGACAAATGCAATGCCTCAGATTTTTTATGATTCAATTTGAGGTTGAGACATAACCGTAATGTACAAACGCTTGCATCAAATTTGGAATAGAGATATGAGGTTGTGTAAGGAAAAACAGCAAATCGTCTGCATACGCTGCAGATTTATATGGTCTATCTCCTATTGGAAACCCATGAATTGGCAGGTTAGCATTTATAGTACGGTTGAAAGGTTCCAACGTCAATATGAACAATAACAGTGAGAGGGCATCCCTGACGTGTCCTGTTTTGTATAATCACTGAATCTGGCGGCACAGTGGTGCAGTGGGGAGCACTCTCACCTAGCAGTAAAAAGGGTAGCTGGTTCAAATCCCAACCACGACACTACCTGCTTGGAGTTTGCATGTTCTCCCTGTGCCTGCGTGGGTACTCCAGTTTCCTCCCACACTCCAAAGACATGCTGGTAGGTAATTGGCTTCTGTCCAAAATTGGCCCTAGTATATGAATGCAAATTGGGGACCTTGGATTGTGGGCTCCTTGAGGGTAGGGACCGATGTGAGTGTGCGATGTATGTGTGGAGTGCTGTGTAAAGTGAGGGCACTATATGGGTACCTTAAATCAATAGGGATAATTGTAGACATGCACCCACACTGACTCAGGTTGAACTTGATGGATTGGTGTCTTTATTCAACCTTCTTACTATGGTTACATTCATTTTCAATTTAGCCTTAGGATAGTGGTAAAGGGTAGATATCCATGTAACCATATGTGATTTTAGCCCAATATGTTTGCATGTAGCTGTTAGAAAATACCAAGAAACTCAGTCCAAGGCCTTTTCGGCATCTGTAGACAACAAGAAACCTTTAATGCTATTTATTCATGCCCTGTATATGAGATTCAAGGCTTTGGTGACATTATCCCTTGCCTCTCTTACAGGCATGAAATCAACTTGCTCTGGGCAAATCATTTATGTAGTAAGGGTCTTTGACAATAATTTAAGATCAATATTTAGTAATAGGATTGGTCGATAATTAGAACAATCTAATACATCTTTGCTTGATTTGGGTAAAACTGTTATATAAGCCGTTACATAATCCGCAGGCCATCCCTAAAGATTTTCTAAGTAATTCAAGGTTTTCAAAAGATGTGGAGCCAAAATATTATACATTTTTATAATAATGACTTGTGAAACCATCAGAACCAGGGCTTTTTTCAGGTTTAAGCATCTTAATGGTTTCAATCAGCTCATCTTCTGTAATTGGTTTCTCTAGGTGTTCTATGCCAGATATTTGGAGTTTGGGCATTCCACTATTTGTCAGGTAGTCCTGTAGAATCTGTGGTCTCATGCCCTGCAAGTCAGCTGGTTTATGAGGTTTCGGTAAATTATAAAAGGTCTGAATAGTATGTATGAAAAACCTTAGCAATTTTATCAGTGGAGTGTAAAAGGGTTTTTGTCTTTAATGGCAGGTATATTTGAAGCAAATATAGATTCTTTCAGTGCCCTAGCAATAAATTTCCCGCTTTTATTATGTTCATAATGAAACCCATTTCTTAAAGAGGATTCTTTTAGCTTTGAAATTTAATAAAGATTGTAAATTCGTTCACACTTCCAAGAGTTCAGTCACTGTAGAAAATTGCAGTAGATCTTTTATGGAGAGTTTCCAAAATTGTAATTGTGTTTGTTAATTTTAAAATCCTTTTTTCTGCCTCTATTTTCTTTTGAGCTCCTATACTAATTAATTCTCCTCCAATTACGCATTTGTGAGCTGCCCACATTATTAAAGGGGAGAGTTCATCAGATAAGTTCTCATAGAAGTAGGATTTAATGGCCTTAGTTATTTGTTGTAACCCTGTCTGATAATTTAATAGTGATGGGCTAATTCTCCACATTCCACTTCTATGTTGGTTTTCAGGGGAACCAATAGATAATGAAATCGGTGCATGATCAGAGACTGTAGTAATACCTTTTTTAGCCTCTTGCAGAATAGATAAATCCCTTTGAGAAATAAAGATAATCTATACGGGAAAAAAATGTGTGCATTGGGGAAAATTAAGTATAATCCTTATCAGAAGGATTGATCGCTCTCCAGGTATTCAATAAAGTTAAAGATGACAGTAAAGACTTAACTTTTTTCAAAATCCTGTAGGATAGACTAGATTTTCCATTAGATGTGGCTTGTAGAGGGTTTAATGGAACATTAAAATCTCCTCCCATTATTATGCAATCTGATGCAAAACCCTTTAGCTGTTCACTAATTTGTTGGCAAAAAGAGACGTGTGGAATTTGGGAAGTAAACATTTGCAACAGCGATAGGTAAACCAGCCCAATGACCCTTAAGAAATAAATACCTCCCTTGTGTGTCAGCCAGTTGGTGAGTTATTTCAATTCCTGCTGTTTTATGTTGTAAGATTGATACCCTTTTGGATTTTGACAAAGAATTGGTTAAATAGTATACATAGGGATAATTTTTGCTACGTAAAGTAGGCAAAGAATCAGTCTTGAAATGTGTTTCCTGAATAAATACCACTAAGGGCTTCACTCGGTCAAGTTCCCTTATCAGTAAAACTCTCTTTTCATATATATTTAAGCCTTTTACATTGTCAGAAATCAAAAAAGGTTTTGTACCTTATGTGCAATAAGACATGGTAATGTTCTAACAAGAAGTTACATGTAACCTTAAAATCCCTAGATCATTCGGAAGAGAGAAGACAAAAAAAAAATATGAAAGGAATCAAAAAAAAAAAGAAAAAGTGACTCCAACCATTTAACTAGGAGTCAGTTCTTTTAAAGAATCAACAAGTTGAAATTTTAGTCTCTTATCGAGAGGACTAAATAAGTGAGAAACAAAATATACATATATCTCCGCCATATATCAGAAGGAGAAATTAGAAAAGGTGAGCATCCCAAGATTGAATGTTAGGTTGATGTCCACCAGGTGGGGGTAGTAGGAGGCGTTAAGCAAATGGAAAAATAAAATAAAAATTTAAATCACTATATTAGTGTTTTTAGAGAGGAAATAGACCAGGCCCACCCGAGACCGCTGCTTTTTTAAGATAATGTAAAAATTGACATTTTTTTCCTTGTATTTATATTAGTAAGGCATGTGTATAAACCATGTAAGTTATGTATATCATAGAAATTAACATCATATAAATAACCATTAAAGCGGAAGTAAACCCATCGATTTAACAGTCTAAAAAAAAAAGGCTTGCCGTGAATGCTAACTGCACATTGGCTGTGCTCTCAACCAAACAGTCAAACCATCCAATGGCTGGTGTCATAACGGATCACATGTGCAGCACTGTGGCAGTTGAAGATTAAACAGAGGCAAAGATGGCAGCTTCCTTGGCTGAAAACGATAGGGGGGTTTACTTCCGCTTTAAACATAACAGAACTCAAAGAATATTGGTGAATACAGAAATAGTTATAATGCCATAAATCTAAAAACATTGTTATGTTCAAACTTGTTAGTAGTAATGGAATCACTTGTATTTAATAAAATAATTCCTTTATAATATCTAAGCTAGAGCTATTTAAATAAATGTAATCATCCAATACTAATCTAAATAGATAAACATATAGGATAAACATATAGGATGTATTACTCAAATTGATTATAAAAATCAATAGATTAATGGTATAATAACAAATATGAAAAGGAAGAATAGTAAATATCAAATTGTTATCAATGCTGGTATCCTCATATTAAACTGATGGCAGCTTTTATGGAGTAAAAAGTTTTAGTAGGCTTGAAATGCACTATACTCACCACTAGATGTCACTAGAGAGAGACAGAGCGTGAAGTATTCTTCAAAAAATAAAATGGTTGTCAATGACAACAATGAGTGGTCTGATGATGAGACCAAACAAATGAAAAATAGAATCTTTCTTCCTTAGGTTATCATTCAAGAAAGATCCCTAGATAGTGATCCCTTAGCTTCATAAGGGGAACGGCTAGCTCCATTTCCAGAATGTTTGCCATACTTTGTCTTTTTAGAAGATGAAGGTGGTCTGTATGGAGATGCTTGAGGGGATGGTAGTTGACTTTGATTCAGTAAAGGCAAAATGTTAAATAGGTACGGCCAGGAAACCGAATCGAACAATTTTTGTAGATCGACGAGAGGAGAAGGCCTTCCTGTCGCACCCCCTGCGTCCATCCTGATTGTAATATTGATATGATATCTATCGCCCTTCGAATTTGGTCTGGGCCCTGTCTGCCTGGGATGAATCCCACCTGGTCCTTATGAATATAAAGGTTGATAAAGGAGGAAATGCGGTCCGCTAGGATCTTGGTCAGAATTTTCATGTCATTGGTGATATGGGCCTATAATTTCCTACCTCCCCCTGGTCTTTATGTGGTTTAGGAATAACGGATATGTAACCTGAGTCTTATAATAAGGCACAGAGAATCCATCCGGTCCTGGGGCAGATCCCCTCTTTAGGTTTTTAATGACATTTATCACTTCTTCTACTGTGATAGGGGACTCTAGGATGTCATGGTGTCTAGCTTCAAGTTTTTCAAGTTCATATGGGGTGAACTATCCTCTTTACCTGCACTATACAGTGTCTTATAAAAATGGTGAAAGGTTTCCATAATGCGTTTTGGATTCAATGTATGTTGATTGCCTGATACCCGTATTTTAGGTAGGGTTCTCTGCCTAGTTAAGGGAGTCAGTTTAGATGCAAGCATGGGGCCCATCCTGTCACGTTGGTGATAAAACTTAGTTCCACTCCATCGTAAATGTTTTTCAGCTTTTGATGTGAGGGCTAGGTTAAGGGCTAATCACGCGGCGTCCAAGTCCGCTACAGGGGCAGGTTTGGGGTCACCTTTATGCAGGTTGCTCAGAGGATCAAATTCTTTTTCTAGCTTTTCTATATCTATAGAGTGTTGCTTTTTCACCTGGGTAGAAATTTGGATTAATTTACCCTTGATCGTAGCCTTGTGTGTGGCCCAGAGGGTCTCCGCGGAGCCCTCCTCCGTTGTGTTCAAGAGGAAATATTCCTCAATAGCTTTCTCGATTTCAGCAGCCCTTACTGGATCACTGAGCAAGGATTTGTTTAGTCTCCAATGAAGGAGAGTGGGGCGGATAGAGCTTCTTTTAAGGGATAGCATTATTATGGAGTGGTCAGACCAAACTGTATCTCTTATATAGGATTTGATCAAGTCTAGGGTTTTGGGGGTAGAGACAAATATGTGTATGTGTAGCGTATAACTGGTGCGGGTGGGAGAAGTGTGTGTAATCTCTCGTAGTGGGGTTAAGTTCTCTCCAGGCATCAACTAGACCATATTGATGTATTAACTTAGCGATTTTAAGGCTTCTTCTGGGTGGGCGGATGAGTTGTGTTCCCGGAGGCTTGGTTTTGTCCAGCCCTTGATCTAGGGTAGTAATTGAATCGCCCTCATAAATGACTGTCCCGCCCAATAAGGGTCCTAGTGTTTTGAACATTGACTGAAAAAAGTAGCTTAGCCCTGATTGGGTGCATAATATGAAATAAGTGAATAGAGGTGGTCGCCTATCATGCCCTTTCTGAGGATATATTTGCCGTCTAGGTCCCTGTGTCCCTGTGTTCAGCCATTGAGCAGAGTTGGATGGCCCCCAATCGTTGTCCCGTCACTTACCTTGGTGATGTCTGTCGGTCTTATACATTGTTCATTCCAGCTAGGATTAGGTCCCCAGTCAGTATATGTCTCAATAGGTGGTTCCCAGAGGCTGGCAGAGAGGGAAGAAGAAGAGAAATGGTTAGAAGATGAAAGGAGAATAGGCATTAGAAGGATGGGAGAACCCTCTAGGGCAGGGGTCTCAAACTGGTGGCCCTCCAGCTGTTGCGAAACTACAAGTCCCATGAGGCATTGCAAGGCTGACAGTTATAAGCATGACTCCCACAGGCAAAGGCATGATGGGATTTGTAGTTTTGCAACAGCTGGAGGGCCGCCAGTTTGAGACCCCTGCTCTAGGGGATCTAATGGACAGAAGTAGCTTTCTAACTCGCTGTCCATAAAAAATACATTGGAATCAGTCTCCACGAAAGAGACCGAGGTCCTACCCAATGGATTCAGGAAAGCCATACGGTAAGTGGAGTGCATGAACATAACACCCCAGCCTAGGCACACTAAAACATAAAACTTTTGTAAAAATTAAAACAAAGTTTAAAGTCCGACTGCAGCTTGTCCCAAGTGATATAGAAGCTGCGCTGGACTATCGTGAGGATGAGTGAGGGGGAAAGAGGGAGTGGGAGGATTGTAACCCGAGCTGGTTTATGGGGGGTGTGCACGGAAGTCCTTGAACCATTTGTAAAGGGGTCTGGGGGAGAACCTCCTGAAAGGACCCTGAGTTAGGAAATAGGAGCAGTCCATGTACTTTAGGTATCATTAGAACAAAGCGAGTTCTGTGCAGTCTTGGAAAGATGAAAAATAATCTAAAACAAAGTCAACTTGCATAACTGGCATCTGACTTGGTATGAGGAGCAACAACAAAATTAAGTCATTGTAAATGTGTAACTTTTTCCCCTCTGGAGGTGTTAAAAAAAAAAAAAAAAAAAAGCACGGATCGAATGTCCAAATCCTGGGCAGGTTTAGAAAGAAGATTAGTGATCAAGTAGCCCTCGTTCTGCGTCGGGGGGGGGGGGGGGGGCGTCCTTCCTTAGAGCATTTGAAATTGGAGTTGTTCCACACCGGTGAGATGGGGCTGGAAGGTGTTTGGAGTTTCGTGGCTCCCGTCTGGGAGTTTGTGGCGGCCAAGGAGATTAATCGAAGTCCCAGTAAAAGTTTCTCTCCTTCTTGGAGGTTGGAGAAGGAGTATGTCTTAGATTTGAAGGTGAATCTCAGTGCAAATGGAAAAGCCCCCCAATATTTAATCTCCTTCTGTGCGAGGACTGTGAGCAGGGGTTTTAGTGACTTTCTCCTTTGGATAGTCGATGGCAATATGTCAGCGAAGATTTGGATTGGAGGGTTTTGGCACAGGAGAGGCGTTTGCTTGTGGGGTCTTTTCATTATCTCCTCCATCACCGAAAAAAAATGCAGCTTCACCACAATATCTTTTGGGGCCCCATCCTTTCTCGAGGGACCCAAGGCCCTGTGAGCTCTGTCCAGTTCTAGTGTATGAGGTGGAATGTCAGGAATGAGGTCTTTAATGAAGTCTTGGACAGCTTCTGTGACAGACTCCGGGAGCCCCCTTAATCTGAAATTATATTAACTAGATCAATTCTCGAGATCCTTGATTTTGGATAGAGCATTGTCCAGTTGTTTTTGAATGACATGAATATGGTCACAGTTTTGATTGGTCCTGGCCACTGTGGTGTCTTGTTTGGTTTCAATGGCTTCTATGCAGGCACCAAGGTTTTGGAAATCAGCCTTAATGTCCTAAATGTCCCCAGTGATCTTAGCTGCAATTGTGGTCAGACCTCTGTCAGATAATTCAGACAGTTTGTTGAAAAGGTCCTCTGTTTATGATGAAGTCTGAGCTGGCCTTTATGCGGTGGTGTGGGGGGGGCCCCCCCGAGTAGGCCTCAGCTTGCCTCAGGGGGGATAACATGTAATCCTCCATTGTGTGACTAATTAGGGATTCCGTGGATGCCGGGGAGGGAGCCATGGCAGGTCAGGTACTCACTGTGTAGATAAAAGAAAGGGTAATCTCGCGCTTAACCGGGAATGAGAACTAAACTAGTGCAGCACACACTGAGGGTAATGTCTGAACCCAAAGGTAAATAAAAAGGAAAAAGTAGTGGCGTGCAAGGGGTTAAAATTAAACTAAAAGCAGGTAAGAGGAGTAAGGTAAAATTGAATCCAATTAAGTGGTGAATGAAGTAATGAGAGTGAATTCACAAGGTAAAAACCAGTGATTGTGAGGGTAAATCACATAAGAATAAATATCATCAAAACATAGTAAACATAGAAAGATGAAAAATATATCATATAAGATATAAAATAAAGTGAATAGTGACTGTGGTTTAAAAAACAACGTAAATATTCATAAGATTCAAAATCTGATACAAAATATAGCAATGTGGTGAAAAAACGCAGTGGGAGCGATAAAAGTGCAGTAAAATGGCTAAGACACTGCTAAGAGAATAAATAATAGACAAGGATGTCTAAAAATTACTGAAGTGAATGATAAAAGTGAATAAAATAACTGAAGTGAAGAAATTGCAAATGAGTCGCAAGCTAAAAACGCATCACAAAAAAATTGTAAAATGGTAAATAGTCCATATAAACACGGGTGCAGGTGACAGTTCGTTCCCAGAGTTAGGTGCAACAAGGTATTTTCCTGTTGACTGTGCAATGGTAATTTGATTGTGACTATCTTGTGCGGTTTAGAGCAGCGGTGTGTGATCCTGGTGGGGGTGGTATGGTTGGCCCCTTACCTTACGGCTGTAAGGTTACAGCATGGGTTAAGGTGGGTCTTTGAGGTCCCTGGTATCCTTCCTCCTTTGGGAGCTCCAATCTGTGTCCCGGTTCTTTATGGTACTTGGGTTGCATAGGCTTTACAGGCAAAGGCTTCTACCCTTGCAAAAGATGTTTTGCTTGCACCAGGACTAAGAAACCAAACGAAAGAAAGAAGGACTTTACATCAACCAGCACTGGCAACACCCACATGATTAATGAATTTATCTGCTGTAACACAATAGGAGCGGTTTACGTTTTAGAATGCAGTTGCGGCCTACAGTATGTTGGTCGCACAAAGCGACCACTCAGGGTCAGAATTAAAGAACATGTCAAAAACATCATAAAGGGTTCCGATAAACATAACGTATCTAGGCACTTTGCCATACACCATAAAAAGGACCCGACACACCTGAAATTCTGGGGGATAGAACCCTATGTCAAACACTGGAGAGGAGGCCACAAGGTCAGAACCATAAGCCAGTTGGAATCCAAGTGGATTTTCACCCTTAATACTTTAACGCCACATGGCTTAAACATAGAATTCGACTTGAACTGTTTCCTTAGCGACTTCTAGATTGACCTCCTTCCTTTATTAACCATTCCAACAATTTTAACTACACCAGTTTCACATAATTTTATTATTTTTATTGGCTCTATTTTATTAAAACTTCCTTTTACCACTTTTTTATCAATATGTTTATTGTTAATAATGGTACCCTATCTGATAGATTTGCACCCTTACCTGAAAACATCTGCACCTCTGCACCTATGCTTTTCTCGAATGGATATGGATCACCTAACAGTCACTGCACCTTACTCCAATTCCACATCTCCCTCACCTCTATATCTAGGTGGTTTTATCTATTCACTGGATAATCCCACTATTGTCCCCTTTACATTGCCAGATTTTATACGTGTAATTTTATTTTATTTACATGTAACGTCATTTCCGGTATTTTTTGGGTCGCAACCGTCCCAATTTTATCGTCGCTATACTTTTATGCTTATTAGAAATTTTAACATCTCTTGAGGTCATAACCTTTTTTATTAATTTTAGCTGGCCATCAACCGAGTTTTTATGGTGTTATTGTTATTTATAAACCCTTGATTTTAACACCTTAAGCAGTCCTCTGCATTCGGTATTTGCGCCTGGCAAACTCATTTTTCTTCCAATGACAAAGCCGCCTTGTGCCCAGTAATGGACTTTATACATCCTTTGCTGACACCAGACGTCTCCAGCCTATCAGTGCTGTTTTTTCCAATCCCAAAATGGCCGCCGGAGCACTTCCGGCAACGGCATTATGACCATTTCCGGCGATCGGGCCACAAGAAAATGGCCGCCTAGTATAATTAAATGGCCTATAAATAAGACACTTCCACTAACACTAGGCACCCCTGAAGAAGTCACGTGATCGGTGACGAACACGTGTCGGGACCACAGCTTAGTCTGACCAACCGGAAGTGACGCAACACCGAGCTCGCCGCTCGTTTGTACATTATCTTTTGACTCATCTAAGAATGTGAGTACCCCCCTGCTTTTAATGTGAATTGTTTTACTTGTACCAAATAAACCACTTTTGATGTTAAACATACTACACCATGAGGCTACTTCCTTCCTCTCTTTTATACTGATGTGAGCGCCCCCACCCCCCCCCCCCCCCCTTTATTGGATGCAACCAAAGTACCATAAAGAACCGGGACACAGATTGGAGCTCCCAAAGGAGGAAGGATACCAGGGACCTCAAAGACCCACCTTAACCCATGCTGTAACCTTACAGCCGTAAGGTAAGGGGCCAACCATACCACCCCCACCAGGATCACACACCGCTGCTCTAAACCGCACAAGATAGTCACAATCAAATTACCATTGCACAGTCAACAGGAAAATACCTTGTTGCACCTAACTCTGGGAACGAACTGTCACCTGCACCCGTGTTTATATGGACTATTTACCATTTTACAATTTTTTTGTGATGCGTTTTTAGCTTGCGACTCATTTGCAATTTCTTCACTTCAGTTATTTTATTCACTTTTATCATTCACTTCAGTCATTTTTAGACATCCTTGTCTATTATTTATTCTCTTAGCAGTGTCTTAGCCATTTTACTGCACTTTTATCGCTCCCACTGCGTTTTTTCACCACATTGCTATATTTTGTATCAGATTTTGAATCTTATGAATATTTACGTTGTTTTTTAAACCACAGTCACTATTCACTTTATTTTATATCTTATATGATATATTTTTCATCTTTCTATGTTTACTATGTTTTGATGATATTTATTATATGTGATTTACCCTCACAATCACTGGTTTTTACCTTGTGAATTCACTCTCATTACTTCATTCACCACTTAATTAGGTACTCACTGTGTGCCCCGGGAGGGTCTGCGGGGGATCGTGAGCTGGCAGCCCTGTGTCCTCCTCCTCCATGTCAGCACATAAGTGTGCTGCGGCCACCATCTTAGTTTCGAGCGGCTCCGGGAACGGGCTGAAACGGGGCCCAAGATTTTGTTTGGCAGAGCCCCAGGGCATGGAAGGGTTCCCGGGTGGTTCCCCCAGCTGATGGTGCGGTCCAGAGCTGTTTCGCTGGCCACAGTCGGTCGCTGTGTGTGCTATTAGGCCGGGGTGTCACGGAGCTCCAGGCTCAAGCAGACATTTTGGAGTCCTCCACGCATGCACTCCCCTAGATTTGAAATTTATGCCCCTACAACGCTTGATGGTGTCCCTATGTTTGACCTCTGTATGTGGCCAGGCTGTGTAAAAGTTTCACACATGTGGTATTGTTCTTTCTGGGGAGGAGTAGGAGAATCTATTTTGGGGTTTAATTTTTGGTATGTACATGCAGTGTTAGAAATATTGTAAAAAGTGATAACTGTGTAAAATAAAAAAAAAAATGTGTTTTCATTTTCTTTCAACATTTTCCAAAAACTTGTAGAAAAAAAAAATGACATGTTCAAAAGACTCGATATGCCTCATTTTTTATTGTCCTGGTGCTCCAGGGCCTTCAAAAGTGTAAGAGGTAGTCAAGAAATTAGATGTGTAATTTATGCTCCTAGAACGCCTGATGGTGCGCTCTGCATGTTGGGCCTCTGTATGTGGCCAGGCTGTGTAAAAGTCTCACACATGTGGTATTGCCATACTCGGGAGGAGTAGTAGAATGTGTTTTGGGGTGTAATTTGTGGTATGCATATGCTCTGTGTGAGAAATAACCTGATAATATGACACTTTTGTGAAAAAAGAAAAAAAAAATCTTGATATTGCAAAGATTTGTGGGAAAAAAATAACATCTTCAAAAAACTCACCATGCCTCTAAATACCTTTGAATGTCTACTTTCCAAAAAATGGGTCATTTGGGAGGTATTTGTTCTTTCCTGGCTTGTTAGGCCCCTTTCAGACGTCGGCTCAGCGGGAGATCTGTCCGTTGATCTCCGCTGAGCCGGCGGATGACAAGCCTCTCTCTGCTCACTGAGCGGGGAGGGGCTTGCGAGCGCCGCTGATCTCTATGGAGAGATCGGATGAAAACGGACAGTGTGTCCATTTTCACCCGATCTCACCCGATCCGATCCGCCAGCGACGGATCTGGACGTGAGGCCATCCGTCTGCTTTTGGCGGATCGGATGTCAGCGGACATGTCTCCGCTGACATCCGACGCTCCATAGAGTAACATGGAGCGCCCGTTCAGATCCGCTGTCTAAACTGACAGGCGGATCTGAACGGCCCGTCCGTGTGAAAGGGGCCTTAGGGTCTCAAGAAATGAGATAGGCCGTCAGTACTTCAGGTGTGATCAATTTTCAGTGATTGGCACCATAGTTTGTGGACTCTATAACTTACACAGATTTGGATTATTTTTACCAAAGATATGTAGCAGTATAACATTTTGACAAAATTTCTTATATAATTTAGCAAATTGGTAATTTTGCATAACAGAAACAAAGAGAAATTTTTTACAGAATTTTCGGTCTTTTTTCAATTATAGCGCAAAAAATAAAAACCCAGCGGTGATTAAATACCACCAAAAAAAAGTTCTATTTGTGTGGGGAAAAAAAAGGATAAAAAAATTGCATGACTGAGTAATTGTCATTCGAAGTGTGAGAGAGCTGAAAATCGGTCTGGTTTAAGTGCCCAGTGGTCAAGTAGTTAAAGTGGTTTTAGTCCCCAAAACTATTTTTTTTTTTGCAGCTTGCCAATTCGTAAATGTGACAGCTGCATTGGCTTTAGATATTTTTAACTTTTTCTCTGTATCTTCACCTGCCGATCCTACCAGCAAGTCTTTTTTTTCAACTTCCTTTAACTGACCAAGCTGTCCAGCAAAAGTGGCAGTTAGAGGGTTGAGACAAACCATTTACTACAGATGGGGGTGCTTGCAATTGTCATCAGCTTGTACTGATTTATGTAAAACCTTTATACCAAAATGGAATTAAACTGTTGCTCTAATTTAGGGGTCTCAAAACATTCTAAACAAAAAGGGCCACCTGTCTTTCAGACTTTAGGGGGGTCAGACTGTGGGAAGTCAGAGAAGAAAATATTAGGGGAGGAATAGTACCCCATCGTTGGTGTCAGTGGGAGGAATAGTGGCCCAACGCTTGTGTCAGTGGGAGGAAGAGTGGCCTGTTGTCACTGAGAGGAACAGAATCATTGGTGTTAATTTGAGTAATGAAGCCCCATGGTTGGTGTCGTTAGAAGGAATTGTATCCCAACACTAGTGTCAGTGAGAGGAATTGTGCCCCACTGTAGGTTTTACTGGAGGGAATAGTGCCCCATTGTTGGAGTCAGTGAGGGAAATAATGCCCCAGGAGCCACATAAAAGCAAGCAAAAGGACCGCATCTGGCCCCCAGGGCCACAATTTGGAGACCACTGCTCTAACTGCTTAAAGGGGTTTGCTTTAAAATTGTACATCTAACATTACCCACTCTCCAGACGGACAATGTTCCAAGAGAGTCTCCGATGTTCCACCAGCCAGGAGTAGATACACCTTAAGGGACTGTTTACTAGTGTGGCTGGGGGGGCGCGTGCATTAAAAATAGGTCTTTGAACATCTATATGGACAGGACATAGTGTCTCCCAGCCATCCTATGAAAAGCGTTCCACCATGGATCACTTTTCAGAGGGGTGACAAGGCTTGCTGTAAATGTTAACAAGCCCAGGATAGGAAGTGTGTTACTGGTTGGATCGTCAGGTTTAAATAAAGGAGAAATGCCCAAGAAAAGAAAACTGATGCAGGTATCACATTTGAATATCACATTCAACACAAAATCAAAAATGTAATATATTGCAGCTTACCAATCATTAGATGTGGTGGCTGCATCATATTTTCTCCTGGTGATCTGGCCAGTAACACACCTCTCGTATTAGTCAGACACAACTCTGTATGAATGAGACAGGAGGCACAGCACAAACATCAGCATTGGATACCACTGACATGAAAGCAATCACCGCGCCCGATGACAGGGTGCAGTAGATCCCTACCATGTCACTAGGCAGAACAGGGAAATGCCTTGTTTACATAGGCACCTCCCCGTTCTGCCTCTCCGCCTCACGGTCGTGGGCCGACGGCGAACAGAGTTTGCAGGACCCACAAGGTGGCAAATTCAAAGGGACGTACGGGTACGCCCATTTGCCTGTACGAGCCATCCTGCCGACATATGTGTGTGCGGCAGTCAGGCAAGTGGTTAATACTGCTATAAATTACGTAGGACTCTAAGGCCCCTTTCACACTGGGGCGTTTTTCATGCGGTGCAGCGCTAAAAATAGCGCCTGTTCACCGCCTGAAAAAATCCGGCCCCTTTAACTCCAGTGTGAAAGCCGGTGTTGTATCATTATCCGTCCCCCATCACCAAGTGTCCGAGGTGTACTGCGCATGCGCAGTACACAGAACGCCCATATTCCGAAAATTGCCGAGGATGAACGGCGCCTGCGCCGTGAGTCCACTTTCAAGCCCCACCATCCCAGTGGACATAGAGTTAGAATATAAAAGTGCCGAGCGCAGCGAGGCCGTGCCCGATGCGTGGCGAGCGAAGCGAGCCCGCGAGGGGCCCTCTCAATTTGACTAACCCTATGTCCGCTTGGATGGTGGGGGCTTCTCCTCGACTCACGGCGCAGGCGCCGCTCATCTTCCGACAATTTCCGAAAATCTTCTGGATCCGGACTGCGCATGCGCTGCGCATGCGCAGTAGACTTCGGACACCTAGTGACAGCCGGACACTTGGTGATAGAACACCGGCGGGCTTTCACACTGGAGCGGTGCCCTAGCAGGATGATTAAAAAAAAGTCCTGCTAGCAGCATCTTTGGAGCGGTATAGGAGCGGTGTGTTCACCGCTCCTTTCCATTGATTAGAATGGGACACCGCGGCAATACCGCCGCAAAGCGCCGCTACGGCGGCGCTTTGCGGGGGTGTTAACCCTTTTTCGGCCGCTCGCGGGGAGTAAAACCGCACCGCGAGCGGCCGAATACCGCGGTTAAAACAACGGTAAAGCAGCGCTAAATATAGCGCTGCTTTACCGTCACCGCGGCTCCCCGCCCCAGTGTGAAAGGGGCCTAAAGGAAAGAGGTGAACGTATTATAGTTTGTGCTGTCCTAACCCTGAAATGGCTGTTTAGCCAAAATCCTAATTCCTAGAGAATGCAGAGTGAGTTGCAACAATCCTATGTATTAGTCCGTCATATGCTGGAAAAGATTTTTCGGACAAGAAACACCAGGAGCATGGGTCTCTCACAAGCTAGTAATTTGTACGTGGTGGCCATCTGTGTCTGTTTGACTTGTCTGGTTAGAACTAGCGTTTTCACATAATTTACTGATGTGCAGATACATTTTCAAGAATCACTTTGGTTTTTTTGACCTGCCTGCTATTAGTGACAGGCACCAAAAAGAGATAAGCGCCAGTAGACAAAAAGCAAAGCTGACCAAGGCGTGTTATATGTTATACATTTTTTTTCGTTCAACCGCGGGATGAAAAAAAATAAAAATAAAAATATGTATAAAATGTTCCAATTTCCCCATCCACATGGGGAAATCACGCCTGCTGAGCTATTGTGCTCCAAAAAGGTAGGAAGCCTTCACTGCCGTTAGAACACAATGATCAGGGTTGCCTGCTATAGCCAGTGGTACTGATTGTTTAGAAAAAAAAAAAAACTGAAAACGGCAGTCGTATAGAAGTCAAATGATAGATTCTGTACAACCAGAGTGACCATACATGGATCAAAATTCAGACAATCTCTGCCAAACCGTCCAAATATTGATCCATGTAAATAAACACAAGTGCAGCCCCTCAGTGTAAAACTGCAATAATACAGTGCCTTGCGAAAGTATTCGGCCCCCTTGAACTTTTCAACCTTTTGCCACATTTCAGGCTTCAAACAAAGATATAAAATTAAAATTTTTTGTAAAGAATCACCAACAAGTGGGACACAATTGTGAAGTGGAATGAAATCTATTGGATTTTTGAAACTTTAACTAATAAAAAAATGAAAAGTGGGGCGTGCAAAATTATTCGGCCCCCTTGCGTTAATACTTTTTTAGAGCCACCTTTTGCTGCGATTACAGCTGCAAGTCGCTTGGGGTATGTCTCTATCAGTTTTGCACATCGAGAGACTGAAATTCTTGCCCATTCTTCCTTGCAAAACAGCTCAAGCTCAATGAGGTTGGATGGAGAGCGTTTGTGAACAGCAGTTTTCAGCTCTTTCCACAGATTCTCGATTGGATTCAAGTCTGGACTTTGACTTGGCCATTCTAACACCTGGATACGTTTATTTGTGACCCATTCCTTTGTAGATTTTGCTGTATGTTTGGGATCATTGTCTTGTTGGAAGATAAATCTCCGTCCCAGTTTCAGGTCTTTTGCAGACTCCAACAGGTTTTCATCCAGAATGGTCCTGTATTTGGCTGCATCCATCTTCCCCTCAATTTTAACCATCTTCCCTGTCCCTGCTGAAGAAAAGCAGGCCCAAACCATGCTGCTGCCACCACCATGTTTGACAGTGGGGATGGTGTGTTGAGGGTGATGAGCTGTGTTGCTTTTACGCCAAACATATCGTTTTGCATTGTGGCCAAAAAGTTCGAGTTTGGTTTCATCGGACCAGAGCACCTTCTTCCACATGTTTGGTGTGTCTCCCAGGTGGCTTGTGGCAAACTTTAGACAAGACTTTTTATGGATATCTTTGAGAAATGGCTTTCTTCTTGCCACTCTTCCATAAAGACCAGATTTGTGCAGTGTGCGACTGATTGTTGTCCTATGGACAGACTCTCCCGCCTCAGCTGTAGTTCTCTGCAGTTCATCCAGAGTGATCATGGGCCTCTTGGCTGCATCTCTGATCAGTCTTCTCCTTGTCTGAGCTGAAAGTTTAGAGGGACAGCCAGGTCTTGGTAGATTTGCAGTGGTCTGATACTCCTTCCATTTCAAAATGATCGCTTGCACAGTGCTCCTTGGGATGTTTAAAGCTTGGGAAATCTTTTTGTATCCAAATCCGGCTTTAAACTTCTCCACAACAGTATTACGAACCTGCCTGGTGTGTTCCTTGGTCTTCATGATGCTCTCTGCGCTTTCAACAGAACCCTGAGACTATCACAGAGCAGGTGCATTTATACAGAGACTTGATTACACACAGGTGGATTCTATTTATCACCATCAGTCATTTAGGACAACATTGGATCATTCAGAGATCCTCGCTGAACTTCTGGAGTGAGTTTGCTGCACTGAAAGTAAAGGGGCTGAATAATTTTGCACGCACCACTTTTCAGTTTTTTATTTGCTAAAAAAAGTTTAAAATATCCAATAGATTTCGTTCCACTTCACAATTGTGTCCCACTTGTTGGTGATGCTTCACAAAAAATAAAAATTTTATATCTTTATGTTTGAAGCCTGAAATGTGGCAAAAGGTTGAAAAGTTCAAGGGGGCCGAATACTTTCGCAAGGCACTGTATGAGGCTTTTTTCTCATGCTACAGCGGAATAATCCAACTGCCACGAGTGTGTAACATGGTTGGAGATGGAAGTGCATGGTATACCAGAGGGATACAAACCTGAGGTTATGGCTTTCATAAATGTATAATCTGGAGTGGGAGGAGGATGTACACTTCATCGCAGACAGTGACAATTGATTTATACAATTGCATTTTGACCTTAGAGTCCATTTGCTCTGGTAAGCATATCCATGTGGTGGATGACAGCTGTGTCATGTTTCACAGAGGATTATATATTCAAGCTTAAATGAAGAGTTAATTGAATCTTTTGGGCCCGTGACTGATTATTGCACACATTTGTCTTGTTGCTAATTGTTGCACTTTTTTTGGAGTTTTAATTTCCTTTTAAAAATTTTTTTTTTTTTTTTTTAATTAAGCGTGGCATAAATTGTGTTTATGTATATTTGTCAATTTGCGCTGATTGACCTGTCAGCTGCTTTTCATACTCTTAAGTGCGATTCTCTTCGGATTTATTGATCCATGTATGGCCGTCTTAAACTGCGATAGACATGACAAACATTGTAAATATGTAACCTTTTTTCCCCAAACACATCTCACACATTTCAGAAATATACTTTATTTTTTTACTCAACAAACACTTGTTAAAAATACAAGAATGTTCTCACAATTCTGGGAGGAAAAAAAGTACATTGTACTTGAGTGGGAAGCATCAATGATTTGTTCATGATGTCTACAACTCTGTAACATACAAAACAGTATTTGGATTAATGCGAAACACACACGCCATCTGACATTGTACATCACAAAAACATGAAAAGGTGGCATCCTGTAGCATTTCTGTCAAGTAGTCTTAGCAAAAAAAAGAAAAAAAATTCAAACTGATGCATTAACTAGCTAGGGAGTTTAAGAATTTAGCATGTGCAAATAAAGTGTACACTGCAAAATTTACCAGGACTCCACCCTGCTGTAAACAAAGGACACAAAATGTAAAACTTCTCCTAGCATCTTAATCAAAACAGTGAGGCAATCCCATTCCTCCCTTTAGGCGAAGCAACTTATGTTACTAAATGTAAAACGCATAAAAACAGCACTGGGCTAAGATGGTGCAAGATGAAGAGTTTAGTGGAAGTAAACTATTAAGAATCTGAGGAGGGTAGAGAGCTGGTTTTGAGAAAAGAGGTGTGGCAGATATAGGAAACCGTTGACCAAGGATCTAAGGAGGAGTGGACAGGTGTACCAGAGGTTAGGGTCTCAGGTTTCCCAGGAGTAGCCACCTATAGCAGGAGGTGAGCAGTGTACCACAACGGACAACAGGTATTAAGGGATGGAGAACTTATGTGGAGGATAATGGGGCATAAGGATTGTACTTGAGGGGCTTGGAAAGCAGAGAACAAGGATCTGAGTGACACATTACAAATGTGCTATGAGAGGAACGATTGAAGGACAATAGTTGGCGTGAGATGAGAGTAGTAAAGGGTCCAATAGAGAGTTGCCAAAGGATCTGAAGATGAAATCACAGTTGGGGTGAGAAAGTGGAATGACATGACTGCAGGAGTCTGGACCTTCATGACAGGAGAAGCATAGTTTAGCGGAAAGGTGATGAATAAACATCTGTGGAGGAGCAGGCTATCTGCGGGGAAGATGGCTGGCAGGTTGCAGACGATTTGAAGTAACTAAGGAGAGTATATACAGAAGAGTAAACAGAGGAAATGTTGGGAGGTCTGGCAGGGAGAGGGTTGAGCGGTTGTGGAGGAGCATACACAGATTACAGCAGATGAGGAGTGCAATGGAGTGACCAAAATAAAGAATAGTAAGTAACCAAGTACTTGAGATATGTGGCAGGCAGGGGGATTGCATGTTTTAAATGAGGGGGCACAGATTGTGGGAGGTGCAGAGTGTACTAGAGCAGGCAAGAGCACATTGTACAAGGATTTGAGGAGGAGTTGACCATTTTGACAGGGAGAGAGATGAGAGTTTTTAAAAAAGCAGGCCCAAATTATGGGAGGCGAGGAGTATAAATGAATGACCCGGAGATGGTATACATGGAAGCATCCTATCTCTTATGAAGCTTTGAATGGCGGACTACTTGGAAGCATCATGTTGGGAATAATCATTTGGTGGAGGTAACCAGAGAGGGCTTGTGAGAAATGAGCTGTGTAGTGGCATGGCCAAAAGAGTAGAGAGGAATGTTCTGGGGAGAAGGATTACAGGCTGTGAAGACATGGCCACAGGTTAGGAGAGGCCAAGTTAACAAAAATAAATACAGCATCCAGCTGTGTTATGCATTAGTCTTAGCTGTAAAAAAAAAAGAAAAAAAAGGAGCTCAGACTTGTACAGTGCAAAAAGCAATGATGTTCAAAGGGATGTAGCAGCCAATCATATTTCACGTCAAGTCTGACCAATGAAAGATGATTTTTAACTAGTTGTATTTATTACTGCACTTTTCTTACCTGTTAACCAACTTTTTACCCATTTGGGATGGTTTAATATTTCGAAACACAAGTCTGAATGTTTTTAGATTCAGGGATACAAATGCTACAGTCAATAAGCAACCATTTGAAAACATGGTACAAGTAGTAAAGATTTGCAGATTTCACTTGGTGGCTATATTAAACCACACATTCCCAATTAGAATTCAGCCTGGAAAGAACATGGCTATACAAACAACTATTCCTTCAGAACAGAAAATGGGGTAAATCTGCAAAAGTTTCTTAAAATCCTTGCAATGAACATAGATTACCCAGCAGAATATTTTGTGGGTGTAAATTATAATTAACAGTATACAGTCACAGACTTAAGAAAGGTGGAGAAATATGCTGTAAGGCGTCAGATTTTTTTTTTTTTAGTGGGAAAGATACCAAAGAACCACTTGCCTGAAACTCTTTAGAAACATGCATAAAACCCCCTACATAACCAGAGCTAACCGTGTAAGAAACAAATGACTAAGCACATCAGAGCAAGGGCCAGTAAAGATCTGGAAGGATAGAAACTTAGAGCTTTCAGTCCAATTAGAGGGCCAGTTGACACACCAATATGCAGTTCAGGAAGGTGGACAAACGGCCCTTGCGATCAAGCACTATATATTTTTTTTCTGTGGTCCAGTGCACTTTGCAGCTCATTAAAATGAATGGGCTGTCAAAATACACAACACGGGAATGCTTGTGTTCCCGTACAATCCCGGTATGAACCAGCCCTGAAAGATAGTTTATGAAATAGTCAAATCATTACTGCTTCATGCTACTCTGTGTGAATGTAATATTTGGGGCCCCATTCAAATACAGATTCAAAGACTTCAGTACTTTGAAAGTCACAGACCTGGAAGAAGTATTCAGATTAATTGTACGGATTCCACTTTGACTTTATTTGCATGCTTGCTTGGGAGGTCAAGATCTCAAGTAATGAAGCAAAATACTGCAAAAACAGCATCTTGTAAAAGGAAGTTGGAAAAAGTAGAATGTGGCATGTTGCATATCACCTGACACAGGTTTGGGGAACAGAGGATAGTAGTATGGTAAGCAGCAGACTGGAGATTAAACAAAGACAGACTTGGGAGATGTGTGGGAGGGAGAGAGGAGAGGTGAATAGAGGAGCATACACCGAATATGGATGGTGATTATTGTAATAGACATTACAAATAATAGTAAGTGATTGAGGACTTGACAAATGTGGTGGGGAATGGGATCTGTGTATTAAATGAGAGGGTGCAGCTTGCAAAAGGTGAGGAGTGCAATGGAGAGTGCAAAAATCACACTGAACAAGGTTCCAATAGAGAGCTGGCAGTTGTGGCACAGAAAAGATTGAGGGATTTTGGAGGATGATGGATTGTGTGAGGTGAGGAGTGCTACTTGCTATACCTAGTAAAAAAAGATATAAATATTTTGGCCCTATCAAACATACTGCAGGCAAAAAGTGTCAGTTCAAGTGATTCAATCAATAGGAAAATGGGAAACGCAAAATAAATGTCAGGTGAATATCTACCGTGCAATATTAACACAATAAAATGTAATGGGGCCCTTCATATATATTTTTTTGGAAATATAATGTTGGTTTTTAAAGCAGTTTTAAGACATTTTAGATCAGTGCAGCTTTTGCATGTGTATAACAGATCTTTGAGTGCTCATCAAGCCACAGGGCAAAGCGTTCTTAGCTTGAAAAAAAAAAAAAAGCTTAGAAGCCAACAATATTGCAATCATTATTCTACATGGGCAACTGGGAGCAAATGAAGACTGCAAGATATGCCCTGTTACAATCTGTTCAGCGGTGGCTATGATGTCTGTACACATCACCAGCTGTACTCTTGTAGGGATTAAAGCAACCACTACCAGCATTACTGGACACAAATGCAGCATGACAGCACCTGTGTATGCATTCCCTTTATAGTGCAAAATCTAGCTCAACATGGACCTGACAGAGTAACTTAAAAATCAACTTTTAATTAACAGTAAATGCATTATATAGCAGTGCTTTGAATTACTGTATGCATTTTATTTTTATGTAGATTAACACGTGCTTAAGCGCTGCCAAAATCTGAATCTAAGCACCTTTCTGCCAATAATACAAAAATAAGTGGCACTATTCCAATTGGCAGTGGACTACAACTCTCAACTGGCACATATCGATTTCACTTCCATGCTGCTCAAAGCCTAAAACCTAAACTGACAATTAGAAAAAAGTAACTTGAACAAACTTTAAGCTGACCTGTGACTTAACCAATTTCTTTTATGGTCTTTGTATGGCAAAAAAAATAATAATATAGATCTTTCAAAATGCCTAGCATTCTGTCACTGACGACTTTGTTCAGATTGTATATATTTTTTTTGATAACACCGATACAAAACTAAATTTCTTTTAATAAAAGAGAAAAAACAAACAAACATAGAAATCAGTTGGACATACAGAAAAAACCCCACAAAACTAATGGAAGATAGTTTGCCGCGTTCTTTTCTCCACTAAAAATGGCCACAATGATTCTCTAATGCCAACTCTAAATGGTGTCCTCTGTCCAATGCCAAGCCCCTCCAGCTTGGAGCAATCAAGCTGTGGGTTCCATGGTCGAGGAGTTGGGCCAACGGGTTCATCTGTGATCTGAAAAAAGTAAAAAACAAACAAACATTCAGCACCAGTCTGATATGGACAACAAAATACAGGTATTAAATAGAAAATTCTATAGAGACTGACCCAATCACATTTTTTGTCCTTCCCCCAACATCAGGATTTCCTACTCTACAGTTGAAACCAAGTCCATCATGAGTTTAGATTGTCTTCCCCTTTAACTACTTACATTTGGTGCATTTTTCCTGTCAGATCGGTTCTGTGTCCTCTTATTTGTGTCACTACTGTTCAGTGTTTGTAGCTAGTTCAAAGCTCCACCCAGCACCATCGTTAGGAATCCTGCCATGAATGAAATATGTAGACTGCCACTGATGACCTCTCCCGAAAATACTAACTGCCTGGCCATCATGCTGGCCCTCTTTCTTCAATATATTGAGTAGTAGGTCATTTATGCAGAAAACAACATCTGGCTTTGTCAGCATACTTATTCCAAGTTAGCAGCTCAGTATGTACAGCCAGTGGGGTTTATTTAATAAAGCTGGAGAGTGCAAAATCAGGCTTCCTTGTGCACAGAATCCAATCAGCTTCTAACTTCAGCTTGTTCAATTCAGCTTTGGCAATAAACCCTGGAAGTGGATTGGTTTCTATGCAGAAGTAAACCTGGTTTTGCACTCTCAAGCTTTAGTAAATAAACCCCAGGGTGTCAAGACAAAATGTGAAGCAACTAGCATTCCTAGCCTCGGTCTGTTCCTTTAGGAAAAGTAAATAATGTTAGCACTTTAAAAGCTTCCCAACCGCCTCACGCAGATATACTGTGGCAGAATGGCACGGGCAGGCAAAATCACGTACCTGTACATGGACCTTTAATTGCCTGCCCGTGGGTCGCGCGCGCCGCGGGAGCTCCGTGACCCCGACCGCGGGACCAGCAGACCTGATCGCCGATGGTGTCCCGCGATCGGGTCACAGAGCTAAAGAACGGGTGTAAACAAACCTCTCCCCACGCTTCCTACTCTGCCTGTCATTGATCGGCTGTTCCCGGTCATCGGGAAAGCCGATCAATGACGTCAGCCCCGCCCCCTAATGTAAAAAAAAACACAACACGTCACAGCCCATAACCCCTCCCCCTAGTGGTTAACTCTTTCACTACCACTGTCATTTATACAGGAATCAATGCATTTAAATAGCATCGATTGCTGTATAAATGACAATGGTCCCAAAAAGGTGTCAAAAATGTCCGACGTGTCCGCCATAATGTCGCAGTCACAATAAAAATCGCAGATCGCCGCCATGACTAGTAAAAAAAAAAAAATTTATAAAAATGGATATAAAACTATCCCCTATTTTGTAAACGCTATAACTTTTGCGCAAACCAATCAAAAACATCGCTAATTGCTATTTTTTTTACCAAAAATATGTAGAAGAATACGTATCGGCCTAAACTGAGGAAAAAAAAATTTTTTTATATATTTTTTGGGGATATTTATTATAGCAAAAAGCAAAAAATATTGCATTGTTTTCAAAATTGTCGCTCTATTTTTGTTTATAGCGCAAAAAATAAAAACCGCAGGGGCAATCAAATACCACCAAAAGAAAGCTCTATTTGTGGGAAAAAAAGGACGCCAATTTTGTTTGGGAGCCACGTCACACGGCCGCGCAATTGTCAGTTAAAGCGACGCAGTGCCGAATTGCAAAAAGGGGCCTGGTCCTTTGGCTGCCAATTGGTCCGGGGCTGAAGTGGTTAAGCGCAACATTATTTACTTTTCCCAATTTACTTACCGTTAGTCTTTCGGCAAATGTTTGCAGCTTTTTCCACATACTAATTAGTAACCTCAGCGCAATATTCCTCCCTCCTTTTCTCGGTCTGTTCCTTTGTTTGGTCTAGGCCTTCTGTCTTGTACACCATAAGGCTTCATGTACACTAGCAGCGCCTAAAACTTGTTGAGTTTTTGGTGCTTTTTGCTGAGGTTAGAGGAGATTCAAGGAGGTTTAACCTCCCCTAACCTCCCTCTCCTGAACACGGAAGAATCACATGGGACGTACTTAGACATTCCAACATGACAATGATCCAAAACACAAAGGCCAAGTTGACCTGTCATTGACTACAGCAGAATAAAGTGAAGGTTCTGGAGTGGCCATCTCAGTCACCTGACCTCAATATCATTGAGCCACTCCATCCAAGATAAAGAGCCTCATCCAAATAATTTTTTTTTTGTGTTATTCATATTCTCTGAAAAATGGCCAAGAAATCAAATTCTGCCATGGTATGTAAACTTATGAGCACAACTGTTATATATATATTTCCGTAAGGACCGTCTTCTCAGGTGACAGCTCTTTTTTAACTGAGGGCAGGGCCACACAATGACGTCGCCGGGTGAAGCCATAGGGATGTCCCCATGGGTGAGAGGGGGACGGACCGGGTGGCCCCGTCCCCTCTGACGCTACAGGAAAGCCATAGGGATTTCCCCATGCGTCAGGGGTGGGGGGGGGGGGGGGGGGGGGTTTGGTCCGTCGGGGGAGCAGGAGAAAATGAAGACTACTTTGTGGGACAGTTTTATTTTTTTATTATTTAATAAAGGACTTGTCCCCAAGCCGTGTCATGTCATTTTTACCATTTTCACACTTTTTTTGTGAAATGTTAAGGGTACATTTGAACCCCGTTACCATTTCACACAGGAGGGGGAGGCCCAGCATACCTTTAGGGTCTGGTATGGATTTTGAGGGGGACCCCCCACGCAATTTTTTTTTATATTTTGGCACGAGGTTCTCCTTAATATCCATACCAGACCTGAAGGGCCTGGTATGGAATTTGGGAGGACCCCCACGCAAAATATATATTTTTTAAACCTTGGTACGGGGTTCCCCTTAATATTCATACCAGTCCCGAAGACTGTGGGGGAATCCCATGCCGTTTGTTTCAATGACTTTTATGTGTATTGCCGGGACCGACAATTCATTATAGCCGCAAGTACTTTTAAATTACTTTTTTTCCATTTAGAAATGTAATTTTGCTCTCGGACTGTTCTAAACATGGGAAACATGTGCCACTTTACGGGCATACTATAGACACCCCCCAGGTACAAAATTTTAAGGAATATTTCACTTTTATTGTTTCACTTTAAGCATTATTAAAATCCCTGCTCCTGAAAAAACTTCAATTTTTAAAACTTTTTTTGCATTCATACATGTCCCCTGGGGCAGGACCCAGGTCCCCAAACACTTTTATTACAATAACTTGCATATAAGCCTTTAAAATTAGCACTTTGGATTTTTCATATTCGTGTCCTATAGACTTTAACAGTGTTCGAGTGTTCAAACTAATTTTTTTCCTGTTTGCATGTTCTGCTGCAAACCGAACCGGGGGGGTGTTCGGCTCATCCCTATTGTTTACAACCAACCAACTGCCAACAGATCAGGCAGAAAATGAAGATTGGTTTGTAAATGAAACAATCTTTACTTGATCTTTCATACAGTTTTTATAACTGCTGTTGCCATCTACTAGGTTCTTGATATTTGCTGCTAAAATGATGTTCAGGATGGCAGAGCTATGTATTTATGGGTTAATCAAACATGACGATCTCCATCTTAGAAAAATCTTAAAATATTTGAGCTCCAAAAGAGCCAATCTTAATATTGCTGTGAGGAATGTGCAGAGATATTTATATACAAGTTAATTTGCTTCCATTCTGGCATAACAGTGATGTGACCTGGAGCAGTATGCAAGCAAGAAATCAAACACAAAACACAACTACTTACTTTTTTGGAGATCTTTCTGTACTGATCGGCCTCCCTCAGAATTTCAGTTGCTCCTTGGATCGTTGTACCCCAAAATTATTGTACAGCCTTCTCACAACTTTAGACATGATCTTGGCCTTGCGGACATTGGGGTTGAGGTAAGGCCCATACTTCCCATCATAGTCGCTCCTCTTTAATATGTCCACCATCTCCAACATTTCTCCAAATGACATATTGGAGGCCTTGAATTTCAGTTTCCGGGATCGGGACGTTTCTGCCTCCGGACTTTCCTCGTTGGTGGGATATTTGTGGCGCACCTGCTGTGTCCCCGCCATGTGCTCTCCCCACTACGCCGTAAAGAGAAGGGGTGGGGAATAGACGAGAAAGATCGTCAGGGGCGGGCGGAGTTTGAAGCATGCGCAGTGTATATAAACGTCACACGCCTGTGTCGTAGCCACGATCTGGGAGACGAGGGGAGAGAAAACTCACACGAGACGATCGCTACAAACGAAGGTACAATTTAACGTTGGTACATAACTAGCCTAGACTGATTTGAACTTGAGGCTTCTTTATGGAGAAGATTAGGAGAGTTTAGCCTGACATAATTTATAGGGTTTGGTGTGTTGTTGTGTCTTGCAGAGATTGATATGAAGGGATTCAACGACATGAGTTTTCTCCCCCTCTTCATTGCCAAATACAGGGATTTTCCCATATTGTGGCAGGGTATACACCCACATTACACCAACAAACCAAAGAGGCACGCAGCCCTGGAGGAACTTGTGGAATTTGTCAAGCCAAGGTTCCCCACGGGCAACTGTTGATGATATTAGAAAGAAAATTGGCAGCCTGAGGAGTGCGTATATCAGGGAGAGGAAGAAGGTCGTGAAGTCTGAGGAAACTGCAACTTCAGCAGATGAGGTCTATGTCCCCAAGCTCTGGTACTATCAGAGTCTCCATTTTCTGAAGGACCAGGCTGATGTCACGGAGCCAACCTCAACTCCTCCTTCCACGCTTCCTTGCGCACACAGCCCACCCCTGATGAGGCTTCCGAGGAGCAACCTGGGCCTTCCAGTATGGAAGAGGTGGAGGAGCCCAGCTTGTTCCAGGTATAGTAGTTTTGTTACCATTTATGGGAATAATGAATGATGTTCACTTAATTCAGGATCGCCAATTGCTTAGTTCCTAACGTGTTTGACATATCAACAGACAGTGGTGTGGGAGACATTTGGGGCCAGAATCTAAACTGCTGGGCTGAGAATTGTATGGTTTTCTATTTGTAAACATTTTGCACCAGTCACTAGATGGAGAATTGTGTGTGTTTGATGAACAAATAACTGAAACTATGTCCCTTTTTCCTACACAGGAAGACCTCAGCCAGGAGGTGGCTGTGGAAGGTGGCAGTCAGGAGGAGGCAGGGGTTGTGGCAAGCCACCAGCTGGGTAGTGGCAGCCAAGAGGGGGCTGCTAGGCCTCGGAGCCTGACTGACTCCCAAATCCCTCTCCTCCTCCTTCCGTACAGAAGGGCAGAGAAGGGGGGTTATGCGGCACAGTCAGCGCTCCGGATGATCAGAGAGGCTTCAGACTCCCTACATGCCACACCCGCCGAACGAGGAGACCTTTGGCTCGGTGGTTGTCACAAAAATGATGGGTATGGAGGTGGGGCAACGCAACATGTGTGAGGGGCTCATCCTCCATGTCCTAAATAAGGGTAGGGGGCTGGGGAGATGACCCCAGGCACACATGTTTGCCATAGTTACCATGCTCCGCCTCCGCCTCCTCCTCCTCCTCCTTCTGCCACCCCACCAGCACGACAGCCACAGCGTGGAAGGAAGCGTGGAAGGAAAAGACCTGAGAGTGACGACCTGCAATCATTCTGGTGTGAGAGAAGATGGAGCCTCTTGTAGTACCAGAGCCTGGGGACCTAGATGGCATCTGCTGCAGTTCCGGATACTTTGGACTTCACGACCAGATTGCACTCCCCTTAATATACGTTACTCCTCAGGCCCCCAATTTTCTACGCTTGGACAATGATGGTTGCCGTGGGGGGCCAAGACTTTGCAAATTCCCCAAGTTTCACCATGGCTGCGTTCCTCTTTGGTTTGTTGGTGTGACCTAAATAAAGGTTTTTTTGATTTGAAATAATCATTGACTATTGTGTTTTACTTTGCTACAATGACAGTTTTTTTCTTTGCTTCCATTCTGGCATAACAGTGATGTGACCTTGGTAAAAGGTTGATATGTCGACATGAATCTATTCATTTTTTTATCCTCGCTTGCCTAAGCTCCGTTCCTGGGAGAACTATGCCAACAGCAACTCATGATAAGACTTGTGCAGTCTTTCAGAGATTCCGGCAGTAATAAAAGACCTGAAGGCAAATTTCATATTTGTTACACATTCAGTGGCTACTGTATTAGGTACATAAACAAAGCACCTTGATATTAAAAAGGAGCCGTTAAAAGAGAAGTATGTTTTTGTTTTTTTTCCGCCTTTTATACTTACCCAGGTGGATGCAGCATGGGACCGGTGCTGCATCTGTCCCCCAGCGTCTCTACTGAGCCATTGAACATCGCTGATGGCTCGGTTCTCAGGTCCTTGAGAGGAGAGCTGCTGACTGTCAATCAGCAGCTCACCTCTCTGCTCTTCCACGCTCACTGGGCAGGGAGCGGCCATCTCAGTCTCTCACCTGCTCGGACAGCTGAGGCTGAGACAGGCATCAGTCCAGGCACCTGGCGGATCCAGACTTAATTGTCGTGATGACGCGGTGCTTGGACTGATTCCAGTAATGTCAGCAGAGAGTGGACTTCAGACCGCTCTCTGCTGAAAACGTGTCACAGGAGTGCAAAACTAATTGTTGACCCTTAGGAGAAGCCCAGCCAAACGATCTCAGGCTGGACTTCTCCTTTAACACTTTCCACATGCTAAAATGTTCAGTTTCAGCTTATGGCCAGGTGTCTGTTTTGCTTGGCAGTAAGATGTACCATTTCCCTGCCTTGCAGCGCTTTATTGAGTTTGCACTCTGTTACATTCCAGTCAAGTCTCCACACTGCAGCTGCACTGTATTAATCTGTGGTGCCATCTGATGTGCTGTGGAAAAATGCAGCACGTCTGCACATCACCGCAGTGTGAATGAGCGAGTGAAATGAATCGTAATTAACCGCATATAGTGTGAACAAGTCCTTAGAGTAAGTTCATAGCACTGTTAGGGGTCATTAAGGGTTGTGCTAAGACCGCTACCCATTTATGTGAATGGACTGGCAAGCCACCTCAGAGGACCAGCAGCAAGCTTGGTCATTGCACAGCCATGTGTTACTGCATGGTAGCATTGCAGTGTGGGTGCTTCAGGGAGCAATTCACTATGAATGCCAGGATACTGCATGTTACATTAACGTGGTTGCTGAGAACAGGTGTGAATCGGCCCTTCAGTACAAATGGCCACTGCCCCCACCTATAACTGGCCTTCACAGGGTAACGCATTCCAAACAAAACCAAATAAAATTCCCAGCTCAACTTACAGCCTGTAACCAACCAAAATATCCCATCTAACAGTGTGCGTTAAAACAGGGGCTTTGTTTGCACAGATTTTACAAATACGTGCATAGGCTGAAGAGCCACTTCACGCACCCAAACCCCCCCGTAGGCACTGGGATGCACTGGACACCCAGCACAATGGCAGCAAAGGTGTCCAGTGCGCCCCTCACCCTTAATGTTGAGAAGTTCAGTTTTTTGACCATGTTCTCTGCAACTTTGACTGATGAATCATTGTTGCTACGTGCATCAGGTCTGAGATACAGCTAACCATCTGGGTTTTGTATGCACTACAGTCTATAGATGTTATAGGCAATGGCACATACCGCTAGAAAAAAAAAAAAAAAAAAAGCAAAAGCATACATTAAAGCGGAGCTCCACCCTAAAGTGGAACTTCCGCTTATCGGATTCCTCCCCCCTCCGGTGCCACAATTGGCACCTTTCAGGGGGGAGGGGGGTGCAGATACCTGTATAATACAGGTATCTGCACCCACTTCCGGGACTAGCTGACCCGCCCATATCCGAGGATCCCCGCCCATATGTGTCTTGGGAAACACACAGTTCCCAGGACACAACGGGGACCAATAAAGACGAGCAGCGTGACTCGCGCATGCGCAGTAGGGGACCAGGCAGTGAAGCCGCAAGCTTCACTTCCTGATTTCCTGACAGAGGGTGGCGGCGGGGGCAGCCGAGAGACGAGCGATCGCTCGTCATCTGCTGCCGACATCACTGGAACCAGGAACAGGTAAGTGTCCATTTATTAAAAGTCAGCAGCTACAGTATTTGTAGCTGCTGACTTTAAAAAAATAAAAATAAATTCAGGTGGACCTCCTCTTTAAGTGCTATGGTTGAAAACACTTTAATGGGTCAGATTTTTTTCAAGCTCAAGTAAACACTTTTAATGAACTAGTTTAGAAGTGTTGAGTATAAGCAGATCCTCCTTTAGCCTCAAAAGTTTTCGTGCATTCAAAGATGGGCTACAACAGAATAACGCTAGGCTAGGATCACATTTGTCAGCCAAGAACAGCAAAGTAAAACTTGCACCAAACCAGGATGCTAAAGATCAGAAAAAAAAATTGCCTTTTCTGATGCATCACTAAATCTTCCACTGCAAAATACAGATGCAGTCTTGTTTCAATATTAATCTTTGTTTCAACTGTTCAGACTCGTGAAGTGGTGCTGCAGCAGTGTGGACACATTCCAATACCACCTTGGCATCATTTGAATACCACTGCATACACATACATTACTATCCATTTATACATAGTAAGTAGATAGGTGTATCTTATGATTAGGTGCCCATTAAAAGTATATGAAATTGACTTACTGGTCTCAGATGACTGCTGGGGAGATTGAAAGCATCAGCCATAGCACAAGCCATTTCATACTTTGTCATTTGTTCATTCCCTGACCATTGATAAATTCCCTTTATCAGAGAAGGTTCCTGGAAAATAATAAAAGGAAGTAACATACATTTTCAAAGAAAAGCATTAAATATGAACCTGTACTGTGCCCATGCAAAGCAAGACAATAGGTGCACTTAACTGCCAACCTCCTTAGCTGCATATACCTGTATTCCCTTTGCTGCTTCGCAGCTCTGTTTAGTTTCCCTGAGCAAGTACATCCAGGTAGGGTGCATGTAAACTTACTATGCTTCCTCCCATGTGACAGCACTGGTACTTTGACAATGCTGGCTGTCTGGGTAGATAATAGCACATAGGGGAGGGACAAGAGTTTTTTGTAAGTGCCAAGTCTTCTTTTCTTTTTAAAGAATAAAGTTGTATTCAGTTATCAAGTACAAAAGTACACAGACAAGAGTAAAATAAAGAGAGGGGCTACAACAAACAAGCAGGGGCCCCTAATAAAGTTGTAATGACATAGATCCACAAGAACTACAGAGCAAAAACTTGCTCTGTAGACCAATAGAGCTCACAGCAGTAGATGTAGAACATTTTGTTCATTTCTGATGTATTATTATAGCAGCAAGGGGGCAAAAGAAAGATGGGTACGTTTGTAAAGCTGAGAAGGTAGCAGTTAAAAGTTAACCTGCTGCTTTGCCCTACATAAGCAAAGCACAGATCCACAGATTTTTCTTTCCCAAGTCCTGGCCAACTGCTGATTGTTTACAAGGTTATCAGTGTAATGAAGGACAACTTTCACTACAATGACACAAAAAAAAAAAAAAAAAAAAAACACACACACACACTAACCACAAATGTGTTTCCTTGCAGGTTTAAATGCATATTTTCATTTGATATGTCTTTACTGGTAAGAAATAGGGAAAGTTATACGGAATCCATTTTCAGTCATTTTTTATAGCACTATTTTTGTCAGGTACTCAGATATGTAACCCAAATAATCAAACCAAACCGTATAACATCAGTCTGATTTTTACATTAAAAAAAAAACACAGCTTGCCCAGTGTCACGAATTCGCCCGCCCACGGCGACTAACCGCGACGTGCGTTCCGTGACGGGGGTATATGAGGAACTAAGGGAATAAGGGGGGGACTTATACTGAGCATGTAAGACTGGCTGTGATGCTTTCACAGCCTGCACTACCTTTGGCCACCACTAGAGGGAGACTCCACTCCAATCCAGCTAGCTGATCACACACAGGCAGATACGAATCTTACATACAATCTGGTGCACTCTAAGGGTTGGGGAGCAGTCTAGAAATTACTACCCACTTCTAGGGTTCCTCCAGCTATCCTGAAAGCTTGAACCCCAGTGTTAATTACTCTTCCCACTGTCCCCACACACCAGACACACAATAAACGATAACCTGCCACCACCCAACAGTTTGTCCGCAGACTGGTCTGCTGAGCCACCACACACACAGATCTCTATCTGGAAGATCTGTTAGCTTACAATCGGTATGCAATCTGCCAACACACAGTGCAGTTGCATACCGATTGGCACATAACTTAGACTGAGTACTTAGGCACTAGAATACAACAACCTCTCCAGAGATAGGAGTCCTAGCTTAGTACACAGAAGTCACTTATTCATTTTATCATTTAATATCCCGAAAGTGGGCAGTGCATATAAGATATACAAAGAAAAAGCAGTTACTAAAAAAAGATATAAAAAATACAGAAAGACACACAATTGGCAATTTGCTATGAAAATAAAAGGGGATAAAAACAGAAATAAACTTTACCGAAGTCTATCCATTAGTAGAAGCATACGAGACCATGTGGGAACTCCCCAGTTACGAACTGGCTTCGTGGAAGAACCATGTCCATATCTCAGGCTACCCAATTTATTGAAATATGGATGTGGGCTGTACTTTAGCCCTTGGCCAATCAACCCTGGGGGGTGTTCTTGTCTCAGCCCACAGCATGTTTTGTGTTCTGAAATTACCAGAGTCAAATTGGCCCAGAATGGCACTGATTGCTGGGTCATGGATAGGATTTCCGATACCAGCACCTCGAGGCGATTCAGTTCGCAGTTGCAGCGCTATACAAATCATTCATTCATTCATCAGTCCGATCACGACAGTACCAATCATTGCCTGCCTGACGCAATCAGGCGCCATATAACGATTTTGTGTGGTTCTCTAGGATTCCACACATGCTAACAATACAGAGTTACATGTACACGTAACCCATCACGTGTACGATCAAAGGGAATTATTTTCATCTCTCTGCCGCTAAAATTTAAGCTTTTATGAGAGATAAAATAGGTTCCTTAGATCTGTTGATGTTGATCAAAGTTTGCAGACCGGCCGGGGCCTTGCGAATGCCCGCTGCGGATCCGTGTAGCCAAGATGACTGGCAGTTTCTTTGAGGCATCAGGAAGGTGGCAATCTATGTTTACAAAATGGTCGGGTTACTTTAATGGGAACTTTTATTGGCATCTAGGTGTCACTTCGATCCTCTCTCTGTCCTTTTCAAATGCTAATGAAAGAACATATGTGCATGACTGACATAGAATACTATATTTTTAATAACCCAGAATTAAACTACATTTACAATTATACTACTTCTACAAATCACATCACATCTCGCTAAGGCAAAACTATCCTACGGTTACATTTTCGTTACACCCAGAATTTTAAACCCTACTCTGCTCCGAGAGGACTACTAGGATCTCATAGGAAGCCCCAGTGACTCCAGAGATGGGATTTAGCATCAGTGAAGAAACATTAGTGTAACAAACTCTTCCATGACAATACAATATATACGTGCAGTTTAACTGCTTTCTAAAAGAGCAGATCGCCATTGTTTTCCAACTTAATAAAAAGGAGAAGTGGGGCATACTTTTCTTGTTGGTCACGGGAGTGAACCTACTTCTGCACTCCTGTCACCCATACTTTAGCCTGCTGTCGGCTGACGTCACTCAGATGGTCCAGGCGCTGGAGAGATCTTGACTAATGTCCGGATCCACCAAGTAGCCTGAGCAGAAACTGCCTCAGCCTCTCAGCACGCGCTAAGAGCCTGAGCCAGCCAATCCCACCCCCTCCATAGCCGAGGGCCAAAGCACAGAGCCAGTGAGTGACAGTCACCGGCTCTCTGAAGACCAAGAACTGAGTAATCAGAGGTGTTTGATTGCTCGATTCTCAGTCTTTGGAGGCAGCAGGACCGATGATGCATCCACCTAGGCGAGTACGGCTGTTCGTTTTTTTATTCTTGCGGTATCCTTAATTTGCAAGGTGTTGTTGGCCCCTTTTCTGGAAAAAATAACCATTCGGAATTCCTACACTCATCACATTGCAGCAAGTAAAACGAATCAGTGACATATTAATAATTCCAGCCTACTGCAGCTGTTCTAAAATCGGAAGACTCAGTCAATTTAGCTGAATCGAAGTTATCCACTACATCCACAGCATACATATGAACCTCACAGGGTTGTCCAGTGTAACTTGCTTCCCAGCAACCACTTATACAATTTCCTAGACAGGTTTGAAACATCTTATGTGAAAAGGAAAGTGTTCTAGCATTGCAGTTTTAGGATTACTAGAATACAGTCAAAAAGTGGTGGAAGGACTGTTGCAGCACAGGAATGCCTGGATGAAAAACTGAAGACGCTGGTAGCCCTAAAATCTATGCAACCCAAGGCTTCCTGTTAATTTACGTTCATAAAAAAGAGTAAAGTTAGAAATTATGTTATCTATTAAAAAAAAATAAGATCTTGACAAGTCATGTGACCAGGCTGTCCTTCCGGCACCCCGCTTCCCCATTAATTAAAATGAATGGGGTTTAGCTTACTTCTGATTCCCGCAAATGAAGAACTAAATAAATGTGCAACACAAAAAGACCCACATAGTTGTTTTTTAAATGTGCACGAGTGTATTTGTAATGGAGCAAAGACACCTAATATCAATTCTTACCTGCAATTTTTTCTCAGCTATTTGGAAGCAGACACTGGCCACGTCCTTGACATAGGTGGGAAATCTCTGTTGCCAGTGGTCCATATTAGCAGATTTGTTGCTGAACTGTACCTTGTCAAACATAATTGTAACTGCACTTTCCTCCAATTTCTCCACATCCCCATATAACACAGGAACTCTGAGCACAGCAGCATCTATTGGACAAGGCAAGGAAAAATGATCAACCACGTTAAAGACTTCCAGGAAACATAAGTATGCAATAACTATACACGATAGGTATTGTATAGAAATGAATGACATTACAGAAATCAATACTATGCTGCAAAAATTATTTTAAATGAAGACTGACTGGTACTTACTATCGCTGTTCTGCAGGATTACTCGCTCTCCTTCTAGTTTGGTTTTACCATACAGGTTCAGGGGATTTGGCACAGAATCCTCTCTGTAAGGGGGATTTGATCCATCAAAGACATAGTCTGAACTAATGTAGATCAGGAATGCTCCAGATGCAGCTTTGGAACAGAAAAAGACAAGACATTTACATAAATTGAATGTTTTAAAGTAGTTGTAGAGGTAGAAGTTTTTAAGTTCTTAATGCAGATAAAAAGCCTTCTGTGTGCAGCAGCCCCCCCTAATACTTACCTGTATCCCATCTCTATCCAACGATGTTGTAGGAATGTCTCGGCTGCCGGAGACTCCCCTCATTGGCTGAGACAACAGCGCTGCGCCATTGGCTCCCGCTGCTGTCAAAGTCAGTCAGCCAATGAGAAGAGAAAGGGGGTGGGGTCAGGCCGCAGCCCCATGCCTAAATGGATACACGGAGCTGTGACTCGGCTCGGGTGCCCCCATAGCAAGCCGCTTGCTGTGGGGGGCACTCAGCAGGAGAGAGTGGCCAGGAGCGCCGAAGAGGGACCCAAGAAGAGGAGGATCGGGGCTGCTCTGTGCAAATCCATTGCACAGAGCAGGTAAGTATAACGCGTTTATTTTTACCTAAAAAAAAAAACCTGCGACTTTACAATTACTTTAAGTACTGATGAATTCAGCTAATTCATTTTTATATTATTAGTAATGGTGTCTCCACGAGTGACAGCCCTTTAAAAAGGGCAGAAACGACCTCAGAGTTGTTCATTAAACAGAACATCTCTATAACTAAACCAACTAAGACCCCTCCATAAGTTAGTATAGAGTGATCATCAACCCACAGACACAAATTCTTTAGTCCTTCAGGCATTGGCTCGAATGTAATGGAATAGACCTGGACGGATGTAGCAAAGAGCTCTAAAAGATTGCATGCCTTTCTGTACATGTGTATCTGGCAGCATCTATTAATCACACTTGATAACTAACTTCACTACAACATGCTCAGGTCACATTGATCGTGAACTATATAAGCAAAGCGTATTTTTACAAAATGGTCGGGTTACTTTAATTATTTTAGATTCATACTTACTGCATCTGTCCCCTGCCGTCTCTGCGCTGAGAACCGAGCCATTGATCATCAGATGGCTTGGTTCTCACAGATCCGAGAGGAGAGCTGCTGCTCAGTCAGCGTCTCTCCTCTATGCTTCTCCATGCTCATTGGAGCGCTGAGCTGTGGAGGGGCGGGGAACGGCCGTCTCAGCAGCTCGCTGGGACGCGGAGACTGCCATCAGTCCAGGCACCTGGCAGATCCAGACTTCGGAAGTCCGGATGATGTGCTGCCTCGACTGATGGTAGTGACATCAGCGGAGAGCAAAACGAAAAACGAATTGCACTTCCGTTACCCATAGGAGAAGCCCAGGCTGGACTTCTCCTTTAAAGATGATAAATTAAAAAAATAAAATAAAAGGACTGTGCTGGCCACAAATTACCTTTTCTGTAAAAGTGTTGCTGGGTCCTGCAGCTATTTCTTTACCTTACTTTTGATGCTTAAATAAATGGGTAATCTAACTAACCAACAAGGAGGCACAAAAGGTTTGGAAAAGTTTGAACTGCGTAGGTTTGTTACATGTTTAGACTAAAAAGGACAAAAAGGTAAATACCTGCTACTTTGGCAAGATTTGCAGATGCCTCCACATTCAGCCTGGTGGCAGACTCAGGTTGATTCTCAACAATATCTGGTCTTCTTTCTGCTGCACAATGAATAATCACATGTGGCTGCAAATAAAATACACGTACAAGATTAGATTAGGGACTAGATTTCCACACATAAGTTACAGTAAATTCAAGGAGTTGTTACAAGTTTCAAAGAACTAAGCCATCTTCAATCATGTAGAATTCATAATAGATATGCCACTGACAAGCCTGTGCAAACATCGTTAGCACAGTTGCCTATAGTCTCCGCGCAATTGTCAGTTAAAGTGTCGCAGTGCAGTATTGCAAAAAATGGCCTGGTCATTAAGCAGCCAAATCTTCCGGTCTGTAAGTGGTTAACAAAAAACCGTACTGAAAGAAAACAGGGAAGTTGCCATCGTGACCCTGTTATAAAAAAATAATAATACTAACTGCCTGGCTATCTCCGACTTCTGTACTTTGTAATCTGCATGCTTCCTCCAGATCAGTGACTCAAAGTCAGAGTGAATCTGCATATTAATTCCAGGTCAGTGCTACAGCCAGGAAGCTAGTATTTTCAGAAGGCAAGGTCTGCCATATTCTTTGGTACAGGTTTCCTTTACAGAAAGGGTAGTTTTAATGCAAGACATTGCTTTTGGTCATAAACAAGGTTTAAAAATTCATCCTGGAGTTTGTTTACAATGGCGCAGAGCATTATATCCACCCATCTTAATACACATAGGCGTGCCGTGACCTCAACATGAAAGCGTTGCTACACCAGACTTCACGTGCTAACAAAACCGACACTGAATGCTTAAAGCGGAAGTAAACCCATCCATAAAACAGTTTCATTTCCGGCATGCAACGAAAATGTAACACAACCTCTGATAGGAGGTTGAGCTCGCAACCAAACGGTCAACCCCTTCAATGGCTAGTGTCATAACTGATCACATTTACAGCATCATGGCAGTTGTAGATTAAACAGAGGCAAAGATGCCAGCTTCCTTGCCTGAAAATGATAGGGGGGTTTACTTACACTTTAAGTAGAACATATGTAATAAAGAGAGTGTAAACATAAAAATAAATTAAAAACACCACAATATAGCAAGTTATCCTTACAGTTTCAATTTACAGACCAGGAGCTCTCTTTCAGTAATAGGGTCAGTTGTAACCTCCTGTTCTAGAGAAACAAGGTTCCCTGAACAGCTCCCTAAACCAGCGCAGCCTTGTAATCCTACAATACCTGCTCCCGCTTTAGATCACAAGCCGACATGCCAATTTACAGTATTTCAGGACATCTAACTTTATAGCACATGGGCATTCCAGTACCACCTACTGTGCTTGGTGCCATTTATTAGATATAGGAAAGAACAAAGGACCAGCAAATGTGTCACCCCCCCTACCCTCCAGCCTAACCTAGTCAGATCATAGCCAGACCTGCACAAAGCAAAAGCAATTACGCTAAACTTTGTTTTCTCTGTGTGTGTGTTCACATACGTGCAAGTTATAAATCATAGGGGTTGATTTACTAAAGGCAAATCCACTGTGCACTGCAAGTTCACTTAGAAGTACTGTAAAGTCGCTGTAGATCTGAAGGGAAGCTCTGCTGATTTCTATCATCCAATCATGTGCAAGCAAAAATGCATTTTTTTTTTCCTTGCATGTCCCCCTCAGATCTACAGCGACTGCATGTCCAAGTGCACAGTGGATTTGCTTTCAGTAAATAAACCCCATAGTCTATCATTTTCATGTACTACTTCCATCTAAAGTACCTGGTTAACTCTGACAGTTACTTTTCTTCCTTGCTGTAAACTGACCACACAAAGTACAGAAGCTGATTGATCTCTGTTACAGTGTTCAGTTTTCATACTTTGCATGGACCAGTGTTAATTTTGGCATCAATTTTTAATTTAGTTTTAGTCATAGTCTTGACTAAAATGCTATTTTAGTTTCAGTTGTACTTTAGTCATCTGAACTGTTTTAGTCATATTTAGTCAACCAAAATCTCCAGAACATTTTAGTCTACTAAAATAACGTGTTTAGTAAAAATTGTAATGCATCATTTAAAGTAGTTGTAAAGCCTAAAAAATGTTTACCTTGCATTAAGGTAAAAAAAAAATGTGTCAGCATCCCCCCCTCTCCTCCTTTACTTGCCTGAGCCCTCATTCGATCCAGCAATGTGCGTGTCTGCAGCTTTTCTCTCCCCTCACTTTCGGGTCTCAGGCTTTGCTGGGGCACTGGGAGCCATTGGCTCCCAGTGCTGTCAATTAAAAGCCAGTGATGAGAAAGCGGGGGGGTGGGGCATGAGTTCTGCTGTCAATGGACGCAGCAGCGGGGCTCCGGTGCTTCCCATTGGGGGCAGATGACAGAAGGGAGGGGCCAGGAGCACCAGCAGGGGACCCAAATACAGGAGAAGGTTTGTGGCCGCTCTGTGCATTTTGTCCATTATAGACAACATAGACAAGACTTGTCGGCAGAGGGAAGCATGAAGTGCTCTAGAGAGTTTCCTGGTAAAGGACTGTGCTGACTTTGGACTTAATACACAGTGGACCAACAAGGACTGTGGGAAATGTAGCATTTCATTTGAAAATCAAGGTCCCAGAGCCTGGAGGAAATGTGGAGAGTCACAGAATCCAAGTGGCATAAGGTCCAGTGTAAAGTTTCTAGTCAGCGATGATTTGGGGAGCCATGTCATCTGCTGGTGTTGGTCCACTGCATTTTCAAGTCCAAAGTCAGCGCAGCCCTGTACCAGGAAATTCTAGAGCACTTCATGCCTCCCTCTGCTGACCACCTTTATAGAGATGCCCATTTCATTTGCCAGCAGGACTTGGCACCTGCCCACACTGCCAAAATTACCAATACCTAGTTTAATGATCATGGTATCACTGTGCTTTATGGCCAGCCATCTCACCTGACCTAAACCCCATAGAGAATCTGTGGGGTATTGTCAAGAGGAAGATGAGACACCAGACCCAACAATGCAGATGAGCCAAAAGCCGCTAACAAAGCAACCTGGGGTTCCATAACACTCAGCAGTGCTACAGGCTGATCGCTTCCATGCCACGCTGCATTGATTAATTCACACAAAACGAGCACGCTACAGTGCCTACTACACTGTACATGGACATACTTTTTATAAATGGTAAAAGTAAACAGGGTCCCTTATCCAGCGCTCAAGATGATAGAATATATCGGACTAAGCAGCTGCTATATAAAAATATAACATTTAAAAATAAGGCAAAAAAGTTCCTTCTAGCTTAAGCAGCGCTCAAAAAAACAAAACACTCATAAAATTGTAAATAAAAATGACATAAAAGAACGTATGAGCAAAAAACAAACTATTTACAATTATAACAATTGTGACAGTCCTTGGATAATTTCTCATATTAGAAAGCAGTTCATATCACTGAAGAGATGTTCCACCGTCACCACACCATGTGAATCCACGCACTACAGGAATTGCACTCACGAACTCCTAAAAAATGATCGTCCTAATGGATGAATCCAGATTTAAGCTCAGCAACTACAGAACATCAGCATGGGAATTCAGTAACGATCAACACAACAGATGAATGACATCCTGATCCTGAACCATCCAGACTGAACACATCCACAATCCTCTTAACCACTCAGGCATACAGAAGGGAAAGGAATCCACATTGCGATACTGTAAAACATTTATTGTCCCAAAAAAAAAAAAAAAACACCCAACACTTAAGATATTGCACTTACAAAGTTCAATATAAAACAGCATTCAGGTAACTCATACAGCAATGGTCATAGCAGTTCCGATAATCTCACCACCTCAGAGAAGAGCAGATCGTTTGTGGTGGTTCCTGGGAGAGAGAGAGAAAAAAAATCCCAAATGCAGCAAGTTACGTGGTCTCCCTTAGACACGTTTCAACATTGTCTTTGTTGGAGACCACACGGATTGCTGCATTTGGGATTTGTTCTGAGTCTCTCCCTCTCTGAGGGTTATACTGCCCCCTACAGGAGTAGGACACTAGGCAGAAACAAAAAAGACTTGGCTACACCTATGGGCAGTCCTAGGTGGTAGACCCCCCCCCCCCCCCCCGCTATGGGCCTTCAGTTTAGTAACAAGCAGTGTCAGAAGTATTAAAACTCCTTAGAGGGGTGGGTGCTGTGTGTCAATGAACTCAGAGAAATACATTTTATGGCAAGTCAAAAATCCCATTTTCGCTTTTGTTTATTGACAGACACAGCTCTCCATTATTTAGAACCATAGGGATGTCCCAAAGCAGTGCCAAACATGAGGGATGGGACAACGAAAAATACCAAGACTAAAAAAACACAAGAGCCAACCAGGTAACAGGAGCTCAACACAGAACAACTGGAGCCCAACCTGAATAATGCACCCTCAAGAGGGAATAGACCCTCTAAACAGCAGTCTGCAAAACCTTGCGGCCAAAAGAAGCATCTGCAGCCAGCCAGCACATCCACTTTGCAGAATTTTGTGAAAGTGTACACCGATGACCAGGTGGCCGCCTTGCAACTTGCACAACTGATGCCTGATGACGGAAGGCCCAAGAAGCACTAAGCGCCCGAGTAGAATGCGCCGTAACAGGGAAAGGAGGAGCCCGACCCCTGACAGAATAGGCCAGAGTCATCGTCTGTCTGATCCATCTAGAAATGGTCGCAGAAGAAGCAGACAGCCCCTTTCTTGGACCGTTTGTGATCACAAAAACAGTGAGTCCGACCTCCGAAAAGACTCTGTGGCTGCCAAATACACCCAAGTCACCCGAACACACACAGTGCATGTAAGGTAAATTTCTTAGAATATTTTGACCTGGGACACATAGAAGGCAACACAATGTCCTTAGTCGAAAGGAAATCAGAGGAAGGTACGACAGACAAGGGCGAAGGACCACCTTATTTTGTGGCTCACCAGATAAGGTGTACTACAAGATGACGCCGCAGTTCCGACACCATGCAAGCAGAGGTGATAGCCACCAAAAAGGCCAACTTCGGAGACAGATAAGGGCGCGAATGTGGTTCTCCTAATAAGGACATTAGTATGTGTAATGAAATACCAAAAAAAAAAAAAAAAAAACGCAATTGGTACCGACGTATGCCAATTAGCATTGTCAAAAAATTTCATGGAGAATTCTACTTGCCAATTTATACTGTCATTATCACTAAACAATTACAGGGGGTCCCCGACTTACGAACGCCCTACGTACGAACATCTCCTACTTACGAACCGGGCTCTGTGGGGACCCTCCGCCATCCTTCAGCCGTTCTGCACATGCGCGGCCAGACGGAGCTTTGGAAAATGACGGCAAACATCGGAAATGTCCGTAATTTGCTGCGCATGCGCAGAACGGCATTCGACGGAACATCGGAAATGTCCCGTAATTGTCGGTCTGCGCATGCGCAGCCGACTTACGAACATTTCCGAGTTAAGAACAGGTGGACAGTCCCTAACGAGTTCGTAACTCGGGGACCCCCTGTATGGAATTTTATCCGTAATAATTTCCCTTGTGTATCTACCTTTTATGCACTTCCCAAGGTACACAAAAACAAAGGATCCCCCTGGAGACCAATTATCTCCGGGGTGAGCTCCATTAGCAAAAATGCCAGCCGATTAAATTGATGACTTTTTAAAGCCCTATGTTATGGCAGTGCCATCATATGTAAAGGATACTACACATTTTCTACAGATTATAGACAACCTCTGTATTCCTTATTATGCAGTTTTGGTGGCAGTGGATGTGAGACATTGTATAGCTCCATCCCTCATGGTAAGGGCGTAGCAGACATCAAACATGTTTTGCAAAGAGACAAAAATGTTGATCCCATTTATGTTGAATTCATTATTACTCTACTGGAGTTCATTTTGTAACACAATATTTTTACTTTCAATGGCTCCCACTACCTCCAGGTACAGGGGGGTGGAGATGAGGACTTGCTGTGCCCCGTCCTACGCCAACCTGTACCTGGAGGAGTGGGAGAAAAATGTTCCTAGATGATGAAGACTTGTCGATGTACACTGACCACATTTTGGGGTGGTACCGGTACAGCGACGATATCTGGATGTTTGATGACCAATAATCTTTTAGGTTAATAAATCATATACACTAATTTCATTCATTTAATATCTTCTAGAGCTACGATCTATAGTAAAATTCAAGGCCCTCGGTGTAGGCAGTAGGTCAACTTCTACAGGTACTTGGATGTACTATATTTAATTAAAATCTAAATTCATTAAAAAGGGTGATAAGCCATTTATATATCTATAGGTTTTATTTTACTTCATAGGGCTCTCCCCTTTGGCGTTCCCCGCGGTGTACATGCAACCATCCCTATAAGTGGAGGAGGGGGAGTTGTCATTTGGACACCTGGCGGTTCCTCTGTCAGCTGACGGGCATAGACTATCTGTGCATGCTCTCTGGGGATCCCTGAGGTGAAGACTCAGGAGTACCTCTGTCCTAGCATTGGTATTTAAATCATTGAAGTGTTTGTGTACATACCGTTTGAACATCTGTAAGTTCCCTTTTTTCTATAGCCCATGTCATTATACTTTCTCCATGTACTGAATATTGGTACTTTGACACACTGTTTTACTATTTGTTCAAAAAAGGGTTTTTCTTGCTTTTTCACCCCTGAAGGAGGAAATTATAGTCTCTGAAACGTGTCGGGTGTGAGAAACCATTTGACTATAATATATATCTACATGTTGTGCTCATTTTGAGTGATGTTCAAACATTTCATGTTCTCTACTTTTAATGCATTCACGTACATGTTCTTGTTTTTTGTAACAAATAATTTATAATTGTTTAATATATACTCTGTTTGGTTAAAATTCTGTCCCTTAAAAGTCCACCACATAGGGGATTCCGCGTTTTTCTTTTCTGCAGAGGTATCTCCCGAATATTTTCAGGGAGGCTTCTGTAGAACCAAAAGCACCAAGAGCAGATCGCACAGTGGTAGAAAGGACCGCACCGGTGGAGGCAGATGTCGAACCCCTTGAATAATAAAAGTATGCACCAGGAAGTGCAAGACCAGGGGACACTGAAGAAGACCGCCAAGGCTGACACCCGGCACATTAAGGCCAATTTCTTTCAACCCCCCTTTAATGCCAAGCGACTCACACCAGGATATGTACGCTTTCCACATCTGGTGGTAGATCTTCCTAGGACGTAGACTCCCTAGCCTTCAGCAGCGTCATAACTTCAGCTCCTGGCTCATAACAGCCAGGCCTTCAAAACCAGCGACTGAAGCAGGATGGAAGATTGGCCCTTGGGACAGTAGATCCTCCGAGAGGCAGGCACCAAGGAATGTCGGCGACCAAGCGCACCAGGTTAGCGTACCAAGCCCGAGGCCAATCTGGGGCCGCTAGAATGACAGGGATCCCTTCGGCCTTGATCCTGCACAAAAAAGCCGTGGCAGAAGCTTGAGAGGAGGAAAGGCATATAGCAGACAATATCGGCCCCACGGGCCACCAGAGCGCCTGTGGTGTCCACCAGAGAAACTTCAGTACCTTTCTGTTGGGCCGGGATGCCAACAGGTCTACCTCAAAAGTGCCCCAACGGAGACATCTGATGAAACACGTCCTTGTGAAGGGACCACCCCGTGGTCCAACAATTGCCGACTGAGGTAATCCACCTGCAAGTTTTCCACTTCTGGCATGTGTATGGCAGAGGGAGCCGGAACGAGACGTTCTGCCCACTGGAGGATGCTGGCTACTGCCAGGGCTGCCAACACACTCTTTGTTCCACTCTGGTGATAGACATCGGCCACCGTGGTGGCATTATTCGTCTGGATCTGTACCGGGAGCCCCCCGAAGTCGATCCATCCATGATCCAGACATAACCTGGAACTTTGAGAGATCAGGCTATTGATTGGCAGTCCGGATTCCTCCAGCCTCCAACAACCCTGAGCAGAGCTTAGTCCCAGGACACCTCCCCACCTGGCATTGGTGGTGACCACTGTCCAATACAAGGAGAGAAAGGATTTGCCCTGCTGAAGAACCGGAGAGCGAAGCCACCAGACCAGGGACCCCCGGTTTCCTGGTTCAGCCAAATCAGATTGTCCAGAGACCTCGGGCACTTGTCCCATTACACCAGGATCTCCCTTTGAAGGGAGCTCGTATGGAACTGTGCAAATGGAACCGCCTCGAAGGTAGATACTATCAGGCCTGACACCCGCATGCAGGTCCACAGGGAGGCCCACCTGCTAAACAGTAGATGAAGCGCTTCCTCTGGAGTTTGTCCAGAGGAAGAAATACTCTGGCCAGAGTTGCAGCCACAGTCAGGCCCAGATAATCCAATTTTCTGGAAGGAGCCAGAGCAGACTTCAGGTAGTATAGAACTGAACTGAAATCTGGTCAATCTGGCCCTTTCTTACCGATCCAGCGAAGCGTGCGGGTAACGCTCCCAGACAGATCCATGGGGGCTGTTGGCCAGGAAAAACGCTGCGACTCAGGCCGAGACCCCAGTATGCGACCTTGCGAGAAGTTCAACTTGCAGGGCCGGCCCCCATCTAGTGGGTCTATGTCAAGGCCAACCTAGCGCGTAGCTGCAGTCTGCATACATTGGCCAGACTAGGGGGACTACTGGATCTAGATTATCCAGCAGTTGATTGTAGATCTCACAGGAAAAAAAATAAATAAATAAATAAAAAAAGTTGTGTACAAAAGCAAAAAAAAAAAAATAAAATTAAAAAAACACACACACACACACACACACACACACACACACACACACACACACACACACACACACACACACACACACACACACACACTGCCAGAGATCCGGGCCGGAAACCAGGTCCTTATTCCTGACTGGGCAAAAAATTTAATAAAACAAAAAAAAACTAAAAAGGCATATAGCAGAGAGGGGGGGGGGTGTATACCACCTAGGACTGGCCATAGGCGTAGCAAAGTCTTTTTTCTGCCTAGTTTTCAATTCCTGTAGGGAATAACCCTACGGTTCTGAATAATGGAGCGCTGCGTCTGTCAATGAACAAAAGAGATTCAAATTTTATGAAATGCTCCTGTATTACCATTAAATATTAAGAAAAAAATAAGGAATGCCTTTTTCTCCTTTTTTTTTTTTCTCTTTTAACAGCTTAGTAGATCCCCCTTACTTATTCTTATGTGGTAGTGCAATACAGGTTTAAGCTTTAACGTGCTTTTAAAGGCTAGGGATGGAATTGTTACTGATTTAGAAAAGGCCAGCAGGGGGCACTAAAGAGAGATAGATAGTGTGAATGAGTAATGTATGGCACTGTATAGGAAAAAGAAAAAAAGATTGATGGGGACCTGCGCATCTCCGCCAATGCAGCTTGCCGATAGAGGGGCTGGGGCTTTAACAGACAGGCGGAGCTCTGAGGAATGCAGAAGTCCAGGTGGGTAAACGTCCCTCCCTCACATTTTCGTTCCTTGACAAAAACTGCAATTTATTTATTTTCGGCATAGTTTTCCTCAATTGAATTATTTCTGATTTTATTTTCGTTTAGTTTCAGACACCAAGCATGCCTGCACTGGGCAGTTTGTTCAGCCACCATGCTCCTCAACCAAACACAGCTTGCCTCTAGCGCACACACACTCTTCCAATCAGAGCCTTCCATGGCACAGGTCCCCTTGCTCAAGCAGCCTGCATCCTACATCAAGCTGAACAGACAATGGAATATAAGCACACTAGGGTTAGTTTACTAAAACTGGAGAGTGCAAAATCTGGTGCAGCTGTGCATGGTAGCCAGCTTCTAACTTTGGACTTGTTAATTTAAGCTTTGACAAAAAAAAAAAAAAAAAAAGGGGGGGGGGGGGGGGATAAAAAAGGAAGATGATGGTTTCTATGCAGAGCTGTGCAAATTTTTTTTTTTCCCACACAAATCAACCACATTGTCTTTCTGCCTAGGCCAGCAACCCCACCTCCTGGTGACATCACAGCCCCATATCATGCCCTGGGTGGTGTTTTTACAAAGGGGGCGGGGGTCTTCAGGTGACATTACTGGATGGCCACGCCATGGCTATATAATTAACCACTTCAGCCCCGGACCATTTGGCAGCCAAAGGACCAGAGGTCTTTTTTCAATTTCGCACTGCACTACTTTAACTGGTAATTGCGCGGTCATGCAATTTTGTAACCAAACGAAATTTGCGTCCTTTTCTTCCCACAAATAGAGCTTTCTTTTGATGGTATTTGATTGCCTCTGTGATTTGTATTTTTTGCGATATAAATGGAAAAAGAGCGAAAATTTTGAAAAAAAAAGAGATTTTCTACTTTTTGTTATAAAAAAAAATCTAATAAACTCAATTTTAGTCAAACATTTGGGCCAAAATGTATTCAGCCACATGTCTTTAGTAAAAAAAAATGCCAATAAGCGTATATTTATTGGTTTGTATAAATGGAAAAAGAGCGAAAATTTTGAAAAAAAAAGAGATTTTCTACTTTTTGTTATAAAAAAAAATCTAATAAACTCAATTTTAGTCAAACATTTGGGCCAAAATGTATTCAGCCACATGTCTTTAGTAAAAAAAAAATGCCAATAAGCGTATATTTATTGGTTTGTGCAAAAGTTATAGCGTCTACAAACTAGAGTACATTTTCTGGAATTTACACCGCTTTTAATTTATGACTGCCTATTTCATTTCTTGAGGTGCTAAAATGGCAGAGAAGTACAAAACCCCCCCAAATGACCCCATTTTGGAAAGTAGACACCCCAAGCTATTTGCTGAGAGGCATGTTGAGCCCATTGAATATTTTTTTTTTTTAGTCCCAAGTGATTGAATAAAGACAAAAATAAAAAAGATTTTTATTTTTTTCAAAAAGTTGTCACTAAATGATATATTGCTCACACATGCCATAGTTATATGTGGAATTGCACCCCAAAATACATTTTGCTGCTTCTCCTGAGTATGGGGATACCACATGTGTGGGACTTTTTGGGAGCCTAGCCGCGTACGGGGCCCCGAAACCCAAGCACCGCCTTCAGGATTTCTAAGGGTGCAAATTTTTGATTTCACTCCTCACTACCTATCACCGTTTCGAAGGCCATAAAATGCCAAAATAGCACAAAACCCCCCCAAATGACCCCATTTTGGAAAGTAGACACCCCAAGCTATTTGTTGAGAGGCATGGTGAGTATTTTACAGCTCTCATTTGTTTTTGAAAATGAAGAAAGTAAAGAAAAAAAAATTATTTTTTTCTTTTTTTCAATTTTCAAAACTTTGTGACAAAAAGCGAGATCTGCAAAATACTCACCATACCTCTCAGCAAATAGCTTGGGGTGTCTACTTTCCAAAATGGGGTCATTTTGGGGGGTTTTATGCCATCTGGGCATTCCATGGCCTCCGAAACTGTGATTGGCAGTGAGAAGTGAAATAAAAAAATTACACCCTTAGAAAGCCTGAAGGCGGTGATTGGTTTTTGGGGTTCCGTACGCAGCTAGGCTCCCAAAAAGTCCCACACATGTGGTATCCCCGTACTCAGGAGAAGCAACAGAATGTATTTTGGGGTGTATTTCCACATATGCCCATGGCATGTTTGAGCAATATATCATTTAGTGACAACTTTTTGTAAAAAAAATATATATATATTTGGGACAAAAAAAAAAAAAAATTTAATGGGCTCAACATTGCTCTCATCAAATAGCTTGGGGTGTCTACTTTCCAAAATGGGGTCATTTGGGGGGGGTTTGAAATGTCCTGGCATTTTATGCACAACATTTAGAAGCCTATGTCACACGTCACCCACTCTTCTAACCACTTGAAGACAAAGCCCTTTCTGACACTTTTTGTTTACATGAAAACATTTTTTTTTTTGCAAGAAAATTACGTTGAACCCCCAAACACTATATATATTGTTAAAGCAAAGGCCCTACAGATTAAAATGGTGGGTGTTGCATTTTTTTTTTCCACACAGTATTTGCGCAGCGATTTTTCAAACGCATTTTTTGTGGAAAAAATACTTTTTTTTATTTTAATGCACTAAAACACACTATATTGCTCAAATTTTTGATGAAATAAAAAATATGATCTTAGGCCGAGTACATGGATACCAAACACGACATGCTTTAAAATTGCGCACAAACACGCAGTGGCGACAAACTACATACATTTTTAAAAGCCTTTAAAAGCCTTTACATGATACCACATTAGATTCACGGAGGAGGTCTACTGCTAAAATTACTGCCCTCGATCTGACCTTCGCGGTGATACCTCACATGCATGGTGCAATTGCTGTTTACATATGACGCCAGACCAACGCTTGTGTACGCCTTTGCGCAAGAGAAGGGGGGCAGGGGTGCTTTTTTTTTTTGTTTTTTTTTTTATTTATTTAGGTTTTTTTTTTTTTTTTTAAAATGTTACTTCCATTTTTTTTCTTTGTTATGATTTTTATTGTTATCTCAGGGAATGTAAATATCCCCTATGATAGCAATAGGCAGTGACAGGTACTCTTTTTTTGAAAAAATTGGGGTCTATTAGACCCTAGATCTTTCCTCTGCCCTCAAAGCATCTGACCACACCAAGATTGGTGTGATAAAATGCTTTCCCAATTTCCCAATGGCGCGGTTTATATCCGGGAGGGGGGACATTCCCTCCCACTGCTTGTAAAAGCAATCTAGAGGCTAATTACCCGCTAGAATTGCTTTTACATGAAAGCCGATCACTGGCTGAAAAGAAGGATACCAAGATGATACCTAAACCTGCAGGCATCATTCTGGTATAACCATTCAAAGTCCAGCAACATACTGGACATATATTGTAATCTTTTTTTTTTTTCATGCAGCCTCTTGGCTGAACGAAAAAAAGAGATTGATTGGTGGGTATGCCCACCATTAGAATACCTCCCTTCATCCACCCACTTCTAATGATGGGCATACATGCACCATTTATATATGCCGATGCATGGGGGCATCCTCCCGCAAAAGTTATGCCGTGTACACACGGTCGGAATTTCGACCGTATGTACGTGGCATTAGGAGCCAATCGCTCCTCCCCCCCCCCCCTGCTGCCCCCATGCTTCGGCATATATGCTCTTTTTTTTAACTGTGGTGGTGAAATCACCTCCTACAGCGTTGGAGTCGCGGCTTTATGTATCGTGGGAGCAAACGCTGTTGCTGTCAAGATAAATAAATCCGCGTTGCAACTGAATGGCGCACCTGAAAACAAAAAAATGCTTAACACTGAAACACAGTAAACAAAATTACATACCTGAAAAGCAAGCATGATAAAACATAATAAAACATTGCAGAATAGAATGGAGTAAAAAAAGAGCAACAATAGAGAGAGAATAGAGAGAGAGAGAGAGAGAATAATAAAACGACAACTATTTTATTTTTTTTTATTTTTTTGAGATTCACAGATAAAAAAAGCTCCTGACTGAAGCGACTGAATCAAAGCGCTACCACAAAAAAACTGTTAGCGATCGCAGGGATCAGGCCTGACTCTGCGAACGCTGCAGTTATGTGTGCTTAGTGTTTTGTAAGTGACAGTGATCGATCGATACTGCACTTGGGTGGGCTGGGCTGGGCGGAGGGGGAAAACGCAGGTGCTAGCAGGTATCTGGGCTGATCCCGCTAACAATGCGTTTTTTTTGGAACCCTAAACTGCTGGGACGCTAGTATAGATCTGATCAGATACTATACCACTAAGGGAGGTGTATGCTTTGCGCGTGGGTGTTTGCGGTACTGGCACTAACCTGGGGCGACGCAGACCTTATTTGACCCTAAAACCTAATTGACATCACCCGCCGGGCGATCAGGGGGTTAAACCATTATTGGGTAATAAATGGCGGGTGCCCTGACAGTATAAAAAACAAGCTAACTAACCAGCGTCACCCGTAACAGTAATACAAAAAAAAACTGGCTACCTAGCGGCACCAGTGACACTAATGCAGCGATCAGAAAAACAATCGCTTAGCGACACTGGCAAAAGGGGGTGAAAGGGGGGTACCTGACGCTATATAAAAACCTGACGGGGAACCTAAATAACGAAATAACTAACTGGCTAACCAGCGTCACCAGTGACACTTATACGGTGATCACTGGTGAAAGGGTTAACTCTAGGGGCAATCAGGGGGTTAAAACCTTTATTTAGGTTGTAATATGGGGGTACCTGACCTATAAACCTATATAAACATGGCGGTTAAAAAAAAAAAAATGGTTACCTAGCGACACTAATGCAGTGATCAGAAAAACGATCGCTTAGTGACACTGGCAAAAGGGGGTGAAGGGGTTAACTAGGGGCAATCAGGGGGTTAAACCTTTATTAGGGGGGGGTAGGGGGCTACCTTGGACCTAAAACTAACTGCCCTGACAGTTATTACAGTCACACTGACACTAAATGCAGTGATCAGTAAATAAATGATCACTGCAATTAGTGACACTGTGACTGGGGGGGGGGGGGGGGGGGTGGATTGTGTGCCTATGTGTACTGGTGTCAGTGTACTGTTTGTGCACTAACCTGTACATGTTCTCTCCTCGGCGTTCCGGTCACATAGACCGGCGCACCGAGCGTGACATCACTTCCGCCTTCCTGTCTATACAATAGACAGGAAGGGGAAGCTTCTCATTCGCCAGGAGCGATCGCGAGGGGGTGGCCAGAAACCACTGGCCGTCCCCTCGTCCCGGATCGCTCCTGACACGATCCCGACCGTCCCCGCCGGCGGAGGGGGGTCCGATCGGACCCCCCAACCGCCTGAAGAATGCCACGTACAGGTACGTCCTTTTGCCTGTACGTGCCATTCTGTTGACGTATATGTACATGGGGCGGTCGGGAAGTGGTTAATGGCACATGCCGCAGCTAACATTTACAGCGGGAGCTAGCATCCGGAGAAAGAACCGGCAGAGGAAGAAGACAGCGGAGAGGGAAGAACCGGAGAAAGAACTGTCAGCAGAAGACATCAGCGCAGCGATAAGAACCAGGGGATGAAGACATCACCGGAGGGAGAAGAGACGATGGAGCTGCTTCAATAAAAAGGACATAAGTGCTGGTTTTATTTGGCATTTTTTTGGTGAATTGTTAGAGGTACAGAGTACCCCATAATCATTTACATAGGGTGGGGGGCCGGGATCTGGGGGCTTCCAGATTGATAAGTCCCCCACCTGCAGACCCCGACAACCACCGCCCAGGGTTGTCGGGAAGAGGCCCTTGTTCCAATCAGCATGGGGACAAGGTGCTTTGGGGGGCAGGGGGGTCACAGAGCCCCCTATGCCCCAAAGCACCCCCCCAGGAGGAATGGGGGCCCGCTTGCTTGCTCGCCCCCAGGAATCTTTTTCAAAGTTTGACCGACTTGTGTCGGACCAGTTAAGATGGCTCTCATAGGGAACCATTGATTTATACTCATGCAACATGTGCTCCCAAAGTAGGAGCGTATGTTGTACCAGTGTGAACTGGGACTTAGTGTCCTGCAACCCTGCTCCCCACTATCAGGAAGAGATGCATGGTCAAATGACAGAGCTTTGTAACCTTGTAAAAGAGAAAGAAAGATAATTTCTGAAACTAAGCAAAAGCAGTTGTGGCGTTTGCATACCTGTGCCTGTATTAGAAAACGGCCTATAACATTGTATGTTCACAACTACTTAAAAGGGAAGCAAGGCAAACTTGCATAGACTTTGAATACTGGGTTTGTTAAAAAAATATAAAATAAAATAAAATTAAAAAAAAAAAAAAAAATTAAAAACCCACACACAAACACCAATGCTACAGCTCATAGGTACAAAGCTAGAGCTTTCCATTCAGTAAGCAGCATTACCTTACTAATTGGAGTGCTCTAGCTCTGACTCAGCAAGGGGCCTGAAGAAAGACTGCTGCCCACGCACACACACAGAAGCCTACAGCCTGGGGAAAAGCACTGTGGTCACGTAGTGGACATCAATTCGAATAAAAACAGTAAGCTATTTGCCATTTGCTGCACATAAAACGTATCCGATTAATGTAAGAAACTCTGGTTGTGCTGTAAAGAACAGCTGCTCCCAAAAATCAATATTGTAATGACACTTGCATACTTATTAAATCAGCAAAATAAATTATAATTTTTTTCCCAAAATAAACTTAAGATTTTGTCATAGCCTGCCTAATTTAACACGGTTACCAAAAAAAACTAATTAAATGATGCATCATCACTTACTGACCACCCAGGCTACAAGTACACAGTGAGCACTATGACTTTAGAACAAAGAATAGTACCATCAGTGGCAGCTGGTGCTCACAATTTCTGGGGGGTGCAAACAAACTGAAAAATACAAAAAAAAAAAAAAAAAAAATCAATTGCAGCCTCGTGCCCATCAAATGCAGCCACTTGTGCCCCATAATTTGCCACCACTCGTGCCCCCCGCCCTTACCCCATCTTAGACAGTGGGTGACGGTGGTGAGCTTTGGGACGGCTCCTGTGTCCTCCATGCTTAACCCTTCTCTCTTCTTCGGTCTGCTAAGCGTCCAATCAGGGCGCCTGTGCCTTCAGACAATCGCGTATATTAGACCCGCGCTACCTGCTGTCTCTAATCAGGTGCTTCAAAAATACACCCCTGCCGCTGGAATTCAGGTGCCCAATGCCTGGAACGCCTTGGAATAAGGCTGCAACATAACAAAATGTGGAAAAAGTGAAGCGATGTGAATACTTTCCGAATGCACTGTAACCTACTTGTACCGCTACCTTAAACACCAGTTGCTCACTTCCTTTGTTTGACCTAAAATGTATAATTAGATAAACAATATGCCTTCCCCTATAAGAACAGGGCGATGTACGATTCAACTTTTCTCCTTCCTCCTCTGTTTGGGGTCCCTTTTTCTTTTACGTTCACATTATCATTTGTAAGCTGGACCCTAAAGCGGAGTTCCAGCCTGTAAAATTAAAAAAGTCAGCAGCTACAAATACTGTAGCTGCTGCCTTTTAATATAAATGGACACTTACCTGTCCAGGTATCCCACAATGTCAGTACCCGACCTGATTCTTCAATCGGCTTTGGGTGCAGCCGCCGGCTTCTTCACTAAAGGGAAACAGGAAGTGAAGTCTTTCGGCTTTACAGCCCACTGCCTACTGCACGAGTCTCATTGTGATTTCTGAATGGTTCTGCTGTCTTCTGGGACCTGTGCGTCTCCCAGAAGGCATCATGCCGTGCCCGCCCATTTTTAACATGGGCGTTGTTATCAGATTCGCCCACGTGCTGTGTACAAGTGCAGACCAAGAAAAAAGGGGCACTGCCCTAGAGCAAAGTGGCGGGCGCAATAGCGAGCCCCAGTAGACCGCAGCCTAAAGTACCATGGTGCGTACGGGGGTTTATTCTTGGCTGGCCTAAAAATTTTTTGCCAGCGTCCAATTCTTCTGAAGGCAGCAGTATAACTCAAGGTGAAATATTTCCTGTGTGCCTCAATGGACAAGAGAAAAAAAGTTATAGCAATTATACGGCCAATTTGATAAGCATACTAGGCTAGTTTCAATATTGGTTTTTAAAACAAGGTTGAAGTTGCCCTTACAGTATTTGTTTTAGTTATGCCTTAACCTCTTAGTGTTTCAATTCACCCAAGAAAAATATACAAGAAAAGAAAAAGTGATGTAATAAATGAGGTGTTAAAGTAAAGTAAATTTCAGCTTAAAATGGCCATTTTAATGTGTGCTGGAAAAATGCAACTTGACACTTTTTTTTGCAAAAAAAAAAAAAAAAAACATGACGAGACCGAGCCAAGTAAGTAGATCCCAAAATAGGGTGCACCCATGAAAATGCGTGCACCCATGGAAAAGTTGATTTGACGTCACAAGGGGCGGGCTCTCCGAGTGATGTCATCAGATGCCACGCCCCATGGCTATACAAGAGATACCACACAGCGAGCGACAAACACAACTGAGGAAGAAAGCCACTGAAGAGCAGCTTTTTTTTTTTTTATAGCAGGTAACCGGCAGCGAGAAATAACAGAAGCGGGAGAAGATGGCACAAGACAGCTCGGGGAGCAGATGGAAGCGTCAGGAGAAGACGGCACCAGGAGAGAGATGGCAGTGGGAGAGACGGTGGCAGGAGCCATTTGTTTAAATAAAGGACTTGTCAAAAAATGCTTTTGTTTTTTTTTTACATGTCACTGCTTTTCGAGTCGAATGGGTAGGTTCTTAGGGGGGGGCATTCAAATCTTATGTTCTGGCAAATATTCACACGAGTAATTTTTAGCCAGTTCAAGAGATTTTTTTTAAACATCTATATTCAGTTTGGTGTACAGGTAGCACAAAACAAGCATTTTTCACAAGCTTTCTGAACATTAGGGTTCACTCTTTAATCCGTTGCTTCTTTAACCACTTGCCTACTGAGCACTTTCACCCCCTTCATTCCCAGACCGATTTTCAGCTTTTGGGGCAGTCACACTTTGAATGACAATTGCGCAGTAATGCAACACTATACCCAAATTAAATTTTTATCAATTTTTTCACACAAATAGGGATTTCTTTTTGTGGTATTTAATCACCACTGGGATTTTTATGTTTTGCTAAATGAAAAAAAAAAAAATAATAATTATATTTCGGTTATACAGTTTTGCAAAACAGGTAAATTTTTCTCCTTCACTGATGTGTGCTGATGAGGCGGCACTGGTGGCCACCACTGATAGTGCTGCCTATCAGAACCTGATTGGTGACACTGAGGAGGAGGTAGCATTGGTGGGCACTGTTGGGACGCCACTGACAATCAGTGCTGATGTCCCACTAACACAAGCCGGTTATTGGCTCTTCTTCTCTCCTCATGATGTTAGTGTGAGGAAAGAAAAGCCGATAACTGGCTCGGGTTTACATCCGTGATAAACTGTCATTGGCCCTTACCCTGATCTGTGATCAGCTGAGTCCAAAGGGCAGGGGGCGCGCGGGTAGCATGATCACGGGAGGACATTCATAGAAGCCCTCTCAGCAAAGCAAGCCTGCGCTGTAGGCGTCATTTGGCTATAGCGCGAGCGGGAAGGTGTTACATAATACAGTATCTTTCACCCTCTCTAGCGGGACTATAGACACACTTGTAGGTTTCTTCACAAACAGCAGCTAGTGAGCTATGCTTATTTTCTCTATTTTTACGTTTCTAAGGAAAAATTCAGTTTTACTGTAAAATATAATGTATATTATTGCTGCATTATCTGAAAGTTTATAGAGCAGGGGTAAAGGTTTATGTATAATATGTTTTGCCTTTTTTCTAAATATGCTTCAAACTTGTTTTAAAATACACACTCGTTAAAAAAGAAGAAAAGGAGAAGGATGGCATTTTACCTTGAATTCGCAGATAAACTCTTTCACAGCAGATGTATCCAGTAAATTAAGATACTCAAAGCGAGGCCGCGCCCGGCTATATCTACATCCCACAACATGCCAGTTGTTGTCCTTGAATTCTCTGTACACAGCACGGCCCAATAGACCAGTTGCTCCAGTTATCAGTGCCCTTCGATTAGGGAAAAGAACATCTGCCTAGAACACAAAACACAAATCACACCATGATTCAGGAAAGTATGAAATGGACAGCGTGCCAAACAAAACAGAACACCATACACTGAATAATGAACTTTAATATTAAATCCAAAACACCACCATCTAAAATGTAATCTGTATGGCATAAAGGGTTGTGTCCCCTTTTTAATTGTACAATTCTGGTCTTTTTAAATAAAAACATTTTAAACATATTTTACATGTAGTTTTTTGAATAAAGGATTACATTAAAAGGGATTTATTTTGGTTAATGTGAAATACTGTATACAAATGTCATATTTACCATTGGTATTCAGCAGGTGGTGAAGTGTTCAAGGTTATAAACCAGGATTTTTGCAGTGATCTACTGCTATGCTGTAAATAGACACCCAAATAGCAGGAAATCAGATTACACATAGCTGAATAAATAAGAATAAAAATGACCAAAACCATTAAACACTTCCATTGTTAGCATCCATGTGCTGATGAAGGGGCTAGCGTGAAACGCATTGACATAACAGTTTCACAAAGCAGAGGTGAAAGGGTGCCCACATAAGCAGAGGTAGAATAGGGACGCAAAGGTGAGCAGAGATACGAAAACTTTGTAGAAGGGTGCAGAGGTAAGTGATGGACAAGAGGGTGCAGGGAGAGTGGTGGAGTCCACATTTTAATAAAGCTCTTCTTTGAAAAGTTACTTCAGTCGCACCTCTGTTTTTTTTGTTTTGTTTTTTTATCCGTCATGCAGCGTTCAAGATTCAGATACTCACCTGCCCAAGAAAAGGATTGCATTTGATTTTCAGCACACAAGGGTGTGATTCATTTCAAGAGAGGCAGTTCATTTTGATGGCCTGTCTTAACACGTGTGATCACAGTGTAAAGTAGTAAATGAACCGTCTAAAAAACATATTTTTATGTGTAGGTTGTAGATAAAAGAAGGTTTACATGGCCTCCGGTATTCACTCATTAACCAGTTGTCGCCCAGCCACAGTACATTTATTGCAGCAGGGCATCACGGGCATGGGAGCACGCCGATCCCATTGTGTCTGGTGGGCTACTGGTACCCAGCCGCTTTGAGTGGCCGAGGATCATGTAATCACATACCCTGTTTCCCCGAAAATAAGACCTATCGTGATTGTCGGTGATGGCTGCAATATAAGCCCTACCCCCCAAATAAGCCCTACCCTGTTTTCCCGAAAATAAGACCTACAAGGACTTTAACTAGGGCTTATTTGGGGGGTAGGGCTTATATTGCAGCCATCACCGACAATCACGCTAGGTCTTATTTTCGGGGAAACAGGGTAGTGATAGTGTCAACAAAGCTGTTATGACTGAATTGTATTCATAACCCCATTCTTGACAGTTCAAAACATTGCTGTTACAGTGATCATCACTGCAACAGCAAAGTGTAAAAAAGAAAAAAAGGGAATTCCGATTGTCTCCCTCTGGAGTAGCACAGTACGATGAGGACACTGAACTACTCTGATGGGTGTAAAAATAAATTAAAAAAACACACACACACACACACACACACACACACTAGAGTGCATCGCTAGGTTTAAACACAAGTTGACCCTGTGCATGAACACATATGTAGAATAGGTACAATATTATAAATCTGCGGTATAACAAACATAAATAGCATAAATTCAAATAAAGTGCAACTGTGCAATGTGATAACTTGTGCTATGCAACCAAATAGTAGTTTTTAGTGCAGTTATATGCGACAATGTATGGACGAAACCAAAGTCGCACACAAAGCGCACAAAAGTGCAAACCAATGCCAATGAGAAAAAAAATGTCATATTGCTGGAATCCAATATAGTGACTTCAAAGTGCAGCCTATAACGTAGATCAGGTGCTCATCACTGCATTTCCCGTCACCTCATTAAGATAAAAGGCTTACCATAAAGCCTGTGACTCCCTTACTCAGGGGGGTCAAACAGCGCTTTAAGTGGAATCAAAGATTCACCGATGGACGACTCTGGCGTTCCTCTCCGGGCAGATCCATAGACATCCAATGGAGTCCCAGTGATATAGACGGCAGGAGATAATATAAAAAAGAAAAAGGCTCCGATAGTGTAGCAAGCCTTCCCAAAGGGTTTATTTAAAAAGGGGGGGGGGGGGGAGGTTGCAATACACAAACTCCAAAAGCAGATATAAAAAGACAGCAATAATCCTTGCAAGGAAAATAGATGGACATGCAAGTCCGTTTAAATCAGATCGCGTGTGTGTAGCGTCCCAACGATTCGTTTTGTCAGATATGACGTCATCAGCGGTACATCTGCGCCTGCGCATTAAGTACCTCACTGGCAAAACGAGGAAGCGCTGCCATAGGACGCGCAAAATGATGCACGAGAGCTCATTGGGTGAATTAAACACCCCAGGTGAAAAATGCGCATTAAAAAGTATAGCTATTAGCAAGTATAAGCGCACGCTCGCATCAATTACCAAAAGGTAAGAGAATGGCGCATAATGCCATCTAGTGGAGACATAAGACAATTAAAGCAAAAATGTACCTAAAACAAAAAATGTATAAAGGCCAGCTACCCTGCGTACCCACAGGTTTAAATAACAGGCCAATGTGCTGATTAAATTCAAGCTATATATTCAATATATTCATAAAAAACAGACATATAAAAAAGGACCATAAATGTATATACAATTTTAATGGTAGTTCTAATGTGAATTATACTAAAAAGCATATTCATCAACATTCAATAGACCTAGGGGACATGGGTTACTGCCCTTAACCACTTAACCCTAACCACGCAAGGACCGGGCCTCTATTTTAGATGTGTTGTTTACAAGTTAAAATTTTTTTATTTTTGCTAGAAAATTACTTAGAACCCCCAAACATTATACATTTTTTTTCTAACACCCTAGAGAATAAAATGGCGGTCGTTGCAATACTCTGTCACACCGTATTTGCGCAGCAGTCTTACAAGCGCACTTTTTTTTGGAAAAAAAAAAAAAAACTTTTTTGAATAAAAAAAATAAGACAACAGTAAAGTTAGCCCAATTTTTTTTATATTGCGAAAGAATGTTACGCCGAGTAAATTGATACCCAACATGTCACGCTTCAAAATTGTGCCCGCTCGTGGAATGGCGACAAACTTTTACCCTTAAAAATCTCCATAGGCAACGTTTAAAACAATTCTACAGGTTGCATGTTTTGAGTTACAGAGGAGGTTTAGGGCTAGAATTATTGCTCTCGCTCTACCGATCATGGCGATACCTCACGTGTGGTTTGAACACCGGTTTCATATGCGGGCTCGCTTCAGCATGGTAGCTCGGCTGGACAGTGCACGTTTAAATTTTTTTAAAATTTTATTTTACCTTTTATTTTTACACCGTTTTTAAAAAAACAAATAAAAAATGTGTCACTTTTATTCCCATTACAAGGAATGTAAACATCCCTTGTAATAGAAAAAAAAAAAGAAGGATGACGGACCCCTTAAATATGACATCTGGGGTCAAAAAGACCTCAAATCTCATAGCTACACTAAAATGCAATAAAAAAAAAAAAAATTGTCATTTAAAAAAAATGGCCCTTTAAGAGCTATGGGCGGAAGTGACGTTTTGACGTCGCTTCTGCCCTGCAATGTCATGGAGATTGGTGGGGGACATCTTCCCCTCACTCGTCTCCATGCACAGCCACCGAGAGGACCGGATCGCCTCCGCTGCTGCCGACAGCTTTGGAGCGCGGCGGAGGGGCCCTATCCCGCCGCCAATAAAAGTGATCTTGCTGCAAATCTGCCACAGGAGACAACTTTTATCTTGTAGCCGACCGATGGCTGAACACGAGAATACCAGGGTTATGGCAGCTAGCTGCTGCCATAACAACGATATCTGTCCTCAAATTAAGGACGTATATCGGCGTTCGGCAAGTGGTTAAAGAAAAACTATTTTTTTTATTTACTGAAAAAAATAAATTGCTTTTTGCTCAATAAAAATTGGAGAATTTATATAAACAGTGGAGGGGACATCAACAATAAAACAGTTGATGTCCCACTCCACAAGCCATTCGGCACATGGGATCCTAGTTTATATATCCAATATGTTTCAGATCTGGATATGGCAATCCATTGCTACCTTGCCAATGCGGTAGATATTTATCCAGTGCAATGAAAGTGCACTTGGGACCTGGGGTCCCTTCTGTGCTTTAAGTCATAATGTTTTGAAACATTATGCTTATTGAAACCTTTGCGGATATTGTGCTCACCCAATCTAACATGCAACATCCCAATGGTGCGCCCCACGTATTCAAGACCACATGGACACCTCAAAAAAGGTTAACACCACATTTTGTTGTGCAATCGATGAAAGATCTAATGGGGTATGTGACTTCTGTGGCGACTGAGGTGAATTCTGTCATTTTTCTACAACAGTGGGCATTGATTTTGCACACTTGGCATTTTCCACAGAGATAATACCTATTTAAATCTCCAAAAAAAGTTGGTCGAACTGGTTGATCAGGAATATTAGGTGCTATGAAGTGCCTCAAATTAGAAGAACCCCTAACGATAAACACAAGGTTCATCAGACAGCAGAGGGCCTAAGACACGATCGTTCTTAATGACCGGCCAATGTCTCCTAATAATTCTTTTGATTGCCCAGTGCTGGCTGGAATATGTAGTAAAAAAAAGACAAACCAAAAGTCCTCTTTAGTGTCCACTCAAGGGGGGTCTTTCACTTGAGAGTTCTTGACGATCTCTACTATCAAAGAATCAAAAGACCTGCTATCATATCCTTAATCTAGAAATCAAGCCACTCTTAAATAAAAAAAAAAAACTCATCCGAATAAGTACAAATTTTGTTTTTAGATGTAAAAACTGGCCCTTAGGTACAGCCAACAACCAGGAATGATGATAAGAGTCCAAAGGGATGTAGATATTCCTATCCCTTGGTTTGAAGAAAGTAGATATTACAATTCTCTCTTCTTGGATTGAAATCCTCAGATCTAGGAAATAAATTCACGTGGGACTTCTCATGGCTGAGAATTATTCCCGTTATTCAAATAAGACAGGAAGGCATGGGCAGATTGGACGTCACCATCTCATATCAAATGGATGTCGTCGATTAATCTTTTCCACACGTCAAGCTCCACTCACCTGTCGTGTAGAACCATGTCCTCCTCCCACTTTGACATGAAAAGATTGGCCATGCTTGGAGCAAACTTAGCTCCCATGGCCACTCCCTTGATTTGCAGGTAATAAGCCCCACAGTGCCAGAAAGAATTGTGTAATCGAGAAATCCAACAGTTCCATTATGAAATTACTTTGCGTAATTGAAACAGTGGAATCCCGAAACAAGAAGAAGTGTTGTACTGCTTCATGTCCTAATTGGTGCGAGATCGCTGTGTATAGAGATGCTACATCCGCAGTTATCAGCAAATAAGTTGGTTTCCATTCAGCTGTACTTAAAATGTTGATAACATGTTTGGTACCTTTTAGAAAAGACGGAGTACCAATCACCAGGGGTAGGGAATATATAGACCACTATTTGCAAACACGTGAGGTTATAGAATCAATACCACTGGGGGGGGGGGGTTAGTCAAGGTTTTATGAATTTTAGGCAATGAATATATTGTTGGTAAATGAGGGGCAAGAGGTAACAAATGTTCCCTTTTTTTTTTATTCAAAATGCCCATGTTAAAGCCTTTTTATATAAGTTTTTAAGATTCACAATAGCCACTATCCTTCCTATTACACAAAGTTTTCATTCCTATCTTAATGTCACGTTGAGGCTGTACCAATTTTGTTTTCAGATTTGCTAGATCCTTAACCACTAAATCACGAAAAACATTCACATTAGGAGCCATATTTCCTGGGGGGATTGAAAAGGGATTCATTAGATAGGCCCGGAATGAACAATGACCGATGCATCCCTAACCAGTTGCCTGGTTGGATTGCTTAAAAGATTAATCTCTTAATATTAAAGCGGTTCTGCACACACTTATTTGACTTTATGTCATTGATTTACTATTCAAACAAAGAGTGCTTAATGGTCTTTTTTTTTTTTTTTCTATGTTACCTTATTATTGCTGGCCTGGTAATTCCACACCTGCCTCTGTGCCTGCGGCTGTGGGCGGGGATCTGCATCATTTCCTTTGAGTGCCGCACTGTCTCCTGGGGTCTGGTGTCATTCATCCCAGAAGTCAGTGCGGACATCCGACCCGAAATCTTGTGTGATTTTAAAGGACGTGAGGTGTTTACACAGCTCGGTGCTGTTGCGCATGCGCGGGAACCAGCGAGGCATGCTGGTTCCCATAATGAAAGGGAACAAGGAAGTGATTGCTTGTGGGCTTCAAATGCCCACAAGCAAAATGACAATTCAGTTGTTTTGCTTTTAAAAGTGCAGATTTTATGAAAAAACGGATACCGGACGGACACCAAACAAGTGAGTTTATTGTTAGACTCATAATACTTGTAACATGAGAAAAAAAAATAAATAAATAAGTGTGTGCAGAACCGCTTTAAGCTTACGTGTGTATTTTTGTAGGTCGATGAAAGTTTAGAACTTGTTAATGTTACGTGGTGGTGCAAACTTAAGTCCTTTACCGAGAGTCACTAGGTCTTCCCTAGTGAGTTCCTTAGTACTAAGATTGATAATTCCATTTTCAACCAAGTTCGTCTACTTTTTGGAGTGAAGACGCCTCCCCCCTCTGCTCCCTCTCTTGCGTCCCTGTTTCTTTTGTGCCCTCCTCTGATGGCCCCCTGAAAATCCAGTTGGTGGTGATTCTCTAACGAGTGCTGCTTATGGTAGGAGTGGGGGATTAAGCGGTTGTCACTAAGCCTGGGTTCAATTGCTCTAGTATGATCAACTAAAGAGGCATACCTGTTAGAAGTATCCACCCTATATGAATTTATGGGGTCCCTCCCATTTTAAAAACTCTGCATTTCAGTGCGATTATAGTATGTATCCCAACCACCTCCATGTCTCCATGGTGGAGGTGATTCAAACGGGAGAAAGAACCTCTCCTAGTCCCTCTACCTCTATGTTGATTGGGACGTTGTTGTGGTCCCATCCAACCACTGTGAGGGTTGGGGTTAGGAGAAGCGTGCTGAGAATATCAATATGTCTCATAAGGGTTAGGTTGATTCCTATTGCTCATGGTAGCCCCAGAAGTGACCACAGGGAGCACCGTACCATGACCTAACGATTTATTAGCAGGTAAGGAACTAGTCAGAGGAGTGATTAGTATAGCTTTCAATGCCTCCGATTTATGTGTATAATTGGGTTCACTCTTAATAACATTCATTTCAGAATCCACCAGTGTTAATTTCAGTGTCTTTTTTGCTACTAAAAACATTCATTAAAATATTTAAACCACTCGGCCATTTCATTATCCTTCTGGGGATTGACCTCCCATCTAAGGCTTCTGGGTACCATATTAGCTTTAACATACTCCTCCAAGTATGCTATATCCCATGTTGTGTGGACCTTTGTGTGATAGTTACCGTATTTTTATTTACTTAAAATCAGGGGGAAATAGTGGTTGCATGTTATACGCCGATCCCCACTGTCTGTGAGGGGAAAAAAGACTGAGCGCTGCCGAAAAAGAGAGCCAAGTGCTCGGCTCTGCTCGCAGTCACGCCTCCCTGCTGTCTCTGAGGGGATGAGGAGCGAACGCTGCCGAAAAAGACAGAGCCGAGTGTACTGTGTACTCGGCTCGCAGTCCCGCCCAGTCCTGCCATTGGACCTGTGTTATGTCCATCATAGGAGCCGGGCCAAGCGGCGGGACTGCGAGACAAGCCGAGTACATACGAATACACAGGCTCTGTGCATCTCAGTGGCAGCAAATTTAAATGGTTACATGCCGCAAATTACACTGGGCAAGGCTGCAAACGGCACTGGTGGGCAAGGCTGCAAATGGACACTGATCATTCTGCAATGATGGACAAGGCTGCAGAAGGACACTGATAAGGTTGCACTGATGGGCATTTAAATGCAAGTTCTTTTCCTTAAACTTCCCTCCTAAACTTGGGGTGCGTGTTATACGCCGATAAATACGGTAAATTTTTTAATCTTAAAAAGCAACCTGGTAAATCATCCATATGGTCCTCATTACCGTCAAAGATCCCCAGGGTGTTAGTAACAAGCTGTGATCTGTAATCAAAAATATCCATGACGAATACACCAGCAGCGGATATGATATATCAAAAACGTGAATAAGAAAAATAATAAACATCTGCGATTTGAGTGTTATGAAAATTACTAATAAGGCCCTTTCACAGTGGGGCGTTTTTAGAGCCTGTACACCGCCTGAAAAAATCCGGCCCCATTCACTCCAGTGTGAAAGCCGGCGGGCTTTCACACTGGAGCGGTGCGCTAGCAGGGCGGTCAAAAAAGTCCTGCTAGCAGCATCTTTGGAGCGGTATATTCACCGCTCCTACCCATTGATTTCAATAGGACACCGTGGTAATGCCGCCGCAAAGTGCCGCTACGGCGGCGCTTTGCCGGGGATTTTAACCCTTTTTCGGCTGCTCGCGGGGGTAAAATATAGCGCTGCTTTACCGTCACCGCGGCTCCCGCCCCAGTGTGAAAGGGGCCTTAGTGACCTGCAGCTAAGCACTATAATCCAGATATTGGGCACAAAATAGAGATGCAGGTAATAGGAGTGCAGTTGACCCTGTGCATGAAAACATATGTAGAATAGGTACAACAGACACAATATTAGAAATGTGTGGTATAACAAACTAATCACATGAATTCAAATAAAGTGCAACTGTACAGTGCAATGTGATAACTTGTGCTATGCAACCAAATAGTTGTTTTTAATGCAGTCCTATGCGACAATGTATGGTGAAACCAAAGTCGCACAAAAGTGCAAAACAATGCCAACTATATACCATAGGTTTTAGAAGCTAAAAACCTCACAAACCAATATACACCTATTTGGATTTTTTTTGCCAAAGGACATTTTGGTCTAAATTTATGAAGAAATTTGATTGAATTTTTATTTTTTTCAATACAGAAAGTAGAAAATATTGTTTTTTTTGTTCAAAAATGTTCGGTCTCTTTTGGTTTATATAATAGAAAGAAAAAAAAAAAAGCCAAAAAAAAAAAAAAAACAGTGGTGTTCAGATACCACCAACATGAAGCTCTATTTGTGTGAAATAAAAAAAATAAAAAAAAAATGATGTAAATTGAATTTGCCTACAGTGTTGCATGACTACGCAATGGCCAGTTAAAGTTGCACAGGGCTGAATGGCAAAAACTTTCTGGTCACAAAAAGGGTAAAACCTTCCTAAGTGGTTAAAATATCTGCTTCCTGTTGACATTTTGTATCTAACCAATATGGCTGTGAATGGGGCCTAATCCTGGGCAGCCAACAGCAACAGATCTGAAGACATTTTCAGCAACAGGTTATGTGTTGTGGAACCTTCTCTGCCTTTCTGACCATGCTTCATTTTAAATCCACATTAACCTCTTAATGCGGGCACCTTTTGGCCCTCTAAGAGTTTTTGACGATGGGAAGTGGCTTAAGAGCGCGACAGCCATGACTGGCTGTCACGGCGATGACATGGTTCGAAAACTCCCGATCGCAAGGAGTGATCAGGAGTTTTTCGGTAAAGTGACGGTAACTGTGGCGGAGCGCACAGTGCGCACGCCCTCAGCACAGGACCAGACTCCAAGAGGCCGCATATTCGCATACAGCCAGTGCCAAAGGGTTAGGGACCTTTGCACATAACATACATAAAATGCATCTTCATTGGCCTGCAATCCCACGCGTTTTTTGTGCGTGTTTTTATGCGCATTAACCACTTCAATACCGGGCCTATTCTGGCACTTCTCTCCTTCATGTAAAAATAATTTTTTGCTAGAAAATTACTCAGAACCCCCAAACATTACATGTTTTTTTTAGCAGACACCCTAGGGAATAAAATGGCAGTTATTGCAACTTTTTATCTCACACTGCATTTGCGCAATAATTTTTCAAACGCCTTTTTTTTGGAAAAAAAAAACGGTTTCATGCATTAAAAAATAACAAAAAACAGTAGTTAGCCCAATTTTTTTATATAATATGAAAGATGATGTTACGCTGAGTAAATAGATACCCAACATGTCACGCTTTAAAATTGCGCACAATCATGGAATGGCGCCAAACTTCGGTACTTAATAATTTCCATAGGTGACACTTTAAATTGTTTTACAGGTTACCAGTTTAGAGTTACAGAGGAGGTCTAGTGCTAGAATTGTTGCACGTGCTCTAACGCACGCGGCGATACCTCAAATGTGTGGTTTGAGCGGTGTTTACATATGTGGGCGGGACTTATGTGTGCGTTCGCTTCTGAGCGCGAGCTACCGGGGACAGGGGGGTTTTAAATTTTTATTTTACTTAAATTTTATTTTTACACTTTTTAAAAAAATAAAAAATTTTGGATCACTTTTATTCCTATTACAAGGAATGTAAACGTCCCTTGTAATAAGAATGTATGCGACAGGTCCTCTTTATGGAGAGATGTGGGGTCAATAAGACCCCACATCTCTCCTCCAGGCTGGATAGCATGAGATCGGTAAAAAAAAAAAAATTCACCGATCTCATGCTGATAGCCGCGATCGCGGCTTTGTTTACTTCCGGGTACCGGGTGTGACGTCATAGCGTCGCGCCCGGGCCCCCGGCGGTCATAGAGATGACTGGTGACCATCTGGTCACCGGAAATCTCTATGCTCGTCATCCGGCGGCAGGCGATTCTTTCGCCGGGCCCCCGATGGCACGGGGGAGCCCGGAGAAGGCGGGAGGGGGACGTCCCCTCCCGTTGCCTATAAGAACGATCAAGCGGCGGAACTGCCGATATGATCGTGCACAGAATGCAATGCATTTTTAACAAAAAACTAAAAATAGATAAAAACTAATTTCGGGAGTAACTAAATAAATTTATTTTTCAGACGAAAACGAAATTCCGAAATGAAATATTTCAGTGTGCACAGGTCTAGTTAACCACTTCAGCCCCGGACCAATTGGCAGAAAAAAAAAAAAAAAAAATCGCAATTAGCGATTATTGATAAGTTTGCGCAAAAGTTATAGCGTTTACAAAATAGGAGATAGTTTTATAGCATTTTTATTAATATTTTTTTTTTACTAGTAATGGCGGCGATCAGCGATTTTTATTGTGACTGCGACATTATGGCGGACACATCGGACATTTGTCATTTATACAGAAATCAGTGCTATTTAAATAGCACTGATTCCTATGTAAATGACAGTGGCAGTGAAGGAGTTAACCACTAGGGGGCGGGGAGGAGTCAGTGTGACGTGTTGTGTTTTTTTTCACAGTAGGGGGCGTGGCTGTACGTCTGACGTCATTGATCGGCTTTCCCGATGACAGGGAACAGCCGATCAGTGACAGGCAGTGTAGGAAGCGCGGGGAGAGGTTTGTTTACACAAACCTCTCCCCGTTCTTCAGCTCCGTAACCCGATCGCGGGATACCAGCGGCGATCGGGTCCGCTGGTCCCGCGGCCGTGGTCACGGAGCTCCCGACCGGGCACATGCACGATCACGTACAGGTACGTGATTTTGCCTGCCCGTGCCATTTTGCCGATGTATAGCGGCGTTAAGCGGTCGGGAAGCGGTTAACATGATACACTGCGATAAAATGCAAACATATCATTTTAATTAATATCTCTGGAATGCATATAAGCTCTGCGTTTGCTGTGACACATAGAAAATATGTTCACACCAAGTTAGCTGCGTTCATCCAAAGTGGAATAAAAACACAGCTAACTGCACATAATGTTAACAGGCCCTTAGAGTGTAACCTGAAACATGGCTGCATTCTACAGTCCCACCCTCAAATTTTATCACATACTAGCACATTATGAAATACTTACTTTGAAACAAAGCCTTCCAGTGGCGCGCTGTCACTGTCACCGCTTAGCGTGCAAACATCTTCCCCCCCGTCTTTCATCCAGGTTCACAGGTTCCAGCTAGGTGATTGGCCGGAGCCGCGATGGCGTCACTTATAATCTCTGTTCTCAGGTTATGCAACGGTGATAAGCTTTCATATAGCAAATTTTAATAAGTTGTCTAAGGCTATGCAAATATCCTGTTCCCTTCATTCTCAATGGCTTATGGATCTGGACTGCTGTGAGTTTCTGTGTCCACTCACACCTACCCCTGATACTAAACACAATCCTTTCGTTACTTTCAATTCTACATACTCTGTGCAAGTGGGATCTAAACACAACATGTTCATGGCAGATATAAGTCTTACCTGAAAAGCAGAATACTGTTTTTCAAATATGCTGCTTTCACGCTGAAATCGCTGGCTGTTAGCAGTAAAGCGGCATGCATATTAGCGGCGCTTTACCGCTGTTTAGGCGCTGCTTTTCGGCCAGTAGCAGGGTGGTTTTAACCCCAAAGAAGGGGTTAAAACTCCAGTGTTGCGCTGCTTACAAAGTGCTTTTCAGGCATTTCGGCAGCACTGCCTATTCATTGCAATGGGCAGGGGCATTTTTCCAAAGATGATGCTTGCAGGACTTTTCCAAACGTCCCGCAAGCGCACCGACCGCGTGTGAAAGCAACCATTGCAGAGAATGGGAGGCAGTTTTCAGGCGCTTTACAGGTCCCATTTCTGGCGCTAAAAATTTCTGGCGCTAAAAACGCCTGAAAACTGCCTCAGTGTGAAAGGTCTCAGGAACGCTTGAAGTAAGTAAGCTTCTAACAAAGTTTTGACTTTGCAGAAATCAAACTTGGAACAAACACACACCATCATATTCCACAATACAATGCAAGCTCAAATCAACAGGTTGCAAAAAAAAAACATTGTAGGTCATTTACGAAAGGCAAATCCACTTTGCACTGCAAGTGCACTTGGAAGTGCAGTCGCTGTAGATCTGAGGGGGACATGCAAGGAAAAAAATTATAAAAAAAAAAAACACAACAGCATTTTTGCTTGCACATGATTGGATGATAATATCAGCAGAGCTTCCCCTCAGATCTACAGAGACCACTTTCAAGTGCACTTTTAGTGCAAACTGGATTTGCCTATCGTAAATAACCCCCATTGTGACTTGGTGTCTCCTGAAAACAACTGCTTCAAAAGTTTAATTTTCTATATTTTTTGCTAAAAATAGCAAACATGTTATACTTATCTGCTCTGTGCAGTGGTTTTGCACAGAGCAGCCCAGATCCTCCGCTTCTTGAGTCCCTCATCTGTGCTCCTGGGCCCTGCCTCCTGTTGAGTGCCCCCACAGCAAGCAGCTTGCTATGGGGGCACCCGAGCCACAGCTCCCTGCGTCCATTTAGACACACGGCCCTGCCCAATCTCTCCCCTCATTGGCTCACTGACTGATTGACAGCAGTGGGAGCCAATGGCGCTTCAGCCAATGAGGAGGGAGGGTCCCGGACAGTCGAGTGGCTCGTGTTCCTTGTGCATAGCAAGCCACAGCATCTGTACTTATGTACACTGTATTTATCGGCGTAGAACACACACTTTTTCCCCCTGAAAACAAGAGGACAAGCCTGCGTGTTATACGCCGTGTTATACGCCAATATCTCATGTTTCTACCAACGGGGGGGGGGGGGGGGGGGTGTTGTGTCATGCCGTCCACCCTGCCTCTCCTGGCCCTGGGACAGTAAACTGAAGCCTGCAAATACCTCATGCTTCCCGTTCTTTCTGACCGCTCTTCTCCTCTCCGGATCATGTGACCAGCTGGAAAGAATGCAGCTAATGGAGGTATTTGCAGGCCTCAGTTTACAATAACAGTGACACGGTGTAGGAAGGATCTATGAGAAGGGACTGGCAGTGATTTTTTTTATTATACCTTAGAGTACGCTGGCAGTGCAAGGGGGCTGTGCAATGTAAAGGAGCTGTGTACTGTGCAGGGGGAGAAGACTGTGTACTGTAAAGAGGCTGTGCAATGTATAGGGGGCTACACAATGTATACTGGGTCTGTGTAATGTAAAAGGGGCCTGCATAATATGCCTTAAAGCTCGGCTCTTGCCCCCCTGCCCTCTGCTCCTTTCCCCGCCCCCCGCCCACCGCTGCCCGCCCCCCCGCTTAAAGCTTCCTTTGCTCGGCACCTTGGCCCCCCCTCGCCCCCTCCCTTTCTCCCCGGCCTTTCGCCGCCCGGCCTGCCCTTCCCTTCCGCCCGGCTCCCTCTCTCGCCTTTGGGGGCTCGCCCTCTTGGCCGCTCCCTTCCTCGCTTCTCCTTTTGGAATCAACTAGGCCGCAGCTTGCGTGCCTGCCAACTTCCCAGGCCCCTTTGCCGCCAGGGCCATCTCCCTTCGCCCCGGGCTTTCGCGCTTCTTTGGCCCTTTCTCGCCGGCTTCGCCCGAAACCGCCTTTCGCTGTCGGCTTGCCTTCCTTTCGCGCTGCCCTTCCCCTTTCCGGGCGCCCGCCCCCCGCCCCCGCCTCTTGGTTTGACCGCGCTCCTGCGCAGGCTCGCGCGCCCCTCGCTTTCGTCGGCTTGGCGTCCCCAGCCCCCGGCGCGATTGACCGCCTGCCCCCGCTCGCTTTACGCGCCTGCCTCTTGCGCCCCCCACCCAGCCCGCTTCCCTCGCGCCTTCTTCTTTGCCTTGCGACGCCCTTTCTTTGGAGGCGGCGGCCCCTTCGTCCGCTTGCCTCGCCTTCGTCTTCTTCCTTGGACCCTCCGCGCCGCGGCAGCGCTGCCCCCCCGCGCCTCCCTTGCTCCGCATTCGCCCCCTTTCGCCCTCTTCGCCTTCCACCTCCCCCCCCCGCGCGCGCGCCCCCAGCGCTCGCCGGCCTCTTGGCCGCTTCGCTGCCCGCCATCTTCCCGCCCCCTTCCGCCTTCTTCTTTCTTCGCGCTCCCTTCGGATTGCCGCTCTGCCTTCACCGCCCCCTCACTTCGAGCGCGGCTTTTTCGCTTTACCCTTTCGCGGCGCCTGCCCGCCGCTGCCGCCCCCACGCGCTTCCCCCGCGGCATTTCCACGCGCGCTTTGCTTTGGAATGGGCCGCCACCCCCGCACCGCCCTGCGGCCTTCCTTTGCTGCGCGCCCATTCTCGGCTTCGCCGTCGCGCTTCGCCTGCATATTCTCTTTCCCCGCTCTTCGCATTGCTTGCTTCCCCTTGTGGCGCCTTTACCTCCGGGCTTCTGGGCTTTGCCGCTGCCCCCGCTCGCGCTTTGCGCTTGCCCTCGCCGCCCCCTTCGCCTTCCGCTCGGCTTTGGCCTCCGCCCCTGTCGCCCGGGCCTCCGCCCTTCTTCCCGCTTCCGCGCTGGCTTTCTGCGGTCCCTACTTTCGGCGGCTTACTCCTGGCTATGACGCATTCGCCGCGTCGCTCGCTTGCCCTGCCCCTCTCTTAGCCTCCGGGGGCGGGCCCCGCGGCCCGGCCCTCTTTTAGGCCTGCTCGCTGCTTCTTCGCGGCCCCGGCGCGCCCTTGCGCGCGGCTTGCCCCCTTCTAGCTTCTGGCGCCCGCCTTTGGAGCCCCTCGGCTTTTCCTTCTGCTCCGGACTCTTCGCTCGGCTTCCCGCGCGACGCCCCTTTTTTGCTCCGCGCACGGCGCCCGCTCGCGCTTCCGCCCCGCTTGGCTTAGCGCCGCCCTCCCTTCCGGCGCTCGCCAGCCCATCGCCTTCCCGGCGCCCTTCGCTCCTGCTTCCCCGCCGCCTTTCCCCCGCTTGCCTGGGCCCGACCCTTCCCTTCGCTTCTCTCGGGGGCTCCGCCGCGGCCGCGCCCTTTTGCTTTCGCACTCCCCGCTCTTCGGCCCCGGGCGCCGCTGCGCCTCTCGCCGCGGCGGCACCGCCTTCTTCCTTTGGCCTCTCCCTTGCTCTTTGCTCTCGCCGCTTGCCCCTTCTCTTTCCCTTCGCTTGCCGCCTCTGGGCCCTTCCTCTTTGCCGTCCGCTCGCCGTTGCCGGCCTGCGCTGGGCCGGCTGCTTCCTGCTTACAGCGCTGGGGCTATGCCCCCTTCTTCTTGCCTTCTTCCTGCCGCTTTCGCGCGCGCTTGGCTTGTTGTCGCTCTTTGGAGCCTCTGCGCCCCGCTTGCTTGGCTGCGGCCCCTTGGCCGCGCCGCGCCCTGGGGGGGGGGCAGGGGGTCGCTGGCTTGCCTTTGGCGGCGCCCCCGGGGCTCCCCTGCTCTCGGCTCCTTGCGCCCTGCCCCTTTTGGAACTGCTTGTTCAGCCGCCCCCCCCGCGCCTTCCCCGCCGCACCGCTTTCTTGCGCCTCCGCTGGCCTGCTGCGACTAGCCACGCCGCGCGCCCCTAGGCCTTTGCCTTTCCTCGGCCCCGCCTTTCGGCTTCTGCTCCCTTCTTCCTGGCCCCTCTCCCGGGCTCCTCGCCTTCCTTGGGGCGCTGAGCCGCTTTGCTTTGCCGGCTTCGCCCCCTTCGCACGCCTTGGCTGCTGCCGACCATCTCCCGCTCTGCTCCCTTAACCCGTGCCTTTTGCTTTGGAATGCGCGCTTGGCTTCGGCGGCACTTCCCGCTGCTTTTGGGACCGCGCGTGCCCCGCGAGCTTCTTGGGGCCCGCCGCCCGATCCCTCTCGGCTCGCCCCCCACCTGTGGGAGGGCTTTGGTTTGCTTCCCCCCGCCCCCTGTAATGCTGCAGGGGGGCCCGGGCGGGCTTTGGAATGTAAAGGCGCGCGCCGCTTTGGAATGCCCTCCGCTACCTCCCTTCTTGCTTGCGCGCTTGGCGCTGCCCCCGTCCCTCGCGCGCCCCTTTGGCCTTTGCGCTTGGGCCTTTGCGGCCCTCTTTGGGGCGCTGCGCTGCTGGGGCTTTTGCTTCGCCTTTCCGCCGCCCTCCTTCCCTGCCGCTCCCCACGCCACTGGCTTCCCCTCGCTCCCTCCCCCGCCTTTTCGGCCCCCTTTGGCCGGCGCTCGCCGCTGCGCGCTCCCTTGCTCGCGCCTTCTTTCTCGTGCCTTGCCGCCCCGTGCCCAGTCGCTGCCCCATTTGGAATCCCTGCTTAGCCTGCGCTGCTTGCCCGCTCGCCGACTTCTCGGCTTGCGCTTGCTCCCCTTGCCTTCGGCTCCTTTGAGCCGCGCTCCGCCCGCCTCGCCTCCCCGCGCCCAGCCTTTTTTTTCCTTCGCGCCGCGGCGCCGGCTTCGGCGCTTTTTTCCGCCACCCGGCCTGCTTACTTTGGTTTTTCCTGAAACTTCCATCCTAAACTTAAACTTCCATCCTAAACTTAGGGTGCGTGTTATATGCCGATAAATACGTGCCTTGAATTGTATTGCACTACATGGTTTTGGTAAATCTGAAGACAAAAATCTGGAGCTTTAGTCGCAAAATAGCTCAAGCTCTGTCAGATTGGATGGAGAGCGTCTGTGAACAGCAGTTGTCAAGTCTTGCCACAGATTATCAATTGGATTTAGGTCTGGACTTTGACTGGGCCATTCTAATATGAATATGCTTTGATCTAAACCATTCCATTGTAGCTCTGGCTGTATGTTTAGGGTTGTTCTCAAGTCTTTTGCAGACTCGCAACAGGTTTTCTTCTAAGCTTGCCCCGTATTTGGCTCCACCCATCTTCCCACCAACTCTGACCAGCTTCCTGTCCCTGCTGAAGAAAAGCTTCCCCACAACATGATGCTGCCACCCCCATGTTGGTGGTGTGTTCAGGGTGATGTGCAGTGTTAGTTTTCCTCCACACATAGCGTTTTCTTTTTAGGCCAAAGTTCAATTTTGGCCTCACCTGACCAGAGCACCTTCTTCCACATGTTTGCTGTGTCCCCCACATGGCTTCTCGCAAACTAGAAACAGGATTTCTTATGGCTTTTCTTTCAACAATGGCTTTCTTCTTGCCACTCCAGATTTGTGGAGTGCACGACTAATAGTTGTTCTGTAGACAAATTTTTGGATAATGGATTGTACAGTGCTCCATGAGATGCTCAAAGCTTGGGATATTTTTTTTTTTTTATGTATAACCTAACCCTGCTTTAAACTTCTCCACAACTTTTTTTCTGACCTGTCTGGTGTGTTCCTTGGCCTTCATGATGCGTTTTTTTGGCACTAATGTTTTCTAACAAACATCCGAAGGCTTCACAGAACAGCTGTATTTATACTGAGATTAAAATTACACACCTTTGTATACCTTGCCAAAAGCAATAAAAAGAATAAAGAGAAACTGGAAGGGGCTTACCTTACAAGCATCGCACACAGCTCCTTGCTCCATGGCACAATGTCATACGATATGACAGCGTTTTGAACTAGTGAGACTGCTAGGCCTGTTGTGCACAACCCCCCGCAATTGCCTACCTAAGCCCGATTTCAATCCAGCTCTGTGCCATCATCGCTTGACTCACTGAACATTGGCTCCTGCTGCTGTCAAAATTCAGTGACAGAAGAGCAGGGGACAAGGCCAAGCTGTAGTGTGTGTGTCAATGGAGCCCACACGCCAGCCACCATAGGAAATGGCTTCCTAGGGTGGCCATGGAGAAGAGGAAGAGCCCAGAGCACTGGAGGGAGACCCTAGAAGAGGGAGATCAGGGCTTCTTGGTGTAAACCCATTGCACAGACATGTTTTGTTTATTTCGCGCATCAATAGACACACAGAGAGGGGCTGAGGAGCTAGAATGCTCGAGTGCCCCTATAGCAGATAACTTGCTATGCACTTAGCAAGGAATGTATGACATAATTGTTACTAAAACAATTTTTCTTTTCTTGTTTTAATATCACTTAATACTATACTGTAATAAACGTACCATCCTATCAAAATTGTACATAATACTGATTGAAAACGGAATTACAGCACTTTATGTAACATTACACAACATAGTTAAAAAAAAAAAAAAAAAAAAAAAAAAAATCAACACACACACACACACACACACACACACACACACACACACACACACACACACACACAACACACACACACACACACACACACACACAACATAAACCACATTAAAGTCTTGCATACAGCACTTACAGAGAAGACTTATATAATTTGATTTCCTGTGTTGCTCTGCAGTGCATTGTGGTTGTAACAATCTATCACTGAAGGTACTCCTAATGGCCCGTACACACAATCCGGAAATCGTACAACATAGCGTCCGTTTTTTTTTTTTTTTTGCATGCTACTCGCATATCGAAAATGGAGAGGTTATTTAAGTGGCGAAAATTCTCGTACGACAAAATAAAAAAATAAAGATCGGAAGTGATGTCATATGTTGTAGTGTATTTCTATTATATTTTCGGACGACAACTGTATTGATTAAATGAAAATCGTACGAGAATTTTTTTTTCCGTTTGTCCAATCCGATAAGAAAAATCGGATGAACTGTCGTGATCGGCTCTTGAAAGCTCTGTACCAACGACCTGATTATCGTACGATAGATTCGAAATAGGTATTTTTTCTTCCGATATTCGGATCGTGTGTACGGGGCATTAGACTGACCAGTGTATTGTGGAGTGGGAGGAGTTATCCAACATTTTCCTTCCCATCCCTGTTGTTGTTAAGTCACTCTAACCTGTAAACACCATCAGCACTGCCTCCTATTGTAGTATCCCCCTCTGTGTACGATTTAGAAAAATAAATGCTGTAAATACTTAATTTCACTGCTGAATGGGGTTGTTATGGGGTGAAGCTTGCAGCTGCACGCATCACCCAGGTACCAGTTATTTTAGAGCGGATGGCTGGCTTTCTTGTGAGAACAGCTGAGCGTCTGCTTAGCCGCATAGGTTATCACAAGCAGCGGGGGGGCATCCCCCCTCCCACAGCTCGCCTGGCTCTCCCGTCCCACCGGGGAGGGGGGGGTGGGGGGCCTGAGCAGCCAGCCGGTAAGTACGCCAACTGGCCGGAAGCCTGAATAAAGCTGGAATCGGCTTTGATCGGGTATCGGATCTAGTAACCCAGAAGCGATGTAATATCTCTTCCGGATTACTGAAGACTTAAAAGGCCCCCAATTATAATTAAAAAAAAATAAATAAAATAAGAAAACAGAATACAAAACTGCCAAACTTGGCGTTTTGAAGGCTTTTAAAGTGCAAAAGGAGGGATTCAGGGTCTTATAGACTCCAGATCTCTCCATAAAGTGTACCTGAAACTGCCTATTACTGTCACAAGTGATGCTTACATTCCTTGTGACAGCAATAAAAGTGATCAGAACTTTTTTTTTTTTTTTTTAAAGGGACAGTGTTAAAAAAACAATAAAATAAGAAAAAAATTAAAGCGCCCCATCCCTCCGTGCTCACGTGCAGAGTGAACGCATACGCAAGTCGTGCCCACAAATGTAAACAGTGTTCAAACCACACATGTGAGGTATCGGCATGATCGTTAGACTGAGAGCAATAATTATAGCCCCAGACCTTCTCTGTAATGCCCTGTACATATGGTCGGACATTTCAACGACAAAATCTGTCAGATTTTTGCGACAGATTTTGGCCCAAACTTGTCTTGTATACACACGGCCGCACAAAGTCGGAAAATCTGATCGTTCTGAATGCGGTGACGTACCACACGTACGACGGGACTATAAAGAGGCCAATAGCTTTCGTCTTGCAAGTTATTCTGAGCATGCGTGGCACTTTGTCCGTCGGAACTGTCTACACACGATCGGAATTTACACAATTGGATTTTGTTGTCGGAAAATTTTAGGTCCAGCTCTCAAACTTTGTGTGCCGGAAAAAGTCAGATGGCGCCCCCACACAAGATCGGATTTCCCAACAACATAATCCGATCGCACATTTTCCATCGGAAAATCCTATCGTGTGTACAGGGCATAACTCTAAACTGGTAACCAGTAGACAGTTTTTTTTTAAATCAGAAAAAAGATTGTGTTTCCAATGCAGAAGTACAAAAAAAAATAAAAATAAAATAAAGATGACACCTAAAGACAATTTCAATCAGTACATACAGTAGGGCCCCTTTCACACTGAGGCGTTTTTCAGGCGCTACAGCGCTAAAAATAGCTCCTGTATAGCACCTGAAAAAAGTGGGTCCTTTCACTCCAGTGTGAACTATAGCGCTGCTTTACCGCCGACGCCTAACCGCCCCAGTGTGAAAGGGGCCTTAAGAAAGGGATATAATACACAAACAATGGTACACATAAAAAATAGATTTGGAACATCTGTAAATATGGGTGAAGCGTTTTCCTGACGTACCACTGCCTAAGGCCTGATTCACATCTATGCATTTTGAGTGCTTTTTGCAGATTTGCACTGCAGTCCAATTAATTTTCCTATGGAACACGTTCTGTAGTGCAAATCTGCAAAATGCAAAAAGCACTAAAAATGCATAGGTGTGAATCCAGCCTAAAGGGTATAGTATGTACTCGAAGAGAGTGTACATCTGGTTGAATGACACAACATTTTTTTTATAGCCAAAAGGATAATGTATGGGGATTTTTAAGTACCGTAGCTTCTCACCATTGCACGAGTGTGCACAATTTTAAAACATGACATGTTAAGTATCTATTTACTCGCTGTAATATCTTTTACATTATACAAAAAAAATAATTGGGCTAACTTTATGGTTTTGTTTTTTTTCCTTTTAACTCATAAAAGTGTATTTCTTCAAAAAAAAAAAAAAAAAAATACATTTGAAAGACTGCTGCACAAATACAGTGTGACAATATTGCAACGATTGCCATTTTATTCTCTAGGGTCTCTGCTAAAAAAAAAATTAAAAAAATGTATGTATGTGTGTGTGTGTATATATATATATATATATATATATATATATATATATATATATATATATATATATATATATATATATATATATATATATATATATATATATAGTATTATGGTTTGGGGGTTCTTAACCAGCTCAGTACAGTGCATTTTCACCCCCTTCCTGCCCAAGCCATTTTCCAGCTTTCAGCGCTGTCACACTTTGAATGACAATTGCGCGATCATACAACACTGTACTCAACTGAAATGAAATGCTATCCTTTTGTACCCACAAATAGAGCTTTATTTTGGTGGTATTTGATCACCTCTGCGGTTTTTAGTTTTTGCGCTATAAACAAAAGAAGAGGGACAAATTTAAAAAAATAAAATAAAAAAAACCAAACAATATTTTTTACTTTTTGCTATACTAAATATCCCCCAATATTTTTGGTAAAAAAAAAAAAAAAAACGCAATAAGCGTATATTGATTGGTTTACACAAAAGTTATAGCGTCTACAAAATAGAGGATAGATTTATAGCATTTTTATTATTATTTTTTTTAACTAGTAATGGCGGCGATCTGCGATTTTTATCGTGACTGCGATATTGTGGCAGACATATCGGACACTTTTGACACATTTTTGGGACCATTCACATTTATACAGCGACCGGTGCTATAAAAATGCATTGGTTACTGTGTAAATGTGACTGGCAGGGAAGGGGTTAACACTAGAGGTCAACCGATATAATCGGCCGATATTTGGCGTTTTTTAATTAATCGGCATTGGCCGATTGTGCTGATAAAAAAAGGCAGATTTTAAAACTTTAGCGTGACTTGCAAATGACTTCTGATAGGAGTCAATGCAAGTTGCCTGAGTTTTCCCTGGAGCAACTTGTCTCTCTGGAGCTACTTGTCTGGGCAGCCTGCCAATTGTGAGAAAAAGTCCAAAGAGATACAATGTTTCTTCTTATCAATAATCTCAACTCCTGTGGAGAAGTTCTCAGTTTAACCATTTAAAGCCCTAGTCTTTTCTGACACTTGTTGCTTACAAGTAAAAATCGTGAATTTTCTGCAAGAAAATCACTTGGGTCCCTTTCACATTGGGGCGGGAGCCGCGGTGACAGTAAAGCAGCGCTATATTTAGCGCTGCTTTACCGTCGGTTTTCCCGTGGGTTTCAGCCGCTCGCGGTGCGGTTTTACCCCCCGCGAGCGGCCGAAAAAGGGTTAATATCCCCGCAGAGCGCCGCCGTAGCGGCGCTTTGCGGCGGTATTGCCGCGGTGTCCCATTCAAATCAATGGGAAGGAACGGTATAGGAGCGGTGAACACGCTCCAAAGATGCTGCTAGCAGGACTTTTTCTACCGTCCTGCTAGCGCACCGCTCCAGTGTGAAAGCCCGCCGGCTTTCACACTGGAGTGAACGGGGCCGGATTTTTTCAGGCGGTATACAGGCGCTATTTTTAGCGCTGTACCGCCTGAAAAACGCCCCAGTGTGAAAGGGGCCTTAGAACCCCCAGAAATTATATATATATATCTTTTAGCAGAGACCATAGGGAATAAAATAGCGATTGTAGCAATATTTTATGTCACACGGTATTTGTGCAGCAGTCTTTAAAAAATAAAAAAATTAAAAAAGAAAAAAAACACTAATAAATTAAATTTTTTTTTTTTTAAAAATAAAGAAAAATAAAAAAACAGTAAAGTTAGCCCATTTTCTTCGTCCAAAAGTTTTGGATTACCTGTTTTTGTGTATTTAATATATTGTTTTTTTTTGTTATCTAAATTATACATACAAGTGAACTGATTGGAGCTTTGTTTTGTTTAATAAATGTAAGAAATTTTCTGTATCACTTATTACATAAGGCTGCTTTCACACTGGAACAGGCAGGCGTTGACAGTAAAACGCTGCTAGTTTTAGCGGCGCTTTACTGTCATTTTAGCGGCGCTATTCGGCTGCTAGCAGGGCGCTTATAACCCAGCTAGCGGCTGAGGAAGGGGTTAAATGCACCCATCTGGCGACGCTGCCGAATCGCTTTGCAGGCGCTTCGGCAGTGTGCCCATTCATTTCAATGGGCAGGAGTAGTGGAGGAGCGGTGTACACCGCTCCAAAGGACTTTTTTTTTTAACATCCTGCCAGCGCATCGCCTCAGTGTGAAAGCACTCTGGATTTCACACTGAGACTGCAGGGGAGCCGTTTTGCAGGCACTTTACAGGCGCTATTTTTAGCCCAAAAGCACCTGAAAAACGCCTCAGTGTGAAAGGGGTCTAACTGTTAGATTTTATGAGATGAAAAAAAAAAAAAAAAAAAAAACGGCATTGTATATCGGTCGCCGCGATTTCTAAATATCGGCATCGGCCAGAGAAAAATACATATCGGTCGACCTCTAGTTAACACTAGGGGGCGCTAAAGGGGTTAATATGTTCCCTGGGAGTGATTCTAACTGTAGGGGGAGGGGACCCACAAGGGGAGGAGACCGATCGGCGTTTCTCTGCACTGAGAACACACCATCGGTCTCCTCTCCTCTGACAGGACCGTGGATCTGTGCGTTTACATACACAGATCCACAGTCCTGCTGTGTTACCGGGCAATCGCGGGTGCCCGTGCACATCGAGTGCCCAGTGACCCGGCGCGTGCTCCCTGTAGGGCCGGGAAGGGGAGGGCATCATATGACGCCCTCCCGCCACGAGAACTACGCTGCCTGGCTGTCAATTGACAGCCGGCGGTCGCAAGGCAGTTAAGGAGAACTCCAGCCTGAGCTCATTTGGCTGAGCTTCTCCTTTGGGTCACAGGAGTACAATTTGTTTTGCACTCCTGTGACCCGTTTTCAGCAGAGAGTGGGCTAAAATTCGGCTTTTTGCTGACGTCACAGAGTCAGCCCAGGCACCGCGTCATCACGACACTCAAAGTCTGGATCCCCCAGGTGCCTGGACTGACACCCATTTCAGGCTCTCAGTGAGCCGACGGCCGCTCCTCCACAGCTCCGCGCTCCAGTGAGCGAGGAGGCGCAGAGATGCCAATTAACAGGCAGCAGCTCTCTGCTCGGAAAGCAGAGATAACCGAGCCATCGGCGATGTTTGATCGATCGTTTTTCAGTGCAGAGGCGCCAGGGGACAGACGCAGCAGCGGACCTATGCTGCATCCACCTAGGCAAGTATGAATCTGGGGGGAAAAAAATAATAAAAAAAATTAATAAATGAAAAAACGACTTAAGAAAAGAAAGTTTAGGAAAAAAAAAAAAAAAAAAAGTGAAAATTTCAACTTGTAAACAACAAGTGTCAGAAAACGGCTTAGGTATGAAGGGGTTAGGGCTGGGTTCACACATATGCGATGTAGGAACCAGCGCAATTCCTGTGCGGATTGCCGCATTGCATGTCACTCGCAGGCAGTTCACACTGCCCTCTGCGAACGTCAATGTAAAGTTAATGACACCGGCAGATTGGTTCGCAGATCGTCGTGTGAACTGTTAAATAGTACAGGAATCGGATTGCATAGGTGTGAACACCCACGCGATCCGATTCCAGTGCGTACCCAAAAAAAAAAAAAAAAAAGGGTCCTGCACAATTTTGGTGCAAATTCAATGCAATACAATTTCAGTAATACAGTTTGAATGGCTGAATTTGCATTGCACAGACACGTGATGTGCACAGCAATGCGTATCACATGCAATATCTGATCACACCAGTGTGAACCCAGGCTGACCTACATCACTGCCCAGGAGACACGATTTGATGGGGACCACACCCCCCAACTCACCATTCTGCACCACAATCTCACACACCAAGCATTCTGCAGCACACAATCTGTCACACACACACACACACACACACACAGGTATGTGAAGAAGCCGAGGTCAGGCGCCTGTCCATGTCACAGTCTGTGCCCCCATACACAGCGATCGCCACTCCTGTAAGAAGCAGTGCGGCCTAGGTGTAGTGCCATGCCCGCTGCCCTCTCCAGGCCCCGCTCGTACCCCGTCCCTCACCTGCACCAATTGCACATGACCCGGTCGGTATTGGATCTTCAGATCGAGATATCGGCCCTCCATGGTTCTCTCTTCTTCTGTCCTGTAGCGAACACGACCCGGACCTTGCCAAGCACAACTGTACAGACTGCGGCTGGGCGTGGCTGCGCGTCCGATTGGCGGAGGAGAAATATACAGCTCTACACTGACCTATCAGAGCGCGAGTTGCGAAACTATGTTGTTATTCAGCTACACTCCCTGACCCCGGCTCGGTATGGGGACCAATGAACACGTGACGTCTCCCCGCTATATACCATGTACACTGCCTGTGCCTGTCAGAGCTCAGCTAAGTATAATAGGAAAGGAGTAAACAGGGTGGGACACCGGGCACCACTTTCTGGTGACACACAACTCTGACCTTTAAATGCTGAAGTTATTGCCCTGTAAGAGCCAATTCACTCCACATGCAGTGCAGTGCTTTTCTTTTGCACCAAAAAAAGCATGGAAAGTTGGTTATATGGGTTCCAATGGCATGTTTCACACCAGCACAGCGCTTTTCAGTTCGTGAAAAAAAAGAAGGTACAAAATGCATTTTTTCTGCATACAACTGTACTGGAATGTGTTAAATGCATCAAAAAGCACTAAAAATGCGCATGCAGAAAACGCATTATTTTTTGATGCAGAAAAAAAAAAAAAAAAAGAAGAAGTACTGCACTGCATATGGAGTGAACTGGCCATAAATCACATTTGGAATAAAGGCTTAGTTCCAGTGGCGTCACTAGGGTTGGTGTCACCTGGTGCTGTAAAATATGGGGTCACCCCCGTTCACTGAGCAATCCGGGGCATAGAGCAGGCTAGCGCATCAGCACAACTCTCCCCCCTAGCCTGCCACAGTGTTCTGTCCTGCCGTTGTAGAGTGACAGCAGGATCAGGACAGAGCAGTAGACACTAGGCAGGCTACTGCATTGGGCTCTCTTCTGCCTAGCCTGCCACACAGTGCTCTGTAGGGTGCTGGGCAGGCTAGTTTCAGGACGGTAGCGATCATGGTGCGCACTCCAAACCGGCCCCTGTAAATGTCGTGGTTTATGCCAGTGCACTAATCCATGCACTGTCACGGATGGGGGTGACACCATCACAGACGGATATCACTTCCTTCTTAATGGTGCCACCCAGGCCTGGACTTGGACAAAAAAATAGACCTGGGCATATTAGACTGAGCAGCCCAGTGTAATCCCCAAGTCTAAATCCACCCCAGTGTAACACAGTGTAATCCCCTTCCAGTGCAATCCCCCTAATGTATCCCCTGTATAATCCCCCTAATGTGCCCCCCGTGTAATCCCCCTAATGTAACCACTCCAATGTACCCCGTGTAATCCCCTTAATGTACCCCCCCCGTGTAATCCTGCTAATGTATCCCCCTAATATACAACCCCGCCATGTATATCTGCCCATTGTGACATTGTGCATCTCTCTCCTCCCTACATTCAGACCTCAGATCAGCGTGGCTCTGTCCACATGGATGTCCCTCCTTCTAGGCTCCTCCTCCTGTTGTGGATGTACTGTCAGAGTGTGGAGGAGGAGCCTGGGCTCCGAGGAGTGTAATTGTGATAGGCAGCCGGCATCTCTCCCCGCCTGCCTGTCACAATAATAGGGGATTGCAGGGCCGCCTCCCGGAGGATATGCGGGTGTCGGGCACTGGGCTATGGGAACCCGAGCTGTCTGCCTCAATTCTTTCTCCTCCTCCCTCCCTGAACATCGCTGAGCAGAGATACCCGAGTGCCCAGTGGAAGGAGGAGAGAGCCGCGGTGCCTCTCTCAATCCAGTGCCTTGCTGGGTGTCACCCCTCTGTCGGCCCGCACCCACCGCTCCCCCCTTGCAACGCCACTGCTTAGTTCACCTTTAGGCCTGATTCACACCTATGCATTTTTAGTGCTTTTTGCATTTTGCAGAACGTTAAATGGACTGCAGTGCAAATCTGCAAAATGCAAAACGCACTAAAATGCTTAGATGTGAATCAGGCCTGAATGGATTTCACCCAAAACTTCCCTTTGCAGTACAGTGTCCTCAATATGTGAACCTCATGCCTCCCACCGAACGCATGTGTGCAGCGGCAAAGAGTGTGACGGCACAATGACCAACCTGTCAGTCCCTAGTCAAGAACAGGACCAAGCCGACTGGGTTCCCAATCATGTGACCACTCTGACAGCCATTTACAATGGTTACCAAATCAGGAAGCCCACCTTCATTCATTCACTGTAGCAGGATGAATAGAGGAGCCAATCATCCCAGCATACAGGACTGGCGCGTCGCATGACCACGCAATTGTCAGTTAAAGCGATGTTAGTGCAGTATCACAAAAAATGGCCTGGTCAGGGAGGGGGCAAATCCTTCCGGGGCTGAAGTGGTTAACAGACTTACAATTCAAGACTGCCACAAAATTTGTGGCAAATTATCTGGGAAGTCTCTTATCATAGCGAAATGTTATTTCCGCTTCAAAGCGGTTCTTCACCATAAAGGGCATGTTGTGCTGCCCTGCCTCCTCCCTCTTCCTCTCTTATAGATGGATTTTGTGATTTATTTGCACTTCTACAATTCTCACCATTTTTCTCCATCTCCTGCACGTGTGCAGATACCAAGCCAAGCCCTGTGGCGGCATAACAGTTTTATTTTATTGAAATGTGTACTGTCTGTTACATACTCGCTTGTGGCACAGCCATTAAAGCATATGGCAATTTAAGCCCCTCCCACTGTTGATGCAATCTGACCACAACCATAATTTTGGCGTAGCGCCACTATATTGCCACATGCGTTTTTTTTTTTTTTGGGGGGGGGGGGGGGGTGGGGGTGTGGGCAGCCCTGGGTCCCAGATTTGCTAGCTATGCCACTGTGTGCATGTGCTGAGATTCCCACACAAAGACTGCTACCAGGGAAGTCCAAACCCTTCCCAATCTTTTACAGATGTGCAGATGTAGCACCAGGCTCTGCCTGGACCCAAAGAGCAGGCAAAGCCTATGGGCACATCTGTACATGCACCCCAATAGTGGCACCCGAGGGGGGAGATGTTTCAAGCCACCTGGTAGACAGACTGTAGTTCCTCTTTAACAGGAAACCGGGGTGGGCAAAAAAAAAAAGTTAACATGCTGTGCTCCATTTTGTAATTAAATGCTTACTTTTTTAGATGCTCAATACATTGCAATCCCAGAATAGAATAAACAGAATAGAACATAAAATAAGAGGAAAAATGTATTTCGAATTGATATGAAAATAACAAATATACAAAACAAATCTGCATGTATGAAACAAGTTCCAAAGACGAATCATTCTAACATAACGAATATGACAAAACAAAAAGTATTAAAGCGCAAGTCCCGCAAATTATTATTTTTTTTTTAAGTCAGCAGCTACAAATACTACAGCTGCTGACTTTTAAAATATGGACACTTACCTGTCCAGGGCGCCTGCGATGTTGGCACCCAAGGCCGAACCGTCCCTCGGATTGCGGCTTCACTTCCCGGTTCCCTAGTGTGCATTTGCGAGTCGTGCTGCCCAATCCGAATGGTCCCTGCTGCCTCTGGGACCCGTGTGTGTCCCAGCAGACAGCGGAGGGACAGGAAGAGGCGTAGGAGTCTCCCGTGGGAGTCTATGGCCGGAAGCGGGTGCAAACACCTGTCTTAGACAAAAAGCGAAAAGCGGAGGTTCAATTTTTGTGTGAACCTCCGCTTTAAACTTACAAACTAATCTGAAACAAAACAAAAAAGAGCAACTTCACCCTCGCAGTGCAATATTTTTTTATCCCTTCTTACTAAGGGTGGGGTTAAGGTTTAGTCCTAACTCTAGTTTAGTAGAGTCTTGGCTGTTCAGACAAATGCCTGAACATTTATCCATTTAGCAGAAGCAGAGTGTTATGTATAGTAGTGCATTACGTCCGCTATTATAAAGGACAACTTCCCACTGTCAATGGTTGTCAAAGTGGAACTTCACTCTCTCAATCAACATTAACTATTTTTAATCTTTCTGGTGCTAGCATTAGTAAACAGATAAGTATATCATATTTACTTGTTTTAATCTTCCTTTTTTTTTTTTTTTTACATTCCTTCAGGTACTTCTTGCTTTCTAAGCCTAGGCAAATGATGCCATACATCCCAGGAGTCTTTAGCAGGGTAGGAGGGGTTTCCTCAGCTAAGCACATCTTCCTTCCCACATGCCTGAGCTAAGGGTAGATGGATTACAGGGAGTATATGCTACATGAATCATCTGCCTTTACTTAAAGTGGTTGTAAACCCTTACAAACCACTTTGGCCTACAGATAAGCCTAGATTAAGGCTTACATGTAGGTCCAATAAATATCTCCTAAACCTACACGGTTTAGGAGATATTTAGAAAAAAACAGGCACCAATGTCTACGGCGCATGCGCTGTAGACAGCGGCGCGCGGGCGCACTGAGCTTGCCGGAGATCCCGACGATATGCTGCTCTTGGCGGCTCCCGTGCGCATGCGCGGGAGTGACGTCATAGCGATTCCAGTGAATGACAGCACTGCAGCAGCGAGACCCGGAAGTCACTCCGGGATTGATGGCAGCGGAGGAGGACGTGGACGAGGGTCGCTTCGGGGGCTTCGTTCTCAGGTAAGTTATTCGTAATGAGCTAGTATGCTATTCATACTAGCTCATTATGCCTTTGCCTTGCAGGTGCCATTTTTTTTTTAAATTAGGCTTTACTTCCTCTTTAAAGCAGAGTTCCACCCAAAAATTGAACTTTGGATTTAATTACCGGTGACCCCCTGACATGCCACATTTGGCATGTCATTTTTTGGGGGGGGGGGGGGGGGGGGGGGTGCAGGTACCCTGTTTTTACAGACACCCAGCTTCCACATCCTCCCCTGGCGCCGGAAGGAAGATCACCGCTGTCCCTCCCTCCCTGCAATCTTCTGGGACACGTCATAGGTGGAACTCCGCTTTATGACAAAATAAAACATGGAGACATGGATGGATGGGTGAGTTTGCTTCAAATATAAAAAAATTATTAATTAATTAAAATTAATGAATTAATTAAATTGCGGTTTTGGTTTGTGGGGTTCAGACACAGTGTAGTTCCACTTTAAGGATGCCATTGGGTGCAGTCCTTAATTAGTGACATCACCGGCCCTGTTCACTTCCATGGGCAGAATCCCTTGGCATGGAATCAATTGAATTCATGCAAATAATGAGAAGGAGGACACAAGAAAAAAAAAAACACCACACACACGCCCTATCAAATGGGCATCCAATTAAGACTACAAGCGGTTCATTTAACACAAAATTCATAACTTCAAACTTCTTGACTTAAAAAGGGTCACTTCACTTTCATAGAAAAAATAAAAAAATTATTGCAGTGCTGTCATTTTTGATAAAAATGCAATATGACAACCTGGAGGAGTTCTGTACACAGAAGAACTCTGCACTAAGATACAAGTCAGATTTTGGTTAGATACTCCCAAAGGGTTAATCATATCTAAAGGGATTCAGACCCTGCCACTTTCCTCATTAGAACCCTGCAAGTGCAGCAGCTGATCACTAATGAAAAAACAAAAGTCGCTCCCATTCACAAACACTTTGTACATGGACACAGACAGACAGACAGACAGACAAACAGCCATTTCTTCAGAATAACAAAAGGTAGCATTCTACAATGACGTTTGTTAAAATCCCTGCTATGTAGATCACTCAAAGTTGCAGTTTCTCTTTAAGTGGTCTTAAACCCAAAACCAAAAATGCAATATATTGAAGCTTGTTGATCCTTGGGTGTTATGGCTGCTCTTATTTTCTTTTTTCCTTCATTTCCCCTACTGATCCAGCCAGTAACACTCCGTCTTATGCTGGCCATACACTATACAAAAAATTGTTCAAACCCATTTTCAAAAAAACGAACACTTGGCCGTGAGTGCAAAGAATAGTGCCATTATACAATGACTGATAAGTCGTTCAGTGGACATAAATTAATCTATTTTTTTGTTTGTTTTTTCACATTTACCTAGTGCAAATAGTTTGGAATGGAAACCCATTAACCTTTCACTTTATCGTTCATTCACTTGTCCCAACTGATTACCGATTTGTGCCCATTAACTGGCCGAACAAACAAACTGTCCAAATGACCAAATTTCGGACGATTTTTCGTATAGTGTATGGCCAGCATTAGGGTGTATCCACTTTGGATGAAGTGGTAAAGCAGACACCTTTGGCCAGCAGCATTTTCAGTGTTTTTAAGCTGGCTACACAATATACAATTTTCTGGTACACTTTTCCTCAAGACCCCTTTCACACTAAGGCGGTTTTGAGTTGGTTTAGCGCTAGAAATAGCCTCTAAATAGCGCCTGAAAACCACCTCCCATTCATTTCAGTGTGTCTTTTCACAATGGGGCGGTGCACTTGCGGGACCTTAGGAAAATGCAAGCAGCATCTTTGGGGTGGTTTGGGAGCGCCGTATACAGTGCTCCCAAATGCCCTGCCCATTGAAATGAATGTGCAGCACTTCCAAAGTGCCCGAAAATCGATTTGGAAGCGCCGCAACACGGGCATGTTTAAATCCTAAAACGAGCGGCACTTTACGGCTAACGCCTCCGTGGCCCCAACGTGAAAGGGGTCTTAGATTCACCAAAACTATATAAACCTAAACACTTTCAAATTGTAAGCAATCAGGCAAGTCCTTGCACTACATAGTTGAAGGTGAATCTAAAGGAAATTGAACAATAAAAAACGCATAATGTGTAGCCATCTTTAGACTAGCAGATTTAGCCCTGGTTCACATTGATGCTACTTTGAAATCATGCCACTTCACTTAACCACATGCCGACCACGCCATAGCCGTCCTTCCAGAAACGTACTCCCGCGCGCCCCCTGGGGCGCACACTCGGGAACATCCGGGACCCGGCGCATCACGGATCACAGTAAACAGCCGTTTACCACGTGATCGCTCCGTCAAATGACGGCGTGATGTCATGCCGGTTCCTCCCTCCCCTCTCTGTACCGATTGGTACAGTGAGAGGGAAGAAGCGGAAAGGGGGAGAGACGGGACCAGCGCTGTGGGCTGGATGTGTAGTGCCCACAGCGCTGGTCAGTGCCTGCAATACTCTGCCACCACTGTGCAATACTCTGCAACCACTGTGCCAATAATTTTTAATAGAAACAAAAGAATTATTTTTATTTTTTTTACCGAATTTTCAGTATTTTTTGATTTATAGCGCAAAAAATAAAAAACCCAGCGGTGATTAAATACCACCAAAAGAAAGCTCTATTTGTGTGAAAAAAAAGGACACAAAATTCATTTGGATACAGTGTTGTATGACTGAGTAATTGTCATTCAAAGTGTGAGAGCACCAAAAGCTGGAAATTGGTCTGGTTAGGAAGGGGGTTTAACTGCCCAGTGGGTAAGTGGTTAAAGTAGTGCGATTGCAAAGTAACAGGTCACCACAATTGCAGGTGCTACATGAAAGACATCTTTGCGGCTTTAAGCACAGATGTCTATTGAAGTCGCACCTGAAATTGTCAAAAGTAGTGCAGAAACTACTTTTGCAAATTGGTGCAGCGCCGCAAATTGCACCGATATGAACGAGGGCTTAGATAATTAACAGATTGCAGTTGAACTCCAGCTAACACTTTATAAGCAGTTACAGAAAACTAGGTGTAAGCCTCCACTCAAGACTGAACCTGGTGCTCACAGAATATGTTAGATTTAGTGGGCAGTGCTGTTAGGGGGCATGGCCGGAGCAGCGCTGGCTGAGGCCACTAAATCCAACACTAAAGCACAGCTCACAACTGTCCCTCATTGTCCCTCCCGGATTTGGAACAAAGTCTCTCTGTCCTTCTTACCTCCTCATTTGTCCCTCATTTTGGTCTCATCTATATAAAATGCATTATTTAGCTAGGGTTTTATAGCGCTAAATTTAACCAATTGTTGTTTATTTTTTTGTACAGTTCTTTTTTTTGGGGGGGGGGGGGGGGGGTGGGGGCATGTGTTATGCCTACATACTTTTGCCAATAGGTGTCATCCATCTCAGAAAGTTAGGAGGCATGTTAACCGCTTCAATACAGGGCTTTTAAACACCCTTCCTTACCAGAGCACTTTTTGCGATTCGGCACTGCGTCGCTTTAACTAACAATTGCGCGGTCGTGCGACGTTACACCCAAACAAAATTGACGTCCTTTTTTTCCCACAAATAGAGCTTTCTTTTGGTGGTATTTGATCACCTCTGCGGTTTTTATTTTTTGCGCTATAAACAAAAGAAGAGCGACAATTTTGAAAAAAAAACACAATATTTTTTACTTTTTGCTATAATAAATATCCCATTTTTTTTAAAAAAAAAACTATTTTTTTCCTCAGTTTAGGCCGATACGTATTCTTCTACATATTTTTGGTAAAAAAAAAAAAAAAAAAAAAAAAAAAAAAAAAAAAAAAAAAAAAAAAAAAAAAATCGCAATAGGCGTATATTGATCGGTTTGCGCAAAAGTTATAGCATCTACAAAATAGGGGATAGATTTATTGAATTTTTTTTTTTTTTTTTTTTTACTAGTAATGGCGGCGATCTGCGATTTTTTTTTCGTGACTGCGACATTGCGGCGGACACTTCGGACACTTTTGACACATTTTTGGAACCATTCGCATTTACACAGCGATCATTGCTATAAAATTGCAATGATTACTGTGTAAATGTGACTGGCAGGGAAGGGGTTAACTCTAGGGGGCGCTGGAGGGGTTAATATGTTCCCTAATAGAAGTGATTCTAACTGTGGGGGGAGGGGACTCAAGGGGAGGAGACTGATCATGTGTTCCTCCGTACTGGGTTCACATGATCGGTCTCCTCTGCACTGACAGGACGTGGAGCTGTGTGTTTACACACACAGATCCACGGTCCCGCACGGTCCCGTTGTTTTAACGGGCAATCGCGGGTGCCCGGCGGACAACGCGGCCGCCGGGCACTCGCACCGTTTCCCGAGCGATGCCGCGGGCACGCGCCCCCCAGGCGGCCGGGAATGCGAGGACGTCATATGACGCCCACCCAGGATGGTAGATCCACCTTGTGGGCGTCATATGACTATAGCGCGGTAATGAAGTGGTTAAAGGCCACTAAATTTAACATATTCCCTGAGCACCGGGTTCAGTCTTATGTGACGTCCTACACCTTAAATTCAAGCAGTGCTGGAATAGTGGATGGATGCCTGCTCCCATATCCTGGAAATCGATAGGGAAACATTACAGCCTCTGCAAGCTCGTCATTATCACAGTTACATAAAACTCCCCCCCTCCCTTTTAGGATAAAGGTTTTACATAAATGAAAGCCGATTAGGCAGCGGTGAAAATGGTCGTGGCCATGCACATAATATGTTTGTACATAATATAACTGGGTACTAACATTTATAGGTAAAGTTGAACCTCAAAAAAAATCTGATTGCCTCTCTGGAAACAGGAAGGAATTTTTTTTCCCCTGCTGTAGCCAATTGGATCATGCTTTGCTGGGGTTTTCGCCTTCCTCTGGATCAACTGTGGGTGAAGGATTCTGTATAAGGCATTGTATTTTTATTTTTTTTTTGGTTGAACTAGATGGACTTGTGTCTTTTTTTTTCAACCTGACTAACTATGTAACATGGAATATAGGTCTTGGTCTAGAAGAGCATGTTAAATAAGAGTCTAAACCTTCATAAAATATTATACTATACACAAAACATCCCTCCCAACTTTCTGAGATGGGAATGAGGGACACCCATTAGCAAAAAGTATGTAGGCATAGGACACGCCCCCCTGCCACGCCCTCTTAAAGGAGAATTATGCGAAAAAGAAATTGTATTAAAGGCTTAGCACTGGGAAACATTTTTTTGAAAGATAAAAAGTGCATTTTTATATACAACTATATAGATCAGAGAAAAATGAGTGACAAATGAGGAGGAAAAAAGAGGGACATTTTTCCAAATCAGGGACAGTTGGGAGCTAATGAACACAGACTGTAATGCTTGTGCCCACAACATACTCCACAATTACTGTGCGTCTCACTTACATAAACCTAAAAAAAAAACAAACACACAGTTCCAGAAATTCAAAAGGAGTTACAACTTGGAATTACAATAGCAATACCAGGCAGTGGAGTGTTGAGCAATGTATCTGGTCCACTGAACTGTGGATTTGTATCACAAGCCGGGCCAGTTCTGCGGAATTTTGAACTGTTGGGAGGTATGCAAATTACAAAAAGGCATGGTCCATTGTTGTCAGTACCAGGAAACCAGCCCTAGAAACAGCATGCAGCCAGCTTTTGCTAAATTTACACATGTAGACACAGCAAGGCTGACTAATGATGAAAATAAGCATTTCATAAAAACATTTTAATAAATAGTGCACATCATTCAGATAGGGTTTACATCCATTTGATGCTATATACAACTTTGCAAAGCATTTACCTGTTACAGTGAACATGTGAACTTTGTTAAACAGCTGTATACACTCAAAACTCTGAGCATACACCAGACAATTATAATAAATCAGCTCTAACAGTGATCACAGCATTGTGCCAGAAAACTATTAGTTCATAGGAGTTCGAATTGCTAAAACTGGACAGTGCAAAATTTGGTGCACTTGTACATGGTAGCCTATCAGCTTCTAACTTCAGCTTGTTTAATTAAAGTGATTATTTTTTTTCTTAAATAAACGCAAAACCTTTACAAACATGTCATACTTCCCTCCTCTGTGCAGTCCGTTTTGCACAGGGTGGCCCTGAACACCAACTTCTGGGGTCCCTCCTCTTATCAGATAACCCCCTAGGAGAAGCGCTCTACCGGGCACTAGCATCATTGGATTTGATTGACTGCAGCGGGAGCCAATGGCTGCGCTGCCATCAATCTATCCAAACAAGAGCCAAGAACCCCAGGCAAAGGAAGAGCACATCTCCGCCAGGTGAAATTCCAGGGCTCAGGTAAGTAAAACGGAGGGCTGGTGACTGCCAGGTTTTTTTCCACCTTAGGATGCATTAAGGTGAAAAAACACGAGGGTTTACAACCCCTTTAAGCTTTGACATAAAAGACCTGGAAGCAAAATATCAGTTTTCAAATAAATATGAAGACTTTTCTTTTAAGAATCTTGAATATACAACACATGCTGCCAAATCCCTTTTTTTTTTTAATTAAACAAAAAATAAATAAAATGCTAAGAAGGAAGGAGGAGCATGTAAGAAATCAGAAAATCTTAGAATTATATTGTTAAAAGAGACATACCTCTTGGGTGGGGCTGTGAATCCTTGTACATAGACCACATAATATCAGCATGCCAGGCATCACAACAGGTTCACAATAAAGAAAAAGTAATCCGGGCCAGATGAAAACACTTGAATTATATAGAGGATGCACGATCAAATTACATTATGCTCTCTTGGTTACTGGCGCAAGGCATTGTGCTGGCGATACTAAGAAAAATTGCACAGCTCCATTTCCATTAGCTGAAAGGATGGGCTGCCCTGTAGATAAAGTAGCTCATGTCTTATTATCAAGATGGGCACCGAAAGAGCTCTGAGGTTGTCCTGCAGTAATACGCAGTAAACAAATAGATAATCTCATCAAATGTTAAAAGCAGAGTAGTTGTGACAACACACAAATCAGGAAAGAGGATTGGAAATTGGAACTTCTGCCTGATATGAAATTTAATTTTAAAGAAACATATTGCGCATATTGATTTTCCAGGAAACAAAGTCTTATGCCTTGCCTTTTTTTTCTAGAATACCATGCAAAAAGTACTCTATTGCTACCGGAGAATACATTTTTACATCCCTTTTGTAAATTATGGAGATCTGCTTCTTCATTGTAGTGTTAGCCTGCATCCTTCTCTTCTGTAATATTGGGCTTCTTTCATTCACTGAATTTGTATATTTGTTGAATAAAAAAAAAAAATTTAAAATAGGGAACAAAAATTAAATTAACTTAAACATTAACTAAAATTTTCACCCACATTTACTGGCAAATTGTGGTAAAAATGAGTGACTTCACTAAAATTGAAGCTAGTTAGGAAAACACTAAAGAGGGTCAAGATAACGTACTCTAATTACTCAGAAACATGACAGGCACCCCCTGAGGAAGTCATGTGATGCAGCGCGTAGGACGGAGCGGACAGACACTGACATATCAGATAGTCGCACTGGTATTGTCTCATTGAGTTTATGATGTTTTAACCAAGTAATTTTAAACGTGAATTACATTTTTACCTAATAGATTGTGATTTATTGAAATGACTTCACTAAGGGTTCCTTTTAATATGGGCCGTATGAATAATTTAAGAGAAGAAAGAAAAAAAAAAAGAAGGAAGAAGAAAGAAGAAGAAGAAAGAAGCTCACTCTCTACTAGCTGGAACCATTACGGACCCCACCAAGGGTGATCCTAGTGGACAGGAGGCCTGGATGTGTTCAACCCGAAGAGCAGAATAACCCTGTTGGTTTAAGAACATGCAAGTGATGTTAGCATTTTGAAAGCGAGAGTCTAGAGAGCACTGAGGTGGCACTGTGTATTCATAGGCCCCTTTCACACGACAAGCCTGCTCGGATCCGCCTGTCCGTTTTTCAGGTGGATCCGAGTGGGCCATCCATTGACTCCTATGGGGAGATGGATGTCAGCGGAGATGTGCCTGCTGACACCCGTCTGCCATCTGATCCACATACCTTTCAACTTTTTGAGCTGGGAATGAGGGACACCTATCAGCAAAAGTATGCAGGCATAGGACACACCCCCTTGCCACACCCACTTAAAAGGAGATTAGTACAAAAAACAAGATTGGTTAGACCCACAAGTGCTTTTTTTACCACTACATTTCCTTTAGATTGGCTTTTGGAATTTACAAATGCAGCAATGTAGAAATAAGATGAAAGGTTTAGCGCTGGAAAACATTTTTTGATAGATAAAAAGTGCATTTTATATACACAACTATATAGATCAGACCAAAATGAGAGACAAATGAGGAGGAAAGAGGGACAAAGGGACTTTGTTCCAAATCAGGGACAGTCCCTCGAAATCAGGGACAGTTGGGAGCTATGGATCTGCTCAAGCCGTATGGCAATATGTTTGCCATCTGTCTTGGCGGATCAGATGAGATCTAATAAAAACAGACCTAATAAAAATCCAAGGAAAAAAAAAAAAACACAAGCTCACTTACTGACCAGCCCGCGGACAACCAAATTGACCTGTCTAACAGTATGTGTTAAAAACAGGGGTTTAGTCTGCTCACCTTACAGATACTAGGGTGCCTTGGTGAGGCTGTGTAGCTTAAGCATGCATTTGCAAATGTGTGCAGACTAAACCCCTGTTTAACGCATACTGTTAGACAGGTTGATTCGGTTGTACGTGGGCTGATCAGTAAGTAAGTTTGGATTTTTTTCTTGAATTTATCCTTGGCCTTGTTTATATCTTAGATTAAGTGACTACACTAGATTTCTTTTACCTGGCAATCCTAAGAAATTATACACTTTCTCTTATATGGTTACTCTTATTACTCACTCGTCACTCGGGGTTGATTTTCAATGCCAGGAGCGGTAACCCTGAGTCACGCTCGGGGTAACATTGCAGAGCTGCCAGCGGAGCGCCCTTACCTTCTCCTGGCGATCCAGCGATGATATCACCGGCATCTGACTTCCTGGTTCCGTTCCCTGCAAGCAGCAGCGGCGCATGGGAGTGGAACTGGGCGGGAATTTTAAAAAGTGAAACACAAACACACACATAAAAAGAGATGATACAGTGTAATCTGAGAGGATTACACTGTATCATCTCAGATCTGACACTGATCAATGTACAGTGCCCCTTGCCTCCATTGTACTGTAATTTGTGGCCATAAAATATTTCTAACATGGCATCAAAAAAGCGCCACTTTGCTACAAAAGCGCTTTTGGACCAGTTGAGGTGACAGCGACATGGAGTTGCTTGCAGAACTGAGCGATAGTGAGTCGTGGGGAGATTTGTCATCTGACACCGACACTAATCTGGCAAGTGACAATGGTGATCTCCGTAAATGTTTGAGGTTTTGCTACAAAACAAGACTGATGCGTATGGTACCGTTAGGCCTAACCGACGTGACATGCCATCTATGGTTGCCAAGAAAAAACTAGAAACCGGAGAAATGGTTGCCTGGCAGAAGGGTAAGATGATGGCAATGCGATGGCGAGACAAGAAGGACGTGTGTCTCATGAGTACTGTGCAAAATACCGCCACTGCCATGGTCCACACAAAAGGTGGGAAAGATGTGCTGAAGCCGCAAGTCGTGATAGACTATAAAAACACTATGGGAGGTGTCGACAGAGCCGATCAGGCAATGACATTTTATCCGGCTATGCGCAAACAGCAAAAAAAAAATATTATAAAAAGATTTTCAGGCATCTTCTGGAACAATGCCTTTGGAATGCCTACATCTTGTACCGAGCAGGGAGTGACAGGCCTCCTGTTCATTCTGATTTTATCTGGAAGGTGGCTGAGCAGATTTTTGTCAAACACCAGATGCCATCAGTAGCTGTGAACAGACCTGGACGACGTGTTGTTGGTGTTGCCAACCCAGAATGCTTAACAGGTCGTCACTTTATGGACTATATACCGCCAACCGCAAAAAAGGCAGCACCTACCAGGATGTGCGTGGTTTGCTGTTCAAAGAGAGATGGCAATGGAAAGAAAGTTCGAAAAGAAAGCAGGTTCCATTGTCCGGATTGTGACGTCGGACTGTGTGCTGTACCTTGTTTCAAAATGTATGACACTTAGGATGTTTATTGAATTTTCTTTGTTTGACAAATTTCATTATTTTGTATTACATTATTGAATAAAATTATATTAATTAAATTATAATTCATGATCAAACGTTATCACATCTGGGATGTCTACTAGAGTCTTGTTTGGTCAGGTTTAAGTAAGTATTTACTAAGAATTGCAGGCCTATAATACATAGCATCAAATTTCCATGCAAAAAATTGTACCGATTTTGGTACAAAATTCCTGACATAATCATACCGCCAGAGAGGTTAAAACCTATATAAAAATGGCTGCGAGTAGGTGGAGGGAGGAGGATAAAATGGAATCCCAACTTACTCCTAACTAGCCTTAAAACTGTCCCCACCCCCTCCTAACACCTATACTAACTAACCTGTGCAAGAAAGATGTATACAGTTGTGCTCCCAAGTTTACATACCCTGCCAGAATTTATGATTTTTTGGCCATTTTTCAGAGAATATGAATGTTAACACAAAAACATTTTTCACTCATGGTTAGTGTTTGGCTGAAGCCATTTATTATCAATCATGTTTACTCTTTTTAAATCATAATGGCAACAGAAACTACCCTGACCCTGATCAAAAGTTTACATACCCTGGTGATTTTGACCTGATAACATGCACACAAGTTGACACAAAGGGGTTTGCATGGCTATTAAACAAGTAACCATCCGAACCTGTGATCTGTTTGCTTGTAATTAGTATGTGTGTATAAAAAAAGGTCAATGAGTTTCTGGACTTCTGACAGACCCTTGCATCTTTCATCCAGTGCTGTACTGACGTTTCTGGAGTCATGTGAAAGCAAAAGAATTGTCAAAGGATCTGCGGGAAAAGGTAGTTGAACTGTATAAAACAGGAAAGGAATATAAAAAGATATTCAAGGAATTGAGAATGCCAATCAGCAGTGTTCAAACTCTAATCAAGAAGTGGAAAAAAATGGGTTCTGTTGAAACGAAACCACGGTCAGGTAGACCAACTTACATTTCAGCCACAACTGCCAGGAAAATTGTTTGGGATGCAAAGAAAAACCCACCAATAACGTCAGGTGAAATACAGGACTCTCTGAAAACATGTGGTGAGGCTGTTTCAAGATTCACAATAAGGAGGCACTTAAAGAAAGATGGGCTGCATGGTCGAGTCACCAGAAGAAAGCCATTACTATTCGAATGCCACAAAGTATCCCACTTACAATACGCCAAACAGCACAGAGACAAGCCCTTAAACCAGGGGTGCCCAACCTTTTGAAGAGCGAGGGCCACTTAAGCGACTTGGTAACCGGTCTGGGCCACAATGGGCGGAGCAGGTGGATGGCATGGCCGCGTCTGCTCTGCATATGCAGAGCGGACACGGACTCAGCCCACTATACTCTTTTTTTTTGTAGCGGATCGGATTGGAGGTAGGACGCAAGTTGGTTTACGTCTGCCATTACTTAGAGGTGAATGGAGGATTAAATTGGTCGGACTGTCAGACTGACCGTGTGAAAAGGGTCCAAGGCTGCTTTCACACTGATGCGCCGCGGGTGAAACGCAGTGTACCTTTGGCTTTCCTGCACTTTGCAATAGACTTCTATTATATTCTGCAGGTTTGGTGCACTTTGCGAAAGCTCACCAAACTCTCAGGTAATAACAAAAGTCTATGGCTCAGTGCAGGTAACCCACAGGTAAACTGCTCTGCACCCGTGGATCAGTTTGAAAGCAGCCCAGTAACCACTGCAGAACAGATATACCCATATATACACTGATTTTAGTAAAAAAATACTTTAATAACAGTATTCTATTCCATCCCAGAGCAGGAGGTCGCGGGCCACATTAGAGGGCTCCGCGGGCCACATGTGGCCCCCGGGCCACTGGTTGGGCACCCCTGCCTTAAACCTTCTGACACAAAGTCATTTGGAGTGATGAGACCAAAATTTAGCTTTTTGGCCACAACCAAAAACGCTACATTTGGAGATGAGTCGACAAGGCCTATGATGAAAAGGTACAGAGGTGGATCGCTGATGTTTTGGGGGATGTGTGAGCTACAAAGGCACAGGAAATTTGGTCAAAATTGTTGGCAAGATGAATGCAGTATGTTATCAAAAATACTGGAGGATAATTTGCATTCATTAGCCAGGAAGCTGCACATGGGACGTACTTGGACATTCCAACATGACAATGATCCAAAACATAAGGCCAAGGCCAAGTCGACCTGTCATTGGCTGCAGCAGAATAAAGTGCAGGTTCTGGAGTGGCCATCTCAGTCTCCTGACCTCAATATCATTGAGCCACTCTGGGGAGATCTCAAACATACAGTTCATGCAAGACAGCCCAAGAATTTACAGGAACTGGAGGCTTTTTGCCAAGCGGAAAGGGCAGCTTTACCATCTGAGAAGATAAAGAGCCTCATCCACAAATACCACAAAAGACTTCAAGCTGTCATTGATGTTAAAAGGGGGCAATACACGATATTAAGAACTGGGGTATGTAAACTTTTGATCAGGGTAATTTGGGTAGTTTCTGTTGCCATTAGGATTTAAAAAGAGTAAACACAGTTGATTGATAATAAATGGCTTCAGCTAAACACTAATCATGAGTGAAAGAAAAGTTTTTGTGTTATCATTCATATTTTCAGAAAAATGGCCAAAAAAAGAATCATGAAATCTGCCAGGGTAAACTTATGAGCACAACCGTATACTTACCTTTTTTTCAGGCTGGTCCAGTCACATGATCTGGCTTTCATGTGTCAGCCAGCAGCGGCTGCAGAGGAGAAGAGGGAGTGCAGACAATGAAGCTTATGGGTGGCATCACCACTCCAGGCATTACTAGCTGTTGTTGGAGCATTCTCTACTCTCCCCTGCAGCTGCTGCTGGCTTATATAGGGGAGATCATGTGACTGGACCACATGGCCTGAAAATAGGCAAGTACACTGATGTTTCTTACATAGGTTAGTTAGCATAGGTGTTGGGGGGGGGGGGGGCGGTTTAAGGCTAATTAGGCGTTTGTAAATAGGAATTCCACCTTAAGCAAAGGTAGAATTAAACCCTCAGTGTTTTTCAGTTTAATACACTGGGACAAATACAATTCTTGAACCACTCTTCCTATTAAGCTTTGTTAGTTCCCCGGATTGGAGCACAATAAAATAGACATTCCGCTGTAAACTATTTGTTAAAATTCTTACCCTAGCACTTTCATTTTACAACTGTGAAAGCTGACGACTCCTGCTCTCTCAGTGCTGCTTCCCTGAACTTCTGGTCTTCACAGGAAACAGTGAAGAGTGGACGGTACAGTCTCAGTCTGTTAGCTTGGAGAATAGAGGGGCAGGTGGAGGGAGAAGCAGTGGAGTGCCTTGCCGACCTAGGCTACTAGGTTATGTGTTCTAAGGGATGCACACAGTGAAAAGATACACAACTAGTTCTCTCATGCAAGTGTAGTACCCTCTAGTAAACGAAAAAACCTGGTATGTTCCTGTCAAGACTGGCAGGAACCAGAAGACCAAATGAGTGACACAACATACAAGAAATAAGGGCCTAAATATAAAAACGTGTTTACTTTATTGTGAATACAAAAAAGAAATGGTGTGATCACATATGATCCAAAATTGGATCAATATAGTGCGTATGACATATGCAGTTATGACACCATATGACTCATCCAGTCAACTGATGGGTCCATGGTGCAGCAACAAATAAGACAATGTAGAAACACTAAACAAAAATGTACAGACAACATAAAACAGTGCGTCCGGACGCCGACAATCTGTGTGTGGAGGGCCTGCACTCAGCAATCATGAGTGTACGCAGTAACTAATGACTGCCTATAAGTCAGGGAATCCACCCAGAGATCCCGGGAAGGCTCGAGCCCACAATGGGGACGGGGAGAAGGGGGGGGGGGGGGAAGGGAGGAGGAAAATAATGGGGGGGAGGAAGAATGTGGAAAATGGAGTGGAGAGTGGAGAGTCAATGCACACTGTGGACTACAGTATGGATGGTAATGATAATGTATCCTTGCTGTGTTGAAAACTGAAATAAGTATCTTCAGCTGCAGGGAAAGTGTTCAACTCTCTTCATGAGTAATGGATATGAGAGATTCAAACAAAGAGACACATAAAGCATCTGGCATAGATATGAAAGGGCAAAAAAACAATGATGTCAAGAAGCACAGTTCAAAGTCCACCGGTTGGGGGTGTGCTAATTAATCAACCCAATATGTATAGGCATCCATAAACAGAAAAGGAGCGGCATCAATGTTCAAATTATATTTCAGCTTCAATGAGGTGTCCAAGGAGTGGACCTTTTATGATGAATATCCGCAACGGATTGACTGCCTGACAGGGGTCCTGCTGAATGATGTCACATTGGGGGTGTTTGGGCTGCAGTCAGCTCTCAAAACGGGTGGTTTCCGATTAGCATTCTAATACAAATAAATCTGTCCCAGAAAATAGGTAAGCAGTACCTGGCGGTGTTCCGGTGTCAATATAGGTGCTGGTGGATGCTGTTGGGTCCGAGTATGTACCCAGTGCCTAGTGTCTTTGTGTCTCCTGTTCTCCATTGACTTCCAACATGTTCCTCGGCGTCTCCTCCGTCTCTAACCCGGCCCGGGCTGGCTTCCGGGAGGTGTGACGGCGTCTCAGGACGCGATGACGTCAACGCGTTTCGCAATTACAGTTGCGTAGCTTCGTCTGGATTAGGGTTAGAGACGGAGGAGACGCCGAGGAACATGTTGGAAGTCAATGGAGAACAGGAGACACAAAGACACTAGGCACATACTCGGACCCAACAGCATCCACCAGCACCTATATTGACACCGGAACACCGCCAGGTACTGCTTACCTATTTTCTGGGACAGATTTATTTGTATTAGAATGCTAAATCGGAAACCACCCGTTTTGAGAGCTGACTGCAGCCCAAACACCCCCAATGTGACATCATTCAGCAGGACCCCTGTCAGGCAGTCAATCCGTTGCGGATATTCATCATAAAAAGGTCCACTCCTTGGACACCTCATTGAAGCTGAAATATAATTTGAACATTGATGCCGCTCCTTTTCTGTTTATGGATGCCTATACATATTGGGTTGATTAATTAGCACACCCCCAACCGGTGGACTTTGAACTGTGCTTCTTGACATCATTGTTTTTTTGCCCTTTCATATCTATGCCAGATGCTTTATGTGTCTCTTTGTTTGAATCTCTCATATCCATTACTCATGAAGAGAGTTGAACACTTTCCCTGCAGCTGAAGATACTTATTTCAGTTTTCAACACAGCAAGGATACATTATCATTACCATCCATACTGTAGTCCACAGTGTGCATTGACTCTCCACTCCATTTTCCACATTCTTCCTCCCCCCCATTATTTTCCTCCTCCCCCCCCCCCCCCCCCCCTTCTCCCCGTCCCCATTGTGGGCTCGAGCCTTCCCGGGATCTCTGGGTGGATTCCCTGACTTATAGGCAGTCATTAGTTACTGCGTACACTCATGATTGCTGAGTGCAGGCCCTCCACACACAGATTGTCGGCGTCCGGACGCACTGTTTTATGTTGTCTGTACATTTTTGTTTAGTGTTTCTACATTGTCTTATTTGTTGTTGCACCATGGACCCATCAGTTGACTGGATGAGTCATATGGTGTCATAACTGCATATGTCATACGCACTATATTGATCCAATTTTGGATCATATGTGATCACACCATTTCTTTTTTGTATTCACAATAAAGTAAACACGTTTTTATATTTAGGCCCTTATTTCTTGTATGTTGTGTCACTCATTTGGTCTTCTGGTTCCTGCCAGTCTTGACAGGAACATACCAGGTTTTTTCGTTTATTAGTTGATATTGCTTTGACCAGAGTGACACGGTCCACACTGGACAAGCAGGATCTGAGGAGACTTCTAGGTGCCCTTAGCGGCACTTGCCACATATCTCTTCCCTATCCCCCCCCCTTTTTGTTATGAGTAGTACCCTCTAGGTAGGTGCTAGAGATAGGTAAATTTAGGCCTGTTTGTTTTGATCTGATCTGGGAGTGGCTCAGGGTACCAGCTGGTGACTCACAGGCAGACTCACTGAGACCTCCCTCTTCTTTCTAGAGTTTGCTGGGACGTTCTAGAAAGAGGACAGGTGGAGCTGCCTGGGGTGTTTTAGGTAGTCCAGACCAATCCCAAACCTGGATTGACAGGGGCAGGCCTCCTTAAATACCCAAGGTCAGCCCAGCTGGGGAGGAGTTGTCGGGTGGAAGAGCTGGAGTGAGAGGGTGCGGGGGCTGTTGTGGCCTTTGGGGGAACTCCCCAGTCTGAGGGGGGTGACCTTGGGCCTGGGCTCGGGTACAGGCGGGACCACCTTCAGGAATGTATGAATAGGTCATGGCCCGGAGGCACAAGAGAGAGCAGAGGAGAGAGCACTGCTAAGAGGCTCCAGGGAGGACAACTGGTAGCAGCTAGGAGGGCTGGTGAGTGAGGCAGTCAGGAGGACCGGGGAGACACGCCTGAGAGGACTGGGAGCTTGCAGTCTGAGATGGGTGCAGAACCAGAAGTGTGGACTGGAGAGAGTCCGCTGCAAATGACCAGGGCCTGAAGATGGGTTACTGGGCTCAGTAGCCATACGTAGGACAGAGACTTTCTATTTTGCTACACTTTAGGGGCCTGCAGTCCCTGCCTGCAAATAGCAATTGCTAAGGCCTGGCTGAGCCAGTGTCAGGCCTAACCACTTCATGCTAGCTGTGGCTGAAGATTAGAGAGGAAGCATTGTGTAGGAGGAGATATGGTATGTGTGTGTGTGTGTGTGTGTGTGTGTGTGTGTGTGTGTGTGTGTGTGTGTGTGTGTGTGTGTGTGTGTGTGTGTGTGTGTGTGTGTGTGTGTGTGTGTGTGTGTGTGTGTGTGTGTGTGTGTGTGTGTGTACACACACACACACACACACACACACACACACACACACACACACACCTGTATATAGTTGTCCCAAGCAAGTGCTACCAATTCTACTGGGCATCCCATATTGCCCTTACCCCATCCAAGTTCAATTCCCTCAATAAAAATAAAGAAATACAACAAAGCATATAGGACTGTTCTATGTCTCTGAGAGGTGAATGCCAGACTGGGCAGGGTGGCAGACAATCCAAGATTGTAGCAGCCCCTACGGGGGTACTGCATAGCTCCCAACTGTCCGTGATTTTGAGGGACTGTCCCTCTTTCCTCCTCATTTGTCCCTCATTTTGGTCTGATCTATATAGTTGTATATAAAATGCACTTTTTTTCTTTCAAAAAAGGTTTTTCCCAGTGCTAAACCTTTCATCCAAATTCTAAATTGGTGCATTTGTAAATTTTAAAAGCCAATACAAAGGAATAATAGTGGTAAAAAAAAAAAAAAAAAAAAAAAAGAGCATTTGTGGATTTAATTAACCTTTTGTTTCAGTTAATTCTCCTTCAAGAGGGTGTGGCAGGGGGGGGTGTCCTATGCCTACATACGTTTGCTAGTTGGTGTCCCTCATCCCCATCTCAAAATGTTGGGAGGTATGGTACTGCTACATTAGGGTGGCTCCATAGGATGTTGCAAGAGATAGGAGTCACCAGGAAAACTGGAGCAGAGATCATGGCACCAGCTTCAACTGGGACTTGGGCAAAGATTAAAATATGAAGAAGTTGAATACTCAGTAAGGGATTTAAATAGAAGTCCATGCTCTAACTAAGCTTAAAGTGGTGTTTTCACCAAAAAAAAAAAAAAAAAAAAAAAAAATTAATAAAATAAAAAATAATTAAAAAATTTTTTACTCACCTCTAAATGCCTGTTGCTAGGTCGTCCCTCGTAGTCTGCCACCTTCAGTGCCTGGGCACCGACATCACTTCCCCTCGGCACTGCACAGTCATCTGGGACCTGTCACGTGTCCCAGATGACTGAGCGTCGTATCACAGCGCGCCGCTGCTCGCACATGCGCAGTGGGTGCCCGGCTGTGAAGCCACAGCCGGGTGCCCACAGTAAGAATGCTGGCGCCGCGAGCGGAGCGGGGAACGAGGGGGGGCTTTGTTCCCACGCATCGCTGGACCCTGGGACAGGTAAGTGTCCAATTATTAAAAGTCAGCAGCTGCAGTATTTGTAGCTGCTGACTTTAAAAAAAATTTTTTTAGGGGGCACCCCACTTTAAAACTACTCCCACCCCTCTCCCAACTACCCTGTAGAAGGAAGATGTTTATATCCAGCTATTCTTAGGGTGCTCCGGTCACGTGATCCGCTCCCAAAGGCAGCTTCAGGGGAGCGGAGGAACAGCCGAATGAATGACCCATAGTAAGCTTATGCGTGACAGCTGGTCCACACCTAAAATAACTCAGCGGGTAGGGATTTCCCCATCCACCTCGAATGTCACCTTTAATTGCCTAGCCGTGGGGTCGCGCGACCCGGTCGGGAGCTCCGTGGCCGCTGGAACAGCGGACCCAATCGCCGCTGGTGTCCCGCGATCGGGTCACAGAGCTGAAGAACGGGGAGAGGTCTGTGTAAAACAAACCTCTCCCCGCGCTTCCTACACTGCCTGTCACTGATCTGCTGTTCCCTGTCATCGGGAAAGCCGATCAGTGACATCAGATGTAAAGCCACGCCCCCTACTGTAAAAGAAACACAACACGTCACACTAACTCCTCCCCGCCCCCTAGTGGTTAACTCCTTCACTGCCACTGTCATTTACATAGGAATCAGTGCATTTAAATAGCACTGATTTCTGTAGAAATGACAATGGTCCCAAAAATGTGTCAAAAATGTCCCATGTGTCCGCCATAATGTCGCAGTCAGAATAAAAAAAAAATAAAAAAAAAATCCCTGATCGCCGCCATTACTAGTAAAAAAAAAAATATTAATAAAAAATGCTATAAAACTATCCCCTATTTTGTAAACGCTCTAACTTTTGCGCAAACAAATCAATAATCGCTAATTGCGATTTTTTTTTACCAAAAATATGTAGAAGAATACGTATCAGCCTAAACTGAGGAAAAAAAATGTTTTATTATATATTTTTGGGGGGATATTTATTATAGCAAAAAGTAAAAAAAAATTGCATTTTTTTCAAAATTGTCGCTCTATTTTTGTTTATAGCGCAAAAAAAAAAAAAAAAAAAAACGCAGGGGTGATCAAATACCACCAAAAGAAAGCTCTATTTGTGGGAAAAAAAAGGACGCCAATTTTGTTTGGGAGCCACGTCGCACGACCGCACAATTGTCAGTTAAAGCAACGCAGTGCCGAATCGTAAAAAGGGGCCTGGTCTTGGTCCGGGGCTGAAGTTGTTAAAGAAATGAGGGTTTCATATCACTTCAAACTAACTAATTGGATAAAACAGAAAACCACCAAGGTCACACTAGTTTGAGTTTATCATTTCTTATGCAAAATAGTTTTTGCAGATAAAGTCAGTTATTTGAAAATGAATACCATGGCAAATTTTTTCTAGCACAAACACGGTTGCATGCACGGTTCTTTCAGCTTAAGATAAACAAACAACCTTAAATAATATGCATTTATGGTGCCTAGAAAATGTTTTCATATCTCATGCTGTTGCCTGTGTATTTTATGGATGATAATTTATTACTGTGTTCAACCCAGGAACTGACTTGTAAACACATTTCCTACATATCTGATCACTTGCAAGTGTAAATGAACACCGCTATGTACAAGACGGGAGTGCTTACCACCACTATGATTTTAAATGGTCACTAAAGGCAAATTTTTTTAGGTTCATTTTGGATGGGGAAAGGGATTAGAACCAGTCAGTTTTTATTGCGGTTTGTGCCCCCATTAGGGAAATTCACTCTATTTGTCCTGTTTACATTTATCATCAATGGTGAAAGTAAAAGAAAATCTCAAATGGTTTGACATCAGAACAGTAACACCCCTTTCACACTGAGGCCGTCTTTAGGCATTTTAGCGCCTCCCATTCATTTCAGTATGACTTTTCACACTGGGGCGGTGCGCTTGCGGGATGTTAGGAAAAGTCCTGCTAGCCGTATCTTTGGGGCAGTTCGGCAGCGCTGTGTTTAGCGCTCCCAAAACGCCCTGCCCACTGAAATGAACGGGCAGCGCTTTCAAAACCCCTGAAAAGCTATTCGGAAGTGCCACAACACGGGCGCTTTTAACCCTTTCTTTGGGGTTAAAAGCATACCGCTAGCGACCGAAAAGCGCTACTAAAATGAGCGGCGCTTTAGCGCTGACACGCCCGTGTCCCCAGTGTGAAAGGGGTCTTATAGAGGAGAACACTAGTTCTGGTGACACACTGGAATTCCCTCACTGGAGCAATTTACTCTCACTTCCTGTTTTGACTATGGAACAGGAAGTGAAGGGAATCTCTATAATGGAACACAGATGGCAAAAGTTAAAAAAATAAAATAAAACACGATGGGGATTATAACTTACTCTATCCAAAATGAAAACAAAGTTTTACCTTTAGTGTACACTTTAAAAAACTTTATGTGCATTGTAATTACCAATAATAATTACACTACAACTGGAGCAACTGTGCATAGTAACCAATCAGCTTTTAGCTTCAGGTTGTTATATTGGAGTGGTTGTTAAGGCTCAAGGTGTTTTAACTTTCATGTATTCTATACATGAAGGTAAAAAACCTTCTGTGTGCTGCAGCCCCCTAATACCTGAGCCCAATCTTCCTCCAGCGCTGTGCACAGGAGCCTTGGCTATCCCTCCTTATTTTCTGAGACAGCAGTGGGAGCCATTGGCTCCCGCTAATGTCAATCACAGCCAGTGAGCCAATGAGGAGAGAGCAGTGGCAGGGTCAAACCTGTGTGAATTGACACACAGAGCAGTAGCTCAGGAGCAAGCCACTTGCTATGGGGGCCCTCGGCAGGAGAGCTGAGACAAGGAGGATCGGGGCTGCTCTGAGAAAAAACATTACATAGAGAAGGTAAGTATAACAGAACAAGTTTTTTTTATTTTTATTTTTATTTTGCCTTTAATATCACTTTAAACAATATATTGAAGCTGATTGATTGCCATGTACAACTGCTCCAGAGTCTGCCTGCTCCAGTCTTTTATACCAAGACTATAAAAAAAAAAAAAAACACACAAGGGGTTGTAAAGGTTCATGTTTTTTCACCTTAATGCATCCTAACTGGCTTAACTCCAATGTAAAAATGCATATAAAAGCAAAGGAGAAGGCCTTCAAAAAATACAAGGTTGGGGGATCATCATCAGCATTCAGACTTTATAAAAAATGCAACAAGAAATGTAAGGGTGCAATAAGGACGGCTAAGATAGAACATGAAAGACAGATAGCGGAGGAGAGCAAAAAAATCCCAAGAAATTCTTTAAAGGGGTTGTAAAGGTAAAAGTTTTTTCACCTTAATGCATTCTATGCATTAAGGTGAAAAAACATCTGACAATGCCAGCCCCCCGTTTTACTTAGCTGACCCCTCGAAAGTCCCGCGCTCGCCCCCGACGTTCTCTTCGCCGCTCACCCTGGCCGTTAATTGGCTAGAGTGGATGGATTGAAAGCAGCGCAGCCATTGGCTCGCGCTGCTGTCAAACACATCCAATGATGCGGTACGCTGGGGGGCGGGCCGAGTGATACAGTGAGCGGCTAAGGCCGCCAGCTGTATCACGGGAGCGCGCCCGCAAGCACTCCACACTATGCGAGGGAGCTCGCATGGAGTTGTGGAGTCCTTGCGGGAGGGAGCCGAGACAGCCGCCGAGGGACCCCAGAAGACTAGGTTCGGGGCCACTCTGAAAAACGAGCTACACAGTGGAGGTAAGTATAGCATGTTTGTTATTTTAAAATTTTTTTTTCCTTTAGTGACCCTTTAACCGGTTTCTGCCCGGCGCACGACGATGTACATCGGCAGAATGGCGCGGACAGGCATAAGGGCATACAGGTACCTCCCTTTAAAAATTCCGCCGTGCCATCGCGTGCGCACCGGCCAGGACCCCCGTGAGTCCGGTCGCGGGTCCCGCAGACTCCGTCGCTGCAGGGATACCCGCGATCGTCTCACGGGAAGGCTGAACGGGGAGATGCAGAAGTAAACACCATCTCCCGTTCTGCCTAGCAACAAGTGACACTGATCTCTGCTCCCTGCGATTGGAGCAGAGATCAGTGTTCACTAACACACAGCCACGCCCCCCACAGTTAGTAACATGCCCCTAGGAACACTTAACCCTACACTGCCACCCCCTGGTTAACCCCTTCACTGCCAGTGTCATTTACACAGGAATCAGTGCATTTAAAATAGCACTGATTGCTGTATAAATGACAATGGACCCAAAAATGTGTAAAAAAAAAATGTCAGATTTGTCCGCCATAATGTCGCAGTCACAATAAAAAAAAAAAAAAAAAAAAAAAAAAAAAAAAAAAATCGCTGATCGCCGCCATTACTAGTAAAAAAAAAAAAAATTATTAATAAAAATGCTATAAAACAATCCCCTATTTTGTAAACGCTATAACTTTTGCGCAAAACTAAAAATAAATCGCTTATTGCGATTTTGTTTACCAAAAATATGTAGAATAATACGTATCGGCCTAAACTGAGGGAAAAAAATGTTTTTTTTTATACATTTTTTGGGGGATATTTATTATAGCAAAAAGTAAAAAAATAATGCGTCGCTCTTTTTTTGTTTTTAGCGCAAAAAATAAAAACCGCAGGGGCGATCAAATACCACCAAAAGAAAGCTCTATTTGTGGAAAAAAAAAAAAAAAAAAAAAAAAAAAAAAAAAAAAAGGACGTCAATTTTGTTTGGGAGCCACGTCGCGCGACCGCACAATTGTCAGTTAAAGCGACGCAGTGCCAAATCGCAAAAAGTGGTCTGAGTGAAAGTGGTTAAGTATATAAACAGTAAAAAAGGGAGGACAGACCATATTGGCCACATAATGAATGTGGAAGGACATCTGGTTACAAAGGATGGGGAGATGGCGAAGGTATTGAATTTATTCTTCTCCTCAGTCTTCACGAGGGACTCGGGGGGCTTCAGTAACCAAAACTGCAGTGTTTATCCTCATGATACATCACAAGAAGCACCTCCATAGTTAACAGAGGACAGAATTAAAATTAGACTTGGGAAACTTAACATTAATAAATCACCGGGACCAGATGACTTGCACCCGAGGGTACTTAGGGAACTTGGTCAAGTAATTGCCAGACCATTGTTCCTAATTTTTACTGACAGTCTACTGACTGGAATGGTACCAGCTGGTTGGAGAAAAGCCAATGTAGCACCAATATTTAAAAAGGGACAAAAAAACATCCCTGGGAACAGACCAGTCAGCCTAACATCAATAGTATGTAAACACTTGGATGGGATGATAAGGGACTATATACAAGATTTTAGTAATGAGAACAGTATCATTAGCAGTAGGGTTGTCCCGATACCGATACTAGTATCGGGACCGATACCGAGCATTTGTGCGAGTACTTGTACTCGCACAAATGCTCCCGATGCCTAATCCGATACCTGTAACCGGAAGTTGGCGGGCGGAGCGGAGATCGATCAGCATCGGCAGCAGTGGAACAGGGGGGGTAAGCTGGCCGGGGCAGGGATGAAGGGTGCCGCCGCATATTGTGTTCAAAGTGGTGCCCGGAGCCGTCACATTCGGAACAGGAAGTGACGGCTCCGTGTCTCTGTCGGAGGACAAACATCACGGCGCCCATCTTGGTACACCTTTGTACTCGGCTGCAGTAAGCCAGCAGCGGACATCTTGTTACACCCAGCCCATATAGTTCGGGCTGGGTGTAACAAGATGTCTGCTGCTGGCTTACTGCAGCTGAGTGCAAGGTGTACCAAGATGGGCGTTGCAGCATACTAAATGTTAAATGACATGAATGATGAGAGGCAAGGAAGGATTTTGCAGAGCTATATGCCATATAGCATTGCAAAATCCTTCCTTGCCTCTCATCATTCATGTCATTTATTATGCAGTTGCAAATCAATGCTGCATTTTAGTGCCCATCAGTGCCTGGCCATAAGTGCTGCCTATCAATGCCCATAAGTGCCAACTATCAGTGCCAGCCACCTATCAGTGCCCATAAATTCCTATCAGTGCCATCTATCAGTGCCCATTAGTCAGTACCATCTATCAGTGCTCATCAGTCAGTGCCCTTCAGTCAGTGCCAGCCATCGGTGCTATCAGTGCCCATAAGTGCTGCCTATCCATGCCATCTATCAGTGCCCATAAGAGCTGCCTATCAGTGCCATCTATCAGTCACCAGTCAGTGCCCATCAGTCAAACTGTCACATGACATTAAAAAAAGTATCGGTAATCGGTATCGGCGAGTACTTGAAAAAAAGTATCGGTACTTGTACTCGGTCTTAAAAAAGTGGTATCGGGACAACCCTAATTAGCAGTAATCAGCATGGATTCATGAAGAATCATTCTTGCCAAACCAATCTACTAACCTATGAGGAGGGGAGTTGCCAGCTAGATAAAGGAAGGCCCGTAGTTGTGGTGTATCTGGATTTTGCAAAAGCATTTGACACCAGTTCCCCATAAACATTTACTGTACAAAATAAGGTCTGTTGGCATTGACCATAGGGTGAGTACATGTATTGAAAACTGGCTACAAGGGCAAGTTCAGAGGGTGGTGATAAATGGGGAGTACTCAGAATGGTCAGGGGTGGGTAGTGGGGTCCCCCAGGGTTCTGTGCTGGGACCAATCCTATTTAATTTGTTCATAAATGACCTGGAGGATGGGGCAAACAGTTCAATCTCTGTATTTGTGGACGATACTAAGCTAAGCAGGGCAATAACTTCTCCACAGGATGTGGAAACCTTGCAAAAAGATCTGAACAACCTGATGGGTTTACTTCCTCTTTGTTTCCCTGCAAGGGTAAAGCATAATGGACTACTATGCATTGCATAGTAGTTCATTATGTGTCACTCGTGGCATATCGCCGCCAACAGCGGCACGCTCAGTGTGCCTGCGCGCCGCTGTCTATCTTTTTGGCAAATATCTCCTAAACTGTGTAGGTTTAAGAGAGATTTCTTGGACCTACAGGTAAGCCTTAATCTAGGCTTACATGTAGGTCAAAGTGGTTTGTAAAGGGTTTACAACCACTTTAATGGGGTGGGCAACTACATGGCAAATGAGGTTCAATGTAGAAAAATGTAAATTAATGCATTTGGGTGGCAAAAATATCAATGCAATCTATACACTGGGGGGGGGGGGGGGAGAACCTCTGGGGGAATCTAGGATGGAAAAGGACCTTGGGTTCCTAGTAGATGATAGGCTCAGTAATGGCATGCAATACCAAGCTGCTGCTAACAAAGCAAACAGAATATTGGCATGCATTAAAAGAGGGGATCAACTCCAGAGATAAAACAATAATTCTCCCGCTCTACAAGACTCTGGTCCGGCCGCACCTTGAGTATGCTGTCCAGTTCTGGGCACCAGTCCTCAGGAAGGATGTACTGGAAATGGAGCGAGTACAAAGAAGGGCAAAAAAGCCAATAAAGGGTCTGGAGGATATTAGTTATGAGGAAAGGTTGCGAGCACTGAACTTATTCTCTCTGGAGAAGAGACGCTTGAGAGGGATACGAGTTCAATATACAAATACCATACTGGTGACCCCACAATAGGGATAAAACTTTTTCGCAAAAGGGAGTTTAACAAGACTCGTGGCCACTCATTAAAATTAGAAGAAAAGAGGTTTAACCTTAAACTACGTAGAGGGTTCTTTACTGCAAGAGCGGCAAGGATGTGGAATTCCCTGGTGGTGGTCTCAGCGGGGGGCATCGATAGGTTCAAGAAACTATTAGATGCGACAGAGAAAAGACACATACCCGAGGGTAAAGAGAGTGCTGCTCACCCCTAAAGGTAACAAAAAGGAGACGATTCCCCCACATTGGGGTTTTTAGGCAGCGTGCAATAAAAGAGTCAGGGATATAAATAAAAATTAGATTTTATTAAATAAAAATAATTAATAAATGACACCCAGGTTAGAACATGAGCTCCGATGGGATAAACAATTAAAATGACATGGATATACATATAGCAGACTAAGGTTCTCATATCGACATGTTAGTACAGTGTCTGGGGTACAAATGAGAGGGAGTCCCTGACGCGTTTTGACCCACAAAGGGTCTTCCTCAGAGGGACAGGTCCGCACGGTTATATTTATCCTGGAAAAAGGGCAGTGTTACCACCTGGAGATCCCAACTATGGAAAACATCGTCCACCTTGCCGGGAGTATACCAGGGTGGTACGAGTCCGTCAGAGGCCACATGAGTCTGGGAACGTCCAGAAGTCTTAAAAGAGGCCATGCGCAAAGGAATCCTCTCCTCCCTCATCGCCCCAGAGGAGCGAGGGGTTGGAAGGGAGAAGATAACCCAGAGGAGGATAGAAGAACATGTGGACAGTACCTGTGGCAAAAAATCCAAAAAGGGGGAGGCAATAGAATTAGTTAAAGGTAGAAAAGTTTTGACATTATAGTATGATGCTCCTAACCCCGTATGGTATATATATGGGGAGGAGTGGTCAATTTTTGACCCATAAAGGAATAACGGTTAAATACATGACAACCCAAACAGGGTAAGGATCGAGGGTAGAATGTGCAGCCATCGAATAAGCAGTGGTGTAAGTAGGAGGTGAATATTCCCTACAGAGTAGAGAGTGAAGGATGCGGCCATGCAATGAATGCCTGTGGATGACAAGAGGGGTAAGTGAGGCAGTGTGGAATGGTGATGTGAAAATGTGGGGGAAAGGAGGGGGGAGGAAAAATATGAAAGGAACAGTCTCAAGGATGGGGATGGTGGGGTCGGAAGGGAAGTGGGGGTGCAGCAAGCTGCAAGTGCAATACAAGACAAATCAAATCAAAAACCAACGATCAAATCGGCAAAGCGGGAGAAGACAGGGAAAAAGGGGGGGGGGAAGTGGGCGAAAGGAGAAAGGAGTGGTGAGTGTTGGTGGGGAGGGTAGACCATGTGTTACTGGAGCTAAAAAAATGTGCATGGTATATGCTGGATATGTGAGTGTGAAGTGACGAACAGAGCAGGCAAAACTGGGGTGAGTGAAGAAACAGAATGGGAGGGGAAGGGGAAGAAAAAGGGGGAGAGGATGGTGGGGTGTGATGGAGGGAGCGGGAAACAATGAATGCCTGTGGATGACAAAAAATAAATAAATAAATAAAAAAAAAAAAAAAATTTGGCCACAGGTACTGTCCACATGTTCTTCTATCCTCCTCTGGGTTATCTTCTCCCTCTGAGGAAGACCCTTTGTGGGTCGAAACGCGTCAGGGACTCCCTCTCATTTGTACCCCAGACACTGTACTAACATGTCGATATGAGAACCTTAGTCTGCTATATGTATATCCATGTCATTTTAATTGTTTATCCCATCGGAGCTCATGTTCTAACCTGGGTGTCATTTATTAAATTATTTTTATTTAATAAAATCTAATTTTATTTATATCCCTGACTCTTATTGCACGTTGCCTAAAAACCCCAATGTGGGGGAATCCTCTCCTTTAAGAAACTATTAGATAAGCACCTGAGCGACTGCAACATACAGGGATATACAATTGTAGCGGGGACACTTTTACAAGGTGTCCGCAATATGTGAAAATTTTGTTTTTTCCCCTCAGAACAGTAGTGGGGTTCTGAGGGTTAATTGTGCAGGTTTACTTTGGCATCAGTTTGGCTGGGCTGTACTAGGGTTCAGCCTGGTCATGGTACAGTAAGGTACACATGACAGGCCTAGAACCAGGCCTGGTTGGACGTCTTTGGTATCAGTCTTCCCCGGAGCCAATCAGTGGGTGCGTCTGGCCCTACTGTGTAGTCTGGGGAAGGGTACTTAAGGTGCTGAAGTCACATGTTCGGGGTTCGGCCGTAGCTGCCTTATCCCGATTCTGGACCAGGGTAGCCCCGCAACATGGTCCATTTGACTAGTCCCACAGACCCGCATGGTCTGGGGCAAGGATACATCTGTTCCGAGTCTCGGAACCGGCTGGTCCAAGGCACAGTAACTGAGGGAGGATTCAAGGCGTCCGGGTGTGCTCTCAATCTTGGAGGGGAACCGCAGCTCATGTAAGCGACCGGGGGAGGACTCTTCGGAGGAGGGCCAACAAGCTGGCATCTCAAGAAGAGCCTGGTTGCTGGGTTGTTATGGACACTAACGAATCCGCAATTTCACAGTACTGCCAAGGAGACAGAGAAAGTTCCAGGTACTGAGAAAGGGTTCCTATTAGGGATGAGCCGAACACCCCCCCGTTCGGCTCGCACCAGAACCCACGAACGGACCTAAAGTCCGTGCGAGCATTAGAACCCTATTAGTTATAATGGATGCGAACGTTCGAAATTAAAAGTGCTCATTTTAAAGGCTAATATGCATGTTAATGTCATAAAAAGTGTTTGGGGACCTGGGTCCTGCCCCAGGGGACATGTATCAATGCAAAATTTTTTTTTTTTTTAAAAATGGAAGTTTTTTCAGGAGCAGTGATTTTAATAATGCTTAAATTGAAACAATAAAAGTGTAATATTCCTTAAAATTTCGTACCTGGGGGGTGTCTATAGTATGCCTGTGAAGGGGCGCACGTTTCCCGTGTTTAGAACTGTCTCTGCGCAAAGTGTAATTTTTGAAAGTAAAAAAGCTATTTAAAATCACTCGCGGCTAATGTTAATTCATGGCTCCCGTAATACAGAGAACAGTGATTAATTGAAACTCATTCATAAAAAAAAAAGTCATTGATAAAAAAAAAAAAAAATAAATCAAAAAAAAAAAAAAAAGCGTAGGGGTCCCCCCAAATTCAATAACCAGGCCCTTCAGGTCTGGGATGGATATTAAGGGGAACCCCAGCCAAAAGAAAAAAAAAAAAAAAAAGGGCGTAGGGTCCCCCTCAAAATCCATACCAGACCCTTGAGGTCTGGTATGGATTTTAAGGGGAACCCTAGCCAAAAAAAAGGGCGTGGGGTCCCCCTCAAAATCCATACCAGACCCTTAACCGAGCACGCAACCTGGCAGGCCGCAGGAAAAGAGGGGGGGGACGAGAGCGGCCCCCCCTCCCGCCTGAACCGTACCAGGCCACATGCCCTCAACATTGGGAGGATGCTTTGGGGGTCTAAGACCCCCAAAGCACCTTGTCCCCATGTTGATGAGGACAAGGGCCTCTTCCCCACAACCGTGCCCGGTGGTTGTGGGGGTCTGCGGGTGGGGGGCTTATCGGAATCTGGAAGCCCCCTTTAACAAGGGGACCCCCAGATCCCGGCCCCCCCCCCTGTGTGAAATAGTAAGGGGGTACAAAAGTACCCCTACCATTTCACCAAAAAAGTGGCAAAAATGGTAAAAATGACAGGAGACAGTCTTTGACAATTCCTTTATTAAAATCTTCTTTCTTCTTTCTTCATCCTTCGGTTTCTTCATCTTCTCCTTCCTTCATCTTCTTCCATCTTCTTCTTCCATTTTCTTCTTCCTCCGATCCGCTTCTTCTTGCGCTGGTCTTCTCATCCTTCTCGTCCGGCATCTTCTTCCGTCGGCGTCGGTGTCGGTGTCTTCTTGGGCCGCTCCGCGCAATGGGAGGCTCCCGCTGTGTGAGGCTCCGCTCCATCTGACAGGTCTTTTAAAACAGAGGGCACCTGGTGACCCCGCCCCCCTCTGACGTCATGGGGAAAGCCATCATGGAATTCCCCATGACGTCCCTGTGCGTCAGAGGGGGCGGGGTCACCAGGTGCCCTCCATTATAAAAGACCTGTCAGACGGAGCGGAGCCTCACACAGCGGGAGCCTCCCATTGCGCGGAGCGGCCCAAGAAGAGACAGAGACGCCGACGGAAGAAGATGCCGGACGAGAAGACCAGCGCAAGAAGAAGCGGATCGGAGGAAGAAGAAAATGGAAGAAGATGGAAGAAGATGAAGGAAGGAGAAGGTGAAGAAAGAAGAAAGAAGATTTTAATAAAGGAATTGTCAAAGACCGTCTCCTGTCATTTTTTACAATTTTTGCCACTTTTTTGGTGAAATGGTAGGGGTACTTTTGTACCCCCTTACCATTTCACACAGGGGGGGGGGCGGGATCTGGGGGTCCCCTTGTTAAAGGGGGCTTCCAGATTCCGATAAGCCCCCCACCCGCAGACCCCCACAACCACCGGGCACGGTTTGTGGGGAAGAGGCCCTTGTCCTCATCAACATGGGGACAAGGTGCTTTGGGGGTCTTAGACCCCCAAAGCATCCTCCCACTGTTGAGGGCATGTGGCCTGGTACGGTTCAGGCGGGAGGGGGGGCCGCTCTCGTCCCCCCCTCTTTACCTGCGGCCTGCCAGGTTGCGTGCTCAGATAAGGGTCTTGTATGGATTTTGAGGGGGACCCCACGCCATTTTTTTTTTGGCTAGGGTTCCCCTTAAAATCCATACCAGACCTCAAGGGTCTGGTATGGATTTTGAGAGGAACCCTACGCCATTTTTTTTTTTTTGGCTGGGGTTCCCCTTAATATCCATCCCAGACCTGAAGGGCCTGGTTATTGAATTTGGGGGGACCCCTACGCTTTTTTTTTTGTTTTTTATTAATGAATGACAGTTCTCTGTGTTACAGGAGCCATCAATTCATTAGCCGCGAGTGATTTTAAATAGCTTTTTTCCTGCAAAAATGACACTTTTTTGCAGGGAAAGTTCTAAGCACAGGAAACCTGCCCCCCTTCACAGGCCACCTATAGACACCCCCCAGATGTGATACTGCAATGCTGTACTAACAGCACGCACACACATATCCCCAGAAATAGAGCACATATTGTCAGCAGCACGCTGACACTGACTGAAACATAATATGCGAGGCCGCCGGCGCGGCGGCCTCTTATACTGTGGGGCGTGTACTAAAGCCCCTGAGCTATAATTGGCTACAGGCATCCTGCCTGTAGCCAATTATGGCTCTCCTCGCTGCCGGCGCTGTGATTGGCCAAGCATGCGGGGTCACAGTGCATGCTTGGCCAATCATCAGCCAGCATTGCACTGCGCGGGCCGCAATGCATTGCAGGGCCGCTCGCATCACACAAATTTGATGCGAGCGGCCCCAATAGTTCTGGGCTCGCCGAGCGAGCGAACGCCCGGTGCTCGATTCGAACATGGGTTTGAATCGAACACCGGGCTCATCCTTAGTTCCTATTCACTTTCGGTTGAAAGTTTATTCTGTGTCAGAGACTTTACAAGTTTCCGGATCAAAGTGTTGACTGCCATAATCTCTGGCTAGAGATTTGTTCAGCATTGAAGTGCCCAGCTGCGAGTTGCTACTCTCTGGGTTTTGTTAGAGACATTCTAATAGTCAGTAGTTCAAGGTGCCTGAGTTTCTTCATCCTTACCCTCTGTTTCTATTTGAGACTATGTTTGTTGGATGTTACCCCTGCAAATAAAAACCTTCAAAAAAAAAAGGACTTTTATGGTGTCAGCATCCGAAGTTGTTGGGTACTAACCCTGGGAATCCATAGACACGGATTAACAAGCCAAGCGGAGGTAACTGGTAAGCCCAAAAGTCAAGGCCGCCCCATTGAGGGTTATGGCCGCTACACAATGTAATACTGACATATAATCACACACATAGGTTGGACTTGATAGACTTGTGTCTTTTTTCAACCTCACCTACTATGTACTTTTGTATAACATTCAAGTCCCTGACGGCATTATCAAATATACTGACAACATCCACCAAGGTATGGCCAACTTCACTATATCCCACTGCTTGTAAACAGAGGTTTGTGTGTATTACTGCAGAGAAGATGTTTTAAGCATACGATTAAAATAGCAAACCCCCCCCCCCCCCCCCCAAAAACGTTTGACGATAAGCTATATAAAATTAACTCTTGTATGTAGCAATACGTGTAGTGCAGAGGGGGCTTATTTTACATGGTTTACACTAAAAGTTTAATTAACAGCCTCTAGTAAGTAATAAAATAACACAGGCACTGGCAAGTTCATAGGAAATAGGAAGTCCCTTTTCAAAGACGCCCTTAAGTTCAGCCATAGCTCTATAACTACAAGGCAAAAATGCTAACAACTGTTATTCATGATACATTGATTTCCACCCCCAGCAAAATCCTTCAAGGCAGTGCCTTACCTCCTCTATTTCCATCAGTATTTCAGGCATTTTGTGGCAGTGCACTAAGAATATATCAGTGAGAAGGCGGCTGGGGAAGCTGCAGATCTCTGCTCCAGTCTTTGTCTTTTCAGCAGTGAGCACATGTAATGAGGAAACACCAGCTGCCCTTTGTACAGGGCGGTTGTTTAATTCACGCTCATGATTATTTCAGTCAGACAATGACAGCTTGTTGTTTCGCTAAGTAGCAGCTAGCCAAATTTAAGCCTTGCTTTAATTTACTAATAACAGTTATAGCCATTCCTACTTCTGCTGATGCAATTCCTCTCTTGTCAGGGGGTGGAGAATTCATTTGACCAATAATGGAGTAAACTGGAGTGTTGTCGCTTCACTATTTAACCACTTGCTTACTGGGCACTTAAACCCCCCTCCTGCCCAAACCAATTTTCAGCTTTCGGTGCTCTCACACTTTAAATGACAATTACTTAGTCATGTAATACTGTACCCAAATGCATTTTTTGTCCTTTTTTTTCATACAAATAGAGCTTTCTTTTGGTGGTATTTTATCACCTCTGGGTTTTTTATTTTTTGAGCTATAAATGAAAAAAGACGGAAAATTTTGAAAAAAAAAACGCATTTTTCTTAGTTTATGTGATAAAATTTTGCAAATTATTAATTTTTCTTCATAAATTTTGACCACAATTTATACTGCTACATATCTTTGGTAAAAATAACCCAAATTAGTGGATATTATTTTGTCTATGTGAAAGTTATAGAGTCTACAAGCTGTGGTGCGAATCATAAAAAATTTAGCACACCTGATGTACTGGTGGCCTATCTCATTTCTTGTGACCCAAACAAGCCAGAAAAGAACAAATACCCCTCAAATGACTCCTTTTTTGAAAGTAGACATTCCAAGGTATTTAGTAAGATGCATGGTGAGGTTTTTGATGTCATTTTTTTCCCACAATTCTTTGCAAAATGAAGATTTTTATTTATTTATTTATTTTTTCACCAAATTTTCATTGTAATAGGTTATTTCTCTCACATGGCATGTGTATACCACAAATGACGCCCCAAAATAAATTTTGCTACTCCTCCTGAGTATTACGATACCACATGTGTGAGACTTTTACACAGCCTGGCCACATACAGAGGCCCAATATTGAAATAGCACCATCAGGCGTTCTAGGAGCATAAATAAAATCTAATTTCTAATTTTCTAATTTCTAAAAATCTAACCACCTATTACACTTTTGAAGGCCCTGGAGCACCAGGACAATGGAAAAGCCCACAAAGTGACCCCATTTTGGAAAGCTAACATCCCAGCATATAATCTTTGAGGCATAATGAGTCTTTTGAACTTTTCATTTTTTTCCAGAAGTTTTTGGAAAATGTGGAAAAAAAAAAAAAAACGCATTTTTTTTTCTCAAAGTTGTCCATTTATAAGATATTTTCAACACATAGCATGTACATAGCAAAAATGACACCCCAAAATACATTCTGCTACTCCTCCTGGGTATGGCGATACCAAATGTGTGAGACTTTTACACAGCCTGGCCACATACAGAGGCCCAACATGCAAGGAACACCATCAGGTGTTCCAGGGACACATAGCATGCACATACCAAGAATTACACCCCAAAATTCATTCTGCTGAGCAAAGAGTAAACAAAAGATTACCTGCGGTTTTAGCGCAGTTGTCCACAGGAGGATAGCACTGGTTCAGGCAGCAGGCAGGGACTTGGTCAGCAAAAGCGAACACAATTTTCCAGGCAACAGGCAGGAATACTGTCTATAGTCAATACAGGCAGCAGGCACGGATACTGTCTATATAAGCAGTGTTAAAAAGACGCCGTTAGCTGCATTTTTGAATAGCGTTTATGGAGGGTTTTTTTTCGCTAAAAACACTCCCTATAATGTATAAACGCCTAAAACCTCCAAACGCGGCTAAACGTGACTAACAGCTTGTTACATCGTTTAGCATAATTTTTGGGCGTGTTTCTTTTTTACAGCTCAACAGCATCTGCTCCTGGACGCACTGACTGTCATTTTTTTCTCTGCTGCCCCTAAACACTTATGCCTCTGAACGCCTGTGACAGTTTATGTGTGCATGAACACATAGGTTATCATGAAGGGCGTTTAGAGACAGTTAAAAAGAATCTGTCATATACCCCTAACAGCAGCTGTAAAAACGTCCTGTGTGCATGAGCCCTAATTCACAAACAATGCCAGTGAACAAGTTCATATATTACCACTTCAGCCCCGGACCAATTGGCAGCCAAAGGACCAGGCCCCTTTTTGCGATTCGGCACTGTGTCACTTTAACTGACAATTGCGCGGTCGTGCGACGTGGCTCCCAAACAAAATTGGCGTCCTTTTTTTCCCACAAATAGAGCTTTCTTTTGGTGGTATTTGATCGGCCCTGCGGTTTTTATTTTTTGCGCTATAAACAAAAATAGAGCGACAATTTTGAAAAAAAATGCAATATTTTTTTGCTTTTTGCTATAATAAATATCCCCAAAAAATATATAAAAAAAACATTTTTTTTTCCTCAGTTTAGGCCAATACGTATTTTTCTACATATTTTTTGTAAAAAAAATCGCAATTAGCGATTATTGATTGGTTTGCGCAAAAGTTATTGCGTTTACAAAATAGGGGATAGTTTTATAGCATTTTTATTAATATATATTTTTTTACTAGTAATGGCGGCGATCAGCGATTTTTATTGTGACTGCGACATTATGCTGGACACATCAGACATTTTTGACACATTTTTGGGACCATTGTCATTTATACAGCAATCAATGCTATTTAAATGCATTGATTCCTGTATAAATGACACTGGCAGTGAAAGAGTTAACCACTAGGGGGAGAGGAGGAGTTATGGGCTGTGACGTGTGTGTTTTTTTTTACCATTAGGGGGCGGGGCTGACGTCTGACATCATTGATCGGCTTTCCCTATGACAGGGAACAGCCGATCAATGACAGGCAGAGTAGGAAGCACGGGCAGAGGTTTGTTTACACAGACCTCTCCCCGTTCTTCAGCTCTGTGACCCGATCGCGGGGCACCAGCGGCGATCGGGTCCGCTGGTCCCGCGGCTGTGGTCACGGAGCTCCCGACCGGGTCGCGAGCGTGCCGCCGGCTGCACGCGCGCGACCCACGGCTAGGCTCTTAAAAGGCCACGTACCTGTACGTGGTTCTGCCTAGCCGTGCCATTCTGCCGACGTACATCAGCGCTAGGCGGTCGGGAAGTGGTTAACTCCGCACTCTGTGTAACTCAACCCCTCCAGATAAACTGCTACATAAAAAAAAAAAGTTACACACCAATCTGTTATAATGAATACATTTAGACAATATGATTTGTACCTATAGGTGAGCCTATAATAAGGCTTACCTATAGGTACTGTAAATATCTCCTAAACGGTGCATGTTTAGGAGATATTTACAGTACCTATAGGTAAGCCGATATTTACTGTATATGCAGTCGATGATGTCATTGGCGCATGCTCTCTGAAGGAACGGCCGCCCATGACGTTTGTTCAGGAGCTTGTGCCATGACCGGTGGCTCCTGCGCATGTGCGGGAGTGATGGCTCTGGACACTCACACAGCTGGAGTCCACGTCCCCGGAAGGAAGACTGGCAAAAAAGGATGCGGCCTGCGCGTTTTGCGGGATAACTCGCTTCATCAGGGCCTCGGATTATAACACAGATTATCTATATACTATAATGATATATAAACACAAATTATTAACACAAATATTCATATAGAAAACGCATTACAAGAAAAATATAAACGTTCATTGTATATTTCAACATTATTAATAAATTATATCACATGTAATTTACATCACTTTTAATGATCAACTGATAAATCTACAAAATATATTCCAATACAGCTTGTTACATGCACTATGGCACATTGGGGGAAAGAAAGAGAGAGAGGAACAGGATGAGCACTTATAACAAAGTGCCCATATATTCTATAATGTAACTAGTTCCTAAATTTGAAATATATACAAAAAAAAAAAACAAGGAAAAGAAAAACCATAATTAAATATCTAAAACTGCACCTATAAAGCGTCATTGACCGGCTTGATGGGAGTGAAGCCTGGGGAGCCTGTGGGGGCTGACTTCTCATCTCCCTGACAAGAAAGGATGCTCCTAAATATTGATGGGGTTTTTGAATGATGAAGGTAGGATTGGCAGTTATATCTAAAAACCAGGAAAGGTAAATAAGTGGGTTGGGGGTTTCCAACAATAGATGTGGGGGATGGTAAAAACTGGGGATGGTAAAAACCTCCCCTTCCGAACAGGGCATGGACATGTTAGAAAATCTGTATATAGACCTACAGAACAAACGGTGAACAGTCCACATGGGCCTTGCTGCTTAATTGCAGACAGGAAACTGTATTCAGGGAAAAAGACATAGAGCATTCCATAGATGCAGCTACAAATGTATAAACACTGCCATCTACTGGCTGAAGAATATATCTCTACTGAATACTTATACTGATGTAGTTGTTGTACATAAATACATAAACATTTTATTCCAATAGGCTTGAAGAAAATATGGAAACCCTACCTGCCCCCCCCCCCCAATAATGTTAAAGGAGGGGGATTCCTATTTAAGGTGAAGTTCTGCTTTAAGTTATGTACTGTAAAACCTCAAAATGCTCTGTATATCTCATACAAGGATGGGAAGGACTTGCAGTCAGGGGAGGCATGTGAGACTGAAATCAGTCTGGGAGTCTGGGAGGAGTCTATGGCTCTAACCAGGTGCTTCAAAAAATAGAGGGTAACAGCGGCGGCCATGGATAGATTCATGCAATGCATGAATCTATCTATTGGGCATAGAGGGGTGGCTGGAGAGAGGGGGCGACGCCCATGCACCCTTATGGATGCACCGCCACTGCTGCTAACTTCTTCAGAGCAAAGAGGAGTCAGTTGTGTATGACTTAAATATCCATGGCTGAGGTGCAATAGCCCTTCCTAACCACTGGGGGTCTCACAGTCATTCTCCTTCCTAGATCATTCAGCATGCTGAAAGCAATACATTAAAAATACCATTGAGTGCACCTGGCCGTTGCCTATTTCTCTCTAGTGCAGGGAAAGGGGAGGTAATCCCATTTAGCCAAAACTTTACCCTCTCCCACTTTATAATGGAAAAGCAGAAAAGAGAGAAAATGTTTGAATAAGGTAAAAATTATAGCAAAAAATAAAGAATCAGTCAGTGCCATCTGTCCCCAGTGCCACCTGTTGACAGTGCCATCTGTCCCCAGTGCCACGTATAAGTGCCATCTGTCATCAGTGCCACGTATAAGTGCCATCTGTCATCAGTGCTACATCAGTGCTACGTGTCATCAGTGCCACATAGTGCCATCAGTCATTAGTGCCATATCAGTGTCACGTGTCATCAATGCCACATATTAGTGCCATCTGTCATCAGTGCCACGTATCAGTGCCATCTGTCATCTGTTATCAGTGTCACATGTCATTAATGCCACGTATCAGTGCCATCTGTCATCAGTGTCACGTGTCATCAGTGCCACATCAGTGTCATGTGTCATCAGTGTTACGTATTAGTGGCATCTGTCATCAGTGCCACATCAGTGTCACGTGTCATCAGTGCCTCGTATCAGTGCCATGTCAGTGTCACGTGTCATTGTCCTGGTGCTCCAGGGCCTTCAAAAGTGTAATTGGTAGTCAACAAGTTAGATGTGTAATTTATGCTCCTAGAACACGTGATGGTGCTCCCTGCATGTTGAGCCTCTCTAAGTGGCTAGGCTGTGGAAAAGTCTCACACATGCGGTATCGTAAAAAAACTCAAGAGGAGTAGCAGAATTTATTTTGGGGTGTCATTTGTGGTATCCACATGCCATGTGAGAGAAATAACCTATTACAATGACAATTTTGTGGAAAAAAAAATCTTCATTTTGCAAAGAATTGTGGGAATAAATGACAACATCAAAAACCTCACCATGCCTCTTACTAAATACCTTGGAATGTCTAAAAAGGGGTCATTTGGGGGGTATTTGTACTTTCCTGGCTTGTAAGGGTCGCAAGAAATGAGATAAGCCACCAATACATCAGATGTGATCAATTTTGTATGATTTGCACCACAGCTTGTAGACTCTCTAACTTTCACAAAGACCAAATAATATCCACTAATTCTGGTTTATTTTTATCAAAGATATGTAGCAGTATAAATTGTGGCCAAAATTTATGAAAATTTTTTTTATAATTTGCAAAATTTTATCACAGAAACAAAGAAAAATGCATGTTTTTTTCCAAAATTTTCGGTCTTTTTTCATTTATAGCGCAAAAAATAAAAAACCCAAATGTGATCAAATACCACCAAAAGAAAGCTCTATTTGTGGGAAAAAAAGGCCAAAAAATCATTAATTGTCATTCAAAGTGTGAGAGCACTGAAAGCTGAAAATTGGTCTGGGCAGGAGGGAGGTTTAAGTGCCCAGTAGGCAAGTGGTTAAGACATTTGAACAGACATAAAGCAGTTTAAAATAAATGGAATTTACTACGCCTCCAGAAATGGTTGCAAATTGCATTCATTGTTTAAGCCTTGTGGAATTAAAGAATCCACATTTTCTCATTCTGTAACAGGATGGACCCTTCACTGTTAACCCCTTTGGATTACCTAGATGAAGCTGAGTAAAGTGTAATGCAAGAGGGCAATCATCATCCTTCTTGTTTATACTTGCAATGTGTTCACCAATTCTTATACAAAGTTGTCTTTTAGTCTTATCTATGTATATTTTGTTACATGGACAACAGAGCATATATATAGCTCTCGTATAACAATTGATATATTGCTTAATTTTGTACTTCTTTGTACCGTCAAAATTGATAAACACATCGTTTTCTTCTGACATATTTACAGATATTACAGTGTCCACAAGCATGCATGCCATAGATAGGCGTAAGGTTAGTTAACCAGTTTTTAGTCTGGGTTCACTGATATTCAGAATGGACTAGCGTATCATTCAGATTCCGTGCCCTTCTAATTGTCATTAAGGGTCTAGGGCTGACTGTATCTGAGATGCCATGCCAATGTTTTTCAAGGACATTTTTAATTTGGTTCCAATGGGAACCATATTTAGTGATTATTCTTGCATATTCCTTTGTTTGAGTTCCTTCTTTGGAGTTTACTAGCAGGGTTTCACATTTGTATCTTACCGCTTTATTTTTTGCTTTTCTTAGAGGGTTATAGGGATACCCTCTCTCCCTAAATCTTTTATACATTTTGTTTGCTTCCTCTTTTGATCCTTCTTTTGATCCTTAGGAATTGTCCCGTTGGTATTCCATGGATCAGGGATTTAGAGTGATTACTTTGTGCCAGTAGCAGCGTATTCAAAGCTGTTTCTTTATGAAACCTTTGAGTTATAATTTTTTTTCCCTCTATAGTGAGTAATAATTCCAGGAAGGGTAGTGATACCTCAAGGTGGAAATACGTGAGTTTAATATTTCTCTCATTCATATTGAGTTACAACAAAAATACCATTAGTTATTCTACTGTCCCATTCCACACCATGAGGACATCACCGATGTACCTCAGCCACAGAAGACAGTGGCTGAGATACATCAAGGATTTATACACCCCCCTCTTCTTTCCAAAGGCTCAGATGGAGACACGCATATGCTGGGGCCCAGGGAGCTCCCATGCAGGTGCCTCTTTGTCGATGATAGTAAGCTCCCAAGAACTGGAAATAATTATTGCTGAGCATGAATTAAAGAAGTTCAACTACATATTCATTGTGTGCTCCTAACAAGGGGTATTACTTCTCAAGGAAATGGGTTACCCCTTTTATACCCCAGGGATGTGGGATCGATGCATATAGGGTTTCCACATCTATTCCTACCAGAAGTACCCTCTCTGGCAGAGATACTTTGAGAAGAACATCCCTTGTATCCTTAACAAATGAAGGAAGATGATTTACCATATCCTTAATAAGGGAATCCACATACTTTCCCACTTCAAGGGTCCTTTTATCATAGAGACTAGTGTAGTTTAGGGATTGTATAAAATGTGGGACATTATACTCCTCTACTTTAAGGCCGTCATGCTCTTTTTTTGGAGATCAGTCCCACCTCCAGGCCTAACTTTAGCTTTTCATTTAAAGTGTTGACAAGGGTTGGGAATGGGTTTCAAGTGAGCTTTTTATACGTTGATCTATCATTCAGTTGTCTCAAAGTTTCTGTATCATAGAGAGACTCACTTAACAGGATCACGTTCCCACCCTTGTACCCCCCAGACTGATTTCAGACATACTGAGTCTGTATCAGCCAGCTATCCACCTTGTCTCAGCGAACATTCTGCCCATTACAGCTGGGAATCAATAGACTGACTGTGATAGAAAATTCTCTATTTGGGCTGCTTTAATGAACTTTTAACCTGCAAGCTAGCACCCACAACAATATAGGAGTACAGCATACACACTCCCCCTCTTTGGTCTCTAGTAATGTCTGGACTGTTATGCTCTTTTTTGTTATGTAATTTTTCTATGATAATCAAGTCCTTTTCAATCCTACATAATCAGACCAATTAGTAGTGTGCCTGACTGAATGGGTTGCGTGCGCAGCTGCGATTTCCTTACCATGACAACGTTGTCTTTTTAATATTGTTAGATGGTCATTCACTGAATTTTTGCTTTTGTTTATACAGAGCGGCCAGTTTAAATACAAGCTGGCACGCTCTGTTTGCAGCAGAGTGAGAGGATGAACTCACAGTGCCTCTCACTTCTTGTCAGAGGCACTGATCTTAATGGACAGCTTGGAGCCTTGGACCAATGGCAAAGTACCATTGGAACAAGCTGTCCAATAAAAATGCTGCAGTGGAGGCTGTTCAGTAATTTGTCCATTAAGTCACCTGCTTGAGTACAGTTTTTGAAAATATAGTAAATTACCTTAAAAACTTACATATGGTAATTAACCACTTGCCGTCCAGGCCAATTCTGACACTTCTCTTCTACATGTAAAAATCGTATTTTTTTGCTAGGAAATTACTCAGAACACCCCCCCCCCCATATATATATTTTATATATATTAAGCAGACACCCTAGGGAATAACATGATAACATAGTGGCCGTTGCAACTTTTTATGTTGCATGGTATTTGCGCAGCAATTTTTCAAACGCTTTTTTTGTGTGTATACTGTGAAAGATGATGTTACACTGAGTAAATAGATACCTAACATGTCACACTTTAAAATTGCGCACACTCGTAGAATGGCGCCAAACTTCAGCACTTAAAAATCTGCATAGGCGACGCTGTAAAACATTTTTACAGGTTATATGTTTAGAGTTACAGAGGAGGTCTAGTGCTAGAATTATTGCTCTCGCTCTAACTTTTGTGGTGTATGTAACCTGTGTGTATCTGGCTCTGATACTAGCCAGTGTCTCACCAGCCACTGACCTCACTGCATGTCCCTGCAGGATGGGTAGGAACAGACCCATGTCATTGTTGTAGTGGGGTTGTGGACAAGTAGCATGGTTTCCCTGTGTTGTGGCCCCTACCTGTAATATTTAAAACTGTGTTATCTCTGAAAAACACTGTGGGATTCAGGGAGAAGAGGGTCTAGGACTCAAGTGGCTAAAAAAGGATTGAACTATGGAAACTGTGCCCAGAATGGAGGAAAGTCTATATAATATAGTGTATATATAATATGCTACAGCAAAACTGACATTAAAAAGTATAAAGTGTGTTGCCAGCACAAGGATAGCACCCAGCCACTTTATTCTGTTTGTAAACTACCAGCGTTCTATCTCTAGGGCAGAGAGCTAAACCTCACTTCTCCATGAACTCCAGATACCATATTTATTTGATCTTAAATGTATTGGAAAAAGGCAGGTGAAACTACCAATTGATAAAATAAACATCAATCAGTACACATTTGCATATGATATAGAAACAATGCTCTAGAACACAGAATGGAATAACAAGAACTCACTTTTTAAGCTTGCTGAGGGGTGATGGCGAGAGATTATAAAAAAAATGCCTTGGGGCGTGTCCGGATGTGACTGAAGACAAATGTGTAAGAGAGGAGCTCCAGAAATCCTGAGTAGAATCCTCAGCCATCCGAGTGATAAAAAGCTTATCCACCCATTGATGACGACAACTGTGTCGAAACTGGTCTGGGAAGGCGCGCAGTGACGTCACCACGCTCAGGAGGACGGGCTCCAGTATCCGACCGGCCGGCGGATTTGTTTTTTGCTCCACAGCAATTTTAATTGTAAGTTTTACTATTCGTTTTTTAATAAAGAATTGTACGGAATTTCACTATGGGTGGCTCTCTCTTCCTTCCTTGAATGTGATCCAAATTGAGCCTGCATCGGCCACCTCTAACCGGGAAGTGTTTAAAGTGGGGTATCCCGAGTATTCCGTTGTCCATCAGGAGAACATCCATCTCATTAGTGCTGGCGATCCTTCAACAGGGCTACCAACAGCTGTGTGCGGATTGTTTACAACTAAGAGCCTTATATGCTCTGCCTTCTGGCAAGGGCATATTATATATGTGGTGGAGGGCCTGTTTTTTCACACATTGCAGAGTGATCATCACGGTGTATTCCCTGTGTTTTGGATAAAGACTATTCCATGTGTATAGCACATCTACACCACCTACCTGGAGTTTTCAATGAACTTTCTTTACAGGGTCCTAATCCCATTATGAACTATTGTCTCTATCCTTGGTTTTAACATGGTTTTAGTGTATATGTGTTTGTTAGAATGTCATATACAGCCACCTAAATAGGGGTTAAGATATTTTTGTTTTTTGGTTTTACTTGGCGCTGTTCCCTTTTTCCAATATTATCCACAGCAGATTTGCTTGCCAGAGTGTCCCTTCACCTCTCCCCCTGCAGCCTGTCTGAATTGGGCAGGATCTGTCTGTGACCGGCCAGAGGGACAAGGGATTCATTCATCCGCGGCCGCCGCCATTTTCCCGGCCTACCTCCGGATGGTAGAAGCTGTTGCCGGCCCGGGAGTGGGGTAAGAGACTTCCACAGACATCCAGCTTACCCTGTGGTGTACCCGGGGGGGGGGGGGTCCGGTGACCTGTGGGACGGCCGAAAACGCTAGCGGCAGCCGTGACCGGGTCCGGCCTGGCGCGGCCTAGTGCGGCCTAGAGAAGCCTGTCATCCACCACATTTTCCTAAGCGGCCGGTCCAGAGGCAGAGCCTAGAGACCTGCAAACTCCTCAACCTCCTTCCTACATCCCAGCTCTCTGGAAGCAGCCTTCAGTTACCCCAGCTTATTGCCAGGGGAAGCCCAGTGTATGGTGAAGACTGCCTGTGAGGATTAGCAGTGTCCAAGGGACCAGCATCATCCACATCCTCCTGCCTCCATACCAGCTCCCTGAATAAGGCCCTCAGGTACCCCATCATCCTGCCAAGAACGGTGTAGTGTTGTGGAGACTGTGGGTGAGGTTTGGCAGCCGTGTCCAGGGGCGCAGTGTCCCCCACATCCTTCTGCCTCCAGCCCAGCTTTCAGTTCAGATCCCCTGGTTTGACCGACCTGAACAGGGGAACACCCGGTCATGCAAAAGGGGGCTTCAAAAGCCGCCCACCAGACTCCGAGGAAACAACGCCAGACTTGCGCCTCACAAGGCCCTGACACAGGGGCAGCCGCCGCCATCTTGCCCCCCCCTTCTTCCACAAGGCCTGCACAGCAAGCAAAGACAATGGCTGCATCGGAAAAAGATATGCATGAGGCGGGCTCCAGTAGATCCAGACCAGCTTCTCCTGTACCGCCAGATGCCCACGATGTGATCACTCGCCCGATCCTGGAAGCGATTGCAGAAAGCAAGGCCGCTGTAATGGTGAGCATTGACCATTTGACGACAGAATGTACTTTCATCAGGCATGATGTAGACAAGATCAGGGGTAGGCTCACTGTGGCAGAGGAAAGAATATCTGAGGTAGAGGATCTCTCACATATACAAGGCAATCAGTTATCCGAATTGCACGCTATAGTAAAATCGCTGCAAAGCCGTGCAGACCACGCCGAGGATAGGCAGAGGAGGAATAACGTATGGGTGGAGGGATTGCCAGAGGGAGCGGAAGGGTCCCACACAACCACCTTTGCTGAAAATTTCTTTAAGCAGCTTCTCTCATTGGGGGATCAACCGTCAACAAATGTGGTGGAGCGAGCCCACAGAGTCCCCACAGGGAGGCGCCCCCCTGGTGAATACCCCAGGCCATTTCTGGTACGTTTAATGAATTTCAGAGACCGAGATATGATCCTGGCTGCCTCAAGGAAAACCCAAGAGCTGAAATATGAAAACACAAAAGTGATGTTATTCCCAGATTTTTCGGCTGAAACACAGCACAAACGGAGTTCCTTTACTGAGGTGCGGAGGTAACTGCGGGAGAAAAACATCCAATATAGTATGCTGTACCCCAGCAAGCTGCGTATTCAACATCAAGGCGCAGTGAAATTTTTTGAGAATCCACAAGACGCCTGTAACTGGCTGGACAGGAATCTGTGAGAAAGGTACAAGCTTTGGTCACATATTTGTTCTTCTGTTGCACCTGTTGTGCCTTAGTATGACTGACGATTACACTTGCTTAGCCTGCTGGGTGAGGAATGATGGACACCATTCTGCAACAAGTCAGATGTGAATCGTGACTAACAGCAGTAATATTGGTATATGAGACACCTTCCTGTTCACATTAGGTGTGTGTCTGCTTGCTATAACCTGGCACCACTAGAGGGTGCCAAAGCAATACATATGCCTGTTACATTTTTCTTTTTGCATTCACATGCCCAATTCATATTGGAACATGCTCCAATTATACTGCTTAAATGGGTGTTTCAGCTAAAAAAAAACTTTTTTTTAAAAGTCAGCAGCTAAAAAAAAAAAAGTAGCTGCTGACTTTTAATAAGTACACTTACCCTCCCAGGGCGCCCGCGATGTCGGTCGTGGAGGCCGAGATGTCCCTCGGCGCTCTGGTCCCAGTGCCGCCATCCTCAGTAAGGGAAACAGGCAGCGAGGACAACGGCTTCACTGCCCCTTTCCTACTGCGCATGCGTGAGCCGCGCGGCGCTTTGTGAATGGGACGCGCTGTGTTAGGGAACACACAGTTCCCATAACACAGCGCGCCCCATTACCCAGAAGACAACGCGGCGGAGGACAGAAGAACGAAGATCACAGCGGCGTAGGAAGGAGGCAGATTAGGAAGACTGCCTAGCAACAGGGATTTCGGATCAGGTAAAAAAAAAAAATTATTTTTTTTTTTTTCCAGAATATTAATGCTTTTTTTTTTTAGGGTGTCCCCCCCACTTTAAGTGGAGCTCCTTGGACACTTTAGGAACCGAATTACTAGTCTTGTCGGACTATCTTACGTCGGGAGACCTTCTAGCAACAATTTTTTTTGATTGTTTTGCAAGTTTGGGAGTGTAAGCTGCATACCGGACAATGGTATTTTTTTAAGTTTTTTTTCTTCAAGTTTTTTTTTTTTTTGCTAGTTAGTTCTGGTATAACAGCAGGGGGGTATGTTATTGTTTTATCTACAAGTGGGAAAGGTATTACTCAGTTCCCATTCCCCAACTAGTGAAGGCAGCCATTAACTTGATGGAGAATGTATTCATTGGGGGGTTTAAGGTAACCCTAAGACAAGAATTCACCCTACTGATTATTTTTGTTGCAGGATTATGGCTAACACGATTAGGTTGATGTCCTGGAACGTGAGAGGTCTAAATGGAAAATTTAAAAGGGCTGCAATGTTTAAATATCTGAAAATTACAAGGCCGCATATCGTCTTCCTGCAGGAGACTCACCTGGATGGCAGTAGAATCTTAGCTTTACGTAGATCCTGGACTCAAAAGGCATTTCATGCCACATACTCCACCTTTGCCAGGGGAGTCTCAATATTGATTAGTAGGGCAGTTCCGTGCACAATCCAGCAGGTGGTCTCTGATCCGGAGGGACGATATGTGGCTTTGGTTATAGATATATACAATTGTACAATGCTTCTGGTTAATGTTTATGTCCCGTCTCCTTTCACCATACAATTTCTATATGACTTACTGGTGAAGATGGCCCGCATATGCACCTCCCACTTCTGATAATTGGGGATTTTAATGCTACGCTGGAGACCAGAGACTCCTCTAACCCGGGGAGAGGGGGGTCAGTAGAATTGCAGTCCTGGGCCATGCTGGCAGATTTGACTGAGATCTGGAGATCAAAAAACCCGACGGAGGTTTGTTATTCTCACCTCTCTCAGTCACATCACTCATCTGCCAAAATTGACCTGGCATTTGGTAATCCGACAATGCTGTCTTATGTGAGGGGGGTAGAATACATGGCAGGGGGTCTATCTGACCACAATCCCCTCAGTATTTATCTATCTCCGCTGAGGGGTAAAGGGTCGAGAGGGTGGAGGCTTGCCCCAGGCTGGTTACAGGAAGAACAAGTATGCTCTCATCTCCTAGCCTCGACCACAGAATATTGGGCCACAAACACTGAGACAGCAAATCCTCCAGTTGTGTGGGACGCCTTTAAGGCGATAATTCGGGGAGAATGCATCACAGCCATTAAAAGAGTGCGGGTTGATCAAAATGCGGAAATCCAGCAATTGCAAGATAAGGAAAGGGAGTGTGCAAGGGCGAATGCCACGGATCCCTCGGACTCCGGCTACACTGCACTGCTAGAAGCCAGGAGACGCCTTTCCTTGCATTGCAATGAGCTGGCACACACTGAGGCAAAACATTTAGCTAACTCCTTGTTTGCTGAAGGAGACAAAAATGGGAAACTTCTGGCAAGACTGGTAGTGGACAATAGCCAAATCACTCACATTCCAATTATCAAAGACCACAATGGAGATTTTATTAAGGACCCCTCAGACATTTTTAGCTGAATTTCAAAAATACTTTTCCACACTCTATGCACCGGGTAGACAATATGACAAAGCGGGTTTGGACAATATGTTGGATGGCTTGACCCTCCCTAGATTAGCAGATGAAGATAGACTGACACTAGAAGCCAAAATCACGAACAAAGAGGTGACTGCGGCAATTTTTGCATTTCCTCCCAATAAGGCACCTGGTCCAGACGGGTTCCCAGCTGATTTTTACAAGACTTATGCAGACCAACTGGCCCCAATGCTTACGACGCTGCTAGAATAATGTTTAGAACAAAAGAGGTTACCGGACTCGATGTTAGATGCCTATATGATTTTATTACTTAAACCTGGTAAGGACCCTTTAGAATGATCTTCATACCGACCCATTGCTTTGCTCAATATGGATCTTTTAACTAAGGTCCTGGCAAGGAGGTTGGCAGCGGTAGTCTCCTCTCTGGTAGATGTAGACCAAACAGGATTTATCCAAACTTGCCATTAAAATGGGTTTCTCAGATTACCTACCTTGGAATAAAAGTGACGGCAAATGTGAGGGATTACATGTCCCTAAACTTAGAACCACTCATAACCTTCTTAAAACAAAAAGGCACAGGCATGTCAAAAACTCCCACTATCTCTGATGAATTAATCTAGTAAAAATGAAAATTCTCCCGGTTATCTTATATTTCCTGAGGAATGTCCTTTTTTCAAGAAATTGGATGGGATCACCAGCTCATTTTTGTGGGCCCCTAAAATGCCCAGAATAGGCCTAAAAGTACTACAAGAGCCATGGGGACAGGGAGGGTTGGCTCTGCCGGACTGGCGCAAGTACTTTTTGGCAGGCCAAATGGTGTTTGTGAATAGATGGTTAGTTTCTGATGGAGGTGACAATTCTTGAGGCAGCCCACTTAGGTTCCTATGAATCCCTTTGTTTAGCTATACATAGAGGTCTGCGGAGTGAGCTTCCTCTCACAGATTCTATGAAAGCTACTATAAAAGCATGGGAGGAGGCAGTGAAATTGGCATGCCCTAGCTTTCGGGGAATCTCCCCAGCTTCCCCCTTATGGATGAATCCGAAGCTGAAACATTTCTACGCCCTGGAGGACTCAATTGGGTGGGCGAGCAGGGGAGTTGAACCACTAAAAGATATTACACGTGATGGTGAACTCTTGACATTTAATGACCTCAAGGCTAGACATGACCTCCCTAACTCTCAGTACTTCAGATACCTCCAGTTAAAACACGCCTTTCAAACACAATTTAGAGAGGAGAAGGTTGAATCCTTCCCTTCTAGGTTAGAAGACCCTTTTGACGGAGGAACTATCAAAGACCTTATCAGTTACATATAAGGAATTGTTCAAAACTAGTCCCAAGGCTCTAACTAAATGTAGGGAAAGATGGGAAGCGGAGGTACCAGACATACAGGAAGAGGACTGGGACCATATGTGGGAACAACCATTCAAGAACGTAGTGGCAGCAAGGGATAGGCTTATCCAGTTTAAATTCTTACATAGAATATATTATACCCCTGCCAGATTGGCCAAAATATACCCATCCGTTTCCTCAGAGTGCTGGAGGTCCTCTGCCGCCTCAGCGGACGCACATCACGTGTTCTGGAGCTGTCCCCAGATCCGCCAATTCTGGTCTGGGGTCACCTCCTGTATAGCAGAGTTTCTGCAAGTCCCGGTACCCTTAACTATGGATGTGTGTCTCCTGGGGTTGGTAGACAAAGTAGTCCCATCAAGGGCACACAGAACCTTACTCACGATACTTCTATTTTATGGGAAGAAGTCCCTTCTACTTAAGTGGAAAAAAGTGGGGGCTCCTGAAATAACCTTTTGGAAAGGCTTGGTGAACGCAATGCTCCCGCATTACAAAGCAACGTATAGGGCTAGAGGGTGCGGTAAAAAATTTGAGAGAGTATGGAGTATGGAGTATGGACTTATGAAAAAGTATGGAGAGCCTGGTATGAGTCTGATCAAACAGTGCGACGGGACAGTCTGAAGCGGAAGGGTGGGAGGTTCTGATATGTAGCCAAAATATATTCTACACTGGGTGAAGAGTAAACGACAGATATTTTGGGTGATTAGAGATGTAAAATGGCTTTTATCCCACAAATAATATAATTTTTGTTGGGGGGAAGGGAAATGAGTACAGGGAGGGGGGGAGGTTATACCTGTTGTAGCCGCCGGTAGATGGCATTGTTAATGTTGTTAGGAATACCGGCCAGGTTGGCCAATTGTTAAGCTTGGTGTTGTGCCAAGTTGTGTATGTGTTATATGTCAAAAACTTTCAATAAAAATAATTTTCAAAAAAAAAAAGAAAACATGCCTTACTGTCTTGCTGTAGATTCTTAAAATGGAAGCTTATCCCAGAATGCACTGGTTCCTAACAACTTTAACACATTCTAAAAATTCTGATCGGATTATGTTGTCAGAAAATCTGATCGTGTGTGGGCTCTAGCGGGCTTTTTCCGTCGGAATTTGATCAGGATCTCAAATTTTCCGACAACAAAATCTGATCTGACTTTTTCCGATCGTGTGTAGAGAATTCCGACGGACAAAGTGCCATGCATGCTCAAATTACGAGACCAAAGCTATTGGCTACTAGCCTCTACGTAGTTCCGTCGTTCGCATTGAACGTCACCACGTTCGGAACAATCTGATTTTTTTCCGACAACTTTGTCCGACCGTTTGTATGCAACACCAGTTTCGGACAAAATCCGTCTGAAAAAATCGGACGGATTTTGTGGTCGGAATTTCCGACCGTGTGTAGAGAATGCAATATGTAACTTCTACAAACAGCAAAGCTATACCAGAAAGGGAACAGTAGGTGGCGCCTCTGCATATAACTAGCTTGGTGAAAATGAAGAAAACTCAACATGTTATTTTAAGCACATAAACATAAGTAAACTGAAAAGAAGCCCGGTAGGCAGAACAATCCCCATGTAACGTCATGTGACGTCACTAACCGAGTCTTCTGCAGAAAGCAAAAGAACAAATTCGCCCACTGGTCTTAGGAATACTTTGGCCTCATTCTGCTGGAATGTTTGTTGCTGCCGCCGCCGGTGGGATCAGCGGCTGATGGCCTGGCCCAGCCCATTGGTGAGTATGGGGTCCCACAGCCTGACCCCGATGATTACTCACCTTCCTGCCTATTTGATGCAACATACCCTCATTCATTTGATTTACTACTTGTATTACAGATATAGCAAAGCATTTACCCCTGAAGAGTGAGCTTGGTCTCACGAAACGTCATCGGTTACTACTCATGCTTGCACATTTCTCTGATGTTTGTATAATAGTATACACTGTTTTACCATGTATGTGGATTGCTTCTGGTTCACATTGTATGCATATTTTATCGGCCTGCATTTAGGCTCGATTCACATCTATGCATTTTGCTTTTGAGCGTTTTCGCAGTGCTTTTTGCGGTGCTTGCCGCGTTTTTGGACACGCGTTTTTACTGCGATTTTGCCGCGATTTTGTGTTTTTTCTTTTTTTTACATTTTTTTTATACTGTGGTTGCTTAGCAACCAGCTATATACAGTGTAAAAAAAAACAACGGAAAACGCAAATGCTTTTGCATGAAAAAAAGTCCCTGACCCTTTCCAAAAATGCAGAGGCACAAAAATGCATTGATGTGAACATGTTCCATAGGAACCCATGTTAAAAAAAATTCCCTGAATTTCTGCAAAATGCATCAAAAAACGCGCTAGTGTGAATGGAGCCTTATTGCTGTTGTGTTTCAGATATGCAACAATTGTAATAAATCTACATTTTTTACTTCCATTACATGTTTTTTGACTAACCATATTCACCTCAAGTCCCAGGGCAAACCCCATGTATATATGTATTGAATTAGGGATGGAGGTGATTTTGGGGTGACACCAGACCTTGTATCATTTATATTCTGCTAAGATCTTGACTTCAACTTTAGTCCTTCAAGCTTGTCCTCTCTTGGCAGTACTCTGGTGACCAGACTTAAAGGCCACTCCTTCATGTCTGGCAATCTCTCATGAGCACATTATCAGGTTTAAGATTAGGTTTTTCAATGTGCCACTTTCTCCTTGGTTGAAGAGTGGAGATATATTGTTTCCTCCACCGACTCCAAAAGGTATCAGCAAGGGTTTGTCTCCACTGACGCTTGTAAAGGTCTTTTTCACAAAACTCTCCAGCTGAAGCACCAACAAGGCCAGTCTTTTGAGTAAGTAACATAGCAGGTGTGAGAATCACTGGATCCTCAGAGTCACTTGAAATTGATTTCAAAGGTCTGGTATTAATGATGGCTGTGACCTCTGCCATAAAGGTCACTAGACATTCATGGGTAAGCCTTGCAGTTCCTACTTGCAAAAAGATGGAGTCCAGAACTCTGCGGGCTATGTCTATCATCCATTTCCAAACACCTCCCATGTGAGAAGTGTGAGGTGGGTTGAAAGTCCCTGTGCAGCCTTGCTTACTCAGGTAACTTTCTACACTGAGGGTGTCCAAGTTGAAAGGAATTTGCAGTTCCTTTGCTGCTCCTACAAAGTTGAAACCTCTGTCAGAGCGAATGAGTTTCACTGGGCCTCTGATTGCAATGAAACGTCTAAGAGCATTAATAAAACTTGAAGTGTCTATTGATTCAATCACTTCCATATGGACAGCTCAAATAGGCCTGCAGGTAAATATGACTGCCCAGCGTTTACTGTTTGAATGTCCCCCTTTGGTGTACCGGGTGGTGACAGACCAGGGACCAAAAACATTCAACAAGTCCAACATTAGTGAAAGGCGGATCCATGCTAACATGGTAAATTGGCCATCTTTTGTGTCTGTAACATTTCACAAAGTTTACGGCAGATAAAACACTTGAAAAGAAACCTGCTCACACATCTCTTAACTCAAACTATCCACAGTCCAGCAGCTGGTAAAGCTCCTTCAGTAAACAGTTGGCCCTGGTGTTTTGTTTGGTCATGGTAGTGTTGAATGAGTAAGTAGGAAACATGATGTTGAACTGGAATCACTAAAGGATGTTTCTCTAACTTGCCTTTTTTTAAATGGCCTCCTACTCTCAACAGGCCATTTACATCAAGGATTGGATTAAGCTTCCTTAAAACACTATCTTTAGGAACAGGTTTCTGGTTGGCAATGCAGTTAATTTCTTTGGCAAAGACTTCTCTCTGTACAGCAGATATTATCCTGCTCTAGGTCAGCTACTGTGTAGACCTGTGTAGACCTTTTTACAGTGGTGCCAACCTCTGCAGTTATCATGAGTTAGTGGATCACTTTTGTAGTAGACATGGGAGCCGTCAAAAAATTTTCTTTTTTTTTTTATTACAAACGTTTTTATTGATGAGAAGTGCAAAAATATAAACATAAGAACATAGACAATCATTCACGTAGCTTTACGTAGAAATGGTATAACTTATTGTTATATTACATCCTATTACAACAGCACATAGCTCCAACCTGGTAATATAAGATGATCAGAAGGGGGATTTGGAACACCAGATGGAGGGCGCTTTCAGTCAAGTGCTATCAAGAGATAAGATTCCTCATCTAGTCTTTTCTTATAAAAAAAAAATTATATAAGAATTAACAACAAACAAAACCATAACTGTAGTCATGAGAAGAAAAAAATTAAGGCTATATAATTACTACCAAGAGAATTTTGGTGTATTAAGGACTATCTATTTACGTAGGAGGATGGTGGCACGGTGCCCTAGATCCCCGATAATGTGTTTTGCGCAATCACAGCGGAGGCGTGAGAGGGTCTGGTACAGCCAGCAGTTGATCTAAGAGCCAGGCCGACCATTTTTTGTCGTAAACGTGCATAGTGTCCATTATGGAGTGGAACAATCTTTCCATAAGGCGGATGGCTTCCATTCTTTGTAAGACTTGGGCCCAGGGGATCGACTGAGACTTCCAATTGAGGGCTATAGTCCACTGGATTGCAGAAAACAATGTGTTGATCAGGTTACGCGTGGGAGGGGGGATACCTGGGATAGGGGCGAATAAAAGGCATATAGGTGCTGTCAGTGCAGTATTAGAGCCTGAGAGGGCCTCCACTTTAATAGAGGCTTGGTTCCAGATATGCTGTAGATGAGGGCAGCTCCAGAAGGTGTGCAGCATAGTGCCCAGCTCCTGGCAGCCCCTAAAGCAGGTCGCAGGAACCGTAGGGTAAAATTTGTGTACTCTGTCAGGGGTAAGGTACCATCTGGAATGAACTTTAAGGATCGTTTCTTTGACTGCGATGGATTTTGAGCATTTGTGTAAGTTAGTCAGCATGCCCGACCAGTCTTCAATCGTGAAGATGTTGTCTAATTCAGACTCCCATTTGAGCATGGCTGTAGACTTTTCGGGGAGGTTGAGATCTTGTATATTTTTGTAGATTGAGGATAACATACCCTTGTCTCTAGACTGTGTCAAGCAGATTTGTTCATAGAAGTTAGGAGGAGTGTTGACTGCATGTTTGAATAGAGACTGAAAGAAATGTCTGATTTGTAGATATTTATAGAATTCTTCTCTGGGGATCTGAAATCTGGATTGTAGGTCAGTAAAGGGAAGGAATCCTAGGCGGTTTGTGAGTGATTTCAGGGTGACTAACGAGTGGTGTATCCACCATGAGAATGTTGCAGGGGAGTGGTAGGCTAAAGGTAAGCTCTTATCACCGAGGAACGACGTTTGGGGAGGGGAGGGGGATCGAAGTTTCAGCTTGGTTCGGTACAACGACCAAATCTGCAAGGATTGTCCTACTACCCTATTCAGGAGACTTACTTCGCTGGGTTTCAGGTTGGATTGCCATAAGAGGCCTGGTAAAAAAAAGGGACGGATTGATTGTGTCTCAAATTGAAGTCAGGGAGTACCACTTGAGGTAGAGTGCCATTGGGCCAGCTGGGCTAGCCTGGCGGAGATGAAATATAGCCAAATGTCAGGTAGGCCTAGACCCCCTCGTGACATAGGTCTGTGAGCTAATAATTTGCCGAATCTAGGCTTTTTATTACGCCATATAAAGGAGTTGACATCTCTTTGAATAGAGAGTAGTGACCGGCCGGCAACATAGATGGGGAGAGCCCTAAAGAAGTATAATAGCTTTGGTAGTATGGACATTTTTATAGCTATTACTCTGCCTAGCAGAGAGATATTGAAGGTGGACCATAGTCTGAGCCATCGTCTGGTCATAGTAAAGGCCTTTGGGTAATTGGCATTGTATATTTCTGTGAGGGAGGGGGCTAATTGAATTCCTAGATATGAAAGGGTGGTCTTTGATAGGGATAGGCCGAATGATTGTGTGAGGGTGTCTTTGATGTGTTGGGAGATGTTAATGGGGAGGGCGGAGCATTTAGAGAGGTTGATACCCAGACCGGAGTATCCCTGGAATGTCTGAAGGGTGTAAAGGAGGTTGGGCAGGGAGACTAGGGGATCCGTGAGAAAAGCGAGGACATCATCCGCATATAGGCTGATCTTGTATTCGCCTTCGCCTTTGGTATAACCTTTAATGTTGGGGTTTTTAATGATTGCTCTGGCTAGGGGCTCGATTGCAAGGGCAAACACCAAAGGGGAAAGGGGACAGCCCTGTCTGGTGCCCCTACCGAGGGCAAAGTACTCAGAGGAGCAACCTGGGAGCTTAATCTTTGTACGGGGCTCGTGGTAAAGTGCCTTGAAACCCTGTACAAATTCTCCAGAGAAGCCAAATTTCTCTAGGACTTGGTCTATATATGGCCATAGGACACTATCGAAGGCCTTGTGTATGTCAAGGCCTAGGATCAAGACTTTTCGGGAGGAGGTTTCTGCGTCCTGGATTAAATTCGTCGCTAGCCTGATGTTATCAGTAATTTGTCTATTAGGAATGAAGCCAGTTTGTTCGGGCCTATTAGGGATGAGACTATAGGGGCGAGTCTATTGGCTAAAAGTTTACCTAAGATTTTAGTGTCATTGTTCAATACTGAGATAGGCCTATAGTTCTGCGGGAGAGTGTGGTCCTTATTCGGTTTCGGGATTAGTGTCATATTTGCAAAGAGCATCTCTGCGGGGGGTGAGTGACCTTGAAACGTGAAGTTTATCATTCTGGTTAACTGGGGGGCTAACAATTGGGCAAATTTTTTGTAGTACAGGGAAGTGAATCCATCTGGGCCAGGTGCTGTGGAGGTTTTAAAGGATTTAATGATTAGGGCCACTTCTTGTTCAGTGCAGGGGGCATTAAGGGTTGATATCTGGTCCTCTGAGAGTTTGGGGAGGTTTAAGGAGTCTAACCATTGGGGAAGATCAGGGGCCGGAGGAGAGTCCGGAGGGGACAATAAGGCTTGATAGAATGTAGTGAAGATCTGCAAGACATCTTTGGGGTGGGTAACTATCTGGCCGGTACTATTCCTAAGTTTATAGACATGTGTTGGTTGGAGGGATTGGTGTAGTTTGCGGGAAAACATACCTGAAGCCGAGTTACCGTGTAGCAGGAATTTCGCTTTGGACCACCGAAGGGATTTTTCTGTTTTGTCAGATAGGATGGTGTCTAATTCAAGCCTTTTTTGGTTAATTTGTGCTAGGGTTTGAGGGGATTGATCTCGGGCATGGGTAAGATATAGGTCGTGTAGATCTTGGGAGAGTGATACTATTTTGGACAGTTTCTGCTTTTTATTTCTGACCGCTATGTCAATCAGTTGGCCTCTAAGGACCGCCTTGTGGGCTACCCACAAGGTGTGAGGGGATATGTCTTCTGTGTTGTTAAGGTGGAAGTATTCCTCTATGTAAGTAGCTATCTGTGCAAAGATTGCCGGGTCAGACAACAGGGAGTCATTCATTCTCCATGAAGCCACTGAGGGAGATATGCCAACATGTGACGTTTGAAAGGAGACCACCTGGTGGTCCGACCAAGGGCATACTTTAATTTCAGCTTTAGCCGAATTGGCTAATAGAATGGGGGAGGTGAGAATATAGTCTAGCCTTGCATAGCTATCGTGAGGATTGGAATAGTGAGTGTATTCTCTGGCTCCAATATTCAGGGCTCTCCAGGTGTCTAAGAGTTGCAGTGAGGTCAGGGCTTTTGTCAGTGTCTTGGGAAAAGAGATGGCGTAATGTGAGGGCCTGCTTCTATCCAATAGGGGATGAGCTACTGAGTTAAAATCCCCGCCCAAGACTAGGTGAGGGGAAGTGTATTTATCCAGAACCTGTAGGAATTCGTTAAAAAACCTACTGTGGGCAGAATTCGGGGCGTAAACATTAGCAATGGTAATTGCTTTACCCTTTATTTGTCCTTGTAGTATTAGAAATCTGCTATTCAGGTCTTTGTAAGAGCGTGAGACTTCAAAGGAAACATTGTTATTCACAAAAATAGCAACTCCTCTGGCCTTGGACTCAAAAGTGGTAAAAAAGTTAAGCTTATACGCTTTGTCAAAAAAACAAGGATGGGATGTAGTAGAGAAATGGGTCTCCTGTAACAGAATAATATCGGCCCCCATTTGTTTGTAGACTCTAAAGGCTTTTCTCCTTTTCATGGGGGAGTTGAATCCCTGCACATTATGTGAAATAATATGAAGACCCATTATGTTAGGAAGATGATTTGCAGAGAATGTGCATAAGGGGCATATAAATCACCGCTCAGAGTCCAAAGCCAGAGAGCAACCCATCTACATTTGAATCTAGGCACACAATGAGTATAGTCCTTTAAACCATCGCATGCACAATCAAACGTTCTGCATATGATGGTTTTTTGGGCAGCAATGGTATAATAGAAGCTTGGTATCATGACTATGAGAACAGTAAACATAACAAAAAAAAACATTATAACCAGTATGGGGTCTGGAGGAAAACTCCATCCAGACTACCTGAAAACCTTCCTGTGGACCAACACTTGGTCCAGTGACACACTCACTCCACACGGAAACCTCCCAAGGAGGTGTGAGGTGCAGAGGGTGAGCACGGGGTTGAGAACACGTCCAAGTTCTCGTTAAGATCTCTCAGAACAATGAGAGGAAAGAGTCCGTACTGAGCGAGTGTGGAGAGGGTAAGTCACGAACGGGCCATCCTAGAGGCTCCGGGGGGTCAGAGACTGTATTTGGCAAATGGAAGTCCTTATGCCAACAGGGGGTATGATGGGGGGTGGAAATCCAAAAAAAGAGAGCCAAAAAGTTCTGGGAGAGCAGACAGTTCGCCGTCATTCCACGCTGATCCTGGGGGGGACAAGTGTGTCATCCATGGTGGCCTTCCTTATCAAGATTCGGGTTGAGGGGGAGGCCTGTGGGATCTGCGGTCTCTGTGCGGTGAAGGAGTAGCCTAAATTGGTGAGAGGCGAGGGGTGGTGGGCATCCTAACAGCATGCTGTGGTTCCAGAAGGCCGAGTTTGATCAGAATTTCCTTCCCTTCTCTGATCGTAGTGGCTAGGTACGTGGTGCCGTTGTGCGGGATAATAAGTTTAAAGGGGAAGCCCCATCTGTACCGTATGTGAGCTGCTTGTAGGACGGTCGTAACTTCCTTCATACGTCTGCGTTTCTCCAGGGTCGCTGGGGAGATATCCGGGTAAATTTGCAAGGGGAGTCCGTCTAGTAAGATCCGCGGGGTGTTACGGGATGCTTTAAGAATTTCTTCTTTAGTCAGGTAGTCCTTGAGGCACATAATGATATCTCTTGGAGGTTTTTCTGGTGGGGGCTTAGGTCTGAGTGCCCGGTGCAGGCGATCACAGGTAAACGAATCCTCGGGGAGCTCCGGCAGGAGGGAGTGAAACAGTCTGTTGATGGCATCCGTTAGATCCGTCACCGTCTCCGGAACTCCTCGCACTCTAATGTTGTTCCTCCTGTTCCTGTTGTCCAAATCCTCCATGTGGTTCTGGAGTTGGACAACAGTGTCAGCAAGCGATTCATGGTCCCTCCTAAGATCTGTATAGGCCAGGTGCAGTTCATCATGCTTCACCTCGAGGAGGTCCGTGCGGTTACCTAGCGCAGATATCTCCTGGGAGAGGGAGGTGGTGGACTTGTGGAGTTCAGCCTGGAATTTTCTGGCCAATCGGTCATACATGGTTGCCAGGCTGTCCTCCAGATCCGCCTTTGTCAGTTGTGCCGATTGTGCCAGTTGCTCCCCTTGCTGTGACTGGGGGAGAACCGCAGCATTCGTCTCGCGTGGCAGGGTTCTTTGCTGGGCGCCATCTTGCGACATCCCGGCCTGTTCGCGGGCTCTCAGGAGGTAGTTTGTAAGCGACCGCTGAGTGGTTTTAGGCTTGGATTTTTTGCCTGTCGGCATGCACAATTAGTCCCTCGGGAGGGAGAGGTACCTTTCGGTGCTGCAGAATAGGTTTTAACGTCCCGGGGCGTGCTATTAGTCTCCGACGGGGCCGGAGCTCCTTCCTTTAGCTGCTGCTCTGCTTCGTGCCGCGCATGCGCCCCCCCGTCAAAAAAATTTCGTTTCGTTCCGTTCCGTATAAAAAAAACATCGTAATTCGTGTACGAAATTTAATTTGGATTCGTACGAAATCCGAATTTCGTACGAATCGTTAATTTGGAAAGTCTATTGTCTATTGTTCACCAATCACTCTGAGGAAATACGAAATTTAATTTACGAATACGTACGAATCGTTACAAATCGTTAATTTGGATAACGAATAACGACACTCTACGAATAATAACGAATTATCCGAAAACGTATAAAGCCCCATACACACGGTCGGACTTTTTCATCAATTTGGTCCGATCGGACAAGGTTGTTGAAAAATCAGACCGTGTGTATGCACCATCGGACAGTGTTCGTCGGTTTGTCCGTCGGACAAAGTCTTATCTCCTGCTGGAAAGATTTGCCGTCAACCCGGTCCGATCACACCAAATCCGAGCGTGTGTACGCTTGTCCGACGGACAAAGTGCTACGCATGCTCAGAAGAAATTCTGTGACGGAAGCGCTCGGTCAGGTAAAACTACCTTTCCTAATCGACACAGCACATTCGTCACGCTGCAATGTTAAAATGTCTTTAATGCAGCGCATTCTCTTTTTCTTTACAATGCAACAAGAATGACATGTTTTAGCTGCTCCTATTCACCCGCACTTCTCACAAACTTACTTCTTTATTACTTTGCAGCATTTATACACTACATGTTTATTTTTACTCTGAACGGAAAAGAATCTTTTTTTTTTTTTTACCATGATTTTTCTTTTTTTTTTTTTTTTTTTGGGGAATACATATTTGAATGTTTTTTTTTTTTTTTTTTGGAGGGGGGTTGTGTGTCTCAAATTACCAAAAACACATTATTTACATTTGTATTTCTTGCTTAAATTTACTAGGAGGTTGTTTGTTGTTGTTGCCCCTTGTTAATTCTACTTTAGGATTAGTGAAATGTACCAGCCTACTCAAAGAAAAACTGTCATTGTAGCAAAGTAAAACACAATAGTCAATGATTATTTCAAATCAAAAAAACCTTTATTTAGGTCACACCAACAAACCAAAGAGGAACGCAGCCATGGTGAAACTTGGGGAATTTGCAAAGTCTTGGCCCCCCACGGCAACCATCATTGTCCAAGCGTAGAAAATTGGGGGCCTGAGGAGTACGTATATTAAGGGGAGTGCAATCTGGTCGTGAAGTCCAAAGTATCCGGAACTGCAGCAGATGCCATCTAGGTCCCCAGGCTCTGTACTACAAGAGGCTCCATCTTCTCTCACACCAGACTGATTGCAGGTCGTCACTCTCAGGTCTTCCTTCCACGCTTCCTTCCACGCTGTGGCTGTCGTGCTGGTGGGGTGGCAGAAGGAGGAGGAGGAGGAGGAGGAGGCGGAGCATGGTAACTATGGCAAACATGTGTGACTGGGGTCATCTCCCCAGCCCTACCCTTATTTAGGACATGGAGGATGAGCCCCTCACACATGTTGCGTTGCCCCACCTCCATACCCATCATTTTTGTGACAACCACCGAGCCAAAGGTCTCCTCGTCGGCGGGTGTGGCATGTAGGGAGTCTGAAGCCTCTCTGATCATCCGGAGCGCTGACTGTGCCGCATAACCCCCCTTCTCGCCCTTTTGTACGGAGGGCGGAGGGGAGGGGTTTGGGTGTCAGTCAGGCTCCGAGGCCTAGCCCCCTCTTGGCTGCCACTACCCAGCTGGTGGCTGCCACTAACCCCTGCCTCCTCCTGACTGCCACCTTCCACAGCCACCTCCTGGCTGAGGTCTTCCTGTGTAGGAAAAAGGGACATAGTTTCAGTTATTTGTTCATCAAACACACACAATTCTCATCTAGTGACTGGTGCAAAATGTTTACAAATAGAAAACCATACAATTCTCAGCCCAGCAGTTTAGATTCTGGCCCCAAATGTCTCCCACACCACTGTCTGTTGATATGTCAAACACGTTAGGAACTAAGCAATTGGCGATCCTGAATTAAGTGAACATCATTCATTATTCCCATAAATGGTAACAAAACTACTATACCTGGAACAAGCTGGGCTCCTCCACCTCTTCCAGACTGGAAGGCCCAGGTTGCTCCTCGGAAGCCTCATCAGGGGTGGGCTGTGCGCAAGGAAGCGTGGAAGGAGGAGTTGAGGTTGGCTCCGTGACATCAGCCTGGTCCTTCAGAAAATGGAGACTCTGATAGTACCAGAGCTTGGGGACATAGACCTCATCTGCTGAAGTTGCAGTTTCCTCAGACTTCACGACCTTCTTCCTCTCCCTGATATACGCACTCCTCAGGCTGCCAATTTTCTTTCTAATATCATCAACAGTTGCCGTGGGGAACCTTGGCTTGACAAATTCCACAAGTTCCTCCAGGGCTGCGTGCCTCTTTGGTTTGTTGGTGTAATGTGGGTGTATACCCTGCCACAATATGGGAAAATCCCTGTATTTGGCAATGAAGAGGGGGAGAAAACTCATGTCGTTGAATCCCTTCATATCAATCTCTGCAAGACACAACAACACACCAAACCCTATAAATTATGTCAGGCTAAACTCTCCTAATCTTCTCCATAAAGAAGCCTCAAGTTCAAATCAGTCTAGGCTAGTTATGTACCAACGTTAAATTGTACCTTCGTTTGTAGCGATCGTCTCGTGTGAGTTTTCTCTCCCCTCGTCTCCCAGATCGTGGCTACGACACAGGCGTGTGACGTTTTATATACACTGCGCATGCTTCAAACTCCGCCCGCCCCTGACGATCTTTCTCGTCTATTCCCCACCCCTTCTCTTTACGGCGTAGTGGGGAGAGCACATGGCGGGGACACAGCAGGTGCGCCACAAATATCCCACCAACGAGGAGGAGGACGAGGAAAGTCCGGAGGCAGAAACGTCCCGATCCCGGAACCTGAAATTCAAGGCCTCCAATATGTCATTTGGAGAAATGTTGGAGATGGTGGACATATTAAAGAGGAGCGACTATGATGGGAAGTATGGGCCTTACCTCAACCCCAATGTCCGCAAGGCCAAGATCATGTCTAAAGTTGTGAGAAGGCTGTACAATAATTTTGGGGTACAACGATCCAAGGAGCAACTCAGGAAACGCTGGTCAGACCTGAAACTGAGGGAGGCCGATCAGTACAGAAAGATCAAGAGAATTCTTCAAAAAAAGTAAGTAGTTGTGTTTTGTGTTTGATTTCTTGCTTGCATACTGCTCCATTGTGTTTTGATTTTTACCAAGTTGTACATTCCAAAATGGCCACTTTCAGGTTCGTCTGTGCATTCGATCGTACTCAGCCTCGATCTTTCTGCCACTGTCATGGTCGTGTGTGTGTGCATTCGATCGTACGCAACCTCGATCGTTCGGCCACTTATAATACGATGTTTGGTGTTTTTTTGGGGAAAGGAAGTTTGTTCTCACTAGAAATGTCATCAAGAATGTAAAGCCAATTTATTCAATGTAAAGGAGAGGTCACTCAGTAGCTGTTTACCCATCTGGACTCTAGAGCACTAGTGCTGGGACACCCAAACCCCCTTTTTATTATGCTTTTCCACACATGTGCTCCAGTGGATACTAGAGGGGGGTCTCCATCACACAAACTTCTACCAAAAAGCTAGTCAGTTTAGCACCTTTACAAAGTGACTTCATTCATGTAGTTGACATTTGTAACTGGCCAAACTAAAATAGTGTCCGTCACTTTCTTTTTTTTTTTTTTTTTTTTTTTTTTTTTTTTTTTTTTTTTTGTTTACAAACTATTTTATTGAGTGCAAAAGGTGGTACAAAAAGAGTACAAAAATATCTCGAAACTTGACAGTAATAAACATTTTTTGTGTTTAGACAATATTTGTTTATCCTGGAGTTGACCTTTAAAGTATATTTAAAGCTAAAACAAAAGGCAAAGCCTTTACATTTTGGATGGTGTATAGAATGGTTAGAACACCTGTCAAGATTTTATTTACTTGTCATGTACCATTGAAGAGATTTTCCTTTTTTTTCCGGTCCTGTAGCTACAATAAATGTATCCAACGTTCACGTAACAACTCATTAATTTGGATTTTCTTTTTACTTTCAGCGCTGGTGACAGTGGTCAAAAGGACAAAGTTCTAAAAATGTTAGTTGCCTGGCTGGCATTCAAATGCTCTGAGTCACTGGCCAGGGGCCATTAGGCAGATTAGGAATTAGCTCTAACTTCTCTAAAGCCAGACATAGATGGTGGAATTTTCTTTTTTTTTTTTTTTTTTTTTTTTTTTTAAGTTTTAAAAAAAGTTTATTGAAACTTAGTACATAACAAGCAACTGAAAAAGGCCAAGATGACCAAGAATGAAGATGGTACAAAACTTACAAAACGTATTACATGTGTACAAGAATCAGACAAAATAGATTCAGAGCAAACAATATGAGTTAACGGTAGCTGGTGATCTCCCAAGAGGAACAAGCAGAAACTGTGAACAAGCAGGGGCTGGGGAGGCTCGTGAGATAGACAAAAAAAAAAAAAAAAAAAGGGCCCTGTTCATGGAACTTCCACAGACGGTCCCCGCACCCCAAAGGGATCATGCTGTGCGGGGGTCAACTGAGGAGCCACGAGGGCCTTCCTGAGAGATCTAAGCCGAGCTCACAGCTAATATACCCAAACCCGTAGGGGAAAGGACCAGCCAGGTGAGTCTGCCGTTGTCTGGGGAGGCAAAACCTAGATAAGCTACAGTTGACAGAGCAGGGGGGGGGGGGGACTTCCCCTCACTACAGTTGAGCTAGGCCTTGTGGTTGGGGAGATCGTGTCCGTCACTTTCAAGCAATGTTTGTCATTTCCTATTTCTGCCCTCAATAGCTTGTGTTGCTAAATCTTCCTTTTGGACATTCTCATAGGGGAGCGAAAACTTGGGCCGTCTGAGGAAACCCCCAAACCAACACCTACCAAAAAAGGGGAAAGAGCAGAAGCAGAGGAGGAGGAGGAGGAGGAAGGAGAGATCATCGAACTTGGAGAAATTGTCACCACAACAGGTGAGTGTGGGAGAACACAGCTACTGGTAAGCTAATCCATGTATGGCTGCCTCATTTCCAACACCCCATTTTTGTTTGTTTGTGGTTTTTAGGTGACGTGGATGTTGTGGAAGAAAAATCGCACTTTACCACAGAGAGTGCCCACGTACTCATCGGAGAGATAATGGTCTGCAATAGAGATCTAGATTACATAAAGCAAAACATCAATGATGTTCAACAAAAATTGAAGAACATCATTGATATTTTAGGAAAAATATGAAAACGCACCAAGTAATTAACACACATTTGTGCCAGCTTCAGAACACATTTGCAACTTAAAAACTGTCTGAAATTTGGAACATGCACACATTGTGTCCACATGTGCTAGCTCCCACCATGGTGGATGAATGGCAACGTTTTTTTGGGGGTGCAAACACTTTACGAACTACGAAAGTGGTTGTGGTGAAGGGGTTGCACCCCCAAAAAACGTCCATTCATCCCCATGATGGAAAATGGCACTTTTGAAGCTTCTAGGCATGTGTTTTACCATCTAATGACCATTTTCAGTCCCAAATTGTGTGCATGTTCCAAATTTCCACTTTTCGGGGGTGACCCCCCCATGTGATGAAGGCAAGATCAAACACACTTTGAACATATAGTCATGTCTGATCTTGTCTTCACTTTACAAAGTTGAACTTTCCAAGTTCCTAGGTTCTGTTTTGCTCCATGCCTGGTTTTACCAATTGCGGAATGTTTGTAAACAATGTTGTAAATAACCAAGATGTTGTCAGTTTTGGCGTGAAGATTGTAAACGCACTTGGGAATGTTTTCCTAGTAAACTTTTATTTTTCTAAATGTGTGGCTTCCTTATTTAAAAAACACAATGCATTATGTATGTAAAATGAAAAGGATATGGGGGGCAATGGGTGTTATTTACTAAAGGCAAATCCACTTTGCACTCCAATTTTCTTTCCCGGGGAACTTTTTCAATGCACTTGTAGAGCATAGCGGATTTGACTTATGTAAATGACACCCACAGTGCTTTGTACGAAAACACGGAGCACAGCATTTTGGAGAATACACACATGTCAGACCTGGTGATGAAAAGGAGTATTTTGGGTGTCAGTTATGCAGTACAAACCTTCTCTAGACCAAAGATTAGGTAGCAAACACACAACATGAGAATAATCTTTTTGGGAAGAAGAGACTGTTACCTCCTTTTGCCCAGAAAGTGCATTCCCACTGTCGAAGGGAAAAAATGTCAAAGTAAAATAAGCTAAAAAGAAGACTGAAATGACATGAAATCATAGGTTGGTTAAAATATCAGATTTATTAAAAAATGCCTCTCACACATCGTCAGGCAGAGCAATGGCCCCCCTACCCACAAAGTACTGCATATATTGGTCCCGGACCACACGGGCATTTAGAGGGGGCAAGCCTGGACGTGCCACTCGAAGGGCTGTGAGTTCGGCATTTGGAGGGCCCTCCACATCTGGGCCAACGGGCACCACATAGTTCCTGTTATGTCTTTTGAGGAAGTTGTGCAATATGCAACAGGCAAGAACTATGTGGTTGAGTTTGTATTCCGCCAAGTTAAATGCCGTCAGGAACAGGCGGAAGCGGCTGGCCAGGATGCCAAAAGCGTTCTCCACAACTCTTCTGGCTCTGGACAGCCTGTAGTTGAAGACCCTCTGGTCCGGGGTGAGGGTCCTCATCGGGAACGGCCTCATCACATGGGGAGTCAACGCAAACGCTTCATCTGCGACAAAGACGAAGGGGAGTCCTTCGGCATTCTCCTCTGGAGGTGGCAAGCACAGACTGCCACTTTGGAGACGCCAGTAGAACTCCGTGTGCGTAATGGCCCCACCATCCGATATCCGGCCGTTCATCCCCACGTCCACATACATAAACTCGTATGTTGCCGACACCACCGCCAACATCACTACACTATTAAACCCTTTATAATTATAATAGTAGGACCCCGAGTTGGGCGGTGGGACGATGCGGACGTGTTTCCCATCAATTGCCCCTCCGCAGTTAGGAAAGTCCCAACGGCTGGCAAAGTGGGAGGCCACAGTCTGCCATTCCTGTGGCGTGGAAGGGAACTGTGGAGTGAAACAAGAAAAAAAAAATTAGTCACTTTGCACCTAAACATTGCAAGCAGATTAGACAATCAACATCTTGGAACAAGAGCATTGTCTAAAATTGGAGGCTGGAAAGTATTTGCACAGAAAAGTAGAGGCTCCCCTTCACAGATTACTCACCCCCCCATCAATCCCCCCACTTCTGATGGGCCATTGGCAATAACTAGGGGTTTTGGGGGGGGGGGTGGTGGACAGCTAACCCTCTGCACTTCATTGATTGGCAAATGGCTCAATAATGTGGGCTAGTTTGGCCAGACCCTCTGTACTTAACACTATTGGCAGGCCACAGGAAAGATCAAATAACATTTCAACCCCCCCCCCCCCCAAAAAAGGCAGGCACAGTGTGACATTATTAAATTACCAAGCAAGCTAATAGGAGGGAAAGAAGACAAAAAAATAGGAAATGGAATGTATGGAGGCAGTCCCTTGCACTACATGCTTTGCTGAATTCATCCCTAAAGATGCGCACTATAAAGAGGTAGGTATATAGTGTGTATGGACCTTGGGAAAGCCAGCAGATAAAGGATTGGTACCATCTGACAGAGCAGTTGGGGGAGGGGGTTCCTAATGAGTTTGCCCCCCCCCCCACCAAAAGAACAAAAAAAGGGGGCTCTACATGAAGTAAACCACACAGCAAACATTTGTGCATATTTTAGGGGGTGTTTTGGGGCAAACAATACTATGCAGCAGACAAAAGACATTGCTTAAGTGACTAGGCCATAGGTGTCTATTGGGGCAGAAGAGCATGCTGGTGAGGTAAGTGAAGGGAAAAATGCATGAAGGAGAAAAGGGGCACAGCATATTAGAACATATTGCAATCATGGTAATTAGGGAAGGAGGTCAAAAATACAAGTCATTAGCAAACAGAGCATACATAGAAGGGAATAGTAAAGTAGAAATGTTACCTTAATATAGTCCTCCTGCAGGACCTGAATGATGGCAGAACAGGTCTCTGGAATAATGATTCCCAGGGCCTGGGGAGAGATACCTGAAGAGAACTTCAAATCCTGAAGACTTCTCCCTGTCGCCAAGTACCTCAACGTGGCAACAAGCCTCTGCTCCGGAGTAATGGCTTGTCTCATGCAGGTATCCTGCCGGCTGATAAAGGGGGTCAGCAAAGCCAAAAGACGGTGAAAATCGGGGTCCGTCATCCTGAGAAAGTTCCTGAAATCATCAGGATTATTCTCCCGGATCTCACGAAGCAAAGGCATGTGCGAGAACTGGTCACGCTGAAGCAACCAATTCTTGGTCCACATACTCCTCGTCACTCTGTTCATGGACGGGTCTTGGGTCAAAGCTAAAAGCCCGACACCAATTCCGCGTACAGCACGAACTCGGCGACGAGTACGCACGGGAAACATCGCTCAGAAGGTCACAAAAGGTCGGCTGGTCAGAACGGACAAACAGAAAGCACCGATAAACAGCAAGGCCTGAAAGAACGAAGTGAATACCAGCAACGAGCAGACAATAAGCAGTGCAAATCAAAGCGTCCTATATCAAGATATAGGCCGCAATGACCAACAAATGCGAACTGACTACACGCACTAATAAACAGATACGCACGACAAGCACAAACTGAAGAGCAGTAACGATCTGAGTCAGAAAAATGAGAAGCGCGAATCTTAAGTCACCAAACTTCCACTAACTCTCGATAAACACGGGATCAGCAGAAGGAGCCCAACGGGTGCCTGACGTGGTGCTGAACTTCCCTTTTGTAATCTCGTGGACGACGACTTACGTCACGACGTTCTTCCGGACCGGATATTCCGACAACGTAGTCCGACCGTGTGTACGCAACGCCAACATCGGACAAAGTACGTCGGACAAAGTCCGACTGACCTGGTCCGCGGATTGTCCGAGCGTGTGTATGGGGCTTTAACGTTACATAACACAAGTCTATTGTCTATTGTTCACCAATCACTCAGAGGAAGTACGAAATACGAAATTTTGTTTACGAAATTTCATTTACGAATACGTACGAATCGTTACGAATCGTTAATGATCGCTATAATTTCTTTCATATTAGTTGAAATTAGTTATTTGGTAGTTTGGATTCGGATAATTTGGATCCGAAACTTGTAAATGAAATTTCGTATTTCGTACAGAATTCGTATTCGTAAAAATTTGTATTTGGATTCGTACGAATGTACGAATTTCGAAAAATTCGTACGAATTTCCGATTCGTACGAAACTAATCGCACGTGTCTATTTTGTAGGACTGAGCTATGTGGATTGGGCAAGTGATGGCTCGAACAAGTGATTTCCAGGTGGAGAACCTGCTAAAACGGTGGGATTTAAACTAGTTGAGAAAAGTTGTAACTGAGGTAGAAAGCTGAGGGCAGATTTCCTGATCCTTGTCTACATCTATTAAATCAAATGTGGCAAAGTCATTAGTGTTGCAGTCTGGACTGTGCAGAAAGGTGGGACCTGTGAACCATGAAGTACTTTCAAGGCGACTGGCTGCAACAGATCTCGTTGCTAAGTCTGCAGAATTGTAGTCTGTAGGCACAAAATGCCATTGTTTGGGTGGGGGGACCTCCTTATCCTCAACACTCTGTTATTGACGTAAACATAGAAACGTCTAGTTTATTGTACATGTAATCTTGACTTCTTGACCATGTAGAACTCAGCTTTTCGAATCTGTATGTTTGTCTCTGTTGCAATTAGTTCAGCTAGCTATACAGCCAATACTGCAGTGCAAAGTTCCAATCTAGGTATGGTGTGGTCAGGGAGTGGTGCAAGTTTTGCTTTACCCATTACAAACCCGATATGGCATTGCCCATTAGTGTCTATGGTCTTGAGGTAGGCTACAGCAGCAATTGCCTTAATCGAAGCATCAGAAAACATACAAAGTCTTTGCATCTGAACTTTTGTAGATGGCATGGGGGCATACGGGCGTGGAACTTTGAGGTTTGAGGCTACCTCTGCATGACCATTCTTAAATATTTTCTCCATTAAGGAAAATAGTGAGCAAGTTATTGTCAGTTGTCGGTTTGTGTGCTCCCCCCAGGCAAACATTACCTAATAATGACCCACCCAAGATCCAGTTTTTGTGCATATGGGGCATTGTGAGGGCCACTGATCTGCTCCCTTACTTTGTGGGCTTGCAAGATATCGCTCCCTGGGAGCAATATTCTCTGAGCCTGATCATCTAGTTCTGGTATGAGATAAGGTGCTATGTGATTCAGGTGAGTCTGGTGAACTGCTGCATCTGGTGTGGGGATCTCAGATCTTTTGTCAGGGATCTGATTGCACTCTATTATGGTCAGTAAGGGTAGACATTTCTTACCATCCATAGATTCTTTTTGTAGGCCGTCAGCCCTTCTCCCCGCCGTCTCCACTGTACCTGCACAGGTCCTAAGGCAGTAAGGACTGCTGGGGGCCTTAATGTTAAGAATGTCAAAAAACACAGCTCTAGCTAGTGACTTATTACTCTGATCATCTAAGATGTTATAGAGCTTAACTGCTCCGTCTCTACATCCTTTTGGGTAAACTCTTACTAGACAGATTTTGGAACAGGATCTGCCACCTCTAATTCCTTTTGCAGACTTCAGTGCACTATGAAGTTATTGATGTCGCGCCTGTACTAAAGTCCTAAATGGCCTACCCGCCATGCTCATTGTCACTCTGGGCAGGCTGGAAGGTTCTTGGAGCTGGCCCTGGATGCAGAGCTGTGTTATGATCTGTGCTGCCACACTCTGTACACTTAACGCTGACCTTACAGTCCTTGGTGAAGTGTGTTGATGAAGAGCAGCACTTGTAACAGATGTTGTTCTCTTTGAGGAAGGCCCTGCGATCCTGCAAGGTCTTTGCTCTGAAGGTTATGCATTTCATGCATTTCAGAAGGGGTGTGGCATCTTATGCAGAGAGCAGGACTTAGTAGGGTCACTGTCTTGATCCTCTAGCCGAGACTCTGCAGATCTGTGGGAAGAAATGTTAGTTTTGTGCACTGCTACTTTAGCCCTGTGTTGTTTAGGGCCAGAAGAAGTGACATAAGACGCTGGAAAATCTTTAATTCCTGCTTGTATGTCTACAAAGTCCACAAACGCTCTAAAGGGTGGAAAAAGTACATTGTGCTTTGGTTTGTAGTTACAGCCATGAGTGATCCATCTTTCGTGCAACTCATAAGTACATTTTTGTGCTAAGGAGGTAATACCTCTAGCTGAGTCAAGAAAAGAAAGGCCAGGTAAGTCTCCTTCTGCTTTAGCAACTTGTAACTCCGTACATAGGTCACTGAATTCTCTGAGTCTCTGGTAAGCCCTGCCAGGTATTTTTGGGAAATCCTTTTAAATCGTATACTTTCTATAGCCTCTGGTGAGCCATAACACCTATCCAGTCTGTTCCAGACTTCGTAAGGCCTATTTCAGGGTGGTATTAATGTCTCTGATTCTTTTGGCATGCTCAGCAGAATCATTGCCAAGGCACTTTACAAGGAGATCCATCTGTTCCCTGCAGGATAGATTTAGACCTCTGATGGCACTCTTGAAAGAAGATCGCCATGCTCTGTAATGCTGGGGGAATTCAAGTCCTTGGGTAACTAACTCACGTTTTGCAAGGAACTTGGCAAGGTCTACAGGAGCCTGATTAGCATTGGGGTAGGCTGCTTGTGTATCTTGGTGTGGTGTATAGGTATACCTGGTAGAAGTCTCTTCTTTAGGTGGGCTGGGGTCATACTTGCATAAGGTTGGTGGCTTGTGCCAGCTTGTTTCATACTCCCTTGGAGTGAAAGCAGGTGTTTGATGCTTGTATGAAGGCTGAGTATCTTGCTTGGGTGAAGGTATGGTTGGAGCTGGATAACCAGGATTTCGGTCAGATTTTTATTGCTTGTAGCACTGGGGTTCAAGGTCGGCCTCCTGCTTTGCTTGATGTGACTCACTGACATCATATTTGATTTCTTGCTGTGGAGTACTGCTAGGTAGGGTTAGAGTGCTGGTAGTCCTAATCTGAAGTGCGCTGCATGGAATCGTGGTGGTCCTCCTCTGGACCCAGTACACTGCTACCTACTCTTGACTCACCGTAGGCAGCTGCTTCTAATGCTTCTGCAATGGTGGCAGCAGTGTCTCAGTCCAGCCAGGGGGCCAGCCTCTGCATGTTATCTTCTAGGATAGCCTGCTGCATTTTCAGAGATGCCTCTTGCTGAGCTAGTTCAGCCACCAGGTGTACTTTTTCCTGCTTCTGCCTCACCTTCTCTGCATCAAGGTGTGCCTTATCTCTTCTCATCTGCAACTCTTGGTCTGCGATTGTGGCTCTGACCCTCACTGCTTTGGCTTTCAAATGAGTGCTCTGCTGCATTTGAGATGGATGACTTGGATGAGCTTGCTTGCGATCGTGTTTTGTAAGAAGGTACTTGACTGTGAGACATTGCTGCAGGGGAGAAACTGTCCTGCTATGTAGAGACCGCTGTAGTGTCGAATGCGGGAATGCTGCGTGACAGAGTGCGTCTGAGTAGCCTAGCTGCTTGCTTTACCTGTTGAAGGCCTGTTTCATCGAAGGCATCTGACTCTATGGACGCTGCATAGCCCTGGGCCGTACAGTCTTCCAAAGTCAGCCAGCTTTTCTTCACCTCAGCGGTCAGCAAAAATTTCACTATTCTGTCTCTAGGACAGAGAACTAAACCTTCCTACTCCCATAAACTTCAGATACCATATTTCTTTGATCTTAAATTTATTGGAACAAGCCAGGTAAAACTACAAATTAATAAAATAAACATCAATCAGTACAAATTTGCATATAATAAAGAAACAATGCCCTATAACACAGAGTGGAATAACAAGAACTTACTTTTTAAGCTCGCTGAGGGGTGATGGCGAGAGATTAAAGAAAACATGTCTTACTGTCTTGCTGTAGATTCTTAAAATGGAAGCTGAGTCACTTCCTCTAGAGAATTCTCTCAGAATGCACTGGTTCCTAACAACTTTATTAACACATTCTAAGAGAATACAATATGTAACTTCTACAAACAGCAAAGCTATACCAGAAAGGGAACAGTAGGTGGCGCCTGCGCTCTGCATATAACTAGCTTGGTGTAAATGAAAATTCAACATGTTATTTTAAGCACATAAACATAAGTAAACTGAATAGAAGCCCAGTGGGCAGAACAACCAGGGACATCCTTTATCTATACCAGACCCTTATCTTAGATGGTAATGGGGGGCCCCCACACGTGTCCCCTTATTGCTGAGACAAGGGCCTCTTCCCTACAGCCCTAGCCATTGGTTGTGGGATTTGTGGGCAGTGGCGCTTCTTGGAATCTGGAAGCCCCCTTTATCAATAAGGGGGCACCCAGATACCAGAACCACCCATGTGAATAAGTAAGGTGTACATAGTACCCCTACTCATACACAACAAAACAAAGTAAAGTATAAATAAACATTGATACACTGTTCTTGACAAGTCCTTTAATAAAAAAAAAAGTCCCATGATGTAAATCCACTGCCAAGCCATGCAGATTGACGTCATTCACATGGGGTCACCCTTTAAAATTAGGGCTTAGTTCCCTATGATGGTGGGTCTGGAGGGGTGGAGGGATAGCGGTGGTATCAGGATATGTTTACAATACTGTATATGTGGATTTAAAAGTTATGTTCATTGGATGTTCTCAACTACTTGGTTGTATCTATAATGTTGCCAAGCCTACCCTTGTAACATGTTTGTGCTGCTTTCAAGTGTAATGTTTCTTAAAATTTTAATAAAACATTCCTTCTGTTAAAACAAAATAATTAGGGCTTAGTATAAATTGTTCCTACACGTGTGTTTTTTATTTTATTTTAACTATTCTTAGTTCCTTAGTTTACATGGCTGGAGTTTGCCAGCCATGTAGGTATACAGTCAAATCCATAAACTATAAAAAAAAAATGATATGTAGACACTGTGGGGGTTATTTACTAAAGGAAAATCCACTTTGCACTGCAAGTGCACTTGAAAGTGCACTTGGAAGTAAAGTCGCTGTAGATCCGAGGGGGACATGCAAGAAAAATAAAAAACAGCATTTTAGCTTGCACATGATTGGATGATAAAATCAGCAGAGCTTCCACTCATTTCAGATCTACCCCTTAGATTTAGGGCGACTGCACTTCCAAGTGCACTTGCAGTGCAAAGTGGATTTTCCTTTTCGTAAATAATCCCCATATCTCACAAAAGTGAGTACACCCCTCATATTTTTGTAAATATATTATTATATCTTTTCATGTGACAACACTGAAGAAATGACACTTTGCTACAATGTAAATTAGTGAGTGTACAGCTTGTATAACAGTGTAAATTTGCTGTCCCCTCAAAATTACTCAACACACAGTCATTAATGTCAAAACCGCTGGCAACAAAAGTCCAAATTGGGCCCAATTAGCCATTTTCCCTCCCCAGTATCATGTGACTAATTAGTGTTACAAGGTCTCAGGTGTGAATGGGGAGCAGGTGTGTTAATTTGGTGTTATCGCTCTTACTCTCTGGTACTGGTCACAGGAAGTTCAACATGGCACCTCGTGGCAAAGAACTCTCTGAGGATCGGAAAAAAAAAAAAAAATGATTGATCTACATAAAGATGGCCTAGGCTATAAAAAGATTGCCAAGACTCTGAAACTGAGCTGCAGCACAGTGGCCAAGACCATACCGCAGTTTTACAGGACAGGTTACACTCAGAGCAGGCCTCGCCATGGTCGTCCAAAGAAGTTGAGTTCACATGCTCAGCATCATATCCAGAGGTTGTCTTTGTGAAAGAGACTTATTGTTGCTGCCAGCATTGCTGCAGAGGTTGAAGGGGTGGGGGTCAGCCTGTCAGTGCTCAGACCATACGCCGCACTAATTGCATCAAATTGGTCTGCATGGCTGTCATCCCAGAAGGAAGACTCTTCTAAAGATGATGCACAAGAAAACCTGCAAACAGTTTGCTGAAGACAAGCAGACAAAGGACATGAATTACTGGAACCATGTCCTGTGGTCTGATGAGACCACGATAAACTTTTTTTTTATTTACAAAAATTTTTATTTGTATCTTTATCACAAACAAGTAAACATTCTCTTTCTTATTTCTGTGAATAACATTGAAACAACCACAATAAGTAAAATATCCAAAGTATCAGGATACATTAAAGATCAGCTTGACAATCTTATCATCTCATTGAACTACACTATCTATTGTCTAGCCCATAAGTTGGTTTACAGACACCTAACATGGTTCTTTCGTTTACATGTGTCACCTGTAAGTGGAGTTAGTCACCAACGTGGCGTCTCATAGGTGTGTTCATGAGATTCTGTGATTCGGCCAAAGGCAGAAACCATCATGAGTTACAAAAGGTCGTATCAATTTGGTCGTTCAGTCCTTCCTTTAACGCCTGAGCTGTCTCCGTACTCGCTTAAGAAGGCACAGTGTTTATGGGGAGTCGTAAGTGTGTAGAGTATGGGTATCGGTAACCTGTTGTGATAATAATTGTGGAGAAGGGGGGAAGAGGGGGGGTTTCGGTGGGAGACCAAACGAGGGTGAAAAAGGTATAGCCTGGTCTAGGGGATGTGTGGGTGTGGGAGTGGGTAGGTGTCTCTCAATTTTACGATGGCTGTAGAGGATGGGAGAGCAGAATTAACCGTATGTGTGCGTAGGGGTGATTGGGGGGATTGAATGATATGGGGATCTAGGCTGCGAAATCTGAGGGAAATGTTGACCGTCTCTTGCTTCCCTCCTCCCGGGACCACCTCCCAGGTTTTTTACTAGTGCTCAAGAAGTTATGAGGAGGGGACGGTGCTATCCAATCGAAGAGATCAGGGGTGTAATAATCGGTGTACGTGAGTGTCCTTAAAGAGCAGGTAGAGAATTTAATAGGGCAAATTCAGGTCCAGTTTGGAAATGTGTCCAACATGCCCACTTAAAGTTAAATTTGTCTGGGGAGTCTCTTGCTATATGAATTACCTCTTCTAACTCTGCAATTTTATTGATTCTGTAAAACCATTCCTTCAGTGGTGGGGTAGTTTGAGATTTCCAATGCACTGGTATGCATTGTTTTGCCGCATTTAGCATGTGCATTGCTAGAGATTTGTGATAGGTACGAAGTGATAGATTGGAATGGTGAAGGAGAAATTGAGCAGGTGACCATTCCAAGTCGTATGTAGTGACCAATGCTATTATGCGATGTACTTCTTTCCAAAATAGTTGAATTTGTGGACACCCCCACCAGATATGAAGCAGTGTGCCCGATTGTGAGTTGCATCGCCAACATGAAGATGATGTGTTTGGGTCAAATTTATGCAGTAATTCAGGTGTGCGGTACCACCGGGATAGTATTTTGTAATTGTTTTCCTGGGTGGAGACGTTAATGGACCCCTTATGTACGTTAAGGTATATGTTACTCCATTCTGTTTGTGTCAGAGAGTGAGAGAGGTCTTTTTCCCAAGATGTACATATCGCTGAGTGGTTGGAGTGGCTATCCGGAAAAAGAAGGGAGTGCGTGGTAGAAATCAGGTGTGACTGGGAAGATGATTGTGAGCATAGGCGTTCAAAAGGAGTGAGCAGCCGGGAACAGCAGGATTTCTTGTCCAATGTGTTTAGGTAGTGCGCAATCAGAAGGTATGCCCATGGCGGTATTGGGGGTCTGTCTAATCGTGTGGAGAGGAGAGTTGCCGTTGAAAGTTTACCATGGTGGAAGAAGTGGTGAGCGAGAATATTATTTCCCGACCAGTATTGTGTGAGAAAGTCAGCTGTCATGCCTGGGGAAAGTCTGGGTTCAGTCTTACCGGGGACATGGAACCAGGTATTGTCGATATAGAGGATTGTTTACATAGCTTTTGAAAGCACTGTGTGGTCGGCCTAATTAGTGGGTGTGCCTTAAGCTCCGGGGGGATGTGACGATCTAGTAGCCAGGGAACTGACGCCAGTTGTAAGTTTGAGAATGAACCTTCCAGATTCACCCAGTCTTTTGAGGAAGCATGTAGGTTCCAGTCAAGTATTCTGGTTAGATGGACTGCCTTATAATAATTTAGGAGGTCCGGAAGTCCAATACCCCCCAGATGTTTGGGTAGGGCTAGGTGTGCGTACTTTATTCTGGGTTTGTGTCCACCCCATATGAAAGTAGAGCTTAGGCTTCTGTATGTTTTGAAAAATGACAGCGGTAGGTGTATCGGAACTGTTTGTAGGATGTACAGCAATCTGGGTAACGCGTTCATTTTGAAAATTGCTGCCCTTCCAAACCAAGAAAATACAGGTCTGTTCCAATTTTTTAGGTCTGTTGTTAGTTTGGCCAGAATTGGGAGGTAGTTCTTTGCATATAAATCTGTTAGTTTAGCCGGTAATTGTATTCCAAGGTAGGAGATTGCGAGTGTCTGCCACTGGAAGGGGAAGTTCTCTTTGCATTTTGTCACAAGAGAGTGGAGTAAAGAGATATTGAGTGCGAAAGACTTAAGAAATTAATTAAGAAATTTATCTTAAGGTTGGAGATTGTATTGAAGCGTCTGAATTCGTCTAACAATACCGGTAGGGTTGTGTGGGGGTTTGAGAGAAATAATAAGATATCATCTGCGTAAGCAGCCAATTTGTATTCACATTGGGGAGTGTTGACCCCTCGAATGTCTGTATTCTGTCTGATGGCGCATAGTAAAGGCTCTAGGGTAAGAACGAAGAGAATTGGGGACAGGGGGCAGCCCTGTCTCGTTCCATTGTGTATGGAGAAGGCATTCGACAGGGTGTTATTTACTCTAATCCGAGCTGAGGGTCTGGTATATAGGGACATGATCATACTTATCATATACTGCTGTATACCCAGTGCTTGTAGGACTGCTGCCATATAGTCCCAGGCTACCCTGTCGAATGCCTTCTCCGCATCCAACGAGAGGAAGAAGCCTTTTTGCTTTGAGGACGTGATGTGATGGTGTAGACTGATAGCTTTCAGAGTATTGTCCCTGGCTTCTCTTCCAGGAACAAACCCCACTTGAGACCAAGATAAATTTATTCAGTTCAGATAGTGTCAAGCGTGTGTGGCGGCAACCAGGTGAGAAGTACAAAGACAAGTGTGTCTTGCCTACAGTCAAGCATAGTGGTGGGAGTGAATTCCAACATGTACTGTGACATACTGAAGCAGACCATGATCCCCTCCCTTCGGAGACTGGGCCGCAGGGCAGTATTCCAACATGATAACGACCCCAAACACACCTCCAAAATGACCACTGCCTTGCTAATGAAGCTGAGGGAAAAGGTCATGGACTGACCAAGCATGTCTCCAGACCTAAACCCTATTGAGCATCTCTGGGGCATCCTCAAACGGAAGGCAGAGGAGTGCACGGTCTCTAACATCCACCAGCTACATGATGTTGCAATGGAGGAGTGGAAGAGGACTCCAGTGGCAACCTGTGAAGCTCTGGTGAACTCCATGCCCAAGAGGGTTAAGGAAGTGTTGGAAAATAATTGTGGTCACACAAAATATTAAAACTTTGGGCCCAATTTGGACATTTTCACTTAGGGGTGTACCCATGTTTGTTGCCAGCGGTTTAGACATTAATGGCTGTGTGTTGCGTTATTTTGAAGGGACAGCAAATTTACACTGTTATACAAGCTGTACACTCACTACTTTACATTGTAGCAAAGTGTAATTTCTTCAGTGTTATATGATGGTGAAGTCACGTGACCGCGACGACACGCGTAACGATAAAGAGGCACTGGAAGTGACGCCGGCGAGCTTGTCGCTCCTGGTTTTTTAAACTGAATGTTACTATGTAATGTGAGTACCTTGAACCTTTTGTTTTATTCAATAAATTAAGTTGTAAAAGACATACTACACCATTCCCCTTCTTCTTCCCTATGTTATCTTATATACACTTTCACTGTGGGAGTCATAAATGAAATTGTGGAAGTGATAGCGGTATGTGATCGTAAAGGAGCAGACTTCTATGTCCACATTGAAAGCACACACACATAGGAGTCCGGTTACCGTCAGGATATATAGAGGAATCACCTGTGATTATTACATACATGCTGTTACCTTACAGCCATGAGGTAAAAGGCCATCTATCACCATAGTGCACTGCACGGAAGAGGCCATCTCTTTGGGCCATTACCTTGTACCACAAACCTAAATTGAATGCACATGCACAGAAGTGTGTTGTAGAGGGTGTTTCACCAGCAAAGAAAAATCATCTTGCACATTTTTTGCAGAGAAGAAAGAAAGTCACCTTATTTTTGCATATTGCACATTGCACTTTTTCATCTACCACTCTTCAGAGGATTATTTATCACTTTTCAGAGGACTCATAAATGACGAGGAAGGGAAGATAGTATGACAAGGAGAAGGCAGCTGTACTAAATGCTTTCTCCTCCCCAGTCTTCACACAGGAAAAGAGGGGTATACTGACCACGACAATATTGTTAGTAACACGTCACAGGATCTATCCTTGTGGCTAACAGGCAGGAGTCTGGAAAGGATTAGAGAAGCTTAACATAAATAAATTACCAAGACCAGATGGCTTACACCCGAGAGTCCTTACAGAACTCAGTCAGGTTATAGTCAGACTACTATTCCTAATCTTCATAGACAGAATACTGATAGGATTGGTAGCAGCTGATTGGCGAAAAGCACACGTGGTACCAATATTCAAAAAAGGGCAGGGATATATTCCTAGGAACTATAAGTCTGTCAGTCTAACATTAGTAGTTTGTAAACTATTTTAGGGGTTGATAAGGGACCAAGAAGAATTAATAAGCACAGGTTTACAAAAGGTCGCTCATGCCAAACCAGCCTGTTAACATTCTACAAGGAAGTGAGCTGCCATCTGGACAAAGGTAGGCCGGTGGATGTGGTGTATCTGGATTTTGCAAAAGAATCAGTCCCCCACAAATGCTTAATCTACAAGCTGAGGTCTGTAGGCATGGACCATAAGGTTTGTTCTTAACTGGCTATGGGGGCGTGTTAAAAGGGCTGTGATTAATAACGTATATTCAGAATGGTCTAGAGTGGTTAGTGGGGTACACCAAGGCTCTGTCCTGGGACCAATTTGGTTTTTAATTTATTTATGAATGATATAGAGGGTGGGATAAGTAGCTCGATCTCAGTGTTTGCTGACGACACAAAGATATGTAGTGCAATAACACAGCAGTATATAGAAACTTTACAAGAGGACCTGAATAAATTAATGGAGTGGGCTGCTGCATGGCAAATGAAGTTTAACATTGAAAAATGTAAGTTAATGCACTAGGGGGGAAAAAATATAAATGCAAGTTACTCATTAGGGAGAGAACCCCTAGGGGCTTCCAGGATGGAGAAGGTTCTAGGGGTCCTAGTAGAAGACAGACTGAGCAATAGCATGCAGTGTCAAGCTGCAGCTACCAAAGCCAGCAGAATATTAGCATACATTAAAAAGGGAATTTACTGCAGAGCTAAGACGATTATTTTGCCACTTTGTAAAACTCTGGTTCAGCAGCATCTGGAGTATTCTGTCCAGTTCTGGTCAACAATCCTCAGAAAGGATGTGCTGGAGCTGGAGAGATTCCAGAGAGGGGCAACTAAATTAATGAGGGGACTGGAGGACCTCAATTATGATGAACGACTGCAAGCGCTAAATTTATTCTCCTGGAGACACTGGAGGAGAGGAGATATGATAACGATATACAAATATCTCAACGGTGATCCCAGCGTAAGTAAAACTTTTCAGTCCCAGGGAGTGTAAGAGGACACGGGGCCACACGATGAGACTAGAAGAGCAGCGGTTTAACCTTTAACTGCATAGGGGGTTTTTCACTGTCAGGGCGGTAAGAATGTGGAACTCTCTTCCACAATCGGTGGTGTTGGCAAGCAGTATGGATATTTTTAAAAGACTCTTGGACTTGCATCTTAGCGAAAACATTACACGGGATAAGGCATTTGTGGACAGACTCAGACTCCACAATAGATGATCAGCCCTTAGGGGATCAACCCAGATAGATCTCCTTTATCTCTGTCTAGCTTTCCTGAGCGCTGATGCCTAGACCCCAGATGAATAGTCAGAGAGGCTAGCTTAAAAATCGTAACCACTACATTTATTCTACATTTATCCTCAAATGTCCTTATAGAGTCCAGGGCCAATAACTAGAACCGAGAGACTGTCCCCCAAGAAACAATATCTCTTAACAAAATCCTACCATGTGTTACCTGAGCAGTGATCGTGGTGTTAGTTATGTTGCCTTTAGATAATCAGTTAGTAGTAATATGTAGGGATGAGCCGAACACCCCCGGGTTCGGTTCGCACCAGAACCTTCGAACCGACCGAAAGTTCGCGCGAATTTTCGAACCCTATACGTTATAATGGACGCGAACGTTCGAAATCAAAAGTGCTAATTACAACGGCCAATATGCATGTTAATGTCATAAAACAGGTTTGGGGACCCGGGTCCTGCCCCAGGGGACATATATCAATGCAAAAAGAACTTTTAAAAACTAACGTTTTTTCGGGAGCAGTCATTTTAATGATGCATAAAGTGAAAAAAAAAAAGTGAAATTTTCCTTTAAATATGGTACCTGGGGGGTGTCTAAAGTATGCCTGTGAAGTGGCATGTGTTTCCCGTGTTTAGAACTGTCCTTGCACAAAATGACATTTTTAAAGGAAAAAAAGAAGCCATTTAAAACCACTTGCGGCTTTAGGTTTGTTCTTAAGTAGAATCTGAACAGGTACATTATGAAGTGTAGCTCCATCCCAAAAAAATCTATTTTTAAGCTTTTTGGAGAACATAGGGAGGGGTTATCACCCCTGTAACATTTGCTGTCTTTGCACATCTGTTCAGAACATGTCACCTCACTTTCCGTCCCAATGACAAATGTTTTTGGAAAAAGTGGGGTTTTAATTGAAACAAGGATTGGTGATAAAGTATCAGTAGAGAGGAGATACCTTTTTCCCAAATTAAATCTAACAGGATAGAATTTCCCTTCCTAGGGGTAGATTTCCTCTCACTTCCTGTTTTCTCTTTCCATTTGCAAGTAGGAGTCGTTTGTAAGTTGGATGTTTGAAAGTAGGGGCCTGGCGTATATACTCTGCAGAAATTTGCCCTATTAGATGTTGGTGTAGCCACAAGACTGGTGGGCACAGGAATGGGCCCTGCTGTGAGTTAATAGATCAAGATTTGTAATTGCATGCACCTGTTGAACAGGGCAGAAAAATTGGGGGTGGTGGTGGTGGTGGACGGTGTTGCCACAAGACTGTAAGCTCTCACAGTTACTCGTGGTGGGCGCAGGAATGGGCCCTACTGTGAGTTATTAGATCAAGATTTGTAATTGCAAGCACCTGATGAACAGGGCAGAAAAATTGGGCCTTTGGCGGTGGTGGTGGACGGTGTTGCCACAAGACTGTAAGCTCTCACAGTTACTCTTGGTGGGCGCAAGAATGGGCCCTGCTGTGAGTTATTAGATCAAGATTTGTAATTGCAAGCACCTGATGAACAGGGCAGAAAAATTGGGCCTTTGGCGGTGGTGGACGGTGTTGCCACAAGACTGTAAGCTCTCACAGTTACTCTTGGTGGGCGCAAGAATGGGCCCTGCTGTGAGTTATTAGATCAAGATTTGTAATTGCAAGCACCTGATGAACAGGGCAGAAAAATTGGGCCTTTGGCGGTGGTGGTGGACGGTGTTGCCACAAGACTGTAAGCTCTCACAGTTACTCTTGGTGGGCGCAAGAATGGGCCCTGCTGTGAGTTATTAGATCAAGATTTGTAATTGCAAGCACCTGATGAACAGGGCAGAAAAATTGGGCCTTTGGCGGTGGTGGACGGTGTTGCCACAAGACTGTAAGCTCTCACAGTTACTCTTGGTGGGCGCAAGAATGGGCCCTGCTGTGAGTTATTAGATCAAGATTTGTAATTGCAAGCACCTGATGAACAGGGCAGAAAAATTGGGCCTTTGGCGGTGGTGGTGGACGGTGTTGCCACAAGACTGTAGGCCCTCATAGTTACTCTTGGTGGGCGCAGGAATGGGCCCTGCTGTGAACTATTAGATCAAGATTTGTAATTACCCGCCCCTGTTAAACAGGGGCTGAAAAATTGTGCCTTAGGCACTGGTGCTGGTGCCACAACACTGCAACCCCTCACAGATACTGTACTTGGAGCACAGCAGTCACACGTGTTGCAAAGCATTTTTTTTTAAAATTGTAATTACCCGCCCCTGTTAAACAGGGGCTGAAAAATTGTGCCTTAGGCACTGGTGCTGGTGCCACAACACTGCAACCCCTCACAGATACTGTACTTGGAGCACAGCAGTCACACGTGTTGCGAAGCATTTTTTTAAAAAATTGTAATTACCCGCCCCTGTTAAACAGGGGCTGAAAAATTGTGCCTTAGGCACTGGTGCTGGTGCCACAACACTGCAACCCCTCACAGATACTGTACTTGGAGCACAGCAGTCACACGTGTTGCGAAGCATTTTTTTAAAAAATTGTAATTACCCGCCCCTGTTAAACAGGGGCTGAAAAATTGTGCCTTAGGCACTGGTGCTGGTGCCACAACACTGCAACCCCTCACAGATACTGTACTTGGAGCACAGCAGTCACACGTGTTGCGAAGCATTTTTTTATAAAAATTGTATGTACACGCCCCTGTTAAACAGGGGCTGAAAAAATTGTGCCTTAGGCACTGGTGTGGTGGCATGGATCATTGAGGAGGAGGAAGAGGATAGCCAGTGAACATAAGAGGACAGTCACTCAGCATGAGCATAGGCAGTCTTGAAGGGATGTGATATTAAAAATTATTCGGTTATATCCGCCTCAGGTGCCTGGTAGCTGGTGGTGATCCAAGACTGATTCATTTTGATGAAGGTCAGTCGATCAACCGAGGCGGTGGACAGGCGCACCCTATGATCGGTGACAAATCCTCCAGCAGCACTGAATGTGCGTTCGGAAAGAACGCTGGAGGCAGGACAGGCCAGTAGCTCAATTGCATACTGTGCAAGCTCTGGCCAGTGATCCATCCTCAGGACCCAGTAAGCCAGAGGATTTTCGGTGGGAAAGGTGTCCAAGTCTGACCTTGCCCCAAGGTATTCCTGCACCATGTATATCAGACGCTGGCGATGGTTGCTGGAACCGATCATACCTTGGGGCTGCGGACTAAAAAATTGTCTGAACGCATCGGTCAGACGTCCACCTTCCCCACCGCTCCTTCTGCTACTGACCGAAGCCTCAGCAACTCGTCGCCCAGGACCAGGAGTTTGTAGCCTCCCAGTTTCTGGGAACGCGTTGCACAGACCTTTCTGCAAGGCCTCCCTGAGATGTCTCATCCTCTGCTCCCTCTGCGACGGCAAGATAAGGTCCGCAACCTTACCCTTGTACCGCGGATCAAGGAGAGTGGCCAGCCAGTAATGGTCCCTCTCCTTGATCCGAAGAACACGAGGATCCTTCCGCAGGCTTTGCAGGATCAGGGAGGCCATGCAGCGTAGGTTAGCTGAGGCATTCGGTCCGGAGTCTTCTGGGTCACTGAGGATGACATGATCGCCAGCCACCTCCTCCCAGCCACGTACAAGTCCACTGGTTTGTTGGGACTGTACATCATCCCTAAAAGACTGCTGCTGCTGATGCTGAGTGCCAGGCTCCACCTCCATGCTCACACAATCCTCCTCCTCCTCCTCCTCCTCCTCCTCCTCATCCTCTTCCTGTGTGATGGGTGGGACAGGAGGAACACTGTCCGGATAAAGGGGGCCTTGAGAGGCAAGGAAGTCCTCCTCTTCCTGCCTCTGTTCTGCCTCAAGTGCCCTGTCCATTATCCCACGCAGCGTATGCTCCAACAGGTGGACAAGAGGGACAGTGTCACTGATGCATGCACTGTCACTGCTCACCATCCTCGTGGCCTCCTCAAATGGTGAGAGGACAGTGCATGCATCCCTGATCATGCTCCACTGACGTGGGGAAAAAAAACCAAGCTCCCCTGACCCTGTCCTGGTGCCATAGTCGCAAAGGTACTCATTGATGGCCCTCTGCTGCGTGTGCAGTCGCTGCAGCATGGCCAACGTTGAGTTCCACCTGGTGGGCATGTCACATATTAGGCGGTTCTTGGGCAGGTTCAGCTCCTTTTGCAGCTCAGTCAGCCGAGCACTGGCATTATAAGATCGGCGGAAATGCACACAGACTTTCCTGGCCTGCCTCAGGACATCCTGTAAGCCTGGGAACCTGCCCAAGAACCGCTGCACCACCAGGTTGAGGACGTGAGCCATGCAGGGCACATGGGTGAGCTGCCCCTGTCGCAGGGCGGAGAGGAGGTTGGTGCCATTGTCAGAAACGACCATTCCTGGCTTAAGCTGACGTGGCGTCAACCACCTCTCGGCCTGCCCCTGCAGAGCTGCCAGAACCTCTGGCCCAGTGTGGCTCCTGTCCCCCAAACACACCAGCGCAAGCACGGCATGGCATCTTTTTGCCTGCGTACTTGCGTAGCCCCTTGTACGCCTACGGAGCACCGCTGGTTCCAAGGACAGAGCACTGGAGGAAGAAGAAGAGGAGGGGGTGGAGGAGAGAGGTGTGTCACAACCAGTAGCAGTAGTAGCGTTTTGGAGGCGTGGTGGCGGAACAACCTCCAACACTACTGCACCTTGTCCTGCATCCCTCCCAGCTGCCAATAGAGTGACCCAATGGGCCGTGAAAGAAAGGTACCGTCCCTGTCCATGCCTGCTGGACCATGAGTCAGCGGTAATATGCACCTTACCGCTGACCGCCCTGTCCAGCGAGGCATGGACATTGCCCTCCACATGCCGGTAGAGAGACGGAATCGCCTTCCGTGAGAAAAAGTGGCGTTTGGGAACCTGCCACTGAGGAACCGCACATTGAACAAACTCACGGAAGGGGGCCGAGTCTACCAACTGAAAAGGCAGCAGTTGAAGTGCTAGCAATTTAGCCAGGCTAGCATTCAACCGCTGGGCATGTGGATGGCTGGGAGTGTACTTCTTTCTACGGTCCAGCAGCTGGGGCAGGGAAATTTGCCTGCTGCAATCGGACGTCGGTGTACTGCAAGTACTTGGTTGTGACACACCTAATTCTACACCTTCAGTCCTCTCAGAGCAGCTTTCAGAGAGGACTGAAGGTGTAGTGGGGATGGAGATCCCAGCTGAGGAGGAGCAAGGAGAGGTCCGCTTAGTTCTTTGGTGTGGGTCTTTTATGTGTGCCTGCCAACGAGCTGCATGGCAGGTCGCCATATGTCTGGTCATGCTTGTGGTGCCCAAGCGGCTGATGTTTTGGCCACGCGAGATACGCTTGAGACAAATATTGCAAATAGCAGTGGTGCGATCTGCTGCACTCGTCTCAAAAAAGGCCCACACCAAAGAACTTTTCTGATAACGTGCAGAGGCAGCGCCCTGCACAGGCGGAGCTCTGCGGTGTTGTACAGTTGCTGTGCTGGCCTCTACCTGGCCTCCAGGGGGCACCCTGCCTCGTTGGACATGTGACGCCGCATCCTCCTCCTCCTCGTCCTCCTCCTCATCCTCTCTCCCTTCAGGCACCCACGTGGAGTCAGTGACCTCATCATCCCCTCCCTCTTCACCACTAGAGCAAACCTGGCAGTAAGCTGCAGCTGGTGGAACAGTACTGCCAGATTCCTCAAGCTGGGTATCATCATCCGAGCCTTCGAATCGTTGGGCATCCTCCTGGAGCATGTACCCAACACTGTGCTCAAAGAGTTCGGGGGACTCCTCAGGAGGACATGGTGGGTCTAGGGAAGGGGTGGCTGATGATGCTCTGCCAGTACCCTGAGCCTGGGTGAGAGAGGATGAGGAGGATGAGGAGGGCTTGGTCATCCATTCTACCAAGCCTTCAGCATGATGCGGCTCCACATGTCCAGCTGCCGAAAACAAAGACGCGCGTGTCCCATGGCCACGTGCTGATGACGATGCACGACCACGTCCACGTCCACGGCCACGTCCACTAGAAACAGAGCCTGCCTGCCCTGTGTTCTTGGCTCTGCACGCTCTGCCTCCCCTTGGCGGTCTTCCAGCCATTGTAGTCGGTAGTCCTGTGGGTGCTGCTGAGAAGAATATATAGGAGCTCTGTGTGATGCCACTAACACACTAGAAGTCCTGTGGGTGCTGCTGAGAAGAAAATATAGGAGCTCTGTGTGATGCCACTAACACACTAGAAGTCCTATGGGTGCTTCTGCAAAGAAAATAGAGGAGCTCTGTGTGATGCCACTAACACACTAGAAGTCCTGTGGGTGCTGCTGAGAAGAAAATATAGGAGCTCTGTGTGATGCCACTAACACACTAGAAGTCCTATGGGTGCTTCTGCAAAGAAAATAGAGGAGCTCTGTGTGATGCCACTAACACACTAGAAGTCCTATGGGTGCTTCTGCAAAGAAAATAGAGGAGCTCTGTGTGATGCCACTAACACACTAGAAGTCCTGTGGGTGCTTCTGCAAAGAAAATAGAGGAGCTCTGTGTGATGCCACTAACACACTAGAAGTCCTGTGGGTGCTTCTGCAAAGAAAATAGAGGAGCTCTGTGTGATGCCACTAACACACTAGAAGTCCTGTGGGGTGCTGCTGAGAAGAAAATATAGGAGCTCTGTGTGATGCCACTAACACACTAGAAGTCCTATGGGTGCTTCTGCAAAGAAAATAGAGGAGCTCTGTGTGATGCCACTAACACACTAGAAGTCCTGTGGGTGCTTCTGCAAAGAAAATAGAGGAGCTCTGTGTGATGCCACTAACACACTAGAAGTCCTGTGGGTGCTGCTGAGAAGAAAATATAGGAGCTCTGTGTGATGCCACTAACACACTAGAAGTCCTATGGGTGCTTCTGCAAAGAAAATAGAGGAGCTCTGTGTGATGCCACTAACACACTAGAAGTCCTGTGGGTGCTTCTGCAAAGAAAATAGAGGAGCTCTGTGTGATGCCACTAACACACTAGAAGTCCTGTGGGTGCTTCTGCAAAGAAAATAGAGGAGCTCTGTGTGATGCCACTAACACACTAGAAGTCCTGTGGGTGCTGCTGAGAAGAAAATATAGGAGCTCTGTGTGATGCCACTAACACACTAGAAGTCCTATGGGTGCTTCTGCAAAGAAAATAGAGGAGCTCTGTGTGATGCCACTAACACACTAGAAGTCCTGTGGGTGCTTCTGCAAAGAAAATAGAGGAGCTCTGTGTGATGCCACTAACACACTAGAAGTCCTGTGGGTGCTGCTGAGAAGAAAATATAGGAGCTCTGTGTGATGCCACTAACACACTAGAAGTCCTATGGGTGCTTCTGCAAAGAAAATAGAGGAGCTCTGTGTGATGCCACTAACACACTAGAAGTCCTGTGGGTGCTTCTGCAAAGAAAATAGAGGAGCTCTGTGTGATGCCACTAACACACTAGAAGTCCTGTGGGTGCTGCTGAGAAGAAAATATAGGAGCTCTGTGTGATGCCACTAACACACTAGAAGTCCTGTGGGTGCTGCTGAGAAGAAAATATAGGAGCTCTGTGTGATGCCACTAACACACTAGAAGTCCTATGGGTGCTTCTGCAAAGAAAATAGAGGAGCTCTGTGTGATGCCACTAACACACTAGAAGTCCTGTGGGTGCTGCTGAGAAGAAAATATAGGAGCTCTGTGTGATGCCACTAACACACTAGAAGTCCTATGGGTGCTTCTGCAAAGAAAATAGAGGAGCTCTGTGTGATGCCACTAACACACTAGAAGTCCTGTGGGTGCTTCTGCAAAGAAAATAGAGGAGCTCTGTGTGATGCCACTAACACACTAGAAGTCCTGTGGGTGCTGCTGAGAAGAAAATATAGGAGCTCTGTGTGATGCCACTAACACACTAGAAGTCCTATAGGTGCTTCTGGGAAGAAAATATAGGTCTGTGTGATGGGACTAACACACTTCAAGTCCTATAGGTGCTTCTGGGAACAAAATATAGGATCTCTGTGTGATGGGACTAACACACTTCAAGTCCTATGGGTGCTTCTGGGAAGAAAATATAGGATCTCTATGTGATGGGACTAACACACTTCAAGTCCTATAGGTGCTTCTGGGAACAAAATATAGGATCTCTGTGTGATGGGACTAACACACTTCAAGTCCTATGGGTGCTTCTGGGAAGAAAATATAGGTCTGTGTGATGGGACTAACACACTTCAAGTCCTATAGGTGCTTCTGGGAACAAAATATAGGATCTCTGTGTGATGGGACTAACACACTTCAAGTCCTATAGGTGCTTCTGGGAACAAAATATATGATCTCTGTGTGATGGGACTAACACACTTCAAGTCCTATAGGTGCCTCTGGGAAGAAAATATAGGTCTGTGTGATGGGACTAACACACTTCAAGTCCTATAGGTGCTTCTGGGAACAAAATATAGGATCTCTGTGTGATGGGACTAACACACTTCAAGTCCTATAGGTGCTTCTGGGAACAAAATATATGATCTCTGTGTGATGGGACTAACACACTTCAAGTCCTATGGGTGCTTCTGGGAACAAAATATAGGTCTGTGTGATGGGACTAACACACTTCAAGTCCTATAGGTGCTTCTGGGAACAAAATATATGATCTCTGTGTGATTGGACTAACACACTTCAAGTCCTATAGGTGCTTCTGGGAACAAAATATATGATCTCTGTGTGATGGGACTAACACACTTCAAGTCCTATAGGTGCCTCTGGGAAGAAAATATAGGTCTGTGTGATGGGACTAACACACTTCAAGTCCTATAGGTGCTTCTGGGAACAAAATATATGATCTCTGTGTGATTGGACTAACACACTTCAAGTCCTATAGGTGCTTCTGGGATAAAAATATATGATCTCTGTGTGATGGGACTAACACACTTCAAGTCCTATAGGTGCTTCTGGGAACAAAATATATGATCTCTGTGTGATGGGACTAACACACTTCAAGTCCTATAGGTGCCTCTGGGAAGATAATATAGGTCTGTGTGATGGGACTAACACACTTCAAGTCCTATAGGTGCTTCTGGGAACAAAATATATGATCTCTGTGTGATGGGACTAACACACTTCAAGTCCTATAGGTGCTTCTGGGAACAAAATATATGATCTCTGTGTGATGGGACTAACACACTTCAAGTCCTATAGGTGCTTCTGGGAAGAAAATATATGATCTCTGTGTGATGGGACTAACACACTTCAAGTCCTATAGGTGCTTCTGGGAACAAAATATATGATCTCTGTGTGATGGGACTAACACACTTCAAGTCCTATAGGTGCTTCTGGGAACAAAATATATGATCTCTGTGTGATGGGACTAACACACTTCAAGTCCTATAGGTGCTTCTGGGAAGAAAATATATGATCTCTGTGTGATGGGACTAACACACTTCAAGTCCTATAGGTGCTTCTGGGAACAAAATATATGATCTCTGTGTGATGGGACTAACACACTTCAAGTCCTATAGGTGCTTCTGGGAACAAAATATATGATCTCTGTGTGATGGGACTAACAAACTTCAAGTCCTATAGGTGCTTCTGGGAACAAAATATATGATCTCTGTGTGATTGGACTAACACACTTCAAGTCCTATAGGTGCTTCTGGGAACAAAATATAGGAGCTCTGCCTGCCTGCCACGAACACACTACAAGTCCTATAGGTGCTTCTGGGAACAAAATATAGGAGCTCTGCCTGCCTGCCAGGAACACACTACAAGTCCTATAGGTGCTTCTGGGAACAAAATATAGGAGCTCTGCCTGCCTGCCACGAACACACTACAAGTCCTATAGGTGCTTCTGGGAACAAAATATAGGAGCTCTGCCTGCCTGCCAGGAACACACTACAAGTCCTATAGGTGCTTCTGGGAACAAAATATAGGAGCTCTGCCTGCCTGCCACGAACACACTACAAGTCCTATAGGTGCTTCTGGGAACAAAATATAGGAGCTCTGCCTGCCTGCCAGGAACACACTACAAGTCCTATAGGTGCTTCTGGGAACAAAATATAGGAGCTCTGCCTGCCTGCCACGAACACACTACAAGTCCTATAGGTGCTTCTGGGAACAAAATATAGGAGCTCTGCCTGCCTGCCACGAACACACTACAAGCCCCTCTTTCTAAATCAATCTTTGTAAATCAATCTATCTAACTCAATCTCTCTAAGTAAATCTCTCTAACTAACTAAATCCAGCAGAGTGTCACAGATCTATCCTGCTCTATCTGCGCCGGAACAGCATGTGACCGGCGCAGACGGCGTGGCGGCCTTTTATAGGGGGGGGGGCGTGTACTAAAGCCCCTGAGCTGTAATTGGCTACAGGCGTCCTGCCTGTAGCCAATTATGGCTCTTCGAGTTTCCGGGGCTGTGATTGGCCAAGCATGCGGGGTCACAGTGCATGCTTGGCCAATCATCAGCCAGCAATGCACTGCGCCGGCCGCGCCGGCCGCAATGCATTGCGGGGCCGCGCGCATCACACGAACGTGTTGCGGGCGGCCAAAATAGTTCTGGGCTCGCCGAGCGAGCGAACGCCCGGTGCTCGATGCGAACGTGGGTTCGCATCGAGCACCGGGCCCATCCCTAGTAATATGTTATGCACATAATTATGTGCATCGGTTGGCTGGGGTATGCCCCAAAGGCCCTGTTTTGTATTGCCAAAGAAAAATTTTCAATAAAGAGAAATAAAAAAAAAAAAAAAAAAATATATACGGGATATGAGAAATTATTTTTCTACACACACGCACACCTACACAAGTTGAACTGGATGGACTGTTGTCTTTATTCAACCTTACCAAC